>OY757053.1:85000-2726534 GCA_963582015.1 Xanthorhoe designata
GGACAGGATCAGGGAAGTGATTAACGCGAAGGATGGAGGAGTAGCGGTAGAAAGAATCAGAAAAGCAAAGGATAGGAAGGTGATAGTGGGGTGCAAAACGGAGGAGGAAAGGAACCAAGTGACGGAGAGACTCAAGAAAGCGGAGAAACATCTAGAGTTCCAAGAGATAAAAAATAAGGATCCTCTTGTAATAATTAGGGATGTGTTTAAATTTAACAGCGACGATGACATCCTGAGCGCCCTGAAAAACCAAAATAAAGACATATTTAAGAATGCAGAGGAAAAAATTGAGATAGCGTACAAAAAACCGGCAAGAAACCTCCACACGCATCACGTCGTCATGAGAGTGTCCCCAGCAGTTTGGCAGAGGTTGATGGACGCTGGATTCGTCCGCATTGACTTGCAGCGGGCGAGAGTGGCAGACCAATCGCCACTCGTCCAGTGCTCTCTCTGCCTCGGCTACGGTCATGGCAGACGTTTCTGTACTGAAACGCTGCCAAAATGTAGCCACTGCGGGGGACCTCACATGAGGACGGAGTGCGCCGACATGCTCGCCGGTGCGGCCCCATCTTGTTGTAATTGTTTGCACGCGAAGATCGCTAAATCAGACCATAACGCCTTTAGCAGCGATTGCACAATTAGGAGGAGATGGGACGCACTGGCGAGAGCAACCATAGCATATTGTTAAAGGCGACGACAAGGCAAAATACGATCCCTTCGACAGCTCCATATTAGACTGTAAGAGCATTAAAAATTGCACCCAGTTTCGTAAGAAACTGGAACAATTTCGTAGCAAAAAACAGTGTCTGTCGGAGGAACATACAATGCAAGACGCACATCACCTGCGTAATAAAGCAACCTACGTAAACAAGTTGAAGCAAGCTGAAACTGAACAACTGTTTACAAAGAGCGCAGCAAAAGTCGTATTGACCAAAAGTTCGAAAACAGTAAAAAACAAAGTTGTAAAAAATATAATGTATATAATTGATAAATAAGTCTTGTTAGAATATATATTATGAAGATATATATTCAACTAGCATAAAATACAAAAAATGTAGCATATAAGAACGTCGTAGCGTAAAACAAAAAAAAAAAAAAAAACAAATAATATGAGTATTTATTTAAAACATGGAATAGATATAAAGATCAAATGAAATATATAACAAGTAATAGCACTAGAACAAATCAAAATAAAAGGTATATATATATATATAAAAAACATTGAAATATGTAAGTATATAATATATTTTAAAAGTCTATAATATAACAAAATATTAAAGAATAAAATAGTAAAAAATCAAATAAAAATAATAAAATAATAAACAAAATAAATATGTACTTTATGAAATTCATAATGTAATGCATGTATATAAAAGTACATGTAAAAAACATAAAAGAAGTAATAATTTATAAAAACAAAACAGAAATAAAAGATTCAACCCGGTTAAATATTAAACGAAAAAGTTAAAATGCTGTAAATAAAAACAAACCCCCAAAATCCCCCCAAAATTAAAGCAAATAGTAAATAAATATCCATAGCTAAAACAGGCTCTGATTACGTTAGAGGAACACAAGAATTAAAAAAAAAAAAAAAAAAAAAAAAAAAAAAAACCTAACCTAACCTAACCTAACCTAACCTAACCTAACCTAACCTAACCTAACCTAACCTAACCTAACCTAACCTAACCTAACCTAACCTAACCTAACCTAACCTAACCTAACCTAACCTAACCTAACCTAACCTAACCTAACCTAACCTAACCTAACCTAACCTAACCTAACCTAACCTAACCTAACCTAACCTAACCTAACCTAACCTAACCTAACCTAACCTAACCTAACCTAACCTAACCTAACCTAACCTAACCTAACCTAACCTAACCTAACCTAACCTAACCTAACCTAACCTAACCTAACCTAACCTAACCTAACCTAACCTAACCTAACCTAACCTAACCTAACCTAACCTAACCTAACCTAACCTAACCTAACCTAACCTAACCTAACCTAACCTAACCTAACCTAACCTAACCTAACCTAACCTAACCTAACCTAACCTAACCTAACCTAACCTAACCTAACCTAACCTAACCTAACCTAACCTAACCTAACCTAACCTAACCTAACCTAACCTAACCTAACCTAACCTAACCTAACCTAACCTAACCTAACCTAACCTAACCTAACCTAACCTAACCTAACCTAACCTAACCTAACCTAACCTAACCTAACCTAACCTAACCTAACCTAACCTAACCTAACCTAACCTAACCTAACCTAACCTAACCTAACCTAACCTAACCTAACCTAACCTAACCTAACCTAACCTAACCTAACCTAACCTAACCTAACCTAACCTAACCTAACCTAACCTAACCTAACCTAACCTAACCTAACCTAACCTAACCTAACCTAACCTAACCTAACCTAACCTAACCTAACCTAACCTAACCTAACCTAACCTAACCTAACCTAACCTAACCTAACCTAACCTAACCTAACCTAACCTAACCTAACCTAACCTAACCTAACCTAACCTAACCTAACCTAACCTAACCTAACCTAACCTAACCTAACCTAACCTAACCTAACCTAACCTAACCTAACCTAACCTAACCTAACCTAACCTAACCTAACCTAACCTAACCTAACCTAACCTAACCTAACCTAACCTAACCTAACCTAACCTAACCTAACCTAACCTAACCTAACCTAACCTAACCTAACCTAACCTAACCTAACCTAACCTAACCTAACCTAACCTAACCTAACCTAACCTAACCTAACCTAACCTAACCTAACCTAACCTAACCTAACCTAACCTAACCTAACCTAACCTAACCTAACCTAACCTAACCTAACCTAACCTAACCTAACCTAACCTAACCTAACCTAACCTAACCTAAAACCTGACGGGGTTCCCTCGCGACGCCTTTGTGTCGGGGCTATGGGCACGCGATTAGCATTCTTCCACGGCCCCGACGGCGTTGGCTTTTTAAAGCCCCTGCGATTGGTGAGGCAATACAAGCCTCCCACCATGTCTCGGAGAGTGAGAGAGGCGCGCGGAACACCCACGCGCGCCACCTCTAGGCCCTTGAGGGACGGCAGTACCCCCCGGTACTACCGTCGTGGCCTGTGTTATGGGGGCCGGAGATGTTGGAGGAAGTTCCTCCTCCGGCGCCCCACTCTCCGGCTGCGGATCGGGTCTGTTGAGAGAATCTCCCGCTCCCTTTCCGATTCCTCTTTCCGCGAGATAACATCCTCGCTGAAAGATATGGCTGCATTCCAAGCTTCGTCACTTCCGACCATGGCTTTTACCAAGGCCGGGAGTGATAAGTCGCTGCCCACTTTATTGCTCAATGCACGCCTTTGATCCGCCCACGCTGGACAAACTGCAAGTGTGTGTTGTGCCGTGTCCATCGTTTCACTGCAGTGATGGCACTGGGTCGTTGGTTCTCTTCCAATTCTACACAGGTACTTCGAGAAACAACCGTGTCCCGAAAGCACCTGCGTAAGCCGGAAAGTCAACGACCCGTGCTCCCTCTCAAGCCACTCCTTTAAAATTGGGCGAACTGCCTCAATTGTCTTTGCACCGGCGGAAGGTTGAGACAGACGACCGATCCACTCCTCTACGAGGATTCCGTGGTATTCAAGCCGTTTGTATTCCACTTCTTGTTGCGCCGGGCGTTGGCCACCTGCTATTTCTCCCTCCTTCCAGAAATACACCTGCGAAAGGCCTCTCGCATCCAAATCCCAGGGTAGGGAACCCGCCAAAACGCACGCCGCCTCGTAGGAGACCGTGCGGTATCCCCGACACACCCTTAACGCCATCACTCTTTGCGGATTGTGCAGCAGTGTGATGTTTCGGCTGTTAAGGGTGTCGGCCCACACGGGGGCCCCATACATCGCCATGGAGCGAACCACGCCCATGTAAAGTCTTCGGCCGCCCGAAGTTGCACCTCTTAAATTTGGCAATATGCTTCCCAAAGCATTCGCCGTCCTACTCAGCTTTGGCACCAACCTCTTAAAGTGGGCGTTGAAGTCCCACCGGCTGTCGAGGACGATTCCTAGATACTTCATCGTCGACTCGACACCGATGCGGACTCCACTCACCACTATGTGTGCATTTGCTGGAGGAGTCTTTCTGGGTCCGTGGAAACACAGCGCTTCAGACTTGGTAAGCGCTACCTCCAGGCCAAGCCGCCTGATGCGTTCCACCACCTGGGCAACACCCGCCGTGGCTAGTATGGACGCATCACGGTACGTCTTGCCTCTTGCCAAAACCAATGTGTCATCTGCATAACAGGTGACTTCAACTCCCCATAAGTTAACACCCCGCAGGACCCAGTCGTATCCTATATTCCACAGTAGTGGACCCAGGACCGAGCCCTGCGGTACACCACAAGTCATCCTATGATGGCACCATCCTTCCTGTCCCTGATAAGACACGCTCCGTTCACTCAGGTAATTCTCAATTATGAGGCGGAGGTAGCGAGGCGCTTCATGGAACTTCAGCGCCTCTCTAATGCAGCTCCATGGCAAGGTGTTGAAGGCGTTGGCAATGTCCAAAGACACTGCCAAAACAACCTCACCCCGGGACACCGCCTCCTCCGCAGCCGTTTTGACTCGCAAAATAGCACCAACCGTAGACCGCCCCCTTCGGAAACCATACTGGTTGTCGTTGATGTTTGGACCAACGCAGTTAAGGTGTCCTACAAGGCGGTCGGCAACAATGCGCTCCAGAAGCTTTCCCGTGTCGGTCAGGAGAATAATGGGACGATAGGCAGACGGCGAGTCTGTTGGACGCCCATCTTTCCTGAGTAGGACCAGCCTTCCAGTCTTCCACTGTGCCGGAAATCGGCTCTGCTTTAGGCACGCACTGAAAAGTTTTTGAAGGCGTGGGCCTAAAGCTTTCATCGCCAAGGCCAACGCTCGGCCAGGGACCCCGTCAGGGCCTGGTGCCGTATTTTTGGCTTTAAGCCTTTGGACTGCCATTTTCATCTCCACCTCATTTACAGCAGGAGCTGAGGTTTCTGCATCGTCTTCACTATCACCAGCAGGTGGAGCCATAGGTGGCGGCACGTGCTCCTCTCTGTTGGGGAACAACGTAGACACCACATTGTCCAGAAACCTAGGTTCTAAACTTTGTGTCAGAGGTGGTGCCCACGGGCGAAGTTTTCCCCTTACCATCCTATATGGTTGTCCCCATGGGTCGCGTTTGAGGATTTCAAGAAATTCCTCGTAGGATGAGCATTTTGCCACCGCTATAGCAACCTTTAGGTCGTATTTGGCTTGCTTGTACGACTCGTAAAGCTCTTCCTCCTGCTTTGCATGGTCTGCATCGCGGAGTCTTCTCCTGCGGTGCCTTGCGTGGAGACGCCGTGCTATCACACACTCCTCGCGAAGGTCCGCTAAATCGCGTGTCCACCAATGCACCTTGCGCCTAGGCGTCTGTGGCCCAGCCCTCGGCATTGCTGCATCGCAGATCTGGGTCATTGCCTCCCGGAACCACTGTGTTTCGTTCTCAACGTCCAACTCCGACGAAGACATCTGTGGTTCTAGTGTCCAGGCTTTGACCAACGATGCCTCTTCTGCTGCTTCTCGATCTAGGTGCTTGAGTGCCCATCGTGGATATCCCTGCTCTTGGCCCTCTGGCGACATACGTTGAGTCACAGGAAGGCGCTTGACTTCGAACCTGATGTACCGGTGGTCCGATAGCGTCTCCACGTCTTCCAGGACCCTCCAACCATGAACGCGACTCACCAGATTCGGACTCGCGAAGCTGACGTCCACGATGGACTGGCCCTGCGGTCGCACACATGTAGAGATTGAGCCTCTATTCAGGACTACGAGCCCAGAAACCACGGTCCACTCCTCGAGTGTGTCACCCCGAACATTCGTGACTGGAGACCCCCACGCCGCAGACTTCGCGTTTAGGTCTCCAAGAACTAGCACTGGGTGGGGGTGACTCTGCCCTGCTAGGGCCCCTATCCCATCAAGAAGGCTCTCGAAGTCGGCAAGGCTCCCGTTTGGCGAGAAGTAGGCTGCAATAACCGTTACTCCTGACACGTGTGCCGAAACGAAACCACGACCTTTTGTCACCTTGTCAAAAGTGATCCCTCTTGCCACCAACGCAACCAGACCTGTATCGTCCCCCGCCCAATTGGGACCAGGGGAGATGTAGTATGGCTCCCCAACAGCTGCTATGTCGATCAACCACTGCGCCATGCTCTGGACCATTAGATCTTGAGCAGCGGCGCAGTGGTTGATGTTCGCCTGAAGGATTTGGAGAGCCATACTAATTGTTGGTTTCCATCACTTCCGGGTCCCCGTCCTGTGACGGGGGACAGCTTTCTGCTGCCGGCGTTGAACCTGGTTTTCCAGGCTTTCTCCTTGGTTTGGGAGGAGAACAAGTCTTGCCTCCCAACCGATGATCCGACGGTTTATTAGCTGCTGCACATAATGAGCACCTTGATGGTGCTGTGCATGTCGCCGATTTGTGGCCGGGACGACCACAGCGGTAGCACTCATTGCTACGGTCTATCGCTTCTGTACACATAGCGCGAGTGTGGCCATTCTGTAGGCACCTGTAGCATCGCATGGGCCTAGCTTGGAGTATTTCCACTCGGGCTGAGACCCATCCGATTAGCAGGCGCCCCTCCTCTAGAATCTTTTTAGTGGCGACAATAGGGCAACTTATTACGGCAATGCCAGTACCCTGGAAGGTACGCCTAATTTCCCCTATTACTTTTATAGACTCCTTAGGGCAGCCACCTCGTTGCGCCACAACGTCGACTATTTCCTCTTTTGAGACTGAGTCGTCCAGACCTAGAATGCGAATCTCAGCACACTTTGTCGGCCTAGATATTCGCGCCTGACTGTCACCCAGCACTTCCCTGAGTTTTTCGGCCAGTGCATCCGCCTTTTCAGCACTGGCTTCACCAGCGGCCACTTCCAAGATGCGGGCGCCAGTGGCCGCTTTGCGGAACCGCAGACTGGATATACCGCAGCTGGTGAGGTCGATTTTTGACTTGGCGTCTGCTAGTACATTGGCATACGTCAGTCCCTTTCCCTCTGCCTCAGGCTGCAGGGTTATGACCACTGCAGCGCTCTTCGGGGGCCGCAACTTTATAGTAGCTGATCGGCCAGCGGCTTTAGCTGCCTTTGCTGGTCCTGTATTACCTCTCTGCCGGCTAGCAGGGTTTGTTTTTCCTGCAGCTTTCGAGCTAGCGGCACTCTGTTGTGGCGCTGTTTTCTTGGTTTTTCTGCCACGTTTGGTGACAGTCGACCATCCTTCATCGACTGCTTCCGCCTCTGTAGGCAGGCCTTGAGAATGGCTCTGCGAGGATTCGGCTGTCTCTGAAAGACCCACCGTCTTCTTCTTGTTCTTCTTGCCCTTACTCTTGGGTGGCTGCGAAGCTGGCTGCTTAACTTCAGGAGTAGGGGCAGGTGCGGCTTCCTCTGGGGCAGAAGGGGAGGTTTTGCGTTTATCTGCCGCTAGAGGAGGACGAGTCCTTTTCTCAGGCAGCAGCCTCTCCTCCATGCTTTCGAACCTTGCGTTCATCATACTTCCTACTTGTAGCAAGACATTCCGAACCAGCTCCTCCTGCTGGTTGCTGCTGCTATTTTGGGAAGATGATGACGTCTGGTTTGTCCTCGCTTCAGGTTGATTACAACTGACAGATGGCCGCTCATCCATGTCCACCATCTTGGACTTCAAAGCCATCAGTTCCTTTCGGATGTCGGCCAACTCAACTCGAAGACGGATATTATCCGCCTGGAGTTTCGCTGTCTCCTCAGTGACTGTTCTTGTGAAGAGCTCTTCTACTGCAACTTTAATCGATGCTGCGGAGTCCTTCAGGGCCCTGACCATCACACCCTTCAGGTTACCCGACTTTGCAGCAACTTCGATTACTACGTCTGTCGCATCCGTGACCTGCTTCAGAAGTTCGGACGCTAATCCGCCCTCGACCTCCTTGTGAGCAGGCGGTTCCACAACTCGAGTTGCCTTATGGCTGGCGACATGCGCCGCCACTTCTTCTTCCGCTCTTTTACGCTCCTCCTCGCGGCGTAAAGCGTTCAGTTCTGCCCGAGCCTTGCCCAGACCAACATACTGGCCCGTTGAAGCAGGGCGACCTCTTCCCCTTTTGGCATATAGTGCCTTGGAGTTCGCCGGTACTACTTCATCAACACTTGAAGCAGAGTCCGAAGCTTCCTCATCATGACGGCGCTTGCCATGGGCTGAAAGCTTATCCTTCCTCCAGAACTTGTCAGGCAGGGGCTCCAGCGTCACACTGCATGCGCTCATCAGCGACTCGGCATCTGAGAGACTCGCGATCGAAATGTTGTCGATCGAGCCTTTTACTGCCGCATCACTCCCTCTTTTCACCTTTCCGGCGTATGTTCGGACACACACACCTCTCTCCATCACCTTTCCTTCGTCATCACGACCGCCATCTTCATTTTGGTTTTTTAAATTTGAAATTTCCATATTGAAACCCACGAGAAATAGGCAAAATTCGTCACCCCGACCAGAGGCCATGTGGCCGGGAAAGCCTAGGTACGACAGGGGGTCGGCAGGTACCCTGACGTGGAACGCAGTAGCAGGTGGGATACTGCCCACCCGAGCCCAACCGTAATCGGAAGAGCCCAAGCCTTCGCGCTGCGTTCACCGCACAAAACTTCAGGTAATTTTTTATTGAGGTTTTCTTCCTCGCGACCCAGGCGGCCAAGCCAAGGCCCTCGGTCCCACTAGAGCCCGAAAACTCGTCGTTGTGGGATAACGATATGTGAGTGGTGGTAAGGAGGATGAACCCCCTTACCTGCGCGACGGCAGGGTGAGTGCTCGCCGCGCCCAACTCTTAAACGCTACCTCCGCCTCTGAACCAGACTTGGAGTAGCCCCCTCTCGACACACCAAAACAACGGCGACACCTCATCAATATACTACATACATAAATATAATATAGACATAAATAAATAAACCCCCACCCCTCTAACGAACGGCATCACGCCCGACCCCCAACCAACTTATCTTCCCCCAAGGAGAAGCCCCCCCCAATGTTCCCAAGCCTACCCCACCGACACGCCCTGAAAAGGGCACGCCGGCGCCTGTGGTTTCTGTTGCGTCTATTTCAGAAGGAAATAGACCAATAACAGGCGGCACCTCGTGAAGGAAGCAACCACAGACTTGCCTTGGGGATCATCACGACTTGCGCTCTCCCCCAAGACCATTTGCCTTCTTACCCGCGAACCCCTGCGGCGTAAGAAGGGCCCTGCGTTTATCCAAGACCGGAGCTAGGCAAAACCAACTATTAATGAATAAACACAGGACCCGCCCAACCTAACCTAACCTAACCTTTTTTTTTTTTTTTTTTTTTTTTTTAACGTCAGGAAATGCCTTATGCATACCCTCCCGCCGTGGGGGCGGCGGAAGGGTTATGTGGGACTCGCACCCACTAAAACCTGACGGGGTTCCCTCGCGACGCCTTTGTGTCGGGGCTATGGGCACGCGATTAGCATTCTTCCACGGCCCCGACGGCGTTGGCTTTACAGCCTCTGCGATTTGGTGAGGCAAAACAAGCCTCCCACCATGTCTCGGAGAGAGAGAGAGGCGCGCGGAACCCACGCGCGCCACCTCTAGGCCCTTAAGGGACGGTAGTACCCCCCGGTACTACCGTCATGGCCTGTGTTATGGGGGCCGGAGATGTTGGAGGAAGTTCCTCCTCCGGCGCCCCGTTCTCCTTCTGCGGATCGGGTTTGTAGCGAGTGCCTCTCGCTCCCTTTCCGCTGCTTCCTTTTGTGACAAGACGGTCTCACAAAAGGAAACTACCGCCTTCCACGACTCTTCGCTCTCAAGCATGGTTTTCACCACCGCTGAAATTGAAAGATTTGTTCCTACCTGACGGGTGAGCACACATCTTTGATCAGCCCATGCCGGACAGACCTCTAAAGTATGTTGCGCCGTATCCTCCGTTGCAGCACAGTGATGACACTGTGTGGTCTGCTCCCTTCCGATTTTACACAAATATCGCGCGAAACATCCGTGTCCCGTTAAAATTTGCGTCAATCGAAAGGTGATTGACCCGTGCTCCCTCGATACCCACTCTTTCAGAACGGGGCGGACTGCTTCAACCGTTCGTAAGCCGGCTTTTGGCTGTGACAGTCTACTGAGCCACTCGTCTAAAAGAGCCTCCTGTATCTCTTTGCGTCGTGCTTCCACCTCTCTTACGGCTGGTAGCTGGCCCCGCTGTTCTTCCTGCTTGCGCCAGAAATAAATCAAAGCCAAGCCTCTTGCATCAATGTCCCAGGGGAGACACCCTGCGATGACGCACGCTGCCTCGAACGAGACTGTGCGGTAACCTCGAACCACTCTCAGCGCCATCACTCTCTGAGGTTGTCTCAATAGAGTGATGTTCTGGCTTCTGAGGGTAGTTGCCCACACAGGAGCTCCGTAGGCGGCCATGGATCTAATGACTCCCATATACAGCCTACGACAACTGCCTTTTGCACCTCTCAAATTGGGCAGGATCCCTGCCAGCGCCGCTGCAGCCTTCATTAACTTAGGCGAGAGCCTCTTAAAATGAGCTTCAAAGTCCCATCGGCTATCGAGGACGAGTCCCAGGTACTTCATCGTCGACTCGACGCCGATGCGGACACCACCAACAACGATAGAAGACTCTGCCGAGGGTTTGTTTCGGGGTCCGTGAAAACACAGGGCCTCCGATTTGTGGAGAGCAACCTCTAGCCCGATCCTCTTGATCCTTGTTACTACTTGGGCCACTCCTGCAGTGGCAAGTAGAGCCGCCTCCCTGTAGGTTTTCCCTCGTGCTGTGACAAGCGTGTCGTCTGCATAACACGTCACGCTGATTCCCCACAGATTGGCGCCTCGCAGCACCCAGTCATATCCAATGTTCCACAGGAGTGGTCCTAGCACCGACCCCTGTGGAACGCCGCACCACATCCTATGCTGTGTCCACCCTTCCTGAGTCTTAAACGAGATAAATCGTTGAGACAGGTAATCCTCAATGATCTTAAGGAGGTAAGGGGGAACACGATGGTATCTTAGCGCAGCTAGTATGCAGCTCCAGGGCAGAGTGTTGAATGCATTGGCGATATCGAGTGATACCGCCAACACCACCTCGCCTCTAGAGACTGCTTCCTCCGAAATCTCTTTGACCCTCAGGATCGCGTCAATAGTAGACCGACCCCTCCGAAAACCATATTGGTATTCGTTGAGGTTCGGCCCGACCCGGTTCATATGCCCTATGAGGCGGCAAGCAATAATACGCTCGAAGAGCTTTGCCGCTTCGTCCAGGAGGACAATGGGGCGGTACGCAGACGGTGAATCCGCAGGGCGTCCATCTTTTTTGAGGAGCACTAGGCGACCCGTCTTCCACTGAGGTGGGAATGTGCTCTGCTGCAAGCATCCATCGTATAGCCCTCTGAGTCGAGGTCCAAGAGCTTTTAGAGCCAATACCCATGCTCGGCCGGGAAGCCCGTCTGGTCCCGGAGCCGTGTTTTTGGCACTGAGCCGCTTCACCGCCATCCTAAGTTCTACTTCAGACACTTCTGGGACTTCGGTGTCTTCGTCGAACTCTTCTTGTGGAGATGCCATCGCTGGTGGTGTGTGTTCCCCCCTTACGGGGAACAATGAGGAAACCACCCTATCCAGCAGTATGGGTTCCATTGTTTGAGTCAAGGGAGGCGCCCATGGGCGGAGTTTTGCCCTGACCATCCTGTAGGGAGTTCCCCAGGGATCCCGGTTTAGGGTTTCCAGCATCTCGTCTCGGGCCCCCCCCTTAGACTCAACAATAGCTACTTGAAGAGCAAACTTAGTCTCTTTATACAAGTCGTACGCTTCTTGTGCCTCTTGCACGTGCTGTAAATCACGCCTACGCCTTCGTCGGAGCCGCGCGAACAACCTCCGTGCCGCAACACATTCTGCACGAAGGTTAGAGATTACAGCCGACCACCAGTAAACTTGACGCTTAGGTGGATGTGTTCCCACCCTAGGCATTGACACATCACACACTTGCGTCATAGCCCCGCAGAACCAACCCACTTCCTCTACAACATCTGCTCTCTCCAACAAAGATGGTGCAGATATCCATGACTGGACCACAGAAGCCTCCTCAAGTAATTCGCGGTCTAGACGCTTTAGCGCCCAGCGCGGACTGTCCGCTTGGGAAGTACTTCTGTTTATGGTGCTCGAGGCAAGAGACGGAACGATATGGAACCGGATGTATAAGTGGTCCGATAAAGTTTCAGTTCCTTCAACTACCTCCCACCCAATTGTTCGCCTCGCAAGATTTGGGCTCGCGAACGTTATATCCACAATTGACTCCCCATTTGAGCGCACACAGGTGCTGACCGAGCCCCGGTTGAGGATGCTCAGTCCAATTGCAAGCGCCCACTCCTCCAAAGCCACCCCTCGAGGATTGGTGATGGGAGATCCCCACGCGGCAGACTTCGCGTTGAGATCACCCATCAGTAATATCGGATACGGATGCCCTTGCCGAACTAGAGCTTCGACCTCGTTCAGATAACTCTCGAACTCCATCAAGACTCGATTTGGCGAGAAATAAACGCCTACCACCATTATTCCGCCAATGAGAGCAGCAACGCAACCGTTTCCCCTCACCACCTTATCAATGGCAACGCCTTTTCCAACAATGGTAACGTCTTCGTTCCTATCACTGGCCCAGTCATCTCTAGGAGGGACAAAATACGGCTCCGAGATGACTGCAATATTAATCAACCACTCCGCCATGCTCTGGGTCACAAGATCCTGAGCTCTGGCGGAGTGGTTGATATTTGCCTGAAGGAAATTTAAGGCCATCCTATGTTGTTTCCATTTCAACCCTCTTGTCCCCTGTCTGAGACACGGGACAGCTAGGAGCCGACGGCGCAGAGGCCGAGTTTTTAGCAACCTTCGAAGCCTTCTTTCTTCCCTTTGAAGCCGATTTGGGAGAAGTACACGCTTTAGAACCCAATCTATGCGCCGACGGCTTGTTCGCTGCAGCACAGACCGAACACTTCGGAGTGCCAGAACACTCCGATGACTTATGCCCTGCCTGCCCACAGCGGTAGCATTCACTGCTTCGATCTATTTCCGAGGTGCACTGGGCTCGAACGTGCCCGTTTTCTAGGCACCGGAAACACCTTATTGGTCTGGGTTGCACCATTTCTATACGTGCGGAAACCCAGCCAACTAGTAGACGGCCCTCTTCTCCCAGCTTTTTTGCAGCTGCCACCGGGCAACTTACCAGAGTAGTTCCCGTACCCTGGTAAGAAAGTCGGATATCACCGACTTTTACTGCATCCATGGAACAGCTTCCACAATGTGCAATGGCAGCCGCAATGTCTGCTTTCGCCACTGAGTCGTCAAGTCCCGTAATCCTGACCTCTGCACATTTCATGGGTCTGGAAACCCTGGCAATGTCTTCTCCTAGAGCCTCCCTTAATTTTTGTGCCAAAGAGTCGGCTTTTTCCCCGCTGGCATCACCCGCCGCTACTTCCAGTATACGGGCACCCGTAGCAGCTTTGCGAAAGCGCAAACTGGTGATGCCGCAGCTACTGAGATCAATCTTCTCTTTGGCGGCCGTTAATATGTTAGCATATGTGGCCCCCTTCTCGGCAGCTCCCGGCTGCATAGTGATCACCACTGCTGCTGACCGAGGTGCTCTCAGTTTAATCTTTGCCTGCTTCGCCGGCTTTGTGGCTTTGGAGGCTTTCTGATCTTTAGAAGCCTGTTTTGATGCCACCTTCTTCTTCCTTCCCTTTTTTGTAACAGTGGACCAGCCTTCATTGTCTGTCTCCACTGTTGGAGCCTCTTGAGACTTCTTTTGAGAAGATCCTGCTACGTTTGAACCAGCGTCCATCTTGTTTTGCTTCTTTTGTTTGCCCTTGCTTTTAGGTGGCTGCGTAGTGGACTGTTGTGCTTCTGGAACAGAACCAGAAGCAGCAGTCTCAGAAGCAGAAGAAGGCTTTTTCCGCATATCTGCCGCCAGAGGAGGTCTGATCCTCTTCTCAGGCAGCAGCCGCTCTTCCATACTTTCGAATCTGGCATTCATCATATTCCCTACTTGTAACAACACTGTGCGCACCAGCTCCTCTTGCTGGCAGCTGTTGTTGTTGTGGGAAGATGATGAAGCCTGACTCGGTCTCACCTCAGGACGATTTACTCTGACAGATGGCGGCTCATCCATTTCCAGTACTTTTGCTCTCAACTCCATCATCTCCTTACGGAGTTCAGACATCTCAACTCGGAGGCGGGAATTTTCGGCCTGAAGCTTGGATGTTTCCTCCGTAACCGAAGTTGCGTAGAGTCCTTCGACGGCCGCTTTGATCGAGGCTGCAGAACTTTTTAGGGCTTTAACCATAACACCCTTCAAGTTCCCCGACTTCAAAGCGACCTCGAGCACTACGTCAGTTGCATCCGACACCTGCTTCACCAGATCGGATGCTAGACCACCACGATCGACTTCTTCGTGAGCAGGTGGAGCTACCACCCGCGTTGCCTTGTGGCTGGCAACATGTGCAGCCACTTCCTCCTCTGCCTTTTTCTGTTCTTCTTCGCGGCGCAGTGCTTGAAGGTCTGCACGGGCTTTGCCCAGACCAACATACTGGCCCGTCGAAGCAGGGCGACCTCTCCCTCTTTTGGCATATAATGCCTTTGAGTTAGCTGGAACTACTTCATCCATACTCGAAGCAGAATCCGAACCATCTTCTTCCCACCGACGCTTGCCGTGAACTGTAAGCTTCTCCTTCCAGAACTTAGAAGGTAGCTGCTCCAGCGCCACGCTGCAAGAACTCATCATTGATTCGGCATCAGAGACACTAGCAATCGATAAGTTATCGACCGAGCCCCTTGCTGCCGAAGCACTCCCTTTCTTCGTCTTGTTAGCGTATGTACGCATACATACACTCCTCTCCATCTCTACCTGGTCGTCACAACCACCGTCATCATTTTTAGTTTTTAAGTTTGATAATTCCATACTGAATCCCACGAGTATGGGGGATATAAAGGGTCACACCCGGCCAGTGCCCCCTGTAGCCAGGGAAGGGTATATACTACGGAGGTCCCCCGGTATCCGTAGGGTTTGTTTCAAGTTTTCCTTCTCTGAGACCGGCCAATGAAGGCAAGCCCCCCTCGGTCTGCACTGCCTCAACCTACCACCTTAACGCCCGGTAAGGGGTCTTTGAAGAGAACAGTGCAGAACCGGCGGAAAGATGGCGTGATCTTTCCAGGTGGCAGGGTTAGTGCCAGCTCGCCCGACTTCCAAACGCTTCCTCCTCCTCTGCAAGCAGACTCGGAGAAGCCTTCCCTCTTGTAAATAAAATACACATATAAATAAATACACATAAACAATAAACAAATAAAGAAATAAACAAACCCCCCCCCAACGGCAACTCGCCCGACCCCCAACCCACTTATCTTCACCCGCTAAGAAGCGGAGAAGCCCCCCCCCCAATGTTCCCAAGCCTACCCCACCGACACGCCCTGAAAAGGGCAAGCCGGCGCCTGTGGTTTCTGTTGCGTCTATTTCAGAAGGAAATAGACCAATAACAGGCGGCACCTCGTGAAGGAAGCAACCACAGACTTGCCTTGGGGATCATCACGACTTGCGCTCTCCCCCAAGACCATTTGCCTTCTTACCCGCGAACCCCTGCGGCGTAAGAAGGGCCCTGCGTTTATCCAAGACCGGAGCTAGGCAAAACCAACTATTAATGGATAAACACAGGACCCGCCCTAACCTAACCTAACCTTTTTTTTTTTTTTTTTTTTGCGTCGGAAAATGCCTTATGCATTCCCTCCCGCCGTGGGGGCGGCGGAAGGGATATGTGGGACTCGCACCCACTAAAAACCGACGGGGTCCTCTTAACGCCATTTGCCGGGGCTACGGGTACGCTTTCGCATTCTTCCGCGGCCCCGACGGCGTCTGCTCTATGACGAGCTCCTCTTACTGCGGTGAGGCGACTGCCTCCCACCGCGTCTCTCTGGAGAAAGAGGGGCGCGCGGAACACCCACGCGCACCACCTCTAGGCCTTTCAAGGGCGGTAGCACCCCCCGGTACTACCGCCACGGCCTGTGTTTTGGGGGCCGGAGAAACTGGAGGAATCTCCTACTCCGGCGCCCCGCTCTCCGCGGCGGATCATGCCTTGGCTCCGCCGCAAAACCACCAAACGGCCGCAGAGGACAGGGAGAGCGGCAACGACACACCGACACTCCTCTTCCCCTGCGGCCCCGCCACCAACGCATCTAACGGTGCGCCACCGTTTGGTCGCGGAAGATAGGGCGAGCGGCAACGAAACACCGACACGCCTCTCCTCCCGCGACCCCTCCTGGCTGCAGGGACAGAGAACTCCGACCCCGCACCCTCCTCGGACGCATCCAGAGCGGGCTTAGCACCAGGCCTACTCGGAGCGTCCCCTCCTTGGATTCCTTTTAGCTTCACCGTGGAGCACCAACCACGGAACCTAACCTAACCTAACCTAACCTAACCTAACCTAACCTAACCTAACCTTTTTTTTTTTTTTTTTTTTACGTCAGGAAATGCCTTATGCATACCCTCCCGCCGTGGGGGCGGCGGAAGGGTTATGTGGGACTCGCACCCACTAAAACCTGACGGGGTTCCCTCGCGACGCCTTTGTGTCGGGGCTATGGGCACGCGATTAGCATTCTTCCACGGCCCCGACGGCGTTGGCTTTTTAAAGCCCCTGCGATTGGTGAGGCAATACAAGCCTCCCACCATGTCTCGGAGAGTGAGAGAGGCGCGCGGAACACCCACGCGCGCCACCTCTAGGCCCTTGAGGGACGGCAGTACCCCCCGGTACTACCGTCGTGGCCTGTGTTATGGGGGCCGGAGATGTTGGAGGAAGTTCCTCCTCCGGCGCCCCACTCTCCGGCTGCGGATCGGGTCTGTTGAGAGAATCTCCCGCTCCCTTTCCGATTCCTCTTTCCGCGAGATAACATCCTCGCTGAAAGATATGGCTGCATTCCAAGCTTCGTCACTTCCGACCATGGCTTTTACCAAGGCCGGGAGTGATAAGTCGCTGCCCACTTTATTGCTCAATGCACGCCTTTGATCCGCCCACGCTGGACAAACTGCAAGTGTGTGTTGTGCCGTGTCCATCGTTTCACTGCAGTGATGGCACTGGGTCGTTGGTTCTCTCCCAATTCTACACAGGTACTTCGAGAAACAACCGTGTCCCGAAAGCACCTGCGTAAGTCGGAAAGTCAACGACCCGTGCTCCCTCTCAAGCCACTCCTTTAAAATTGGGCGAACTGCCTCAATTGTCTTTGCACCGGCGGAAGGTTGAGACAGACGACCGATCCACTCCTCTACGAGGATTCCGTGGTATTCAAGCCGTTTGTATTCCACTTCTTGTTGCGCCGGGCGTTGGCCACCTGCTATTTCTCCCTCCTTCCAGAAATACACCTGCGAAAGGCCTCTCGCATCCAAATCCCAGGGTAGGGAACCCGCCAAAACGCACGCCGCCTCGTAGGAGACCGTGCGGTATCCCCGACACACCCTTAACGCCATCACTCTTTGCGGATTGTGCAGCAGTGTGATGTTTCGGCTGTTAAGGGTGTCGGCCCACACGGGGGCCCCATACATCGCCATGGAGCGAACCACGCCCATGTAAAGTCTTCGGCCGCCCGAAGTTGCACCTCTTAAATTTGGTAATATGCTTCCCAAAGCATTCGCCGTCCTACTCAGCTTTGGCACCAACCTCTTAAAGTGGGCGTTGAAGTCCCACCGGCTGTCGAGGACGATTCCTAGGTACTTCATCGTCGACTCGACACCGATGCGGACTCCACTCACCACTATGTGTGCATTTGCTGGAGGAGTCTTTCTGGGCCCGTGGAAACACAGCGCTTCAGACTTGGTAAGCGCTACCTCCAGGCCAAGCCGCCTGATGCGTTCCACCACCTGGGCAACACCCGCCGTGGCTAGTATGGACGCATCACGATACGTCTTGCCTCTTGCCAAAACCAATGTGTCATCTGCATAACAGGTGACTTCAACTCCCCATAGGTTAACACCCCGCAGGACCCAGTCGTATCCTATATTCCACAGTAGTGGACCCAGGACCGAGCCCTGCGGTACACCACAAGTCATCCTATGATGGCACCATCCTTCCTGTCCCTGATAAGACACGCTCCGTTCACTCAGGTAATCCTCAATTATGAGGCGGAGGTAGCGAGGCGCTTCATGGAACTTCAGCGCCTCTCTAATGCAGCTCCATGGCAAGGTGTTGAAGGCGTTGGCAATGTCCAAAGACACTGCCAAAACAACCTCACCCCGGGACACCGCCTCCTCCGCAGCCGTTTTGACTCGCAAAATAGCACCAACCGTAGACCGCCCCCTTCGGAAACCATACTGGTTGTCGTTGATGTTTGGACCAACGCAGTTAAGGTGTCCTACAAGGCGGTCGGCAACAATGCGCTCCAGAAGCTTTCCCGTGTCGGTCAGGAGAATAATGGGACGATAGGCAGACGGCGAGTCTGTTGGACGCCCATCTTTCCTGAGTAGGACCAGCCTTCCAGTCTTCCACTGTGCCGGAAATCGGCTCTGCTTTAGGCACGCACTGAAAAGTTTTTGAAGGCGTGGGCCTAAAGCTTTCATCGCCAAGGCCAACGCTCGGCCAGGGACCCCGTCAGGGCCTGGTGCCGTATTTTTGGCTTTAAGCCTTTGGACTGCCATTTTCATCTCCACCTCATTTACAGCAGGAGCTGAGGTTTCTGCATCGTCTTCACTATCACCAGCAGGTGGAGCCATAGGTGGCGGCACGTGCTCCTCTCTGTTGGGGAACAACGTAGACACCACATTGTCCAGAAACCTAGGTTCTAAACTTTGTGTCAGAGGTGGTGCCCACGGGCGAAGTTTTCCCCTTACCATCCTATATGGTTGTCCCCATGGGTCGCGTTTGAGGATTTCAAGAAATTCCTCGTAGGATGAGCATTTTGCCACCGCTATAGCAACCTTTAGGTCGTATTTGGCTTGCTTGTACGACTCGTAAAGCTCTTCCTCCTGCTCTGCATGGTCTGCATCGCGGAGTCTTCTCCTGCGGTGCCTTGCGTGGAGACGCCGTGCTATCACACACTCCTCGCGAAGGTCCGCTAAATCGCGTGTCCACCAATGCACCTTGCGCCTAGGCGTCTGTGGCCCAGCCCTCGGCATTGCTGCATCGCAGATCTGGGTCATTGCCTCCCGGAACCACTGTGTTTCGTTCTCAACGTCCAACTCCGACGAAGACATCTGTGGTTCTAGTGTCCAGGCTTTCACCAACGATGCCTCTTCTGCTGCTTCTCGATCTAGGTGCTTGAGTGCCCATCGTGGATATCCCTGCTCTTGGCCCTCTGGCGACATACGTTGAGTCACAGGAAGGCGCTTGACTTCGAACCTGATGTACCGGTGGTCCGATAGCGTCTCCACGTCTTCCAGGACCCTCCAACCATGAACGCGACTCACCAGATTCGGACTCGCGAAGCTGACGTCCACGATGGACTGGCCCTGCGGTCGCACACATGTAGAGATTGAGCCTCTATTCAGGACTACGAGCCCAGAAACCACGGTCCACTCCTCGAGTGTGTCACCCCGAACATTCGTGACTGGAGACCCCCACGCCGCAGACTTCGCGTTTAGGTCTCCAAGAACTAGCACTGGGTGGGGGTGACTCTGCCCTGCTAGGGCCCCTATCCCATCAAGAAGGCTCTCGAAGTCGGCAAGGCTCCCGTTTGGCGAGAAGTAGGCTGCAATAACCGTTACTCCTGACACGTGTGCCGAAACGAAACCACGACCTTTTGTCACCTTGTCAAAAGTGATCCCTCTTGCCACCAACGCAACCAGACCTGTATCGTCCCCCGCCCAATTGGGACCAGGGGAGATGTAGTATGGCTCCCCAACAGCTGCTATGTCGATCAACCACTGCGCCATGCTCTGGACCATTAGATCTTGAGCAGCGACGCAGTGGTTGATGTTCGCCTGAAGGATTCGGAGAGCCATACTAATTGTTGGTTTCCATCACTTCCGGTTCCCCGTCCTGTGACGGGGGACAGCTTTCTGCTGCCGGCGTTGAACCTGGTTTTCCAGGCTTTCTCCTTGGTTTGGGAGGAGAACAAGTCTTGCCTCCCAACCGATGATCCGACGGTTTATTAGCTGCTGCACATAATGAGCACCTTGATGGTGCTGTGCATGTCGCCGATTTGTGGCCGGGACGACCACAGCGGTAGCACTCATTGCTTCGGTCTATCGCTTCTGTACACATAGCGCGAGTGTGGCCATTCTGTAGGCACCTGTAGCATCGCATGGGCCTAGCTTGGAGTATTTCCACTCGGGCTGAGACCCATCCGATTAGCAGGCGCCCCTCCTCTAGAATCTTTTTAGTGGCGACAATAGGGCAACTTATTACGGCAATGCCAGTACCCTGGAAGGTACGCCTAATTTCCCCTATTACTTTTATAGACTCCTTAGGGCAGCCACCTCGTTGCGCCACAACGTCGACTATTTCCTCTTTTGAGACTGAGTCGTCCAGACCTAGAATACGAATCTCAGCACACTTTGTCGGCCTAGATATTCGCGCCTGACTGTCACCCAGCACTTCCCTGAGTTTTTCGGCCAGTGCATCCGCCTTTTCAGCACTGGCTTCACCAGCGGCCACTTCCAAGATGCGGGCGCCAGTGGCCGCTTTGCGGAACCGCAGACTGGATATACCGCAGCTGGTGAGGTCGATTTTTGACTTGGCGTCTGCTAGTACATTGGCATACGTCAGTCCCTTTCCCTCTGCCTCAGGCTGCAGGGTTATGACCACTGCAGCGCTCTTCGGGGGCCGCAACTTTTTAGTAGCTGATCGGCCAGCGGCTTTAGCTGCCTTTGCTGGTCCTGTATTACCTCTCTGCCGGCTAGCAGGGTTTGTTTTTCCTGCAGCTTTCGAGCTAGCGGCACTCTGTTGTGGCGCTGTTTTCTTGGTTTTTCTGCCACGTTTGGTGACAGTCGACCATCCTTCATCGACTGCTTCCGCCTCTGTAGGCAGGCCTTGAGAATGGCTCTGCGAGGATTCGGCTGTCTCTGAAAGACCCACCGTCTTCTTCTTGTTCTTCTTGCCCTTACTCTTGGGTGGCTGCGAAGCTGGCTGCTTAACTTCAGGAGTAGGGGCAGGTGCGGCTTCCTCTGGGGCAGAAGGGGAGGTTTTGCGTTTATCTGCCGCTAGAGGAGGACGAGTCCTCTTCTCAGGCAGCAGCCTCTCCTCCATGCTTTCGAACCTTGCGTTCATCATACTTCCTACTTGTAGCAAGACATTCCGAACCAGCTCCTCCTGCTGGTTGCTGCTGCTATTTTGGGAAGATGAAGACGTCTGGTTTGTCCTCGCTTCAGGTTGATTACAACTGACAGATGGCCGCTCATCCATGTCCACCATCTTGGACTTCAAAGCCATCAGTTCCTTTCGGATGTCGGCCAACTCAACTCGAAGACGGATATTATCCGCCTGGAGTTTCGCTGTCTCCTCAGTGACTGTTCTTGTGAAGAGCTCTTCTACTGCAACTTTAATCGATGCTGCGGAGTCCTTCAGGGCCCTGACCATCACACCCTTCAGGTTACCCGACTTTGCAGCAACTTCGATTACTACGTCTGTCGCATCCGTGACCTGCTTCAGAAGTTCGGACGCTAATCCGCCCTCGACCTCCTTGTGAGCAGGCGGTTCCACAACTCGAGTTGCCTTATGGCTGGCGACATGCGCCGCCACTTCTTCTTCCGCTCTTTTACGCTCCTCCTCGCGGCGTAAAGCGTTCAGTTCTGCCCGAGCCTTGCCCAGACCAACATACTGGCCCGTTGAAGCAGGGCGACCTCTTCCCCTTTTGGCATATAGTGCCTTGGAGTTCGCCGGTACTACTTCATCAACACTTGAAGCAGAGTCCGAAGCTTCCTCATCATGACGGCGCTTGCCATGGGCTGAAAGCTTATCCTTCCTCCAGAACTTGTCAGGCAGGGGCTCCAGCGTCACACTGCATGCGCTCATCAGCGACTCGGCATCTGAGAGACTCGCGATCGAAATGTTGTCGATCGAGCCTTTTACTGCCGCATCACTCCCTCTTTTCACCTTTCCGGCGTATGTTCGGACACACGCACCTCTCTCCATCACCTTTCCTTCGTCATCACGACCGCCATCTTCATTTTGGTTTTTTAAATTTGAAATTTCCATATTGAAACCCACGAGAAATAGGCAAAATTCGTCACCCCGACCAGAGGCCATGTGGCCGGGAAAGCCTAGGTACGACAAGGGGTCGGCAGGTACCCTGACGTGGAACGCAGTAGCAGGTGGGATACTGCCCACCCGAGCCCAACCGTAATCGGAAGAGCCCAAGCTTTCGCGCTGCGTTCACCGCACAAAACTTCAGGTAATTTTTTATTGAGGTTTTCTTCCTCGCGACCCAGGCGGCCAAGCCAAGGCCCTCGGTCCCACTAGAGCCCGAAAACTCGTCGTTGTGGGATAACGATATGTGAGTGGTGGTAAGGAGGATGAACCCCCTTACCTGCGCGACGGCAGGGTGAGTGCTCGCTGCGCCCAACTCTTAAACGCTACCTCCGCCTCTGAACCAGACTTGGAGTAGCCCCCTCTCGACACACCAAAACAACGGCGACACCTCATCAATATACTACATACATAAATATAATATAGACATAAATAAATAAATAAATAAACCCCCACCCCCCTAACGAACGGCATCACGCCCGACCCCCAACCAACTTATCTTCCCCCAAGGAGAAGCCCCCCCCAATGTTCCCAAGCCTACCCCACCGACACGCCCTGAAAAGGGCACGCCGGCGCCTGTGGTTTCTGTTGCGTCTATTTCAGAAGGAAATAGACCAATAACAGGCGGCACCTCGTGAAGGAAGCAATCACAGACTTGCCTTGGGGATCATCACGACTTGCGCTCTCCCCCAAGACCATTTGCCTTCTTACCCGCGAACCCCTGCGGCGTAAGAAGGGCCCTGCGTTTATCCAAGACCGGAGCTAGGCAAAACCAACTATTAATGAATAAACACAGGACCCGCCCAACCTAACCTAACCTAACCTAACCTTTTTTTTTTTTTTTTTTTTTTTTTTTTTTCGTCGGAAAATGCCTTATGCATTCCCTCCCGCCGTGGGGGCGGCGGAAGGGATATGTGGGACTCGCACCCACTAAAAACCGACGGGGTCCTCTAAACGCCAATTGCCGGGGCTACGGGTACGCTTTCGCATTCTTCCGCGGCCCCGACGGCGCCGCCCTGAGAAGGGCTCCTCTGTCTGGTGAGGCATTGCCTCCAACCACTGTCTCTCAGGAGAGAGAGGGGCGCGCGGAACACCCACGCGCGCCACCTCCTGGCCTTTCATGGGCGGCAGCACCCCCCGGTACTACCGCCATGGCCGATGTTATGGGGGCCGGAGATCCTGGAGGAAGTTCCTCCTCCGGCGCCCCGCTCTCCTGGTGCGGATCGGATCTGTTGAGAGTGTCTCTCGTTCTCTCTCCGCTTCTTCTTTGTGCGACATGACGGCTTCGCAGAAAGACACCACCTCATCCCAGGCTTCACTACTTCCAATCATGGCTCGCGCCACTTCAGGAAGTGATAAGTCCCTGCCCACTTTTAAAACAAGGTCACGCCTCTGGCTTGCCCAGGCAGGGCAGACTTCCAGGGTGTGCTGCGCCGTGTCTACGGTGTCGCTGCAGTGGTGACACTGTGTGGAGGGTTCTCTTCCGATTCGACACAGGTACTTTGCGAAACATCCATGTCCCGTTAGCACCTGCGTCAATCGGAAGGTTAACACCCCATGCTCCCTCTCTTTCCACTCCCTAAGGATAGGGCTAATGGCTTCAATTGTCCGTGATCCTGCACTTGGTCTTGCAATTCGATTGCACCATTCCTGAAAGAGGTCATCATAGATGACAATCCGCTGATTTGCCAATTCTCGAGGTGCTGGCCTTAATCCACTTCTTGACGCTTGTTCACGCCAAGCAAACATCTTAGCGAGCCCTTTCGCGTCGAGATCCCAGGGTATGACACCCGCGAGAACACAAGCCGCCTCATACGACACTGTGCGGTATGCCCGTATTACCCTTAGCGCCATCGCTCGTTGCGGATTCCGCAGCAGAGCGATGTTTTGGCTGCTAAGGGTATCGGCCCACACAGGAGCTCCGTACATGGCCATCGACCGTACAACACCAAGGTACAGTCGACGGCAGCTCCCTCTTGCTCCTCTGATGTTTGGCAGCAGCCCTCCCAGGGCGGCAGCCGTCTTCGTCAGCTTGGGCGCTAATCGCTTAAAGTGGGAACCGAAGTCCCATCGGCTGTCGAGGACGAGTCCCAGGTACTTCATCGTCGACTCGACACCGATGCGGACACCACCTACCACGATATGCGCCTGCGCTGGAGGTTTGTTTCGGGGCCCATGGAACAACACTGCCTCCGATTTTGAAAGCGCCACCTCAAGCCCTAGGCGACGAATTCTGCCCACCACTTGTGCCACACCTGCCGTGGCAAGCACTGCAGCGCTTCGGTAGGACTTCCCTCTTGCGGTCACCAGCGTATCATCCGCGTAACAGGTGAGGCTTACGCCCCACAGCGTAGCTCCGCGCAGGACCCAATCATATCCGATGTTCCACAGGAGCGGCCCTAGGACCGAACCCTGTGGAACACCGCACAACATTCTGCGACTACACCATCCTTCTTGACCTTCATAGACGACGAATCGCTCGCTGAGATAGTCCTCGATGGTATTACGGAGGTAGGGAGGCACATCATGATACTTCAGCGCCTCCTTGATGCAGTTCCAGGGCAGGGTGTTAAAGGCATTGGCGATGTCAAGAGACACCGCCATGACAACCTCGCCTCTGGAAACTGCTTCCTCCGTAATCTCCTTTACTCTTAATATAGCGCTGATCGTCGACCGCCCTCTTCGGAAACCGAACTGGTTGTTGTCGAGGTTGGGCCCGACACAGTTCAGGTGCCCTATGAGGCGATCGGCGATAATACGCTCCAAAAGCTTGCCCATGTCGTCCAAGAGCACTATGGGACGATATGCTGATGGGGAATCAGATGGTCGCCCTTCCTTCTTTAAAAGAACAAGTCTGCCCGTCTTCCAACTACCAGGAAACTCACCCTTCTTTAGGCAAGCGTCAAAGAGCCCTAGTAATCGTGGACCCATGGCTTTTAACGCTAAAGCCAGGGCTATGCCGGGGATGCCGTCAGGACCGGGTGCCGTTTTCTTGGCTTTGAGCCGAAGAATCGCCATCCGAAACTCCACCTCATTGACAGCTGGTACGTCAACTTCCGAGTCGATGTCTTCCCGCGTTGCACCCATCACTGGTGGCGTGTGCCCTTCCCTGGCAGGAAAGAGGGCTGAGACTACTGTTTCCAGCAGCTGAGGCTCCAACGAAAGCGTCAGAGGTGGAGCCCACGGACGGAGCTTGCCTCGGACCATCTTATAGGGCATACCCCATGGGTCTCTGTTGAGGTTTTCCAGCATCTCCTCCCGGCCGCTGAGCTTCGAATTGGCCATGGCCACTTTCAAAGCCAGCTTTGCCTCCTTGTAATCTGCATACAATTGGGCTTGTTCCTCCAAGTCTCGGCGCCGTCTTCTCCGATGCCTGGTGTACTGGCGTCTTGCTTCCACGCACGCCTCGCGCAAGTCAGCAATCTCTGCGGACCACCAGTACACCTGGCGCTTCGGCTGATACGGTCTGGCTCTAGACATTGCCGCATCGCAGACATGAGTCATAGCCTGCGTGAGCCATTCCGCTTCTTCCTGAACGTCTACATCTTCTTCACCAGAAGGCGCCGTTAACCAAGACTTGACTAATGCCGCTTCTTCTAGCAGATCCCGGTCCATGCTTTTCAGAGACCAGCGTGGGCCTTCATCGCGTGTACCCGCTCTTCGAGAGCTACTTGGGGCGGAAGAGCGGAGAGTTACATCAAACCGGATGTAGAGATGGTCTGATAGTGTCTCCACATCTTCCAGCACCCTCCAACCACTGACTCGTCTCACCAGGCTTGTGCTGACGAAGCCTACATCCACAATTGATTGGCCTTGTGGCCGCACGCATGTAAATGCAGAGCCCCGATTTATATTCGAAAGGCCAGTTGTGACCGACCATTCCTCGAGAGTGTCACCTCGCACATTCGTGACTGGAGACCCCCACGCCGCAGATTTCGCGTTCAGGTCCCCAAGAACAAGCACGGGGTGCGGGTGACATCGACCAACCAGAGCCCCAACTTCGCCAAGATAGCTCTCAAATTCATGGAGCGGCCTGTTTGGCGAGAAGTAAACTCCTATTACTACTAAGTCCGCCACACTGGCCGCTACAAATCCACGTCCTCTTATTATCCTATCCAGAGCCACACCACGTGACACTAGTGCCACAATACCATCAACATCCCCTGCCCAGTTGGAACTAGGAGGGATGCAGTATGGCTCTCCGACCACCGCGATAGCAATCAACCACTGCGCCATGCTCTGGGACATGAGGTCTTGGGCACTGGCGCAGTGGTTGAGATTCGCCTGAAGAAAACGAAGAGCCATACTAACTGTTCGTTTCCATAGAATCCTGCTCTGCCCCCGTTTGAGACGGGGGGCACTTAGCTTCAGCTGACTTTGCACCTGTCGCGTTAGTGGCCTTCTTCTTTGCCTTTGGAGGGGCGCACGCTTTGCTTCCAAGCCGGTGCGCCGAAGGCTTCTTTGCTGCAGCGCACAGGGAGCACTTTGGCGGCGCTGAGCAGCTCGATGATTTGTGGCCGGGACGACCACATCTGTAGCACTCCTCGCTACGATCGACCTCTTCAGTGCAAAGGGCGCGTGTGTGGCCGCTCTGCAGGCATTTAAAGCACCGCATTGGTCTGGCCTGGAGCGGCTCCACACGGGCTGACACCCAACCTATAAGTAGCCGACCTTCTTCTGTGATCTTCTTAACAGAAGCTACTGGACAGCTAACCACAGCGACCCCAGTGCCCTGATGTGTTCGCCGGATTTCGCCCACCACCTTTATTGTCTCAATAGGACAGTCGCCTCGTTGCGCCACCACGACAATGATGTCCTCCTTAGTCACTGAGTCGTCCAACCCAGTGACGCGAAACTCAGCGCACTTAGTTGGCCTTGACACCCTGGCCAACTCCTCACTTAAGGCTTCTCTGAGTTTATGAGCCAGAGTGTCAGCCTTCTCTCTGCTGGCTTCTCCTCCTGAAACTTCAAGGATGCGTGCTCCAGTAGCCGCTTTCCTGAAGCGCAGGCTTGAAATGCCGCAGCTTGCCAGATCAATTTTGGATCTAGCATCCGCTATCACCTTGGCGTATGTCGCCCCCTTCTCTTCTGCACCTGGTTGCAGCGTGATAACAACAGCCGCAGACCGAGGAGCACGAAGCTTTGCTGGAGCCGGCTTGCCTGCTCTGGCTGTCCCCTGTTTTGCCTTGGCATTCTTCTTTGGCTCGGCTGCCTTGGCTTTGCTGGCCTTTTTGCCACGTTTTGTGACAGTAGACCAGCCTTCTTCTTCAGTCGCATTCGCAGGTGGCGGATTGCGAGGCTGCCTCTCTTGAGAGTCCTGCGATGTGGCAGCACTTTCTTTCGGCTTATTGGCCTTCTTCTTTTTAACTGCCTTCTTAGGCTCAGGTGGATGCGTTTCCGCTTCCTTGGCTTTAGAGGCTGATTCTGGAGCAGTCTTTTGTCGCTGATCCGCAGCTAAGGGAGGACGAATCCTTACCTCCGGCAGGAGCCTATCCTGCATTCCCTCGAATCTTGCGTTGATCATGCCGCCTACTTGCTGCATGATCGAACGCACTAATTCTTCCTGCTGACTCATCGAAGAGGAAGTCGTCGTCGATCTTTCATCACCCCTCGATGGAATTTCCTCATTCCTAGGCTCTGGAGCATGTTGAACTTTAGTTCTCAGTTCAGCAAGCTCCTTACGGAGCTCCGCCATTTCAGCTCGCAAGCGGACATTGTCTGCTTGGAGCTTTTTTGTCTCTGCAGAAACTGAGTTCTCATATAGGCCCTCTACAGCAACCTTGATCGAGTCAACAGCCATTTTCAACGCCTTTTGACATGTTCCCTTCAAGTTGCTGGACTTGTTGACAACATCCAGGATAATCTTAGTTGCACCTAAGACTTGGTCGTTTAGCTCGTGAGCCAAATCACTCTTTCCCTCTTCACTCTCTTTTGGTGGAGCTAACTTGCGCGTAGCTTTGTGTTTAGCTACTTTGGCAGCTATATCGTCCTCTGCCTGACGAAGAAACTCCTCTCTCTTGAGAGCCTTGTGGTCTGCAATCGCCTTAGCATGACCAATATATTTTCCGCTGGACGGAGGACGACCTCTACCCCTCTTGGCTGACGTTACGATGAGTCCAGGAGTGACTGCCTCATCACCAGAGGCAGACTCTGACCCCGAGTCCATGTGAGGCCGTTTTCCAGGCGTCACCTTCTCTTTCCTCCAAAACTTCGCAGGAAGAGGCTCCACCACAACACTGCACTCACTAAGTCTGGCTTCCGCGTCAGACTCGACAGTGATGAGCGAAAGATTGTCACTCGAACTAAGACAATCTTCCTCCATACTTTCCCTCTCAGCAATGCTTCGCACGAAAGCGCAAGCATCTCCTTTCTCCTCACTTTGGTCAGAACGACCACCATCAGTTTTTATTTTGTTTAATTTTTGAGATTCCATAATTAGTCCCACGATTATTAGGCAAATAAACGTCGACCCGACCAGAGGCCATGTGGCCGGGAAAGCCTATTTACGACAGGGGGTCGGCAGGTACCCTGACGTGGAACGCAGTAGCAGGTGGGATACTGCCCACCCGAGCCCAACCGTAACCGGAAGAGCCCAAGCCTTCGCGCTGCGTTCACCGCACGAAACTTCAGGTAATTTTTTATTGAGGTTTTCTTCCTCGCGACCCAGGCGGCCAAGCCAAGGCCCTCGGTCCCACTAGAGCCCGAAGACTCGTCGTTGTGGGATAACGATTTGTGAGTGGTGGTAAGAAGGATGAACCCCTTTACCTGCGCGACGGCAGGGTAAGTGCACGTCGCGCCCACTCTTAATGCTTCCTCCTCCCCTGAAAAACAGGCTTGGAGAAGCCTCCCTCTCAATAAACACTATATACAGTATACACAACAAATAACAATGCTTTCTCCTCCTCTACTATGTAGACTCAGAGAAGCTATCCACCACAACAAACCAATAAACAAAAATAAAAATAAAACAAGACATCGGCATCACGCCCGACCCCAACAATCCAATTCCCCCCCCATTCTTCCCACCTTCATCCACAGCGCCATCTGATGAGCAGAGGGCGCGTGGAGAAGTAAACCCAACCCTCCCAAGCCTACCCCACCGACAGAGTGCCGGCGCCTGTGGTTTCTGTTACGTCTATTTCTGAAGGAAATAGACCAATAACAGGCGGCACCTCGTGAAGGAAGCAACCACAGACTTGCCTTGGGGATCATCACGACTTGCGCTCTCCCCCAAGACCATTTGCCTTCTTACCCGCGAACCCCTGCGGCGTAAGAAGGGCCCTGCGTTTATCCAAGACCGGAGCTAGGCAAAACCAACTATTAATGGATAAACACAGGACCCGCCCAACCTAACCTAACCTAACCTAACCTAACCTAACCTTTTTTTTTTTTTTTTTTTCGTCGGAAAATGCCTTATGCATTCCCTCCCGCCGTGGGGGCGGCGGAAGGGATATGTGGGACTCGCACCCACTAAAAACCGACGGGGTCCTCTAAACGCCATTCGCCGGGGCTATGGGCACGCTTTCGCACTCTTCCACGGCCCCGACGGCGCCGCCCTGAAAAGGGCTCCTCTGACTGGTGAGGCGGTTGGCCTCCCACCTAGTCTCTCTCGGAGAGAGAGGGGCGCGCGGAACACCCACGCGCGCCACCTCCTGGCCTTTCATGGGCGGTAGTATCCCCCGATACTACCGCCACGGCCGTTGTTATGGGGGTCGGAGATCCGCGAGGAATCTCCTCCTCCGACGCCCCGCTCTCCGCCTGCGGATAGGATCGGTAGCAATTGCTTCCCTTTCTCTCTCCGCATCTTCCTTCTGCGACAGAACTGATTCGCAGAAGCTAATGACCGCTTCCCATGCTCGCTCTTCCTCAACCATATTCTTGACGATGGCTGGAAGAGTGAGGTCACTTCCAACAACACTTATGAGCTCCGACCTAAGGGTAACCCATGCTGGGCACGACTCTAGGGTATGTTGGGCTGAGTCCTCTGATTCTGTGCAGTGATGGCACTCTGGAGTCGGTTCCCTTCCGACCCGGTTCAGATACTTCCCGAAACAACCATGCCCCGAGAGCATCTGTGTTAGTCGGAAGGTCATCGTACCATGCTCCCTCTTCAGCCACGGTCTGAGATTTGGACGGACCGCCTCGATGGTTCTTAGGCCTGCGCTAGGTTGTGACAACCTAATGAGCCACTCGTCCAAAAGAGCGTCGTAGACTTCGCTCCTCCGTCCTTCAACTTCCCTTGCAGCGGGTCTCTGTCCTTGCTGCTCCTGTTGTTTCTTCCAGAAGTAAACCGAAGAAAGCCCTCTTGCATCCAAATCCCACGGGAGGGATCCGGCCAACGTACACGCGGCTTCAAATGACACCGTGCGGTAGCCTCGGACTACTCTCAGCGCCATCACTCTTTGAGGATTTCTCAAGAAGGTGATATTCCGGCTGCTGAGAGCAGTTGCCCACACGGGAGCCCCATACATGGCCATAGACCTCACCACTCCCATGAAAAGCCTACGGCAACCAACTTTGGCACCCTTCAAATTCGGCAGAATACCCGAAAGGGCCGCTGCTGTTCTCACCAATTTGGGCGAGAGTCTCTCAAAGTGGGGTTTAAAGTCCCATCGGCTGTCGAGGACGAGTCCCAAGTATTTCATCGTCGACTCGACGCCGATGCGGACACCACCAACAATGATGTGAGACCCTGCCGACGGTTTATTGCGAGGCCCATGAAAACATAAGGCCTCCGACTTATTAAGGGCTACTTCGAGCCCAAGCCTCCTAATACGGCCCACAACCTGCGCCACTCCAGCTGTAGCAAGCAGGGACGCCTCTCTGTAGGATTTCGCCCGAGCAGTAACTAGCGTATCATCAGCATAACAAGTTACTCTGATTCCCCACAGATTGGCGCCCCGCAGCACCCAATCATACCCGATGTTCCACAGTAGCGGCCCCAGGACCGAGCCCTGTGGAACACCGCACCACATCCTGTGCCGAGACCACCCATCCTGACTTTCAAACGAAATAAAGCGTTCGTTTAAGTAGTCCGCTATGATTTTGAGAAGATAGCGGGGCACTCGGTGGTATTTTAATGCCTCCAATATGCAGCTCCACGGCATAGTATTAAAAGCATTGGCGATGTCAAGAGACACCGCCAACACCACTTCTCCTCTGGAGACAGCTTCCTCCGACAAAGACTTCACTTGAAGAATGGCGTCGACTGTAGACCGCCCCCTTCGAAAACCATATTGGTTTTCAGCTAGGTTTGGTCCAACCTGGTTTAGATGGCCGATGAGGCGGCAGGCGATGATACGCTCGAAGAGCTTTGCCACCTCATCAAGCAGAACGATCGGACGATATGCCGAAGGTGTATCTGCTGGTCTACCGTCTTTCCTCAAAAGAACGAGGCGCCCCGTCTTCCACTGTACCGGAAAACTTCCCTGGTCCAGGCACGCATCATACAGACCTCTGAGGCGAGGCCCGAGGGTTTTTGATGCTATCACCCACACACGACCTGGAAGACCATCAGGCCCTGGGGCCGTGTTTTTAACGCTAAGGCGCTTCACCGCCATTTTTAGCTCGACTTCAGACACTTCTGGAACTTCAGTGTCTTCGTCGAGTTCGTCCTGTGATGATGCCATCACTGGTGGGGGATGTTCTACCCTAGCTGGAAACAAAGATGTTATTACCCTATTCAGCAGAAGAGGCTCCATCGTTTGTGTTAGGGGCGGTGCCCATGGACGCAGTTTCTCCCTAACCATCCTGTAAGGTGTCCCCCATGGATCTCGGTTAAGGGTTTCTAGAAGCTCGTCACGGGCACCACCCTTAGACTGGACAATAGCAAGCTTAAGAGCTAGTTTGGCTTCTTTGTACGTATTGTACGCTTGAAGCTCCAGCTCTTCATCTCGAATTTGTCTACGTCGCAGTCTGGCGTATTCCCGTCTTGTTTCAACACAGTTGACACGAAGCTGTGAGATCTCCGCAGACCACCAATAGACTCGGCGTTTCGGCAAATGTGGGCCGACCCGTGGCATTGCGGCATCACAAATTTGGGTCATGGCCGTGCTGAACCACTCTACCTCATTTTCGATGTCTGCTCCCACCGATGCTGTAGATGACGCCACCCAGGCCTGGACCAGACACGCTTCTTCAAGCAAGACTCGGTCAAGACGCTTCAACGCCCATCGTGGGCTGTCCCCTTGCGCAACAGTGGTGTTTGAGCTGTACGGGATGTGAGGCGTTGAGGCGATCTGGAACCGGATATACCTATGATCCGATAAGGTCTCTATCCCCTCCAACACCTCCCACCCGCTCACTCTTCGTGCCAGGTTTGAACTTGCGAATGAGACATCCACGATGGACTCTCCGTTCCAGCGCACGCAAGTATTAACCGATCCTCGATTGAGGACGATTAGTCCATTTACCAACGCCCACTCCTCCAAGACTTTGCCACGTGAATCGGTGATTGACGATCCCCAGGCTGACGACTTAGCGTTGAGATCGCCAACCAAGAGCACCGGATGTGGGTGACACTGCCCAACCAGAGCCCCGACATCAACAAGATAATTCTCGAAATCAGCCAGGACTCTGTTGGGTGAGAAATAGACACCAACCACCATGATTCCACTTATAAGTGCTGCTACACAGCCGCTACCCGTAATGGACTTCTCAATGGCAACTCCTTGCGCCGCAACCGCTACAATTTCGTCCCTGTCCCCTACCCAATTACCTCTGGGAGGGATGAGATAAGGTTCTGAGACAACCACTACATTGATCAACCACTCCGCCATGCTCTGGGTCAAGAGATCCTGAGCCCTGGCGGAGTGGTTGATGTTCGCCTGGAGAACACGTAAAGCCATACTAACTAGTGTCCATACTACCTACCCTCTCATCCCCCGTCTGAGACGAGGGGCAGCTTGAAGCTGCCGTTCCAGTGGCTGGGCGATCCGCAGCCTTTTGAGATCTCCTTCTCCTTGATTTAGAAGGGATGCAAAGCTTACTGCCCAATCTGTGAGCCGATGGCTTGTTGGCAGCTGCACAAATTGAGCACTTAGGCGTGGCATTGCATTCCAACGACTTATGGCCTGCTCTCCCACAGCGATAACACTCCTCACTGCGGTCGTGTTCAGCGGTACACTGGGCTCGAACATGGCCAACTTCCAAACAGCGGTAACACCGGGTCGGCCTGGGCTGCAACATTTCGACCCTGGCCGACACCCAACCGACCAGCAGGCGGCCTTCCTCAGCAAGTTTTTTAGCTGCAGTGACCGGGCAGCTCACTAATGCTGTTCCGTTTCCTTGGAAAGTGCTCCTGATCTCTCCGACTTTAACCAATTCTACCGAACAACTTCCCCTTTGTGCTACCGCGGCTGCTATGTCGCTTTTACTGACGGAGTCATCTAGCCCGGATATTCTAAATTCCACGCATTTCGTGGGTCTAGATATGCGAGCAACATCGTCACCCAGCGCTTCTCTCAGCTTCTGGGCCAGAGCATCTGCCTTTATACCGCTTTCGTTACCCGCAGCCACTTCCAGGATGCGGGCTCCTGTTGCAGCTTTGCGAAAGCGCAAGCTACTGATACCGCAGCTACTAAGGTCCACCTTTTCCTTAGCAGCTGTCAGTATGTGGGCGTATGTTGCCCCCTTCTCTTCGGCTTCCGGTTGCAGAGTGATAACCACTGCGGCTGACCGGGGAGCCTTTAGCTTGGTCTTTCGTGACTTCGCAGGTTTGGCAGCTGTAGGGACTTTGGAAGCCGAAGATGCTTGCTTTGTAGCAGCTTTCTTCTTTTTCCCTTTCTTCGTCACTGTTGACCAGCCTGCGTTATCCGCCTCTGGAGTTGAGGGAGAATCTTGTTTCTGCCTCGAAGAAGGCCCCGCTGCCTCCCTAGCAGCATCCGATACCTTCTTCTTTTTCCCCTTGGCCTTTCCCTTAGGAAGCTGCGAAGTAGTAGCTTCAGGAGTAGGGGCCGTAGCAGCAGTAGGAGCTGCAGCTTCAGATGCGCAAGCAGCCTCTTTGCGCCTGTCTGCTGCCAATGGAGGACGAGTCCTCTTCTCCGGCAGCAATCGCTCCTCCACATTCTCAAACCGAGCATTCATCATGCTACCCACTTGAAGCAAGATTGAGCGCACCAGCTCCTCTTGCTGGCAGCCCCTGCTTTCTTGGGTAGATGAGGTTTGATTTGGTCTCGTCTCTGATCGATTGACGTTAACCGATGGCAGCTCCTCCATTGTTGCCATTTTAGTTTTGATCTCGATCATCTCTTTTCGGAGATCGGCCAACTCTGCTCGTAGGCGAACGTTATCCGCCTGTAACTTAGACGTTTCCTCCGAGACTGTCCTTGAAAAAAGCTCTTCGACCGCTACCTTTATCGAGGCTGTGGACTCTTTGAGGGCTTTCGACATGGTCCCCTTCAAGTTCCCCGACTTTGCAGCGACGTGTAAAATAACTTCCGCTGCATCGTCAACCTGCTTCACCAGGTTGGAAGCAAGACCACCGTCATCAGCTTCTTTAGGGATAGGTGGGGCCACTACTCGCGTCGCCTTGTGCCTATCCAGTTGAGCAGCTACTTGTTCCTCGGCTAGCCTGCGTTCTTCCTCTCGACGCAAGGCATTTAAGTCTGCCCGGGCTTTGCCTATACCGACGTACTCGCCAGTAGTTGGAGGACGACCTCTCCCTCTTTTGGCACAAATATCTATAGTGTTTTGCACCACCTCATCATCGCTTGAAGCAGAAGCTGAGCCATCTGTTTCCCGCCGCCGCTTGCCATGCGATGAGAGCCTCTCTTTCCAAAATTTGGAAAGAGGCTCCAGCGTAACGCTACAGGCGCTCGCCATCGATTCCGCGTCGGAGAGACTCACATTAGATACATTATCTAAAGAGCCTCTCAGCGGCGACCTCGACCTCAGTGCCTTAGCACCCCCTTTCTTCGCCTTACCGGCGTATGTTCGCACAGCTGCACGAACACCCTTCTCCTCAACTTGGTCATCTCGACCACCACCATCACTTTCAGTTTTTTTTAATTGTTCAAGTTCCATAATTAGACCCACGAGTATGGGGGATATAAACGGTCACACCCGGCCAGTGCCCCCTGTAGCCGGGGAAGGGTACATACTACGGAGGTCCCCCGGTATCCGTAGGGTTTATATCGAGTTTTCCTTCTCTGAGACCGGCCAATAAAGGCAAGCCCCCCTCGGTCTGCACTGCCTCGACGTACCACCTTAACGCCCGGTAAGGGGTCTTTGACGAGAACAGTACAGAACCGGCGGAAAGACGGCGCAATCTTTCCAGGTGGCAGGGTTAGTGCCACCTCGCCCAACTTCAAAATGCTTCCTCCTCCTCTGCTAAGCAGACTCGGAGAAGCCTTCCCTCTCGTCAATAAATTACACATATAAATAAATACACATAAGCAAATAAATAAATAAACAAACCCCCCCCCAACGGCAACTCGCCCGACCCACAACCCCCTTATCTTCACCCGCTGAGAAGCGGAGAAGCCCCCCCCCAATGTTCCCAAGCCTACCCCACCGACACGCCCTGAAAAGGGCGTAAGCCGGCGCCTGTGGTTTCTGTTGCGTCTATTTCAGAAGGAAATAGACCAATAACAGGCGGCACCTCGTGAAGGAAGCAACCACAGACTTGCCTTGGGGATCATCACGACTTGCGCTCTCCCCCAAGACCATTTGCCTTCTTACCCGCTTACCCCTGCGGCGTAAGAAGGGCCCTGCGTTTATCCAAGACCGGAGCTAGGCAAAACCAACTATTAATGAATAAACACAGGACCCGCCCAACCTAACCTAACCTTTTTTTTTTTTTTTTTTTGCGTCGGAAAATGCCTTATGCATTCCCTCCCGCCGTGGGGGCGGCGGAAGGGATATGTGGGACTCGCACCCACTAAAAACCGACGGGGTCCTCTAAACGCCAACCTAACCTAACCTAACCTAACCTAACCTAACCTAACCTAACCTAACCTTTTTTTTTTTTTTTTTTTTTTTTTTTTTTTTTTTTTTTTTTTTACGCTGGGAAAAATGCATTACGCATTCCCCCCCATTGGGGGATGGGGGGGATATGTGGGACTCCCCGGTCTAGACACCGGTATACCCACTAAACGACCCAGCGGCTGTCCTGCATCGTCTTTTTGGAGGAGGACTGGGAAACCGGCAGAGCCTTTACATCCAGTCCTCCGCCGACGAGCCCCCACCTTTACAGCGGGGCCAGCACGCCCCTCCCAGCAGGGAGGGGCCCGGGAACGACAGAGCGTTCCCGCCCGACGGAGGTGGTGAATAGGTGCAATGCGGGAGAGGGCACCCCCGCGCCTGTCTCCCGCTATTCACCACCATGGGGCGAGGGAAGACGATTAACGATCGCCTTCACCCACCCCTTCTCGGCCTTCCTCTTCTCCTCCTTCTCCGCGGCGCAGCGAGAGGGTCCTCCTCCCGCGCGCGCTCTGCCGCCTCCTTCTGCGACATCACTTCCTCGCAGAAGGAGGCGACTGCAGCCCAGGCCACCTCGCTCCCCAGCATGGATTCGACCACACCGGGAAGCGAGAGGTCCGGCCCGACAATCGTCGTCAGGCCGCGACGAGGCTCGGACCACGACGGGCACACCTCGAGGGTGTGCTGCGCCGTGTCCTCAGCTGCGCCACACTCGTGGCACAGCGGGGCCTCCTCCCTTCCGATCCGGTGCAGGTACGATCCGAAGCATCCATGCCCGGATAGCACCTGCACCATACGGAAAGAGAGGAAGCCGTGGGGCCGCTCGAGCCAATCCTGTAGGACTGGCCCGAGAGCGTCCAGCGTTCGGCGGCCAAACGCGGCGGAGGCGAGGTCCTCCGTCCAATGTTGGACGATCGCGTCCCTCGCCTGCCGCCGGACGGCCTCCCGCTCTTCCGGGGCGACGCGCTCATCGAGCGCCCTTCGCCCCGCCGTCCACTCGTACACTCTGGCGAGCACCCACGCCTCGAGCTCCCAAGGAGGGGTGCCCGCCAGAGCGCACGCCGCCGCGAACCCCACCGACCGGTAGGCCCTCGCCACCCGCTGCGCGATGGCCCTTTGGGGCCTACGGATCGCGGCGGCATTCTCCCTCCTTTGGAGGGAGTCCGCCCAGATGGGGGCCCCGTAGAGGGCCATGCTTTTTAAAATGCCGGCATACAGCTGCCGGCATCGCGCTTTTGGCCCTCCCAGGTTTGGGAGGAGCCAAGCGAGGGCACCCGCGACCTTTAGCAGGCGCGTCGACAGCCCGCTGAAATGCGGGCCGAAGCGCCACCTGCTGTCGAGCACAAGGCCCAGATATTTCATCTGGGCCTTTACCTCAACCCTGACGCCCTCCACAACTATATGGGCGTCAGGTGGGACGCGCTGCCGAGGCCCGTGGAAGAACACGGCCTCGGTCTTGTGCAGCGCGACCCCCAATCCGAGCCGACGGATCCTTCCCGCGACCAGGCATCCGCCGGCTGAGGCCAGGCTCGCCGCCTCCCTGAAGCTCCTCCCCCGGGCAGTGAGGAGAGTGTCATCCGCGTAGCAGATGACACTCGTGCCACGGAGGAGAGCTCCCCGCAGGAGCCAGTCGAAGCCGATGTTCCACAGGAGTGGTCCTAGGACAGACCCCTGTGGAACACCGGACTCCGCGCCGTACCGCCGCATCTGGCCAGCTTTGTCCACGAGGAGGACTGTTCGGTCCTCCAAGTAGCTGGCCAGGAGGCCCCGCAGGTACTGAGGCGCTCCATGGTAGCGGAGCGCCTCGAGGATTGTGGAGTGGGGGACGGAGTTGAACGCGTTGGCTATGTCGAATGACACAGCCAACACTCCGTCACCTGCCTCCACGGCCTCCCTTACTTGGCCCTTGAGCCGGGCCAGCGCGTCCACTGTCGAACGCCTTCTTCGAAAACCGAATTGGGCGTCCGACAGGTTCGGCCCCACCTCCAGCAGGAGGCCATTCAGCCGGCTGGCGACTATCCCCTCGAACATCTTACCGACCTCATCGAGCAGAACGATGGGCCGGTATGCCGAGGGGGAGTCTGCCGGGCGTCCCTCCTTTCGGAGGAGGCACAATTGCCCCTCCTTCCATGGTTTCGGAAACCTCCCAGACGCAAAACACGCGCTGAAGAGGTCCCGAAACCTGCCCTCCATATGGGTGGTGGCTAGAGCCACCACTCGCGCTGGCACGCCGTCCGGCCCGGGGGCCGTCTTCTTGGCGCGGAGGCGAAGGACCTCCGCAGCCAGCTCCTCTACCGTGACCGGAGGGACTTCCTCCTCCGGGGAAGGAGCATCCTGCGGGGGGTCCATTACTGGTGGGGTGAAGTTGGTCCCTGGTGGAAACAGGGACCGGACCACCCCATCCAGCAATGCCGGCTCCAGGGACTCCGTTAGTGGGGGACCAAAGGGGCGCAGTTTGTTCCGCGCCGCCTTATATGGTCTCCCGTACGGATCCCTGTCGAGACCCTCCAGCATCTCGGCTCGCGCCGCATCATCTGCGGCGGCCATCGCTGACTTGAGGACCGTCTTTGCCTCTACATAAGAGGCGTAGAGACGGTCCTCCTCCTCGGGGTCTCGCAGGCTGCGCCTTCTACTCCGCGCATACTCCCGCCTTGCCGCCACGCAGGCGGCCCGGAGCCCCGCCAGTTCCTCCGACCACCAGTACACGGCGCGTCGGGGGGGCGGACGGCGAGACCGAGGCATGCTGGAGTTGCACACCTCGGTCAGGGACCTCCGGAGTTCCGCCGCTGCAGCGTCCACGTCCAGGACTTGGACAGGAGGCGTGAGCCAGTCCTGGATGAACGCCGCCTCCCTAGCCGCCTCGCGGTCGAGGCGGGTAAGGGCCCACCGCGGGAAGGTCGATCGGCCTTGGGGGGCCGTCGTCCGGGGGCTGGGGGTGATGGAGATGTCGAACCGCACGTATCGGTGGTCCGACAAAGTCTCCATCATCTCCACCCGCCAGTTCACGACGCGGGCGGCCAAGATGGGGGTGGCGAACGAGACGTCCACCACTGACCCTCCCCATCGCCGCACACACGTCTGAACCGTCCCTCTGTTGAGGAGGGACACACCGGACGACGCCGCCCAGAGTTCGACGGGGCGTCCCCTGACGTTATACGTCGGGTTGCCCCAGGCCGTCGACCAAGCGTTCAGGTCGCCCAAGACGGCGACCTGACGCGGCGCCGCCCTTCCCACAACCGCCGTGAGGACTCCGAGGAAGTTCTCGAAGTCCTGAAGAGGGCGGTTTGGGGAGAAATACACGCCCACCAGGGCTATTTCTCCCCACGCGGCGGCCACGTATCCCGATCCCCTCTCTAAGAGCGAGAGGGGAGGGGAGTCTGTGGAAGACCGCGCCACCAATGCCACCAAGCCGTCCCGATCACCCAGCCAGCGACTGGAGACCGAATACGGCTCGGCGACCACCGCCACGTCCACCAACCACTCAGCCATGACCTGCATTAGCAGGTCCTGGGCTGCTTTGCAGTGGTTGATGTTCGCCTGGAGTATGCGATGTTCGACCCTATCCATCAATCGGACATCGCACCTCCCTCATCAGCCGCCGAGGTCCCCGGTTCAGGGGCGGCGGTCGCAGCAGCGGCAGGCGGGGTCGGCGCCTGCGCTTTGCCCTTCTTTGGGGGAGGATTGCAATTCCTCCCCTTCATTACATGGCCCGCCGGACGGCCGCTGGCTGCGCACACAGCGCAGCGCGGCGTGGTGGCCTTGCAGGAGGCGGACTTATGTCCCTCCTGGCCGCAGCGGTAGCAGCTGTCCGTCCTATCCACCTTGGACGGACAGAGGGCCCGCGTGTGCCCGATCCCGAAGCACCTGAAGCAGCGCAGAGGCTGATCTTCAAGTGCTTGGACCCGGCAGGAACTAAATCCTACGGCAAGCCGCCCCTTGGTGACGACGGCTTTGGCAGTGGCGACTGGGCACTCAAGGCGGATAGTGCCCATGCCACCGCGGCCGGGCCTGATGTCCCGACCTTGCACAGCTGCGGGGTCGCAGCCCCCAATGGCTGCGATCGCCGCCACCACCTCCTCTTTGGTGACCGAGTCATCTAGATCGGTCACCTCCAAGGCCGCCGACTTAACAGGCCGGACCACCTTTGCCGCGTCCGCGATGACCTCTCGCAATTTGCCTGCGAAGAGGTCCGCGTTGGCACCGCCCTGGGCCCCTGGGAACTCGAAGATTCGAGCCCCAGCTTGGGTCCGGCGGCACGTGACAGCCCCGATCCCGAGCTGGGTGGGATCGGCGTTTGTACGAGCCCGCTTGAGAACGGACTCGTACGTTTCACCCCGCTCCGCGGCCTCCACGGTGAGTGTCACCACGACGGCCGCGGTCTTGGGAGGAATTAGAGGCTTCCTCCCACCGGCGGGGGCCCTTTTGGCTGCGGGGGCAGCGGCGGCGGGCTTAGGGGCCGACTTTTTCCCCTTCCCCTTCCCCTTGCCCTTGCCGGTCGCCTGGGACGGGCAGGAAGGGGTGGCGGCGGGGGTGGCAGGGGCGGCGGCGGCCTTTTTCGCCTTTTTATTGGCCTTGCCCTTTCTCTTGTTGACCACTTCCGTCCACGGCTGATTTGACGGAGTGGTCGAGGGGAGTTGGGCGTCCTCCGGTTGGGAGGATGGCCCCGGCTGGTTCGGCCTCTTGTCTGCCGCTAGTGGCGGACGGACGCGCTTCTCCGGCAAGAGCCTGTCCTCGATGCCATCGAGGCAGGCTCGCGTGAAAGCCCTCTCCTCCATGACAACCTTGCGGATGATATCCTCAAGGTTGGAGGAGGAGGAGGAGGGACCTTCAGTCGCCGGCGCCGGTTTTGGATCGGCCTGAGTAGACCGGACCGTGGCTTCGGCAGCCGCCGGTTGTGGGCCAGCCTGAGTAGGCCGGGCCGTGACTTCAGCCAGCTTCGTGTGCAGCTGGCTGACCTCCGACTGCAGACGATCGACCGTCGCCTGCAGTTGCCGCGTCTCGTCCGTGGCGGTGCGCTGCACCAGCTCCCGGACGATGCCGCGCATGCTTGCGGCCCTGCATTTTAGGGACTTCTGGAAAGTCCCCTTCAGGTTGGAGGACTTAGAGGCGACCTCCACGATCTCCTGCTCGTCCTCCTGAGCCATGCGCTCCAGCTCGGCCAGGGAGTGGTCCTCATAACGGACGCTTGATGCGCCGTAGCCAGCCTTGGCTCGCGCAACACGCGCCTGCTGCTCCTTAGCAGCGACCTGCTCTTCCAGGTCCTGCTGGAGCTGCACCCGACGAGCCAGGTTAAGCTGGCGTTGGGCATCGGCCAGACCCACCTCGTGGGTATCGGCAATTGCGACCCGCTTTTTTGCCTTTGCTTTCAAAAGCTTAGGCTTGCTCCTCGAAGTAGTCGCCGACTCCGAGGAGCCAGATCCGTCCTTCAAAAAGGCCCGCTTTCTCGATTGGCCCTCCGTGATCGCCACGAGAGGGCCCTCCGACATCGAACTGGCGTCCGACTCCGAGTCCGACAACTCGTTCGACCGACCGCATAGGCCTACCGCCTTTCCGTCGTCGGGTTGGCCCTGAGAAGGGCCTTTTAGGAAACGCCCGGAGGCGTCCCGCGCAGGTTTAGGCAATTTCGGCATTGCCTCCGCCAGTGTTGTAGAAAACCGCAAGAAAATCTACAACGCACAGTGCACTTTAGCCGAGCCCAGTCTGCCACTCCGTTACGGTGGTCAGAACTGGGGATCGTTTCCAGGGGACGCGACGTGGACGCAAGCACTGTGGGGGGTCCCCCAACCTAACCTAACCTAACCTAACCTTTTTTTTTTTTTTTTTTTTTTTTTTTTTTTTTTTTTTTTTTTTTTTTTTTTTGACGCTGGGAAAAATGCATTACGCATTCCCCCCCATTGGGGGATGGGGGGGATATGTGGGACTCCCCGGTCTAGACACCGGTATACCCACTAAACGACCCAGCGGCTGTCCTGCATCGTCTTTTGGAGGAGGACTGGGAATCCGGCAGAGCCTTTACGTCCAGTCCCCCGCCGACGAGCCCCCACCTTTACAGCGGGGCCAGCACACCCCTCCCTAGAGGGAGGGGCCCGGGAACGACAGAACGGCCGTTCCCGCCCGACGGAGGTGGTGAATAGGTGCAATGCGGGAGAGGGCACCCCCGCGCCTGTCTCCCGCTATTCACCACCATGGGGCGAGGGAAGACGATTAACGATCGCCTTCACCCACCCCTTCTCGGCCTTCCTCTTCTTCTCCTTCTCCGCGGCGCAGCGAGAGGGTCCTCCTCCCGCGCGCGCTCTGCCGCCTCCTTCTGCGACATCACTTCCTCGCAGAAGGAGGCGACTGCAGCCCAGGCCACCTCGCTCCCTAGCATGGATTCGACCACACCGGGAAGCGAGAGGTCCGGCCCGACAATCGTCGTCAGGCCGCGACGAGGCTCGGACCACGACGGGCACACCTCGAGGGTGTGCTGCGCCGTGTCCTCAGCTGCGCCACACTCGTGGCACAGCGGGGCCTCCTCTCTTCCGATCCGGTGCAGGTACGATCCGAAGCATCCGTGCCCGGATAGCACCTGCACCATACGGAAAGAGAGGAAGCCGTGGGGCCGCTCGAGCCAATCCTGTAGGACTGGCCCGAGAGCGTCCAGCGTTCGGCGGCCAAACGCGGCGGAGGCGAGGTCCTCCGTCCAATGTTGGACGATCGCGTCCCTCGCCTGCCGCCGGACGGCCTCCCGCTCTTCTGGGGCGACGCGCTCATCGAGCGCCCTTCGCCCCGCCGTCCACTCGTACACTCTGGCGAGCACCCACGCCTCGAGCTCCCAAGGAGGGGTGCCCGCCAGAGCGCACGCCGCCGCGAACCCCACCGACCGGTAGGCCCTCGCCACCCGCTGCGCGATGGCCCTTTGGGGCCTACGGATCGCGGCGGCATTCTCCCTCCTTTGGAGGGAGTCCGCCCAGATGGGGGCCCCGTAGAGGGCCATGCTTTTTAAAATGCCGGCATACAGCTGCCGGCATCGCGCTTTTGGCCCTCCCAGGTTTGGGAGGAGCCAAGCGAGGGCACCCGCGACCTTTAGCAGGCGCGTCGACAGCCCGCTGAAATGCGGGCCGAAGCGCCACCTGCTGTCGAGCACAAGGCCCAGATATTTCATCTGGGCCTTTACCTCAACCCTGACGCCCTCCACGACTATATGGGCGTCAGGTGGGACGCGCTGCCTAGGCCCGTGGAAGAACACGGCCTCGGTCTTGTGCAGCGCGACCCCCAATCCAAGCCGACGGATCCTTCCCGCGACCAGGCATCCGCCGGCTGAGGCCAAGCTCGCCGCCTCCCTAAAGCTCCCCCCCCGGGCAGTGAGGAGAGTGTCATCCGCATAGCAGATGACACTCGTGCCACGGAGGAGAGCTCCCCGCAGGAGCCAGTCGAAGCCGATGTTCCACAGGAGTGGTCCTAGGACAGACCCCTGTGGAACACCGGACTCCGCGCCGTACCGCCGCATCTGGCCAGCTTTATCCACCAGGAGGACTGCTCGGTCCTCCAAGTAGCTGGCCAGAAGGCCCCGCAAGTACTGAGGCGCTCCATGGTAACGGAGCGCCTCAAGGATTGTGGAGTGGGGGACGGAGTTGAACGCGTTGGCTATGTCGAATGACACAGCCAACACCCCGTCACCCACCTCCACGGCCTCCCTCACCTGGCCCTTGAGCCGGGCCAGCGCGTCCACTGTCGAACGCCTCCTTCGAAAACCGAATTGGGCGTCCGACAGGTTCGGCCCCACCTCCAGCAGGAGGCCATTTAGCCGGCTGGCGACTATCCCCTCGAACATCTTACCGACCTCATCGAGCAGAACGATGGGCCGGTATGCCGAGGGGGAGTCTGCCGGGCGTCCCTCCTTTCGGAGGAGGCACAACTGCCCCTCCTTCCATGGTTTCGGAAACCTCCCAGACGCAAAACACGCGCTGAAGAGGTCCCGAAACCTGCCCTCCATATGGGTGGTGGCTAGAGCCACCACTCGCGCTGGCACGCCGTCCGGCCCGGGGGCCGTCTTCTTGGCGCGGAGGCGAAGGACCTCCGCAGCCAGCTCCTCCACCGTGACCGGAGGGACTTCCTCCTCCGGGGAAGGAGCACCCTGCGGGGGGTCCATTACTGGTGGGGTGAAATTGGTCCCTGGTGGAAACAGGGACCGGACCACCCCATCCAGCAATGCCGGCTCCAGGGACTCCGTTAGTGGGGGACCAAAGGGGCGCAGTTTGTTCCGCGCCGCCTTATATGGTCTCCCGTACGGATCCCTGTCGAGACCCTCCAGCATCTCGGCTCGCGCCGCATCATCTGCGGCGGCCATCGCTGACTTGAGGACCGTCTTTGCCTCTACATAAGAGGCGTAGAGACGGTCCTCCTCCTCGGGGTCTCGCCGGCTGCGCCTTCTACTCCGCGCATACTCCCGCCTTGCCGCCACGCAGGCGGCCCGGAGCCCCGCCAGTTCCTCCGACCACCAGTACACGGCGCGTCGGGGGGGCGGACGGCGAGACCGAGGCATGCTGGAGTTGCACACCTCGGTCAGGGACCTCCGGAGTTCCGCCGCTGCGGCGTCCACGTCCAGGACTTGGACAGGAGGCGTGAGCCAGTCCTGGATGAACGTCGCCTCCCTAGCCGCCTCGCGGTCGAGGCGGGTAAGGGCCCACCGCGGGAAGGTCGATCGGCCTTGGGGGGCCGTCGTCCGGGGGCTGGGGTTGATGGAGATGTCGAACCGCACGTATCGGTGGTCCGACAATGTCTCCATCATCTCCACCCGCCAGTTCACGACGCGGGCGGCCAAGATGGGGGTGGCGAACGAGACGTCCACCACTGACCCTCCCCATCGCCGCACACACGTCTGAACCGTCCCTCTATTGAGGAGGGACACTCCGGACGACGCCGCCCAGAGTTCGACGGGGCATCCCCTGACGTTGTTCGTCGGGTTGCCCCAGGCCGTCGACCAAGCGTTCAGGTCGCCTAAGATGGCGACCTGACGCGGCGCCGCCCTTCCCACAACCGCCTTGAGGACTCCGAGGAAGTTCTCGAAGTCCTGAAGAGGGCGGTTTGGGGAGAAATACACGCCCACCAGGGCTATTTCTCCCCACGCGGCGGCCACGTATCCCGGTCCCCTCTCTAAGAGCGAGAGGGGAGGGGAGTCTGTGGAAGACCGCGCCACCAATGCCACCAAGCCGTCCCGATCACCCAGCCAACGACTGGGGACCGAATACGGCTCGGCGACCACCGCCACGTCCACCAACCACTCAGCCATGACCTGCATTAGCAGGTCCTGGGCTGCTTTGCAGTGGTTGATGTTCGCCTGGAGGATGCGATGTTCGACCCTATCCATTTAATCGGACATCGCACCTCCCTCATCAGCCGCCGAGGTCCCTGGTTCAGGGGCGGCGGTTGCAGCGGCGGCAGGCGGGGTCGGCGCCTGCGCTTTGCCCTTCTTCGGGGGAGGATTACAGTTCCTCCCCTTCATGACGTGGCCTGCTGGACGGCCACTAGCTGCGCACACAGCGCAGCGCGGCGTGGTGGCCTTGCAGGAGGCGGACTTATGCCCCTCCTGGCCGCAGCGGTAGCAGCTGTCCGTCCTATCCACCTTGGACGGACAGAGGGCCCGCGTGTGCCCGATCCCAAAGCACCTGAAGCAGCGCAGAGGCTGGTCTTCAAGTGCTTGGACCCGGCAGGAGCTAAAACCCACAGCGAGCCGCCCCTTGGCGACGACGGCTTTGGCAGTGGCGACTGGGCACTCAAGGCGGATAGTGCCCATGCCACCGCGGCCGGGCCTGATGTCCCGACCTTGCACCGCTGCGGGGTCGCAGCCCCCAATGGCTGCGATCGCCGCCACCACCTCCTCTTTGGTGACCGAGTCATCTAGATCGGTCACCTCCAAGGCCGCCGACTTGACTGGCCGGACCACCTTGGCCGCGTCCGCGATGACCTCTCGCAGTTTACCTGCGAAGAGGTCCGCGTTGGCGCCGCCCTGGGCCCCCGGGAACTCGAAAATTCGAGCCCCGGCTTGGGTCCGGCGGCACGTGACGGCTCCGATGCCAAGCTGGGTGGGATCGGCGTTTGTACGAGCCCGCTTGAGAACGGACTCGTACGTTTCACCCCGCTCCGCGGCCTCCACGGTGAGTGTCACCACGACGGCCGCGGTCTTGGGAGGAATTAGAGGCTTCCTCCCACCGGCGGGGGCCCTTTTGGCTGCGGGGGCAGCGGCGGCGGGCTTAGGGGCCGACTTTTTCCCCTTCCCCTTCCCCTTGCCCTTGCCGGTCGCCTGGGACGGGCAGGAAGGGGTGGCGGCGGGGGTGGCAGGGGCGGCGGCGGCCTTTTTCGCCTTTTTATTGGCCTTGCCCTTTCTCTTGTTGACCACTTCCGTCCACGGCTGATTTGACGGAGTGGTCGAGGGGAGTTGGGCGTCCTCCGGTTGGGAGGATGGCCCCGGCTGGTTCGGCCTCTTGTCTGCCGCTAGTGGCGGACGGACGCGCTTCTCCGGCAAGAGCCTGTCCTCGATGCCATCGAGGCAGGCTCGCGTGAAAGCCCTCTCCTCCATGACAACCTTGCGGATGATATCCTCAAGGTTGGAGGAGGAGGAGGAGGGACCTTCAGTCGCCGGCGCCGGTTTTGGATCGGCCTGAGTAGACCGGACCGTGGCTTCGGCAGCCGCCGGTTGTGGGCCAGCCTGAGTAGGCCGGGCCGTGACTTCAGCCAGCTTCGTGTGCAGCTGGCTGACCTCCGACTGCAGACGATCGACCGTCGCCTGCAGTTGCCGCGTCTCGTCCGTGGCGGTGCGCTGCACCAGCTCCCGGACGATGCCGCGCATGCTTGCGGCCCTGCATTTTAGGGACTTCTGGAAAGTCCCCTTCAGGTTAGAGGACTTAGAGGCGACCTCCACGATCTCCTGCTCGTCCTCCTGAGCCATGCGCTCCAGCTCGGCCAGGGAGTGGTCCTCATAACGGACGCTTGATGCGCCGTAGCCAGCCTTGGCTCGCGCAACACGCGCCTGCTGCTCCTTAGCAGCGACCTGCTCTTCCAGGTCCTGCTGGAGCTGCACCCGACGAGCCAGGTTAAGCTGGCGTTGGGCATCGGCCAGACCCACCTCGTGGGTATCGGCAATTGCGACCCGCTTTTTTGCCTTTGCTTTCAAAAGCTTAGGCTTGCTCCTCGAAGTAGTCGCCGACTCCGAGGAGCCAGATCCGTCCTTCAAAAAGGCCCGCTTTCTCGATTGGCCCTCCGTGATCGCCACGAGAGGGCCCTCCGACATCGAACTGGCGTCCGACTCCGAGTCCGACAACTCGTTCGACCGACCGCATAGGCCTACCGCCTTTCCGTCGTCGGGTTGGCCCTGAGAAGGGCCTTTTAGGAAACGCCCGGAGGCGTCCCGCGCAGGTTTAGGCAATTTCGGCATTGCCTCCGCCAGTGTTGTAGAAAACCGCAAGAAAATCTACAACGCACAGTGCACTTTAGCCGAGCCCAGTCTGCCACTCCGTTACGGTGGTCAGAACTGGGGATCGTTTCCAGGGGACGCGACGTGGACGCAAGCACTGTGGGGGGTCCCCCAACCTAACCTAACCTAACCTAACCTTTTTTTTTTTTTTTTTTTTTTTTTTTTTTTTTTTTTTTTTTTTTTTTGACGCTGGGAAAAATGCATTACGCATTCCCCCCCATTGGGGGATGGGGGGGATATGTGGGACTCCCCGGTCTAGACACCGGTATACCCACTAAACGACCCAGCGGCTGTCCTGCATCGTCTTTTGGAGGAGGACTGGGAATCCGGCAGAGCCTTTACGTCCAGTCCCCCGCCGACGAGCCCCCACCTTTACAGCGGGGCCAGCACACCCCTCCCTAGAGGGAGGGGCCCGGGAACGACAGAACGGCCGTTCCCGCCCGACGGAGGTGGTGAATAGGTGCAATGCGGGAGAGGGCACCCCCGCGCCTGTCTCCCGCTATTCACCACCATGGGGCGAGGGAAGACGATTAACGATCGCCTTCACCCACCCCTTCTCGGCCTTCCTCTTCTTCTCCTTCTCCGCGGCGCAGCGAGAGGGTCCTCCTCCCGCGCGCGCTCTGCCGCCTCCTTCTGCGACATCACTTCCTCGCAGAAGGAGGCGACTGCAGCCCAGGCCACCTCGCTCCCTAGCATGGATTCGACCACACCGGGAAGCGAGAGGTCCGGCCCGACAATCGTCGTCAGGCCGCGACGAGGCTCGGACCACGACGGGCACACCTCGAGGGTGTGCTGCGCCGTGTCCTCAGCTGCGCCACACTCGTGGCACAGCGGGGCCTCCTCTCTTCCGATCCGGTGCAGGTACGATCCGAAGCATCCGTGCCCGGATAGCACCTGCACCATACGGAAAGAGAGGAAGCCGTGGGGCCGCTCGAGCCAATCCTGTAGGACTGGCCCGAGAGCGTCCAGCGTTCGGCGGCCAAACGCGGCGGAGGCGAGGTCCTCCGTCCAATGTTGGACGATCGCGTCCCTCGCCTGCCGCCGGACGGCCTCCCGCTCTTCTGGGGCGACGCGCTCATCGAGCGCCCTTCGCCCCGCCGTCCACTCGTACACTCTGGCGAGCACCCACGCCTCGAGCTCCCAAGGAGGGGTGCCCGCCAGAGCGCACGCCGCCGCGAACCCCACCGACCGGTAGGCCCTCGCCACCCGCTGCGCGATGGCCCTTTGGGGCCTACGGATCGCGGCGGCATTCTCCCTCCTTTGGAGGGAGTCCGCCCAGATGGGGGCCCCGTAGAGGGCCATGCTTTTTAAAATGCCGGCATACAGCTGCCGGCATCGCGCTTTTGGCCCTCCCAGGTTTGGGAGGAGCCAAGCGAGGGCACCCGCGACCTTTAGCAGGCGCGTCGACAGCCCGCTGAAATGCGGGCCGAAGCGCCACCTGCTGTCGAGCACAAGGCCCAGATATTTCATCTGGGCCTTTACCTCAACCCTGACGCCCTCCACGACTATATGGGCGTCAGGTGGGACGCGCTGCCTAGGCCCGTGGAAGAACACGGCCTCGGTCTTGTGCAGCGCGACCCCCAATCCAAGCCGACGGATCCTTCCCGCGACCAGGCATCCGCCGGCTGAGGCCAAGCTCGCCGCCTCCCTAAAGCTCCCCCCCCGGGCAGTGAGGAGAGTGTCATCCGCATAGCAGATGACACTCGTGCCACGGAGGAGAGCTCCCCGCAGGAGCCAGTCGAAGCCGATGTTCCACAGGAGTGGTCCTAGGACAGACCCCTGTGGAACACCGGACTCCGCGCCGTACCGCCGCATCTGGCCAGCTTTATCCACCAGGAGGACTGCTCGGTCCTCCAAGTAGCTGGCCAGAAGGCCCCGCAAGTACTGAGGCGCTCCATGGTAACGGAGCGCCTCAAGGATTGTGGAGTGGGGGACGGAGTTGAACGCGTTGGCTATGTCGAATGACACAGCCAACACCCCGTCACCCACCTCCACGGCCTCCCTCACCTGGCCCTTGAGCCGGGCCAGCGCGTCCACTGTCGAACGCCTCCTTCGAAAACCGAATTGGGCGTCCGACAGGTTCGGCCCCACCTCCAGCAGGAGGCCATTTAGCCGGCTGGCGACTATCCCCTCGAACATCTTACCGACCTCATCGAGCAGAACGATGGGCCGGTATGCCGAGGGGGAGTCTGCCGGGCGTCCCTCCTTTCGGAGGAGGCACAACTGCCCCTCCTTCCATGGTTTCGGAAACCTCCCAGACGCAAAACACGCGCTGAAGAGGTCCCGAAACCTGCCCTCCATATGGGTGGTGGCTAGAGCCACCACTCGCGCTGGCACGCCGTCCGGCCCGGGGGCCGTCTTCTTGGCGCGGAGGCGAAGGACCTCCGCAGCCAGCTCCTCCACCGTGACCGGAGGGACTTCCTCCTCCGGGGAAGGAGCACCCTGCGGGGGGTCCATTACTGGTGGGGTGAAATTGGTCCCTGGTGGAAACAGGGACCGGACCACCCCATCCAGCAATGCCGGCTCCAGGGACTCCGTTAGTGGGGGACCAAAGGGGCGCAGTTTGTTCCGCGCCGCCTTATATGGTCTCCCGTACGGATCCCTGTCGAGACCCTCCAGCATCTCGGCTCGCGCCGCATCATCTGCGGCGGCCATCGCTGACTTGAGGACCGTCTTTGCCTCTACATAAGAGGCGTAGAGACGGTCCTCCTCCTCGGGGTCTCGCCGGCTGCGCCTTCTACTCCGCGCATACTCCCGCCTTGCCGCCACGCAGGCGGCCCGGAGCCCCGCCAGTTCCTCCGACCACCAGTACACGGCGCGTCGGGGGGGCGGACGGCGAGACCGAGGCATGCTGGAGTTGCACACCTCGGTCAGGGACCTCCGGAGTTCCGCCGCTGCGGCGTCCACGTCCAGGACTTGGACAGGAGGCGTGAGCCAGTCCTGGATGAACGTCGCCTCCCTAGCCGCCTCGCGGTCGAGGCGGGTAAGGGCCCACCGCGGGAAGGTCGATCGGCCTTGGGGGGCCGTCGTCCGGGGGCTGGGGTTGATGGAGATGTCGAACCGCACGTATCGGTGGTCCGACAATGTCTCCATCATCTCCACCCGCCAGTTCACGACGCGGGCGGCCAAGATGGGGGTGGCGAACGAGACGTCCACCACTGACCCTCCCCATCGCCGCACACACGTCTGAACCGTCCCTCTATTGAGGAGGGACACTCCGGACGACGCCGCCCAGAGTTCGACGGGGCATCCCCTGACGTTGTTCGTCGGGTTGCCCCAGGCCGTCGACCAAGCGTTCAGGTCGCCTAAGATGGCGACCTGACGCGGCGCCGCCCTTCCCACAACCGCCTTGAGGACTCCGAGGAAGTTCTCGAAGTCCTGAAGAGGGCGGTTTGGGGAGAAATACACGCCCACCAGGGCTATTTCTCCCCACGCGGCGGCCACGTATCCCGGTCCCCTCTCTAAGAGCGAGAGGGGAGGGGAGTCTGTGGAAGACCGCGCCACCAATGCCACCAAGCCGTCCCGATCACCCAGCCAACGACTGGGGACCGAATACGGCTCGGCGACCACCGCCACGTCCACCAACCACTCAGCCATGACCTGCATTAGCAGGTCCTGGGCTGCTTTGCAGTGGTTGATGTTCGCCTGGAGGATGCGATGTTCGACCCTATCCATTTAATCGGACATCGCACCTCCCTCATCAGCCGCCGAGGTCCCTGGTTCAGGGGCGGCGGTTGCAGCGGCGGCAGGCGGGGTCGGCGCCTGCGCTTTGCCCTTCTTCGGGGGAGGATTACAGTTCCTCCCCTTCATGACGTGGCCTGCTGGACGGCCACTAGCTGCGCACACAGCGCAGCGCGGCGTGGTGGCCTTGCAGGAGGCGGACTTATGCCCCTCCTGGCCGCAGCGGTAGCAGCTGTCCGTCCTATCCACCTTGGACGGACAGAGGGCCCGCGTGTGCCCGATCCCAAAGCACCTGAAGCAGCGCAGAGGCTGGTCTTCAAGTGCTTGGACCCGGCAGGAGCTAAAACCCACAGCGAGCCGCCCCTTGGCGACGACGGCTTTGGCAGTGGCGACTGGGCACTCAAGGCGGATAGTGCCCATGCCACCGCGGCCGGGCCTGATGTCCCGACCTTGCACCGCTGCGGGGTCGCAGCCCCCAATGGCTGCGATCGCCGCCACCACCTCCTCTTTGGTGACCGAGTCATCTAGATCGGTCACCTCCAAGGCCGCCGACTTGACTGGCCGGACCACCTTGGCCGCGTCCGCGATGACCTCTCGCAGTTTACCTGCGAAGAGGTCCGCGTTGGCGCCGCCCTGGGCCCCCGGGAACTCGAAAATTCGAGCCCCGGCTTGGGTCCGGCGGCACGTGACGGCTCCGATGCCAAGCTGGGTGGGATCGGCGTTTGTACGAGCCCGCTTGAGAACGGACTCGTACGTTTCACCCCGCTCCGCGGCCTCCACGGTGAGTGTCACCACGACGGCCGCGGTCTTGGGAGGAATTAGAGGCTTCCTCCCACCGGCGGGGGCCCTTTTGGCTGCGGGGGCAGCGGCGGCGGGCTTAGGGGCCGACTTTTTCCCCTTCCCCTTCCCCTTGCCCTTGCCGGTCGCCTGGGACGGGCAGGAAGGGGTGGCGGCGGGGGTGGCAGGGGCGGCGGCGGCCTTTTTCGCCTTTTTATTGGCCTTGCCCTTTCTCTTGTTGACCACTTCCGTCCACGGCTGATTTGACGGAGTGGTCGAGGGGAGTTGGGCGTCCTCCGGTTGGGAGGATGGCCCCGGCTGGTTCGGCCTCTTGTCTGCCGCTAGTGGCGGACGGACGCGCTTCTCCGGCAAGAGCCTGTCCTCGATGCCATCGAGGCAGGCTCGCGTGAAAGCCCTCTCCTCCATGACAACCTTGCGGATGATATCCTCAAGGTTGGAGGAGGAGGAGGAGGGACCTTCAGTCGCCGGCGCCGGTTTTGGATCGGCCTGAGTAGACCGGACCGTGGCTTCGGCAGCCGCCGGTTGTGGGCCAGCCTGAGTAGGCCGGGCCGTGACTTCAGCCAGCTTCGTGTGCAGCTGGCTGACCTCCGACTGCAGACGATCGACCGTCGCCTGCAGTTGCCGCGTCTCGTCCGTGGCGGTGCGCTGCACCAGCTCCCGGACGATGCCGCGCATGCTTGCGGCCCTGCATTTTAGGGACTTCTGGAAAGTCCCCTTCAGGTTAGAGGACTTAGAGGCGACCTCCACGATCTCCTGCTCGTCCTCCTGAGCCATGCGCTCCAGCTCGGCCAGGGAGTGGTCCTCATAACGGACGCTTGATGCGCCGTAGCCAGCCTTGGCTCGCGCAACACGCGCCTGCTGCTCCTTAGCAGCGACCTGCTCTTCCAGGTCCTGCTGGAGCTGCACCCGACGAGCCAGGTTAAGCTGGCGTTGGGCATCGGCCAGACCCACCTCGTGGGTATCGGCAATTGCGACCCGCTTTTTTGCCTTTGCTTTCAAAAGCTTAGGCTTGCTCCTCGAAGTAGTCGCCGACTCCGAGGAGCCAGATCCGTCCTTCAAAAAGGCCCGCTTTCTCGATTGGCCCTCCGTGATCGCCACGAGAGGGCCCTCCGACATCGAACTGGCGTCCGACTCCGAGTCCGACAACTCGTTCGACCGACCGCATAGGCCTACCGCCTTTCCGTCGTCGGGTTGGCCCTGAGAAGGGCCTTTTAGGAAACGCCCGGAGGCGTCCCGCGCAGGTTTAGGCAATTTCGGCATTGCCTCCGCCAGTGTTGTAGAAAACCGCAAGAAAATCTACAACGCACAGTGCACTTTAGCCGAGCCCAGTCTGCCACTCCGTTACGGTGGTCAGAACTGGGGATCGTTTCCAGGGGACGCGACGTGGACGCAAGCACTGTGGGGGGTCCCCCAACCTAACCTAACCTAACCTAACCTAACCTAACCTTTTTTTTTTTTTTTTTTTTTTTTTTTTTTTAACGTCGGGAAATGCCTTATGCATTCCCTCCCGCCACGGGGGCGGCGGAAGGGATATGTGGGACTCGCACCCACTAAAACCGCGACGGGGTCCTTCTTAACGCCATTTGCCGGGGCTACGGGCACGCTTTCGCACTCTTCCGCGGCCCCGACGGCGCCGCCCTGAAAAGGGCTCCTCTGACTGGTGAGGCGACTGCCTCCCACCTAGTCTCTCTTGGAGCGAGAGGAGCGCGCGGAACACCCACGCGCGCCACCTCTAGGCCCTTAAGGGACGGTAGTACCCCCCGGTACTACCGTCATGGCCTGTATTATGGGGGCCGGAGATGATGGAGATTCCGGCCCCCTGCTCTCTTTAGTCTGCTTCCATCTCTCCCCCAGTCTGTGACGGGGGACAGCTGGAAGCAGCCCCTCGATTGGCTGTAGCCCGCTGGTTTCGTCTCCTTGAAGGAGCAGCACACGTCTTACCGCCCAACCTATGCGCTGACGGCTTTTCTGCCGCTGCACAGAGGGAGCACCTGGGCGCCGCCGAGCATGTTGAGGACTGATGCCCCGGGTGACCACATCGGTAGCACTCGGTGCTACGGTCCACCTCTTCCGTGCACATGGCCCGAGTATGGCCTATGTGCAGGCACCTGAAGCAACGCATGGGCCTGGCTTGGAGTATTTCTACTCGGGCCGAGACCCACCCGATCAGCAGGCGCCCCTCTTCTACAATCTTTTTTGTGGCAGCCACAGGGCAACTGACCACAACAACTCCAATGCCCTGGGTGCCACGCCTGATCTCCCCTACCACTTTCACAGTTTCTATGGGGCAGCCACCTTTTTGTGCCACAACGGAAACCACCTCATCTTTAGACACTGAATCGTCCAGCCCCACTATGCGAAACTCGGCGCACTTTGTTGGCCTCGAGATTCGCGCCAAATCCTCTCCCAGCGCTTCTCTGAGCCTTCCGGCCAGGGAGTCCGCCTTTTCTCCGCTGGCTTCTCCAGCCACCTCCAGAATGCGTGCGCCAGTCGCCGCCTTCCGGAATCGCAGACTGGTGATCCCGCAGCTACGAAGGTCAATCTTTGTTTTAGCTTCTGCCAAAACCTTGGCATATGTGATGCCTTTTCCCTCTGCTTCCGGTTGCAGCGTAATGACTACAGCTGCTGACCGTGGCAGCCGCAGCTTACTAACCGCTGGTCTGCTAGCCGTCTTGGACGCTTTGGCTTGTGCAGGCTTGGGTCCAGGGACTTTTTGCTCTGACGTTGCCTTCTTGGGTTTCCTCTTCCGTCTGGTCACCTTCGACCAACCTTCATCAGCAGGCTCACGTGAAGGAGGCTGTTCACGAGGCTGTTCTCGTGAGCCTTGCGGAGTCTCACCCTGGTTCTCCTCACTCTTCTTATTTTTCCCGCTCGTCTTGGGTTGTGCAGGTTTAGGGACTTGTTCAGCCTCCGGCTCAGTCCTGTTCCCAGTAGCCGCCTCCTTGCGCTTTCCCGCTGCCAGCGGGGGGCGCATCTGCTTTTCAGGCAGGAGCCTCCCCTCAATGCTCCCCAGGCGGGCGTTCAGCATGCCACCCACCTGTAGCATCACCGAGCGGATCAGCTCCTCCTGCTGCTTCTCCGTCGGCGAGGAGGTGGGCAGGTTAGCCGCCTGCTCACGTCTTCTCGCAGCCGGGGGACCCTCCTCAGCATTCACCAGCTTTTCCCGCAGCTCCAGCATTTCTTTGCGAAGCTCCGCCATTTCTGCCCGTTGACGGGCGTTAGCGGCTTGGAGCTTCGCAACTTCCTCCGATGCCTTTGAGGCCTGCAGTTCCTCTACTGCTGCCATTATAGAGGCTGCAGCTTCTTTGAGGCCCTTCACAAACCCCCCCTTGAGGTTGCCTGACTTGGCAGCTACCTCCAACACAACCTTCGTTGCGTCCTCCACCTGCCTGACAAGGTCATGCGCCAGTCCACTGCTTGCCTCCTGCGGTGGCGGTTGCACAACCCTTTTAGCCTTATGGCTAGCCACCCTGGCTGCCATTTCCTCCTCCGCCACCTTTCTTTCCTCCTCTTTTCTCAGGGCCTTTAGGTTCGCCTGGGCTGCGGCATGCCCGACGTACCTGCCCGTTGAAGGAGGGCGTCCCCTTCCCCTCTTCGACAGCACGACGGAGGTTGTTGACGCAGCCTCGTCGTCAGTCGACGCAGGCTGCAAGTCAACATCCCCCTCGTGCCTCCTCTTGCCGTAGATTGCTCGAGCTCGTTGCTCGAGATGCTTCCTCCAAAAGGGAGAAACCTCACTCAGAGCCTCTCTGAGCGAATCCGACATTGTATCAGCGTCCGATACACCCGCATTAGAAATACTGTCCAAAGACCCAGCGCTGCTCAACACACCGCTAGGAGAACCCTCTCTAGATTTTGCCTTACCGGCAACTGCACGGACACGCGCTATCGCGCTTCCGCTTCCCTCAGCTACGCCTTGACGGCCACCAACATCTTTTGTTTTTTTAATAGATTTTTCCATAGTAGAACCCACGAGTAATAGGCAACAACGGTCACCCCGACCAGCGGCCATGTGGCCGGGGAAGCCTAAGTACGTACAGGGGGTCGGCCGGTACCCTGACGTTGAAAGCAGTAGCAGGCGGGATACTGCCCGCCCGAACTCATCCGTCACCAGATGAGCCCAAACCTTGTCGCTGCAATCGCCGAACTAGTTTCAGGTAATTTTTTATTGAGGTTGATCTTCCTCGCAGCCCGGGCGGCCAAGCCAAGGCCCTCGGTCCCACTAGAGCCCGAAGACTCGTCGTTGTGGGATAACGAGCATCGAGTGGTGGTAAGAGGGATGAACCCCCCTACCTGCGCGACGGCAGGGTAAGTGCACGCCGCGCCCAACTCTTACGCTCCTCCTCCTCTGCGAGCAGACTCGGAGAAGCCTCCCCTCTTAACAACACAATACATAGATAAATAAAATACACATAAACAAATAAATAAATAAACACCCCCCCCCCTCAACGGCAACTCGCCCAACCCACAACCCACTTATCTTCATCCGCTGCGCCATCTGCTGAACAGAGGGACGCGCGGAGAAGCCCCTCCCCTAAGTTCCCCAATCCTACCCCACCGACAGAGTGCCGGCGCCTGTGGTTTCTGTTACGTCTATTTCAGAAGGAAATAGACCAATAACAGGCGGCACCTCGTGAAGGAAGTAACCACAGACTTGCCTTGGGGATCATCACGACTTGCGCTCTCCCCCAAGACCATTTGCCTTCTTACCCGCGAACCCCTGCGGCGTAAGAAGGGCCCTGCGTTTATCCAAGACCGGAGCTAGGCAGAACCAACTATTAATGGATAAACACAGGACCCGCCCAACCTAACCTAACCTAACCTAACCTAACCTAACCTTTTTTTTTTTTTTTTTTTTTTTTTTTTTTGACGCTGGGAAAAATGCATTACGCATTCCCCCCCATTGGGGGATGGGGGGGATATGTGGGACTCCCCGGTCTAGACACCGGTATACCCACTAAACGACCCAGCGGCTGTCCTGCATCGTCTTTTGGAGGAGGACTGGGAATCCGGCAGAGCCTTTACGTCCAGTCCCCCGCCGACGAGCCCCCACCTTTACAGCGGGGCCAGCACACCCCTCCCTAGAGGGAGGGGCCCGGGAACGACAGAACGGCCGTTCCCGCCCGACGGAGGTGGTGAATAGGTGCAATGCGGGAGAGGGCACCCCCGCGCCTGTCTCCCGCTATTCACCACCATGGGGCGAGGGAAGACGATTAACGATCGCCTTCACCCACCCCTTCTCGGCCTTCCTCTTCTTCTCCTTCTCCGCGGCGCAGCGAGAGGGTCCTCCTCCCGCGCGCGCTCTGCCGCCTCCTTCTGCGACATCACTTCCTCGCAGAAGGAGGCGACTGCAGCCCAGGCCACCTCGCTCCCTAGCATGGATTCGACCACACCGGGAAGCGAGAGGTCCGGCCCGACAATCGTCGTCAGGCCGCGACGAGGCTCGGACCACGACGGGCACACCTCGAGGGTGTGCTGCGCCGTGTCCTCAGCTGCGCCACACTCGTGGCACAGCGGGGCCTCCTCTCTTCCGATCCGGTGCAGGTACGATCCGAAGCATCCGTGCCCGGATAGCACCTGCACCATACGGAAAGAGAGGAAGCCGTGGGGCCGCTCGAGCCAATCCTGTAGGACTGGCCCGAGAGCGTCCAGCGTTCGGCGGCCAAACGCGGCGGAGGCGAGGTCCTCCGTCCAATGTTGGACGATCGCGTCCCTCGCCTGCCGCCGGACGGCCTCCCGCTCTTCTGGGGCGACGCGCTCATCGAGCGCCCTTCGCCCCGCCGTCCACTCGTACACTCTGGCGAGCACCCACGCCTCGAGCTCCCAAGGAGGGGTGCCCGCCAGAGCGCACGCCGCCGCGAACCCCACCGACCGGTAGGCCCTCGCCACCCGCTGCGCGATGGCCCTTTGGGGCCTACGGATCGCGGCGGCATTCTCCCTCCTTTGGAGGGAGTCCGCCCAGATGGGGGCCCCGTAGAGGGCCATGCTTTTTAAAATGCCGGCATACAGCTGCCGGCATCGCGCTTTTGGCCCTCCCAGGTTTGGGAGGAGCCAAGCGAGGGCACCCGCGACCTTTAGCAGGCGCGTCGACAGCCCGCTGAAATGCGGGCCGAAGCGCCACCTGCTGTCGAGCACAAGGCCCAGATATTTCATCTGGGCCTTTACCTCAACCCTGACGCCCTCCACGACTATATGGGCGTCAGGTGGGACGCGCTGCCTAGGCCCGTGGAAGAACACGGCCTCGGTCTTGTGCAGCGCGACCCCCAATCCAAGCCGACGGATCCTTCCCGCGACCAGGCATCCGCCGGCTGAGGCCAAGCTCGCCGCCTCCCTAAAGCTCCCCCCCCGGGCAGTGAGGAGAGTGTCATCCGCATAGCAGATGACACTCGTGCCACGGAGGAGAGCTCCCCGCAGGAGCCAGTCGAAGCCGATGTTCCACAGGAGTGGTCCTAGGACAGACCCCTGTGGAACACCGGACTCCGCGCCGTACCGCCGCATCTGGCCAGCTTTATCCACCAGGAGGACTGCTCGGTCCTCCAAGTAGCTGGCCAGAAGGCCCCGCAAGTACTGAGGCGCTCCATGGTAACGGAGCGCCTCAAGGATTGTGGAGTGGGGGACGGAGTTGAACGCGTTGGCTATGTCGAATGACACAGCCAACACCCCGTCACCCACCTCCACGGCCTCCCTCACCTGGCCCTTGAGCCGGGCCAGCGCGTCCACTGTCGAACGCCTCCTTCGAAAACCGAATTGGGCGTCCGACAGGTTCGGCCCCACCTCCAGCAGGAGGCCATTTAGCCGGCTGGCGACTATCCCCTCGAACATCTTACCGACCTCATCGAGCAGAACGATGGGCCGGTATGCCGAGGGGGAGTCTGCCGGGCGTCCCTCCTTTCGGAGGAGGCACAACTGCCCCTCCTTCCATGGTTTCGGAAACCTCCCAGACGCAAAACACGCGCTGAAGAGGTCCCGAAACCTGCCCTCCATATGGGTGGTGGCTAGAGCCACCACTCGCGCTGGCACGCCGTCCGGCCCGGGGGCCGTCTTCTTGGCGCGGAGGCGAAGGACCTCCGCAGCCAGCTCCTCCACCGTGACCGGAGGGACTTCCTCCTCCGGGGAAGGAGCACCCTGCGGGGGGTCCATTACTGGTGGGGTGAAATTGGTCCCTGGTGGAAACAGGGACCGGACCACCCCATCCAGCAATGCCGGCTCCAGGGACTCCGTTAGTGGGGGACCAAAGGGGCGCAGTTTGTTCCGCGCCGCCTTATATGGTCTCCCGTACGGATCCCTGTCGAGACCCTCCAGCATCTCGGCTCGCGCCGCATCATCTGCGGCGGCCATCGCTGACTTGAGGACCGTCTTTGCCTCTACATAAGAGGCGTAGAGACGGTCCTCCTCCTCGGGGTCTCGCCGGCTGCGCCTTCTACTCCGCGCATACTCCCGCCTTGCCGCCACGCAGGCGGCCCGGAGCCCCGCCAGTTCCTCCGACCACCAGTACACGGCGCGTCGGGGGGGCGGACGGCGAGACCGAGGCATGCTGGAGTTGCACACCTCGGTCAGGGACCTCCGGAGTTCCGCCGCTGCGGCGTCCACGTCCAGGACTTGGACAGGAGGCGTGAGCCAGTCCTGGATGAACGTCGCCTCCCTAGCCGCCTCGCGGTCGAGGCGGGTAAGGGCCCACCGCGGGAAGGTCGATCGGCCTTGGGGGGCCGTCGTCCGGGGGCTGGGGTTGATGGAGATGTCGAACCGCACGTATCGGTGGTCCGACAATGTCTCCATCATCTCCACCCGCCAGTTCACGACGCGGGCGGCCAAGATGGGGGTGGCGAACGAGACGTCCACCACTGACCCTCCCCATCGCCGCACACACGTCTGAACCGTCCCTCTATTGAGGAGGGACACTCCGGACGACGCCGCCCAGAGTTCGACGGGGCATCCCCTGACGTTGTTCGTCGGGTTGCCCCAGGCCGTCGACCAAGCGTTCAGGTCGCCTAAGATGGCGACCTGACGCGGCGCCGCCCTTCCCACAACCGCCTTGAGGACTCCGAGGAAGTTCTCGAAGTCCTGAAGAGGGCGGTTTGGGGAGAAATACACGCCCACCAGGGCTATTTCTCCCCACGCGGCGGCCACGTATCCCGGTCCCCTCTCTAAGAGCGAGAGGGGAGGGGAGTCTGTGGAAGACCGCGCCACCAATGCCACCAAGCCGTCCCGATCACCCAGCCAGCGACTGGGGACCGAATACGGCTCGGCGACCACCGCCACGTCCACCAACCACTCAGCCATGACCTGCATTAGCAGGTCCTGGGCTGCTTTGCAGTGGTTGATGTTCGCCTGGAGGATGCGATGTTCGACCCTATCCATTTAATCGGACATCGCACCTCCCTCATCAGCCGCCGAGGTCCCTGGTTCAGGGGCGGCGGTTGCAGCGGCGGCAGGCGGGGTCGGCGCCTGCGCTTTGCCCTTCTTCGGGGGAGGATTACAGTTCCTCCCCTTCATGACGTGGCCTGCTGGACGGCCACTAGCTGCGCACACAGCGCAGCGCGGCGTGGTGGCCTTGCAGGAGGCGGACTTATGCCCCTCCTGGCCGCAGCGGTAGCAGCTGTCCGTCCTATCCACCTTGGACGGACAGAGGGCCCGCGTGTGCCCGATCCCAAAGCACCTGAAGCAGCGCAGAGGCTGGTCTTCAAGTGCTTGGACCCGGCAGGAGCTAAAACCCACAGCGAGCCGCCCCTTGGCGACGACGGCTTTGGCAGTGGCGACTGGGCACTCAAGGCGGATAGTGCCCATGCCACCGCGGCCGGGCCTGATGTCCCGACCTTGCACCGCTGCGGGGTCGCAGCCCCCAATGGCTGCGATCGCCGCCACCACCTCCTCTTTGGTGACCGAGTCATCTAGATCGGTCACCTCCAAGGCCGCCGACTTGACTGGCCGGACCACCTTGGCCGCGTCCGCGATGACCTCTCGCAGTTTACCTGCGAAGAGGTCCGCGTTGGCGCCGCCCTGGGCCCCCGGGAACTCGAAAATTCGAGCCCCGGCTTGGGTCCGGCGGCACGTGACGGCTCCGATGCCAAGCTGGGTGGGATCGGCGTTTGTACGAGCCCGCTTGAGAACGGACTCGTACGTTTCACCCCGCTCCGCGGCCTCCACGGTGAGTGTCACCACGACGGCCGCGGTCTTGGGAGGAATTAGAGGCTTCCTCCCACCGGCGGGGGCCCTTTTGGCTGCGGGGGCAGCGGCGGCGGGCTTAGGGGCCGACTTTTTCCCCTTCCCCTTCCCCTTGCCCTTGCCGGTCGCCTGGGACGGGCAGGAAGGGGTGGCGGCGGGGGTGGCAGGGGCGGCGGCGGCCTTTTTCGCCTTTTTATTGGCCTTGCCCTTTCTCTTGTTGACCACTTCCGTCCACGGCTGATTTGACGGAGTGGTCGAGGGGAGTTGGGCGTCCTCCGGTTGGGAGGATGGCCCCGGCTGGTTCGGCCTCTTGTCTGCCGCTAGTGGCGGACGGACGCGCTTCTCCGGCAAGAGCCTGTCCTCGATGCCATCGAGGCAGGCTCGCGTGAAAGCCCTCTCCTCCATGACAACCTTGCGGATGATATCCTCAAGGTTGGAGGAGGAGGAGGAGGGACCTTCAGTCGCCGGCGCCGGTTTTGGATCGGCCTGAGTAGACCGGACCGTGGCTTCGGCAGCCGCCGGTTGTGGGCCAGCCTGAGTAGGCCGGGCCGTGACTTCAGCCAGCTTCGTGTGCAGCTGGCTGACCTCCGACTGCAGACGATCGACCGTCGCCTGCAGTTGCCGCGTCTCGTCCGTGGCGGTGCGCTGCACCAGCTCCCGGACGATGCCGCGCATGCTTGCGGCCCTGCATTTTAGGGACTTCTGGAAAGTCCCCTTCAGGTTAGAGGACTTAGAGGCGACCTCCACGATCTCCTGCTCGTCCTCCTGAGCCATGCGCTCCAGCTCGGCCAGGGAGTGGTCCTCATAACGGACGCTTGATGCGCCGTAGCCAGCCTTGGCTCGCGCAACACGCGCCTGCTGCTCCTTAGCAGCGACCTGCTCTTCCAGGTCCTGCTGGAGCTGCACCCGACGAGCCAGGTTAAGCTGGCGTTGGGCATCGGCCAGACCCACCTCGTGGGTATCGGCAATTGCGACCCGCTTTTTTGCCTTTGCTTTCAAAAGCTTAGGCTTGCTCCTCGAAGTAGTCGCCGACTCCGAGGAGCCAGATCCGTCCTTCAAAAAGGCCCGCTTTCTCGATTGGCCCTCCGTGATCGCCACGAGAGGGCCCTCCGACATCGAACTGGCGTCCGACTCCGAGTCCGACAACTCGTTCGACCGACCGCATAGGCCTACCGCCTTTCCGTCGTCGGGTTGGCCCTGAGAAGGGCCTTTTAGGAAACGCCCGGAGGCGTCCCGCGCAGGTTTAGGCAATTTCGGCATTGCCTCCGCCAGTGGTGTAGAAAACCGCAAGAAAATCTACAACGCACAGTGCACTTTAGCCGAGCCCAGTCTGCCACTCCGTTACGGTGGTCAGAACTGGGGATCGTTTCCAGGGGACGCGACGTGGACGCAAGCACTGTGGGGGGTCCCCCAACCTAACCTAACCTAACCTTTTTTTTTTTTTTTTTTTTAACGTCAGGAAATGCCTTATGCATACCCTCCCGCCGTGGGGGCGGCGGAAGGGTTATGTGGGACTCGCACCCACTAAAACCTGACGGGGTTCCCTCGCGACGCCTTTGTGTCGGGGCTATGGGCACGCTATTAGCATTCTTCCACGGCCCCGACGGCGTTGGCTTTTTAAAAGCCCCTGCGATTGGTGAGGCAACACAAGCCTCCCACCATGTCTCGGAGAGTGAGAGAGGCGCGCGGAACACCCACGCGCGCCACCTCTAGGCCCGTTAGGGACGGCAGTACCCCCCGGTACTACCGTCGTGGCCTGTGTTATGGGGGTCGGAGATCCTGGAGGAATCTCCTCCTCCGACGCCCCGCTCTCCTGCTGCGGATGGAGTTTGTAGCCAAGGCTTCTCTTTCTCTTTCCGCGGCTTCTTTTTGCGATAGCACTGCCTCGCAGAAAGTAAGCACCGCCTTCCATGACTCTTCGCTACTGATCATGGCCTCCACCAACACTGGTAGCGACAAGTTGCTTCCGATTTGCTGGACGAGCTCTCTTCTTTCATCAGCCCAGGCTGGGCAAACTTCCACTGTGTGCTGCGCCGTGTCTTCGGGTGCAAAACAGTGATGGCAGTCCGGAGTCGGCTCTCTTCCGATTCGACACAGATATCGTGCGAAACAACCATGGCCTGTCAGTATCTGTGTCAATCGGAAGGTGATCGACCCATGCTCTCTTCTTATCCATTCCTTCAGAATGGGGCGCAGCGCTTCGACAGTTCTCAGTCCAGCTTTGGGCTGTGATAGTCTAAGAAGCCACTCGTCTTGTAGTTCACTATAGACCTCGCATCTGTGACCCTCAATTTCTCTCGCAGCTGGTCTTTGTCCACGCCGCTCCAGTTCTTTTCGCCAAAAATAAATAGACGCCAATCCTCTCGCGTCCATGTCCCATGGAAGAGACCCCGCCAACACACATGCTGCCTCACAAGAGACTGTGCGGTACCCTCTGACTACTCTCAGTGCCATCGCTCTCTGAGGGTTTCTCAGGATGGCGATATTCTGGCTGTTGAGAGTAGTTGCCCACACAGGAGCTCCATACATAGCCATTGATCTGACCACGCCCATGAAGAGCCGTCTACATCCAGTCTTGGCACCTCTTAAGTTCGGCAGGATCCCTCCGAGTGCTGCCGATGTTCTCACCAACTTAGGTGATAACCGCTCAAAGTGAGCCTTAAAATCCCATCGGCTGTCGAGGACGAGTCCCAGGTACTTCATCGTCGACTCGACACCGATGGGAACACCACCAACCACTAATTGAGACCCTGCAGGTGGCCTATTCCGGGGCCCATGGAAACATAGTGCCTCTGATTTGTTAAGAGCCACTTGCAGCCCAAGTCTCTTTATACGACCCACGACCTGCGCCACTCCTGCTGTAGCTAGGAGGGACGCCTCTCTGTAAGATTTCCCCCGTGCCGTGACCAATGTGTCGTCCGCGTAACACGTCACACTTACACCCCACAGATTGGCGCCCCTCAGCACCCAATCATATCCGATGTTCCACAGGAGCGGCCCAAGGACCGAGCCCTGTGGAACACCGCACCACATCCTATATTCTTTCCAACCATTCTGCGTTTTGCACAATATGTATCGTTGGTTCAGGTAGTTTTCTACGATCCTGATAAGATACTGAGGCACTCGGTGGTACCTCAAACCAGCAATAATGCAGCTCCAGGGCAAGGTATTAAATGCATTGGCAATGTCAAGTGACACAGCCAACACCACCTCGCCTCTGGACACAGCTTCCTCTGCAATGCTCTTTATCTGGAGAATAGCATCAATGGTGGACCGCCCCCTTCGAAAACCATATTGGTTTTCATCTAGGTTTGGTCCAACAACGTTTAGATGGCCAGTAAGGCGACAGGCGATGACTCGCTCAAAGAGTTTCGCCACCTCGTCCAAAAGGACAATGGGGCGATAAGCCGATGGCGAGTCCGAAGGGCGACCTTCCTTCTTAATAAGGACAAGGCGACCTTTCTTCCACTGGGATGGAAAAGACCCTTGTTCTAGACAGGCACTGTACAGGCTACAAAGTCGTGGACCCAGCGACTTCAGCGCCACTACCCAAGCTCGACCAGGAAGCCCATCGGGCCCCGGAGCAGTGTTTTTTTCGCTAAGCCGCTTCACTGCCACCCTCAGTTCCACTTCATTTACTTCAGGGACCACTGTATCCTCTTCAACTTCCTCTTCCGGTGCCATTGCAGGAGGAGTGTGCTCCTCTCTGATTGGAAATAGAGATGTCACGACATTATCCAACAGATTAATCTCCATCGTCTCAGTCAGGGGCGGCGCCCAAGGACGAAGCTTTCCCCTCACCATCCTATAGGGTGTCCCCCAAGGGTCTCGGTTTAGGGTTTGTAGGAGTTCGTCTCGGGAGTCGCCCTTAGACTGGAGAATAGCCAATTTAAGAGCCAGTTTGGCCTCTTGGTATGCGCTGCGCGCCTGCTCCGTCTCTCGCTCCAGCTCTTCGTTTCGCTGTCGTAGTCGTCTGAGCCTAGCAAACTGCCTCCTTGTCACAACACACTCATCACGAAGTTGGGAGATTTCCGTCGACCACCAGTAGACCTGACATCTAGGAGGGTGTGGCCCAGCCCTAGGCATTGCCGCGTCACACACCTCCGTCAGAGCAGTACGGAACCACGTCACTTCCTCCTGAACATCCGCTTCCTCCATCAAAGATGGAGCAGACACCCAAGCCTGAACTAACGAGGCCTCCTCGAGGAGACTGCGGTCAAGACGTTTGAGTGCCCATCGCGGACTGTCACCTTGTCGGCTACTTCCAATTGAGCTGTTCAGGGTACGAGGTACGGAGGTAACTGTAAATCGGATATACCTGTGATCTGACAAACTCTCCGACCCCTCCTGAACTTCCCAGCCGCTTACTCGGCGCGCCAGGTTTGGGCTCGCAAACGAGACGTCCACGATGGACTCCCCATTTGGACGCACGCAAGTACTGACCGATCCCTGATTAAGGATAACCAGTCCATTCACTAGCGCCCATTCCTCCAGAACTGTGCCTCTGGGATTTACGACTGTCGATCCCCACGCTGCTGATTTAGCGTTAAGGTCGCCAAGTAGTACCACCGGATATGGGTGACTTTGCCCAACGAGAGCTCCTACGTCAGCGAGATAGTCCTCAAAATCCGCAAGAACTCTGTTAGGCGAGAAATACACCGACACCACCATTATACCACTGATGAGTGCCCCGACACAGCCATCACCCCTTACAATCTTATCGATTGGGACACCTTGCGCTATAACAGCAACGGTACCGTTCCTATCCGCAGCCCAGTTGTCTCTGGGAAGGATGAGGTAGGGCTCCGAGACCGCCACCACATTAATCAACCACTCCGCCATGCTCTGGGTCATGAGATCCTGAGCTCTGGCGGAGTGGTTGAGATTCGCCTGCAGAAAACGTAGGGCCATCCTAATTGATGTCCATACTACCAACCCTCTCATCCCCCGTCTGGGACGTGGGGCAGCTTGAAGCTGTCTTTGCGGCGGCTGATGATTTCGCAGCCTTTTGTGTTCTCTGCCTCCTTGACTTAGCAGGAACGCATGACTTACTGCCCAATCTGTGCGCTGATGGCTTATTGGCAGCTGCACAGACTGAGCATTTAGGCGCGGCAGTGCATTCCGACGACTTGTGGCCTGCTTTGCCGCAGCGATAACACTCTTCACTGCGGTCGTGTTCAGCGGTACACTGGGCTCGAACATGGCCAACTTCCAAACAGCGGTAACACCGGGTCGGCCTGGGCTGTAACATTTCAACCCTGGCCGATACCCAGCCGACCAGCAGGCGGCCTTCCTCGGCAAGCATTTTAGCTGCAGTAACCGGGCAGCTCACTAAAGCTGTTCCGTTTCCTTGGAAAGTGCTCCTGATTTCTCCAACTTTTACCAATTCTACCGAACAACTTCCTTTTTGTGCTACAGCGGCTGCTATGTCACCTTTACTGACGGAGTCATCTAGCCCGGATATTCTAAATTCGACGCATTTCGTGGGTCTAGATATCCGAGCAACATCGTCACCCAGCGCTTCTCTCAGCTTCTGGGCCAGAGCATCTGCCTTTACACCGCTTTCGTTACCCGCAGCCACTTCCAGGATGCGGGCTCCTGTTGCAGCTTTGCGAAAGCGCAAGCTACTGATACCGCAGCTACTAAGGTCCACCTTTTCCTTAGCAGCTGTCAGTATGTGGGCGTATGTTGCCCCCTTCTCCTCGGCTCCCGGTTGCAGAGTGATAACCACTGCGGCTGACCGGGGAGCCTTTAGCTTGGTCTTTCGTGACTTCGCAGGTTTGGCAGCTGTAGGGACTTTAGAAGCCGAAGATGCTTGCTTTGTAGCAGCTTTCTTCTTTTACCCTTTCTTCGTCACTGTTGACCAGCCTGCGTTATCCGCCTCAGGAGTTGAGGGAGAATCTTGTTTCTGCCTCGAAGAAGGCCCAGCTGCCTCCCTAGCAGCATCCGATGCCTTCTTATTTTTCCCCTTGGCCTTTCCCTTAGGAAGCTGCGAAGTTGTAGCTTCAGGAGTAGGGGCAGTAGCAGCAGTAGGAGCTGCAGCTTCGGAAGCGCAATCAGCCTGTTTGCGCCTATCTGCTGCCAACGGAGGACGAGTCCTCTTCTCCGGCAGCAATCGCTCCTCCATATTTTCAAACCGAGCGTTCACCATGCTGCCCACTTGAAGCAAGATTGAGCGCACCAGCTCCTCTTGCTGGCACTCGTTGCTCTTGTGGGTAGATGATGAGGCTTGGCTCGTTCTCATCTCCGGTCGGTTGATGTTAACCGATGGCAGATCCTCCATTTCTGCCATTTTGGATTTCATCTCCATCATCTCCTTTCGGAGTTCATTCAACTCTGATCGAAGGCGGGCGTTATCAGCCTGTAATTTCGCCGTTTCCTCCGAGACTGTCGTCGAGAACAATCCTTCCACCGCTACTTTAATTGAGGCTGTGGACTCCTTGAGAGCCTTCGCCATTGTCCCCTTCAAATTACTAGACTTTGCAGCAACATGCAATATCACTCCCGCTGCATCGTCCACTTGCTTCATAAGGTCGGAAGCAAGCCCACTGTCAACCTCTTTATGGACAGGTGGCTCTACCACCCGCTTTGCCTTATGTCTGGCTAGTTGGGCAGCAACCTCCTCTTCAACTTGCCTCTGCTCCTCCTCTCGGCGCAGGGCTTTAAGTTCTTCACGAGCTTTGCCCAAACCGACGAACTTGCCCGTCGAAGGGGGGCGACCTCTACCTCTCTTAGAATAGAGAGCTTTCGAATCGGTCGGCACTACTTCGTCTTCACTGGACACAACAGAGTCCGAACCGTCCTCTTCACGCCGCCGCTTGCCGTGCGATGAGAGCTTTTCTTTCCAGAATTTGGACAGAGGCTCCAGCGTGACGCTACAGGCACTCGCCATCGATTCCACGTCCGAGAGACTCACGTTCGATAGATTATCGAGAGAGCGCCTCAGTGGAGACCTCGACCTTAGTGCCGTAGTACTCCCTTTCTTCACCTTACCGGCATATGTTCGCACAACTGCACAAACACCCTTCTCCTCACCTTGGTCGTCACAACCACTACCATCATTTTTAGTTTTTAAAAGATTTTCAATTTCCATACTTGATCCCACGAGTATGGGGGATATAAAGGGTCACACCCGGCCAGTGCCCCCTGTAGCCGAGGAAGGGTACATACTACGGAGGTCCCCCGGTATCCGTAGGGTTTATATCGAGTTTTCCTTCTCTGAGACCGGCCAATGAAGGCAAGCCCCCCTCGGTCTGCACTGCCTCAACTTACCACCTTAACGCCCGGTAAGGGGTCTTTGAAGAGAACAGTGCAGAACCGGCGGAAAGATGGCGTGATCTTTCCAGGTGGCAGGGTTAGTGCCACCTCTCCCGACTTCCAAAACGCTTCCTCCTCCTCTGCAAGCAGACTCGGAGAAGCCTTCCCTCTCGTAATAAAGTACACATATAAATAAATACACATAAACAAATAAATAAATAAACAAACCCCCCCCCCCCAACGATATAATACACATATAAATAAATACACATACACAAATAAATAAATAAACAAACCCCCCCCCCAACGGCAACTCGCCCGACCCACAACCCCCTTATCTTCACCCGCTAAGAAGCGGAGAAGCCCCCCCCCATTGTTCCCAAGCCTACCCCACCGGCACGCCCTGAAAAGGGCAGGCCGGCGCCTGTGGTTTCTGTTGCGTCTATTTCAGAAGGAAATAGACCAATAACAGGCGGCACCTCGTGAAGGAAGCAACCACAGACTTGCCTTGGGGATCTTCACGACTGTTGCGCTCTCCCCCAAGACCATTCGCCTTCTTACCCGCGAACCCCTGCGGCGTAAGAAGGGCCCTGCGTTTATCCAAGACCGGAGCTAGGCAAAACCAACTATTAATGAATAAACACAGGACCCGCCCAACCTAACCTAACCTTTTTTTTTTTTTTTTTTTTTTTTTTTTTTTTTTTTGACGCTGGGAAAAATGCATTACGCATTCCCCCCCATTGGGGGATGGGGGGGATATGTGGGACTCCCCGGTCTAGACACCGGTATACCCACTAAACGACCCAGCGGCTGTCCTGCATCGTCTTTTGGAGGAGGACTGGGAATCCGGCAGAGCCTTTACGTCCAGTCCCCCGCCGACGAGCCCCCACCTTTACAGCGGGGCCAGCACACCCCTCCCTAGAGGGAGGGGCCCGGGAACGACAGAACGGCCGTTCCCGCCCGACGGAGGTGGTGAATAGGTGCAATGCGGGAGAGGGCACCCCCGCGCCTGTCTCCCGCTATTCACCACCATGGGGCGAGGGAAGACGATTAACGATCGCCTTCACCCACCCCTTCTCGGCCTTCCTCTTCTCCTCCTTCTCCGCGGCGCAGCGAGAGGGTCCTCCTCCCGCGCGCGCTCTGCCGCCTCCTTCTGCGACATCACTTCCTCGCAGAAGGAGGCGACTGCAGCCCAGGCCACCTCGCTCCCCAGCATGGATTCGACCACACCGGGAAGCGAGAGGTCCGGCCCGACAATCGTCGTCAGGCCGCGACGAGGCTCGGACCACGACGGGCACACCTCGAGGGTGTGCTGCGCCGTGTCCTCAGCTGCGCCACACTCGTGGCACAGCGGGGCCTCCTCCCTTCCGATCCGGTGCAGGTACGATCCGAAGCATCCATGCCCGGATAGCACCTGCACCATACGGAAAGAGAGGAAGCCGTGGGGCCGCTCGAGCCAATCCTGTAGGACTGGCCCGAGAGCGTCCAGCGTTCGGCGGCCAAACGCGGCGGAGGCGAGGTCCTCCGTCCAATGTTGGACGATCGCGTCCCTCGCCTGCCGCCGGACGGCCTCCCGCTCTTCCGGGGCGACGCGCTCATCGAGCGCCCTTCGCCCCGCCGTCCACTCGTACACTCTGGCGAGCACCCACGCCTCGAGCTCCCAAGGAGGGGTGCCCGCCAGAGCGCACGCCGCCGCGAACCCCACCGACCGGTAGGCCCTCGCCACCCGCTGCGCGATGGCCCTTTGGGGCCTACGGATCGCGGCGGCATTCTCCCTCCTTTGGAGGGAGTCCGGCCAGATGGGGGCCCCGTAGAGGGCCATGCTTTTTAAAATGCCGGCATACAGCTGCCGGCATCGCGCTTTTGGCCCTCCCAGGTTTGGGAGGAGCCAAGCGAGGGCACCCGCGACCTTTAGCAGGCGCGTCGACAGCCCGCTGAAATGCGGGCCGAAGCGCCACCTGCTGTCGAGCACAAGGCCCAGATATTTCATCTGGGCCTTTACCTCAACCCTGACGCCCTCCACAACTATATGGGCGTCAGGTGGGACGCGCTGCCGAGGCCCGTGGAAGAACACGGCCTCGGTCTTGTGCAGCGCGACCCCCAATCCGAGCCGACGGATCCTTCCCGCGACCAGGCATCCGCCGGCTGAGGCCAGGCTCGCCGCCTCCCTGAAGCTCCTCCCCCGGGCAGTGAGGAGAGTGTCATCCGCGTAGCAGATGACACTCGTGCCACGGAGGAGAGCTCCCCGCAGGAGCCAGTCGAAGCCGATGTTCCACAGGAGTGGTCCTAGGACAGACCCCTGTGGAACACCGGACTCCGCGCCGTACCGCCGCATCTGGCCAGCTTTGTCCACGAGGAGGACTGTTCGGTCCTCCAAGTAGCTGGCCAGGAGGCCCCGCAGGTACTGAGGCGCTCCATGGTAGCGGAGCGCCTCGAGGATTGTGGAGTGGGGGACGGAGTTGAACGCGTTGGCTATGTCGAATGACACAGCCAACACTCCGTCACCTGCCTCCACGGCCTCCCTTACTTGGCCCTTGAGCCGGGCCAGCGCGTCCACTGTCGAACGCCTTCTTCGAAAACCGAATTGGGCGTCCGACAGGTTCGGCCCCACCTCCAGCAGGAGGCCATTCAGCCGGCTGGCGACTATCCCCTCGAACATCTTACCGACCTCATCGAGCAGAACGATGGGCCGGTATGCCGAGGGGGAGTCTGCCGGGCGTCCCTCCTTTCGGAGGAGGCACAATTGCCCCTCCTTCCATGGTTTCGGAAACCTCCCAGACGCAAAACACGCGCTGAAGAGGTCCCGAAACCTGCCCTCCATATGGGTGGTGGCTAGAGCCACCACTCGCGCTGGCACGCCGTCCGGCCCGGGGGCCGTCTTCTTGGCGCGGAGGCGAAGGACCTCCGCAGCCAGCTCCTCTACCGTGACCGGAGGGACTTCCTCCTCCGGGGAAGGAGCATCCTGCGGGGGGTCCATTACTGGTGGGGTGAAGTTGGTCCCTGGTGGAAACAGGGACCGGACCACCCCATCCAGCAATGCCGGCTCCAGGGACTCCGTTAGTGGGGGACCAAAGGGGCGCAGTTTGTTCCGCGCCGCCTTATATGGTCTCCCGTACGGATCCCTGTCGAGACCCTCCAGCATCTCGGCTCGCGCCGCATCATCTGCGGCGGCCATCGCTGACTTGAGGACCGTCTTTGCCTCTACATAAGAGGCGTAGAGACGGTCCTCCTCCTCGGGGTCTCGCAGGCTGCGCCTTCTACTCCGCGCATACTCCCGCCTTGCCGCCACGCAGGCGGCCCGGAGCCCCGCCAGTTCCTCCGACCACCAGTACACGGCGCGTCGGGGGGGCGGACGGCGAGACCGAGGCATGCTGGAGTTGCACACCTCGGTCAGGGACCTCCGGAGTTCCGCCGCTGCAGCGTCCACGTCCAGGACTTGGACAGGAGGCGTGAGCCAGTCCTGGATGAACGCCGCCTCCCTAGCCGCCTCGCGGTCGAGGCGGGTAAGGGCCCACCGCGGGAAGGTCGATCGGCCTTGGGGGGCCGTCGTCCGGGGGCTGGGGGTGATGGAGATGTCGAACCGCACGTATCGGTGGTCCGACAAAGTCTCCATCATCTCCACCCGCCAGTTCACGACGCGGGCGGCCAAGATGGGGGTGGCGAACGAGACGTCCACCACTGACCCTCCCCATCGCCGCACACACGTCTGAACCGTCCCTCTGTTGAGGAGGGACACACCGGACGACGCCGCCCAGAGTTCGACGGGGCGTCCCCTGACGTTATACGTCGGGTTGCCCCAGGCCGTCGACCAAGCGTTCAGGTCGCCCAAGACGGCGACCTGACGCGGCGCCGCCCTTCCCACAACCGCCGTGAGGACTCCGAGGAAGTTCTCGAAGTCCTGAAGAGGGCGGTTTGGGGAGAAATACACGCCCACCAGGGCTATTTCTCCCCACGCGGCGGCCACGTATCCCGATCCCCTCTCTAAGAGCGAGAGGGGAGGGGAGTCTGTGGAAGACCGCGCCACCAATGCCACCAAGCCGTCCCGATCACCCAGCCAGCGACTGGAGACCGAATACGGCTCGGCGACCACCGCCACGTCCACCAACCACTCAGCCATGACCTGCATTAGCAGGTCCTGGGCTGCTTTGCAGTGGTTGATGTTCGCCTGGAGTATGCGATGTTCGACCCTATCCATCAATCGGACATCGCACCTCCCTCATCAGCCGCCGAGGTCCCCGGTTCAGGGGCGGCGGTCGCAGCAGCGGCAGGCGGGGTCGGCGCCTGCGCTTTGCCCTTCTTTGGGGGAGGATTGCAATTCCTCCCCTTCATTACATGGCCCGCCGGACGGCCGCTGGCTGCGCACACAGCGCAGCGCGGCGTGGTGGCCTTGCAGGAGGCGGACTTATGTCCCTCCTGGCCGCAGCGGTAGCAGCTGTCCGTCCTATCCACCTTGGACGGACAGAGGGCCCGCGTGTGCCCGATCCCGAAGCACCTGAAGCAGCGCAGAGGCTGATCTTCAAGTGCTTGGACCCGGCAGGAACTAAATCCTACGGCAAGCCGCCCCTTGGTGACGACGGCTTTGGCAGTGGCGACTGGGCACTCAAGGCGGATAGTGCCCATGCCACCGCGGCCGGGCCTGATGTCCCGACCTTGCACAGCTGCGGGGTCGCAGCCCCCAATGGCTGCGATCGCCGCCACCACCTCCTCTTTGGTGACCGAGTCATCTAGATCGGTCACCTCCAAGGCCGCCGACTTAACAGGCCGGACCACCTTTGCCGCGTCCGCGATGACCTCTCGCAATTTGCCTGCGAAGAGGTCCGCGTTGGCACCGCCCTGGGCCCCTGGGAACTCGAAGATTCGAGCCCCAGCTTGGGTCCGGCGGCACGTGACAGCCCCGATCCCGAGCTGGGTGGGATCGGCGTTTGTACGAGCCCGCTTGAGAACGGACTCGTACGTTTCACCCCGCTCCGCGGCCTCCACGGTGAGTGTCACCACGACGGCCGCGGTCTTGGGAGGAATTAGAGGCTTCCTCCCACCGGCGGGGGCCCTTTTGGCTGCGGGGGCAGCGGCGGCGGGCTTAGGGGCCGACTTTTTCCCCTTCCCCTTCCCCTTGCCCTTGCCGGTCGCCTGGGACGGGCAGGAAGGGGTGGCGGCGGGGGTGGCAGGGGCGGCGGCGGCCTTTTTCGCCTTTTTATTGGCCTTGCCCTTTCTCTTGTTGACCACTTCCGTCCACGGCTGATTTGACGGAGTGGTCGAGGGGAGTTGGGCGTCCTCCGGTTGGGAGGATGGCCCCGGCTGGTTCGGCCTCTTGTCTGCCGCTAGTGGCGGACGGACGCGCTTCTCCGGCAAGAGCCTGTCCTCGATGCCATCGAGGCAGGCTCGCGTGAAAGCCCTCTCCTCCATGACAACCTTGCGGATGATATCCTCAAGGTTGGAGGAGGAGGAGGAGGGACCTTCAGTCGCCGGCGCCGGTTTTGGATCGGCCTGAGTAGACCGGACCGTGGCTTCGGCAGCCGCCGGTTGTGGGCCAGCCTGAGTAGGCCGGGCCGTGACTTCAGCCAGCTTCGTGTGCAGCTGGCTGACCTCCGACTGCAGACGATCGACCGTCGCCTGCAGTTGCCGCGTCTCGTCCGTGGCGGTGCGCTGCACCAGCTCCCGGACGATGCCGCGCATGCTTGCGGCCCTGCATTTTAGGGACTTCTGGAAAGTCCCCTTCAGGTTGGAGGACTTAGAGGCGACCTCCACGATCTCCTGCTCGTCCTCCTGAGCCATGCGCTCCAGCTCGGCCAGGGAGTGGTCCTCATAACGGACGCTTGATGCGCCGTAGCCAGCCTTGGCTCGCGCAACACGCGCCTGCTGCTCCTTAGCAGCGACCTGCTCTTCCAGGTCCTGCTGGAGCTGCACCCGACGAGCCAGGTTAAGCTGGCGTTGGGCATCGGCCAGACCCACCTCGTGGGTATCGGCAATTGCGACCCGCTTTTTTGCCTTTGCTTTCAAAAGCTTAGGCTTGCTCCTCGAAGTAGTCGCCGACTCCGAGGAGCCAGATCCGTCCTTCAAAAAGGCCCGCTTTCTCGATTGGCCCTCCGTGATCGCCACGAGAGGGCCCTCCGACATCGAACTGGCGTCCGACTCCGAGTCCGACAACTCGTTCGACCGACCGCATAGGCCTACCGCCTTTCCGTCGTCGGGTTGGCCCTGAGAAGGGCCTTTTAGGAAACGCCCGGAGGCGTCCCGCGCAGGTTTAGGCAATTTCGGCATTGCCTCCGCCAGTGTTGTAGAAAACCGCAAGAAAATCTACAACGCACAGTGCACTTTAGCCGAGCCCAGTCTGCCACTCCGTTACGGTGGTCAGAACTGGGGATCGTTTCCAGGGGACGCGACGTGGACGCAAGCACTGTGGGGGGTCCCCCAACCTAACCTAACCTAACCTAACCTAACCTAACCTAACCTAACCTAACCTAACCTAACCTAACCTAACCTTTTTTTTTTTTTTTTTTTTTACGTCAGGAAATGCCTTATGCATACCCTCCCGCCGTGGGGGCGGCGGAAGGGTTATGTGGGACTCGCACCCACTAAAACCTGACGGGGTTCCCTCGCGACGCCTTTGTGTCGGGGCTATGGGCACGCGATTAGCATTCTTCCACGGCCCCGACGGCGTTGGCTTTTTAAAGCCCCTGCGATTGGTGAGGCAATACAAGCCTCCCACCATGTCTCGGAGAGTGAGAGAGGCGCGCGGAACACCCACGCGCGCCACCTCTAGGCCCTTGAGGGACGGCAGTACCCCCCGGTACTACCGTCGTGGCCTGTGTTATGGGGGCCGGAGATGTTGGAGGAAGTTCCTCCTCCGGCGCCCCACTCTCCGGCTGCGGATCGGGTCTGTTGAGAGAATCTCCCGCTCCCTTTCCGATTCCTCTTTCCGCGAGATAACATCCTCGCTGAAAGATATGGCTGCATTCCAAGCTTCGTCACTTCCGACCATGGCTTTTACCAAGGCCGGGAGTGATAAGTCGCTGCCCACTTTATTGCTCAATGCACGCCTTTGATCCGCCCACGCTGGACAAACTGCAAGTGTGTGTTGTGCCGTGTCCATCGTTTCACTGCAGTGATGGCACTGGGTCGTTGGTTCTCTCCCAATTCTACACAGGTACTTCGAGAAACAACCGTGTCCCGAAAGCACCTGCGTAAGTCGGAAAGTCAACGACCCGTGCTCCCTCTCAAGCCACTCCTTTAAAATTGGGCGAACTGCCTCAATTGTCTTTGCACCGGCGGAAGGTTGAGACAGACGACCGATCCACTCCTCTACGAGGATTCCGTGGTATTCAAGCCGTTTGTATTCCACTTCTTGTTGCGCCGGGCGTTGGCCACCTGCTATTTCTCCCTCCTTCCAGAAATACACCTGCGAAAGGCCTCTCGCATCCAAATCCCAGGGTAGGGAACCCGCCAAAACGCACGCCGCCTCGTAGGAGACCGTGCGGTATCCCCGACACACCCTTAACGCCATCACTCTTTGCGGATTGTGCAGCAGTGTGATGTTTCGGCTGTTAAGGGTGTCGGCCCACACGGGGGCCCCATACATCGCCATGGAGCGAACCACGCCCATGTAAAGTCTTCGGCCGCCCGAAGTTGCACCTCTTAAATTTGGTAATATGCTTCCCAAAGCATTCGCCGTCCTACTCAGCTTTGGCACCAACCTCTTAAAGTGGGCGTTGAAGTCCCACCGGCTGTCGAGGACGATTCCTAGGTACTTCATCGTCGACTCGACACCGATGCGGACTCCACTCACCACTATGTGTGCATTTGCTGGAGGAGTCTTTCTGGGCCCGTGGAAACACAGCGCTTCAGACTTGGTAAGCGCTACCTCCAGGCCAAGCCGCCTGATGCGTTCCACCACCTGGGCAACACCCGCCGTGGCTAGTATGGACGCATCACGGTACGTCTTGCCTCTTGCCAAAACCAATGTGTCATCTGCATAACAGGTGACTTCAACTCCCCATAGGTTAACACCCCGCAGGACCCAGTCGTATCCTATATTCCACAGTAGTGGACCCAGGACCGAGCCCTGCGGTACACCACAAGTCATCCTATGATGGCACCATCCTTCCTGTCCCTGATAAGACACGCTCCGTTCACTCAGGTAATCCTCAATTATGAGGCGGAGGTAGCGAGGCGCTTCATGGAACTTCAGCGCCTCTCTAATGCAGCTCCATGGCAAGGTGTTGAAGGCGTTGGCAATGTCCAAAGACACTGCCAAAACAACCTCACCCCGGGACACCGCCTCCTCCGCAGCCGTTTTGACTCGCAAAATAGCACCAACCGTAGACCGCCCCCTTCGGAAACCATACTGGTTGTCGTTGATGTTTGGACCAACGCAGTTAAGGTGTCCTACAAGGCGGTCGGCAACAATGCGCTCCAGAAGCTTTCCCGTGTCGGTCAGGAGAATAATGGGACGATAGGCAGACGGCGAGTCTGTTGGACGCCCATCTTTCCTGAGTAGGACCAGCCTTCCAGTCTTCCACTGTGCCGGAAATCGGCTCTGCTTTAGGCACGCACTGAAAAGTTTTTGAAGGCGTGGGCCTAAAGCTTTCATCGCCAAGGCCAACGCTCGGCCAGGGACCCCGTCAGGGCCTGGTGCCGTATTTTTGGCTTTAAGCCTTTGGACTGCCATTTTCATCTCCACCTCATTTACAGCAGGAGCTGAGGTTTCTGCATCGTCTTCACTATCACCAGCAGGTGGAGCCATAGGTGGCGGCACGTGCTCCTCTCTGTTGGGGAACAACGTAGACACCACATTGTCCAGAAACCTAGGTTCTAAACTTTGTGTCAGAGGTGGTGCCCACGGGCGAAGTTTTCCCCTTACCATCCTATATGGTTGTCCCCATGGGTCGCGTTTGAGGATTTCAAGAAATTCCTCGTAGGATGAGCATTTTGCCACCGCTATAGCAACCTTTAGGTCGTATTTGGCTTGCTTGTACGACTCGTAAAGCTCTTCCTCCTGCTCTGCATGGTCTGCATCGCGGAGTCTTCTCCTGCGGTGCCTTGCGTGGAGACGCCGTGCTATCACACACTCCTCGCGAAGGTCCGCTAAATCGCGTGTCCACCAATGCACCTTGCGCCTAGGCGTCTGTGGCCCAGCCCTCGGCATTGCTGCATCGCAGATCTGGGTCATTGCCTCCCGGAACCACTGTGTTTCGTTCTCAACGTCCAACTCCGACGAAGACATCTGTGGTTCTAGTGTCCAGGCTTTCACCAACGATGCCTCTTCTGCTGCTTCTCGATCTAGGTGCTTGAGTGCCCATCGTGGATATCCCTGCTCTTGGCCCTCTGGCGACATACGTTGAGTCACAGGAAGGCGCTTGACTTCGAACCTGATGTACCGGTGGTCCGATAGCGTCTCCACGTCTTCCAGGACCCTCCAACCATGAACGCGACTCACCAGATTCGGACTCGCGAAGCTGACGTCCACGATGGACTGGCCCTGCGGTCGCACACATGTAGAGATTGAGCCTCTATTCAGGACTACGAGCCCAGAAACCACGGTCCACTCCTCGAGTGTGTCACCCCGAACATTCGTGACTGGAGACCCCCACGCCGCAGACTTCGCGTTTAGGTCTCCAAGAACTAGCACTGGGTGGGGGTGACTCTGCCCTGCTAGGGCCCCTATCCCATCAAGAAGGCTCTCGAAGTCGGCAAGGCTCCCGTTTGGCGAGAAGTAGGCTGCAATAACCGTTACTCCTGACACGTGTGCCGAAACGAAACCACGACCTTTTGTCACCTTGTCAAAAGTGATCCCTCTTGCCACCAACGCAACCAGACCTGTATCGTCCCCCGCCCAATTGGGACCAGGGGAGATGTAGTATGGCTCCCCAACAGCTGCTATGTCGATCAACCACTGCGCCATGCTCTGGACCATTAGATCTTGAGCAGCGACGCAGTGGTTGATGTTCGCCTGAAGGATTCGGAGAGCCATACTAATTGTTGGTTTCCATCACTTCCGGTTCCCCGTCCTGTGACGGGGGACAGCTTTCTGCTGCCGGCGTTGAACCTGGTTTTCCAGGCTTTCTCCTTGGTTTGGGAGGAGAACAAGTCTTGCCTCCCAACCGATGATCCGACGGTTTATTAGCTGCTGCACATAATGAGCACCTTGATGGTGCTGTGCATGTCGCCGATTTGTGGCCGGGACGACCACAGCGGTAGCACTCATTGCTTCGGTCTATCGCTTCTGTACACATAGCGCGAGTGTGGCCATTCTGTAGGCACCTGTAGCATCGCATGGGCCTAGCTTGGAGTATTTCCACTCGGGCTGAGACCCATCCGATTAGCAGGCGCCCCTCCTCTAGAATCTTTTTAGTGGCGACAATAGGGCAACTTATTACGGCAATGCCAGTACCCTGGAAGGTACGCCTAATTTCCCCTATTACTTTTATAGACTCCTTAGGGCAGCCACCTCGTTGCGCCACAACGTCGACTATTTCCTCTTTTGAGACTGAGTCGTCCAGACCTAGAATACGAATCTCAGCACACTTTGTCGGCCTAGATATTCGCGCCTGACTGTCACCCAGCACTTCCCTGAGTTTTTCGGCCAGTGCATCCGCCTTTTCAGCACTGGCTTCACCAGCGGCCACTTCCAAGATGCGGGCGCCAGTGGCCGCTTTGCGGAACCGCAGACTGGATATACCGCAGCTGGTGAGGTCGATTTTTGACTTGGCGTCTGCTAGTACATTGGCATACGTCAGTCCCTTTCCCTCTGCCTCAGGCTGCAGGGTTATGACCACTGCAGCGCTCTTCGGGGGCCGCAACTTTTTAGTAGCTGATCGGCCAGCGGCTTTAGCTGCCTTTGCTGGTCCTGTATTACCTCTCTGCCGGCTAGCAGGGTTTGTTTTTCCTGCAGCTTTCGAGCTAGCGGCACTCTGTTGTGGCGCTGTTTTCTTGGTTTTTCTGCCACGTTTGGTGACAGTCGACCATCCTTCATCGACTGCTTCCGCCTCTGTAGGCAGGCCTTGAGAATGGCTCTGCGAGGATTCGGCTGTCTCTGAAAGACCCACCGTCTTCTTCTTGTTCTTCTTGCCCTTACTCTTGGGTGGCTGCGAAGCTGGCTGCTTAACTTCAGGAGTAGGGGCAGGTGCGGCTTCCTCTGGGGCAGAAGGGGAGGTTTTGCGTTTATCTGCCGCTAGAGGAGGACGAGTCCTCTTCTCAGGCAGCAGCCTCTCCTCCATGCTTTCGAACCTTGCGTTCATCATACTTCCTACTTGTAGCAAGACATTCCGAACCAGCTCCTCCTGCTGGTTGCTGCTGCTATTTTGGGAAGATGAAGACGTCTGGTTTGTCCTCGCTTCAGGTTGATTACAACTGACAGATGGCCGCTCATCCATGTCCACCATCTTGGACTTCAAAGCCATCAGTTCCTTTCGGATGTCGGCCAACTCAACTCGAAGACGGATATTATCCGCCTGGAGTTTCGCTGTCTCCTCAGTGACTGTTCTTGTGAAGAGCTCTTCTACTGCAACTTTAATCGATGCTGCGGAGTCCTTCAGGGCCCTGACCATCACACCCTTCAGGTTACCCGACTTTGCAGCAACTTCGATTACTACGTCTGTCGCATCCGTGACCTGCTTCAGAAGTTCGGACGCTAATCCGCCCTCGACCTCCTTGTGAGCAGGCGGTTCCACAACTCGAGTTGCCTTATGGCTGGCGACATGCGCCGCCACTTCTTCTTCCGCTCTTTTACGCTCTTCCTCGCGGCGTAAAGCGTTCAGTTCTGCCCGAGCCTTGCCCAGACCAACATACTGGCCCGTTGAAGCAGGGCGACCTCTTCCCCTTTTGGCATATAGTGCCTTGGAGTTCGCCGGTACTACTTCATCAACACTTGAAGCAGAGTCCGAAGCTTCCTCATCATGACGGCGCTTGCCATGGGCTGAAAGCTTATCCTTCCTCCAGAACTTGTCAGGCAGGGGCTCCAGCGTCACACTGCATGCGCTCATCAGCGACTCGGCATCTGAGAGACTCGCGATCGAAATGTTGTCGATCGAGCCTTTTACTGCCGCATCACTCCCTCTTTTCACCTTTCCGGCGTATGTTCGGACACACACACCTCTCTCCATCACCTTTCCTTCGTCATCACGACCGCCATCTTCATTTTGGTTATTTAAATTTGAAATTTCCATATTGAAACCCACGAGAAATAGGCAAAATTCGTCACCCCGACCAGAGGCCATGTGGCCGGGAAAGCCTAGGTACGACAGGGGGTCGGCAGGTACCCTGACGTGGAACGCAGTAGCAGGTGGGATACTGCCCACCCGAGCCCAACCGTAATCGGAAGGGCCCAAGCCTTCGCGCTGCGTTCACCGCACAAAACTTCAGGTAATTTTTTTATTGAGGTTTTCTTCCTCGCGACCCAGGCGGCCAAGCCAAGGCCCTCGGTCCCACTAGAGCCCGAAAACTCGTCGTTGTGGGATAACGATATGTGAGTGGTGGTAAGGAGGATGAACCCCCTTACCTGCGCGACGGCAGGGTGAGTGCTCGCCGCGCCCAACTCTTAAACGCTACCTCCGCCTCTGAACCAGACTTGGAGTAGCCCCCTCTCGACACACCAAAACAACGGCGACACCTCATCAATATACTACATACATAAATATAATATAGACATAAATAAATAAATAAATAAACCCCCACCCCCCTAACGAACGGCATCACGCCCGACCCCCAACCAACTTATCTTCCCCCAAGGAGAAGCCCCCCCCAATGTTCCCAAGCCTACCCCACCGACACGCCCTGAAAAGGGCACGCCGGCGCCTGTGGTTTCTGTTGCGTCTATTTCAGAAGGAAATAGACCAATAACAGGCGGCACCTCGTGAAGGAAGCAACCACAGACTTGCCTTGGGGATCATCACGACTTGCGCTCTCCCCCAAGACCATTTGCCTTCTTACCCGCGAACCCCTGCGGCGTAAGAAGGGCCCTGCGTTTATCCAAGACCGGAGCTAGGCAAAACCAACTATTAATGGATAAACACAGGACCCGCCCAACCTAACCTAACCTAACCTAACCTAACCTAACCTAACCTAACCTAACCTAACCTAACCTAACCTCTTCTTCTTCTTCTTCTTCTTCTTCTTCTTCTTCTTCTTCTTCTTCTTCTTCTTCTTCTTCTTCTTCTTCTTCTTCTTCTTCTTCTTCTTCTTCTTCTTCTTCTTCTTCTTCTTCTTCTTCTTCTTCTTCTTCTTCTTCTTCTTCTTCTTCTTCTTCTTCTTCTTCTTCTTCTTCTTCTTCTTCTTCTTCTTCTTCTTCTTCTTCTTCTTCGTCTTCTTCTTCTTCTTCTTCTTCTTCTTCTTCGTCTTCTTCTTCGTCTTCTTCTTCTTCTTCTTCTTCTTCTTCTTCTTCTTCTTCTTCTCTTCTTCTTCTTCTTCTTCTTCTTCTCTTCTTCTTCTTCTTCTTCTCTTTCTTCTTCTTCTTCTTCTTCTTCTTCTTCTTCTTCTTCTTCTTTCTTCTTCTTCTTCTTCTTCTTCTTCTTCTTCTTCTTCTTCTTCTTCTTCTTCTTCTTCTTCTTCTTCTTCTTCTTCTTCTTCTTCTTCTTTCTTCTTCTTCTTTTCTTCTCTCTCTTCTTCTTCTTCTTCTTCTTCTTCTTCTTCTTCTTCTTCTTCTTCTTCTTCTTTCTTCTTCTTCTTCTTCTTCTTCTTCTTCTCTTCTTCTTCTTCTTTCTTCTTCTTCTTCTTCTTCTTCTTCTTCTTCTTCTTCTTCTTCTTCTTCTTCTTCTTCTTCTTCTTCTCTTCTTCTTCTTCTTCTTCTTCTTCTTCTTCTTCTTCTTCTTCTTCTTCTTCTTCTTCTTCTTCTTCTTCTTCTTCTTCTTCTTCTCTTCTTCTTCTTCTCTTCTTCCAGTTACAATATTCACAGTATATTATGTAGATTTTTCCGCTTTTTGGAAATTTGCAAATTTGAATAATCCATTGCGTTTTGAATGTTCCCGCTACAGAATTCAAACTTTCCTTTCAGCGAGATAGGTTATATTATATTAGACAGACGTACGGCTGTCATACTTTTATATTTGCCAGTGTCAGGGGTAATTGTCAGTTCATTCGCTTAACTGTCACTGTCACATGTGATCTATCAAAAAATGCATATTGACATTTGGAGAAGACGTGGCAAAAGGACGTGGTCCGGCATTCATTTCTTCCTTGGCGAATTTAATTTTGGCTCCATAAATTTGAGATAGTTGTGTCCCCAGACAATTTAACCGGGTGCGCGACGACACATCAGGCGTTTTGTCCAGGACGAGTTTATCATACCTAGGTACCTCTGGTAAGAAATGCTTTTCTCCTGCTACTTATCCTTACGTGTGACCTGTGTTTCACCCAGCGGACCCTAGGCTTAGGCTTTTGCGTGCTAGCCAGGTATATGGAGGCTTGAACGCTAACCTTCCCTAAGATTCGCATGGGTTTCGCACCGTCTTTCGCATCTGCTTGTACGTTGTTTTGTCAATTTCAGAACAAAGAGGTTTTTTCTGTCCGCTGGAGACGTGCACGTGGCGTGCCGCGCCCCGAGACCCCCGCATTTCTGCTTATGCTCGCCAGTCGCGGGCAAGAACTACTGTGAAGGCCGTCCTACGCCGGAAACGTAGCCCCGTCCCATGCGCTGTGTACCCCCTGTTCTGTACTGTGAGTGAGTGATACTGTGTTGTAAAAAACTGGACGATACACATTATACATGATTGCTTGACAAAATAGGTAGGTAATGAAAGCTAGTGTACGACCTTCTCGATGAGAACACATTTATAATAGTGTATTTAGTGGGTAGTTAGTGGCCGCCAGAGTGGCGGCATACCCACTAAAAACCTGGGATGTTCCTGCGTCTAGCTTGGGTAGGAGTTACGGGTACGGTTCGCACACATCCGCAGGCATAAGTGTCAATAGTTGGTTATTCGTGGTTATCACCGGGGCTAGGATTTGGAAACATGATGTTTTTAGTCCATATGTATTCATTTGACGTAGGTATCCGTTCTTCCCCTCTGGCTTCCATACGGAACGGACGTGTTTTTAATTAATTTAATATTTAAATTTTAATTTTGATTCCGAATATTTGAGTCTTAGGACTGCGCCCTGGAGACCTCGCGCTCACTTGGCGGCCCGTGTTAGTGCTTCGCCCTGTGACATCGAAAAGCGGTGAGTTGAGCCGACCCACTTTTTGCTTTCGCTCGGACGTGTTCTGGCGTGCGTCATCGTCTCGGCCTAGCGGGCCCCCGCTGCGCCAAAGATTACCTGAGCGACACGGCGAAATTACCGTACTGTCCCAACATCCTGTGCTACGAAGTTCTACGAAATTTAACAAGTGCTACGAAGTGGTGTCTACGCGCTACGATAAAAACGAACTGCTACGCGCCGGCCTGTGCCGTATTACGAGTTTATTGTTACTGTTTGAATACCGAGTACCTGATTGCAGTTATAATTTATAAATTCAGAATCCATTTAGCGCGAAATTATGCCTAAACCGACCAGAACTCCCCCGGGCAACTCGAAACATCACCACTCGGAGCCTGATGCTATTGTCGCCTCTGATGAAGAAAAACTAGTGGATCTTGGACGACGCAACAAGAAACGCAGAGGCATCGAAGATTCCGCTGATAGATTAGAACTCTTTAGAGAAGAAGTTATCTTAATGTTATCAGAAATAAAAGCAAATCAAGAAAGTTGTATGAACTCTATGGATAAACTCACTTCGGATGTAGCGGATTTGAAAACACGAATTGATAATGTCCAGAAATCGCACGATGAGACAGAAAAAGCTGTTGAGTTTCTGTCTAACCAATATGATTCCCTGAGAGGACAAGTAGATGTTTTGGATCATGACAACAAAGGCAATATTACGTACATGAACACATTAGAAAGACAAATTGAAGACATGCAACGAACACAAAAATCATCGATGGTGGAAATAAGGAACGTCCCTAATGAAAAATCCGAAACTAAGAAAGATATGTCGAAGGTTGTGGAAGAAATATGCAAATTTTTAAAGGTTGAACTTCAGCCCAACGATATCAAAGATGTTTACAAGCTGAAGAATAAAAATGGCATTGGTACTATCTTCACAAACTTTGCTACCTCCTCCATTAAGAACAAAGTGATTGCTGGAGTAAAGGACTATAATAAACAACACGCCTCTAAGAGGCTTTGTACTGGAGACATTGCAGTATTGCAATCAGCCGGGGCCTCAGTTCCAATCTATATCTCGGAAAGTCTGACTATTAAGGGGAAAAGACTGTATTACCTTGCACGTGACAAAGCGAAGACATCTGGCTATAAATACTGTTGGACCAGCCACGGTAGAGTATTTTTAAGAAGAACAGACGGATCCCCTCACATCGAGATAAAGGAAGAAGCCCAACTAGAGAGCCTGAATGAACAGGCGTGACTAGCTTATCAATACGCTTGCCTTAACGCTTTTTCTCTTTATATTTTTTATACTGTGTGTTTATTTTCGCATGTTAGGATAAAACTTTTTTCTTCTTATAAATTGTCTTCTAACGCATTTGCTGCTTCTTCTACACAATTTAATTGTTTTAGTCACAAATCATGGTACCCAAAACTAATCATTTACATTCGCGGATATTAACAAACAAGTAGTATCGAACATTGATTCGATTTCGGTTGGCAAGTCTTACCTTTGTAACCCTGAAAATTGTTCCTCATACCTATCTAACGGTGCAAACCAAGTTAAAGTGTTATGTCAAAATATCAGAAGCATTAATTGTAATATTGATAAATTTAGGGTACTGCTGAGTCGATTAGGATTTGACACTGAAATATACATACTTACTGAATGTTGGAACTCTAAAACTACCCATTTTCCTACGTTTCGTGACTATAATCTTTACCATACAACAGTTAATCTAAATCAAAATGATGGGGTTACAGCTTATATCAAGAACGATGTAAACCATTCTGTAACTGAACTTTTCGTTTCAGACTGCAGTTGTCTATCAATTAAAATCAACTCGGACACAATTATATTGGCAATTTACAGATCTCCATCTAGTAGAAACATTTCTAATTTCTTAGCGTCACTGGATCAAGCATTACAGAAATACAAAACCTTCAATAATGTAATTATAATGGGTGATCTAAACATTGATATACATCCCCATAACATAAACTATAGCGAATCCGACGAATATTTGAATCTGTTAGCATGTCACGGTATTATGGCTGCCCATAACTTCATTACTCGAGGATCAAGAAGCATTGACCACGCTATGGTCAAGACAAAAAAACCAGTTATTGCTATTGTTATTGACGCTCCAATTACTGATCACGCCGCAGTGCTCCTTTCTATTAACCTGAATAAAAGTATTGTGTCTCAATCAAATAGCAATGTAATTAGTAAAATCGACTATCAAGGTGTTGCCAAAAACATAAAAGACACTGACTTTAGCTGCATATTACAGTCTGATGATGCGTCATGGTCAGCTGAAAAACTTGTCTCAATGCTCTCGCATTATATCACATCTAATATGATTAGGGCTGTCATTCCACGACGATCATGGAACATCAAACCCTGGATTACCCCGGGTTTGATACGTTGTATGCGGAAAAGAGATCATATGCACTTAAGACTAAAAAGGGTTCCAAATAATATACAGTTAAAATTTACTTATTCTAAATATAAAAACATATGCAATGATTTATTAAAACGACTAAAGAGAGCTTACGAACGAACAGAACTTTTAAAACATTCAAATAACCCTAAGAGTATGTGGAAAACAATTAAAGAGATAACAAACATGAACAATTCAAAGTCTTCCTCGGACGAGCTACTCCGTATTTATCCAACTCCCACTGAATCCGCCGAACACGTAAATCACTATTTTGCAAATGTAGGTAAAAATTTAGCCAGTAAAATTAAAACCTCAAGCTTCCCAACCTGTCAAAAAAAGCCCAACAACCATTTGTGTAATTCTATGGTCATGTTACCTACTGACGAAAAAGAGGTGGAAAACATCTTAATGTCTCTACGCAATGATAGTGCCGTCGGATGGGACAATATACCAACAAAAATATTAAAACTGTGTAAAAGTAGTTTAATACCAATCCTCACACATATCTTTAATCTATGTTTGCAGTCAGGCACATTCCCTGAGGTTTTTAAAAGATCAATTATACATCCCATCTATAAGGCCGGGGAGAGAGACTGTGTTCAAAACTATCGTCCAATATCTGTCCTATCCTCTTTATCTAAGATTCTGGAAAAAATTATCAATAATCGTTTGATATCATTCATGGAAAAAGAAAAAGTCATATCAAAAAATCAGTTTGGCTTTCGGGCTAAACTTTCAACCGAAGATGCTGTCACATCACTTACTGATTACCTGGCCCAGCATATTGATATGAAACATAAATGTATTGGTGTGTTTTTAGACTTAGCTAAAGCGTTTGACACAGTCTCAATCCCCTTCCTACTAGACAAAATGGACTATATAGGAATTCGCGGATTAGCTTTGAAACTTTTTAGAGATTACTTATCAAATAGGACGCAAAGAGTAAAATTAGGTAATAGCTTTAGCTCTGACTCTAAGGTCACGTTTGGCGTACCACAGGGAAGTGTGCTAGGACCTAGTCTTTTTATCATCTATATCAATGACTTGTGTGATATTCCTTTGGAAAATGGACAAGCCTTTACGTATGCAGATGATACTGCCCTCATTTTCCACGGAAAATCCTGGGCAATGGCTAGAAAAAACGCTGAACGCGGACTTGGCATTGTCATGAGCTGGCTCAATAATAACATCCTTACTCTTAATATTTCAAAAACTATGTTCCTCACATTTGCAATAAACAAAGGGCAACTTCCAACTTCAAGCTCGTTTCATATTAGAGCTCATACATGTAATAATAGTCTCATACCTGATCACACATGCCAGTGCCAATCCTTAAATAGAACTACCTCTATGAAGTATCTAGGTGTATTACTTGATGAAACACTCACCTGGGGACCACATATTAATGCCACGAGCAATAGACTCAGAAAACTCATTTTTATCTTTAAGACCCTTCGACACGTAGCTGATTATAACATCCTTAAAACAGTTTATTTCTCCCTTGCACAGTCTGTTCTTACTTATTGTATTACTTCTTGGGGTGGTGCCGCCAAATCCTACCTAATACAACTTGAAAGATCGCAAAGGTCTCTCCTGAAGGTATTAACATTTAAACCTTACCGCTATCCTACCGAGGTTCTGTATTCAGAGTGTGATGTGCTTTCTGTGAGGAAACTGTTTGTCAGGGCATCCATCTTAAGGCAACATGCCAGTCTTTCTTTTAATAGGGATTTAATAATTGCAAGAAGAGTTAAGATTTGCCAGCCACCGAATTCTTCGAAATTTTTTATTAATAACTTTCAAATTTACTTAGGACCTACCCTATATAACAAAATAAATAATATCCTGCGAATTTATGAACAAAATCATTTTAAATGTAAAACAACTGTGACTACATGGTTAAAAACATTATGTTACTCTGATGTAGAAGATCTATTCACAATAATAAAATAACTTAGCTAAATAATTATATAATGAATGAATGATTGGAGTAGGTAATTATAACATAATTAGATATACTAACTAATTATAACCTAATATTTCAACTTATTATTTATGTTTACTTTAAATCGGTGACTAATTAAACTACCCTTACGAAAAACACTCATTTACTACCTAAGTACCAATTATGTTACGTCTGTATGTAATTTCCCTTATATCTGTACCCTACGGGAAGGAACTAACACCTATATGACAGGCTCTGCCTAGTTTAGGTGTTAGGGATTTAGTAGGCCTTTTCCTAAGAAAAAATTTAAAGGTATGTCTACCTATTTTTTATCTGTTTTTGGTTTTGATAACATTAAATGTACCTACCTATTTATTTCATACATACTTATAATCACCTACTGTAATTTATGTCATGTATTCTTGATTAATAAAATGTTTGATTGATTTGATTGATTGATTGTATATTCCTGTGTAATAAAGGTAAGTAAGTAATGAACTTTTTAAACCTAAAAAGAAAATTCACCGTTAAACTAAATATTGTCACCCGGATGCCAATAAAATGGATTAAAGTGAATGTGCCGTACCAAATCCTGGCACCGCAATAAAATAACCATACATTTGGTTATTTTATTGCGGTGCCAAGATTTGAAAATGAGTTCTCAGAAATCTCGAGCTACTTTCCTTCTGATGTTGACCATTGCCATTATTTATTTGTTTTCTTTGTTGTTTTGCCAGTGTTTGTTTTCTTTGTTGTGTGCCAGGATTGTGTTACCTAGGTACTCAATTTAGATAAAAATAATAAATAAATCAGAGAAGTGCAATTGGGTCGTTATTACCCTATTATTTTGGCTACTTATTCCTTTCATGTTTTCTAATAGGAAAATGTAATAAACAACTGAGGTGAGGACAATATTTATAACAATCTATTGAGCTGTTTTATGCATTTATTTTTCTTGTTGCTATTGGGGGCAATTTGGAGTGTCGCAAAAGCTAAACTAAACTAATTAATTAAAATTATTGCCATCCTTTTTATTTCCATCCCTATGAAAGGGACGGCAACAATTTTAGTTAGCTTAGTTTAGCTTTTGCGACACTCAGAATTGCCACTATTACCTACCACACAAAAACAAATAAGTAAGTACCTAGTGTAGTACCTACCTTAGCAGGTACTATCGGTAGGTATAGGTATGTATATAGGTGTACCTATTCATACAACAACGACTAGTCCGTCTCGGTAATATAATTGTTATGTACCTAGTAAACTTATATGATTAGTTAACAAAACAATAGGTCAATAGGTGCCATGCGATGGGTACGCCTACGCGTCGGGCGCAGTGGCGGGCGGCGATGGCGCGGAGGGCACGCGGTCCACGTCTGCGCGCTCGAGGCGCGGGTAGGAGGGGCGCGACAGCACGCCGCACGTGTTGGCGCGCGCCTGCAGCCGCACGTAGCCGCCGTCGCCCCACGCCGCTGACCACGAGTTCTTCAGGATGATATGCTCCTCCCCGCCGCGTCGCACCCCCCACCCCACCGCCAGCACCGCGTGCTCCGCCTTGTTCTTGGCGCTGAAACGACGCCAACATCGATCACAAACTTCTTCTCGTCTCTCTCCGGGGGAGCTCGGACGCTGTGCTTTGAACGTTCGAAACCTACCATCTTTCGTCGTGAAGGACGCCCTTCTTGTAGAATATGAAGCTCTTGGGGGTCGCGTCGATGATGACCACGGTCGGTGCGTGTCGCCGGATCGCCACCTGCACAGAAGAGAGCGGTCAGGAGCCGGCCACCGGTCCGAGCGGGTCTCCGGCGCCTCGCGATCGTACCTTGATCGCCTCCACGTTGTTCCGCGTGACGTTAACGTGCGCGCTGATGTGCGTGACGGGCGACACGTTACGGTCCACGCACGTCAGCACCTGTCAAAACACGCATGGTATGAGTAGGCGTCCGTCCGATGCCCGCGACCCTCCTTGCGGCTCCACGCACCTTCTCCTGGTAGGGCGTGTACTCGGCGAGCGCGGGCAGACCGCGCTGCTGGATGTAGTCGTAGGCGGCGCTGGGCCACGTGCCGCCGCAGCCGTGCCCGCCGAACCTGCACAAGCGAGGACAGAGTCAGAGGGAGCGGGTGCGCGCGGGCCCTCACCCGTGTCGAGGTACGTACGGCTGCGCGCAGTCCACGAGGCACTGCTCGCTGAGCGGCACGAGCGCGCGCGTGCGCACGAACAGCGCGCCCTCCACCGCACCCGTCACCGCGAACGCCCAGCACGAACTGCACGAGCCCTGGTCTGCAACACAAGCGGGGCAGCGTCAGCACGAAGCCGCGAGCAGAGCGCGAGGTAAGGGGTTGGTACTGTACTGACTGCGCACGTGAGTGACGGCGCCGCGCGTGCGCCAGTCGAACTCGCGCGGCAGGCGGCCTCGCGCGGCGCGCAGTGCGTCGGCGGAGTGCGGGAAGCGCTCGGTGGGGCCCTCCGCGTCCTCGCGCACGCCCATCAGCACGCCCAGCTCCGCGTCCAGTCGATCGCCGAGGTGGTTCATCTGCGTGCAATATACCGCGTTACTAACCGAGCACCACTAGTGCACTCGTATACAAGCGGTGCTCCGACGTACCTCCAGCTGGTGCGTGGCGCCCTGCCGGTTGCCGGAGCCGACGAAGCGCGAGTGCTGCACCAGGAGGTTCTTGCGCACCGCCTCCTCGGTGTCATCGACGTAGCGACGCCGATGCGAATTTTTAAACCTGGTTGACGAAACCGTAATAAAAGTAGGTTAAGTTCAGATACGCGATTGACCACCAGAGTTCACCGAGTGATCCAAGTGTAGTATTAAAAAGGAAGTTGTGAGCCGTCAGATGAAGGGAGTACTAACTCGCGGTACATGGTGTCGTATCTGGGGTCGCGCCGGCTCATGGTGAACTCGCGCAGCGGCTCGAGGCGCTCCTGCGATGTCGTGTGCTGCACCTCCTCGCACGACTCCACTGTAATCGATTATATAACTATAAGGGAACCGATGTGAAAAAGTGAACGTTCGTCATGCATGATGCATTCCCTGTTAGGTCAGGTTTTCTAGGTTTTTCTAAATGGGTAAAGAGGCGAAGAAGGAAGAGGTGGCTCGAGCGTACCGAGGTCGAGCACGAAGAGACCGGGCTCGTGCTGCTGGTCGCGCAGCTCCGTGTAGCGGTGCACGTAGCCGTCGCAGTCGGCGCCCAGCACGGAGCTGTCCACCGACACCGAGTACCTGCAACACGCGCCGCGTCACTCAGCTGGACAGACGGTCGCACAGTGAGGTGGGAGGGGTCCGAGCGGGCTCTCACCGCAGCGGCGTGGTGGTGTAGTTGTCGGGCGCGCGCGCCAGCAGCAGCTCGTGACGGAAGGCGAGCGCCTCCCCCCGCGCGCCGCCCAGCTCCCCCGCCTCGCCCGACACGGTGTGCGCCCAGCGCTCCACCGCGCCGAACTCTGACTGCACGTAGCCGGCGAAGGCGAAGGGCTGCAGGTCCGGCAGCGCGGGCGGCGCGCGGTCCCCGGCGGAGGGGGCGCGCGGCGCGCTGGTGGCGCAGCGACGCCGCTCGCCGCCGGCGCCGCCAGACCGCTCCACGTGCATCTGCAACGCACTATTTTTTTAAATGTTGTCGGTACCTAACCTACCTATTTATACTAACATCATATAGGTACATACCAGATCACGTAGGTATATGATTTATTTTCAAATATTAGATTAGGATTTACCTAATTAAGTAAGCGATGGAACTCAAACTATTTTTAAAAATGTATACCTAGTCTATTCTATGATTGATAGCGCAATATGCTACGCTATACCTACCACAGATAATAAAATACCATACTAAAAGTTGCATTGCATACCTCAACGAAGCGCACGCGTCCGTCCGGCATCACCGTGCGGTAGGTGGAGGTGGCGCCGCCGTGCAGGTCGACGCGCGCCGCGCCGCTACCTGCGTCCCACCTGTGGGCGGGAGGAGGGCGGTGTGAGTGAGTGGGGTGGAGGCCGGGGAGAGAGGGACGGGAGATGGGGCACTCACCATACGGAGTAGGGCTCGGAGTAGCCGGCGCGCGGCACGGTCAACTCGCCGCGCAGCAGCAGGGAGCGGTCGAAGCGAGGCGGCGCGGGCGCCCCCGCGGCCTCCGCACCCGCAGCGTGCAGCGTCGCGAACGGCGGCGGCGCGGAGGGCGAGTGCAGCTGGTAGCGGCGCATGCGCACGAGTCGCGGGCGGGCGGCAGGAGCGTCGGGCGCACCGCGCACCAGCCGCGCGCCGTGCTGCGTCTCGAGCGCACCCTCAGCGTGAGCGCCGCCGGCGTCCGCGTCGTCGGGGCCCGGCGCCGCCACGGAGCCCGCCGAGTAGTCGGGGATGAGCGCCGGCGGGAGTTCGGGATGAGGCGCCACCTGCGCCTTGAACAGCTCCACGAGCTGCTGAGACGACACTGGAACACAGATATTCATCTTCTGATCCGTCTAGATACGAGGGTCACCTGTCGGAACTGGAACTGGAACTAACCGACATAGTCCAGATGCGGCACGGTGGGCTCCGCGTCGAGGGGCGCGCGGGGCGCGGGGCGCGGGCGCGTGGAGCCCCCCCAACCCTGTGGCCCGCGAACCCCCGCCTCCGCCACTGTCTGACCCTGAGGAAGGCCGAAGGGACGAGGTCTGTTCTGGTCTCCGCTGTTGTATTTGAAAGAACCTTCTAGCGCATCATCCTCATTTGCTTGCGGCTTTGATCCAGATGAGTCGCAATCTGGAATAGATTCCTAGTGAAACCCATTACCGTTTATCATGTAAGTAGTACCTCGTATGTAGGTAGTTGAATTTTTCTTACGTTGCGATGACTTCTGATGATGGCTGGGCACGGGCACGGGCAGGAGCAGCACGGGCACGGAGACCGGCTTGCCGCCCTCGCCGCGCCCTAAGGAAGAAGGAATCTGTATGAGCACTAAAATATTGGAGGGTCGAAGCCGAAAGTTCGATTAGGAAAATTAAATAGGATAGGTATAGTAGGTAAAGGCGGTACATACCAACCGGCAGACTGACGGGGATGGGGCGCGGGAACCAATTGTCTCCGTCTTCTTCCGACGAGGCCGTTGAAGAGCGCGCAAAATCTATGAAAATAAAGCGATCAACGGAAAGTTCTAACAGTGTGAGGCTGTAATACTTAGGTACCCAGTGGATCGTTATTTTCAAAGTAGGTTTATGACATGCAATGAAGAAGTGTGGGCAGGAAGTCAGTCACCAGGCGCAAATGCACAGGTACCTACCGGCGATGAGCCGCAGCCAGCGGTCGGCGGGCCCCGCACCCCCCTGCCCCGCACCCCCCTGCCCCGCACTGCGGGTCGTGCGCACCCGCACCGCACCCCCTGTGCCCTCCGCGCTCCAGCCTGCCAACAAATACAAATAATATTCCAATAAAAAAATGTAAAAACGCAAAGACGATGAATGAAAGGTATTATAAGTACCTACTCGTATAATATGTACCTATAGGTAAATAGGTATGGTAGGTAGGTAGGTACCTAACCTACTTAGTAAACACTTGTCAAAAATTTGACTAGGTACAGCTTGGCAAAAAAGTCTTGAATCGGAACTATTTTTTTTTTCAAGACAACATTCTCAAAATAATGACATATCATCATTTTTATGTAGGTACCTAAGTAAACATAGATTACAAATTCTCAAATTATTAGCTTGGAGCGGTCAAACGGTGATAAAAATACGCAATAGTGAAAAATAATGAATAAAACTGTTGGACAGTGGCGCCCCCATTATTTTCTACTCTTTTTTGCCAAGCTGTATACAATACATCAGTCTGCATCGGTATGAAAATAAAAAAAAATACTTACCTACATAAGGCAAGTAAAACAGCACTTAGGTAATAAGTAATACTTACCACAGATAAAAGAATACTAGTAGTAATACTAAACATGCAGTTCTAAAGACATTCTAAAAATAAGACTTTTTTTAGGAAAGGAAAGGACCGTAGGTACCTACTAACTGATTCTGAGACTGAATAGCATAATCTGGTAGCTGATAGGAGTACCTACTTAAGTCATATTCGTTCATGGAGTACCTACCTAATTGATTGAGTTCTATTGCTATAGGTAGGTAGGTACCTACCGCAACTATACCTATTAATAAGTAAGTAAACTAAGTTCGTATGAGCAAGTGGCCAACTCTGGTGACGGAGTTTTTAAGCCGCCTAAAGGCCTCCGTCATGATGGCTTAACGACTAGAAATACCTACTACTTTATACCTAGAAATGTTAATTGGGAAGACAAGAGCACTCTCAAATACACGGAGCGCGGCGCGCGCGCCTCACTTCGAAGGTAGGTAGGTGTAAGTGTCCAAATGTTGGGGACCGTGCTCAAGGTCCAACTAAACTAGTTTTATGTTTTAAAAATAATGTTTCCATAGGTAATCAAATTCTTTCACTAAGTTGATCGGGGTAAGAACGCATCGTTTTTAAAAAACCAATAATGATTAGCTAGATATTTTTTTTCTCTACCTAGACAATGCTAAGTCAACTTTTGAGTAAAAGAAGGTCTATAAATCAGAGTTTCTGACAATTGCCTAAACGTAAGGATGACAGAGCTATTGATACTTCTCGTAATATTTTGAAATCCAAGGGAAATCGGCGGATTTTAAAAATATCCGGTCCAAGAAAAAACTTAAATATCGAACTCGAACATATCTCACGACGTAGTGGTTATAGAGGTTATATTCTCTTTACCAACTGAAGAGAGGGGCTCGACAAAACGGCGTTGCTGACAATGTTGCAAACAAACAAAAAACACTGAAGATTAAGGAGTTATTTGATTTATCCGTATACGAACTTACCCCGATCAACTATACCATCTATTTTGGTTGCATAAATTGTAGGAGGTCAAATAAGTATTTATAAGTAAGTAAGGTACCTAGGTAAACCTACATATATATTTTTTTAATTATAATTATATTAAAGATCTACATATCTTGGTTTGACTACATATCTTGGTTTGAATGCTTTGAACGAGAATATTACTATAAAATTGATGTTACATAATTTCCGTGACTTTATACGACTACTTTACTTACTTATAAACTTACCTACTTATAGATTATTTTCTCATGTAAGTGACAAATGTCTTTTTGAGAATAAAATTCTTTAAACATAAACATAAGATATTACCTAAGTAGGTACCTAAGTACCTAAATGTAAATGTGTCTGACCTACATTCATCTACGCCTACGGTATAAAAAACAACAGTACCTTTCCAGCAAGAGATTTTAAAAAATGCTTGGACTATCAATGCTTTTCACATCGATCAGGTAAAGAGTTGTATAATCTGACTGTCTGACTGCTTGAATGCTTCACAACTCCTATGTTTTAACCGACTTCGAAAAAGGAGGAGAAGATTCGACTTGTGCTCTGCTCTATGTTTTTTTAATGTAACTACCTACATAGCCGATTATTCCGTCAATGGAGGACCGATTACGAAAATTAAATTTTTGTTTGAAAGAGAAGTACCTACCTAGGTACCATACAGTATACAATACTGTAATCTAATCGGTGCTTTAACCGATAAAAATCATCTTACTAATAGTTTCGGGCCTCGGCTTAGAGGGTCCGTAGCCTAGTGGTCAGGCAAGCTCGGCTTAAGAGCGATCGCTTGTATCTACGCAGGTTCGAATCCTGCCGGAGCCTTTAACTTTTAGTAAGATTTTTCATTTATAATGAAGTATACAATACAGTACCTATATAGGTACCTACACCCGAGGTGGTACCATCACAGATAAAAGAATACTTGTAGTACCATACAATTTTTTTTTCGTTGCTATACACTTTCCTGTATTACAAAGTAGGTAACTCTGTGTCATGCACAAAAATGCTCTCTTATCACCAAAGTGAAGTCGATTTGTTTAAAAAAATAATTTTGCCACTAAATCAAAGCTCAATATGATATCAAGAATCATGGAGTCCTCACCGGGCGCGAGCAGGCTGGCCAGCAGCAGCACCTGCAGCACCGTCGTCGTCCACCGCATGTTGTCCTCGCTGTAGTGGTGGTGTCGATGTCGCGAAGTTCGATCAGTCGTCTGTACTCAATCACGGAGGATCCACTGGTATAGCGATGCGTGTCGCCGCAGGGAGGTCGCGCGCGCACTGCCCGATGCCCGCGAGAGCGCGCATGCGCACGGGCGTGTTGTCGTCGATGCCGCCGAGCGCGCCCCGGCGCCCGTCGCCGCCCGCCCCTCTCCAATCTTTACTCGCGGATCTTCTCCACTGAACTTTTTACAAGCTTTTAGTCATCACATCACATCATTGTGCGTCTCGAGTCTCGACCTCACAGACTACTAGGATGCTCTCGACCTCGACCATTAGGCCATAAAGTTAACTAAAGCCTTGAAAAGTTTTGCATGAACTAAGTACTTAAGTACTACTAAAACATCTTCAACGTAAGTACCTAATGAACAGGTTAGGCAAGAGTCAGATTAGCACTACCTACCAGTAGCAGGGTTACTCACCAGATATTGGCTGAAATGCCTTTTGGAGCTACGAGCTGAAAAGCTTTACTTAATTTGTATTTTTTTTTCTTCCTTAGTAGGTAGTACCTAATCATGGTCACGTAGTAAAGTACCTAAGTACCTACTTAAGTAAGTACCTACCTATACCTGGTACTTATGTATTTCATAAAAAATTACACTCACGCACTCAAGCAAATTCGTACCTACTAGCTTACTTGCCCGCCGCAAAAAAGTAGGTAGGTATTACTGAGAGTATGAATGGTACCTACCTATTAAGTATTCATATTCATATTCATTTATTGCTTCAAGTTGGTACCTACAATAAGGTCTTAAAAATTAGGTTTGGCCGCAACAAGAGCCCCGTTGGGACACCACAATGTTTGAGGAAATAGTAGTAGGTACGTAGTACCTAGATTACTATAGGTAAGTACCTATATTTAACAATAATGTAATTAAGTACCTACCAATTACTTAGTATTTTTTAACCATTTTTAAACTAGTTTTGTTTTAATATCACAACATGGACAATTGGACATGCCTACCTAGCTACCTACTTATAAATAATATTATTTTGCTTTGCTTATTCTGGAATGACCACTTAGTAGTACTCGCTGCTCTCGCTATATTTCGCGTGTCCAAAGTGTTGCCCTGCAACTAAAAAAAATTTTTGATGCCTGCAACACAACCAAATCACATCATTCGTTCTTTCGCGTTCACTCGCGGTGTCGTCGATTTTTTATCGAAAATTTTCAAAAGCAAAGAAATTATAGTTTCTTTCCGAAATCTTGTGTTGTAGTGGTTTAATAAGTTATAGTGGTCATTTGCAAAGTGTGGATATCATCCAGAGCTGGTCAAAATGCCAAGATGTTGGAAAAATTGGAAAGGCGCAAGGATGAAAGTAATGGAAGCTAAGGGCTATTTTATCCCTTTTTACGTTATTATACAATCCACACAGGAGTGGTAAGACATCTACTTATTTATCAAAAAGTCTCAATAATAACGATTGTTCCCAAGAAATTTTCAAATTCACCAACCGTGGCTGGCTGTGAAATCGGCAAGGCCGATCGCCATCTTGATGGCCTAACCTTCAAGTTCAACGTTTTTGGGCGATTTGTTTTTTGTTTTCCAGGTACATCGTGAGCTTTTTTCGGGGAAATCCTTAGTAGCTACCTTACACGTAAAATAATACTTTTTGTGTAACATTAAGTATCCAGTCCGTTGGATTGGTTGTACATAAAGTGGAACAAGTAAATATAAGGAACATAACAATATTATATCCCCTCCGTTGAAAGGGTTGTACAGTAAAACAATAAGGTTCTCAACATGTTATAAAATATGTATTGTGGTACAATATGTATCCCCTCCGGTGGAGGGGTGGTGCACCTAGTAAGAGAAACAAGCAAACAATAAGGTTCTCAACATGTTATAAAATATGTATTGTGGTACAATATGTATCCCCTCCGGTGGAGGGGTGGTGCACGTAGCTACTAAGAGAAACAAGCAAACACTAAGGTTCTCAACATGTTATAAAATATGTATTGTGGTACAATATGTATCCCCTCCGGTGGAGGGGTGGTGCACCTACTAAGAGAAACAAGCAAACAATAAGGTTCTCAACATGTTATAATGTTATAAAATATATATTGTGGTACAATATGTATCCCCTCCGGTGGAGGGGTGGTGCACCTACTAAGAGAATCATGCAAACAGTTCCTAACATGACATGTAATAAAATATGTATATATAATAATCCTCTCCGTTGAGGAGGTTGAACTCAAGAAATCTAAAAAATGAACCAACATTAAAGTAGGTACTAACTACCTATTGTGACTACAAATTGTGTGTTTTACAATTGTACGTGGCAGAGAGTGACTTAAACAGCTCATACATGGTATGCTTGTTCTGAAGAACTTAGATTTTTTAATCTTACTTATGACGGTCAATTTTGAAATTTGAATTAGAAATGCTTGAGATTAAAACCTCAGAGTAAAGAGGTAACAACAGCTGAAGCCTCGGGAAAGCCTTTAAGACAAGGACTTTCAAATGGAATCCTTACTAATAAAAAGTCGGACTAAAGTTGACAAACAATGAAATAAAAACCCCTTGAAATGGCAAACTGTGGGAGGCTCCAAAGTTAAATGTGGAATTATCAGGTATTCTGAACCTAACAGCAAAAGCATGACATAGACTTCTTCAAGAACATAAAACAAAAATTAGACAGTCAACATGAAACAAAACTGGGCCAAAAATATCTTTCAAAGGCAAGATGGCACTCTCTCCGTTGGAAAGAGATTACCAATGAACACATTGGGTATTTATTACATTTTTTAGAGGAAGAAGCTGTATAAGAATTGGCCCTAGTTATACTAATGACCTATAAAAGCTAGGAAGCTTTTCTATAAAAATGGTTGGTTATAAAGTAAAGAACTACCAACAGCCCTAACATAAGTACCAGAACAGCCAAACGACGGGCTTATGCCACCACCCAGACCTATCCAACAAAAGCTGGGCCAAATATCCGTGGAGGTTTGTTTTGTTGGTGTGCTTTAAGGTATGTATTTATTTATTATGGATGCTGGATGGGACAGAATTGCACAAGATTCCACTATCTTAGTTGGTTAAAAGGATAACTTTTCATGCTTTGCCTGAACAATCACTTATGCCACATAATAATAATTATGTAACCAAATCTAAAAAATTGTTATTCCACAAGGGATAATAAAACTTTTAAATCAAATAATGATTGTGTCATATCAGAATGCAAAGCTGAATAGGATTAATTTTGGTCCAGTACATAGGTACTATGTATGATTTAGTATCCCCAAAAAAGGATGGACACTAGGTACCTGTAGCTTTATTTTAAGATGAGTTTAAACTTATATAACTAAGTTTGTTGAAACTTCTTACTTTAAACACAAATTAAAATTGGTTTTACTTTGTGTAAAATAGAATTGGAAAATCATACTAATTAGATTCAATTAATTTAAACTATAAAAATATTTAATCAAATAAATGGATATTATACTTTCTTAGTAATGGGTTTACATTTACAAGAGGGTCATAGAACATAATGAGAGAACAAGGTACTTACTAGAGTAGTTATTTATTTAAAGAAATTGATTTCCTTGGATATCATTAAATAATATCAATAATAAAGTGGTTAATTAAGTAGGTACCTACTTTTATTATATAAATAAAAATATTATGGTGAATATTTTCTTATGGTTTTGTAAAAATAAAATTTCATAGCTTTGGTACGTTGTGGGGGGGGGTACTATGATATTAGATTAATGAAAATAACCGAACCGATGAAGCAAAGTTTTATTTTTATTTATTTGGCAGAATAAGATCAGAACATAGTTGGTAGTTGTTTTTGCTAGCCTAGGAAAAAAGTTGACCTACGTTAGGTTTGTTTAGATGTATTTCTGTAATGAAATATTATGAAAGCGAAAGGTAGCTTAGGTCCCTTTAAGCAATATTAGGTATTATTGTTATTATTATTATTATTTTTTTTGCATGGAAGTGTTATGCATTTTAGAGGTTGAGACATACTTAAAAATATGGTTAAAATTAAGTAAGTTCATCCAAATAGTCAAATTCCTCAATTTAATGACCCTACCTGGCAATTTTCAGTATTAACATAGATATCTAGACAATACAAAAACTAAATTTGAATCTTGTCACTCAAATCAAGATACAGAATGAGAAGTAAGAAAGCCAGTACATTTTTGTAAGGATTGTGGACACTTGGTCCTCCAGACATTTATTTGTTTGCTTAAGGCTAAATAAAAAATGTGAGAAATATACCGATTGTACCTATAGCTTGACATGGTAATCCTTTTACTTGGATGGTAGTGCTTCTACTTTGAATTAAAGAAACTTTTCTTTAATGCATTTCTACATGTTTTAAAAAAGTGAATGTCACTTTAAAAATGATTACGTATGTTACTTAAAAGGTATAAAAGGCTTAAGGTACTTATTAGGTAGTTAAAGATAAGTATTTTATTGTTTCTAATTTGGCCTTTTCAGGTATGGGTATTCAAGAGTAATCAAGCGTGTTTAGATACATTTTTGCACCTTGTGAAAATCTATAAAATCTTTATTCAAAGTCAACTCAACTCTTCTTACCTAGGGGGCTTGTTATTAGGCAATAATAATTATGAAGGGAATAATGGTAGGACAAAGCGCAATAGAAGTAAAAATAAAAACTAGGATTCGAAAAATAGTGGCAGTAGGTATGGTAAGTTAGGAAATCAGAAAATAGTGTTTATGTTTTATTTTTAATTTGGTTATTTAATGACCGTCTTTGTTAAAGGTGCTTCTTAAACTGCAAATTGTTTAGCTTTGTCTGTCACTTTTAATACATAATCTATTAATCATTTTGAAACAGATGGTCGCCTTAAACGTGGTTCTAAAGGAATTTTAAGAATAAAACCTATGTGCCAAAATATAAAGCCACTTGGGATTGGGAGCATAGGAGCCACATTATGGTTCTGTTTTTCATAAGACAGTGGCATTCTCTTATAAAGAAAATTTTGATTAAAAAGACTGCTTTGTTTTTGACTCCTACATAGCAGAGTCCAAACACTAAATGTTAACAGTTATAACAGAGTTCTTTTTGTTTTGTTATATACCTACCTAGTTAAGAAATCAACTGCTTGGAGCAGATGTATCTTGCCAAGCCAGTTATTGTCTTTTAAAATACCTTTCATATGATTGGTAAATAGGTACTAAACAACTAAGATGTGATGATGAACTATTAAAATATTAATTACAAATTGCTTTTTAAGAGACCTCTTAAGAGAGCCACATCCTAGTTTATCAGTAGAAAGGTCTCGGTGGGACAAGTCCTTACAGCGTTTTTAAGTCAGTAGGGTGAACCTCTTGATAATGGATGTTTGCAAAGCAATTTAATTGTAGGTATTAGTTTAGAACTCTTCAAATAGTAAAGATTTTCAAGTTTCTTTTGTTAAGGCATATGGGGTGCCTCTAGTTAACAGTATAATGTAGAAACCATAGTAAATGTTCTACCTACTTACCTTGGTGATTTAATATGGAAGTATCATTTGTAATAAATTAAGTACTTAGGTATAATGTTACTGCATTGAATGGGTTTTTAATGTTTAACTCTAAACATCTACTAAGTGGTCATTCCAGAATAAGCAAAGCAAAATAATAATAGGATTAAACGAACTAAAAGTGAAGTTCTATCCTTATTATTTAATTTGCTTATTCTGGAATGAGAATTTCCCTACCCATCCCAAAGCTATCATGCGCATAGCTTCTTCCCATGGGTCTACTCATTTATTTATCTCTGAACGTAATGATGTGATTTGGTTGTGTTGCAGGCATCAAAAATTTTTTTTAGTTGCAGGGCAACACTTTGGACACGCGAAATATAGCGAGAGCAGCGAGTACTACTAAGTGGTCATTCCAGAATAAGCAAATTAAATAATAAGGATAGAACTTCACTTTTAGTTCGTTTAATCCTATTATAATATGGCACTTAAGTACCTAGGTAGGTACATTATAACGATGGTATGTATGAGTGATATAACAACACACCATGCGAGATGGTATTAACCTTTAGAATGTTTATTTATGTGGAAATATATTTTGATGATTAGTAGCACAAAATATAATCTAAATGATGGCCTGCGCTGGCGCCGCTCTCCGCGACCGCGGCTAAAGGTCAAGGATAAGGCCTCACAAAAATGTGGCACATTAGTGTCACACTGTTCTTTACGAGTGTGCAGATATTAATTAGTTAGGTAGGAGTAGGTAAGTATAGGTACTTCACGATGGTTCAGTCAGGAAGAGCGCTGCGCCAATCATAATATTCTCCACAGAGTACTGAGATGATTGATATTTTCTTTAGAGAGCACGGCCGCCGGGGCGCGCCGGGCGGCGCGGGGCGGGACGCGCCCAGTAGACGTTTTTTTGAACTTATGCCATGCCCAATTTTGGTAGGTACCCTAAGGTAACCTACCTAACATTTTATCGTTCCAAATGTTTGACTGAACCCTTTAGGTTAGGTACACAGATTTAAAAATTCTAAGTAGGTACCTATACAAAAGACATCAACGCGCTCGTGTAGAGTCGCTCCGCCTAGCTAGGAATATAAAAGTCTTAGTCTAAATTACTTGATCAATTTATTTGTTTCAATAAATTATCATTACAGATAGGTACTTACCTACATCCAATGCGCTATTCTAGGTAAGTAGGTAGTAAGATCAAAAAACTTAAAAATAACACATAGGGTAGGTAGTTCAACAGTGAACCAGGCAGCCACAATTAACCATCGTTATTTCTCAGAAATCTGACGTTGCCCATTTGTGCTTCTACCTGTAAATGATAGGCACATGTGTCCCCCCTCCGCACACCTGTTTGTGCAAGTCGCCCACTAATAACGGCTGTGTGAGAAGCATTTGTTTGAAAATTGAACCAAAAAGTATGTTTTTTCTGCTGGCATCTTTGATTTTTTGTGTGAATTGTATAAAAGATATCACTTTTTTTATTACAAATATTAAATAAACATTTAGTTAGCTTTCTCATGTACCGCACGTAAGCTTAAAATAATAAGACTAAACCGTTGAAATTTTCAGATTAGTTCAAAGTATGTGCTGGTCTCTCATAGAACCACATCGAGGTAGTTCACAATGAACCTGGTTTTTATGCTACTTGCTAAGTGTAATTTTCTAAAAAAAATAGAAACCTTGCTGATTTTGATTAAGGTTAATAATAAATAATAATTTTGATCTCTTTATCGTGATTTGAGTGTTTTTCCATTAGTTATTCAAATGTTGTATAGGTTAAATGTAAATTTTTGACCGATTAAATGTAGGAAAATGATAAAAAAATAGAGAAAAGTGTTTTATGCTACCAAACCATAAATATCGCAATTAAAAGCATAAAAGTACTATGTATTTTCATATATTGCCCTTTATTAATGTTTTATAATATAATTACGCTACCCAAAATAAGGTGGTTCATTGTGGAAAATACCCCGGTTCACTGTGTACACCTAAGAGTACACATTGAACCAAATCTCATTTTTTTTTAAAACCATGTATCTTCTAAACTAATAAAATTTGTAAAGAAATTTAAATGCAAATTGAAAGACAGATGAATTCACTAACGAACAGTGAAAAAACCGAACACAAAAACCCAAGAAACTCGAAGCTAAAGGCTTCCAAACTTTACCTGGTTCATTGTACGACAATGTACCATACCTAAGTACTTAATCCATCTTCCTAGAAATAACATAACGCATTTAAGTCTAGTGTAGGTGCGTAGACTCTTAAGGATATTTAGTACTTATAAGTAATCTGCTTTATAAATAAATAAACATCCTTGGACATTTTACACGGCGTCATCTAGTTCCAATTCCAAGCTAAGCAACATGGTAACCAGATAACTGATATAATACATTTTAATTTTGTAAATACATACCTACATATTATATTATAGATAAAAAACATCCAGACCCGGAACAAATATCTGCAGATCATGCAAACATTTGTCCCGTGGCGGGGATCGAACCTGCAACCTCCGCGTCTCAGGCGGGCATTCGCCCACGAGACGCCACGCAAGATTCTACAGATGGATTATAAGATATTATAAGATAGAATATATTATAATTATATTATAATTATATAAGATATTATATATTATATTATAAGATTATACATTTGTTCGCATAACCTCATGGGATGTATTACTTCCATCTTCCTTTTTTTTTTTTTTTTTTTTCCCAGGAAAATCCTTTATGGATACCACCCGCCCCGGGGGGGGCGGGAGGTTATGTGGGAGTCTCCGCCAGAGTGGCGGCATACCCACTAAAAACCTGGGGTGTTCCTACGTCTCGCTTGGGTAGGAGTTACGGGAACGCTTTCGCACACATCCGCAATACTTCCATCTTCCTAGCATAACCTTCGCGTTTCGAGTGAGTTGAATGAAACCCAGTGTATCCAGAAAGTGTAATTAATACTACATAAAGTGCTTGACAAGTAGGAACTTGGTTTGATTGTGAAATTAAAATTTGGTGCCCACTCTAAGGTCCAAGTCCGACGCAACGGTCATTATGGACCAATCAACAACGTGTTGCGTCAACAACAAATTAAAATTCCACATTGAGAGGGCCCCGCCGCGCCGCCCGCGCCTGCGTCTCCCCCGCCGCCGCCTCGCGGGTTACATCTTCATCATACCTTCATGATGACTATGCTCATCCCATCATGCCTCCCACCCAACCTTCCTACCCATAAAGTACCTACGGCTGTGCCTCGGTATCGGCACAGATAAAAGAGGTATCGGTAAGTGTAAGTACCACACGTAAAGGGGATTAGGGGGGCGTCGAGGTGTGTGGTGTGACAAGAGGTGATAGCTAGGGGTCAATTCTAACAGTGTTTTATTTTTAGATATGTCAGTAAGTAAGGTAAAATTGCAAAACATTTGTGTCGTTCGTCACACTAGGGAGGGGGAAGTCTCACAAAATGTCAAAATGTTACCAGCTGTGACAGGGAGGGGTCAACTCCCATGAAATTCGTGTGACGTAGTATGTTTACTACCTACCTACTATATGGATGACCCCAAATCCGAAAAACGCAAGTTGTTTGTTAGCATCCGTGTTCGGCATTATAGGTAAGGTAAAGGCAGTGTGTGAATGCAAAGGTCAGGGGTCAGCGATGACCAAGGTCAGGATTCATTAGAGGCAGCAGCCTACTCTACATAATATAGATAATCGGTAAACATACCTACCTATCAAAAATCATCGCATCTCTACGCTTAGGGTAGGTAGTACCTAATAGTCCGCCTGTCCGCGTAAAAAGAGCGCTGAGAGAAAGTTGAGGGGGTATGTATGTATGTTTGCGCATGGGTACACTCGCGCACGAAAGTACCATACCAGGCCTATTATTTTATTTTGAACTAGCAGCATTTCGCTTTTCACTCGCGGCTTTGTAGATTATATTAGGGGTGGACTGGACGGGACGATAATAGAGGCCATAGATGGAAAGGCATGGATGCGAACGGCACAGGGCCGATTAGAGTGGCGTTTGAGGGAGGAGGCTTATACCCAGCAGTGGGCTATAATTTGAGCTGCCAATGATGATATTAGGTAGATGTTTATTGATGAGTATCTTTATTAAAAAAAATACTTAAGTACTTAATCATTTATAATGTTGCTGCTTTTGTTGTTCATAATTGTTTTAAATTATCAACTAGGTACCTACCTAAGTAAGTACCTACCTACATTATTATAAATATTATTTACCTACATCATTACTTCTTACTTTTTTATGTAAAACCATTTCGCAATCTAAAACTTTTATGCGCGATAAATTGCCAACTGCGCAACCTGTCAGCCACCAAACGAGCGAATGCTCATTCTATCCCCCCACTACATCAAATTCTTCTAAAAGAATACTTAAATGCACCGTTATATGGCGTGATATATACCTTATCTTAGGTAAGGTAGGTTACCTACCTAAGCTGGCTCAACTCTGTAGGTTTACTCTACAAACCGATAACGACGCATCGTGCCATAATCGCAGGTCAGCCAGCATACGTTGATGGAAACAGAATTCGTAAGCTGACATGCGATGATTATTGTAACGATGTATCGTTTTCGGATTGTAGAGTGGGGGGGCAGACTCATTGTCGAGCGGACCTTGCGGTTTTGTCCCTGTCCCCGGAATCGAATCGAGCTGTTTCCATTACGAGAGCAACACAAGTGATTGACACGAACAAGATGATATTTCGATATGCCGCCCATCAAAGCGCAGCATCATTGCGCAGCGTCACGCGCACACGATAGTCAAAAGGTAGGTACCTACATTCCAACTCAAGTTTATTGTATTGTCGCAAGACCCGCGACCTGAGATCTCTCTTTGACTCGACATTTAGTGAATAGGTAAGTATATAAACTATAATCATGATTCATGATGATCCGGTTGAACAGGTACCTAACCAAGTAGGTAGGTATGAAATTGAATTAACGAAAGCTCTGCATAATGAATTCAAATGGTAAAGGTAGGTAGGTAGAGGCTCGCGTTTCCGTATATTACAAATGGTTCATAATTACAAAGTACCTACTCTAGTGGTCTCAGCTCGCGACTGGCTGCAGGGCTGGGATGACCGCCGACTTGTTTGTACCTTGTAAGTACTTTGCTAAATATTGCGTGTGCTGTGCCGTGTCCGGATGTGGCAACAAGATTTCACTTTTATAAAAGGCATAGGTAAATATAATAATCAATCATACAACCATCTTTTATACCTACATAGGTAGGTACTATTGTAGGATGTTTGTAAACAAACCACAACAGCTGATTTTAGGGTTCTCACTTCAGAATAACTCACGATTTCTCACTTTATTTTCTATAGTTTGTTGGCAACATTGAAAGAATGAAGGACGGGGCCGAGCCATCATGAAAGAAGTTGACATCTGACGTTTTGGGGAGATGTCAGAAGGAAAAAAATGAAGACGAAGGGAAGTGATGTTTATGGCGTTGGAAGTAAAATAAAGTTTTAAAAGTGATAATAGATGTTTTGTTTCAGCGTAAGAGTCAATAATCATTTAGTAGATAATATCAGAAGTGGGATGGAACCTTGCAGCCATGTAGAAACGCTGGAGTAAGCTCAATAAACGCTCCAAACGAAAACGAGTACCTACTGGAGCACTCGTCATGTAGGTACACCGAGAACTACGGAGAAGGTATCACAAATTACTGAAAACCCCAATTGTAAGTACAAATATGTAGTACGAGTACCTACTGGAGCACTCGTCATGTAGGTACACCGAGAACTACGGAGAAGGTATCACAAATTACTGAAAACCCCAATTGTAAGTACAAATATGTAGTAGGTACCTAACTTACGTTGAACGAAACTAAGGTACTACTTTTCGAAATCGACTCTGAAAAGTTTTATACGATGTTACGCCAAAACCTTTGCTTGGCATGACAAAATGATCTGGTATCAAGATCTAAACTAAACCTACTAAATGGTTCGGCGAAAATGAGGTGTGTGGCTAACTATAATTTCATGTTGTGGAGTAGCTTACATTGGCTCTTGTTGAAGTCAAAAAAAAAAAAGAGGAAACAATACTACAATATGCCTACCTACACTTTCCTAATCCAAAACAATTTATTTGTAAGTAAGTAATAAATAAGAGGTTTAGAACAATTTTGTACAAAAGGTATTAGTTCGTTCGTTTGTTTGTGTGAGTGGGTGACCAATTTTGGTGATGGAGGCGGCCTAAAGGCCTCCGTCATGGCTTGACGACTTAGAGAGCCGGGATCGGCAATGGGACGTGCCCTCTGAAGCACGGAGGAGCTCAGCTGATAATGTCACTTGAGGTCGCCCATCCAAGTTTTGACTGCTCAGAATGTTGTTTGGCTTCGGCGGTCTATCAAGAGGGTCTTGGCAAGCTTTGCCATGAGCTCTCCATAAAAGCTTCACAAAGAGTATTTATGATACAGGTATCATTGTTCATTAAAATTAGAGTCAGCTGTGAAATTAATATTAGTATAAAAGGGAAAACATTCTTAAAATTTTGAGTCTGAATGGGGAAGAGGAGCTACTCAAGATTGTTGTTTTCTCTTGCCTTCTCTAATCTTTATGTACAGGGTAAAGAGTACAGGGTAGCGCCTGAACATTGTATTTATGTTGTAAAAAAATAAATATTATGTCCTAAGTAAGTATTTCAAAGCTTAAATCAAATCAAATCATTTATGTGTTTTTCTGGGAAACATACAGTAAAATAAGTATAAATTATAGAATAATGAATGTAAAATACCTAAATAATTTATGCTACTAAATTTGTCCTATAAAATACCACTTGACTGCAATGATTTTGAAAACAAAATTGAAAATATGAAAGATATAAATAAATATAGATAATAATGAAAGATAACAGTAAGTTTAAGTTGGTAAGTCCCTTTTATTAATAAACAAAGATTAGCAAAGGACTGAAGATGCTCCGTGGTTTGGGTCTGAGTTGTATGAAATCGGTATAATAAATCAGGATTGACAAGGGTGTTAGATGATCCTGCTCTGGTAAATACTGTTGAATTCAATAAAATGTTGAAAATAATGTTGGACTAAAAGTCTTAAAATTAAACTTAAAATTATTCACAATATTTTTGTAAGTATACCTATTTAACTGGTCTGGGACTAGGGCCATATTATGGAGAGATTCTAATTAATAAGACCATTGCGTTTAAATTATAGACATTGATTTCTTTGTGATTGTGAAGTGACAGGAAGAAATGTCATTGATCATTGTAGGTAGCCTTGTGATGGAGGTTAAAGATGGCAATAAGGGTTAAAAACATGTATTTATTAAATGATAAATATTATAGTGATAAAGTAATGGTTGACAATATTAGTTAATATTTTGTTGAAGGATGGAAAATATTCCTTATGCATACAAGTTGCAGTTAATATCTAAATGCGAACATAGGTACATACCTAGTGTTAAATTATTGAGTTAATTTTTAATGACGAATACCTATATAGGTTTATTTTAGATATTAGTTGGATTTATTGTTTGATGGTTGTATTCATTGTCTCTATTGGAGATGTGAGTCTAAAAGTATTACAATTATAATATGTGGGTGCTTGGGATTTTGTCAAAAAGCGATGAATTCTTCTAATGCTAGATTTTACGAAAACAGGTTGTGCCGATCCTACCTAGCAAGGGATAAGGGAGATGAGTATGATGAGTTTTATTGATTTAAAAATATTCCTACGAAATTGTCCATCGTGAAAGCACGAGTGTAGATATCTCATGCCAGAACCAAGTAGTACCCAGAGGTACCACTAAGAGATCAGAAATAGAGATCGATAACAGAAGCAAATTGGTTGCCCTCTGTTTTGCGTGCTATATGGCCTACAATTACGAGATTCTAAACTGCAACGGATAAAACCATTTTAGAATCAGGAGTGGCCGATAAAATTATTATTAAAGATAGAACATTATACAGGTAGGTACCTAATTTTAGCTTGCGAGATGCCTATGAGCTGTTGGGTGGAACGGTCCACAGTAGAGCTAAGCGAGGTGGTCGGCGGGTAGTTAATACCTAACATACTTTTGGTGATTATAAAAAGACCTATAACAGTGGAAAAACAGAAGTATTGTGTTTTTCATCTCACTGGTGAAGTCAAGGTCAGCTTGTTTGCAGATTGGAATACAAATGTCGGGAGTTTTGGAAATCAAGACAACTTGCATAGTAGGTACCTATTGTAGGTGCGGGGGTAAATGCATACAGTGACAGTGAGGGCGGTCGGTTTGAATGACTCAAAATAACAAGTTATAAGTAGGTAGGTACTTGTTGGACACTAGAATGATGGTGTGAAAAATTATGATAATTTCAACAACAGGGTTCTCAAATTGCAATTAATTAAACGGTAAGGTTCTTTTAGGGTGAAAGCTATGAATAGTTTGGCTCCCTCTCGATTAGGGACATATTTTGGGATGTGTACCTAATAATGAATGACTTTCATTAAGTTTGTACTGTACATAGATGGGTGGGTGAGACCCCGTATTGTTCTGCATTGCCTAACAGTTTAGGCATGGTGGGTGTTTTCTGACCTAAAGTGAAATGACATTATAAAGAGTGTTTAAAAAAAATAATAAAATTGTAGGAATGAGTCTAACAAAGTAATGTATACCTACTGTAAAAAGTGTGTCAGGTGATTGTTATGATGGCAAACTTTAAAATGCATATAATATAAACAATTAAGTAGGTCTTGGTAGATAAAGGTTTATTAAGTTATGTTTTCGCACCAGCCCGGTTAGTTAGCTCCAAGGGGGTGTGATGAGTTCAAACACAGTTGTAAAATGAAAAATAGGTAAAATATATAACATACAATGGCTATAAAAGTATAATAAAACAGTCTAGAAACGGTAAACCACTAAATAAATACCTACTCGTAAATTGGAGTCTGATAAGGTGATTGATAAGGTGGTGGTAGTCGCCAAAGGACTGGAACGCATTTAAACGTCCGTGTTGGCAAGTTAAAAATATATATTTACCTGGTTATTCTTATAGAACTAGTGAATCTATTTTGGCTAAAACGGTTGTTAAATCTGTTAATATCTCTTTTCACTGCCATGTGAGTGATCGAAAAAAAAAAAAAAAAAGCTTTATTAAATTGACAAATAAAGGCCGCAGTCAACCATCTGAAATTTGCGAGTCTAGATAAAATGCTTTTAGATCAGGTCACAAATAAGTAGGTAATGTATAACCTACAAAGATATGGATCGGAAAAATACAAAGATATGAATCGGAAAAATAAATTAAAAAAGAAAACTAACTTGGTACGCTTAAGTGGGCACTGCCCTTTGAGTGCAAGTGGTTTCAAAGTAAAGAGAAATATTTATTTTTAGAAAAACGAACTTGGTACGCTTAAGTGTGACAATGCCCTTTGAGTGCAAGTGGTTTGAAAAAAATAAATATGGAAAAAGATTTGTTCATAGAAAAACGAACTTGGTACGCTTAAGTGTGGCACTGCCCTTTGAGTGCAAGTGGTTTGAAAAAAAAAAAATATGGCTTGTTTAAAAAAGAAAAAAAAAAAAAAAATAAAAGAAGAAATGAACTTGGTACGCTTAAGTGGGCACTGCCCTTTGAGTGCAAGTCATTTCAAAGTAAAGAGAAATATTTATTTTTGGAAAACGAACTTGGTACGCTTAAGTGTGGCAATGCCCTTTGAGTGCAAGTGGTTTGAAAAAAATAAATATGGAAAAAGATTTGTTCATAGAAAAACGAACTTGGTACGCTTAAGTGTGGCACTGCCCTTTGAGTGCAAGTGGTTTAAAAATGAACAAATCTGGGTTTAATAAAGTTTAGTAAAATTCGGATATATATTTTAAAACAAAAGCTAAGCTTTTGTTGGGATGAAACTGTCAAATTACCTAATTAGGTACCTAAGCTAATTGATGTTATTTACATTTCAGCATTTTATCTTAACTCGTGGGCTGCCTGGGGCAGGCAGCATGCAGAATGGCCGTGTTGGCAACATTGAAAGAATGAAGGACGGGGCCGAGCCATCATGAAAGAAGTTGACATCTGACGTTTTGGGGAGATGTCAGAAGGAAAAAAATGAAGACGAAGGGAAGTGATGTTTATGGCGTTGGAAGTAAAATAAAGTTTTAAAAGTGATAATAGATGTTTTGTTTCAGCGTAAGAGTCAATAATCATTTAGTAGATAATAAGTTTTACCCAAAAAACCCAGCAGACATTTCATAGTAGCATAGACCAATAAATCATCTCTGATAGTAGGTACAAATCTATTTCATCCATGATCTCAGGCCTTTACATCTTTACTAGATGATTTATACAGAGTCAGGAGGCAAGCTTTGCCTACACTTAACGAGACACTGAAGTGCCTGCCTGCCTGGGACATTGTTGAGATAGAATAGGCTTGCTCAGCACCTAAACCAGGGGTCGGCAAGTATTTTTAGGTGGGGTCCGGATAATGTGGGAAAATATTAACGAGGTCCAGAAAGAAAACAGATAATAATAAGGGTCGATCTTTTAGCGAGCAAAATTTTTTTTAAGCTTAAAGCAACGTAACACTAATTGATTTTGCTTACGGTCGGCTCTTATCGTGTGAAAAGACGCGAGCGAAGCGAGCAAATTGAAATGAAAAAAATGAATTTGTTTTTTCTTTCAAAATGAAAGTATTTTGAAAAAAAAAAGCGACATGCCATTTCGATTCGCTTAGGGTCGATCTTCATTTTCCGAGAAACAACGCGAGCGAAGCGAGCAAAATTTTTTTTAAGATTAAAGCAACGTAACACTTGATTTTGCTTACGGTCGGCTCTTATTCCGTGTGAAACGACGCAAGCGAAGCGAGAATTTTTTTTTTTAAGATAAAAGTAACGTAAGTACCATTTTTCTTACGGCCGTTTTTCATTCTGCGAGGAGGAATTACATAATAAAATAAGTTTTGCGTCGCGACGCCTATAAATATCTTGTATGAAAGGTACGCGGAAGAGACACTTTTTTGTGTGTTTGGCTAAAGTGCATACAAGACTTACAATGAATTTTTAAATAAACTTTTTTGAAGATAAAAGCAACGTGGCACTTTGTTTGGGTCGCTTTTATTCTGTTAAAAACGATGCGAGCGTAATGAGCAAAATTTTTTTAAGAAAAAGCATCGTAGTTTTGGCAAAAGAATGCCCTAGTTTTAAGGACATGACGTTTCAAAGTGGTCTTATTACTATTCAGTAATAATTCAGTAATTCCAAAACATATTTTGAGTTTGCTTGATTTTGCTCACGGTCTCGCCTATTCCTTAAAAAACTGTCTGTCCTGACCCCTCTGCTACTTCACCATCCAGAGCCGATTTATATTGTGACGAAAAAAATTATCCTTACTTAAAACCATTAGGTACCTATGTTTAACAATTTTAAATAGTGGTCCACGGAGGACCCAGCCCAGGGGGGGGGGGGTCATGACCCCCCCCTTGATCCGCCCTTGGCTCGTGAATTGCACGAACTGTACAACACATTACAATATTTGGCGGTCCGAGGTTCGACCTTTCGCGGTCCGCAAACGGACCGCGGTCCGCCTGTTGCCGACCGTTGACCTAAACCATCCTCTCAGCTGTCGAACATATCCACAGGAAAGACAATGGTCAATACGTGAGGGGCTGACTAGACTAGCCGCGGATTTCCTCACGATGTTTTCCATCACCGTTTTAGGCTAGAGTTAAAGTGCATATACATTTATCGACGCAAAAAGTCTATTGATTCACGGCCGGACCTCGACCTCGACCTCGGATCGAAAGTCGAAGTTTTTTGTAAAGACACGTAATAGAAGCACTAAAAAGTTACCTACCAAGGTAAGTACCTACCTACCAACTAATTACCTACCCACTTAAATAAAAAATCACAAACCTATCACACAAATTATTATAGTTACTGTACCTACCTTTTGCCAAATTTACGTTATGTTACGACACCAATGTCCCTAGACATTTCACCTAAAATTAATTTAATCGATTAGCCGTTTGGTCATTAGGCCATTTGATCTGAAGGATACTCATGTACGAAAGTACCTATTTTTAACTGAATCCTGTTAGGGAGGTAGATAATTATTTTGCCGATCGTACCTAGCTATAACAACTTCATTTGGGTGTACTTGTTTGTTGATCTGTTGCAGTGCTGTTATGCAGCAAGCAAGTAAGCTGGTAGGGTTTATGAGCTTAAGCCGGTAGCCAAGCCGCATGAAGATCTGTGGTCATATCTTGTCTTCTCAGTTTGTACTGGTAGGCCGGCCACTTGCTCATACAAACTTACTGGTAGGTCATGCATGATCTTACATTTTTCAATAATATCTCCTCAAAGGTGTCTATCCTCAAAGAGTACTTAGAAAATTATTAAATCAAAATCATATTGCAAGCATGTTCATATTATATAAGTAATAACTTTTGTCATTATACAAACATAAAAATATAGATTGAACAATCAATCTTCCAGTCTTTTCTGTACACTTTGTAATACACTCAGTAGCATTACACACACATACAGTCAGTGTCCCCCCGAGGGCGGCGGGCGCGGGCTCCGGGCGGCGCCGGCGTGCCGCGTGCTCTCGAGGCGCGGGCACAGCACCACCAGTTACCTGCGGCCGCCGCGCGCCTGCGCCCCGCGCCCGCGCACGTACGTCTTGTGCGCCTGCCCTCCTGCTGCGCCGCCGCCGCCGCCGGACGACTGCTTGTTGCCGTCGTGGCTGTAGCCCGCCGTCTTACCAGGATTCGCGCCAGCGTGGCCGCCGCGCGTGGCGGTCGGAGGCGGGGCGGCGGACGTGGCGGGCGGCGGCGGCGTCGGCTGTGGCTCGGACATGTTGATCTGCTCGTTGAACAGCATACAGAACTCATCCACCTGAAATGTATACGACTTAACCTTTATGTGGATAATGTGGGAGGAGAAAACTGAGGCTATTTAGATTGTTTAGCACGAGCACCTTCTGGATCTCGCCAGTCTTGCCGGAGTAGAGGGTGAGGGCGGAGCGCCACAACGAGGCGTATCCGCGCAGCAGGCGCACGATGTCGCCGGGCTGCAGCAGGGCGCCAGGCGCGTCCCATACAGATAGGTTCACTGACGCTGACGCGTCCGCTACTCGTAGGGTTCGCACCTGCAAAAGAAGAACTACATGACGATGTGGATAACGTGGATTAGTATCCGCAGAGTGCCGTTGCCAATGAATGGAACAGAATAGCCTCAAGGGTACTATTCCGCTACTGCAGTCTGCCTGCAGTCGGTAGAAAACTGATTAGATCATAATAGCATGTGAATCAAGGCATGGGCGAAGTCGTCGACCCTATAATCATCATCTAGACTTCTAGAGCCACATTTGGTATGGCGATGGTACCTACCTCGCGAGCTTCCTTTGTAAGGGTTGGTGGGCCCACCTCCAAGACGATGAAGATTGCATTTATGTTTTTCATGCCCGCTTTCAGGTCCTTTATCTGAGTGTATTCTATGTTACTACCCATTTTAGAAAACTGTTGTTTTATTATTTCTAATGTTCTAATCTAAGTGCCCAAAATGTAAACATGAAATAACTTTATTCGTTCACGGAACAGCAGTACCTACGTGAAGCCGGGCGATCTGTAGGTATTTACATTTTAGTAAGTACTCTCATTTTTTATTCACAATTCAAATCCTTGTAAGTTTACTATCCTTGACGTTGTATTAGATTACTCTTTGATCCTTTCCTTCCTCTCTTCAATTATTCAACTATTTATTTACTTCTGTCGTCCGTAAAAAATAACGATTCCAATCCAACCAAATCAATCCAAAGAAAACAAAGAAAAGAAAAGAATTTTGGCACAGCTGGCTGGCAGTCTAGTCTGACACTCCTCCCTCTCCTCTGTCATGTCAATGTCTTCTTATTTTCTTTATTTTGGCTTCGCACGGCTTGTGCATTTAGCCATTATCATGTCATATTTTTCAAGTTATTGTAAAGATGTGGGTCGTTACTGTACTGAAGCATCACACGGACTTTCTGTGAAAACTCACTTCACTTCACTTCTTTTATTTTGGCTTTCGCACAACAAAATGCAATAATATCCAGTTTTGTCAATGTCTAGTCGTCTAAGTTTTAAACCATATTTTGTTACCTAGGTTCACAGACCAAAAATAAATAAATTGAAATTGAATAAATTGATTAGGCGACTTTGATAGAACTGATTTGATATTTTAGAATAGAATAAAATACCTACAAAATGTAGGACAAGTTAGTTTAATGATGACTGCGAATGAACTACTAACTTAGTCTTGACGACTTGAATATAAGTGATTTTATAGAATAGAATAGAATAGAATAGAAAAATATTTTTTATATATTTTTATTATAGTGTTAAACCACACTTAGGTATTTCATTAGAACATGAAAAATCTTACGAAAAGTTCGAATCCCGTCGAAGTCGTAACTTTTCGTAAGATTTTTCATGTTAGAAAAATATTTATTTACATTCACTCACACATATTACAGTAGGTACAGGTACAATTATTTGTAGGAAATATGAGTGAAGCAAATTGGTCACCACTCAGCATTTGCTGTAGAAGCTGAGGTAGCAACTACAGCGCTGGTTTTCAGTGATGCCGCAGTATGTAGCGCGTCACAGACACAGACCACAAACCAAAGAAAAAATAAAAATAAAGTTATAACAAAACAAATACAAGTGACTCTAGCTAGTGCAAACTAAGTAAGTAGGTATAGGTACATCTTTTTTAAACTTGAGATTATTGATTATTATTTGATTTTGATTTTTAGCATTCACTCAATTTTTCAAACTATTCTCACTCTCTGTCTATCTAATGCGTTAGCACTGCTAATAATACCTATATTATGCAGCCGGATAAGTGAGTAGGTAACAATGCTAACTTAGCATATTACTCACTCAACCATTTCTGTGTTCAAGAACGATTCGTCGGTCGGTCTATCGCACCGACTCGACAAGAGTAGGTATAATAATATCTTTGTCGACTCATTTATATTGTCAATGCTCGACTCAGCATAGTCGGCATTCACTTACTCACTAGGTACTAATGTCAGTCAAGTCGACTCGCCAGTAGTAATGAATACCTACCCTGTCCAAGTCAATTTGACATTCTATTCTCTCCAAATCGCTTTAGTTCGAAATAGATAGATAGATACATAATTAATATTTATTGACTTTATGTTATGATTTAACAAACTTAGTAGTGTTTTTAAGCCTTTATTATGTTTATCTAAACACTGGTTCACGTTTGAAACAATGGTACCTAAGCAGGTACCTACATAGGTACATACCTACTATACGCTGAATGAAAGTTTTAAGTAGGTACCTAAGTTTAGTTGTCGACCCGAAACGAAAGTCCTATTCGTAGTCATATTAGTTACTAAATGGAATCTTTCATAGTCGCATGCGTTAGCATCTAGAGTAGTCCGTGAAAGTCGCGCAAGCGAGCACAATACAGCGCACTCTTATTCAAAACAAAGGTACCGTAAATGCGTACAACATGAGGTCGAAGGTAAACTGAGACTAAACTTCCATGGATATTATTACATGTAGTAAGTAAATGTTTTAATTATTATTACTTACATGTTCTAGTAAAATTTCAAACCATAATTATTAAGAATTACCTACACCTTATACCTACTGTGAATTGAAATTTAAACCTGTCTCATGTTGTACCTATGCATTTACCGGTACAATACCACTCTGTATTCTGTGAGAATTTAAATTATTATTGACATCACAGACTACTAGGATGCTAACGCATATTGACATTGACTGGAGTTTTGACAAAACAGGGGTAGGTACCTACTGTTTTGTTATAACAACAAACCTGACATATCAAGAGTGCTTTTATGTGCTTGCTTGCTTGTTATGTTATGAGCCTGTAATGTCCCACTGCAGGGCAAAGGCCTCCCTTCCTTCTCTCCATTCATCCCTGGTTTGGGCCTTTCATGTTATACAAAAGTACCTACTCTGTGTTTGGGCCATGACTGTAGACCAATCCTTTAAATGGGCATCTAACTCGTATTTCTTGCTAAGCCAAGCTTGCTTGCTTAGCCAAGAAAAAAAATTAACTATCAAAATTAACTTCCAAAGAGCATGATAGCTTCATTCCACTGACGTGTTACCCCTTTTTATCCTTCATTTATAACAAAACAATTCAGCAGTCAGTCCAGTCAATGTCAAACAAATTGTCAAATTCAAATTCTAACCTCACTTACTCGTCGTATAAATATCTTTTTGTTTTGAAATCCTTAGAGGCTCTTTGTTGAAAACTGTAAAATTCAAATTTATTCTTGATTAGTAGGAAAAAACAAATAACAAGATATTGAAACGAAGCAACAACTTAACTGTCGTAGTACAGTACAGCGTTGAACAATGTTTAACCAGATAAGTAGCGCGGGCACCAACCCTAACAAGGACTTGGAGGTGGCGTCGCCGCCGGAAGACACAGTGTCGGCACTCGAGTTCTCGCCGCCCTCTGTTCCACAGACATTTCTCGTCGCAGGCAGCTGGGACTGCCGGGTACGCATATTGCAATCTTATACCTTAGATCTGATCCATCCATCCGTTGCACCAATGTGACTTGGTTTATCAGACTTTTAGGACTTTAAGTACTTATCTATTATTGTTATTATTATTTATAATACAGAGGCAGCTCTTAGAGCTGATGCGTGTATATTTTATTAGTTGTCAGTGCGCGACGACCTCTGTGGCGCAGTGGGCGAAAGCCCGCCTGAGACGCAGAGGTTGCGGGTTCGATCCCCGCTGCGGGACAAATGTTTGCATGATCTGCAAATATTTGTTTCGTGTCTGGGTGTTTTCTATGTATAATATGTATGTATTTACAAAAAAAAAATGTATCTATGTAGTTTATCAGTCATCTAGTTACCATAACACAAGCATTGAATTGCTTAGCTTGGGACTAGATGACGCTGTGTGGAATGTCCAAGGATATTTATTTATTTATTTATTATTTATTTAAATACTTGTCCAGAAGAGTTTACTGAGGGAGCACTGATCACTGAAGTCTATGTAATTATTTTGTTTTTATTTTAAGGTAAGATGCTGGGAAGTAGAAGTGTCAGGAAAAACAGTGCCTGTAGCAGCACAGGCCATGGATTTACCTATCCTAGATGTGGCGTGGCATGATGTGAGTAAAGAGTTCTTTGCAGTTTTCTTGTAATTTTTAGCAGTACTCACTTTTAAAGTTACAATAAACCTTTCTAGGATGGTACCAAGGTGTTCATGGCGTCAGCAAACAAGAGTGTGAAGTGTTGGGATCTGGCATCTGATCAGACAATGCAGGCAAGTCTTTTAGCACTTTTATTGAATTACTATAATATTCAATATAAACAAGCAATATTAACATAAATAATTGTGCATTGTCCAGGTGGCTGCACATGAAGCTCCAGTGAAGACCTGTCACTGGGTGAAGGCTCCCAACTACAACTGTCTCATGACCGCCGGCTGGGACAAAACTCTCAAGGTAGATTAGACTTGGAGAATTAAAACTTTTAACAACCTTTGCATTTCAAAGATCACTCACATGTGCACAAATCTTTGACAAATGTCTGAATGATTTCCATTTTGTAGTTAACATCTTACAAAAGTTTTTGTAAAGTAGGACTTACTTTTGTAAAACTTGAATATTATTGACTATTATTGTTGTATTTCATTCTAGTTTTGGGACACCCGCAGTGCCTTGCCCATTATGAGCATGAACCTGTCAGAGAGATGTTACTGTGCTGATGTGGTAAGTTCGAAGAGAGCTACACACTATCTAATCAAAGACGATTAATATCTAGAAGACAGACAAAGGCCATACACAAAATCGTAACCCTAAAAAATAGCCTGAAAACTCTAAAACATCAATTTTATCCAAGAAATTTCAATTACTTTCTAGTTAAAAATGTTTAAATATTGAATATTGTTGCTACCTACTACTAAGTATTGAAATTTCTTGGATAAAATTGATGTTTTAAAGTTTTCAGGCTATCTGGTACTGCGGGATCGGGTTACGATTTTGTGTATGGCCTTTGTCTGTCTTCTAGATATTAATCGTCTTTGATCTAATAAACAAACAAGCTAACATGCTATGAGAAACTTAAATTTTCTGCTCGCGGTGTCCGCTCTGCAATAAGATTGAATCATATACAACATAGAACGACTGCATTTCGTGGAAGCTTTCGTTATGCTTCCACGAAATGCTGGAATAATATCCCTCCTCCAATAAGAAATTTAACTACTGTTAATTCATTTAAAGTAAAATTTAAAAAGTACTTGATAGATTTACAAAAATCCGTACCATAAGTCGTTCTTCGTTGTATCCTACTACATTTATATACCTTCATATACTTAACTGTGTAAATTATGTCTGCGTATCATATTTATTTTAATTTATATTAGTACCTACCTACTGAAGTGTATAACTTTTCTTTATGATCATTATTGTACCTATACCCAATAAACTTGTATGCGCGTGTCACACAGCAGTTGATGCGCAACTGCTTTTGGCGCCACTGAAAACCAGCGCTCCAACAGTCATGATGCTGCTGGAGCAAATGCTGAGGGGTAGCCTTATTTTCCTGTCTGTTATTTTCATTTGTTTAAGTTACCCATGTTTATGTTGATGGAAAATAAAAACTTTTTCTTTCTTTCTTTCTAACATTTTACGGAAGTAGGTATTTGAATTATTTTAGAAACAATGGTTTCTGAACTGATTTTTAAGAAGGTGTGGTGTATTGCATATTCTGTGAAATAGTGACAGTGCATTGACATTTACAATTATGTAAACATGTGTGGGTACCTACAAACATGGCATGCAAGAAACTTCACAACTACCTGCAAAACACCAGTCTTGAATCACCAAGTAAGTTTATAACAGTGACGACGAGAATAAAATCGCGTAAAATTATAAAAACCAGTAGAATCGTGTAAATTTGTGTGTGATATAATGTCGGACATCAGATTTGAAACTTTTGATATGAACAATGGTGATTGGGAGTGTTATAAAGAAAGATTTGGATATTTTCTTTGTGCGCACGGCATAACCGACGCCATTAGACAAAAAGCCGTTTTTTTCGCATCGTGTGGCAGTGATTTGTTTAATTTAGTAAAATCATTGGTATTTCCGCAGTCGGTGAGCCAGGTAACTTTATCAGATGTAGAAACGAAACTAAATGAACATTTCAATCCGCGTCCCAATGAAATAGTCGAGTCATTCAAATTCCATAATCGTAAACAGGGTAAAAATGAATCAATGCAAGAGTACATAGCTGACCTAAGGAAAATGTGTAGATATTGCAATTTTGTTGATTTGGAACGAACTTTAAGAGACAGGTTGGTATGTGGAGTAAATGATACCAAACTGCAAGAAAATCTATTGAAGAAGGCTAGTCTTACTTATTCTACAGCAGTCCAGATGGCATTGCAAGCAGAGAAATGTGGAAAAGATCTGAAAGTACTCAATGTAATGGATATTGGAGGAACATCAGGTTTCAATTCAGCGAGTGAGAGCAGGGAAGTGGTAGCCGAGCAAATGGCAATGGATGTGAATGCAGTTGGAGAGGGGAGCAGGAGGAAGTTGTACTGTTACCGATGTGGAGGCAACCACATGTATCACAAATGCAAATTTATATCAGCTAAATGTAATGCGTGCAATAAAGTAGGCCACATAGCAAAAATGTGTAAAAGGAATAATACTGGTGATGTCAAAGAGATTCAAGAGAGGGAAGGTGAGTTTTTGAATGGACTGCACTGTGTGGGAGGTTCATTACGAGAACCTGTAATATGGACTGAAATCAAAATAAATAATAAGTTGGTCAAGTTTGAAGTTGATTCCGGCTGCTCTTATACTATCATGTCACGAGAACAAGCGGACAGGATTTGGCCCGATGGATTACAGCTGCAGGAATGTAATCTAAACTTACATACTTGGACTAATACAAAGGTGCAAGTACATGGCAGTACTAAAGTTTTTATTGAATATAAAGATTTTAAAGGCTACTTGCAGTTGGTTATTGGACAGGGGCGAGGTAATCTTCTTGGAAGGAACTGGTTTAAGCCTCTGGAGATTTCAGTTGAAGGTATTAATCATATTAATTCCCTGGAAGTTGTAAAAGATGAAACTTTGACAAAGATCTTAAAAAAATATGAAGAAGTATTTGAAGGACTTGGTGAATATAAAGGACCCGAAGTTGTAATTACTTGCAAGAAAGATGTACAACCGAAATTTATGAGGAGTAGGCCCGTACCATTTGCAATACGAGACAGGGTGTGTGAAGAAATAGACAGGTTAGTGAGCGCTGGAGTTATTGAGCCTATAGCTTATTCAAATTGGGCAACACCGGTGGTTCCAGTAGTGAAGAAAAATGGAAGTATTCGTCTATGTGGAGACTACCGCTTGACTGTTAATGTAGCAACAGAAACAGATACATACCCTCAACCAACTATCAATGAGTCTTTATCTGAGGTTGCGGGTGGTGTGGTGTTTACTAAGCTAGATTTGAAAGAAGCATACACTCAATTAAAAGTGTCAGAGGAAACCGGAATGCTTCTGACAATAAACACATTGAAAGGTCTGTATAAAATGAAGAGACTTCCATATGGATTGAAGGCTTGTCCAGGAATATTTCAACGTGTCATGGCCACAACATTGGCTGGTATTAAGGGAGTAACGGTGTTGTTAGATGACATATTAATAAGTGGAAATTTAAAGCAGCATAATGAAAGATTGGAAAAGGTGTTGGCGTGTCTGAAAGAAGTTGGATTAAGACTTAACTGCAAGAAGTGTGAGATTGCTACAGACAGAGTAGAATTCCTTGGATATGTGGTGGATAAAAGTGGAATTCACCCTAGTGAGCAGAAAGTTAAATTGATAGCCAATGCTAAGAGCCCAACCAATGTAAAAGAACTCCAAGCTTTTTTAGGACTGCTGAATTTTTATGAAAGGTTCATAAAAGATAAAGCCACTTTATTAGAACCATTACACAGACTTCTAGATAAAAATGTGGAATGGAAATGGGGAAAGAAGGAAGAAGAAATATTCACTCATGCCAAATCAACTTTGTCTAGTGGAGATACATTAGTACATTTTGACAATAACAGGAAGATAACATTAACTTGTGATGCTTCAGAATATGGGGTAGGGGCTGTATTGGCTCACATAATGGATGATGGATCGGAGAAGCCGATAGCAATGGGATCAAGAACGCTATCAAAACCAGAACGCAACTATGCGCAAATTGATAAAGAAGCAGCGGCCATTATGTTTGGTTTAGATAAATTTAACCAATATGTGTATGGAAGACATGTGGTTATATACACTGATCATAAGCCATTACTTGGAATATTCAGTCCAAATAAAGCTATACCAAAAGTGTTGTCCCCAAGAATGATGCGATGGGCACTAAAAATAAATTCACATGACTATGAATTAAAGTATAAATGTGGGACTAGTATTGGAAATGCTGACGCGCTGAGTAGATGGCCGATGGAAGCTGAACATTGGAAGCCCAATACTGAAGATATTGAGGATGTATTGTTGCTGTCTGAGACACCTAGTGCGGTGCAATATTCGGCGAAGGATATTGCAGACCAGACTGGGAGAGATGAGGTGTTGGCTAAGATAAGATTTTGGATATTGAATGGATGGCCGGACACTGTAAATGATAGTAGATTGAAACTTTTTTGGCTGAAAAGAAAAGAATTATCTATTTCAAATGACTGCATTATATGGGGTACTAGAGTAGTTATACCGCCGCCAATGAGAGAACATATGCTTCAGTCGTTACACGAGACTCACGATGGCATAGTTATTTCAAAATCAATTGCAAGAAGCTATTTTTGGTGGCCAGGACTAGATCACGAAATTGAGGCATTGGTAGCAAATTGTGACAGCTGTCAAGTAAACCGGAACATGCCAGCAAGTACAGCTCATTCCTGGATCACTCCGTCTAATCCATGGCAGCGACTACACATTGATTTTGCTGGGCCAGTGGATAGAAGAATTTATTTAATTGTAGTGGATCCATATTCTAAGTGGCCCGAAGTGAAAATAGTAAAAACTACGTCGAGTGAATGTGCTATTAAAGCATTAAGAGAAATCTTTGCTGAGCAAGGGCTACCAGAGGTTTTAGTATCTGATAATGGGACAGCTTTCACATCAGAAAAATTTAAGAGTTTTTTGAAATGCAATGGTATAAGACATGTGTTGACAGCACCTTATACACCGTCTTCAAATGGTCAAGCTGAAAGATTTGTACAAACAGTAAAAAATAAACTGAAAAGCTTGGCTGGAGATGATATGGATATTAAACTGCCACGACTTTTGTTTGGTTTGAGAGTGGCGCCAAGTTCGGTTACAGGGAAAACTCCCGCAGAGATGTTGAATAAACGGCGTTTCAGAACGCGTTTTGATATCATGCACCCTTTCTCCAAGCAACCAATTGCTGAGAGACAGATAGAAAGCAATATGGAAGTACCAGTGAGAGCATTTAGACTGAAAGAGAAGGTGTGGTTGCGGAACTATTCCCGAGGTGAAAAGTGGATTAAAGGGGAAATAGTCAGAATTAAAGGACCAGTCCGGTTCTTAGTAAAGATGGATAATGGGCCGTTAGTGACCAGACACATCAACCAGCTACGAAGAAGGGATTCTGAAGCTACAGTTGGTGCTCCAGGACCTAGTGTGGCAACAAGGGAACTTCTGGGCATACCAAGTCAGGCAGTAGTAACATATGAGGGAGATAGGTTACAAAATAATTAAATTCATTGATATAAAATTATAATTAGAATAGTTAGTTAGGTTAGGGATCAAATAAAACAATAGACTTTAAATAACTAAATCCGTGTATTTAAAAGACTATGGGGGAAGGTATGTGGTGTATTGCATATTCTGTGAAATAGTGACAGTGCATTGACATTTACAATTATGTAAACATGTGTGGGTACCTACAAACATGGCATGCAAGAAACTTCACAACTACCTGCAAAACACCAGTCTTGAATCACCAAGTAAGTTTATAACAGAAGGTGTTGCCAATAACTGAATGATAGATCCACCAGGAGCATGCATTTTTTGCAGATGCCCAGTTCGAAACTATGTTAGTTCCGAAACCAAAATCAAGTATAGTCTGTGTCACATAAAACTAAAAAGAAAGCTGGGAGAAAGTGGAGGGGGTATTTTTGTGCATAGGTACACTCGCGCACGAAAGTACCAGGCCTATTATTTTATTTTTGAACTGGCATAATGGCCAATTGAAAAACATAGGTGATCGACAACAAAGCCATAATCATTTCATATTTTAGGATTATCCAATGGCAGTAGTCGGTATGGCTGACCGAGGAATCAACCTGTACACGCTCGAGGGCAAGCCAGCAGAGTACAAACGCGTGGAATCTCCACTCAAGGTATGGTCTTGCACTGCTTTAGCATGATTTTCAGCAGCACGCGTGTCAGTGCGTATAGTAATGAATTCCTCTGTTATATGGCGCAGCACCAGCACCGCTGCATCGCCGTGTTCCGCGACAAGAAGACGAAGCAGCCGACGGGCTTCGCGCTCGGCAGCGTCGAGGGCCGCGTGGCCATCCAGTACGTGACGCCTGCCAACCCCAAGGACAACTTCACCTTCAAGTGCCACCGCTCGACCGCCACCACCGGCGGCTACCAGGTGAAGAACGTAACTCATTCTCATCATCATCATCCACAGCCCGACTTTACCCACTTCTGGGCATAGGCCTCCCTATGTCTGTGCCATACATATAATACAATACTATACCGGTAGCCATACCAAGAAACCGGGCGCCAGCTGCGGTTCCGATGCACTCCCTGAATAAATAGAGGTCCTACAGAAAAAATAATAAGAAAGTGTGCCTTGTGTTTGGTGTTGTTTCAGGACATCTACGCGGTGAACGACATCGCGTTCCACCCGGTGCACGGCACGCTGGCCACGGTGGGCTCGGACGGCTCCTACTCCTTCTGGGACAAGGACGCGCGCACCAAGCTCAAGAGCTCGGAGACGCTGGACCAGCCGCTCACCAAGTGCGCCTTCAACCACAACGGACAGATCTTCGCCTACGCGGCCGGCTACGACTGGTCCAAGGTACACAACATAGTGCTTTTACTTTCTAACGATATAGACAACGGCGGCAACGGCCGTGTAATTTTCTCCAACAATAATTTTTAATAAGGATTCTTTGAAAGTTTTAGATTTTTACCTTCCCCGAACCGTACGCGGTGTTTGAATCTATACAGATGCGCAACGCGGTTCAGTACTAAAATAAGTCGTCTTCAATAAATCAGCTTCAGAGTACCGTTACAATTGTAGTAATTTATAGCATCAGCAATCTCAGGAAAGTGCTTCATGATTACAGGGTCACGAACACTACAACTCGAACAAGAAACCGTTCATCTACCTGCGCGCCTGCTTCGACGACCTCAAACCGCGGCCCACGTAGACGTAGAGCCAACTGCTCTCGCCTACTGCATTATGATAACATTCCTTCACAGTTGAACCAAACGCTTAACAGTTCAACATCTACATCCAATAGGTACCATAACATGTTTTTTTCACTTTACTCATAATAGGTTTAAAATAAACCAAAGATGAAATTGTTGATGAACCTAGTCTATTTTTGTAAAATAAAAGCAAATGTTTGTAATAAAGGTTGCTTTTGTAAAAGTGTTTTGTAAAAATGTAATTTCATGGTTATTACAGTAACTTCTAACTACATTTAATTTTGTATGTATTGATAAGTATTACTATAATTCCCGTGGCGAAGCTTGCTAAGACGTTCTTCAAGCAACGTTCTGAGCGGTCACAACTTGGATGGGTGACCGCAAGTGGCATTTATATCTGAGCGCTTCCGTGCTTCGGAGGGCACGTTAAATTGTCGGTCCCGGCTTTTAAAGTCGTTAAGCCATGACGGAGGCCTTAAGGCGGCCTAAAAACTCCGTCACCAGAGTTGGCCACTTGCTCATACGAACTTACTTACTTACTATAATTCCTACAAAATGGCTAGATGAAAGCACAGTTATTATAATACTATACTAGTATGAAAGTCATTAAGCAAAAATAAATTACAATTTGTACACAGATTTTGAGAATTTTCTTTCTAGAAGCAACTCAGAGCTTGCCCAATCTGTTAATCCAAGAATTGCACCAATTCACGATGTTGAGTAGCGAATCTGCGAATCTGTCCTACACCAAACAAAGGAAAAATTAATGGATAAGGCCAGTAGTTAGACATCTGAACGCTTCCGTGCTTGGAGGGCACGTTAAATTGTCGGTCCCGGCTTTTAAGTCGTTAAGCCATGACGGAGGCCTTTAGGCGGCCTAAAACTCCGTCACCAGAGTTGGCCACTTGCTCATACGAACGAACGAAATGGAAAACCTGTATCAAGTAAATACGAAGAGATGAGGATCCCATTTCTCTTTTTGATACATTGTGAAACTAACGAAATAAATATAGACAAAAATATTTCTTGCATGGAGCTTTAATCGAAAGTCTAGTAGCTATTCATTCACATATGCAAGATACTCAATAAATATAATTATAACAATAGCCCAACCAACACACTTGTAGGTAAAGCCATCTTCCATCAACTCAATGTTCATCATGTCCGTGGCCATGTCCCCCTCCTCCAAGCATCTTCTCCGCACCAACAGTCACAAGGGCAAGAGCCAGGCCCAGAGGAAGGCCTCGGAAGAAAGTTTTGTTGGCTCTCTGCCATTTAGTGCCAAATCCAGGATGGTAGCGCCAGGCTTCATTTCTATAAAATAACATTTTATAAGGTGATCACAACAATGTAACCTTTACCAGTATACTCTAGCCCAAAATAGCACCAACATGGTAATGATAAAAAATGTTAATGTTTTCTACTGGGTGGTTAGGACTAGGAGAGTATTAGATATGAATATGGATGGCTATAGGTGTAGATAGAGGTAAGCCAAAGAAAAGATGGATGGACTGTGTGAGGGATGACATGAGTAAGAAAGGAGTGAGCTGAGATGACGTCTGATAGAGGGAAATGGGAGAAGAATACACAATACATAATGTTGTGCCGTCTATATAATATACTGACAGCTGAAACAGATAGAGCTAAAAATTTACATTAATTAGGTTTTACTATTTCAACAAGGATAAGGGCAGGAAGAAGAATAAGTTTCTTGAGAAATTTACTGCAATTAAATTTATATTTGGGTTTTTCATTGACAAAAAACAACAATCATTTGTTATGAGAGATTTTAAACTTAAAACAAATTTATGCCTTCACTCTACACTCAAAAGACTGACAACATTAGAGGAAGAATCTCGTAAAGTAAGAGAAAGGATTTACATTTATAAAAAAGCTTTATCACCTGATCCACGGATCACGCAGTCCTTTTTGACTGAGCGCTTTCTCCAGCTCCTCAAGCTGGGGAATGCCCTTGTGGCAGAACTGTGAGTAGTGAGGCACCTCGTACGGAGGCCCGTGGCCGTGGCCGCCCATAACTGAAACAGCAGATAAACAAATTTCATGGAACACCATAACAAAACCTTAACCTCATAGGTACATTACATAACTACTTTTACAAAAAAAAATACGCCGTAATTTTAGCTTTATTCTTAGCTGTAATTACTTACTTTATCAGTTAAATGAATAAAAAGGAAAAGTAGCTGTTGGATTATTAGGAAAAGGAAGAAAGTATTCTCCTATTCTCGCTCGACTTCTCCAACTGACCAAACCGACATTGACTTTGATTTGTTTTGTTTGACAATGACTGACATGACAACATTGACAACTAAACAACTGACCTGTTTTTTTTTTCAGATGTGCTCAGTATTGCCAAGCTCTTCCTAATAATGGTTTTTTCAAATAATGGTTCAGGCCTCGTAACACGGAACGTCAACGCAAAGGTCTCCCTCAAACTCCTCCATCCAACCATCTCTATTTTGGCTGTATCTCACCATTCTAGGTAAAAGTTGACGAGACTATCCCACCAACACTTTCTCGACCTTTCTCGGCGCGCCGCGCCCCGCCTTCCATCGTCTGGAACCTTAGAGCCAAAGAGGGTACTAGTTCCATGCATTAAACCAATCTGGAGCCCATGACGTTGTAATTACATTTAAAAAATAAATAATGTTTATTTTTTTTGGTAAAAATGTGTAATGTTTATATGTTTATAATAAACATGCATGGTAACATTAATAATAAATTATCTTCCTCCTGTTGGTCGACCGGCCAGGCGGCGCGGCGGGCGGCCAAACAAACGCCGCGATCGGATCGAACCGAACGAATCACAGAGAGTACTATGAACGGAACGAATCGAACGAAAATACGCGCGACGCGGTGAGACGCGGTCGTGAGCCCTTTGTTTTGTTCGCTTGTATTGAGTGGTAAAGAAATATCGAAAACTCGTTATTTCTATTTATGTCGTCGTAATCTTCGTTGTCTGTTAGCATTAAAAATTAAATTAGTAGACCATCGCCGTGGCCTTTTAATAATCGTGAAAAGAGTGCACAGTGCTGTTTGTTTTTTTTTATAATTAAATACTGAAGGAGAATTGCTGCAAACACTAAATTATAATATTGTAGTGTAGCACCAACCAGCGAGAAGAGGCGAGGAATAGTTTAGAAATATTGATTAGGTGCAGTGCATTGAAGGCGGGTGCAGTGCAGCAGGAGATGGTGTCGCGCGTGCTTGGTCGGCCGCAGTAGGATGGTGCGCGCGCGAGCCCTGCTGCTGTGCCTGGTGCTGCACGCGGCGCAAGCTCTAGGCAAGTATAATACAGCTTCTGCTTACCCGGCTTTTGTTATAGAAAAGCACAATAGTGCAGACCTGCCCCTTCAGTCACGGAGAACCTGCTGAGCAAGTACCGGACTAATATTCCTAGTAATTACAGTCAGTATATCACCAGGTATTTTTATGAATTGGCTATGTACCTAAGTGAGTCATAATTATTTTATTTACTTACATTTATCTCTGGGATATTGTTTAAGAAGTAAGTGGAGACAAGTTAAATTTTATGAGGAGTTGATTGGTGAAGAATTACTTATTTATATTTAATGTGATAGAAGGTTCATTCTTAATAAAAAATATTTAATAGTACCTAAACCTTGACAACCTCTGTGGCGTATTCTGTGGTGAATAGTGCCTGTGGGAATACCAAAATCAAAAGTAGCCTATTTTTTAATCCAGGGTATAAGCAATCCTGGTACCAAATTTCATTCAAATCCGTCCAGCTGTTTAAGCGTGAAAATTTTTGTTGGTGTTTGTTTGTTGTTTTTGGTAGATGACTCCACCGAACTAACAAAGTCTAGGGATAACTTTTATTTTTTTTCACCCCCTTGTGATCCTCATATCTTTACAACCCCTTGACCGATCATGCTCATTAGGTGAGCCGGGAAATCCCGTATCACTACCTATATATTACCAAGTAAGATTAACTGTTTGACAGTTATGCCGCGACATACAAACATACAATGCAAAATCGCCCAAGTTACCACTACTTACTACTTCGTTCGCTTCGCTCACTCGATCAATCATTATTTGTGTTCTGCTTAGGGACATTCAGAGATACTACCAGCTCTGTATGTGGGATGGATTTGTGGATGATTTACTAAGTGTGTGACCCATGTTGCACCATAATTTGGTTCAGGTAGGAGATTATTTCCTTCAGGTCTTAGAAGGTATTCTTGAAAGTATGCATTTAAAATACGACCACAGAACTAACGGTATTGACTATTGACGTGGTTCAGCCATAAATTTCTTACGATAAAATAAGTGTCAGTTAGTCTCACTGAATATTTCATCGTAAGCTCGATTATTGGCTCAATCCACAATCCACTCACTATTAAGGCAGGTCATGTACAATAATAACAGATACGTATTTAGGTACCCTACCCACGTCGCGCATGTGCCAGGTACCTGCTGCCAGGTGCCTGCAATGTAGCTAAGCTACGTAGGCGTAAACACCTGGTATTCATATTCACCCGTTTGTTGTAAGTGCGTTTCGTCAACTCTGATGACGGGTCGCCTAAAGCCCTCCGATATGGCTTAACGACTTTAAAAGCCAGGACCGACAATTTCTACGCGCACTCCGAAGCACAAAAGCGCTCAGACGTTAATGCCACTTGCGGTCACCCATCGAAGTGTGACTGCTCAGAACGTTGCTTAACTTCAACGATCTATCACGAACGTTTCGCCAAGAGCGCTTCCCACCAGATTCCCAACACGGTTCAAATCTAAAAAAAACATTTTCGTTAACACACAGAAGTACACAAACACATCAAGCATTTGTTCCCAACCCAAAGCATGACATGTGCAGTGTTGTTTATGGGAGACATGGGAGTTGCCTGGATTGGATGTGAAGCGTCTCGCACGCGGGGTGGAGTATGGTGAGGGGGGAGGGGAGCCACGAGTTATTTTAGTCGCCCCGTGCAGCCGGCTCGAGCGCGAAATAAATTAAATGTCCAATCGAAAAATTTACTAACTATTTTTTTACCTACAGACTTTCCGGACACAATAAAAACCACTTCAAAACTAACTAGCAGAAATATGGGATACATGTTTGATAATGATAAGATAATATCCTACTACCTACTTTACTTACATTTAGAAAAATGTATTAATTACCTATGTTATAAATTCGAAATATATTTTTGATGACGCCAAATAGAGTGAACAATAATAATGAAGATATCAACAACCAATTTAACCTGGGACATCTTTATGTACCTACCTACGTCTAATAGATTCCATCTAATCCAAGTTCCAACACGGTAAACTTACATACAATGCGTATAAAACACTGGCCTAAACACCTTATGAATTTTGCCAAGTAAAGTGAGCCAACTTAAAATCTTGGTTTTGATCCAAGGTCAAAATGGAGAAATGTTAAACAAAAATGTCAGCGGTATGTTTGCGCAGGCGCAGCGTTTGGTTGACTTGGAGCAGTCCTTAGCGTTGTAATCGAACCCCGGTGTGCAGCCACTGTGGCGACTCGACGTCTTGCAGCTCCATATCATGTTACGACTTAACACGCTCTTATTGCTCTAACTAACTAAACAATTGTACTTCACTCAACTAACCCGCTTTGGTATACATTACATACAGCCATTAGAAAACACCATAGATGTTGGCCCGAGATTGTCATTATTGACAAGTAATTCCAGCATTCCGAACCATGCCTATTAATAAATGGCCTTGCTCTGACCTAGACTTTATTAGACGACCTGCAAACCTTATGCGAAACAGGTTTCACTTTTTTGAGATCGAGGTCGCATCTTCCAAAAGAAGGAGGAGGGCTCAGGTAGATGCCTGCAGCCTAAATGCATGCAACACATCAGTATCACGAGCCAATGAGAAGGCGCACGCAAGAATCCGATCTGCCTGTTAAACATTTTTATTGTTCTGTCTACAAAGTCTTGAGTAAGGTTGGTCTAAAAATAGCTTCTATGAATTGGTACCTACTCTACTTTGATATGGGTAGAACTAAAAACATCGTAAGAAGTGATGCTTGAGGGTCAAGAGTTATAAATTATTGGAATGTGGGCTGCCAATCTCCATTAGAAGAACTCTGTAAGTGGACGCGCACCAGCCAACAACCAGACTGATGCCTTGCATGCAGACTGCAGTGGGCTAAATCAGCTTGTATTGTGATCTAATTTCTTGCAACTTCATTAAAAAGCTTCTAGTATCGCCTGCCATTTACTATTAAAATTGTCAGACTTTTAAAGACATCGATCAGAGCTATAGGTACACAGATTACGTACTCAACTCGATAAGTAATGCTAACATTCCAGTCCAGCAACAACTAAAATGCATTATAATAAAGTATGTAGTTGGTACGTCAAGTGGTCGGTAGTCTGTAGTGTAGGTAGAGCTGTGGGAGGCAGCAACCGTTGGGCGCGCGCACGCCACTTGACTCGGCTTCCTGCGCGACTTGCATGTCACCGACCAATCAGCCTCCTATGACACACGACAATTTATGTCTTCTTGCAAGATACAATAATATCGCTAGGTACTTATTTCCTAAGTTCTTTCTTATTCTTTTCTTACCGACTCACATTTTAAACTATCACTACAAATTCATTGAATGAAACCTTGTGAGATAAAAGCTGTTTCCTGTCTCTATTTTAAGAAAAAGTAGACAGCAGGGGTAATAATACCAAGTAAATCTAAACCAGTCGAGTTGCTTGCGCTCAAGGAAATCTTGCATCGTCCGTTGACCCGCGCCGCGCGCCGCCGCGTCTATTCGCGACCCCTAGCGTAGCGGCCAGCCAGCCGGCCACCTACAGCCGTAGGGAGTTGTTTATCTAGATTCAACTTAACTTTAATTGGTAATATAGTATAGCCAAATTGATACTTTGATAGGTATCTTAATTAAAAAATAAATTGTTGTGAGAAAGATTATTAACTGAATTGACAATAAATAAAACATTGATTGTCATTATAAGTAGGTATACAAATAAGATTCCACGAGAGCAGTAACATGATGATCATTACCTAGTGTTGTCGATGCAAACTTGCATCATTTAGCCACGGAATATGGTACCTTACGTGAGTTATTTATTTAGTGTGGTCTCTAGCTTTACGGCTGGCAGCCAGTCCTGTAGCAGTGAGAGCGGCCGGGGGCCACACACCACACGTGCACTGAACCACGAGTGCGCAACTCGTTCCGCTGTAAACAAACACCAGTTAGCTGGAACGCACAGGAATCTGATTAAAACGCTCTCAACCAATATGAACTGTAACGTGAACCCGCAGGGTCAGGGTCGCGCTCCGCGGAGACGCAAAGGCCTTGACGTGACGCTCAACGCACTCATGTTGTTGCGAGATGTTTTTATTTCTACTATTTTAACTGTACCTACATCTATAAAAATGAAGCGCTAAGACTTTCTTGATAGATCGTCGAAGTTAAGCAACGTTCTGAGCGGTCATTACTTGGATGGGTGACCGCAAGTGGCATTTTCATCTGAGCGCTTCCGTGCTTCGGAGGGCACGTTAAATTGTCGGTCCCGGCTTTTAAAGTCGTTAAGCCATGACGGAGGCCTTTAGGCGGCCTAAAATCTCCGTCACCAGAGTTGGCCACTTGCTCCATACGAAACGAACGAACGAACGAACCAGCTATAAATGATCTAATACAAGTTGCATTATTTTTTCAGTAAATGTTGAAAACGATATTACTATTTTAGACATTTTAGTTAATTCAGTTGCTGCTTTGCTTTACTTCTTTCATCCATATACTTTATGTGCAGTTGGCTGGATAATACATATATATATATTTTCAGTTCTACTGTTTCAATATCAAAATTCAAAAGGGCACAAACAATAATATTCCCAAACAGTGAATGATCTATCTATATACTACCGTGTAATGCGGTGAGACGGCGATGCAGGCGACCTCTGGCCCGCGATAAGGCTGGGCTATCGGCGGCTCCGACCGGGCTTACTACTCGACTAACTATCATAACGCCCTAAGTATCTTTTGAATACAATGAGTGTGTTTTTCTCGCAGTTCAAACTTAACGACGCATATCAGAGAATACTGTTTATTGTTGTCTGTGGGACAACTTGGAGCCTCGCACACACGACATTGTTATTTTGCAGGCGAATCAAGGAGTCCTAACGAGGAGTCTAATTGATTATTTCATTCGAGTGAATTCACTCAGAAGAGTCGAGTTGATTCACTCGGCCTCAACACAAGAACTCTGTTGCACGGTTGACTCTCACTTGTTTGTTCGGTTCGATTTTTTCTTTCTTGATGAAATAGGTACAATAAACAACACAGAATAACAACAATAAAGTAGGAAAGATATAGAGTCCACCCTGACTCCAGTAGGTAGGTACCTACCTCGGGCCGCGAGTCCGGAATGTTGGATCGGCTCCAAACCGCGCGTGCAGCAGCGTAGTCGACCCAGGATGGGATTAACATTGTAAGAATGTATATCTGTGTATGTTATTATAAATAAGCAAATAAAAGAGTCAGAGATTACCTACGCTTCCACACTTGATCATCAAAAGTAACTTAAGTTTAAATTCCTTGACCTTTATTCATCTCTTAGACTTAGATTCTAAGTATTCAAGTTGTGCAAATGAATATGAGCAATCAGTGTCGTGTCCTGTGAAATGTATATTCATCGCAACGTTTCGCTCGAGGCGGGCCATGCGTGGCCACTAGTCGCCACAAGTCGCCAGTGCCGGCCAGAGCTGTTATGTCACGATAAGCGGATTATCCCGGGTGTGCTTTCCGTTCACTATTTACTATCTGTTTTATTACTTCCACGACGTGACTATGAATTTTGATGCTTTAATTTTGTACAGCAGTTACCTATTAGTTCTCAAGGAAGCTATTACACGTGCTCGTAGGTACTCATTAGATTGGAAATCGATGTAAAAGAAAAGGACTACACACGGTAGGGATATCGCCATCGGTTCCAGGGCCTACTTCGCTCCCGGCGTAAATATATATGTTTTGGGTGGGTGATGAGAGTGTGGCTTGTGTTGCAGAGGAGCGGTGCGGCTCCGGGCAGTTCGAGTGCGCGGACGGGTCGCGCTGCCTGCCCTCAGCCTGGCGCTGCGACGGCCGCGTGCACTGCGCCGACGCTAGCGACGAGCTCGGCTGCAGTGAGTACCTTACCTACCTATCACACGTGCACAACAGCACAATATGCTTGTGTAGCACCAGCAGAATGTACCTTTTGCTTTGCTTGATTTTACCAAAATAGTTACCTGTTATACTTCTTGTTGGTAATAACGTAAATGATCAACTTTACCACCACTACACCGATTAAGCTCATTGGTTCATCTGTATTATCTACCAAGTTTCGTGCAGATTGGATTAACGGTTCGATAGTTTTGCGAGCACACAAAAATGAAACAGTAAAATCGCCTAGTAAGTTGCCACTAAGATCTTCGTTCGCTTCGCTCACTCGATCAACTATTTTGACATGGAGAAGGTATCAAAGACTACTGAACTATGCACTTTTGGCCTATCTGTATTATTCGCTTGTTTGACATTGAAGTGTTACTTTAACTCCAGCTTGGAACACGACATGCGGCGCGGGGCAGTTCCGATGCGCGCGCAGCGGGCTGTGCATCGCGGCCAGCTGGCGCTGCGACGGCGACGCCGACTGCGGACCCAACGACCGCTCCGATGAGGAGCCCTACATGTGTACGCTATACAAACAACATTTCAACTGCATTACTGCATTGTCATCTGAAGTGGACGCTTAGGTAACGTGTTGTTGTGCGCAGGCGAGAAGGGGTTCAAGTGTCCGGGGAACTGGGCGCGCTGTGCCACGCCGGTGGACGGACACTTCAGCTGCGTGCCCGTGTACCAGTTCTGCGACCAGGTGCGGCACTGCCTCGACGGCAGCGACGAGTGGGACCTCTGCCAGAACTGTACGTCATCTTCGTTACACCTTCACGTTATATTCTTTTACAACTAAACAATACTTAATTAGAGTTTAGTTATCTAAATCGTATGATGATCTTTAGAATCCATAATTATGAATCATATTAAATAATATTATATCCGACAGCGACTCTGACTGTCAGATATCTAGAGAGATAATGGTAGCTTGTAATCTACGTTGCAATCGATAGAAATACTCTTCTACATTGTGTGGCAGAATGTCGACTAGAGGTGAGTTTAATGTAATAGATGTATGTTGTGGTATGTTGCAGTCAGCCGGTCTGCGTGCGCAGGTCTGGGCTGCGAGGCGGGCTGCCGGCCCACGCACGGCGGCCTGCAGTGCTACTGCGCGCCCGGGTACGAGCCCGGCGAGGGCCGCTGCCTCGGTGAGTGTCTCCAGCCAGACACTAACGAGACCTATACAGGGTGAATTTTTGAGACGGGACAGTAAGGGCAGGTACCTTAAACGTTATAGTTACAGGAAAACGTTTTTAGGAGACTATCCATTAATTTTGAAAATATTCTGAACTGCATTTACAGATTTTTGAAAAAATGTACAGTCAGCAAGAAAATTGACATTTTACACAAAAACTTTTTTTGATGCCAATCGATCCTGTTTCTTATAAGGATCAAAAGTCTCTACTAGACCGACTGAGGTTTGAGTACTAGAAATGTCAGAAATCGCAAAAAACTTTTTCCATACATTTCGGTAAAAGAGTCAAACTTCAAAATTAGTCAAACTTTTTGTTATGGGTAGATCCGCTATAATCCGATATTATAAAGAAAAAAAAGGCTGGCTGAAAAAAACAGGTCAGTAAAAAAAGTTTTAAATTTCAAACTTCGAATTGGTTTATTTCAGGTCATTGTTATGTTTGTTAAGAGAAATTGAATTCTAGATTGTTAGTTGCAATTTATTTATGTATGACATACTTCTTGTTAAAAAATGTAATTTTATTAAAATGTCATTTTGAGCAATTTATTTCGTAGATCATCTAGATCATCATGTAGTTATTTCTGTCTGTGTCTAAAGTACAACATATTAAAATGATTTATTTTATTTTAATTGTTTCAATTCTAATGTTGTAAAAGATTATCGATGCAACTTTGATGATTTTTACTTAGGTAGGCGCTTTTGCTTCTAGGTACAGTAAGCCACGAGGCCAGCTAGACACTCGCCATTAGGACTCTCACTAATTATCTTATGCGTATTTCCGTATAAACCGTACAATTCAGAAAAAAGTTTTTCGCGATTTCTGACATTTCTAGTACTCAAACCTCAGTCGGTCTAGTAGAGACTTTTGATCCTTATAAGAAACAGGATCGATTGGCATCAAAAAAAGTTTTTGTGTAAAATGTCCATTTTCTTGCTGACTGTACATTTTTTCCAAAATCTGTAAATGCAGTTCAGAATATTTTAAAAATTAATGGATAGTCTCCTAAAAACGTTTTCCTGTAACTATAACGTTTAAGGTACCTGCCCTTACTGTCCCGTCTCAAAAATTCACCCTGTATATTTACACTGTTCTAGCATCTGAGTTGAACTACTCTACTGAGTCTACTGCATAGTAGTGATGTACGTTGTTTGTGTGCAGACAGTGACGAGTGCCTGCGCGAGGAGAGCTGTGCGCAGCGGTGCCGCAACACGGCCGGCTCGTACGCATGCGCGTGCGGCGACGGGTACCGACTGCGCGCCGACCGCTCCACCTGCCAGGCCATCAACGGTAACAGACCATGGCATGCGTTCGATCATTGGACTGTTATCGAGTAAAGCCACCGATTCCCATAATGAACTCCCCAGAAGCGATGCTTCAGCTAACTACCGTACTCATGTTTCCCAGACCCAGTGGACGAACCGCTGTCTCTGATAGTGGCAACACAGACGGACATCCGTCGCGTGTACCCCCCCGCTGACCCTCCCGAGGGGGGCGAGGTGACGCCGCACAGAGAGAGAAAGGGTAGCCAGCTGCTGAAAGCGCTCAACGTACGCGCCATCGACTTCTTGCATTCCAATGGGTGAGTTTTAAGAGTACAAGTGAGATTCTCGATTAACTGTTAATGGTAAACCTACGAAAGGTATATTGTTAGTTCTTGGTTTATAGATTCTCGACTTGAATGAACCAGTCAAGTTGAAATAGAAACCTTGCAGGCTCTGTATCGTTGCGTTGTTGTAGATCACTGTGCTACGTGCACCACAACATGTCCCGCGCCGGCGTGGTGTGCGCGCGCGCTGACGACCTCTCCAACACCTGGACGCTGCCCGCGCCCACGCTCTTCCCGGATATCAACTGTGAGCACAACTCTCCTTGTATTGCTTCCATTTGACTCGCTGCTAGGATCCAATCAAAGTGAGGCTCGCCATGAACGCCTAGCTTGTATCTATGCGACAGCCGTCTCCCCCGATAGCCCTATAACAGGTAGATGTTGGTTATGTGTAACGTATTGTTTGTGTGAAGCGGTGACGTACCTGCTGGTGGAGTGGGTGTCTGGCAACTGGTACGTGGGCGACGCTGAGCGCGAGGTGGTGTACGTGTGCGCGCCCGGGCTCGCGCCCTGCCGTCTGCTGCTGGACGACAGCCTCAGCAAGCTGCACGGGCTGGTCATCGACCCGCGAGTGGGGTGAGTCTGCCCGCCCATCTCTCCGCATCCTCCTATAGCTCCTATTCCTATAGCTCTATGAAAGCTGTTGGATCAGCTGTCAGATCAAAAAAATCATAAAAATACGATACTTCTACTCTTGAGAGCGACAAAATAACCCCTGCATATAAATCGTCCAGTTTTTGACGTTGGTCACTTCGTTCAGAGCGTTCAGCCCAAGTGCTAACCCATCATGACACTTTAAATCTTTATAACATCCAAGGTTAGCCTCCAGGATGATCAATAAGACCGACGAGAAAGCTCACTAGCCATAATTACATTTCTACAATTGCTACAAAATAAAAACAAAAAAATTTAAAAGAGTTCTCATTCGATGGAAAGATAATGGAAAGGAATCGTTTGTATGTGTCTCAGTAAAGTAATGCCAGCAATGTCTGTTGCACTTGCAGGTACATGTTCTACAGTGTGTGGGGCGCGTCGCCGAGCAGCGTGCGGCGCGCGTCGCTCGCTGGCGAGTCTGCGCGCGCGCTGGCGAGCGTGAAGCTGGTGTACCCGGGCGCGCTCACCGTGGACCTGGCCGCGCGCCGCCTCTACTGGGCCGACGCGTACCTGGAGTGCATCGAGCGCGCAGACTACGACGGCAACCATCGCATCACCATCAAACGAAACTACGTTGTAAGCTACCCTGCCCCCTCCAACTGTTACCTTCCACCTTCCACTCTATAGGCTCTAATAGACTCTATAGACTCCTTGCTAGCGATCCGCCGAAAAAAATACTAAAAATGCACTAAATCCATTCAATCCATTCGTAAGTACTAAAGTATTAATTTAGAACATCGATGTTACTTACGACCAAAGGTGACAGCGGGACGTGATAAGGGAAAGGGTCTTATTTTACAAGAGTTTTGTATTATTATCCTTCTTTGACTTGTAAAATGTTTCCAGCTACAGTCCACACTCTTAGGTCTTCTCTCGGCGTCGTTATACAGCGTATGTCGTGCATTCCAGACGCAGAAGCTGCAGCACATCTCCCTGCTGGAGGAGTGGCTGTACCTGCCGGAGTGGGGCAACCGCAGCGTGGTGAGGGCGGCCGCGCGCCTCCCCCCGCCCTCCCCCGCCCCCTCCCCCGCGCCCGCCCCGCGACCCCTGCGGCTGGACGCGAGGCCCATCACCGCGCTGGTCTACCACGCACAACGACAACCTAAAGGTTACCGAGGATCCATTATCTCTTGCTACTGTTTATATTGTTTGTAGCCGATATAGAAGACAGTTATGCAATTAGTTTATAAGTGATGGCGCGATCGACGGATGATCAAAAGCTAGATGGCACTGATGAAAACGCGCATCCATAGAATTGGATTGTAACAATGTAAAATTGTATCACTCAATATACAAGTAAAATTCTGTTATTCTCCTTGATTTGACTGGTCTCCCGGTATATCCACCCCACAGGCTAAATGATGTATTTTGGTCCTTCGAGCCGGATTGATTGTATCTTTTCTTACAAAGACGAAACTTTTTGTCGTTGGAGTCGGAGACGAGGATGTGTGGTGATCATAATTGTTGTTAAAGTGGAGCACCCTTGCGCTCGCGGCTACGGCAACTGCTCACACCTGTGCCTGACCGCGTGGGAGGAGGGCGTGGCCCGCGCGCACTGCGCCTGCGCACACGGCTACCGCCTCGCCGGCAAGCATCGCTGCGTGCGTGAGTACCACACCAGACACTACCGACCTACTCTTGTTACACATTGCATTGCATTTAACAGACTTCAAAAAAAAACAGAGGAGATTATTATGTTTCATTGCATGTATCATTTCGTTTTGTATGTTTGCCGATTTTTAAATCAATAGTGGACCATTAATTTTGTATGTAAAGGTTCACTCCCAGCGTGGTCTCATTTAAATTACGTGAGGATCGGACGAGGATCTTTGGAGGGAACAGAAATGCACCTCAAGAGGGTAGTAATTAATTGCTCCTCCTTCAACATCGATGTCGGTTTTTACCACTTGTGTATGTGTTAAAACATGGACTCACTAAGCTGTCTTCACAGGTCAATGTATAGTGGTTCTATCGGTGCTTAAACATCAACAGAAGCATCGTTCACTACACATCCACCCACATGTTTAGTGTAGACGCGATGTAACGCCCCCCCCCCCCCTCCTCCTCCTCAGGCGTGGAGCTGGACAGCTACCTGGTGGTGTCCCGCGGGTCCCCGGCGCTGGTGCAGGCGCTGCCGCTGGAGGCGGGCGGGCGGCACGCGGGCTGGGAGGCGCTGGTGCCGGCCACCGCCGCCGCCCGCCCCTCCGCCGTCGCCGTCGACCAGCGGGACCGCTACCTCTACTACTGCGATGTGCATCGGTAGGTACCGCTCCATCACCCTGCTCCATCACATCCGTGTGCGTGTGCGTGTGCGCTTCCGATTGAACACACAGGTGTCCCAGACTGTGACGATCAGACGACAACAGGCGAAAGTCTCACTTCTGACGGCGGTATAAAAAAAAATTTGGTACGCTGGTACTTGGCTTGTAATTTTTTTGCTATGTGACTCGAGTTTTCCGTTACTTAAAAATGAAGGAGGTTTGAGGGATTTTACTAGTTTTAGTCAGGGTAGTATTTTTTATAATTTCAGTATAGCATATTGTAGGACGCTGTTTTTTTATAACGCCGTTATATGTAAGCTTTACGGCTGTTGCCGGCTTATCGTCACATTCTGGGTATAGTGTATGAATATAATCGTGGTCGTGTGCAGGTACGAGATCGCGCGACAGAGACTGGACGGCACGGCGCGCGAGGTGTTCCTAGACGAGGAGGTGGACAACTGCGAGGGACTGGCGGTCGACTGGATCGGTGAGATACACGCACTGCATACAGAGTTACTCACTCGAATTTACTATATAAAGAGACAGGGAAACTTACACGTTATGTTACGACGTAGCCTTCTATTCTGTGGTCTCTTCAAATTTCAATAGGGTGCATTTTAAACGAATTTACAAAATTAAAAAAGATTATACAAAGATATTTATTTAAATGTAACTTTTTGACAAGATCGTAAGACTATCTGTCTAAAATGCTTTTAAAATCTTAAAATAAAATGTCTAACCTTGGGCATCGTTGCCGCTCCTCGGAGCGAGGCGAGCGAGGCGTGGTGCGAGTGTAAGCGGACGTGTGTTGCAGGTCGCAACCTGTACTGGACGGACGGAGCGCTGGGCGCGGTGTCCGCGTGCCGGCTGGACGCGCGCGCCCAGCGTCGCACGCTGCACGCGCACGCCGCGCACAGCCCGCGCCAGCTCGCGCTCAGCCCCGCCACCGGGTGAGTCTCCACTCCCCAGCCTACCTATCATTATATTAACATTTCATTTCATTTTAAATATTGTATGTTATCTCTCACCAGGGAGATGTTCTGGTCTGCGTGGGCGCGCACCGGCGCCGGCGCTGCAGGCTCTGCTGGCGCTGCTGGCGCTGAGAGCGCTGGGGGCCTGCTCATGCGCGCGCGCATGGACGGGTCGCGCGCGCGCGTGCTGCTCGATACCGATCTACACTGGCCCAACGGACTCGCGCTGCACGACGACATGCTCTACTGGTACACGAGCTGCTTTCACTATTTTTCAATTAAATGGAGTTATTTGGCAGGTCGCTTATATAAGGTGTGCCACCTTAGAACGATACTATTTTACAATTTTAATATAACGGCTAAGACATAGTGTGTACTGTACAGGTGCGACACGTACTCTAGCCGCGTGGAGCGCGTCTCGCTGTCCGGCGACGCGCGGCGCGAGCTGCTGGCCGCGGCCGGGGACGGTGCGGCGCCGCATCTCGCCAAGCCGTACGGCATCGCCGTCTACGAGGGTAACACCACTGCACTCTTCCTAACTCAAACGTGATCCTGTCTCAAACATCCTTCAAAGATGTTGCTTGTTGTGATATTTTTGCGCAATGATTTCTCCTCAGTGCAAAGGGATCCGGAATCGAGGAATACGCCTCGGCGACGGCTTTCTTTGAAGTATAGTCAAATACGTGAGATAATTGTCCGTAGACAATTATCCCGCGTATTTGACATTCCCTTTTAAAATGAGCCCGTTGCGGGCCACAAAGCTAATGACTGTGAATAAGTAAACACCATGTTAATCATTGTGTGTGTCAGGTGCGGTGCTGTGGTCGGAGCACAGCTCTGGCCTAGTGGTGCGGCTGTACAACGGCACGAGACGCGCGCTGCACCGCCTGCCGCCGCCGCTCTACGACCTCAAGCTGGTCTCCAAGGCAGACGAGGAAGGTATGCCACGGATCACAACCCACAACTCTCTTAGAGCATTTTGCACCCAGCGCTCTATCGCTTTCTGCTCATCGTGTAAGTGTTCAGTCGCGTTGGAACAGGCAGTAGAATCACCTAGTTTTAAGGACGTGACATGTCAAAGTGGTCTATAAACGATCGTACTGAATAAATACATTTTGAGTTTGATTTTGATCCTACCCTTGTCGGTCGGCGCCCCTTGCATCCATCTCTTCCTTGGTGTAGCTCTACCTTACCCATATATTCATCCACACGCATGCCATTATTTTCTTCTCACTATGTCTATACCAACTATGTAGATAACAATGCTTTCGTTCGAGACAGTATATTGTACCGTGTTGTTAACGCTTGTGTTGTGTCAGGCGTGCACAACGCGTGTTCATTCGACAACGGCGGGTGCGCGGAGCTGTGCTTCGCGACGGGCCCCTCCTCGCGCGTCTGCGCCTGCGGGGAGGGGGGCGCGCCGCGCGGGGGGGACCGCTGCACCCCCTCCCCCTCCCCCGCGCCCGGGGAGCCCCCCGCGCACGCAGCGCACGACACACATCGCACGCGCTGTCCCGATGATCACTTCCACTGCGGGAAAGGGTAATAACTCTTTATTTAAAGGCAAAGTGGACGGACTGCCTGTGAAATTCCATTTTTATTGTTTTTTTGCAATTTGCAGGACAATGTGGATACTTGCTGAGTATCTTGATCGAAATATAATTCGCGTGGATAAACTTAGGCCTTTACATCTTTACTAGATGATTTATACCGAGTCAGGAGGCAAGCTTTGCCTACACTTAACGGGACACTGTAGTGCCTGGGACATTGTTGAGATGGAATAGGCTTACCCAGCAACTAAACCATCCTAACAAACAAATAAATAAAAAAAGAAACAATCATATAAGTATTTGCATGTTTTCATCAAGGTTCCTGACAAGTCCTGGAAATTATAAGAAATGCAAGGAAATAAGATTTCGCGCTCTACCTGTTTGACACATTATTTTCAATAGTTATAGATGAGTGAGAATGCGTTTCGTTTAAACAGACAATGCATAGACTCGCAGTACCTGTGCGACGGCGACGCGGACTGCCTCAACGGCTCCGATGAGGATTCATCACCTACAGGAATATGCGGTGAGACTCTTACTCTTCTCACTGTTCAAAGATCAGGATTTGTAATGAGAGCAGATGAAAGAGGCTGATTAGTAACCTGTGATTGCAGCGAACATGACGTGCAACGAGGAGCAGTTCATGCAGTGCGACACCAACCGCTGCATACTCCGGAGCTGGGTGTGCGACGGACTCAAGGGTGAGCGAGCGTGTGCTGCTGCGACGGCATAAGTACTCATTTCAGAATAGGAGATGTTATCACTTTATAGTTTTTTTATGTATTTTCACCGATTTCTTCGTCAATTGTGGACCGCTTTCGTAAACTATTTGGTATAATAAGGTCTCATAAATAATTGGTGAAGATCAGACGAGGATTTTAGGAGTGGTTGACAAAAATACATTTCGAGATTACAGCAAATAGCTCAAGATTAAAGCCATTTTTTTGTTATTGAAGTATTTATTTAGTCACTTGTTTGTCGCAGACTGCTTCGACGGATCAGACGAGTCCGGTAGCGCGTGCGCGGACACGCTGTGCGCGGCCCAGCAGTGGGCGTGCGCCGCGTCGCGCCGCTGCGTGCCCGCCGCCTGGCGCTGCGACGGCGCGCACGACTGCGGGCACGACGACCCCAGCGACGAGCAGGGATGTGGTGAGACACCACACCACACATGCATCTCTACCTATGCACACCACATTCAGAGAATTCAGAGACGATAGCGTTATAAAGCGGAGGCCTAGGTGGTGCTGATGATCTCAAATGATGATGATAAGCTAAGTCCACACTATGCTCTATCATCTTCAACTTTCGTCGTCATCTTTCTATTCTCCTTTCTTTTGGCGCAATCAATAATTGAATGCGTCAACGAACGCAACACTAACATAGTCATTTAGTTCAGTCGTAGTTTTAGTAAGCTTGATGAAACATGGTACGACGTCAACATTTTACTTGGTCGAATACGGCTTACGTGGTCATACGAAATACCAGAAAAAAAAATTACTTTATTTGTGCAAAGTTTATTATTTGGATCCCAAAGTTGAGGAAAGCTTCTGTAATTTTCCATAAACTTCAACGTAATTTCCTTTTCTTCGTCCGCCATCTTGTTGTTGACCGGTTTTGAGGCACAGAAATCCATCCGCGTCGGGAAGACAAATATCACAGCGCGCGCTACGCTTTCAACTGTCATAGCGCAAGCGTCAAGCGTCATGTGACGCATGCCTTTGATGAACAAAAAAGGGCACAGTGTGGACGTAGCTATAGAGTAACTTCAATTCCAGCTGCTAATATGAGATGTCGTAGTTAAATAGTGTAATGTGTATCGCAGAGCAAACGGAGTGCTCCGACATGACGTTCCCGTGCGCGGGCGGCGGCTGCGTGCCCTGGGAGTACCGCTGCGACGGCCGCGCCGACTGCGCAGACGCGAGCGACGAGCGCGCCTGCCCCACCGCGCGTCCTGACGCACACCCGGCACCGCACGCGCCGCCCCCGCACCGCGACCACCGCCCGGACACCAACACGCTGTGAGACACACGCGCTACTAGCATGCTCGATATGATCATTGTTCGAGAAAATTTTCTCATCTATATCGTTGTTACAGACACCACCACATCGAGATATCTCTCTGCGAGGAACACGAATTCCAATGTAATAACACGGAATGCATTCGAAAGGTATGCTCTTATTTGAATTCTTTCGAAACCTATAAATCAACAGGAGTATCTTCGTGTACAGTTTTCACCAACTTTGTTCTTCCAGGCTTTCCTCTGCGACTCGAACAAGGACTGCCTGGACGGCTCCGACGAGTGGAACTGCTCGAGCACTCCCCCTCCCCCTCCGGCCCCGCCCTCCTCCCCCTCCCCCTCCCCCACCCCCCCGGCGGGTGCTGCTTGGGACGACTGCGTGTCGCCGGCGCTGCGCTGCGACAACGGGACGCGCTGCGTGCCGCTGCTGCAGCTCTGCGATGGCACCACCGACTGCGCGGATGGCGCTGACGAAACCGACCGATGTGGTGCGTAGTCATTGCCACATACAATATTATAGTTAAAATTGTGTGCAGAGATTTCTGATTTTGTTTAAGCCTTTAAAAAAGTATATGTATATAATGATTTATTATTTTCATTTATGTGTTGTGAGAAAATTAATTTATTAAATTTCTTAGCTAAGAATATTTACTTGTTTTTACACTGCTTTATGAGCGGTATACCGCAAGGCACAATGTTGTGTCCTCTCGTGTACGAGCGTGTTGCGTGCAGGCGAGCCGATGTGCCTGGTGGCGGCGTGCTCGCACGCGTGCCACGCGACCCCGGGGGGGCCGGCGTGCTCGTGCCCGGCGCACCTGCACCTGCAGCGCGACGGCTTCTCCTGCGCGCCCACACACGTCTGCCAGGACTGGGGCGTCTGCAGCCAGGTACACTACACTCTACAGGCAACCTCATTCTTAATTAACAGATTGCCAAGTTTATAGCCGTCACTTATGGAATGTTAACTTTTACAAAATGTGAGCATGTATCAAATAATATTTGGACATACCTCTGACTGACCCCTAAAAGAAAATGAAATGTTTAAAGATCTAAAGGAAAATGTCTTCCGCACCTTGGAAATACAGTCTTCAGCTTCGACTGATCTGATGAAAAAAGAAACATTTCTCAATAAAAATTGTGGAATTTCTAACAAGTTAAAACATTTCCCAGACTTGCGTGCCTCTGAAGAACCGCTACAAGTGCACCTGCGATGAAGGATACCGACTGGCTGATGATGGGTTCACCTGCAAGAGCACATGTGAGTAAACTTGATGCGGAGCAGTCAGGCCGCGTCAAGATTTTAGCAATCGAATCATTAAGCTATGACGGAACTCTTACCTGTCCACTAGCTCTTGTGAACTCTATTATTGTTCGTTATATACTTAGTTTAATTAGTGACATTTTGGAGAAAGGCCAGGTCAGAGATACCCTAAACCGGAGAGCGTGCATAATGAATGTAATGAGGGTGAATGAGGCGGAAGAAGTGTGTCAGGATCGTAGCAAGTGGAGATCCGTGGTCTGACCTACCCCCATGGGTAAGAGGCGTGATGTAATGTATGTGTGTATATAAGTTGTGGTCCGTGGTTGTAACAGCGGGCGTGACGCCGCTGCTGGTGTTCAGCAACCGGCACGAGGTGCGGGGGGTGGAGCTGCCCACGCTGGCCGTGCGCGCGCTCATCTCCTCGCTCAAGAACACCATCGCGCTGGACTGGCGCCGCGAGCCCTCCTCCGACCGAGTGCGTCTCTACTGGACAGACGTCGTCGACGACGCCATCTACTCCGGACTCATCCTCGGGAACGGTAACACTGAACCATCTCACTATTTATTTCTTCTTCTCAACAGCTTGGAAAGATTCAATCTGGGCATTATCTTCTTTTTTGACATGTCTAGTCTGAGTCTTCTTGCCCTTTCTTTGGTAATCTACCACAATTCATTTATCAGATGAAGCACTGGGTATACTCATATATTCCTCCGCTCAACTTCCTCTACCTGATCGATAGCTGCCGGAGACGCGGGGTGCGAGACTATTATGTCGGCATAGCACGTCGTTTCCTTTGGATGTTTGTTTCCGCTGGACGCTTTATGTTTGATTGATGTTCTTGTAAATAGATCCTAGTTTTTGTATTTGGGAAATAACATTATATTGTTTCCATGTTTAATTAATACATTACGATTCATCACTGGATTTACGTAAAGGTTGCTTTGTAGTTTTTTAATCGTTTTGCACTTTCTGTAATCGATTTTTTGAGAAATAATACATTTAAGTAGAAGATCTTTAAGGAATACTCGGCTCTAACGCTAATCGATATGTTTGTTGTATGTGTTAGCTCTCAGCAACATCACCGTGGTGGTGCAGCAGGGGCTGTCGACGGCGGAGGGGCTGGCCGTGGACTGGGTCGGGCAGAACCTGTACTGGGTCGAGAGCAGCCTGCATCAGATCGAAGTGAGCATCATAAACATGAACACATTCACGATTCATATTAAGCTGCACTCAACTCAGCTTGATTGAGCGAATTGTTTGTTTAGGTGGCGCGACTCGACGGCAAGTATCGACGCACCCTCATCTCTGGAGACATCGATAGTCCGCGCGCCATCGCCGTTGACCCTAGAGAGGGTAAGATACATGGCTCTAACGCAGCGGTTTCCATACTTTAACCTTTTTATATACAACAACTGTTGAATTACCCCAAGATATTATTGTAATTGAGCCGGTATCGAGCTCTGCTCACACATCGAATGAGTTGATCAAGCGAGCACTGTGTGTGTACTACTGTACAGTGGAGTATGTTACCTGTGCAGGCTACCTGTTCTGGTCGGACTGGGAGCAGTCGGCGCCGCGCATCGAGCGCTGCTCGCTGGCGGGGCGGGGGCGCGTGGCGGGGGGCGTGGTGCGCGCGGGGGCGGGGGGGGCGCTCGCCGCCGCCGCCTGGCCCAACGGCGTCGCGCTGGACTATAGGCCCAGGAGGCTGTACTGGGTGGACGCCAGGACCGACTCTCTGCACACTGCCACCTATGACGGGGAGGATCATCGCGAGGTATCACTTCGCACATTCTAACTATGTTGCCGATAAAGTAAGTTCGTATGAGCAAGTGGCCAACTTTGGTGACGGAGTTTTTAGGCCGCCTAAAGGCCTCAGTCATGGCTCGACGACATTGAAAGCCGATGGAAGACAATCTATCAGAAGCAGGATGCTCTCAAAAATATAGATTTAATATGGTCAGACTCATACATTGTAAATCGCATTTCCCTGTAATGAAGAGCTGTAATGCTAAGTTGTGCAAGCTGTATGTACTGTATGAGGTATCTCTAACACGTTGTTGTGTTGCACGCGCAGGTGCTGCGCTCTCACGGCGCGCTGCGGCACCCGTTCGCGCTGACCGTGTTCGGCTCGCACCTCTACTGGACGGACTGGCGCACCAACGGCGTCGTGCGCGCTAACAAGTGGAACGGCAGTGACGTCACTGTCGTGCAGCGCACGCTCACACAACCCTTCGACCTCAAGGTACATCATACCCCCCCCCCTCCCTCCCTCCCTTACACCTACCCCCCCCTAGCGAACACGTGTGCGAGCAGGACAACTGTTTAAGGTCTTTAGTTTTTTTAAGTGTCATCACGTAACACATTTAACCGAAAGGAGATCCGTGGAGAACCGAAACTTGTATAAAAATGTTCGAGCTTGCATTTATCAAACCGATCCTCTTAAATCCGAAGCCCTATAACGTCGGCCCCGCCCGATCATGTTCATCTGATACGCACGAAGACGTCGTTTTCGCTATAGGTAATTTAAAAGTGTAATGGGAGGATGGTAAAGAATGGGGTTTGTAATGTACATGTTGGTCACCCTGGCAGGTGATCCACCCGAGCCGGCAGCCCGCCGCCGCCCACAACCCCTGCGTGGACAACGGCGGCTGCTCCCACCTCTGCCTCATCGACTCGCCTCGCGCGCGCGTCTGCGCCTGCCCGCATCTCATGCGACTCAAGCCTGACAACGTCACCTGCGAAGGTAACACCATCCTTATCGACTTGTTCATTTAACTTATACTCTCAGGGACTGCATTTCAACTGCACTCTGACTGCAATCGGGCTGCACGGTTGGTTAGCAGTGCTAATGCGGTCGATCTAACTGCATTCAAAATGTAATTTGGCAATCTTATTGCAGTTCAAATGTAGTCGTCAGTTGTTGGCATCACTTTTTGTACATATAATCATGTCGTGTTGTGTTGCAGCGCACGAGAAGGCGCTGGTGATCGGTCGCGTGGGCGAGATCCTGAGTGTGGAGCCGGAGCACGTGTACGTGCCCGCCGCGCCCACCGTGTCCGCCGCGCACGTGACCGCGCCCGGCACGCTGCAGGCGCACGCCGCCGCGCACGCGCTCTACTGGCCAGACAGAGAGGTACGATCCTGAGGGTGGAGCCGGAGCACGTGTACGTGCCCGCCGCGCCCACCGTGTCCGCCGCGCACGTGACCGCGCCCGGCACGCTGCAGGCGCACGCCGCCGCGCACGCGCTCTACTGGCCAGACAGAGAGGTACGATCCTGAGGGTGGAGCCGGAGCACGTGTACGTGCCCGCCGCGCCCACCGTGTCCGCCGCGCACGTGACCGCGCCCGGCACGCTGCAGGCGCACGCCGCCGCGCACGCGCTCTACTGGCCAGACAGAGAGGTACGATCCTGAGGGTGGAGCCGGAGCACGTGTACGTGCCCGCCGCGCCCACCGTGTCCGCCGCGCACGTGACCGCGCCCGGCACGCTGCAGGCGCACGCCGCCGCGCACGCGCTCTACTGGCCAGACAGAGAGGTACGATCCTGAGGGTGGAGCCGGAGCACGTGTACGTGCCCGCCGCGCCCACCGTGTCCGCCGCGCACGTGACCGCGCCCGGCACGCTGCAGGCGCACGCCGCCGCGCACGCGCTCTACTGGCCAGACAGAGAGGTACGATCCTGAGGGTGGAGCCGGAGCACGTGTACGTGCCCGCCGCGCCCACCGTGTCCGCCGCGCACGTGACCGCGCCCGGCACGCTGCAGGCGCACGCCGCCGCGCACGCGCTCTACTGGCCAGACAGAGAGGTACGATCGAGGAGCCGAGGAACCTCATCAGATACTCACCACAAAACTACGTTTGAAATATAAAAAATAACAATACAAATTGCATCTCTTAAAGCAAAGATATCTGCCAGTAGCACCTTCTTCCTAGCTGAGCTGAAAAAGTTTTGCCAGACATGATGCAGAGACGCTATCACTCGCTCGCTCATTCTACATCAATTTTCTTTGTGCTATGATTAATGTCGTGTTACCTGTGTGCAGACGAGCGAGATAAAGATGTGCGTGCTGGGCGGCGTGGGCGGCGGCGGCGGCGCGCGCGTGGTGGCGCTGGGCGGAGGGGGCGGGGGCGGGCGCGCGCTGGCGCTGGACTGGGCGGCGCGCCTGCTGTACTACGTGGTGGGCGGCGCGCTGGCCGTGGCCGACCTGGCCGGCGAGCGCACCGCCTACCTGCTGCCCGGACACCTGGAGAACCTCACCGAGCTGGCCGTCGACCCCACCAGGTATCCTACCACTGCCATTGAATACCTACATAATTATAAGTTGCATTCTCACCAGACAGTGACCTAATATCCTAGCATATTTTTAGTGGAATCATAGCCTTATGTGGTCCTTCGAACCGGTTTCATGACAATCTGTGTTGCAGAGGCATGCTGTACTGGTCGTTGTCCGTGAACGGGTCCGAGCGCATAGAGAGCGCGCGCGGCGACGGCAGCGGGCGGCGCGTGCTGGCCGGCGGCGGCGGCGCGCTGCCCGCGCTGACCGGCCTCGCCAGCATGCGTCTCGATCCCGACACCAACCGTCTCTACTGGCTCAGCGTCACCGAGCGCTCCATGCACTACCTGGACCTTGACAACGGGAAGATTACTACTGTGAGAGTACTCTGCTGACTATGAACAAAGAACCTTGCTCCACTTATAGTTATTTACTTCTATTTCTGTTATCAAGCATTTTATTATTATTATTATTATTTTTTTTTATTTATTATGATTGACTATGATCTCATGTTTCAAAATTAAATGTTGAATATGTTTCGTTTGTTGTTGTAGTTGCGTACGCCCCCGGGCTCGCAGCCGACCGCGCTGGAGGTGCACGGCGGGCGCGTGGTGTGGGCCGACGCGGCCGACAGCACGCTGCGCGCCTGCGTGCTGGCCGACCCCAAGGACTCGTGCGCTACCGTCGTACGGAACAACACAGGTAGGCTCCCCCTGTAGAAGCAGATGGCGCTCAACTGAACACAGTTTATCTGTTACCTGGTGCAGTGTATCACTCTCCCGTTGTATTGGACAGAGGGCGTGCTGTCGCTGCTGATGTACGACGCGGCGTCGCAGCCGAACACCACCGGCGGCGCATGCGCGCTGCGTCGCTCGGCCTGCTCGCAGCTGTGCCTGCCCGTGTCAGCCACGGACAGCCAGTGCCGCTGCGCCGCCGGCTACACGCGCCGGGGACCGGCCTGCACTGCTATCGACGAGCTGTTGGTGTATTCGCTGAGCTGGGAGCTACGAGCGCTGCCGCTGCTGGCGGTGGAAGGCGAGGAGGAGGGCGGCGCCGCGCCCGCGCTGCTGCCACCCGTGCCGCAGCTCGCCCAGGCCGCCGCCGTCGGGTACTACGCAGGTACCCCGACGCTCACTCCACTTGTATACCTACTCGATAGAGAAGGTCCCAAAATAAACCCTCGAGCAACACCATATTCGATAATATTTAAAACAAATATGTTATATGTATGTATTATATCGTCGCTGTAGTTGGAAAACTAAATAACTAACAAAACCAAAATCGGGAGAAAAACGCAATTTACTATTTTTTTGCGTGTAAAATGGCTATAAAATTTTGTTTGGTAACATTTTTACTATGCATCTTTTGCTATGTTATAGATTGTTATTGAACCTATTTTTCAATCTAACAGTCTTATACGTTAGCTCATTTGTTTGTAAGAAAAAAAATAAAAAGCGATTATGTAATTTTCCCTCAACAAAGTTTCAAAGTTTTTAAGCACTTATTTATTTTTTCATGTCAGTTGTTTAGTTCTTCTTCGTCAATGTTCTCCATACAACATAAAAAAGCTAACATTAAGTGCCTTTATTTAATTTTCCTACACTATCTAATTAATAATAAGACCTATTATTTATTTATTTGACTCCTATTTCCCTATTATTCTACCCATGGGTAAGGATTTTAATAAAACTAGTTCTCTCTCCCACTGCTGGGTGTAGGCCTTCCTTCGTTCTTGCCATTTCTCCCGGTCCTGCGCTTGCCTGATCCACTGCAGGCACACGACGCTGATAATATCGTCGACCCATCGCGCTGCTGGACGTCCGACGCTTCTCTTGCCAGTCCTCGGCAACCATTCTGTCAACGTTTTACACCACCTGTCGTCACCACGTCTTGCCAGGTGCCCAGCCCAACTCCATTTGAGTTCCATTGCCCGGATACCGACATCCTTGACCTTGGTTCTTCTTCGGATCTCGGTATTGGGAACTCGGTCTACAAGCTTAATGCCGAGTATGGCACGCTCCATGGCCCTCTGAGCAACCCTCATTTTGTACACAGCCTCCTGGGTGAGGGTCCATGTCTCGGCACCGTAAGTCATGGTGGGCAGTACACACTGGTTAAATAGACGGGTCTTCAGACACTGTGGGACGTTGACAGATTTCAGAATGTCGTCGAATTTTCCGAATGCAGCCCACCCAAGCTGTACTCGCCTTTCAATCTCCTTTTTCTTATGGTCCCTGCCAAAAGATAGAGTATGTCCAAGATAAATGTATTTTTCCATCATCTCCAACCTTAAATTTCCAACTGTAACAGCAGAAACTGCGGTGACGGAGAGGTTTCCCATCACTTTCGTCTTGGACATTCATCTTTAGCCCTACCTCCAAAGACGCATAATACAGATGTTGTAGCATGAGCTGGAGATCTTCGAAGCTCTCTGCAAAAAGAACAAGATCATCCGCGAATCTTAAGTGTGACAGAGAGAGACCATTGATGTTGATTCCAAATTTTTCCCATTCAAGCATTTTTACTACATCTTCTAAAACTGCTTACTGCGGTAAAAAGCTTGGGTGAAATAGTATCACCATGTCTCACTCTCCGCTTAATCGGTACAGGATTCGTTAGACTATGCACTCGAGCTTGCAGAGTAGCTGACGTGTACAGCTCCCGGAGCACATCCACGTGAATCGATATGGCAGCTATGGAGAGCGTGGAACACGGCCCAATGTTCGACACTGTCGAAGGCCTTCTCGTAATCTACAAAGGCCACAAGGGGCCTGTTATACTCGTGACACTTCTCCATCAGCTGCTTTACCGTGTGGATATGGTCGATGGTACCGCTCCGGAAGCCGGCCTGCTCTACGGGTTGAGCTTTATCGAGTTGGCGTGTAAGGCGAATGGTGAGAATTTTGGCAAACAGCTTGTACACCTGTGATAGTAAGCTAATTGGACGGTAATTGTCCAATTTTGCAATGTCACCTTTTTTGTGCATTATGTGTACTATTGCATTTTTCCACTGTTCCGGTGTGCGAGCTTCGTACAAAACCATGTTAAAGAGCTCCACGAGAACCTTAAAAACGGGAGTTCCACCTGCTCTAAGCATTTCGATAGTAACTCCATCCTCCCCAGGAGATTTATCTGTCTTTATGGCGTAGAGAGCTCTTGTAACTTCACACGGCAAGATAGGTGGTAAGATTTCCGTGTCATGGTGTTCAATTGGAGGAGCTCTAACGCCATCAGGTGAGTTTGGTTCTGCTGCATTCGATGCGTAAAGTTTCCCATAGAACTCTTCCACAATGGTTACGATTCGGCTTCGATCAGTTACAGTAGTTCCGTGATCATCTTTAAGTTTTAATAACTGTTTAGATCCAGTACAAGTTTTTCTACGAAATACTTTTGGGCCTCTATTATGCCTTAATGGTGTTATTAATTATATTTGTGTTAAGTCTCTTCATCGATCGATGAAGCAATTTCTATACTGCCTCTTTTTCCGTTAATTTCTACCATTAGTGTTTCTGCTTGTGTTCATTTTGTGTTTCTGCTGGTCCAATAATATTGAACAAAGTCTTATATTAAATTTTACCTAATCTAAAATTCAAAACAGTTAGAGAGATTTATATTAGTAGGAAATTGAAATTGAATAGTATCTATTTAAATTAAATAAGTATCTTTATTTAACACAATCATGTTACACGAAAATTATATAAATGCTCTTGTTTAATTATTCCTAACTGCATTGTTCCTGTACAGCGTAGAAATGTGTCGAAGGAAAACTGAATAAGTAACTTTATGCATTTTATTCGCCGCAAAGTAACGCAGAATTACACTTAGCTATTTTATTGCCGAGTTAACTACTTCTCCTTCGCTATTTTTTTATCTTTACTTCAAAATTCATTTTTCCATCTTTGACGTCTTGACAGGTTCATTTTTGTTTATTTTTTTATTGAAATGTGATATCAAAATTTCAGTAACACAGAAAGATGCAGCTTGAATTGGACTTTATGAAGGTGCAATAAAGTCGATTTGGCAAAATGTGTTAGTTATTTAGTTTTCCAACTACAGGGACGATATATTATGTTATATCAATTTGAAAAATTGAGCTTTATACTAACCACGATATTGGGTTGAATTAGTTGTCTCAATACTTTGGGGTATTACTCGTATACAAGCAAAAACCAATTTTAGTCAATTGCATCCTATTGAAACGCTGTTGTGAATACCAAGAATGGAAAATGTAAGTGCGTGTGGGTTTTGCAGAGAAGTCGTGGTTGTACTGGGTGGACGGCGAGGCGGGCGCGGTGTGGCGCGTGGCGCGCGACGGCACGCAGCGGCGCCGGCTGCTCACGCAGGACGCGCCGCTCGACGCGCAGCCCCAGGACTGGCTCGCAGGTACGGAGACCGACGACAGCTGACGCCCGGCATGCATTATATTAACATTTATACATTACCATCAGCACGAAATAACTAAAAATAATTTCACCTATGCTTATTAATTGTTTGTTGCAGGGCTAGCGATAGACTGGGCGGGAGGAAACATGTTCTGGTCGGACCCTCGGAGGAAGTTGGTGGAGGTGGCGCGATTAGATGGAAGCCATCGCTACGTGCTTTTCGAAACAGACCCTATTGCTATTACTTGTGAGTATATTATAGAAAACTTATTGCGCTGTATTTTGAATACCCCATTTGAAATACTATAGGGAGGCGAAGTAGAGGTAAACCAGTCAGCCGCTCACTGTGAGCCCTTATGGAGACAACGCCTGCTAAGTTACTTAGGTTTCTATACTCTTTTGTTTTTGGTTATTTAGCGCCTCTGTATAAAAAGTGGTACCGACAGGTTTGCAATGTGTGTTGTAGGCCTGGCTGTAGACTCCGCAGTGGGCTGGGTGTTCCTGGCGGGCGGGGGGTCGCTGCAGCGCGCGCGACTGGACGGCTCGGCGCGCGCCGCGCTGCTCACCCCCTCCCCCCCGGACCCCCCCGCCGGCGCCGCCCCCCCCGCGCCTCAAGTGCGCCATCTCACGCTCGACACGCAGGTACGCGCCTGCTCTAAGTTTTATCAGACCTAGTAGTAGCCCACTCCGCTGTTTAGGGTGAAATATTCTGACCAGGCGTCTTCTTTGGTAAGTTTAAGATTGGTTTTAGCGCGTCGTCGTCGCCCGGAACTACTTTCGCGCGTGACAACGACTGAGTTATAGTGGATAACTTTTTAAGAATGAGATGCCACGATTTAGCGATCGGCACGAGGTGCTTGTGCGAGTTGGATTGCGCCTATTATTTATTCTGTGGTTTTATTTATTTATTTTATCACATTGTGTGGTCACATTCCTTCTCATCACGGTCAAAAGGTTCAGTCTTAAGACGCTTTGCTATGATTTATGATGTCTAAATTGTTTTTTTGGTGCGAATTAAAGTTTCCTTACCCTGTCCCCTCAGGAGCAGAAGGTGTACTACATCTGGGGTCACGAGGGCGCGGTGTGGGTGGCGGAGTACTCCGGCGCAGGCGCCCGGCAGCTGGCGCGGCTGGCGCACCCGGTGGCGCTGGCGGCCTACAACCGCACGCTCTACTGGCTGGACACGTGAGCCCTACCTCTACAATCTTTCATCACACGACCGCTGCATTCTTGACAACCTTTTGTGTATCACTTCCTTCCTCCATGATCTTTCTCATGACATTTACCTTTGGTGACCTAAAGCACTAGTGTTCACTCGCTGATTGTTGCAGGACGTACAACCGCGGTAGCGTGATGTCGGCGCCGCTGTCTAACCTCACGGCGCACACCGTGCTCAAGGACAATCTCGGAGATAGCCTCAAGGATATTATGGTATGTTTACTAACATGCTGACTGACAGGTTCCTATAATAATCTATCTATACGTAAAATCTGCTCAATAACAGTCACAAAAAAATCAAGGTCCTAAATGCGATCCTTGTGGTATTCATGTGGTATTTTTTTCTTAGGTAAGTATCCACCAATTTTTATACGAGCTGCATGTGACCGATTCTTCAGTTGTGTTTATGACTATTCACGATTTATTTTCTTAAAGTTAAAATATATTAATTCATATCAAATGTCTTTTTTCTTTCTGAAATATTTGAACACAAGTGAAAACTTCTTTGCTTTTTGATATGAAATGATCATGTTGAAGATGATTTCGGATTGGTTTTAATAAACTCGTTTGGTATGCAGATCTGGTCGAGTGCGCTGCAGAAGTTGCCGCCGGCCGGCAAGGAAGGTGTCGGCGCGGGCCCGTACAACAGGTGCGGCGCCGCGCGGTGCGAGGCGCTGTGTCTGTGGAGCGGCGCCGTGCCGCGCTGCGTGTGCCCGCACGGCACGCTGGCGGCAGACGGACGAACCTGTCAGCGTGAGTACACACGGCCAGGGATAACGAGAGCTAGTAGTGGATTGAAATAATGTATCTAAGCATGCACTAGGTATACGTTTTTTTTTTTTTTTTTTTTATTTATTTCACTTAAAAAATATACATACAAAAACTTAATATTGTGTCTAAAAAACCTTAATAGGTTTGAGTTGACACTCACATTCGTCTTTTATAAGCACGTAGGTATACAAAATATATATAAATGCAACAATAAACTATTATAAAAAGAAGGAAAAACAATCTAATACTTAAGATTTCAAAGTAGGTAATAGGGTGATTATGATTAGGTTAACTACTAATCCACACTCACATCTAAATACAATGGCGATAGATAAGAGACCGCAATGAAACAAAGGCGTGTTCCGTCACAGTCTCGCATAGCGCTTGTGAGTGCGTCAGAGTGAGTAGATCGCAGGTTACATCAGTGTGAGCATAGGCCTGCCACTGGACGCGTTTCGAATAAAGTGGTAAACAAGACGCTATACAGGCTGATTCAATTTAAGTACATTTAAATGTTTAAATTAAATTAACATATTTAAAATATAAGTTGATAACCTTTAATTGGCTTTCTGATTTTACTATAAAAACGAAACTGTTAATTAAGCTGTTGGTTTTCCAATAAATCTATAAATCTAAATCTATAAAAATGTATAGATTGTTCTTAATTAAAAAAATATATTTCATGTACTAGCTCCCCAGATTCTTTCTAATTATTGGTGCATTGAATATGATGAAGGTATGTTTTGATCGCAGCGTACACATCGTTCGTGATGTACTCCGAGGTGACGAAGATAGACTCCATCCATCTGGACGACGACAAGAACCTCAACTCTCCCTTCCCGCCCATACAAGACAAGTAAGTGCCACGTACTTTAATGTATGAGCTTAGCCCAACGGTAAAAGTCGCTGGGAGAGACTTTCCCAGCACTCAAAGATAGATTAATATTTGAGTGTTAGGAAAGTCTTTCCCACGACATAACATGACGCATTTAAGTACAGCTTCCGACTCAGTATAAATCTATATTTAGCTGTAATAGTATTTTGTGTAGTTTTAATTCGATTCCTTTTTTTTAGAAATAGTTCACTCCTCTTTTAGCGTATGTGGTAATTGTGTTCACTTGAGATGTATAAATTGTTTGTTGGTGTCAGAGAGCTGATGCGCAATGCGATCGCCCTGGCGTACGAGTACAGCTCCTCGCGCCTCTTCTACTCGGACATCCAGCGCGGCGCCATCAACGTCGTCCACTTCAACGGCTCCGGACACGCCACCTTCAGGGACCGTGAGTGTCTGCACGGGACCACCTTCCACTGCTCATGGCTAAATTCATCAAATCTCAATGTTTTTATTGCATAGAATCTAATAGATCATATCGATCTTTCTCAAGTCGCAATGCTTTATCCAACTTGGCAAGGCGTACGGGTATAAAATTTTATTTTTAATGCGTTTGTAATTTGTATGGTGTTATTCCGCAGAGGTTGGCGCAGTGGAAGGCATGGTGGTGGACCCGGTGGGGCGCGCGCTCTACTGGACGTGCAGCAGCGCGCTGGGCGTGATGCGCGCCTCGCTGGAGGAGGGGGCGGGGGGGCAGGCGGGGGGGGCGGGGGGAGACGTGCGGCGCGTGGTGGCGCTCGAGCCCGGGGACCGCCCGCGTGGGATCGACATCGACCCCTGCGACGAGTATGTACACTGTCTACCTTCACTTTACCCATCTGTTATTTGTGTTAAAGTGATAGATTATATTTTAACCATTTTGAGATGACGGAGGTTCTAGTCTCTCGACTATATGTATGTCAGTAACATTCGATGGAATCTTTCGATTTTTACCAACAAAGAGAATTCTGCTTATTCTTTTGATTCAAGATAGAAACATAGATTAGAGTCGGCCTTTTACGCTGAGCTCTTTGCGATGGTGTTCTTCACCTGTAGGCTTAATGTGCTCAACGTGACACAATTTGTCGAGAAGAGAAACGATATGAAAAAATAGAGTAGATGAGTCACGTTGCGCATGCTAAGCCGACGCTGATTGTGTTGTGCGCAGACGCGTGTACTGGAGCAACTGGAACGAGTCCCGGGCGGGCATCTTGCGCGCGCACACGTCGGGCGCGCGCCCGGAGCGCATCATCACGCGCGACGTGCTCATGCCCAACGGTCTGGCGCTCGAGCGCACCGCGCGCTGGCTCTACTGGGCCGACGCGAGGCTGGACAAGCTCGAGCGCGCCAGATACGACGGCTCGCATAGAGAGGTGACTCACTATAACACTTTCATCTCCAGCGCTCTCCGACGAGGTCGCGGGAGGATTGTTACTGATGAATGTGTGTGGTCAGGTGGTGAGCCGCAGCAACGCGGAGCATCCGTTCGGCGTGGCGGCGGCGGGCGGGCGCGTCTACTGGACCGAGTGGGTGTCGCGGGGGGTGTACGTGCTGGACGCGGGGGGCGCGCCCGTGCGCCTGCGCACCGCCGCGCACAGACCCATGGCGCTGGTGGCGGTCACCCCACACGTGCCGGTACGTACTGGACTGCATGTTATCAGCAGACTACAAAAAAGAGTAGATTCTACGTGCGCCAGACGAGGAATTGACGGGAATCTTCTCAATGATGAACAAAATTTGGATTAATTCAGCTTACTACTTTGTATGATATGTACCTACCACCATGTACCTGGCAAATAAATGAATTCTATTCTATACAACAAATTAAATTGGTGTTTCTAGATCTTAATAAGCCTTAATTTTTTGAATTGTGTTTTTGACATAAGTTAGTACTAACCGATTTCGCGCATGTGACAGTCGTGCCTGGCGGACCCGTGCGGCGTGCTGCGCGGCGGGTGCGCGGAGGTGTGCGTGCGGGGCGCGGAGGGAGGCGCGGGGGGGGGCGGCGTGCAGTGCGCATGCGGCGCGGGCCGCCGGCTGGCGGGCGACGGGCGCGCGTGCGAGCCGGCCGCTAGCGACGCGCCCGCCTGCGCGCGCGACCACTTCCACTGCGCGGAGGGACCCTGCCTGCCCGAGGAGCTGGTCTGCGATGGTGTGCCGCACTGCAGCGACGGACCTGACTCCAGCGACGAGGACCTCGCGTACTGCAGTATGACAACATTTTGATAAATAAATAATGCTACACATTTCATTTCACCCAAAGTAATCAACTCTACTACTAAAACCTGTATTTTTTTGTGTCTGTCTACAGCGAAGTAGCTCCTGAACTTATAATGTTTTTTTTTTATTAATTGGTTTCTTCATCGAAAATGTTCTTAGCTATGTTTCAAGAAAATCTGTTGAGCTCTCTTCGTTACTGAAGAGATTCTTCATCATATTGTTTTTTTCATTGTTATCGTAAATGTTTGCAGCCTACTCGATATGTCCCGCGCAGTACATGTCTTGCGGGGGCGCGGGCGCGGGGGCGGGTGCGGGGGCGGGGGGGCGGTGCGTGCCGCTGTCTGCGCGCTGCGACGCGCGCCCCGACTGTCCCGGGGGCACGGACGAGCAGGGCTGCGACTGTGATAACACGCAGTTCAAGTGAGACATTTTGTAATTAAAAGTTCTAGAATCTAGAATTACCCATTAAAGTAGGAGTTCCACAGGGTTCAATAGTTGAACCTATATTTTTTGTCATGCTTCAATTTTGCTACACTTTGGCAGAGACGCTCAGCTCACTCGGCTAACGAATCATAGCTTCTTTCGTGTTGAACGATGATGTCTGTTCAGATGCGACGACGAGACGTGCGTGGACATCAGCGCGCGATGCGACGGTCGCGCGCAGTGCGCGGACGGCAGCGACGAGCGGCAGTGTGCGCATGCGTCGTGCGCACTGCACGGCGCCGGCGCGCTGCCGTGCGGGTCCGGCCCCGTGTGCTACCTGCCCGCCTGGCGCTGCGACAACTACACCGACTGCCCCGACGGCAGCGACGAGGCCGACTGTCCGCCCACACCGACACCTGAAGGTAACACGAGTTATGACCGGGACATATTTTAGACCTTAAACAGAAATAGTTTGAAGACAATGCTAAATTATTGACAAAAAGCCAACTACTGATGCATCAATTGCACTTTAATCTTTTATCGCTAATCCCTTGACGTGGGATATCGTCTCCATCGATCGAGACGATCAATGTCAGGGGCGCCTGTTGCTCTCGTTCGGGAAACCGTAAATACCGCTCTCGTTGCAGACTCTACCGACGAGATCGTATCGTGGTTCGAGGAGCCATCCTCGGAGTCGTGCGGGCCGGCGCAGTTCCGGTGCGGGGGTGAGGCGGGGGGCGGGGCGGAGTGCATCCCGCTGTCGTGGCGCTGCGACGGTCGCGCGGACTGCTCTGACGGCAGCGACGAGGCGGCGCGGTGTGCGCACGCGCGCGGCGGCAACTACACCTGCGCCGCCGGGCACTTCCGGTGCGGCGCGTGGCGCGTGTGCGTGCCCGCCGCCGCGCGCTGCGACGGCGCCGCGCACTGCCCCGCCGCGGAGGACGAGCGCGGCTGCTGCGCGCCCGGGGAGATCGCCTGCGCCGCCGGTACACAGCGCTGTCTCACACAGGTACTCCTAGTGCAAAGGATCTTACTTATTGAAAATTGCAGGATGCTTTGCAATTAACATCATTTTTACACAGACTAAACTTATTTTACTTGTTTAGGGTACGATATTTTAAAGATAAATGCCTGATAATACTTTTCTGATTTTATTCAACACTGATATAGGTCGCGCCACGTAAAAAGAGCGCTGGCTATCAAACTGCGCAATGGTCGATGATTGGTGGAGAGGTGTTGCGCCGCACTTCATACCATTGATTTAGCGAGTGCTATTGGTTCGTCAGCGAGTGAACACAGGCGCAAACATACCCCCGCTACTTCCCCGACCAAGCTCTTTTTACGTGGCGCGACCTATACTACTTGTTATAACCATGTGAATCGTATCGTAATTAATTCGTCTTGATTGTTTCATTCGCTTCGATATCCTAGCCCACACAGAACAACTCTCACTTGCACTCTGTGTAACTTCATTGTATTTGTAGAACTTCTTGTTCCAGAAACTTCATAATTTTTTTTTTATAAAGATAGTTAAATATGACATTCGCTACCAGGAAATGTTTTGCGACGGCGACAAAGACTGCACGGATGGTTCAGATGAGCCAGAAGGATGCGCAGGATCCTCTCCCTCCCACACCGCCCCACCCCCCGCTGCCCCGGTGGACGGGGCGGAGGGTGTGCCTGGGGGCCGGTGGTGCGGGGCGGGGGGCGGGGTGTCGTGCGCGGGGCGCTGCGTGCCGCGCGACCTGCTGTGCGACGGGAGGGACCACTGCGGGGACGGGGGCGGGGGAGGGGCCGGCACGGACGAGGACCCGCAGATGTGCTGTCAGTATACTCTTACTACGCTCAGAGCTGTTGCAACATTATCGCTGTACGCAGGAACATAATGTAATGTAGTGCACAATAGTAGCACATCGAGAAAATGATTCACTTTTGTATGCTTATGTACTGCAATAACAAAGGGCTCGTGTGCATCGTTTAGTGCAACTGTTGATGCTCTTTTGTTGATGAGTGTACGTACGTTGATGGTGTCGTGTGTGTCGCAGCATCGTTCTCGTCGTCGTTCTCGCTGGGCGGCGCGGCGGCGCGCTCGGCGTGCGGCGCGCGCTGGCAGTGCCGCAACGCAGCCTGCGTGCCGCGCGCCGCGCTCTGCGACGCCGGGGACGACTGCGGGGACTACAGCGACGAGTGGCGATGCAGTCAGTACACACACACACACACACCCTCACACATCATTCTTATGACACCTTTTCGTGTGTTTGACACATTTTTTAATGTTGGAGGTCTTCAGAGTCAATTCTTAATATTGTACCACGAGGCTCGATATTGGGTCCTCTCTTGTATAGTAAAATGCGCATAACTGACGCTACACCATGTAGAGCGAGAGAGTGACCGGTTCTCTCTCCTCAGACGTGGCGGAGTGCTCGGTCCGCAACGGCGAGTGCGCGCACAACTGCACGGAGCTGGCGGTGGGCCGCGCCTGCTGGTGCCGCCGCGGCTGGCGGGCGCGCCCCCCGCCCCCCGCGCCGGCCCCCGCGACCCCCGCCACGTGCGAGGACGTCGACGAGTGCAAGGAGGACGACCCCTGCGACCATCACTGCAGGTCACTCTTCATACTTACAACTCTACAAGAAAAGGATATTTAGTCATTCATTCAATTCAGTTCAGATTCACTCTGAAATTCATAATTAAAATACTGATAAATGTGATTTATTGGGCTAGTAATTGATTAAAACAATTGTTTGAAAATTCACAAATGTAAGAGAGAAAAAAAAAAAAAAAAAAAAAGAGATTTATTCACTTAGTTCAATTCTGCCAACATTACAGCTCTATAGATAAACAAGCTGACAACTTTATAAAACCAGAATTGTGTTCCATTATTCCTAACGATAAACACTAAGAGATAAATGAAATCAAAATCTGGGTCTCTTAAAAAATGATGAAATCCTTGTGTTCATTGCAGAAACACGCAAGGTAGCTTCGTGTGCTCCTGCGCTGCGGGCTACAAGCTGATGGCGGACGGCGTCAGCTGCACGCCCATATCCAGTGAGTGGAGCACGCCTTGCGAGCTGCGGGCTGCGGGCTCGTCGCGCGAGCAGGGCTGTGAATGTGCGTGTTTGTTGCAGACATAAAGGCGAGCCTCATCTTCACGAACCGCTACTACATCCGCCGCGTGTCGCTGACGGACGCCGGCGGGGGAGGGGGCGGGGGAGGGGGAGGCGGGGGGACGACGCTGATCACGCACAACCTGACGAACGCGGTGGCGCTGGACGCGGAGTGGGCGCGCGGCTGCCTCTACTGGAGTGACGTCACGCGTGTGGGCAGCGCCCTGCGCCGCGCATGCGCCCCGCCGCACATCCAGCCCCAAGTGCCGCCCCAGCCCATCCCCAGCGACGACTACCAGGTAACAGTCTCCTCGACAGCTTAACACTGTCAGTCCCCGGGACGCACACGGGCTGAATTAAAAAACGTGTTCTTCATTTAAAACTATCGTTCTCTTTAAAATAAGTCGCGCAGTAACATCGCGAGCTCAACTCGGATACTCAGACTGTATGAGGATGTGTGTGTGTGTTGTGCGCAGTTGCTGCACGGCGCTACGCTGCAGAACCCCGACGGCCTAGCGGTGGACTGGGTGGGCGGGAACCTGTACTGGTGCGACAAGGGCACCGACACCATCGAGGTGTCCCGCCGCGACGGCAAGCACCGCCGCGTGCTGCTGCGCGCCGGGCTCAGCGAGCCGCGCGCGCTGGCGCTGCTGCCGCAGAAGGGGTGTGTAGTGTACCTAGCTAGACACTATGCAGAGATACTCTATACCTACAGTAGGAAACATTAAAAGCGGCTTAGAAATGTTTTCAGACTAAAGTAACAAACAGCTTCCTATAGGTTTTTTTGTCACATTTGGAATGTAATTCTATGTGTTAATGTCCAGTTCAAACGTCATTCCAATTACCCTGCAGCTCATCTGGTAGAGTAGATAGAGCCATGGTTGAGCGGTATTGTGAGGTATGGTGAGTCTCATAAAAGAATGTATATTGAACGCCTGTTGTAAGTAGTTGTGGTGTGGTGTGTAGATGGATGTACTGGTCTGACTGGGGCGCGCGCGCGCACATCGGGCGCGCCGGCATGGACGGGGCGGGCGCGCGCGTGCTGGTCTCGGAGCGGCTGGGCTGGCCCAACGCGCTGGCCGTGGTGCTGCCCGCGAGGGAGCTGTACTGGGCGGACGCCAGGGAGGACTACATCGCGGTCGCTGATCTGGACGGAAACAATGTGCGCGTGCTCTTCTCCAGAGGTACCTACTGACAATATACCTTACAGACATATTGCTTTAGTAAACCTACTTTAGCTAAAACGGATATTAAATCTGCTGCTATCTCTTTCATTGACATAACAAGAAAAAAACATTCCTTAAACTTATATTACATTGACAAATCTGTATGAATAAGACCATTATACTATGTGCTGCTAAAACTTTTGGTATACCCTCATAGAGATAGCAACACAAAACAAAGAAAAACATAATACAAAATGCTTGAGACCGAGCATTATATTTTGGCATACCCTTATCGCTTTATTTTGAGCGACATGAGTCGTTCTCGTGGAGGAAACAATTGAGCCTGTCTATTTGTTTAACAAGATTGTGTGGATATAGTATAAAGTGTGTTGTTGTCCCCCAGAGAGCATGCCGTGGCTGCGCCTGCACCACGTGTTCGCAGTGGGCGTGTGGGACGGACGCGTGTACTGGAGCGACTGGGAGACCCGCGGCATCGAGTCCTGTCGCCGCCGCCCCGACCCCCACTACAAGGTACGCATCGAACTGTCCTCATCATCCTCGGCAACGCCAAGTTCTCTTACGTTACCATCTTAGCACTTACCCCTTTCTTACTAATGTCATCTGTCACACAATCCATGCATCTACGTCCTACTATTTCCTCAAACATTGTGGTATTCCAACGGGGCTCTTGTTGCGGCCAAACCTACGTTTTTAAGACCAATATGTACCAACTTGTACTTTGGCTCAAAAGATCAGCATCGCCATTCAGCGTGGCAATGCTGCCTGGGTCTCGGGCACGCTTCCGTCTGGCAGTGGTTTGGATCAGTCGAGCCACCTATAGATCGTTCGTAACGATCCTTAGGTGGCTCAACTGGTTCTAATTGTATTTTGTACAGTTATGTAAATATAGTTTAGTTTCTGTAAATAAACTTAAAGCAATAAATAAATATGAATATCTTTCTCTTTGGTGTAACTCTGCTCATACAATAGCTACTTTCACGACACAGCATACTGTCGTGTATAGGTCGCGCCACGTAAAAAGAGCGCTGAGGGGAAGTAGCGGGGGTAATGTGCGCCTGTGTTCACTCGCTGACGAACCAATAGCACTCGCTAAATCAATGGTATGAAGTGCGCCGCAACACCTCTCCACCAATCATCGACCACTGCGCAGTTTGACAGCCAGCGCTCTTTTTACGAGGCGCGAGCTATACGATGTGTATCGTTGGTAAGTATCCCGGTGACGCAGGAACACAACGCGTCGCTGGAGTCTGGCGGCGCGCTCGCGTGCCGCACGCTGGCCACCACCGTGCACAAGCCCATGGACCTGCGCGTGCTGCATCCCGCTAGGCAGCCGCCGGTGCCAGGTAACTCTTTCTATTATACAATAACTAAACTCATTATTTTAATAGATTTCATTTTAATTTTTATAGTTTTTGGTTAGTGAAATTAATTGAATATCTCTTTCAATTCTATTGTTAATGCGTGAAAAGTGTTAAAGTCTATTTTTGGAGACCTTTAAATGGCCTCTAGCATTCCAAGTTAGTTATTATTGCATAACTTTGTGCCGATGATCTTCCTAAACAAATAGATACAAACGAGGTTTTATGTTTGTATGTGCAGAGCTATCGGAGCTGTGCGCGCGTCTGAACTGCTCCGGTCTGTGCCTGCTGACCGGCGCTAACGAGACGCATGCCGCGGGCGCGCGGTGCGCCTGCCCCGAGCACTGGCTGCTGGCGGAGGACGGGCGCTCCTGCCGACACAACTGCACCTCCGCGCACTTCGTCTGCCACTCCGCGCTCAAGTGCATACCCTTCTGGTGGCGTTGCGATACGCAGGTTAATACCACAGGACCTAACGTACACCCCGAGCTGACTCCACATCATGTGAACCTATAAAACATTGCATATCAATGATATTGAGAAAGTTGCAACCAATCAAATTGTTTCCGATTTTGAATGCCAAGAGACCGGAGATACAGTGTATTTTCTTATCGGAATAAAATATTATCGAAAGGTTGATTCTGTCAAATGCGTTTGTAAAATCGATGTATGGTGTCGTTAAAGCAATCGTCCCTTGTGTAGGACGACTGCGGTGACGGGTCGGACGAGCCGGCGGCGTGCCCGGCGTTCCGGTGCCGGCCCGGGCAGTTCCAGTGCGACAACGGGCGCTGCGTGCACCCCGCGCACCTCTGCGACGCCACGCAGCACTGCGGGGACGGCAGCGACGAGCGCGACTGCGACCGCTTCGCCTGCCTCGCCAGCCAGTGGAAGGTCAGATATAACAAGCACTACCTATTTTTTTGTTTATTTTCCTTTTAAATTCTATAAAATCTTATTTACAAAATATTGATTTTAATACAACACCATTAAAAAATGATGTGTCAATTAATAGTCACGACCATTGAGATGTATTAAAGAGTCACAATCTAATAGCTGACAACACTCAAAAAATGTGCGAGCAAATTCAATGTTCTACAATGACATTTGACATTTCGCTGGTTAAATTCTAAACAGCCACAAATCCAAATCTCACTTTTTTCAGGAGAGCCATTCAAAGTTTACAAAACAGTTTTTTTTCATTTTTGAAAAAAATCTTTTTTAATTATTAATGAATTTACTATGATTTCGTGCGTTAGTTAAATCTGCGTCGATGAATTCAACCAATTTTTCTCTAACTACTATACAGAACTGAAAAAAAGCATATATGTCCCTTTTGAATATAAAAATCTACCCGGATGTTACCGAAAGTTATCAATGAAAGGCCATATATCATACAAAAATCACTGTTTTATTAATATTTTTTTCCTATAACAACGTTTTAAAATGATTTTAAAACAGTAAAACTATTTTAATACAATATCAGTACCTAAAAAAACAAAATAACCTAATAAACAACATAAAACCACACCTTTGTGCTAAAAAAATCAACGGGAGTACACTTTCTTTGAGCTAATAAAACAAATAAATTCTTCAAAAACCTTAAATACTCAAAATAATTATCTTTAAACTAAGATTAACAATATAAGTAATGGCCTAGTTTGAGTTTTATTAATAAAATAACATTTACGCTATGAAATATCATAAATCATGAACCATCCTGTACGAAATAATGTTAAACGATGCGATCAACTTATAAGTTGATTTTTAAAATATTGAAATTAGCTCCATTATTTTACTTTTTCATGATAGACAAGTTATTTATCATTAAGCATGTTTTGATGTGCTAAAGGAAGTCGAAAATGTCCATGGATAGCTCTACGATGCGGTCACTAAGGCTGTTTCCAGAGAGGCTTTTTAGCCTCTCTGGAAACAGCCTTAGTGGTCTTTACCTAAGTGCCAAACTGACCCGTCACTATACCGAAATATCCCGGACATCAGTCTGTACGAAATCATTGAGCGCAGGGCAGGCTTGATCACTTTCAGCCTCCCAAACAAGCCGGGTTCCAAAAAAGCCATAGACCACATACTTACGCTGCGGCAAGTCTTACAAAAGACCGAAAAGTATAACTTGCTACTATGTCTAGCGTTTGTGGACAATGAGAAAGCCTTTGATTTGGTCGAAACAAAACATGAGCGTACTAGAGCCCCTCCAGCGATGACGTATTGACCATCGGTACATTAAAGTGTTGAAGTATTTATACTTAAGAAAGCCACTATGTCGGTCGAAGTAGGTGCAGAAACAAATTCTTTTCAAACTTGAATAGAAGTGTAAGACAGGAAGATGTTAAATCTCCGAAACTGTTTACTGCTACATTGGAAGACGCCTTCAAGCTTCTGGAATGGAATAAATAATAATGGTTCTCGATATTGGTAAAATCTTGTTGGTTGATTGTTGATCCTGAGTGAAAACATGTTCCAGATGTTGTTTGTTCTGCTGTTCATTCTGTAAATTAAAAATAATCAACAATCACAAAAAGAAAACAAGTTCAATGATAACTGAGTAAATAATAATTAATGTAACCTTGCTCAAATAATTTAATTTTTCATGTTTTTATTTCTAGTAAAATAACATTCTGAACAAAAATTTCATTTTTGAATTATAAAAAATGTATGTAATGCAGCACATCTTAGGTGCAAAACAGACGTATTTACTAATATTTTTGTAAATTTTAAATTCAAAGCAGTCATATTTACAAATACGGCTGCTTTCCTCTAAAAAATAATATGCAATGACGTGCATTTTATAATCAAAACAGTCGTATTTCAAATTATGGCACCTTTCCACATAAAAAAATTCTAGTACTTACGTAAATTTTTAATTCTATACAGTCATATTCCTCAATGTGGCACTTTTGCACAAAAATAATTGCTTAAACTCGGTTGATTTTGTGGAATATGGCACTTTAGAACATAAGTGACGTGCGATTACGCCGACGATCAAAGCACAAATGACAAAATGGCTGTTTTGCTCTGAAGTTGACGTCGAAAGTGCCAAAATTCCAAACTGCCACTTGTGTATTAATGTCATTTGTAGTGCAAATAGAAATCCTGTCTTTTTCTCAATGATAAAACTACTATGTTAAATCACTTTTCTGCAATAAAAACGATTTTGACGATTTCAGATTTATGGCCCTTTAGAATTTAACCAGCGATTTGATTGAGACGTTATATCGTTTGATTTAATGTTCAATGTCGCGTGTACGCAAAAAAGTAAAACTCGGCGCACTACGTAGTGTGCGCAGAGTTTTGGCGTTTACATTTTATTTGTCTGATTGTGGCTCTATAATACATCTCAATGGTCACGACACGTTTTTGTGCTTCGAATTTGTCGTGGTCTTGAGAAATATTTTCGTATCGCTTCTACTCCTAGGGCGTCCACATCATGTTTGTATTCATTTAAAATGTTATGTATTACCTAGTGTATTATATAATCTGTGGTATTACATACATACACGCAAACAAAGCCGAACACTCATTGAATATCGGGTATGTTTATCTTAGAAGGCTTCAAGTTTGTATACATAAGAGTTGACTATGTTTAGTGCCGCGGCAACGCGACGCTGGGCGTGTCCGCGCGCTGCGTGGCCGCGGCGGCGCGCTGCGACGGCCAGCGCGACTGCCCCGACGGCGACGACGAGGAGGACTGCCCGCCGCGGACCTGCCCGCCGCACCACGTGAGTACACACACCTCCCCAGGAAGACGTGCAGTACTACATCATACACTCGGCATAACCATGTCACGCTATATCACTTCAGTTGAGTCTGCTCTGCTGCACCAGATTTAAGAGGCCGTAGGTAGCAAATATGTGGTTTGAATCGTATTAGATCTCAAAATCCGTGAAAGATACCACCTTATAATGTTTGGAGAAATTAAACTTTGAACTTTTATCTTGCGTTGTGGTTTTTTAGAAACACGATTGGTAAAAGTTTTCTCGATCATATATTTTTTTGAAAAATACATGTTTTTCACACAGTTTGCTATTTATCTCAGGAACAGAACGCTATTTTTGTTGGTTTTATGTTTTGACAAATAGCCTAGAAGTATTCATTTAGTTCTGGTTTTTTAATTTTTCGATTACTTGTTCGATTACTTGTAATTAAATAAAAACTGTTTTTTCGCTATAAATTATGTTGCGTGTCTATCGTTCTGCGCTTCTCACTCACGAGTAAAAACATTATTCGCTCTCCCGCTCATTCCTCGGCGTTATGGCACACACTTAAGAGGGTGGTCTTCAATTGGTTTATTTAGGTCCTCTTTTATTTTTATGTAATTTTTGACTAGATAAATGAAAAGCATGATGATGAAACACGTTGTTGTATTGTACCGAGATGCAACGTTGGTAATGTGTGTGTGTGTGTGTGTGTGTAGTTTCTTTGCGGCGTGGGCGGCAAGTGCCTCCCGCTGGTGTGGGTGTGCGACGGGGACGCGGACTGCGCGGACGGCGCGGACGAGGGCTCGCACTGCGCGCGCCGCGCATGCGCGCCCGGGGAGTTCCGCTGCGCCAGCGGCCGCTGCATCCCCGCCTCCTGGCGCTGCGACGCAGAGCCCGACTGTCCCACCAGGGAGGACGAACAGGTACCACACGAGCACGGACATCCACGGATGGAACACAGATAATATATATCGGTGGATCTCCAATAAATAAATATACCTACACTTTACACATTTTGTTTTAAGTTTTTGTACGGTAAGGTCAGGTATCAGCAATTTACGGCTCCCGTGCCATGCGCGCAAGGCAACAGTGCAAGTTGTTGCTCCTCATTAGTTTATTAGTCTTTTTGTGTTTTAGTAGGATTTTATTTTGATGTTGTGGTTTCCAGGAGTGCGGCGACGCGACCCCGCTGCCGTGTGAGCCGACTTACTTCCGCTGCCCCGACGGACACTGTATCCCGGGACGATGGCGATGTGATTCTGAGGTATGCACACCCCTCCTCCTCCCCCCCCCCCCCTCTCCCTCTCCCCCCACACCTCTCCTAAAGCACTGTTGGAATATACCATCTACAATCTAGATTCACGATCAGGTAGAAGCTGAGCTCTGTCTTATTTATCGGGCGTTCGTTTGTTGTCTTGTTATTGGTTTGGGTAAGGAACATTGAACATTTTAAATTTCGTTGATGAATTCACAGAACATTAAATAGTTAGCTAGAGTAATGTCTGTATCTGTATGTGTTGTCTTGGTGCAGGACGACTGCGGCGACGGCGCGGACGAGATGGGGTGCGTGCCGCGCGTGTGCTCGGAGTCGGAGTGGCGCTGCGCGTCGGGCGAGTGCGTGCGCGGATCCGCGCGCTGCGACGGCGCGCCCGCCTGCGCGGACGCGAGCGACGAGCTGTGCGCCGCCTGCCAGCCAGGCGCGAGGCTCTGCAACACAACGCAGCGCTGCGTCAACAAGTAATGCACCTGCTTAAACTTTCGGCGCTACGGAGGACCAGCGCTCCGGCTGAGTAGTTGACATTTTTGAAATTTTTTCTTGTTTTTTCTTAATTGTGTTTCCTATAATATTAAAATGACAAAATAAAGATTTTTCTTTCTTTCTTTCTTAACGCTCTCAGTGCCCCTCTTGTTCGGAGAGCACCATGGCCGGGAATGTATCATACGTAATTCCACTCCATAGAAACTGCACACTTTGCAGGGTGCTGTTGATCTAGCCCTTCTCCTAAATGTGATAGATTGATGATTGTGCGTGTTACAGAGAGTGGTGGTGCGACGGCTCCCCCGACTGCCCGGACGGGTCGGACGAGGCGGCGTGCGGGGGCGAGGCGGGGGGCGCGGGGGCGGCGTGCGGGGCGCGCCTGTGGTGCGGGGGCGGGGGGGGAGGCTGCCTGCCCGCCGCGTGGCGCTGCGACGCGCTGCGGGACTGCGCGGACGGACGCGACGAGCAGGACTGCCGGGACTCGGCCTGCGCCGCGGACACGTTCCGGTCAGAACAAACGCCGCTAGCACTAGCTTGTAACTTCTAGGAAATAGTTAACGAACTATGTTCAGTCATAATTTGCTCTTAACAATATGTGTAATTCCCAGTTGCGAGGATGGCACGTGCGCTCCGGCGCATCTCATGTGCGACGGCTTCGACGACTGCCCGGACGGCTCGGATGAAACTGATATACTTTGTAAGTGTTAACAAGCATTTTAAATACACAGAAATTACATAAGTTTTAAAAGTAAGAATTACTCACTGGCTTTATTAAATGTTAGCGCTAGCTACGTTCGTTCTGAAGCTCTGAATCACCGAGGACCAACCTACGTGCTTCAGTGAGATCGTATGAGCCAGCACTGGTGACGTAATTTTAGACTGCCCAAAAGCCTTCGTCATATCCTAACGACTTTAAAAGCCGGGACCGAAAATGAAGCGTGCCCTCAGAACGTAGCTTCGATATCAGAACAAACATTGTAACGCTAACATTGTGTGTGTGTGTGTCAGGCTCACGGCGCCGTGGTCTGGGCGAGGAGTGCGGCGCGGAGGAGCGGCTGTGCGCCGACGGCCGCTGCGTGCTGGCCGACGCGGCCTGCGACACCGGTCAGTGCTAACACAACATACGCAACTACTTTATTTTAGTACTCCATGCTGGACACAGATCTCCCCAAAATACTCCACTGATCCCTTGGCTCCTAACACTTCTTCTCAAACCCGTCTTCTTCTACCGTCCTCGGGCACACATGGAGTAACAATATTTGCCCACATTCCGCATTGCTGCTTGGGTGGTGCGAAATTATAGGTACCTTTTCTTTTGTTTTTAGAAAGTATTTATTTTAGAAAATTTTTGTTTTATTTAGACCAAAAAGTACAGTTAGCTCAAAAAAAAAACACAAGTTGATCTTATTTCCCACCACAAAGACTTTTCCCAAAGAAACTTACCAAATCGTAGGTACGTTTTTCCAATAATTAAAAGAAACTATTCCCATACTATCTTACTCTCATCTCTTTCTTACTTATGTTAACTCATACCATCTTTGTTATTTTTATTTTTTTTTTATTTTAGGAAGACCATCGCCACAAAGTAATTAAATTGTAACTTAACTAAGACCACAAAGAGGCCCTTTAAAGGTCGTTTAAAGTTATATTTAAATTTAAATGAATAAGTTATATCGAAGCTATTCTATGTAATGTGATTGTTTCAGAGATGGACCTCGCATGTCCTCACAACGCCTGCTCGCAGATCTGTCTGCCGAAGCACAACAACCACACCTGCAAGTAAGTCGATGACATGCTATGTTCTCCGGAATATTTATATACAATTATGAACCAAAACTGTGTTCTGCAGATGCGTGCCCGGCTTTAAGCAACGATTACTACCTGACGGCACGTTGACTTGTGAAGCTACCGGTGAGTTTTTCATATGTTTTCGAATTTTCAATACATGAATTGGTATCTTTAATTCCAGAAAGTATTGTAACCCGAAGAAGAAGTGGATAGATTGTGCGAAAGGAAGATATGTAAGAGGAGTGAGTTCGTAGTTGACGAGTGATAGATGAGAGTGGAAGAGAAAAACATGTTGGGCCGACCCTACTTAGCGTGGAATAAGGGCAGGAGAATGATGATGAATTGGTATCTTTAAAACTGTTTTGTTTACTATTTTACTCCATTCAGAGGCGTGCAGTAGACACAATGACTAATCGATGATTTATTTCCAAAGATACGGGTATTTCAAGCATGTGCAACATGTTGTAGGTACAAAAAAAATCTATATGTTCTAACTTATTGCAACACTAACGAGATATCTCGTTTCTCGTCTCGACACGTTGCGCGTGCTCACGAGCATAGCTTCGGTCACGAAGTTGTAATGTTTTTATGATCGTGTCGTATTAAAATTAGACAACTGAAAAAAGAGCTAGGTCCACACCATCGTGTGGTTGCCTGATACCTCGGGTGGGGTGTCGCTTTTGGAACAGGCAGTATAATCTCCTAGTTTTATCGACTTGACGTTTCAAAGTGGTTATGATCTTATGATCTTATCGATAGAAATAGTGAGGTTTGAGATGTTGACGTACCTGGTATGTCCCAGGAGCGCGCGCTGTGCTGGTGGTGGCGGGGGGGGGCGGGGTGCGGCTGTGGGACGCACACAAGCACGCGGCGGGGGAGGACGCGCCCGACGCACACACCGACACGCAGGGAGGACACGACAAGTACGTACACACACTCTCTGCTCATATACTATCTCTCATTCACATCGTGTTGCCAGTATAAAGGGCGTTATCCACCGGTCAAACTGGTTCTCTATTTCATAAACTTTTACTTGATGGAAATTTTATTGCTACATGGAGACAGTGCTCTTGACAAATTATGCTTCCCGAACCCAGCAATCAAACCGGCTGCGAAAAGAAATTCGTTAAACTAATTTTTTGGCAATGTTGTTTAAATAAGGGACTGAAACCCTTTCTGATTTTCGGTACCGGTTTTGATGAATTCCGGTTACCTCTACGGTTTACATAACCTTTACTGAGATAACCTTTCTGTGAGAAATTGGTTACCGCTAAATATATTACCTTTTAATAAGTGTAACCATTACGGTTGTCCTCGAAAGAATCATAGCCGAAAAACAGAGAGATAAAAGATGCTAGAGTAGAAAGTGAAAGCGAGGCATCACAATGCTACGTTGCCGTTCCGCGGCACGTGTAATTTAGGTAATGTTTATTGGTTACCGGTATTTTACAACCTGTATCAAATTTTTCATTTTTTTAATGTTTTTGGGTAATTTTAACAGGTTACCGGTATTTCTAAAAACGGTGGTACCTTAAAAATACCTGTATAAAAAATACCGGTTTCAGTCCCTGGTTTAAATATGTAATGTTGTGTGATTGTGTGCAGGCCGAGGATCAACAGCGTGTGCGTGGCGCTGATAGACGGGGCGTGGTGGGTGTGGTGGGGGGACGAGGCGGGGCGGGTGTCGCGGCGTGACGTCACACGACACATGCGCACGCCCAGCCACGCGCGAGACCTCGCCGTCGGCGCGGAGCTCATAGTGAGTACCACCAGGCCTGTTCACCATGGTCTTCTGTACCTTGTTCTATTATTTATTTTGTGCTTTTACTACATAAATAGAAAAGTTTTAAGAAAAGTCACTAAGGCCTGACACAAATCGGCACGGGATATCTATTAGGAAACATTTTAATCCCTTGCTATCCCGTCCCGGTCTGCGTTGGCCTAAAGATATCCGTATCATCCAGTTTGAGCAAACTTTACAAATAAGTACTAATTGACTTTATGTCCGACTTAGATCCAAGGTACCGGCGCCGTGCGCGGCGTGGCCGTGGACTGGGTGTCGCGCCGCCTGTACTGGACGTCGGCGGGGGGCGGGGCGGGGGGCGGGGGCGGGGTACACTGCGCCGCGCTGGACGGCCGGCGCCGCACCACGCTCTACTTCCGGGACGACGCCGAGCCGGATGATATCGTCATCTACAATGAGACCAGGTATATGTGTACATTGAAGGATTGCATTCTATCATGTTTTAGCTGAACTGATGCGTGAGGTGCTTCGCTTATAAGTGCCTAAATTCTGTAAAATTAGATTAAGTGGGTATAAAAATAAGTTTGACATCGGTCGTGAACGTCGATTGCGTATAGACATGGAACTGCAACACAGGGCGACATAAGTGCAGTTAACGCCCGCGGCTGATGTCAGCGTAGAAAGAAAACAAGCCTAATCAGTCGTTCCTCTCTCAGACAGATGTTCTGGACGGACCGTGGGTCGCTGGGCGGGGTGTGGGCGGCGGGGCTGGAGGGCGGGGGCGCGCGGCGCGTGGTGTGGCGGCGCGCGCGGCGGCCGGGCGCGCTGGCCGTGCTGGCGCCCGCCGGCCGGCTGTACGTGCTGGACGCGCACCTCGCCGTGCTGGAGAGCGTGCGGGGGGACGGGGGGGGACGCGCCACCATCGCGCTGTTCGCGCAGCCGCCCCACCTGCCCAGGTCGCCGCATATATACATCAACGGAGGTCGGTGCTGCTTGCTTACTGTTGTTTCATTCTAAGAGCATTACTATTGCATTATCCCGGCGAGTAGGTACGTCAGTCTGTGTCGCAACAGATGGCTCACTTGAAGCGCATTTTGCTATAATTGTCTTATTTTCAATCAGTGCACTGTTTGTGACGCGTTCCAGTAAGGACCTATAAGCGTAAGTGAGCTCGGAATAATTATGCAGCAACTAGAAATTGTGTTGATTTAAAATCCAGATAAAATTTTTCTTTTTTTTTCTGTATGAAAATTTTCACCCACTTTTCTGTGTGCTATTGTTTACTCCGTATGTTGTGTTCGCAGAAGCTGTGTTAGCGACCAGCAACGTGACCCTCGGCGTGATGGTGGTGCGCACGGCGCCGTGTGCCCGCCTGGCCGTGTGGGAGGAGTGGGTGTGGTGCGCGGCGCAGCGGGGGGTGTGGCGGCTGCCCCGGCGCGGGGGGGCAGGGGGGGCGCGGCGGCTGCGGGCCGCCCCCAGGCCGCTGTCGGCGCTGGCGCTCGCGCATCCCGCCATGTTCCCACCACCGATAGGTGAACACCTTACCTTGTCAATAACACACCTTCAACAATAAACACGTCCCGTCCACAATTCTTTACTCTATTTGGAATATATTTACACAGTGTGTTACCTGGAATAACACAGGATATTGGTTATTCGAGTGAGTACCACGCGAGTTATTCGTATGAAGTCACAGGCGGGTACTCATTTTCTATACAGGGTCGACCCATATCAGACGAAAACGCGTGTCCAGTACGCGCGCTGCGCTAACGTCTCATCGAGTGTGTAAAATTGAATGTTTTGTCATCTAAAATGCCTGCAATGCTTTTCGTTGGGAAGAGTATAACTTTATACTGATTTTGTATATTTTTAGTATTCGTAAAAATGTAGACAGACTCTGTCAGGTCAGCTTTTGTAGATAAACCAGTTATAATGTACTGTGTGCCGCAGACGGGGACCCGTGCGCTGTGGCGTGCGACGCTAGCGCGCTGTGCGTGCGCGCCGCCAGCGCGCGCGCCGTGGCTTGCCTGTGTCCCGACGGACTCGTGCCCGCCGACACCTCTACTGATGTGAGTACATTGTTCATCACTGTTGGATGATATTAACACCAATAAGTAGTTTTAAGTTTAGTGTCCATGAACAGAACTAGATGGCACCACTAGCAATAATAGAACGCGCTATCATTCATTTGAGTAATATACAAACCTTCAAATATTGTATGTGTTTTAATTACTCGCCATCCCTTTGGTATCCTCGTCCGATATTGTTCAATCACTTTCAAACTATTTAGACACTAGCCCGTTGAGAACTATCGATGTGCATGTTATTTAAATGGTCCTCTAAATATAAAGTGATAATGTAAAATTAGCTTAGCTCGCATTTTTTCATACATGTGCGTCAACAAATTATGCCAGCTAAGCATACTTTTTTCCAGTTTAGCGTAGCTTAGTTTAGCTGGCGGTGGACGTTCCGCTTTTAAATGGCCATTTTGCGGTCTCAAGTTCTTGTGACGGCTTTCTCTTTCGGACGTCACCATAGACTCATAGAGTGTCATTAATACACGTGCTCCATGTACACCTCCCGTCCACAGAAGAACCTAACTTGCGTGATATCCCGGAGCGCGCTGGAGCCCGCCAGCCCTAGCGTGAGCGCGGCCGCAGACAACACGACGTGCCCGCTGTCGTGCGGCGCGGGCACGTGCACGGTGTCGGCGGGCACGGCGCGCTGCACGTGCGGCGCGCTGTACTCGGGCGCGCGCTGCCAGCACTACCGCTGCGCGCGGCACTGTCTGCATCGCGGGGTCTGCGTGCTGCAGCCGCACCCGCCGCCCGGGGAACACCCGCCGCCGCTCAAGGTAACACACATCTAGGAAATATATATATATATATATATATATACGAGTATATATATACTAATATAAAGTGTCAACTAGCATGCCGCTCAAGGGGACAAGTGCAGTAAATTCACTAAATTTAGATCATACATATATGTTCCGACCAACCATAGAAATTTATATTCGATGAGAGACGAAAAATATTACACTGTCGTCTGATACCAACATTCTTCTGTACAAGAATGTTTAAACACAAAACTGTATAAATCATGTTCAACAACTAACAAACTTACTTCTACCTTTATAACATAACATAGTTCTCAGTGACGCACCCAGACCCTCACGTGTGCTCCTCCCTCACAGTGTATCTGCGTGCAAGGGTACAGCGGCGCGCGCTGCGAGACGCCCCCTCCCCCCGCGGCCCCCGCGCCCCCCTCCCCCCCCGGCGGTGCGGAGGGGTGCGCGGCGCTGCGCTGCGTGAACGGCGGCGAGTGCAGGCAGCCCGGCGCCGCGCCGCACTGCGTCTGTCCGCCGGAATACTACGGTACGTTGATACTCTACTCCACAACCGAGCTGAACACGCTGCCAGAGTGTAGCTGCTGACGAATGGGACGAGGAAGCACAACGAATGCTCTCTTTTGATTTTATTTTAAGGCAAACGAGACTTTGTTATTGAATAGTTAATATTCTCCTTTTGTGACGTTACGTTGTCGTCCAGGTGTGCGCTGTGAGCAGTGTGTGGGCGGCCCCGTGTGCGGCGCGGACGCCGTGTGCTCCGCGGGGCGGTGCCGTGTCGACAGCTGCGACTACTGCCTCAACCAGGTAACCTCCACCGGATACCGCTCCCTTCACCGGCACGTTTGTAACACTGCAACATATCGATGTTACTGTAATAACTTGCATTTTAGTTATATTCGTGTGAAGTAAACGTTCAATAATGTTATACTGAGTTTTTCCTGGTGAAATCGTAATGTTGCGTATTCGTCCCTAGGGCGTGTGCGTGTCGACCGGCGGAGGCGTGACGTGCTCGTGCGGCGGGGGGTGGAGCGGGGAGCGGTGCCAGCGGCGAGCCTGCACGGACGACGCGTGCAGGCATATAGCGGGGGGAGGGGGGGGAGGGGGGGAGCGAGGCAACGACGTGCAGCCCGCCAGGGGGAACCATGCGGGTGAGTGGGGGAGAGGGGCGGGGGGAAGGCTTAGTCAGAGTTCTCAGCTCAGCCGACCATATCCGCAGGAAAGACAATGGTCGATAGTTACGAGTGGGGCTGACTAGCCGCGGGTTTCCTCACGATGTTTTCCTTTACCGTTTAGAGCTCGGGTTAATGTGCAGATAAAGTTTTCGCAACGAAAAATCCGGAATTTGAATTCGAATTAGCACGGCCGGAATTCGAACCCACGACCTACGAATTGAAATTCGAGGTACATCCAACACCGGCTCGAACTCGAACAAATTTGTTTACTTATGTATTCTTTTATCTGTGCTTATATTGTTTATGAATAAGAGGGAAACCTAGGGAGTAGAAATCAATGGGAAGAGAATGCACGCATATAGCAATAAGTTGTATCGTGTAAATATAATGCTATGACGATTACAAATTCCCAGCCTAAAATACATAGTCGTTACTATCTCCGTGTGGTAATGGACGAGCCTATGATAATGATATTGATCAACTCGTCGTGTCACTTCTGCGAACCGGAACCTGTCCGGCGCGAGTTTCGCGAAATGTTGCGTAACAAGCGGTTTTCCCGGTGGGTACCTACTAGGTAAGTACCCTGTCTTTGTTGTCAGGTCACTTAACAAACATGTTCCTAAAATATTTGAGTTTTCTTCTGCAATATATTAGATGACAAATACTGCCCCATATAGACCAAAAAACTCTATATTTAAATCTAAGTTGATGGAAAATAAAAACTTTTTCTATTCTATTCTAAGTTTTACATTGGTATACTTATAACCTGCTCCTCTCCCATCTGGAAGCTGGATATTTAAATACCAAATAGAACTTAGGACACATAATTCAACACAATTCCTAAAAAATACCTAAGAAAGGTGTGATATGAAAGGCAATCACATCCATCAAAACAAACAAACTGACGCATGTACAATTATTCATACTCATAAGTAATTATACAAGCGTAATTATACGTAAACAATACATGCGTCTCTAATTCGTGCACGTGTCTCGCAGACGCGTCTCGTTGGGAACTAGTTTCCCGCCAACGTATACTCGTACTGTACCACTGAAATAATAATAGTACAAGTAGGTACCTACCTATACTTAGCACATCACTTAAGCTACCTTCTGTTGTAATATGAGGTGTGATTTTATTGTACCTATAATAGTAGTACGTTGGTAGGTACTGGGTTTAATAAGGCTATTCGAGAAAATCTAAATGAAGTCTCCAAAAATCCTGACGGTAAACTTATCCGATATATCCGACAATATTATATCATCTACAATCTCTAATGTGCATTTTAACAGTGGGCTTGGCAGCGGCCAACTCCACGGCTTCTGTTTACAAAAACATGTTCCGAAAACTTATTTCTCTGCAATTGTTTTGTAAGCATACGAACTTAAGTATAAATAAATAAATATCCTTGGTAATCTTACACGGCGTCATCTAATCCCAAGCATAGCTAAAACTTACCTACTTGACTATAATGAATTGTAATTTCGAATTCATAAGATAATGAATATTGGTGGCGTTTCTGCGGGTGATCTTAGCACACCTAGTACAATTAGATGTTTCTTTGTTGAAATACGGTTTCCTGTGATTTTTTTACCTTCTAATAAATCAAAATGTAGGAAAACTATGATAGAAACTACCCGGAATACATATTTTTAGTTTCGTCTATGTTTTCCTCAATCAGAGGTTATTTACTTAAGTAGTTTTTTCTTGACCATCAGAGTGATGTGATGATGCTGATGAGTCAATTTGCAAACAAGTTTTTTTTAAGGCTTTCGTGGGTAATTTACCGCGACCGTAGCGACTGATGCACGGACACTAATGCAATAATATTGTTATTATTGAGACATTATACTATTCTCATTTATTTATTTATTTAATACTTACTTTATTACAAATACACTTAAATACAAATACAAAGTACAATTGGCGAGCATAATGCCAAAGGCATTTTCTACCTGCTAACCAACCAACATAAGGAAAAAGTTTAAAGGCGTGCTAATTTATAAAATAAATTAAAATTGTCAAAATTTCAGAATAATAATTCAGTACTATATCAGTCATCTGGTTACCATAACGCAAGCATTAAGTAGCTTTAGTTTGGGACTAGGTGATGCTGTGTGAAATATCCAATGTCAATATTCATTTAATAAGTAAAGTAAGTAATTAAAAAAACCTGCCATCAACCAGAAATGAGCTGATGATCTTCGAACGGCTGATCAGATTTCTTTAGGCTAAACACTCCCTGAAGACACCTTTCAAACAAAAAAATAATCAAGATCAGTTCATCCGTGGAGTTACGTTGTCTTAAATAAACACAACACAAATACATACTACAAATTTATAACACCGATCTTAAACTTTTTTTGCATCTTAGAAATTATGAATAGAATAGAATAGAAAAAAGTTTATTTTATGAAACCTTTAAATTAAATGCGTCCAATATTTTCCAATTCTAATTTCTTTCCCCGTAATGTCGCGTGCCAGAACGTAAATAGATCGCTTACATAAAAGGTCTACAAATATTACCACAAAGGCGGCGAAGTTCAGCAGCTTATCTCCAGACAAATTGCAACTTTATCACTGCTAGATACGGTCGATAACCGCCAGAGAAATTAGTTCCATTGGTATTACGAAAGGCATATGATGTTGTGCCTTATGTGGAAGGTTTTACGGGTGGAAGTAGCGTGTGCTTGATGATGCAAGCTGCGCGACCTTGGCCTTCCGACCTCGTACGTACACAACTTGCGAAGCTGCCCGATCGATCGACCCGACAATACAAACTGAATTGATTACATACACATCTTCTTTAATAAATTATGCAACTTATTTCACACGAAGTTGACCTTGAAATGCAATATTTAAATGCTTTAATACATTTTATAATTCTTAACTAAAAATGTTGATGTGTTCGTATGAGCTGATGGCAAACTCTTTTGACGAAGTTTTTAGGCCGCCTTAAGGCCATTGTCATGGCTTAAAAGCCGGGACTGACATGTTAACGTGATGCCCTCCGAAGCACGAAAGCGCTCAGCTGTTACTGCCATTAGCGGTCACCCATCCAAATGCTGATGTAACTCTGTTTGAGACGTCTTGTTTGATAGAAAATGAGCACAGGAACCTTAACATAAGGAAGTAAGTTTAAACCTTCAGTCAGAGTCCGTCTGCGGTCATTATAGTAGAGGTGGCGGCGTTTGGCTACCGAGACCCTCCCTTTAGGTTATGAACAATAACTTAATTTGTAGCTATATTTAATTACTTTCCAATCTATTATTCCATATACCATTAGACAAGGGGCCTTGTGCCCAGTGCCCCCGGGCCCTTACGGCTTAGTCTGACCCTGCTCTACTGTCGGTTCTTGTTGGCTGGGCAGCTGACGGTCAAAGCGGCGCCTCTGGCGGGGCTTACCCGCCACAGTGGGGCAACTCGTGTGGAAACCCCGCCGCTGCGTCACACTGCTATGTTTAGTTCCTTGGAATTATCGACACAAGAGTTTCTAAGCATTACATTTAAGGAAAATAGCACCAACTATGTCTTGACTATTATATTAGACCACCACTTTATTCCTTTAAAATGTGTCCACTGTAGTTCTCTCGAAAATAATTATGTGACTGAAAAGACTTAACTAAAGGGTTCCTAACGCGGTACACAAACGGAAGTGTCAGATACAAAAGTAATTACATAAAAACCTTGACTTCAAGCATCGACATTCACAAATCATAAAATAACAATTAACTAATTAAAATTTGTAATTACTTTGCAGTTAAGAGTTTCGGTATTTAATTTTATGCAAACTTATGCATAATTCCGCTACCTGCAGGATTGTTCGTTGAGAACTCGAGATTATTTCATAAGATAAATGTGAGATTCATATTCTTCGGCAATTCAGTGTCATTGAGAAGTCACACGTGCTCTTAATTACATCATACGTACCTACTGGCACCGGCGTTATTGACTGAGCTTTCCTCTGCTACACCAACGCTGAATATCATATAGTTTCATCACATTGTAATTGCCAGATTCCAGTCTCAAATATCCTATCTATTTGCTCACTGTGGTTAGATAATTGTAATTCTTATATATAAAATATCTTACCACATTGCAGTAAACCACAGACAGTTTATTGAGACTGGCCGTAAGATGGTCACTAGCGGGAGAGAACCTGCGGCTTTAGACCACTAATGTCATGACCTGGCACTGGCACAATAAAAGAAACACACGTTCTTTTTTAATCGAACAATAAATCAACGCTTAAGATTATAACTAGTTTCGACAGACATCGCTGTCTAGAGTTATTACTTGTTACTAAGGAAAATTGAATCGTTTTGGTGTGACTACCAACCAAGGAACACAAATCTACATTGCTGATGCTCGTCCAGACTTGCGTCGCATATTTTAAATCCGAAAACAGCTAAATAAGTATTAAGTAAGTTATTTTATTTTTATTTTGAAAAATGTCCACTCTAAGCTCCTAATTCCACTACAAGTTACTAGCGTCTTTCAAAGTCAAACTCTTAATAGCTTTCAAAGAAGGAATCCACTTTAGTCTTTGGAAAGCGGAACTAGCTCTGTAAAACCAACAAACAATCGTCTAAAGAGCTCAAAGAAGCCTTGCAAGCTCGCATCTTATTCTCGAGGCGACATTAATCTCCCTCTTGCCCCGCGCCCGTGGCCGAGCCGAGCCCACTCGGCTGGCTCGCTCGGAGTGCGGCGAGCTCCGTGACGCCGCCGCGCCGCACTGCGCCACTGCACCCAGTGCCGCCAGACGACCAGACACATTTGCACTAATGTCCCATTGTCTCTCTACCATACATTATTGCATCATATTCGAAACTATTCAGATCATGCACATAGCTTTACTCAATTTTGACATGAAAGAACGTATTTTTAAGCGAATCAATGTAGAAAAATCATGATTGTGATCTTTCTGGCCTTATCCCACATTTTGTGAGGTCGGCACAAAGTGAATTCTTTCTTTTGTCTATATACGCCGCAAAATTAAATTAAGAATAAACGATCAATGTGATCCTCCCTATCGCCAAAGCGTTTTAAAACTTGTACCTATAATTTGATACAAAGTTGCTAAAATCAGGCTAGCAAATTTTGTGGCACTGTACGAGGCCTAGTCGTTGCCATGGCGACGCCTCGTAAACTTAAACCCGATCGTAGACAAGGTCTACGCAAATTGTTACGTAAGAGCCCCGGCATCGGCAGCCAGCGCAGCCGCGCCGCCCACGCGTGGGCTCCACTCGAGCAGGGGTGAACTATAAATTAATATAACTTGTTAAAGTTACTGACCGCTTCAATTACTTGGTTCCGGTTTTATGAGCGAAGAAATTAAACTCGCATGAACGTTATCATAACTCTAAATTGGTGTTGCCTATTTTACGATCGTTAGGAGTTACGGATTGGTAATGTTATGAGAGCGCTCTATACTTTCTTTGTTCTACTAATTAGTTGTACGGAAGGGTTTATTTCACGCCTTAATGCCCTAAGCTGGATAAAGACGTCAGTGACACGGCTTTTCAGAACATCTTATCAGTATTTATTACGTGAGCTCGGTTCGGCCGGCAGTCGCGGTCGGACGGCAAGCTGAGACGCGCGTATTAATTTACGATTAAAATATTCATCTACGGTACTACGAGTGTAATGTTAAGGAATTAACTGAAAATATAGTGAACGTGGATATCAGTGACTGTGTATAAATAAATATTTTTTTGTTGAAATATAATGTTTGTGCATCGGTTGAATATCTGGCGATAATGGATATTAATATTGATGTTATAGTGTTTTGTTACTGACAAGTTTATGAACAGTTTAAAAACAACGAAAATAGTTTAATTCGCTTGGATTCCAACAATAACGATGGGTCGAAGAAAACGTGAAAGCCTTGGTGAGCATTTATCGCATTCAAACGAACTATAAATATAAATAACATAATTTATTTGAATTGAAAGAACATTTAAATTCAGCGGCAGAAGCTTGTTCAAAATAAATTTAAAATGATCTGCCAAGAATATCAAAAACATTCTTTACGCTATCGAATTGTATTTGGAAAATCTCTAAATCTGCTTTAGGAGAGCTATTTCGGTTTCTGTCCAAACTTGGCATTGAAGGCCTCAATGGCCCAGAGGTTGTGTAAGACTACTTCAGTGGTTCCTAACCTTTTCAAACTTGTAACTTCTTCGAAATGTCGATGAAGCATATTTTAATTCTAGACTAGATCATTGTTTTTCTATTAAAATGTCATAATTTAATACGGACCGTTTGTGTGCATCTACGGCACCATTAAAAATTGTTCTATGTTAGACCTTTTCTATCACATGTGGTACAAGGACTTGGTCTCCCGTACGACGACGTGTAGGCGCTTCTAGGTAAATGTTTATAGTGCGCTATTCTTGGCTGCCGTATGCAAACAATCTATAGGTATTGTTTGTAATAGTTTTCATTGAACTAGCGAAAATTTACAGATCAAAAGCGTTCTAAAAATAGGTCATTTCTTTGACTTATACTAGAGCCCTCTACACCACCCATGCCATGTTAATTACTTATCTACAATCGCTTTAAAATGTATAGAAATTGTCATTTGATGATAAGTGACCATGTAATAAGTGTCAAATCACAGGATAAGCGATGATAGAAAGAGAATCGACACGAAGCGTTTGTAATATGGCTATAGCTCTGATGTCTACTCGTAGGTTTAAATCAAACATCACACGCTCACCTCAGCCTTGACCTCTGTAGTCTAACATTCTAAGACGAAATTTTACGTAGGTATTAAATTAATATACAATTTGCATTTTAAAACAACTTTTCGAAATGTTTTAGTTAATAAATTAGTTCTTACTAGTTTTATGAGCGAAACCTTAAGTTGTGCATACACAAAGTGTCATCAACATTGTCGTTAAACTGACCTTCCCTAACATTACCTTTATAATTGATGATCACATTGTGTTCTTCGTTTGAGCGCATCGATGAGCAATAATCTGCTTTCTGACGTACTTCGCTAATTAATTCATTAAAATTTTTTGTAAAAAACAACCAGCTGTATGGTTCACGAAAATCGTTGAAGCCGTGTGTCCGAGATTTATATTAATGTATCATATCAAACAAAAAGTATTATAAAGGTGGTGTGTACGTGTGAATGTCTGTTACTACGATATCTCTTTAAAAAATAAATAGCACTTTTAATGATCGGCACGAGGCGCTCGTGCGAGCTGAATTGCACTTCGTGTCGTCGTTGTAGACTCGCTATTTAAATGAATGTTGTCCCGAAGGCGGTCTTCTGTCCGTGTTCTATAATATATCGTGTGGTGTGGTGTCGTTCCAGACGGCGCCTCCGCGGCGGGTTGCGGGGGGGTGCGGTGCCTGCACGGGGGGCGCTGCGTGCCCTCGGGCGGCGAGGCGGGCTGCGCGTGCGCGGGCGCCTGGGGCGGCGTGCACTGCGCGCTGTACGTGGGACACGACCACGCCTGCCTCGCCGCCTGCGCCGCGCCCGCGCTCTGCGTGTGGGGACCAGACCGTCAGTATCTATACTATACCTACCACCACTTCCCCCTTATGCATCTACTCCTACTCCGACTGTAGAGCGATGGTCTCCCCTAAAATATTCCATGTAAAGACAAGTAGCTATCAAGTTTTGTTCAGATAAATGACACCCTACTTTTACTTTCATGTTGCAGTGAGTGAAACAGAAGCCGGACCAACTTACTGTGCGTGTCCGCTGGGCGCGACCTGTCCCCTCCCCGCGCCCCCCTCCTCCTCCTCCCCCTCCCCCCGTGGGGCGGGGGCGGGGGCGGGGGCGGGGGCGGGGGCGGGGGCGGGGGGCGCGTGGCTGGCGGCCACGCTCTCGCTGCTGACGCTGGGCGCGCTGGTGGCGGCGCTGCTCTACCTGCTGCACAGGAGACGACAGTGAGTTGTGATCATCATCCTACGCCCTATGTGTACCTTCTATTCGCAGATTCATTTAATAAACAGACGTGAAACACAAACTTTCAGAATTACAATATCAATAGCATTATAATTCGCGTTACTTCCTGAACTATTTATATATTGGTGTGTAATGCGCGTGCTTGTTCCAGCGGTCTGTTCGTGCACGCGCGTCTGTCTGACAACGTGGAGATATCCAACCCCATGTACCTGGCCGGGGAGGACGAGGACCCCTCCCCCTCCCCGCCGCCCCCCGCCCCGCGCCCCGCGCCCGCGCACCGCGCGCACATACCACCACGACCACTCTCTGTAAGTACCTACATTACATTCAGCCCTCAGCCCCTCTACTTTACAACCCTAAAACCATACTGCATTGGAAACATTAACAAACATAAATAGAACTGTGATTATCGTAAGTAGAGGCCCTGCTGCTTTACGAAGAGTACCACACTATCTCCTCTCCGCATTCTATCGATGTGATCTTTACGACCTCCCTCATTTTCTGTCTCTTCTGCTCAGGGCTTTAAAAAAAAAGAAGACCAAACTGAAAGACTTGGTAGATTTAAAACCTTCTCCTAGTAGCCTCCTAGCAGCAGCCCGATCCGAGGACTGCGGTTCTCTTGCGCAGGTTACCCCAAGCAATTTTTTTCACATTTCTTTTCAGATCTTTGGGCATCATATCAAAGTTATGTCGTGATGTTATGAAAATGTAATATTTCCGATAAATAGGCACACATTGTCACTCGTTAGGTCATCAGTGTTTTATGGTTTTGTCCATGGCCTATTCAATAATTAATCTGACATTTTGTTACATTCGCAGAATGGAGGCAATCATTTTGCAAATCCTGTCTACGAGAGCATGTATGCGCCTCAACAGGACATGCCGATAGAGGTAAGATGGCCGATCATCATACATCATACTATATTATAAATGCCAAGTTTGGATGGATGTTGTTTATTACTCCTTCACGCAAAAACTACCGACCGGATTTGGCTGAAAATTCGTATGAAAATAAAATAACACATAGGTACCCTAAGATACTTTTTATCCCGGTTAGTATCACGCGAGCGAACTCGCGGGCGTTTGCTAATTAAATATGTATAAACCAAAATGCATTACTTTAATCATAAGTGTACATTTATATAATCGTAAACAAATCCAATAAAGATGCATGAGCTAGTCAATTGATAATCGATTACCTGCGGTTCTCATGATTTTATGCGCCATTAGAAGTAATGCAGAGACCCGACAGTGGGTCGTTCTAGCCACCTCGTTATTTTTCTTTTGTTTTAAATCCATTACAATTCCACATTTATCTTAATGAAGCAATCATGAGGTGTGTCTGGTCAAGATGAGTTTTTGTGGGTTAGGACAGTTTTTTGTGGCGATATGGCTCCATGCCAACAACTATACGTAGTTGTCTGTCACCTTGAGCTGTGTACCTGTTATCACATGCTACCTAGGTGTATAAATATATATTATTGTAGGTAAATGTAGTACAAGTTTGCTGTATGATGTGAGTTTTTAGGCTATTTAAAGTCACCCGTCACGGCCGTCATGGCATGACGGAACCGGCAATTTTAAGTTGACCTCCGAAGCACGAAAGCGCTCAGCTGTTAATAGGACCACTCTAAACGGTGTTTAACTTGAACGATATGTCAAGAACGTCTTAGCAAGCTTCGCCACGGGTGCTTCAACAAGCACGTGATATACAAGGAGATATTTAGCTAAACTAAATGTTTGTTCCAGGAGCACGCTAACCTTCTCTCCGAGGGTCCGGGAGACGCCTCGCCGACTCCGGCCGAGCGCGCCGCGCTGCTGTAGGCCGCGACAATGCAATGTGCACCCTACGCCATTAGCGGAGGGTGTGTAACAGTGCGCCCGATGGAAACTGACTGGCTTAGGAGTAACCACTTCTAGGATTTGAGACGCGGACCAGGCTCGTGTATTAACTATTTTCATATCGACTATTTATTCGTAGCTGTATGTTATTCGTGTTACAATCCGACGTCAAGGCCTAATGGTTGACATGTTAATCTATTCGTAGTCATCGATTTCGATGAATAAATTAATTCCACTTTGCCAAATTCGGTTACAGAACCATTGATTATTATAATTTAGGATTAGTTCGTAGAATAGTTTTGATGAGTTTGAGATGTTCGACTTACGAGTATGCAGGTTGTAGTGACTTTTAGTAATCATTTCGTGTAACTTAAGTTGTTGAAAAGCACTAAGCTTTTATTTTCCTGTCGTATGATTTGTTGAATTCACAATAATAATCTCCAAACACAGATCTGACTTGACTATCGATAAGTTTCTGATTTATGGTAAGTTGCATAATATTATTTCTAGAAAGTATAAATGTGATGAATTTATAATTGTAAATACTCCTTTAGATAAAAACATGAGTAGCTAGAATAAGAATTAAATTAATATGATCGGAACAATTAATACTCAATTAGTATCTCAATCGGACTGTGCCATAAACTCGAAACTATTTCGTGTGGTAGAAATATCAAGGTTGTTTTAGAAAATTCAATTTGGTTAGACTTAATTAAATTATATATTTTTTTGAATAATTTAAAGTGTTGATGAAACAAATTATTACGTTAGACGACGGCCAGTTTAGTTTTAAGAGGCCGTAGGTAGCAAATATGTGGTTGGAATCGTATTAGATCTCAAAATCCGTGAAAGATACCACCTTATAATGTTTGGAGAAATTAAACTTTGAACTTTTATCTTGCGTTGTGCCATTTTAAAAACATGATTTGAGTAAATTGTCTCGATAATATATTTTTTTGAAAATTACATGTTTTCTGAACTAATTGCGTTTCATCTCAAGAAATACAAATTAGTTTGGTTTGGTTTTTGTCTTGTAAAAAACTCTAGAATGATTACTATGAAATTGGAATTCAATTTTGTCGATTGGTTGATTAGTTAACTTGTAATAAAATAAAAACGTCAAAGAAAGTTTTCAGTCAGATAATCCGCTCGGTCCCTGCCTTTTCACTCCCCGCCGAGGCGTCACAGAGTGTGGACGTGTCGCTCTGTCTCGTCCCGCTTCCCATTTATGCCGTGCGTAAATAGAAAGCGGGAAATTTAAAATTATTCGAAATATTTAAACTTTCGATAGGTATCATAAAATTTGTTTGTAAGTACCTACCTAGCTGGGTAGACAGAGATAGAGGTTGATAAAAATAAATAATGATAAAAATAAAACTTACCAAAAATTGTTGAAAAAATATTGAAAGGTATGGTAAGTAACCATACCTACCAATGTACGGAATATTTAGGCGCTGTTTCTTTGTTGCGATTAGTTTCTTTCTACCGTAATACCTAGGTATTTATTTTCACAGCAGTCAAGGTCAAGGTACAGTGTAGGTACCTACCTTACCAAAATCTGAACGTGAGATGATCAATAAAATGAGATCGTATACCTACTGCTTGGCTGGATGTGATTCAAATTGAAAATGTTTCCGTAAGACTGTAATTTGCCTATGAAGGTCTACCTACCTACTGTATACCTACCTACTCACAATACAATAAATATTATATCGTTGGACATGTAACAGCGCCATCTAGTCCCAAACTAAGCAAGCTTGTATTTTGCGGTTTACTGATAAACAACTTAGATACTTTTTTTTGTAAACACATAGGTAAAGTAGATACTTATTTATATAAACATAGAAACACCCAGACTCCAAAGAAATATTTGTAGATCATACAAATATTAGTTCCGCCGCGGGGATCGAACCCGGAACCTCGACTGTATCGCAGGCGGGCTTTCGCCCATTGCGCTACAGAAAAGGTCGTCAATACCTATAGGTATACTTACCTATAGGTATAGGTATACTTACCTATAGGTATTGACGACCTTTTCTGTAGCGCAATGGGCGAATACCTAGTACTACCTACCATTAGATGTACTTACTCATCTAATGGTAGGTAGTACTAGGTACTTACCTATAGGTACTTGTCAAAACTTTTCCATGTATTCTTCCATTTAGGTACTTACCTAATTATAAATTGCTAGGTATTACCTATAAAATAATTTGAAATTTACATATAAAAAAACATTATAAGTAATTATTTATTCAGTGCCAACAGTGCCGGCCAAAGACAAAATAGACTAGGTAGTCTATGGTGCGCCGGCGCATAAGGCGAAGAAGCGCAGCAAAGATCACCATTTACTGCCAAAGCATTTTCGTCTTTAGCTGCGTTGATATAGGATCAAAATTTTAAAATCATTGTGATTACTTGTTGTGTTAGTTAGATCTTATTTAATTGGCTACAAAGACGAAAATGCTTTGGCAGTGAAGAATATTGTTACAACTTTTCTCTGCACATCTCCATAAATACGCGACAACCATTATTCACTATCCCGCTCTTTCGACGAGACAATCTACCTATTCTGTTTTCTTCTTATTCATTCTCATTCTCATTCGGGAATGTGTGCGAAATGAACTAGGTAGGTACGGCAGATTTTGAAAGAACATTTTCTAGTACCTAAGTAGATACTTGGATTGGATACTTTCGATCCGATCCGGCATGTAGGTAGGTATGTGTATCGATCCGTGAGATCGTATAGGTACCATTGTATCGATCGATACAAATAAGCCGACTTATAAGTAAGTACCTAACTACCTACCTACTTATTTAAAAATATACCTTTTTTATACCTACCATTTGTATATTATTTTATTCCACTATATTATGAGGCAGTAGGTAGGTACCAACGTATCAATTCTACTTATTTAAAAATATACCTACTTACCTTTTTTATACTAATAAATAAAGCGAATTGAGAAACTCCTCCTTTTTGAAGTCGGTTAATAATTTGAAAGTTAGATTTATTCATAATCGCACATTTCACGCGCGCGCGCCCCCAAGCGGACCTCCCCCTCCCGCCCGCCGCGCGCCGTTGTCACCACCCCGCTTGTAATGTTTACGAAAAAAAATAAAAAATATAGGTACTTACCTTTTTTATACCTAGGTACCATTTGTATATTATTTTATTCCAATAAATTATGAAGCAGTAATAGGTAAGTAGGTACCAACGTCTCAATTTGTGTATCTTTTGTCAACTGGAACTCAATTTTTATGTTCAAATAGAAAAAAAAAAAAAAAGAGTGCAAAAAGATCGCATGGCGCGTACAGACTTGAGCTTGCCATCATAAATTTCACATCAAGGGCTGTGACCACTAGGCCAAATTGATCGTACTTGATGCGACGAAAATATCAACCAGGCTGTCAACTCGCTAAAAACGAGTCGGTGCACGGGCGTCGACCCCGTGTATAAATCAACGCAATCGGTCGACGTCGTGAGTGCTGCCATCTTTTGATAGCTAGTCGAACTGATATTATCGCGATTCGATTGGTTGCGTGATTCGTCCAATCGAACTGATTTATCGCTTTATTTAGGGCGAGTCGGCGCGTTCTTAAGTGAGTCTACATACCGATTGTGTTAGCTAACGCAGGCAGCTATTTGATGCATTTTTGGCCGCTACTTAATGTGATGTTTTTTACGTAATCTTGTGTAAAACAAGAGCGGATATATTAACGAAAATCAATTCGAGTTAGTACAATGAATTTTTTGATCTTTGTATGAGTTGTGATATTTTGTATGATATTAGTACTCTTTTGTTAGTTAATTGAAGGAAGTATCCTTGACGAATCGACAATTTCTTATCTGTATGCATAATGTTAAGTATAATGAAATCAAGAATAAATGAATCTCAAAAATAATGTCTTTTGCAACCACCTTCATAATTCCTTAAACTTTAGCGACACTCGACTTCAGTTGGGCTATTCAGTGTGTGAATCCCCTCACTGATGTCGCTAATAGCCTACTAGTGCCACTAGTCTCTAAATTAATCGATTTGGAACTCTTTGAAGTTTCTGCGCAGAGAATTCGAGAACTCTTGATGAAAATCATTCGCACGAAATTTCGTTTTCATGGATAAGAATAGAATCCTTCGCTTCATTTCACACATTTCAATAGTATTACATTCAATGATACCACACAATAATATTAAAGTAAATTTATTGATTGCTTAATCATTTTATTTTACAATCGACATAATATTTATCTTACAACTAGGACTTTGTCCACATGACGTGTCATACAATGACCGTATCAGGCACGGAAAGAAATACGATTATATCACTTGGCCGTCTGACGGCACGGTGATGGACCGGCTGACCGGCTCATAATTATTCAATACAAAGAAAAAAAATTGCATAGCACGTTACAATCACGGTCATGGTATGGCACGATTCAATCGGAACAAAACACTATTTCACTTAAAAAACTATCCTGAGTTATACTGGACATCATAATAAAACACGGGAAATTATTCACGTAAACATATCGTCGATATATTCCGGAGGTGCTCCCATAAAAATGTGAGGATCATAGAAATGCACCTGAACCACTAAATTACTTCTCTTGAATTTGAAGTCGGTTTATTCTTTCTTTTTCATCTGCCACTTGTGAGTAATTTCCCGTGTTATTATTAAAGAAAATGATGTTCAATAGAAGTCGTCCGCATTGTACGTGTGTTTGTTGGTCGTGTTCTTGACCTGGTCCTGCGCGAGGTACATCTGCGCGAGCTGCTGCGCCGCCGTGCCCTGCTCCGCCGTCTTGTCCGAGCGCACTCGGACGAACCTGGAAGCGCACGCTTGTATTACTTGCAATCAAAGCTACCACTGTCTCCATTTAGGGCTCGATGGACAAGAAACAAGCCTCGCAGCGTAACTCGGAAATAGCTAACACGGTAACGCAGTGTCCTAGGCTGGTGAATTCTTTCACCACAATAGCTCGTAAGGGACATCACAAACTTGCGCCCAAGATAATTGACTCAAATTAATAATAGAGCTTTACAGTTTTCCTCTGTCATGTGAAGAACTGACCGATCGTGTCGTTACTGTTGTAATGATTCTTCCAAAATAACATTTTGCTCAGGAGACTGTTCAGTCTCTGCGTTCTTCGCCAGGCAATCGTACCAGGGAACAGCATTGCGTCGCTGACACTGAACGTGAAGACATATTCAATTCAATTAACTTTTGCAAACATCGTTAAACATTTTGATTAAAAATAAGATAATAGGGCACTACTCATAAAGGGTAACTTTTGCATGCAACACAAGTCCTCAGGGCGTTCACTGCTATGGAAGTCACGAGCCGAACAACTCAATGCGCCCGTAGCGCTCGACATAAGAGCCTTTAACACCTTTCTTTTTACTTGAATAAGCTCTGAAGCTGTCAATTAAGTATACCTAGGGAATCTGAGCGAGATGCCCTTCTCTGGATCCACCAGTCCTATGGCGGCGCGGTGCGCGGGAGAGAGCGAGATGTCTGCACAGCGCACCTCCCACACGCACGCCGCCTCGAACCACGCGTCCGGCTCGTGGCTGCTGTCGTAACTGTAACGAAACATACATAGGATTTCGATCACAATCGTTGAGTAAAGTTCAATTAGCTTAGCTGGCATAATGAACTCGGGAAAGTGTTTTGAACTTTATTTTATTGGCTTCCCACTGGAGCTTTACTATTGAGATGACACTGATGTGAAGAAAAAAACCAGGCCCACACCCTGTGTTGTCTGATTTTTTCTTGATGCGTCGCGTTTGAACAGGCTGTAGAATCACCTAGCTTTTAGACGTTTCTGCCATCTAAAGGTTCTACTGTATAAATTATTTTTGACTTTCTACTGATAAACTGATAACATGTATAAATTATTTTTGACTTTCTACTGATAAACTGATAACATACTGACAATAATAACCTTTTAGGAATTGGGATTGAGCTTCTACTTTGGAGTACAACAATTTTCCGAAATATGTATCGCACCACTACCCAAGTAGTCTATAATAAGTTCCCTCACGTGTAATAGTTCCTGGGCTGCGGTATCTTGTGGTTGTTGAGCGTCTCGGTGAGGGTCGCCAGGTCCTCGTCGCTGAAGCCGGTGCCGAGCTTGCACAGCGACTGCAAACAAAACAATTGTCACTACATTATCATCGTAACGAGTTTCTGCACATGTCACCACGAGGCATACTTTGGATTTGGTGTTAAAAATGTGTTCGACGACAATGCGAGGGAGAACATAATTATAAAATGTCAGTTTCCTGGTAAGTATTAAAATTGCTTGGTAGCTTCCTAATCTTGCTTCCTTTCCTGGTAGAGGTCAGTATGAACCAGAAGCGTCAGTATGTCTTGCAGAGTGAATGTTTACAGGCAGGGTCAATTACCAGTATGTGCTTAGTCAGTATGTGTATGCTAGCCAAGTTACTATAAGCCAAAAACGATGCATCGTGACAATAATCGCAGGTCAGCTTAAGTGGGTTATTCTTCCGTATTCAGTTTCCACCAACATAAGCTGACCTGCGATTATTGGCACGATGCATCGTTATCGTTTTGTATAGTAGACCTACTGATATCTCAGTATTGGTTTGAGCGAAATTGACTCGAATGAATTAATAAAATATTTTTTAGTTAGAATTAGAGTCCTGTTCTACCTGGTATGTGTCGGTCTCGGGGTCCCTGCAGGCGGCGAGGAAGCCCCCGTAGTGGTCCCGTCTCCGGCCGCGGCCGCGGTAGGCGCCGATGATGACCACGTCGATGGTGTCGCCCACTCCCTCCAGGTAGTCCTTCTTCAGCTGGAATGTGGATGGTGATCCTTCTTATACGTTCATAGTTAAGTATCGCATACATAAAATCACGGCTCTTTCCCAAGGGGGCAGAGAGCACGGATCTCCACTTTCTACGATCCTGACACACCTCTTTCGCCTCATTCACTCTCATTACATTCTTCAGTATTTACATAACATTCTTTATTCTCATCACATTCTTCATATAAAGTAAGTAAATTACTAAATCAATTATTTTAGAGTTAGAGTAATAAGTCCCACCTTGAGCCAGTTGTGTGACCGTCGTGCTATATCGTACTTGGCGTGGTCCCCGGTGAGGGTCTTCACCATGAGTCCCTCGCAGGAGCCGCGCACCGCCTCCTCCAGGAACTGCTGCACCTCGTCCGTGTCCCGGCAGTCCCGGGAGGTCGCCATCTGCCACTCACCTGGTGAAACAGAACTGGTACAGAATAAAATATACTCATCCTACCGGCTGCGCCAATTTTTAATATTTCCGGGTATGTTATGTAATGTTATTAATTGAGGATTACGAATCTGTTGTCTACAATTACTAAATGATTATTTGATAAACGAAAGTGATGAATATCGGTAAAATCAAGAGAAAAAGTGGCCTAGTGTAATTTAGAGTACTAAGCTATGTACGTAAAAAAGTTAGAAACATACACTTTTGTACATCATCATCATCATCATGTGCAGCCCGTCTCATCCTACTGCTGGGCATAGGCCTCTCTTCGCTTGTGCCAACCTCCCCTATTCTGCGCCTTATTCTTTATAATTCTATATAATATTAGTGTAATATTGGGGGCAATTCTGAGTGTCGCAAAAGCTAAACTAAGCTAACTAAAATTGTTGCCATCCTTTTTATTTCCATCGCTATGAAAGGAACGGCAACAATTTTAGTTAGCTTAGTTTAGCTTTTGCGACACTCAGAATTGCCACTATTGTTTGTTATCAAGTAGACACGCATCACAGATTTGTCTTGAAGTTAATTTTAAAAATTTCAAATCCTTATTCAATCCTGGCATGGCGTGTAAATAAAAGTCCGTCTAAGATATAAGTAGATTAATTAATCTAATCATCATTACCTTCCACCACATTGAAATGTTCCCTCATCAGGTCGCGCCGCGTCGCCAGCGGCTCCTGGACTAGCGGCCGGCCGTTCAGCAGGAGTAGGTCGAACACAAACACACACACTTGCACTTTGATGTCCGCTTCCGCTGCATCTTTCCGCTTGCGAGTCGACAGGATCTGAAAACAATCAAAAATAATCTTAATTTTTCTAGCATTCCTTGAAAAACATTTCGAGGAAACCAGCTTTCTGATACCATCGATGGGCTTGCAACCTGTCACATTTGGAAAGCTGACTTGCAATGTGGGCATGTACCAAATATGTATTTGGACTTACTTCTGACTACCCTCTTAGACATCAAAGGATCTGGAATTGCCTAAAAAAGAGCCGAAAGAACATATCTACCGCACCCTGGAAATGCAGTCGTAGTTTTTTTTTATTTCATTAAATTGCTGAATTTCAATGTCAAAGGTCAAAATGTATGATAATGTCACCTGGAAGGGCAGGATCTGCTTGTTGACGGTGTCGTATGCGACGGCCTCGCAGTCCAGCACGCAGCTGCTGACCGACGGCTTCAGCAGAGCCGGCAGACGACGCAGGACGTCCGGGTACTTACTGCACATTACAATTTAAGGTCATAGGTCGCGTCACGTAAAAGGATCGCGGTCGGGGAAGTAGCAGGGGTATGTTTGCGCCTGTGTTCACTCGCTGACGAACCAATAGCACTCGCTAAATCAATGGTATGAAGTGCGCCGCAACACCTCTCCACCAATCATCGACCACTGCGCAGTTTGACAGTCAGCGCTCTCTTTACGAGGCGCGACCTATACAACAAGAATAGAATCGGCGTGGAAGTGTCGGGGATGAGCCGAAAGATAATGAATTAAAAGTTTGATAGCAGAATGTTTTAATAAATAAATGCGAAAACGCCCAAGTCATGAGTGACGTCACGTGGTGGCAAGTACTCGTACGAGTGGTAGTCGTAATGTTCTTCGTAATTAAAATAAGTTTATCATATTACAAGAACTGTGTAGTGAATACAATGAATAATGAACGGCACTAGCAAACCGTGACGTCATGATCTCTGATTGGTGTTCACAGTCACTACAATAGTTCGTTCGTTCGTATGAGCAAGTGGCGAACTCTGGTGACAGAGTTTTAGGCCGCCTCCGTCATGGCTTAACGACTTTAAAAGCCGGGACCGGCAATTTAAAGTGCCCTCCGAAGCACGGAAGCGCTCAGCTGATAATGCCACATGCACCTATCCAAGTAGTGACCGCTCAGAACGTTGCTTAACTTCGACGATCTATCAAGAACGTCTTAGCAAGCTTCGCCACGAGCGCTTCACTTGTAATGTATTGTGATATAACCTGGTGTTGTTCTCCTGGTTCCTGCTGAAGATGGATGCGTTCTCGAAGTCAGGCTTCTCCTCCGCGTTCTCCTTCTCTGGCACGTTATCCTGAGCGTGCTCGCCGGGCACGGGGCCCTGGGCGCGCTCGCCGGGCACGGAGCCCTGGGCGCGCTCGCCGGGCACGGGGCCCTGGGCGCGCTCGCCGGGCACGGAGCCCTGGGCGTGCTCGCCGGGCACGGGGCCCTGGGCGCGCTCGCCGGGCACGGAGCCCTGGGCGCGCTCGCCGGGCACGGGGCCCTGGGCGCGCTCGCCGGGCACGGAGCCCTGGGCGCGCTCGCCGGGCACGGGGCCCTGGGCGCGCTCGCCGGGCACGGAGCCCTGGGCGTGCTCGCCGGGCACGGGGCCCTGGGCGCGCTCGCCGGGCACGGAGCCCTGGGCGCGCTCGCCGGGCACGGGGCCCTGGGCGCGCGTGCTGGGCACGTGGATTTGAGCGCGCTCGCCGTCATACTTCCATTCGCATGTGAACTTAGAGCCCTCCAACCTGAGACATGGGATATCATTATGTGTTTATAGACAGATCTATTGTGGGTACAGTGAGTTCGTATGAACAGAATCAGCCATTAGAGTCTAATGGCTGAATCTGTTCATACGTACATGGTGAACGAGGCCCTTAGTCTAATGATTAGACTAAGGGCCTCGTTCACCATCCTCAAGTAAAGTGTTGATTAGTTACTTAACGAGTAACGTCATTCGTTCTATGCGCCAAATGTCAATTATGTCAATTATGTCAATTACTCGACACTTTACTTGGTGACTAGCCTACTCGGAACTTACTTGAAGATCGTGAAAGAGGCTAACTCTAGTATTTATTAGTTTATTTTCTATCTACTTGCCCGCGACTTCGCTCCTATGGTACAGTTGTACCACTTTTATAAGCGCATCGGCAAAATTCGTCTGCGCAGAAGAGAACACATTCAACCCGTATGCCAGCGCCGTTGAAATATAGACTTTAGTGCGCGGAGTTAAGCTTTAAGTTAACAAAAACAGAGGCTGATGCTATCTCGCTTATATGGCATGTCACAGAAAGAACGGCGCGTAGGCATCAGCCAATAGCAAACTTGAAACACGTTTAACGCACATAGGCAGAGCGATATGATTGGCTAGGATTTTTTCGCACCTATCAAGAAGTAAAAGAGATTGCATTGGATATTGCATACTGACAAGAGTATATCAAAATTAAGACATCTGCGCAGGTACATCTGTGTAACTTATAAATATGGTACTACTGTACTTACCTGTATACAACGCCTATATGTTATTCCATGTATATTCCAAGTTTCAGCTAAATCGGTTCAGTAGTTTTCGCGTGAAAGAGTAACGAACATACATACATTTATCCATCCTCACAAACATTAGCACAATATAATGGCTACCTGTTGAAAACTTCATGCACCCCTTTAGTAGGGTGTGCCAGCATGGGCTTGAGCGGCACGCCCACCGTGAGCCGGCAGAGACGGGGCAGCGCTGGTACACCGTGAGCCAACAGCGCCGGGATCACCGCGTCGTAGTTGGGGCACGAGCAGTACGTTGTCTTTATTGTGAGCGCGTTCTCGTCTACACGGGCCTGGGGAACGAAATAATCAGACAATTGACTTCTAAGAAACTGAACCTCGGTTGTATCTAATTATGGTAGAATTCAGATTTCGAATCTCCAGACAGTTGGAAATTAGGATCGAAAATAGAGCAATGTGCGTATAAGACATAGTCATTCTGTAAAATCTAAAAGGCTGTGTCCCCAGTAGGCAAACTGTTAGCGGCTGACTGTGTTTGCGGCGTATCGGTTTAGTACGCCGGCGCCGCGCCCATCCATATATTTGAAATGCGAGTGTCCACAGTTTGCTAGTTTTGCGCTCACTTTACGCAATTTGCAGCGTTATGCGCGCCGACTGTCTCAGTTAGTCCAAACAAAGTTAATTCACTCAAGTCCAAACTCACTTTTCACTTGTCAACAATTTTCAGTGTCCCGACGACTTGGTGGCACACTCGTTACATTCGTTATCGAGTTCTACACGATATGAAATTGGTATCTCACTGCAGATTTAGCTCTTCTTTAAAATGAGTTTACAGAATTAGATGTACTGATGATGATGAAATTCCTATTAATTTTAGATTATTGAAAATAATTATGTGTCTAATAGTGGCAATTCAGAGTGTCGCAAAAGCTAAACTAAACTAACTATAATTAATGCCATCCTTTTATTCCCATCGCTATGAAAGGGACGGCAACATTTTTGGTTAGTTAAGTTTAGCTTTTGCGATACTCCGAATTGCCACTAATATAAATCTAATCTTGAGTACTTACAGAATTGATATATCCCTTCCATGAAAAGCTTCTCTTACCTTGAACTGTTCAGCAGAGAGTCCCTTGGAAGCGTCTAGAAGCTCCGCCCCGCCAGGCCCGGGCGGCGTGGCGGCCGTGCCCAGCGCTAGGGCCTGCAGCACCGACTGCTCCGCTAGGCCGATGCGGAGCTTGCCTTCTAATGACCTAGGTTATATTATACATAATTATTTAATTTGTTTAATCACACTATCACACTAATATTATAAAGGTGAAAGTTTGTGCGTGTGTAAGTATGTAAGTGGGTTTGTTACTCTTTCACGCTCAAACGGCTGGACGGATTTGAATGAAATTTGGTAACAGAATTGCTTACACCCTGGTTTAGAAGTTAGGCTACTTTTGTTCCCGGTATTCTCACAGGAACGGGAACATCGCGGGGCGCAGCTGGTAGGTAATATAAAAGAAAACAAAAATAAAAACTTCAACAACTAAATACACAACAGAAACCTATAGATTTGATGTACATTGTACATATTGAATTTGTTGAATACAAGGATAAAATTAAAGAATTGAGACATACCTGATCAAGTACCGAGCTTCTGAGTGGCGAGTTGCGACGTATAGCGACTGGATTTTTGCGATTTTCTTGTTAACAGAGGCGTGCCCTGCAATATTGAAAGATTTTACATGTACTGGGAGCACACTTCTTAGATGGAGCCATCCATAGACACATACCCTCCCTTCTATACTAATATTATAAAGAGGTAAAGTTGGTTTGTATGTTTGGGGTATCGTCCGAAACTACTCATCCGATTTTAAAAATTGTTTAACCGATATGTATCATGGACTTTTTGAATGAACATAGGCTATAATTTTATCAAGATAGGTATAGGTCGCGCCACGTAAAAAGAGCGCGGTCGGGAGTAGCGGGGGTATGTTTGCGCCCGTGTTCACTCGCTGACGAACCAATAGCACTCGCTAAATCAATGGTGTGAAGTGCGCCCGCAACACCTCTCCACCAATCATCGACCACTGCGCAGCTTGACAGCCAGCGCTCTTTTTACGTGGCGCGACCCACGCGAGCGGAGTCGCGAAGGAGTTATAATGAGCCAGGTGTACTTCCTCACCCGTCATGTGAGCGATGTCCTTCAGAGCTGCGAACACCTTCCGCACCAGCAGCGCCGGCTGCGGGAACATGGTGCGCTGCGAGGCGCGCGCTGTCTGTGCCAGCGCGCCCAGGTCCCCGGCCGAGGCCACGGCGCCGCGCAGCTGGGACACGGTGCGCCCGGTGCACGCGCCCACTGCTTTCATCAGGTACGTCTCCGCTATGCCTGGACAAACGAACATACTCTGTTATTATTACATAAATCACCCGTTGTCTCAGTCAGCCAAATCAATAAATAACATATTTTTGGCAATCAGAAGCACATTTAATTAAAAAAAAGAACAATTTATTAACCTAAAAATAAATTACTCAAACAATAGAATTGATTTGATCACAAATTAATCCTAGCAACAAAATAACAAGGTAGGTACTCCCCAAATAACAATAAATCACAATGATACAAATTACGCAAAAGGTTACGTCCAAGCAGGGTGATGGTTCGCAGCAGAATGAGAGCCCGTCTATGGTTTCGTCCGCTTTTATAGTCATCGCTTCAACGCTGATGTTGGGGGAAATGCTACCTTCTCTAGAGTAATTAAGGCAATAATGTCAGTACAGCTAAGAAATTCCTTTAGTCTGCCTAAAAGTTAGACTGCCGCAACAAGTGGGTGGTACTCTACCTACCATGTACAGGTCGCGCCACGGAAAGCGAGCGCGGTCGGGGAAGTAGCGAGGGCATGTTTGCGCCTGTGTTCACTCGCTGACGAACCAATAGCACTCGCTAAATCAATGGTATGAAGTGCGCCGCAACACCTCTCCACCAATCATCGACCACTGCGCAGTTTGACAGTCAGCGTTCTTTTTACGTGGCGCGACCTATACAGTTCAGTCTAATCTATGAATGTATAACATCAACTCACCCAGCTCCAAGCTGTGGTAAGCGGGCGCCAGCTGGTTAAGGCACAAGTACACACTCGCCAGAAGGTCTTCCGGAGTTAGGACTATCACTGATCTGCAAAAATACTTGTGTTTTATACATAATTCTGGTCTTCTATTTTGCTTGAGCTTGGGTTGGATGGTACATGGATGGACTTGGTTGGTACGGATGGTACTTTGACCAGGGACAGATGGTACTTGGACTAGGGATGGATGGTACTTGGACTAGGAACGGATGGTACTCAGGCTAGGAACGAATGGTGGGGGTACTTGGACTTGGGCGAGTGGTACATGAGCTTGAGAGGGATGGTACTTGGACACGAGACAGTTGGTACTTGGTCTTGGACGAGTTGTACCGACTTATATAACTGACCTGAAGTAGTTGCTCAGTATCTCAATAATCTTGAGCCGTGCCGAGATGGGCTCTATAGCCTCGAATGTTCTTGCGAGTGCCAGGTAGGGCACCGGCGCGCCGCGCGCCCAGCACGCGTCCTTCACCGGGTGGTACTTGGACTTGGACGGGTCGTACTCTGCCTCAGATACTGGAAGACAAGTCCAATGGAAATATTATTAAATAAATAAATATCCCTGGACATTCCACACAGCGTCATCTAGTCCCAAGCTAAGCAATTTAATGCTTGTGTTATGGTACCCAGATGACTGATATACTACATAGATACATTTTTTTGTAAATACATACATATAAATACATGGAAAAACAACCAGACCCGGAACAAATATCTGCAGAACATGCAAACATTTGTCTCGTGGCGGGGATCGAACCCGCAACCTCGGCGTCTCAGGCGGGCTTTCGCCCACTGTGCCACAGAGGTCGTCAAATGGTATTGTTATGTGAAAATGAAGGCATTCAGCAAATAATGTGATGCTGCATCACTGATGATTCCATAGTAAAGTGACAAGAAACACATCTAGCATGGGTATACATTATTATAGTCATTACAATAAAATTGATATTATAAGTCATTTTGTCCTAATAAAGTTGATTAGATTCATAGCATCTTACCAGGAGTAACCTTTGTATCTGAGATTTCATCTCCAGACTCTTTTACATTTTCTTTTAAATCTGTTATTGAGCTATTGACTTCCTTCTTCACTTTCTTACTTGCTGGAGAAGGACTCGGTGATTTTACACCTTTTGGAGAATTTTCTTGACTAGCTGTCTTTTTATTTTTAGGAGATACTTTTTCTTGCTTTGCCTTTTTAGTCTCTTTGGGGACCTTGGTCTTTCCCTTCTGACTTTTAGGTGATGCATAAGTTTTGGGGGAGTCAGTCTTTTCTACTTTAATTTTAAGCTTTTCTTCTTTTGGTGATGTTTTGATGGGTGGTGACTCAATATCGGATTTTGGTGATGATTTAACTTCTGGTGAAGATGGTGTTGATTTTGAGGATTCAGATTCACTGCCAGAGCTTTCTATCCTTTGACGCTTTGGTTTCTTTTTCTGGAATATTTATAAAACAATTTTATTTAGTAACTGATTACAAAGATTGCCATTCGCTCCTGCAAATTGTCCATAATTTAAACTAAATTTTGCGGGACTTTATCGCGTAATTACCTTTTTTGTTATTTCCCAACATTTTGAGTGCATTACATCCAACGCTTGTGACCATGGGCAGACCCCCAAATTAGTTTTAATTATGTCCAAGGATCGCGCAATTTTAAATTGTACTAGTGTAGTCCTAGACAAAATGCAATGATGTATACCTTTTCAGAGCTAGCTGCTGACGATGATTTACTCTTGTTCAACTCAGACTCACTGCCACTGCTTTGCAGCCTAGGTCTTTTAGATGTTTTCTAAAAAAAAGCATTTAATAACTTACACTAAACAATATAAGCTTTAAATAGCCTGTAAGAAAAACTTGGTAGCTTTCAAACAGTTATATAAAGTAACAACTTAACTAATGTACCAATAAAATTTAGTTTTTTTTTATAGAAATATACCTACCATATGAACATAATAAGTAAAAAAAGTTACAAATGATACAAACAGTTGGTAAGTTTACCTTTCCATTGTCCTCGTTGCCTGGAGATGTTTCTTCCTTGGCTGTATCTTTGTCTTTGCTTATGAGCGGGGTGAATTTGAAGAAGGATGTGATACTTCTTTGTGCCATGGCTCTACATCCACTTACAATCAACTCTGGCTTTACAATACAGTTTGAATAGAAGTTGGTTCTGATTAAATCATTTGCTATACATTTTCTTGCCTCAGCTAACAGTTGATACTTCAATAACTTGTTCAGATGCATATATTCTAGTAGATAAACAAATTAAGTATTTGAGATTCAGAACCTCATGCTTGTTGGTCTCAAATTGTCTATCCTAAAACAGAAATCAAAATGTTAAATGATAGGGTACGTAGTTTTAGTTGGTTATAGATACAACTGACTGACAAATAAATACACTTGTACAACATAATAATCATCACATTGTCCCAAAATAGTCAGACAAGACAATGCAGATTGCCATGTACTTAGTACGATCCTAATAAACTTTTCGGCTATCTTTTATAACACAGTCGCCAGTTTTTATTTAGAAAAGAAAATAAAATAAAACTATTAACTACTTGGCAAAGTTGTTAAAAAACCTGTACCTTAAATTCTATCCATAGGTGTACCTACTTCAATTCAACATTTAGACCACATAGATGTAGGTTTAACAATAAACAATGGATTTAATACTAGGTACTTACTGGTTACTGCATCCAAAAAACCTTTGATTTGATTTATATTTTTCTGAACCAAAACAAAACATGCGATTAATTTTCCAATCCAATTTGACAGTGATTAGAAAAATGGCGCGAAACGTAAATTAGTAAAATAGCAGTGTTACCATTACCATACCATCACATCGTGATCGTGATGATAGCAAATAGAATAGCGATGTGAGCAAAACTATCAATAGAAATTTAAAACATAGGAAAGCTTTTATATTCTAAATTATGTTCAAGGATTAGGAAAGAACTAGGAAATATAGACATTCATGACTAATAGTTTAAATTATGACAAATTGCTTTTTGACTGACATGACAGGTTAGACATCTAAATGTCAGTTGAAAAGTGGGTTCCGACAAAAAGGATTGTTAGTTTTTTCCGGCTGGTGGCTTTTTTTTCTGTTTTATCTTTGAAACAATGATAAAATAATTACTAAAATAAAAACAACTAATTTTATTCTGTTTTTCAAATAGAAACAAAAGGAAAAGTTAAATTTGCTTACAAACAACTTAAAGGGTGATTGTTTTGACTGTTTATCTCACTTTATTTTGCAAAGATGGCGCCTTATGTAGTCGAATAGAGCTGTCAAATTTGGCTCGTGTTGGTCGTCCATGTTCCGAATGTGGTGTAACTTATTTTTGTTTAGTGATAATTTTTCATACAATTTTATAAATGTGAAATGCAAAAGCATGTGTTATCCATTATAGTGCAACCTAGCTCCGGCTGAATGGATCCCGCGGTCGCGTGGTATCAGCCCGAGCAGGAAGGTCCCGCGAAGCGCCTGTGGCTTCGGATTTGGGAAACTCAAAGTGAAATAGACAAAATGAACTTAAAAAATTTAGAGAACGCTAACCCTAATGTGAATAAAGCGCAAGACTTTATACCAATATATGATGTGAACGGTGAAAGTAGAAATAACAATTACTTCAACCCCGCGCGGAGGAAAGTGAACGACAACCGCGCGTCAACTTTTAACCTGAATAAAAACCACGATGCACTAATAGGAGAATACGGGGGTTGTCCGTGGAGGATACCCAATTACTCGTACAAGCCAGGAATTCTAGGGTGAGTGATTTTTTACTGATATTGAATTGAAAGATGTGCGCGAGGAATGTCAACGTGGGTGACGTATTGGTTAGGATTCCCGAGCAGCGGTGTGCGAAGTGCGTTGGTAGGTCGCACTTCGCAGTCTCGCCGCGGAGCTCGCTGCTGTCACTGTAAATTGCCTGAACTGTTGCCAAGTGCTTGTTTTTGACATGTCCAAAAGATGCTGTTATGACATGGAGTAACTGCTTCAGTCCTCACATCCTGAATCTCAACCATTCCAATAGGTTTGCAATAAATGGTCAGATATCGATCACCCAATTGCTCAAACCTGGTAATTGCTTCCTCATAGTCATGATGTTTACGTAAAAGCATTATTTTGTAGGTCTTACTTAGTTAATTAACTTAGAAATACTTGCTTATTAATAAATCTAAAAATAATTCTGACTTACAACTGGCTGTGTTTAGGTTGTGCAATGTTACTACTAAGCTTCTGTCTCTTTCTTTCAAAGTAAACAAGGAAGTAGAAATTCTTGTTCACTCACTTGTATGTTGTTTGTGTTTGTAGTCTAACTAACAATGTTTTCATAAGTAACATTACCCCTTAAGTTCATTATTCTTATATTTGTGATTTTTCTTTAGGTACCTACATTATTTAATATCCAATGTAGTAAAAATACTTTAATCAAAAAGAAACAAGCTACTATTTTAAAAATAATCTTGCAAGTTTATTTTTGTTTACAGTTATTCCTATTCCTTTTATTTTACATTCAAAGTGCAATCCTAAATTTCCAAAGTCGTAAATAATAAATTATTGCATCTAAATGACCAAGTGTGATGCAAACTGAGCTATGAAATGGGTTTTTGTGTGTCAACAACCCATTTCATAGTTTACACAAGCTTGTGTCACTCAGTGCTATTTAGAATTTAGACTAAATAGCTCAATAGCCTAAGACACAGAGGTTGCGGGTTTGATCCCTGCTGAGTGATAAATGTTTGCATGATCTGCAAAACTAAGCATTAAATTGCTTAGCTTGGGACTAGATGACATTGTGTGTAGTGTTCAAGGATATTTATTATTATTTAATAGTAATACATAAATAGAGCAACTTTCTTATTAGAACTATTATTTTTGCCTGGCTGATTGATGCTTTTGACTACAGACTACATACTATTTACAAAAGTGTGGGATAACCTTAATTAGATTTTTTGTTATGATTATGAGTTAAAAGTTATTCTGAACTTTATACTATGGTCAACCATGGAATAAGGTTTGCTAGACCAGTTATGAACACTGTCTGTGCCTCTACTGATAGGTATAATATAATAATGTGTTGCTTATGACAAATTCATGAAGAGAATATAAAGCCGCGTCCTAAGTGGGCTTTCGTCGCCCACTGCGCCACAGAGGTTGTCACAATGTAGTTGTTACCTAAATTATGAAATATGCTACCAGAAAATAGATCCATGTCTAAATACAGGCTAAGAGTGAAGATTTCGTATGTTGCTAATAGCAACTTGCTATGATTTCTTCTATGTGAGTAGCTGGCGGCCAGCCAGCGCCGCCAGGCGGGAATGGATGACCAATTAGCCTCATAGCTTAGCTAACCTATTTCAGATGCTATTGTTTCTTCTATCTGTAGCCCTAAGTTTTATTCGCCTTCATACCCCATTGTCAATTAAATTTTCAATTCAAGACTGTACCTAATGTGTGAGAAGTAAGATGTACATACACATACCTACATAAAGAATGAGGGCCAGTTGTCCGACTCAATAGCTACTGGTACTTGAATCAATGAAAGTTATTTCCTTTATTAGTTGAGCTGAGAAAAAAGGTTGCAAGTAGAAACAACAACACATTATGTGGGTAAATTAAGAAATAACAACAGACAATTAAAACTACTAGATAAAATATCTAGAACGTTTGAAAACCTACATTCAACTGAACTGGTAACACATTAGAAAGTGTTATTATCCAAGGCCAGTAAAAGTGAGTGCATTATGCAGTGTGCTTCCGCGGCGGTTTAGCGACTGACATTGTCAAGGTCATGTCAAGGTGAATGAACTACCAGTGTACTTACCATGACATGTCCCAATCAATCTATACGCGTTGGCGTGTAGTTGTTTGACAGATAGTGTATGAAAACTTGTCACGCACGGTGCCTCTATCAGATAATGATCAGATAGAAGTACTAAATGACTTGACTAACTTGAATTATATTGACATGGTAGTGGCTAAATGCGTGGCAAAAGCGCGCGAAGCCAGAATAAAGAAGAAGAAGAAGTACTAAAATCTTAAAACACTAATCCAACTACACGCTAGTGCGCGCGTTTGTCAAGTCATGATTATAAGTGGTGGAAACAGCAATTCGGTCGCGGGTCATTCACCCAAAAGATATGCAATATAAGGTTTTGCATCTATTGGTATTGAAACCTTTCCAAGGCCAGTAAACAGTGGCTAGGAAAGAGCCAATATCGACAAACCGCGACCTAGTCAATGCCGTTTACCTTCTCGCGGCTGCAAGTGTGTTTGACTTGCAACAGTTGCAACATCTTAATAAACAATGTGATCTAGTATGAATTCTTGCCAAAACACTTCTATTCGATTTGAAAGACAACTTTCTCATTTGGAATTTATCTTATAAGAAGAGAATAGAGAAAATCACTCTACTACTATAAAAGAGAAAGTTTTGTGTGTGTGTAAGTCTGTAAGTTGTGAATGTTTGTTACTCCTTCACGCTCAAATGGCTGAACGGATTTGAATAAAAGTTGGTACCAGAATCACAGGCTACTTTTGATCCCGATGTTCCCACGAACGGGAACTATTCACTGCGGGTAACACCGCGGGGCGCAGCTAGTATATAATATAATTCATTTTACATTACATTATACGCTAAATAACTTGAAACACCTGACACTTCTGCTTGCGTCTACTCTGTCTGAAAAGTTTACCTAAATGTGACTTGTACAAAGTACCTAATCAATACTATCTTAGATTTTCTGATTGAATCACCGTAGTTCAGTTACTTTGCGGAGACAAACAAGACACGAAAATCACCACTATTCCTTTAATTTAGCTAGACCTAGCCGCCAGCTAGCCCTGACCTAAATACTTGCCTAGTTAAAAAAACCTAGGAACGTTTTTTGACGATTGCCGCTTAGCTTTGCTCTAGATTTCTGAAATATCGAGTCTCGAATCTAAACAAAATTAAGAAATAACCTGTGGAACGTGTTTTTTGATTTAGGAACAGTATTTCTTCATGTTATCATTATTTTTAATTATTTAACATATTATATTATTACTCTTTAAAATACACAAATACATTCCATGTTGTCGTAAAACTTAATTAAGCCGAAAGTTTACGATACCGGTGATCCATTTTGATCCATGTTGTGGGTGTGATTAAAGTTTAAAAGGTGTTGTACAGTAAGGAATCGAGGTCGTCTGGCCGCAGCTGTCTAGCCTAGACCGTATTATAGAGTAGGAACATGAGTTGAAAGGACACACGGCGCTGTCTGTCATTGCAAAAAAATATTCTAAATATCTTGAAACCCAATACATGTAAGACAAATTACAATATAGTAGACTGTTTACTATATTGTAATGTCAGTGTACTTGACGGCTTGGCGCTGCACTTTTCCGCATTCATAAGTCTTGGCTAACGCTTTCAACAGTTAAACTAACAAGAAAATTCATGCAAAAAAACGGGCAGCTCTGTTTACATAATTTCTATGGCAGTGAGTCAAACACGAAGCGCTCGTGGCGTAGCTTGTTTAGAAATTCTTGATAGATCGTTGAAGTTAATAACGTTCTGAGCTGTCACAATTTGGATGGGTGACCGAGCTTCCGCTTCCCTGTCTTCTTCTTCCTCCCCTTATCCCACTATGTGGGGTGGGCACAACATGTGTTCTTCCATTTCCCTCTATAAGACGTCATCTCGGCACTATATACTCAGACGTCATCTCAGCACTTACTCCTTTCTTACTCATGTCATCCCTCCGCACGTTAAATTGTTCCCAACTTTCATGACGGAGGCCTTGGCGGCTTAATAACTTCGTATCTAGATTAAGCCACCACTTACTAACAACATAGACACAATGCAATAAAATTGTGAAGATCTGTTTGCGTAATTTACATGGCAGTGAGTCAAGCACACGTAATCGGAACTTACTGGAAGCCATCTCGCAGTCTGCCTGAGGACGTTGTCCTCGGACGAGACTCCTGCGAGGCCTAGTTCTATCTAGTTGTTGTGTAAATACCGATAGGCGTAGGTATGTCCGTCGCAGGTCATCGAGGTTCAGAGACTCGGATGGAGTACAATTTTGTTTACCATCCAAAATTCATTTTTGATAGATTACTTAATACTGTCTGAGCCCCTTTATTAGTCACTAGCTTACTTGCCCGTGGCTTTGCTCACGTGGTACCTACCTTCATAAAATATAGCCTATGTTCATTCGGAAAGTCTAAGCTACAAATTGGTGAAAGAAGTTTTGAAATCGGATGAGTAGTTTCGGAGATTACCCCAAACATACAAACAAACAAACAAACAAACCAACATTACCTCTTTATAATATTATATTATTATTAGTATAGATAGTATAGATAAGTGGTTAATAAAGATTGTAAATCTTCATAGGTAACTAACATACAATACCGCGAGCAAGTCGATTATCCTACAATCTACCTACATCCTTCTTAGACGTATCATAAGAACCATCTTAAAAAATAAAACTATTAGAATAATGTTTTCCTATTTGATATGACATATTCATCTCAAAACGAGATCGAAGCTGGTGAAAGGTCTCCGAGTTAAGGCCAGCTGGCAGGAATTCCACTGATCTGGCATTTAAATATGCGAAGGTTAGGTGTTCTGGTACTATTTCACGTGTATCGCACATGCGGAAAACCGGTCCGTCATTTCGTTGACAACGTACTAGAGAAAATTCCTAAGTTCATTACATCAAATTAAAATTTTAACTAAAAAACCCGAAATTCTTCATCAACTAGTAAAGATCTTCATTTTGAATCTAGATTTTCACAGATACCTAATAAGAACCACCTCGATCTCGTCAGTTTCAATAAAAAAACGGCATTGAAATCGGTTCATCCGATCGAGCGGCACAAAGCAAGAGGCTATGTTGCAGACAGACAGATACACACTATAAACTTATAACGAACCCTCTTTCGGGGTTAAAAATACTAACATCCATAATGCCTTCTTGTGACTGATAGGTATCCAATTCGATGCCTATTGCAGCACTGGTAGAATCGGTGGTCTACTAACAATATTGACGTCTCACGTTGAAAATAAATATATTCGATGCATGTCCACGTCCAGTGATGCCAAAATAATGTGATGAGCTCACGTGCCCGTCTCCAATTGCTGCACGTCATCCATGGTGAGCCAGACGTCACAACAGCACGTCACCTGTTCCGCCATCATAACTGAATGGAATCCGCGAGTCACGAAATCTGATGACGATTTACACCTACACGCATTGCGCAATATTCGAAGTAAACAAAGAAACCTGATGTTTTGTTGCGTAATGATAAGTGCTCGGTATAATCTGTTTTGAATTGCCTTGGAATGTTATTGATAGATTTCTTTTCTGACTTGTACCATTGATAGCTTAAGGCATAAGATCTTTACATAAAACCGATGCATCCTCTTATGTCGATGGATGTGTGGATGTTTGTTACTTTTTCACGCGAAAACAACTGCACGGATTTTGCTGAAACTTGGAATATACATAGTTTATGACCAGTAATCACATATAGGCTACTTTTTATACAGGTAGGTACCACGCGAGCGAAGCCGCGAGCAAGTAAGCTAGTAAAAACAAAACAAATGATTATAATTACTTTGCTATGTCTGTTTCAGATTACACGAAGAAATAGAACACTTCTACATGTACATGTCACCGACTGAGACGGAGCACCTGGTGAGGTCCACCGTGGTGAACAGGATACGCGGCGCCATCATGGCGCTGTGGCCCCAGGCCCGCGTGGAAGTCTTCGGCTCCTTCCGCACCGGGCTGTACCTCCCTACTAGTGATATCGACCTGGTTGTTATAGGTAAGTAAAGTATGTACCAAGTAGATATCTTTTTATGGTTTGAAACTCACACTTATTCACAGATTTGATATTGTACTTCAACTAAAAGAGGAGGTTGTTTTACTATGTATATAATTTTTACCGATTACTCCGATTTTGTAAATAATTTTGTTTGTTTTAAAAAGTAAACTATGAAGTGGTTACATAAAATTGGATGAGAGAGAGATATGAGAGATTGATCGGTAGCGTGTCTAAAAATCTCCATCGTTTAACCGGTTAGCTAATGGGCAGTACTTATTATAATATTACGAGCTATCATCAAATCTTATCAAATTTTAACCTTTCGAAAATTTGATGGCAGTAAAACATTGAGATGTATTATAGAGACGCGATCAGACAAATAAAATGTAAACGCCAAAACTCTGCGCACTACGTAGTGTGTATTTCTTTTTTGCGTACAAGCGACATTGAACATTAAAACAAACGACATCGTCTACATTCAAATGTCAAATGTCATTGTAGAACATTGAATTTGCACGCACACTCAATGCAGTAAAAAGGTTATACTCGTTTATACAACAACTGTAAACTAACATTGTCATACACAAGGATAATCTGTTCACTATCTGTAACACAGAGCCCGTCCTATCTATCTTATCTAATCCGCGTCACGGGCGTCCCAAAATTGTATCATATTTGATATCGACTTGACAATCTAACATAATGGCTACCAGTATTGGTGTACTGACTTACTTTATCATATCTACCTTAGCTAATAATAATCACTTACTCATAGGTATGAGTAAGTGATTATTATTAGTGTATTTATTATTACTCTGTGTCTTGGATTTTAATTACTATGAAGATGTCTGCAAGTGCGCACACTAAAATGATTTTAATCCTAACTACCCTACCAGGTTTGATCTGCTAGTACAATCATGACCGATACTAAATCGTTTTAGTGTGCGCACTTGCATACATCTTTAATTCTTCATACTGATTGTGATCCCGACTAAATTCTCTCGAGTGATAAATCACCGCTTGAGACACGATTCACGCTTGAGTATGGTCTCTGAATATGAGCCTAAACCTAAATCAGAGCGGAAATCGTTTGCTAATTGGGTAAATCTCTGATACATTTGCCACAGACTCGTAAAAACCCACGCGTATGATAAGATTGTATTGAAAGCCCTGCTCTGACTAATATTCGGGCCGCTCGACTTCGGGTAAAAGTTATTCAACTCTCCGAGGTCGGCAACCTTACTTTCACTCGTGATAAACTCATTCCACGTCAGTTTTCGCGCAATTTTTACTTTCCTCAGCAACAGGAATCTCGTAATGAAATATCTAAGCCGTTTAGTTTTCTTGCTAAGAGGACTTATTGAATTTATACCCTTGTCTGTAAGTGCGTTATCTAAATACCTTAAATGGTTTATATTTGTTTTTCTTTCCGCGTGGTGATAAATTAAAAGTAATCATATCATTACTGATTATAATTCTAGGGTTGTAGGCTATCTAGGTAAACCATGTTGATTCAGCAGAAAGTAATAAAATAAATGTTTTTAGAATAAAGTTTAATAGTCCAAGAATAAATTCCTCTGCGTCACACCTAGACCGTTTACTATCACTTTGTGTTTTAATTCAATCCGAAGCGCTCGTGGCGAAGCTTGCTAATACGTTTTTGATAGAATGTTCTAAGCTGAAACTTGGATGGGTGACCGCAAGTGGCATTAACAGCTGAGTGGAAGTGCTCGGAAGGCACGTTTGATTGTCGGTCCTGGATTTTAAAGTCGTTAAGCCATGACTGAGGTCTGCAAACTCCGTTACCAGAGTTGGCCACTTGCTCAAACTTACTCATTCAAGCTGAGTGTCAGTCTCGTCTAAGGTCTAAATAAATAAATAAATATCCTTGGACATTCCACGCGTCATCTAGTCCCAAGCTAAACAATTTAATGCTTGTGTTATGTTATAAATATTCGATAATCCAAAAAGTAAGATAACCACTAAGATCTTCACATAAAACTGTCATATATTTACCGAGTTCTAAAGACGCTTCCCCATTTAACGGATGAACTCGACACTATCCGTTACACCATTCAATCATGACCCTAAGTTACGAACTCCATTGTGACTTGTCAGCAATACAAAGATCGTTCACGGGAGCTTTCAGCAAGGTCAGACAATACAATATAACGGCGAGTGATGACGGTTTGAAATAAAGGGCAGAGAATAAGTAGATTGATTTGGAAAGAACCGGACGGTGATTTAGTAACCTCCAAAGTTCCAAGGTCGATGTTGGGTTGCAGTTTTGGGTCGACCATGATAGCTTTACTCATAGACTATCGGTAAGTAATGGAATTACGCACGGATCACGTTGATTTTATGCTCAGAACGAACTAACGTTGCTAATGTTTTGGAGAATTGATTAGTTTCAAGGAAACTAGTTTTTTATGACCTAGCAAAATGCAGTAAATATAGAGAGTTATAGCCGGGACTTCCCCGAACTGCCTGTCCGCCGGCGCTCTAGTAACACATTGGATTACGAATCTTATGCACTGCATTCAAAGTTCATAATACTATTACTTACACAACAACGATAAACTGAAGTCTATAAATTCAAAACAGCTCAAGTCTTCGCGATAAAAACACGTCTTACCGACATTTCTACATTTACAACTATTCAGTAGCCGCCTAACAACATGACGTCACAATACCTAACATACCTAAAGATTATGTTATCTCTAAGATGTTAGGCATAATTTAGAGAGCTCATAATGACTAGAATTTCTCTGATATTGAGCGATTCATCATTAAAATAAATAAATATCCTTGGACATTCCACACGGCGTCATCTAGTCCCAAGCTAAGCAATTTAATGCTTGTGTTATGGTAACCAGATGACTGATAAACTACACAGATAAGTTCATTTTTTTTGTAATACATACAAAAATATAGAAAACACCCAGACACGAAACAAATATTTGCAGATCATGCAAACATTTGCCCCGCAGCGGGGATCGAACCCGCAACCTCAGCGTCTCAGGCGGGCTTTCGCCCACTGCGCCACAGAGGTCGTCATTCTTCATACTATTTAGGAACAATCAGTCTACAGTTTACAAGTCAGGTATGAAGATTGCTAGAGGGAATTTATTTAGCACTGAGTTCTACGGACGAGGTCGTCGGCTGTCGACCGGTATAAATAGACCGGTCGCTCTGTTGTTTGGGTTCCATCATCAGAATTCTATCGTGTAGTCTAGAATAATTTCGATAGTAGTCTACGTTGTGTTTAATTATCATTCCTGGATTTAAGTTAAGCCTCTGGAGGCCTCCGGAGGCATTAATCTACGTCGCCAGAGTTAGACACTAGCGCATACGAAATTACTGACGATAGTCTGCCTGTAAAAGTCTCAAAAGCACGAATCTTTGATGTACGAGTACATACAAGTTCAATCTACAGACAATAATTCATTTCTTTTTTAATATAATTATAGAAATTCTAATAGCCTACATACTTTCATTATCATTAAACTCTTGTAATACATTGAATCGCTTAATTTGCAAAATACGTATCATTCGCTTATCAGGGGGCCTATCATCAGTTTTCGAGTGGTATAGTTAACTATTCTCTCTCACGTGTCAAGTATTCTAAATGTATGGAATTTTTAGTTCATGCAAGTTACCGGGGGCGGCGCTGCACTGGATTTTCATACATTTGTGATACTTGACTCGTTAACGACGACAGTATCCAATACTACGGTAAACTGGTGTTAACCCCCCAGTGCAAGTTCGTATTTGTGTTACACGGGCGCTGTGGCGCTGGCGCTGGCGATGCGAATAGCTGGCAGTTGGTAGTGCAAAACCCGCACGTAAACAAATGGTTGCGTAATCGACAACACATTGTGTAGCGAGAATACAGTAGGGCATGTTTAGCTGCCAAACAATCTGGGAAACACCACGGCACGCCACCATTTTTATGTTACTGTATAACCTATTTTACTATTTGTATGTCATGCATGACAATGATTGAACAATACTAAATATCAATCCATACATTATTCAGAACAAATAAATGAATCTTTATCTTTGGAGCAGGTGGTAGTGGGAGACGGTTCTGATACATGTAACTGCCTTGTTGTGCCTTACAAATGTAAGACCCAAATTAGACTAATGAGCATTTGGTTAACTGATTTATTTTTTCGGGAAATAGAATTTTTAATGTACTTAAATTAAGATACTTAAACAAAAACCAACAAAGTTTCTTGGTTCATATAGAACATGATAGGTGGGCCAGAGGTGAGATGAGTCTTGTACTGCTTGATAGACTTATTCAAATTCCAATTGGAACATGCACGGCGTCTCATTTTGCCAGATCTGTCAGATTGGTGCCAAAGACCTCACAACCACTCAATGTCGTTTACCTTTCTCACGCATGTTTGCGTGTGCCAAGAAAGCACATGCGCTGCTGTTTCGATGCGTACGCGCGCACATTGTGTGAGTCAGCCGTAAAATGCTCGCGAAGACATACTGTTTAGCTAATTTGCACACAGTCGCTCTATTAGGGGTTATGATGTCAGACGTTTTGATAAGGATGGTAATAATTGTCCAAATTCTGATGACTGTTATTTTTATAAATAAGTATAAGTTCCCATGACCAATTTAAAAATATGTATATTAAACATTATAATAATAGCACACGGGAAATTACTCACGTAAAATTATCGTCGATTTAGATACCGACAATGTTTCGATTCTTCCGGAGAATCTTCATCTGGGTATATTAAAGTAACATAAATGTTAAATTTCATTTCATTCAACCATCAGGGCCAATCGAAATCCAATAATCTTTTACTAGAACTGCCTCCAACACAATGTCTAAACTAGTGTTCATTTATTCATTCACCACGTTGAAAAGAGATTAGTCCTTTCCCCCTCCACCATAAATAGCATTACAGCTAATTGCCTATTTCCAACTTCCACAACCATAAATAGTTCAATCAAGATACACTACGTTTCATACGGAGGCTCCATTCATTGAGCATGCGAGCGTGCGTGCGCGCATAGAACGTGAGATCTGCTCTGGATACGGCTAATTTAATGTTTTGTCAGGAAGTCGTTGTTTGTCGTCGACATGTTTGCGGAAAATTATGTATTGAGGCTATTTTTGTGTAAACAACTTACTTTACTTACTTACATTATTAAACCACATAATAAATAATAATACAAGTAATAATAAATTAAGGTGCCTGTATGTGTGAAATATTTGTTCTGATGATCTTCCCCTGCCTCTTGCTCTTTTTGGTTACCACTCGGTCACGGCCTCACACCACCTGCTATCAAAAACTCAATTAGTCTATTGTAATGACTTGATTTCGTTGAGTTATAAATAAATATCCTTGCACAGCGTCATCTAGTGCCAAGCTAAGCAATTTAATGCTTGTGTTATGGTAACCAGATGACTGATAACATAGATTTTTATTTTGATTTTTATTTTTATTTGTAAATACATACATATAATACATAGGAAACTCCCAGAATCGAGACAATTATTTGCAGATCATGCAAACATTTGTCCCGCAGCGGGGATCAAACCCGCTACCTCCGCGTCTCAAGCCTTCACCCATTGCGCCACAGATGTCGTCGTAGCTAACTGTGATATCTTTCCCCCAGGTCAATGGGAGAAGCTGCCGCTGTGGACCCTGGAGCGAGAGCTGGTGGTGCAAGACATCGCCGAGAAGGAGAGCATCAAGGTGTTGGAGAAGGCCACCGTGCCCATCGTCAAGATGACGGACAAGTACTCCGACGTCAAGGCAAGTGTTGTTAGAACCTGGGCTCACCACAATCAAACGCAAATTTCTATTGATATAAACGCTAATTCGATGGACTTGCAACCTGTCACGTATGGAAAGTTAACTTCTGCTAGATGTGGGCATGTACCAAATATGTATTTGAACATTCCTCTGACTACCCCCATAGACATCTTCAAAAGCATCTAAAATTGCCTAAAAGATCTGAAAGTAATGTCTACCGCTCCCTGGGATACAGTCGTGATCATTTTCATTTCATTTTTTAATTTTTCCTAGTAAATTATATAAAGCAATCATCCGTTCATTGAGATCAATTTTCTCTACTATTCAAGAATGTATTTTCTGCCAATCGTCAGTTCCGTATTTCTAATCTTATTCCTACTATCTTAAAGTTTTATTTGTAATGTTTCCAGGTGGATATATCGTTTAACATGAGCAGCGGCGTTAAGAGCGCCGAGCTTATCAAACACTTTAAGGTCAGTATTACCAAGTATTACGTAAAATGTTATTTAATAAACAATGTGTGTACAGCTGATAGCGACACTGTCACGTTTGAGGTGATAAAGCGACATAGTATCCCGATATTTCATGTTTCTTAATTACTTAATATTTTGTCAACTACATGTGTTTTGGTGTGAATTCTTTATAAAACAGAAACATCGTTAAGAAGCGTTAATTATCAGGGAGTGTATTCATATCTATAACAATGTAGCAGTAGAAAAGAAAAAAACTGTTAAGTCTTTAATCTTGTGTGAACCTATTTTCATGAATGATAATAAGAACCATCTCTATCACGTCAGTTTTCAAACAAATAAATCGCATCACATTCAGTTTATCCATTCAAGAGCTATGATGACACAAACAAACATACACATTACAAACTTATTTAACACCCTTTGTGTGGGAATTACTTACAATGAAAAAACTGCAAAAGCATTTGCGAATCCGACTATTCTACTAATATTACGAGAAAGTTTGTAAGTATGGATGGATGGATGTTTGTTATTCTTTCACGCGAAAACTACTGAACTAATTTGGCTGAAACTTGGACCGGGAATAACACATAGGCTACTTTTGATTCCGGTATTCCCACGGGAATGGAAACTACCGCGGGTAACACCGCGGGGCGCAGCTAGTGTAGTCATATTTACATACTAGCTAGCATATTGTTCAAATATTTGGAAAAAAGAGGTCCTTTAGCGGTATAGTTAACAAATCTGGTCCCTCACATAATTAAACTTGGCTCCCTTTTCCAGGAGAAGTACCCGGTTCTATCCCGGCTGGTGATGGTGCTGAAGCAGTTCCTCCTCCAGCGCGACCTGAACGAGGTCTTCACCGGAGGCATCTCCTCCTACTCCCTCATCCTCATGTGCATCAACTTCCTCCAACTCCATCCGCGGCCAGAGCGGCTCCGGCAGCCTCATAACCTGGGAGTTCTGCTGATAGAGTTCTTTGAGCTCTACGGACGGAAGTTCAACTATGTCAAGACTGCGATCAGAGTCAAGAATGGAGGCAGTTATGTGTCTAAGGATGAGATCCAGAAGGTATTGCCATAACACAAGAATTAGAAAGAAATCAAAAATCATTTATTTTGGTAGGACCTCAAGGATCACTACAAGTTCGTCTATGTAAAGCGAACTTGAAGTGATCCTTGAGTTCCTACCAAAATAGTTTAGGAAGTTTAGAAAAATCGTTTATTTTGGTAGGACCTCAAGAATCACTTCAGTTTGGTCTTACATGCTAGCTAGGTGATTCGAATGCCAGTTCCAACGCGACTCCCTACACCAGGGAAAGAGACAGGCAAGAACCTGGTGGTGTGGGCCTAGCTTTGTTTACAGCAATCCCTTGACAATCTAAATAGTCAAGCTTCAGTGGGAAGCCAGTCAAACAAAGTAAGACATGTCGTTAAATTGTCGGTTTTAGAGTCGTTAAGCCATGACGGAGGCCTAAAAACTCCGTCACCAGAGTTGCCCACTTGCTCACAAGAATTTTTTTTTTCTTCCTGCCCTTATCCCATCATCATCTTATTTATTAATGTGTTTCAGGAGATGAACGAAGGCCACCGGCCATCCTTGCTGTGTATAGAGGACCCGCTCACTGCTGGGAATGATATCGGACGTTCCAGCTACGGGGCCATTCAAGTCAAACAGGTACAGACAATATACTTTTTCATCACATATAGTGTGTTATCAGTGCCAAAAAAGCCGTATTGGCCAAGTGGATAAGTACTTCGAATTTCGATCCGAAGGTCGTGAGTTCGAATCCGGCCGTGCATCAGTGGAAATGAGTTCGCGTCGAAAAATGTTAACAAACAATGTTAACAAAAATGCTAACACGAGTTTTAAACAGTGAAAGAAACCATCGTGAGGAAACCCGCGGCTATGAATAGCCATGTGTGGCTATGTCAGCCCCACACGTATTGACCATTGTCTTTTTTGTGGGTATGTCCGACAGCTGAGAGAATGGCTTAGGTGCTGGGCAAGCCTATACCACCTCAACAATGTCCCAGGCACTACTGTGTCCCGATAAGTGCAGACAAAGCTTGCCTCCTGACTCTGTATAAATCATCTAGTAAAGATGGCTTAAGTTAAGTCACCAGTGCCCCAAAGTAGCAGAGAGGGCAGGCGATGGCGTCATGGCACCGAGACGTGGAAGTAAGCATGTACCAAAAAAATTATGTCACGCCGATCCAGTGCCTTCGTCCGCCAGTCCCACGAATAACGTCTAGTTCGTCCCACCATCTCATTCGTGGTCGGCCGATCTTTTTTCATTATAATTGTTAATGGTTTGCAGGCCTTCGACTACGGCTACATAATCCTGCAGCAAGCTATCTGCACGTCCAGCCTCGCCGGCGCCCCCCCCCTCCCCGCGCTCCCCTCCCCCCCCGCCCCCCCCTCCGTGCTGGGCCGCGTGGTGCGCGTGACGGACCACGTGCTGCAGTACCGGCGCTGGGTGCGCGACACCTTCGAGCCGTACTTCTTCCCGCACCGCGCGCCCGCGCCCGCCAGCCCCGAGCCGGAGGACAGCGACCAGGTACCAGTAGGACACGAGCATATACGATGGCCTGGATTGTTCTCAAAAAGTAGTTTGATACATCAAAATTGAAACGCGTCTTGTGTCAATTGAGGAATCTTAAATACTGTTTTTTATATATTTTTATTATAGTGTACACACTTAGGTATTTCATTAGAAAATGAAAAATCTTACGAAAAGTTACGACTTCGACGGGATTCGAACCCGCGTGATTCAAGCGATCATCCTTTAGCCGGATTGCCATCGACCACTCGGCCACGAAGCCATTAACGTCGACGACGAAACTATCAGTAAAATTATATTTTTCGGTTAGAGCACCGATTAGCGCCATCTACAGGTATTCTAAAAGAATTAGATACACCTGCTCATTGACTGAAGTTGCATTCAGTACAAATGACCAGAGATGTCGCTATAGCTAATTCTATAGTTTTTTTATATATCTTAAATACTGTCATTCTATTTGTCAACACTTGTGATTATCCAGGCGTGATTTGTTAAAATTATATAGTTAGCCTTGCGGCAGCCCTACCTACAGCCTCGAGATACAATATTATATATGAACACTTTCTATAAATCATTTTAATCAAACCCTATAGAACAATAAAACTGCAAACTTAGATTTGCTCTGAATTTATTATCTCATCAATGTCCCTCATCAATAGTCATGGTCATAGTATCAGTCTCATATTCGAGATCCAACGCTCGCGTCTGCAACAGCTGCTTATAGAAGAAGGCAGACTTGCGAGGAGTGCGCGTGCGCGCCGGGTCTTCGTAATCTACTTCATACAGGCCGAAACGTTCCCTGGAACAAACATGTTTGTAAAGAATATTTAATTATGGTTCTGGAAGATTCGGTTGAGATAGAAAAAGTCCTTGTTCATTATGCTTGAGCGCTATATGGTTAGGTATTTTTATGTTCAGAAATCAATAAGCCTTTATTCAGTAGAACTGCTGGAATCACATTGTTGTTTTATAAGCTACTCCTGTTACTTGGTGACAAATTCTGAAAGAACCTTTGGTCCATTTTATGAGCACCTGATTGTGTATCATTTCGAATAGATTTAAATGTGTAACTTCCAAGTCCAAGCAGTTTGTATGTTGATTCTTGACAAACACGCTACGCTGTTTCCTGACAGCAATTTCATCATGCTTTTTCTTTGTGAATGGAAACAAGTTAATGTTCTTAAAACACAAACTCTCAGTCAAAGGCAACTGTTTAAATTTTGCATTAACTTAACACTCATTTGACTAGTTTTATATTTACTTACACGTATCCCGCTCCCCATTCAAAGTTATCCATCATACTCCAAGCGGTGTATGCCCTGACATCGCACCCATCGTCAATGGCATCCAACATGGTCGACAAGTATCCCTTGTAGTACGTCACACGATCGTCGTCGTTCAAGCCGCCGTGCGTCGCGAAACCGTTCTCAGTTATGAAGACGGGAGGGTTGTCATAGTCCTCTCGGATACGGCTGAGTAACTTGTGGAAACCCCATGGAACGTACTGCAAAAAGACCAAGACCAGTCAAAATCATTTGTTTAATAGGACCTCTGGGATAACATGGAAATATATTTTAGGAAGGTTATTTTACTCTAGTTCTTTTCACGTGAAGAACCAGGGCTACATACACGCCCAAGCTCCAGTGGGAAGCCAATCGAACAAAAAACCCTGTTTTTTCACAAAGGCTTTTGATCCCTACAGGGGGATATAATAATATGTTTCGAACCTTAGCGTAAAGAATCAGTACCTTAGTATATTCCGACTCTCCAATCTTCCATTCACTCTTCTGGTACGTAAGAACCTCGAGGTCGTCGTACAAATATTCATAAAGAGATTTATGAGACTCGGCAACAGACTCGTTTCTGTACACCAGACTTGTGCTGTAGTGGTTCAATCCGAAGATGTCTGACGTTCCTCTGATGTATTCAATCTCTGGAAATTGCAGAAATTTTACTAAATTTGAATAAGAACATGATTTTACGAGGCGATAAAGATTTATATCTCTATCCTGTCACTGTTAATATTACTAGCGGTCACCCATTCAAATTGTGACCGCCCAGAGCGTTGCTAACTTCAACGAGAAAGTATGTACGCTACAAGAAGAAAATAATCAAAGTCTACACTGACCTTCCTGTGAGAACTCCTGAAGTCTGGTCCTTGGCAAGCCCTGCGCCGCGCTCTTGGCAGCCACGCGCTCTTTCACTACAGCTGGGTAGTCACCGGTTTTTGAGAATATAGGATCAGCGAACAGGCCCCACTGAAAAATACTAGTTAACTTTAGATATAGAAGGGTTAAGTGTAAAAGAAAATTAATTTGGGGTTCTACTCATTATCATCATACACTTCCTGATCTAACCCTCTGCTGGGTATAGGCCTCCCTAACTTTGTGCAATCCACTCAGTCCTGTGATAGTCCATTGACGCCCCGCGACTTGTCGCCGACCTCGCTACCGGTCGCCCGACACTTTGTCCCAATCTCGGCCATCATTCGGTGGTGGGTTTTCTCCATCTGTCATCACCCGCCTTGCAAAGTGTCCTGTCCAACTATTCTACTAACCTCGAATTTATTAGCGTCATGAGCTGCCACTATATCTTCCTCTTTATCGCTGGCCGGTTCGAACCATGGCGTACTCAACGATATGAAGATGTTCCCGTCATCTCTCCTGAACTCCTGGTCGTAGATATGATAGGCTCTCGCATGGGCAAGCAGCAAGTTCTTCGTGCACATATAGTCTGCTACACCTGTGAGGCTCAGGATAGGATCTTTGCCTGTTTCTCCATATCCTTGGTGGCAGACTACCTTGGGCTCGTTAATAGTTATAAAGTACTTGACCCTGTCTCCGAACAGAGTGTAAATAACCCTCGCGTAATCGCCAAACCAGTCGACAATAGCTGGGTTTGTCCAGCCCCCCATTTCTTGAAGTTTCTGGGGAAGATCCCAGTGGTATAAAGTGACCATGGGTTCGATGTTGTACTTGAGCATTTCATCGATCAGTCTGTTGTAGTAGTCTACTCCGGGCTGGTTGATTGTGTCCGGGAAGCTGGTGGGCATGATCCTAGGCCAAGATATTGAGAATCTGTAGAAGTTCAGTCCGAGTTCCCTCATCATTTCCACGTCGCGCTCCACTTGGTGGTAGGAGTCGTCGGCGATGTCGCCGTTCATACAGTCCGTTGTAAAGCAAGGGTTTGTGTGCGTTGTGTGGTCCCAGATGCTTGGGGTTTTGCCTGAAATATAAAGAAGTTATATTTCACGGTATTTACTAATATGGAACAACGACTATATAGGCTGTCTGACCATAAATCGCCAATACAATTTAGCAGGGTTTTCACTTACCGTCTTCATCCCATGCTCCCTCAACTTGGTAGGAAGCGGTGGCGGTCCCGAACAGGAATCCCTCAGGGAACTTCCTGACCTCACTGCGGTCCGTAGACTTACAGTCGCAAAGCGCGAACGCTAAGAACACTAGCCTGAAATTTTAAACACACGGACGATTAGAAAAAATGAGTAGGTATCTAACTGAAATTAGTATCTACTTGGAAGAGGTTTAGTTATATAGTTATATATAAGAGGTAATATTTTCGCTCGTTTGTTACTTTAGTTATAACATAACTTTTTTATTTATTAATAAAAAAAAAATTTTTTTTCAACCTTCATTGTCCCACTGCTGGGCAAAGGTCTCCCCTATCGGTATCATAAAATACATGACATAAATTTCAGTAGGTGATTATAAGTATGTATAAAATAAATAGGTACATTTAATTGTTATTCAAACCAAAAACAGATAGAAATAAGTAGAAATACCTTTAAATTTTTCTTAGGAAGTTATTAGGTTATATATTTGGCTATATACAATTTTAATATTGAAAGGACTACTCACAATACGCTGCGATGCATGGTACTGCTACTTCCAATCTAACGATACTTCCTCAGTTCAGTGTCTTTATACGCTCCCTATCTCCGCCTTTTCCATAGGATTATCGATTATCAGTAAAATACGACAAGTTGTAGAATAGACAATGTCAAGATAACAATGACAGAGTTCTTGTGGCAGATATTCGCATAAACAAATATTAAAGATTTAACTAGATAAGTAGGTACCACTTAAGTCAGCCAAGTGTAGCGTGTGATGCCAGACAACAGTTTGTTGAAGTGTTAATTTCTTGTAAATTTTACAATTACTTTTACTTGCTTCGAAATGCCTTTATAAAGAGGTAATGTTGGTTTGTTTGTATGTTTGGGCTAATCTCCGAAACTACTCATCCGATTTCAAAAATTCTTTCACCGATGTGTAGCTTGGACTTTCCGAACATAGGCTATATTTTATCAAGGTAGGTACCACGCGAACGAAGCCGCGGGCGAGTAAGCTAGTTTTTAATTAAGTAGTAGTATATTTACCCTAGTCCAGGTACTTATCATATAGCTCTTGTATTTAGATAAATAATAATAATATGAAATATCCTTGGACACGTCATCTAGTCCATATTAATCTATATTAAGCTATTATAACCCTCTGTTGGTCAAAGGTCGCTTAATCTTCTATTTTATACCTTCTTTTTTATAACATCTGTAGCTGTTTGTTCTCAAGCGATAGTCCTATCAATTGATCGCTGAATTATCTATTATCATCTGTCAATGTCAAGTGTTTGCTTGCCCCCTTGTATCTTCACATCTGGATTATTTTTGTTTGCAAAAATTACATAACACGTTGTCAAGCAAGCGTTAAACATAAGAATTAAATCACATAATAGTGGCAATACGGAGTGTCGCAAAAGCTAAACTAAACTAACTAAAATTAATGCCATCCTTTTTATTCCCATCGCTATGAAAGGGACAAAATTTTTGGTTAGTTAAGTTTAGCTTTTGCGACACTCCGAATTGCCACTACTATGTATGTATGTATGTATGTCCCAGATGCTTGGGGGGTTTGCCTAACCGAATTGCCACTACTATGTATGTATGTCCCAGATGCTTGGGGGGTTTGCCTGAAGATTGTAGAACATAATACTTTGACCATGACTTCTATTCTATTATCTTTAATACTGTTCTTTTGCTATTTTTAACAGACTTCAACAAAAGACGACGGTATTTTTTTCATGTTTGTTACTTCAGAACTTTCGCCTGGGTGAACCGATTTTGATGATTCTTTTTTTATTTGAAAGCTAGTGTAACATTTTGACGATCTGATGAGGATCTTCGAAGTTATGAACAAAAATGCACCTCAAGAGAGCAGAAACTGGCTCTCTTCTCACGAAATTGAAGTCTGAATATAATATATATTTTTTTAATTTTGCCACTTGTTATCATAAGTTGAAGTTAAAATAAATAAATATCCTTGGACATTCCACACAGCGTCATCTAGTCCCAAGCTAAGCAATTTAATGCTTGTGTTATGGTAAAATACTAACAAGAAACAGCTAAATGCCTCTTTGGAACTAGTGTAGGTCATTTAGAATACAGATCGTTTATCCCTGGTTTTGTCCCTGGTATTATAGTTTCAGGATTATCTGTTATTATGTAGGTATAAATTATGGTTCATATCTCGCCTACTTATCTTAAAAACCTGAAATCTATTTTAAAGATAGCATTTCCAATTGATGTATTTATCAGACACATCAAATACTTTAAGTACCAAAAGAGAGATCAAGAGGTTTGCGATGGTTGAAATGATCGGCCTCTTGCCGTGTTTGTTGCTATCTCAGGTTTGCAGTTGAGTATCAATTTAATTTCCCTTGTAGAACAATACTTTAATATCCGGGACCAAAAGAAAATTATTATTTCCACTAAACCATTCCTATTTCTTCATGTAATGCGGACACCACACATTGGCTTCATCTTGGTTCGAACATTGGCTAGAATAGCCAATGGCAATGTTCCATTTGTGTGCAATAACCATCCAAAATCTATCCCCTTATTGGAGTGTAGGAACCAACTCTCCAATGTGTGGTGCCCGCATAAGGCATCACATGTTTAATTTCCATTGACACGACCACGGTTCTCAAATACGACAAGCCTGAGCGCGATCTTTGGTGGTCTTCCCTTTTGTAAGTTTTTTCTTTAAGTACACTTTATATGAAGTATTTAATTTAAGGAATTATGTCACGGAGGAGGAGCAGGAGGAGGAGGAGGAGGGACAATAAAACGAACGACTAAAGCAACTTAGATTTGATTCGCATTTATTATATCTCATCAATGTCCCTCATCAATAGTCATGGTCATAGTATCAGTCTCATATTCGAGATCCAATGCTCGCGTCTGCAACAGCTGCTTATAGAAGAAGGCAGACTTGCGAGGAGTGCGCGTGCGCGCCGGGTCTTCGTAATCTACTTCATACAGGCCGAAACGTTCCCTGGAACAAACATGTTTGTAAGGAACATTTAATTATGGTTCTGGAAGATTCGGTTGAGATAGAAAAAAATGGGGTATGTTGTTGAGCATTTTTGTATCCTAAGTCAAAATCAATAAGCATTTATTCAGTAGAACTGCTGGGATCACATTGTTGTTTTAAAAGCTACTTCTGTACCCTGTACCTTGGGTCAATTTTATGAGCACCTGATTGTGTATCATTTCGAATAGGTATAAATATTTAACTTCCATGTTGACTTTTGACAAAGACGTTACGCTGTTTCCTGACAGCTATACATTCATCATGTTTTTCTTTGTGAATGGGAACAAGGACACCAGTTAATGTTCTCAAAACACAAACTCTCAGTCTAAGACAACTGTTAAAATTTTGAACATTGATACTGGTTTTATTATATACTTACACGTATCCCTGCATCCATTCAAAGTTATCCATCATACTCCAAGCGGTGTATGCCCTGACATCAGACCCTTCATCAATGGCATCCAACATGGCCGACAAATACCCCTTATAGTTCGTCACACGATCGTCGTCGTTTAAGCCGCCAGGCGTCGCGAAACCGTTCTCAGTTATGTAGACGGGAGGGTTGTCGTAGTTCTCTCGGATACGGGTAAGTAACTTGTAGAAACCCCATGGAACGGACTGCAAAAACCAAATCATTTATTCAATAGGACCTCTAAGATCACAGGGAAATATCTAAGGTAGGATCTAGTTGATTTTAATTCTGTTCTTTCGCGTGAAGAACCAGGGCTACAAACACATATTTGATGCCGAGCTTTTCAATAATCCATCTTCTTTAATCGAAATAATCAAGCTCCAGTGGAATGGGAAGCCAAAAAACGGACAAAATTACCTTATTAGAGAAACTGTTTTATCTCATTGGTTTTTGTACCCTACTGGGGATATGTTTAGATTTTTAGCATAAAGAATCAGTACCTTAGTAAAATCCGACTCTCCAATCTTCCATTCGCTCTTCTGGTACGTAAGAACCTCGAGGTCGTCGTACAAAGATGGAGATTCATAAGCCCCGGCAACAGACTCGTTTCTGTACACCAGATTTGTGCTGTAGTGGTTCAATCCGAAGACGTCTGACGTTCCTCTGATGTATTTAATCTCTGGAAAATGCAGAAAGTTTACTCAATTTCAACAGGAACATGTGAGGCGATAAAGATATAATTTTTTATCCGGTTACTGTTAAAATCACCAGCAGTCAATCCCATCCAAATTGTGACCGCCCAAAGCGTTGCTAACTCCAACGATCTATCGCAAAGCATCTACGCCACGACCTCTTTGCAACGAGAAGAAAATCAAAGTCTATTCTGACCTTCCTGTGAGAACTCCTGAAGTCTGGTCCTTGGGAAGCCTTGCGCCGCGCTTTTTGCTGCCACACGCTCTTTCACTACAGCTGGGTAGTCACCGGTTTTCGAGAATATAGGTTCAGTGTACAGGCCCCACTGAAAGAGACAAGTTTACTTAGTAGTTACAAATGGAAAGGATTGAGTTTAAAACAAAATTACATTTGGTATTCATCATAATCAACCACATGATTTAATCCACTGCTGCATATAGGCCTACCAGATTTTGTGCCATCCAAAAGGGTTCTATGCTAGTCCATTGACGCCCCGCGACTAAAACTACCTCGCTACCGACCGGTCGCCCGACACTTTTTTGTCTCATCCTCGACCATCATTCAGTGGTGGCTTTTCTCCATCTGTCATCACCCGCCTTGCAATGTGTCCTGTCCTGTCCAATTATTATAATTCTACTCACCAAGAAATGATTAGCGTCATCAGCTGCCACTATGTCTTCCTCTCTATCGCTGGCCGGTTCGAACCATTGCGCACTGTACGATATGAAGATGATCCCGTCATCTCTCCTGAACTCCTGGTCGTAGATATGATAGGCCTTCGCATGGGCAAGCAGCAAGTTCTTAGTGCACATATAGTCTGCTACACCTTTGATGTTCAGGATAGGCGCTTTGCTTGTGTCTCCATATCCTTGGTAGCAGACCTGGTGGGGCTCGTTCATAGTTATAAAGTACTTGACCCTGTCTCCGAACAGAGAGTAAACAACCCTCGCATAGTCAGCGAACCAGTCGACAATAGCTGGGTTTGCCCAGCCACCCATTTCTTGAAGTTTCTGGGGTAGATCCCAGTGGTATAAAGTGACCATGGGTTCGATGTTATATTTGAGCATTTCATCGATCAGTCTGTTGTAGTAGTCTACCCCGGGCTGGTTGATTGTGTCCGGGAAGCTGGTGGGCATGATCCTGGTCCATGATAAAGAGAATCTGTAGAAGTCCAGTCCGAGTTCCCTCATGATTTCCACGTCGCGCTCCACTTGGTGGTAGGAGTCATCGGCGACGTCGCCGTTCATACAGTCCTTTGTGATGCAAGGGTTTGTGTGGGTTAGATGGTCCCAGATGTTTGGGGTTTTGCCTGGAATATAAAGAAGCCATATTTCACGATATTTACTAATATGTTACAACTACAACACAACATTATAGGATATAGTTGTGGCAATCATAAGCCTCCTATATAATTTAGCAGGGTTTTGACTTACCGTCTTCATCCCATGCTCCCTCAACTTGGTAGGAAGCGGTGGCGGTCCCGAACAGGAATCCCTCAGGGAACTTCCTGCCCTCACTGCGGTCCGTAGACGTGCAGTCGCATAGCGCGAACGCTAACAACACTAGCCTGAAATTTTAAACACACGTTCGATTAGAAAAAATCTGCATCAATGAAAATAGAATCTACTTGCAATAGATTTTTTTCATATTTTCGCTAGTTAGTTACTTAAATTAGGTTTAATATTCTATATAAAATAATGATTTTAAAAGGACTACTCACAATACGCCGCTGTACATGGTACTGCTACTTCCAATCTAACAATAATTCCTTAGTTCAGTGCCTTTATACGCTGCCTATCTTTGTTTATTCCATAGGATAATCAGTAGAATCCGATAAGTCATGGCATAACAAAGATTACAATGACAGATTTCTTGTGGCAGTTATTTACATAAAAATTGATTATCTGCTCATCTTTCAATGTCGTTCTAGGCATTACCAAATCTGATTGATAGTGCTACAAACTTGTGCCTAATTCCCTGCCCTAGTCCCGCGGTGCTCTTCAAAGGAGCGGGCCGCGGCCCAGCCTGCTCTCATTGTGTATGTGCGTCATAGACACTGAAAGTGTTCAAAAACAAAACGAGCTCCAAATATCCTTAGCTTCGAAATAAATTTATTAAATGAATGAAAGGGGTCAATTAAGTCCGCAGGCTGACCATAGAAAAATATAAATAAATTTTGTAGCGGACATTTCGGCCCGCGGATTGAGTGAGGTGCAGGCTGGGTTGACCACTAAGTATATCAATTTACGATACTTTTTCGTACACAAAGTCAAACAATTTTTTTCCTTTATTTATATAAATTCTGTAACTGTTTGTTCTTAAACGATAGTGCTATCAATTGATCGCTGATTTACCTACCATCAGCTGTCAAAATCAAGTGTTTGCTTGCCCCCCCTCTTTTCTTCACATCTGGCTTAGATAGATAGAAAGATAGAAAATACTTTATTGCACACCATTAACAGATAAAAAAACATTATGAACAATAAAACACTTAAATTACTATGATATACAATCGGCGGTCTTATCGCTAAAAAGCGATCTCTACAGACAACCTGAGGATGGATATGGACAGATTAGAAGATAATATGGGGCATAACTAAGTATATATAGTATTATTAATATAAACCTTAAATATATTTAAATAAGGTGCATTTATTAAATAAAAAATAAACAAACATAATAAACCAATATAAGCAGGCACACACACATCTACCTTCACATTACATAAATATACCTACATGTATATAATATACAATGGAAAAAATAAAAGATAATGAATAGAACTTAATAGAAAAAATATTACCATAACAAATACAATATAATAGTACGAAATGGGTTGATGACAGGTCAGCGACAACAAGACAAATAGTGTTCCTTCAACATTGATTTAAATAAAAAGATAGATTTTGCTCGTCTGATAGGAACAGGCAATTCGTTCCATAAAGAAACAGCCTGCACTGAAAAAGAGTTGTTATAGTAAGAAGAGGAGTGAGTAGGAGTTTTAAGTTGAAGAGTGTCAGAGGAGCGTAAGGGACGAGAGTGAGAATCGTGGAGAAATTGAAATCGTTCTTTTAGATAAGGTGGGGAGCAAGAGTTAAATAATATATTGTATAATAAGGCAAGGAGGTGAGAGTTACGACGAAGCCGAATAGGTAACCACTTCAGCTTACTACGGAACTCAGAAACATGGTCGTATTTGCGAAGGCCAAACACGAACCGTATACCTAAGTTTTGCAATCGCTCAAGTTTATTGAGTTGCTGCTCAGTTACATCTAAATAACATGTATCAGCATAATCAAGAATAGGAAGCAGGAGAGACTGGGCAAGCGAAATTTTGGTAGCAATCGGTAGAAAGTTCCGCAGTCTCCTTAGAGAACCCATAGATGCAAACATTCTACGGCTGATTTCGGATAGTTGTGGTCCCCATGACAGTTGCCTGTCAATGAGAACACCCAAATTTTTCACCGTTTCACTTTGCCCTATATGCGTGCCATCAAAGACGACCTGAGGAAGACTAGTCCAGTCAATTTTAGTCACCATACGAGAGCCACCAACGACAATGACCTGGGTTTTGGCAGGATTAACACTAATACCATATGATTTACCCCATTCCAAAATATGGCACAGATCATTATTAATTATATGAATTGCTTGTGATAGCTCATCAACTGAAGCTTGCGTGTAAATTTGGAGATCATCTGCATAGAGGTGGTACGATGAAGTTAGTTTTTGAGAAATTGAATTTATAAAAATTGAGAAAGGAGAGGTGATAAAACGCCGCCCTGAGGTACGCCAGCAGATACATTACACCACGATGAAAAAACTTAGTGTTGATTGCAAATATTACAAGCATTTAACTCAAGAATTAAATCACATAATAGACGCTAAACTCACACCAGCACTACAGGAAGTTATTAAATGGCATTGTTGCGTATACACGACAACAAACATCTATGAACTTAACTTCGTAAAATACAAAAAAACTGTCCGTGCCTTCACATAGTAGTACCACAATTGTCTTAAAATCTAACATAACCTCATCAGATGAAAGGTTTTGTTATTTTAACTTGGAAAGGAATAACAATGAAAAGAAGTTCACAGTTTGCACTTTGCAGCATTTTATTACATTTGTAAGTCAATAGTTTAAAATCCTATCAGTGTCCTTGGTCGATGGTCATGGTCATGGCATTGGGCTCGAATTTATGGTTCAGTGTGCGCGTGCGCAGAACCTGCTTGTAGAAGAAGGCGGATTTGCGCGGAATACGCAGCCGTGCTGGTGATGAGTAGTCTACTTCGTATAAGCCGAAGCGCTCGTTGGAACAAGCAATATAACATTTAATAAAGAGGTGTCAGGAATTTTAATTGGTGGAAATCTGTGATATTATTTCGTAATGCTTGAGTAATCGTTTGAACTTAATTATTTATTAACTGATCTCTCTGAATAAATGTCTTTTAATATGCCTACTACAAGAGAATCGTCTCATGAGACTGTTGGTTTCTTCTTCTTTATTCTTCTTCTTCTTTATTTTGGCTTCGCCGGCTTTTGCCACGCATTTAGCCACTACCATGTGTATGTGTATATATATTTTTTTGTTTCGTCAAGGTCGAGTCAAAGTCATAGTCAGCGTCAGTAAAGATGTGGGGTCTTTACTGCAGCTTTTTACAAGGACTTTTTGAGAGAACTCGAAATGCAATGTTAAACAGTTTTGTTTCATTTGCCTACACTTATGTACGTTCACGAACACTTAACAGTTAATAATCCACCATTATTACATATTAACATTCGCCAAAACACAAATTTCGGAAAATAAAACAAAATAGACAACACGCCATCTTGAATTCCCGTCAAAAAGCCGACTGTTGGTTTCAAGAAAGCAACCAATTGTTAGATTTGTCAGATTTTTATTTAATTTTGAGTACAATACAATTATAATTTTAGCTCTAGCTGCCAAACTAAGTTTTGTTACTTGTATCTTAGTAGTAGCCTTCCCGTTTTAATAGGTACTTGAAATTTAAACAGATGTGGTAGAATTTATAGGTAAAATCTTCTTAATTCTGTTAGGCCTCAATAATTTTGTTGCCCTGAAAAACCCTGAGAATCTGCTGATTCTCAATCTTCAAAACGGCTAGTTTATAGTTTTTAAGACTAATCTACGACATCAAATTATGAGCTCCTCCTACTGAGTGTGAGTACATAATTTTGGAAATCAACTTACATGTATCCCTGCTGCCATTCAAAATTATCCATCATGCTCCAAGCGGTATACGCTTGTACATTACACCCCTCGTCCATAGCATCCAACATGGCCGACAAGTATCCCTTATAGTTCTTCACTCGATCGTCGTCGTTCAAGCCGCCGTGCGTCGCGAAACCGTTCTCCGTGATAAACACAGGAGGGTTGTCGTATTCGTCACGGATATGCATCAGAAGGTTGTAGAAACCCCATGGCACTGACTGGAAACAAAAATATGTTTAACCTAACGTGTTTTAAGAGTTCGTTCGTTCGTTCGTTCGTTCGCATGAGCAAGTGGCCAACTCTGGCTTTAAGAGTGTCCTGGCAATGAGTTTCTTTTTGTAACTTGTTAATCTCACGTAAACTATGCATTACATTTGTTTTAGTGTGGATTTTAAAGATGGAATGTTGCGGCCACGTTACTACGCCTATCTCATGTGGTATGTCACCGTAAAATTGAAACAACCGTTAAATTACTATCTAACGAGATAAAATCTGCGATATTGTAAACTGTCGAATAAGTGTGATCTGGATAGTGGAACATACAGTCTTTATAATAATTACGCTGATAAACATTTCTAAATCTCAACAAATCTGAGTTAATTTGAACTGGTAGATCATCTGCAAGGTACCTTCGTAAAATCAGACTCTCCAATCTTCCACTCGCTCTTCTGATACATGCGTACTCCTAAATCATCAGAGAATGATGGCGTCTGGTAGAAATCGATAGCAGACTCGTTTCTGTATACCATGACAGTGGTGTAGTGGTTTAACCCGAACGCGTCAGACGTTCCACGGATGTATTCAATCTCTGGAAATTACAAAAAAAATTACAATTTATTGAATATAAAGTGTTAGAGCGTGCACGGACAGCTTGAAGCATCAGGATCGACAGCTTAAAGCGACTGCACAGAACAGGGCCCCTCGAGCAGTTGATTTAAACCACTTGAGCAAGAGCGACTGCTCCAGGCGGTCCTGAAGCCGAGCTAATGGCAGCTTTAAGCTGCTGACTTCAGAGTTGTGACTGCTCGAGAAAGCTGTGAATTCGATCATTGGCTAAATATTCGAGCAACCCGTATGCCCACTCTTAGAGTAAATGTCTTAGAGACAAAACTATGGATTTTAATGTGATAATTGGACATATACACATTATACACCACATCTTGTGACGTGTCTATTGTTATCACCTTCTTGCGAGAACTCCTGTAGTCTGGTCCTCGGGAAGCCTTGCGCTGCACTCTTCGCTGCTACGCGCTCCTTTACTACTGCAGGGTAGTCACCGGTTTTGGAGAATATCGGAGCAGAGTATAAACCCCACTGGAAGAAAACAAATGTCTGAATGTGCTCTGAATTTAACTAAATTTTTTTTTCTGTTAAAAGCGTTAGCACGTGGTGAAAAATTTTCTTACTGTAAATTGATTAGCATCGTTGGCTGCTTTTACGTCCTGTTCAGAAGTACTTTCTGGTTCATACCACTGAGCACTTAAAGATATGAATATCTGTCCTCCATTTCGTCTGAACTCCTCATTATACATATGGTACGCTTTCGCATGAGCCAGGAGCAAGTTCTTCGTACACATACTCTGACATACCGTTGACGATCAGAGCTGGGTTTTTGACGACGTCTCCGTTTCCCAAAAAGCAAATCTGGTATGGCTCATTCATGGTTATGAAGTATTTGACCCGATCTCCAAACAACGTGAAGATAACTCTTGCGTAGTCGGCGTACCAGTCAATGATTGCTGGGTTTGTCCAGCCTCCCATTTTTTGAAGCGTTTGTGGCAAATCCCAGTGGAACAAAGTGACCATGGGTTCGATGTTGTACTTGAGCATTTCATCGATCAGTCTGTTGTAGTAGTCTACTCCGGGCTGGTTGATTGTGTCCGGGAAGCTGGTGGGCATGATCCTAGTCCAAGATATTGAGAATCTGTAGAAGTCCAGTCCGAGTTCCCTCATCATTTCCACGTCGCGCTCCACTTGGTGGTAGGAGTCATCGGCGACGTCGCCGTTGGAAAAGTCTTTTATAATTGATGGGTTTTCGTGGATCATGTAGTCCCAGATGTTTGGGGTTTTGCCTGAAAATTGCAGCGCATAAGACTGTGGCAATGACCATGAAAGTGAAACAAATGTGTGATTTCTGGAAGATACAAACCATCTTCATCCCATGCTCCCTCAACTTGGTAGGAGGCTGTGGCGGTCCCGAATAGAAAACCCTCAGGGAAACATCTTGCCTCGCTGGAGTTAGTAGACTTGCACTCGCATACCACGAGCGCCACGAATAAGAATCTATAAAATAGTTTATGCTATTCAATTTCACTTTAGGTAATTCTATTTTCACTATCTGTCTAGTTATGTGTATTTGTAAGTAAACGTAGTTAGTGTTCTTGTTTGTGTTATCTCTGATATATATATTTTTTGCTATTTTTAAAAATTCAAGTTAAATACTTACAAGGAACAGCTATACATATTATTGGCGAACTGTAACTAGTGAAGGTTGTTTAGAAACTGATCGTTTTATTATGTCTCCCTGGTATTATAGTTTCAGGATTATCTGTTCTAGATAAAGTTGACAGGTTTTTCTTTGGCTGTATTATGTGGGTATAAATAAACTAAGGTTCATATCGCGTCATCATCATCATCAGCCGTAGGACATCCACTGCTGGACATAGGCCTCCCTCATAGATCTCCAGTTGTTTCGGTTGTAAGTGACCTGCATTCACGTGAACCTGCGGCCTTTATCAAATCATTCGTCCATCATGTTGGTGGACGTCCCACGCTGCGCTTGCCGATCCGCGGTCTCCATTCCAGAACTTTTTAGACTCAACGGCCATCTGTATTATCATATCGCGTATTATTAATTTATTTACTTTTCTTGTTAACCAAATTCCATTTATTTAATTCCATCAAAAATTTAAAGAAAATACTTTGCGTTTGTACCATAAACGAAGTAAAGGACCACCTTTGAGTCTAAATGCGGAAAAGGGAGTCCCCATACATACATACATACATACCATAAACGAAGATACAAAAATTTACATTTGCAAATATTCCTTGATCACAAAGTATTATAGCTCATAAATATAATAACATTATCTACTATTAAAGTATCTAAATAAATAAAGAAAAACTATAAGAAATGCCAAAGAACAGTTTTTCATATTTCTCAATGTTGTGCATGAGATTTCCAATTGATATATTTATCAGACACATCCAATACTTTAAGTACCAGTTGAAAGGATGGATAAAATGATCGACCTCTTGTCATGTTTGTTGCTATCTAAGGTTCCCGCAGTCAAGTTGCTATCTCCTTTCCCTTGTAGAACAATACTTCAACATGCCGAGACCAAATATATTTAAACTGAAGCGGCCAAACTGAAATAAATAACGACCAAAACTGATATTCAGTTCAGACAGTTAAGTCGCGTTTGCGACAAATTTCGCTCTGGCTGTTAGATTTGATTAGTTTCCCTCATAGTCCAGTATTTGAAATGAAAAAAAAAAAAAAATGAAATATGATCACGACTGTATCCCAGGGAGCGGTAGACATTTCTTTCAGATCTTTTAGGCAATTTTTAGATCCTTTTGAAGATGTTTATGGGGGTAATCAGAGGTATGTTCAAATACCTACATATTTGGTACATGCCCACATCTTGCAGAAGTTAACTTTCCATACGTGTGGACAGGTGGCAAGCCCATCGACGACAAACTGGTTTCCTCACGATTTTTTCCTTCACCGTTAAAAGCATGTTAAAGCGCATAAAAATTTTTCGATGTGAAAAGTCCATTGATGCACGGCCGGATTCGAACCCACCTTAGGATCGAAAATCGAAGTACTAATCCACTTGAACAACACGGCTTTTATTTTTGACTAGCTAACTTGCCCGTGGCTTCGCTCACGTGGTACCTACCTTGATAAAATATAGCCTATGTTCATTCGGAAAGTCTAAGCTACAAATTGGTGAAAGAATTTTTAAAGAGTAGTTTCGAAGATTACCCCAAACATACAAACAAACAAACCAACATTACCTCTTTATAATATTAGTATAGATTAGTATTGTAATGGGTATGCTAAACCCTATGTTTGTCTACAGGAGTGGTCTGACGGCGGACCGCTAGGTGGCGTGGCGCGCGCGTCCCCGCCGCCGCTGTCCGCGCTGCAGTGTTCCTCGCCGACGCCGCGCCGCGTGTCTGCGCACCAGAGCGTCATCATACACCATATCACCAGCAATAGCGACTTCAATAATATACCCTCAGGTAACTACTTGATACTTTTGTGTATTGCGAGATTTGAAACAAAGAAGCTAATAAGGAATACTGGCATTTTCTCAAATCTTCAGTCATTTAGGTACAATTTTTATTAATTTATCAAAAACATTTATCTCACAATACACATGCTTAAATTTTAGAAAAACTGTTACTCATGCGCATGGTCACTTGCTCATAGAACGAACGAACGATGCGCATGGTAAAATTTAAGACCATGAGTAACACTTTAATAACAAGTACTTCATAGAAATAAATTAGTAATTTATTTATTTATGAAATTAGCTCTTCTTTATTATGAATAAATGTCAATATAATTACCAAAGTTCCCAAAATTGCTAGTTAGGAGTTTAGAGCTAGATGGCGTTGTATGATCGCGCGGCGTTCAAGCAATGCATACGGCTCACGTGGCCCGCCCATTCCCACTCGAGCCTAGCGGATTTATCTCCGTTAGCGTTCAAGATATCTTAATAAAATCATAACTTAACTCAGACCTCTACATTCCAGGTGTAATACAAAGGTACAACGGCGCTGGCAACCAACCAGAGCGCGTCACGGACCGCGGCGACCGCGCCGTTGACAGGACAGACAGAAGCGAGCGGGGCGCGGGGGGCAACGAGCGCGGGGAGGGGAAACGCAACCCGCGTTCCTTCACCAGCAAGCAGAGGAGGTACGCCGGCTCCCCGCCGCGACATCGCGCTGACACAAGGCACAAGAAGCGACGGCATAACTTCGCGCCGCATCCGCAGCGATGACGCCAGTCGCAACCCGACCACTAGCCCGGACGGACGTATTTCACGGACGAATCACGCACGACAGGAATGATAGCTTAAATATCAATGAGGCTTAGAAATGGTCATTCAGAGAAGAATAAGGTCGTTTATTACTAAGCGTGTGAATATAGACGTTTACTGATACCAATCAAATTGTCATTAAGCTAGAGATGGTTTTGCAAGGACCAACGGATCGCGTGGACCTACCGCGGAGTCAAAGAAAAAGATAGAAAAAAAAAAAAATTGTCATTACAAATTAACACATTAAGTACATAATAATATAAAAGGAACAAAACAAGAAAATGACAAAAATGGCTACTAAGCATGATACGTCACTCAGAGACAGTAGAATGGAGATCTAGCCAGTGACGTCTTGAGTAGGGTTTGCACTATTCGTTAATTTTTACTATTCGAATAAATGAATACTTTTAGAGCGAAATATTCGAATAATTCGAATATTCGAATATTTTTTAATATTTCTTGAAAAAACTACAATATCATATTTTTTTTGAGAAAAAACAAGTTTTTTTATTAGTTTTATTGATTATTTAAAAAACACGTCATGTAAAATCATAAGTTTACAGATTAAACTCAGGTTGAGTCAATCCTTAACTTCAGCACTTTCCAATTAAATTCACCAAATAGTATGTAGTTCTCATAAAGTACAATTTTATAAGTGTATTTAAAGGTGTATTAAATTTCAGACCTACGTGGTAAACGCTGCCGCTGTGGGAAGCGGTAAATACCGCGTGGATTTCCGCTCTAGAGGAAATCAGCGCGAAAAAATTGTGTAGTATAGTAATCAGGCTGTCTTTTAATCTCTCTGTCGATGTAACATAGATAAACGTTATGAAGCCACCACCTTGCAAGTGCGTATGCACACCTTGAATAATTTTGTACCCAAAACGGGGTGTACGTCAAGGTGATACTCTCTCTCCTAAACTTTTCACAACTTTACACACATCAACAAAGTCTAGGGATACCTTAAACATAAATTATTACCGCCTTTATATTTTAAAATCCTATTAGTTTTCATAAAATATTTATATACAGATTGAAACATATTTTATTATATTTTTTAATTAAAAAAATAAAAATAAAAAAACAAACAAAAAAACAAAATACGGCGGCAAATTTGTTAGTAATTTGTTGCGACAAGGAAAATTAAAATCGTTTTATTGAAATTATTTAATGAAAAAGATATCGAATTGTTTTTCTTTTTTTATTTAATGGGCCGTTTGAGCTTTGAGAGCCATGTCACGTCGTCATTTGAGTCGAAATGAAATGCTACGAGCCGAGGGCATGTTAGAAAATGGTGCTATTCTACGCGTCGTTGCTGAGGCCGTACACACCAACCAAAACGTGATAGCAAGGTTGTGGTCACGTTATCTCAGTACTGAGGATGTTGCTGAACAGCACACGGGTAGATTTCGTGTTACTACGCAGAGACAGGATCGATTTCTGCAAATAACCGCCAGAAGACAACCGAATATCACAGTGATGTAACTAGTACGAAGGCTCCAGGGGGACCATCAGCTGCTGGTAAGCGACCAAACCATGCGAAGGAGGTTGCATGAAGTTGATCTTTATGCTCGAAGACCGCTACGTGTTCCAGCATTGCGACGTGGCAATCGCGGTCGGCCGCTTTCGTGGGCTCGGGAACATTTAACATGGAGTGACGCACAATGGACTTTGGTGCCGTTTACCGATGAGTCCCGGTTTGGGTTTCATACGGATTCAAGAAGAACACGCGTTTGGCGAACTCTAGGAAGAGTTAGCCGTCTACGGCACCCCCAAGAGGTCCACTCATACGACAGCGGAACAAACATGATGTGGGCAGGAGTTCGTCTTGGCGCACGAACCCAGCTCGTTTGGGTCCATTGCAACATGATTGCACAAAAACACCACGAGGAGGTAGTAGAGCCTGTTATTGTCCCACACAGAATCCACATGGGCCAGGAATTTCTACTCACGCACGATAATGCTCCTGCCCATACGGCGCGACTAGTGTCGGCCGCGCTCCGAGACCACGAAATTCAAGTTTTGGGTTGGCCTGCACAGTCGCCTGACCTAAATTTTATCAAGCATGCCTGGGACATGTTACAGCGAAAAGCTATGAGAGATTTTCCTCCAAATTTGAAGACGGGACTACAATTTTTCGAACATTTAGAAAGAACATTGGACCTTATCCCGCAGCAAGACATTGGCAGTTTAATTTTAAGCTTGAACAGTCGATGTCGATGTGTAATTAATGTAAGAGGTGGCAACAGTGATTACTAATAATTCGTTATTAATTTAAATCAAAATCTATAGTTTTACAAGAAAAAAATAAGTTTTTATTTCATACTCATTTTCTATGGCGATCAAAAAAATAACATTTTTAATTAAAACAACACAATCATGCAATGTTTTTTTATTTTTTATTAAAGACCTTGAAATAACATATAATTTTGTCATTAACCATTTCAGAAAATACCTCATAGTTTTTCGAATATTTGATGAAATATACAATATCCCTAGACTTTGTTGATGAGTGTACTTGAAGATCTTATGAAAGTATTGGATTGGAACGAGAAAGTTATCAATATCAATATAATAAAGTTGCTCAGAGAGCAATAGAGCGCACCATGTTAGGTATCTCGCTGCTGGATCACGTACCCAACGTTGAAATACGTAGACGCAAAACCAAAGTCGTAGACGTGGGTTAACAGATCAATTAGCTTAAGTGGAGATGGGCAGAGCATTTGGCTCAGCGGAACGACTGAAGATGGACAAAGGCAGCAACTGAGTGGTGGCCCCGTGAGGGTCTCAGATCAGTTGGCAGACCATCAGCCAGATGGTCTGACCTTACACGAATGTGTTGCAAGCAGTGGATGAGACTGGCGCGAGACCGGAGAGAGTGGCGAGATAACGAGGAGGCCTATACCCAGCTGTGGGTGGATGTGGGCTGATATGGATGGATGGATGGAGTAATTTATCAAGTATTCTTAATGTATGGAATTTTTAATTCATGCAAGTTACCAAGGGAGGCGCTGCACTGGATTTGCATACATTTGTGATCTTGACTTGGTATCGAGGACAGTATCCAATACTACGGTAAACTGGCGTTAACCCCCCTGAGCAGAATCCGCGCGGTATTTACCGCTTCCCACTTCCCACAGTGGCAGCGTTTACCGAGTAGGTCTGCTGAATAGACCTTAAATCGAGACTTAGAGGGTAAAAATGTTAGTATTCCTAGTAATAACTTCATTCTAGGTAAATGTCCTTCATCTTAGATCCCACTGTTGCTTAACATCAAGCAGAGTGAGGCTCAAATGCGTTAAATGTTAGCCTATATAATGAAAAAAAAACTGTTCGAATATTCGGATAATTGAAATGAATTATTCGAATTTGAAAATGGAGCGAATATTCGAATAAAATGAATATTCGAATATTCGAATTGCAAACCCTAGTCTTGAGTGATGTCATTGAGATTCTGATAATATCAAGGTTGACCAATCATAGAAGCTAATTACTGAATGCTCCACCTTCTTTTTGACCTGCCTTCGACATTTGATACTTCATTATTATGATTTGAAGAAAATGAATTTGAACACCAGAAATGTCCTGACCTCTAGCGATATGAAACTATACCGTGGGCTTATTGACAACTTTGATGATATGCAAGCCTTGTTTTTTGGACCATTAGTTATATAACCAGTGTGGTGAAAGGTCTACTGAAATCTGGTGTAAGTGGTTCTCTGTATTGTGATGTTCGTGCTGTGCCGGGCTATTGTAAACCTTAGCCACGTGAACTTAGAAGTCATTATGGCGGTTTACCAGTGAGTGTTGGTTTAGAAACAATTTAGTTAGTGAACAACGCTTTTGTAATAGTTAATAGTGCGGTTTGCTGTCTGTTTGTTACTAAAGTTATTAGCTAATTTATTTTTTAATAATTTTTCTTGAACATATTAGTTTAATTAAAAATTATTAACTAATATGAATTATGTAGTACTTATACTATCCAGGCAAATTTAACTTACATTGGGCTTGCGCCCAATGTAATGTTTAGTTGTCTTACCTCTGACTACCCCTTACTCTCTATGCTGGAAGATCTGCAAGGATTGTGCAATGCAATATTTTCTGTAGTACAATAATTTCATAGTAACTTTTGTAACAAACAGATGGACAGACTTAGTAATAACGTGTGATATAGTGCTACATAAGTGTTGTGGACTAAAATATTACATAAAAATACTGCCCCATACCATTAGAAGCTGTCTAGCGTCTTAAGTGTGTGCCATAACGCCGAGGAATGAGCGGGAGAGCGAATAATGTTTTTACTCGTGAGTGAGAAGCGCAGAACGATAGACACGCAACATAATTTATAGCGAAAAAACAGTTTTTATTTAATTACAAGTTAATTAAACAAGCAATCGAAAAATTAAAAAACCAGAACTAAATGAATACTTCTAGGCTATTTGTCAAAACATAAAACCAACAAAAATAGCGTTCTGTTCCTGAGATAAATAGCAAACTGTGTGAAAAACATGTATTTTTCATAAAAATATATGATCGAGAAAACTTTTACCAATCGTGTTTCTAAAAAACCACAACGCAAGATAAAAGTTCAAAGTTTAATTTCTCCAAACATTATAAGGTGGTATCTTTCACGGATTTTGAGATCTAATACGATTCAAACCACATATTTGCTACCTACGGCCTCTTAAACTGCCAGAAATTCAATTTTAACATGTTAGGTTTCAGGTAATGTTGGACAGCGTCTTGTGGTAAGGAGATTTATGAGTGTGCAATGTTCCATTATTGTAGGCAAATGTATATTTTGTGATGCCTTAGTGACTTATGAACTAATAATTGTAGTTAGGTACTCGTAGATAGACGGATTGCTCTGACAATATACTTTTGTTTTATATTACGACTTGTATTGAAGAGCTAGTACACATTAGAGACTGGAACCACGTTTTTCGAACGCGCCGTCACTGGGCGTTTGTATCGATACAAACGCGATACAAATGCAAGGGGAACAAAATGTAGGCAACAAGGTTTGATCCTCGCGTTTGTGAAACGCGCTTTAACCTAGCAGGTGACGCTACACAAAATCGCAGAGAAACTGCTCGAAAAACATAGTGTGCATTGGCTCTTGGCGTACAGAAGCGTGCGTTTTAAGAACCAAACGATCCAATACACCAATCAGACTTTTCGTTTATCTAAACGCTTATAGCAAAACGCGCGTTTTGAATAGTCTCAATATGTACAAGCTCTGAGGGTATTTACTAAAGCAAAAGAATAAAACTGACCAATCTTGTATCAAGTGTGTTCACATAGACCTTGAGATTTAAATCTCTCTTGCTTTGGAAAATACTCTTCTTAATACTGTATGAACCTCGTAAGGGAATCGCATGAGATTTGAAAAATAAAATTAAAAAATCAAAAAATATTTAGTGTGAAGGTTGGTTGATGTTTCCACCAACAACTTCAAGTTTGATTAGCCGATTCTGCAGTATGAGTAAAATAGATGGCACTTTGGATTTGTCTTCGTCCGGAATAGGATATAAGATCTAAAAAAAAAAAAAAAAATTCGAAAAAATAAAATAAAAACATTTTCCCATACAAAATATTAACGGGATTCGTACCTGTCAAACGAGGTTATAACTCTCCATTTCACAGCTCAAATCACGCACCTGATTTGTCTCTAACATGACAGAAACTAAAGTAGGGTAGTTGAGTTTGGCACAGATTTTATATTGACGTTTTATTTCAATGGCATCACAGAGTAAGTAAACACTTGAAGGGCATAACCACGTTTGCTGGGACAGCTTGCTAGATATAATTTAAACTATTTACGGGACTTTATAGCGTAAAACTCGGTATATCATAAAACAAGGTAATGCGATAAGTCATTTTAATTCGGGCTGGCAGTTGTTGGTGGAAACGAGGGGGGGGGGGTCGGGTCAAAGATCTTGTGTTGAAAGTCTTATACCTTATACCATTCTTATTTCGTATTGGACTGAAGCTTTTCACTCTTCCACCCTTCTCTACAATAAGGCACAGGTCGACTCAAAGGATACATCAGTAATGTAATGATTTACAACTATTCTTATCCATATCTCTGTGATCTTTGATATCAAGGCCATAGATTATAATTATTTAAGTTTTTTTTCTTTTCTCTCTTTTCAAAATATATAACGAAAGCAATGTTATTCCAATGAAAAAACACACATCATGTTTTCATACAACTGGAGTTTTTTAATTTTTTTGCATTAGTTTGAAATTATTTGTTATCATATCACGATTAAAACAGCTAACATAAAGGGACGTTTAATAAAACATTATTTTGAATACTGTCAAATAGTCCATGGTTTTTATCAGACCAAGTAATGTATCTACTGAGTTGACTGTGTATTGGCGTACTCGTCCGATATAGGCCTTTGCTTAGTTAAATCTTTACTCCACTTCAGAGATAATATCAACCATAGAAATAACTAATTCCGGGTTGCAGTATTCAACTTACTAATAACCGTGGATCTGTCGCCATAGTAATATTGTTATCTGTCAAAAAGTGTCCGACATTTTTTGTTGTCTAAACAAAGTTGCTATGGCGATCAATCTACGATCATTCGTAAGTTTAATATTGAAACCGGCCGTAAGTGACACCGTAAAAATAAGTGCTAATCTTAATTTTCAAGTGCCCAAAAGAGAAGACTAACTTTAACCGATAATCACAATCATAGCTTGATCGTAAGACTGCCATAGATTAGGATTTTAACTGCCGTTTTCGTTGTTAGTTGAATGTGGCTGCCATAGATGCGGCTTATATTGTGATTGAATAGAGGAAACGGTAGTACCTCTAGAGGTTACAAAATCACTAAAACCGCACTTTTAAAGCAAATAATTCAGTGACTGGTTTCCGTTGTCAATTTTGACCAAATTTTACGTTAAAGTTGTTAGATGTTAGTGGTACATAATGTAAAAACGATATTCTAAAACCACGCTTAAAATACTCTTATGAATTCGCCTATGAAGTGTTAGATTAAGTGTAGCTAGTTCAATATGTTGCATAGATTTTGAAAATAAACTTATATGGTGTTTTAAACAAGCTTGTATTGAGAGAATATGCTCAAGAGTGCATATTATAGAATTTAAAAATAAATAAAAAATATGGCAAATAGTCATTAGTTTTGTACATTTGGTCTGAAGGGGGTATATTCATCGCGAGGTTCATTGAGTGTAAACATCTTTGTTTTTGCATTATGTTATTTAGCCAATTGTCACATGTTAATTGGCGACTAATTAAAAGGTTGCCAAATTGTTTGTTAAGATGCAGTTAAGTAAAAGAGACGTTAGTAAGATCATGTCGCGGACGCAATGCAGACGCGACTAAGGCTGAATTTGATACTCAACCGACGGTCAGCGCGTACTGTACGTCGTAGCTAGCTGTACGCTGTACGCGAGACAAATCAACACTGCACTGTAGTCGTTCACACATATTTTCATTGATACAGCTACGCTCGACCGACCTCCGCGCTTGTCATCGGTTGAGTACTAAATACAGCCTTAAAATGTATAGAACAGACGCACGATACAGGCATCATGTTCGAGAATCGTCTATTTCTTACTGCTCTTGCGCTTAGTTTTCACATTTTACCTTTTATACCATGTTCCTTAAACAGTTATCGTTGTATGCAGTTAGTTCCGAAATAGTAGATCTCTATTGTATTTTATTTATTAGTTTAATATTTATTTTGTATTTAGTTTAGTCATTTTTAAAACGAGGTTTGTTAGTTATTTTGTTGCTACTATGTATTTTATACGGGAATTATGTTAACTTCGCATTGTATTTAAAACTTATTTATTTCTTTAAAGTTTTCAATAATTTATTACTTCATTGAATGCCACGGGGCGCTTGTTGTCACTGGTGAAGTGTTGATAGTAATAGTAGATTTATTTGTCGTAAAAATGTTGCAACTTCCAACTCAAAACTCCCTCATAACACGATGCTCAAGGTCTGTTAGGTCTTGTGTGGATGATGATTATATAAACTTAATTTTTGCTAACTTGAAAAGAATTGGTGCAGTCAACAAGCCGCACCTTCTCGAACGAAGTCACTGCGCGTTTGGGACACAAACGCGCGGCAAGCTGTGATCCATGCAAACGATCGCGTTTGTAAAACGCGCTGTGAACTAGGTGACGCGCTACACAAAATCACGCAGTGACTGATCGTTCGAAAACGTAGTGTGCCGTTCATAGTGCCTAATGAACTACGACTGGAATTGGACAGTTCTGTATTTGTTGCCTTCGAAGTGCGACACGATTGTGTTGGTTTGTTATTACAGTTCAAGAAACGGAACACCAATTAGATGTAATTTAATTGTCTTAAAAAGCAATAATGTAAGTCAAATAATCTGTGAAAATAATATAATGTTATTGTAACAAATACCTCTACTATAGTTAAAAGAATAGTTATTTTGCTAAACCAGATTCAAGAATTAAAGTACATTGTCCATCGACTTGTTTGTAGGGTAGTTACCGCAAGACGGTTCGAAGTCTGCACCATAAATATAAATAATCAATATAATGATAATTACGAGTAACGAGTGCAACTAAAACTTACTGTACGAACTAGTTTTAAGACATTACACTCACTGGCAAGAAAAATGCTCGCAGTTGATTAGTTAAAATCAATTGTTATAAATTGATCGGGTATTGTTACTTGTAGAGTGATTAAAAATGCATTTATCTTATAAGATTCGTAATAAATTCTCAGTGGGCAGTTTTTCTTACCACTCAGTGTAGCCAGTGTTTTGTATTTATCAGTATAATATTGTGTAATGTACCTACAGTTAGCATAAAAAGTAGGTACTTATGTTGTTTTAGTTGTAACATTGTACATAGGTAGCCGACTCACCTGTACATTATATGACACTTGTACAAAGTCTGTAAATACACTAAAATATATTATATTTAATATTATTATAAAAATTGAATTAAAAGAAAAAGTTTTAAAAATAATTAATAAAAAATATAAAAAAATAAAGACATACAGTGCGTATGAAGTGGAAAACGATTTTGTCTTTTATTTTCAAATTAAGTTCGTAACGCCCCGTTAACAGTTAAGTATAATTTCATCTAAAAACTGTTGTATTCTGTATAGGTCCTTATGCTGTCCCATGTGGGGTGCTAGGCTTACCTATTTAGTTTCATAAAACCCTTCTCATTTATTAATTATTATACAAAACAACGATACAATGCCGCATTGCAATCGATTATAGCGATATAATAACATTTTAAACCCCACGTTGAGCGCCAGTTAACAGTAACAAATCTACATCTAATTATTATAGCTACAAAATATTTTACCCGTCTATACAAAACCGGATTTGACCCACATGCATGGCATGAGCGTGATACAACCGTTTCATGTTGAATGAATGAATTTTTAATTAAAAAGCTACGCAGCCGGCCACTTTTCTTCGCCGTGTAAAAGGACATCGTGACAAATAGCATGATGAACGGACGTCGCGCTGCCAGAGCGTTCACATTTCAGCTATTGTAGCGTTTATATCAACGACATAAAGGTTACAATGAGAGCACTGAGCGCTAGAGTGAAATAATATTTATTCCATAAAAGAGGGTAGTTAAAGCGCGTGCGCGACGCGGCGTAAACACCGTACCAGTCAGTTGTGCGGCGGCCGTCGCCGTGAGTGAACGTGTTTCGTGGCTCTAATGCTACTACGCCGCGTGTGTTATTGTGCACTCTGATTGTAGTAAGACTTTTGTATTTGTTGTAATTAGTGAGAAAGTGCAAAGTGATTTTTGGGGTAAGTATATTGACTTCCGTATTGCTTATTTGTGTTGATATTTTCGTAGTAGGTACCTATAACAGTTGGTGTGACCCGTTTTGGGAAATATAAATAAAATACCTACTTAGCCGCTTCGGTGAGTGTGTGTAACGCTTTTATGAACTGATCATTATCGTCGGCCAGACGTTTAGGGTGCTACAAAAATATCATAATGTGGTCCCTCTTACTTACTATTATGTATTAGTACCAAGATGCTTTTAGGAATATTACAGATAGGACAAATGAATTATTATTAGGTATTCCGTAGATTTACTTAACCTAAAATGCTCCGATGTTATAATGAAATTGTAAAGTCTAATGTGATTTTCGGTAGGTACCTAAGTACTTATTGTTACTTAGGTACTGTTTATTTATATGTAATTGCTAGTTTTGCCTACTTAGTCATCGAAAAGCAATTTTTACCAATTCTTTTTAGGAAGCTATCATCATAATAAAATGACATGGGTAGGTACGACATTGAGGGTAGTTATATTTACTTAACTTTGAATAGGTATACCTAGGAGATGATGCACCTAGGTAGGTACCTTCATAGATAGTTCTACCTACCTAAGTATTTTATTTTCATAACTAAACACGTGGTCTAAACAGTGGGGATTGCTTGTTATAAGTACCTACTTACCTACCTACTTACCAAAGCAACAACTCGTAGAATTGCAATCGAATGAGTGTAGGTAAGGTACCTACTAATAATAAGTACCTAATGGGTCTTTCAATCAGAAGATAACTAAAAAGAGACAAAAAACTATGTAGGTATTTATCTTCTAAGTAAGTACCTAGACGAAAGTTAGATTGGGTTAAATTTTCTGGTTTCATCTAGCTTTGTGCTTGATGCGCCAGGTTAGTGACCCGGCTAGCATTGTAAAATCCCCGGGCTTGTGAAAACCAGCGTTGTGTCGTTTATTTAATTTTCATTACCTACTCATACACGGAAAGCAAAGACGATTAATATCTAGAAGACAGACAAAGGCCATACACAAAATCGTAACCCGATCCCGCAGTACCAGATAGCCTGAAAACTTTAAAACATCAATTTTATCCAAGAAATTTCAATACAGTAGGTAGCAACAATATTCAATATTTAAACATTTTTAACTAGAAAGTAATTGAAATTTCTTGGATAAAATTGATGTTTTAGAGTTTTCAGGCTATTTTTTAGGGTTACGATTTTGTGTATGGCCTTTGTCTGTCTTCTACGGAAAGTACGCTTGAAGTTGAACATAGGATGGAAAACAGCACTTTGCGCAAATAACTGTCAAATAATTAAAAATGACAACTTCTATTTTGACATTTATTTTGCGGTAGGTACCTATGTCAAAGCCAGGCATTCTTTAGAGCCCCAGCTGTAAAGTTCAGTCTTTTATAGATTTCAGAGCTTAATAGGTGGGGCAAATCCCTACCTTTCTCATTTGAATACCTAGTGTTATGTACCTGGGTAGGTACTTACATATTGTTTCAGGTCACAATCTCTATCTACCTATTTTCACGTCCCATATAAATCGGTTCAGAGCGATTGAGACGTGCTTCAAACGCAAACAAGAAAAATTTACCTACGATTTTAAAGAGACGATTTTTCTAATAATATTAACTTATTTACTTATAGGTAGGTACGTAAAGATGCATTTTGAACACTCAAACTCATAAATTAAGTGCAATATTAAAACTAGCACTCAAGAAGCATTCGGCTTCGAAACCATTTTCCATTTGAGAGCGTCTACCGCCTTTGATCCGATCCCAAAGGGGTGCAGTTGCACGTTCCCAGTAGACAAGAGCTAGTACCTAAATAGGTAATAATCTACTTTACAGGCTAGAAAAATAAACCACACTACACTCTGCTGAGCCACGTGTAGGTGTAGGTTATTTAATACCTAGTAGGTAGGTACCTAAATTCAGTCTAGCGCAGTTGGGCAGGAATTGTGTTACCCCTTTAGTTCGTTTCGTCAGTCATTTACCTAAAAAAGGCTTTAGAAAATGTTTTTTCTTGTCACTCAAATGAAAAGAGACTGCAACAAATTTAGCAGCCATCTCTAGGAAGCTTCTACGTCCAATACGTTTCGTGTCTGGGTATTTTCTATGTATAATATGTACTTATGTATTTACAAAAAAAAATGTATATAATGTAGTTTATCAGTCATCTGGTTACCATAACACAAGCATTAAATTGCTTAGCTTGGGACTAGATGACGCCGTGTGGAATGTCCAAGGATATTTATATTTATTTATTTATATTTAATACAGTACTTTACTGGATACAGTAAAGTTGTAGACATCACATTACGAAGAATAAGTAGCAGGTTCCTACCTAAGCGTCACGTAGCTTAGGTAGGCATATCAGGAAGCACATATCAATTTGACACTGACTGTACCTATTGGTAAATGTTTTTAAAGGTAAAACCTATTACTTACCTATGCGTCTAAATTCTCTCGTCATCAAAATATCGAATACCAGGTACCAGCGCTGCCTATTTTGTGTTTAAATTTTGTTAACTTATGTTTTGTTCTATTTTGTCACAAAATAAACTTTTTTCTATTCTATTCTATTCTACTTATTCTATAATTTCCTATCCAGCGGGCCTAGCATGTGCAACACGACAAACCACCTTCTTATTGTCGATAAAATGTTCTCTCCTGTTCTAGCATAGTACGTTAGAGCAGTTTGACACTATCGAAATATTTCGTTTGTCGACTCGACTCCTTGCTCACGTTAGGCCTACTGCTCTAGGAGAGAAAATTCTGTCGACGACGAGAAAATTTGTCGTGTTGCGCATGAGTTATGAACCTTTAAGGATCTCGTGATTGGCGACAAAGCCTTGTCACACTTTTCCCTTATCTTAAAGCGCATTACAAAGCACTTAGCAACATCATTGGATAATAAGGCCGATGAATTAGGTAGTAAATGCAGCTTTATGCAAAGACACAGCTTGCTCCTCAACTAAGCTCTTCGGAACTTCGCTTCTAAGCCCTAAAGCTTCAGTTGAGGGTACCTAGGCATTAGAGCTTAGCTCCCGTCGATAGTTTTACTTGAAACTACGAGTAGGTTACTGTGTGTCTTCTTATAGTTAGTAAACACATTGAATGCACTTCGATTTTTGTTTAATAATCCACTCTTTTTGCTTGTAGGTAGTACCTTGGCTTTATTTGACTCTAGGTTTTTTTTTTGGATGTATGAATGGACATACTAAGTAGGTAGGTACCTACCTAAGCATTTTAGATTCTTCCGCTCTTTCTTTCGAAAGATGCAAGAAAGTAATAATTTTGATAGGAAAAGTAGGTACCTACCTACCTACCTACTTACTTAGTACCTACATTATGCAGGCAGAATTTTTTATTTTCAAAATTATTGTGATTAATTTTTAAAACCAAGTCCTAATTCCTCCCTAGGTATAGGTATATAATTATGTTGGTGACTGTAAAGACCTAACCTAACATAATCATCCAAAATTCGACATAATCTAGATATCTAGATATTAAATATAAAGGCTCAGAGCAATCTACCTTATCTGACTCGGTCGTAGAACCTGAAACTGTAGTCTAGCTTAGACCGGCTTAGAATTTACCTATGCATTTTACGATCCTGGATCCTCGGAGACAGACGAGCTCTAGGCAATTCTTGCTTGATTGCGTGAACTGAGCTGAATGTTCGGGCATTTTGTTTAATTACAGTAATAACATCGGTACTCTAAAACGCAAACTAAAAACTCCTTCATCAAAGATAGCTCATACGAGCTTAGGTAGGTTAGTACTTACTACAGAATGAAAATAATAATTTGTTAACCAGATTCAATTAACACAATAAGTACCTAAGTAGGTAGTAAGGGCCAGGGACTGAAACCGGTATTTTTTATACAGGTATTTTTAAGGTACCACCGTTTTTAGAAATACCGGTAACCTGTTAAGATTACCCAAATACATTAAAAAAATGAAAAATTTGATTGTTTTTAGGCCCTTACTAAGGGCCTAAAAACTCCAGTGACGGAGTTTTTAGGCCCCTAAAAGCCTCCGCCATTGCTTTCCCATTCGCAAAGGAACGCGTAGGTACCTAGGTATGGTTAAGATAGTGGAAGACAGTGTCATTTGATGTTCCTGTGCAAATTCAATTCGTGACGCTAACTTGGACCATGGCGACATGGCGTCAAGAACCTTGCTACTGGACGTTCTCTTTGTTCACCATCTACTCATTTCTCTGCTCTATCTGTTATCAATACAACTTACTACAACCTATCAGATTCCACTTCAGTTTTTATTCGTTTCTGAATTTGCTGTGCACTAAGTAGGTATACATACCTACAGCTACCTATAGATACAGTTCTAGTAGGTACATTTCTTAAGGTCCGCTATCAGGGTCGCTGATGGAAGAATTCTATGAAGGTCAAATAGCTATCAAAACAGGCCGATCCTGTGCCTCGGTACACCCCTATCTGAACACGAATCAGAGCTCAGCTAATCCCCGGGGTCGCTTGGCTCTTGTAACCCTTCAAGAGAGATTTTTCAGCCTAATATTTATTTAGCTAAGTGCTCTGAAATGGGGTAGGTACATGAATTTGTAAACACAAACATTTTTGTACAAGTATTTTGGAGTGGATGAACTGACGGAGATATAAGTGCTCAAGAATGTAGGTAAGTGCTTTCGCACCGCACTTTTTAGGGACGTGCCTCAAAAATATGAAATGTAATGGGTGATACGTTATTTATATAAATGTGTTTATATTCGTCGCATAGGATGTTGGCTAAAAGCACTCGACACTCGACAGTGGCTCAACCCTTAGTTTAATGACATAGTCAATCAGAATGTAGGAAAATCGTTACGCCAACCCGTCCATCAAACCACAAACTGTAAATTATTACCTACTTAATCCTGCACTGATAAGGTTTCCGCCATTTTCAAGAAAATGGGTCAACGGATAAAGGATTTTATTTTGCGAACTCACATCTGAATATAAACCAAATTTATGATATACTTAACGCGTGGTTTAAAATTTCATTCGAGAACTGTACCTTAAGGGATAAAATAAATTATGAATTTCAGTTACGAGTAAGTATATGTAATATTTGGTACCACGTTGGGCATCAATTTAATCGAATTTAGATTTTCTTTTGTTCAAATATTAATGGTAAGTACCTAGGTACATTTTAGAAATACATGGACACTGGAAAAATCAAGAAACGCTATAATTGTCACCTCTATTCAATAAAAAGATCTATAACATAAAGTGAATACAATTTCACAGGATTTACCTATAGAAAAGTCTTGCATCTATATACTCGTAGATGCATATCTAAGAGTATACCGCTTGGCGCCCAACACGGGGCAAGCTATAATGACCTAATACTTCTAAATATATTTAATGAAATATTGATGTTGGAACCTCAGTACTTTCGTTTATTGATCTTGTTGGTAAAAAGATGATCTAAAACAAAATTAACATCGCTGTTGAATTAATCATATAGGTTTGACGGCAGAGTTGCTCAAAACCCAGATTAATCTTCTAGTAAGTTTTAGCCTTAGCCTTACCTTAGCTAGAGCTAATTTTCAGATTAGAGGTAGGTATATTACATAAGATTGTGTCTAGAAACCGTTTGATGTACCTAATGTAAACGTATTTATAAATACATGTACACGGGATTTTATCGCGTTATTTACCTTATTTCTTTTCTTCCCGACGTTTCGGCTATGTTGCAATAGCCATGGTCGCGGGTGGACTGGAGTATGCTTCAATTTGAGTTTCGTTGTGTAGCGGGTGGGTAGTTTTGTATCACTGGTAAAACTACCCTCACAGATCTTCAGAATTCGGATCGGCTGCATTTACACCGCAACACACCACACTAACAGTATCTTCACACCGAGAAGTCATATTACGACGTGCATTGCATCTACTAATCACAGGATTCCAAGATGATGGGAGCCTAAAACCATCCTCACGATTGAAATTCGGATACTTCTTGATTTCAAATGTAAACGATTGTAAGCTTTGTTACTAAACCATCAGAACCTCGAAACCAATTTACGCAAGTGTCAAAACAGAATGTTTCGTGAATACAGAATTCCAATTCATTTTTCATCGTCTGAAAGCGGTCACTAAATGGTTCTTTTGTGGGCTCCAAGATTAACCTTTTGTGGCGGAGACCTGACCTCGGCCACACTAACTGACCTGCGGATTGATAGACGAATAGCCCAAACTGACGTTCTTTGTAAAGCTATAAACGATTTATCTACGAGATGAACCGACTTAGTACCCACTTAGCATTAGTCTCCTCCGTCCAATCCTTAAGGGGTTTTACAGCCGAGACCGTCAATTTAAAGTGCTCCTCGAAGCACTGAAGTTTTTATTGTTATTGCCACTTGCGGTCACCCATCTATGTATTTTGTGACCGCGCAAAGCTTTGCCGATTTATCAAAAGCGAAAATAACGGTTACCAGTGAAAGGTAAGATAGTTATTTGAAGGGACTCGATATTCATCGCTGGAAACACCGCGGGGCGCAGCGCAGCTAGTTTATTCATAAAAATGATAAAAATGAGGTTTATTTATACCACGACATTTTATCACTTTTAAGGGACGGTCAATAAAACCATAAAAATTTAATTTTAACAATTAAGTAAGTACGTTTATTATCTTTTGAATCTAATGAAAAGTTGAAGCAAAATTTAGGTAGGTAGGTACCTATAATAATAGGTATGCATTTACCTACTGTATAGCGTGGTTGACCTTCAAATTATAATACGTTGCCTAGTTAGACTTTACTACAACCAAGGGAAAAGTAATCACTATTTATACCGGTAGATGGCGACTGCCGTCTCCGGGGACAACCCTCAATTTCCTTCCGAGAAGAAAGCTGTTTGTCTACTGTCGGGTTATTCAAATAGAGACGAAAATTAATTAATCGAGTTGGATAATTTACTTCGTACTTATATGTGATAGGTAATTTGAATGTACTATCACCCAAAGCACCGCTTCACCACCTTAAGGGTGCTTTTTCTGTGACGCAACTAGCAGTTTACACCGCTTTGCAACAGTCGAACACCAATAGCAACAAAGTACTTATTTCGGTGCTTTGTTATAAAGTTTCAAGAACAAATAATAACAGTAAGTTTTTAACAATGGTAAAAGTCATCAAACAATTATTGCTTTTAGATGTTTATGACTCCGATTGGTCAAAATAAAAAGGGCAGGATCAGCTAGCTAACATCTTGCAAGCTAAACTGTTTCAAAATTGGTAAAGCGACGCTTTTGGTGATAGTACTTAGCGTACCTAGTGACTTACCGCGGAATGTTGTTTAAGAAAAGCTTTCTTTTTTTTTTCTCTGATATTTATTTTATTTTATTTTTATTTCTTAGGAAAACAAACAGTCAGTATACTATTCACTTAACTTAAATTATAACGTACAGACTATTTATATGTTATCACATATTGAATCTATTTTATAGCTTGCCTGATTAACATAAAAACACAAAAGAAAAACAAAAATGTCAAAACCATAAATCAACAATCAACAACAATCTTAATGAGAAAAAACCTACTAATATTTTAAGGATAGTAACTATTTGGTGCCCGAGAACGAAAAGCGACAGCGAGGCCGGCTGAGAACGATCATGACGGGTTTGAGAAGGAGAGGTGGGAGTTCGATAGAGACACCACCAAAGGATAGTTTTTGATAGATCTTTGCCCAGCTGTGTGATTCAATAGGTAAACAAAAGAGATTATTATAAAAGCCATTTTCCGGCCCATAACCTGATAAGTAATAAATATCAGGTCACGCCCACCTGCCATTTCATTGTCAATTTTGGGTGATGTTGCCCGAAATTACCCCCATACAAAATGCCAAGCGACACGCACTCAGTTTCTTATTCATAAACCTCCTTGTTATGTTGGGTGTAGGTACGTAAAATAAATAAATAATGCTGACTTTTCACACATGCAACCCCAAAGGAAGAGCTTATGTTATAGAAACTAATACATGACTGGTACCACTCTACATATTTTTTTTGTACCTAAATATATTATTTTATACATACCTACATAGAAATCACCCAGACCAGAGAAACATTTGCAGATCATACAAAATATTACCTAGTCCCGCGGCGGGGATCCAAGTTACAGCCTCGCTGGATAGTTGCTGAAGCCAAATGCGATAACATTTTGAATGAAAACCTTAACTCACGTCATACCATGTACCTACCACGTACCATGGACGAAATAGATTTACCTACTTTAAATTTTTAATTTGACATTAAGTACTTCCATACAAAAGTCAATTTAATTTCCTTTTTTCCTGTTACTCTTACGTCAATGAAAAGAGATAGCAATAGATAAAACAGCTGTCTAGCAAGTGTAAGCTTACAAGTCTATTATGAAAAACGGGGTAAATTAATAAAAATTAGTTACATAAGATTTGAATCTGATTGTTCTATAATCAATGCTTCAGTTCAGTCCAGTCTAGGCTGCAGGTCACACCTGCATCCCAAAAGGTCAATTATAAAAAATAGTAGTACGACAGAAACGTAAGCCAGTAAACATTTTTTTCCACAGATTGGTCTGCATGTTGTTTTTGCAAAGTTCATGGCAATCAGGCTCCCGTAATTTTGAAAACAAAGCTGTCTGCTTTGTTTGTGCACTTTTACATATTACTTGGCACTGATTCTAGAGCTATGTTGGTTTATATATTATCTTCGTATTGCAGGGTTTACACGGGTGACTAAACGGTAGGTATATTTCGCGGTCGATCTTCGTACTTTTTCGTAGTGTCATAATCATAATCATAATATTGTTTGTGAATCATGAATAGGTAGGTACATATACAGTCAGATGTTAGGACATTAATTGTTTCTTCTTCTTATCTAGGTATATACAAACATGAATCCCTATTTCCCTTGGACACGCCATCACGCGTGAACGGCTGGACCAATTTCACTATTTTTTTTTTTGTGTTTGTTATTGTCAGGAGAAGGTTCTTAAAGAAAAATAATTAAAAATTTGCGCGGAATGGCATATTACCCGCGGTAGTTCCCGTTCCCGTGGGTACGGGAACGGGAACTACCGCGGGTAACACCGCGGGGCGCAGCTCGTTTCTAATAAAAGTACCTACCTACCGAAAGGTGGAAATAACGACTTAGAAATAATTCTAGGTTTATTAAATGTTTTGCTATATCACCAGCCGGAGACTGTACCATGCCGACAAAATCGAATTCAGAAACATTTCCCAAACCATTTATTTTTTGCAAAAACATTTTTCTTTCTTTTAGCCCCGAGATCTCAGTAGCCTTTATAATTTAACTTTATTCAAGTTGAATAACTTTAACGAAGGTACTGAGGGCAGGCAATTATATAGGCTGAGGAATAGACTCGGTCGTGGACCCTCTTGTGTGTGGACTCCAAGGGGGTTAATTTTACAATTACTTTTACTTGCTTTGACTTGCCTTACTTTGTTTGACTGGCTTCCCACTGAAGCTTGACTATTTAGATTGTTAAGGGATCGCTTTTTAAAAAAATAGTTAATTTATTTAGATCCTGACTAAAATTTTGAACAAAACTTTTAAAGGATTATTCAAGTTTAGAAATCTCTTAACGTTTATCAACTTTTGTTTTTAAAAAAAGGTCTAGAGGTTAATGTACCATGTAGTTCTTCAAGTGATCCAATTAGGGTTTCAGGGGGGTGCGGGGGTGCCACAGGGAGAGGGGGTGTAATTCTTCGTGGTTAGACTATAGTCTTAATTGTCCAATTCTATTGGTTATTGTTTTATTTAAAAATATTAACGGGACTTAATCGCGTATTGAAATCAATATTATTTATTTACCTCGACGTTTTGATGACATTACAGTCACCGTGGTCGTGGTCGTGGCCGTGGATAATATTGATTTCAATACGCGATTAAGTCCCGTTAATATTTTTAAATATGTTTTCAAGTCGCGATAGTTTAAAAGGTTATTGTTTTGTCTTTGACAAGATTGCTTTGTCACAAATTCACAATGGACATTAGTTGCGCCAGCTAGTGTCGAGAACTTTCCTGAAAACCATTTCACTAGGAAGACATCATTTAACAAGATTATGCAACAAATCCAAGTTTAAGTGATGTCATCACAATACTTCGGGGAAAAACTAGACAATAGGTGCAATTATTGATTGATACCTCAGCTCAGTACCTAATGACAATGAGTGTCGTGTTCATTCAGTGCTGTGGTTACAATAATACAAGGTTTTACAAAATCTTCATGATTTAATAGGTTTATTGCAGCCCTGTAGTTCTTCATGATTACCTTAATAAAGAAACAAGATAAATATCATTTAAAAATCTTCGCATCTACAACTTTACTTCGATGATGACGTTGACGTACCTACAATAGCAATTGTCAAAAATAAATATATTATAATATATAATTATCTTCTTCCTTTGAAATTGATTAAAAAATACATAGGTATGCAATAATTATAAGGGAACTGGGCTAAGCTTCTTGACTTGACAAAGGGGTAGGCAGTGAGTACATACAGCTTTTGATGTAGATAGGTACCTACAAAACAATTGCTATACTTTTATAGTAGGTAAGTAGATGATTTCGTACATCAGTCACTCTCACCACATGACTTCATAATTATCAAATTCTTGACTAAACAGGTTATATTACCACAATGTCATTCTGTTTCATTAGTCATTATTTAGGCTTAGTAGGATAATTATTTAAATAACATAGATTTATTGTATTTTTTTATATAGGTATTTAAATACTTTCCTCAAGAAAAGGTTAAGCCCCGGCGTAAAGGTCAATAATTACAAGATATTTATACAAAATCTTTATTTCTATCACAGAAAATAACAATACACACTTTCGTATACCTAACAGCCGCAGCAAATTCAATAACACCTCGGTAATTTATGTTTATACAATTACTATAACACATATTATTAACAGCCACAGCAAATTCTTAGCATGATAGATCATGATTGTTTAAATTTTTGTCTATCATTCCAGTTTTGACTGTAAATAGTTACCTACCTAGGTAATTTATGTTTATATAACTATTTCAATTTCAGAACTATCGTAAGTTGTAGTGTAGGTAGGTACTAGAAATCGTAAATTACACCTCATATTTTATTCATATTTCGTAACTATTTTATTTAAATTAACTAATGAAATAATCATCATTAGTTTAGGTAGGTACTTGAGTGCCATTTCTTATTGAATTAAATCTAATCGATACAGTGACAGATGCGTATTCATTGATAATGCATAAATAATTAATTATCGTGTACTCATTAAAATACATAAATTGGCTCAGGCATGAATGTTTTATTGAATGCTTTTCACAGGAATGTTCGGAAATATTTAAATACTTAAGTATTATATTCTTATTATTATTGGCGTAATGATGCCTGATAATATTTAACAAATCCATAAACTCAAACTGTCTACATTACAAAACTTTTTAAACTATCGCGACTTGAAAACATATTTAAAAATATTAACGGTAACGATAAAAATATTAACGTGGGATCCAGTCATCAAATTGTGTACGCATCGTAAAAAATCGTCTAACACATCGCCGGACACTGTCAGTGTGGTGTGTCGCAACCCTAGTTTTAGTTTGTGTTGACTGATTGAGGGTAGTCTTAAACCTCGTCAGTTGAAGATGCGAGCGGATGCCGGCCGTCAGTCTACTCGTGACCACGGTGATTGTAATGTCATCGAAACGTCGAGGTAAATAAATAATATTGATTTCAATACGCGATTAAGTCCCGTTAATATTTTTAAATATGTCTACATTACAGTCAACCTAGAAAGCTGATATTTTTTTTGTTTATCAAATAACCTACTTGTTTAATGATCATCAAATAATCTTGTTTATTTTCAACTATGCACACAAAACATCATAATTCAAGCCGCTTTGGGCAGTGAAAGCCTCCTTTATTAAAGCCTCCACCAAGGAACTCATACTAGGTATTTCAATAATGTAGCTACTTAAATCAATGTTTAATCTGGCTGGATAAACAAAAGCCTATGAGTTTCACTTAACCTTAAACATTATTTTACAAGTATCAAAAAACGCTTCAATAAAAAGCGTAAAAAAGAGTTTAGAAAATTTCTCGCACGTTTAATCTCTCCAACCGTTGAAAGTTTTCAAAATGTATTCAAATTGAATCAATAAATTAAAATACGAGCCCAGCTGTTTCACCGCCTCAGGTTTTGCTTAAATCCTATTAAATTGTTCAATAATTATTCAATTAAATGTTGGGATTTGAATGGGGGACAATTTAATGCCTTATAACTCCATTAAGGTTTAGTAGAGAGAGGCGTATAATTCTTTTGTAACAGGAATAACTATGAAATAAACAAATGTATAATAACTTTGGATCACTGAAACAGAAGCTAGGACCCACTCTTTGTTGCTTTGATTCTTCTTGGTGTTGGTTGCGATGAACAAGATTGAAATAACTTAGCTCCAAGACGTTTCCTTGTGTGTTCCACATATAAGTACCTATACTTAATTATAATTATAATTTGATATTTGAATTTTGAACTAAACTGCAATGTATTAGGTATTTCTGAACTTTATACAAGACTTTACTTACCTACTTTGTATGTGTTTAAAATATTAGATACATTACTGTTTTTTTACGATCAGTGCAGATGCATTGATTGTAAAAAAACATTCATAACAGTTTTGTTTACGTCGTTGCGACATTGACCCCATATAACCAAATGCCAAGTTTTAAGTAAGTATAAAATATTCCATCGATTTTATATTGGTCTATGACGTCTTGAATGTTATTAAATAAAGAATTATGCAAATACATTAAAAAAACAAATTATCATAACATCACTTATTTAATTATTTAAGAACATCATAATATACATTATTACATAAAAACACTTTGACACCGACCTATGGGTTGTCGACCTTTTTTAAACATTAAAATAATTTGAGAACGTGCCACACCACGTTTTCGAACGAGCAGCCACTGCGCTATGTAACGCGTCACCTGGAAGTTCACAGCGCGTTTTACAAACGCGTGCATAGTGTGCACGGTCACTGCTTGCTGCCTACTGAGATTCTTCAAACAGAATTTTAGAGATACTTTTACGGCTTACTATACGTAACTAAGGATACCCAATAGTTATTACGAACACTCAATTAGGTTTAATTAACAATGAAGGTCGAACACTGTACAAATATGTAGTACGAATCATAACAATTAAATATAATTGAATATGCAATATTCTTGGTATCTATGGTCTTGTACAAAACTAACTTACTTGCCCGCGGCTTCGTTTGCGTAGTAGGTACCTACCATAAAATATATAGCCTAATGTTCATTCGGAAGTCTATGCTACACATCGGTGAAAGAATTTTTGAATTCGGATGAGTAGTTTCATAGATTACCCCCTAATAAAGAAACAAACAAACAAACCATCTTTACCTCTTTATATTATATAGGTACTCTATTAGTATAGAGTACCTATAGATGTACGTAGATACGAGTTTACTATATTCTTACGTAATCAGGTTTTTCCGTATACTTGTTCATGCCTCTGTTTAATAAATAATTTCTACCTTCTTATGATTTTAACGTTCGTGTAGGTAAATTATGGTTATTTACTTTTCCATTTTAAATATTCTTAATGTTTTAATTACGAGTAAATAACGTAAAATATTAAAATATTACTTAAGTATTATAAATCGATTTATCATCCTAATGTAGGAATCCAATTCGCACTAAAATGTGTAATTAATTCTATTAATTTCGGCATTCACCAAAACTATTTAAACTATAGACCTTTGTTTTCAATCTAAATACAATTTCAGCCTTAAAATCTTATAATCTGATTATGATAAATTATTAAACAGCACTCAGATTCCAAGGTTGCAAACTACTGTAAGGAAAACAACTAAAGTTCAAGTTGAAATGAGAATAAAACATGAATTATTTAAATTAATTTCCTTAAGTAATTATTTAATAATAATTACAGTCTCTGTTTAGTTTAGCAACTATATACTTCAGCCAAATTCGCAGTGCCATTTTTGTAAATAAACTATTACCTACCTACTCATAAAAGTGAATTGCTTGTTAAGGGTTGGTTTATTGACAGAGTTTATAATTTATATTGAAGGGAGTGGTTACAAATCCCATATAATTGAGAAATATAATAAAATCAACAGAAAGAGAGTTATTTTTAGGTTATGTATTGACAGTTTGTTTATAAAATTGGCACGTCGAATTTCGCTAAAGATTAGGTCCTACTTACAACTTGTGACACTTTTTGTGTGTAATCAGATAAAGACGCTTCTTTTTCCAGTTCTTGGCTATCATTTGACGACCTCTGTGGCGCAGTGGGCGAAAGCTCGCCTGAGACGCAGAGGTTGCGGGTTCGATCCCCGCTGCGGGACAAATGTTTGCATGATCTGCAAATATTTGTTTCGTGTCTGGGTGTTTTCTATGTATAATATGTATGTATTTACAAAAAAAAATGTATCTATGTAGTTTATCAGTCATCTGGTTACCATAACACAAGCATTAAATTGCTTAGCTTGGGACTAGATGACGCCGTGTGAAATGTCCAAGGATATTTATTTATTATTTATTTATTTCATAATTCCTTTCATCACATGGCCTTGCTATTTCATAGTTTATTACTTACACTAAAACTGGGACAATTATCCCCACTTTGGACTATTCAGTCGCCATCGACATCAACACAAACTTTGTTAAGTTTAACCTGTCCCGTTGGACACTGGTCTCCAACAAACGCTGCTCTATCATCCACTGTTGGGGTAGCAGTAGTAGTCTCATTCTTCACCACATCACCATCGGTCCATATCCATCTATCGTCTTCCTTCTCCGACTTACTCCTGGGTAGTTCATTCTCTTCTGTAGTTTTTGTATTGCTCTTAGTTGTTACTTCCATAACACTTTCGCTGAATATCATTTTAGATAATTGATTGTTCAGTTCTCTATCTATAGCTTCTTTATCGTAGCTTTGGTTAGCTTTAACTGGTGAATCATTATTTACATTTGGAACAGGTTTGTTGTTTCTAGTACCGGCACTGTTTCTATTTTTTACTGTGATCTGTTGAGTGTTTTGGTTGCCTGTTTCTTGTGAGTTATCTAAATGTTGGTCACTTTGTCTTGAATTGGCCTGACCTTCATTTTGATGACTACTTTCCTGGTTAATTGGTTGTTGTGTATTGAATTTATTCTGGTTTTCTTGATACCGGTTCATCTGGCTATTCTGATCAGAGTTCATTTGTTCGTTTGAATTTTGCCCCATCTGTCTTTCAGTTTGACTATTCACATCGGTACGTCTCTGTTCTCTTCTTCCATTATCTTGTGATTCAACATTTTCGATAAACCTTCTTTCATTGTTATTGTTTTCATGTAAAGCAGAAGAAATATCGACAACTCTTCCTAGACTACTATGCACATCATACTGTGCTGGTCTTCTAAAAGCTGCTCCTTCCTCCACAAAATACGGACTTTCGTCTTGTGGATAGTTCCCATTGCTAGGTCGGGAGTCTAAATTTGTTCGTAATCTTCCATCATTTTGAGCGAAATTACCATTTTGAAATCCACCAACGTGAACATGGTCGTTTCTGTGTCGTTGGCTATGAGCCCTTAATTCTCCCTCTTGGTTCACTCTGAGGTTTCCAAATTCGTGTGCTCTGCGCTCCGGCGCGAACTGTGCACTGACGGACACTGCGATAACTGATAGTAACACTATGTTAGCCATTGTCACTTTTGCATCACTTCTAGGAATCCTTGTAATTCAACCACTTTTCAACTGTCAAAATATCTCTTATAACAAATTGAACGTCTATAATTTCTAAAACTATAGGCAGTAAGAGAACGATAGCGCGTTTAAATCTTTTGTTCGTGGGCACGTGCGCGTGCGCCGAGTGCTTGTGTGAGACTGCCCGTGACGGACGCCGGTCAATATAAATAAACATTGTCCGTTAAGTAGCCTTCTGAGTTCGCAGAGGTGACGTAGTGGCACACTGCGATGTAGAGTTGATAGGTTTCCGACTGATTCTTGGTTTTTCCGGCTATTGTTGCTTCGGCTTTCTGAATTCTAATGGAAATATACTTCACTTACGAGTGTTTCGATAGGTTTTACAGTTTGTTTTCATTACCTAAATATGAATCATGTTTCTGAATCATGAATCTAAATTTATTCATAAATATTTATTTTCATTAGTTAAAGCCATCGAGTACAATCGAGTACATCGAATACAATACTAAAGAGTCACAATCTAATAGCTGACAACACTCAAAAAATGTCCGAGCAAATTCAATGTTCTACAATGACATTTGACATTTGAATGTAGACATTTTTAAATGACAATTACGAAACATCTTTATTAAGTCATAAAAGAGCATAAAAATGATTTCATTCGTATTTTCGCTATGTACCTATACACACTACAAACGCATAGCACCCCTTTCGTCGGGGGTTAAAAACAAAACTCGCCAACGTTTCATATCGTTGATTGGCACTATCTACCTCCGTCGAAGTTTTGGCGACTCACGCCCAAATGTAGGTCTTTGTGTTTCGCCGCCTCATCGCCGGTGCCGTACAATTGCGCGGAAACCCCTAGTTTTTCTCCGTCCATCTATTAATCATTGTGTAATGACCGGACGTAATGAGAACTCTATTCCTACTATAGTAAAGGGGTTCGGGGCTCTTTAGAAATATGATAACGATTGTATTCAAAAGGTACAGTAGACAGTAGGTATAGCCTTCCGGATCTTTAGGCATTTTTGTTATTGTTATTTCGGATAAGATAGGTATACAATCCGTATTACACATAGTTTAAACAATTAAAAATAATCACTTAAGAAAATTGTTGTCCAAATACAAAATTGGTATTATCATAATATTTTTCAATAAGATTTCGATCAAACAGATTTCGCATTTTGAAATTTTTGCAAATCGGTTTCAATATTTTTTAATATTTCAACAATTAGTTTTCCCCTTGCCTGGCTTCCTCTCTGTCTTATACATTGTATTGCGGTATTTTTCCTAGTATGTATTTCTTGAACAATTGTCTGAAATCGTGTTAATATAAATGGTATTCAATAGTTTTAATGGATTGGTTTGCAGTTCCGTAATCTATAGAAAAGAAACAATTATTTCTCAACAAGAAATCATTAATTTAATGATTTCTTGTTGAGAAATAATTGTGACTTCGTTTTGTTGGAAAATGTCGTAAATATTTTTAATATAACCGACAGTAGAGTTTTTATTTTATTTCAGACAACGAAAACAGACATTTAAGTACCTACACAATATAAAAAAAACATTTATAACAAAATAACAAGTTATCAACCTATGATCGATTTTAAGTAGGTACCTACACGCTTGGAAGAAGATGTCCTTTTCATAATCTTTAAATTAATGTCACTGTAAAACAGACTGATTCACATAAACATAATAGGTAAGTACCATAGGTAAATCCACGAATAACATCTAAAATTCTTTATCACAAAAAAAGTCCAATATCTCATAATTTGGCTCTAAAATTTCCAATATACCTACTTAATAAATATATAACAATATAATGACGAGTGTTCGCATAAATAAAACACAACTGCGAATTCAACTCTACCTTGTTAATTATAGAGTCTATAGTTGCACTGTGCACCGAAATGATTCATTAAAATGTGTACAAATTAATTAAAATCTTGTTCATTCGATGGAAATGTTCATTCAGCGTGTATATGGCGGACTAGAGGTACCTATTTGTTAGTCAAACCTAAAGCGAAACTAACTGAATGTAGGTATTAGGTTATTATTTTAACCTTAACAATTTAAGCTCTGTGTCATAATCATTTCGATGAACAAAGTTCTGAGTAAGCAATATTTTAACATACTACGTCGTACCTCTCTTTGCCATTAAATTTTAAATGTGACAAAACTTTACTCAAAATTGATTTGAGTCAACAATGTTAAAACATTTTTGATTTAGTTAAAAAGATTTCCATAAACTAGGTCTACTTGATGGTAATCTTTCCGATAGTAATACAAGTAACGCCCTAGACATAATTCCCACTCATTATTGAGGGCCTATTAAGATGAGAGGACGTCTATACTTAATAAAACTTACTCTATAAACTTACTCTATACCTACTTTATACTTAATATCAACAATATAATTATCAAGAATTACTGCAGGCTACCGTAACACAGGCATTCAGTTGCATAACTTGGGACTTGGAACGCCGTAGAGATCTTGAGGTGGTCTAAAATCATCGACTCTAGAATATTAAAATAAATACTTAAATAAATTTCGTTTTCTAGAATATTAAAATTCTTGTACCAAATTTCATTCAAATCCGTCCAGCCGTTTGAGCGTGAAAGAGTAACAAACACACTTAGGTACATAGGATAGGATATATTGTATGTATTACACACATAAAGGAAAGCCGCCGGCAACAGTTTATCTTTAAGATCCCCAATGTTGTTAGATTTGATAGTTATTCCCCCGTTCCTATAAAAATAAATACAAAGTATTTACGTAACCTTCAGAATACCCAATACTTACTACATCCAACGAGTGTTTGAACAGAATTAGATTTTCCCAGCAGTTCAATTGAACAACTTGCAAATCGTATTTTAATATTTTCGTTGGATTTCTCGCAACGGTTGTATTGTAATTATCATCATCATTGCGGTTCATGGAGCTAATAATCGTCCCCAAAAGAAACCTATTTTACGTGGATGGTGGTAATGTACCTATGTTAACTAGCAAACATACCGGGACATACAAACATACAACGCAAAATCGCCCAAGTTGCCACTAAGATCTTCACTCGCTTCGCTCGTTCGATCGATAAATAGTTTTAAATCATTTATTTTTAAAAACTTTTTTAGGCTTAGTTTAAAAAAAAACTGTGCAAACGTGACATACAAATTACAAAATGCGATGGAAATCCATCACTCAACTGAAGTTGGCAAAACAAAGTTAGTTCGCAACTTTGTCATGTTAATAACCGACTTTGCAAACGTACCAGTTGTGTTCATTTGCTCGATACGAGACCTCTGGGTTCGGCTACGAGCAAACTCAAACTCAAGATTTCTTAATCAGTAGGTACGACCATCTATAGACCACTAAGAGCCTGTCCAGATGGGGCGTTTTACGCGCGAGTGCCCTCGCGCGTAAAACATTCGCGCGTTCTCCAGATACTAGAGCGCTATACATTTCGTCCAGATGCTGCCGTGCGATTCCTACTCGCGCGTAAAACGCGAGCAACGCGCTGGACTCTCGACTCGCGCGTACAACGCCCCATCTGGACAGGCTCTTAGCATTGAATGGCTGTTGAGACAGGAGAATGCCCTAGGAGCAGGCAAATATACCTGTCTCCTGAGTGTTCATGTATTTATGCACTCCAAATTTTGCAGTGGGTCTTCAAAAGTAAAAAATAATGGCTCAGGGTCCGGGTGTTTTTCTATAATATGCTTGTGTTAACGGACCACCACCGAGTGGATCCCACGGGACAGGAAACGACTACGCGGCAGACCGCGGCGGCGGTGGAGACGAGCCGGTGGAGACGAGCTTGACTCCTACTGTCCACAATGGACCACACTAGCTCACAATAGAGAGGAGTGGAGAGAAGGAAGGGAGGCCTTTGCCCTGCAGTGGGATGATACGGGCTCCTAATAATAATGTTTGTGTTTCCATACTTTTTAAAGTCGGGTAATAATTGAAAATTAATTTAATACGGTTTAGGTTGTAAATGTTAAAAAACTTCACTTACCTAAGTACTTACATGTATCGTTTGAAAGGAGTCCTATCAAGTCCTGATGATTATTTAGCCAGCACTCTAATCTTACAACCTAGAATCAAACAGTTTACCATTTAATCAACAGCTGGGAAATGTGGTAGGTAGGTACCTATTTCTAGGTATTTTGGAACCACATACCTACAGTTTGCGGCTCACAAAGTGGGATATTGGGTATAATACGATTTGGTCAAACGTGTCAAACGATTGACATTGTTGAACCTCATTGCGTTTGATCAGCCCAAATTGAAAGTGGCTTGTTACGACAGAAAAAAGCCGGTTTTACTTACCAAGTCAAAAAGTGTATACGTAACTAAAATATGCTCACAAAAATAAAGGTGATTCACAATGGCTATTAGAAAAGTTAAACAAATTACGACCAACCTTGCAAACATTGTAATAAAAACTAAAAAGTAACACATTGAGCATCGTTCGTTCGTTCGTATGAGCAATGGCCACTCTGGTGACGGAGTTTTAGGCCGCCTGAAGGCCTCCGTCATGGCGTAACGACTTTAAAAGCCGGGACCGACAGTTTAACGTGCCCTCCGAAGCACGGAAGCGCTCAGATGAAAATGCCACTTGTCACCCATCCAAGTTGTGACCGCTCAGAACGTTGCTTAACTTCGACGATCTATCAAGAACGTCTTAGCAAGGTTCGCCACAAGCGCTTCTTTGATGATCTATGATGTGTGCTCTTTAGGTGCGTCCACAGGTCTGCAAATTATCCCTTGTATTTATTTATGTTGGTAGGTACTATGTATCTTTGCAGTATATCAGTCATCTGGTTACCTGATGGACGCCGTGTGTAATGTTCAAGGATATTTTATTAGGCGAAAGCCCGCCTGAGACGCGGAGGTTGCGGGTTCGATTCCCGCCACGGGACAAATGTTTGCATGTTCTGCAGATATTTGTTCCGGGTCTGGATGTTTTTCTATCTAAGTATAATAAGTATGTATTTACAAAAAAAAATAGTATCTATGTATTATATCAGTCATCTAGTTACCATAACCTTAGCTTGGGACTAAGTAGATGACGCCGTGTAAAATGTCCAAGGATATTATGTATTATGTTATTATTTATTTACTCCACATATACGTTATGGCACAAGAATATGACATGGTAACATTCGGTAGTTGTAATCAAGAGCTCGTCAGAGTTGACGATGTACAAACAGTGGAGGGTTAGTTTGTGAGTTTTGAAGTTTGAGGTTTCCATGAATTCCTGTTTGGCCAGTTCCTGACCTGTTTATAAATTTATACATTTATCATTTAAGTAAGTATCTATTTATTAGTAGAAGGCCTACGCCGAAGAGGCGTCTACTACTGGCATAGGTATAGATTTTAGTAACATTAGTAAAACCTATATAATCTGTGGTAAAACATGGTATTAAATGTATTTCATATTAAGATTAAGTTAGTGTTTAGTTTAGTTTTATATATTTCGTTAAGGTAGTAGAAATAAAGCCTTATTTTATTTTATTTATCTATTCGATTCGTCTTAAGAGCTACTCCTAAAGAGAGTCAAGAGCAATCATTAAGAAGTAATACTAACTAATCTTATTTCTACAAAGCTATTTATTACAGACTTATCCTGGTCACTTTCTTGAGAAAGCTCTCACTAAGCCTTTTAAAATTGAATCTAAATCCTTACCTACTCAGACGGATAATCTATCCCATATATTGTCTCGTGTCGGCGACAACGAACCTATTACACACGATAGTTTGTGTCACCCCCATTGCTTATGCAAATATCACTCATAGTACAGATAATATAATAAGTGCTATACTTATAGTCTCATAGTCACGTAGGTACATAATCCTCCATAAGAACTGTGTGGTTGGCCTCATAAACAAGACCACGGTTTCGGAAGAAAAAATACTTACCTAATAAGTAAAGTCGCAGATATTTTTAAGCGATTAAAAAAAAGGAGGTTCTATGATCCACTGTTTGTATTTTTTTATGTATGTTCATCTTTTATTCCGTCAATAGTTTACACATTTTTGAAAATTATTTTTTTTATTTTTCAAAGAATAATTAATACTTAAGAGGAAAAATTTTGGATTTGATGAGGAGTTACGGAGGAGAAACAGAAATTCACCTCGAGAGTGCAGGAAATTGTTCTCTTCTTACTGAATTGAAGTCGGTTTAATATAATCATTTTAAATTTTGCCACTTGTTAAGCTGGAAGTTAGAGCAACGATCATAATTTGGATGGGTGACGGCACGTGCTAACGCGATTTAGCACACGGCACCGCGCACTGTTGCGGAGGGCGTCGTCGCAGAGAGCGCCACTCAACCGCGCCGTGTCGCGTCGGCCGGTGTAGGTTCTGTTCGTTCGTTTGTATGAGTTTGTCGGAGTTTTCAGGCCGCGTAAAGGCCTCCGTCATGGCTTAACGACTTTAAAAGGTTCTGTGTTGTTCATCAACAGTGAAATGATACCCGTTGTATTTGTTTCAAACCATCGCTTTAACTTACCTTTCAATAAGGCTATTGGCTAGCGTTCATTATAAAACGAATTTGCCAGTCCAGCACACTCATCGATTGGCTCTGACCTGTTTCCGAGCCATGCACAATAACATGTTTTAAATGACACAATATGGCGGCCCTGGCGTTAGATGTTTTATAAAAAGTGAGACTAACTGGAGCGTGTGCTAATAATATTTTATACGATGATTTGAGATGTATATTTAAAGTTGGCTCTGTCCTTTAGATAGCTAAAGGATATTGAGTTCCTGAAGAATTAGGTATGTGGATTTATCATTCCTAGGGCCAAGAATAGGAGTAGGTATAGGTCGCGCCACGTAAAAAGAGCGCTGGCTGTCAAACTGCGCAGTGGTCGATGATTGGTGGAGAGGTAACGCGGCGCACTTCATACCATTGATTCAGCGAATGCTATTGGCTTGTCAGCTAGTGAACACAGGCGCAAAAATACCCCCGCTACTTCCCCACAGCGCTCTTTCGTGGCGCGACCTATATGTCTGCTTTCATTGCACAAAGGAATTGGCATCTATGATGACTTCTGCATTGCTGCAGCAATGCAGATTGCCAGCAATGCAAATGTATATGACAGGAGGCATTTAGGGAGGTCTACGGGCAGTTTAAGGGTGCATTTTGACATAGACGGAATTAAACGGAGTGGAGCTTAGCCTTGACCAATTTCGTCTGGCCAATTCATGCGCTGCAAAGCTCCGCCCCTCTCATCTTTGTCCAGTTTCTTCACTACATATTTACATAACTGTACAAAATACAATTAGAACCATTTGAGCCACCTAAGGATCGTTACAAACAATCTATAGGTGGCTCGACTGATCCAAACCACTGCCAGACGGAAGCGTGCCCGAGACACGGTAGCATTGTTTGTTCACCACACTTGGCCAGCTCCTAGGAATAGGAACTTACAGCATCTTCTGTTTCAGATGGCGGGGCTTGCGGAGTGACCACGGACGGGCTGCTCAGCGCGCTGGCCCGTCTGCGCCGCCCCCCGCCCCCGCTCCCGCACCCCTCCGCACACCCCACACGCTCTGTAAGTACCTTTCAGGGATGTTAACACCAGTTTACCGTAGTATTGGATACTGTCCTCTATACCGAGTCAAGTATCACAAATGTATGAAAATCTAGTGCAGCGCCGCCCCCTGCGGTAACTTGCATGAACAAAAAATTCCATACATTTAGAATAATTCTGAGGGGTAGCCTTATTTTCTTGTCACTCGATTGTCAATAAGTATTTTTCATTTGTATGTTACCCATGTTTATGTTGATGGAAAATAAAAACTTCTAATTCTATTCTATTCTACTTGACACGTGAGCGAGGATAGTATTATCTACCACTCTGAAACTGATGATACGCCTCCAGTTCAATGGCTGTGGACCAAGCTAGTTGATTGACAAATCTAACAGTTTGGTCGCGTTTTATTGACATATTTGAGAGTTTAGACGTTAGCAATTTTCGGCTTCGAGTTAATCAATTAACATTAGTTTTTTCTTGTTGCGGCCAAACCTAATTTTTAAGACCTTATGTACCAACTTGAAACAATGAATAAATAAATATGAATATGAATTACTTTGCAAGGCCAAGCCCACTCCGCTTTACCTATAGGTAGTCGATCAAAAAGACAATAACATGTAGATAGGCATGTATCATGACCGAAGTAGCCACTGGACCGTGTGTAGTGGTTACTTCGTTCATGGCATGTAGGTAATAAGAACTCAAAATTATTATGAGTGCGTTCACAACTATTTATAAAACAAAACGCCATGATTTCATCGATAAATACAGATTCAGTATTCTTGTACAATACAGCATTCACAAATAGTCGGTAACAAGGTATAGGGGAATCGCGTCAACGACGTTCTGTCTCATCCAGTACGTGACGCGGTTTGGAAATATACTCTGGAAAATACAGGCTCACTAAATATGTTGTAAGCAAAATGAATCATGTTGAAAAGTAGATTATAGTCCGTTATTATTGACTATTGATTTCGGTGTGAGCCACCTTGGACCTTGATTTTCAATCGTGAGTAGATTTAATGTTTCCTTATCGGTTCACATTTGATGGAATAATCAGTGAGCATACTTAAAAAAACACAAATTGGAACATAGAACCTCATCCTTTTTTAAGTCGGTTAAAACGGTTCAATTCTTTGTGTACAATTGTTATTTATAAATAATGTACCTAATCACCAAATACTGTAACTAAATACTGTAATCGCATCATCATGGCATTGTGCATTGTGTCTACACGTGTCAGAGCAGTAGGTATAGGTACCTAATTATCTGTCTTGCGCAGAGTCGCGTTAGCTTATAGGACATAAAGAGCCATTGTTCGATGTTTTGCAAGCAGGAAGGGCCGGTAGACGAAGTAAAATTATCTAAAGGTGAAACTATTACAATATGAATTTACCTGATGGATAAATTATGGTTCACTAGCTTCCGCCTGAGATTGCGTTCACTAGGTAACAACATTTTAAATAGCCTCTATGCTTTTCCTGGTAGTTAATACATTTGTTTATTTATTTCTTTACTTTCCGATACCCAGTACTACCTACACAATCTACCATTATATAGGTCCAGGCCCCTGACTTGTGCCGCCATTGCCATTCCGCCTTAGTCCGACCCAGAAAACATATTTTTTTATAAAGCTGATGCTACGAAGTATAGATACACTAATTATAAACTAATTAAAAATTAGTGCTTTTACGCGGTGCTGCTGTGCTGACTCTGAGGATGTAAGGTAGGTACAAGTACCTGTTTACACGCAGACAGTTAAACAAACGAAACTAATACCAAATCGTCTTAGCTAATGCTAATACTAATTACATTTTTATATTTGCATTGTGGTGCCAAACAGGTCCAGTCTCAGCTTACAGCCACTTCAATAGAGACAACGCTGGTTTTACGACAGTTATCATCATACTCCTCGCTTGGTCACATAATTCTTAACTTCAGCCAAGTTAGACGTGCCAATTTTGTGCACGAACTGTCAATACTTAACCTAAAAATAGCTTTCTTTCCATATATTTTTATACTAACTTCTTTCTCAGATAGTGGGGATTTGTGACAATAATAAATAATATATGATCAAACGAACTTACAAAGTGAAGTTCGATCGATATTATATGAGTACGCTTCATTCGAAGTTATAAAACAAGGTAGTATCGTTTCATGCTACTGGCAACTTCGCACATTTAAAAATAAAATAAAATAATTTCCTTCCTGCGGTGTGGCCTGCGACGGCTCGTCATTATATTTAGAGAAGAACCACAAAATTTTTCTTTGGGTATTGGGTGGGAGGGTGTATATAACTTCGAATGAAGCGTACTCATATAATATCGATCGAACTTCACTTTGTAAGTTCGTTTGATCATATATTATATTTCGTCGCTTCATTCTTCAGTTATAAAACAAGGTAGATGTTTAGAGATAAAATTTTGTGTAAGAAAAAGCAGGTTTTAGAACATAAAATTAGATAAGTTTAGAACAGGTTTTATACTTATTATTTTACATATTTACTAAATTCCTGTTTACAATCAATCACTCTAGTTATTTATGTAATAACATCGATCTTGCAAAGTTATTGTCTTGCATCTACTAGCTAGATGATCAAATTTTGCAAAAGACTGCGATGTATTAGTCCAACCAGCCGTTTATCTAATAGAATCCAACGAGGGACCAGAGGCGCGCGCCGCCGACGCATGCGGCGGCGTGCCGCGTGCTGTGCGCGAACGGCGTCACGTCAACGCCGCTTGTACCCAGCACCTGCTTAATCCATCTACTAATCGATTGGGCAGATGCAGGCTTATGTGGTCGCTTGTAGGTTAATATTATACGACTAAAAGCGTCAGATCTGATAGTATTTGTGGTAGGTATGTATGTAACCCTCTACTATAGTAGCGGGACATATTGCTCTATTTGCTTGAAAATAAGGTAAAAACAATACTGGTTACTCATGTTTTGATCACATCAGAATACCTATCTTAACGCCGGTGGGATCAACAAAATATTTTCTAATTTATCAAGGGGAGTGTTTGCACTCTATTTCCAGTACTTAATGCTAAAAAAAAAAATGACAAATTTCTTGGCGATTTTTTCTAAGTCTTCTTCATCCCTATTGGGTATCTAACCCGTGACATAGTTTTAAAACTATCTGTGGATCCCAAGCGGAGGTGTATCTCGGCACAGCTGGTCTGAGCTTGTAGACACCCTTGAGGAGGCGTTTCACCTGGTCATCGAAGGTTATTATTACTACCTAAGAGTAAAGATTGATCTGAACGATGACTGTTCAAATATCCGTAAGCTGGTCCGTTGTTAAACTATTCTGTTAGAAATAACATTACGTTTGGGAATGATCATACATAAGGATTTTGATTACGAGTATAACAGAACTGCCACCACAATTTAAAGGTTACATTGTACCGAATTAGAGTGTTTTTGGAAGAGATTTGAGGTAAAATATATAATGTCAGACCAAATTAGACTATTAAGCAGGGGAGACCAAGGCTGAAACAGCCAATTAGAGAATATTAGGATACCCTCAGCCTGATCTTTAATTATTTTTTGTATGCATTTCAAAACCAGTGAAAACGGTGGAAATGCATACAAGTAGAGCCTTTTCCAGCTTATAGTAAATGCGTCAACCGTTATAGCGTCTGGGTCTGGCCTCCACGAGGCATAGCTTTAATATTTTGCGTTGGTGCGAGAAGCGAAAGATATCTCTGGTTCGCCAAAAGTTTTGATAATCCGATGCTGAAAGATACCATTAAATGTTCGGATTAACTTTTCTAGATTCCTGATCTGCTATGTTGTCTTTTGTTTTAATATATGAAGCGAACAGCCAGATGTTTTGCCTTTAGCATCACTGCCAAATGGTTTTGTTAAATCTGTCAGATGAGGGAATTGGATCCCTCCCATCCTAATAATGTAACTTATAGCAGTTGTGCAAAACGTTTTATACCAAGAAAAACAGCAAGTAAGTAACTCAAAATAATAGATATGGAAATTGATCTCACTATCTTTCCATCCACCGTTTACGCGCTTGTTCTAACAACATGCGCCCCAGTTCTAGTACCAGTTCTAGACGCATCTGTAAAAAATTCTAGAACGAAATCAAGTTCAAGAGAGAGTGTGGTGTAATGAATATTTTTTAACCACCGTTTTATATCTGGTAATAAGGAAACAACAGGTTTGAATTTATCTTCTTAGATTTGATGTTTTACAAGAGTTACAGAGTTACCCCCTTAAGTTCAGTAAGCCTACTTTAGCTTTTTAGCTTGTTTAGCTACTAAAACGGATATTAAATCTGTTGCTATCTCTTTTCATTGACATAAGAGTAACAAGAAAAAAAACATTCTTTAAATCTATATTAAATTGTCAATTCTTTATGAATAAGACCATAAGTATTTTGCGTCGTTTGTTTGATGGCAGTGATATTGACATATTCACAGAGTTGTACATAAATCTTAATTTTTTTTTTTTTTTTTTTTTTTTTTTTTTTTTTTTTTTTTTTTTTTTTTTTTTTACAACTTTTGTAAGAAAACTTTTATCTTATTAAATTTTTATCGAAATTGACCTCGAAACCTAAACAGTTAAGTAGCTTAAGTGTTTCTTTGGCACTTATCGTAACTATAACCTAGGCAGAGCCAATCGTCGAGATAAATTACGGATATGAATCCGCAATGTCTCAGAACCTACAACTTCTTTCCTATCTTTGTAAAAGTTCGAGGGGCCGAACATAGCCCGCACTAAATACAAACGTAATTTTGTCAAATTCCTTGCGGTCAGATGTAGATACAAGGACAAGTAAGTGTGCTTCTTTAAGAAAGATAGTTGCCTTGCCATGAATCCATGGTTAGGTATCATTTTCGATGCAGTCCTATGGTCTTCCATTTTAAAATGGGCATTAGAAACTAATATAATTAGCTGTATAAGGTTTAGTATAAATCTATGGCCGCCATAAGGTTTTGGTGTCAAAAAAAAAATGTGACAAGAATTGATTCTTTGTGGTTTACATTTAGTAATGGCACCTAAGCCACCAAGGTTCTGGATGGCCAACCTCATTTCATTCTTTTCTTTGATTGAACTACAGTTATTTACAATGATAACTTTGTTCTACCTTACGAATAAAAGGTATAGGTACTGTTACGAATAATATCCAAAATAACTTTATTATTAGTAATGCCAATCCAGCAATTTTAATAAAATTGTAATCTGCTGGCATGTACCTGCGTTACTGTATCGTAGGTAGGGGCATATGTTTGGTGTAGCTCGAGCTCGCCGACGGACGCGTGAACCGCGACGACGTCGTTAGATGGGCTCGGCGGTACGGTTGTTGCGTTGTCGTCTTGTATGCAGCTGTCCCCCCCCCCTTCTCAATGGCGGATAACGAGGGGGTAGACCAGTTTTCCTGGTGTTGATAACGGCCAGCTAACGACTAAGTACCCGAAGAAGAAGGCTTCGGATTAGGAGTCTTTTTGATCTACAACCCTTGTTTTTCGATAACCTTTGAGGTTTTAAATTATTTCAGTTTGCTTCCAAAGAGGGTTTTATCTCTTTCATGCTCCTGTATTAAAGTCAGGAACGCTTTCTCCAATCCTGGAGTGATAAGCTTGGTTCTGACTTGAGATTCGGTATAGTTTGTCAGTATACGACAGCCGTCAAATAATATTTTTACGGCTTGTACCTTATCATCGCTGGTAAGCAGTAGATTGCTTTGTTAATTTGCTGAATTTTTTTTTTTTTTTTTGGTACTCACTAACTCAGACACGGCAGCGGATATTTCCGCGTTTAATGTATGTGCTTTTAGTAGTTTGCAATTACAGGGAATGGAATAATCTTTTGACAGATTTTCTTTTACTTCCTTCTGTATTCCTTTTTTTTTTGAGGATTGGTATCCAAAGTTGGGCCAGCTTGTCATGTATACATTACATGTTTGTATATGACTGTACACGGGAGGTCATCTAAAGCATCGCCCAAGGCCTGTAACAACTCAGGATCGAGTTTCGGCACAATCTCAACAGTCTCTTGCGGAAGCACTGATGTCTCCTCCAATTTCGTGAGAGGTGACGGTGCAGGTGGTATTCCACCATCGACATGGATGCATTTTTCATTGAATTGCAATCCTTTACATACGAAAAATAATTTTATTATTTTGAGGGTAGTTGAAAAAAAAAAATTTTCGCAATAAATTTCTTAGAAAAATAAAAAGGAATTTTATTTTCGTCAAGATTTGAGAAGAGAAAACCTTCGTGTTGACCTGCAGTCGAACCTCTAGGCTATTTTTAAGCATCATGCTAACCCATCGTGATAACCCGCAGTTAATCCTCCAGGGAAGCTTACAGACGCTGATTGTCAGACAGTATCACTTCACTTATTTTGAGCATCATGCTAACCCATCGTGATAACCCGCAGTTAATCCTCCAGGGAAGCTTACAGACGCTGATTGTCAGACAGTATCACTTCACTTATTTTGAGCATCATGCTAACCCATCGTGATAACCCGCAGTTAATCCTCCAGGGAAGCTTACAGACGCTTATTGTCAGACATTATCACTTCACTTATTTTGAGCATCATGCTAACCCATCGTGATAACCCGCAGTTAATCCTCCAGGGAAGCTTACAGACGCTGATTGTCAGACAGTATCACTTCACTTAGGTATAACAAATTGTAAAAAACTCACCTGGGTTTTCATCGGAATCAAATGACGATGAATACACAATCACGCGAAGTATTTTCTTTACGAAGTTTCTTAATTTCTTTAGTGTAATATTCTAACTTTTCGTCGGCACTACGTTTCGGCATTTTATCAAATTTTTGCTTTACTAGCTAGAAGTAGTGCCGTACTAAGGTAAAAGCGTGTGCTTGTTGCCGCGCACGAAAAAATAATGACGAGCCGTCGCAGGCCACACCGCAGGAAGGAAATTATTTTATTTTATTTTTAAATGTGCGAAGTTGCCAGTAGCATGAAACGATACTACCTTGTTTTATAACTGAAGAATGAAGCGACGAAATATAATAATAAATAACCTTGGACATGCCACACGGCGTCATCTAGACCCAAGCTAAGCAACTTAATGCTTGTGTTATGGTAACCAGATGACTGATACACTAAAAAAGCACTAAATTACTATCAACTTTGTTAAAAAACTAACCCTTATGACAAAATAAAATTTTATGAATGGCAATTTGTTGATATTTGCTATAAGTTCGTTTTCTTGAGAACATAAAAGCTATACCTATTACACACACCAAGCTTAAACTATCCACTATTTGCTGGCTCTGTCGAGTCCCGAGGCAGTAATTGAATGAAATTATCCAGAACGATGGCCAGAGATCGTTCCTGTGTTGTAATAATGGACCTTTCGCCTTGTGTAAGTAAATCAAAGAAAGCCTAACTTATTTATTTTCTAGTTTCTTATTTACTTAAGTAGTAAGTCGCGTAGAATCATCTATTTTTATAAGTTCCTAGTATCTGCAGTAGTCCGATGATTTAGTCCTTTGATCGGACTGGTCCTGGACAAAAAAAGATATGCATTAAATACATCTGTTAACGGTCATCGGTCTTCTTCTTTTTTTTAATTTTGGCTTCTCCTGTCATCCGTCATCCGTCATCCGTCATCCGTCATCCGTCATCCGTCATCCGTCATCCGTCATCCGTCATCTGTCATCCGTCATCATACGCCACGTAAAAAGAGCGCGGTCGGGGAAGTAGCGGAGGTATGTTTGCGCCTGTGTTCACTCGCTGACGAACCAATAGCACTCGCTAAATCAATGGTATGAAGTGCGCCGACCTCTCGACCAATCATCGACCACTGCACAGTTTGACAGCCAGCGCTCTTTTTACGTGGCGCGACCTATACCTACTTACATTACAACAGTACATTTCGGACACTTTGTGTATTTCGTGTAGGTATCTGTACCTACTTAGTTTCTAATAAACCATCTCCGACTTAATTTTGTTTAAAACCAGTTTGATACATTTGGCAATGGCCGCCAGCAATACTTGGCGTGGACTCCAAGAATCGGAGCCAAAATGCTTTTTAAAATTGTACGTAGCCATATTGAAATTGAAACAGTTTTTAATTTAACGGACTTCTTTATGATAGAAGTTTCTACTGAACTCATTTAATATCTAGTTACCCAGGAAGTCAGTAATAAAGATCAAAGAAAACTGGTTATTGAGTAGAAAATGCTAGGTTTTACGTATTTAATACGAATTATAGAGGAAATTTAACTACCTTCTACCTACTGGCGTGGCCAGGTGGGGGGGTTGAGGGAGGGTTTGTGTTTTGGATGTTGTTATCAAGCTTAGTTGTTAAAGCTTATTCTTTCTTTATTGTACATAGATACTTATGTACATAGGCGAGCTTAACCCTGAAAGAGTTTTCTTACAGCAAACATTGGGTTAATAGAGAGAGGATATTAAACAGATGTAGATTGAAAGCTTTACCAAGAGCGCTTCTTAGTTCCAAGTGATATAAAAATCCGCGAGTTGAGTTGACTCAACCGTTAGGTCCATCAATGTATCACCATCACGAGCTGGCTCCAATAGAACACCCCCTAAACACGTTGCATGAAGTTATTATTGCCATTGAAATGCTAGTGGCAGTTACAAATGAGTGTTTCCGTGCACACAAAGGCATTGTGCTGTCGTTCCGACTAAAAGCCGTTAAGCCACGACAAAGGGCTTTTGGTGGTCCAAAAATGGTACCTCAATTTGCCACTAGTTTGTACACGGTTTCATTAATGATGCCGAGCTAAACATAATTTACTTTATCGGTTATTTCAATCAGCAATCGGATACGTCGTTGGCAACGTCGGTCACCGTGGTGTCCCGGTAAGATGGTCCTACTGCATCTACCAAAAGAGTTTGGAAAATTACTTTTTGACTTTTAAACCTGTGAAATCTCAGAAAATGTAATTACACCGTTTCTGCGCTCTCCCGCTAGGGGGCGTGTGTTGACTAATGTAATCGTGGTGTTTGCCCCACCTCATTTGCTCAACCAATTGTGAAGGTAACTTGAAGTCCCTTTTAAGGACTTTAAACGATTTTTAAACCTACTTACTTGTAACCTGTACTGGATAAAATTGAGTGTGCAAACCCCAAAAATCAATGAAATATACCTAAGAATGTTGGCTTGGTACCTACCTACAATTAAAATCATTACTTGGACGCGACTCTGACCGGCACTCTGGATATATTTATAGAATCATTAGCTGCGCCCCGCGGTGTTACCTGCGGTGAGTAGTTCCCGTTCCCGTGGGAATACCGGGATCAAAAGTAGATAATATAAGCTCTGGTACCAAATTTCATTCAAATCAATCCAGCCATTTTAGCGTGAAAATGACGAGATGACTGATGGCCCTAGAAAAATCATTATTAACTCTTTAACAGTCTATTTCATGCAAAAGACGACAAAACAATTTACAGAGCTGAAAACATAATTGAATAATCGAGTTGGTCTGCTCAAACCACAATGCCTACTTAATTCTTCTGTTACCCGGCATTTGCGAAAACCAAAGCTTCAGATTATTTGAACCACATTGTGGTCTTATCAGAGAGTACGCGTAAAATGTGTCAAGTTTTCTCTTTAGACCCCCCCCCCCCTCCTACCCCTCATTACTCCCGCGACATCTGGCGGGAATCACTTGATAAGAGTCCCAAAAGATAGCTTCACCTAAATGTGGGTTTTGTGAATGGATAAATCATCCTAGGCCGAGCCTAGCGAGAGATGAATTCGACACATAAATAAATAAAATAATACTCATCAATAAAATATAATTATGTAGATAAGTATCTTCGTAGTCGTAATCTTCATTGCTGAAGGTCGTGCCCGTCCTGAAACGCCTTTACGGAAACGTTGACAAGCTTCTTCCACATTGCTCTATCCTGGGCTTGTCTCAGGGCAGAGGGAATAGTGAGTCCCGTTATAGTTTTTATTTGGTCTGACCAGCGGGTAGGTGAGCGTCCCCGAGGCATTTTTCCCTCTACCTTCCCCACTACAATTAACTTATCCAGATTATCTGGCTGTCTCCGGGCGATATGTCCAAAATAGATAAGTAAGAAAGAAAGAAAGAAAGAAAAAGTTTTTATTTTCCATCAACATAAACATGGGCAACATATACAAATGAAAATACCTATTAACAATCGAGTGACAGGAAAATAAGGCTACCCCTCAGCATTTTTTTAAGTAAGTATACATTTTGTTTATTTAACTTTTTCAACACTCTTTAAAGCCTCTCCTCACTCGCCCGCGGACGCGACGCTGCGCTGTGAACAACTCGCAAAACTCGTGTAGAAGTAGATTGCATTTGCATATTTTTTACGTCTGCGCCTCGTTCTCTTGCGGTATTTTGTCTCGCAACAAAAAAACGCTAACTTTGTGAAATCTGTGAATGTGGATTGTGTTGACAGCTTCGTCGCGGCGTGAACTGCCTTAAACCAGTTAAACCAACGCCAGCAGGTAATTAATCACCACATTTTTGCGTTTGTATCGATATAAACGCGTGGCGAACAAAACGCAGGCGGCAAGCTGTGACCGTGCACACTAACCTCGCGTTTGTAAAACTCGCTGCGAACTAGCAGGTGAAGCACTACACAAAAACGCACAAAAAAACGTGCTCGTTCAAAAACGTAGTGCGCCAAGGCTCTACTGGTATTTTGTAAATACAACATTTTGAAGTTTTGAATTTGGCTTTGAATAGAGAATTCTTAGAAATCTGTTAGCTCATTTTGAGAGGAACTTTATAAACTCGATGATAAATTCAAAACATCATTTCAAAGTGAAACATTCACAAACTCCTACAACTGGAACAGGATTAACTTAGAACAAATGCTTCGATTTTCAACGCTGAATTTTTGAAACGGGTTATGATTTTTATGAAATGTGTCAAACAATTCGCAACTTTGTCTCGGTGAGTTGAAAAGTGTTTTTAGAATAGGAGTAGACAAACTTTTTAATTGCTGTCCGTGACTGCTCTGAAATGCTGGCTGATTTACATTACACGATCCGGGTTTTGACGCAACCGCACCTTATATCTGCTTTAGGCTCAACTCACACCAAAAGAGCATCGAAGAGCAGCGAAAATAAGCGCAGTTTCAGTGTCATATGAATTTTAACTTTATTTTCATTACAATAATACTTATTATCGCATGAGAAACTCGAACGAGTCGCGAGGACTCTCGCGGCTACGCGGGAATTCCGGAATTCGTATGACACTGAAACTGCGCTTATTTTCGCTGCTCTTCGATGCTCTTTTGGTGTGAGTTGAGCCTGCCTTATCCAGCTTGTAATTCATTTATACATTTCAATATGAAGCGCTGGTGGCGTACCTTGCTTAATAATGTCCAGATTTAATTATCAACACTATAAGTCGCTTAAAACAAAATTCAAAATAAAATACCAGAGTTGGCCACTTGCTCATACGAACGAACGAAAATAATATCAATTGATTTTTTAAAATAAACTATTTTGTTTCTCATATTTCTGTCCAGTGTTCCGTACCTACGACAATTTCCACTCGTGTAAAAACGCCTTATTGCAACAAACGCTAACATTTAATTTAAATCTTATAATAACTTGGAAATGGAAATGAAAATTAATTTAGTTTAATTGCTATGTTTCAATTAGCAGGTTGTTAATTAATTGCATTCATAATAACGTAAGAAACAAAATTGTATTTTCATCAACTTTTCTTTATCCAAATATTTCCATTTTCCTCATTGGATCACAAATATAATAAATAAGCAATGGATCGGACTAAGTTAGTTTTCCGGCCGGCCGGACCCGGGCTCGAACCTGCGACTGACCTTGTTGACACGTGGACGATTTCACAGTATAAACGATTCTACTATACGATGCGGCTGACTGGGCTGCGAAGGTTCTTTTAACATACATACATACATAAAATCACGCCTCTTTCCCATGGGGGTAGGCAGAGACCACGGATCTTAATGATCTTAATGATTCTTTTAACGAGTAGGCTAATTTAATTATTAATATGTATTAAGCTAATAATACTTACATAAGACAAGTCGCGGGCAATTCCTGGCTTGGCACAGCGCAGGACCGGATTATGTGGCGTTTACGAAGGGAGGCCTACACCCAGCAGTGGGTACCTATGGGCTGTGGATGATGATGATTAAGCTATTTTATATGTAATGTCCATGTGGTGTACAATAAAGTGTTCATCTATCTATCTATTTAGCTAGCTTAAGCTTGCCCGTGGCTTCGCCTCCGTGGTACCAACCTGGTATAAACAGCCTATGTGTTATTCCAGGTCATAAATTATGTATATTCCAAGTTTCAGCCAAATCCAAGTATATAATAAGCCATGACGGAGGCCTTTAGGCGGCCTAAAAACTCCGTCACCAGAGTTGGCCACTTGCTCATACGAACGAACGAACGAAGCCAAATCTGTGCAGTAGTTTTATGCGGGCACCACACATTGGCTTCAACTTGGTGCCAACATTAGCTACGAATAGAATGGCCAATGGCCTTTTGTGTCCAATAACCGCCCAAGATCGATCCTCACATTGGAGTGTTGGAACCAACACGTTCCAACACTCCAATGTGTGGTGCACTTAGCGAGTAATAACAAACATCTATAGACAAACTTTCTGAAAGAAAGAAAGAAAGAAAGAAAAAACCATTTATTCTTGTAGGACCTCAAGGATCACTTAAGTTTCGTTTTACATGCTAGGTGATTCTAATGCCTGTTCCAACGCGACTCCCTACACCAGGGAAAGAATCAGGCAAGAACCTGGTGGTGTGGGCCTAGCTTTTTTTAAAAGCATTTTTCGTGTGTATTAGTGGGAACAGGTAACTATAGAACCCGTGAAAAATTAATACCAGACTGTTGATCCGTGTAAAATGTCCAAGGATGTTTATTTTATTTTTTATTTATTTATACTCTGTGTAGTTTAGATGTCTGTTTTTAAGAGCGTCAGCCGGCTCAGTGGATTTCGTATCGGTCTTGTGAAGTGATGCGTGGTGAATGATAGGGGTGGGCCAAGGCTAGACAGTGCTCTGAAGTCTGAGCTAGACCTTGAAAACCAGTGTGCCGAAAAGACTAGCTATTTTTAACCTGTTCTATAGCACAACCTCACGACTTTATTGAAAGAAAGAAAGAAAGAAAAAATCATTTATTCTTGTAGGACCTCAAGGATCACTTAAGTTTCGTTTTACATGCGCTAGGTGATTCTAATGCCTGTTCCAACGCGACTCTCCCTATCTTGAGTACCTAATTATCATTTCATAGGATCTAGGGAGTTTCCTGGAGGTAGGGTCCTACATTTTTTTTATATTGGACATTTCACACAGTTTAGTACACACATCTAGTTCCAAGCTATGCTTGTGTTATGGTTACCAGGTGACTAGAAAGTAGTACTTATGATTTATAAAATGTATATTAGATATTTTATAGATAGAAAAACACTCAGACTTGGAACAAATATCTGCAGAACATACAAACATTTATCCCGTGGCGGGGATCGAACCCGCAACCTCCGCGTTTCAGGCGGGCGTTCACCCACTGCGCCACAGAGGTCGTTAAATAAACCTCCTCATTTATTTTCAAAGATGAAAATAAATGAGGAGGCGGGGAAGTATCGTAGGTATAAGACGAGCATAGGACCAGAAAAAGTGGCGTAAAACTTAGGAGTCGACTCAGCAGCGGGTAGATGAGAGCAAATACAAATACAAATACAAATTGTTTATTTAATTCTCTCACAACACATAAATATAAAAATATATATTTTAGAGCAGCAGATAAATATATATATTTTCAAAAGCCTGTCTGAAGATCTTAATGTTTGTCTATGGTTCTAGGTAATAACATCGTATTCAGAGTCGTGAGCCTGTTTAATTCTACATTCATAACCGAAATAGAAATATGATAACGACTGGTATCCTGGGACCGGTAGACATTTCTTTCAGATCATTAGGCAATTTTTTTTAGATCTTTTTGAAGATGTCTAAGGGGGTAGTCAGAGGTATGTCCAAATACATACATATTTGGTACATGCCCACTTTTTGCAGAAGTTAACTTTCCATACGCGATAGGTTGCAAGCCCATCGACGCTATTAGAGAGCTAACTGGTTTCCTCACGATGTTTTCCTTCACCGTTATAAGCTCGTGTTAAAGTGCATATACGAAAAGTTCATTGATGCACGGCTGGATTCGAACCCACGACCTTCGTATCGAAAGTCGAGGTACTAATCCACATTCATAACCGAAAAGTCCTAAATTAACTTCACAGTTGCTAATTAATTTATTATAACTGACTGTTCCCAAATTATGAAGTCTCCAAGTTTCCTTTTAAAAGTTGAACGGAACAGAGGAAAACAATTTTCTTGGTTAATTACTTTTTATTATGGAGGTAAAATCCATCTAAGATATTAGATAAAGTAGATAAAGTTTTTAATACCGGCTAACTCAAATAAAATTCTTGGAAATTCTTTGGAATAATCTTAAGACGCTGCGTAGATGCTACTTTTAGCCTGTTCGCACTTGACCAAAATAATAAAAACAATAAGCTAGAATTTCTCAGAAAAAACCTTTCAAGAATAATTAAGAACTTCAAAGTTAAACACCCCTACCCTTATTGTTAAAACTTTTCGGATTTTGTTTACTTGCTTTTAAATGTCTAACTTTTACTTTTAAGTTTTTTATCTAGTATAGGTACCTACTTTCTTACATTTTATACTAGACCTTTGATTAGACACCGCGGTTTCTAATCAAAGGTCAAATATTACAAATCTAATCACGATAATCTATCGCGATAGATTCGGAGTTTCTTGCAAAAAGAAAATTATTGAAGCGTCGATAAGTTCTGCTAATTTTGGGCATGTATTTGGACACATTTCTCTGAAAACCCCTTTGGACATCGTCAAAGGATTTTAAATTGGGTATACGGTCGTTGATAAAGTTCTTTTTTTGAATAAAATTATAAGCACTTAAATAAAGTGCAAACAAAGTCGATAAAATATAAGTAGGTATGTAACCTACTTATATTTTATGTTTTTTTCGACTCGACTAATGTTTGATAGATAGGTATTACTCGTAATATTCAAATGAAATCTTGAAATTAGATAATTTTTCGCCCTTGCTCTCATTTCGCGTAAATTTTATCGTTTCATATTTCAATACGTGAAATGTCCCAGCACAGAACTGTCTTCCTCACGATGTTTTCCTTCACCGTAACGGAGGCCTTGAGGCGGCCAAAAAACTCCGTCACCAGAGTTGCCACTTGCTCATAATGAACTTACTTTACTTACCGTTGATATTTTGATTTTAAAATGAAAAGATTTTCCCCGCTTTCAAAGTACTAATGAAATTCATGAATTCTCTTCCAAATTACACTTTTATTGCACGAGAACTTCCACACTCATTGAAACACCTCCGAGCAGTTGACGGAGAAAAAAATATTATAATTCGGACACTGGCAAAAAGTAATCAACTTTTTGAGTTTAAACTGTTACGAAATAATGCAAGTTTCGTTGAATCTCGCACTCACCCCTACTCTATTAGCGTAAAAAATGGCCAACATTCGATCAGCTGTTTGTTTGTTTTGCTGAAATTATTGAATCCTGATTAGCGAATATGTGAATGATGTTTGGTACCCCGACTTCGCACGGATAATTTTTCTAGTATAATATTTATTTATTTATTTATTTATTTAGAAGACAATATAACATCATAACAGGTTTTTTTTTTTAACCCTAAGGCGATGGTATAAGTAAGTAGATATATAATACAATAAGCTAGGTACTAATCTAGACAATTAGTTTCTATTACTACCTGTGCAATTTGTAGGAGTTTCGGTAGGTTATTGAAGAAAATATCCACGCTGTTTGCAGACAAGTTAATGAGCAGATGGATAGCGAGTGACATGGGGGCAAACTTAAGTAGATTAGTCCTACAGTGGAGCACCTCCAGCATGGCGGGGCGGCGGCGTGCGCCCAAGTAGTTATTGGGCGCGCGCAGCCGCAGCGCCGCCAGCACCGCCGGCTGGTGCAGCTCCCCGCGGAGCACGCGTACCATGTACTTTACCAGCGCCACGTCTCTCCGTACCGACAGCCTGCAGTACCCTAATATGCTTTTAACTTAACTGTAAACTGCTAGTTCTAGCGTTAAAAAGTTCAAAATCAAAACAACAACCAATGCTGCAAAATATCTGCACAAAAGATAAGATTCACAAGGAAGGATAGCACAAGAGAGGTAAATGTAGACCAAATTGATCATATGCCTGTAAAATTATTCAAAAATTTTTCACATAAGGTAATAAAACACAATAAAATGAAACGAGATCACAACTGTATAGAAGCGATTAAACCACTAGGAATGTCCAAGAATATTTATTTATATTTATTTTGTATCCGTAGTAGGTACTAAAGGTCCGGTCTCTGCATTAAGAATATTCCATGTGAAGTGGTTTAGCTATGTGCATGGTAATGAGGCTGGAATATTAATGCCCCCGGCACGGATTGAATTCTCTATGACATTACGACGTCGAGTGCTTTTAGACGGGGCTACGAAGCCTAAGGTGAAAGCTATGCTTTGGTTAAATAACAATGAAATAGTGGATAAGGTGTTCAAATGAGCTCGTGCATTGAATAGAATAGAATAGAATGGAAAACGTTTTTATTTTCCATCAACATAAACATGGGTAACATACAAATGAAAAATACTTATTGACAATCGAGTAACAAGATAATAAGGCTACCCCTCAGCATTTGTTCCAAGCAGCATCATGACTGTTGGAGCGCTGGTTTTCAGTGGTGACGGAGTTTACACGCCAGAAGGCAGAAATGGCTTAACGACTTTATAGTCGAGAGTCGAGACTGAAAAGACTGAAGTAGGTACTCAGATATTAATGACTAGCGATTACCCATCCATTTTATAGCGATTTATACCTCGCTTCTTTGATTATATTTAATGATCTATACCTAGTTAACGTGATAAAATAAAATATCTCAAATTAGCGTGCTCATGGTCTAGAATTAATGATATAGGAAAGGAAGGTAGTTATTAAATATGTACCAAGGTACTTAAATATGCATATTTAATACCTATTTAACTACATATTAACTACCTTTCTTCAAGTAGAACTATTTTATTAATAACACCTTTGAAATACTTTGTTCTTTCATACTTTGATGAAAAATATATTTTAATATAAATGAGACTGTTTTATTTACGTATCTAATTTACTAAAAAGAGACACGATGATCCTATTTAGATTTTTATTCAGCAATAAAACTAATTGTTATTTTAACATAGAACTAAGTTAAGAGACACTAAAACCTAACTAAGTTGAGCCCCGCAAGAGTAATAACCTCAAAATTAAGCAAAATGGAAATTACTCATGCGTTCAACTTAAGCCGCTCGTATCGTGGCCTCGTGGAGATTAATTTGCTTTTAATTATTAACAGAATGCATTATATATATATATATTTATATATATAAACCAAAGGGAGAACGATTCCAATCTAAGTTGGTATCGTTTTAACATATTGTGTTTAGACTTGTCAAGTTGGCACTAAGTTTTGGGTTATTGAATTTTGAATATATGTATTTGTTTAGTTTCTAAGTCAAACTAGCTAGAGAAATGGTGACATGCTTCGAGTACATACCTAACTTATTAATTAATGGCCGTATGACATAGTAGTGTAATAATTAGTATAAAGACAGTTAATCCTCGAAATTTTAAAAACGATTCTCGCCAAAAGTTATATATTATTACATTGGGGGCAATTCGGAGTGTCGCAAAAGCTAAACTAAGCTAACTTAAATTGTTGCCATCCTTTTTATTCCCATCGCTATGAAAGAAAGAAAGAAGAAAGAAAATAAGTTTATTCAGCTAAAAATTTTATAACTAACAGAGATAAAAAAACTAAATTGAAACTAAAAAAAGAAATAAAATAAAAAATATTAGCTGAAACGGCAACAACTCAGCCTATTTGCCTAGATCCAGAGATCAGGCGCTGTTTTTCAGTGTCGCCTGGGAGGGAGGGAGGGGGGGGGGAGGGTGAACGGGGGCGATGAGTAGTGTATATAGTGAGTATGAGTAGTGTATATTTAATAAATAAAAATAAAAGCGATAAGTACCTATATATCAAAATAAATATAAACTCAAATAATAAAATAATGTGAATTGTGTGAACAAAGCCTGCATGTGTGTGTGTGTACCTATTAACTGAGAGTATGTGTGAGAATATGTGCGTGTGTTGTTAGTGATAGGAAGCTTAGCCGCTACCAATCTGCTCCGCTAAGAGAAGCTATGAAAGGGACGGCAACAATTTTAGTTAGCTTAGTTTAGCTTTTGCGACACTCAGAATTGCCACTATTGCTTGTCTATAATCACCTAACTGGTGTATGTACCTATCAACCTGGATAATGGCAAGTAACCAAAATAAAACGATTTCATTTAATTTTCCATTCATCCAAGTCCCAATTAGCTAAATGTTAATAAAATAGTACCTAAGTTCGTATGAGCAAGTGGCCAACTCTGGTGACGAAGTTTTTAGGCTGCCTAAAAACCTCCTCTTTATTATTAAATTATTTTATTCCGATTTGACAAGGAATATAAGTATAATATAAATTCCAACGTGTAACTACATTAACAATTCTGTCAAAGTTCAAATCAAAATTCAGCAACACAGCTAACAATGTTGTAGTGCTGTAAAACTTTACGATCGCGGCAGACAACTTGCAACAGGGTAACAACTTTCAAACGATACTTTATACATACAATAATAAGTAGGTATATACAATTGTATATCTGGGTTGATAAAAAGTTAGAAATTTGTATTCTTGTCGCAATATGGGGTTGTCGCGAAGAGTTGTTTGGAGCAACAAAAATATTGACCATCAAGATGATCAAGATGATTTTTCAGATTATGACGCTACACGCTCACGAGAGGTATAGAACGCGAGCCGTGCGGCTAGCTCGCTGCGGCCTAAAATACCTAAACTTGCAGAGCGAGTAACTGAGAAATGGCTCTTAAATAAAAAGAAAGATACGAACAAAAAAAGTGCCCTCCCCCCCTCTTCCAACGTTGATCGTCGTAAAATGTTACAATAATTACTACGAATTTAAATATCTCTCTTCATTTATTCCGCCGTTTTTTCTCAAAACACGCATTTTTGTTACAGGTAAAATAATTTTATTCGAGATATTTTTCTCGTTAATTTATATTTGATACCTATCAAGTTTCGTAATGATTCCTCGCTCAAAAGGTGATTCATCCATTAAATTAAAATCGATTGCTCATTTTCAATGAAAACCGGGTTTTGAAAGCTTGAAGATTTTTAGAACCTGCTCTGTATTTTTCAATGGTTGAGTTATAAGCCCAGCTGCCCTAGCCATGTTACATTTTGACAATCGCTTTCGATTAGAAACTAAATGAATATAAATGAAAAAAAAATGTATAGGAATTGATATTCGATGACGAAAACTCGGAGCGATCAGAAATGTCAAATAGGTGTAGCGTAATAGAAAGAGAATAGATACGAAACATTTGTCACTTGTCTACGCACCCTGTACTATAGCCGGTAAAAGTTAAGAAAAGAACAGGGTGGTGTGCTAACAACAAGCTAACATCATAAGTTTCAATTTAAAACTTCTAAGTGACGACGTCTCGATCACGAAAGTGATATGATACCGACTTTCTTCGCTCGGATGAAAATTCTAGGTAGGTATTGAAACTTTATCAGGATTTAAAATGTCGATATTTCTTCATAAATAATTCCCGTGTGCATAATGTAAAAATATTTATATTTTCTCTACATTAAAGTGTTGAGAGTGTTCAAATAAAAGTCAAGCGGTTGTTGATTGATGTTTGTAACCTATCTGTTGTGTTTTAATTGTTTGTGGTCCAAGTGGTTTATTAGTTTGAAACAGAGAAATAGTTTGGGGCATAAGTTATTAAGTAAAAAACAAGTAAGATTACCACCAGCTTAAACCCGTTCGGTGCCCAATACGTTTTTTTTTTAATATTACTTTTTTTTTCTCACAATTACTCGTAGGTGCTGTTTGTCATCTACTGATCTTTTAATTTTAACTACCTACTTTACATTGACTATAATTATGTGGAAACTTTTAATTAGCCTTCCCAGTAATAGCATGATGTTTTATTGTATAATCTTGTCAATAGTTATGCATAGCTGTACGTTTTTCTTAAAAATTGTTAAAATAAAAAAATAAAAATAATAATAAAAAAAAATATAAAAAAAATTATAAAGCTGACCTCAGTGCAGCTCATCCCGCGAGAGAGGGCAGGAATGTGTTAAGTATAAAGAGTTAGGCCCCTGTTTTCATCGTAAACCCGGGTATATCTTCCCGGGTAGCTTACAGATTTGACAAGGGTTGCTTGTTGGCGTGATAGAGGTTCCCATAATGTTCATAACTTTGCCATCTCAACTTCGTATGTTTGAAGATACACCATTACCTGAAGTCGGGTTGGCCGAGTAAAACAAGTTAAGTCTTGTTTTACTCTGCTAAAGTTCGAATGCTTTAAAAAGATTTCGAATAGATTGCTCGTTCGTTCGTTCGTATGAGCAAGTGGCCAACTCTGGTGACGGAGTTTTTAGGCCATTAGTTTTAGTTAAATAGATTATTAAAAACAGAACAGTGTTTAATGTTGTATGAATTGTATGGAACCCTTCGTGTGCGAGCCCGACTCGCATTTGGCTGATTTTCCAGAGGTATCACGCGAAGCCGTGGGCGGAAGCTTGTTACCAATAAAATAATCATCAGCAACATTTCCACGTCCTTGAGTAGTCCTGATTGGACAATTGAATTGGTTCGGCGCTAAAAGTCGCGCCGGTGCTGCACTTAGCACTCTTCGAGAGAGGAATTGATTTTATTGAGTTTGTGTTCAAGGCATGAGCGGTAGCAAAAGAACTTCTTCCAGTATAATTTTGCTATCAGTTCACGGGGTAATAATCAACAAAAAAAGGAGAGGGTTCTATGTTTTTATGTAATGTTCACCTATATCTCTACAGTATCGATTGCGATTTGGGATTTTTTAAAACTATATATTATTAATTGGTTCACAATGGTCCAAAACAGGGATGAATGGAGAGAAGGAAGGGAGGCCTTTGCCCTGCAGTGGGACGTTACAGGCTCATAACATAACATAACACAATAATATATAGTATGAGTTTTAAAAAAAATGCAGAACATATTATTTTAAAAAACAAGCACGTCCTAATGTGCCTTTTCGATGCATCTTTCGGTTCAAACTACCCCTTAACACTCGAACAGCCCTAAAAAATTCATCTGTTTATTTCTCCAGAAATTATATTTCTAGTGATATGAAGCAGGGTCTGCATTTAAGATCAAACTATGAAAATAGCCCAACAATACGATAAGATATCTTAACCTTTTCTAGCTCAACTTCTATCGTAGTAGACCACTATAATCTGTCCTTGTATTCGAATCGAAACAACACCATCCACTCGTGAACAACACACCCCAATTTGGGGTCTCAAAGATCAAGGAAACCAGCACTTATCGGCCACCTTTACGCCTTTCACCTTAAACTAATTCTATTTAGGTCAATCGCTTGTGGGCCAGCGGGTCATTTCAGGGCGTGAGGTCGTTTGGGCCCGTTTTCTGCCGTAATCGCGTTGTCTGTTCGCTTTGAGGAACCACTAGCGGCAAAGTGGCTGTAACTCCATTATAGAACGCGTGAACGGTTCAATAGTACTAGCACAGGTTAATAAACGATTTTAGTATGAAATAAACTATGTATCTAGTTGGTCCCGTTTTTAGATGATTCACCAGTATACTCGTATAACATTGTGAAGCCAAACTGTTTTCGAAGTTGTTAGGTAAGTACCTATACCTGGAGATACTTAACAACTTCGAAAACAGTTTGGCTTAGTGCATGATCATGATGTTTTACTAATCCGTGTAAAGTATCTCGTACATCATCATCATGCATGATGTGATACCCATGCATGTTGTGATACCCATGCATGTTGTGATACCCTTTAATTACAGGGTATCACAATATGCATGATGATGATGTACGTACGAGTCATACTTTACACGGTTTAGTAAAACATCATGATGATGCACGAAGCCAAAGTGGGTTGGGTTTGGTAAAGTAAAACATTTTAAATAAATAAATCACGTGCAGCCTATTTCAGTCCATAGGTCCTAGGTAGCTATATCACTCCTTGTTTGTGTCAAGATAAAAGTACATTTGAACACTGATGCAACATTATGCCTAAGTTTATGAAAGGTACATCTAGGCCATCATTGCTTAGAAACTGACCTTAGTGTTGTTACAGGCGGATGGGCGTCACCAAGCCCCCAAGATCCAGTCGTCTCGACCCCCTCCTGAATACGCCGCAGGTCGGTGCGTCATACCTTTTACTATGTAGCTTAGTCGTATTGGCATTATATTAGTTATCATCAACACCACCATCAACTTTATCATAGTAATCATCATCATCGTAGCCATTACCATCATTACATTCTGGTTTACTCTGATTAGTACATTATTCTCCTTTTTGCCTATTACGGTCACCTGCGTCCCTGATGCAATTTTTGGTTGTGCTTCTTTGATGTTATCGATTCATTCATCCACTTCTTTTTCATATCATCTTTCACACTATTCATTCATTTTTAGTTTACGTAGTCTTTCATCAAACTTGAGCCGCTGGAATGTTGCAGGAGCGTTGCGGAGGCCAAACGGCATCTTAAGAAAGTAAGCCCTACCACCTATAATGTCGCTCCATTGGAAAACCCGCAGGAAATACCATGGGAAATACCATGTTAGAGATCTCACACGACTTCTCTGAGTAGAGAGATTATTTATTTCAATTAGGACCTTAAGGATCACTTCAACATCCACTTTGGACACCAAAATTGGAGTCTGCAGTAATTTACACCCATATCTTTCTTTTATCCGTGATATAGAGCACTTTCAAAGGTCTCGAGCACTACCAATGTCACTTTGAAACTTTGAAATTCGCTAATGATATAACTTGTGCAACTTGTCGAAGCGTACGAGTGCGTTTAATCACGACACTCAAAGTTTACCAACTTAAAACGAGAGTACATTTATTTTATCTGCCGTAATTTATACCTACTTTATTTCACTTTATCGTTTTTAACATTTTCTTTCTTCCGAGGCTTTGCGCAGATGGTATCATATGACATTAGGGTAAACCCAGGATAGATGCCTCAATGGGATAGATGCCTCGTGTTCAAAAAACACAACTTCCCGAAATCGCACATACTAATTAATAGGTTAAATAAGGAGCGTACGTGCCACACTCGCCATACTAGGTTTTCTTGTGTGTGCGATTATCTGCGCGGCGAACGCAGGATAACGCGTCAAAGTTTAAAACATGAGTATTCAGTGTTGCATAACTTTTAAATGTGGTCATAATTTTTTTTTAATTTTTTTTTATGTTAATACTCTGGTACTTTGAGTACATACCTAGATGTCAATACCGACTCTATTGTATTTAGTTAATTCTAAATTTAGAAAGGCACCTATCCGTATCAAAAAGGATAGTTGCCCCAAATTTTTCGGGGGATAGGTGCCCTTGAGAAAATCTATCCCCTAATACTCTAAACATGTGCAGTGTTTGTTGAAAAACATAATTATGTTGTATTATACGTCGGAAACATTTTGTTGTGTTAGTAGGTACATACATTTTTAAGTAATAATCTTATATGTATGTACATTTTTGTATACAATACCTAATGTTTGTAGGTGAACCATGCCACGAAAGTACAAAAGAAAGGCAGGAGTAATTTTATGGACTTCAGAACAGCTGATACCTTATACAAAGTCAAATTCAACTGACAGAAACATTATTCTATAGGAATGCTCAAATAAAAATTATATTTTACAGTGTTGATTATATAGGGCATCTATCCTCCTTAGCATTTTCATAGCGGGGCATCTATCCATATAGGTAGGCAACTATCCCCAAAAAAAAGGTTTTGCGAAAACTCAATTTCTGCACAATCAGTAATTATTAGGACTACAAAAACAACGCGTAATGCAAGATAAAATATTGAACTAGCTATATTCATAGGAATTATTTATGGAAAATTAATAGTTTAAAAATTACGAGGCTCTTTCAAAAAGTGGGGCATCTATCCTGGGTTTACCCTATAGGATAAGTAGAGTCTTCTAAAAAAATCTCTTTCAATGCCACGGCATTCAATATAAAGCATAGTAATTGTCGTAAGTATATCAATATGGATACGTTTGAATATATTTTATTAAAAATGTAAATCGGTCGCGATCCCGATCTGTGTAGGTCTTCAAAGAGTGGCAGTGAACGCGCGACAGTAGTGCAATAGTTTTTGTTATAAAAATCTGAAGAGCTCAGCTCTTGTCGGTGTGATGATGTAATCCTCCTTAAACCTACTTCTTTCCAATGCGATCTCCTTTACTTCTTGATACGACATGACATCGACCTTCTCTTTGATTTATTTATTAGATCACTTACTACACCAACACAATTGAAAAAAGTATTTAGCTAGGAATAAAATAATTATAAAAAAAATAAGTGTCAATACAATTAAAAGTGAAGACAGCATGTAATAAGTTTTAGAACGAGTAACAAATTTTTTTCAAATTCATGTAAATTAGATCTCAGTCTTCCCCTTCCTCGTCCTTCTTCTACTTTTCCTTCTATGATAAATTCCTTCTAAGTTAATTCCTTTATTTTATCGACTGCTATGATGGTAGTTAGTTAAAGTTCTGTTGTGTAACATTGAGATGATGACGGCAGGTGCAGACGGCAGCATGACAGTGGCACGCAGCGACGGCTCGCCCGAGCGTCTCGGCGGCGCGCTGCGGCGGCTTCACTACAAGGCCACCAGGCGCGCGCACTCCGCCAGCGCCAGGCATGGCGCGCAGGCCACCACTCCCAAGGTAATTCTAGATGCTAGGACATTAGAGCGAATGGCTCCACACTCTGCCACGGCCAGGTCAGGCCACCACGTCTCCATGCGCTGGATACCAGATACCAGGTGTTGGCTCATTGGCTGCACTACAAGCCACCAGGCACGCACTCATCCACCGCCAGGCATGCCGCGCAAGCCACCTATACTATTACCCTCTTTAAAAAGTGCTCAATCCGCCAAATGGGGCATTAGAGCGAGCATTCCCAAGGTTCAGATCTGGTGCTTAGACACTATAGACTAATGTTGCCTGTTTCAAGGCACAAATTCTAAATTATGTTTTTAGAAAACAGAAGGACTGGCATGATAGCGTGGAGGTCTACCCAACAGTGCACAATAACAGCGCTAATTTAATATGTAGATTCCAACTTCCAACGAGGACATTTTTGTATCCACGTGGAACACCTGGAAAAAATTACAGTTACCTACGCTTTTTGAATGTTTCCGCGAAGTGGGTCTTCTGTACACTTGTTCTATTATATTATGTGGTATTAAACATGAACTGTGTTCGTGAAAGCATAATATTACATTCAGGAAATCGAGACAAGACGCTAGTTGAATCACAATTCAAACTTATTCGATTCCTCTGCAGCATTGAACAAGCGTCAATGATTAGCATTCAATGATATTTGGATCGAAGCTATTTAGGTCACGCTCGATAGCCTTGTGGTTTAAATACAAGGGTAATAATATTATTGTATCGAATTTAGATAACAATGACTGGTTTAATACATAGTACATACATACTTGGGAATGAAAATAATTTTACCACAATTATAATTATCTAAATAATTATGAAAGCAATTTCTCAAACTAGAACTGGCAATACCACGCGAGAAACAGTGAGAATTAATACCACGGATTATTGGTTCCAGCTGATAGATGGGATCCGTACCATGAGAACTCGATCCTCATTCGTTATGACTTTCAAACCTGTTAATAACATAGCCAGGCGTCTGTAACCCATTGGAGACCCAGGGCACATTATGTGCATAATGGGGCCTACAGTGCCTGATTTAAGACCATTTGGCACAGTGTTGCGGCGCGGGGAGGGGGACTTTTAAGGTCTTAAATTTTACCCCCCTTGAGCACTAGACCTTAAAAAGCGATTAGATTTTAAAAAGCTAATTTACCAACTTTCAAATTATTGTGAGTTGTACTAGACTTTATAATAATACGCGGGAAATTACTTAAGTAAAAACTGCTGGAATTGTACCCACCGCAAAGTGTTGAAAGCTAGGTTATTCTACTCTTTTTCCTTCGCAACTAATACAGACATTCATATCTCATCGAACTATCATTACGAACTGGAATGGATTGAGACCGATAATGCAACTAAAACCACACTAGTGACCACGATTCGCAGTAATGAGTGAATGAACCAATATGTGCTGAATCGAACGCCGATTCTAAAACCATTTTTTTTCTTCTATAGCAAATGCAATTGTAAAAAAGTAATAGAACTAGGGGTAGTACGTACTTTCTGGTATCGACAACAAATAGTAGGTGTGAATTAGCAACGGCTGACAGATGAGCGATCATGATAGATCCGCAAATGTTGGAACCCACACCTACCATGTAATTACATTACTACGAATATATTGACTTCATTAATTAGAGTGAGCAACCGTGTTGTTAGATTGCTCAGATAATATATGTAGGAGAAATTCATATCAATTTAATATTTAGAATGTCTAAGAATATTTCCATAAAATAATACCTACTGGAAGCTCCTTCAGGTAAGTAAAATCGGGAAAGTTAATGGAAAATCATGTTAGGAGTTACGTGCTCGAATTAAAACTACAAACCTATCATGCTAAGTAGGTATATAGGTACCTACGTATTAAATATAAGTTTTAACTTTTTCTTCAAAACTTATTTTTGATTTAAATCGCTACTGGATACAAATACAAATAATTTGACAACGAAACAATTACAAAATCGAAAGCCTAAATAAATTATTAAATTGATCATGTTTTGAAAATTTTTTTTGAAACTCCCCAAGACCCCTATCTTACCTAATTCTAATATTCCTTTTACTCATGACCGAGAAAAAACTAATAATCTTATCGCCTACATAAATAAATAAGCGAAATAAAACATCTCGTCGCCGGAAGTGAGCGTCCGGCTGTACCGGAAGCTGCGTCAACTCATTAGGTGGCGTCACTGGGAGGAAATGGGAACCAGGCGGGAAACAGGGTATTGAGTGGGGCTTGTATTACACAGCGGGGTTTTCTAGTGTTTTTCGTATTTATATTACGATTTCTTAATGGTATACTTAATCGACCTAAACTGATAGTGGAGTTATTCTTATTTATTTACTTTGTTCTATTAGGTTATTACCTACACAAGCTTAAATATTTTACTTTAAATAGATAGACACTAGTGGCAATTCGGAGTATCGCAAAAGCTAAACTTAACTAACTAAAAACGTTGCCGTCCCTTTCATAGCGATGGGAAGAAAAGGATGGCATTAATTTTAGTTCGTTTAATTTAGCTTTTGCGACCGACACTCTGAATTGCCACTATAGAAAACAAAAATAAATATGTAAAATTTTATACAGAGTGGGGAAACAATTTGAGCTGGGAGAAAATGTATGGATTTTTGCCTAAAGGTCTCCGTCATGGCTTTACGACTTTGAAAACCAGGACCGAAGAATCTAAAACCGATCATAACTTGAGTAATTTAAAATATTTTTCCCAGATAACGAATGTTACTTTATAATCAGTAGGGTATCAATATCTACCAGCACAGAGCAAGGGTAGATGGGGTGCTAATTACTTAGTTGAAAGGGTTATTATTGGCCACCTGCCGCACCTCCACCCTCATCTATTTAAACCTGTCTGGACTGACCTCTGCTATATCTGTGTATTGATTTTAATAATTTTAAACTGTATTTCGAAGACCAATCGAAACTTGGCCACTTCATAAGAATTCAAAATTTCTAAAATGATTTTGTTAGATGCTTAGAACTAAAAGGTTTGTTTGAAACTGATTTTAAATTCTGTGCTTCAATGGATTTATCGTTTTTAATTAATATGCACGTGAGGTTCAAATGGTGCCGGAAAACATCATGGAAACCAGTTAGTTTTTAATGTAAAAGTATAAAATGTCGTGAAAAAAGTCTAAGGATAGGGCGTTTGGGTCCGTAATGAAAGAGAAAGGAAGAAACAAAAATCATTTATTTTGGTAGGACCTCAAGGATCACTTCAACTTCGTCTTACATGCTAGGTGGTTCTAATGCCTGTTCCAACGCGACTCGACATGTACATAATACATAATGGAATGCCTAAGACTATCATCATCTAATGCATCTTCGCGCATTCACGCGTTCGTTCGGATCTTCACCACTGTTGGACCGACCCATCCCTTTTGATTTTTCTACCAACCCAGCAAGATACTTGGAGTATTATGGCTTGCAAGAAGAAATTAAGGAGTTGAAGTCGAGCGTCACGCAGATGCAGTTGAAGCTGGACGCCGCCACTAGCACCATCCATGATCTACGTACCGAGTTTGCATTGTTGCGAAATTCTGTTTCTGTATGTAGGTCACCGGATCGGTGCTATGTCAACAGTCGTCGAGGCGCGCAAAACGCCTCAATCTGCAGTTTTGTGACTCCGACGTCATCGCCCGCGGTAGTGGAATCACCGTGTGTCACCATGTGCTCCCCCGCCCGCGCCCCCGCGCCTACCCCTGTGCCTGCGCCCGCGCCTCTACCAGCGCCCGCCGCCGGCTCCGCTCGTCCCGCTCAGCCGCGTAACTATGCTGCCGTCGCCGCGACTCAAATCGAGTCGAAGCGACAAAAAGGGAACAAACGGCGTGAACTGAATCCAGGTCCCTCGAAGGCAGGCACCGACAAGGACGGATATGCACTAGTGGAACGGAAGAAAAGGAAGTCTACTAGTACCAAGAATCAATGCGGCACTGCATCGACCTCACTAGGGCAGCTGTGCCTGCTGCGTCCAGAGATACCTACCACACAACTCTATTTGTCTCGCGTCCATCACGCCGTGACGGCTAATAATGTGGTGGAGTATTTAAAACAGAAGACTGGCCTCTCCATGAGAGTTGAAAAGTTAGAATCTCGCCGTAATGTGAATTTTAATTATTTTATGGTGAGAGTACCTACTGATCGGCTCTCCACTCACATGGAAGGTGCTTTTTGGCCGAAGGGTGTCGTGTTCAGGAAGTTCTTCGGCAGACTGACACGGGACACCCCGCTTTCGTCATTGAAGACGTCTTAGAAATAAGTTTTTTTTTATTATATTTCTTGTATAAATAAGATATATATATCTGCAATAGTCCAAATTTATATTATACATAGTATCTAGTTATATTATAAATCTCACTTTGACTTCCGCGATACAGGCTTGACCTAGTGCGGGGTTAATTGTGAAATATTTGCCCTAGTTACTAAATTACTTGTTCTTTGTATTTGTGTGTACTTACAATGTTTTTAATAAATTATTATTATTATTATTATTATCTTCAAGGAAACTAGCCACTGGCTCATACGAATTTACTGGCTTAGTCCAGAAATACCCTGCGATTATCCCCTTTGAAGGGGATTTTTGGATTTTTTGTCCAGAAATGCCCTACCGGCTTTCAAAGGAGAAGCAAAGGGGATTTCTGGACAAAAATCCAGAAATCCCCTTATCCATTTATTGATTTAAATTAAGCACAAATAACTAATGAGTTAAATTCCTGATCTGTTTTCCTTGAATGGATTCACTTTGACAGACAGTGAAACAACTTGTATTGTTATACGAAACCCTTCAAAGACCAATGAAAAACGAGTAAAATAATGTTCAGTGGGATCTAAGGTTTACTCAGTATCACTTCGGATACAAGCGTTTCATCCGGACCCCTATAAGCTGTGTAAGCATTACTATCGAATATCCGGATAAAGGCCGGTTTCTACCAGAGCTCAGAGGAAATGTGTTGTGAAGAACAATTCGGATATTGTTCTTCGCATCTCTCCTTATGCGCTTAGATTTGGTGGATACTATTTGAAAGGAGTAAACTGTTATTTAGTAATAGACTTACAATCTTACTCAAATAGTTGCTAAATATATAGTTATCTCTTTTCAATGTATTATCTTATAAGTAAAAAAAATGTATCTAAGTATTATAATCAGTCATCTGGGTACCATAACACAAGCATTTAGTTGCTTAGCTTGGGACTAGATGACGCCGTGAGAAATGTCCAAAGATATTTATTATTATTATTATGGGCTGTAGTTTTAAGTATATACACGTACATCTTTACTTGTAAAAAATTGATTATTTCTTGAATGGTCCTCTCCGCTTTGGTGGAAACTGAGCCTCAACAAAGATCCGGGTAAAGAGGCTAATATGCTAATTCGATAGCTGTAGGTTGAGAGACCTTTCGACCATACTAATAGTATGTACTGACTTGTGGGTTGTAGTTACGTGGCTAGACGATATCACTTGCGTTTCAAAGAGGTAGGCTGATATCGAGACTGCAGATATTTGTTCTGGATAACTTTCAAGATTTTTAAAGATAATTTTAACAAATTTTTGCGGGATTCTATCGTCGGGAATTACGCAAAAATTAATAATTTTGTTCTGGATGATCTGATGGTCGTTGTGGTTTCTGATGTCAGCAAACAGAGAACACCCGACGACAGGGAATCGTGAGATCAGGACCTATATATTCCTGAAAAAAGAACAGAAATGAAAATAAGAGAGGAAGTTATACGGTATAGGTAACTAATATACCTATATATAATAATGCTAACTACAAAGGAAATAAGAGAGGTAAGTATATAATTCTCTTATTTCCTACCATTCCATGGGTTGAAAAATTTTCAGCGACATTTCAAGAGTCTATAACGCTTTGTTATCTCTGCTCTGTGGCGTCCTTTACAGGAGGTAGCTGTATTGCCAAAGCCTTATTTCAAAGTGTTAGATATTTGTTTGTTATTTTTTTCTGCCAACAAGTTAGCATTATAAATTTCTCGAAACGAAATATCTGTTGTTTCAAAACCACCTTTTGTTCAAACCGAAATACCTATTGTTGGTTCAAAACCACATTTCTCGAGCCACAAGTGCCAGTAGGCAAACTGTTTTATTATAAAAACACATAAGCCTTTGTACCAATTCTGCCAGTTAGGTCGTTGCTCAGCTTTCCACCACAGCAATTCGATTTCCTCTCCTTCAGCCACTAATTTAATCATCCAGCTTTGCCTCGCATCCGATATACTCGTACACCTGTGGTTATCCGTCTCAGTGATCGATATTTTAAAGTAAATTTTGCTTTTATTGTTTAAATACATTATAATATGAAAAATCGAACTAAAACTTTCGATTCCGGCGGGATACAGTGTGCGGGATATAAGTGTGGTTTAACAAAAAACTGTTCTGAATCCAGTAAGATCTTGTCAGGTTATTCATCAGGGCCGAAATTGTATCAAAAATGACATCCACCCAGATCGAAATCAGTTGGTTATGTTTGAACGGTGACCACTAACGGACGAGTCGAGGTCGCCGAAGCGCCAAAAATGCATAATGCACTTCTGTTTTAGTTCGGTCATGATGATAATAACAAGATAAGTAGGTACCACTTAAGTCAGCCAAGTGTAGCGTGTGATGCCAGACAACATTTTGTTGAGGTGTTATCTTGTTAACTTTACAATTACCTACTTTTACTTTCTTTGACATGCCTTACTTTGTTCGACTGGCTTCCCACTAAAGCTTGACTATTTAGATTATTTTAAGGGATCGCTTTAAAAAAAAGCTAGGCCCACACCACCAGGTTCTTGCCTGATTCTTTCCCTGGTGTAGGGAGTCGCGTTGGAACAGGCATTAGAATCACCTAGCGTGTAAAACGAAACTTAAGTGATCCTTGAGGTCCTGCAAGAATAAATGTTTTTTTCTTTCTTTCTTTCATAATGTCACTCATTTTTGGATTATTTTTATTTTAACTGCATTTATTTATTTTTAAATTTATTTTATTTTCCTGTATTTATATTTATGTATTGTTTGTGAGAGAAAATAAATAAATGATTGATTTATTGAATTGAATAATGTTATTCCTCGTAGCAATATCAGTTAGGCAAAATAGTTCAGAGAAATAACCCAACTTGACATGATCGTAAGAACTCGTCGTGAACCCTGCTCGGTCAGGTCTCATCCGTGATCGAGAAGGCAGTTCAAACAAGTACTCACTTCACTCGCACACTTTATTATTTTATTCGTTTGATATTCCGTTATTTGAGTCGAGAAAGGAAATCGTTCCCCCGAGCTGCCGTTTACAAGTGACGACTTGACATGTAAGTAATAAAGCCTTTGAAAATGATCGACTGGAGCTACTCAGGTCATAGTAGGTACTACTCGATTATTTGTGACAACCATATTCAGAACAAATAAATAAATCTTTATCTTTATCTTTACCTTTATCTTTGATACTACATCAAAGACTTGTTATAAGACAGACTTCAACAAAGAAGGAGGTTATATGTTCCACTGTATGTTTTTTTTGCCGCGTGTCCACGTCATTTTAAACTCGACCAGAAATAATCTCGTCCTCGTTGACGTCCCGGTGACGGCGGCGGTGGACAAACGGCCTAAATAAGTTTTTTCAAAGTTAATGACTTGACGTATATATAATTTTGCCACATCTAGTATTATTTTGCCATACAAACCAAACATACATCAAGTGTCAATAAAAAAAGCATTTGCCTATAAGCATGGCTGTCGGCGCACTGGTTTCAATACGCCGTAATAAATATCTCCATGCAAAGCCAATGCAAATCGATAATCGAGTACGTAGTCACCATTATACCCAGCCAGAGGACCAGAGAGCAGACCTTGAGAGCCTCTGAGAGTCCTCAGAAGCCTCCGTAATTGGAGCCCTGCTTTATCTCGCGATGTTGATAAATTGTAAGGCGATAGATAAAATTTAATTAGATTTTGGTGGGACTTACGTAGCGTATAGATTTTTGAAGCTCAGAGTGATTTTAGAAATACGTATCGAAAGCGATTTATTTAGTGAGACTAGTAAATTAATAATTAGTAGCCACTGAAAACCAGCGCTCCAACAGTCATGATGCTGCTTGGAGCAAATGCTGAGGGGTAGCCTTATTATCTTGTCACTCGATTGTCAATAAGTATTTTTCATTTGTATGTTACCCATGTTTATGTTGATGGAAAATAAAAACTTTTTCTATTCTATAAATAAATAATTTGTTTATAACGCCGTCCGTAGATGACTCAACTGGTTCTATTCGTAATTGTATTTTGTGAAGTTAAATAGTAACATATCAATAACAAAAGCTTCAAGTTTGCTTAGCTTGGAACTAAATTACGCTGTGTAAATGTCCAACGACTTTTTTAAAAACTTTTTAAACTATCGCGACTTGAAAACATATTTAAAAAATATTAACGGGACTTAACGTCGAGGTAAATAAATAATATTGATTTCAATACGCGATTAAGTCCCGTTAATATTTTTTAAATAGACTTTTTTTTAAATTAAGTTTCTCTAAATAAAAATAGAATGGATTTATCCATCTAGAAAAATAAAATGGATAATTTTTGCGTTGTATCCAAAAATCCTATCTTATTATTCCTAATAATTAGCGGATGGATGTAGAAATTTGTTAACGCCACTGTCAATATATCAAGAAATGCATTCGTTTTTGTTATCAGATTAGTACCTATAATTTCATTGTGAATATCAGGGTACAGTTAAATACTCTTCTTCAGTTTGTTACTACACTCGTATTAAATGTCTTCAGGCGGTCTAAAAACTCCGTCACCAGAGTTGGGCATTTGCCCACACATTGTAATAAGTAAGTTCGTAGAGCAAATGCTCATACGAACTTACTTACCCCAATGTGAGACTGCAGTAGGCCAAACTCTAACTAAACCAACCCTCACAAATTTTTACTTATTTCTTCACAGTTTTTATATTATTTCAATCAAGCCTTACTAAAACAAAGGCTTATTCCAGTACATTAGTGAATAACATACATTATACGTTTCCTCATTAGACAACAAAGATTCTCAATTAACTCCGGTGTCAGCAGTTTCATTACATACTCATTACAGGAGGCTGCGGACCACAGAATATCACATTACTAAATAGGAAACATTATTAATTATTTCTGAAAAATAAGTATAATGTTGGTCAAATATTATGATTAAAATAAATTAAATCATGATTAATTAATTAACTTATAAAAGTGGTTTCTATAAACTATATTATAATAAACCAAATTCTAACAAATATTCTTCAAAACGTTTCTATTGTAACTTCTCTACGGCTACGGCGTAGCACATGGCGTAGCTTGTAGCACAGCTCGTAGCGCTTGCAGAACAATACAATACAATTTAGCAGCTGATTGAAGCCTATGCCTACAACGTTTTTAGAACGCGCAGCCACTGCGCGTTTTTATATAGCGCGTCACCTCGCAGTGCGTTTTGGCAATTTGCTTGCGTTTGTATCATATATATAATACAAAAGCACGTTTGCAACACGTTCTATTTGCGTTTGTATCAATACAACAGCGAGTATCGTGGGCATTGGTAACAGCTTGCCGACTGCTTTGCGTTCGCTGCGCGTCCGTATCGAGCTTTTATCGATACAAATAGGTTGCAAAAAAGTGGTGTGCTTAGGCTCTAAGTTTTAGAGTACCTAAACGCATTTCTAACTTGAAGGAACATGGTTGTTAATACAAAACGAAAAAGTGAGAATTTAATAAGAATAAGAAAAAAATAAGACTATCCTTAGCAGTATCTTTAGGAATTTTAAGATTTGAAGAAATAGATTCAGAAGTCAGGTTGCAAGCCCTCACCGCTATTAGAAAGTTAAAAATAGGTTTTCTCGCGATGTTGTTCTTGCCATTCGGACAATATATACATTCAATGCTATGTTTTAAAGATTTATAACACCGTACGGTCCCAGTTACGCCCAACCCTATAAATCCAGTTTCCCTTATCCACGAAAACACGAATATAATCAAATCTTTTTCACATTTCTGATTGAAAAGGCGCCTTTGCGAGTTCCGATTAAACATAAAGCTTTGTCGAGTGAACAACGACTTTAATTTACGTGAGGTACTGAGCTGGGTTTTTCATCAAAGAAATCATGAAAAACAGCTCTATCAACATCAACATAAAGAAGAAACTCTACGAAGTAGTGATATTACCATGCCTAACATATGGTTGCCAGACGTGGTCATTAAGAAAAGAGGATGAAGAAAAAATTGCTATCTGCCAGCGTAAAATGGAAAGAAGCATGCTTGGAATTAAACTTGCAGATAAGGTCAGCAACAACAACATAAGAAAGGAAACCAAGATAATAGATGTAAGAAAAAGAACGAGGTTACTGAAATGGCAATGGGCAGGACATATATGTAGAATGTGTAACAATAGATGGACAAAACGGTTAACAGAATGGGTACCAAGAGACATGAAAAGAAAAAAAGGGAGACCAAACAAAAGATGGAGAGACATTTTTAACCAGAGATGTGGATCTTACTGGATGGGAATGGCGCGAGAAAGAGGTATATGGAAAGGTTTAGGAGAGGCCTACGCCGCGGAGGCGACTACTACAAATAATGTTTAAATAATTAACAATAGGTTTATAGGTACATGTAATGTGATCATTTAAATATTTTTATAGTACTGTTAAAACCTATATAACAAATAACACTTAGTTTAGTAAATACCTAGTAGGAAATAAAGGCTATTTTTATTTTTATTTATTTATTTTATTACTGAGCTGGGTGATAAATTGATAAAATTACTTTTATGACGTGTGGGAATATATTATATTTTTTAAGCTATTGCATAGCTTCTATCGCGGGCCTTGAGCGCGGAGACCGAATCCAGAAATTCCGTAACGAAAATAACCTAACACCCCCCACTCCGAAAAAAACAAATGCTATGCAATAGCTTTACCGCGGCAGTCTCCGAGTGCCACACGTCTTTTTATGAAGAAATCTACTACATGAATGAAAGAAAATGATAATATTATAAACTTTCCCTATCCTCAAAGGTTTGTTGTCTCTACACTAGTTATAACGAATATTTCAGTATTTACCTTTAAGCACCTTTAAGTTAACTATATTTAAGTTAATAGGTCATTCAGGTGCAGTTAGTTTTGAAGCCACAGAGTGCAAGTTACTTAACTATTGGTTTAGAAGTTTCATGAAGCAAGAACTTTATGGAACACCTGTATGGCTGTATTGCACATGAAGCCTGATTGAGTTTGTAGCATAATCATGAATTATGACGTACATGGCTGTGCGCATTATCACGGGTTCTAAACGGTGAAGAAAAATATCGTGAAGGAACCAGAGGGCCTAGACAATGTAACAATCGATTAGCGAAAGCGATAGTAGTTAGTTAGCTTTTAACTAGCGTCGATGGGCTTGCAACCTGTCACGTATGGAATGTTAACTTCTGCAAATGTGGGCATGTGCCGAATACCTCTGACTACCCCCTTGGACAATAAAGGTATCTACAGCATCTTGGAAATATAGTCGTAATTATATTATTTTTTTCATGGATATTTTTGAATAGTACCTATATTTTTGGCTTATCTGTGACGTGCGTGCTAAAGGGGGCAAAAACAATATTTCGGGCTTCAAGTCAACCTCAACTTTAAGTGGTTTTCCGAGAAATCCGGTTGAGGCTTTGAAGGTTCATGGCTGTACCTATTCCTAAGGAATTTGAGATTGCTATAAACCTAGCTTTCGGTGTCTCTCGCGGACAATGCAGCTTTCTATTGACTTTCGTTTATTCGTATGAGCAAGTGGCCAATATTCTTCTTAATTTTAATAAAATGTTCCTCTTTATAATACTAATGTAGATATTGTGCAGATGGATAGTTGTTTGTTATCATCCGAATCCTATCATCAGAAAATAAAAAGCAACTACATACATTTTTCGTTTTACACGCAGTTTTTAGTGAGTACCTAATATTTTAAGCACATGAGTCATATCAAAAACATCGAAACATCATTATGCCGAAACATTAAATTTGCAGTCTAGCGGAAACAACTGTAAATAGAACTTTAGAACCAAAAGGGTATCCATTATGTACGCCTCGCTCGGCGCAACTTTGATAGCACCGGAAATGCTTCCCTTGCAAGTTAAATTAAGAAAATCCTTTGTAAATAACTTTGTAACACTGTTTCTCTTGTGTCTGGATGGATATGTTTAAACCGGGATGATTACCTTTATTCCATCCAGTCCTACCAGTAGTTCGATAGTCGAACTGTTTAGATGTTTTTTTTCCAAATTGTTATACTGACGGATAGAACTGTTTGGAAACATAGATTTTATTCCAAATAGATTTACTAACTCTGAAGTACAGTCATCGATTTACGATAAGCAAAGATAAATATATAATAAATCATATACTTAATATAGTATATATAGGTATATATATATTAATAATAATGATGATGCAAAGTGCACTTGAAAAACAAATAGTCAATTGATTATAAAATATACTTTTGTTTATTGAAATGACAAAGAAACACACAGGAACAAAAAATATCTACACTTCTTAACCTAAAAAACTAAATAAATAAAAGGAACTCTGTATTCTATCTAAAATATATAAGTATTTTAACTAAAGATAGAAGACAGAGTTCAGGTCACCGACCGCAGGTAGAGTACCCAAAAGGCTGGCAACGTTACCTCGTTGGATTGCTATACTTATCCTCTGTCCGAGGTAAGCACCAGCCCTTTGGTCATTGGTTTCGTCTATTAGCCTCTTGGAAATTTCACGATAAAGAAGCCACGCCTCTGGACCCCATGATCCTAAAGTTTCTACACCAAAAGGCAGAAATATATATCCATCTCCGATAGATGTATGTTTCCGCCTTTTGATGTTTTCTGCTGCTGCCGCCGCTGCACCCGCAACCTTGGAGGTTGTCGATAAATGAGACGCCGCCAGCGTGTCCACGCAAGTAGCATCCCACACCAGCGGCCTCCCACGGCTCCAAGGAATCAACGACATACCGTCAGGCCGTTTACCATCATCACGTGCGATACCGTTCGGCTCTAAAATGGCCGGCACGTTAATGGTGGCAAGGGCTCGACGAATTATGTCGTTGAGACTGGCATGGCGGGAAAGGCGGCCTGCACAGCGTCGACAGGATAGGCCGTGATGGCCTTGACGATCGACTGCGCTACCGCAGTGGCACTGATGGGGCTCGTTGGTCGTGGCTCATAAAATAAAATAAAATAAAATAACTTATGTTTGTGATTCTGACCTGTAAAATGAGAAAATTACAAGTTAAAGTCAAAACGTTCTGGTTGAAAAAAAAAACGTGTCCGTGAACTTCAGCGAAGAAGGTAGCTATGTACCTACCACATGAGGCCAATTTATGATTGGAGCCATAAAGAATATTATGGCTTCCAACCCAAGCGTATTTGTTTTCTAGGAAACTTCCGGTCGGGACAAATATTTTTCAAAGTACCCACACAATTTTGTGCTACAGTGAGTTTTTTTATCTTTAACAATATTGCTTTGTGATATTGGCTTTTTCATAAAAACGTTGTTATTGTAAATCATTGTTATTACCTACAGCTTGACTTTATTTGGGCACTGTAAAACATAAACATAATTTGGATTAATTCTAGTTGATTTGATTTAATCTAAGAACAGGGTTACAACTCAATCGAAGCATGTTTTGGGGTTTTGCGGTCTAATTTTGACTTGTAAGCGCCTGTTCGATTTCGCGTGCAAAACTTTTTAATGGCAGTTGTAAAGTTGCTGTTGTAATTTGAGCAGGCGTTTTGCTGTGAAATTGAATGATACGCGCTGGAACAAGGTGGATTTATTTTAAGAAAATATCGTTTTATTGCGAAACTTTATTGGCAATTTAAAGCCAAAGTAGCTACTTAACTTGAACAAGTTTTTATTTTGATACAATTTTCAACTCAAAATACTATTTAGTTAGAGTGAACCGACAACACACTCAATTTAAATTAAAAGGAACTCTACCTACGCTGATTTAACCGACCTACGCTTAAAATGGGAAGAGTTATTCATTTTATTCCAAGGTCTCATTTGATTGAAAACAATGGAGCTTAAAGAAGGCTTTACGAGTGGAAATGAAAAAGAATATGCTCATAAGAGGGACTCGTAATGGGGGTTGAGGTACGTGGTTTATGTAAAGCACCTACTATGCCCTACTTTCACGAATCTGAATGAAAACTTCGCGAAAAAGAAAAAAAAATCACATCCTTATCGCAAACACGATAGATATTAGCTCAGATCTTCAGAACCTACGAACTTACGTTCAAAAGTTCTCTCAATATTGATAGGTTTATATTTCATAAATATAGTAATTATGATGAGGTGGTTTTTGATTTTTCAGCCATTTGGATTACTAAAGCCTCGTAAGTAAGACCTTAGTATTCTTTTACCTGTGGTTATCGTAAGACGTACTTAGTATTCTTTTATCTGTGGTAAGACTAATGATCTGTCATACTTATGAAGTTGATAGTCCTGTCTTGCTCAATTAACTACAGTAAATTTCCCACTGAAACACGCACGTGGTTAATTAAATCATTAACTTTAAAAATATAAACCGTTTATTTAAAAAAAATTAAACGTATAAACTGCTATCTTCAAACTACAGATCAATTTAAAGTTTATCTCCAAAGATATCAATCAAAAGTAGCTACAGACGGGTCAATGACCTGCTATCGATCGTGGTAACTAGGTCACACGGCTGACAATGCAGCGCCTGTTCCATAAAGATGGGCAACTCGTATTGCATTTATGCTTTAGACAGGCGCTATTATCTAGAAAAACACCCATTGAAATGTGCTAGGATAATGTAAAGTAAATAAAATAGAATATAACCAACAATAAATAAAATTAACCGGAAAAGCTTATAATTATTGTTTTTTACACGTATAAATCTAAAACTACACGTATAGGTAATTTGATAAATTATGTTTGCATCTGATAGGTTATTTCATCATTTTTTGAGTTATAGGCGATTATACGATGATACTTAGAAGCCTAGAAAAAATAAAAATGTCCGAGCACAGCTAGTAGGTATACCTACTATAAAAAAGACATTAATTAATATACCTACTTGGCACTGCCGATGATAACTACATCACCAAACGATTGTTGCGCAATGTCGTTCATCTTCAAAGTTAAGAATCCGCCTAAAGTAGGTTAATTTATTTAAAGGTAGCGTGTAGGTACTTATTGTATATGTAAGTAGGTGATTCAGTTAACAATTCTATCATTCTTACCTTAGGTTTTATGGGAGGGCTTATTTATTCATAGGAAGTCCGTCGTAAAAGTCTACAGCGCACGGTGCTAGACAACAAGGTAAGTGAGGTTGTATCTATGAGCAAGTGGTTAATTCTTGTGTTGAAGTTTTTAGGCCTCCTAAAGGCCCCATGGCTTAACGACTTTAAAAGCCAGAACCGAAAATTTAACGTGCCCTCCAAAGCACGGAAGCGCTCAGCTGATAATGCAGCTAGCCTAGCCACCCATCCAAGTTGAGGCCGCTCAGAACGTTGCTTAAAACGATCTATCAAGAACGTCGCAAGTTTCGCCACGAGCGCTTCAAAGTAAACAAATTCTAAAGGTGTTCTTTACTAATCGATTGATTTGTTGGGAAAATACACGTTATAGTACAGATGTTCAGAAATCGAAGCTAGCGATTGCAATATTGGAAGATATAAAGGGACTCTGGAAGATATAAAGGGAAAAAGATTGTAATCCAAAATCGCTGATAGATGCCTACATCCATCCATACAATATTTCGGGCTTATTTATTAATTTATTAGTAGGACTGCCTACAGATTCGACCATAAAACTGAAACGTAAAATAGACCTTTCATGGTTCGTTCATCCTTTCATCGTTCGTCAGAGCCAAAAGTTCAGTCTCGAGGTGTGTCAGAGGGCTATGGAGCGCAGTATTCTGGGAATCAAACTTACTGACCGTGTTAAGAACACCATACTGCGCTCCAAAACACAAATAGCTGACGTCGTTTAAAAGGCCGCCAAACTCAAATGGGACTGGGCTGGACACGTGAGCCGTATGTCAGACCAGATGTGGGCGAAAACTGCAACAGACTGGGTCCCGGACAGACAACGGCCACGTGGAAGGCCCTGGCGGAGGTGGCGAGACGAGCTGGACACTTTTGAAAAGGAATGGGCCCTTATCGCTGAAGACAGACAGGAGTGGAAAAAGAGAAGGGAGGCCTTTGCCCTGCAGTGGGACACAATAGGCTTAAAATAATAATAAATAATTATAATAATGATAAATAATGGTTCGTTACCTGTCGATTATCCAAAAATCTTTCAGGAATATTACTGCACTATCTTTGCTTATCCAGCGAGTAAAGTTTATAGCGACGTGACGTCATTAAAATATAATAAAAAAACCCATTAACGATGTGCAACTCATATAGCAGCAGTAAAGTTTTATGTTATATTTTATGACGTAGCTGGGTAATGTTTTTAAACTAGACTACCAACCGACTCTGTACAGAACATTCATAAATGTATATGAAAGAGAAACCGTTATAAAATAAATTCGATTTTTTTTTAGTTGAATGACCATTACTTGGTTTAAAAAAAATATAGGTAAGTACTTTAAATGGTTCATTCGTTCGTATGAGCAAGTGGCTCTTACTTACTTACTTACATATGGTGGCCAAATCTGGTGAATAAATTGAATAGAAATAGACAACACGTGTTATCTCTATTTCAATAAATAATCATAAAAATGATCAGTTTTATTTTTTACTGAGAACTTATACTCGTAATAGTTGTGAATACAATTAAATAAGTATAGGACTATAAATATTCAGTACTAGCTGCGCGGTGTTACCCGGTGAATAGTTTCCGTTTCTGTGGGAGTACCGGGATCAAAAGTAGGGTATAAGCAACTCTGGAACCAAATTTCATTCAAATCCGACCAGCCGTTTGAGCGTGAAAGAGTAACAAACACACCTACACACGCACAAACTTCCACCTTTATAATATTAGAATGAAATTAATTTAATTTTCTGATATAGGTATGTCATTACAAATACGCAAGTATTTTTCCAAGTAAAAAACAATGTAAATATGTATATTTAAAATCTAAACAATAATATTCTTACAATGAAGTTTTCGTTTTCATTAAAAATTATAATTATGCGCAAGGCAAAAACATCGTGAGAAATCCAGTTAGCCTTCTTGAGTAATTGAATAAAAATTTGTATTTCAGACATACATTTGACTACCCCTTCGACATCTTAAAACGATCTTAAATGTCATAAAAGATCTGTAAAAATTTGTCCACCGCACCTTGGGTAAATCGTGATAATTATTTCATAATTATATATTATTTTATTTGTTTCAATTATTACGATCACGTCAAGGCATACAAACTATGGAAGTGACTATTTTTTTCGAACTTGGCACGACTGAGACTACTAATAACACGGTCAGAGTTGTCAATCCAGTTAGTCGGTATAATGAACCCAACAGTGTCCTACGCGATCTTGATTTTAATATGTATCGTATTTATGATATCAGACGCGTTGACTCATCTGGAAATTGCATCTAACAAAACACAGAATAATGAAGAAATCTATAAAAAAACTGAAGACCTGGTGAAGACTAATCTATTTGACTTAGTAAATCATAATTTGCTAAACACGAAAGTTAATAAGGAATTAAAGAGATTTCATGATCAGTTCTTCCAGAAGTTCAATGTGTCTGTGAATATGATAAATCAAAACGATTTTAGGGAAATATGGAAATATCTACAAAAATTTATATTGATGTACTATTTTGAAGAGAACAAAGAGGTTGAGAATGAAAGAAATGACAAGGAAACTAAAGAAAGGATAATGAGAGAACACTTGCATTTGGAAGGAGTAAGTGAATCCACACCTACAGTGAACTCTTTTGCAGATCTATTGCTTTTTAGTGAAGACGCAACGCCTGATAACCAAAAAACTTCAGAGCAAAGGAAACCTCGAAGAGTAAGTGCCAAGACTAAGGAATCGATACTGGATCAATCGACGACAATTAATATGGAAGAAGAGTCTTTCCGAGACTCCTTCCTGGATTTACCAGCACTTGTTAAAAAACATGGATATAAAGTGCAGGAATATACAGTCCAAACAGAAGATGGATATCTATTAGGCTTGCACAGGATGAGCTTGACTTCAAAGAAAGAGAAAGGAGATCCAGTATTGCTGATGCATGGTCTTTTACTTAGTAGTGATTGTTGGCTCGGCGCTGGTCCAGAGTTTGGACTGGCGTATTTACTCGCTCAAGACGGCTATGATGTCTGGATCGGCAACGTCCGGGGTAACTATTACTCCCGTCGTCATGTCACCCTCGATCCGGACTCCAGATCCTACTGGCAGTTCTGCACAGATGAGCATGGGAAATACGACCTTCCAGCCATTATCGACAAGGTCTTAAATGAAACGGGGGCTGAGAAATTCAATTATGTGGGGTATTCCCAAGGATGTGGAATGTATCTCATCATGTGTTCTGAACTTCCTCACTATAGCAGCAAAGCCAACGTTGTGATCTTTCTCAGTCCTTCAGGAAGACATCTGTTAACCAAATCTTTTGCTTTTAGATTTGTATGTGTGTTTTACGAGGAAAACGAAAAAAATTTGCACGATGCAGGGATCTACGAATTTTTACCAAGATATGGACTTGTACAAAGATTTCTCAACTTCCTCTGTCGGAGATCAGACTTGACCCTTCAAATCTGTGAGCTGATAAAAGATATTCTGGACAGTCATCACCCAGGTTCCTTTTCAAGAGCTTCTATCCTTAAACTGTTTTCCAACTTTCCTTCCGGCACTTCTGTCCACAATATGGCTCGTTTTGGCCAAAACCTTAGATCTAGGAGTATCTACAAATTCAACTACGGATTAAAAAAGAACTTGGAATTGTATGGGAGTTCACAGCCTCCAAAATACAACCTGAGTGCTACATCAGGGCCTGTGGTGGTAATCTATGGGAGGAATGATGGGATTGTTGATATAGATGACGTTAAATGGCTGATTCAACAGCTCCCGAATGTGGTGGAAGCTTATGAGGTAGAAGACCCGTTGTGGACGCATTTCGATGTACCTTACAGCCAGCATGTGCCGCGATTACTGTATCCTAAGATCAAAGAACATTTGAATAAATTCGATAGAGAATAAAGCCGATTTCTTTCATTACGATTAGCTGAGTAGCTTTAAATAGATTATATACTGGATTCTCATTGATAGGATACAATAAGAGTTTTGCATGGAAGTTCTTTGTAGGAATTAGGTGCTCATTACGGCGGGATTTTGCGAAATTTAACCCTTAAGGGTGTAAAAAGGAGTGGCAAAGTTTGTGTGAAACATTCTATAATTTTAATAGTAGAGTTTTCAAAGACTAGAAAACTCTACATTATATAATCGGCCTTGTCACTTCATCTTGCTTATTATTTAATCTCAAAACCATACTCTCCTTCGTAATTCCTTAAGGATCTGGCCACATAAGTGACATAAACTTTTTAAACCGTAGCCGTTTTCTTTCTCTAACTTTATTTAACTTAGTTGTTACTTAGTTCCAAATCCCCTAAGCAAGTTATCGAATACTTTAATGGAAGGAATGCTCAAGAGATGTTTGCTTACTATAATATGTAATAGACTCTCCTCTTGACATTTTTATTAACACCCCCTAAACAGGGGTTGTAAAATAAATACTTGGCAGGATTACCAGGTGCTTTTTATTTTTTTAGGGTAAGAAAATGGGGTCTAATAGTCTATACTCTAAAGAAAATGAGCTTTTAAATTTATAAAATATAGGATAGATTTACGACGGATCCTTAAACACGATAGACCCTGAATTTAAAATATACCTAGGTACTAGTGATGCTGATAAATATACTTTTAAAAATAAATACCATAATTCAATCAATATGTTGTTACTTTGATGTGCCCTTGATGTTGTTTTAATCTTTATAGGTACTTACTTGTTCGAGTACGTATATACATAGCATAAAACAAGATCACTTCCTGCAGTCTGTACACTTAGATCGTATAAACTACGCAACGAATTGAAATACGGTACAACAAGAGACAGAGTATAATAATAATATTATAATAGCGAAAATACCTGTGTGAAGCCGGGGCTAGTCCCTAGTCATAGTATAATCTGTGGTATCTTGATTCACAAAGTGCGAAAAGATAGATCATCTTTATCCGTCAACAGTCTGCAGAATCAACAGTTAAAGTACCCCAGTTACCCCAAATCAGGGTAAATGAGGGCAATTTACGAGTTGACATTTTACAACTACCCCCATTGTGGGGAGTTTAATTTATTGTTTGGCTTGTTCCCGTAAATGCCTTAATTAATATTAATCAACGTTTGGACGTAATTAAATATCGTAATTACAGTTATTGTGTTCGTAGCGGAGAAATTGTGCGTTGAAATGTCAAAAAATTACTTTTGCACAGTCAGCAATAGAAGTCGATTGACATCTCAATTAAAATAAACCTGATACGGAAATAGATGACTTTTAACTTTTAAGGCCACACACACATTTACTTTCGGCGCTACGGAAGACCAGCGCTCCGGCAGGTTCCTCGGTTCCTGCCGAAGCATCATGCTGAGTAGTAGCCATTTTTGTCATTTTTCTTGTTTCTTTCTCATTTTATATGTAATGTGTTTCCTCTAGTATGTAATGACAAAATAAAGATTTTTCTTTCTTTTATCGTATTTACTATACATTTTACTAAAGTAAGTAAGTTCGTATGAGCAAGTGGCCAACTCTGGTGACGGAGTTTTTAGGCCGCCATAAGGCCTCCGTCATGGCTTAACGACTTTAAAAGCCGGGACCGACAATTTAACGTGCCCTCCGAAGCACGGAAGCGCTCAGATATAAATGCCACTTGCGGTCACCCATCCAAGTAGTGACCGCTCAGAACGTTGCTTAACTTCGACGATCTATCAAGAACGTCTTAGCAAGCTTCGCCACGAGCGCTTCTCCATTTCTACGTTTTACTAAAAACTTGATACGCAATCATAGTAGTAGTAGGTATGTGCAGTTCTATAGAAGCATAACAAAACCTGTTTATCTAATTAGCGGCGTTGACCTTGAGGGGATGCTGAGATGAAACGGGTTTAAACGAGTGCATACAAAGTGAGAAAAGGACAAGCAGAAATATGCTTACCAGAAATGGGTTCAGTCTAATTTTGGTCTAGTCTATAAAAGTTTAAAAAAAGCCGTGTTGGTCAAGTGGATTAGTACTTCGACTTTCGATCCGAAGGTCGTGGTCGGTCGTTCGAATCCGGCTGTGCATCAATTTTCGCATCGAAAAATTTATATGCGCTCTAACACGAGCTTGTAACGGTAAAGGAAAACATCGTGAGGAAACCAGTTAGAGACCAGAGTTTTTAAACACAAGGCAACCTTGCTAAGTCGAGCTTGGCTAGTTTGAAGATAAAAACGAAGTAGGTACCTACTAAAATCCACATTCGTATCTTCTATTTTTCTATTTTGTACCTACTTATATACAAGTACCTACCTAAGAAGTCTTATTAGCACCTGGTGTCGATGTGGTTAAGAGTACCTAAACTAGTTTCTATGCAATTTGTATGTGTAAATATCCGTGGATGAACAAGATTAGGATAGAAATAAAGGACGAGGCTTGCTTGACAGTAGTGAAGCTGAGTTGGCCATAACCTTAGAGAAAGTAAGAAAGACAGCGCTGTTTATTTCTTTCTCAGTCACACCAAAAACAAAGAAGAATGTATTATACAACATTCTTGTGAGTAAAAGAGACAAAGCATCTTTTGTCCCTCATCGTGTGCCGTTTTTTTGTAGGGCCGGCAACTTGATGCGCCGAATTTTGTACGAAACTACGGAGTCATTGCAATTTTTGTCCCTCTCGGCGGCACGCTCACTGTTTGTCCAGGTACTATACTACTATACTAGGTCCATGGTCATAACTAATAATATTAAAAGTGTTTTCCCCTTCTTTCTTTACTAGATGATTTATACAGAGTCAGGAGGCGAACTTGCCTACCAGTTAATGGGACACTAGTGCCTGGGACATTGTTTAGATGAAATAGGCTTGCCCAGCACCTAAACCATCCTCTCAGCTTAACTTTGGTATTCTCTCTATTAAATACAAAGCATTTTTGTTTCCTGGTACCTACGTTCTTATTACGGTCTTAGCACGGTCTTGGTATCACACGGTACAGTCATGAAGTAATGCGCTCGTGGCGAAGCTTGCTAAGACGTTCTTGATAGATCGTCGAAGTTAAGCAACGTTCTGAGCGGTCACTACTTGGATGGGTGACCGCAAGTGGCATTTTCATCTGAGCGCTTCCATGCTTCGGAGGGCACGTTTAATTGTCGGTCCACGGACGGTGATGGAGGCCTTTAGGCGGCCCAAAAACTCCGTCACCAGAGTTGGCCACTTGCTCATACGAACGAACGAACGGTACAGTCGGCAAAGACTATAACTTTTACAGAGTTGATACAACAGAATCGAAAACTCAAACTCGATAAAGTCGTAAGAATTTAGTGTTTTACCAGTCACTAGTATTTTTTAGGGTTTCCATACCTCAATAGGAAAAAACAGAACCCTTGGTTGTCAGTCGGTCTGTCTGTCACACACAATCTTTTCTCTCCAGTCTGTCTGTCTCAACCTTTTTTCTTAGGAACGGAAAAAGATCAAGAGTAGAAAATCATGGTATAAGATGGTTCCTATTGGGTGTAAAAAAAACAAGGTTCAACGCGATGAAATTAATATTAAAATAACAAAATTTTTAGAAAAGTTTATAAGTACCTACTTGTGTGTGTGTACCTACTGTTTTTTAATTTTCATAATAATTCCATTATTTTTTATTTTTTTATTTATTTATTTTAGGAACAACAAACAATTGTACACTAAGGCTAAAGTATACTTATAAATAAGATGTATTGCTAGTAGTTCTAAGCGTACAACCAGCCTCGTTGTCCACAAATTAAGTTACACAAAAACAGAGGGTACCGGTATAATAGTATGCTATAATGTAACACAAAAATATATTAAATTATGTATTTAGTCTGAACCTACTTAGCCTAGTTCTGATAGATCCGACATTATTATGTCGAGTACATTCTTCCAGAATGAACCAGGTGAGGTTTCAAAGAATTCAATTTTTGTGAAATAGTTATTAAACTGTTTCATTATTCTATGTAGGGGTGCACGTTCACCAGCGTTAGTTTTACAAGGAATAGGTGCAAACAAGTAAGTTGTGATATAAGAGCTTACTTTTTGGCAAATTTCATGATTCTAGGACCACGGAAAACGGAAAGTACCCTAGAGGGCTTTGATAGGTCAAAAATCTAAACCAATAGAGTACTTCCAGTTGACTAAGAATTGGAAAATTTAGTGAAAAGCAAGTACTTACTTACAACATAAAAATAAAAACTAAGTACTTAGGTAGGTACTTAAATAATTAATTTCAAAAAGTTAAAAAATAAGTTCTGTGAGTACGGAAGACTCTGTGTGCGAGTCTGACTCGCACTTGACCAGCTTTTTATTTACAAAACAGCGACACAGGTTTAGCCTGGGATTCCGTCTTTCTACTTTTTGTTTTCCGCGTGGAGTATTTATAAGTCCCAAGGGCGCATTGTTTACAAATAAAAAGTTGGAAGTTTCTGATGCCTGTCGGTACAATAAGCCGTGAAAATTAGCTATCTGTTATTATTTAGATTTACTTTGGTTTTAGTGGCAATTCTGGATGTCACCAAAACTTAACTAACCTAATTTGACACCACTAAAAATGTTTCATAACGATGGAAATAAAGAGGATGGCATTATTTTTAGTGCTGTCAAATTAGTTTTAATTAAGTTTTGGCGACATCCAGAATTGCCACTTTTATGCACTTTTTTCAGGCACCAGTCTCAACATTTCTTTGTATTATGTTAGAACCGACACTTATTTTTGGATTATTTTTATTTTAACTGCATTTATTTATTTTTAAATTTATTTTATTTTCCTGTATTTATATTTATTTAACTGTATGTATTGTAATGTGAGAGAAGTAAGTAAGTAAGTCGTTAAGCCATGACGGAGGCCTTTAGGCGGCCTAAAAACTCCGTCACCAGAGTTGGCCACTTGCTCATACGAACGAACGAACGAATGTGAGAGAAAATAAATAAATAAAATGATTAAAAATTATTGTTATGCAAATCTTCACACGTCAAAGATGACATGAGTTGAGTGCCGATTAAAATTTTCGAGCCGAAAAAATATTTCACATGCATGACTCACTTCGCGACTGTTAGTTATTTTAAACTGCCCAATAGTGGCTATTCTGGATGTCGCCAAAACTTAACTAACCTAATTTGACAGCACTAAAAATGTTGCCGTCCCTTTCATAACGATCGAAATAAAAAGGATGGCATCAATTTTAGTGCTGTCAAATTGGTTTAGTTAAGTTTTGGTGTCATCCAGAATTGCCACTAATACTTATCAAATCAGAAAATCGTAAATTATATCTGTTGCTACTAGTAATTGGATTAATATTGTACTATTACGATGTGCATTCAAAACAACCTCCGTGGCGCAGTGATTGAAAGCCCACCTGCGACGCAGAGCTTGTGGGTTCGATCACACTACAAACTTTACACCCCTCTAACGCCGGGGGTTAATAATCGAGTCAATAGTGGCAATTCTGAGTGTCGCAAAAGCTAAACTAAGCTAACTAAAATTGTTGCCGTCCCTTTCATAGCGATGGGAATAAAAAGGATGGCAATAATTTTAGTTTGTTTAGTTTAGCTTTTGCGACACTCCGAATTGCCCCCAATAGAAGTCTTATTTAAGTTTAATTGTATTCACATAGTAGCATAGATAAGTAGGTAATTAATGTACATAATTCAAACTAACGGTAGGTACGTGTCTATGCAAATATCACCTTTGTATTGTCGAAGTAAATGATTGTTCAAACCAAACCGTATCAACAAATTGTTACTTCCTAATTATACTATAACTAGCTGCGCCCCGCGGCGTTACCCGCGGTGAATAGTTTCCGTTCCCGTGGGAATACCGGGATCAAAAGTAGCCTATTCTTTAATCCAGGGTATGAGCAATTCTGGTACCAAATTTCATTCAAATCCGTCCGTTTGAGCGTGAAAGAGTAACAAACACACTTACACACTTTCACACTTACATAATTACACACACACAAACTTTCACCCTTATAATATTAGTGTGATGTGATATTCGAGATTTTGTTGTATGTAGCCCATTATTGGTGGCAATTCTGAGTGTCGCAAAAGCTAAACTAAGCTAACTAAAATTGTTGCCGTCCCTTTCATAGCGATGGGAATGAAAAGGATGGCAATAGTTTTAATTAGGTTAGTTTAGCTTTTGCGACACTCCGAATTGCCCCCACTATTTGATTAAAGTTTTAAAATTGTACCTACAAATGTACGAAACTAACTAAAGCTATTACTGTAATAATAAAAATGACTACTAACGAATTATACGGAACCCTCCGTATGCGAGTCCGACTCGCACTTCACTGATTTTTTGTTTCATTACTTTACACACTAAATAAAATATCCTATCTGGCCACCTCTAGATCGACCTTTATCTGACGTAAGTGACATGCCAGTAATTATTATACCCTTATTAAATATAAACTGGTTTAGAAATATCTTAAGAAGTAATCTAATGTTGTTATGTTTATAAGACCTTCAAACGATTATAGTGTCAAGTTGAATGCTAGGCCAAGACTAGATCACATAATATACCTATATACAACGGTGTAAATGGAAGGGTGGATCAACGGTGGCAGGGCGATGGGCGATGGGTGACAGGCATTAGAATCACCTAGCATGTAAAACGAAACATAAGTGATCCTTGAGGTCCTACAAGAATAAATGATTTTTCTTTTTTTCTTTCTTTCTGACCTCAATGCCTATCGATTTAACCCCCCTTTACCCTACCCTTTCAGGGTATAAGCAATCCTGGTACCAAATTTCATTCAAATTTGTCCAGCCGTTTGAGCGTGAAAGAGTAACAAACACACTTACACACAAACTTTCACCTTTATAATATTAGTAGGATTGAGTACTTCTTAAATTTTGCAAAATGCCCCATCTAGCGCTAAGCAGGTTTCCTCACGGTGTTTTCCTCCACCGATTGAGCTAGTGTAAATGCGCATTATCCTAAATTATGAAGGTTATTAGACACACCAATCATTGCATGTTTCGAATCAATAAAAAGTTTATTTTCATATTCAAAGTGCGTGTTAATTTAGATTCTGCATTTAAGACACATTCAGGTTTATGGGCAATTTTAGAAATTACCTTTAATAATTGTCTAGTCACGAGTATTTGGATTGTCCAAGCAAATTAAACACATTTACACACATTTACAGGTTTTAAACCATAACCCTAAAATATACATCAGCCTATCCACTCACAGAGATTTTGACAATATTATTTGCGTTCCTATGGCGCGGGTCAAAATACCGACAAAAACAGGAACGATTTTGGAATTTGCCCTTACCCCTTTAGGGCTGAAAGTTCTATTCCTTCAATCCCCTTAAAAGGAATTTTTACACTGATACCGAAGCCGTTAATAATACGCAAATGGAAAGATCGTTGTGAACGATCTTCAGGTAGGTTAGTACCTATAAAGCAGATCAACGGTCATCGGTAGTTTAAAAGCAGATCAACATTGTATTTCAGCGCGGAAGCGCTCGTGGCGAAGCTTGTTAAGACGTTCTTGATAGATCGTCGAAGTTAAGCAACGTTCTGAGCGGTCACTACTTGGATGGGTGACCGCAAGTGGCTTAGCTGATAATGCCACTTGAAGTGGCATTATCAGCTAAGCGCTTCCGTGCTTCGGAGGGCACGTTAAATTGTCGGTCCCGGCTTTTAAAGTCGTTAAGCCATGACGGAGGCCTTAAGGCGGCCTAAAAACTCCGTCACCAGAGTTGGCCACTTGCTCATATGAACTAACTTACTCAGCGCGGTAATGCTGCTGTCTTGGGCACGCTTCCTATTGGCAATAGATTGGACCACTTGAGCTACCTTTACAACTATTTCTGATGTATTTTTTAAAGATTTGTTAATATGTAGCAGTTAAGTTGCTAAATAAATGTATTACTTACATTAAGAGTTTTTGGAGAATTATATTACTACGTAGTCTCTCGTCTGTGATATTACTAAATAATTCTAAGTGAAATAAATTGAATGAAACGATTTAAAAATGCTATTTCTAAAACATTTCTTTTACGTTGACCAAGGTTGAGGCCGGTCGGGTCGCAAGTTCATTGCACTATGTAATGCTATTAATTAACCAATTCTCGACCTTACATTTTTCATCATAGAGTGTATATTTCTGTGATTCAATTCTGCTATATAAATTGTACTTACAAGAGATAAAATTTCACGCATTTCAACCTAATGATTTGAATAATAGGGTGTAAATTTGTAGGGCAGGGTCTAAAAACGTTTGGTGAAATTCTAGGGCAATTTTTATCAATTATTTTGGTAGGTACTATGTCAGTTGGGATAGACACCCATTAAAATCCTTCAGTCTCTTAAATTAAAATAATTAAGTTCGGGGATAATTAGCTTTTGAGCTGGATGACCTAGGTAGGTACCTGGGTATAAGGTCTGACCTTCAAGGTTGTAAAAATTAGTACTTATTGCCAGTTTAAATTATCATCAAAGTCAAAAACAATAATTAATGTTATAATCTATTTGAAGGACCTCTAGAATCAATACATAGATAGCAAACAATAATTAATTACGAGTACATTTATTAATCTTAAGCGCAATCTAAGTTGAACATTAGTAATTGCGAGTAGCGTCGCAGTGCTCGAAAATATAACTATCTCTGTTTCACATGCTGTCGATACGTCTGTTTAGCTCTTTCGTAACGACTGTTCATAATGCGCGACCGGCCGGAGGGCCTAAGTTTGGCCCGGGCACTTTATTTTGCGCTTACTGTAGCTGATTCTTCACGATTCGGTTCCAAAACTTGTTAAAAACGAGATATTTTTAGTGCTAGATATGCAGTGGTATAGGCAAGAAATAGGTTTAAGTTGGACAGTCAGCCACGTAAGTTAGGATGATTCATAGTTATTCATCTGAACATGTTTAGATTGGTTGTGGCGGTTCGCATAGTGACAGAGACAAGAGACTGAGACGGGAGACCGCATGATGCAAAAAATATAAAGGTTCAATGTATTCCCAAAGTACCTAGGTACGATAGACATAATGATATAATTCGAGAACGGCTGGACAGATTTTGATGAAATTTCTTATGAAGATAGCTGATACCCTGGATTAACATAAAGGCTACTTTTATCCGACTTACTAAAATGAGGATAATGTTTCTAGTGTATCTAATAAACTGTGGGACTCCGCTACGAAGAACCATCTCAATAACAACAGCTTTCAAATTGATTGGTTTCAATCATTCCAGATCTTGGCATAACGAAGTTTGCCGGGATAGCTTGTAGTGAATAACCCTCGGTTCTTATATCCAACATACGGATGACCGTAGGTCGGTCGTCATAGCAACGTTGTTTATTCAACACAAAATGCTAAGACACTTTTTGTCAGATAACAACGTTGCTACGACGATCTACGGACATCCGTTCGTTGGATATAGGAACCCGGCATAAGGGAAGGTTCATATCTGACGTAAAATACGCCGAGCGTATCATCTAGTGTACTAACGTATCATCGGTTGAGTGCGAACGGTCAAGTGTTTTTCTATACATTTGTCTGTTCTGGCGTATAATACGCGACGCATGTTCCGTCAGATATAAACCTTCCCTAAATGTATCTTGACGTTTCTTGCTAACTTACAATCATCTAACGATCACGTAGGTACAATCATCAAAATAAGGCTTACTCTCGCTTCACGACTGAGAGATTGAGTGAAAGGCTAACGCTAATCTCATCTGATGGTATACAATATCTTTACTACCTTGATAAGTAGGTACCTACCACTTAAGTCGGCCAAGTGTAGCGTGTGATGCCAGACAACATTTTGTTGAGGTGTTATCTTGTTAACCTTACAATTACTTTTACTTTTTTTGACATGCCTTACTTTGTTCGACTGGCTTCCCACTGAAGCTTGACTATTTAGATTATTTTAGATTGTTAAGGGATCGCTTTTAAAAGAAAGCTAGGCCCACACCACCAGGTTCTTGCCTGATTCTTTCCCTGGTGTAGGGAGTCGTGTTGGAACAGGCATTAGAATCACCTAGCATGTAAAACGAAACTTAAGTGATCCTTGAGGTCCTACAAGAATAAATGATTTTTCTTTCTTTCTTTCTTTCTTTCTTTCTCAATCACGAAAATGAGCCATCGTGATATAAATTCGTCAGCCGACAGTACTTGGGCACTTAACGTTGAATAATGCTGTAATATGTAGGTATTGGGAACTAACGCAATGCCCAGCCATGCGTGACTGGGCACAGTGATCCAGTTTAGCCGACTGTGTATCCAAAACTACCGTATTACAGTTTTAGTATCGAAAAGATATAAAATAAATAAATATCCATTGAAATTTTTTTACATTTTGAAAAGAATTATGTCTACCGCTCTCTGGGAATACAGTCGTGAATATATTTCATTTATTTTTTTTACACTGAGGCTAGCTTTCTACTAGCTAGCACCAAGTTAAGCAACTTATATAAAACTTTAGCTTGTAATATAACTTTATAAATACAAGTTTACTGTACACCATATAAAACACAAAAACAATAAATAACCTTATCACTGAAAGTAACCTCTTCCAGGTAAATTAGACAGAATGATTTGATCTGACCTACTTTTGTCGACTGAGTCGAAACAGTTATTGCTTAGATTTTACATCAAAATGTGGCGGGGTTCCCGACAACATTGTATTTTAATTTCAAAATATGTCTGCATTTACGCGAGCTCTACGGAACATTTCTAGTAAGGAAACCAGTACTGCTAATAAGCGGTGTTGCAACCAACATGCACGAATATTTTATACTAGCTTCTTCACTTACTATCCCTAAACCCTTGCATTTTTGAATTTGAAAGTTTTGAAAGGTGTATTATAGGTGATTTTTTGGATGAGATACACTCATGACTATTGAAATCCCCAAACAAAGGTTTCAAGTACCTACCTACATAGATAAAATTATATAGGTAGGTACTTTACAGCCTGTGATTATGTTATGTACGTAACATAAGATAGGTACTTATTTTATTAAAACTCGATTCTTTTTTGTAGGGTTTAGATTTTATTATCTTGGTTTGCGGCAAAAAATTAATTAGTTTTTGATCAAACTTTTTGGTGCGCACTACAATTATTTTTTATAAACTAATCCAAGCACTTAAATAATTATAAACTAAAACCAGTCTTTACATAATAATAAAATGCACAAAAAACATTTATAATACTAATTATCTCGGAGTATCATATTTATTTAAATACTCCCTGATTTTCGGGTAAATCATCTCCCCTGTATACTGGCTATAAGTTACATCTAAATGATTCCACAAAGGGTCTTTGACCTCCATGGATTCTTTCACATTAGGCAGTCTCTTTAAAAGCCACTTCACATCCGTAGTGTCAACTAAACCATCGTTTCTACCATATATTGCCACTAAAGGAACCATCGCTGCACTTAAATTGTACCTAGGAGGATTCTCACTTCCATATAAAACTAGGTTTTTCTGTTTTCCGTAGTCGAACTTTTGAAAATGTTGGCTCTGCATGCTCTGACCATAACGCGCCAAGTTATGCACTGATGTGCCAGCGGGGAAGTTACTGAACAATGTCCTTAGTGTGTCATTTGTTATCGACCCTGGATGCAAAGAGTCTAACGAGTCCACAAAGTCCTTTCCCATCCCACAAAGCCTCGTGGTAAAGGGAGAAAGTTGGCAGAAGAAGGCCAGAAACTCCTGGCTAAGCGCGCCCTTCGAGAACACTTCCTGAACTCCCACTGACGTCAAGAACCCTTCCATATACGTCATAGATTCCGTCATAAATCTGTACAAAACAGATTTTGTGTGCGTCTGTCTTGTAGCTGGAGCTAGAGCGATCATGAGCTGGGCTTTCTCGCAGTATTCCGGCAGTTCCGAGCACATGATGAAGTAGGTCCCTGCACCTTGCGAAAACCCGATATAGTTCAATTTCTCCGATCCAGTCTCATTCAGAACCTTGTCAATAATCGCTGGCAGGTCGTATCTTCCGATCTCATCGACACAGAACTGCCAGTACGCAGAACTGGTGTCAGGGTCTAAGAAGGCATGTTTTCGGGAGTAGTGGCTTCCTCTGACATTGCCAAGCCACACATCGTGATCTCTTGCTAGGAGATAAGCAAGACCAGCTCCAGGTCCCGCATCTAACCAAGACGCCGCACTCTGCAGCAACCCATGCATCAGCAGAACTGGCACTCCTCTTCTTCCAGAAGAAATTCTGTGCAAACCAAGCACATAACCATCCTCGGTTACCACACTATACTCCCTGGCTGTGAACCCATGTCGCATTACTCTCGAGGTGATATTCAGGAGGGTTTCTCTGGGGTATCCTAGGGAGTGTTTGGTCTGGCTGCTTAGCGGTAGGGGTGGGAATCGAATTGCGTACCCTAAGACTCCCATCGCGAGGGAAGCGAGCACGGCCTTGGGGACGTAGCTACCCTTGGCGAGCATGGCGCCGACTGGCCTGCTCTGAGGACGGGGAACGTTTTTATCGAAACTAGAACGTCATTCGTGTTGTGAAACTAGGTGTTGCTGTGACTTTGACTGTTTTGTTCGATTTTGTTTACTATAATAGTTCACGGACTTGTTGTAAGTACTTTATCATGAATGGAAACTAATTTGGAAAATTAAATGGTTTGGTTTTATAACGTTTAATTGAATTATGACAAGGTAGCATTTTTTGTTCATTTCGTTCATTGATTTGGACTAAGGTCATTATATTTATTCGTCGATATTTATTTCCAAGGATATTTATTTCATTTCAAAAACCATGGCTTGTATAGTTACAACAGAGAGAGTAATCAAATATAATATTCAAGCGAAATACGAAATCCACTTCAGAGGATAAAATTCGCGAGCTCTGTTCGTTAGTATTGCAAGTTGTTTTAAAACAGAAAAACAAACAGTCCGATACTCGTTTATATAGGTATTTGTTTTACGTAAACAACAAACTAGCGCATTTAAATGTAGGTACCTAGTTGTTTATTACGAAATTATTAATATTAATTAAGGGAGAAAAAAATGTTAATTTATTTATATTATTTATATTGTTACCTTCATGGTGTTTTTTCCTCATTATCTTAAAAACAAATCAAGGTTTCAAATAAGTTTAAAGTTGATTAAATAACGTAAACAGACAAACGTTGAATAGTGTCATAGATAAGCACCACTTACAATAAATAGCGCTTTAAAAAAAAAGCTAGGCCCACACCACCAGGTTCTTGCCTTTTTATTTTATTTACACCAGGGAAATGGTGTAGGGAGTCGCGTTGGGCATTAGAATCACCTAGCATGTAAAACGAAACTTAAGTGATCCTTGAGGTCCTACAAGAATAAATGATTTTTCTTTCTTTCTTTCTTTCATTTAAGATTTGAACCTTATAGTGCTCGCCTTAATTATATAATACTAGTTTACTCGCCCGCGGCCTCGCCCGCGTGGTACCTACCTTGATAAAATATAGCCTATGTTCACTCGGAAAGTCCATGCTACACATCGGTGAAATATTATTAAAATCGTATGAGTAGTTTCAGAGATTAAACCAAACATAGGTACAAACAAACAAACCAACTTTACCTCCTTATAATATTAGTATAGATATAAATATTTTCAGGCTCCACATTTAATTTGAATGAGAACCAGTCTTTGGCACAAAGGTTCCTATTTCTGATCAACTTTTATTTCAATTCAAAAATGACTAAGTACATTAAGTTTTATTAGACTCTATCCAAGGATATTTATTTATAATTGTCTCATTTCACATACAGAACGCAGAAAATGCCATTGAAATCCACACAATTCTTCGGATATTAAAACTCCTTTACGAAAAGAAAAAAGTATTTTAATCTTTACTACGAGAAAAAAATGTGGATTAATTTTGACACATTTTACAGAAGTTAGCCTTCTATTCATTTTAAAAAACCCATCGCTTATTTGATATCTTAGGTACCTACTATTGACAGGTTTACTTATTATAAAAAAGTAATTCGTATGAGCAAGTGGCCAACTCTGCATGGATACGGAGTTTATACGTCGCCTAAAAGGCCTCCGTCATGGCTTATCGATTTTATAAGCCAGAACCGACAATTTAACGTGCCCTCCGAAGCACGAAAGCGCTCATTCGTTAATGCCACTTGTGGTCACCTATTCAGGTTGTGACCACTCAGAACGTTGCGATCTATCAATAACGTCTTAGCAAGAAAACAAACATTGAAATCATCATAAGTTAGCGTTTCTACGCTAACTTATGATGATTTCAATGTTTGTTTAGAAAAAACATGTAAATTTTAGGACACGAAAAATTATTGCTCAGTTAGAATTTGAATCTACATCCTACCCACTAGGCTAATGCAGCTTTATGTTCAACGTGAATAATAATGAATAAGTCTTCAAAGTAGAGCACAAGCTCCCTAGAGGTTTCATTGTCATAACTATTTAAATACGGGGACTGTCACCGATAGAAGTAGATTAAAATAAATGATTGATTAAAAAAGAGATTGATTTATTTATTTAAATACTCAACTGAGCGATTTCGAAATATTGACAAACTTTATCTTAAGTAGTTATATATTTCTCCTATTTCCGATATAATTATATCTGTTCTATAAAAACATCATCAACTTCTACAGTTGACTGTATAATCCAGGGTCGAACGTACCAGAAACCAGGGAAGTTATAATCCTGATCAAACAGCCAATCAGAGACACCTATTTTCGCGCCAAGCACTCACTGACGTATGTCATTCCTTTCATTCGAATGACGTCGGTTGTTGCGCTGAAAACATGAAGCGCATGCGGCAGTCATTTAACAAAAAAAAAAACAAGGACTACGAAACAAGATACTCACCAAGAAAACAATAATAAATATCCTTGGAAATGTTTACAAGATAGGGAACTTAATGCTAGTGTAGTAATTTTTTTATATACCTAGTTAGTTAACGCTTTATTTTACACGACACATTAAGGCGAGTATTTACAAGATTTGATGACTTTCGAACATCAATATCTCAATAAAACATACAACTACAACTCTGAAATTCATACATATTAAAGTTGAAGATATTAGTGGCAATTCTGGATGTCGCCAAAACTTAACTAAACTAATTTGACAGCACTAAAAATGTTGCCGTCCCTTTCATAACGATCGAAATAAAAAGGATGGCATCAATTTTAGTGCTGTCAAATTGGTTTAGTTAAGTTTAGGCGACATCCAGAATTGCCACTATTGTGCCATAACGCCGAAGAACGAGCGGAATAACAAATAATAGTAAGAAAGAAAGAAAATTATTTTTTTGTCATTAGGTAGGTACAATAAATATGTTAATATTTTTCCTTGTGAGTAAGGAGTGCAGAGTGATAGACACGCAACATAATTAATAGCGTAAAACAGTTTTATTTCTTTACAAGTTAGGTAAATCAACCAATCGAAAAATCTGATATACTTAATATAAACTTTAAAAAATATATATATTATCAAGAAAACTATTACCAATCGTGTTTTTAAAACACAACCCAAGATAAAAGTTCGAAGTATCATTTCCCTAAATATGAAGGTCGTAGCTTTCACACATACCTACTGAGATAAATAAGGATTTAGAACTGGTGAATTTACTAAATTGCATATGGCACCCCTAAACACAAAAAGGCTGTTATAAATAGAAGATTTCTTGGATAACCTCTAGCCATTATAATAAGACACAGGTAATTAATAAATAATTAATTAATAAACTCACGTAAAAATATCGTTGATTTTGTAGATGCCGTAAATTTTTCAAAATCATCTGGGTATTAGTATTATTTTATCTGTGCCATTTATGTACTTAGTTAGTCTAACAAAACCTTGACAGTAAGTTAACACTAGTTTTTCCTATTCATTTGAATGTTTGATGTATGACATCAAACATTCAAATGAGTTCGACCTCGAAGCTACCCTGAACTTGACAGATCAACTCGGTTTTACATTCAGTTAACATTACCTATTATGTAATCACATCACACTAATACCTATTATAAAGGTTAAAGTTTGTGTGTGTGTAAATGTGTAAGTTTGAAAGTGTGTGTGTTTGTTACTATTTCACGCTCAAACGGCTGGACGGATTTGAATGCAATTTGGTACTAGAAATGCTTTTACCCTGGATTAAAAATAAGCTACTTTTGATCACGGTATTCCCACGGAAACGGGAACTATTCACCGCGGGTAACACCGCGGGGCGCAGCTAGTCAATCATAATTTATGAAGCATGCAAGCAAGCACATAACTTTAAAATTCTGTGGGGTCACCAAAGAAGCATAAGGTAATATAAATGAGATTAATTAACGGACATTTTCCAGTTTAATAAATATCCTTGGTGTATTGTAATTAGCCGTCAGTGCGCATGCACATCTATAACAAATCAATAATTTTGTTTCTGTAGGTAATTCTTCTGTTATCTGTAAGGAATCCTAAAATTATACAATAAAAACCAATGATAAAAACCCAAGGTTTTGATATTCCACTACTGTTTATGTACCTACTTACCTAGAGTTTTTGCCCCCTTGTGTAACACGACGTAGAAATAACACGACGTCATGCAAACATGGCAGCTGTCTGAAAATTTGACATCCATTAATACTCTCCTCATGTCACGCCTCTGATGCTGAGCAAATCTTCAAAATATTATTGAATGTAGGTAGTACCTACCTAAGAGATGATTATCATAATCGATCTATTGATACAAGTTTAGGTACTCATTTTTTTTTGGACTTTAGTTTGAGGTGGTTGTATGCGTCAAACTACGCCGCCACCTATTTTTTTATTATAACGTTGAACATCATCATCATTCTCCTGCCCTTATCCCACGCTAAGTGGGGTCGGCACAACATGTTTTCCTCTTCCACTCTCCTCTGTCGCTCGTCAACTCTGAACTCACTCCTCTTACATTCATATCATCTTTCACACAATCTATCCACTTCTTCTTCGGCCTTCCTCTACTTGTATACCCATCCACATTCATACTCATAACTCTTTTGGTAATATGTATTTCATCCCTCCTCATTACATGACCATACCATGCTAATCTGGCACTCCTCACCTTTTCAACCACAGGTGCCACTTTCAAACTTCCCCTTATTATACTCATTTCTTATTTTATTTAAACGCGTCACGCCACACATCCATCTTAACATTCGCATCTCAGTAGCATGCACTCTTCTTTCATCAGTCTTCTTCATTGCCCAACACTCTGATCCATACAACGCGACAGGTCTTATTACCGTCTTGTAAATTTTCCCCTTAAGCTTAATAACGTTGAACAAAGGAATTTAAAAAAACTGAATGTTTGTGAAACCTATCATAAGCTTTTTTTAATACCTCTTTAATAGTTTTATTTTGTATACTTAGGTAGTTTAGGAAGAAATGCGAAGTTGCAATTGGTGGCCACCAAACCGTTTTCGCATCTCTTCCTAAAATATACTGTCTAAATGCAATTCCTTTGTGGTATCATTATTATTATTATTTATTATTATGAGCCTGTAACGTTACAAACCTGCAGGCCTCCCTTTCACCCTTCCACTCACCCCTGTTTTGGGCAACTGGGAACCAAATTCAAATTGTTTTTTTGTTTCTCTCACAAACATAAATTAAAAAACATATTAACAATTTTAAAAATAAATACAGTTAAAGATAATGATAAATTCAAACAATTGTAGGTTAGAGGTAAGAACCTTTTCAACCAATCTTTAGAATGAACCAATCCTTTAGATATCTATCGAACTCGTCTTTCATATAGGTAGGTATTTAATTGTATAAAGTAGGTATTATAAATTTATCGTATCATTTTATATAAGAAAAATGGTCAGGTATTATAAAACCCGATCGAGATTTAGAAAATCGTAATACTCAACAAAAGAATCCAGCATTCATGTAGGTTTGGCTAAAGAATTCGATTCTTCATTTTTCTCAGAACGGTTCTCTGTGAACGCGTGTGGGCGTCTGAAAGCCTTAAGATAAACAGGCAGCAGTACCCGCGTTGTGTTGCCGACTGATTTTTGAAAGGGTGAATAAATATTGTTGAGTAGTTTAACACCGTTTCGGGAATCTTTTGAAGGTTCTGAGCCGTGTTTTTTACATGAATAGAGAATTTTCAGGCGATTTTCTTTTATGTAATGTTAGTTTACACGTTTGAGAGTTAGGAACCTACTCAAAAATTTATTTATAGTTTCTGATTTCATCATTTAAAAAAGCTTTATAAAGAAACCCTGAAAAGTGCAGCTTGTATCAATACTATAAAAATAAGCAGGCACCTACTATAAATAATAAAATTAATAAGTTTATATTTTTATAAGGCATAATACCGCGTCGCTCGTTTCCTTGTAAAATAATTTCTTTATTATGTTACTTCTGTAAAGATTCTAAAAAGTTAACCAATATTAATTCATACTGAAAACTTAGATATGCTATTTGAAAAATGTCTGAAATATTGAATATAAGATGAATGATGAGCTTTCTAAGCATCCGTTCATTTCGCGTCCATTATCCGTGGGTAAGCAAACAAAGCATGGCTGAGGCGGTCATGGAATACTTCACGCGGCCACAGCTTATAAACACAAGCGCTGGTTCACTCCATGGTCTTCTTCATCGTATCGATGAAACAAATGATTATTGCTTTCGCTTGCTCCCAGTATCCACAGCTATATTCTTTTCAGGGCAGCACAGCAAATAAAAGTTAACTCCTAGTTGTTTTAAACCGTCTCTTAGTTGTTGAACCACCGGTCTTGGTCTCCTGTCGTGTTCTCCTATCTCGGTTTCCGGCGCCAACTGCTACCTTAGTTGCCCAGCTGTTCCGCCGCGCTGTGACTATGTGTTAAGGTATGCCCCAGTTAACACCTTTTAATAAGGGGCTTGAATTGCGATTTCTTATTATTCTTTAAAGTTTGAACATATTTTTCTTACCTTTCCATTGTTTATTGTTTCCTCATTCTTTACCCTCTATCTTTAATATTCTTCTAGTTATTGACCTTAAGAAGTGCACCAAAAAGTCTGTACCTACCTATTGAGATTAATCTAACGAATATAGGATCGATTTAAAAGGGCATAATAATTAACAAGGGCCTCTTGCTATCTCTTACTTTCAGAGGATAGATTATAGATAGGTCATTGAATTCCTAAAGAGTTTTAAGATAAATTATTTACGAATTTATCTAGCTTTTTATGTTTATGTTAGCATTATGATTTCAATACTTTGAAAGGATCAATTACTTAAATTTGCAATTTTAATAAACAGTAATAATAAATACATCATCTGCTATTTACCTTTGCTTTTTGGAGCGCGTGCTCCAACTATGATCTGGATTTTATTTGAAGAGTAGGATGACTACGGTTGTTAAGATAGATCAGGGATTAGGCATTCCCAGGGCTGTAGTACATATCTTCGGGTATAGATTACAGACAGCCTGTTGGTGTTCAAAGGATTGCCTTGCCCAGAACCTTATCTATCCTTTCAATCTCTCTATTTCAATAATGTCTCAGATACTAGTTTCCCGTTAGGTTTTTTAAGATATTGGTCTAAGTTTTTCGGTAGTTTTTTATGTTCGTTTCCTCATAATTCTGTAATTTATAGGCCAATTTTTAGGTTTATCTTATCATTGGAAAGGGTAGAAACTTATCCAGTTTTGATGATCAGGAAACAAAATTCATGAGGAATTGAGGGCACTCCTCACATTTCATAGACATACATACATACATACTTACATACATGTAGTATTTCTTAATTTTCAGCAGCAAGTCAATACATTTTAATTCAGAAAGTATTATTCTATGAAGGAAAACTGACGAGAAAGAATACCACCAGCAGCTTTTCTTTAATATAAAATATCTACAAAAGCAGTTAATATCCCAATTCATTCGGACATTATGGTCACCAAACGCCCGGAGCGCCCGACGGGCGTTATATGATAACGTGACAACTTTATTAAGCGACGTGACGCCCAAAATAAAATACAGGCATTTATATACGAGAAGATATTTCTACGATAATATTGTCCAGTTGACCTGACAGTCCTGTGCCAATTACAGATCATAAAAGGTTAAGAAAATAACATTGCGTGTTTTTCACGAATAGGGGAATTTTTCTTATTTTGTTTTCCTTAAACTGTACCATTTATCTTTTTTCTATCTATCTTTTTCTAATTATAAAAAAAACTCTGGTTTGTTCGAACACTCATAACTCGAGAACGGCTGGAACGATTTTCATGGTTTTTGATTTGATGGATTTGTCTTCGTCCCGAATAGTAAAATAACTATATAATAAGAAATCCCATATAAAATGTTAATTTTCTCTCAAGGCTCTCAATGACAACAACTGTCAAATCTATTGGTTTCAATCATACCAAATTTTTTAGTAATTAACTACGAAAGGAGAAAAATATTCGATTGCGAAAACAGAAAAGAATTTCTTGTTAATTACGAAACAGTGAAAAATAATTCTTTTTTCACAGTCAATTGTGAAACCACAATTGCGAAAACGGACTAAACGAAATTTGGGCATAGCGAAGTTTGCCGGGACAGCTTGTTTTTTAACCAAATTAGAAAAATTCAACTGCCAAGTTACATTTGTAGCGCAGTGGATGGCCCGCCTGCAGAGGTTGTGGCATCGATCCCCGCCGCGGCACAACTGTTTGTACTTATATTCTGCAGACATTTGTACCGGATCTGGGTGTTTTTCTATCTAAAATAATGTATATAAATCATTGAGATGTATTATAGAGCCACAATCAGACAAATAAAATGTAAACGCCAAAACTCTGCGCACATTACGTAGTGCGCAGAATTTTTCTTTTTTGAGTACAAGCGACATTGAACATTAAAACAAATGACATAACGTCTACATTCAAATATCGAATGTCATTGTAGAACATTGAATTTGCACGTACATTTTTTGAGTGTTGTCAGCTATTAGATTGTGACTCTTTAATACATCTCAATGATATAAATGTAAGTATTTACATTTGAAAAAACTTATTGAATTGAAAACTACGAATAAATCCGGCTAAACAGAGTAGTTCAAATATAAATTGGATCACAAAACAAATCGCCCCATAAAATCCAAATAGACAGTAAGGTGTGATTGTTTACATGATATCGATGACGTCACAGGTCACTTAACCCGAGTGGTGTGACGTCACGGCTCGCGTCAGACAACCCATTGATCATACCGCGCCTGCAGTGATGGTTGCGGTACATGGTCCAAGTTACAGGAATTTAAGAAGGTACCTACTTACAATGAAGAAGTTGTATATCAAACTTATAATTGGATGCAGTTATACATTGTCGGTATTTAAATCGACGATAATTTTACGTGAGTAATTTCCCGTGTGCTATTATAATGTCTAATACAACTCACGATAGTTTTGAAAGTGATATACATAACTAGTCCAAGCGCCATTTTCAGTTTTTTGGGATATTACATGAACACGTTTTTCTTGGTAGGAGATTTATTTTTGTATTTTCTAATAAAAAATCGATGTAGGTATATCGAAGCTTCTAGTTATAATATAATATTCTAAAAGAAAAAAACATAAAATAAGTATTTATAGCTAATAATGTACATGGACTCACGATTAAGAAGACGTTTTCATTTCGCAAAACAAGTCCAAAGGACATTTATGTCGTATAATGTAGACGCAATTGACAAAAACTTTTTGAAAACTTTTCGCGCCATTTCTTGAAACTAGTAGACATGCAATTACGGCTGTCACCTTTAGCACGGCAGCATGACTGTTGTGGATGTTTGTCCACGTATTTCTAAACATTAATTATTGCTATTGCGAAAGTTTCAGAAAGACTATTTATTTATATTCAGTGTATCACTTGAGCCACACCTGATTTGCGTGGGTGTACAACAACTGGACACGAACAGTGTCCGAAAACTGACTGAAAACGACAGTGTTGCCACAACAATTCACCTTGACGGAATATTCGAGTATTTGTTCTGAAATATACAAGAAAACCATAAATTATTCAGTGATATTGTGTAAATATTGAGCGCTTTGTTTTAGCATAATGTAGTCTATTTCTATTTACTTACAAATTAGTTTTGGTAATGTATAAACATTTTGCCGAATTTGGTTTATAAACGTAGGCAAATATTAACTTCTAAAGTATAAATTATAAAGTTTTTTGTTTGTCTAACAATGTTTTTGGTAAAAATTGGAAAACAAAACACATGTTTTTGTTCGAGTTTACGTGCTTTGTGAGTGAGGTTTTAAAAAACTTTTCAATTGAAATTTTTAGACTTCGGAAAACGTAGAGATTTGCGTAGACCTTGGTTTGTTCAAATCTGGATGGTGAAATGTGAAAATGGAGGTGGTAAGTTTTATTCTAAAGTTATTAATAAAAATTCGTTCGTTCGTTCGTGTGAGCAAGTGGCCAACTCTGGTTACGGAGTTTTTAGGCCGCCTCAAGGCCTCCGTCATGGCTTAACGACTTTAAAAGCCGGGACCGACAATTTAACGTGCCCTCCGACGCACGGAAGCGCTCAAATGAAAATGCCACTTGCGGTCACCCATCCAAGTTGTGACCGCTCAAAACGTTGCTTAACTTCGACGATCTATCAAAAACGTCTTAGCAAGCTTCGCCACGAGCGCTTCGAAGATCTTAATAAAAGTTCAAAATCATCAAGCCACTTCAAACACAACATTTGGCTTAGGTATATTTTTAGTGGTATCTTTATGTATAAATTTCACTGGTTTATCTCGATGTTTCTTAGCTATTTTTGAACTCACTAGTGTTGCTGTCGCGTTTAGTTTCTTTTCATTTTTCAGCGACCGTTTCCCTACATTTTCTCCCAGGATATCTCAGGTTTCACAAGTCACATAGTCATATACCATCCAGCGCGGGAATGCTGCCAGTGTCTTGGGCACGCTTCCGTCTGGCAGTGGTTTAGATCAGTTGAGCTACCTATAGATCGTTTGGAACGATCCTTAGGTGGCTCAACTGGTTCTAATTGTACAGTTATTTAAATATGTAGTAGTTTAGTTTCTGTAAAAAAGTCACATAAGTATAAACATATATGCTAAATATTTACCCACCGCAAATACGGCATGTTACCTTATATCTCCCGAGCGGATAAAATAATACAAAAGAATGGTAAACTAAATCATAGGCCGTAAGCCTGAAAGATAGGGTCCGGCGCCGGCTTGCCACCCTTCACAGTCCTCTGTTTTTGAATAACTATAAACTGAAAATGACGGCGTTTGTTCGTTCGTATGAGCAAGTGGCCAACTCTGGTGACGGAGTTTTTAGGCCGCCTAAAGGCTTCCGTCATGGCTTAATGGCTTTAAAAGCCGGGACCGACAATTTAACGTGCCCTCCTGAAGCACGGAAACGCTTAGCTAATAATGCCACTTGCAGTCACCCATCCAAGTAGTGACCGCTCTGTTTTATAAAAAAAACTACTCTTCATCCTAATAAGAGATAAGATAAGAGATGACCTAAGTTTTTATCACGAATGTTAAACTTGGTGCTAATTATCATGTGGGTTTCCATATCGCCTACTATTTATAGCATAGAGCTGTTTATAACGTCAAAAGTTTTTTCGAAAAACAAGGTTTTGTCGAAAAAGGTTCGAGGCGTGGATCAGATCCATAAATAAATACTCTTTAACATAAACACTTATCCCTTCCGTAGGTACCTATTTAAAATTAATTGGCTAACTAAACAACTAAAGATTTATGTGCGAGTCGAAGCACTTAAGTCGCTAGGTATTAAATGAATCTTACGAAATGTTACGACTTCGACGGGATTCGAACCCGCGATGATGCAAGCGATCCTTTAGCCGGGCTGCCTTCACCTCTCGGGCACGAAGCCTTATGAAGCCGAAGACTTAGGTATTTCTTTTATAATGAAATAGGCACTAAGTGTGCTTTCACACTATCGGCTAGGTAATATATGGTGTTTTGATTTATATCGTATTCGGCCCGGAGTTTCATTTCAGTTTCGGCCCACATTCTTAGAAAACCTTAAAATTGTTTTCACGTGAACGAATACGCGCGTTACAAAATCTCTTCTACAAATTACAATAAAACCCAATAGTTTAAGAGTATCCAAGATAAAACCCAGACAGATGCATCAGAACTCAAAAGATCTGTCTTCCAATACCCATATCCTAGATATCCTAGGGTTTAATGCCTGAGACGTCTAGACGAGACGGTGTTAGGTTACGAAGTAAACCCTAGCTCAGTATAGTTTGATGCCTTTGTTTTAATAACTGAAATGCTTGGAATATAAAAATACTCTAAGTATTAATGTATTCAAGGACTTCTTTCAAAACTATCGTGAGTTGTATTAGACATTATCGGTACCACACGGCAAATTACTCACGTAAAATTATCGTCGATTTGTTTAAATATCTTTTTCGACCTCTGTGGCACAGTGGGCGAAAGCCCGCCTGAGACGCAGAGGTTGCGGGTTCGATCCCCGCTGCGGGACAAATGTTTGCATGATCTGCAAATATTTGTTTCGTGTCTGGGTGTTTTCTATGTATAATATGTATGTATTTACAAAAAAAAAATGTATCTATGTAGTGTATCAGTCATCTGGTTACCATAACACAAGCATTAAATTGCTTAGCTTGGGACTAGATGACGCTGTGTGGAATGTCCAAGGATATTTATTTATTTTATTTATTTATATTTACAAAGCTTTTTCAAGTCCAGGTTTTAGCTTAAAAGCAATCACGCTGAAATGTTTCAGCAAAACCATTGGCAGCCATATTGGTTCGCCATTTTGTCGTTTGAACTGCAGCCCGGTCTTGTTTAAACACAGTCAAAGAGCATGCACAGTATTGGGGCCAGTCAGCGGAACGCCTTATTTGTTTAATAAATTCCACAAAATACGGAAAGCGTCAAACGACTAAATGCTGGTACTAGAGCATGCTCAGAGGCTAGGTATGTATGATAGAATACCGAGGGGTGTGTCCATACTAAAAAATAAACAAATATCCTTGGACATTCCACACAGCGTCATCTAGTCCCAAGCTAAGCAACTGAATGCTTGTGTTATGGTAACCAGATGACTGATATACTACTTACACAAATGTTATGTTATGAGCCTGTTATGTCCCACTGCAGGGCAAAGGCCTCCCTTCCTTCTCTCCATTCATCCCTGTTTTGGGCCACTGTGGACCAATCCTTTAGATGGGCATCTAACTCGTCTTTCCATCTACGGCGTGGTCTGCCGCGAGGTCGTTTTTTGTTAGGAGGCGTCCACTCGGTAGTGGCTTTAGCCCACAACGTATCCGACATGCGGCTGACGTGACCTGTGACTTACACAAATACATTTTTTTTTGTAAATATATACATATTATACATAGAAAACACCCAGACTGGAGACAAATATTTGCGGGTCATTCAAACATTTATCTCGTAGCGGGGATTGAACCCGCAACCTCCGCGTCTCAGGCGAGCTTTCACCGACTGCGCCACAGAGATCGTCAAAGGCATCAGAGGTCGTCAAAATACTCATACCCAGGCGCAAATTATCCAGATAAATCTAAACATAGTCGGTATCTAAATCGTCGAAATTGTCACGTGAGTAATTTCCCGTGTGTTATTAGAATGTACCTACAACTCACGAAACTTTTTAAAATGTTTTCTCCGTTACAATAGTTGTAGCGATTGCAGCTAACTTGGCTGGGCTTAACGTGGCGTAGCTTACGAAGGCTTCACAGCTCACGCCTGAGCTACGCGTGCCTCTGCATACATTACCGGCACTAGACATCAATGCATTTCATTTCAATGCATAGGTACCCAACTGCTCGGGGTAAATTACTCGTACTTTTTAGACTTATTTTCTTGATTTAGGAATAGAACGCGAAAATTGCTTTCGGTGGGCTTATGAAATTAAGATTTATGTTGAGGTGTCTGTTTGCGTCAAACCAGCGCCGCCGCCTATTTTATTATATTATTACGTTGAACAAAGGAATTTTAAGAAACTGAATGTACAGTTTGTGAAACATATCATAAGCTTTTTAATACCTCTGTAATAGTTTTATTTTGTATAGTTTAGAAGGAGTAGCGAAGTTGCACTTGGTGGCCACCGAACTCTGTTTTCGCTACTTTCCCTAAACTATACAAAATAAAACTATAACACACATACAACTCACCTTTATAATTTTAGTGTGATGTGTGTGATGTCCAAAAACCCCATCAAATCCTCTTCTGCCCGCTCATTCGAAAGAATCTAATATCTATTCGTCGATTAAATCGCGACATTGAATCGATTATGTTCCCTCCATCGCTGACAGTTCCACCCCATTGCGTTCGTTCCGATTATGTTGATGAGGTTACGCCCACAGTGATGATGATGCTATCAATTGTACAGTCTGAAAAGAAAGTAGGTTAACTTATCGAGCAAGCGAAGCGAGCTACGTATTCAAAGATATTTATTGCGAATAGAAGCAACCGGGGCTATAAGACGTTTTAGGTACCTAAGTTAAAAGTAAGTTCGTATAAGCAAGTGGCCAACTCTGGTGACGGAGTTTTTAGGCCACTTAAAGGCCTCCGTCATGGCTTGACCACTTCAAAGGCCGGGACCGATAATTTAACGTGCCCTCCGAAGCACGGAAGCGCTCATCAGATAATGCCACTCGCGATCACCCATCCATGTAGTGACCGCTCAGAACCTACCACTTCTAGTCCAATCTGAGGCCCTAGCCATGTTACATTTCGACAATCGCTTTCGATTAGAAACTAAAAAAAATGTATAGGAATTGACATTCGATGACGAAAACTCGAGCGATCAGAGGGCCTAGCCAACCGGCATTCGCTATGAAGCGATTCGATTTCTATCATCGCTACACCTTTGATTTGACATTTCTGATCGCTCGAGTTTTCGTCATCGAATGTCAATTCCTATACATTTTTTTTAGTTTCTAATCGAAAGCGATTGTCGAAATGTAACATGGCTAGGGCCTCAGATATGTCAAATCAAAGGTGTAGCCATGATAGAAATCGAATAACTTCATAGCGAATGCCGGTTCGCCCTCAGGACTGTCCAAAACTATAGATCTATCCTTAAGTAGGTAAGTCCACTATTGAAATAACATAAAATTAATTTAATCACAATCAATAATGTAATTAAAATAAATATTTCTAGACTACTACTAGGGACTAGGCCGTGTGAAATGTCCAAGGATATTTATTTATTTATTTATTTGCCCTAAGAAAATAAATTACTGTTTGATTTAATATAAGTTTGCAATATACAAGCAGCCATTTGAAATATAATATATTTCTAACAAATGGCTGCTTGTGTTTGCAAATTTGTAATAATGTATAATGCAATAAACTTTACATTAAAGTTAAGATTAGTTTGTTTGTTCATAGTCTGATATGAAGTTTCTCAGACATATTAAATTGATAATATCATAACGTTTCACACACGAGCAGAGTTTAAAGATAGGTATTTTTATTACCATACCGTAATATTTATTTCTAAATATTGTGTTTTAAAAGGGAAAAGAAAATCTCAAGGAAAAAGTGGATATATTATATTTTTCGACATGAAAAGTCCATCGATGAAAGCCCGGATTCGAACCCCTTCGGCCGACGACCTTCGGATCGAAAGTCGAAGTACTTATCCACTTGGCCAACACGGCTTTTGAGCACAGGGATTGTTACTCAAGCACTGATCTGTAATATGTGCAAAGTGCAAACCTTTTACTAACATCTTGTTGATTATAGAGAAAAAACACCATTATTCAATATTATTTGTCAATTTAACAAGGCTATAGAAAATATTTTTTTCTTATTGTTCTTATGTCAATGAAAATAGATATAACAGCCATCTAAACTATAGCACATATTTCTACATAATAAAATAAAATTACATGACATGAACGCTAGATGGCGGTGACTCAGAAACACAGGTAAAACGGGATAGCCCGACGAATTGCCCGCAAATTCAGGATTGTTTTCAATGTTCTACATGATAGAAAACTACCTCGAAATAATAATATTGTTACAAACACTGACTTAGAATGTGAATGGTCACGAACTGTTATGTTTTTCTATATAACTGTAATGTTGTTAAAGATAACACACAAAATCTTATAGTACGCTCGTAAGCAATCTTAAGGTGTTTAAATTATAAGTTTTTAGTTTTTTAAGTTCTCATTTTAAGTGAATTGTAAATTCTTTTATGAGAATAAAGTTTCTTTAACCGTAGGCATCTGTACTAGTGTATTATTAATCTGTGACTATAGTGAGCTTACAAGTCCATTATGAATAACTCGTAAATTCTCAAATTATGTTAAAACCAATTTCAATAAATAGGTATAATGAAATGTTTAGAAAATTTCACCAAAGCACCAAATATTCATAATGTTGGTCAAACAACCACGGCCTTAAGCATAAAATCTGCACAACTTTGAAACCTTCTCACTGGTTCATTTAAGGTACAATAACTCCACAGATTAATACAAAGTTAGTACTGTTATATTACCTTCTTGAATCGCGATCGTAAAGTTGAGGAATAAAACTTCACGATTCATTTCCAGTGTAGGTTTATCTTTGTGGCTGAATATTAAACTCTTTACTATTTAGCCTGAAAATAAATTGTTTTAGCTCTAAAAAATGCTATGATCAAGATTGTAAGGCGCGGTAGACTTTTCGCTCAAATAAATAAATAAATATTCCAGGACATTCCACACAGCGTCATCTAGTCCCAAGCTAAGCAATTTAATGCTTGTGTTATGGTAACCAGATGACTGATATACTACATAGATACATTTTTTTTGTAAATACATACATATATACTTACATAGAAAAACAACCAGACCCGCAACAAATAACTGCAGAACATGCAAACATTTGTCTCGCGGCGGGGACCGAACCCGCAACCTCCGCGTCTCAGGCGGGCTTTCGCCCACTGCGCCACAGAAGTCGTCACCATAACACAAGCATTAAATTGCTTAGACTAGATGACGCTGTGTGGAATGTCCAAGAATATTTTACTGCTCAAATCTGAGATCAACTAAAAAAAAAATCCCCTGGAGCTATTTAGAATTAAAACTTCGATAAAAATGCACTCTTCGCTTCGATAAACCGAAAATACTGGAGCTTGGATATGTTTTCTCTCCTGTGATTACACCCGTAGAACCTCACTATTATGCAGACACTGGGCGTAGACGAGTTCATTGCATTTTGCACTCACAAAGCTTTTACGCAAAACGGATTTAAATACTTTGTGCCTTTGCACATGCTCTAGTCTTTCTTGTGTCGAATCTTTCTTGTGTCGAAAAATTTATATGCACAGCACGAGGAAAACATCGTGAGGAAACCCGCGGCTAGTCAGCCCCACACGTATTGACCATTGTCTTTCCTGTCTGAGCCGGCTAAGCTGAGAGGATGGTTTAGATGCTGGTCAAGATTATTCCATCTCAATAATGTCCCAGGCACTAGTGTCCCGTTAAGTGTAGGCAAAGCTTGGCTCCTGACTCATCACCTGACATGAGACAAATATTTGCAGATCATACAAACATTTGTTCCGTACTGGGGATCGAACACGCAACCTCTGCGTCTCAGGCGGGCTTTCGCCCACTGTGGTCGTCGGATAATAAATAATAAATAATAAATAAATATCTTTGGACATTCCACACAGCGTCATCTAGTCCCAAGCTAAGCAACTTAATGCTTGTGTTATGGTAACCAGATGACTGATATACTACTTAGATTTTTTTTTTTGTAAATACATACATACTATACATTGAAAAACAACCAGACTCGGAACAAATATCTACAGAACATGCAAACATTTGTCCCGCGGCGGGGATCGAACCCGCAACCTCTGCATCTCAAGCGGGCTTTCGCCCACTGCGCCACAGTGGTCGTCGATAGTTTTATAGTTAAAAATATAACACCCTGTTTGGTTACATACCTCAACGTATGGTATATCTAAATGCATGTGAAAAGGCAATTTTGTATTTTAGTATCATAGAACATTCAGATGCACTATAGTGCTCGAATGGGTTTGCTTTACAGCGATGCATTTTAGTGCTTTCTGCAGATTTTAATTATGGGTTTAAATAAAGCAAAGTGCGAATAGGGCTTGCTGCCTGTGGTTCTGTAGGTGCTTCTCTCTTTCTCATTTTTCAACTCTACATAAATTGAAACTTTATTTTGTTTTTGTCTCTAATAATAGTTCTTTGTTGCTATTAGTGAAACCCTAAAATTAGCTCACTATTTATATCTTAGTTTTATTAAAAACACCTTGTAAGAGCTGTTGGTTTTCCGAAATAAATAAAAAATTAAATGTATATTTCGCTATCTGGCTTAGAACTCTATCTATGTTTGGTCTCAGAATTATAGTTTTCAGTACCTACCTACCTGAAAGTTTAATGGCGCTAAGTAATACTAAAACTAATTAGCACTAAATATTACTGCTTTATTACTTTCCTTCATCTACGTATCTAGCCAATTAAGTTCTGTCTGACAAATACATCTAAGTCCTAAGCAAAATTTTCACAAGTTTCAAGCGAATTTGTCAAAACAAGTCAAAACCGCAATACGCTCAGTCTAAAGCTCCTAACACCGGATTGAACTTGTTTAATCCGGCTCAAACTAGTTCGAACCTTAGAAACTAAGAACTGTAGCTAATTGAAAATCACTTGAGAATAGAGCGCAAGTCTATGAGTTAAATTTTAGAATTGATTTTGGTTTTCAAATACGATTTGACATGTTTTTAAGTCTTTCGTTTATAGACGTTCTTGATAGAGCGTTGAGTTAAGATTATTATTAAGTACTTGAATCGATACTAACGCGCGGCAAACAAAAGACAGTCGGCAAGCTGTGACCGTGCACACTACCCTCGCATTTGTAAAACGCGCTGAGAACTAGCAGTTGACGCGCACAACAAAATCACGCAGCGACTGATCGATCGTGGTGTGCGTAGGCTAATTAGGTACTCATCTTCGACTCTACTTTTTAAGCTATTGCATAGCTTCTATCGCGGGCCTTGAGCGTGGAGACCGAATCCAGAAATTCCGTAACGAAAATAACCTAACACCCCCCACTCCGAAAAAATGCTATGCAATAGCTTTACCGCGGCAGTCTCCGAGTGCCACACGTCTTTTTTTGTCTACAAATCTAAAAGACAAGTATTTTTTTAATAGTTAACGCGCTCTCAATTATTTTGAGTATTCGACTCGGACGTGTTGAAGTTTTGCTTGTGGTTGGCAAGTCTTTCATGCACCTTCGACCGCCATATCTTACGGCCATAAAACTTTTACTGTCGACAGAAGCCATTACGGCTGGCGTGTAGTTTATTGATATTGGCCGTGATATGTTGTTGGCTTCGGTATCGCGAACCATAAGGAAAGAAGAAGCAAAACATAACCATAAGGAAAAAACCAACCCATTGAAAAGTGAGAAAAATCTGATTATCTAAGGCTGTATTTAGTGCTCGACCGACGGTCAGCGCGTACCTACTGTATGCGCTGATAATGCGTCGTAGCAAATTCATCAGATGCACAGCAGTCGGTAATACATTCTCATTGATACAGCTTTGCTCGACCGCGCTCACTGTTGTTTTTGAGCACTAAATACAGTGTTGTTCTATTTATTTAATTTTTTTTTAAATATTAATCTGAGAGTTTTTAATTTCTAACGTCGCTACAGTTTCCCATTTACTCATAGCAAAGAAGAAAAAGACGAATACGTACCCGAAAATGGCGAAAAACACACTTAAAACCACACACAACGCTGGTTTAAACCTACGCCCATTTCTGGTGACCGCCATTTTAAGACAAAAAAATTGAGGTCGCACCAAACCCGCAATGAATTGTTATTTTTCATGTCAAACACTTGAAGCAACACTCCATTTTTCAGTCCGCAAAACCATCGCAAACAAAACATAACAACGGGTCCATTAAACAAAGGGCTAAGGTCACACCTGTGTCAGCAAACAAAAAACCCCACTTTGTAATAAAGCTTTGAAAAAGCGCAGTGTTACCAGCACTTTGTAACGCAGTATGATTTATATTCAGCAAAAACAGTGTGGCAATTTTTGTACAATTTCAGCAATTTTGCTTTCTGAAGTTCTGAGGCACTGTTATTGGTCATTAAAAATTATTTGGTATTGTTTTAACGAATTAACAAAAATTGACACCAGGTCACACTCCATCGACATAAAGGTGAAAGTTTGTGTGTGTAATTATGTATGTAAGAGTGTTTGTTGCTCTTTCACGCTCAAACAGCTGGACGGATTATAATGAAATTTGAAAGGATTGTTTTTACCCTGGAATAAAAATTAGGCTACGTTTGATCCCGGTATTCCCACGGGAACGGAAACTATTCACCGCGGGGCACAATAGTATAGCACAATTTTGTGATGCATTCAAGAAAAAAATAATGATTTGACATTTAACTACTACAGTTTCCTGTTTACATCACGAACAGTTCTGCAAATGCATTGTTCGTTTGTCGGCCAATTAGACCATCAGCTTTGTTCCACAAATGGCCACTGAAGCTTCATGAATGGCATAATGGAAAACGGACAATGGATGTTTGACTGATGAGCTTGTTAGAAATACGGTGTAGCTTTTAGAAAAGCAGGCTCGCGGCTGTAAACCGAGAACTGTAGGTATTTGATTTGACCTCTGTTATTCATAATGGTTTTGGAGTTAAAATGGCTGCTAAATCTTTTGTGTGACAGGTAAAAATTTAATGCCTTTCTAAAGTAGTTTCTTCGTTATTTAAAATTAACAAGATTATGGTGTCAATTCAGATGTCGCCTAAACTAAACTAATTAAAAAACTAACATCACTAAAAATGTTGCCGTCCATAACGATCGAAATAAAAATGATGGCATCAGTTTTAGTGCTGGCAAATTAGTTTAGTTTTTGCGACATCTGAACTGACACCATTAACAACTCAACAAAATGTTGTCTGGCATCACACGCTACATGTGGTACATATAAGGGCAAGAAGATAAAGAAGAAGCACTGCTTGGATTTTAACCCATAATATTGAGATTGAAAATCCAGCCGCTTTCCACTCGGCCAACACCTTTTGTTTTGCAAAGATTCTTGAAAGAATTGCTATTTTAAAAGCACATAAGAATTAAGTAGGTCGTCTCAGAGAAATATTTTTAATATCTCCTGTTTATATGGATGTTATTAAGATGAAAAGTTTTTCTCTCTTCCGGCCGCTGATTCTTATTTTTATTATTTCTTAAATAGCAAGAACAAATTACTTTGTGCTTTGTTTCACAAAATGATTATTACCTAACTGGTATTATTTTGGTTTATGAAGAGTTTTGTACAAAAATATAAACGCACTATGATGTCAAAAAAAAATGTAGGTATCTACATATGTAGTAGGTACATCAGTCATCTGGTTACCATAACACAAGCATTAAATTGCTAAGCTTGGGACTAGATGACACTGTGTGGAATGTCCAAGGATATTTATTTCTTTATTTAATTTATACGTCGCAAAAACTAAACTAAATTATGTAATTTGACAGCACTAAAATGAATGCCATCCTTTTAATTTCGATCGTTACGAAAGGGACGGCAACATTTTTTGTGCTGTCAAATTAGTTTAGTTTAGTTTTTGCGACGTCTGAATTGACACTATTAAGATCTTAAACAAAGTTTTTCTGTTCGTGAGTATTCAAATTAGAGACTTTTTAATCCAATTGAAAATACTTCGTCAGGCAATTTTAATAACGAGCGCTGGCACTTATTTGGCTCAAAAGATCAGCATTGCCATCCAGCGCGGCAATGCTGCCAGTGTCTTGGGCACGCTTCCGTCTGGCAGTGGCTTGGATCAGTTCAGCTACCTATAGATCGTTTGTAACGATCCTTAGGTGGCTCAACTGGTTCTAATTGTATTTTGTACAGTTATGTAAATATGTAGTAGTTTATTTGCTGTTATTGATTAAATTGTCTGCGGCGAATGAGGAATATCCAATATAATTTCAAATAGCAAATAAAAGCTGCAGTAACAACGAACACAAAAATTTGTCTGGTAATTATTGCAGAATCGAAAAGTGACCTGTAGGTATTTATAAGTACATGTACGTACACGGGGTTTTATCGCGTTATTTACCTTATTTCTTTACTTCCCGACGTTTCGGCTATGTTGCAATAGCCATGGTCGCGGGTGGACTGGAGTATGCTTCAATTTGAGTTTCGTTATATACCATCCTATATAAAGTGACCTATAGGTACCATCTAACTAACCATGTCGTAAGATACAAAACTAAATATATACCGATACAGTACAGAGTACAGATTATACCTACAATAAAACTATAATTATACATAAAATTAGCTGATGCATACCACTTTAATAAATACTAGCAGCCCGTCCCAGCTTTGCACTACCCCCGTGAAAAATAGCCTATGTTCATTCTAAAGTCCATTCTAAAGAAAAAAAAGAATTCGTAAAAGAATTTTTGAAATCGGATAAGTAGTTTCGGAGATTACCCCAAACATACCAAACCAACTTTACCTCTTTATAATATTACTAGCTTACTTGCCCGTGGCTTCGCTCACGTGGTACCTACCTTGATAAAATATAGCCTATATTCATTTGGAAAATCTAAGCTACAAATTGGTGAAAGAATTTTTGAAATCGGATGAGTAGTTTCGAAGATTACCCCAAACATACAAACAAACCAACTTTACCTCTTTTTATTTTTAGTATAGATAGTATAGATATAGATTAGTATTATTAGTATAGATCTTTAATAACCTAGATGAAAAATAAATAAATAAACCGAGATGACTTCACAAATAAACCAAATAAAAGCCTTAATTTTCCACACAGCCCTGAATAATGGCCGAATTATAGAAACATCCCACGAATAAATCATACGAATGAAATCGTTCAAACAATGAATCCCGCGATAAATCGCAATCGGAATTTAATCACAGATTGCCATATATCGAAATTTTTTGCGTGATATTTTCGGAATTTCTTTTTGATCGTTTTCACCTTTGTGAGACTTAAAGAAAATTTAGCTTGGAAATTGTTTTGTTTCTGTAAAGCATCGTTTAATGCTCTCATAGACGAGTAGACCCGCGCGGCTTCGCTTGCGTGTTGTACACGCTACTTTTCATAAAAACTTGACACCCCATTGCGCCATTTTTTAGCATTCTGTCACCAGGTATTAGTTAAGTTTTATAGGTTTAGTAACTTAAGTAAGTGTTAGTAAATTATATTCTTACCCCATTACATTTATTCGTAAAATTGATGATTAACTTTAATATAAAACTCGACACGCGTTCCTTTTTACAAAACCACTCAAGACCCCTTGCAGTTAGATCATACCCATATTACAATCAAATAATTGATTTTAAAGTGGAAATTAAAAGTTTATCAATGCCTTGATATTTCTTATTAAAGTACAATCTCCCTATATCTAAAATAGTGGCAATTCGGAGTGTCGCAAAAGCTAAACTAAACTAACTAAAATTAATGCCATCCTTTTTATTCCCATCGCTATGAAAGGGACGTCAATATTTTTAGTTAGTTAAGTTTAGCTTTTGCGACACTCAGAATTGCCACTAATATCAACTTAAAATCTTATTTTTTTCTAAACATTCTGTATTTTGTTTAATACAGCGCAAAATAAAAAGATTTTCCTAAAATTTCCTTTAATTTGGGTTCCTTCCAATTTCGTAAAGAAAGCACCAATCTTAGGAGCCAAGGTTTGGGCATCTTCCGATAAATAGAACCCTCGATTTAAAATGAAGGTTTAATTGGTAAAACGAATTGGGGCTTACTACCAAGTAAAACACGGCATTCAGCTAATTTATTTTGTGCTTGTGTCACATCCCTAAGCGTATTCAAGTTTATTCGGATAACAAAATACAAATTAAGAATCTAAAAATATGTAAAGCTTGATCATGGAAGTATCTCAAGACGCGTAGAAATTCTCAAGACGACCTCTGTGACGTCGAGGTTGAAGTTGCGGGTTCGAACCCCGCTACGGGACAAAATGTTTGTATGATCTGTAAATATTTGTCTCCAGTCTAGGTGTTTTCTAATTTGTACTTTTAATATGTAAGTATTTACAAAAAAATGTATGTAAAGTAGTTTATCCGTCATCTGGTTACCATAACACAAGCATTAAATTGCTTAGCTTGAGACGAGATGACGCTGTGTGAAATGTCCAAAGACGTTTTTATAATTATTTATTTATTTAATTCTCAAGACGCGTTATAAAAAATGTTTTTAGTTTATTATTCTAGTGCAAGAATAGTACCTACATCTATAACAGGATAACAGCCCACCACTCCACTGAAGCTGACTAGAAGCTTAACTTTTCTAGTGCTTGAAAAACTAATTAAATTAATTTGTTTAGTGATTTTGCTTTGAAAAATAAGTTCTAAGATTTTCCAATAGCCCTCTTCAGAAATTTAATTTGTTTGCTACAAAAAAATCTACTCTTATTTATCGTTTGTTCATGCAATTTCTGGATGTTTCTTCGCTATGGTTCTACAAAACGTAACGCGACAAAACGTGGATCGTCATCACGTTATCGTATTGTATTTTGCGCGTTAATGCCGCGTTTTGCCGCGTTACTTTTTGTTGGATCAAATAACTCTGTAAAAGAAATGTAAAAATTACGATAAAATTTACAACAATCTCTTGGTTTTTAATTTTCAAGTTTTTTCTTATGAATTTACAATTTGAGAGCACAAAATATGTCACACTTCCATACAACTCCTTCCTCTTACAGGCCGTGGTCGTCATGGGCAGCAGCACAACATCAGACAAGACCAACAACACCAGCACCGACTCCGCAGCGACCGCCCTCACCTCCATCACCGGCACCGACGACTCCATGGACGCAGAAGCAGAGCCCCCCGAACCAGTCCAAACCCTCATCGACGAACCCACAAACCCATCCACAAACTGTTCCCAGCAGAATGGCAACCACAACCCCCCCAGCACAGCGCCTCCGCACTACCATCGGAATCAGAACAGCTGTGACATCAACTCCCCAGCTTACACCAAGCCGCAATCAGCCACTGATGTCTTAGAATCGCCTAGACCTGGACCAGCCAGGTTCATCTTCGATATCCCCATCCCAGATCCAAAAAAAGCCAGGAATAAAACACAAGTCAGCATCGGAGGTCCTTCTACGTCAATTCAAATCCCTCCTAAAGTAGACACGCCGAAGAGTCCTAAAGCGCAACCAAAACTAGAGACACACTTTGACTTTGAACCTGAACCGGTGAAAAGGAGAGGTTCTGAAGATCCGAAGAGAAGAGGGTCTGAGCCGAGGGCTAAGAATAAGAAAGAGAAGGAATATTACAAGGATGAGATGACGAAGCTGAGGAGGCAGCTGGAAGGTACCGAGGTGTTCACGACGAATCGGAGGAGGTCTTCTGCGCACCAACATTCTGTGCCACCACCATCCTCCAGAAGACAGTCTACAGGTATATAGCATAATATATTTCTGCTCTTGTAATAGTATTGGTTTAAGAGATAATCTCGACATTCATTCCAAATAATGCGAGTTGAAATAACTGCCATGAGCTTTCAATTTTGAACAAAATATTAAAGGAAAAAAGTGTTCTATGAGCTACGCTATGTATAAAATATCAAATACCACAAAATGAGGACATGTGCTGAATGTCTGGAAATGCTTCCGACTAAACTATGTTCATCTCCAAAAGACCTGAACAGCCTGAAGATCTGGAATATTTTCCATTTCACATGGATTCGTGTTTCTGTTTATTTTTTGGCCTAAGAATTAGACTGTTTACAATTCTTATTTACTCACTTGGGGTGAACCCAGTGGAATCTCTGCTATTTTTATAGATTTGCATTAGAAATTAAACTGCATTAGAATCACCCGGCATGTAAGAAGAAACTGAAATGATCCTTGAGGTCCTACCAAAATAAATGATTTTTCTTCCTTTTTTTCTTTCAGTCGTGACACCGTTTTTTGTATAATTCAAAATTTCAAATTGTACTACGATGCTTATACTCTTCACCCCCAGCTAAAGACTCCGTCACCAGAGTTGGCCACTTGCTCATACGAACTTACTTTTTACCCCCAGCTGCCCAAGTCCACGTCACCGCAAACCCCCTGGACTCAGCAGCTACCACCATCCCCGCTGGACGCACCACCATCGTGGTCCAGCAGCCGTCTCTCTCCCTGGACTACGGGGGCTGTTCCACCATCCTCCTCCGGGAAGGAGAGGAGAGACTGGACAGACGCAAGAGCAGGGTCTGCTCGGATCATATACAGCAGCTGTTGGATGTGACCAGTCAGTTTACTTCGGAAGACCTTCATGAATTTGATAAAAGGTAAGAATTTCATTGTATGCGCCTGGTACTGTCGGTCAAGAATGTGGTTCTACCCTATGGCTGAGTTTGATTTGAACGTCATGAAATAACAAGGTCGATTTTCACTTGCAATAACATTATGAAGTGATAATTGCTCTCTTTACTATAGTTACTAAACTTCATGCCATGACCTGAAACTTTTGTCAAAACTGGTAGACCACTTTCTTAGCCGACCGTACCATAAATGTGCTTCAAATAAACCTCAAACGTAAATGAAACAAACGAAACAACAAGGTTGATTTCCCCTTGCAATAACTATCACAGTAAGTATTTAATGCTTTCTTAATAATATTTACGTCAAGCCATGTGTCAAGTTTAAATCCTTTTTTATCTATTTCAAAGCGATAGTATCTCACGGACACTTTCGTCAAAACTGGTGGACCACTTTCTTGGCCGACTGTACTTCACTACTTTAAAACTTCTCACCGTCTGAGAGCTTACATTTTTTTAACTACGCAACGGATTCAATGCGGTTTTCATCACCGAATGATTCAAGAAGGTTATTTATTTTGATAAGTGTTTATAGGAATCAGTTTTCAAGACCGTCATGAGTTTGATCAAATACATCTCTTGTAGTGTTATGTGCGCCTAGTACCTACTTGCTATATGAGTCACCTCGCAATTTATTAATAGGTGTCACGGAAAGTTTTACTATTATGATACTAATAATAATATTGATATTTCATATCACTTCGCACGTTCATTCAATAACTTAGAGTGCCAATAGGAAACTATCAATACTGGGTGTAAAAATACTACTACCGAAAACTGATGGGTTGCAATCAGACCATAGTAGGTACTGAACATAATTAGCGAAAAAAAAATTTTTTTTTTACCTAAGCTCTTTTCATTTTTTTTTAGTTACATACTCATCGTACAACATAATAAGACCATAGTGGCAATTCGGAGTATCGCAAAAGTTAAACTTAACTAACCAAAAATGTTGCCGTCCCTTTCATAGCGATTGGAATAAAAAGAATAGCATTAATTTTAGTTAGTTTAGTTTAGCTTTTGTGACACTCCGAATTGCCACTCATTTCCACCTAATTAAAAACGGAGTATTAAATCAAGTTCTGCTTTTCAAACATGCCAATTATGAAATTAATTCTGTAATGTTGCCATACGAATCTCACACTTGGCATTTTCGGATAAGTAGATAGAAATCTTGGCGGACCTCAGGTACCTGGTTTTCGGGTAAATTATGGTAATGAAAGTGGAACCCACTTAACATTCAAGTAGACTTTTGGTAATAGTGAAGACGTGGGTTTTGATTGAAAGTAATTTAGGACTTCGCTGCTTTTTAGGGGTTTCTATAGCCAAAGGCTTTTAACTTGAATGCGCTAATAAGGTTTACGAGTATAAAGCTCATCTTTATATGAAAAAAATCGGATGTTTTGTATTTTGAAAGAACTTCAAAAAAGGAGGAGGCTGTATGTTCCCCTGTATGTTTTTATAAAAATATATAAATATGATCACAACTGCATCCCAGGGAGCGGTAGACATTTCTTTCAGATCTTAATACAATTTTCAGATCCTTTTGAAGATATCTAAGGGAGTAGTCAGAGGTATGGTATCGTGCGCGCTCTCGCACCGGTCGGTCACACTTGCGTACGACGCGTAAATAAAGTATTCGCAAAAACGCTTTACAATGGCGAAATCAACTATAGATTCGCTTGAGAGACTATTAATAAAGTTTATCACTCCTATCGATCAAAAATTCGCGATTGTGATGAAAGAACTCAAAAAACTCGAAGAAAAAATCGACAAGCTCGAGAACAAGAAGCAGCTATCATCCGACGTTGCGGGTAGTAGCCGCAGTACCCCAGCAATATCGCTTGAAAAACCAGCGGTAAACTTGGAAACAGCTGAGCGCGACCAGCGTACCCGGATAGCGAAGCGGCCCACACACACATCGACAACAACCACTCCTACCACTGTAGGAGCGCTGCCCCGCGCCCCGCCGCCGCCTCCTGCGCCCGCGCCGAGCTGCTTTGCGCCCGATCCAGAACCGGTCGTCAGTCAGCGGGCGGCCACGCCGGTGGTCACTCCACTGTGCAGGCCCCCGCCGACGAAACCGCTAGCACCCGCCTGTACGAAATCAAATGCCGATCCGATTAAAAAAATGCAAAATGACAGCGACGACGAGTGTGAGTGGAATGTCGTGAAATATAAAACAAAGCGGCCTTCCCGGCAGCGTACCGTTATCTCTGGTAACGGATCGACTGACCACGACCTAGAAACCGTCGAGCGAGTTCGAAAACTCCACATCTGCTTTTTCAAGCCTGACACAACGCCGGAATCCATCATAGCCTACATGAATAAGAAAAATCCGAACACTAATTATCATGCAACAAAACTAAAGCTGACTCACACGTACTATTCATCGTTCGCCGTCTCTGTACCATGTAGCAAATTCGACTTTTTCACATCAGCTGAGAATTGGCCCCAAGGAACTGAAATTAGTGAGTGGTTTCGGCGCAGCGACGGACGCGCGAGAGGCGCGTCCTCACAAGCGTCCCGGCGGCTCAAACATAGCGCCGGCACCCCCCGCCCCGACGTCAACGGTGATACCAGCGCCGCCGCCAGCCCTCGCTCCGCCCCCACATCAACCTCAAGTCTCCTCGCGAGCCGCCGTCGCCAGCGCTAACAACCTGCTCACCATATGCCACCAGAACATCAGGAGTTTGATGAATAAAACTAGACAACTGGAAGTACTTACGACAAAGGGCTTATCCTGCGATTTATTGATACTCACGGAACATTGGCTTAAAAGCCACGAATTAGTGTCTGTTACGTTAAATAATTTTGACCTATTAGCTTACTACTGTAGGCCAGTAATCTCCCATGGTGGAAGTTGCATATACGTTCGCGCCGGCATCAAAGCAGTAAACAAGCAAGACTACTGTGAATTATCACAAGAACAGGTATTTGATGTCTGTGCCGTACATCTTGTAGTAGAAAATATACTTGTGGTAGGAATATATCATTCTAACCAAACTGACGACTGTACATATTTGATGTTATTTGATAATCTCCTTACTAAAATTTGCAACGAAGACACTGACGCTATTATATTAGGAGATATTAATATAAACTTTCTTGAAAATACAAAAATTAAAAAGCAGTTAGTAGATATATTATCGAGGCATAATTTCGTACAACTCGTTGATTTCGCAACGCGAGTTAGCGAAGATACTGCCACCTTATTGGACCATATTTACACGAATATCTCCGTGGAGCGCATCGCTGGCTGTGCCGGCGTCGCGACGCACCTAAGCGATCACCACGCCCAACGACTCACCGTCTCTCGTGTCGCTGCAACGCCACCGCAGTCCATAGCTAGACGTTCAATGACTATGGCTAATAAACATAATTTCAGCAACGCTCTTGAATCAATTGACTGGGTTTCGGTGGTTGAGCGGTCCGGCGGCGACTGCCACGCACTAGCTGAAAAGCTACTGACCATCATAGTAAATAAGTTTGAAATCTGTTTTCCGATTAAAAAACAACCGTATAAAACTAACAAAAATACCTGGGTAGATAGCGAGGTACACAACTTAAAAAACCTTATATTTGACGTAATTGACTTGATTAAGTCCTTCCCTGAAAAAACCGACCTCATAGATATTGCTGAGAGCTACAAAAGTAGATACAAACATCTATTAAAAAAAAAACGCACTGATTTTTATAATAAAGTTATTCACGAGCACCCAAATAAGTCAAAATGTATGTGGACTGTCATTAATACCGAACTCGGAAGACAAAATCGCGAAAGAGTAGACTATACCGATCTCGTAAAAGACTCCTCAGGGGTACCGTTCAGCACAAAGCTACAGCTCGTAAACGCTCTGAACCTCGAGTTTATGACCGCTGCCAGCAGGTGCGGCGCTCCGACAGCCAACGTCCCCCGCGCCTACGAGTCACTCAGCGCGAACGCACTAGCACGCAACACCTCGCTTCGCCTAAGCCATTTCTCTCCAGAAGAGATAGTTAAACTACTGTACACACACATAGCCCCTAAAAATAGTACCGATCTCTACGGAATATCGCCCAATCTACTCCGAACTGTTGCTAAACCACTTGACCATATTATAGCATATTTATTTAATACCTGCATTCGAGAAGGCGTGTATCCGACCCCCCTTAAACGTGTTAAAATATCCCCGTTGTATAAGGGTAAAGGGAAAAAGTCGGAAATGAAGTCGTATCGGCCGATATCGCTAGTACCTGCTATTAGCAAGATATTTGAGGTGGGTCTACATAAAAGACTCTTAAGTTTTTTGGGGGAGTGCGACATTCTGTCGGATAGACAATACGCATACAGAGCTGGGCGCGCCACAACAGATCTAGTGCGGGAGGTGGTATGGCGCGTGCTGAGCGCGCGCGAGGCGGGCCAGCAAGTAGCAATGCTGTGCTGCGACCTCTCGCGCGCGTTTGACACTGCTGACCACCACCTGATAGCCAATAAACTGGAATTCTACGGAGTGCGCGGCCCTGTGCTGTCCCTGTTGACCTCCTTCATGTCCCACCGGACGCAGACCGTGGTCGCTGACCGTGGGCGTCTGTGGTCATCTGAGCTGGTAAACAACATGGGAGTGCCGCAAGGCTCGTGCCTATCAAACACACTGTTCAGTTTATTGCTAAACGACTTACCTGAGTCCATTAGAGACGCGCAAGTGTACATGTACGCCGACGACGTTGCGGCTGTTGTAACCGCTCCGTCATCAACTACACTTGAGCTTAAACTGAACAGTGTAGTTGAGACGCTCGAACAATGGTTCGCATCAAACGGCCTGGCCCTGAATAGGGACAAAACGTGCTTTATGACATTTCGTCTTAATGGCACAACCACGCGTCCTTACACAGTCACCGCCGGTAACACTACGCTACAGATGGCTGAGTCCACTAGACTGCTAGGCTTCCACATCGACAGTGGGCTCACATGGGAGACACATATAGATGAACTATGTTCCAGATTAGGCCGTACATGTTTTGCATTACGACGACTCGCTGGCACCGCTTCTCGCGGCGTAGTACTGTCGTGCTACTTCGCAACCGTCCATAGCATCCTCACGTACGGCGTGGAGCTGTGGGCGCGAGCAGCGGACGTCGAGCGAGTCTTCGTCATGCAAAAACGTGCCGTACGCGCTATCGTGGGCGTGGCTGAAGATGTGTCGTGCAGAGACCTGTTTAAGGAGCTCAAAATTATGCCTCTTCCCTGTGAACTCATATATCAGGTAGCTCTTTTCACCCACAGCAACCTTGATAAGTTTAAGCGGAAAGGAATTAACACCTCCCGCGCAATGCGTAGTAACAGGTTCGCTCACGTCCTTGTCACGCCTGTGCATAAGCTGTGCAAATCGGAGAGGTCCGTGTACATAATGGGTCCATCCATCTACAACAGGCTACCGGACACGATTAAAACGGATGCAACTTCCACAATGATTTTTAAATCTAGATTAAGAAAATGGCTCCTCAGTCAATCCTTCTATTCTATAGATGAATTCTATAAATTGCCAATTATATAATTAAGATTAGGCTAATATTTTTATAATGTATTTTTTGTTATTAAATTTTATATAAGACAGTTATCATTAATTATATATGTAGGTTATATAAGTTTTTATATAATTCCTACCTACCCAATGACATGTAACTTGGTGTTACCAATAAACGTATTGTATTGTATTGTATTGTATGTCCAAATACTATTTGGTACATGCCCACATCTTGCAGAAGCTAACTTTCCATACGTGACAGGTTGCAAGCCCATCGACGCAAAGAAAAAGCATTTATTTGACACACACACAAACTAAAACAATACACAAAAACATAATTTAAAAATACACAATGTGTCCCAAATAGGCGTCCAACTCAGCATTTGCTGTTTTGCGCAAGACAAGACAACGCTGATCTTCCGTTGGAACCTTTTGCGAGTCACAGATGTCCCTTTACATAGGTAATAGGAAAGAAGTAGATAGGTACATATTGAGAACTAGGCAACGAAATATAATTTTAAACAAAAGTTGGCAGGTAATCTACCAGGTACTAGAGGAAAAGATCTAGAAGAATTTCTACCATGCAAGAGGATTACATTCTGCTCCATTCTTCATTTATGTTGTACGTCCGAAAAGGGCAAACTGTTTGCACTTATATTTAAACACAATCCTACCACCTTTGTAAAAATTTCAAAAGTTTACAATAAAATGATCTTATCTTATCTTATCTCCATGCCAACGACAAAAATAGATCTACAAGCATCTCTAACCAAAATAGACTGCTTAAAGTCGAATTGTAACACAACTGAACAAAAGTACAAAGAATCTGTCGCAACTAAAAATAACACGATAAAACTACAAACAAACAAAATAAATCAAACGAGACACTTCCACTTCCGGACTCAAGTTTTGTAACTTCAGTAACTGACGACTCAAGTTGGGGACGACACTTTGAAAGAAATGATATCTTGTGAAAAGGTGATTTTTGCTTTTTGTTTTGTTGTCCCAAGGCACCGTCCCCTCTACGACTTTAAAAGCCGGGACTGACAATTTAACGTACCCTCCGAAGCACGGAAGCGCTCAGCTGATAATGCCACTTGCGGTCACCCATCCAAGTAGTGACCGCTCAGAACGTTGCTTAACTTCGACGATCTATCACGAACGTCTTAGCGAGCTTCGCCACGAGCGCTTCAATAGCGAAATGACTGTGATAAAACAGGCCGAAGTAGACAAATTAATCAGCTATGTATATATGTAGGTAGATACGCGACAACCTGCTATATCGTCTGCTTTGATTGCTTGCGTTTATATCGATAGAAGCGCGAGGATTGCTTGCCAACTGACTTGCATCGCGTTTGTATTGTTACAAAAGCACCACAATAAAACGCATGGTTAGTATTTCATTTATACTTAGGTTGGGTTAACGTGTGCGTTAGATTATGTAAAAACATCAAAATATGATGCATAATACATCGCATGTGCGTAACTTGCTCAATATGATAATAACTCAATTTAAATCGCCATCATGAAGCATCGTTGTGGAACTGATTGGATTTTCGGCCGCCAATATTAATACAAAACTACATCATAGATCTAGCCGATTTAAACAGCGTCAGGAAGCAATCTATGCCTACATTTAACGGGACAGTAACTTTATTAAGTTTTAAGTACAATAAGTTCGTATGAGCAAGTGTCCAACTTTGTTAGCGGACTTTTTAGGCCGCCTAAAGGCTGTCATGGCTTAACGACGGATTCTAATGTCTACAACTTATTGAAAGAAAGAAAGAAAGAAAAATCATTTATTCTTGTTGGACCTCAAGGATCACTTAAGTTCCGTTTTACATGCTAGGTGATTCTAATGCCTGTTCCAACGCGACTCTTATTGCTTGTTTTAATAAATTAAACACGACACGAACGAGTTTTTACCAATATTTCAGCGTCGTGGCTTAAAAAGGAGATTCTTGTAACACAATGTGTCATATTTAATTATGTAACACATATAATTATGTCTCAAGCTTAAGGTAGAATGCTCAAGTAATTTCAAGTGTCTACTTGAACCCTCCTCAGTCATCTCAGTTTTCATCTGAAACGTAACGACGTTAATACGCCGTTAAGTTTGCTAAATACGACGTAACGTAAACGTTATAGGTGTCTGTTTATTACGGGATGAAGCATTTTCAGAGTACTGTCAGCATAATAATTAAATAAGAATTCTATTTTTTATCAAAATTTTTAAGTTTTTATGTAGGTACACCTACCTACACTTCCTCTTCTCTTCTCTCCATTTTACGCAGGTTCGAATCCGGTCGGAGCTGTTAACTTTTAGTAAGATTTTACATTTATATAATATAACTGTAAATGTGTGGTTTAACACTGTAAAATATATAAATTAATCTATCATGTCCCACAGCTGGGCTATCCCCCTTTAACTTAAACTCTTTGGACTCAAGACGTTTTGCCAGTTTGGCTAAAAAAAACTATTTTTTTACGCATTTCAGTTATTTTTATTCACCCTTTGTACCGTTATTAGTCTTAAATAAATATAAATTGTTATTTATAAATCCCAGAGCGGTTTTGGCAGGGCTATTAAAAACCGTAGTGTAGTATGTACAGATATAACTAGACATACACACATTCCCCATAACATCTGGGATGCAAACTTAAAATAATTAACTCTATGTCTAATAATTAAGTCTGCGAGAGTAGGTAGTTCACCGAGACACCCGGTATCACCCATGCAAACATACCCCCGCCACTTCCCCTCACAGTATTTTTTACGTGACACGCAAGCGAAGCCGCGGGCAATAGTTTGTAGATAATAATACCAAAGACTTTGAAATCCAACCTTTATTTTTTCAAATATTAGTGGCAATTCTGAGTGTCGGAAAAGCTAAACCTAACTAACTAAAAATATTGCCGTCCCTTTCATAGCGATGGAAATAAAAAGGATAGCATTAATTTTAGTTACTTTAGTTTAGCTTTTGCGACACTCAGAATAGCCACTATTATGTAGGTATAACGGTTACTCTACGGTTTATTTGCTAATTAAAGTGCGCAATAAATAACGTTTTAATCTGTCGATTAAATGCCGCCGGGCGCTGGCCCGCCGCCAATAGTGATCTTAATAAAGATAGCGACGGTAACGCTAGGCCCTGTTCAATTGTTAATTAATATCTATGTCTATAATGTAGCACAATTAAAAAATATGTTATATACCTATAATAAGATAATAAGATAAGGCTCAACTCACACCAAAAGAGCATCGAAGAGCAGCGAAGCGGAGCGCAGTTTCAGTCATACGAATTTCAACTTTATTTTCTTTACTATACATAATCATTCTTTTTTAAAATGTTTCCTAAGTTCGTGCATTTAAAAAAACTATGGTGGAACAAAGTGCGCCGGGGCAGCTTCTATTTAAAATAGTTTTCATTTTTGTAGAACAACAATTACACTGACCCAAATTGCCTTAGTCACTTGATCAATATCTTTAGCTCTATCAGAGACTCTTAGAATGTAGTGAGTGAGAACACAATACATAACATAGAGACAAACAATCTTAAAAAACCTAATAAAAATCGACCCTCATGCAATAAAAATAATTCTAACCGTTTTTAAATTATTCTTTGAATATCCTCAATCACTGCCACAATGAGGTTTATCCAACATTATTCTTTTTAAGTAGACTTTTCCCTCCTTATCTTAATCTTATCTTCCGCGTTTCTTCTGTAACTGCTCATTAAAATGGTTGAGGCGTTACGGAACAAGCCTTAGGCGTCACTTAAGAGGAAAAAGAAAACATAATTTATTTATCGTTGTGGCAAAATTAATTATTTTATAACGATTACCTCTGTGGCGCAGTGGTTGAAAGCCCGCCTGAAACGCAGAGGTTGTGGGTTCGATCCCCGCTGCGGGACAAATGTTTGCATGATCTGCAAATATTTTTCTCGAGTCTGGGTGTTAATTTACTATGTATAATGTATGTATTTAAAAAAATGTATCTATGTAGTTTATCAGTCATCTGGTTGCCATCACACAAGCATTAAATTGCTTAGCTTGGGACTAGATGACGCTGTGTGGTCCAAGGATATTTGAAAGTTTTTACGACTTTTAACCGACAAAGAAAATGGTTCTAAATATTCCATTCTATGTACTTTTTGCACAGAAAAATGGCAGATTAAGTAAAACATATTTAAGCCACAGCCAAAGCAATAAACAGGCGTGCAGGATGGATATAACAGCGATAAAACGACTAAAGCGGCGGTGTATGATTGATGGGCGGCCTCTTTCGTGTGGGGCCACTAACAAACAGTCAAATCAAATCAATTCAAATTACTTGATTTTTAACCTCCCTCATAAAAGGAGGTTTTAATAGGAGCGCGAGGACTCCCTCCTGTTCGGTATGTATTTGTTGTGTATGTTCACCAATTAACGTGCCCTATTTAGTCTAAAAAGAAAATAACACAAACTCAGAAGGTCATACACCCCTTTTAAGTTTATAAATTTCTTTCAAGACATAAATTGAAACAGCAATTAAGGTGGCCCTTCCCGGTGCGTCTATCATCGACGCGGGCATACCTGAAAAGCTTGTTGTTTCATCCAGCGCAATGCTAGAAAAAGAAGCAAAGCGAAAAAAGAGAGATAGCGCCTCAGCGCTCGGCATTCAGTAGGTACTTTCGCCGCTCACTCGCTCACTCGAAAAATAGTGTGCGGAAATTTCATAAAAAGTGTTCCAGGAAATACGTTTTTTTCAGTAAGCCTAACAAGTTAGTAAAATAAATATTAGTCATATAGAATCTCCATAAGATTTGCAAGGTTTCTATGACAATATTTTCTTTACGTTTACAATTTATGAGTACATTATGAACGGCCAAAGTTCAGGTAAAATTTATGCTAAAAGCAGGTTTTTGGAAGCTTATACTGAATTTGTTTCTCAAAATTTTGATTTTTAGTTTCGATAGAAACCTAGATATAGTGCACAAGATACCTATTAGTCCAAAAGTTTAAAAGAAAGATCTGTTACAACGGCATAATCACGTACGAGCGTTTGTATGAAAAGTGAGCCGGGTTGACCGCTCTTAAGTTAACGAAAGTTACGGAACTAGTTCGCTCTCTTCGTGGCCCACACCGCACGTTTGTATTGGTTTCAGGAAACTCTGCGACCTCCCCCCACTTCCTCCCCTCCCTCACAATAAATAACATCGCCATAAACAAACAGGTACCCTACAATTAAAACTTTCTCTTAATTTATTCCTTTTGTTGAAATCGCGCAGTTTTGTCTAAACTTATACGGGAATTTAATTAGGAATGGGGATTTCTGAGTTTAAAAGTTTAGATACGATAGATGGTGTCTGCTTTATTTCAAAATTGCCTAAAGATCTGAAATTAATGTCTGCCGCTCCCTGGGATACAGCCGTGATCGTATTTATTTATTTTTTATTTTTAGATCGCTTAGCATTTTAATATTCAAAATGTTTTTGCTTTAAAAATTGAGCATAATTTTTATACTTACTTTTGGTTGAATTTTCAAAATCAGACCTCCTCCTTTTTTGAAGTAGGTTAGGCTTCAACTCCAAATAATTTCAGAATGCTTGACAATGTAACAAGCACCGTAAATGTTTGCGTGTCACGTGACGACCATTCTGTCACGTTGGAGCGCAGGTGAAATTAATTATACCTTGATGTATTTATTATTCCTTTTGGGGTTGTACAACTAATTATTAGTAGTGTATGTAGCTAAACGTGTAGTTTAATTGGACATTTTAACAAAATTAACACATAATAAATAAAAGATCTTTCTAAATGTAACGGACTCCGAAGGGATTCGAACCCGCAATGATACAAGCGATCGCCCTTTAGCCATCTTGCATTAACCAATTTAATATCATCTCACTGATAGTTTCGGCTTCGAAGTCATGGGTTCCGTGGCCGAGTGGTTTAAGGCAAGGTTTTTTTTTTCACCAATGTTGTGATTTTTTTGTTTAAAAGTAACATGAGTGCAGATTGCTTTCTTTTTGCAAAATGGAAGTCTCTTTTTATAAAAAACAGTCATCAGTCATCTGTCACCTGTCCATCAGTCCATCAGTCCGTCAGTCCGTCAGTCCGTCAGTCCGTCAGTCCGTCAGTCCGTCAGTCCGTCAGTCCGTCAGTCCGTCAGTCCGTCAGTCCGTCAGTCCGTCAGTCATCTGTCATCTGTCATCTGTCATCTGTCATCTGCCATCTGCCATCTGCCATCTGCCATCTGCCGTCCGTCAGTCCGTCATTCCGTCATCTGTCACCTGTTACCTGTCACCTGTCACCTGTCACGTGTCACCTGTCACCTGTCACCTGTCATCTGTTATCTGTCATCTGTCATCTGTCACCTGCCATCTGCCATCTGCCATCTGCCATCTGCCATCTGCCCGTCAGTACATCAGTCCGTCAGTCCGTCAGTCCGTCAGTCCGTCAGTCCGTCAGTCCGTCAGTCCGTCAGTCATCTGTCATCTGTCATCTGTCATCTGTCATCTGTCATCTGTCATCTGTCATCTGTCATCTGTCATCTGTCATCTGTCATCTGTCATCTGTCATCTGTCATCTGTCATCTGTCATCTTTCATCTGTCATCTGTCATATGCCATCTGCCATCTGCCATCTGCCATCTGCCATCTGCCATCTGCCATTTGCCATCTGCCATCTGCCCGTCAGTCCGTCAGTCCGTCAGTCCGTCAGTCCGTCAGTCCGTCAGTCCGTCAGTCTGTCATCTGTCTTCTGTCATCTGTCATCTGTCACCTGTCACCTGTCACCTGTCACCTGTCACCTGTCACCTGTCACCTGTCACCTGTCACCTGTCACCTGTCACCTGTCACCTGTCACCTGTCACCTGTCACCTGTCATCTGACATCTGTCATCTGTCATCTGTCATCTGTCATCTGTCATCTGTCATCTGTCATCTGTCATCTGTCATCTGTCATCTGTGATCTGTCATCTGTCATCTGTCATCTGTCATCTGTCATCTGTCATCTGTCATCTGTCATCTGTCATCTGTCATCTGTCATCTGTCATCTGTCATCTGTCACCTGTCACCTGTCACCTGTCACCTGTCATCTGTCATCTGTCATCTGTCATCTGTCATCTGCCATCTGCCCGTCAGTCCGTCAGTCCGTCAGTCCGTCAGTCCGTCAGTCCGTCAGTCCGTCAGTCCGTCAGTCCGTCAGTCCGTCAGTCCGTCAGTCCGTCAGTCCGTCAGTCCGTCAGTCTGTCATCTGTCATCTGTCATCTGTCATCTGTCATCTGTCATCTGTCATCTGTCATCTGTCATCTGTCATCTGTCATCTGTCATCTGTCATCTGTCACCTGTCACCTGTCATCTGTCATCTGTCATCTGTCATCTGTCATCTGTCATCTGTCATCTGTCATCTGTCATCTGTCATCTGTCATCTGTCACCTGTCACCTGTCACCTGTCACCTGTCATCTGTCATCTGTCATCTGCCATCTGCCCGTCAGTCCGTCAGTCCGTCAGTCCGTCAGTCCGTCAGTCCGTCAGTCAGTCAGTGCGTCAGTCCGTCAGTCCGTCAGTCCGTCAGTCCGTCAGTCCGTCAGTCCGTCAGTCTGTCATCTGTCATCTGTCATCTGTCATCTGTCATCTGTCATCTGTCATCTGTCATCTGTCATCTGTCATCTGTCATCTGTCATCTGTCATCTGTCATCTGTCATCTGTCATCTGTCATCTGTCATCTGTCATCTGTCATCTGCCATCTGCCGTCTGTCGTCTGTCATATGCCATCTGCCATCTGCCCGTCTGCCCGTCTGCCCGTCAGTCCGTCAGTCCGTCAGTCCGTCAGTCCGTCAGTCCGTCAGTCCGTCAGTCCGTCAGTCCGTCAGTCCGTCAGTCCGTCAGTCCGTCAGTCCGTCAGTCCGTCAGTCCGTCAGTCCGTCAGTCCGTCATCTGTCATCTGTCATCTGTCATCTGTCATCTGTCATCTGTCATCTGTCATCTGTCATCTGTCATCTGTCATCTGTCATCTGTCATCTGTCATCTGTCATCTGTCATCTGTCATCTGTCATCTGCCATCTGTCATCTGTCACCTGTCACCTATCATCTGTCATCTGCCATCTGCCATCTGCCATCTGCCATCTGCCATCTGTCATCTGTCATCTGCCATCTGCTCGTCAGTCCGTCAGTCCGTTAGTCCGTCAGTTCGTCAGTCCGTCAGTCCGTCAGTCCGTCTGTCTGTCATTCCGTCGTCTGACGTCTGTCGTCTGTCGTCTGTCATCTGTCATCTGTCACATTAAATCAGTTTTTTACATTTAATTTGAGTCTAGTATTTAGCAATTTTGATTAGTATCTAGGTTGGCGTGGCGTTTCACGCTAGTACCTCGTTCCACTTTCATAGCATTGACCAACTTTCCGCTGAAAGTTACGGAGCACCTAAATCAAGTGTTACGAGTACCTATTCCATCGCTATACGAGTAAACCTTTTTTTTTTTTTTTTTTTTTTTTTTTGCGTCGGGAAATGCCTTATGCATTCCCTCTCGCCGTGGGGGCGGCGAAAGGGGTATGTGGGGCTCGCACCCACTAAAACCCGACGGGGTTCCCTCTGACCGCCATTTGCCGGGGCTATGGGCACGCTTTCGCACTCCTCCACGGCCCCGACGGCGTCGGCTCTATCGGAGCCCCTCTGACTGGTGAGGCGAATCTCGCCTCCCACCAAGTCTCTCAAGAGAGAGAGGGGCGCGCGGAACACCCACGCGCACCACCTCTAGGCCTTTCAAGGGCGGTAGCACCCCCCGGTACTACCGCCACGGCCTGTGTTTTGGGGGCCGGAGAAACTGGAGGAATCTCCTACTCCGGCGCCCCGCTCTCCGCGGCGGATCATGCCTTGGCTCCGCCGCAAAACCACCAAACGGCCGCAGAGGACAGGGAGAGCGGCAACGACACACCGACACTCCTCTTCCCCTGCGGCCCCGCCGCCAACGCATCAAACGGTGCGCCACCGTTTGGTCGCGGGAGATAGGGCGAGCGGCAACGACACACCGACACGCCTCTCCTCCCGCGACCCCTCCTGGCTGCAGGGACAGAAAACTCCGTCCCCGCACCCTCCTCGGACGCATCCAGAGCGGGCTTATCACCAGGCCTACTCGGAGCGTCCCCTCCTTGGATTCCTTTTAGCTTCACCGTGGGGCACCAACCACGGCTACTGAGCTCCCCCATCGCGACAAGATTGGAATCCATCGGGGGAGTATACGAGTAAACCTACGAAGAGTCGTGTTGACCTAGAGAAAGAAAGTAGGGAAAAAAAAAGACCTCTTGAGGTCCCATAAACGATTTTTCTGAGTTTATCCTTGGATCACTTCAGATTCGTCTTACATGCTACAACCCGCCACAGAAGAAGATAAGAAGTATAACGTATAACAGAAGTAGATAAAGTGTACATTTTTCACATAATTATGGCTAAAAAGCCGTGTTGGCCAAGTGAATTAGTACTTCGACTTTCGACCCGAAGGTCGTGGGTTTGAGAATCCGGCCGTGCATCAATGAAATTTTCGTGTCGATAAAAATTATTTAAGCTCTTTAACACGAGGTTTTAACGGCGGAACCAGTTAGTTCTTTAATAGCGTCGATAGGCTTGCAATCTGTCACGTATGGAAAGTTAACTTCTGCAAAATGAGTGCCATGTACCAAATATCGTCCCTGTAGTTGGAAAACTAAATAACTAACAAAACCAAAATCGGGAGAAAAACGCAATTTACTATTTTTTTGCGTGTAAAATGGCTATAAAATTTTATTTGGTAACATTTTTATTATGCATCTTTTGCTATGTTATAGATTGTTATTTAACCTATTTTTCAATCTAACAGTCTTATACGTTAGCTCATTTGTTCGTAAGAAAAAAAATAAAAAGCGATTATGTAATTTTCCCTCAACAAAGTTTCAAAGTTTTTAAGCACTTATTTATTTTTTCATGTCAGTTGTTTAGTTCTTCTTCGTCAATGTTCTCCATACAACATAAAAAAGCTAACATTAAGTGCCTTTATTTAATTTTCCTACACTATCTAATTAATATTATGACCTATTATTTATTTATTTGACTCCTATTTCCCTATTATTCTACCCATGGGTAAGGATTTTAATAAAATTAGTTCTTTGTTTTTAAATATCATCATCATCATCATCCGCAGCCCAATCTCTCCCACTGCTGGGTGTAGGCCTCCTTTCGTTCTTGCCATTTCTCCCAGTCCTGCGCTTGCCTGATCCACTGCCGGCCCACGACGCTGATAATATTGTCGACCCATCGCGCTGCTGGACGTCCGACGCTTCTCTTGCCAGTCCTCGGCAACCATTCTGTCAACCTTTAACACCACCTGTCGTCACCACGTCTTGCCAGGTGCCCAGCCCAACTCCATTTGAGTTCCATTGCCCGGATACCGACATCCTTGACCTTGGTTCGTCTTCGGATCTCGGTATTGGGAACTCGGTCTACAAGCTTAATGCCGAGCATGGCACGCTCCATGGCCCTCTGAGCAACCCTCATTTTGTACACAGCCTCCTGGGTGAGGTTCCATGTCTCGGCACCGTAAGTCATGGTGGGCAGTACACACTGGTTAAATAGACGGGTCTTCAGACACTGTGGGACGTTGACAGATTTTAGAATGTCGTCGAATTTTCCGAATGCAGCCCACCCAAGCTGTACCTACTCGCCTTTCGATCTCCTTTTTTTTATGGTCCTTGCCAAAAGATAGAGTATGTCCAAGATAAATGTATTTTTCCACCATCTCCAACCTCACATTTCCAACTTTAACAGCAGAAACTGCGGTGCCGGAGAGGTTTCCCATCACTTTCGTCTTGGACATATTCATCTTTAGCCCTACCTCCAAAGACGCATCATACAGATGTTGTAGCATGAGCTGGAGATCTTCGAAGCTCTCTGCAAAAAGAACAAGATCATCCGCGAATCTTAAGTGTACGTACATCTTCTAAAACTGCTGTAAAAGGCTTGGGTGAAATAGTATCTCCCTGTCTCACTCCCCGCTTAATCGGTACAGGATTCGTTAGACTATGCACTCGAGCTTGCAGAGTAGCTGACGTGTACAGCTCCCGGAGCACATCCACGTGAATCGATATGGCAGCTATGGAGAGCGTGGAACACGGCCCAATGTTCGACACTGTCGAAGGCCTTCTCGTAATCGACAAAGGCCATAACAAGGGGCCTGTTATACTCGTGACACTTCTCCATCAGCTGCTTTACCGTGTGGATATGGTCGATGGTACCGCTCCGGAAGCCGGCCTGCTCTACGGGTTGAGCTTCATCGAGTTGGCGTGTGAGGCGAATAGTGAGAATTTTGGCAAACAGCTTGTACACCTGTGAATCCTGTGATAGTAGTAAGCTAATTGGACGGTAATTGTCCAATTTTGCAATGTCACCTTTTTTGTGCATTATGTGTACTATTGCATTTTTCCACTGTTCCGGTGTGCGAGATTCGTACAAAACCATGTTAAAGAGCTCCACGAGAACCTTAAAAACGGGAGTTTCACCTGCTCTAAGCATTTCGATAGTAACTCCATCCTCCCCAGGAGATTTATCTGTCTTCATGGCGTAGAGAGCTCTTGTAACTTCACACGGCAAGATAGGTGGTAAGATTTCCGTGTCATGGTGTTCAATTGGAGGAGTTCTAACGCCATCAGGTGAGTTTGGTTCTGCTGCATTCGATGCGTAAAGTTTCCCCTAGAACTCTTCCACAATGGTTACGATTCGGCTTCGATCAGTTACAGTAGTTCCGTGATCATCTTTAAGTTTTAATAACTGTTTAGATCCAGTACAAGTTTTTCTACGAAAGACTTTTGGGCCTCTATATGCCTTAATGGTGTTATTAATTATATTTGTGTTAAGTCTCTTCATCGATCGATGAAGCAATTTCTATACTGCCTCTTTTTCCGATAATTTCTACCATTTGTGTTTCTGCTTGTGTTCATTTTGTGTTTCTGCTGGTCCAATAATATTGAACAAAGTCTTATATTAAATTTTACCTTATCTAAAATTCCAAACAGTTAGAGAGATTTAGTAGAAAATTGAATAAAAGGTACTTATAACACAATCATGTTTCACGAAAATTATATGAATGCTCTTGTTTAATTATTCCTAACTGCATTGTTCCTGTACAGCGTAGAAATGTGTCGAAGGAAAACTGAATAAGTAACTTTATGTATATTATTCGCCGCAAAGTAACGCATAATTACACTTAGCTATTTTATTGCCGAGTTAACTACTTCTCCTTCGCTATTTTTTTATCATTACTTCAAAATTCATTTTTCCATCTTTGACGTCTTGACAGGTTCATTCTTATTTATTTTTTTATTGAAATATGATATCAAAACTTTAGTAACACAGAAAGATGCAGCTTGAATTGGACTTTATGAAGGTGCAATAAAGTCGATTTGGCAAAATGTGTTAGTTATTTAGTTTTCCAACTACAGGGACGATATGTATTTGGACACACCTCTATCCTCAAAAAGGATCTAAAATTGCCTAAAGATCAGAATGAAATAGTAGACATTTGGTGGCTCTTTGGGATTCAGTTGTAATCATGTTTTTTTATGTTTCATTGCGATGATCCCCTGCGAAGGAGATTTGTCTGGAAATGCCCTTCGCTTCTACTTTGTATACCGGTAGGGCACTTCAGGGTTAAATTTATGAGTATCTTTAATAACGCTAAATTATAAATTATAAATAATTTTTATTATTATTGTAATTTTAATTCATAATAAACCTCGTATTTGATTATCTGATTAGTAGGATCAGCAGTACCCTTAATGGCCCTCAAAAAACCTCACTTGTATGTTAACAAATGCTGGATGTTATCAGCTTGGTACAGTGTACAATTCAAATTCCCATTACGTACGTATAAGGGGATCCATCAACAAATTTAAATTAAGTCCCAAACCACCATCAAGGCTATTACATAACCAATTAACTGAACTTCGAACATGGCCCAAGTAGGGCGCAGGGGCCTAACTGGGGCATGGGGCCTAGTTACGAAGATAAGGCACGAATGGTTAAATGTTTCATGGACTTTTGGTAATCGTTTTTTAAATAACATAAACTTTGACATGTTTTTAGGCAATTGTTATCATTCACTTGATTTAATAGGACTAACAAATGTGAAATTGTATAAATCAAATGAAAGAATAATAGCGATGATTCAAATTAAATTATAACTTTTGGTACGAAGGAATACATTTTAAATTAGTTAATGATATACATATGTATGCCTTAAAAATATTTAATTTACATTAAAGACTAAATAAAAAAAAATTGGTAGAGTGATATTTCTGAAATTATAATTCTAGATTATTTTATTTTATTAAAACTCTTTAATTAAATAAAATAATCTAGAGAATAGAATAGAATAGAATGATAATTTCAATTTATTTTCTTATCATAACTCTATGAAATGTATAGGTACATAAAAAATCTCTAGAATTAAAAAAAAATTAAGTCGATTTATAATTTTTATTTTGCCACTTGTGTAGATTGTAGCTTGGAGTAGCATTATAGGCCATTACAAGTAGATTTCGCACGATCAAAGCCGAGGGGGGAGCTTGTTTTTAATAAGGTAAGGTACGTCGTTTGTATCCTTTGAAGTATCTACGAAGTTTCGTGTCCTTTCATCTTTTATAATATCCTCTTTGTCAACTTATATAAGCCTGAAATTGACGTAGGTACACTCAGCATTACGAGTATTAAGCTAAGCAATTTAATGCTTGTATTAAGGTAACGAGATGTATATTTTACTAGCATAGCAGCGTTACCCACGGTGAATTGTCAACTAATTGTTCTGTTATAGGTACCTACAGTGACGGTTTGAAAATGTTCGTCGGTTTTCAACTTGATTCGTTCAGCGAGCACGAGCACATAATCCCTTTTGAAACTTGAAAAAGGAACGTCACTGGTAAATGTTGGTACAATAAAAATGGATTCTTGCAATCTGGTGCAAGCGAAAACCGACTCTAAGGTAACGAACATTTTCAAACCGTCAGTGTACATAAAATGTAACCATGATTGAGCTCTTGTGTAAATACATTGTAAATGAAGGTAAGCCATTGTTTACATCGGTCGTTAAAAAAACCCTTTGACAAATGACACATTCATCCCCAAATCCCTTGATGAAGAGACGATAATAGCTAAAATGTTTTATCATCAAGTTAACAAAGCGGTGACCTATAATACCTACCCATTGTAATTTGAGTATTGGGGGTTGGAATGAAAACGTTTATTCTAATGAAATGAAATATGATACGACTGTGAGGATTAGACAGATGTTTTTTCGGACACTCTGCTACAAGTTATTGCAGGCTGGTATAGATAAGTGTACCAAGTCTTTGATTCGCAGTACGTAATATTTTATGCGGGCACCACCTATTGGAGTGGGAATCAATCTTGGACAGAGTATTGCCATTGGCCATTCTATTTGTAGCCAATGTTGAAACCAAGTTGAAGCCAATGTGTGGTGCTTGCATTAGAACCATAACAAAAAGCGTTGTTCATAAGAATGAGAAAAGCGATGAGTAAATCAAAGCCCAAAAGGCATGCGGAAAAGTTGACAAACGCCGACACTTCAATCACTTGCAACGCTTTTTATTCCTCTTTCCCTAAACCAGCTGACACCTTGAATAAACATTTGACTTCCTAAACACACAAGCTTGCTCGAATAACGAAAAATATTTTCCTTTGAAAAACAAACTTCTGACATCTGAAACAACAAACAGAGTCATTTTGGATTCAATATATTGCTATTCTTTAGAGATTCTATTGCAAATACCTTTCTACGGAGAAGCTTTCTTAACAAAACTGGAGAAAATAAGATTATGTTCGATATAAAGGTTCAGAACACAGAAGAAATATAAAAATATGTAGATTTTTTAATAATTTTTCATGTAGACGCTGTCAAAGTCACTAAATATTTATTCAGTATGACCATTAGGTGGGATTCTAGTTCTATTCTTTCGTATACATATAATTATTTCGTGACCGTGAAAAACGAGGGCAAGTGAAAATCCTACTGTTTAATAATCTAGGTTAATAAAGACCTTACTGTTTAATAATCTAGGTTAATAAAGACCTAGGATATTAAACAGCACAATAGCTATATACTTGTCTCATATCCGTTATTAGCCCTGTAATCCGACCATATTGCGGAGGCATAGCTTATGAGCTACACGAAGGCATAAAGCTGCGTTTCCACTAAAGATGTGAGCAAGCTAAGCGATGCGAGGATGCGTAGCGACGCTGTCAAACGATGTGCAGATACTACTCATCTGCATCTGCGTGGTTGCGTAGCGGGCTCTTTTTAGCTCACCTGCTAACATTTTACATGAGGTACTTTTTATGATCACTTTCGCTATAGAAGCAGACAATAGCTTTGTCTCTAGCAAAATAGGCATTCGATAACAATAAGTTACATAGTCAGCTGTGTCAAATCAAAAGATTAGCGTTAATAGTAAGTAAATGGTAACGTTTGTAATATCAACAACGTCACTTTTGCAACGTATATAAAGGCTACTTTATAATACCAACGTTGCAAAAGTGATGTTGTCAAATGAATATTCAGAACATTAGAGCCCGCTACATAACCTTCGCTGGTTTTGGATTGCAGTCGCAAAATGAAAAGGTAGACCACTTTTTAAATAAATTCGTTTGACGCGAATTTGCAAGCTGTTACTTTTTAAACTGCTTACTAGACGAAAGTGCTGTCAAACACACTACTGAGCAAGCAATAACAGATCTTAAGGTTGTCAACCTTTCCATTCCGCGACGTACGTAACGGCCGAAATTAATAATCAATCCGACGAACGATCGCAGATCTAAGTATCGCCATAGCAACTTTGATATACAACACAATTTGTACGGCTCTTTTTGACAGATAACAGCGTTGCTATGGCAACGCTATTCTACTATTCTACTATGCGCTAAGCGAGGCTAGTTAAATGAAGTCATTCTATTGGTGCTTAAAAAACACATCTCTCGCTAGGCATCCTCGCTTATTTGGTGAAATCGCAACCGCTCTTCAATTGCGACGGGTAACATTTACTTCTACGTCGTAACTGAAATTTACGTTTTATCTTTGAGTTCTTGATGAGTTAATTTGGAAGAGGATTGGACCCTTACATAAGCACGTACCTATATTAATCTAAAATGGCGCGGCCTACTTAATAACATATAGAAAGAAATAAAGAAAAGACATTCGCCCCAAGAACACGTAAGAATATATAAAACACATAAGTGTGGTATAATTAACGGACGGAGCATGGACTTTTCTTAGTGTTGAAAAACTCTAGTTTTTTGACTGTAAAACTTTTAGCGAGCTAAGTGCTAAAGTTGTGAAGTTCTTTCAACGGTTTTTCAAGATTAAGTTGCTATTCATTAGAGACAATTGTAGAATTAATGGTAACGAAACGACTCAAGATGAACGTCTGAGGGTCAAACTACATACAATGTACCTACTAAACTTTGACGACCTCTGTGGCGCAGTAGGCGAAGGCCCACCTGAGACGCGGAGGTTGCGGTCACTGTTTTTTGTTCCTTAGTAGGAACTTAGAGTTCTTTTTAGAAAATTATTGTGAGATACTTACGAAAATTCTTTAGACAATGTTAAAGTGATTTTATTTTTCCAAATACGAAAGAAGCAGAACTGTGTTTCAATGTGACCCTAGAGATCCTACTGAATAAACTAACTAAAACTGAATACCAAAATGTATTTTTATTAAGATTTTTATTTTGGATCATAACTCATAAGCTTCAAAGTTGCGCTAAAACATCCCGAACTACGTAGCTAACAAATATCTGATTTATCAATTTAGCAATTTCAATCATTCAGCGAACGTTGAGTTGTAGTTAGACCCTAAAGACATTTAGATTGAAACTATTGATGCGAAGAGAGAGAAATGAAAGCAATCGATTACGAACGAATCAAAATAGGTTTTTGAAAACAAATAAATCAAATCACTTGACATCAAAATTGATTTCGTAATTGTCAATTCTTCACAGAGATTGCTTCTGTCGAATACAAACACGATTGTTGTTACTACAAATCTATCAAAGGGTAAGGATAAGGGGTTGACAAACAAGTACCTACATCGGTAATAGGCGAACATGAAGGGTTGTCTAACAATTGTACATAAAGGGCTAAACATCGGCTAAGTCGGTTTAGGAAGACAGCAATTAGTGTCATTTAATCATAATAAATAAAAAATTCATTTATTTCAGACCGCACACAGTCATGTTACAAGTTATAGATCCATAGTACTTAATGTAGTTTACCAGTAAAACTTAAATATCTAGTGTTAGATTTTAAAAAATGTGCTGTCCCCTTACTAGCTAATGTAGTCAGGAAGGCGCTTTAACCGGTGAGCGTGCGTGCTATTGGGAAGGAAATTCCCAGTAGTTCTACTGGTAAGACTAATGGAAACGGCACAATTTAACAAGGTCTTAAATTTAATTAGATAAGGTTTATTTCCTGTCACTCTAATGTCAATAAAAAAGAGAGAGACAAAGAAGCCATCCTGCTCTCTAAAGTCCTTTCATCTAAATAAAACCCTGTCATTGATCCATGTAGATACGGCAGTCCACACCACTCGCGCTCGCAGTCGGTGAAGGCTGGCCGCTCGCGCGCCACCTCGCAACTCCTGGGGCTTCCACAGCAGCGCGCCAGGGTCGCCTCTATGCCCAACACTGGTGTGGAGGAGGAATATTACAGGCTCAGGCACTTTAGCATTACTGGTATGTCACCACTTTCCAACTCCACAGGGTCTTCTTCATGCCTAACGGCCTTATCCAAGGCCAAGTCACGATTAAGGTTTTCTCATGATGTTTTCCTTCACCGTGCAGAGAGAGAGAAAGAGAGTTCATGTCAAGATGGTTTTAAAAAAAAAATCGTGGTGGTTCATAAAGTAAAAGCAAATTGTATATTCATTTATTTATACTTGTAAGCGCGTGTCAAATAGCAGTTGATGCGCAACTCTTTTTGGCGCCACTGAAAACCAGCGCACCAACAGTCATGATGCTGCTGGAGCAAAGGCTGAGGGGTAGCCTTATTTTATTGTCACTCGATTGTCAATAAATTAATTCAAACTAAAAATATATTATGTAACTCAATCAAGGGTTACCTTTCCAGAAAATTACTGCTTAAGTACCAATCCTTTTCTGCTAGGCAAAGGTGTGGTGAACCGAGGCGACTCGCTGCGCTCTAGAAGATCCAGGTCTAACACCTCTGTGGCATCTAGCGCGTCCAGCACTGAAGCTGGTACTAGGGCTTCTGCACCCTGCTCACTCGCTTCTTCCAGGTAACCACAAAGTACAACTATTTCATCCATGGTACAACATCCACATTTTTGAATAGTCAACATGAAAATCGAAGAAACGTATATCTCAAAATATACGTTTCTTCGATTTTACGTTTGGAAAATGACCAATTTTTGTTATTTTTAGCAAAAAAGTTTTTTGTCTAGTTTTTCCTGTAGGTAGGTATGCCATGCTGTTTTCAATAATTATATCTGCTTAATAAAAACACATATTTATTAGGAATTAAAAAAAAAAAATTCACTAATATCTGCTAGGTTCGTTCGTATGAGCAAGTGGCCAACTCTGTTGACGGAGATTTTAGGCCGCCTAAAGGCCTCGACTTTAAAAGCCGGGACCGACAATTTAACATACCCTCCGAAGCACGGAAGCGCTCAGCTGATAATGCCACTTGCACCCATCCAAGTTGTGACCGAAGAACGTTGCTTAACTTCGATGATCTATCAAGAACGTCTTAGCAAGCTTCGCCACGAGCGCTTCATCTGCTAGGTACCGAAGTATATGCCTTTAATTTTTATATTCTAGGGATTCATCAGCTGGCCTCAGCTCATACAGAGTGTTGGTGCTGGGTGCGCCTGGAGTCGGCAAGTCGAGTCTGGTCGGCCAGTTCATGACGTCGGAGTATCTGCATGCATACGACACTAGCATAGGTAAGGTTTCACATTTATGTCAAATGTTTATTTATTTATTTATTAACAGGTTAGCTGTCCGATGAGGCACATGTGCCTCATGGGTGATTGCACTGGTACGTCCATGAGGCATATGTGCCTCATGTTAGCTGTCATTATTTACTACGAGGACGTGTACAAAGAAGATCGAAACTTGCTTCGGGACAGCTAACCTGTTAAGGCAACGCCAACAGTAGGTACACATAATTACACATTGTAAAAAAACATTCATATAAAAATACTATGATATGTGTACCCATTACAGGCATGCACAGCACTATTTAATAATCATCAATAATAATCTATAATAATATGAATCTACGTAGTAATAATAAATAAAAACTAAATTTATTAAATTTATTAGTTACCACAGATACAAAATGAACCAAACCACAGATACAAAATGATTATTTAATAATCACGGACCGAGCCTGGGTACCTACACTACGTTTGTCGAACAAGCAGTCGCTACCCAATTTTGTCTTCGCAGTGCGTTTTTCGCGAGGATAGTGTGCACCTTAGAATACAGAAAGAACCTATTCGTGTGCATGATCACAGCTTGCCGCCTACATTTTGTTTGCCTTGCGTTTGTATCGCGTTTGTATCAATATAAAATGAGCAGTGATGGCACGTTCGTAAAACGTGATGTGCTCAGGCTCTAAGAAAGTTCATAAAAGTCGCTATTCTAATACGAAATTTCAGATGAAGAAGAAGCGAATGTATCTTTAAAAACTACCCGCAATAACCCCAAATCCATAATTAATTGCCATCTGAATTCTGAAAATTAAACTACCTAAGTAGTTTTCGAACGTGTTTTCATGAAGCGAAACCACACGGCGCAAAATGAGTTTGCATTTTCACTCTCAAATATTTCAAAATGAACATAATCACATCCAAAGTTAAAAGTATTAGATGTTTAAACACGCTACCACCTGTTTCAGACGACGAGTCGGGTGAGCGATCTGTGTGCGTGCTGCTGGCCGGCGAGGAGTCAGAGATCACCTTCTTGGACGCACCACCAGACCATGTCGTGGTGAGTGTATGTTGACCTTTGACACTATTAGCTAGTCCAGGATTTATACTCTTCTCTATTCTGGTTGATAATCTTCTTCTTGTATCGAAAATATAACTTAGTTTTATAGAATTACAGAGTATTGTACCGGTAGGTTGCGTGCGACTACTACGTCCTTTCCTGTAGTCTGCAAAAGGTATTTCCTCGTGCAGGTGATTGAATACTGTCACGAAATATTTCAACGTTATTTTTTTTTCATGTTATGCGTTTCTAGATCCTTAAAATGTCTAAGGGGGTATTCTGACCAGAGGTCCAAATATATAATTGATACATTTTCAGACATAGGTATGTAAAAAATATCAAGATAATTATGACACTTATAACAACAGAAAACAATATGATGTGGTAATTTGTGAGCTATAAAGACTATTTGTAGAGGAGGCGGGTGCGTGGAGTGGTAGGTATTCGTGAAATGATAACACTTATGGAAGTTTGAAAAAGAAATTAGGCGTTTGCGCGAGCACGACAAATATCGCGGTATCGGATTCTATTTTTCTCAGACAACTGACGTCCACGCGCAAACGGAGGGTAGATCTGTTTTATTTATTAAAATTAAAGGTAAGCACAGAGTTTTTTTATTTTCTACCCGCACTTTTCCACTATGCTAAATTCGCGAGGTACGTCGTTTACATTCTCCACCCAGTGTCACTTCAGGGACACTTTTCTACAGGAAGTAGTGCCAAGCGAGTCACGGGTCGAGTTAGTAATCCACTCTTGGATTTAATTTGTACTGTGCGGATGCGTCCATCAGCTCCAGGGAATACTTTCTCCACTATTCCCTTTGGCCAAATGTTTCTAGGGGAGTTAGGGTCTATCATGACTACTAGATCTCCAGGTTTTAGGGCACCTCCCTCGTCGTACCATTTCTGTCTAGGTAAGAGGTCGGGCAGCATTTCTCTGACCCATCGTTGCCAGAATAAGTCTGCAAGTCTTTGCGCTGTTCGCCACATCTTCTTTAGGTATAGGTCTCCATCATCAAATAGTCCAGGCGTTGGTAAGTTTGAAGAAGAGCCAATCAAAAAATGGTTCGGGGTCAGGGCTTCCATATCGTTCGGATCAACGCTCACATGAGTCAGCGGCCTGCTGTTTACCATATTCTCCACCTCAGCAAGAAGAGTTGTCAGGGTCTCTTCTCTAGGCGATCTTTCTTTCAATATAATTTTTAGTGAGGTTTTCACACTACGTATTAATCTTTCCCACGCACCTCCTTTGTGTGGGCTGACTGGTGATGAAAAGGTCCAGGTTAGTCCGCGGTTGGTCACTTCTTTGTTGATTCTTGAATGATCTAGTTCTTGAAATGATTTTCGTAATTCAGTTTCAGCGCCTCGTAAGTTGGTTCCATTGTCGGAATACATGTGATGCGGCCATCCTCTTCTCGATGCCATTCTTCTAAGAGACATTATGAAGGAGTCAGTCGTCAGAGAAGGTACCACTTCTATGTGCACTGCCCGTACAGTCATGCATGTAAATAGTACTCCATAGCGTCGCTCTCGGCGTCGGCCCACTGTGATTTCCATGGGGCCGAATAAGTCGACTCCGCAGTGGGTAAAAGCGCGCTGATGATGTGCAAGTCTTGCCTCGGGTAAGTCGGCCATACGTGGTGCGGATGGTGAAGCTTTCTTTATACGGCACAACAAACATTGAGAAGCGACAGTACGTACCGTGGGTCTTAGGTTTAGCAGCCAGTACCGTTGTCGAAGTTCGTTAACCACCATTTCATTATTTCCATGTGCCGATTTTTCGTGATAGGTAATTCTTAGTAATAAGTCTTGCGATCTGATTACGCCCATCCAATATTACAGGTCGTTTAATATCTAAGCTTAAGTTTTTTACAGCCTCGATTCGTCCACCGACTCGTAAAATGTTTCTTTCATCTAGGTACGGCGTCAGCGTGCGCAGTCGGCTATCAGGTTGTATTTTATTATTATTTTTCAATGCATGTATTTCAGCAGGAAAAGATTCCGCCTGAGCGTAGCGAATCAGCAACATTTCTGCGCGCTGTAATAATTCTGTATCTATTTCTCTTTTACAGGTTTTCTTACATCTTTCTATGAACAGTAGAACGGTAGCAGTACATCTCAGAAGACGAAGCCAAGACGAAAACTTCTCAGGATCCGGAACAGGTATAACGAACTCAGATGCAATGTATACATTATGTACCATTTCTAATATTTCTTCATTAATTTTTGTTTTTTCTTTTTCAGATGCAGAGGTCGTCCACGAGCTTTCATTTTCATACAAGAACTGTGGACCCTGAAACCATTCACAGTCTTTGTGTAATTTATAATTCGAGTTTTTCGAAGCCACGTCCGCTATATTTTTCTCTGATTGTATGTAATTCCATTCATGTATTTTGCTAAGTTCGTCAATTTCACCAAGTCTGTTCGCGACGAAAGTTTTGTAATTTCGTGTATCATTTTTTATCCAGTGCAATACAGTCATTGAATCAGTCCAAAATCGTCTTTTATTAGGTTTCAGTCTGTGTTCTTTCTGTATAAGATCAGCGAGGCGGCAAGCTAGAACAGCGCCTTGTAGCTCGAGCCGAGGAATCGAGGTCGGTTTGATGGGGGCTACACGGCTTTTACTAGCGATGAATGACACGCACACATTCTTATTATCAGTGTGTACGCGCCAGTAGGCTACGGCGGCGTAGGCAGTCGGTGATGCGTCACAAAATATATGCAACTCTGTTGTCTCGCTTGCACTCGAACTGATAAGGATATCTAAACTTTCTTCATTGATCGAATTATTTCTTATACGAAAATACCATCTCGGGATGCGAATATTTTTAATTTCGTTTAGTTCAGAAATCCAATCCTGAAAATCTTTGAATAGTTTGATAGGTATTTTTTCGTCCCAGTTAGTAGTAGACTTCCAAGTTTCTTGTATCATTATTTTCGCCCTTATCGTAAACGGCGTCAATAGGCCATAAATGTCGAATATAGACATAACAATGCGTAGAAGTTCCCGTTTCGTAGGTTCTTGTGTGCATTTTAATATTTTGTCGGGGATTCTTTGTAATGATAGGTTGAAACCAAAAGTGTCAGTTTTCGGGAACCATAATAATCCGAGGATACGTTCGCTCAGATCATCTTCTTCAGTCTTGAAGTTTACTGCAGCTTCACTCAGAGCTTCTTTCGTTATATTTTGACATACTTGCGGTTCGTTGGAAGTCCAGTTTCTTATTTCGAAGTTTCCTTGTTTATGTATAAAAGTGACATGTCTCATTGTTTTTATGGCTATATCAATACTATTAAAACAATCTATATAGTCGTCCATGTAGTGACTGTTTATTATAGCTGCTACAGCGTCTGGCATCTCGTCAGCAAATCGCTGCGCATTCAAATTTTTTATATGTTGCGCTATGAATGGGGCGCAGTTGGCGCCAAATATCAATGAAGTCATCTTGTATTTTTGTATAGGTTCCTTCTCGTCTTGATTGTCTCGCCACAGAAATCGCAGAGCATCTTGATCTTCCTCTCTTATTTTTGTTCTAAGAAACATATCTTTTATATCTCCAGTAAGTCCAATCGGTCGTTCTCGAAATCGAAGCATAATACCAAGCAGGGATTGAAGCAGATCAGGACCTTGAAGTAAATAGTCGTTCAGGCAATGGCCACCGGAGGTAGCAGCGGCGTCGAAAACGAGACGGAGTTTCTTTTTATTTGGGTTGTCAACTCCAAAGTGAGGTAAGTACCAAACCTTCGTAGTACAGTTATCTTTCTCATTCGAATCGATTTTACGGGCGTAACCATTGACGAACAAATGATCGACTCTTTCTTTGTATCTTGAGGCAAAGTCTTGGTCAGCTGACATTTTTCTTTCTATTGTCTTGAGTCGACGATATGCATTGCAGAATGAATTCGTCATTTTTGAATTTTCATCCTTCCATGGTAGGCCAACTTCCCAATTTCCATTTATCAATCTTGCGGAATTTTCTATTATTTGTACAGCTTTCAATTCGTCTTTGTTTTGTCTTGGTTTATTATGAACGCCAATACTTTCAAACATAAAAGATCTTTTTACCAGTTCATGTAATCGCTCGTCATCCTCAGGGTCCGTGTGTATCGAACTTTTATTGCAATAACAAGATTGGCATTCCGAAGGAGTACTTAAGTTTTCATTTGTATCTTGTATTGATTGATCGGCTATGATCTTGCCTGTTTGCGTAGCAGGAGGAGAGGTGCTGGTGGCGGCGGCGGTAGTTGCGGCGGCCGAGCGGCAGCAGGATTGCTGGAGCTCGCAGAGAGGCGCGCGGGCGCGCGTCAGCTGATTCACTGTAGTTAGCAGAGCGCATTCCGATCGTGAACTTGAATATTGACGCTTTATAACACATACGCCATGTACACACCAACCTAGCGGCGTCAATGTGGCGCAAGGTTCATTTTTGTTACGGATGATAGTATCAATGGGTGCGATAAGATGGTAATTGTCCTGGCCAATTAATAGCATTGGTTTCACATTTTCACAATACGAAATATGTTCTTTTAAATGTTTCAAATGTTCATAGTCTTTTATTTTTATGTTTGATAATTTTTGTAACGGTAAATTAAGTTCATTTATTTTTCTAACACTCAGTTCGAATGACTCATTATTTACGTTTGTTATTTTACACTTTATTTTTTCACTGTTACACATTAGTTCAGAATCCCAGGCACCCCGAACACAAAGAGTTTGTTTTTGTCCATGTAGGTCGACGCGATCAGCGATGTCAGCTGATATTAGCGAAACGGTCGCGCCGTCGTCCAAGAGTGCATGCGTACGGAATGTACCCTTAGGTCCATGGATGGTTACGGGCACCACTTTTAGGAAGACACACGAACTCGAGGTCGTGGCATGAGCCACAGTTTCATTATTTTCTGAGCAGTCATTGTTTATCGTTTTATCACTGGCACTGATTAACACATTATTGTCAGATTTGTCAGCGTTTGTGGTGTTATTGTCACATTCACTTTTATCACTGTTTGCGCTGGTTTTGAGTTTCCAATGCAAAAAACGGTGATGAGGTAGGCCACATTCATCGACGGAGCACGAGGCTGCGGAGCATGTGTCACGGCTATGCGTAGCCAGTAGACATTTGTGACACAAATTGTTCAATCGCACGTAACGCCAGCGGTCCTTTGTCATCGCGCGCTTGAATCTCGCACAGTCGGGTAATTTATGAGCGCCGATCTTGCAAAATCTACACTTATTTGTGACGTCACTCTTAGCACTGATTAATACTGAGTGCGATTTTCGGTCTTCAGGTTTTTTACGATAATCGGCTTGACTTTGAAGGTGAGTCAAACCTGCAGTAGATATTTTAGTAGCTTCAGAATAAAGAAATTCGGCTAACATTTCTAACTTAGCCTTTTCTATTTTGCAGTTCGCGTTGTAGTAGTCAGCCCACTTATTGATGAGCGCACTAGGACACTTTGTGAGCACGGAGGACACCAATTCAGGGCTTCTTAGGTAATCATTTTGATTTATAGCTTTAGCTGCGGCCACGAAATTCTTGATTTTTATTGAAAATGATACAATTTCGTGGTGGTAGTTCTGCGATAATGGTTGTATTTTCTTAAGTTGAAACGTAATTTTGTGTATTATTGTTTCAGGTCTGCCGTAGCGAAGTTCGAGAGCTTCAATGATAGTTTGCGGAGCCGTGGTCCCGATCAGAAGTGAGGAAACTGTCTCCTTTGCTTCTCCTTTTAAAGACTTGCGTAATCTCCACATATTCTCTGCATCGCTGTATCCACATATCTTTGTAGATTCGTCGTAAACCTGTTTATAAGCCAGCCACTCGAGAGGGTCACCGTAGAATTGTGGTAAGTCTTTTGATGAAGCGAATCTCGTCATTAGTTGCTTATTTTGCAGATTAGATTGATGGATAGCACTGACTAAATTTTGCATATTGGGTCTGCCGCCGTCAGCACGCTGGCCGGTGGGCCCCGGTGCGCCGTCGCCGTCGGCATTCAATACCTTATTTTGGGTATTTTCAGCTAAGCGGCTTTCATCTAGCCACTGTTGTACCTTTTCTGCAGAACTTATTTCTGTTGGTTGATATTGAGAACTGCGGCGGCTTTGAGATGATGTACTTTCTAGGGCAGCAATATCTGCAGCTAACTTTTGTTCCACCAAAGACTTTTCAAGTTGAGCGTTCTTTTCGATCACCTTTCTTTCAATCTCGGCTTTTTTCTGAGCGGCTTCAAATTCAAGTTGCTTCTTCTTTGCTTCGACTGACTTGGATGAGCTTGAATGTTTCTTAGAGGATACGTGTTTCAAACTGTGGACGTCACCTTTCAAGCAATCACCTTCCGTCTTAGGTCGTGATAGCACACTAAAAGTAGTTTCAGGTTTTCCTGTTTTCAGAATTTCCGACTTAACGTCGCGCGTCGGATCTTCTTTCACCATATTTTTTGCAAGTTCTTTTTTCCAAGCGCTGCGCGTTTGAACCGTTGTTTCGTAATGGCGGCTGCTTCGCGGCGGAGTGTTGAACATTTAGGCGAAATACTACGAAGTTCCACGTGAAATCCGCTCGTAGGACCAATTTGTAGAGGAGGCGGGTGCGTGGAGTGGTAGGTATTCGTGAAATGATAACACTTATGGAAGTTTGAACAAGAAATTAGGCGTTTGCGCGAGCACGACAAATATCGCGGTATCGGATTCTATTTTTCTCAGACAACTGTCGTCCACGCGCAAACGGAGGGTAGATCTGTTTTATTTATTAAAATTAAAGGTAAGCACAGAGTTTTTTTTATTTTCTACCCGCACTTTTCCACTATGCTAAATTCGCGAGGTACGTCGTTTACACTATTGATAAATAAAAACGGACCTTATGTGTCTTCTGGATAGAAAGGTGAAGCATTGACTATTCGTTTTAGACTGACGGCTGCGCCCATGGCTACTGCGTGGTATACTCCACAGCGGAGCGAAGCAGCTTCGCCGAAGCAGAGAAGCAACTGCAGGCCCTATGGGCAGCTGGGCACACCGCGAGGCGGGCTGTCATCCTCGTGGGGAATAAGGCAGACCTGGCCAGGTCGAGAATTGTTACCACTGATGGTAAGAATATTTTCAAATTGATTCTAAGCTAGCGACATCGTCCGCGTGAACTTTATTTCAGAAAATTTCAATTTTCCTTTCGAATTCATTTACTTATCTAGACATTCTAATAACACAACGGGAAATTACGTGTCTACAACTCGTGACAGCTTTGAAAATGAAATCACTTATTTGTTTTAAGAGAGGGCAGCGTGGTCGGTTGAATCTTATTTTTATTCGGTTACTATATTTTATTAGAAAGAAAGAAAATTCATTTATTCTTGTTGGACCTCAAGGATCACTTAAGTTTCGTTTTACATGCTAGGTGATTCTAATGCCTGTTCCAACGCGACTCCCTACACCAGGGATAGAATCAGGCAAGAACCTGGTGGTGTGTGCCTAGCTTTTTTATAAATGGACCCGCGGGTAAACGTCTTTTAAAAATAACATTTAATTTCCCAAATCTGCTAAAGTTTAATCTCAATAAACGATTCTTTAGCAAGATAATCAGCGAAAACGTCCAAACCCTCGATAGCCTCGCATCGGTACAATCAAACCGAACTTCCGATCACCTTTTTTGTAATCCTCAATTTAACTTGGAAATAACTTCCAAGATTGCTTTGTTAAATAACGCTTTTAATTAGTAGATCGATGAAGGTTTCTATAACTACGGCTTTGTGAAATTAATTATATTGGCTGAATTTTACACGAAAGCCGTAAGGCCGTAATGGAAATTCAGAACTTTAAAACTTCATGACTGTCCAACTTCACTGAAGAGAGACGAATAGAAGAACTGTAGTCGCTGGGCTTACTTTTCCTCTAAGCTCTAAGTCTAAGGCTAAGGCCGTTTGTCCACCACCGCCGTCACCGGGACGTCAACGAGAACGAGATTATTTCTGTGCGAGTTTAAGATGACGTGACGGCCTTGCGGTGGACACGCGGCTATAGTTAGTCTATGTATCAGTACTTCGGCGCAGTCATCTCGTTCTCGTTGACGTCTCGGTGACGGCGGCGGTGGACAAACGGCCTTAGCCTTATTCACAGCTAGCCTATCATTTACATTACAATGTATCGACTATTGACCCATTAAAAAATATTCCAACTTCTTCCAGAGGGCAAAGCTTTAGCAACATCGTACGAGTGCAAATTCATAGAGACATCGGTGGGGATCAACCACAACGTGGACGAACTACTGGTGGGACTCCTCACGCAGATACGACTCAAACAACAGCACGCAGCTGCTAGAGCTGAGAGACAGAGGTAAACCTTCCTGACAAAATATGTCCACTTATGCCGGGTTCCTATATCCAACGAACGGATGACCGTAGGTCGGTCGTCATAGCAACGTTGTTATCTGACACAATATGTATGACACTTTTTGACAGATAACAAACACGTTGCTATGACGACCGACCTACTGTCATCCGTAGGTTGGATATAGGAACCGGGCATTAGTAAAATGAATCTGTCAACCTCTAAAAGTAAGACCCTATTCGGCTTCCCGTCAGAGGTAAGCCCCTTGTCATAAACCTAATCTGTCACTTGGAAGTAAGAACCTCTTCGGCTTCCCGTGTCATAAACCTGGTGATTACTAGAAACACAGCTAGGTCTCTTTTTGTCACCTGCTTGGGTAACCAGACACCACAGATTATTAATCAAGAGTAGAATCAGCTAGATAGCTCTTATAATATGTAATCTTTAGCTTAATCGTTAGCCGCACCATTGCTTTCTTGTTTTCTCATCCATAATAAATGTGTAAATTTATGATGGAATTATAGGAAACGCAACAGCTCCCGCAAGACACGGAACCGCGCGCGCTCACCGAAAGAGGTGGAGGAGCCAGCACCACCGGCCTCCGCCGCCAGCACACCGCGGAAGCGAACCCGCCTGTCTGCCAGCGTCAAGGTGAGGCTTCATCATCCAACAAAGAAATTACTGAGAATGAGACCAAGACCGAGACCGAGAACGAGAACGAGACCGAGGCCGAGACTGAGACCGAGACCGAGACCGAAACCGAGACCGAGACCGAGACCGAGACCGAGACCGAGACCGAGACCGAGACCGAGACCGAGACCGAGACCGAGACCGAGACCGAGACCGAGACCGAGACCGAGACCGAGACCGAGACCGAGACCGAGACCGAGACCGAGACCGAGACCGAGACCGAGACCGAGACCGAGACCGAGACCAAAATTTCGAAATCGCGACATATTAAAATGTTCAAATCTCTATCTCGTAATCAAGTAATCTCGTAGTCTCATTATGAAGCAAACTATGTTGTTTTAAACAAATATAATAAAGCTAAGCACGTTATGTTTTCTTCCAGGTCCGAGGTCTCCTAGGCCGCGTGTGGGCGCGCGACTCCAAGTCAAAGTCCTGCGAGAACCTGCACGTTCTCTAGCATTCCGTCGCCGGCTCCGCCTGCTTCCCATTCTTCGACTGTGCTGCCAACTACGCGTAGACCATCACGTTATATACGCGAGTAATAACCTTCTTATTCACTGAAAAGTCAGTCATTGCGAGTTGATGTTACCTTCAGACATGAACGTATCTCTAACACTGCTATTCTTGGACTAGTAAGCTGTAGCTCAGACGGCTGTTATATCTGTTGCTATCTCTTTTCATTGCCATAAGAGTAACAAGAATAAAACATATAATAAAACTTTGTTAAATTGACATTATGAATAATAGAGTAACTAGTCCGTTCAAGCTGCGCGATCACAGTTCAAAAATATGTCCTAAAAAACTACACTTTGTCAAAGTGTCATCATGATTATATATGATCATAATGAGTCATAAACACAGTTCTTTTCAGAGAATACGAAGGTTGAACTAAGTAACATCATAAACCAGGATTGCTTATTAAAAGGGTCTCGATTGCGCATCCTAAAATTATTATGTTTATGTTACTTCTTTCACGTGCACGCCTTCGTACAGAAATCCGTGCATTTCTAATACCCGGTAGATTTTATGATGCCATTGTAGAAACATCGAGAGTGTAGTAACCATTTAGTAGTTGAAAATTAAAATTTATATAATCTGTGAGTTGAGTGTCAGTGTCATATTTTATGCATTTTTTTTTCAAAACCAACTGATTAATGACACATTTGGAAATATTTTTACGCCAATTTTATGGTCTGTTTAAACTGACACTCAAACTCATTGAAATAACTGGTTGAAACAAGCGTATTTATCAAAAAGTGTGCAGCACAATGGGAAAAGGAGTCGGCGACATGAACGCCATCTATGGCGTACCATGAATTTTTTATATGAATTTAACCAAATATTTATTTATGTCTGAAAAGCTGTATCAATTTAGAGAGAATAGAGGATCACGTTTAGGACTGAGATAGTTATTTGGTACGGGTAGGGAAGTAATATTTAGAATGCTCTTTTTGGAAAAATCAAGCGATTTCGGCTTTTCGGTAGGAAATTATCAGATGGCGCGAGAAATATCATAAAATTATAAATTGTAAATTAGATCTTAGTCACCAAAATGTGTTGGATACTTGAAGAAAATGCAATAATATTTTTGCGATAGTGATTGAAAAAAATATTTAAGCGCCATCTATGAACGAAAATGATAAACTGTAGAATGACCATTGGTTGGAATAATTTAGATTGAAATGATGTACTAAAGCGAGGCTTTTTAAAAGTATTACTAGATTGATAGCTTATTGAACCCTAGACTAGTAATTTATGGAAAATCCAACACCAATTTTAGATACCTAATAAGTTTTCTAAAATGACCTTTGACATACTATACCTTTTATTGACACTTAATAATTGATTGTATTTGCAATTTTATTAGTTTCTAGACTTAGAAATAAAATAATAATATTAGTTTTTTTTATTTTAGTTTATATCGTAAAATGTGTTTTGTCGTGTTAGTTTACGTGGTTTATTGTGAAAAGACACAAAAGTGATGAACAGTAGTGTAAATAATGAATTCTTCTTCCTAAAGTATTTTATTTAAATCTGTATTAGGTCTTAAAATAACCTGTGTACTTTAGTTATCTTTTATACCTATTTGTTTAAGTATAATCTTTACCTTAAAATTATAATACTCTAAACTATTTTAACTCCTTCACTCAGAAACTATCGTCTCGTTTTTCTTATAAATTAAAATAAAACAAATTATTGGGTCCACCGCTACAAAATTAAGCGTAACGAATTAGATAAGTTTACATTTCTTTATTCAATTTAGAACTCAGTCAATAATAAACCTAAAATAACTATTTGAATATCAAGCTAATTAGAAAAACGCTTTTGCTGATACATTTAAGTACAGGATTTGAAAAAATAATATTAAAAAGATAATTCCATCCAAAACTTAATCGCCAGGATAAAGTATTATAAGATTAACACCTAGCACGGTTTGCGATTTTAAAATAGGACCCGCTTAGCAATTTATAGCAATAGAATGTAGTCGTGACGAAACTGGATAAGTCTAAACGTTCATTTAAATCTAGACATGCTTTGCACAGACACAATCTATATCTTGTTAATTTTACAATTACTTTTACTTGCTTTGACATGCCTTACTTTGTTTGGCTGGCTTTCCACTGAAACATGACTCTTTGATCGCTTTTAAAAAAAGCTAAGCCCACACCACCAGGTTCTTGACCGTCTCTTTCCCTGATAGGGAGTCGGGTTGGAACAGGCATTAGAATCACCTAGAATGTAAGACGAAGTTGAAGTGATCTTTGAGTCCTACCAAAATAAACGATTTTTCTTTCTTTATTTCTTTAATTACAAGTAATGCTGACATCTACGACGAGGACATATCAGTATGTGGGATGGTCGAATGTCATTCTATAAATATGTTCTACGGTTTAACATGAAAGTACTACACTTATCCAGTTTTATTATGGTAGTCATTTATTTATAAAATGAAAATTATTTCAATTTGAGTGCCTGAATGTAAATTAATTATTTAATCCCTCCGTAAATGTTAAAACCCATTGCCTTATTTTATTAGGAAATTCATTTGGTAGCGGATGCGTATTGATAGAAGCTAAATTTTACATAAATATATACTAAACATAATTATTGATATCTGAAATTTTATAATCATAATTAGACATAAACTTCTATATCAGTGTTTAAACAGTAGTTTGATTTATGTGACAAGTAGTTTGGGACTGTTTGATTAATGGATTTGACGAAGAAAGTGTCTTTCATTTGGAATTTAAATTATTGAAAACCATTCGTAAATATTCAATAGGGTCAAGGAGGCTACACAGTAGCTCGGATTTTTTCAAAAGGCGAGGAAAAATGAAAATTTTCATTGTATTTATCTGAAACGTGGATTATCATATTAATATAACAATGAGACCTCAGATCCCCAACATGAACATTCACATTCATTTTTGAAATATTACCCTACTATGTACTTCTCTCACTACTTTCTAAATATTTTTTTATAAATAAGTAGTAAAACACCTCCTGAATTATATGTAAATTTAAATTTTCCTATTAGTGCACTCAAAATGATCTAGTGACACGCATTACAAGAAGAAGAATTTAAATTTAATTCACATACATTTTTGAAAAACATCTACCTTATTATAAAGTAACTCATTCAGTACTTTCTAAATGTTTTTTTTTTATTATAATAAGTACCTACAACCGGACGTTTACGATTTTACAAATGCGTGACCTTTGCACGCAACGGATAGTGCAATGTGAGTCGCATATATTTTTAAAAAACTTCCCTATGTTTAGTAACAATACAGGAGGTTAACGCCAGTTTACCGGTAATAGTCCTCGATACCGAGTCAAGTATCACAAATCTATGAAAATCCAGTGCAGCGCCTCCCCCGGTAACTTGCATGAACTAAAAATTCCATACATTTAGAACACGTTAGCGAGGATAGATTTACTATAGTAGTAAGTAACCCTACAGGCGAATAAGTTTTAACTCTACCTTATTTCATGATATACCTACTTTCTTACTTTATATTATGATATTTATATACATTAATCAAACAGTCTTATTTAAAATCAGTAGTTTGTTCATGGTAAAAGCTTCCTATTGTAAATGGTCATGTAATGTAAGTCGTGAATACCTTAAGATTAACCTTGTAACCCCAGGGTCCAATGAAACACCAATCTCATTCCTCATCCTTGGACTTTCTGGACCTTAGTCCCTAGCTCATCAGCAGTAGAAGTTAGTGAAGCTTTCAGAAGCATAGAAGCGTATCGTATGAACTAGACAACTCTGGTGACGGAGTATTCATTATTCATATTCTTAGTAAAAAAAAAATATTTTTTTTTATATTTTTAGTGATACTGGGTGTAATAAAAGCATTACTTAAAAGCATTTCTGGAAATAAAAACAATGTAGACAACATTGCGAAAACACATTTTAAACAAGAGAGACATTTTTTTTATTAATTTGATTTGTATCGCGATAGAAAATATTTCTCAATACCGATATTTCAAAAAAGTTCCTTGAAGGAGTGAGTCTGAAAATAACTAATTATTATAATAATCAAGATTGTCTATTTGTCATGGCTCCAGTTTTAGTTTCCGGAAATAGTCATAATACACCCAGTAAAACATTTATTTATAGACCAATAATAAAAATACCACAGAAAGTATAGCGATATATTTTGCAATTCTTCATAAAAAAATTGTATGTCATCAGAAATTATAAGGATCAGGGATATGACAATAAAAGTACTCGTAGTCATGCGTTAAATAATAATCATCTCTTTTACAATTATATCTTTAAAATATCATATTATTAAGAAATGTGGTGGAAGTCACTCTGCAATCGAGAACGTTAATTTGGGAATATCTTTAGACACCTTAATCTAACAACTACACAGATTTCGTGTGCCACTGACGATATTTTATAGAAGTAAAATACATTCATAGAGGACTTAGCAATAAAAAATAGATAATTATACTCTTATACTCTTCATTAACATCCATAGCCCATTGAAAATCACTGCTGGGTTTAGGCTTCCCATTTGTCAAAAAACGCTGTCAAGCCAGAAAATGCGCGCAACTTGTTTTATATCATCGACTTCCGTTCCGCGCCAACACGACCACGATTTTGGTCCTCTGAAAGTTCAGTTCCATCTCCAAAAGTTCAGATAAACCACATTTTTTAATAAGAGGTAACGCCGCTAAATCTACTGCTGCCTTCGTAGAGCTTCATCGATAAAGACTTGGTTTCATTTTTCCCAATAACTTCCTATCCCCAAGTCTTGGATACATTTGGTTATTGCCTAAGTACCCCATCGGACCACGTTAAGCAATATATATATTTGATAGTTCCATTAGATTTTTTCATAGACTTTTAGTAGGCGTAGCTTACTGTAGAATTTTATAAATTTAATAAATAGTGGAATTATTGTAATATTGGTGTAATTTGTGGATTCGGTGTGTTTTTATGGAATATTCCATGTTTTTGTCATTATGAAATAGATTTAAATATATCTGATACTGTTTCGTATTTGATTTATAAACATGCCATCGTATTATGCAATAATTTATTTAAGGACTCTATTGCCATTATAGACCTATTGTTCAGGTTTGGCATAATATATGTTGATGTCATCGCGGGCGATTCTGTCACTGTCAAAAAAATAGTAAAAAATAGTCGGTTACAATTTGAGTCGTAATTCAAACGTTGAACAGAGAAGTCGTTGTCGTGTCGTTGTCGCGGATACTGGTTCCTTTTTCGAATTGTTGGTTCCTTTTATCTAATTTATTTTAAATATCCATAAACTGTACAATTTCGTGTGGTCGGTGTGACAGCACTAACAAGTTTCACAAGCCGCCTTGATCCAGGCTGCATGCATAGTGTCTAGTTGGGTGGTGCGAAGCCGAGTTTGGTAAGAGATCGGACCCATCTTCGAGCAGAGACGATCCCGCTACGCTTGCTGACAGCTGGATCCCACGCCAGGAGGAAGTGCGTCCAGGTTAGTGGAATTTTGTTGGTTCGTGTCCATACCGCCCTATGTCCAGTTTATGATTTGTTTCGGATTGATATCGTTTTCGCTTAATACAGTCCACTAGATCGTTCATTTTGGTCCTTCGAGCCGGATTAAAGTAAAGTTACCTATGTAAAAGCGTTTTATTTTCGTTTTCGGAACGTTATTGCATTAAAATTTACGTAGTTTCTTTGTGAAGATAATTAATTTTACTCGTAGTTGGTAGTTTAATATTTTTTGTCCGTTGATCGTTATAATAATTATTGTTGCCGGTAGTTTGCGAGTTGATGGTTGTCTGTCAAACAATTTGTCGTTTCGGTCAATGTCACTAATCGAGTGACTTTGACGTTTGGTTGACAATCGTCCATCAAATTTGCAATCAATCGAATCGGTCAATACCTCATCACTAGTAAATGCTTCATTGGTAGGACATCCCTATAGTCGTGAAAATAGCCACTACTTACTATTTACACTAAAGTAAACAAATAAAAGTTCGTGTTTTGTATTTTGCTTAGTGTAATCGTGTTTCGTTATTTGTCGTCGTAACAACTACTTAACTATTAAAGATGCCAATAGATACACGAAAAGGTGCTAGTAGCAAGGATGTTGAAGTAGGTGATGTGAACAGAATCGCTCGTGATTACGCGTTCATGAGATTAGAACATTTAGAGTCTTCAGACTTGGTCGGAGTCTGCGAACAAGACGTTTCGGTACTAGCTCAAGAATTTCACACCGCTCAAAAATACTTGTTGGTTGGAACGCCAACAGCGGATCGTAACACAGAATTTAAGCATACACTTAACTTTGACACCAAGGTACGCAGTGTTTTGGCGCGGTTGAAGCAGTTGGGTACAAACCAAATAAAGCCTCCGCACAGTAATTTAGCGAAACTCCCAAAAATAAGTTTAAAGGCATTTGATGGAAAGTTGGAAAATTGGGTGTCGTTTAAGGAGTTGTATGATTCTTTAATCCATCATAGGGATATTCCAGATGTGGAGAAGTTGCACTACCTGTTGTCGAGTGTGCAGGGATTAGCCTATGATCTAATTAAAAATTACCCCCTGACAGATTTTAATTATTTAGTGGCATATCAGGCCCTAAACAAATATTATGACAGGAAGAGGAATATTGCAATTAATTATTATAATAGGTTATTAAATTGTGAAGTGGTTAAAAATAAGAGTGGTTCAGAGTTAGAACGAGTGCATCGGACTTTTACTGAGAATTTGGCTATTCTGTCAAAATATAGTTTACCTGACCAGAATTTCATGTTGTTTCAACTCCTGTGGTCAAAATTAGATTTAGCAACTAGAGAAGCTTTTGAACTCCAATTGGGTTCTGATGTAGACATTCCCGACTATGAGGATATCATGTTATTTGTCGAAAAACGTTCTCATGCATTAGATAATTGTAGTCAACAACAGTTACATCCTGTTGTTAATAAACCAGTTTTTAAAACTAAAACATCGCTTGTTGTTGCCAAAACAGAGGGTTGTGTGATTTGTGATGAGGCTGGGCACAGGATAGATAGTTGCTCGAGTTTCCTAAAACAGTCTCCGATGGTGAGGTTCCAAGCTATAAAGGAAAAGAGATTGTGCATTTTGTGTTTGCGTTTAGGGCATACGATGAAGAATTGCAATGCAAGGGTTAAGTGCAGTAAGTGTGGTAATGATCATCATACCTTGCTCCACTTTGAAGAAGTTGCATCACATCCCACACCTGCACCTGCACCCTCACAGTCAGATCCAAGCTCCCAGGTAGCTTTAGCTGCATACACCCCACATACAGAGGCCCTGTTCTCCACAGCTATCGTGCTGATTAAAAATAAATGGAACAAATTTGTTCGTGTACGCATTCTGCTTGACAGTGCAAGTGCCTGTAACTTCATTACCATGTCTTGTGCACGCCGTCTAGGATTTAAGTTCAATCATCATGGTCAGTCTGTGAGCGGTATCGGTCAAGTTTCAACTGCTACACAGGGGTCGGTCAGCTGTGAGTTGATTCCTACTAGTAGGGATTTCTCAAATAAAGTTTCGTTGGAAGCCTCGGTGCTCTCCACTATTTGTTCAGATATGCCATCTGGACAAATTGACTTCTCGTCTTGGCACCATATCAAAGGATTAGACCTTGCTGACCCTGAATTTTATAAATCAGGTCCGGTGGATATGTTGGTTAGTGTCAACATTCTTGCGTCGGCATTGAGGCCTGGTTTAATCAAGGGTAGTCCAGGTCAGCCCATTGCTATTCCTACTATTTTCGGCTGGATACTGATGGGTGAATGCACTGTTGATAGTAAGGAATTTTCTCGTTTTCGTTGCAATTCTGGAGGTAAACAAAAGAATTGTTTTTTCGTGTCGAATTTGTCGTTGGATAACTCCATTAAAAGGTGTTGGGAATTAGAAACTGTCGACCCGCCCAAACCTATTGTCTTGTCAGAAAAGAAGTTGGTTTGTGAAAATTCTATGCAGGTTTCTTGTCGTCGAACTTCTGAGAGTAGGTTAGTGGATTTAGTGGTACCACTCACTTTCGTTGAACCTCAGAATAAACCTCAATTATCGAATTCTCGGGAAATCGCTCTAAAGCGTTTTCATAATTTAGAACGTAAGTTCAAAGTTAACCCCCAGTTTAGGACTGCCTATGTGGACTTCATGGATGACTATGCCAAAAGTGGCCACATGGAAGAGGTAGATCCTCCGCCGTCTAATGTCGGTCAATTATATTATATTCCGCATCACGGGATTTTAAGACCGGACTCTGTCACCACACCTCTTCGGACGGTTTTGGATGCTAGTGCAGGGGACGGCGAAAACAAATCCTTGAACGACGAGTTGCTTTCAGGTCCTAAACTGCAAAGGAGCATTTTTGATATTTTAATAAGTTTCCGTTGGAATGATGTCGTGTCTGGAGCAGATTCTGTCGAATCTGCTATTCAAATCCGCCAAGAGCTTCATAAAATCTTGTCGTCGGCTGGTTTGCATCTTCGCAAGTGGACCTCCAATCACGAAAAGTTCTTCAGCGGATTGCCGTCTGCAGATTTATACACAGAGCCTGTTCATAATCTTGAAAAGATTCAAGAAGTATCCTTGAAGATTCTCGGGATGTTGTGGGTACCCACGAAGAATCATCTCACATTCAAAACATCGGCTATTGGTGGCCGGTGTAAAAAACGCTCAATTTTGTCGGACATAGCCCGGATCTTGGATCCATTGGGATTGTTGTCACCTGCCGTTTTTCTCGCGAAGCAACTGTTATGGTTGTCCGGTGTTGATTGGGATGAGGACGCTCCTGTAGATGTTTCAAATGAGTGGCTCAAATTCAAATTACAGTTGTCGTCGTTGAGCACTCTATCGCTACATCGTAGGATGGTCCCTTCCTTCAAGATCCTCCAGTTCCACGGTTTTTGTGACGCGTCGGAGCGTGGTTACTGCGCTGTCTTATATTGCCGTACGATCTGTGAGGATCAATCCATAGTTGTGCGCCTATGTGGCGCTAAATCGAAAGTTGCACCTCTTTGTAAGCGCTCTATTTCATGCTTAGAATTGATGGCCGCGGTATTGCTGTCGAATCTCATGTCTTCTGTCGCGTCTTCATTGGAAGAAATTCATCGACTGGACAACGTTTTCGCTTGGTCTGATTCCAGTGTCGCTCTGACCTGGATCAAATCTTGTCCTTCTCGTTGGAAAACGTTTGTCGCCAGTCGAGTGACTGAGATTCACGATAGCATAAACCCCGATTGCTGGCGACATGCTTCTATAGTTGACAGCCCAGCGGATCACGGTTCTCGAGGATTGTTACCCGTTGATTTAGGCGGCCGTGAAACATGGTGGTCGGGTCCGCCTTGGTTGTCGCGCCCGCGGGAAAACTGGTCCCAATCCTCAGTTTTAAATGGTGGATCGGCTTTCGAGGAACAAAAGAGGATGAGTTTGTTCACGGTTAATAATGCCAACTTTGTTAATTTACTTTTCTCTTCCGTCAAGATAATTGTAAACGAGCAATGCAGTCCAATGAAATGGAAACTTGGCCGTGTGACCCAGCTCCACTTGGGTGCTGACAACATTTGTCGCGTTGTCACACTGCATACTGCGTCTGGAGAGTGTAAACGACCTGTCGTTAAGCTCTGTGTGCTTCCACAGACGTCCTCCACCTCCACTTAAGTCAGGTGTAGTGTATAAAAATTTGTTTTTTCGTTTATAATTTTTGTTTTTCGGTTAGCTTAATTTATTACTATTTTTTTCGTTTTATGTATCTACTATTGTTTTAATCGCGTTAAAATACTGTGTATTTTGGTGGCCGGAATGTTCAGGTTTGGCATAATATATGTTGATGTCATCGCGGGCGATTCTGTCACTGTCAAAAAAATAGTAAAAAATAGTCGGTTACAATTTGAGTCGTAATTCAAACGTTGAACAGAGAAGTCGTTGTCGTGTCGTTGTCGCGGATACTGGTTCCTTTTTCGAATTGTTGGTTCCTTTTATCTAATTTATTTTAAATATCCATAAACTGTACAATTTCGTGTGGTCGGTGTGACAGCACTAACAAGTTTCACAAGCCGCCTTGATCCAGGCTGCATGCATAGTGTCTAGTTGGGTGGTGCGAAGCCGAGTTTGGTAAGAGATCGGACCCATCTTCGAGCAGAGACGATCCCGCTACGCTTGCTGACAGCTGGATCCCACGCCAGGAGGAAGTGCGTCCAGGTTAGTGGAATTTTGTTGGTTCGTGTCCATACCGCCCTATGTCCAGTTTATGATTTGTTTCGGATTGATATCGTTTTCGCTTAATACAGTCCACTAGATCGTTCACCTATAAAGGTTTTTTTAGTCGAAAAATGATAATTTAAATTAATTGTCTTGAAATAAACAGTATCAGATCTATTTATTTACATAACTCAGCATTTCTATGTCTAATAGCATTGGTGTTTATAGCTAAATAGTTTATGGTTTTGTAACTATTTATTTTACTTCAATTTGTATACTACAACTTCTACTCAGATATAAAAACTTTTAAATTAAAATGAAGTTTATATGCATTTAAACATTTGGTATATTTCCGATAACGTAACTTAAAATACATGCAATTTGACTATAGGTAATAAAACTGCCGAAAATTAGACAGTACATTTAGATCTAATCAAAAGAAGTCCTATTTTTTGCCAGTAAAGGAGTAAAATACCAGAAGATACTATAGTTACATTTTATTGTTATTCAGTTATATGTATGGTCCATATTTTTCGTAATTTTAGATTTATAATGACTTTAGGTACCATTATATAATTTATAAATCAAAAAAATACTTAAAATATTTAGTCGCTGGAAATTAATCCGAATCAATCTTCTGTCTGTTTGTTCAAGATTTTCGGAAGTAACTTTATTACACCTAGTACAAAATTACAGAAAATCAAAAATTATAGCTGTCAAAACTTCATGCATTTATGTAGTGACTTTATTGCATTTAAATAATGAAAAAATGACTGCTAACCATCGGAATATCATTTTGAATAACTGATATAATTACATATCTTATACACAATTTTTTCTGATAAATTTTGCGCACAAAAATCATGTCAGCGATTGTAGGAAATAGACCTCGAGTTATTGAGGTAGTAGATTTTTTTCGTAGCAATATTTAAGTTTTCTTAATAATTATTTAATAGATTATTCAGTGTTTTAACAGTAATTTATCTGTTGTTCGATGTAATATTTCGAAATATATTCTGATGTTTTTTGTAAATATTGGTGTTTTATTTAATAACTAGACCCGCGCGGCTTCGCTTGCGTGTTGTACACGCTACTTTCCATAAAAACTTTGACACCATGGGGTGTCAAAGTTTTTATTTTTATGTAATGGTACAACCCTTTAAATGGGTAAAATATCGCCTATTTTTTAAGTTAGACCTCTGGCAATACATCAGTGAAAATTGCATTCAATTCCATTCAGTAATTGTTGCTTGATTCGGGAACAAACATCCATACAGACATTTTTAAAACCATTTTTTTGGGTTCTGTTGCTCATACATTCACACAAACATTAATATTATTATTAGTGTAATGACTTAATTAGTTTGCACTTCAAAAGGTCTCGTTGTCGAACCACTGCCACATCTTGGGCTTGGTGTAGTCCAGCTCATATTCTTCGCATTTTAGACCGGTTATCCTGAAAACAATAACAATAATTTAATATTATTGTGCTTCAGGTTGATATAATAAAATGCGGGTTGTTAATTGATCAAATGCAGATTTATAAGTGTAAAATTCGCACTCTCATATTGAATCAGACGTTACCTACTGACAGCTTCAAAGCTGCCCTAGCCAAAAACTACATAAGAGTGTTATGTTATTAAATTGTCGAAGACTATTTATGCCAAAATATAGAAATGAACATATTTTTAAATGACGTCATGAAACAACAAGGTCATTTTCCTCTTGTAATAACAATAATAACATTAATAAAATGACGATTGCTCTCTACTACGTCTTGCCATGTGTCAAGTTCGAATTCTCGCAAGAAAAAGTCAACTTTATCGATCACAGAATTTTTTGTCAAAACTTTCTTGGCCGACTACATGTAAATGGTATACCTGGTCTTCCGCTTACACCTGGTGATGGGATGCGCGCGTCGGAAGCACTGCGGGCCCAGCACATTGAAGTAGGTGAGGCCGATCTGCGCGGAGACCAGGGAGCTGGTCCGCCGCAGACATACTAAGAACTTCTGGTCGCAGGAGCAGTGGGACCTGGAATATAATGCGTTCAGTAAATAAACTAGATCAATAGAATTAGTCACGGGCGTAGCTAATAGCAGTCACAAGGGAAGCCCAAACCTAACATACCACCCCCTACCACACCCAGTCTTTTATAATGTCTAACCGTAGTAAATAAATCTTCGATGGCACATTTTATAGGAAAAACTCGAATTTCATTAAGCTTATTAAAAACAAAGGCGCTATAGAATCTTAGAAACATCTAAAAGGGGTCAAAAGGTCACTTTAAAAATAGAAAGATCGTAGACAAAAATAAAAGACTCATTCAAAAATGGTGTCAAAAAAATTGTGTGTTTGAATAAATTAACGTCAAAGCAAAGTTTATCTAAAAATGACTTGGCGTCTGTTTATATAGGGTATTTGGGTATACTTAGTATAGATACCCTATCTGTTTATATAGGGTTCCCAACGAGTCACACCACATCCTGCCACAGTGTGACTCGTTGGGTTTTTTTTCCCAGCGAGTTGTTACTACTTTTCTTCATTGTGTGACTCGTTAAGTAAAAATTGTCTCAATTGATCAATGGAATCAAATGTCAATTAGTAGGGTAAAGGTCCTCAGCAAGTTCGTTCGTTCGTACGAACAAGTGGCCAACTCTGGTGACGGAGTTAGTTAGCAAGTTAGCTGACATGTAGTAGTGGGATTACTTGTTAGATAACTGACGAAATGTGGAATGTAGGTGAGCAGGTTTCATCGGGGATGTGAAATCTCGACTTTATCGAGATGTGAAATTAACAGCAATTTTATTATTAGCTTTATGTTTTCGCATCTGCAGTTACTAAAAACAATAATTGAAAAAAAAAACGGCTTTGACTAGCGCCACCTATCGGATCCAACTTAGATAAGAACCATCCAGCTTCCATAAACACAAATAGAATATGTAAATAGAAGATCAAGGCACTATAGAAAATACATATTTATGAATTTTATAAATCTTTATACTCGTAGTTGTGAGTAGCGCGTTTATGTCTTTTGTATGAAAAATCTAGAATGTTTTTTTTATTTATTTTTTTAATACAGAGAACTTTAACATAATTAGGATAACACTTTAAACCACGAAGGTTTATCTTGTGCTATCGTGAGTCACTCTAAACACAAATTAAAAAAGGAGTTCGTATGAGCTAGTGGCGAACTTTTGTGATTTAATTTCAATCCCATTAAAGACCTCCATGGCTAAGTGACTATAATATGACTGAGTCTTTATAAAAAAACTTACTATTGTGAGTGAAAAAAAAACAGGTTCACAACTTAATCGATTGTGGCGAAGACCATGTTCTTGATAGATCGTTCAAGTTAAGCGAGACGTTCTGCGTCTTCACAATTTGGATGGGTGGCTGAATTGGTTAATTACTCCAGCTCGATCGTTGAATCAATGATGGTTTGATTCTCGTCTACATCAAACTTTTTGATAAGGTTTTAATTTTCAATGTACTTAGTAAGCCGTGTTGGCCAAGTGGATAAGTACTTCGACTCTCGATCCAAAGGTCGTGGGTTTGAATCCGGCCGTGCATCAATGGATTTGTGGAATGTTATGCACTTTAACACGAGCTTTAAACGGTGAAGGAAAACATTGTGAGGAAACCGACTAGTCAGTACCCGTATTGACCATTGTCTTTCCTGTGGATATGGCCGGCTAAGCTGAGAGGATGGTTTAGGTGCTGGGCAAGTCTCCATCTCAACAATGTCCCAGGCACTACAGTGTCCCATAACTGTAGGCAAAACTTGCCTCCTGACTCGGTATAAATCATCTAGTAAAGATGTTAGCCTGAGTTTTAAAGTAAGCACTAAGTTCGCAACGTTATGCATGATTAAACCAATCACACAAGTACCTATTGGGTAATGTACTCCGTGGTACCTACGTAATTGTACGGTTACATGGTATGGAGGCTTAATTGTCGGTTTCGATCGGTAAGGGAGTTTACGTAATATAGTGTAGGGCTGTCTATGTCGTTAAGTGGTTTGATCTTTATAAATGAATCAAAACAATGATGTGGGAATGAACCAAATATTGAGACTTACCTCTTACTACCCATTACTTAAATGCCTAACGGCCGGTTTCAATATTAAACTTACGAATTATCGTAGATTGATCGCCATAGACTTTGTTTAGACAACAAAAAAATTAGGACACTTTTTGACAGATAACAATGTTACTATGGCGACAGATCAACGGTTATTAGTAAGTTGAATATTGCAACCCGGCATAAATAGATCTGAAAATAAACGATTCCTTGAGAGTGGTATTAGACATTTTCAAATCAAAGTGGTAAGTTTTCGTGAGTAATTTCCCGTAATTCCCGTATCTTACGAAATTTAGATCGGTTTGATACAATTAAATTAGAGAGTAAATTATAAAAAAAAAATTATATGCGCTTTAACACGAGCTTATAACGGTGAAGGAAAACATCGTGAGGAAACCAGTTAGCTCTCTAATAGCGTCGATGGGCTTGCAACCTGTCACGTATGGAAAGTTAACTTCTGCAAAAAGTGGGTATGTACCAAATATGTATGTATTTGGACATACCTCTGACTACCCCCTTAGACATTTTCGAAAAGATCTAAAAAAATTGCCTAATGATCTGAAAGAAATGTTTACCGCTCCCGGGATACAGTCGTGATCATATTTCATTTCAGATCTGAAAAAAAACGGTTCCTTGAGAGTGGAATTAGACATTTTCAAATCAAAGTATTATTAGTTTTTCGTGAGTAATTTCCTGTAATTCCCGTATCTTACGAAATTTAGATCGGTTTGATAAAAATGTAATTATATAGAGAGTAATTTTTGACGACCTCTGTGGCGCGGTGGGCGAAGGCCCGCCTGAGACGCGGAGGTAGCGGGTTCGATCCCCGCCACGGGACAAATATTTGTATTTTCTACAGATATTTGTTCCGGGTCTGGATGTTTTTCTATCTATATTATGTATGTATTTACAAAAAAAAAATATCTAAGTAGTATATCAGTCATCTGGTTACCATAACACAAGCATTTAGTTGCTTAGCTTGGGACTAGATGACGCCGTGTGGAATGTCAAAGGATATTTATTTATTTTTGTGTGTTGGATAGAAGCTCACCTCGTAAAGAGTCCAGTATTGGTAAGTCCGTACTTGGTCTCCCCGGCTCTGATGTATATCTTGCAGGCGTCGTGCTGCCGACAGCACGTGTCCGTGAAGAAGAACAGGCCCAGGTCCCCGGAGCGCGCCTGCGCAGAGTGCCCGTCGCCGCACCATACCGTACCTGGAGAAGAAAGAAAGAAAAATCATTTATTCTTTTCAAAGGGCTGGTGCTTACCTCGGACCAAAGACGATTAATATCTAGAAGACAGACAAAGGCCATACACAAAATCGTAACCCTGATCCCGCAGTACCAGATAGCCTGGAAACTTAGTAGTAGGTAGCAACAATATTCATTATAAAAATTTTTTTAGATAATTTAACTAGAAAGTAATTGAAATTTCTTGGATAAAATTGATGTTTTAAAGTTTCCAGGCTGTCTGGTACGGGTTACGATTTTGTGTATGGCCTTTGTCTGTCTTCTATTAAGATATTTATATTTATTTTTATTTATTTATATTTATAGAGCACTCTACCTGCGGTCGGTGACCTGAACTCTGTCTTCTATCTTTAGTTAATATTTTGGATAGAATACAGAGTTCCTTTTATTTATTTAGTTGTTTAGGTTAAGAAGTGTAGATATTTTTTGTTCCTGTGTGTTTCTTTGTTCATTAAGTTTAATAACAGTTGATGTTCTTCTTTTTCAATACTTTATTCTGGTAGGACCTCAAGGATCGCATCAGTATCGTCCTACATGCTAGGTGATTCTAATGTTCCAACGCGACTCCCTACACCAGGGAAAGAATCAGGCAAGAACCTGGTGGTGTGGGCAAATATAAAAAAGTACATAGAACCTACTTAAAGAACCTCCTTCTTTTTTTTTTTTTTTCAAACACTAAACTAAGTTGGTATAGGTAATAATTAGATAACAAACATTACAAAATACAATTTTCGGTTCAATAATTCTATTTTTTTTCAAAAACTTTAAAATTTTTTGATTTCTTAACAGTTTGATTCGTCGAATACTTTATCATCATTTACTAACCTGGATAAATCGCCTGCACTTTATCCTTGAAGGCGTCGACCACAGAAGTGGCCACGTTTGCCACGCTGCTGACGCTGGAAGCCACACTGGCCACGAACCCTCGGTCTGTGTCCAGGGATCCATTCTCCTTCGGCTCCATAAGTTGATTCAGTGGCTTGGCCAGCCCCGTGGAGATGGTCTTCAGGATGCCTCGACCAAATTGACCTAGAAAACAATAAAACAATTGAAAATTATTCCAACAGGCTGTGTCGGTCTCGGTCTCCGTTCTCCGGTCTCGGTCTCGGTCTCGGTCTCGGTCTCCGTCTGACCACCGTGGGACCGCTGGTAGGTATAGTGTGAAGGAGCCATTAGGCTGTTCTTAAAACGTGTTTTTTTAGTCAAAATGTTTTTACACATATAAACAAAATATATTATCATTTTCTTATTTTAAATTACTTATGTAGGATTATAAAGGTCGTCTACTGTATCAGTGAGGGAAATCTTAAAATATTTGAGATCAAATCAGAAATTTCAAGGTTTGTAACAATGCAACGTTGCTACCACAGAATTCACAGAGGTATGTTTGTGTTGCCACGTGTCTCGATTTGCGCGAGATGTCCCAATTTACAGGAGGACAAAATATTCCCGTTTTTTTTTATACTTAAAATGTGCATGTGATTAGTCTGTATTACCTATTTCATAATTCGTCATAAGCTTAGCCGTTATTCATAATGGACTTGCAAGCTTTCAAGAAAGAAAGAAAGAAGAAATCGTATTTCAGTAGGTAAGAATCACTTTCTTATATACTAGATGATTGTACTGCCTTGTGTCAAGAGCCCTTGTGGCTGCCATCTCTTTTGATAGACATAATTGAACGACAAAAAAAATCTAATACAAGTCGTGCTAATTTGACAGTTAAATATGAATGATGGGGTTAATCTTTAATTAATTTTGATAGACATCTTCAAGAAAGGATCTAAAAATTTCCTATCGATCTGAAAAAATAGTCAACCGCTCTCTGGGATACAGTCGTGATCATATTTTTTTTTTATTTTTCATTTAATTTTGATAAAACTCTTTAATTATAAAATATAGTTTTTTAAAAGTTTTTTAAAAGTTTTTTAAAAGCTTTAGTGATGTGATCGAAATTTGGCATTTCAGACCTCGCAACACTGTTATTTGTGAGTTTCCTAAGTTTACGCTGCATTGCAATGTGCACATTCCTACAAATATTACGAAAATCAGCTTTCTCTAAAACCAAAACATCTCTTGACGATGTGCTTAGCCGTTCTTGAACATAAATATAATGCGTTGAAACATGCGTTTAGCATCACCTAGCATGTACATGAGTACAACAATTTGAAGTGATCCTTGGGGTCCTTAAATAAATGGTTATTTTGTTCTTTCTTTCTTACCTAGACGCCCTTTCAATCTATGTCGAGGATTGATAAAAGTTAAATGACCTATTTTCACAGATTATTTTATGATTAAGACCATCTCACAAAACAACAACTCTTGCACACAACCAGTATTGTCCAAAACAGTTGTTGTTATTCTTGTGTAACTTGAGCAAGGCTACCGAAATCTGATGCTGAGATAAATATTGTGTTATGGTCGTAAAAACTTTACAACTGACTTACGATAATGTGAGAATGCTCTCGAACAATAGCTATGTTAATTTTGTAGACTTGCAACTGCTTGCGACTTCGTTCACGTGTTGCATATGCATGTATTATGTAATTTTGGCGATGGATGGCGGGACGAACTCGACGAGTACTCCACCAGCTGGCTGACAGAAGCCCTACACCGAGGCGAATGGAAAAAGGGAGGGGAGGCCTTTGCCCAGCAGTGGGATCCAGTGGGCTATTTGGATTAGATAGATGTAATTTTGGAGAGAGAGAACCCATGCCTATTGTATGCAATTAAATGATAAGTGATAATGTGAGTCAAAAACTAATTGGGGGAGAATAAAAGCAGTGGGAAAAATATAGGGAAAAAAGGAACCCGCGGCTCAGTCAGCTCATAGAGTGACCTTAAAACCCAGGTCTTAACAGTTAGTTACCATTATCATTATCAAATTATAAAAAATTAAGAACATTTAGTTTTAGTAAGTACTCATTTAGTTAAAAAAATCAACATATAAGCGTTTTCTCCAATAAAGATGTAAAGATTACATTTCGAAAGCTCGAATAGAGAATTCAACACGTACCCAAACCTCCATTTTCCTCTCTGCTTCTCAATCTCTCTGCTTCAAGAGCTTCATTCTGTTTCTGCATCCTCTTAAACAGGTCATAAATACTCTTCGGCACCACTCTCTCTGCCACTGTCTCCATCACACTCTCGACCACACTGCCCGCTAGTCCGAATAGCACTGATATAGCGTCTGTCTTTGGGGCAGTAGTAGGCACCACGTCTTTGTTATCGTAGTAATCTTCAGGAACATCTTCTAAATCATCTGTATCTAGTTCTGTGAATACAGGCACGTCATCTTCTTTGCTGTCTTCTGTGATATTCAATTTTGTTGTATTTTGTTCTTGTAGTTTTGTGTCTTCTATATTTTTAGTGTTATTTGGTAATGTAGATATGTCTTGATCTGTTATATCTGTGCCATTTACTCTCTGTGTAGTGTTCTGAATTATAACGTTAGTTTTATCGACAATACTAGCTTTTGAACTACTAATTGTTTCATTTTTTGGTTCTGCAGTAGCATTTACTTTGTGTTCTTTAACTTTGTAAGTTTTTACATCTAAGTTAGATTCTGTAGTACTATTTTCTTGTTCATTCTCAGTAGTTACATCAAATTCTGTGACATAATTTGGAGTTGACGGTAGCGCCACAGTCTCTTCAATTGTTACTTGTATCTTTTCGGTTGTTGATAGAGGAATAACTGTCAAATCCGGCTCAGTCGTACTTTCCATTATACTTATCAGTGGATCTTGTGTTGTGCTGAGTAGTTCTAAAGGTATAACTCTAAAGTCTTCTGTTGTTGAATCATCAATACCTTTAATATCTCTTCTATCGTTTTCTGCATCGCTAATTATTTTTTCTTCAAGCTTATTAACTCTACCATCTTTCACTATAGTATACTTAAGTTTATTCTTATCGAAGTCGTTGGCATGCCACGGCACCATGCCATACTTCTTGTTCACCTTAAACGTGTATTCTTCGTCAAAGTCGATAATGTTGTTGTTGACTTCATTGTCCTCGTTGGTGATGACGGTAGTGGTGTCAATGGATTTGGAGAGACAGAGAGGGAAACTTAGAATTAGTATGGCACTGAAGAAAGAGAACATTTTCTTCCTCACGCGATGGTACATTGTAGGTTATCCATCTGAAACAATCGTATAGATTATATTAATTTCGAAAGGAAATACAAAGTTAACAGCGAAAAACAACTCATCAGGGTGTTGATGGAGGCCGCAGCCAAAAACTCTGTCACTATTGTCTGCTTGCTCGTAAGATCTTACTTAATTAGCAAACCTTTTCACTACTGTCTTACATAGTTTCCTAGGAACTGTTGCAACTGATTACTTAACCATCGGATGTGTGGTAATGATGCGCTTCCAACCAATTATGCATGTCGACGTGTGGCTAAGTGCTTAGATTGTTTGCTCGATTTTGTGCAGGAAAGCCTTCCTTAAGGTGCCTGTACGGGTGAAACTAGCGCCGCCGCCTATATTAATTTATTATTACGTTGAACAAAGTAATTTTAAAAAACTAAATGTTCAGTTCGTGAAACCTATCATAAGCTTTTTTTAATACCTATGTAATAGTTTATTTTGTATTACTGTACTTATCTAACTTACAGTTACCTAACCTCAACTCGACTGTGTACAGTTGTATTTTAAAAAGGGCCCTGTTATATAATGACATGAACAAAGGAACATCATTAGTCCACTGTAGCTGCCGACAAAGCATCGAAATAATTTAACCGAAATGGTGACAGTGCTCAACTGTCATCATTATGTTTAAATTATTTCGAAACCTTACACTATGGGTCCCATTTACAAAGCATTTGTGGTCCGTATTCAAAAACTATTATATAGATAAACACATCAAACATTAAGTACACTTAACTCATATTTTCTCGTAACTGTTGGCAAATTGACTAGGGTTTTAGAATATTTATTATAAAACATAATGCAAACGGGTATTTACTCGTATCACGAATTTTACCTTTAAGTCTTCCCGTGACCACGGCTGGTGCAATCCGGTCGAAACGTCGGGTGAATATTAAAGGTAAAATTCGTGATAAATACCCGTTTGCATATGTTTTAGAATATTGCATAAAACGAAATATTTTCACGACTGTATAGGTACCTAAGACGCGGCAGACATTTCTTTCAGATCTTTTTGTTTACGGTTTTAACGGGTGTATACACAAAAATAAACTTAAAAATTCACCTTTAAAAGGATCAAAGTGATCCCACTGAATACTATCGTCTTCTTTTTGAATACGGGGTCTTATTACGCGAACAATAGAATTACATAAGGCTGTGGCGCTCATCCGCATTTCTAGATAAACTATAAAACCTTGTCACAATACTGTCACAGCTATTCAATTAAGTAGAAGACACGCGGTACGATTTTATGTAAATATGGCTATCTGGAGTTCAAAAACACGGTAAAATAACTTTTTTTTCATCAACCTGAGTAATTTCACATAATATAAGTGGGTATATTATAGACCATCATCATTTACCTTAAAAAAACCAGTTGAGGATTATTGTAAATGATCTTCTATATAGATCAGGTAGCTCAACTGATAATCAAGCTTCTTACAAAAAAAACATCATAGGTAGTATAAGCCCAAACTGCAAAATATTGTTTTTAATTGTAAATATTTGATTCAGTAGGTATCTTTATCTTGTTTGGGAAGTGTAGCTGACCTGTTTAACTGGCCTTGAAGTGTTCAGGTACATAATAACATGTCTCTAGGTTACATAAATACCTGAACAAAACAAGTTCAAGGTCTTATTGCATTATAGATTGAAAAATTAGTCTATTAATCATTCTTGGAACCGGATTGACTTCTGGTAAGAATTTTGTTTATTTGTGAATCATGCTGATTGCTGGGCCTGGTAGGTACCTACTTGGACGTATTCTCGTAAAATTTTAATCAATATCCTGGAACATTTCACACAGCGTCATCTAATCCCAAGCTAAGCAACTTTGTGTTATGGTAACCAGATGATTAACTGAATACCAATCATCACCGTCACGGAGAACCGTCCAGCACGGCCAACATGGCTTCCATCGTTTATTAACCGACTTCGGAGGAAGAGGTTCTATGTACACTGCATTTTCTTTTTTATACGAGTATGTTCCGATTTCAAAAAAATATTTTTTTGATTAAAAATTTACGAACCGAATTACCTACATCTCGATAAAAAACCGAAAGTGCAGGAAATTGCATTCAATAAGAATTCAAAAGTTTTTTTTTTAAATTGCCACTTAATAAAGTCGATTAAGTATTGAGCCATTTCACTTATATTAAGCTCCCTCCGAAGGTCCCTCGAGCCCATATTGCGCCATCGCCTTGACATCTACGCTGGTCCGTTTGTTGACATGATGCTGCGGTCTACAGTTTCACAATACGACCGTGAATAAGATCTCTTCTCTTCTTTGAATAGAGCAATAAGTAAATGCCAGTAATTCGCCAACTGAGATCTTACTCGGGATCAACGAAACGAAGTTTCGTGACAATTTTCGGGGTCAGCTTATGTTGGTGGATACTGAATTCATAATAGTTCACAAACATAATTGGAACCCGAAAACTGTCACGAAACTTCGTTTTCGTTGATCCCGAGTAGGTACGGCCTCTGTGGTCACTTTTGGACTTTATAAAAATCATATTTTATCTGTGCTACAAATTAATTTGAGACAAAAACAATATTATTTTTATTCTGACACTTTATAACATAAACAAATCACAAATAAGGTAAAGATAATTCGAAGATATTTATAAGACAGTCAGTGGCATGTCCAGTATTGAATTTAGTTAACATTGGCTCTACTTTTTTCTAGTCCAATGTAAATCATTCCGTCTGTCTGTCCAACAATAGTCTCTAGCATTGACATACAACGTTGCACAACAGTTTATTTGTAATAACATTGTTGTGTATAAAATATAATAGAAATCGTGTTGCCTAACTGAACGTCCGGTCCGCATATTAGATGAATAAACTTTGTCCAGTTTATCATATCAAATCAAACATAAGAAAAAAAAAAAAATCTACGGGTTGTTCCCAAAGTACTCCACGTTCTGTTCCCAAAGTACTACTTACTCCCCGAATAAAATGTTGTTTTTTTTTAGTTTAATTCTACTCCACTCTGGTTGTTCGAAAATAACTATCTATACATTCGTTCTCAAACTACTCCAAACATTTAATATTAGACATTAGTAATGTACCTAAATAATACTGATTTTTTCGCATTTTACTCCCTTGGGAATAAGGCTAATCCTACACCTACCTAAAACAAAACATATTTTAGTTCTCATTTTCATCTAACAAACGAGCTAATCTCGGGCTCGGATCCCGTCGAAGTCATAAACTTTTAGTAATATTTTTCATTCATAGTCATTATTTATAACGGGGTCAATCTAAACCGCAAAAAACACAAAAGTAATTCGATAAGTCACAGCATTGATCTTAAATCTATAACTAACCGCAATATCAATATAATATATCTGTGAGTAATCAACCTGTTACCCACACAGTATTACATACGTAAACAAGGTAAAGTATCTCAGTTACCCACACAGATGAATTACAATGGCTGTGTCGAAATTACCTTCACTTTCCGTGGGGTATCGGATATCAAACGATATAGTATAATGTTACCAGATTTTGATAAAATTGATTCATGAAACTAAATAATATTTTTATTCTTTGAAATAACGGGGTTTGTAAGTAATATACTAGTGGCAATTCGGAGTGTCGCAAAAGCTAAAATTAATGCCATCCTTTTTATTCCCATCGCTATGAAAGGGACGGCAACATTTTTGGTTAGTTAAGTTTAGCTTTTGCGATACTCCGAATTGCCACTAATGTACGGAAGCTTTGAACAATTGAGAGTTCCTTGGATCCATTCTTTCTAGAACTCTTTAAATCTCTATTGATTGACATTATTTGTGTGATAAAAAAAAAGAGTTCTCTAAAATAGTTAGTTAGTCTAGAATAGTTTCTATATTTGAAAATATGGAACCTCATTCATACATTTTCTTTTGATTGACTTTATTTGAGTGATAAAAAAGAAAACGTTCTCTAAAATAGTTAGTTATAATAGAGTCTAGAATAGTTTCTATAATTGAAAATATGGAACTTTCATACATACAATTTTATCTAATTAAAACTTGATTTTCAAAAACTTGTTTTTTCGAAACCAAAAATTATATGCATAATAAATATTTCACAAGAAAAATATAAATACCCTCTTAATTTCAAGTTTAAACTATCACGTTCTTTTGTGAAATCATAAATATATTCAAATCTATTATATAACCTTGAAAATGATGCGTAAATAATAGATTTCTCATCGAACTTTCGTAAAGGTCAATTTCGTAATTTAACTTTGACCGAAAAATATATGATTCAAATTATAATTTTAAAATAACTTTAAAATATAAGTTCCTAATAAATAAGCATGATTGTGTCGACATGAGGCATGTCTAAAAACATTTATACCATGCCCATTTAACATTATCTAATATTTATACACACACAATTAGTGGCAATTCTGGATGTCGCCAAAACTTAACTAAAGTAATTTGACAGCACTAAAATTGATGCCATCCTTTTTATTTTGACCGTTATAAAAGGGACGGCAACATTTTTAGTGCTGACAAATAGTTTATTTAAGTTTCGGCGACATCCAGAATTGCCACTACTATGAATTTAAAAAGCCCTCGACACTTAATTCCCCTTTCTACGATGACAAACTGACATTATGAATATACAGACACACAGATGAAGACATAATCTATTTTCTGGCCAAGTCCCACGATTTGTTTTGCCGAAGGGCACCGTAGGAAACAATAATGTGCACCATGGCCACTAAACGCGTCAAAGGGTTTATACAATGTATAAATCACACTATCACACTAATCACAATAATATTATAAAGGTGAAAGTTTGTGTGTGTATAAGTTTGTTACTCTTTCACGCTCAAACGGCTTGACGGACTTGACGGGACGGATTTGAATGAAATTTGGTACCAGAAAGAAAAAAAAAAAGAAAAAATTGCTGGATTAAAGAATAGGCTACTCTTGATGCCAGTATTCCCGCGGGAACGGGAACTATCACATCGGGTAATGCCGCGGGGCACAGCTAGTTTACTATGATCTGTGCAATCTGTGAAAAAAATTTAAAATAAGCCCAATTTTTGCTAATAGTGCACATTCTCCTTTTCGTGACGGACAAGCCCATCGTTTCATTTGAAAGCTAACCGTTGCAAATTGTTAATTGCTCTCTCATTATGTTGGCGTGTGAGCTTCTACCTTGGCCATGACTTTTCAATGCTACGCCTCTAATTGTTGGCTTCTAAATACATTTATTGCAACAGTCATCATCATAAGTTACGCAGACTTTTGGAAAATGAAATTAAAAAGTCTCTTGGAAATCAAAAGAAATCGTAGGTATGATTTTTTTTGGCCAACAGAGAGATGAGTGAATGTTAAGATGGATGTGTGGAGTGACGCGAATGGACAAGATAAGGAATGAGTACCTACCTACATAAGAGGAAGTGTGAAAGTGGCTCCAGTGAATGAGGAGTAATAGGTTAGCTTGGTATGGTCATGTTATGAGGAGGGAAGAATGTCACGTTACTAGAAGAGTGTTAGATATGAATATGGATGGATATAGGTGTAGAGGTAGGCCAAAGAAAAAATGGATGGACTGTGTGAGGGATGACATGAGTAAGAAAGGAGTAAGTGCTGAGATGACGTCTGATAAAGGGAAATGGAAGAAGAATACATGTTGTGCCGACCCCACATAGTGGGATAAGGGCAGGAAGAAGAGAAGAGAGATGAGTGAAATGTACGTTTGTTTCAATTATATGTTTTAGACGCATATTTAGGTATTGTCCTTTCCATCACAATCGCTTGTCATGTCTAGAAATTAAAGGCCATGTCTCGTACATTAGATCTTGCTATTTTTAACTGACCTCGCATTCAGAAATAGATAAATGATGCTTTTAAGCTTCAACGGAAGTAGGAGCTCGTTTGAGCGGAAGCTATGATACAACCTATGATGCTGTCACAGCTATCAAAAAACTTACACAAGGCTTTATTAATTAATACCTTGAACTTGTTAAACCTGTTACTTTTAGGATATTTATGAATGTTTAAAACCTGTTAGATTTCGGACCTAACTCATCCGCTGTTTCAGCGGCCTTTATTTGGTCGTGTGTCCGCTACTTACATGCGTATTTGTTATTTTTTGTTTTGTTTGAGGTATATTTTATTTTATTTTGTTGCTTGTAATTGTAAATAGTCTTTTCCTCTAAGTTGTATTTTTTGTCTTTTTTAATAGTACCTAACTGATCTCATCTTTAGAATAACGCCTTAGGTTAAGTGCCTGTAATGTTATTTTAAGTGAAATAAATAATTGTCTAATTGTCTAATTGTGACAGTCTGGCAGTGTTACTAAATACCTCCAAAATGAAATGGTATGTTTAAGCACTAATAGCAACAGGCACTATATATAATATAATACTTACATATTTTTATAATAACATAATATTATGATAAATTGCTATACTTACAATGTAAAAAATATGAAGTTGATTCACAACCTGAGTTTGTATTAAGTTCTTTGTATCTGGTAAAACAAGCCCTGATTATTGTCTCTAAAGAAAGAAAAATCATTTATTCCGGTAGGACCTCAAGGATCAGTTCAGTTTCGTCTTAAACCATAAGGAAGGCATTTAAAAATAAATGAATCAAACATTACGTTTGTGAATATCATCACAATCATACAGGCAGTAGGTCAAATTGTATTAATTTCCTTAATTAAAATACTTAAATAATTTACGAAAGTATATTTCATAGCTTTTACTTTGTTCGACTGGCTTCCCACTGAAGCTTGACTATTTAGATTATTTTAGATTGTTAGGTAAGGGATCGCTTTTAAAAAAAAGCTAGGCCCACACCACCAGGTTCTTGCCTGATTCTTTCCCTGGTGGTGTAGGGAGTCGCGTTGGAACAGGCATTAGAATCACCTAGCATGTAAACGAAACTTAAGTGATCCTTGAGGTCCTACAAGAATAAATGATTTTTCTTTCTTTCTTTCTTTCACGAGTCTATTATAAAAGTATTATGAGAATATTTGTATTCGAATTAAATATACTTACCTACCTACTAACTTTTAAAAATATAATTCTCAAAATACTTTGTAAAAGATCTTTAGATAATCTTATAAGATTCTAATAAGATTTTCAAAAATATTTGGTGCGCTCGGATACCGTAAAAGTGTTAAGGTGCCTGTATGGGTAAAATATAATAGGTAAAATAGGCGGTGGCGCTAGTTTCACCCATACAGTCACCATATTATATGTCGTGATCGAGTTTTGTTCGAAAATGAAATCGGCAGGCTTATTACGTATTTACAACAGTAAAACAACAGCAACGATTTTTTTGCATTATAATAGCTAATTCGTATTTCAGATTTCCATAAATGGAAATCCGTGGTCTCTGCCTACCCCCATGGGAAAGAGGCGTGATTGTATGTACCTATGTAGTATGTATGTATTCGTATTACCTATCTTAATAACAAAACTTTTAATAAAATATCAAATGAACGAGCGAAACAGCGCGCAAAATCCAGTTTTACATCTTACTTAACACATTTAATTATAGTATAAATTGCAAGTGTGAAGTTACTTCATGGAGACCTACCTAAGTAGGTGTTATATAATACCATGTTTCTTGCAGTTGACACATACAAACAAACCTTATTTACACCTATGAAATAGATAGTAGCTAAGCTGCAATTCGTATATTTGACACACAAAATATATTGAGACTTTTTTCGCAAATACCTATATCGGCAGGTTTTATATTAAACCTTTTGGGGTTGAAACCCTGTGGTCAGTAGGGTACGGGGGCCAACACGTTTTCTAAAATATTTCAGGGCGTCGTCTGGTCGAAGACCAGGCCATCTATTTGGCTCAACGGATCAGGATTGCTATTCAATGCGGTAATGCTGCCAGTGTCTTAGGCACGCTTCCGTCTGGCAGTGGCTTGGATCAGTTCTGCTACCTATAGATCGTTTACAACAATCCTTAGGTGGCTCTACTGGTTCTTATTATTTTTTACTTACACTTACAAGATTCCTACAAGTGATCACGTCACGACTGGTAGGTATGCCACGTCGGAAAAGACATTCTAGAAATTCTAGGTTCATACTTTACTAGCCAAAAACTTAAAACTGAGGTCATTGCACAAAATATCTATCCTGAACCTACCTGAAACAGCATCAGTTGCTAAGGTCAAATGTCACAATATCACTTGCGAAAAGTTTAACAAACTTTTTAAGTCAACTTATGAACACATTCAAAGTCACTTTTTATCACTTTAACTACTTTATCTGTGCTTTAACTTAATTTAATCTTTATAAGATTTTAATTAAATTAACCATAAAAATTTAAATCACGAACACAGTTCAGTCCATTTTCCATAGAGTAAAAAATTGTAATTAAAAAAGAACGAAACGCAAACTATTTTCCCGCGCAAATATCTAAGATGGCGCGCGCGCGGTTCGCTCGCTGCTGTATTATGGACAGATTGAAAGGTAGCGGGGCGGACTGGTGTTACAAATCGTACATAATTTTAATAATTATGCTTAGGTATTGCTTTCCAAGGCCATTGCTTTGTAGTGTTTTGTTTTTAGAAATTATCCGGAAGACTTCGGCGATTTGATTTCTCTGGGCTAACTGATTAGATATTTATCTAAGTAGGTACCTAATGTTGGATCTGTCTCTGAAATACCCCGAAAAAAATAACAAGCCTGCACAAGTTTAACAAGTGCATCGGTGGCACTCAACGGTCGGTGGGTTTAAGTTTCAAACGTTTTTAATTTTGGAATAGGTAATTTGTTTTTCTCATCGTTTAAATTTCAATGAAGAGGCTAGGTTAAGCGTTTTAGTTTTAATGCGATGATCCGCAAAAGAACATCGTCCATGATGGGTCGGGTGCGGAGCAGTGCCTGGGCGCTTTTGCACTATCCGGTTTTATCAGTAGGTACCTACTCCGGCCCTCCTCTAACACCACGGGTTAGAAATAAGTCCCTACCTATGCTACTAAGGGCGTTGTCAATGTTAGTTTGTAGGTAAGTATTTTTAATATTGTACGTCCGAAAAGGGCAAACTGTTTCTACTTTTTATCTAAAACAAACCTTCCATCCTTGTAATCATTCAACAGTTTTACAATAAAAAATTATCTTGTCTTATCTTATGTTGTCAGAAGGTCCAGACTCAGCTTTAAGCAATCTTCACGAGAGTGGTGCCAGGTGAAGAAGCGCTGGAATATGAGTCTGTACCCTTAGTGCTCAATTTTAGAAATCTAGAACGGTGTATGACTCCTGGCTGGTCGTGTCGCAACGGTCACGCTCCGCCGCCGTCGACCTTAGCGGTGCTAATCGTGGCTGATCTGACCACCGTAACTTCCGCTAATTTAATCAACATTGGCTAATAAATCTCATTTTGATCACCGGTTTGACGGTGGACAATTAGATCCTGGATTGATGAGTAACTAAATAACTTCTGCAAAGTGTGGGCTTGTATCAAATTATTTATTTTGGGTTGACATAAATAGTTCGTATTTAACCATTGTATTTCCTTTGTTATAGTTTAGCTGAGCGGATGGTAATAATTCTTTTCTAAAAATGTCTCTGGCGTATGTCGTGTCCCGACAGGGTAACAAACACACTTACACACACACACACACAATATTTCACCTTTATAATATTAGTAGGATAGTATTTAAATCTAATTTATACATTTTGCCACTATCTGATACGACCATACATACATCGCACTATTACCTAATTCAAAGGCATAATAGTGGCAATTCGGCGTGTCGCAAAAGCTAAACTAAAGTAACTAAAATTAATGCCATTCTTTTTATTCCCTTCGCCATGAAAGGGACGGCAACATTTTTAGTTAGCTAAGTTTAGCTTTTGCGATACTCCGAATAGCCACTAATGCCCTTTTGACCGAGCCCTTTTAAAACTTCTATTATAACCGTTACAAACATCATCTCATCGTAATTTAAGGCAACCAAGAAGATAATTACGAAATGATTGCGCACTGATTGCGATGCACAATTAAATTTAGTGGTCTTAGCTTAATGTACCTACTTGATGTGGGCATTTTATGCAGGTACTTGCGCAACAATCCCTTTAAGCCCTGATTGCTGTATTACGCAAACCAAAAATTTATCACAAGCCTCTCTTAACTGGCTCTCTGGAGCTTGACTATTGATTGCAGATGGATCACGGAAAAAAAACTGTCTGTTGCCATGATTAAACGCCTTCAAAAAAGGAGGAGGTTCAATGCTCCACTGTATGTTTTATTTAAATGAAAACTTCTTTAGGCGTTGGCTTCTATCATTTTCTGAGATGGGAATAAACCAATGAACTCGCGGCACTGTTACCACCGACACCTCTGTATAAGTTGACGAATAAATACAATCGTAACTGTTCAAGTTTTCACTTCTGTCGGCACTCCGCTGTTTTTTTATGTAGGTAATGTTCATATTGTTCATTCACCGATTATTCCGTCAATAGTGGATTGATTTTGAAAAATATTTCTTTGTTGGAAGAGTAAGTAGGTATACCTACGTACTTCGAGGTAGTCCTATAAAAAATAATTGATAATCTGATTAGGATCTTTGGAGTCGTGAACAGAAATGCACTTGTTTGGGTGCTGTTCACGAAAGATTAGGAGTACATTACAGTACAGTACATTACATTTTTATCATATAAATTAATAATAATGGGCACATTATGCGGAAAATCCGTCGCTGAACTAACGTCGGTGTGTGCACGTTATTAGTTATTTCAGAAAATTCGAAGGTCCTTGACGGAATTATCGTGAAGCGTGGCGCCATTTTATCTGCTTTGGTGGTTAAAACATGGCCGTCACAAAGAACGGAATATGTTTTAAGGAGCACGATCTTATAACCTTGTGCTCGTTTCAGCTCCACGTTCACCATGATCGTAAGGACAATGCAGATCCTTGTCTTGGTCTAAATACTTCAGAATTATTCTGAATGATTTATTTCGATTTATTTATGCACGGATAATGGATGTCTGACAATAATAAAAATATCGAAAAAAGACCATTTTGTTTAATATTATTTAATGACAATAAATTACTAATTTTATGCACAACCTACATTAATTGCTATTTAATATGGCGTTAAAATAATAAATATGACATCTAATTAGGTGAGACAAATCATAAATCAATTTTAATTATAAGATTAATAGCTTGAAATCAAGTTTTAGTTTATAATTAAAATATATACAACTTAGAAATAATAATAATGTCTATAATGCCCAAAGAGAAGTCAAAGTTTGGTATAGGTCGCGCCACGTAAAAAGAGCGCGGTCGGGGAAGTAGCGGGGGTATGTTTGTGCCTGTGTTCACTCGCTGACGAACCAATAGCACTCGCTAAATCAATGGTATGAAGTGCGCCGCGTTACCTCTTCACCAATCATCGACCACTGCGCAGTTTGACAGCCAGCGCTCTCTTTACGTGGCGCGACCTATACCTACTCTAATACTATGTTTGTTTGTTTTTTTTCGGGTTCGATAATCAAACCCGATTACAGGCTCCAGAAAGAAATTGAAACAAGAGTAAACAATTCTTGTAACATTATGTCTGAAGTACCTACAGTTTACAGCAAAAGTAAATAATCATTCTTTTTGTGTAGTCGGGTAAATAATAAAATGACTAAAATGACTTGAATCATTAATGAAAACCAAAATTAAATGTACAACTCTACACCAAAACATTTCTACTTGTAAATGACCATTATATTCTGCTCAATCTACTTGACGTAAACGAACTTTAAAACCCTGCTTTTCTTACATTTATCTGCTTTGGTTACTAACAGTACCAATAGAACTGTGGATGTTCTATTGAAACTGTTCTATTATATACCTACAAAACTGTTTTAAGTTATCTGACAAAATATGATGGAAAATCGCCTGAAAACTTTTCATCATCTTTTAAATCAGAATCTTCTAATTCAGTTCTCTCTGTTCCATAATCTAGAGAATTTAGAAACGCTATCTGTTTTCTGTTTAACACTTCATCAGATGCAACTTTAGCCTTTTTCCTTTCATCCTCAACTTCCACTGTTATACTACTTATATTGTCTACATTTATGACTTCAGGTTTTATTGTTGTCGCTGGCTGCGTAGTTTGTGGCGAGGTTATATTAAACATGTTTTCTTCTTTGTAATCTTTTATGTCTTTGTCAAAACTCTCCTCGATCCAATCTAATTTTGTTTTGTTTGAACGAATAGGTTCGTCATCTAACTTAAAGTCCTGTACAAACGTAGTTTGTTCAATTTGAGGTTGTGTTGTAGTGGGTTCTAGCTCATTTGTGGTGTTTATTACTACAGGTAGTATTGGTTCTTCTTCTAAATCACTATTAAAAACTTCATACCTCCTTGTATAGTCTATTGAGCTCTCAAATTTGTCAAAGCCTATTTTTTCTTCAACTTTCACTTCATCACTGATATTTCTGGCATCTGTTGAATTATCTGTTGAATTATCTGTTGAATTATCATATTCATCAAATCTTTTGTAATAAACCGTTTGAGTTGTATCTTCGTCGTTGTTCACAGATTCATCTACTACTAAAGTGTTTTCGTTCTTAGATATATTATCATTATCTTCTTTAGATATTCGTTTGGTGTTTGAGTTGATAAATTCATTGAAATGTCTTAAATTAGATATTGTTCGAGTAACTCTTTGTGTTGTTGGGGGTTCATCAATAACCTTCTTTTTAATTGACTTAATATCTGGTGCATTTTGAATTGCCTCTATAAGCAGGTCTATTCCATCGTTCACTGAAAACAACGTTATTGTTTTATTATATTGAAACTTAAATACACAAACCTCATTATGTTTTAGTGAAAATACCTGGAACTTTATCCAATGGGTAATTTTGCTTCAACAAATGTTGCATTAGCATTAATAAATATTCAATAGCATCGCTTTCTCTCTTCAATTGTCGCTTTCTCCTGCTAGAGTTCAGCGCCTGAGCCAATTCTTTCAACTTCCTAAGGTTTTGAATAATGTTCTTTGAGTATCTATCAATCACTTGTGTGTTATTCAAATCTGTGTCACTCACCTTGGATTTAGGTTTTTCGGTTGTCATATTTTTCTCAACGCCAGTTAGTAATTTGTACATATTTTTCATGAACGTATTTTGAACAATATTATACTTGACGAGCAAATTCTTGATTTTGTTAAAAGCATTTAGTTTCTTCTTCTTATTAGAAAATCGCAAGTTTCGTTGACAGGAATATTTTTTATTGTTTTTGTAAAGAACATTTAGGATGTCATTGAGTATGGTCGCAAATTTACCAACTGATTCTATGAACTGATGTATATTATCTTTGACATAGCTAATTTGCGCAGTCTGAGTTTCCGTTAAGGTACTGTTTTCTTCATAACTTCCTCTCAAAATTGTATCTAACTTTAGAATTTCGTCGTTAAGAGGTTTTTTCGTAGTGCAATTATTTTTGATAACTGGCAATACCATTAGATATAACAAACCTTTTATAATTTTTATTGTTTTAAATATTTTCTCTGTTTCTGCATTCAGATCATGGATTTTGTTTCTAAGTGATATTCTGTTGTATTTATTCAAATAGCAAGCTCCAATATTTTCGCATAAAATCTGTAGTGTCATTGCTTCATTAGTTTGATGACCCGTAAAGTGTTTGCCTTTCTTTCTATTGAATATTTTTTTGAATATATTTCTCAAATAGTTAAATAAACTGAATTTAGTACTCAGTTTTGATGATGATGTCGTATTGTTTTTCAATTCCTTTATTAGACTCTTCAGTAATACTTGTAAACTGCTCACATTACGGCTAGAGTCCGTTGAATTTAACGGAGTACTTAAAGAATCGACGATAAAGTCATTAGGTTTAAAGTTCTTGATTATCTTTTTCAAACTATGTTTTTTTGGCACAAAACCAAAGTTCCTTATTAGATTATCTCTATTATTTTTATTCCTTAACCGTGTAAGGAAGGAACTATCAAGAGTGTACTCATCAAAGCCTCTGTTACTATTGAACTTTGAAATTTGATTTATTTGGATGATGTTATCTCTCAAAATTTTCATCCTCTCCCACTTTTTGTGTTTTAAATCACTGAATTCAGGCTTATTTGAGATTAAAACAAATTCTGTGGTCCCTTTTGCAATCTTTTCTGTTGTATTTTTAATGTTATATCTTTTTTCTGTTATAGATGAAGGATTCAATGTCGCACGATTACTATTAGATACAATAATCGATGTAACTAACTCCGTAGTAAAAGAACGGACACTAGCAGTACTGAAATTGTCCACAGAGTACTTGAAATACTGAGTACCAGCTGTTGTGTTCATGAGTTCATTGATAGTTGATATCTTTTTAGTTAGATTGTTCACAACATTATCTGTAAAATGATCTTCATTAGTTATCTAACGTATTACTAGTATACAGTATTGAGGAAAACCAAGAATAGTCAAGAATACAGCCACACACACGAAAAGAAGGCAATTAACCAGTCGATGGTTAATAATTATGGAATTGATCAATAGTACTTAAATGAATTAATAAGAATCAATCGGATATTTCCAGAAATAAATTATTGCAAATATAGAAACAAATAGGTACGAGTATTCAACAACCGTAATCTGTACATCAACTGCTCCTTAATATAAATAATTGAGTAACACTCACCACTTAAATCTATAGTCGAGTCATTTGGTTTCAATTTATTGCCTTTCAAAGAAAATTTGTTAGAACCGTTTGTATTCGAACCATTATTATTCAAATCAGTTGTACTCGAATTATTTAAACCATTCTTCACAAAATTCTGATTCGTATAAGTTGTATAATGTTTATTTGTGTTCGAATCATTAAAATCGAAGTCTGTAATATTTTTAGTGATTCTTTTAACTGAAAAATCTAGTGAATCTGAAATAATAATATCATTATTACCATTCAGTCAGTAGCATGTCTTGCTCAGATAGAAATACATTACTTATATAATTAAAAATAGTATATGAAGTTACCATTTATTAGGTTAGCCTCATTTAAATCTATAAGACTTAGATCCAGATCTAAAGCTTCCCGTTTCTTCCTTAGGGAATTTATATCGTACCGAGGCATTTTATAATTCTTAAATTTTTTTTTCCTTAGCATGTAGCCTTTAAATTTCCTAGCTTTTTTATTATTCTTATTACTTTTCACACAATTTATTTTGTCGTCAATGCTTCTTTCCACTCTTGATCGGTTTTGAAGCTTTTCCATTTGCTTGCCTAGCATCTTTTGTACAGTGCCCATCATTTTTTTCACGATTTTACGACCAAGCTCTGATTCTTGAGAATCGTTTTCAGATTTTAAGTGGTTTTTTATATATTCTTCGTCAATGACTTCATCTGAGGGTTTGTCTGTCGATGTTGTTACTCGTTTCCTTAAGATATTCTTTTTCGCGGCAGTTATTTTTGGTAGTTCAGTTGTAACGGTCTTTTTGTTTCGATTTTTCTTGACCATGTATTTTTTTGTGTGTGGTTTCCTGGTTGTAGATTTTGGTTTCGGTTTCGGTCTAACCTTGGGTTGGATTTTCGTCTGATTTGGTCGTGGTTTATTCTGTATTTTGTTATTATGGCTCGGTCTTTTATTGTCATTAAGTTTTCTTCCTTTATTGTTAGGTCTTTTAAAGGTAGGTATGTAAGTATTACTAGGATTTTTATTATTATTACTACTTTTTTTACTATTATTACCAGGCTTTTTTCTATTATTACTAGGCTTTTTACTATTATTACCAGGCTTTATATTATTATTACCAAAGGGCTTTTTGTTATTATTATTTTTTCTTCTACTATTTGGCCTTTTTAGAGCTTTTTGAGGTTTGGGAATAGACTTCTTTACACCTTTCTTAGGTTTAGGTGTCACATGGTTCTTCGGAGTAGCCCCTTCCTTGTGGTATACTCTTCTGCTCGGCATACTCTTTGGTAGTGGGTTCTTCTTTTTCTTCTTTTTTTCCTCTGTAATGAAATAGAATGACAAAGAGTATTGATTGTCTAGTTTATCCATTCAGGTTAAGTGTGAATATGTACTGACCTCCATTGCAAAAGCTCAGGATATGGCAATCCCATCGTCCATTAGCGTCACAGTCACATACCGTGCACCCCACACACCAGTCAGCTGAAAATAAAAAATCAAAGTATTATTTCTGACTTTTGCGCTTGCATTAATGAATACCGTTGGTATCATTTAAAATCGTCATTAACGTAAGTCCTCTGAACCTTTTAAAAGCTTATTTATAAACTATTATTTTCCAACCAATATCATGAAACTAATTTGTCCCGCGACAAAGGAACGCGAACAATATTGTCAAGTCTCTGTTAGTGAGGATTGTTGACAGCAACAGCGACGAGAAGTGTCCGTTCGTAAATTACCTGGTGGACATCCATCACTGAAGCTCCCCTCATGAGGTTTGCACTGCTGTGGCAACTGCTTCTTGAAAACTGCAAACAATAACTCTTTCAATTCAGCATTTCTTTTTATTTTGGACATCCGACAACCAATTAAACGATTATTGAAATGGCAATAATTATTGTAGGTATACATTTTAGTGTGAAACCACAGAATAAATAAAGTGCAAAATGTATTTTAGAATTAGATTTACGGTAGATTTAATTTTAAATTTGAGAAAACTTAGAAAAATTTAAGAATATTACAATTTTTCAATATAAACTAAAAGTTTCAATTTCAAAGACTCACAGTCTCTGGTGGCGTCCCGAAAGAAGATATCAGACAGGCTTACGGGACTGCGCCGCACGCGGTTCCTGGGAATAAAACTGCGCATGAGTTTACTAGTTAGCAGAACCTATGGGCGTCCCCATTGACAGGTTCTGCTGGGGATGAACAGCTGGGCATCCTAAGAGGAAATAAAAACACAACTCGTACCCTAAAGGCAACTCCTCGATCGTCAAAAAACCCAAGCAAGCAGCAACTTCCTGCTTGTTGTGACGAAAGCTGTAGATGTAGCCAGGATCTGCTGATTGGAAAGAGTAACCAGATTCAGGGCATTTGTCCAGCAAATGGCTTATTTTAAAGGAGAGAACACATACCTTGAAAGTGGGTCCTCAATCTGGACTCCGCAGTTACTCTCCCGTCGCCTGCAGGCCGCAGTGACAATGCAGATTAAGTAGCCGGGGTCCGCAGCAGTAGTCGGCTTCACACGTGGCTTAATCTAAAGGAACAGAACACATACCCTGAAGGCAGGTCCGCTATCTGATGTATCTGTGCTCCGCAGCTGTTCTCCCTCTTCCAGCAGGACGCGGTGCTGTTTTGACAGAAACAGAGGTAGCAGCCAGGATCTGCAGGTCGGTAGTAGTAGCCAGAATCAGGGCAGGTGTCTGTGTGCTCCAGCACGTGGGCAGGAGAGGTTTTGAGGTCTGAGAACAAACATCATGGTACCAAACTATCGACCCGTGTGGCGCTGTGGGCGAAAGCCCAGGAGGTTGCGGGTTCGATCCCCGCTGCGGCACAAATTTTTGTAATAGATGATTTGCAAAAGAAGTGGAAAGACATGGGGAGACTTTTTCCCAGCAGTGGGACACACTATACCTACCTACGTTATTCAAAAAAAAATATTTACCCAGCAGTGAGACGAAATAGGTTTAAAAAAAATACCAAAGCATCATCGAGGTAGTATTAATACTACCTCGATGCAAAGCAGGTATAAAAAATACCAGGCGATGGACAATACGTTATTATTTTGTCTAAAAATCTATTTCTATAGCATCTATTGCTATATTGGCGCGAAATTACTTTTCCAGTTGTGACTTATGTAACAAAAAAGTAAGTATCTCACAACATTCAAGAACGTGATTTCAATATCCGATTGAATTGCTTTCAATACTTAAAACGTGGGAACCTCTACATTTAGCTAGACAATAGGTGGTATCTAGTTCTCACTGAATCAGCTCCTAATCTATTGTAAACTATTATACCCGTATGACGCCATGTTAGCCGAAAGTTAACAAAACAATAATCACGTTGACGTCAACACATGGTCATAATTCTGTAAAAACGGAATCTGGCAAAGCTGCAATGCAGCATTATAAATGTTGCCGTCCCTTTCATAACGATCGAAATAAAAAGGATGGCATCAATTTTAGTGCTGTCAAATTAGGTTAGTTAAGTTTTGATGACACCAGAATTGCCACTAGTACCTCTGTACTTACGAACAATTTTGTTACAAAAAATATATATTTTCTAGAAGTAGTACCTACTTACCGTTAGCAAAGACAAGGGGAAGCACCAGCAGACACGCTATCCTCCAAAAGCCACTCATGCTGAACATTCAGATTCGTATACTAATGTCTTCTGGTGATGTTCATGCTGTTGGAGGTGAGCTTCAAGAGTGGCGCAGCCGCCGCGAGAGATGTTTGTAAATATTCGGGAAATTTTAGCGTTTTCTTTACAGGGACGGAGTAAGTACACAATTGATATTATAATTAATAACAAAACGATATTTAATTTGCAAAAAATGTATTTTACTTAGATATCGGCAATTTTGCAATTCATCCAAAGATACCTAGCGGTCGCCTAACTCATAAAAAAAATAAAGATTCAATTACAAATAGTCCGTTGGAACAGGCAATAGAATCACCTTGCATGTAAGACGATTCAATGTGATCCTTAAGGTCCTAAGTTTGAGTTTCTGTTGAAAAAAAAATTGTGTCGCTCCAAATCGTAGTAGTTGGCTATATACAGTACCTATGTACTCGTACTATTCAGGTAAATAGGCTTGTTAATTATGATATTCGTCGAACCAACGCTTATGAAAATGCCCTGAGTTCAAAAAAGACAACAAATATGAAATTATGAAATGAAAAAAATAAATGAAATATGATCACGACTGTATCCCAGGGAGCGAAGACATTTCTTTCAGATCTTTTTAGGCAATTTTTAGATCCTTTTGAAGATGTCTAAGGGGGTAGTCAATAATTATATAGGTAACAACAAATATAATTTCTCAAATTCCAAATCCGTCCCACGCTCTCAAAACCAATGGAAACAGTAAACAGATTACGAAATATGAGTAACAGTTTAATCTGGCTGGCGGTATGTGGAGTGCGTCCGCTGAGTCTGGGATGTCCGGCCTATTCGGCCTATCTGGCCTGTCCGGCCTATCCGGCCTATCCGGCCTATCCGGCCTCTCCAGCCTAGGCGTCTGCTTATTTCTCGTCTGCGTGTGCGGTGAGATTATATTTATCAATAAGATCTTTGGAAGTCTTGTGTTTAGATTAAACGCTTTCGACGTATTTTTTTTACATGTTTGTTTAAGAAATAATAAAGATTGATTTAATTATTTCGGAAGTTGAATAAAATTTGTTTAGGACTAAGTATACATTTTCCTCATTCGATCTGTAAAAATAATTTTTAAAGTAGGTACATACCTACCTATAAACTGTATTCGTTCCAGTTTTATTCAAAAGATAAAGATATTTCCTAAAACTAACTATACTGCTACGATGTTTATGTTTCTCAACAATGTTCCAGGCACTGACTGACAGTGTAGTAAAGATTGCCTCCTGGATGCTGGATAGATCATCTAGAAAAGATGTAACGGCAGGAGTTTATAGGTACCTACCTACCAGACGTTTGGTGAGATTGGAACTGATTCAGATTAGAATTGGATTGAGATTAGTATTGTATTCAAGGGTAAGCCTCCAGGACGGAGCATCCTAATTCGTCAATATCTTCCAAATCACGAATGTCAAACTTATTAACCTTATAACCCTTCGAATTCGGTTAATCCTACAAATGTAGATGTTTGTTTACGATTGACCAAATTCAAAGGGAACTGGAAAAACTAAATTTTTCAATGTTTTCAATTTCGGTTTCATTGTGTTCTCTGTTTGTGATTAGATTTGGTACTGTTTACATTTTTGATATCGTCATCATAATACGTACAGCATTTGTTGCCATTAGCGGGAGAAAATTATGCCATTTTCGTTGCTGCTAATTGTTTCACAATGGTTATCTTCGTCATTGTTTTATTACTTTGTTTATTTAGGATGATTTGGATATTTAGATACTTTGTGCAGGGCCCTTCTTATAAGCATTAGGTAAATTATATCAGCTTTTACAATAGTATATACCTACACACTAAATAATGAAAGAATCCTTGTTTTACCAGCGCTACAGTGCTTCGAGCAGCACATTGATAACTTCCATTAGAATCACCTAGCATGTAAAACGAAACTTAAGTGATCCTTGAGGTCCTACAAGAATAAATGATTTTTCTTTCTTTTCTTTCTTTCTTTCTTCCCACTAGACTCTCTGATGCAAAATGTAATGTAGGTACCTACGATACACAGCATTCTTACTCCACGCAAAGTTCGGCTCCCAAGCCCGTGACATCACGCTAAAAAGGCCAGAGTTGATATCTCACACAAACTTATATCTTCAGTATTCACCCCATAAGTCAACGTCACCTTATGCATCTTAGGCTCGTATTCACAGTCCAATCTCAAGCTTGAAACGTATCTCAAGCGGTGATTCATCACTCAGTTTCCTTAAAGGCTTAAATAACTGTCCAAAAATATATACTTGAGCAAAGACTCAAGTCTGAGCACAGATAATATAATACTATAGGTACCTACTAGGTCTGAGTGCAGACTCTGAATACAAATATTAGTTTAGGCTTAAAAAAACTTCACTCCCAGACGTACCTAACCACTCATACGTTCCTTTCAGCATCACCCCACGCCACCTTCCGTTACCAACTCCTCAGCACAAGAACGATGGAGGCATGCAGTATGTGCTTCGCAGACGACTGCTGGGAGATGCAGAAGGATCGCTGCAGGTATTATGCAGAGGTCCATGATGCTCTGCCGGGGGGGGAGCCGGCTGGTGAAGGGGGGGAGGTGGATGGTCTCGTGTATGATATGGTAGCACAAGGTAATTACATTTTCTCATATTTTATACAAAGCGCGGTAAATATCCGCTAAATTACTCATTTTCTAAATGTGTGTTTTTGGCCACGTCAAATAGCACAGACTTTCTTTTTGTATATTAATCATCATTATTAATTGCAGCTGCTTCGTCATGGATGTCACAGGAGTGCATCCCCTTCATCTCCCATCACACGGACTGCAACAAGGGTAAGTAAGCAACATCATGTAGGTCTACTCTACAAACCGAAAACGATGCATCGTGCCAATAATCGCAGGTTAAAACCTGTTGGTGGAAACTCAATTCGGAAGAATAACCAACATAATCTGACCTGCGATGATTGTCACGATGCATCGTTTTTGGGTTATAGAGTAGACCTGCTGACTTTGAAAGTGATAGACAAGACGTATACAAAACACACATTGATAAACATTGGTAAAAAATATCTTTACTAGATGATTTATACAGCGTCTGGAGGCAATCTTTGCCTACGCTTAACGGTCCACTTACTGCCTGGGAAATTGTTGAGATGGAATAGGCTTGCCCAAACCATCCTCTCAGCTTAGCCGGCCATATCCACAGGAAAGACAAAGGTCAATACGTGTGGTGCTGACTAAGCCCCATTGCCATATAATCTACGGCATCTACGGCGTAATTCACAGGTCCCAGAGAATAATATTATAATGGATGCCAGAGAATAAATAAATGTAAATAATGGCTTCGAACCGATTTCAGAGAACATCTGTGTGGGCTGCAAGTCTTGCTCCTGTAACGCATTAGGCAGGTGGATCTGTAAGACGGTGCAGCAATGCAGGCCAGAGCCCTCCTTGGACATAAATCATAAGATTCTGGTGTCAGTACAGGAGACTTTGAAGGGTAAGAGTTTTAAAAACCATGATTGATACATTTCACTTATAATTAATTAGCTTTATAACGTGTAAAAATACAACAGTCTACATTCGGAAAATCAGCATTATGTCTCATTTACGTTTACGTTTACGTTTTTCATTTACGTTTTATGTCTCATTAACGTTTCATTTCGTATCCATAATGGTATCCATGAATAAAATAGTTTCTTATGACTAGTCATAGCCTTTTGTATAAACAGTTTCAGTAGTTATTAATTTACAGATGACAAAATAGCAAGAAGAAAAAGAAATACAAAGCAGAAAACTAGAGATTTTGCTGAACCACATGAAACTAGCTACGTAGATATAGCAGAGTGGATGTACGGGGACAAACCAGTTGACTACACTGACACGACTGAAAGGATAACTATCAAAATGACCACCAAAAGGATACATAAACCTGCTGGTATAAACAAATACCTATTTGAATAATTTGTACACGAAACTCTCCAAAAATTAATATTCAACTTTAAAGAAATAAGAGGGACGATCCTGTTCGATAATATAATAATTATGATGAAATCTATTCGTAATTTTTTTTATTGCAGATCTAACCACACAAAGAAATTTAAACATAGAATCAGAATTAATCGAGTTTGATGAAGTTCTAAAGAACATTGCAATTGACAATCAAAAGTACAACAGACGAAAACCACAGCTTAATGAAAACAACTATGAGTTTAAAGACTACATGGATCTAGATAAAAGTGTTGTTATTAAAAACAATGAAAGTGATCCCTTTGTGAAAATGCTGAATTCTATTATTGAAGCAAGTGATAACAATACACTTGAACAGACCGTTGAAGAATCCACCAAAGTGGTGATAGATCTGTTAGTGCCTCCTAAGCGTAATGAAAATTTGAATATTACTAGTGAGTAGCAATTTTACATTAATCTAGTACAAATTGTGGAAGCAAGTCTGTTTAAATAGCCCAGTCAAAGCTTCTAAAGCTACCTGAAGGTGACTTTACTAGGGAGTTTTCGTCACTGACTTTTTAAGTAACCGTGTAATATGTTTTTTAACTTCAATAATCTCTCAAAATGTCTTGACAGGCTAGAACAAATCACTTCTAATGTTGTTGAATTTTGAGTTCTGTAATAACAGCTGCTTGTTTCAGATTATGTCGATTGGAAAAGCAATTTCATCAGAAATGATAATGATGGTGATTATGCTAATGAAACATTAGTATTTGACGCTATCAATATCATGAAAAGAGATATTGCTTCCGTTTCAAATATTACAACAGAAACTACCACAGAGAAAGTAAATAATACAAAATCTATCGATGAACTGAAGAATAGCGTTCTTGATCCTCTCACTAAAATAATTGATGATAAAGAACAAGAATTGAAAGACTTGATAAGGATAAAAGATAACTTGATTCAGTTTATAAACGACTACAACAACTCTACTAATTTAGAAGTTGATTTGAAGAGCCAAGAAGTCATTAACAATACTAATACTGTCCTATCTATTTATAATCTAGATATATTTCCAGACATTCAATCCAATCTGAGAAAGATCAGCCCAAATTCTCAAGATAAATTACTATACAAACTAAAACGAGACATTTATGAAGTTATAAGAGATATAGCAGGAATCAAAAAGCTGTATGCAGGTGATAAGTTTCCAGATGATTTAAAATTACTCATACGTGCTATGAGTTCTTACGTCCATAAACAAGGCAATGTGACCAATTTCATTAAAAGTGGCATAAAGCTTAAAGATCATAGAAGTCTAAGGCAACTAGACAATGAAGATAGTTTTAACTGTACGAAAGATTATTTAATCAAAATTTTCGAAATACTGGATAAAGATATGCCTCAAAAAGGAGCTTTGTCGCTTCTTTCTCAAGACACTCGCAAAGTAGTCACACGTGTTATCAAAAATCTACATTTTGATGATTTTTCAGTGATTGCGTTAAAGGTGTACGACCCAGAATATAATTTGACAAACGATTTAAATAATATAGGAAGTAAATGGGATCGTACTGCCAATGTAGCAACAAGTGCACCTGCTGATAAAATATACGCAATGAAACTACTTCATTTAATTATATCAGTAGATATAAATAAACTGAGCGACGCATTAGCATTGGTAGATTTCGCTCACAGTCGACGTATGATACCTATAGAAGGAAGCAGAGAAGAGAGGGCATTAGAAATAATTAATAATGGTCTGAGAGCTATCGACAAAAAAATACAAACCATAATGAGGCACAAGTCAGGTATCAAACTCCGATCAAAACCAGATCCCACAAAAAAACCAAGTAAAAGAAAGTCATTTTTAAATAAGATTAGAATTCTATTTAAAGGATCTAAAAGTGATATAGTTGAGATGGTACATAAGAATGTTCCAAAATCAGAGAATGTTAAAACAATTGCGAAGAAAAGACTGGATGAAATAAATCGAAAGAAAATCTCCGAATATCAAGATACTATGCGAAAATGGCAAAATATTCTCAACGTTATTCCCAGATATAAAAGATCTATTGATTTAAACAAAAGAAAAAACAATCGTATGAAAAATATTATACCAAAGTATTTGAGAGGTAAATTAGATCCTGCTATTGTTGCCAAAAAGTCTAAACCTCGACAAACTGTACAAAATAAAGGTAAGTTTAAAGTAAATTTCATAGAAGCATAATTCTATTTTTTCTGTTTATGTAAAATACAATGCCAAGTGATTGTTTTTTTTTTAGTTACATTTAAAAAACAAACGAATGCAAAACATGCAGAAATAATAACAACGACAATAAAAGCAAACATTAAAGTTTCGAAACATAAAAATGGTAAATATTTTTAAACATTTTAGTAATTTGTAAACTAATACTAAACCATTATCTATCCATTATTTATTTGCAGCTAAAAATAGTAAACCAATCACGAACAGAGCGAAGCTTTTAACCAAAAGGAGGCATAAAAGTAAAATAGGAAACACAAAGTCTTCAAATACAATGCGCCGTTAATTGATATAATTTTGCCATCGGATGCAAGGCAATTCAAATGCTAGAAGAAGGCATTTGAGATAATAAAAGTACAAAAAATCCAAGAATTGTTACAAAAAATACTTTATTGTACAAAATATATTAAATTACAAAAAACTGTCTAATTATTAAAACTTCATGCTTTTAAGATTTAGCAATTGTTTGATGAAAAGATCCTGATTGGCTATTTCGGCATTTTTGTTGATCGGTTCTTCAAATTTGATAAGCGGTTCTACTTTTATTGGTCTTCTTGACTTAGGTCGTCTATTCGTGTGTTCTCTATCTCCAGCAAGACCTGAAAATAAACCAACACTTGTACAAACATGAAAATTCAGTGATATATTTATTTCGTTTCTTTCATATCAGGTTTCTTACCATCAGAACTGCTTTGTGTGTTTTTAGGCACATTTTGTTTCTGACTGGCGAAAATTTTATATAACTCTTTTGCTAGTTCTAATTTCCCAACTTCTAAAAATGAGAGTATTTTCTTAGCTATATTGTAGTTCATATCATTGCGCGTTTCACCTGCAGCCTCCTTTGTTTCAACATACAACTGAATACGGTTTTTAATAAGTTGATGAATAATTTGATCTCTGGTAAGTTTAGTTTCGTAATTAGTTGTTTTTGTTACTATCGGTTGTTTCAGTTTATATCCTGCTTTGTTCTTCATAATCTTCTTACGATCAAATTCATGAAGTGTAAAATTTTTGAGTTTTTTAGGTTGGTTTAAATTTTTAACAACTTTTTCGTTGAGATTAATGCTGATAGCTACGTTATCGATAAATTCATTTAATTCACTTTCAACTTCTTGAGTTACACTGGATTTAGATTTCAAAGTTGCTCCCATTGCATTCAAAGCATTAATATACTTCATAGTGTCTACATTAAAGGTTTTCAGGACTAATAATCTTTCAGCTGGAGGTACTTCGTGTAAGAATGCATAGTTTTTGTATGTATTAGAACCTGATGATTCAATTTTCTGCAAATAAGTTTTTAATTCTTCGATAGTTTTTGGAACTTCACCCAAGCTTCTGCGAGTTCCGGTAATCTGTTTTCTTCTTGCATTTTTTATAACTCTTTCCCATACAATAGCTGATTTTGGTCGGGGTCCATTTAAAGAATTAGTTCTTCTTGTTTGAGCAAACTTCAACTCCTTACTTAGATTGCTAAATATTTCGTGAATTTTATCTGAAGGACTTTTGATGTCTACAGAAGTCGTTGCTCTTTCAGTGGTTGACTCAGATTTTATGATATCTTTTTTATTAGCATTCAAAAGATTGTAAATACATGGTAAAGCTTCCAATACCTGTCTATCTTTACTCTTCGTATCTTTGCCTGATAGTTTTTGTAGTTCTACGAGATCTTCTAATATAGATTTCAAATGTCCTTTTAACTTTTCTTTTGTATCTCTAAACTGAAGACTAGCTGTTTCTGTATACTCTTTGGTTGCTTTTGTAACGGTTTCTTGAGTTGTTGATACAATTGGACGTAACTTAGGACTAGGACTTATCTCTGTCTCAACTTGTTTAACCAAATCTGATAGTGACTTTATTTTGAAAAACTCAGATAGATTCAAAAGAATGTTTCCTTCTATTGCTGGTAGTGATACTTTGTCTTGGTGTTTTTTCAACAAGCAATCTGGGTTATTTTGGATGTGAGCCAAATAGTCCAATAACATTTTATCTTTGGCTGTCATATTGGTAGTGTCTAAATTTATATCAGATAGCTTGTTCTGTAGACTGTTTTCAGTAATAAACATATTTTGATTTTTAATTGCATTAACTACTTTCTTGTTCTTTTTACTCGGAATAAGTAACTTCGTGATTTTTTCTAAAGTCTTACCATACAAGTTAAGGGAAGACATTTCATCTGTAGTGAGTGGTTTATCTATCTTCCTGGTTTTAGTTCTTACAATGTTTATATTTTCAGACTTTATGTTATCAAGGTCATTTTGAACATTTTCGTATTTATTTATTAAGCTCAGTACATTATTAATTTTGTCCAGGGCTTCAGCAGTACCTGTGCTCTTTTTATCACAATCTGGTTTATCTTGAACTGTGGGTTTGTTTTCTTTTTCCTTTGCCTGATTGTTTTTGGCTTTTAAAGTTTTACACAAGGAAATATCCTCCACGTTTTTATTACTATTTATAGCTGTGGAAAGCTGTTCTAAAGCATTTTTAAGAAACATTTCCTGACGCATACTTAGTGGCTCTTTAAACAACTCGAGTAGATCTGCTATCTTTTCATGTTTCATTAGTTCAGTATTGAAATGATCATCACTAGCATCTTTTTCCATGTTCCAAAGTTTATTCAACAAATTTCCAGCAATGAAAGCCATAGCAGTTAATGTATCGTTTTCTGGAGTGAATGTGATATTCGATATCACAGGAGCGTTCTTATCTCCGATGGTTTCAGGAGATCCTTTTTTGAGCTCGTTTACTAAAACTTTTGAAAGTTCATTATCTTTTTTTTCTTGACTTTGATTACCAACTATGTGATAAATATTGCTATGAACAAGTAAATCCTCTTTATCATCATGGATTGCAGTTGTATCAATTTTGTTATCGTCATGATGACTTTTATCATTTGGCTGAGGGTACTCTATGTGCAAGGAGCTTGATGAGTCGTTGAGTATGTTACTGGTTCTTCTTGATATTTGAGGTATGATGTCAATTTTCTGAACTGGTATAGTGCCTGACTGGTTGAGATTTTTAATAGTATCTGAAATATTCACAAATGTTTATTATACTTCTCCCAACGACCTACTGCAAGATGAGCTGATGTCATAATCAAAATCATAGGACGTACATAATAGAAGATTAGCACGAGATAGCATTGGTTCGAGCAACTCATGTTTAATCAAACGGATTTAGGATTTAAGTTAGACCAGGATGGAGAAAGAAAGACGGCCCCAGCAGTGGGTGAAGTCTGTGAATTCGCTTACTTACCTTCATTTAGTTCATCAACAGCGTTATGGAATTTGATTGTGTCGTTCTCCTTGTTAAGTTCCTGTCTAATATCATCAACAGACCTCCTTGATCTCATCAGTTCTAGTATCTCATCCTCGACGTTTATTTCTTTCATCTCTGCAAACTCAAGCATATTAGTATCGTATTCAAATTTGGAGGCACTATTATAAGATCACTCACCTTGATTACCATTAGCAACTTATTATAAAATAAATAAATAATTAGTGCAAAGTGCTATAATTATTACAAATTGTGCAAATTCAGTGCTTTCTTCTAGGTATACCAATTACATAACCTGTAAAACACACAACATTATTTTGACAATTTCCCAATTATTAATATTTCAATGATACTAATAATATATTTACCTAGTATCAAGTCGTCTTCTTTCTGTGGTCCAGGGACAAGAGGGTATTTAGAAGCCAATTGTTCTTTCTTTTCTTGATTCTTTATTTCTGCAAATGAAATGTCCCTTGATGAATAAATATTAAGTACAACAATTACTACTTAGATTTGTCTGATAGCTATCAATTTATACCAAAAATTCAATTTTCCTCTGTTTTTCAAAAATCATTACATTCGTTGAATAATCTTAGAAATTGTCTAGAGTAGCAGAACCATTCTTGTACACTTACCACTTTCTAACTCCAACAAAGCACTATGTATATCATTGTCGTCCATTTCTTCTTCTACATTTTTGTAGTCACCATCCTCATTCGGGCACACTTTCACGTTATTGCAACTCCATTTACCTTCAGCAGAGCACGTGCACTTGGAGCAACCACTGCACAAGTTGTCTGAAACGTTGCCATCAATTTAGTTACTAATTATAATTGACTTTTACTATTCAATATTCTGTCTAGTAGATATCTAGGTAAGTTCGTATGAGCAAGTGGCAAACTCTGGCGACGGAGTTTAAATGGGTAATAAGTAATTCGTTATTAAACCTCTTTTTAAATTGAAAAAAGATGACTTTCCAAACCCCTTGTAATGATTATATGGAATGTTAAATCAAAATTGTCTTGTAAGTGTTATGTAGTAATCTGGTACTATGTGGATCCATACAGCAGTTTTTTTCTTCTTTCACTCTACCTTATCTCTCATCATTGCTGCATCATATTATCAAAGACGATGATAACCAGAAGATTATTATTAAAAGTTAAATGGAAGTATTTACCCTCAGTGCAGTCAGAGTACTCTGACACGAAAGGCACGCAGTATTCCGATCCTTTTCCATCTCCCACTGAAACATCACATGGTTCAAAATTAATCATCATAATCAATGAAGAAGTTAATAACTTGTCAAATATTAATGTTGCTCTCAAAACACTCACCGTTTTAGACATTGTTTTGATAATCATTATTAAAATACTTCATTAAACATTAATTAATAAGAAAATGTGAATGCAACAAACAAAAAATAAAAGTAAACTAAAGTGCAGTGCTTGTCAGTGCGGCAGTAGATTGCGTGCAAAGTGCAAGAATGTTGTGACATTAAACAAATGCAGATCAAAAATACACGTAGGTACTCGTAATTTAAAACAATTTCAAAATTATCTGTAGTAAATTATTTAATCACTTCACAGGTATAAAAGTATAAATCACATCACTTTCACACGCAAACTTTTTGTCACTCTATCTGAAACTTTAATTTTCCTTTCTCTTTTCTTTTATCCCTATAATTTTTATTACATTTAATCACGAAAAAATAAGCATCTTCATTAAAAATTGTATGTTATGTTCTTTGTTGTTGATCTAAGCATATTCCCTTCTTTGTATTTCGTCAATCTATTTGTTGACATACTCGTATCTGTTTAGATTCTCAATAAGTTTTTCAATCTCATTCACACTCATATCAATTTCATAAATAGATCAGCATTTTTTTCCAATTCCTATTTATCGTTGTTGACGACGAAGTCCACATAGTCTCCACCCGATCCTCCAGACATAAGGTTCTCCTTGTTGACCTTCTTCTTCATGAGCCTGACCTTGTTCCTGATCTGATGATGGAGGTGCCTCCGGTGTCCGTTCGGATGATCACAGCACAGCGCGTCGCCTCCTGCAACACCAATCTTTCGTCAATTTTGGAGAAGAAAAACATCATTTTTTATTAGGATTTTGGATTCAGATTGGCTTGCAAAAGGCGACATGCCATTTTAATTAAACACATGTTGTTTTCTTCTTTGTTTTATTTGATCATCCCGAAACTCAGCATGATTACACTTTTCTTTTTACACACTCGCAGTTGGTAGACATTAATGGATACTAATTGACATTGATTTATAAGCACTTTAGAAAAAACATTTCACGAAAAGCCAAAAATACATAGTTGAATCACCACCACAGCGAACTAAGTAATTATACTAGAACAATTGGATCAAAAGTGGTAGTGTCAAAATCCCAAAGGGGATCAACATGCAGAAAGAGACGAAAGCATAGACAAAGTCAACAAATGTAATCCTGAAGTCCTACCGCTATCCACCAAGTCAAACATCCCATTATCCATGGTTCTTCGCAACCTCCACGACAAAGATCTGTAAAACATCGGCCGATCTTGCAAAAAGAGTCCCGTATACATGTCTCTCGAAGCATCTTTCACCCGGATTTCTCTGAAGTATTCGCAGAACCAGAGGTTTCTGCTGATGCAGCCAGCAGAAGTGCCAGCAGTGTTGCACACGCAGTAGAAGCAGATGGTCTTATTGGAGTAGTCGATGAGGGACTCGATGTCGGAGGCGACGTCGATGTCGGTGTCGTTGGCGTTGATGCTGTTGCTGTAGTAGGAGTGACCGCGGCGACATTTGGCCTTCGCGTCGTAGGGGATCTCGTCGTTGTGCCAGATGTAATCTACAGTTTTATTGAGGAATTTATAACAGCTATAGTGAATTTAAAGACAACTTTTACAGAACACTTTAAAAAAGGGCACCGCGTACCACTTGCATTTATATTATCATAACAAATCCTTCCCTGGGAATCTAGCTACATTTGTAAACTATCACTCGGAAGAACAGAAACTGTTGTTTGTTATTTACACAAAGAAATCTGACGACTATCACTGTATTCACTTGAAGCAATAAATGAATATGAATACCTTTTTGATCGTAACCTCAAGTGTATCCTACACCTACACCCTGCTCTTAAAACCTGAATGTGTAGAATGTTATTAATTACTTTGTGTTTTGTTTGTCTACGACTTTAGAAGAAACATGTCTTGCAATTGCACGACTTGCCGCACTGACTCGCTAAACCAACCTCGCCTGATCCTCTGCGAGAGACTCTTCTCATGATCAAACGGCTCCTCACTGTGGAACTTCTCCATCAAATAAGCCATCCTCATGCATTCATTAACGTTCATCGCCGGTCTTTTACTGCAGTCTTCATCTTTTCCATCGAGAGAACAGATGCAAATCTGACAGGTGGAGTCATCACCCGGCCATCGCATGTGAGACCTAAGGTAATTTTCTTGAGAGTCTTCGTCTACGTTCAGGCCCTGGATTGACGAAGGCGCTTCCTCCACCTTTATGACCGTGCGTCCAGGGATACATTTGAGGTCTAAACTATTGAGCTCTTCTTGTTTCGGTAGAACGCGATTGTAAAAGAAGTCTAAAAATCAATGTTTGAATGATTTTAGTAACAGCTACCAGTTTTATTACTTACATTTTTAAGTTTGTCGTCACTTTTTGTTGTAAATTGCGTATAATACTCAACAGTTACCTAACAGCGCCTTACAGTGTTTTCTTGGCAACTTATAAACATATTTGCCAATATCGTAATGGCTAATCCCTTATTCTGAAGTTAAGCTAGAAGATCATTTTGTTCTGTTTCTTGGTGTAGGTATCTATTGGTGATAGTGTCCAACACAATGATGAATCTGTTTGACTGGGCTTCTCACTGGAAGCTTGACTATTTAGATTGTTAAGGGATCGCTTTAAAAAAAGCTAGGCCCTCACCACCAGGTCTTGCCTGATTCATTCCCTGGTGTAGGAAGTCGCGTTGGAACAGGCATTAGAATCACCTAGCATGTAAGACTCGAACTCGAAACGTTACACATGTTAGACCCTCTGGTAGGTACCCTACCTTCTCGTCAGGTCTAACCGTTACTACGAAAGCCGTAATACACTAGAACCTTCAGGAAATAAAATAAGGTAATTACGCGATAATAAATAAATAAAAATCCTTGGACATTTTACACGGCGCCATCTAGTCCCAAGCTAAGCAACTTAATGCTTGTGATGGTGACCAGATGACTGACATACATTTTTTTTTTGTAAATACATAGGTACATACTTATTATAGGTACATAGATAGAAAAACACCAAGACCCAGAACAAACAGCTGCAGAACATGCAAACATTTGTCCCGTGGCGGGGATCGAACCCGCAACCTCCGTCTCAGGCGGGCCTTCGCCCACTGCGCCACAGAGGTCGTAAACTACGGAAATAAATATCAAATTAAAGATCGCGAAAGTTTAAATTGTATTGTATTCTTACCAGCTTCAACATTTAGAACAGCTACGATGAGGACAACCACAAACAACAGCAATTTTAGATCCATGGTTGCTTCGAGCTGGTGATTGAGGATGGTATACTGTGGCGGAGTGTAGGTTTATATGACTTTCCGGCTAGTTGGGTTTCTTGATGCATTGTATTTGAGAACAGAAACGGATTGAGGTAAATTAGGCTATTATAATTTACTAGCCTTTATTCAGATTTTTGGCCGAAGGTTGTCGTCTTATTCCGTTGATTCGTGAGGACAACCTAACCCACCTGTTTTTTTTTTCACTTTCAAAACTATCGTGAGTTCTACTAGACATTATAATAGCACACTTAAAAATCGTCGATTTAGATACCGACAATGTTTCCGACCGCGAGTGACCACACTCATACCCAGATGAAGATTCTCCTGAAGAATTGAAACATTGTCGGTATCTAAATCGACAATATTTTTACGTGAGTAATTTCCCGTGTGAATGTCTAATAACAATAATAATAATTATTGTAAGTGAGTGATATAAATAAATATTTTTCTATTCTACTTAAGCTAATACTCGTAGATAGGTAAACCTATACCTTGAATTTCCTGAGTTCGTCCACCGAACAACAATGATGGTAAAATAAGACGAATGTGCGATAAGGTTTAATCACCATACACACCTGCACTCACATCAGGATATTCCACGTAATCTTGTCCATTCGACGACCTCTGTGGCGCAGTGGGCGAAAGCACGCTTGGAACACGGAGGTTCCGGGTTCGATCCCCGCCATAGGACAAAATTTGTATGAACTACAAATATTTGTCTCGAGTCCGGGTGTTTTTATGTATTATTTACAAAAAAAATTATATAAGAAGTTATCCCCCCGCGGTGTTACCCGCGGTGAATAGTTCCCGTTCCCGTGGGAATACGGGGATCAAAAATAGCTTATGTGTTAATCTAGAGGAGGTTCACAATGCGTCTGTATTTTTTTTTGTTCTTTTTATAAATAAAACAAAATCATAGTTTAAATAAATCAGTCTTTTTTATGCTTATTGATACCAATAAAAAAAATATCTTATACTTAGCTTAAATCTAAAATGCGAATACTTACTGGGTGTACTACAAGTACCCTCGAAAACTGAAACAGTGGTGTCAATTCAGATGTCACAAAAACCAAATTAATTTGACAGCACTAAAATTGATGTCATCCTTTTTATATCGCTCGTTATGAAAGGGACGGCAACATTATTAGTACTGTCAAATTAGTTTAGTTTAGTTTTGGCGACATCTTAATTGACACCAATATCAAACATTCCTTTTATGATTCGTCGCGTACAAATCAACAGATTTGAAAAACAATCAAAAATCCATAAAAATACAAACACTAACAAAATACTATTTTAGTGCCACCGATGCACATGATCTTCATCAGAGTTATGCCCTCCTTCCGATTTCAACAAAAGCTAGGCAGCGAACGCGTTAAAAACAAAGACTAGTACAAAAATAAATCGTTCTCCAAATAATTTATATAAAAGCGGCATACGCTTTTGTTTTGTGCATAGAGCTCAGAGATGTGGGATATACGCGCCCACGCGTGGGCAGCCTCGTCAGGCTTCAGGCTGTGGAGCGAAGCGAGAGTCCAGTATGCGCAGTCAAGAGGTACCCAGGGCCTAAAAAGAGAAATAATTTGATGGTAAAATTAAGATGGATTTGTTTAATGTTACAAATCAAATGTACCTAATATCGACACCACGCCCTTTTAATGTATTAATAGAGTTGATTTAATTGAGCCTGGACGCGGGTATTTTATTTTAATTAACTATTAGTGGCAATTCGGAGTGTCGCAAAAGCTAAACTTAACTAACTAAAAATGTTGCCGTCCCTTTTATAGCGATGGGAATAAAAAGGATGGCATTATTCTTAGTTAGTTTAGCTTTTGCGACACTCCGAATTGCCACTAATAACTAATTAAAAGTTAAATGAAATAGCTGCAGACCTCCATCATCGGATCAGCCATCTATCCTACTATTCCTACTAATATTATAAACGCGAAAGTTTGTAAGTATTGATGGATGTTTGTTTCTCTTTCACGCGAAAACTACTGAACGGATTTGGCTGAAACTTGGAATATACATAGTTTATGACCGGGAATAACACATAGGCTTTTGATCAGGGTATTCCCACGGGAACGGGAACTACCGCGGGTACTACCGCGCCCAGCTAGTGCTTTATTTTACTCTTTTTTGGAGATCTGTTGCACAGTTTTTGACTTGATGATGTTTATTTACTACTTTTGTTGTTTCACACCCCTAATAAATTTAGATTACCTGCCTACTTTTGTTAAAAATTATATTTCGTTGCCTAGTTCTCAATATGTACCTATCTACTTCTTTCCTATTACCTATGTAAAGGGACATCTGTGACTCGCAAAAGGTTCCAACGGAAGATCAGCGTTGTCTTGTCTTGCGCAAAACAGCAAATGCTGATTGGACGCCTATTTGGGACACACTGTGTATTTTTAAATTATGTTTTTGTATATTGTTTTAGTTTGTGTGTGTGACAAATAAATGCTTTTTTCTTTCTTTCTTTCTTTATTTACCTGTAAGGACTCAGTCTTCGATCGTGCGTCAGCGCATAATTTAGCTTAGCATGGGCCACCAGGTAAGTGAGGTACACATCTTCTAAGTTAATCAAAGGAGTGTTTTTCGCTGCTTCTAAAATACTTTTTAAGTATTTTCCTGAAAAAGAAGTTTCAGAAAATCTTTATTCATTAAAATAAATTAAAAGAAAACGAAACATGACCACTATCCCAAAATAAAGTCAAATTGATAACATTTTGGAAAAAGGCCAGGTTAGAAGTACCTACCCTAAACTGGAGAGCGTGTATGAAGAATGTAATGAGAATGAATCAGGCGAAAGAGGTGTGTCATTTCATTCGTACCTATCATTTAAGACCTACCCTTGTACAACAGTTTTGCAATAAAATATTTCTGATTCAGGATCGTAGCAAGTGGAGATCCGTGGTCTCGGCCTACCCCAATGGGAGAGAGTATGTCATGAATTCCCCGTATGTCGCGCAAAATTGTGAAATACCGTGAAAACTACAGTGCAAAATGTTGTATGACTTTGGATTTTTGAGGACAATACAAAAGTAAATGTAATTAAGTTTATTGAAATCGGGGCTTTCCGGGACCGGCTTTCCGGATTGGGGTTCTCAGGGAATAACCCGACGTGGCAGTTATTATAAATAGAATGCAAGTATTACCGTTAATAATGTACCCTGTCCCCGACAGATACAGCGGTACTTCGTCTGGTCTGTGCAGCCAGCGTGGCACGTACCACTTTGAGTACTCGTCCCTGTGCAACTTGCTGTTGTTCACCCTGTACCCTGAAAAGTTTACTTTTGAATTTAGCTTTTATAAAACTGCGAGCCGATTCAAATGCGATTTTAAGCACCCGACGACCATTTCATTAATGAAATTACTATCCATCCATTGGTTGCCTGGAAGAGATTCCTTTAGCGATAAGTTTTTGTACATTCACGGAATTAAAAGTTGCGTTTTTCGTTAAGTGTTTCGCGAATACTAATTACCTTTTCACACGGGCACCACACATTGGCTTCAACTTGGTTCCAACATTGGCTTCGAATAGAATGGCCAGTGGCAATGCTCCGTTAATGTCCAATTACCGTCCAAGATCGATCCCAACATTGGAGTATTGGAACCAACATGTTCCAACACTCCAATGTGTGGTGCCCGCATCAAACGTTACACAATAAACTGACAGACCAACCTAGCAACTTAGCATCCTTATTCTCTTCCAGCACAGTCTTCAACGTCCAAGGGTTGACCACCACGTCATCATCCGTCTTGAACAGATGATGCGCGTGCGGGCAGCGGGCCACCGTCCACTGCAGCATGAGGACGGTCTTCAGCGTCAGGTTCTGGTAGTGGTCGGGCATGTCGAAGATTATCATGTCGCTGTACTGCTTGGCTTCTATGAGGTTGTCCACCTGGAGATGACTTTACTTTTTGCCTTTACTTAGCCGGTAGTAAGCAAACAAACACATCATCATAATCATATCATACTTAATCATATCATATACATGGGATGACGAAAGCACATTTTTTTATGTGGGCCGAACTTACCTACATGGAACGAATGCGGAATAAATCAGCGATTTTAATGACGACGGTACAACTTGTAAAAATAATAGAAAAGTTTACAAATTAATATTGAAATCGGGGGAGAGCCTCGGGATCTGCGGGATCGGGGTACTCAGGGAATAACCCGTTTCTCCTACCAATAACTTTTGTTAGGCCAGCAAAGATGGATGTATGTTTGTTACTTTTTTACGCAAAGATGTTTGTGAACTGAACGAATTTGGTTAAATTTGGAATATGCTTAATGTATGCCGTGAGTGGATGCTAGTTATTAGTATGAAGAGTATACCACGTCCAGGGACCTAGGAAAGTCTGAAGATGGCAATGGTCACAGTGACTTACAATAAATCTTCTTGCTGCCCTTATCTCACTATATTTCTTACTCATGTCATCCCTCACACTATATTCCATCTACATCTACACCTATATCCTTCCACATTCATATCTAACACTCTCCTAGTAACGTGACATTCTTCCCTCCTCATAACATGACCATACCAAGCTAACCTATTACTCCTCATCTTTTCAGTGACATACAATCAATAAGAAAAATAAATCACCATCCCCTCATCCAGAGATCCTTCAAGCCCCATGATGAAGAAGGTCGGCTGGTGCCGTCCCCAGGTAGACCTGACCACCTGGCGCTGTAGCTCATTCTGCGCGGCGCTGGCTACCAGGATTACCAGGGGAACTTCACCTTGACAGACTAATGTTGGCTCAACCAGGACTTGGCTGGAAGTAGGTAATTGAAGAAGAACCTTAGAACCTTAAAGATCAATTCGACTTCCTCTTACATTCTACATTCTAGGTTCTATTGCCTGTTCCAACGCGACTCCCTTCACCAGGGAAAGAATCAGGAAAGAACAAAAGCTGTTTTTTACAATGATCCCTTAATAAAATACCTTCAGCTGGCTTCAGCCCCACTGCCTTGAGAGAGCCAGTCAAATAAAGTGAGGCATGTCAAAACAAGTAGCCAATCCAATTGAATTTTTTGAGCGTAAAATATGTCGTGGAATTTAGGTACGCTGCATTCTATGACTTAATAAAATTGTGTTATCATTAGAGCGATCTAAGGATTGTTGTAAACGATCTAAGTAGGTACACATGAAATGTTTTAAACCTGCACCTGCTCTGATAGAGCTAAATCTGAACCTTATATTGTTGCTGATTGTACTTCAAAATTAATTAGTGGAAAAAACTCACATGCTGTCCAAATAATGCTGTAAATCTGTGCTCCTTTTGAAATGGCGAAGGTTCTTATATGGTGGACCAGGGGGCATGAGAGCCTCCATCACTGCCTGGTCTATAGACATGGAGTATGCTGCCAGGAGTAACGTCATCCATGCCAAGACGAGTACGTAGTACTTCTTACGGCGTCCTGGAAAGACATAGAAAATAATGAAGTAAAAATTGTTTATCGTAGGACCTCTAGGATCACTTCAACTTCTTTATTATTTACTTGACCCCGCGAACTTCGCACTGACAGTCGACTAATCAAACAATCGACAAAATTTAAAACTAGTTTCATAGTAATAATTCTAGAGTTTTTTACAAGACAAAAACCAAACCAAACTAATTTGTATTTCTTGAGATTTATTTATTTATTTATTTATTAAGTTACACCAACAAAGTAAGCACCATAACATTTACAAAAATTAAAACACATATACAAGTAAAGTGCCACCTCAATTATAGGCGTAAACAACATGCTTCAACAACAAATTTAAAAAAAATACATTAATATATTAAAAAAAATAATAATAAATAAATAGTTCTATTGTTCAGTTAAATACAACATTAAATTGAATTAAAAAACAATACATTAAAACATACAATTAATTAAGCAAGATGAGGTTAAAAAAAATAAAAATAAGAAAATAATGTGGTTTATAAAATTTCAAATAAATTATTAAAATGTAAGTCCAATATATTTTTTAAAAGAATGAATACTATTTGAAAAAATGTCAATTTCACAAGGAACAAGATTGGTATCATCATTATTATCCAATTTTAATTTAGGTCTGAGAACAACAACATTGTGAATAACATTGTAATTCCTAGTTATTCTATTTAAAGGGGAATAAAGGCCTAAGTTGGAACGAGCAGATCTCTGAGCAAACGGTTTATATTTATTATGTCTCGGTAATGCTCTTGGTATTGAGAAGTTCAGGTGTGATAAAAGATAAGGCGCATCAATTTGATCGCTAATAAGTTTAAATAGAAACATATGATCCAGAAGTTTTCTACGATCTACAAGTGAATCCAAGTAGAAGTACTTAAGACGGTCCTCATATTTTGGGAGTTTTCTAGCTAGGTTGCAACTGTATGATAGATGCCAAAGAAATCTTTTTTGCACACTTTCAATACGTTTTATGTAAATATCGTAGTGTGGGTTCCACACCACGCTACAATACTCCAAACAACTTCGGACAAGAGCGCTATAAATTATAATTTTCGTTTTTGGACGGAACTCTTTACAATTTCGCAATACAAATCCCAGCATCTTGAAACATTTTTTTACGATTGTATCGATGTGGATATTAAAACGCAATTTGGAGTCAAAAAATATACCCAGATCGCGTATATGGTCTACTTCAGATAGCACCTTGTTATTTATGGTGTATGAACGATCAAACGCAATTAGTTCAGAAAACATGTAATTTTCAAAAAAATATAATTATCGAGACAATTTACTCAAATCATGTTTTTAAAATGGAGAAACGCAAGATAAAAGTTCAAAGTTTAATTTCTCCAAACATTATAAGGTGTTAAGTATAAGGTGGCTCTTAAATTTTTTATTTAAAAATAAAGAATTGTAGGTAATTTTCCCAAGCATTAAGTTGCTTAGCTTGGGACTACTTGTGTAAAATGTCCAAGGATATTTACTATTTATTATTTATGATTGATTGCCCATTGAAAGATTGATACAATTGACCTGGACTAGAGGTCAATTGTAGCACTGGACCTCATTTGTGTGTATTATTCCAAATCATAAACTATGTTAGGTACACATTCCAAGTTTCAGCTAAATTGTTTTTGCGTGTTGTTTTACCTCCAGCAATCTGTCTCTGTATGTTTTATTTTGGTAATTTATTTTGGTAATAAATATTTGTACCTATTGGTACGAAAGAGTAAGTACCTGCCTTTCTAACAATAATCGAGGGCTGGCACTTATTTGGCTCAAAAGATCAGCATTGCCATCCAGCGCGCGGCAATGCTGCCAGTTCTTGGGCACGCTTTCGTCTGGCAGTGGTTTGGATCAGTTGAGCTACCTATAGATCGTTTGTAACGATCCTTAGGTGGCTCAACTGGTTAGTTGTATTTGTACAGTTATGTAAATATGTAGTAGTTTAGTTTCTATAATCCATACATAACAAACTTTCGCGTTTTCTAACAATAGTGGGACTTTGTCTAGTTTCTTCCTAGAAGATTGATTTTGTGCTTCGTAGGGCGTGTTAAATTGTCGGTCCCGGCTTTTAAAGTCGTTAAGCCATGTAAAAACTTCGTCACCAGAGTTGGCCACTTGCTCATACGAACTTACCTACTTACTTTATTGGGAAACATGCTTTATCCTGTCTGAGGTAATGTGTAAATTGAAGATTATAGCGTTCATTGGTTAGAACCATTAAGGACATCAAATCCTAGGTACGTTAATTGAGTAGTTTACAAAATGAACAGGAAAAAACAAACATTAATGCTAATAAAAATAAATATTCGCCCGTGGCTTCGCTCTTGTTATACCTACTACCTATAGGCTACTTTTGATCGCGGTATTCCCACGGGAACGGGAACTTTTCACCGCGGTTAACACCGCGGGGCGCAGCTAGTTAGGTAATAATGATAATGAACTTGTACCTAAGCCTACGTTAGGTCAAATTGCTATTATATCTGTTGCTATCTCTTTCCATTGACGTAAGAGTAACAAGAAAAAACATTCTTTAAAGCCTTGTTAAATTGACAAATTATTATTAGGTACTTAATAATGTGGTTATTTTATACCCTAACCCTATACCAAAGACGATTAATATCTAGAAGACACTGCCGTGCTAAAGGTGACAGCCGTAACTGCATGTCTACTAGTTTCGAGAAAATGGCGCGTAAAGTTTTCAAAATGTTTTTGTCAATTGCGTCTACAGAATTAACTTTTTTTTACAGCTGAAAAAACAGTTTTATAAAGAAAATAATGTAGTTTTTATACGTTTTAAAATTAAACTCCAATTACAATTATTACTACATTAAAACATCAAAATACTCGTTATGCTGTAGAAGCCTGCTTTATTTTATAGACGAATACTTACAATGAGCGTCGTAAGCAACACATATACCGCGCTTTAGGTAAGGGACACTCTTTAAAGCGCTTTTGATAGAGAAACATAGTGATTGAATTCTTTTATTATAAGCATAATCGCCGTAACTGCACAACTTACGGTTGTCATGTTAAGGAATACTTACTAAATTCACCGCCTAAAAACTTCATTGACCGCCGTAATTGGTAGTTACCACGCTTAACGTAAGAAAAATACTTATCGATTGAAATGCGCATCCACATGTAATTGCTCTATAAGTCTTTAAAGCGATTAATGTAAGCACTCTATGTGTTTTATCTATAGAAGTTTAGGGCAGGATAGTGATAATGTTCGTTTACGGCTGTAATTTTAAGAAATCCAAAAAATTTATTGCAGCTACGGCGCTTAGCACAGCTGAAAAAAGCCTTTAGAGACTTTATTTAAAAAACTGTCAAAGAGAAAGTTATAGATCTCGACACGAGGATTCCGAATATGGTACTAACTCAATTTTAGAAAAAATGTTGCTTACGGCTGGCACCCTTAGCACGGCAGCACAGACAAAGGCCATACACAAAATCGTAACCCGATCCCGCAGTACCAGATAGCCTGAAAACTTTAAAACATCAATTTTATCCAAGAAATTTCAATACTTAGTAGTAGGTAGCAACAATATTCAATACTTATTTAAACATTTTTAACTAGAAAGTAATTGAAATTTCTTGGATAAAATTGATGTTTTAGAGTTTTCAGGCTATTTTTTAGGGTTACGATTTTGTGTATGGCCTTTGTCTGTCTTCTAGATATTAATCGTCTTTGCCTATACCAATAAACTTACCCAAATGTTTTGTCCATCTCACGAGTTTGCGCAACAAGAACATTATCGACTATCATTCAGCATTATCGTCGTCGTTCGAGTCTGTAGTCATGTTTTGATCACTTAATTTTAAAGGTAGTTAGGTACTCTGCATCTGTCAGATCACTGAAAGAGGAAATTTCAAATAATTTAAAAACAGTTAATTTTTTCACTTCACTTCATTGTTGCGTGCGTGACCGGCACGTATTCAAAACGGTTATTTATCAATAAATTTAAAATGTGAACTTAAAAAAATCGATGTTTGAGCGAAAACTCAAGTCTCACTTGTGTCAGGTATTATAATGTATGTGTTCGAGTTAAGAGGCCGTAGGTAGCAAATATGTGGTTTGAATCGTATTAGATCTCAAAATCCGTGAAAGATACCACCTTATAATGTTTGGAGAAATTAAACTTTGAACTTTTATCTTGCGTTGTGGTTTTTTAGAAACACGATTGGTAAAAGTTTTCTCGATCATATATTTTTTTGAAAAATACATGTTTTTCACACAGTTTGCTATTTATCTCAGGAACAGAACGCTATTTTTGTTGGTTTTATGTTTTGACAAATAGCCTAGAAGTATTCATTTAGTTCTGGTTTTTTAATTTTTCGATTGCTTGTTTAATTAACTTGTAATTAAATAAAAACTGTTTTTTCGCTATAAATTATGTTGCGTGTCTATCGTTCTGCGCTTCTCACTCACGAGTAAAAACATTATTCGCTCTCCCGCTCATTCCTCGGCGTTATGGCACACACTTAAGAAAGAAAGAATTCTACTGCCTGTTCCGACGCGACTCCCTACACCAGGGAAAGAATCATCATTTATTATTAGTGATGCTTATAAATACTTAGTGATGAATCACCGCTTGAGATTGAGACACAATCATCACTTTGAAGACTCAAGTCTGAGTGCTTATTTTGATGAGAATTGATCACTTCCACTACCTAGTGCAACTAAGTCGTTATAAGCCATGACGGAGGCCTTAAGTGTGTGCCATAACGCCGAGGAATGAGCGGGAGAGCGAATAATGTTTTTACTCGTGAGTGAGAAGCGCAGAACGATAGACACGCAACATAATTTATAGCGAAAAAACAGTTTTTATTTAATTACAAGTTAATTAAACAAGCAATCGAAAAATTAAAAAACCAGAACTAAATGAATACTTCTAGGCTATTTGTCAAAACATAAAACCAGCAAAAATAGCGTTCTGTTCCTGAGATAAATAGCAAACTGTGTGAAAAACATGTATTTTTCAAAAAAATATATGATCGAGAAAACTTTTACCAATCGTGTTTCTAAAAAACCACAACGCAAGATAAAAGTTCAAAGTTTAATTTCTCCAAACATTATAAGGTGGTATCTTTCACGGATTTTGAGATCTAATACGATTCAAACCACATATTTGCTACCTACGGCCTCTTAAGTCGGCCTAAATACTCCGTCACCAGAGTTGGCCAATTGCTCATACGAACGAACGAACTATGTGTAACTGAAGAAATATCTAACAATCGATTGTTTCACCATCTTTGTGCCATTAATTAATAAATAATAATAATAAATAAATAAATATCCTTGGACATTTCACACAGCGTCATCTAGTCCCAAGCTAAGCAATTTAATGCTTGTGTTATGGTAACCAGATGACTGTTATACTACATAGATACATTTTTTTTTTTGTAAATACATACAAATTATACATAGAAAACACCCAGACACGAAACAAATATCTGCAGATCATGCAAACATTTGTCCCGCAGCGGGGATCGAACCCGCAACCTCTGCGTCTCAGGCGGGCTTTCGCCCACTGCGCCACAGAGGTCGTCAAAATTAAGTCTTAGGGAAGCCTTCAGGCGGCCTAAAAACAACGTCACCAAAGCACCTAGCTCATACGAACTTACTTTCTTGAGTAAAGAGCTGACATAGAAAAAATAGAATAGAATAGAATAGAAAAAAGTTTATTTTGTGACTTCATAAAATAAAACAAAACATAGGTCTAGGTAAGGTACCTCTTTAGACTAGAAATCTTCATAGGATCTAAAAATATCTAGAGATCTGAAAAGAATTATGTCTAATTGTCTACCGCTCCCTGGGTAAACCATCGTGTTCATTATATTATAGGTACTTAACTCAAAATGTAGCTGTAGCTACCTTTAAAATTGTCACTGGTCTCACCTATTTTTTGCTCACGGATGTGATAGTCTCACTTTTCAAAGGCCTTTGTACACATTCGATAAAAATAACCAGGTAACTAAAAATCTAGCTAGGTTATACCTATACTTATAACTTAAAAATCCGGTAATAAGATTAGTCGAACAAATAAAATGCAACACGACCGACCACGGGTAAAACTTAACACAAAATGAGTCGATCAAATACAGAGGCGTAGCGTAGCGTGCCTTGGCGGGTGGGCCCCGTATAAAAATTGGTATGAGGGCCCCTAAGAAAGAAGGGTAAAGATTTCTCACAAAAGAAAAAAAATGTTTGCATAAAATTTAAAGAAATATTTATTCATCATAATTATCTATCTGTCAGCATTGCGGTTGTGACTGCTAGCTCTGTATAAGCGTGGCAGGGCAGCTGGGGGGTTATTAGTGGCAATTCTGAGTGTCGCAAAAGCTAAACTAAACTAACTAAAATTAATGCCATCCTTTTTATTTCCATCGCTATGAAAGGGACGGCAATATTTTTAGTTAGTTAAGTTTAGCTTTTGCGACACTCAGAATTGCCACTATTGTGGTATTCCCCCGTTGAAGTAAACCGCGATAACCAATGTAGGGTGTTGCCAACTTTTGAACGCACGCTTTACGCGAGAAAAAAAGATTTTATTTACTTTTGTCATTTCCGAAATAATAAAAAATTGCGAGGTTATTAATATTTGCTTACGCACGTCGTGGGCCCCCGTGGCCCGGGGGCCCCTTAAAGTTCATACGGCAGATACGGTGGTAGCTACGCCCCTGATCGAATATCAATATGATTATCACACACCAGTTATCAGTAGATAAATAATCTTGAAGTGTGGGTCATTCTTATCGGTCCATCTTGTCGTATTGACACACACAACCAATCGTATTAAAAATTCATAAGTTTGACAACACTAAAACTACTTCTAAAATCTATTTGTGGGTCTAAATATAAATAAATAAAGTATGTACCTACTTAGTACTTAGGTTTTTTCTTCTTACCTTCTTTAGGTAATTACCTACTAAAAGTAAGACGGGTTGGCCGCTCTATTTTAGAAATTAATATATATACCTACTTAGGTACCTACTTAAAAAAAATATTAATTATTAATGATTAATTATGTTGGCCTAATAAATGAATTAGGTACGTTTGTATTCGTTGGTATTATAAATATAAAAAGAAAGCACCTGCCTAGGTGGTAGGTATGTAGGCGGGTAGGTAGGTATTTAAAAACCTCTGGGAATCGCGTGCCCTGATTAAATAAATTATTCTTCACATAGGTAATTAGGTTATTTTTGTTCGTGCAACTCATATTAATTAATAAATAATAAAGTGCCTCAATATAATACCCAGTGGAATACCTAAATAAATCATTCCGTACCTAAATACCTAGGTACCTTACTTTTTAATAAAAATCAGAAATATATTAGTTAGTAAGATAGGTCTAGGTACCTACTTACTTAATAATTTTAATAATGAAGACCTCTGTGGCGCACTGATTGAAGAACCGCCTGATACACAGAAGGTTGCGGGTTCGATTCCCGCCTCGGGACAAATGTTTTCATTATAAAACTAGCGCGGCCTAAAAACTCTGTCACCAGAGTTGGCCACTTGCTCATAGGAACGAACGAACGAACCGACATTAGTTAAATAGGTAGGTCCTAAAGAGAGAAGGTAGGTATACAAGGTACTTATGTACTTACCTACTAGGTAGATGTATCAAGGTGATCTTTCTAACAAGATTGGTACAAAAAAAACATTCCTCACCTCACATTCCTTGAAATGTTGCAGCCAAAAATATATTGGCGCGCTAAACTTGACAATCCAGTTAAAAAAAATACTAAGTACCTAGTGAATTTTGCAGCTAACTTATATATTATAATATATGGCGGCAAATCGTGACCTTTTTTCGCGTTGCAGGCTGGCTGCAGTAGGTATATACCTATACCTAATGTATTTTATCTAGGTAAATAATTATTATAAAAGGAAGCTTACCTACTTACATAAATTTTACTTTACCTACTCTCGGTGCCAATGTACCTACCTATGTGAATGTGAATTGTGATCAGTTGAAATAAAAAAACATCGCACCGATTGATGATGAAGCTATCGATAGAGAAGAAATACAATAGTTATAGGAAGATTATTTATAAAATAAATTTTATTGTAAAAATAAAAATTCATATCTTTGGTAGTAAACAAAATAAAAGTAGTACCTTCTCTAGATTTTTTTCTTGGTTTAGTAGCTTCCAATCACAGATGGCGCTACTAACACTAGAACCTCAAACTTAGTAATTGTACAAAAAAATAATGTACCTAACTACCTAATTTCTTTATTATTCTAACTAAAAGTAATATTAACATGTTTAACATCATATTAGTTGGTTTGTATGACTAAATGTAATTAAACTAGATTTTAATTTTATTCTTCATCCGATGGTTGTTTGACCCAGAAGCCCCATGGTGCGTAGCCGTCGTTCTTAGTCGGGCCTCGGTACACTTTTATTTGGACACGTGCGACGTCATCTGTATAAAAAAAAAGAAAGGTTGCTAACATTCATTCATGCATGCAGTTGCCTCTTGTATTTATTTTACAGCAACCACAAAAATATGAATTGCTCAAAGAAATATTCAAGGCGTTTGCATAACATTGCTGGCTCTAAAATAAAAGGCTTTAGTCCCCTAGAAATCCCCCCCTAGAAATGTATTTATTTTATTTATTTATTTATTTACTTACCTACTTAACAAATTCGTTTTTCCCCAGTTCCATCATTACGATTGCGTAATCTACGAACGATCCTTAGAAGAGTACCTACGAGTAGGTACCTACACACTTATATTTGGACATATAATTTACCTTTCCTATCACCAGCATGCGAGCCTTCGTCGTCATCATCAAACTCCTGAGGACGGGCGGCTGCCAGGACTATCAGCGTCAGGAACATCAGACACCAGGTGCTCTGAAAGTACAACCAGGGGATAACTTACTTATTAAGAATAAGTGTCTCTGCCTAATATACATGTTGTACCATAACCATAAGTCATGGTAGTACACCTACAACAAAGTACCTACCACCACAATTAATGAAATAATACCTACCACAAAATAAATAATAGTACTTACCGAGAAGCAAACGATATTAGATATGTCCCTGGTAGAATTATTCTAATAGTTGTAGGTAAGTATTGAAATAATTTGTAGGTAATTTGTAGGTACTAATTCAATGAAATAATACCCACTAGCTAGACTGTTCCATGACCATGCTAGCTAAGTGTGTGCCGAGGGCAAAGTGCTATTGTGTCTTTCCATCCTTGATGCAATCATAATTATGAATATGCTGGTATTTGACAAGTCCTTGTGACAAACTGCAGGGGACAAAAACTATCCCACATTAACATTGCATGAGTTCAAAACATCAAAATGTTGTATGTCAAAATTATGTAAGAAATAATACAACTGTATTGTTACATCATTTTATTTTATAAAAAAAGTTTCTTAATCAAAAGATTTAACCTATTTGAGGACAATTCTAATTGCTATTGTATGTATGATAGCTTGATTAAAATCTATTCCTGTAAAAAATTTAAATACATGTGAATCCTTCATCTTAATTTTTTTACATAATGGTTTTATATAAATTGTAACAAGTTTGAAGCAGGATTATAGCTCAAGCTGTCAGTACTTATTTTCAAAATCTCTTATTATTTACATTAGAAAAATATTAACCCTACATTTTAAAAGTATTAGAAGCACTTTCAGGCCTTGCTACATTCTGAGGCTTTATCGGAGTCATTTCCACTATCAGTCGACACCACCACATCTACTTTCTTCACAACCTCTTCATCCTCATCTTCAGTTGATGAAGAACAATCTGACAGATCAGCGTCAATCCACAACTTCGCCTTCTTTTTACCCTTTGTCTTGCTATCCTCAATCTTTCGCTTTGTTCCGATATCTGATGACCCGGCAGCTTGCCAGCCAGCATCTACAGCAGAGCTGACTCTCTCTGGCAGTTCCTTGCGTTCTTTCTCATATGATGGAGCTAAGTTGACGTCAATCTTAGGCTCAGCTAGTAGTCTTTCTAGTTTTTTCTGCTTCCGTTCTACAGCCTCACGTTCACGCTCTTCTTGTCCATCTAACCACTTTCTGAGACGCTTTTCCTCGTTAATGTCACGTAAACGGCGCCCGGAGAGATCACGGCACGCCTCACGATTCGTAGTCTTCTCAATTTGAGCGCCGATCGCGCGCAACATTGAACCAAAACCTCCTTTCCCACCAACCAGTCTAGTGGACACTCTAACCACTCTATCCAGCCCCAGAAGCTGAGTGCCATCGGGAATCTTCTCTCCGTTGATTGTGGCGTAAAGGTCTTCGGAAGGAACGCCATAGTTTTGAGAAATAATGCTCTTCAGGGACAAAACATCTGTGTATGATGTATCCGTGAGAAAATAGTTCTCAAAGTAGACCAACGGCATCTTGAATTGTTTGTTTTTTCGTTATTATGTAAAATGAGAAGTTGGAGCTATTTAGAACAGGCGAAAATAGTAAGGTAAAGGTAACCCGAATTTCCGATTTTTATCAAATACGAAACCAAATTCACATCCTAAGGCCGGTATTCAGAGACCTGACTCAAGCGTCGATTTGAACTCGGTTCAGCGGAACTCTGCTTAAGCATTGATTCGTTGCTTAAGTATCGTTTGTATTCAAGAACGTTGCTTGAGTAAATGCTCAGCTAAATCGAGTCTCAAGTGTCGATTCCTTTTTGTTTATGAATTCAGTCTGTTCTCATTTACATTTTTAATTTATTTTGTACTTCCATTCCGTTATACGCAGAAATTCAAAATGCCTGGATGAAAAATTAATGGCGACTCTCGAAAGTGAAGTAAAAATAACGTGTAACGGAACGACTTTAGAAAACTGACAAATTTATTCATTCATACGTCAGTCGTCAAGCAAGTCAATCAAATTTCAACAATCGCCAAATCGCGGGATGAAAATGTTAAATCAATGAATTTATTTTTACGCTTTGACCAAAGACAGGTAATACTGCTTGGTTATCGGCGGTAGTGCTTCTTGCCCTGGTCTGATGCATCATGTAGTGTTTGTAGACACAAACGTTGTGGAAGATAGCACCAGCACTCGTTGAAGATGACGAGACACGATTCACGAAGGATCTCTCTCAACAAGCTTAGCCTGGACATGATCTAACGATTAGCTGTTTCCCGTGACTCCTATAAACTTTATTTAATACGTTTTAAATAAGTGTGTGTAAAATATTAAATAAAAACATTATGGTAGTTTTGTCAATATATTTTTTATTTTACCCCAGCCAAACCAAATGTGTTTAGGTTATGTACGTAGGTAGAATTTTCGACATAAATAAAGTAGGTAAGTAATCCTTATGAGTACCTACCTACCAAGACTAAACTAATAGTAGGTTTTCTTTTATCTGTGCTAATACTAACTATAAATTCACAAGTCCTTATAACATTTGTCTGTATGAAACAGAAACAAGGTCCCCATGCATATTTTGAAGTCTTGTCTTGTGTGTCCGTTATTCTAGCATGCTTAGATGACCTCGAAAATACAACGAATCGAATATATTATCCATTTTTACTGAAAAAAAAAGACCACTCTCAAGCATTTACTCAGATTCCTTTGAAAAATGTCAAACTCAAGCATCGATTTCATTTGATTGAGGTTTCTGAATAAGGAATTACTCAGGTGAACTCGACTCAGCTGAACTCGACTCAGCTGAACTCTGATCAGCAAAACTACTCTCAAGTAACGTTCTTGAATAAGAAACGATACTTAAATCGACGCTCAAGCACAGATCGACGCTTGAGTCAGGTCTCTGAATACTGGCCTAAGTAGTCTGTGAAATTAATGATGAATGAATGAAATGAACGAAATGAAGTGAAAGTGAGTGTGAGTGATTGCATGAGAACTATAGACTATAAATATGGTTTTGTCACAGATGTAGGACTATACATCCATGGGTTTTGTTTGAGTTTCCATAAAACTTGTACCTAAGTCTTGAATTATTACTTGACCTAATTTAGGACCTGGAATAACACATAGGCTATTTTTTTACATGTAGGTCTGTACCACGTGAGTTAAGCCACGGGTGAGTAAGTTAATAATAATAATAAACACATAGATCACTTACTTTGTGGGCCATTTTAATAAGACAGCAACAAATGAAACGACAAATTCACATCGAATTCTAAATTATACTGAAATTTAAATCAAAATCTCAGCATCTTAAGTACCTACCTACCTAGACCATGGTGTTTCTCTTCTTGTTTGAATCTGTTACTTACCAATTTTCAATTTCATGCACCAGTGGACAATATCATCGTAACGAAAGTGAAAGTAGATACCTACCTGCGATTTGTTGTGTAATAAACTAATAAATGCTTAACCTGTTAACCGGCGGAAAGGCCCCGGGGCCTTTACTACCAAAATCATAACAAAAAAAAACCCTAGTCATAGAGCAAGAAAAATGCACACGCACGGGCCGTGATTGTATTGATTGTACAATCACGGGCCGTGATTCACGGCTCAAGATTCTAATAATTACCTACCAAATAATTATTTCCAGGCATAATTTATTTATTTAAGATAAATAATCTTATCATACCTAGCATGTTTTTTTTTTATTATTTTGATCACGTATTTCAAGTAAGGTACCTACCTACCTAGGTACCCAGGTAAGTAGACGTAGGCATACTTTGCAAGTAAAATACTTAATGCCGCGTCCTCACTCTTCAGGAGGCGACACGAGGCTACGCGAGCGAAGAGTGAGGACGGGACGGTCCCCTCGTCTCGCCTCCGGTCGCCTCGCGCGCGCTCCGCTTGGTGTCGGTTTTTCAGGCGCGAGTCAAAGGACACGAGGGGGCGAGGCGAGACAATCATCCACACTCTTCCAGTGTGGCCAACGTAGGCAACAAATCTGTCGCCATTTAGGCTACTCAGAATGAGAATCGGCGATGAAAAAATCTGAAAGGTGACTCTCGTATATTAGGCTACTTCAGTGACAAGCTATTTAAATAAATAAAATTGAATAAAATTGAAGTCACCATGATAAGACTTCCCTACAAAGGCGATTATTGTACATTTTTCAAAGTCGCCTTTCAGATTTTTTCATCGCCGATTCTCATTCTGAGTAGCCTAAATGGCGACAAATCGCCTACGTTGGCCACACTGAACGGAGTGTGTCTGTGTGGATGGCTGCCACAGACTACTAGGATGCTAACGCATATGGCTGCTCTCCGGCCGCCTCCGCTCGACAAGCCTCGCGCGAGGCTATCCTGAAGAGTGAGGACGCGGCATAACAAAATCTTGTTTATAAAATCACCATTCAATTTGTAAGCTGTGCAATTTGCTGCACTTACGAGGTGCATTACTGAACTCAAACGAAAACAGAATTTTCAAAATCAATCCAAAATTGACGAAGAAATCTGTGAACAAAAATACAATAACTCCTCATTTTTGGAAGTCGGCTAATAATGATTCCATTCATTCTTTCAATCGAAACATGATCGAAACAAAGACAAGACTATAATATAGAGCAAGTAGGAGTAGGTAGACGTCAAGTCAAACTGCCGCCAGCCAGCCCGCCACCGCCATTTCGCTGAGCTGTCAAAGTCTGCGGGATAGCCGATTGCCAGCCAGCCAGCTATCCAATAAAAATTGAGCTTTTTTCAAATTGCAGAAAGTTGTCGAGGTTCAACAGAAATCTAGTAATTTGGAGGCATCTCGTTTTGATTTTTCGTTGTATTATGGCTCAAAATATCAACCCGCATTACGCCTCGTCGTCGAATCCCGCCAAACAGAACGAAGACACGATAAAACTGAAAGACAATCATGCAGTTAGTAAACGGTGAGTAAAAACCTAATAAAAGTATCTTTTGCATTTTTGATCTTACATAGATTTATTGTCGTCTAATTAATCTTAGAAGAGTTCAAATTACTTTATCATGAGGTTTTAGGGTCCTCTTGAGTTTGAACTCTGCTTTGCCCTAACGGTTTTTTGATGCAGATGTGAAAACATAGACGTGTGCATTTCTTGTAAAACCAATCGATATTCATACATGTCTAAACAAAATGACTTTCAACAGGTTGCAAAAAGAACTAATGGAGCTCATGAGATGCGCAGACAAAGGTATATCAGCCTTTCCGGAATGTGACAACCTGTTCAAGTGGATTGGCACCATAAACGGACCCCTGGAGACGGTATATGCTGGCCACAAGTACAAGCTATCGCTAGAATTCCCCAACTCATACCCGTACGCACCTCCCATGGTCAAATTCGTGACACCGTGCTTTCATCCTAACGTGGACACCTGCGGATCAATATGTCTAGATATCTTAAAAGATAAGTGGACAGCACTGTATGATGTCCGCACTGTACTCCTATCAATACAGAGCCTGCTAGCCGAGCCGAACACCGCAAGCCCACTGAACCAGCAAGCGTCATACTTATGGGCTAATCAGGATGTGTATAAGAAATATCTAGACGAATTTTACAATAAGCATAAAGACTCATAGACTGAAAGGTGTTAATTTTGTTTGCGTTGTATTTTGTGTGAGAATGCATGTTTCTGGGGTTTTGGCGAGTACATAGCTTAAGTTTCTATTATCAAATTATTGTTTTGATTGTCTTTGAATTATGTGAAAGAACCATCTTGATTCTAAACTAAAAACACTGGGTCATCACATCAGTAGTACCCTAGGAACCTTTTTTCTGAACAACATTAAATTTTTTCTAATTGTTTTAACCCATTATTCATATTGAGCTAGTAAAATTCTTTTAGCTAAAACGGATATTAAATCTGTTGCTATCTCTTTTCATTGCCGTAAGAGTAACAAGAAAAAAATATTCCTTAAATCTATATTGAGGTTATTAGTCCAATATGAATAAGTTTTTATCAGCTAAAACTCACAATTGCTTGCTCCCTATTTTTGTTTTACTGTAACAATCCTTTCATTGTAAATAGATCATGTTCGCTTATAGTTCGGGCAAAGCCTCAAGTTTTTCTTAAAATCGAAGATTGTTATAAAATACATAGACTTGAATGTCATGTAATACATAATTATATATTGTTACATAGATACCTGATCTAATATTCCAGTAAAGCTTAATAGTTGTAAATGTACTCGCCGCATGGGTTCATGTCTGTACATTGAGGATCACTGACAAATATAATTCTTTAGTGCAATTAATTTGTTGTTTTTACTACCTGGCTGAAAATCCTATAACTTCTAAAAATGGAATAGTTTTTATGAAGAAAATAATTCATATTCTGCTGAACCATTGATAATCGGTATTTTTTTAAAAACGACTTTTCTAGAAATGTATCATAGCTAGATCGATTATCGACCCCGAAAACCCCTGCATACTAATTTTCATGAAAATCGTTGGGAGCCTCCTGCAGTTTTTATATTAGTGAAAATATAGCCCTTGGTTCCAGAAACAATTAAGAGAAGTAAATACCTTTATTACGTATGTAGGTATTGTATAAATACCGTTATAATTGTTTCATATTTTCAAACCCCTAGACACCCCAACAGATGAAGGATGGAAGGTCAATGACACGTATGACCTATATTGACCCTCCAATGTCTATCAGCTACCTAGAATGGACAAAATAATCAGTCTTTTGGAGTAATAATCATTTTATTTCACTTGATTTCAATAAATAACAGTATTTACATCTAAATTTAATAAATATAGTAATTTAACTTAATTTTCTAACAAATAAATACATCGCCACTCGTCGTACATTTCTTGATATTTGCTCAGAAATATCTTATTTGCCAATTAAAAATAAATACTTGATATGCTATAGTTTTGATACTATGCGTTTTGATACTCAGCTTGGTCTAATATTTTTAAATGTACAAATTAATTAGGTAAGTACAGTCAACATCGAAAGTTGATTCAATATTTTACAATTAGCTTGAAATTGCAAATTCTAATATGACCTAACCATTTTGTGTGGAACTTAATAGTTAAGTGTTATATTTTTTGTTACTGTTTGTCGATTTATCTGATAGTTAATTTTCTATATACCTATTTAATTCTGACCCATGAACGGGGTACCGTACCGACCTTTGATTCATTGTGTGAAACCACAAGTTAAATGAATAAAGTGCCTAAAATGTGTTTTCTACCAGTGGTTAATAATAAATTAAATTAAAAAAACAGTGCACACCACTTTTTTCGAACGCACAGTCACCGCGCGTTTGTATCGTGGCGAAAAAATGCAGGCGGCAAGCTGTGACCATGCACACTACCCTCGCTTTTGTAAAACGCGCTAGAGGACGCGCTACACAAAATCGCGCAGTGACTCGTTCGGAAAACATATTGTGAATATGAAAAGGCTCTATGTTATCTGATATGGTAGGTACAACTAAATAAATTATTAATTGAGAAATTGGCACGCACAATCACCAAATACAATCATACTATCTCATAAAAAAATATCTCTAAATCTGACTGCATAATTATGTTACATCCAAAACAAATGTCTTCAAATATCACGTCTTTTTCACATTGTAGATTATTTTCAAACAATTTATCAAAATGGCGTTTTAGGCATAAGTTATACCTAAGGCAATTAAAACAGTTATTCGCAGAATAAGCAAGCTTAAACATTGTCCCAGGCATTATATTTTATAGATAATTTATACAGAGTCAGGAGGCAAGCTTTGCCTACATTTAACGGGACACTAGCTGTAGTGCCTGGTACATTGTTGATATGAAATAGGCTTGCCCAGCACCTAAACCATCCTCTCATATCCACAGGAATGACAATGGTCTTTAATACGTGTGGAGCTGACTAGCCGCGAGTTTCCTCACGATGTTTTCCTTCACCGTTTAAGCTACGCAGTCACTTTTAGAGATCTAGTAAGGTTAAGTTAGACAAACTTAAATAAGTAGACTAGATTAACGTGCACACATAAATGTAATATTTAATGCACTGCATATCTAAAATCAAAACTGCCATACACTAAGCAAAAGTTACTTAACTTTACAATTGGAATTAAAAAATCATTTTGAATTAAGTACCAAAATATTAAAACGATTCAAATTCAAATTTCAATTTTCACTAAACTAACTAAAATTAATGCCATCCTTTTTATTCCCATCGCTATGAAAGGAACGGCAACATTTTTAGTTAGATAAGTTTAGCTTTTGCGACACTCCGAATTGCCACTATTGTTTGTTTGAAATTATATTTTTTATACCATTTTGAGTTCAAGATTTTAGTTGTCAATGTCAACCGTACTTAGGGATGAGATTATTCAAAGATATTTCACTTGTCACGCATGGAATGCTTCTGCAAGATGTAATTTCAAGTCAAGCTGTAATTTCCCATATTACCTTAATATTCAAAGATGATCAGCTAGCTAATGATGGGCTGGTTAATTACAATGTTTCATGGAATGATCTAAGTATTAATACCTAAGAATGTCTCAATTTAAGGCTTTCATTTCAGAATCAGTTTAATCGGGACTGAGCCTTATTCCTAAACTGTGGGTACTTTTAAATCTATGGCCTAAGGCCCAAGGCAAGTTATATATATTACCATAAACACAGATTTTTTACATTTGCAACGTTCATTGGACCGTTTCCTCTTACTCGGTACTGGTAGGAGCACGAGTAGTTAGCAAATGGATGGGTGACCGTCGCAGCATCGTCTTTGTAGTTTGTTTTATCCGATTAAGGTTGCATTCCCCATTAGATATTGTACGAGGAAAACAACCCATCCAGAGCGAATTAATGATAATAAAATACCTAGAAATTTAAAGAAACCCCCGACACAAATGAAATAGGTATGTACCTAGCTAAAACGATCCGATAATTATACGTTTTTCAAACAAAAAAAAACGCATCAAAAACAGCTGTACAAGAGCTTAAAGTAATGAGTGTAATGCAATGACAGACAAACACACAGATAAGTGATTTTCAAACATGTGGTGTGTCATAAGCTCGAATACTGAAACTCTACTGTAAGTGTAAGTGGCGCTTATCTTTGACATTTGTCAGAACAAATCAAACAAGAACGTCTTATATGGTTAATACGGTCTCAAATATCTAATTAGCGTTTCAGTATTGGAGCGATACAAACTTAAAACACCTCTCGTTCTCGCCAGGGGTTAAAAATTAAGTATTGGTTGATTTTTCACGCTTTTGCACTTTTTAGATACCTTTCCAATCGTATAAAAAACCCTTCAAAACTAGCTCTTAACCAAAATCAGCAGAATCAACATAACAATTAAAGTGACAGCGAGAATCAATATACAATGCATCTTCCTATTCTTCCTCTGATACCTCTCAGCTTTCTGCAATTGCTTAAAACCTTCATGAACTTGCACCTGAGTCAATTCTATATTATAATCTATTCTGTCCAAAACCGTGCCTTGCTCTGTAACCATATGAGCCAGATCTTTAAACACATCATTCAAATCAGTTATTGATCTAACGATTTTATTCACCTCTTCCTCTCTTTCCGCTACCATTTTTGTGTTTTCCTCTTCCAAAAGCATCATTTGCTTCTGCGTCTGTATGTTATTATAATCGCTAGTTTCCCCTGATGTGCTGGGCATAGAGAATAGTAAGTCGGTTTGGTTGCTAGTGAGGCCTGGTAGTAGCTCATCTTCTAAACTCAGCTCCTCGAAGTTTGGTAAGTCGAAGTACGCGTTGGATCTTTCCTCCCGAGAAGTTAATGATTTTAAGTAGTTGGATTGTGCGCTTCTGAAGATGATAGAGAGGTCTTGAAGTGTCGTCACTAGGGCTAAGACTACGTTTTGCACCAGCTTCTGCTCGGTTTTGTTACCTGAAACAAAGAAATTACATTGTTAATAACTATACAAGCTTCTTCTTTTTCCTGCCCTTATCCCACATAACGTGGGGTCGGCACAACATGTTTTCTTCTTCCATTTCCCTCTATTAGCCGCCATTTTAATGTTGTCCCCAAGTTGAAGCCGTCGTGGTGCCGGCATCACGCTCAAACGGCTGGACGGATTTTAATGAAATTTGGTACCAGAATAGCCCATACCCTGGATTAAAATATAGGCTACTTCTGATCCCAGTATTTATTACCATGGGAAAGGGAACTATTCACCGCGGGTATCACCACAGGGCACAGCTAGGTAGTACATTATAATCTAAATCGGTTCATCCATAAAAGGAGCTACATTGCCTCAAAGTCCTCAAGCAGTCCTAGACAAACTTCTTACTTCCACACTGTTATGTTATGTATATATAGTAGTAAGTTCGTATGAGCAAGAGGCCAACAGCTCTGTTGACGGAGTTTTTACATTACATTATATTTATTTAAGGTATTTAAGAGCTCAGCTCTTGTCGGTGTAATGATGCAATTTCCTCCTTCCAATGCGATCTCTTACTTTTTGATACGACTACTAGTATTCTTTTATCTGTGATACGACATAATTCTCCTTCTCCTGTAATTTCACAGCTATTCATCATCAATCAATAATTATATAAACATGTCTCACTCAATCAAATCAAGATAAGATTAGTAATCAATCATTCAATTCAATTACTTTAAATATTAGTATTTAATAATTTAAATTTTTTAATTTAATTTAATTAATTTAATTAATTAATTTAATTAATAACTAAAGTGCCTATATTATAATATCACGGCACCTACAAAAACCAGCACAAGATAATCAAGTTCGGGGCGAACTACATATAAAATGTGAACGAAGCGAACTTAGATCTTGTTTGTATGTATGTATGTAACGAAAGAGCCGTTACCTCGTCGAGTCGTCATTTCTTCAAAACGCTTCGATAGCGCGATCTAGGATTAGGAGAAGTAACGCCATCTAGTAATGAATTTTGTAACAAGTCTTAGTCGCGCCATCCATTGGTGAGTTTTGTAACTAAATTGTATATTTTATTCTAAACCCTTGCAATGTGGAGGGAGGTATCTACTATCTAGTATCCACCTCTGGCTTCGCTCGCGTGGTAATTACCCGGATACATAATATAACAAACATACATCCAGCTATCGGCACAAACTTTCGCATTACTCATAATGATTAGTAGGATGGTCTTGATAAAATAGGTTCCTAGACAACGCAAAAACTACGTAAAACAACGAAAAACAACATGATCACTCACAACAGATTCACTAACTGGCATTCTCTCAGATCTTTAAAATAGTTATCCATTGATGTTTAAGGTAATCAGATTCAAGTCCAAATACATTTTTGGCACTGCTTATTTGAGTCAGAACAGAATACTTGTTTCTTTTTTGCTTCGAAACTGAAGTGTTCTTTTTGGTCCTACCAAAATAAACGACTTTTCTTTCTTTTGATGGTTTTATTATGATGGTGTTTCTTGTATTGTATCTCACCATGGTTGGCATGTCTCCGGATAGCAGAGATGTGTGCATGCGCATGGTTGAAGAGCCGCGCCAGCTCGGATGTCAGCCGCGCTATGTGCCGCTGCTCCGAGCTGTCGTCGAGCGCGGGCCGTCGGATCTGACGCTCGTGTCGAGCTTGCAGCTCGGATAACTTGGTGCGGAGTCTGGAACGGATGGTTAATAACGTCAGGTAATTAATAATGGGGTAAGGATGCCGTTTTTTTATTCGGTCGTATGAGCAGGCGAATGGCATTCACGAAGGGAGGCCTATGCCCAGCAGTGGGTTAAAAGTGGCTGATGATGATGATGAGCAGTTGGCCAACTCTGGTGACGGAGTTTTTAGGCCGCCCAAAGGCCTCCATCATGGCTTAACGACTTTAAAAGCCGGGTTCGACAATTTTACGTGCCCTCAGAAGCACGAAAGCGCTCAGCTGATAATGCCATTGCGGTCTCCCATCCAAGTTGTGACCGCTCAGAACGTTGCTTAACTTCGACGATCTATCAAGAACGTCTTAGCAAGCTTCACCACGAGCGCTTCGTTTTTTTATTGTTTTTAGGGAACTTTAAGCCTTATTTCAAATAAGTGAGTTCCATTATTTAATAACTTAACCAGTATCAATCAAACCAGGGTCAATTAATACAGTGTAGAACATGTTATCTATGTTAGATTTCTGCGCAACAAACATAGGTACTCTGAAACAAGCTGACATCAAACTGATTCACATCCTCCTCTCATAGATTCACTTCTGACACATTCCATTCTAATAAGTGATAAAGGTCTTCTTTAAGATCACAGGACTGTCTAATTAATATTTTAATAATAAATTAATATTTTAAACAGCTTGTCATTTAGCCGAGTTGGTGGTACTACCTCAGCTTTCGATCTGAACATTTGTAGGTTTGAACCTTGCCAAATTAACACGAGCCCTAAAAGTTGATTACAAACATAGTGAGGCAACCAGTTGGCTTACTTTTAGCTGGCAACCTGTCATATTTGGAATATTAACAGAGCACATCAGTGAATACAGCAATTTTTTTTTATTTTTTTAACCTCGAGTGTCCCACTGCTGGGCAAAGGTCTCCCCCATTAACTTCCAAGACTTGCACTCAACAAACATAGGTCAGAATGCAGCTAATGTTAAGTGAAAAATCTAATGAACAAAGTGTAAACAGAATCATGGCAGATCAGATTTTTCACTCAGAAATTTAGAAATCCTTATCACCTAGTAATGACATAGTGCGCCTCCTCTAAGGTATCAGTCCACTGTGGCGGTAGGTGAGTCTCCCCTGCTTCTAAGTCCCGGTCTCGGAACCCACTATGCATGAGACGAACTCTCTCATTTTCATTGCCCTGTAAATTATGAATATATTGTTACCAGTTTGTTTAATGAACTCAATTAACAGAAATCCATTTTACATTTTATTTAGGACATCTTACAAAGATTGCAGTAATAAAATAAATGTGTAAATGCAAAGAAACCACCCACACAGGTCAAATAAAAAGTGAATGAAGTTAACAAACAAGGATGTCAGTTAGTGTAAAATCTCTGTCACCACTAGAGTTGGCCATCTCATACAAACTAACTTACTTTTATGATTTATTTTGTCCTAGTTACATTGGACATAAATTATCCTGTTTCCAGACAAGGTAGATAAGTTTTGCAAATTAGGATGTGTGAAAAAGCCACAAATAACATGGATAAAGTAAAAAATCAGTAATCAAGGAATTATTAGAGAACACTGCAAGTAAAAACATTAAATAAATAGCAATAAGTACCTGAACCATGAGTGTAGGCTGATGAAAAGAAAACCATGATTAAAATTCTAATTAAATGTAAGAAACTAAGATATATCTAACAAAGAAGAGTAGCAGATGTTTAAAAATTATTTCTTATTGTATAATTATAGGAAAAGTGGACTTTAATTTTATAAAATAGCAGTATAATTAATTGAACGGTTGTTTTAATGAATAAACTATGGAAATAAGATAAAATTATATCTAATACGAAATAAAACACTTAACAAAATACTTAGAATGATCACTGTACAAACCTGCTCCGCAAATATTTGTCTACCCTGTATGGCATTATTACGCATAAGCACATAAACTTCTGTAAGACTTCGGGACACCATTGTCACTTTTTCAAAAGTAATTATAATTATTCAAATCAGCCAAATTCGTCAAACAAATTTTGTTTTTGAGTGCAGGCAGAACAAGAGCAAAGCAATTTGTTTGTAATTGAATGTATTGTCAATTGTCAATTGATATTGTTTGATTGATGACATACTTGAGTTTTGACAATGACTTATTTGATTGAAACTATGAGTATTCTAAATGCGTGGCACAAGTAAGCCGTGCGAAGCCAAAATAAAGAAAAGAAGAAGAAAAATCAATGCGCAATGGATGGTTAATCTATCTCGTGAAAATCTCTGACCACGGCACGGAACAATAAAATTATTGTTTTCATTAGGAAATTTTTTTTGTCACAGTTTTGAGAACTAAAAGCACCATCAGTGGAAAGTGGAAATACAAAGTTTTTGATTGTAACGGTATTACAATGTTTTTTGATAGATGGCTAAACACTACATTACAGTAGCCAGTCTTTTTATAAATAAATGTAAGGTAGTGTAAATAGCCAAATCAGCCAATTTCACTAATCAATGCTATTTTGGTTGGCTCACTCACAAAAATTGAAGAAGTGAAGTGAGAAGGACGCGCCAAACGACATCCGCGCATTTTTTGTTGACAATGTTTACGTTTATTATATTTTGTCAATAATTCTGAGCAAATAGCGTTCTCATCACACAAAATGCCTAAAGCAGTTCGTGATCTCCTTCACAATGGAGTTTCATACGACGAACCGGACCGTATGCCGGATAAAATCCATGTGAAGCGTCTCGATGTGTTTATGTATGTTGTGGCTATCGTGGGTCATTTTGTGGACCTTGGGCTGGATATAAACGTTGCTGTAAGATATTTCTTGGCGAAGAGAGTCACGGAGTTCGGTTGGACGCTAGCTTTCATTCTCATACCGGCATTTGTAAACACAGCTGTTTCGATAAGAATGTAAGTGTTTTATTTGATTGTATTGAATAGAATAGAATAGACAAAGTTTTTATTTTCCATCAACTTATCATGCGTAACAGAAATGAAAAATACTTAATGTCAATCAAGTGACAAGTAAATAAGGCTACCCCTCAGCATTTATTATATTTATTTACTTTTTATTGCTTTGTTATAATATTTTTGATTTAAATAATGCTAGGTGGTGTAAGGCCGTGACCGAGTGGTGGCCAAGAGAGAGCTATAGAAGCAGGGGCCGACCATCAGCCCGGTGGGTGGACGATATAGAGGCCATAGAGGGAAAGGCATGGATGCGAACGGCACAGGGCCGATTAGAGTGGCGTTTGAGGGAGGAGGCTTATACCCAGCAGTGGGCTATCATTTGAGCTGCCAATGATGATGATGATGAACAGAATACTATCCCCATTTCCCATACATAATGCAAAGTTTCGACAATAACAGATAAAAAAATAAGTAAAGATGTTTAACTGCTAACTAATTCCTTTGTTTCAAGGTATTCTCTAGATAAGCAGCAACCAGAATCAGTCTCCAATGAGTTCACAAAGAGGAAATGGCTGCGGATATTCATCCTGGTGCTGCAAATGGCTCCCATTCTGAGATTCACTGATGCACTCATGTGAGTTACTATTATTAGTTACTAGCTGCGCTCCGCTTTTGTTGGGAATACCGGGATCAAAGTAGCCTATTTTTCAATCCAGGGTATAATCAATTCTGGTACCTCATTCAAATCCATCCAGCCGTTTGAGCGTGAAAGAGTAACAAACACACTTACACACACACAAACTTTCACCTTTATAATGTTAGTGTGATAGTGTGGCCTTTGGGTGGCCTAAAAACTGCATCACCGTAGTTGGCAACTTGCTCATATGAACTTAGCTATTTACCTACTTGGTTGCGGCCTTGCTCCCGTGATACCTGGGTAAAAAGTTGCATGTGTTATTCCTGGTCAGAAACTATTTAGATTTTCAAGTTTCAGCCAAATGCATTTGTAATAGTTTTTTGAGAAAGAGTAACAGACATCCATCTGTACATTACCTATACATAAAAACTTTCAGAGCAAGGGCAAGTTTCAAAGTAAATTATTTTCTAAATTCCATACAAACCAGGCCATAACTCAAATTACTGGAATTCAGAAATTAGAATGAATTCAAAATTATTGTTTGCTAACAACAATTTTCTTTGTTCTCTTATCTTATAAATAAATAAATAAAAATAAATAAAAGTAGCCTTTATTCGCTGACCATGGTAAACTTAAATAAATTTTATAATAGATATCTTACTAACTAAACTTGTTATTACCTACTTACTAACTAAACTGAATTTATTGATTGGTTCATCGACACCTAGGTCAGGTTGTCCTTCGACAAAGGCCTCTTCCAGATTCTTCCATTCTGTGCGGTCTAAGCATGCTCTGCGCCAGCCCTTGGGTAGATCATCTTCCCATCTCTTTACCTGTCTCCCTCTGCTGCGTTTGCCATCTCTTGGGTACCAGACTGTGCAATCATACGTCCACTTATTCTTCTGGGATCTCATCATATGCCCAGTCCAGCGCCATTTTTGTCTTTTGATTGTTGTGCTGACATCCTTGACTCTTGTTTTCTCTCTGATATCCGTCAGTCTCTCTCTGTCTTTCAGTTTGACATTGAGAATGCTTCTCTCGATCCCATGTTGGCAGACTTCCAGTCTCTGACTGTTTGCTTTAGTAAGCGACCACGTTGGACAGCCGTAAGTTAGGATTGGTAGAATACAAGTGTTGAAGACCCTGCTTTTGTCTTTGATGGGAATTGATTTATTTTTCATAACTTCTTTAAGGGACCAGTAGCGGGACCAGCTGTTGGTGATTCTTCTTTCAATTTCTTTTGCCATGATGTTTTTTGGTGAGATTATCTGGCCCAGGTAAATGTATTGGTCTACATAGTCAATTGTGTGCTCTCCTACTATAATAGGGTCGGGCGAAGCATTTCCCAAGGTACTGGACCAGTTTGTCATTGCTTTTGTTTTGCTTGTATTCATTGTAAGACCTACTTTTTCGCTTTCTTCTTTCAGCTGCTCAAGCATGATTTGCATAGTATCAGCTTTTTCTGCGAAGAGAATCAGGTCGTCGGCGAACCTCAGATGAGTTAGTTTTTTTCCGTCGATGTTGAGTCCATAGTTGTCCCAGTTTAGGTTCCTGAATAAATCTTCTAGTACAGCAGAGAAAATTTTTGGGGAAAGTGGGTCACCTTGTCTCACACCTCTTTGGACCTTGAATTCTTCTCCTACTTTTTCTAGTTGTATTTTTGCGGTACATTTGCTGTATATTCCTCTGATTAACTCTTCTCTTATCTTATCTTACATTACTGTAATTCAAATTACAAGAATACAAACAACAAAGTTTGCTAACAATAATTTTCTTTGTTCTCATATCCTAAACTTTTATAACATACAGTAACACTACTATCTACTACACGACAGTAAACACTGATGATAAGATATCACACACATCCGACTAGCCATTTTTGTATTAAAAATAAACAATAGAAATCCATTGTCCAGCTGCTAGGCTTAGTTAACTTAATTCACACGAGCTAATTCACCTAGGTGCATCAAAAAAAAATGTATATAAGTAGTTTATCAGTCATCTGGTTACCATAACACAAGCATTAAATTGCTTAGCTTGGGACTAGATGACTCTGTGTGAAATGTCCAAGGATATTTATTTATTATTTACATACTTGGCATGATATATTTTTATAGCTTAAACTACAGAACACATTGTGTTTTGTTTGTCATAAAACTATACAGGTAAAATTGTCGAAATTTTAAATAGTTGAGTTGGTATTCTACCTATACCAACCATGTAAAATTCTGTCAATTTTTGAAAAAGGGCTTGGTTACTAAACCACCTCATCATCCAACCAATAGGCAGTCTGTAAGAAGATGTGCTGTTTGCTTTTTTTACACATAATTTATAACTTCTGAACTATTTAGCTATTAATCTCACTAATATTATTTATAAACGCGAAAGTTTGTATTAGTTGTCTATAAGAATGTTTGTTACTGTTTCACGCAAAAGCTATCGTTAAGCCATGACGGAGGCCATTTAGGCGGCCTAAAAACTCCGTCACCAGAGTTGGCCACTTGCTCATACGAACTTACTTACTTACGCAAAAGCTACTGTACGGATTTGGCTGAAACTGAGAATAAACATAGTACCTTTAAGAGGAATAACACAGGCTATTTTTTATCCGGGTTAGTAATCTCCGCGCGCAAAGCTGCGGGTGAAAGTTTATAGTTAAAAAAAGTTTACGGCCAATAATGTAAAAGGTGCACAAAAGTTATGAAAGTAAAATGTGTTGTCCAGTTACGCGATAAAGTCGCGTCGCTCGGAGCGCCGACATGAGACCGCATCGCAGCGCGCCTACTACGCGCTGATGCTGAAGGAAGACGCTGACGCTGCGCTGCTGCGGGTCTTCGAGTGCTTCTTGGAAGCCGCGCCGCAGCAGGTGCTGCAGACCAGTTTGCTTCTGTATAGCCGGGAGTTTGCAGGTCAGTCTAGTTTTAAACTAACGTTGAGTTAAGTGCCACTGGCAAACCATGTAGGTACATTTAATTATAAATGAAAAATCTTACTAAAAGTTAAAGGCTCCGGCAGGATTCGAACCTGCGTAGATACAAGCGAAGATTTTTCATTTATAATGAAATTTTCAATACCTAAGTGTGGTTTAACACTGTAAAATAATAAATAAATTAAACCATGTACAGTCAGCGTCAAATTGATATAAGCGTCTAGAGTAGTCAAAATGATCTGAAAAACATAAAAGCAATTTGATATAAGCAGTTCGAATCATCATATTGTTGCAAGATCATTTTGTCTACTAGACGCTCATATCAATTTGACGCTGACTGTACATACTCGCAAGTTCTATTATTCCTCTTTTTGACCTCACCATGATTATTATCAAATACTATTCCCCAGTACACCAGAGTCTGTCGATAGCGTCGTCTATCGTGGGCCTAGGCTGGTGCCTCGGTGCCTACCAGCGCGCCATTCGCTTCGCGCAGGATAAAGACAACATGAGCTGGTGCGGAACCGTTATGCAGACCATCTACCACTTCCTTATCACATGTAAGTGTACTAAACTACCAAACAAAGATTTTCATGCAAAAAATGCCACTTGTGTAGGTATACAATAATACTGTTATTTATTGTTTCAGTGAGCCGAATCATATCAATCTCAATCTTAGCCTACATGTTTCCTCACTGGGCTATTCTAGCTTGCTGCATCCACATCTTAGCCATGGCGACCCTCATCCAACTCTTCGACCGTTCTTTGTTCTGCTCGCACAACCGTCTTGCAGATATCGCCTTCTCTTTCGCACTTGGCGGTGTTTACCTCTTCACTTACATTCTACCTATCGAAGGACGGACGCGATATAGATTCAGTTTATACTACACTTTGTGTTTCTTCGAAAACATATCGTGTGTTTTGCTCTGGTATTTTTATGTGAATGATTTAGAACGTGCCTCAATTTATTTCTATCCTGTGTTTGTGTTAGGAGTTGTGCCTTTTATGGTGGGGATTTGTTTAATGGTGGTTTATTATTCGTTTTATCATCCAAGATCGAGGAAAGTGGCTGAAGCTGATATTATAGGGATAGGGAATGAGTTTGTGGTGGCGTTCAAAAATGGTGATAGCTCGTGATATTAATAAGCTCTCTATTAGTTAATGTTACTTTAGCTATTAATTAGGTACTTACCTACTTTACGCCCGAATAATTAAAGGCTAGGTTCTTAAAAATTTGAGACCGTTTTACCCATTTGAGGTTCTTACTTGTTCTATTTGTTTAGGCAAACGTCAAATAATGTCAAAGATAAGCGCCACTTACACTTGTAGCGTTTTATTATTCGGACGTTTGTGTGGAATTTTGAAGATTCTACGAGTATATTGCGTTTTTTAAAAAATTTAATTTCAATGTTACAAGTTATTTTATTTAACACCATTTCTTTAGTAAATGAACAATTCAACTATTAGGTATTTACATTCAGTTCACATAACATTTACAACGAGATTAATAAGAGGAAAATAATAGGTATCTTGTTTAATATAATATACCTACCTACTGACTCATTTTTTGTTATGGTTTGTTTAGTTAGTACAAACAGACGTTTCCCTTAATTATTTTAATAATTAGAACATCATTATTAGTTTTATCCGGTGTCTTAAAATAAATGTAGGTAACTCATTTATCATTTTAATAAATGACAAACATGACAGCATTATTAATATTAAAATTTAAGACTGCATTTCTTAGATTTTATTCCTATTTGTAAGGTAACGTACTTTACCAGTAATAATATTGGGTGTAAAAGGTGACTTCTGAAAATCGAATAAGTCAATGATTTTCAATGAAATTACAGTTGATCACGCACGATAAAATAATTGTTTTTGAAATGTGTCTGATATTCGGAAGTGTTTCCATTACACCCTATAATAAGACGCGGTTTATCCGCTATGCCAAACGTATATTTTACATGTTTAGAATAATTTATTTTGTACTTATTTTTTATGAAGAATCTCTATTTTACGAACCATTTTATTAAACTTTTTAAAGCTTGATGATCTGCTTTATTTATATTAAACCTTATTTAGGTACGATCGATGCGAACTACTCGTATCAGTTTAGAATTTGCTACAGTGGTTTTATTTATTGAAAATAACTACTTAAATTACTTATCTAAAATGTCTGCCTTATCAACCATTTGACGGTCTATTTCAGAAGGATTATCTAGCTTATCGCCCGTTTGGAATGATCGACTTTTATGAAAAATAAAATGACCTATGTCCCATACATACTCCCTTTTCCGCATTTAGACTCAAAGGCGGTCCTTTATGCGTGGTATGATATAAAATTACCTATCTAACCTACTACTTAGTCTGGAAATTATTTCGTCACAATGTCCTTTCTTAATTTTTTAAATGCTTGGCAATCTTCAGCATAATCGCAAAAATATATTAGGTAAAGCTTCTACTTGTGATGGAATTTTTGGAAAAATTCAAATAAACCGAAGAAATTCAACAAAACCAGAAATAATATTTCAACAATTATATTTTACCATATAAATGGCGCTCGTTCTCTCAATATCCTTAGGCCATATTTATTCCATTCACTCTGATTTATCCACAACTCTATTGCAGACTCCAAACATGACAAAACGGCAGCTCCCTTCCACGCAGTAATAGCTGAATCTATCTCTTTTGGAGACGTTACAATCTCCAACGGCTCTGTTTTGTAATTATAAGGGATTTGTAAAGTAAGACGATTTTGCAGCCAAAGATTAAACTCCTGGGCCTTTACCCCGCCTCCTACTATTAATATGCTACTGTACATTTTGCGTTTTAACTCTTCAGTTTGACATCGGTCTATACTTTGGAGGATTGCTGCATCTAATGGAAGGATTTGACCTGGCGCGAGTGTGACAACCTCAGCTGGTCCGGTGTCTATAGTGTCAACTACAATGTCATCATCAGGATTGACTTGTGGTTGAGACTCATTGACCGGCTCAATTTGCTGGCTATCATTTGCCGTTGTGGTAGTTTCTGCAGCCTCTCGCTTTCTGCTGGTCTCTCTTAAGAATTCCGCATCAAAAGGGTCTTCAGGGTCACTAGGTTGGTGGTTTTGAATCTTGCTGGTTTTTGGTCCTGTGATTTTGAGCAAATCTGTATAAAACATGGCTAATGGAGAGATGATGCATTCGTCTCCTACTTGTAATGTGTATTTATTGACTACATCACCTGGATGATCAACTAAAAATGACTTTTCTTGAGGGCCACAAACATCCAAGTTTACGTGACAGAAGTGTTCGTACAAATTCCTCATCAGAATTACGTCTCGAGGTATATTTTCATTCCAATTTGTGTATGGGAATGCACTTTTGTGGAACATCCAAGACAGAGCTTGACAGACATCACCGCCTCCATAGTCCATCCTTAACCGAGTTGTCTTATGTGATATTCCATCTTCAACACAAGAGATGGCTGTTTTCTGATCTCCAACATCAACAACACAGGCTGAACCAATTCCTGCGCCGAATGTAGCCCCAACACTCTCTTGCACCAGAATACAGCTTCCAAACCCCAGGTCTTTTAGTATCAAAGACATCAAGTTCTTTAAATGTGTTCTCGAGTATATATCTGGTACTACAAGCACACATCTGTATTTTACTAGCTCTATCAGAGGTATGTCAAGTTTGTACTCAATAATGGAGCTCCAAATTGCATACAAGTCATTCAGAACTGATGAGATAGACCCGCCTACTTCAGAGTGCAAGTTGAAGTCCCCTCTGCGGTAAGGAAAGTGTATATTATAAGGTAATTCCGGGTCGATGTCTAATACTAAGTCACCAACGACGATTTCACAGTCAACTTGAGGCCAAGCTTCACCCTCTTCTTTGACGGTTTCTGGTAGTGACCGCCGGTTGAAAGCCGCGATTTGCTGCGGCGGTGTCGCGTATCTCCTCGCCCCATTAGACTGAACACACGTCTGGAGCGTGTGAGATATCTGTAGTCTACACTCTTCAAGTTCTTCGATCAGTTCTTTCGTTTTCGGCACGCTTGGTGGTATGAACGGATCGCGGTAGATTTTACCACCTGGACGACGTTTCCTAGCTATGCAGTGCAGTTGTTTCACTGGAACCAAGTCTGATGCTCTTCCTATTCTTACGTAGAGGGATCCAGGATGTAAAACTATGATTCTGTTGGATGGAAACTGCTGGTATTGTTCCGCGCCGGGTTCGTGCGTGCTCATTTTGAGATATAGGTAGCACTGGGGATAATTCAGTAATATTGAAATTATAACCTCATCTTCCTTGTAACTTGCTAACGGATTGGCAAGGTAGGCTTTGGTAGGCGTTGTGTAACCACAATAATTCCAATCTCAAAATCAAACATCAACAAAATTATGAAAGCGGGCGGACTCGTATGAATAGCCAAATCCAAATAGTAAGCAGGCAGCTAGCAGCTATTTATACGATTCGAATGAAATGAATCACAGACTACTAAGTAGGATATTCTTTTATCTGTAGTAGGAGTAGGATAGGTAGGTTGCTAACGCATAAATGAATAATGTAAAAAAAATCGAGATATTTATTTTGTTTAAATTTAATTTATAAGTCCGCATTTTTATCTTGTAGAGAATTATTTATAAAATTATATTTTTAAACCTATTACATAGCTTTGAATATTTCTTGTGACGACAAATTTCCAGCAAGCAGCGTCAGAAACAATGGATCTTGTTTTTGTACTCTCGTTCTGAAAAAAAATCTAATTATTTTTTTTATTAAAAATTAAAACTAAGCACTTATTTTTTTCATATATTTTTGTATTGCATAGGACCTTAAAAACACTGTAACTACCTCCTAATTTTCCTGAAGCACAACAAAAATCTCACCTGTCTTTCAGGAGTTTGACCAGAGGGCTCCACTTATCAGGAAAAATGGTCACGTTTCCTCGCCACTTGTCTTTCAACAAATCGGCTGTAAAAAATAAATAGTAGGTAGGTGTTAATACAGAAAAGGCCCTAGATTCTAGGGGTGTGCCTTTGATTTGACCACCTAGATTGTAGGGGGTGGTCAGAGGCAAAGTTCAAACACAGACAGAGAGACAGGTCAGCTCTTGTCTTGGTACAAACCTATGGACGCATTGACAACCCTCAGATAGCCGCACTGGTCTGTATATGCATCCAGCAGCAGCTGTGAGAAGAACTTGGGGATGAAGTCGTTAATGCACACCTGTGGGTAGAATAAATCAGCTCCTAAAGGTTTCAGTAATAGCTTAGCTGGTTTGTATTATTTTATCTGTGTTTGTGGACATAGTACAAGCTTTGCTAGTTTGAAACTAGATGGCGCTGTGTGTTCACCATATAATTATAATCATCCTACAAGTTTTGTTAGGATTTCATTTACAAATACGTTTTAATTATTATCTATTCTATGTGTACCTATCTAGGCCATATAGTTCAAATTTATAATACCAATTATTATTTCTCGTAAATATCTACCTACCTAATTATTTTGATTAAAATACTATTGTAAACATAGATTTTACCACAGATAAAACAATACTAGTAATTATAAACATGAGATTTATAGTTCTACTATATCTGAAACTAGATGGCGCTACAAGTAACAACGATGCTAGGATTGCAAGGTTTGTTTTTTCATTTTGATAAGTTTACTGTATTCTGAGGTTTACCTGTACGCTAAACAGAGATGTGTTCATATCTTGCGCATGTTGGCGTGTTTTGATCTCCACGATGCTCACCAGACTCTCCTGCATGGTCTCGTTGAATCTATAAGGAAAGATTTCAATTGCGAATCACGCTGTGTACCTACACTTAAGTACCTAGCTATACCTACTAATTATAGTACCTACTACACTATTGAGTGAGTGGCCATAAGCAGCATGTAAAGCTGTAAAGAAAATCACAACACTGCCTGTTGCAGAGCAGTATACAATTGCACCTTAAAGACGATCAAGAAGTTCATCAAATCGTCAAGTTGAGCTTCTCAAATGATTGGAGGGTGTTCCTAAGCCTATGAAGGATATCAATGCTATACAAGCACAGCAAAGACGTGGGATTGTCATATCTGTAAACAAGTTCTCCAGAGGAGATAGCGCGTCAGTTAGATGGGGCAAGAAGTTGCGGGAGGTTGTCGGTAGAAGCTTGCTGCGCCCGGTCAAGAGCAGAGTGGCATGGGAAAGGTCTATAACCGCGTAGACTCTTTATGCCAGAGATTATTATAAAGTAAGTAAGTTCGTATGAGCACAGGTATGAGCAAGTGGTCAACTCTGGTGACGGAGTTTTTAGGCCGCTTAAAGGCCTCCGTCATGGCTTAACGACTTTAAAAGCCGGGACCGATAGTTTAACGTGCCCTCCGAAGCACGGAAGCGCTCAGCTGATAATGCCACTTGCGGTCATCCAAGTAGTGACCGATAAGAACGTTGCTTAACTTCGACGATCTATCAAGAACGTTTAGCAAGCTTCGCCACGAGCGCTTCGCTTCAGAGATTATTATAGATATTACATAGGTATTTATTAAATGAATGTTGAAGCAACTCACAGCACAGCTTGGTGCAGGATACAGTGTGCCGCCGCCACCTCGTCCGGCAGCTCCTTGTGGCACTTAGAGACGGTCTCGAAGTTCCTCACATCCTTAAAGTTCTGGATCACGCCGTGGAACTGCTCCCTGATTTGTGCTAACTTCTCTACCGGGTCAGCGAGGCAGTGTTCAATTATGTCTACCATCTGAAGGAAGGAGCTATAGCCGCTAAGATTTTTCTATTATAGGTAGGTACCTAAATGTTAAAAGTCTTTAGGCGGCCTAAAAAATTCGTCACCAGAGTCAGTCACTAATACTGCTACATCTACGATCCACCTACACCTATTTCCTAGAGGTATCAAGTTTCATTCAAATCTATTCAGCGGTTTTTGCAAACATCATTAAAAAAAAAGTAGGTAGGTACATCTACTATAAGGATCCCTTATGGCGACTTGTGATAAAATCATCATTATTTGATATTTATTTTCTGTTTTTTATTTTGCTAATTTGTTTTCTTTAGGTATAATAGGTAGGTACTCAATTACAAATAGGTAAGTACCTACATACCTGCTGTTCCCTTTTTAAAAGTATGAAAGTTTAACTACAATCTCACCTCGTCCATACTAATCATGTAATTAGTGAAGTCGTGGAAGTATTTGATCTTGTAGAACTTGAGAACGGCAGCGCGCAGCTCCCGCGCCATCTCCTGGTTCATTATGTGAACTAGATCCAGGAACGTGTCTATGGTGTGCAACGACCTTTCCTGAACAGCCATGCAATTTGTTAAAACACAAAGTATACACCGGCACAGATACCCGTGTGGTGTAAAAGATAGACCCAGAAATTCTTCCCAACCAGTAGGGATCAGTAGGGAATGGGATACAGGCAAAGATTTTTTCTTTTCAGACGCTGTGTAAAATGACCAAAAATATTGATTTGAAAATGTCTAAATTAGTCAGCAGTACGAAACTTGAACCACCACGTGAACACACATGTTTTCTGACTAAATAGAGAGAAGTTTTAAAAACCAGCACTCCAGCAAATCAGCAATCATGTACTGCTGTAGCAAATGTTACCTTTTTCTGACACAGTTTTTATAAAAAATTATTTAATATTGAGAAAATATACATTTTCTATTTCTATTATTTCAACCACATTCATCCCCAAATATCTAATGTTCATCAATCCTGAAATTAGGCCTTCAAGTTCAAAGTCCTCAAGTATTAAAAGTTGTTCATAAACGATCAAACTAGATGGCGCTAGTTACCTTGAGCGTGATGTAGTTCGCGTGGCCCTGGTTGAACAAACTCTTAGCGATGGAGTACGCTTCGGACACCAGCTGATACTTACTGTCCAGATTATTGAAGTCATTGGTGCACTATCAACAATTAGTAAGTAATTTTAACAAAAAAGACATTTAAAAATGAAATAAGTACCTAAGTGTGGTGCCGAGCGCGACCGCCGGCGGTCTCTGCCAGTCAAGGGGTACACTATAATAAAAAATAGGTATCTATAAAAAAAGACATCGGTCAATAATTTGTTTAGAATACACAACAAAAACTATTTTTTTAGATTCAAGTAGGTAGATAGGTACTTATAAAAAGTTTTTTATTTATAGTACCTAGATCTTTAAACTACTAACTTAGATCTAGGCAAAATAAATGCAAATACTCACTTCTCGTAACACCAAAATAGATAAAACAATTAACAAAAAGTCACTAATTTTGATGCACACACCCATTTTCTCTCATAATATTTATTCGTACGGCTTATGTTTCAAAAGCAATTACACTCTGAAGTCAAGCAAGAAATCAATTTTGATAACTACACTTTACTTGCTGATCTGATCGATGCCCAGTGGATTTTATCAATACTTTGTCATTTAAACCTTCGTCCAGACTATTATAAACTATTTGAACACAGCAACAACAGACAAATCTGTCGAGATAATTATGTACATGAGGCATAATTAAGTTCTGTATGTAGGTACCTATGTATAAATAAAGAATCAAGCAGTTTTTATAAGTTAGGTACTAAATGAAATTCACGACTGTATTCTCCAGAATAAAATCGAGTTTGGGGTAAAAATATAGTTTAATATAGCAATAACTTAAGATAATTATAAACAAGATACATTCACGTGATACAGTGCAGATAACAACAGGATTGAGCTCCAACATCTGAAACAAACAAACTATCTAAAACAAAGTAGTTTTATAAAATTTATTTATACTTTATTACAACAAAATAAACATTTCGAAAAAGATCTTAAAACAAGACAGGTGGCAAAGGCGAGCTTAACCCTAAAAAAGTTCTCTTCCAGCAAACATCATTGGGCGAGAGAGGTGTAAATCTAAATACCACTCACACTCACTCAATTTTCTATCTAGGTTAAACTTTAAGGTGTCTGTATGGGTGAAACTAGCGCCACCGCCTATTTTATTTTATTATTACGTTAAACAAAGGAATTTTAAAAAACTGAATGTACAGTTTGTGAAACCTATCATAAGCTTTTTTTGTATAGTTTAGGAGGAATAGCGAAAAAAGAGTTTGGTGGCCACCAAGTGCAACTTCGCTATATCTCCTCTCCTACTAAACTATGCAAAATTAAACTATTACATAGGTATTAAAAAAAAGCTTATGATAGGTTTCACAAACTGTGCATTCAGGTTTTAAAAATTCCTTTGTTCAACGTAAAATCTGTAAAATCAGCGGTGGCGCTAGTTTCACCCATAGAGGCACCTTAACTAAAACCTTTTTATAACCAAACTTTATGTCAAGCTCGACGCACTCCACAAACCTGCAAAGTCAGAAGACTGCAGGTTGCAGATACAAATAAAACACAAAAAAAAGCTTTAATCCAATGTTACTTCTGGTTCTGATAATAGTAAAACCATAATCAAAACCGTGTTAAGTTATTTATTTGGCTATGAGCACTGCTTATAGCATATTAAGCAGCTCATTGTGCCCAACTGTCCGTTCAAGTCTTTAGTTTTCGTTCAAGATTTTTTTATTTTCTCATATGCCTAACGAGACTAAAGGAGGCTTTTGCCGAAGGGCAACCGGACTTTCAACGAATAAGCAAGAGAAGCATAATAGAATACTAGACAAAACTCCGAAAAGTTCGAAAAGGCTCTGTGGCGCAGTGGGCAAAAGCCCGCCTGAGACGCAGAGGTTGCGGGTTCGATCCCCGCTGCGGGACAAATGTTTGCATGATCTGCAAATATTTGTTTCGTGTCTGGGTGTTTTCTATGTATAATATGTATGTATTTACAAAAAAAAAAATGTATCTATGTAGTTTATCAGTCATCTGGTTACCATAACACAAGCATTAAATTGCTTAGCTTGGGACTAGATGACGCCGTGTGAAATGTCCAAGGATATTTATTTATTTATTTATTTATTTATTTAATGATAATAATGCCTAACAAGGCTACTCACCTATCTATCTCCTCAGTCCTTGTGCAGGAACTTGTTGAAGGCTCCATACGAGCCCTCCAGGTCGAAGATGAGCTGCCTCACCTGCCCCTCGGAGAGCTCGTCGGAAGCACTCATTTCTGAGAGAGTGTCCAACCATTCTTGTACCTGAAATTAAATTAATTTCAATATTATATAAACGATTATAATTATGGTAAAAGTGGCGTTATTTTCAAATCAATTGAGCTACTTTGAGACTGATTTTACAATACATTAATTAAGTTCATCGGTTGAGTGTGAACGGTCAAGTGTTTTTCTATACATTTGTCTGTTCATTATTTTTAACTGTAAGTCTCTGTAAGTATTTATTTTAAAAATGTATTGCTTTATATTTTTATATATATGTGTTGTGAGAGAATAAGTTGTGAGTACCAAACACGTGTGTTATTATCAATAATGATCTTTGTTTTCAACATAACTTCCCGCGATCACGGCCGGTGCAATCCGGTCGAAACGTCGGGCGAATAAAGGTAAAATTCGTGATAAATACCCGTTTGTATATGTTTTATAATGTGTTCTCGCGAAAGTTTAAAAAAGACAATCTCCTGTGTTATCGTTAGTTCCCCTGCGTTACCACTTGGTATTACCTTGAGCTTCCCCTCGAAGTCGACGGGCAGCATCTCCAGACGGTCCATGGTGTCTTTTATTTGACTACCTAAAGCTTCCGAAAATCGTGAAAACAACCGTCAGTTCTGTGTGTTACCGTGAGTTCCCCTACGTTACCTATGGTTTTGGTCCAGCCCCTGGATTTTTAAACTTGTCTCAGATTGTATCCAAGTTGTATCAAAGCAAAAATCACAGTAAATCGCGAAAATAACTGTCAGATTTAACGCTGATTTAAGTAAATTAGTAAGTAACTTACTTCATTACTGTCATATTGGCAGTTGTTTTATCGATTTACTATGATTTTTGCTTTGATACAACTTGGATTATAATCCGAAACAAGTTTAACAATCACGGGGCTGGACCAAACCCATCAAGGTAACGTAGGGGAACTCACTTTAACAGACAGACTGTCAAATATGACAGTAATTAAGTAAGTCACTTACTAATTTACTTCTTCTTCTTCATTTTGGCTTCGCCGGCTTTTGCCACGCATTTAGCCACTACCATGTCGTTATAATTCAAGTTAGTCAAGTCAAGTCAATCTGACAGTTATTTTCGCGATTTACTGTGACGTTTGCTTTGATACAACTTGGATACTTGAGACAAGTTACACAATCAGGGGGCTGGGTTACCTCTTGGTATTACCTTGAGTTTCCCCTCGAAGTCGTCGGGCAGCATCTCCAGACGGTCCATGGTGTCGCGCAGGTCTCGGAGCTCCGGCTGGATCATGTCCATCGCGCGGAACTCCAGACGAAGCTTGTCCATCAGGGTTATGAACAGCTGGAAATTATTTCACTTTCTAAACTATTGTTGTCATCATCATTCTCCTGCCCTTATCCCACGCTAAGTGGGGTCGGCACAACATGTTTTCTTCTTCCACTCACTCCTATCACTCGTCAACTCTGAATCTACTCCTCTAACATTCATATCCTCTTTCACACAGTCAAACCACTTTTTCTTCGGCCTTCCTCTACTTGCATGCCCATCCACACTCATACTTATAGCACGTTTGGTCACATGTTGTTCATCCCTCCTCATAACGTGTCCATACCATGATAATCTTGCACTCCACACCTTTTCGGTAATGGGCGCCACTTTCAAACTTCCCCTTACATACTCATTCCTTACTTTATCCAAACGTGTCACCCCACACATCCATCTTAACATTCGCATCTCAGTAGCATGCACTCTCCTTTCATTCGTCTTCTTCATTGCCCAACACTCTGATCCATACATAGCTACAGGTCTGATTATGGTCTTGTAAATCTTACCCTTAAGTTTGAGGGGCATTTTCGGGTCACAAATTTTCTAATTTTAATTAAATTTTCTAAACTATTGTTGTATTAGACATTATAATAGCACACGGGAAATTACTCACGTAAAATTATAGAAAATTAAATAGTCAAACTATAATAAAGAAGATTGAGATATAAAAGTATTGATCTGTATTTCCAAGGTGCAGTAGACAAATTCATTTTAGTCATTGACATAAAAGTAACAAGAAAAAAAAATTCTAACATAAAAAAAATAATATTTTAACATGGGTACTTACAGATACAATCTCAGCGATGTACTTGTTGGTGTTTCCTTTGTCATCCTTGATCAGGTTAGGTTTGTTCTCTCTTATCCTCTCCAACGCGGCGGGGCAATCCAACTGCAATAAAATGATGAATAAGGAATTATTATTATTATTATTTTAAGCCTGTTGTGTCCCACTGCAGGGCAAAGACCTCCCTTCTCTTTTTCCACTCCTGTCTGTCTTCAGAATAAGAAAATCCTAACCTACTAATATTATAAAGGTGAAAGTTTGTGTGTGTGTAAGTACGTAAGTGTGTTTGTTACTCTTTAACGCTCAAACAGCTTTGATTTGAATGAAATTTGATACCAAAATTGCTTATACCCTGGATTAAAAAATAGGCTACTTTAGATCACGGTATACCCACAGAAACCGAAACTATTCAACGCGGGTAACACCGTGAGACGCAGCTAGTAGATCATAAAACAAAGCTAGGCCCCCAACTTTGAGCATAGTAATTAATAGAATTAACTAGATTATAATAGGGTAAGAGTCTGAGGCCCTACTTGGGATCAACGAAAACGAAACTTCGTGACAATTTTCGGGTTCTGTTTATGTGAACTGTTACGAATTCGGTATCTACTCTACCAACATAAGCTGAACCAGAAAATTGGCACGAAACTTCGGTCTCTGGGTCACACCACACTACGTTCTTCGAACGAGCAGTCACTGTGCGATTTTGTGTAGCGCGTCACCGGAATTTCACAGCGCGTTTCAGAAACGCGAGGGTAGTGTGCATGGTCACAGATTGATGCCTACATTTAGTTAGCCATGTGTTTGTTTGTGCATACAAACGCATAGTTCAAAAAGGGTTGTGTGCCCAGTCCGTTGTAATCATATAACAGAGATGGCTGAAATGATATGGACCTTAGATCAGCAGTGGGAGAATATAAGTTAGTAACAAGGAAAACTCACCCGATACTTAGCCACAAACGCTTCTATGTTTGGAAACTCGTCAGCGTGCACCTGCTTGAACGCCACTTTGTACTGCACAAGCAGTCGGCTGCAGGCCGCCGTGTACTCCTGAGCGCGCACACAGTCCCTCATGTAGGCCTTCTCTAGATGCTGCAGGGTGCTGACTACAGCGTACAACTCGGCCATGTTCACATGCCTGTATAGATAGAATTCTGTTTTATTCCTCTCGTTTCTTGCTATCTGTCAACATTGGCATTTAGCAAAGAGTTGTGTCCAGTCATTTTTTTTTTTTTTTTTTTTTTTTTTTTTTTTTTTTTATCTATTTGAATTTAGGGGCCTTGGTCGATACTCGACCATGTCGGTCCCATAGGTCTCTCTTATCATCGTCATTCAGTAAGTAGCCTGAGTGTCTGTCGGTAGAGCATGACAGCCGCATCAGATGTCTGAGCAGCCAGCAAGCTCTGAAACAGACCCACATCAAGCCAGTTAATAGTAAACATGCCAGATAAATTATCTCTCACAGATCTACTCCGACCACACTCAGCCAAAAAATGATAGACATCTTCCTTAACCTGACACATTTCACAGTTAGGGCTTTCCACCTTTTTCATTAAATATTTAAAACTATTCAGCGGCATGTGACCAGAGCGAAGTCTATGGGCAGTTATAATCAGTTTCCTGCTCAATTTACTATCAACAAACCATGGAACATGAGGTGGCTCACTTTGTATAGTTCTGTACCATATTCCCTTCTCACGAGAGGCAATATCAAAATATTCCTTCCATTTACTTCTTATAATTCTTTTGTATTTGTGCAGCACCTCAGAATATTCTGGTTTAATGTAAACTTCAGAGCCATTTGATACTGCCTCTCGGGCCAGCACATCTGCCTCCTCATTGCCACGCACGCCTACATGTGAAGGAATCCATTGGATTCTCAGAGACGTTCCCGCAGCTGTCAGCGCAATAACCTTCCTAATAATGGTGTAGGCAATCGATGCACCTCTGCGACCAGAGGCGCAACGAGCCACGTGCTGTAAGGCACTTCTGCTATCAGACAGAATAACTACCCTCTCAAGTTTGGCACCGACAACGTGCGACAGCGCCTCCGAGATAGCAAACAGCTCTATTGACATTATACAATTAGTCTCATTTACAATTTTAAATCTTTCCTTAATATTAAGTACTGGATCATAATAGGCTGCTCCATTACCATTCACAGTTTTTGATCCATCGGTGAAAATTCTATGCCATCCATTATATTGACTATTCAACATGTGAAGAGTATTATGTTTTAAAATTCTATTATCGTAACTATTCTTAGACTCTACTATGTCATCAACATTAGTTTTTATAAAATCTGTGTTTATATTGGACATCCAGGTAGCCAAGTTAAACATGTTTAAAGAGTAACTGGTAGTAATAATTTCTAATTTAGTACTATTGAATACAGAGGTCATTATGGAGATGTGTCCAGTCATGGAGCATGTCTGCTAACATGCCCATATTGATAGCAAGATATATTTAAGTTCAATTTAACTTTATGAATCGAGATATGCTTTCAAAGTAACATGAGTAATCGGAAAATATTGATAATATATTAATTACTTATATTTTTTTAAACCTATGTGTCCCACTGCTGGGCAAAGGTCTCCCCCATATCTTTCCACTTCTTTCAATCACCGGGCACTTCCCATCACTCCCCAAATCTTGGACACATATTTATTTAAATGTTTATTATACTTTTAAACTACCTACTATAAGCAATTTTCATTTGATGAGTGAAGGATTGTTACTCTCCTGATTTTCCTACGAGATACCTCTTTCTGACTCAAAAGAGAGGTAGTCAGGCTGCTTGGCTTACAAGAATACCTAATACCTAAGTGTGGTAAAAAATATAAACTATCAAAAGAGAGTACCTACATTATGTAGGTACTCTCTTTTATGTAGCCGGGCTACATAAAGTAGTGTTTCTATAAACATCAAACAAGAAAACATTGTTTTAGATTCATCTGGGAGAGAATATGTACCTACTGAGAATAATTATGAAGGACCCAAGAAGCAAGTAGATATAAAATATTGAATGCTCTAGCAATAACGCAAACAAAGAAAACTAGGTTTTACCCCTAGACCTGCTATTTAAACTTACTTTTCTCGTTCTCTGGCATTCTTGTATAGTTTTACTTCCTCGTATAGTTCTGGCCTTGTGTCTGAAACATAATTATTTTGAAATATTGTAAAGAACTTACATTATTATTTTGTTGGTGAATGTTCATGAGGAAAACTGTGTAAAACTAAGTTACCTTGCATTTCTGAGCCTTAGCTTAACTTATGTAATACAATTATGTATTGCTATTTGAGCAGCAGATTAGAGCACAGCACAGCACAGATTACTCTGAATTCTAGTCTAGAAAACAAACAATAGAAAAAGAAATAGCAAACATCAAACACACAGGGCAAAAACTTCTGATTGTGAGTAATCGATTCGGATTTCGGTTCGGATTGACGGATTCGTTGACTTGATTTTGACACTGAAATAGTTGACACTGAGTGAATGATGGTCATTTTCGATCGTTTGTTCGTTCGTTCGAACGAACGATTTCTGTTCGGATACTTTTACTAGTCAGGGCGTCTAATCTGCAAAACGAAAAACGAAACGAAGTTTCGGCATCAATTTCGTGCGGATCGGTACTCTATGGGCCTTCGTTCGACGCGAAGTTCGACGCGATGAAACGTCATCATCGTTTCGGATATCGTCGACGGATTCGGATTCGATTTGCAGGTTAGATGCCAGTACTTTTAGCCATAAACGCTAAAAGATTTGTGTCCAAGCCAAAAAAAGTGTTACTTGTGTGTGCGCAGCGCATGACGTAATGTTCCAATATGGCGGATGACGCGCGCTCCCTGCCGCCCGCGACCGTAGTTTCTTCGCCAACTGCCACTCGTCTCGAATGATTTCACATTGCGATGAATGAAAACTGTAGTGGTTGAGATATTTACGATTTATTCAAAAGAAATAAAATAAACTCTCACTCCGGACGCGAATTAAGGTGTAGTGAAACCGTGCGTTCAAAACTACAAAGGTGGATTCGTGGTTTTGTGTACCAGTTCTTCCTTTTGTGATCGTACAGTGTTTACGTGCCGAAAGCGGTGCATTGTTGAAAATACAGGTCACCGAGCCGCGCCGACTAGTACTTTAATGGGATCTTGCTAATCAACAGGTAAGATAATATTTAAAAAACTTGTTTGAAACTAATTTGAAACTTTCCATCAACATTCTTTTGAAATCGAAATGTTTCGTAAATATTTTGCCCTCCAATTCTTCTAAAATACAGTTTACAGTGTGGTTCACTGTGTTACAACTTGTAAAATAGCAGTAAAAAGTAGTTTGTTCTTATTGGAATGCGTGTGCTGCGGGTTGGTCAGGGCGCGGCGCCGGTTGGCCCACTTTAGGACCTCACGTACTTACCGGCTCACACGTATAGGTACATGTTTTTGCGTCTTCATCTTTTATTTCCAAACTAACAGTATGTACCTACTGGAGATCACATACAATTTAGAGTTAACCGTTTTGATAGGTTTTAGGTTTGGATAGGACTTATTTAAATTACATGGCACTAGGAAAAACTAGTGGGAAAAATAATCTTATATATTAGTAGTGTGTGTGTAGGTATTTATATGAGACAGAAAGATGTCTGTGTAGCCTTTATAAAGGAAAAAGAATCTCGACACCAAATTCAATTGTTACAATTAGTAAAATATTTTTAAAAAGCACTGATAACAATATTTATTATCTGGAATGGCTTTATCTTCCTTTACTACACTTACGTTATGTAATATAAAGACATAATGTCTGTTCTATACCTACATAAATGGTGCATAATCATTTATCAAGACCATTCTTTCACATAATTTTTGTGTGACTGAGAAAGAAATATACAGCGCTCTATTTCTTACTTTCTCTAAGCTACTCACACTCAAGAAAGTTTGACAAGTTGCAAATGGCATCTACACTTCAATAATCCACTCAAAAACTCATCAACCTCATGGCTAACCACATGACTTCGCAAATTCTGAGAGGCTTGTTTTGATAACTGTTGTGCCTGACGGGATTATAATAACTAAAACTACAGTACATTACATGTACTGGTTACCAGTTAAATAAATAATATATAAACTAGTAAATAATATATAAAAATAAGCCAGACAGTTAAACAATTAAACTCTTCGGACTAACTGGTAACTTAATGAGAGAAGATTCGGTTACCAGTTAGTCCAAGCAAATTATAATAAAAAAAAAAAATTATGATTACAACTGAAAAGCGGTGGTAGACAAGTTCTTTCGGATCATAGGCATTTTAATATCTTGTGAAGATGTCTACGTGTATAGTCAGAGGTATGTCTAAATATTTTTTGATTTCACATTTTAAGATAACAGTCCAAACGTGACAGGTTGCAAGGCCATTGACACTTAGAAAGCTAACAGGTTTCCTCACCTGGATATCATTGGCCTGGACAGTATCGTCCTTGGTCCTTGGTTAGGTCAATTTAGAATAATTTAGATGATGGACAAGACTACTTTAAGATTGAGTTACTATTAAATGGAGGCATATTATATATGGCTAAAATCAGTCAAAGTTAAATCATATATTTTGTACGACCTCTTGGTTCACATTGAAAACGTCAATGCTACTTCTGATGGATTACCCTGAATCAGAGCAACAAATGCGGTTTGGAGCTTTCGACGATCTATCGTCTTAAATGCAGTTAAGCTCCTGCCCCCTGATTGTGTACACTTGTCTCGGATTGTCTCGATTTACTGTGATTTTTGCTTTGATACAACTTGGATACAATCCGAGACAAGTGTACACAATCCAGGGGCAGAGCCATTCGAACATTATTGTCTGATGATGATGATGAACTAGATATAATAAAGGTACTTATGTTACAATACAATCCTCAAAACAGAATTGTTGCTCCAACCTCGACCTTTTATCATTGAGCTGATTGATGACATCACCCGGTTATCTATGCCGTGAGCGACGCTCAACATGATGTCATTGTCCGCTCTACGGCGCTCGATTGGAGGACTAGAGTCATTTAATTTGAATTTTTTGTAAGTAGGTATGTAATGTTTGCTGGATTTAAAAGTAGCATGTTCACTTCATATATTCTTTCGCATGTCTATTTGAGCAACGTAAGTTAGATAATTAATATGTACCTCGGTTTCAATATTCAACTTAATATCCTACTTTGTTTACAACAACGGAAAAGCGCGAAGCTATCTACTACTCACACTCAAGAAAGTTTGACAAGTGCCAAATAGCATATCTACACTCCCTGTTCGCGGATAGTTCACGGTTTCGCGCGCGATCCGCGGGTGAGTGAGGAGAGCCCTTGAACAGATAACAATGTTATAACAATAGTAGGTAACTTATCCCTATATTCTGACGCTTTTCAGAACCCCCTTATGACATTTTCAAAGGATCCTAATTGTCTAAAGATTTATTCATTGAATCAGTTTACTCTTTTTCTATATTATCCACCGAGTTCCTCTTAAAACACCATGTAATATCTAATTTAAGATGTAATGAGAAAAAATTGCGAAACTTCCTGCCGATCGCATTGTTATTGTTAATGTTATTTCTGGATTATTCGGATCGCGAGAGCTGGGTGGTCTGTTTGCTTTGTTAATGGAGTAAGAATTGAGCATTTAATGGATTAGGAATGTCTTGTGTCATCTTTGTGCTCGACTAACTGCGCCCAGCAGTGAATAGTTCCCGTTCCCGTGGCAATACCAGGATCAAAAGTAGCCTATTCTTTAATCTAGGGTATAAGCAATTCTGGTACCAGATTTCATTCAAATCCGTCTAGCCGTTTGAGCGTGGAAGAGTAACAAACACACTTACACACTTTCTTTCATTTTAGTGTGAAGTATGTATGAACAGAACTGCACCTCAAAGAGTGCAAAAAATTGCTCGCTTTGCAAAAATGAAGTCGATTTTTCTAAATTTCAAGCCACTTATTTCTATAATAAACAAACAACGAAGTGACATTGATAGCGCAATTGAGCCGTCTAGTAATTGCTATCTGATGGTGTTAATTAGCACTGTCATACCTAACCTATTCCTGGAACGTATCTAGATTCGCGGCAATTAATTAAAATCTTGTTCCACTAATTAACTAGTTAGTTGATTACGTCATTTATTTATTGAAGATGGACACTACAAATTAATAATCGCTTTTGCTGTCTGTTATAGGCTCAGACGATTGCAAAATCTGTTGCCAGTAGATACTGCCACTTAACATCTTTACTAGATGATTTACTGTGTCTGGAGGCAATTTGCCTACACTTAACGGGACACTAGTGCCTGGGACATTGTTGAGATAGAATAGGCTTGCCAGCACCTAAACCATCCTCTCAGCTTAGCCGGGCATATCCACAGTAAAGACAAGGGTCAACACGTAGTGACCATTGTATATACTGCCAGTAATCAGTAGTCATAAGTCACCCATCCAATCGGTGACTACGCCTTACGTCTCTAAACTTTTCAATCTGCATAACAATAGGAGAGCTACGACCGTTTAAATAGCTTGTAGATAAGATGTTTTGTATTATGAGTTGCGAAACAATTCGACTATACAAAGTTTAACAAACTATCTCTAATGAGATTAGTATTGCAACAGCTGTTCTGTTATCATGATGACACAGTTTTATATTTAAACTACTCTGATGTAGATAAGGCGTGGAGTTTCCTTGTGTACACATTGGCTTATTATTTTCTAGCTTTTGGTCAGAAGGTACAGGGTCTTTCTTTGCTACTCCTGAGAACAAGACGGAAGGAAATTCTCTATTTATATGCATCAAAAGATTTTAATCGGATGCATTAAATATTTGTCAAAATTCCACCTATATCTATAAAACTTGATATCTCATCCATTAGACACGGCTTCCCGTCGTCAAATTCATTCAGGTCATAAAATTGAGTAAGTCGGTTTATGGACGTCTGTCTCCTGAGAACACATAACATGGTAAATAACGGCCAATTCGATTGCGTCACATTCGCATAAAACGGGATATCTTTACAGTAATACACTATACTAAGTTAATATTATAATGCGATAGTTGGAAATAGATGTATGTAACTACTTTACGCAAATTCACCTTATTTACATCCCGACCTTTCTATTTTATTCTGGACAAGCCTTCTCGTGTACCTGGATATAAAATAGCCTAGTGTTTTCGGTTCATAAACTATGTGTAAATTTTCGCGTGATAGAGTAACAAACATCAATCTATAATACTTTACATTTATTAGTAGGCAGCATTTATAATATTAGTAGGATAGTAAAGTGTTTACATTTGTTTCTATGTAATTTATAATACTAAAGTCTTTACATTCAGTATATGAAAAAAGAAATCTCGTAATCTGACTCATCTTAAGATTTCCTGAGTTTTTCTTGCGTCTCGTTAATCATCTTTTGGCTCAGGACCAAATGCATTCGCGGAATGAATGAAAAAACAATGAAATATAACTTACTTTGTCAACGTGATTAATTGTGGTTTAATTATGGCACTTAGTCTACTGAACTGATTGTACATTATTTGATTCAGTTGAGCTGTTTATCGTAGTCCTACGATCCTTTACTGTCCTTCAAACTAAATAATAAAGAATCTTAAAATTGTAAATGAAGCATCAAGTTACTGCACTTGCGGCACATTTTACTTTATAGTACCTAATAATGTGGCAAAAAACACTTGCAATAATCTTTGTATATAAATTAAACTGAATGTCTAAATGTGTTGCTGAGCTCAAAACTCAGGAAAATCTGGACCATTCGGTTAATTTTTTGTTTTTATTGTATGATAAATAATATACATAACATAAAATCAAAATATAAATCCATTCATGGAGGAAATTGCATCATTACACCGACAAGAGCTGAGCTCTTAAGTTTTATAATAAAATCACGCCTCTTTTCCATGGGGGTAGGCAGAGACCACGGATCTCCACTTATGATATTATTATTAGTATGATAAAAATGATGTATTTAACATTTCTTTTTCCCTGACTGCTTTTGACTGAACAACATGTTGTGCGGTCAGCTGGTAGTATGTGTTTTTCTCAATCAGAAACATCAACTCACCTCGACTCCTCACTTAGAGTATCTCTACCGAAAACGTTACTACATCTGCCATCTTCTTATTGTAAATTTCAAACCTGCTCGGATCTGTGCCCACAAAAGGAGCAATAAATAAGTTTTTTGCCGGCCAAAACTGCGTCCAAACTCGTTTCTTGAGATGGCCAAACTTTGAAGTGCTTCGGGCCACTTTTCTGTTCTTAAAACGCGTTTTAACAAAGTTTCTTTAAGGTGTAACGAAACCAGGTAATTCTCCTTGGTTCTGTTTATTTAGTCGTATAAAAAAATACGTGTGAAATAAATACACTGTACGTTAAATTCTGTTTCGTAAAAGTAGAAATAACAAAAGATAAATTTCTTAGCTGAACAGTAATTCCAAGATCAAATCAAAATAAATCCAATCACATACTAACCGTTACCGACAGTCAATAACCAAACAAAACAGATTGAATAACCAAGGAAGCTTATTCAATTAACTACCAGACGTTTCCTACTCAGGCTGTCTCCAGTCTCCTTATAAGGTCCCTGATTGAATCAAGTTAAGGTTACGCTCTGATTAACTGTTAACGAGTGGTTGTGCGGTAGGGGGCGCTGTCCCGCTGATGTCGGCTTTCTCTGGAGAATTTCTTTGGGGTATAAAGCAGGGACAGAGGAACAGCAGGACTTGATTTATTCCGAATACGATTGTGATGGTATTGATTTGTATTAACCAGCGACTTAATCGAGGATTATAATTAAAATTTATAGGTAATTAAGAAAAGAGATGGCTAGCATTAATAAATAGAATAGCATGCATAAATTTGATATTATAATGAAAAAGTAGATTTTTTATTTAAAAGACAAGTATTTCGTATGTGCTTTCAGTTTACTAAACCTGTCTAATTGTTTCGAAAGGAATAAACGTCACTAAAATCTTCAAAGGAATTCGCAGGGACATACTATTAGTCACCCGATTCACGTGTACCAAATTTTCAGTTCGTGTGACTTCAATTAAATGAATTCAATGTGAAAGCCGAGAAATTAAACTAAATATACCATTTCACCTTCCATTCATTCCTTGCAAAGAGCAATCTTCTAACAATCAGACAACATAACTTTAAAACAAAGACGGCAGACAGTTCACTTCCACTCATATAACAATTTGGGCGGCCCACGCTAGCGTACCTACACCTAGTCAGAGTTCATTTACGCGTGGCGTGGGCGCTCAGTGGCTACGGCGAACAGAGCTGGCTCAAACACCTCAAGGAGACCAGAACAAGATTAACCCACTTTTTGACAATTATCATTATTATGAGCCCGTAGCGTCCCACTGCAGGGGGCGTATCATCAGTTTTCGAGTGGTATAATTAACAACCCTATAATTAATAAACCAAGTATTCTAAATGTATGAAATTTTTAGTTTATGCAAGTTACCGGGGGAGGCGCTGCACTGGTTTTTCATACGTTTGTGATACTTGACTCGGTATCGAGGACAGTATCCAATACTACGGTAACTGGTGTTAACCCCCCAGGCCAAAGGCCTCCTTTCATCTCTCTACCGATTACGTTTTGTCGTTTTCTGACCTATGGGATCAACTCTGTGGCAGTGCCTACAACTTACCCGATATGCAGCTGACAAGGCCAGTCAATTTGAAAATCTTAATAGTAGCTAGAAGGTATACATATATATATTATATATACATATATATAGGTAACATATTAAACACGATACCGACTTTATCCTAAATGCTCAAAAGACCTGCTCTCTTGTAGATCCTCTAAAGATGTTTCAGGGGATAGTCAGTATGAAGTAAACTAAAGCTAGCAGACTTATTTACTTAATTCTCAACAATTATCTGTCTGAGGCCACAGGGCTGCGTACAAGAACTGCCGATACCTGAAACAGCTTATTTTTCCATGTTTGTTTTGAGCTATTTCTTATAGAAGCTTCTGATAAAGAAAGCTTGGCCCTAAGCCGTATTAGTTGTCCTGATTATTCTTAGTGTTGAGCGTGAAAGAAAAGGAGTAGAATCCCCTATTATAGCTCTCAAGTGGTTTCAATGCCAGAGGTCCTACTGAATATGATTGAACTTGTTAACCCAGCGGTCCTGTCGTGCTACGACATCGGTCATTGTTGCCAGATGCTAGCATTGTGTAATATTCGCTTCATCTCGTTATATTCCAACGCTTAATACGAAGTTCCAGCTGTAAGGGCCGTTTGGACGCCGTCCAAGGATTTTTTGATGATTTGATTATTTATTTTGAAGTTTAAATGCTATTATCGTAAAATTATTGTTTTACAACTGGTGTGAGGTTAATAAGCGATTTGTCATGAGTGTTTATGGAAAACACATCATCTCTGAAATAGATATTAACAGTCTTACTTAAAAAAACCAAGCTGATTCAGCTCTCAACGGCCTCTCAACTGAACACTGATCAAGGGGCTTGAGAGTACTCAAACTTATCTTTACCTAAAAACAAAACAAAAAAACAAAACAACTTTACCTAAGGTTATGTCAAACAAATACAAACATCAGCTGTTTGAAATGTTCGCCATTTTGGGTCTCAAGGCTCTCTCAACTTTTTAAACAAGGTCCCGACATTGTTTAACTATTTGAGAGTGTTCAAGCATGTCTCAACTTTGAGATGCGTTTATAGGTAAGAATTTTAGCTGATCAGTCGTTGAACAAGTCTTCAACTTTTGAGAGGCGTTTTTAAGTAAGACGGTTAATAGTTCAACTATCTATAACTCTAGGTTTGTAGCGTTCGTGGCGAAGCTTGCTTAGCTTCTTGATTCGTTGACGTTGAACGATGTTCTGAGCGGTTACTATTTCTATGAGTGACCGCAAGTGGCATAACAGCTGATCCTTTTACCGACTTTTTACGTACTTTTTGATGCCTTCGTATATAATAGTGGGCGTGAGATAGTAATAAGTTTAAATAAGTAAGTTCGTATGACGTAGTATCCACCTCTAGTAACGGAGTTTTTAGGTCGTAGGTCATAGCTTGTTTGAGTTTGAATGAAACATTAATTGAACAGCAAACTAAAACTTATAAGATCTTATTATATCTTATCTTTGTATTTGTGTGTACTTACAATGTTTTTTTTAATAAATTATTATTATTATTATTATTATGTATGTCAAGGTTTACCATCACGGGACTATGGAGTCCCGGACCTTTGGTAGGCATGCATGGGGCCGAAGCCAACACACAGAGGCCCTTTTGACAGTTTTGATGTTTTTGTGATGGAGACACATACCGGTGACTACCCTGAATAACACAAGAAATGCATCCAAAGGCAGTCCCCGGTCTGTGCAGGACTATTTAAAAATGGGGAAACTACTACTGGGCTATGGGAGTGTGATGGTAGTGGACTGGTTACTGGGAAACTATGGGGACTATGGCACCCGCCGACACAATGTTAACGAACATGTATAAAATGGCGGGCGGAGACTCGCCAACTCACAACTGGGCCCCCCAAAATAGTTGCAAATGTCGCAACAAGGGGGCAACATGAAGTGAGTAGCTAGAGGGTGGTTGAGATGTTACCGGGTTTTAAACGACGATCACGAGCTCCCTGAGGGTCCAGCTTCACGTGCCCACTCACCACTTACGTAACACCGCCAGCCCCCGAGCAATGCTCTAGCAACTCCACTCCGTCCGGCCAGTGAAGGCAACACGGAGGTGGGGGACCTGTTCCTCGTCAGTGTTCACTCCGGCCGGCCAGTAAAGGCAAGCGGAGGTGAGGAACGGTGACCTCCCCCAGGAGCACGGGTCGGGTTTTATTATTATTATTATTATTAAACCACCTTGAAACAATAAATTATACGAATACTAAATTAAAAGGGGTAGGACAAAAGAAGTAACTTAAAAAGTTATTCGTTAAATAATACATTTAATATGACGATTAGGTATGTAAAAGTTCGAGCAATGATTAATAAACAACTTCATGTCTATTTATAAATTTGATAACCTCGTGGATATCGTCATGTGGCCCTAAGACTTACATCACTCGCTGACTAATACTTATTACTTACTAATAAATGCGATCGTAAATCCTGACCGACCTTGCAGAATCAACCTAGACACAGATAATCTATTATTCAGAGACGAATGATATAATCCCTTCTATGAGAGGTAGTTCCACAGCGCTCCCAGAATGCTTTCCTCCGGTCTCCAAGTTTTGATTACCCATATTATTTAAAAGAAAGAGAGAGAAGTTAATATCTGTGTTGGTCAAGTGGCGTGTTAGTACTTTGACTTTCGATCCGAATGTCGTGGGTTCGAAGCCGGCCGTGCATAAATGGACTTTTCACATCGAAAAATGTATCGATATTCATTTATCGAAAGAGAAAAACATCTTGAGCTTGCGTGGGATAAGGGCAGGAGAATGATGGTAATCTAAACCACAACATTTTAGTCTAGACTCGGAATAAATAATAGAGGTCTTTATTAGAAACCTAATAAATTGAACCAAGAATTATTGAGGTACAAACAGGCAAACATCAAAGCAAGTAGGATATATATTACTATTAGGTAAAATTAAGCTATTACTTAAACGGCAACATCGTAAATATTAAGGCCATAAGTGAATCATAATCAGTTGATTACTTCATGCCTTTTCACGTGCACGCGGCCGCGTGCTGCGTTTAGACAGCGTTTTTTTTTGCGTTCATTTACATGATGGAATACCGTCGTGATTTGGTTTCAAAATCACCCTCAGCCCTTTTTATCCCACTGCTGGGTATGGACCTCTGTTTTTTTGCAATGTGCCATTTTGGATTATCTTAGGCCAATTATACTCCTATTTTTAGTGACCAATACATACAAAAAAATGTGTTTACAATACTTGAAGGAGGTTTTATTTTCGGTGACCCATCTTCGTTTATCTTTTAAGCTTCAGTGGGTACTAAATGTATCGACTAAAATGGATGAAATCATCTTACTAATAGTTTAGCTCTCGACGTAAAAGGTTCCGTAGCCTAGTGGTCAGGCAGCTCGGCATAAATAATAAAAAACCCGTTTAACATCAACCGTGTGCATGTGCAAGGCACTAAAGCTTCTTGTTAAGATTAGTTAGCGGCTTGAATCGGATTGGCCTATTAAAGCATGGGTTTATGATCAATCATTTCTTATTAATGTCTTGTTAGAGTTACCGTTATATTGGCTGCACGTTCGGTTAGCATAAGCATTCGAAGATTCTGCATGACGTATGATGATCTTGAAAATGTTCTCAGTTTTGGAGTACTTTATTTTTTTTATTTTTTTTTTTTATACCTAATAATATCCTTGGACATTCCACACCAGTGGAATGTTCCAGTTTGTGTTTGTATGTAATGATAATGAGTACTATTATTTATGATTGGTGCTCATACAAGTTCCTAATCTTCTCGCCCTTCTGGGCCTGTCGCCAAATTACAACCGTTTTGTATCAAATCTATTTCTATGAGTTGCTCATCCTTTGTTTGACACTGCTGACCACGTGACTTATAGTCATTGAATGCCAGTTCCTATACATTTTCTATATTTCTATAGCGAAAGTGATTGAGTATTAATTTCTTGGTTGGCTTAACAGTTCCAGAAGTATAGAATCTGATTACAGAACCTTTGTATCAGAACTAGTTCCCTCTCGTTCGAACTCGTCTCTAGAGTTGGCCACTAGCTCAAACGAAATTTCTTAAGTTTAGCTTTGACGACTGTTTTTTTTATTCCAATTCATAATCCACATTAATTTAAAGCCCAAATTAATGTTAAGTGCTTTGTTAGAGAATATGAAAAACAAAAGTGCTAAGTGCACTCAAGCAAGTCCAAACATATTGACAGGCGGGTTGTTTATGTCACTTGAACCGTGTCAAGGAGACGCACGCAACACAAGTTAAGACTCGAAGTATTATGTGCTTATAGTTAGTTTTTTAAGTGGAAAGCTTGGTATTATATTCCTAGCATAGGCAGTCTTTTGACATTTTATTTATTTATTTTAGGAATAACAAACAATTGTACACTAAGGCTAAAGTATACTTTTAAATAAGATGTATTGCTAGTAGTTCTAAGCGTACAACCAGCCCCGTTGTCCACAAATTAAGTTACACAAAAACAGAGGGTACCGGTATAATAGTATGCTATAATGTAACACAAAAATATATTAAATTAATTTTGACATTAAACATGAACGGGTTCTTAACGAACTGAAGTAATTTAGAGACGTTTTTAAGCGTTTGATTTTACTACCTCCTAGTACATTCACAAATAAACTATTTGTATAGTAGAGTGATTGTTAATTGTACAAATCACAACATTTATTTGAAATGGTGAAACATTCCATTTTTACTTTTTGCAATAAACGTCATTATTGTTGCATGTTCTACAGATATTTGTTCCGGGTCTAGATGTCATTTCTATCAATAGTATGTTTGTATTTACAAAAAAATGTATCTAAGTAGTATATCAGTCGAGATAGCTCACTTCTCGTCTCGACAAAATTTGTTACGTTGGCCTATTGGAAGATGAGCTTGAAAAGCTGATTTGTGACCAAAAGCAACAGGAAAACCTCGTCTCCCATGTACACTAGATCCACAGTTACACTCCTGTGTGTCGGAACAGACCATACAACCGGATGGTGGCGACGTGTCGGCACGCTGAGACCGCAGGTTCGACGAACTATAGCCATTTTAATTGCATCATCGCTTGTGATGCCAATTTTGAGCTGAGAGCTTGAACTGGTTTAACTTCCTGTGTGTCTTAAATGCTTTCCTATGATTCGTATCACTGGGAGGAAGATTGTCTGCAAAAACTAAAGTTTAATCTAATATTGATCATTGTACGACTACTCGTACCTTTCAGCTCTCCCAATTTATGTCTTGGGGTTCCCCTGATCAATTGATTTCTTTTAGTCTCGTTATAGCCTTTTGCACAATGTTCAGTTCACATTCCTGCTACTCTCATCGTAATTTTTTTTTATCTTATCAATTTTACTCAAACTCAATATTTCTTCAATCAATAACATTATAATTACAGACCACTTCAAAACATCACGTTCTTAAAACTAAGGGATACTACTGCCTGTTCCACGATGAACGTAAAAAATCAACTTAACATTCAAATGCTAAGTAGTTATGGCTTGAATAACACCTAATAGTTCCCAAGATTTCTTTTTTATCACCTAAATGCTCATTGAGAAACTGCAAATTTTATAACAGCATGAGCACAGCATGAGGTCACGACTTTAACGGGCTCCAGTCAAACTTTACGATCGTTATGTCCAACCTTGCTGCCCTCATTGCTAGTTTATGATACAGTACAGTACCTATTTGTAAAGTTATGAGTAATACAAGTACTTAACGTTATCGATAATTCCTTAACGCTTTAAGTGCCCATGTGCCCATGACGCACGCGGCCAACTTACATGCTCTCGGCTACGCCTGTTTCCTTCGGAGAACAGCGCGGTCACTAATACCCCATTCCACCTCAATAATCAGCCATTACACTCAAATCTGCAATAAAACGAAATCTGCCCGTTAGGAAAGGTTAATTAGCCGATTCAGGTAGATAAAAACGAATTGCCTTAACTTTACCAATTTGTGTGAAAGTCTAGAAATACCTTCAGAAAGTATTCACTGGCCTCATGGCTTTTTCGAGGCATTTTAATACTTTGATGATTGAAAATTCAAAATGTATAAAACATTAAGGTATAATTTGCACGGTCCAAAAAAGGTTAGTAAAAGAAAATTGAGCTAATATTTTCATCGTCATATTTTATCATCCATTGTGTATTATTCGACGAACATTATCGCGTTCAGTGCCCATGACGCACATGCTTTATATGAGCATACTGTTCTGCGGCCCTCTTAGGAGAGCAGGGAATGGACTGTCTTCAAAATTTCTTGGTGCAAGTTGTAATACTCGTATTAACGTCTTCTCTTTGATTTTTACTTACAGAACCAACGTGTCTTATGCCTCCATGAAATCGTTCCGCACATTGAATCTCATATTCTAAGCCTATAGCGGTATATTGTAAGTGATCGGTCACAGTCACAGATGTAATCTGATACTAGGCAAAAAGTTAGCCATTAGTGTTAGAGACGCTCCTTAAAGGTGCGTTATAGACATGGATCTTTAATCACTTAGCTTTCTTGAAGTGTCACGGTATTAGCAGTCTTATACATACGGTCGAATTGAGAAACCTCCTTTTTTTGAAGTCGGGTAAAAAGTAAACAATGCAAGTTCGTTTGAAAATATTCACATTCATTTATTATTGCTTCAAGTTGGTACATAATGGTCTTAAAACTTAGGTTTGGACGCAACGAGAGCCCCGTTGGGAGACCACAATGTTTGAGGAAATAGTAGTACGTTACGTAGTACCTAGATACTAAAATAAGAGAACCTTAATTTGAAATATCCTGAATCTTCTTATAAATTAGTTCATTCGATTTTTTTTTAATTTTTTTATTTAACAAAATTAAAGATAAATTACAAACTAAGTAATAAACACCTTAAAAACCTATTAAGGTTTGTCTAAGTTTGCTTGTAACCGTATTGCATCAACGTTTCCAATAAACCATTTACAATCTCGACGACCTGTTTTCACTCTTTATCGACACTGCAGCCGTTCTGATTGCTATGAAAGACTTTATTTACGACAATCAATAAACAAACAACCAACAACGGAAACTCATTTATTGCGCGAGCTTTGTTCTGTTTTGTAAACGAACTTCTTGTGTCTGAATCTGCTAATTGCCACACTTTGTTCGACTGGCTTCCCACTGAAGCTTGACTATTTAGATTATTTTAATTAGATTGTTAAGGGATCGCTTTTAAAAAAAAGCTAGGCCCACACCACCAGGTTCTTGCCTGATTCTTTCCCTGGTGTAGGGAGTCGCGTTGGAACAGGCATTAGAATCACCTAGCATGTAAAACGATACTTAAGTGTGTGCCATAACGCCGAGGAATGAGCGGGAGAGCGAATAATGTTTTTACTCGTGAGTGAGAAGCGCAGAACGATAGACACGCAACATAATTTATAGCGAAAAAACAGTTTTTATTTAATTACAAGTTAATTAAACAAGTAATCGAAAAATTAAAAAACCAGAACTAAATGAATACTTCTAGGCTATTTGTCAAAACATAAAACCAACAAAAATAGCGTTCTGTTCCTGAGATAAATAGCAAACTGTGTGAAAAACATGTATTTTTCAAAAAAATATATGATCGAGAAAACTTTTACCAATCGTGTTTCTAAAAAACCACAACGCAAGATAAAAGTTCAAAGTTTAATTTCTCCAAACATTATAAGGTGGTATCTTTCACGGATTTTGAGATCTAATACGATTCAAACCACATATTTGCTACCTACGGCCTCTTAAGTGATCCTTGAGGTCCTACAAGAATAAATGATTTTTCTTTCTTCTCTTTCTTTCTTTGCCATGCTCACTCTTTGCCAAAAATTGAGAATCGCTCAGGAGTTTCAGTACCTATGCAGTACCAGTTTATAATAGCAGCAAACATTTCAAAAATAATTACTTAATTATTATTCTTTTTCTATGTATATTATGTTTATGTATTACAAAAAAAAATGTATCTATGTAGTTTATCAGTCATCTGGTTACCATAACACAAGCATTAAATTGCTTAGCTTGGGGCTAGATGACGCCGTGTGGAATGTCCAAGGATATTTATTTATTTTTACTATCTCAAGTTCGTTTACTTGAAGCGGATTCTATGTAATATAATGATGATGGATATAGTATTTAATGGACGAGGGTGGGACGCAGCTAAAGATCGAGATGGTTAGAAGAGTTTGGAGGACACCTTTTCCCAGCAGTGGGACAAAAAAAAATATTTTTTAAACCTATGCTAGCTGTCCCACTTCTGGGTAAAGGTATCCTTTTTAAAAATGTGACATCGGTCTAGTGTAGTGGGTGGCGTCTCAAATTATTCAATAGAAAGTTTCTTTGGGTCTGGCACATCTACTAAGATCATAGCACGGTCATATCAGAAAAGGCTGTTAACCATTAAATATTGAAATTATCTTAAAACTAAAAGGCGAGTACACACTAGTAGAATGTGGCAAGTTAGATACAAAAACGGGTGATGACATCACTTGGTAAAAATACGACGGTTGGGGGACCGGTTTCGCGTGCAGCGAGGTGTCCTGCTTAGACGCTGTGAAGGATAACAGTAAGAACATCTTTATTTTACTCTAAGAAATACAACCAGTACTGTTTAAAAAGCATTATTCTAAATTAAAATCTTACTAAAAGTTTATGACTTCGACATTATAATGAAATACCTAAGTGTGGTTTAACACTATAATACAAAATATATAGAGCCTTATTCTGTTCGATTTTGACCTGGGTCTCTTCAAGTAGAGTAAATAGGTGTCTTCTAGCTACAGCTAGACCTTTGAGATTTAATCGTAGGTCTAGGCAAAATAAAACTATATCATGTGAGTTTTTAGGCAGTCTAAAGTTTGTCGTCATGGCTAGATCGCTTTATTAAGTTACTCAGTTAAAGTCGTTAAGCCATGACGGAGGCCTTTAGGCGGCCTAAAAACTCCGTCACCAGAGTTGGCCACTTGCTCATACGAACTTACTTGCTTACTCAGTTAAAGTAGTATTCTGTGTCTTTTCAAGTAGAGGTCTGTAATAGATTATTGTTTCTCAAAGATGACAGGATAGGTACTCATCATAACGGTAAAATTAAAAACGCAAGCATTATGAACCTCTAAGATCAGTAAGTACTTACGTCTAGATGTTTTTTTCCGTGTGTACACGTCCAAAGTCTAAAAAACTCAAGTTTTACCAGAACATAACGGCTTTTAGCGCGTTTGATTGCCTCTTCGCCTCACGTTTTTGTGCTATCTTTTCAATAATCAATTTAGGTGCAAAACTATTCACAATTTCAATTCAGAATTCCGCATGTGATATTCTGACATCTGTTTCCTCTTAAAAACGACCATAAAAAACAATCAACTGGTTCTCGTGCCCCTTAATTTGAATGTTGTGATGTCACCGTGTCGGTTACATTATAAATCGTTGGCCCCATTAGGCTCAGCTCAGATCGGCTGACTGTAATGTTCGCCTCTAGTTTTTTTATAATAACTTAGATATTTTTTTACTCTGTTTTGGATAACTTTTGTTAAGAGCAGGGCGTTACTGATAGCGACACAGAATTATCACTGAGTGCACTTTGTTTTTTGTTCCAATTAAATATATTGTATTTGTAAATATATTTGTAGTTTGCCTCTCTTTATGTTAAACGGAGTGAGTTTATTCAGTGAGCGACTGAGCCGCATTGAATTATGCTCGCGGTCGGGGCGGCTGAGTTACTACGCCGCCACTCGTCAGTCAGTGAATAGTCAGCCTTTTCTATACGTCTAACAGGGACAACGCTTTTACCTGGGCTGGCGAGTCGACGCGATCACAGCAGGCATATCAAGTTTCTATAGCTTCTTTATTTGGTCGTATTTTCAATTGAAATGCACGATTGAATTTTGCTTTAAAGGAGAGGTAAAGGACCAAAAACGACGCTCAACCAAACAGCCAATGCAAAGTTGTGTCAAGCCAATCAAAGTAAACACTCTAAGCTTGATTTATTCTGAACTGCTCACTTATTTTAAAATAGGAATATGAAAGGAATTGGCAAAATTATGAAAAGCGTAGCTAAAACTTGCCAAGTTTTCAATTTTGTGTTCAAGTTCTTTAGTAAGGAAAATTGGCGTTTCACCTGATAAAATAAATCATTTTGTAAAAACATCGTATAGTATTATAGTATAGGTTCTATTCATCGTTTATCCCACGGCCTTCGCGTATGGCTGCGCTACTTTCATACATGCTCGCGGTGAATGGATACGTTATGACTCGTTTTCGCTTCTTTTTCATCGTTTTGTGAAGTCTTGGGGCATTGATAGAAAATCCTTTGCAATGTCAGCTGGATGATTTAATGAATGTTTGCCGGGCGTAACGTTTCAGCGAGTTGCTTTGTTTGGAGACTTTAATCAATTCACTGCTTTGAAAACTTTATTAGGTAAGTACTTAATTACTTTTTTACTTTAAAAAAAACGTAAAAGCTTAGACACGAGCTCTACACGTTGAAGGAAATCATCAGGAGGAAATCAGGAGGACATAAAATCGAAAATAATTTTGGTGCTAAGGATAAGTCTAAGTATTTAAAAAAATATATCCGAGCGTATCCTTGCATCCTAATGTTGTTATTATCTTTCATCTAGTAAAGTTTTATTTTATTTATTTCTATATATAAGAAACAACGTTTCATTGAGTACAATAAAATGTCCTTGGACATTTCACAAAGTCATCTAGTCCCAAGCTAAGAAATTGATTGCTTGTGTTAATGCGTGTTCAGTGAAAATAAATTAATTCTATTTGTAACCCGAAGCTGAAAACACTACCATTTAATTAGGCTATCGTGTTACCACGCGCAAGTGATTCATTATGACATAAACTAATGATCTCAAGTGCAATCAGAAGTGGGATACAGTTACTAAATAAATTGCACGGATTCACGACTCGATATTTGGTGGGGTGATTTGTAGCACGCCCGGACCATTTGAACTAGTTTTACTGGACAATTGGTTTCAACTTGAGAAAATAAGATTTATGGTACAGTAACGTGATTCATTGTAGATGAATCATAGCATGGTATCCCATCCCCTTATATGATGGTTGTTGTTCCAAAAACAAATGAATAGATGGCGTTACGTGTTGCTATTTCGAAATAATGTCTCTGGAAATTTATGAAAATGCCTAAATTAAATGAAATTAAGTTTAATTTAAGTTGTCTGTACTCGATCCGTTGTCCCTGTTCTTGGAATAAATCAATACAAAACTGTTTTTGAATCGTATTTGTAAAGTCTTTTACTAAGATTATCTGAGCCTTTAGGCCTAAACACTTGGGTACTCGTGAATATAGCTTAAATCTGAGTTTGGACCTTTTGACGACGCCCTTAGTCAGAGTGCCCATAGGTACTTACTTGCTTACTTATTTAGTTACGTTTTTGTTTTAATATTCGTTGTCTATGCTCTGTCATTGTTTTTTGATTTGTACCATTTTTGTGTTGTCAATAAACCTTCTTTCTTTCCTAAACACTCCACTTGCTTATACGAACTTCCATAGTCAATTGTTGTACTTATTTCACTAACGTTAATTTATTCTATATTTATTACAGGCATTAGAATCACCTAGCATGTTAGACGAAGTTGAAGTGATCCTTAAGGTCCAACAGAAATAAACGATTGTTCTTTCTTTCTCTCTAAAAAATGTCGTCATCCCTCAAAATTGAATTGCTACAATGTTGTTCGCGCTTCTGACAGTATGACCCCTGCTCATATCTCCATAACTGTGACGGAATGAGCACTATTACCATTGACCATTGTTCGTATACGGGCAAGTGTGGCACGTATATTAGCTGATGTATTGTTGAGGTTTCTTCAGTGACAGATTTGAGACTTTATTTACATGTTATTTAGTCATACGGTGTTTATTTCCACTCTATGTATTTTTATTGAAATTAATCGATGATTTTCACAGATAAAAGTATTTAAAAAGTAGTAGTTCTAAGAAATACAATTATTTTAACTGTTTTACAATAAAGGAATAGTGCTCCAGTTTACAAAATAATTGAAAATAGAAACGAGGAATGCTTTAGCGTGTTTAATTGAAATAAAAATATTTTTTTTTCTTAATTCGCGACAAAAAGTCTAATACTTGTAATTCCATTCCGAATTATAAATTCGTCGCGATGCATGCACGGAGCGTATTGCATGATGGTTGACGGCATAACGTCACGATAATACAGATTACAGATGAAATAAGATAGCTATTATACTTCAATGCCACTCTGGGACAGCAGAATCTTCTCATGAAGTTTATTTTGAAGTCTAGTGGCTATTATTGTAGTATGTCTTTGTTATAGGACAGCAAATGTATGTCAGTTTAAGATCGATCAATGATTGATCGATTGGTCTGGTAACAAATGTTTGCATGTTCTGCAGATAATTTGTTCCGGGTCTCGTTGTTTTTCTATGTATAATAATAATAATGTTGTATTTTCAATGGCCTGTGAAAGTTTAAAACATTAGGATCAGTCACTAACCACTTATATGCACTGGCTTAAGTATTTTTTGTCTAAAGTAAATAATTTTGTAAATGGTTATAAACTGCACTAGCTTTTAGTCTATTTTACTGCGACGATGCCGTGCCCAGGACCCTCACATTGTTTGGATGGCTGCTTTCAATTATCTGATACTGTGAAATGAAATACGACATGTCCAGGAATCGCTGACTGAGCTATTAATTTCCGTGGAATTTAGAGTCATTTACGTTGCGCAGCTGGAGTATAAATCAAAGAGTTATGCAAACTACGACTATATCATGCTTGAGAGATGGTATGCTTTCAAATAACTTATCGGAAGGCATTTGTCCTTTTGACATAGAGCAGAGCGAATATTGCATAGAAAGTGTCTTATAATAAGTAGCAAAATTAAGAAAACATGAAGCCAACTTCAATTTCTTGAATAGAGCAATTTCTTGCACTCTCGAAGTGGATTTTTTCGAAGCCATGTATTCTTCAATAAAATTTCAATACATTTATTCACAAACAATTTCACAATCGTATAATCGTGATCAATATAATTTAAGCTTCAATAAAAGCTTCACAAAGTGCCACCGAAATACTTCTAAGAACGTTATGCCAGCAATCAGGCCAAATTACTACCAAATTCAGAGTTGGTATAAAGTAAAGTGATACCAAAATAACCCAAGCACTTATTACGCTTATGGGAATCCAGTGCTATAGGAATATGATATAGGAACGCATTTGTAAGCTTCCAGGAAGATAACTTCCGAGTAACATCCTAGTATTCTGGTTGATGGCTCAGATGACTGACTAACTTAACTTTATCTCTTAGATTGGATATTTGCATGCATTTGATTTACGACATCTACTCAACATCAGTCCCCTTAGCCATGCTACATTTTCATAATCGCTTTAGAATAGACACGAAAAACAATGTAGGTATAGGAATTGACATTTGATGACGAAAACTACTATTACTACTATTTCCTCAAACATTGTGGTGCCCCAACGGGGCTCTTGTTGCGGCCAAACCTAATTTTTAAGACCATATGTACCAACTTGAAACAATGAATAAATGAATATGAATATGAAAACTTGAGCGATCTAAGTGTCATATCAAAGGAATGAGATAGAAATATCGAAGCGTTTGTCACTTTGCTATGCTCAGATAACTCATTGAAGCCAATTTCAAACTCAAACTCAGAATGTGTATTCAGTACGATCGTTTATAGACCACTTTGATACGTCACGTCAAAAACTAGGGGATTCCACTGCCTGTAATCGAAGATAGAAGAATTTTTAAAACTAAAACTGATCAAGCAAAAAAGACGTGGGTGTTCCACTGCTTTACAAATGGTTTCTCGAAACCCTGCGTCTGTTTCTCTGACATCATATCCCTAAACCCGTGGCGTATTTATATCAGCCCTGCTGTTATGAAAGAATGCCAGTCACATCTGGTGCGGTCGGTTAGTTCTGATCAGCGATTCAAAGTGTTTAATTCAAGTGGTTGCTTGAAAGGATCGTAAACCACATCCTGATAGAGAATGTTTGATAAACTTCTGGATACCTGGAACCTCTTACTAATGCAAAAGAGCCTATAGCCGTACAAACGATTCGTGTCCACTCTCTTTTCATCAATTTGACATAATATCTGACTACGTGACTTATCGTAATCGAATGCTTTGTACACAATTTTATCTGTGGAGGGAAAGCGATAAATGGAACATTGCTGCGGTGACTGCATCTTCAAAGCTTTAATTAGGAAATAGCGTAATTTCCTCAGTGTTTGAAGTGTTTCGACGAATAAGTCTGCTTAAAAGAAAAACTTACAAGAATGACCTATGCAGTTCTGGGAATAGCTGAAAGTATTTTAAGGCTTTATTTCACTTCGCTAATGACTGGAAACTGGCACAGTTGCAATACTTCGTGTGGTATTTCGAGTTTATGCCAGTGTGTGGAATTTTGTAAGCGTCCTATGTTTAGTACATAATTTAGTGCTAGTATTCGTCGCATCACTGACATGAATGTCATAATTTTGGTAAACGTCAGTGCGCATAAACGTTCAGTTACTTACTACTTGGTTCGTTTACAGTATTTTGACAAGAATATGACACGTTTTACTAGTATGTTTTATGTTCATTATTGCGTGAAACAGTAATAATGAACATCCATCCTAACAAACTTGCGCATTTATAACTTTAAGTAGGTACCTACTAGGATTTACCCATAGATATTTAATTGAACATATGAGTTGTGTTTTAAAGATATTATAAAACATATGCAAACGGGTATTTATCACGAATTTTACCTTTAATACCGGGAAGACACCACTTCAGTCTTCCCGCGACCACGGCTGGTGCAATCCGGTCGAAACGTCGGGTGAATATTAAAGGTAAAATTCGTGATAAATACCCGTTTGCATATGTTTTATAATGTGTTCTGATCGCGAAAGTTTTAAAGATATAATTATAAGTAAAACCTGTGCCCCAAAAATGTTTTGCACAATTTAAAGTGTCACTCCCGCTTTGGTTAGGAAAATGGAAATGAATTATTCATGGTAAAAAGGGGAGGGAGAACTAATTGATATTGACACTTAAGGGATTCGCTACGATTGGACGTAAAATCCAAACTTAATTGTGATTATGGAAAATGGCCGTATATCATTGTTGTTTTTAAAGTGATTTATTTATAGAATACTAGTATTCGCCTGAAGCTACGCTCGCGTGCTACCTACCTAGATACCTCCCTAGAAAAGTAGTCTCTGTGTTCATTCTAGGTCTTAAACTTGTATTTTCCAAATTTCAGCAAAATCCATTCAGTAGTTTTCGCGTGAAAGCGGAATCGTTTTCTATCGGAGGTATAATTTGTCATGCGTTATTATTATATATCTTTCTAAATTCATGTTATAAACACGAAGGTTTGTATATATGTGGGTTTTTATTGTTACTCTTTCACGCGAAAACTACTGAACAGAGGCCGTACTCGGGATCAACGAAAACGAAGTTTCGTGACTATTTTTGGGGTCAGCTTATGTCGGTGGATACTAAATTCGTAACAGTTCACCAACATAATTGGAACCCGAAAATTGTCCCGAAACTTCGTATTCGTTGATCCCGAGTAAGGCACCAGGTTTGGCTGAAACTTAAAATATACTTCCATAGTTTATGATCTGGAATAACACATAGGCAGTTTTTTATCCAGGTTGGTACCACGCGAGCAAAGCTGTGAGTTAGCTAGTAGAACCAGAAAGTCATTAAACTATCTCCACTAAACTTGCTTTCGATTCGATTTCCTGCGATCGCCTTGGTGTCATGCCATCTGTTACTTAATTAAATTATCAGCCTGAATGGATCTATTATTCAATCGCATATGGGAGGCCAATGAGTCCGGTCCATCATCTTATTAGTTAACTTATTAAAGCTCAGTTTGAGTGAGAAATGTTGCCACAACTACAAAACAAGCAATAGAACCTAGCGTGTAAGATGTTTTGTATGATATCCTTGAGGTCCTACTGAAGAGATGATTTTTTCCTTGAAATTGTTATGGCATTAAAGCGTGCTTGGCAAACCTATGTCATTTTTTAACAATGACCCAGGCACAGTGTCCAGTTAAGTGTAGGCAATGCTTGCCTCCTGACTCTATATAAATCATCTAGTAAAGATGTATTGTTTGTTGCAGTAACAATATTGTTATCTACTCTGAACTTTAAAAGGTCTGCATTGTTTCCATTCAAAAACAAAATAAATTAGTCATCATTATCTTATCCATACATGGAGTATTGTTGCTAGTGATAGCGCTTATCTTACCAGTCAGATTCAATGTTTGTTTACATATACGCACTGACTTGTGGTGCATTATTGCATTACATATTGTTGGTTGGTTATTAAGCCTGCATTACATATTGTTGGTTGGCGCGAGCGGAGGCGAGCGTAGGCAAATTGATGCAAAAACAAGTGCTACCGTGAACAAATGAACTCTCTACGTTGGCGCTTGCCTGGACTCGGCCAGCTAGGCGAGTGATAACGAGCGATTGCAAGCCAAGGCCAATATGCTGTCCATACGTTGGTATTGGCGTTCACTCGCCTACGCTCGGCCAACATTGTGTTGCATGCTTTAGTTAGGTGATGACTGTGGCTTTGACATGAAAGAATGACAATAATTTTAAACCCCCGACAAAAAAGAAATGCGTTAGGGAAGTGTGTATATTGTGGACTTGTCTGTGGCAATGTAGTTTCTGTACGAAATAAATTACTTAGACTTATAAAGTATGCTGGCATGAGGTACATTCATTGAGATGTATTATAGAGCCACAATCAGACAAATAAAATGTAAACGCCAAAACTCTGCGCACGCTACGTAGTGCGCAGAGTTTTTCTTTTTTGCGTACAAGCGACATTGAACATTAAAACAAACGACATAACGTCTACATTCAAATGTCAAATGTCATTGTAGAACATTGAATTTGCTCGCACATTTTTTGAGTGTTGTCAGCTATTAGGTTGTGACTCTTTAATACATCTCAATGGGTACATTGTATGACGTATCTCTAGCAGTTAATAAATAGTACTTTTTACTACTCCTTCTTAAAAAATATGAAAAACTTCCGATTCTACTAGAAAAGACCCGATATCGGGTATAATCGGAAGTTTTTCATATTTTTTAAGAAGGAGTAGTAACAAGTACCTACTAGTTATTAACTGCTAGAGATACGTCATACAATGTACCTCATGCCAGCATACTTTAAGTATTCAATACCAATAGTTGACTGATTAGATAATTCAGTCTCTTAAAAAGGCAAGGTTATCATTTTTTCATTATTTCTATCAATCTTCTCGACCTTGTTACTTAAGGTCAGATGTTATCTTGCGGTTATTGGTGACTCATCTTCGATGATAGGATATCGACCCCAATTAGCGCTTCCCATCGTAAGTAATTGTTGATTAACGGAATACTTCCATGGCGATTCTATTGGAAAGTCTGTGAGGTAATGCAACTTGTGCTGGGAGTTTAGTCTGAGAGTGGATTCTTTACTAGCGATTGTGCTTCTTGTACCAATTTGAACACATCTTATTTTTAATCTTTGATTTATTTACTTGTGCCTATTATAAATGCTAATAAGTAAAACTGAATGGTGGCCCCGGGGATTCACTAGACCTCTTGGCAGACCACCTGCTAGATGGATGGACGACATAGTTGCCGTACAGGGTAAGACCTGCAGGCCTAACATGTGCAACGTGAGATATGTCACACGCGAGACGACAAATTTTGTCAGTCTCGACAATTTTCTCGTTTACCGTAACATGCACGCCGCGATCGAGATGTTTGTCGTCGTAGACTTGCTCTATCTCACGTCGAGAAACCAATAATACCCTATAAAGAAAAACAAAAAATCTTTGAAGATTTCTAATGTAGCAACACCGGCCTCGTTCATTCTATTTGTCTGATAACCTATGAACGCGACCTAAAAATGTCAAATATTCAAAAGTCATCTCGTTGTCTTTGTCTTCTTCTTCTTTATTTACCAAAAAATATTTAGACCACAATTCCGAGGGAAAGAAAAGAAAACAGCAAAAGTTAGAGGTTAGAGCGCGAAACGGCGAAAACCAATTTCGAAAACGAATTTGAATTTTGCATTTTCTAGAAAGATGAGCGCCACGAATAAAAGATTGTGAGTCCCAATGTTTTGATGCAATGGCTTGCTCAGTAAATAGATTTAACGCGAGTGTTTTGTGAAAACGGACTAAATATCTACCTAACTGCACTTTTCATTTCAGCGTTCGAAGCAATAAAGATCAAATAAACTTTTTATGTCAATATAATGACGACGCACCCAGAGTTCGCGGCAGGTCACTACCGGTCACCACTCGGGGCTCGCCAGAATGAAGAGGAGTGGGTCCGCTAAAATATTTTTGTAGAATTACTAGCAGTTCCTTGCGGTTTCACCTGCATAGTTTCCGTCGCCGTGGAAATACCGGAATCAATTATAGCCTATGTTACTCAGTGATAATGTAGCTTTCTAATGGCAAAAGATTGAAAAGTTGGTAAACAACAGTTTTTGGTGCATAATTGGTTTGTTGATCTCAATGTTTTCTGTTTATCTTTGTGTCATATACCTACTTACTATTTTATAAAGAAAATCTTTTCAAATATACTTGGTTTCATTTAATTTTAATACATAAGTATGCTGTAAGTATAAGGATATACATATAATAGGTACAAACGATTTACAAGAGACCTACCTACTATAAAAGTAAAAATAGCCAAAATTCAAATTAAAAAAACATTTATTTATTTATTAGCAATCTACGAATTCAACTAGTCCATCAATGGACTGTAAACCGTCGATACGTTGATTGTACGTGGACTGTTGAATTAATTAGTTAATTCATTCAACGCACACCTCTACATCACATGGTGCACTTGCCAAATAATGCGTTAATTGAAGAGCTGCACAATTTCGGCCCGTCTAGCTTGGGCTATCCGAAGCAGATCAGCAGGTGTGTTGCTATCTTGTATGCTGTCATTTTTTAATTGGTCCCTTCGTCCAATGGCAACCTGTAATAAAATAACATTTTTTATACATTTAAACAGTAAGATTGGGTGTAATACAGGTAAACGATGTAGAAGGTTTATTTTATTCAAAGTTTGTATGTACACAATATCATGCCTTACCCACAATATTGAGAGAAAACGGACAGGGACTTCCATTTGCTTTGGTCCTGACACTCCCTTTTCGACACATTCACCATTTACATTATTTACATAGATAGGTACCTACCTGAAATTCTTCACTAAATTATAAACTAAACTATGCAACTTGCATACTTAGATAATTTTTGATGCTTTTTACTTATTTTACTTATTAGAGTAATCGAAAATAGAGTTTATTCATTTAAAAGTAGGTTGTCTAAGTAGGGTAGGTACTTACTTTTAAATGTGCCGGTAATCCCTGACTGTTAGGAGGCTCCAAGTCGGGCAGTGGTGCCTCTATAACGTAAAGCGCCATGGCCTTATTTATTCTCCAAATTCGTTGGAACTCCGAGTCCCGGAGATCAAAGGGGTCGCACATATCTCTGATGGCTCTCCGCTGTATTTTTCTCGTCTCTCGGTCTCGGAAAACACTAGTTTATAATTGAAATATGGTACCGCCATTGTTACGTTTACTCTCTTGTCGTCTACTCGTCCTCAAAAAGTACGACGAGAAAATACAAGCGCTCTCTCGTGCAGAAGTGTCATAATTTAGTCGCACATGTTAGCGTTTGTCGACAAAAGAGACCACAGAAAAAAAATATACGCGTTTTGTCTACATTTGACAGAACGAGACGAGTTCTGTAAGCTGCCATGTTAGAGCATGTAGACATAACGAGATATCTCTATTTTAGACGACAAAACGCGACGAGAAGATTTTGTCACGTTGCACATGTTAGGCCTACTGGATGCAAAAGGCCCAAAGTAGAGCTGATTGGCGGTAATGGAAGGAGGCTTATGCCCAGCAGTGGGTCACAAAAAGCTGAATATGATGATGATGATGATGATGATGATTATAAATGCGAAATTCTGTGGCGAGTATCATGTTGAGAGTTAATCGTCAACTGATGACTGAATATGTTTATTTCAGTTTGAAGTAAAAGTAATATTGCTTTAATATTTTTCCAATCAAGCAGTGTCTAGCTAGGGAAATAAGTAAAAATTCTCTCGAAAAATCATACAATATTTATAACTCTAAGTACACTCTAAAAAAAAGTTTAATTTGTTTGAGTTATATTATCCTGAAAACGATTTAAGCCTCTCCGGCGTCCGTCTGTCTGTCCGCTGTAACAGTAATCAATACGGATCATAAAGTAATTATTTTATGTTCTCTACACAAATTTCTGCGAACACAGCTCGACAGCCGACGTAAACACCAGCGTGCTGTAAACATACCAACCGTAACGTTATAGTAGAGACGTGTACTGAAATAAAACCGATAATAGCCAAGTTTAGACATTAGCGTGTACATTACAAAATGTGCTTTTAGTTAGAACTTTGAACACTAGGTTGAGCTGGTTTAGGTGTTCTACTAAAAATTGTCGTACAAATCATTATCTTTGATATGTCCTTTCATTCTTGCATTAGGTCTTGCGCTTGTGGGAAAGCTTGCTAAGAATGTTCTTGATGGCTCTATAGTTTACTGGCCTGCTCGTAATGGCTCCTCGACTCCAGAGTTAGCCACTTGCTCAAATGAACTTGCTTATCAAAGTCAACCTCTACAATCAGGAGATTCAATCCATAAGCAAGTACTGCAAACTACTAAATAAAATTACATGTTCAATACAACATCTTCGCATCTACTGTCCCTAGTTAATGTGAATATAAATTTTACAAATCATAAACGTCATTGAAACGACTAATATCCTTAATAGCCCTAATAGATGCCCCCTCAGTGCCCCATAATGTTGCAGACGTTTACATTTCGCAACCTCAGCCGGGCTGAGAATAGCTGGACACTTTAAAGGCCTAAGCACATCGTGTCTTAGATATATCGCTGCTTAGATTCTGTGGGTTTCCAAAACAACCCAGTGCTTTGACGACCTCTGTGCCGAAGTGGGTGAAGGCCCGCCTGAGACGTGCGGGTTCGATCCCCGCCAAGGGACAAATGTTTATGGTCTGGAAATGTTTGTCTCGAGTCTGGGTGTTTTCTATAAAATATGGATGTATTTACGTAGTATATCAGTCCGGTACTCATGTAGTTACCACAACACAAGCATTAAATTTCTATGCTTGGGTGGGTCTAGATAACGCTGTGTGGAATATCCAAGGATATTTATACTTATTTATTGCACTTTAGTGCGCTGCGGCTTCCGCGGGATCCAAGCGCTGTTACCAGATCAAGCGGTCGATCGATGGTGGAATGGATTGGTCGACGTCGATCGATGCTAAAAGCTATCAATCGACGTCGACTGGTCCATTCTGGCGTCGACACCCTTAGCGCGGTCTTCAATGCCGTGTCAGGAAATCCCTTTTGATGCCTCGGGATACGTAAACATTGGAATTTATATCGTATTCCTACTCGTAAGTTGGAATTTCCTTTGGTAAAAATTTAAAACCTCTACCAACCGTTCTGGTGTGCGTAGGCCTTAATTCGGATTGCGGCTCATTGTTCAATTTTGTAATGTGTTATTTTAGATTAACGTGTAGTATGAGTTTCTAACGGCACGCGGCATTCCGCAAATTGTTACTTTAACAGAAAAAATAATAGAATAGTGAAATCCTTATTTTGTCATTTACAAAACCATAAAACAGGACGTTACATAAAAATCAAACAAATAAATAACAACAATGGTCGCTACTCAGCGTGATGCTTTGGCAGAAAAAAATATTCTAATGGCGTTCAGTGCCCATGACGCACGTGGGGAATTGGTTAAAGATGAAAAATGTATACTAGAAAATTTTAAGGGTAGATTTCTGCTACACTACATTACATACTTTTTGTGATATATAGAGAGATAGTAAATCACTATTGTTTTGTTTGCTAAAGGATTTTTTTTATTTTATTTTACCTCTTGTTTATCTATGCATAAATCTCGGCCCTCATCCTGAATTTAAATAGATTTTTTAATACAATGCGAACTCACAGTTTAATGCTCTTATGTTTCCATGTTAATCCGAAACTAACGACTGGATTTCATCTGTAAAATTGAAAAGCGTTGCCCATTTCACAGACCCGCTAAGCTTTCTCTCGAATTCACGGTTATTCCAATATTAACATGTTTTAAACACGTCAAATTTCGCCTTGGCATTGTTATTTACTCTTTGGATTGGTGTGTTTGCGTGGTCGTGACCAATCTGACTGATTTTGAAGGTCTCTATTTTAATTTTATACCTGTACCTGGTAAACATTTTGAAAAACTTATTTTTTACAAAGAATAGAATAGAAAAAGTTGTTATTTTCCATCAACATAAACATGGGTAACATACAAATGAAAAATACTTATTGACAATCGAGTGACAAGAAAATAAGGCTACCCCTCAGCATTTGCTCCAAGCAGCATTCAAAGCAAAGATTGGAAGTATCATTCCATCTATCTATGTAATTGTTATACGTTGCTTAATAAGTGTTTTTTTTATTTTCAGGTAAGAAATCTATCCGTATGAAGAATAAAAGCGGCTTCAATATTATAAGGTAACCTGAGTATTTTCTTTAAAGTAATTCTGTATTTAAAAAGGAAATGAAAACTTTCAATCTCTACAAAAACATTTATTTATTTATTTATTTATAGGAACAACAAACAGCTACATTATACAGCATTAGTTATAAAGTTATAAAATAACAGATATGGTAATAATGCAGCCCACAACATTGTTCACAGGTTACTATAAAAATTATACAAACTAACCGCTAAAGGGTTTGAACATGCAAAACATCCATCAACAGAATATACTTAATGAAGAGAAAGAAATATTTTTTAGTACCTAATAATTACTTATTAACCAACATTTTTTTTTTTTTTTTTAATATTAAAGAAACTAGAAAGAAAAGATTAAAGTGAAGGATTAAATAAAATCATTTGAGTGTATAATATACTGCAACTTTGAACTGATTCAAACTACTGAAAAATATGTCAATATCAATAAAAGCATCATTATAAGACTCTACCATGCGACGAATGGGTGATCGGAGTCCCATGTTTGTACGGCACGTGTTCAGGGCAAACAACTGACCAGCACGAGCTGCTCTTCTGTGAACGGTACGGGGAACATAGTACCCCAAACCAGATGTTAAGTCAGTACAGTCGAAATGGTTATTTACTATTTTATATAGAACAACAGCTTCAAGGTATTTGCGTCTTGCTTCAAGAGTCAGCATGCTGAATTTATCGAGCAACTGGGAATAGCACTTATATCGTCTATCACACCTATAAGACATGGCACGTAAAAATTTACGCTGTACACGCTCTATAGCATCTACGTACTTAGTGTAAAAAGGATTCCAGATAGGTACAGCGTATTCAAGCTGTGACCTAATTATAGTTTTGTATAGGTATAAGTATGTAGTTGGGCGCTTAAAATCTGTGGATGATCTCATCACAAAACCGTACATTTTAAAAGCTTTGTTTACAATATTTTCTATGTGTACATCTAAGCATAGTTTAGAATCGAGCTGAATTCCCAAGTCCTTTTGTGATAATACCTTAGTTAATGTGATATTACACAGATTGTATGGAAAGTTTATAATATTTGTTTTCAAGGTGAAGGTAATATAGTTACACTTAGGAATACTTAACTGTAGTTTATTAATATGACAATATGATGTTAGTCTGTCGAGGTCCTGCTGGAAAGAAATGCAGTCATCAATTGTCGAAATAATTTTGTACGCTTTGAGGTCATCGGCATATAATAAGAAATTTTAACTTTTAAAGCATTTTTTTATGTCATTTATAAATATTATGAACAGCAACGGGCCAAGAATAGAACCTTGGGGAACACCGGAAGTAACAGCAATGCTATTAGAGTGATATCCATTGATAACAACTTTCTGGGTACGATTTTGTATATAGGAAGCAAACCAGCGCAGTAGGTTGCCGCGTATTCCGTTGTAAGCTATTTTGTCAAGAAGAAGCGCATGGTCCACCTTGTCGAATGCCTTTTTGAAGTCGGTATAAACTGCATCTACTTGAGCGCGTTCATCTATGTTATCGAATAAAAAGTTGGTGTATGTGAGCATATTGGAATTTGTAGATCTACGTTTGACAAAGCCGTGTTGTTCTTCTATTATAATATTATGTAGCACAGGGTAAACTTCATTATGTACAAGTCGTTCGAAAAGTTTCGACAAAGTAGACAAAATCGATATAGGACGATAGAGCTCAACATCATGTCTAGACCCTTGTTTGTGTACTGGTGTGATGTTTGCACGCTTCCAAATCTCAGGGAAAACTCCTTCAGATAGACATTTATTATAAATTATGAACAATGGCTTACACATGTGCTCAGCTGTGCGTTTAAATAATAATGGCGGGAGCCCATCAGGCCCAGGGCCCTTGGACGAATCAAGTTTCCTAAGCTCCCTAAGAATGTGAGATTCATCCAGCTGTATGTTGGATAATACAGAACAGTTATTATTGTAAGAAAGGTTTTGTGGAGGCTGCCATTGCGAGATAGCAGTAGATTCAGGTTCAAATACAGATAGGAAAAAATCAGAAAACATATTACAGATAGTATTTGGATCGTTTGATTTTATAGTTTTGTAGTTCATTGTAGATGGAATCTCTGGTCTAGTTTTTCGGTTAGATATATAAGTCCAAAAGTGTTTAATGTGTTTAGTGATATTGTCTTCAACAGTTTTCATGTAATTTTGATAGCATTTATTACATTTAGTTTTAAACTTAGTTCTATGTTGCGAGAATACCTCATAATCAGATTGATGTCCTAATTTTTTCCACTTGATCCAGGCTTTCTGTTTCTTCTTAAAGGTTACTATTAATGATTTTGAGAACCAGACAGGGAAACCTAATTTTCTAGAGTTGGCAAGAGGGGTATGCTGTTTAATTATTGTATCTAAAGCGTTGTAGAAAGTATCAAGAGCTGGCTCAGAGGTTAGACCCAGAAGGAGATCATTCCAATTAGTATCTTTTATTTTTTTATTAATAGAATCGTAGTCAGCTTTATAAAAATTATATTTAGTCATAGGCCGTTTCCTCATGGGTTCTGATTTGTATTGCATATTTACAATTGCAAGAAAAGGAGGATGTAAGGGATCAATAGGCACTAAAGGACTAACAGTTTGCGGTAAAAGAATTGATGTAGAGCCAGTTATAAATAGATCTAAAATTTTACCGTCCACGTTAATAAAACCATTGTATTGGCCAGCATCTAATACTGACAAAAAGTTATTTATAGCAGAGCACACGTTAGTAGAGCCAGTGCCGACTAGTCCATCTTGAGAATTTACTGTATTTGCGCTAGAATGAGTCCAGGTCATTGCAGGAACGTTGTAATCACCTAGTATGTAAAAGTTATCTACCAGAGAACTAGTTAGTAACTCCTGCAGCATAGATGGTCATCATATACATAAGACGCAGTGTCAGGGGGAATATATACCACGCTAATAACATGTTTTTTTTTAGGACTCATGCTAGGTAATTCAATGAGTATGTGCTCAATTAAATTCGATTGTCGAACGCTTGTATGTTTATCGATATCAATTATAGTTGATTTCAGTCCACGCAATACTGCCACTAGTGAACCGCCGCCGTCCTTCTTACCTGTGGCCACGCGGTCGCGGTCGCATCTGTACACCAAGTAGTCTGGTCTATCCATTCGTTGTTATCAATTTCAGGTGTGAACCATGTTTCAGTTAGCACAATAACATCATAGGCATGCGATAGTATATTCATATAAATCGTTTGTAATTTAGTCCTAAGACCTCTACAATTTTGATAATATATGGATAGATTATTCAATTGGCCGCTGCTATCCATAATGGTACCGTAGAACTATATGTACATGTAGATAGAGTAGTGCTTGATTTAGGGGTTGTACTAAAAGAGCTGTAGTCTCACATTGTTCAGTGCTTAATTGAATGTTTGAATGGTTTATGTTCATGTTAAAGTAATTGTTTACGGATTTGAATTCGTCGCTGGTGATAGAGCTTATAAGATGCGAGAGATAATGTAAAGTAAATGGTTTAAGGTTAAAGTTGCAATAATACAATACGCATCGCATAATAATACATATTTTAAAATATTAATATATAAAGTGGTAAATTGTATAAAACTAGGATCTTGAACACGTCTTAAGTTTTTCGAGGTCCATTTCAGAACGAATTGCAAGGGCTGGACTGTCATCACGCTCTCGAACCAGGATAGTGGAATTCTTAATCCAGACATACTTATAATGAAGTTCCTTGGCAATTTCACGTGTCTTCCGAAATAACTGTTTCCGCTTGAGTGTAAGATGTTCATTTAAATATACTAGGGATGGTGTCCCAGCAATGCCAAGTTGATCCGACTTGAGTGTCTTTACTTTTCTGTAGGCACTCATTATATTGTCTCTAAGAACACGCGTAGTGAACTTTACAATAATGTTCTTTGGCCTTTCGCTTGTTTGTTGTGCTTGAGGAACTCTATGTATAGATACAATGTCACTACGCGAGTACTGGAGACGAATTGTAGATCCAATGGCTTCCATTATATCTAGAAGGTTCTCATTACGCCGTTCGGGAACGTTGCAGACCTCTATATTGCATTGCCTAGCTTGTTGTTCTAAAGAGTCAATCTTCGACTCCAAGGCGGAGCATGATGTTGCAGTCTGCTCGCTAGTAATACGTGCGATATCATTGACACGTTTATTTAAGGTGTTATAATTGTCTGCCTGAAACACGACGGAATCCTTAAGGGATTTAATTTCCATGGAAATATCGGAAACATTCTGTTTAATGTTGTCCTGCTCAGTACGAAGTGATCTAATTTCTGATTGAATTCCAAGCAGCGTTCCCTTAATATCCTCTCGAACATTTATCATGTTTGTATTCATATCATTACGCCATACATTGATGGTATTTAGTAGCTCACTAAATTTATCAGTTGGTACTGACTCGGATGCTGCCAACGAAGGCTGTAATGGCTCCGACGTACTGAAGGACGGCTCGATCTTATCCAGATTTTCGCAGGACATATTCATGGAGTCTTCGTCCAATATAGCCTGATTTAGGTGACGTACTGGTGTATTCAGATTTGGTTTATTGCGTCGTGAAGTGCTGCTACACACTGGACAGATCCAACGAGAATGCTGTTCTCTTGTAAACTGGGTGGATTTTATGCCTAAGCAATCCTGGTGATACTTCCCTCGGCAAACACTACAAGTAAAGTGATTATTCGTTGACAATATGTTTCCTTTGCAGCCAGCGCACTTCCGCAACATCCGCAAAAAAGTCCCGAATCACAATCGCTGTCTGTTCCGTCCCAATGCATATTTAATTTCTAACCAACAGGACAACAGTGAACCACAATGTCGCCATTCCATAAAACTCGCTTCCCTTTTCCATAGGAATTCCCCCTTTCATCCGGGGAGCACGCGACATTGCAAGCAAGTCGCTAAAACAACCTCTATAGTATAGAGTCTATACTAAAGTCACCCTTATAGTTTTACGAATGAAAAATCGACCCTTTATGAGTCAAGCTAAAAGGAACCTTATTATATATACAAAACAAAGGCGTGTATTTTATGAAGGTTTACCCAAACTGCGTAGGCTTTGCGTGACTATGGGGTTACAGTACAGTTTTGGTGTCGTGTTGGGGCAATGGTATGTTTGTTAGAAATTAGAGGCCATGCTAGAATTTTAGTTTTTTTTTCACAATCTTTGTTTTAACATGCTAGCTGTCCAATTTTTCCTGATTCCTTATTAAATTTCCTTTTATAATCATTAGTGTATAATTGTTAAAAATCTGAAACCCTGGTAACTTTGTAATTAGCGACATTTCACTTTGGTCTTGTTTACCTATTTTTAAATAGGAAATACAATCCTAATTAAACGACACCCACTTAATCTATCCTCAACAAACTAGACATCGTCGCCGGAAACAAGGTATTGATCGGCAATCAGTTCACATTACCTCGTCATTGTCGCTTCATTATACCTAAGTTACCCAACCCAGCGGACTTCGTCTCAACATGGCCGACTACCGGCCTGTTGTGCCCTCTGCTTGATAGGAACATAATGAAGTTTCAAAGTAGTAAACCTTATAAGAAAATTTATATATTATAGGAACTAGGTTGGATCTACAGCAAGCCAATTATTCTAATTTGAAACTTGTATCATTCGTTGTTTTACTTCGTTCAAAATGACAGTCACTTTGTTTTTGTTATTCGAGTTCTACGGCCTACGACAGAAAAAATATTTGAAAAACAGATTTTACTTTAATTGGTTTTTCAAATATATTTTTTACCGTAGACCGAAGCATAGCTAAAACATCACAACAATATTTGGTCATTAGCAGAATAGGAAACAGACCCATCACATCATCATGCGATAATTTTATATTCCATATCAAATTAAATCAAAGTTATTTACACTCATGACACTAATTCAAACTATAAGTTGACCAGTACAATCAGTTTGGGTTACCAAAACCGCTGGTTATCAGGATGTTCATATCTACACCATCAGGCCATGGTACATCCTGCTTGTCTAATATTGTCTTCCTGTGCAACGAAAAGCAATATACAATTCGAAACACGCTCCGTCAAAACATCAAAGGACTACCGCAGAATGCACTGTCATAGCTTTCAACCAAATCCACTTTCACAGTTAGTTTTACCTTACACAGTTACACCACCCCTCGGATAGTTTGATCGATAGGTCAAATGATATCCATTATGTTGTAAGGCTGTAAGTTTCAGAAAGGGAAATGTCCTAACTCATCAACAAAGCCTTTTAAAGAACCAAGCAGTAGTTCGAACTCGAATTTACTCGTGACCAAGCTCACTTGTCACTTGTCGACAAGTGAATACCAGTTTCAGTGTCGATATGACTTGGGAATTACCTTATTTAAATTTTCATATCACTGCCACTCGTCACAAGTAGGGCTTGCTATCCGGATATCCGGATATCCGAATTATCCGGATATCCGCCGATTTTTTAAATCCGGATATTGACTAATACATTATCCGGATAATTCGGATAATTCGGATAGTAGGTAAATTAGTCAAAAATTACCATAAATACATAAAATTAGGTTTATTTTGTACCTACTTGCTTCGACTTCTTACCATTTACGTCACTGTTGAGTTGACTAATTGATTGTTTACAAAATCTGGCTGCTAGATCTCTACGATCATCGAGTCTTTATTCAGAGTCCAATTTTCTAATCTCATTGGTCAAATTAATAATACCAGTGGTCTTATATTGATAAGCAATTATGAAAAAATAATTATAATTATTTCATAAAACATAGATTCTGATTACAAACTCGATAAATTTAGAGTCGGAGTACACCTCCACGCCGAGAAACATGCCCGAAGAAGGTGAGAATGCGAGCTTGGACGATGGAGGATAAACGCTGCTTGATGCCGAGTTCTCGGAGTACGGAAACATTTGTGCGGTGTTCGGTCCACGATATCCCGAGCATTTCGCTCTAACGAGTCGGATTTTCGTCGCTTTTGTGATGTTACGGTTCCGCCGTATCGCAGCCCATCCATTTTCGCAGCCCATCCATAGCGCTTCTAGTGATCGCCATACGTCGTTTAATCTCGTCTACGCATCCTCCGTTGTTAGAGATTAGGGCTCCTAGGTAAACATAATTGATTGATTGATGTTGTATCACAATTCGCTATATGTGTGACTTCAATAGAATTGTTGTTGGCACGGTCGACAATCATCATCTTGGTCTTACTGTGATTAATCTTTAGACCAAAGTTGAGGCTTACACTCTCCATCCTGCGCAGTAGATCCTCCATATGACAAACACTAGTCGCAAATAAGGTAGTATCATCCGCGTAACGAAGGTTTGATATCTTTGGGCCACCGATTGCATCTCCGTCTATCCAATCTTCTAGGGCAATTTTCATGATGAGCTCAGTGTAGATATTAAACAGGAGTGGAGATATGATACACCCCTGCCTTACACCGGCACTAGGGTGAAAATGACTCGACAGGACACCCCACACAAAGTATTTGCATAACTTTTTTTTTCATCTTGGGAATGTGAGTGAACCCTATAATTATCATTACAAGCCCTTGACCGATCAAGCTCATTTTTTAGTTAGCCGGAAATACAACCTATAATAATACCTACTAAGTTTCATGCAGATTGGATTAAAGGTTTGACAGTTGTGTCGGGACATACAAACTTACAAACATACAACGAAAAATCTCCCAAGTTGCTACTAAGATCTTAGTTCGCTTCGCTCACTCGATCGATAAATGAGTAGGTAGTGCAGAAAGCGCATCATTAACATTAAAATCAGTCAGCCTAGGTGAACACACTGAGCCGTACGTACCGTACGTAACGCAGTGTGTAAGTGTGTTTTTTTTTTAAATACGAATGTTTAAGACTTAATAGATAATTTTGAGACAGTTATTTGTGATTTTATAAACGTAAACTTCAATAAAAAGTACTTTTATATCATTTTTTCCTTTTTTTTAGTTTATTTCAATAACTATCCGAATTATCCGGATATCCGGATAGTAGACTTCACTATTATCCGTATTATCCGAATACCAAAATGTGGCGGATATTGCAAGCCCTAGTCACAAGTTATCGAGTTCTTCAGAATACGAAAGAATCTCACTGCGGATTCTCTTCGTTCGAAATGAATTTGCAGAATATCTCCACTAGCCTAAAAGACTAACAAGAGTATCTTCCCAAAACAGTAAAGATAAGAAATATTTTATGGTCGTGCCAAGTATCGCAACTATATAAAAACTCTATTGTTTGATCGATACCCTGCTAAGGGAATCTTGTCTCCGCAACCAGCCCTTATGATCATAATCACACGATTTAGTGGTATACTCTGAGGCCCCCCTAACCAATATTTGCCTATGGCATGGGTAAATTATAGTTTGATCAATAAGTTCCCGGTAATTCTGTCGCCACGTTAAGTCGTCCTGAAGACGGTTATAAAATTATATGATCCAGTAAGAACGTAATGAGACAGTCATAAAAATATATGCCGTATGAATCATGAGCTTATTGTTGCTATGTTTATACCAAAGGCAACAATTATTTAGGAGTGTCTAGACTCTAGAGCTCTTTGTGTGATTCGTATTAAAAATATTTGTGTGTAGGGTTCGATGTACTTAGAGGGAACTAGGGGAAGCTCCTTCACCTTCCCTCTTCAATGACACGTGCGATTTCATTGGGAGGGACCGACTGAGGTTTGGGCTCTTTGTCTTGGTTATTGTTTTGCACCTCGCATTCTTCAACGCTAAGGATCACCCTACTATTGCTTTGAAGAACCCTCGTGTGTGCTGAAATTAGGGGATTTTTATTGTTTTTACGACCCTCTGCACTTGCTTTACGCTACGCTTCAGTGATTAAGGGGTTCACGATTACGTCATTTAGAATGACTTACATACAATGCTGTTTTGACTATTCAGGTTGATCTAAGTTTCATATGCTGATTGTTTTTCGATAGCTGCATAGCATCCTTTCTAAAATCTCTAGACAAAAGCTCATTTGAAGATCATTAATCACTTTCTCTTGTCCATCATCTACGGATTACGAATAAATACGCTGATCCATTATTGCTTGGAACAATTCAGTCTTGACTGCAGAGTAATTTTGCGAATCCGCAATGTATTGCCTGGAAATTGAACCGGGTTTAAATGTAACCGAAATTCCGTGACCGTAATAAATTGACACGATTTAACGAGTCGGATAATGTTGGATACATTAGGTACCTGTAAATACGGTAGGGAAATCATGGTTCCATGGTTCCTTATTATTAGCAGGTTATTTTGGAAATTAAAACATCGTTTTATCGTATCGTTTTACAGACGTAAAACTTGATGAAACTGGTTACCCCTACCAGGTTACAGTTCCAATCTACATCTACTGTTTGTCTGCATCGCACAATAATGCATAGGAATTGACATTCGATGACGAAAACTCGAGCAATCAGAAATGTGAAATCAAAGGAGCGATGATAGAAATAGAATAGATACGAAGCGTTTTATAATTTGGCTGCAGCGTCGGATCGTGTTCTGTCTCCTTGACACAATCATTTGACATATAGGATTCTATAAAACTGACAACCGTCAGAAATGTTCAGCGATAAATGAGGGTAATTCCCATTCAGCGGCTCGTAATGGGCCCATTTGTAGTGGATTGGGAACTAGGGCGTGTAAAAACCGGGTTGTTTATAAAAACCGGTTTTTCGATTTTTATTTTTTAATAACCGGCTAAAAACCGGTTTTTCGGTTATTTTGATTTTTTTAAATGGGTGGCTTAGAACAAAATAAAACCATACATTTTAATAAAAATAACTTAATATTTTAATTAGGAAGCACCGCTTAAATTAAATTATTGAAGTTTAAATATTTTAATGACTCGAATAAAGTAATAAAATACAACATGATGAGTTCTAATAGTTACCAAGATTCATTCCATTACTAGTTTTTATTAAAAAAGCCGTGTTGCCCAAGTGGATAAATACTTCGACTTTTGATCCGAAGGTCGTGAGTTCGAATCCGGCATCAATGGACTTTTCATGTCGAAAATATTATTATGCACTTCAAGCTTTAAATGGTGAAGAAAAACATCGTGAGGAAACCCGCGGCTAGTCAGCCCTACACCATTGTCATGCCTGTGGATATGGCTAAGCTGAGAGGATGGTTTAGGTGCTGGGCAAGCCTATTTCATCTCAACAATGTCCCAGGCACTAAAGTATTTCGTTAAGTGTAGGCAAAGCTTGCCTACACTTAACGAGAGAGTCAGGCTCTGTATAAATCATCAGACGACCTTTGTGGCGCAGTCGGTGAAAGCCCGTCTGAGACGCGGAAGTTGCGGGCTTGATCCCGCTACGGGACAAATGTTTGTATGATCTGCAAATATTTGTCTCCAGTCTGGGTGATTTATATGAACCTTATATCTACCTATTTAATGATATCTACCTATTTACAAAAAAATGTATCGAAGTTGTATAATTATCAGTCATCTAAATTGCTTAGCTTGGGACTAGATGACGCAGTGTGGAATTTCCATCCAAGGATATTTATTATTATTTATTATAATCTCAAACCGTGTGAAATCAGAAACCGTGTTGGCCAAGTGGATAAGTACTTCGACTTTCGATCCGAAGGTCGTGGGTTCGAATCCGGCCGTACATCAATGGACTTTTCGTGTCGAAAAATGTATATGCACTTTAACACGAGCTTTAAACGGTGAAGGAAAAACATCGTGAGGAAACCCGCGGCTAGTCAAGTCAGCCCCACACGTATTGACCATTGTCTTTCCTGTGGATATGGCCGACAGCTGAGAGGATGGTTTAGGTGCTGGGCAAGCCTATTCTATGTAAATTCTATGTTGAATTTGAATTTGAAAGATTGCCGCCTGACTCTGTATAAATCATCTAGTAAAGATGTAAAAGGCTTAAGTTATTATTATTATTATAATCTAGTAAAGATGTAAAGGCCTAAGTTTTTATTCACTTTTATTTGTTATTGTATTAAAACTCTCTCTTTTTCTTACTTAAGTAAAGTAGTATTCGACTCTCTTTTACTCAAATAAGGTTGAAAACAGTAGGTACAGTAACAGTTTTTTATTTAAGTATGATGCTGATTATTTCAGATCAAACTCCGTCGCCGTCAAGAGCTAGCTTTGTCATTTATTAATACTCATAAAAAAATCGAAAACCCGGTTATTTTGCCATAAAAAAACCGGTGAAAAACCGACGTAAATTCAGTCGGTTAATCGGTTTTTCGGTTAATCGATTAATCGGTTTACATGCCCTATTGGGAACCCCACTTCACGCGACAGCGGATAGCTTATCTTTGTCATGGTTGGCAGTCATTTTATATTGAATTTTAAATTCCTCCTTGCTTCCTTTGTTGTTACTTTTTGAATCACAAGCGTTCTTCCCCGATTACTCGGATATGAAAAAAAATATTTTTGTTTGAAAAGATTTACCAGTTAGTCCCATAAAATATGGTGAAGATCTGACGAGTATCTTAGGAGCTGAGAACAGAAATACACCTTTTAATTATAGAGACAAAGTTTTATTTTCAAATTACCAAAAGAAAACCTTCGCAAAAGTTTCGCTACTCGAATTATAATGAACTTTTGACTGCGTTCGGATGAATCCTCCCACTGACCTAATTAACTCTTCCGCTGTATTTATCCCGTCAGTTTTCGCAGAAGTTCAAATAGCGTTTTGCTGAATCTGACCTGAATAAAATAATGAATTCTGGATCCGGGAGCCACGATCGATCGCTACAAACCAGGTCGCTCGCTATTGACCGTGAACGGGTTCATAGAGGCGAACAAAGTGACATTATCAATGAATCGGAATCCGATGTTGGATTGTCAATGGACGGGGTCGTGCTTGTATCTTGGCATCTGCGTATTATTCTCCATTCAGCTCGGGCCTCTTGAAATTGCAAATGCTGCATTCGTCGCGTTTCTGTTCTTGGCTGTAATGTACCATCTTTTATGAAACTAAAAAATACAAATCGTCAAAGTAACCAGATGACGGATTAAACGACTTCTCCAATTTTTAAATAATTTGTAATTTTTTAATTTGTAATTTTTTCATAATTATAAATAGAAAATACTCGGAACAAAACAAATGTTTGTATGTTCTGCATAATATTTGCTGCAGAACAAAACATTTGTCCCGCAGCGGGGATCGAACCCTCAACCTCCTGCGTCCTAACCTTCACTCACTGCTCCACAGAGGTCGTCAAAAACACTAGTTGTATTTGTTTGAAATATGTGGCCCTTTTAAACCCAAGATTTTTCTTGAACGGCAGCCAAAGCTAAAAGCCGTACAGCAGGGCGTTAACTTCAAACCCAGTAACAGGTAGAATGATAAAGTGCCAGTGAACCCATGTAATTGATTCTGGCAACGGGCGCGGTGCCAACTCCACCTAGTTGCTAGACGTCAACATTGTTTATCGTTGCTACGAAGTTGTCAACATAGTATTGACTTTACACTTTACCAGACTTCAAGAAACTTGGAGGATGAGGTTATTTTACACTATGTAATGTACATTGTACATGGTGGATGTATAGTTTCATCGATTATTCCGTCAATAGTGGAACGATTTTGAATTTATTTTGTTGAATGAGTTCACTCCTGAGTTATTTGCATATATAGAATTATGTTGTTGAATCTTCAGGGTTCTGAACAGAAATGCAGATCGAAGAAAGAAATGCTTTCTTTTTACGAAATTGAAATCGGAAAAATATTTAGTTTTATAAAAATAAAAGTAAGTACTTAAATATTTTTTTGCCACAATTAGGCTGTGATCTCTACCCATGAGAAAGATGCGTGATTTTATGTATGTATGTATGTATGTATTGTATGTTATCCTAAAAGTCGTCAACATAGTTGTAAATCGTATTTCTATAGGCGCGGGACAGACAGAAAAGACGTAAGGCGAAGACGGGGCGCGGACATTTGTCTCTTCCGCGTCCCTTTCATACAAAATGTATAGAAGCGTCACGACGCAAAACATACAGAAGAGACGGGGAGCGGGCCCGACGCTTTTACGTCTGCGCCTTTTGTTCAAAACACACAGAAGAGACGGGGCGCGGACGTGGCGGGGGCGAGGACGGGGCGCGGGGTGGCATGCCTGCCGGGCGCGTCACGCACGCTCGCACTGCGTCGCGTCCGCGCCCCGTCTCTTCTATATAATTTCAAAAGTCGCGTCCGTGTCACGTCTCCGCCCTGTCCGCGCCGCGTCTTCGCCTTACGTCTTTTCTGTCTGTCCCGCGCCATAGATCTCTTTACATTTCAACGGCTGAGTTTGAAAATTATGTCGTAAAATCAAATGAGGATGAATGGGTTTCAGCGAAGACTTTTACTGTTTTAGAATAGTTTATTTGATCATCTGATATTTTTCATAGTCATTTAAAGTTTCACTTATGGTTTCTACAATTATCGTTTAGCAAACTTAATAATATCAAGAAAACGATCTATAACATAAAAAAATGTGGCAATGATAGAGATATTAAAGTAAATCCATTTTCGTATGCAAAGCCTCTGGAATTGTTAGATTTGATTGATATTTAAACGTTATTACATTTCAATTTGAAACTCGTTGAACTTTAACAGGTTTTGATTGAGTGCCGCTTCAATAAAAATTCTGCTATAGAGTTTCTAATTGAGTCTAACCTGCATGTTTAATGTTTATGTGAGTGCTATTGGTTATTTTCCTGTAGTAAAATGTTTAGTTATTAGTTTATCTAGGTGTGCGGCAAAATTACCAGTAGTTCTGTCATCAAAATTACTCAACTAAACAAGTGGGAATAGTAGAGATAAAAGTCAGGTGTAAAGCATAGTCTTTTAAGTCACAGAACAAATGGAAGAAAAAATCCCAGTAGTTCTGTCAACAGAACTACTCAACAGAACAGGTGGGAGTAAACGCCAGTCTTGTGGTTACAGAACGTAGTTTAATTCGATAATTAACAGCAGATTTCGACAACAATTAAATGAATACCAACTAGCAATAATGTAACCATAAAAAAAACTTGCCACAAAAACATTAAAAAAGATACAAAAACTAGTATGTCTAAAAATAGTAAAAAGTTAAGTAAGTTCGTATTAGCAAGTGGCCAATTCTGGTGATGGAGTTTTTAGGCCGCCTAAAAGCATCCGTCTTGGCTTAATGAATTTAAAGCCGGTCAACAATTTTACGTGCCCTCTGAAGCACGGAAGCGTTCAGATGTTAATGCCATTTTGTCACCCATCCAAGTTGTGACCGCTCAGGACATTGCTTTACTTCAACGATCTATCAAGTAGTAAGCTTCGCCACGAGCGTTTTAAGAAACTGTTTAATGAAGTGTTTGTCTGTTAGGAACTTCCTTTCCTATGTCGGCTCTTCCTCCAAGTTCTCATCAATTCTTCACATCGATAGTATCATAATACCGTGTTATTTTAGAAGATTTACGGCATATTCCCCTCGAGTAACTACTATATAACGAACAATGAGAACATTATCAGGAGAGTCATTGTGTGCTAATGCAGAGTGATCGGTAGATACGGGTATTTGCTACAAACTGTTGCTGGTTTGAGAGTGAATTTGAAAGATGAGGCGAGGTTTCATACTTCAGATTTATGCATGGTAGAAATCCTACTAATAAAGGTAAGTAAGTAAGTTAAGTACTTACTTACTTACTGATAAAGGTGAAAGTTTGTGTGTGTGTGTAAGTGTGGTTACTATTTCACGCTCAAACGGCTGGACGGATTTGAATGAAATTTGGTACCAGAATTGCTTATGCCCTGCATTAAAAAATATACTACTTTTGATCCCGGTATTCCCACGGGATCGGGAACTTTTCACCGCGGGGTGCAGATAGCCATATATAATTATGTTATACTACTCGTAGCATACGCCCGCGCCTTCAACAGTACCTATCTGCCAGCCTTGGTACCTATCTAAAAAAAAAAATTTTTTCTCTTGCCCCATAACTTCTATTACTTTGCTAAATAAAGATGTTTCAAAATTACATTAACCATAGTCTCATCTACCTATGGAGACCTTCCTTTACCCATAAACAATTTAACAGCCGGATCTCGCGTCCCTCATAAACAGAACAACCTCAAAAAGCCATCCTTCTACCTTTCCTACCATAGATCATCAAATAGTGTACACTACAACCTTATTGCGACCGGTAGAGCGGCTAGGCAGGTCGTTGACCCGCGTGACGTCAGCTAACTGTGCCAGCCCTGATGGCGCAGTTAGCTAGGAGGTAACTGGAATGAGGACCTTGGGTGTGAAAGGAGGATTGTTGCTCCTAGATCTGTTCGGATACACTTCGTTTTTAACCGACTTCAGAAAAGGAGGTTCTATGTTTCACTTGTATTTTTTATGTTCACCGATTACTTCGCCAATAGTGGAGTAGTTTGAAAATTATTTTTATGTTTGAAAGAATACACTTCCGAGGTTGTCCCATAAAAATGTTTTGAGGATCTGATGAGGATCTTCGGAGTTATAAACAGAAATGTACCTCGAGAGTGCAGGAAATTTCTTTCTTCTTACGAAATTTAAGTCGGTTAAAAAAAAAATTAATTTTGCTACTGATCTTTTGAGTTTACATTACAATAAAGTGACTTTACCATATTGTTTTGAGTTCTTATCGGAAATTGTACCTGTTTTTCAGTCAAATTAATTTCCAGAAACCTGATGATAGAAAGAAAGAAAGAAAAAAAAACATTTATTCTAGTAGGACCTCAAAGATCACTTAAGTTTCGTTTTACATGCTAGGTGATTCTAATGCCTGTTCCAACGCGACTCCCTACACCAGGGAAAGAATCAGGCAAGAACCTGGTGGTGTGGGCCTAGCTTTTTTTTTAAAGCAATCCCTTAACAATCTAAAATAATCAAAATAGTGATGGTAAAGAAACGAAATATTATTTGTCTTTCCTAAGGCAGTCATCGACCATTTCTACTTATAACAATTAAGTGTAAAACCACTCAGCTAGACCATGTCAGCCATTAAGTTTATCTTCCGATCTCAAATTTTCAGTACCGTAATTGCAATTTGTTCAAGATGATTTGTGTAGACCGGTTGCACGCACAGTTAGCGAAGCCATATTATATTGTCATGTTAAAACAGCTATTAGTGGAGAAAGTTAAAATAATACTTCAATAAGGTCTTACAAAAGTTAAATAATAAAGAATTAGTTAGTTCGTATGAGCAAGTGAAGCTGGTGACGGAGTTTTTAGGCCGCCTAAAGGCCTCCGTCGTGGCTTAACGACTTTAAAAGCCGGGACCGACAATTTAACGTGCCCTTCGAATAATAAAGTAAAAAAAATAATAATAACAAAGAATGATTAAAATAGGACATTGAATAATGTATTAGCATCGAAATCGTAGTTGACCAAGCACTAGATTATGTTGTGTGTAGTGTAGTGGCACAAATACGGCTCCTCAACTTAATTCACCTGAGCTAATTCACCTAGGTGCATAAAATAGGCTGTATTATGTAATTTAATAACCTAGCCTAGTTTAAAAAGCCTAGTTACAATCAGCTCCCACAAATTTTGCTCAAGAGTTTCTGTACAAAGTTAGTTTTAGAACACTGAATGATCTAAACCAGACAGACGATGTAAAATGACTTTTCTTAAAGTTCTTCATCCACAATTCAGGGATTTCCCTTGTCCTGAATACTTGCAAATGCATGTGGTATGAAACGCATTCTTTTAATTTCACCACGCTCGAAACAAAAGCTTTTATGCCATGTTGTTACGTGGAAAGCCCATAAAGCACGCGATGTGTAATGGTTTTCGCATTGTTCCCTATGCTACATTATTTATTCTGTGATACTTGTAGGTCTACGTCACTTCATTACCTTAAAATTATATTAGTTTTGATGGCACTGATAATGTGGAGTTAATTTAGGGTATACAGGATGACCTACAGCCATGCCACAAGGAGGGAAAGTACCTTAAGTATTGTAGATAGACAATTTTACTGAATTTAAATTTTAGAACAGGTACTTTCTCTCCTGTGGCATGGCTGTGGGACGCCCTGTATATTATGTATTCGTATGGAGCAAGTGGCTAACTCTGGTTTCGTACTCTTTATTCTAAATGCAATGTCGCGTCCTCGTAGTTGCATAAAGAATGCATATTGTGCACAGTGCTAAAGTGAAAATACCATGTTTAATATATTCTGTGGCGCGAGGTATTTAATTAGCTGTATTGTCATGCAAACCAACGTTGGCACGTTTAAAATGATGTGTGTGTTCGTATGCGTGTATGTGTTGTAATTGTAAGCCATAAGCTACGCCTTTATTGATGGAGTTATGAGTGCTATTGTCAAACCTAAATGGTGTCTCTGGACTTTTGGAATTCATAAATAGTTCTGTCAATTCCTTTCACAAATTGTCAGTTAGTAACGAATTCAGCATTTTTCAGAAACTATTATAGTGAGTTCAGAGTTGACGAGTGATAGAGGAGAGTGGAAGAGAAAAACATGTTGTGCCGACCTCACTTAGCGTGGGATAAGGGCAGGAGAATGATGATGATACTCATACGTATGCCATGGTCTTGCAACTAGTTGTAACCTGTATGTTAGTTTCTGCAATATGTGGGCTGAAATGTGGTATGCACCAAATATAACTTTGTACATATCTCTGACTACCACCTCTCTTCACAAGGACTGAAAATGCCGAATAATTTGAAAGAATATGTCTACCGCACTATATTGGGGATACAGCCGTGATCATTATTTAATTTTACTTAAACCTATTCTTATTCTCAGATTTCTAGAAATGAGAGATAGAATCATGTTCTCTCGACCCTTTATATTTCCAGTATTAGAGACCAATAACGCCACGTTTCCTCACAATATTTACTGGCTTGCTCCACTTTTAAAGATTTATACCACTTATCCCACATATTCAGTACTGCAAGTCAGATGTTTTGGACACAGGCCAGAACTGTGAAAGTGAAAGTGCACCTTTGTTGGGCTAGTCTCTAGACTAGACGGTTGTGTAACTGTTTTTACATCAATACCAATTTGGTCAGTTCATTGGCATTTTATGAAGCAATTCCTATAATGCCAGTCACTTGCATTTCTGCATACTGGTCTTAAAATAATTGTTCTTAAACATTATGCATACTGATTGCAAATTAGTTCTTTACGTCCTTAATCTTTACTTCATTGTGTCCTTGGTTCTTTTTATCTCCTGGTAATTTGCTGGATTGGGTGTGGAGGATGTTTTCAGTTGATAGGTGATAAGTATTTTGCGTATTTATTTAATGATCAGGCTTATGCAGATACGCAAAAGGTTTTCAGCCATCTTTTCTGACAAAAAACAGCTACAGCCTATAAATAAAAAAACATTTTAAAAGGTACCTCTGCACAAAAAAGGGCAGACAAATCTCATCCATTGTATTCAAATTCAAGGGTATGCAGTTTTGAGCCCAGCATTTGACATTGAATTGAATTAGCTTTGCAATTTAGCAAGTCAGTTGTCCACTCCACTACACGCATCGCACGGGCGTGGTCGGTATCACAGGGCGCGCCTGTGTCAGCAGACTAATTAAATTAATATTCTTCTCGGATACTGTCCGAGGGGACTACTTAATTTGTCATAATTCTGATGGAATTTTAGAAGCAATACTGAGTTTTGAAGGTTGAAGGTTCTGACGTGTTCAAGGTTCACAGGCTTATAGTCTGAATGCAGTGCAGCCTGCACTGTATGTTCAACTCTAAACTCTTTCCAACAAGTGACAAAATGGATTACAACAATGTGTTATTTTATATAGTCATTTATGAATGGTGTAATACTTGACCCAGACCTAGTCCGCCTACCACTACAACTGCTCGGAAAGGTCGAAGTTGAAGACCATTGCGATCACTTGTGATGGTATAATATTTTTTCTTGATTTTTATAGTTTATGGCCTGATGAACTGTCAAATTCTTTAAATTATTAAGCTGTGTGTGTGATCTCTCTAAGGTTCCCAACTCATTTCAATTTAAATACTCCCATTAGTAAACTATTCACGGCCGAGCAGCTCTCCTAAAACCAACACCATAAAATATTTATCGCGGGTCCAATCCAAACCCTTTTCAACGCGGTAGGACCGATTAGGGTGTCCACACGTAAAGCTAAGCACGGTATAACGATATTGACAGTTGAATAGGGTTGAAGGCATTGATTTGTTGGTGACTGCGTCTGCGTGTCGTTCAATGCAGCCACGCCGGGGCCACAAAGTTCAAAAACATAAAATCCAAAAATCTATTTAAATTCAATACATTCACACTTCAGCACGTCTGAGCTTACAACGCTACGTTTCTTAGTTTAGGTTGTGTAGATGACGTTATCGATGATAATTGTATTCCAAATTCAATTTTAAAAATCATTTATTTATCTACGTTCATATTGTTGAAGCTAAGTAATTCAACGGGCATTAGAATGACCTAGCATGTAAGACGAAACTGAAGTGATCCTTGAGGTCCTACCAGATAAATTATATTTCTTTCTTTCAACTTCTGTTCATTTCCACATAAGAATCAACACCATGAAGGTTTTGTTGGTGGAATTAGATGTCCTGTATCTCTTCAATAATATTCGATATTTTACCCGTGTAAGCTAGTCCTGGTTCAATGGGACCCCTCTCACGGCGCCTACGGCAAAGCGATTGCGTGCAGACACGCTAATCGACACAACTTTACGAAAAAACCTTAGGAAACTTATAACAGTTTTAAACTGCTATAGGACGGAGTTTAGGAGTTTGAGAACTACTCTCAGGTTCGTATAACTAGTAGTTAGCCCCGAACGAGATCTTCGGTAAAAAAATGTTTTCAAATGCAGTGCCGACAGCAAACTTAACATGTAATATATTCGCCACTTGACTTGTCGGCTCAATGTAAGCCGTGATAGTGAATAATTTAGGAGACAGACGTCTGGAGTCTGGATCGATGTGCTATAGCCGAGCTGCTTTCTTTACGGTCAAGTTTGCACGTACGGAATATAAAGGGATTTTTATCCGCAGGTTGAGGTGTTACGTTTTTAATCGACTTCAAAAAGTAGGAGGTTCATGATCCACTGTATGTATTTTTTTTAGGTTTTTTATTTTCACCGATTATTCTGTTAATACTAAACCGATTTCAAAAAACGACGAGGTGGTCCCATTCAATTTTGAGGATCTGATGAGGATCTTGAGAGTTGTGAACAGAAATGCATCTAAACGGTGCAGGATATTGCTCCTCTTACGATAATAGAATCGGTTTTTATATTTTTTTTAACTTGTCACAACTATCTACTTAGACTTCGGTTTCACAAATATCAGGATACGCTGTGATTCTGAACTAAACATGTTTATTGCGCGGTACTTAGTTAAATAGAATTATCGAAATGTAACAACTCCATCTTGTTCTGTCTAAATGATTTTTGTAGAAAATTCTTTTAGTATTTGATTTCGAAATGGACTTGTTGACATTATCAAAGATGTTCACCCCGTGTAAACAAGGGCGCAAAGCTTGGCGTGTCGCACCACCGCGCTCCGTCGCGTCTGGATTATTGGCCTGTCTCCGCAGAATCGATCTGATAGCCTGCGGGTTTGTTTACGACTTAGACCTGTTTGTGAGAAAGGCCGAAGGACGAATCTGAGGCAACCTAAATGTAGGGTACTTGAAGTTCGGAATTTATTTTGTAAATTAACTTTACTGTTGGATCTTGGAATTTCTTCTTTCCGAATAATTTGTTTTAATCTTTGAATAAAATTATTATTAAATATTAAAATTTGCACGTTAAATTGTCGGTCCCGGCTTTTAAAGTCGTTAAGCCATGACGGAGGCCTGTAGGCGGCCTAAAAACGTCACCAGAGTTGGCCACTTGCTCATACGAACGAACGAACGAACGAATCTTTGAATCATTTGAATTTGAATTGAAAAGCTGTTTAAACCATGCCAAATAAATGGCAAAGAACTATGTTTTTTTTGTTTATAATTATAAACCACCGGTAAACAGAAACACGGCTGTAAGAATTTTAAGCTAATTAGACCTGAAATAAAGTGCTTGTGTAAGGGAGGCCTTTTAAGTGCTGCACCGGGAAAACGATTTGGTCACCGGTTTTCCTCCACACATATAACATTTGACGACCTCTGTGGCGCAGTGGGTGAAAGTCCACTTGAGACGCAGAGATAGCGTGTTCGATCCCCGCTGCGGGACAAATGCTGGTATGCTCTGCAAATAGGTAGTTGTCTCGGGTCTGGGTGTTTTCGATGTAAAATATGTATGTACATATTTACAAAAAAAAATATCTATGTAGTATATCAGTCATCTGGTTACCATAAGACAAGTATTAAATTGCTTAGCTTGGGAGTTGGGACTAGATGATGCTGTGTGGAATTTCCTGTTGCTTTCAACAAAGAAAGAAAAATCATTTATTCTTGAAGGACCTCAAGGGTCAGGTTTCGTTTTACATGCTAGGTGATTCTAATGCCTGTTCCAACGCGACTCCCTACACTACTTGAAGCTATGGTTCAATCAAAAAAATAACATTACTATGTTCCAACTGATTGTACCACTAACTAGAACTGTATAGGGATTTTTTGTGATGAACTCTGCAATGCTATTTGTCAGAGAGTCATACATACCACTGACTAGAACTGTATCACGAACTTTTGTGATGAACACTCAGACATATATATTATCTGTCAGAGTCATACATAGAAAAACTAAAAAAATTACCCAATGGACGTAAGGCAATGTACCAGACACCAGTTAAATAGATTCGGAAACGTTACCTCTGTATTGTCCAACTGTGGCATGGTCGCATGATGTCATACCGACATTGTATACGGTCAGGGTTATGCTGTGCCTATTCTGGCATTCACATGCCTATTTAAGTGGTATCGTGTTAATATCACGTTATGCTTAGATTCTACAATATATTCATCACTAGCTGCGCTCCGCGGTGTTACCTGCGGTGAATCGTTCCCGTTCCCGGTTTTGTTATTTATTTTCAATTTCTTGGATAGGAACCCCTCCTTGGGTATAGGCCTATTCTGATTAGAATTGCTTATACCATGTATAAAAGAATAGGCTACAGAATGTGGGTGTTGGTAACTTGAGTGTCAAAATCCACTTGATTTTCGTAGTGCCTAAATAAAAAAAAATGTTGAATTAATGCCGAAAAAAGCTGAATTGTACGCTAACTAGATAAACTTCTGCGCCTACGTTGTGAATTCATTTACGTAACATAATTTCAGAGCATCAGGAACGAACCTTATTCATATCATGCTGATTCATTCATGGAATAAGCAAACAAGTGTCTGAAAATGAAACCTTTTCAAAACTCGTTCTAGAACAAATTTACCTTGACGTGAAAACTCATAAAATACGGTATGGAGGTCATGAAAATGCAAATGAAATTTTTGCAAATGAAGTTGCATTATTCGGTAGGTAGTCAAGTACTTCCTAAATCATAAATTTCACAAGTGAAACATATAAAAATTAAGCTTTTGTAATTTGCAAGAATATTATCTTTAGGTTTGGTTTGCAATTCGTTTATTAATTGTAAAATAAGCCAGCTAGGCGCAAACCACCGAAGTGTGTGTGTATGTAAGACGAAGTTGAAGTGATCCTTGAGGTCTTAATTCTTTCAGTCCGGAAAAAAATGGTCGATAAATCAATACCAATTATAAGTTATTTTGCTACATTTTATGTCATTATCACACCAATAAGTGTGTTTGTAAGTTGTAAGTGTGTTTTGTTAATCTTTCACGCTCAAACAGCTGGAATGTATTTGAATGAAATTTGGTACCAGAATTGCTTATTAAAGAATAGGCTACTTTTGATCCCGGTATTACCACGGGAACGGGAACTATTCAACGCGGGTAACACCGCGGGGCGCAGCTAGTATACCATAACTGCTGAACTAGTTCGATCTGGTTTCAGAACTTTATTCCTATTAGTTTGATCAGAAGTTCTCGCATGAAACCTCCATGAAATAGGCTTTTCGGAATTGAATACTAGTTACGAGTTTACTCGTAGTTTCGAAGTTACTCTCGAGGGGAGCGGAGTTTGTGTTTAAAGTTGGCTGTGGGCGGAATCAATGAGCAACTTTATAGGAGTTGTAAACGATGCCGATTTAAATCGTACGAAGACTATATTTTTGGAAGGTTTTATCTAAGACGTCATTGTATACTTTCATTATGTGTAGTACTTTTACATTCAGATGATGTATATTATCCTCTTAATGCAAAGGCGTTCTCAAATATGGCCCAGGAAAATAGTTTTGTATCATACTAGCTTACTCAGCCTCGGCTTCGCTCCCGTGGTAATTGCCCGGATATAAAATAGCCTTATGTTATTCCAGGTCATAACTGTGTATTCCAAGTTTCAGCAGAATCCGTTCAGTTGTTTTTGTGAAAGAGTAACACCCATCCATAATTCCATACCAACTTTTACGTGCAATTATTTCATTGACGACCTCTGTGGCGCAGTGGGCGAAAGCCCGCCTGAGACGCAGAGGTTGCGGGTTCGATCCCCGCTGCGTGACAAATGTTTGCATGATCTGCAAATATTTGTTTCGTGTCTGGGTATTTTCTATGTAAAATAAGTATGTATTTACAAAAAAATATATCTATGTAGTTTATCAGTCATCTGGTTACCATAACACAAGCATTAAATTGCTTAGCTTGGGACTAGATGACGCTGTGAGGAATGTCCAAGGATATTTATTTATTTATTTATTTATTGAACATTAGTAATCTCTGAAGCAAAGACACCATTCCTTCAGATTTTCCTTCATTAATTAACAATTTAATATTAAACCATACAAGTATGAGCTGTTATAATAATCATATTTTTATTTACACCGGAAATAAACTAGTCATTGACGAAAATGACAGTGAGGTCATCAAGTCATCATCCAATCATTATATCTAATTAGCGGTCATTTTATGAATCATCATCATCAATGCTGATCATGTAAGCTGGTTCCGACTTCCGTACTACTATGTTACGACTTCAGTACAATTGGGTTCGTTCGCTCGTTCGTATGAGCAAGTGGCCAACTCTGGTGACAGAGTTTTTAGGCCGCCTAAAGGCCTTCGTCATGGCTTAACGACTTAACATGGGTTAATGGCATGTGAAAAATTGTTGGCATGTTAAGATAAAGTGAGAGGAACAGGGTTCACTTTTAAAAACTGGTACCTACTACTACTTCCGCTACTCAAGTCTTCCTGAGGGGTTAACGCCGGTTGACTGTAGTATTGGATACTTCTCCTCGATACCGAGTCAAGTATCAGAAATGTATGAAAATCCAGTGCAGCGCCTCCCCCGGTAACTTGCATGAACTAAAATAAGTAAAAGAAAGAAGAAAGAAAGAAAATAAGTTTATTCAGCTAAAAAATGTATATCTAAAGAGAAAAAAAAACTAAATTGAAACTAAAAAAAGAAAAAATATATTAGCTGGAACGGCAACAACTCAGCCTATTTGCCTAGATCCAGAGATCAGGCGCTGTTTTTCAGTGTCGCCCAGGAGGGAGGGAGGGGAGGGGGGGAGGGTGTAAAGATAATAAGATGCTATTATTTTAATAGGTTTACAGATACAAGCCCTAAAACGACCGATGTTTATGAACTAGGAGCATTTTGTTTGTGAAATGTGACGGAGGAAGCTCGTAATGTTTACCTTACACATTGAAACGCGGCCAGTAGTAAAATCTTCGATATCAAAACATTACTCAATTTCTCAGTAAAATTTGCAATAATATTGTCGTGTACAAGTAGTTTGTGTGTTTGTAATAATACAATTGGTGTAAGTTCTTTACTTATAAAAGATGAATCACGAACATGAACTTCTTGGGAATCTTTGAATAATTTTTGAAGGAAAACAAAACAAACTTCCACTAGTATTTAGACAAAATAATGTTGTCCTCTCAATATTGCCCAATCTCCAACTGAAGATTAGACAATTTCAACGTTTTTTCATCATTATTACAGTCTGTTTTTAACCACTGCTGGGATAGGATAGGTCGACCCACCTCGCTAACTGGTCGTCTGACACTTTATTAACACACAGAAAGTCATACAAGTGATGTCATGAGCAAAAGCCTGTCGTATCATAAATGAGAGCATCTCCCTCTGGCCACCAGCCAAAGCCTTGTAGCATCCTGTCCGTCATACATGCTGCTTTGATAACGCACAGTTTCCTTGGCTCGTAAATATTGATCTTTGTCTGAGTATCCGTGTCGAATATGATTGAGAGATGAAAGCTTGTTTGAATGCATTTTGTATTGGTTCGTACGTTGCACCATTTAACCTCAATATCTTACTGAATCTTCATCTATCTTGTACAAATGTTTGTGTGATCTGCAAATTATATCTCGCTCGAATTTGGGCGTTTTTTTAAGTATATTAATGGTATGTATTTATTTACAAAAAAGTCAGTCATCTGATTACCATAACACAACCACTTATATGTGTGAATGCCCTAGGATATTTATATGAGGAAAGTCCAGTGCTGGTTAGGCTTTGAATGTTTTCTAAAAATTAAATTACCTCCATGGTTTAAGATATTTTTAGACATAACCATTCCGTCTAGGATATTTAGAGCGCGTGTATCGTTGACCCCTGAAATCCTACCCTATTGTCTAATAGCTTGGAAAATAGGTAAGTTATACCCAAGGTCCTGTTTGGAAACAGTATTTTTTCCAAAACTGTATTATAATGCGAGCACCAAACATTGAAGTGTTGGACCAAACTAGACTGTTGCTTCCAACATTCCAATGTGGGGATCGATCTTGGACGGTTATTGGACACAAACGGAGCATTGCCATTGGCCATTCTGTTCGTTCCAATGTTGGAACCAAGTTGAAGCCAATATGTAGTGCCCGCATAAGATACAAACGATGTATCGAACTAGCGCAGGAGGCCTATGCCCAGCAGGGCCAGAAGGTTGATAAAGTCGGAGTGTGAATAATGATGATGGTGATGATGTATTAAGAAACCTTGATGCGATTTATTTTAAACCATGTTGATCTGTTTATATCTACCAAAAAATAAGACCACAGATTCCAAAATCTCCAATTCCGGGTGAGTCATCAAGTTTTGTGTCACAGTGTTGCGTAAGTTACAAAAATAAACGTGATCGTGTCGCCAGGAGTCCTGGCTTCCTTCGCAATTGATCGAATTAGGGACGCGGCCTACGGGCGCCGCGAGGTCAACTCATCCTTATCTCTACCTTAGTTTTTAATGTAAAGACCTGAGTACTCTCCTCCTTGGCATTGTTTGAAGATTAATCACATCTAGATCTACCGTACGTAGCTGAGTCAAGTGTCAAGTTTTTTTTTAAACTGACTGCAATGTTGTAAATACCAATTTACTATACTCACGAGGTTTATTCTGGTCATCACTCCAAAGATCATCGTCAGATCTTCACCAAGCTTTTATGGGATCATATTGAGAGTAAATCCTTTAAAAAAAACTAAATCGGTCCACAATTGACTGAAAAATCGGTGAACAACATAAAAGGAAATTTACATTGGAATCGAACTAGGCACCTCCTTTTCTGAAGTCGCTTAAAAATATCATACTGCAGTCAGAAGCTCTGATGTCATCATCTAAAGCAACTGTGTCTCAGATGCCATTATTAACATAAAAGGGCTTAAAGGGTCCGTGGCCTAGTGGTTGGGCAGCTCGGCTTAAGAGTGATCGCTTGTATCGAATCCTGCCGGATCCGTAAACTTTTAGTAAGATTTTTCATTTATAATGAAATAGCCATTATTAACATTCTTAAGTCACATATGCCGTCCTGTGGGTCCTATAACATTACCTTAGTCTGAAGTTATGAGACACTTAATTATACTACTTTAGTAGGTAGGAACTGTAGTAACTCTCCATTCCTGGCCGCAGATCTAGGGGTAGACCCAAGATACGATGGAGAGATGTAGTGTTAAAAGATATGAGAGAGTGTCAAGTTTCCGAAAACTACGTTGAGGACAGAGCGAAGTGGAGAAAATCTGTTAGGAAAGCTGACCCCGCCACCATGTGGGACACATAGCTTGGAAGAGAGAGAGAGAGAGAGAGAGTAGGTAGGAACTGTAGTAGATGGAAACTAATTTCAAAAGAGCACGTATAGTTAACTTAGCTTCTCATTATGTAACATATTTGTGACCCTTTGGGTGTTATTTGAGACCGTTAAACATCCTTACAGTAATGGTGGCCTTAAAGTGTCTTGTATGACAATAGCATCATTAGATGCTACCCCAAGAGAAACCTTTTATTGGGCTATATTAAATACCCTTCTAGTTTATTCGAAGCTTGCCAAGACGTTCTTGATAAAATAAAAAATAAATATCCTTGGACATTTCACACGGCGTCATCTAGTCCCAAGCTAAGCAACTTAATGCTTGTGTTATGGTAACCAGATGACTGATATATCGTCGAAGTTAAGCAACGTTCTGAGCGGTCACAACTTGGATGGGTGACCGCAAGTGTCATTATCAGCTGAGCGCTTCCGTGCTTCGGAGGGCACGTTAAATTGTCGGTCCTGGTTTTTAAAGTCGTTAAGCAGTTGTCTTGTCTTGTTGCTAAAACTTGTCGATCCAGTAATAGCAAAGTGTACTCGTCAAATAAAATCTTCTCGGTGTACAGATACTGTTAGTGTAGTGTGCCGTCCTAGTGTGAACCGGCCCTAATTAACATTTATGAAGATCAAGTGAGGGTAGAAAAATAAATGCCTTCGCTTTGCTGTGGTGTACCTCCAACACTTCAGTCTGCCCGCGATCACGGCTGGTGCAATCCAGTCGAAACGTCGGGATAAAATTAAAATTAAATAAAGGTAAATAGCGATAAATACCCGTAAATGTATGTTTAATCTTGTCGATCCTGGCTTTTAAAACGGTACCTCCCCTGATACAATGTGGTACCCAAAGCCAATCCTCTAGCGGTCACACATCCTGTTATTGACCACAATGAACGTTCCTTTGGTCTGTAAACAGCTTTGTACAAACCAGCCTATAAACATGCGAAACCGGTTATCTACATTTCTAGTGTATAATTTAAACGCAATTAAATATCCATTAAACAGTGGACAAGACAGTTATCATTAGGCGCCATAATGCCATAAAAACATTTAGCAGGTACGAGTACGTGAAACTTTACGCGTAATGGACGCGTAGTTGAGCTAAGTGCATACGCGTACTACGTACAACAATGAGAGGCATTGTTTTGTTTACATAAAATACTTTCTTTTTTTGCGAGTACGTTGACTTACGCATTTTCTAAATAGGCAGGTAATATAGCAAGTTCTGAAGAAATCGTAAATGTTTCGGGCGGTTTGCATTCGATAAGTAATATCGTATGAGAAAGAGGTAACGGAATTTTTGATGGAATTTTAGGCAGCCTAAAGGCCTACGTTATGGCTTAACGCTTAACATTTAAAAGTCGAGACCGAAAACATAACGTACGTATTAGTAAGCACTAATACGTACATTATTCTAAGCGGGAGAGCATACATAACATCTTTTTCGAAGCAAATATTAATTTACCTATTCAGTAAAACCTTGTTCACGTTGAAACTTCTTAAGAGCTTTGTATTTCTACTGCTGTTCTTTAGCAATCACCTTGAAAAATCATAGCAACATAAAGGGTTGGGGCCCTAGCTTAAATTTTCATTGAAATCTAAACAGTTAAGGAGGCATTCAATCACTAAACTATAGTAACCTTTTGGTCGATCAACACCCGTCACCAGAGTTAACCCTATTAGTCAACACAAACGTACAATAGTGGTAATTCGGAGTATCGCAAAAGCTAAACTTATCTAACTAAAAATGTTGCCGTCCCTTTCATAACGATGGAAATAAAAAGGATGGCATTAATTTTGGTTAGTTTAGCGAGCTTTTGCGACACTCCGAATTGCCACTAATATCTGATTATATCGTCACATCTGCCTATGGAATTGTAGAGTGTGTGGTGCAAAACAATTTACCCGCTCGCTACACTCGCGTTACAGACAATGCACACAGTAACATATTATGGTTCCCACGTCAACCACAGAATATGAACTAGTTGGCCAGCCATCGTAAGGTCCTCATTGGTTAAAGTCCTCTATTGTTGTGTCTGTGTCCGACTCTATGTCGCAATTGTTAGTAACTGTTAGCTTAAGTAATGAAGATTGATGATATCAAGACGATCTTAAACCTTAAGATGAAAAGTCTTTGCCTGTTTGACGCCATATCTTTTTTTATTTATACAATAACGTCGTTCATCAGTTTATGATCTTATCAAGTCAATGTGCTTCTGCTAATTCAGATTGTTTTATTTTGAAAACTTACCTCCAAATTTTAGAAATTACAGAAGTGCTCAGCAATTGAGTTCTTTAATTCTTTTTACAAGCTTTATTTCACTTGCGATGCTCGTAATTCGTATGATGTAAGCTGTCTGTTTCTTGATTTACAAGTCACATTTGAAGAACTTCCTGGTGTTTGATTGTTGTGACAAGAATAAGTATTTGTGTCTGATTCTCGTTGACATTGCATTATTATGGCGTTAGAAGATCTAATGATGTAGCCAGGGTTGGTTCAATGGAACTCAGAGAATAACAGTAAAATACCTTTGTAGGGCTCAGATAAAATAGCTCATGTTTACCTATCAAAAGCTAAAATAAAATTCATAATTCATCACCCTGTCATCCCACTACTGGGCATAGGCCTCTTTTCGCTTCCGCCAATATATTTGCTTTCTAATGTCGTGTACTTGTCCGCTTGCGAATTTCCAAATTGGGGACTCGATCTAGAAGTGTGATGCCTAGCATGGCGCGCTCCATGGCTCTCTGTGCGACTCTTATTCTGTGCACAGTCTCCTTTGTTAGCGTCCATGTCTCAATAAAAATAATAACAACAAATTGGTGTATTTGTTCATGTTGTTACAATGACTTATAGAACCATTTGTCTTTTCCAGGTGTTGAAGGAAGCGCGGCATCATGCCGGAGGCGAAGAGCGAGCCGAAGGCCAAGGAGGCGTCTCCCAGACGCCGGCCCAGCGGGAATGTCGCCAAGGTCAAGGTGGAGCTCCTTGATGGATCCACTATGGAACTGGACGTGGAAGTAAGTGAAATAAAGAATGAAAAACCGTTTATTTTGGTAGGACCTCAAGGATCACTTCAGTTTCGTCTTACATGCTAGGTGATTCTAATGCCTGTTCCAACGCGACCACACCAGAGAAAGAAGTACTCAGCAATGATGATAAAACCTATTGAATTTATGGATCTGTCAGTGTAATTTTAGTCCCTAGAACTATAACGAAGCCCCTAGTATCAGGGGTTTTGCTGAAAGACATCTTGTAGGTATCTACATGAGTTAGACGAAGGTGCTAAGTCTAGTTAAACTTCCAGCAGTTTCATTCGTGTTTTCGTGCTTCAAGTAGAAACTTCAAGTCGTGAGTCTTTCGAACTCAACTTGCAACTTCTTAGACCTAATTAAGTTTTTTTGTGTACATACACTCATCAACAAAGTCTAGGGATATTGTATATTTCATCAAATATTCGAAAAACTATGAGGTATTTTCTGAAATAGTTAATGACAAAATTATATGTTATTTCAAGGTCTTTAATAAAAAATAAAAAAACATTGCATGATTGTATTGTTTTAATTAAAAATGTTATTTTTTTGATCGCCATAGAAAATGAGTATGAAATAAAAACTTATTTTTTTCTTGTAAAACTATAGATTTTGATTTAAATTAATAACTAATTATTAGTAATCACTGTTGCCACCTCTTACATTAATTACACATCGACATCGACTGTTCAAGCTTAAACTTAAACTGCCAATGTCTTGCTGCGGGATAAGGTCCCATGTTCTTTCTAAATGTTCGAAAAATTGTAGTCCCGTCTTCAAATTTGGAGGAAAATCTCTCATAGCTTTTCGCTGTAACATGTCCCAGGCATGCTTGATAAAATTTAGGTCAGGCGACTGTGCAGGCCAACCCAAAACTTGAATTTCGTGGTCTCGGAGCGCGGCCGACACTAGCCGCGCCTTATGGGCAGGCGCATTATCGTGCATGAGTAGAAATTCCTGGCCCATATGGATTCTGTGTGGGATAATAACAGGCTCTACTACCTCCTCGTGGTGTTTTTGTGCAATCATGTTGCCTTGGACCCAAACGAGCTGGGTTCGTGCGCCAAGACGAATTCCTGCCCACATCATGTTTGTTCCACTGTCGTATGAGTGGACCACTTGGGGATTCCGTAGACGGCTAACTCTTCCTGGAGTTCGCCAAACGCGTGTTCTTCTTGAATCCGTATGAAACCTTAACCGGGACTCATCGGCAAACGACACCAAAGACCATTGTGCGTCACTCCATGTTAAATGTTCCCGAGCCCACGAAAGCGGCCGACCGCGATTGCCACGTCGCAATGCTGGAACACGTAGCGGTCTTCGAGCATAAAGACCAACTTCATGCAACCTCCTTCGCACGGTTTGGTCGCTTACCAGCAGCTGATGGTCCCCCTGGAGCCTTTGTACTAGTCACATCACTGTGATATTCGGTTGTCTTCTGGCGGTCATTTGCAAAAATCGATCCTGTCTCTGCGTAGTAACACGAAATCTACCCGTGTGCTGTTCAGCAACATCCTCAGTACTGAGATAACGTGACCACAACCTTGCTATCACGTTTTGGTTGGTGTGTACGGCCTCAGCAACGACGCGTTGAATAGCACCATTTTCTAACATGCCCTCGGCTCGTAGCATTTCATCTCGACTCAAATGACGACGTGACATGGCTCTCAAAGCTCAAACAGCCCATTAAATAAAAAAAGAAAAACAATTCGATATCTTTTTCATTAATAATTTCAATAAAACGATTTTAATTTTCCTTGTCGCAACAAATTACTATCAATTTTGCCGCCGTATTTTGTTTTTTCGTTTGTTTTTTTAGTTTTTTTTTTTAATTAAAAAATATAATAAAATATGTTTCAATCTGTATATAAACATTTTATGAAAACTAGAAGGATTTTAAAATATAAAGGCGGTAATAATTTATGTTTAAGGTATCCCTAGACTTTGTTGATGTGTGTATTTACATTATAAACAGTAGGTCCACTCCCAACCCATGTAGGCCAATAAGCGATTTGATTTTGACTTTGTTTCATTAAGTTACAATAGCACCTGTCTCTATTTCAAGGGATGACACTTTGACCTGTATGATTTATGTTATGTATGATGTATTTTATAACTTTATACACAACACAAAATAAAACGGTTTAGAGTCTTCTCACTAGGTCTGTGTTATCGAGGAAAGTAATCAAGTGAGATAGAACGTAAAGCGCATCACTGGTTCGTGCAATTTAGACATTTCGTAAAGAAAGAAAGAAAGAAAGAAAGAAAAATCATTTATTCTTGTAGGACCTCAAGGATCACTTAAGTATCGTTTTACATGCTAGGTGATTCTAATGCCTGTTCCAACGCGACTCCCTACACCAGGGAAAGAATCAGGCAAGAACCTGGTGGTGTGGGCCTAGCTTTTTTTTAAAAGCGATCCCTTAACAATCTAAAATAATCTAAATAGTCAAGCTTCAGTGGGAAGCCAGTCGAACAAAGTAAGGCATGTCAAAAAAAGTAAAAGTAATTGTAAAGTTAACAAGATAACACCTCAACAAAATGTTGTCTGGCATCACACGCTACACTTGGCCGACTTAAGTGGTAGGTACCTACTTATCAAGGTAGTAAAGATATTGTATACCATCAACCGTCGAGGGGCAGAGCGACATCAGGCCACGTAATTTTATCATTAATAAAAGCCTCAATGGAATAATACGCTTTCTCTACAAGAATATTCTTTATGTACGTTTTAAACCTTCGAGTCGGTAGGTTAGTTACGTTGATTGGGAGTTTATTGTAAAAACGTACAGTATTTCCCATAAAAGAACCGTTTACTTTTTCTAGTCTAAATTTAGGCACACATAGTTTATTTTTATTTCTAGTGTTAATTTTGTGCACATCATTTTTTTTCTTAAAGTTGTTTATATATTTGTGAGTGTGCAATAAGTTTACATAAATATATTGCGAAAAAACAGTAAGAATATTTATTTCTTTAAATCGCTCTCTTAAAGAGTCCCGACGTTTCATTTTGTAAATGGCACGGACAGCTCGCTTTTGTAAAACGAAAATATTTTGAATATCTGCTGCTTTACCCCAAAGAAAAATACCATACGACATCACACTATGGAAATAACTGAAATATACTAACTTAGCTGTTCCTTCGTCAGTAAGTTGCCTAATCGTACGCACTGCATAAGCCGCGGAGCTAAGCCTACCTGCAAGTGTTTCAATATGCGGACCCCACTGCACTTTGGAGTCAATTGTAAGACCTAAGAAAACAGTTGAATCAACAAGATTAAGTGCTACCCCATTTAATTTAATTTTTGTAGGTTTTTGAACCACGTTAGGCAAAGTGAATTTAATACATTTAGTTTTTTTGGCATTAAGTAAGAGGTTATTAGCAGTGAACCAGTTTGAGACTTGGGCTAAAGAGGCATTAACATCATCATAATTATCTTTAGACCTATCAACTTTAAAGTCTCTAGAATACCTGTAGATGGCGCTCATCAGTGCTTTAACCGAAATATCATCTTACTGATAGTTTCGTCTTTGGCGTCAAGGGCTTCGTGGCCGAGTGGTAAGGCAGCCCGGCTTAAGGGTGATCGCTTGTATCTCGCGGGTTCGAATCCCGTCGAAGCCGTAAAGCTTTTAGTAAGAATTTTCATTTAAAAATGAAATACCTAAGTGTGGTTTAACACTATAATCAAAAATATATATTTCGTAAAGTTTAACTACTGAATAGATGTAAGAGAGCAATACGAATGCTCAATTTCGCCAAGGTTAAATAAAAATCAATTACGGAGTACAACCCAAGGTCGCGTACAGTTGATTGTTTACATTCTATCTTTACACAAACAATTTTACTGTTTACACAAGAAATATTTAGAGTGCGGCCTAGAGAAAATTGGTTGTGAATTTCTCAAATAATTCAGTTTTAGCAACGGTTTTTTGGAAATATAAAGCTTCAAACTTTTGTCTATTTCTTCGTTTCGAAAACAAAATTCAGAAAATGATAAAATATTTATAGATCATACAAACATTTGATCGAACCCGCAACCTCTGCGTCTCACATTTACGGGTATTTATCGCTATTATCCCGACGTTTCGACTGGATTGCACCAGCCGTGGTCGCGGGCAGACTGACGTCGAAATAAAATTAAAATTAAATAAAGGTAAATAGCGATAAATACCCGTAAATGTATGTTCGCTGATCGCTTTTTAGCGATAACACCGCCGATTGTATGTCATAGGAAAGTTTTTTTTCTTGTTTTTTATGTATATTGATGTATTTGTAAATTATGGTGTGCAATAAAGTATTTTCTATCTATCTATCTTTCTATGTTTTATCATGTATTTGTGTTTCCAGCGAAAGATCCGAGGGCACGAGCTCCTGAACACCGTGTGCGACAAGCTGAACCTGGTCGAGAAGGATTACTTTGGCCTGCTGTACCAGGACCGTGGCGACCCGCGCGTCTGGGTCGACCTCGAGAAACGCGTCTCCAAACTCATCAAATGTAAGAACTTTATCTTAATCTTTTGAATTCTCTCTCACTGATATTGTTTTGAAAACAGAAAAAAAATTATATGATCACGACTGTATCCCAGGGAGCGGTAGACATTTATTTCAGATCTTTAGGCATTTTTAGATCCTTTTGAAGACATCTAAGGGGATGTATTATATATTGCAATCATTGAGATGTATTATAGAGCCACAATCAGACAAATAAAATGTAAACGCCAAAACTCGCCGCACGCTACGTAGTGCGCAGAGTTTTTCTTTTTTGCGTACAAGCGACATTGAGCATTAAAACAAACAACATAACGTCTATATTCAAATGTCAAATGTCATTGTAGAACATTGAATATGCTATTAGAGCTATTAGATTGTGACTCTTTTAATACATCTCAATATTCGAAATCCTTATTTATCTCAGAATATGTGAAAGCTACGACCTTCATATTTAGGGAAAAGATACTTCGAACTTTTATCTTGGGTTATATCTTTTGAAAACACGATTGTTAAAAGTTTTCTTTCGTTCCAAGCAGTTTCCGGCGTTTGAAAACACGATTGTTGTTTGCCATTTCACTGTTTAAGTAATCGTTTAATGTAAAGCCTCCCGCGATACAGTTTGCCTCGTGCGGGGACCACCAGCAACTCTTGTATTTTAACCGTGTGTTGTGGTAAAAAATAAATTTGTATTTGTATTTTGTATTTGTTTCAGATGAGCCATGGATGCTGCGGTTCGCAGTAAAGTTCTACCCGCCCGAACCAGCTCAGCTGCAGGAAGAGCTCACTCGGTACCAGCTCGTGCTAGCCGTGAGGAGAGATCTGCTGGAAGGTTCGTTGATATCTAATCTATCTAATCTAAATAGCCCACTGGATCCCACTGCTGGGCAAAGGCCTCCCCTCCCTTTTTCCATTCGCCTCGGTGTAGGGCTTCTGTCAGCCAGCTGGTGGAGTAATCGTCGAGTTCGTCCCGCCATCTCCGCTTGGGCCGACCACGAGGCCGTTTAATGACGTTTTTTTTTATCTTTTTCGTTGATATAGAATATATTATATAGAATCACATAAATTAAATATCCTTGGACCATGGACCTAGTATAGCACCTGGACGAACAGCGAGCGTGCCGCCGAGAGGGACAAAAAATGCAGTGAATCCATAGTTTATATTATACAAATTCGGGGCATCAAGTTTCCGGACATACAAAATAACGACACGCGATGCAACAAAAGACCTAATGCTTTGTCTCTTTTACTCACAAGAATGTTGTATATATTCTTCTTTGTATTTGTGTGACTGAGAAAGGAATAGACAGCGCTTTATTTCTTACTTTTTCTAAGCCTTGGACACACAGCGTCAGCCACTCCCAAGCTAAGTAATGGTATTGTGTCCAGATTGTGACTTCCGATCCGGAGGTCGTGGTTTGAATCCTGGCCGTGCATCAATGAATTTTCCAATTTGTAAAATGTATGTGCATTTTAACACGAGGTTTTAACGGTGAAGGAAAACATCGTGTTTAAACAATTTAGTGCAGTAAAGGCAGCTAAGTTTTTAGATTGTAAGCCATTAGCTTCCAAAAACTAACACCTTAGACTTAGAGTATTCGTTTATTTCTTCCTAACATTTTGATTCCATTTAGATAGATAGATAAATAAACATTTATTCAGCACACACACATACAATAGAAAAAACAATAACAGAGAAGGACACAAGACAGGTATTAAAGATAGGTAGGTATAGATAGAAAAACAAGTACTTAAACCAACATTTTTAGAGGACGGTAGGTACCTTCCTACATTAAAAAAGAACTACATTTCAGGTCGGCTCCCCTGTTCCACCGTGACCCACGCCCTCCTAGCCAGCTATCTCCTCCAGTCAGAGCTGGGAGACTACGAAGAGAAAGAGGCTGGTGCTGGGCTCTGCAAGCAGTTGAAGCTGGTGCCGCCCGCCGCCTGCACGCCGGACCTGGAGGAGAAGGTCACTGAGCTGCACAAGACGCACAAGTAAGTTACTTCTATACTATACCCGTTCCAACCGTTTATTTAACTTTTGACAGCTCTAATACTGACTGAAATAGTGATACCCTGACCCGTTACCGATTCGATTTATTTTATCGATCGATTTTATTCATGAAGAAGTTTTGATCGATTTAACACACTCATTATTTACTATGAATTTCAACATTTTGCACTTTTTCATTACAAGTAGGTACCGCAGTTCATTCACATGATTTTTATTTGAACCAACTACAGTACTTAAGTCTAAACGATTATTTTAGATTCATTAATTTTCAGCGAATAAATTCGATCCCATTAAGTATAAGTAATAATTTTATTGTATGTTTTAATATAATCGATAATCGATTTATTTCAAAACCTGTGGTCATTAATTACGAATGACACATCTCTAAGTGGGCAGAGCCCGTCCATGACAGTACAGTATTCCCTGTAGTACATTGTATCAAAAATTATTATAAAACTTTATGTGCGTGATCTGTCAAAAGTTAAATAAACGATTGGAAAGACTAATAGTACTAATCCATCTAAATCTATACTAATATTATAAAGAGGTAAAGTTGGTATGTTTGTGTATGTTTGGGGTAATCACCGAAACTACTCATCCGATTTCAAAAATTATTTCACCGATGTGTAGCATGGACTTTCCGAATGAACATAGGTTATATTTTATCAAGGTAGGTACCGCGCGAGCGAAGCCGCGGATGAGTAATCTAGTTGTGAGAAGAGAAAGTTAGAAGAGTAAGCCTACATTTTCCCCTGGAAACAGTCAATTTAAAAAAACTGGTGTTGACGGCGGGGAGGGAATTGTGGAAGAACGCAGTTAGACAAAATAAGTTAAATAAAAAGAGCATAATATATAAAATATAAAAAGCATGAATTATATTTATTTATTTATCTATTTATTTATTTGTCTTCGAAAAACCAACAGCTTTTACAAGGTGTCCTTAAAAAACAAGATAGAAATAGTGAGCCAATTAAAGGTTTTCACTAATAGCAACACATTAAAAAACTTAAAAAAAAAATGTGAACACTTACACTTACATCCTATTTCGCTACTAAAAGAGAAAGAAACAACAAAACAAAAAAAAAACATTGAAATCACACTAGTGGCAATTCGCAAAAGCTAAACTAAACTAACTAAAAATGTTGCCGTCCCTTTCATAGCGATTGGAATAAAAAGGATGGCATTAATTTTAGTTAGTTTAGTTTAGCTTTTGCGACACTCCGAATTGCCACTACTGTAGGGTTAAAAAAGTTTATATAATCTGTTTGTTCACAGAGGCCAATCTCCAGCGGAAGCGGAGCTGAACTACCTGGAGAATGCCAAGAAGCTGGCGATGTATGGAGTGGACCTGCATCCAGCGCGGGACTCTGAGAACGTCGACATCACCCTCGGAGTCTGCTCCTCCGGTCTACTGGTGCACCGGGAGAAGTGAGTTGTACCACAGAATAAATAAGGTCGAAAATGGCCTGGGGCCGAATCGACGAAAACGAAGTTTCGTGACAATTTTCGGGTTCCGATTATGTTGGTAAACTATTACGAATTCAACATCCACCAACATAAGCTGACCCCGAAAATTGTCACGAAACTTAGTTTTCGTTGATTCCGAGTACAGCCTCGGAGCTGTTTCGAGAAAAGGATGGTAGACGAGACGTGTCGCTTTTTTGATCGACTTTGCAGGGGATAGTGAAGTTGCAGAACAAGTTCAAAACACTTCACGAAAACATTACTTCAAATAGCGATTCTTATTACGACGCAGCAAAGTGCAATTCAGCTCGCACATGCGCTTCGTGCCTGCCGGTGTAAATGCCTAAACTTATCACACTTATTCACAGAATATTTAGTTGTATGTTCACTTTAAAAAATAAATAATTTAATTAAAATAATATAAATATTTAAGGGGGGCTGCCCATTCAACAAACATGATTTTGTTTTGCCATAACGACATTGAAACATTCACAGAATGGTACGAAACCCTTCGTACGCGGGTCCTACTCGCACTTGGCTGATTTATTTATTTCCCCAGACTCCGCATCAACCGTTTCGCCTGGCCGAAAATCCTAAAGATCAGCTACAAGCGCCACAACTTCTACGTAAAGCTTCGTCCCGGCGAGTTCGAGCAGTTCGAGTCGACCGTCGGCTTCAAGCTCGCGAACCATCGCGCCGCCAAGAAACTGTGGAAGACTTGCGTGGAACATCACACATTCTTCAGGTAACTTTACAGGGCAATACTTTTCTTTCGGCTCAGTGGAGTGTGAAAGTGGCTTCAGTGAATGAAAAGATGAGGAGTAATAGGTTAGCTTGGTATATGTAATACGTCAAGGAGAGAGCGAAGTGGAGAAAATCTGACAGGAAAGCTGACCCCGCCACCATGTGGGAAACATAGCTTGAAAGAGAGAGAGAGAGGGGGGTAATAACGGGGTTTGCGCTGCATATTCCTTTCTCAGTCACACAAAAACAAAGAAGAATACTACAACATTCTTGTGAGTAAAAGAGACAAAGCATTGGATCTTTTGTCCCTCATCGCGTGCCGTTTTTTTGTATGGCCGGCAACTTGATGCGCCGAATTTTGTACTACGAAACTATGGATTCATTGTCATTTTTGTCCCTCTCGGCGGCACGCTCACTGTTCGTCCAGGTACTATACTAGGTCCATGTATTGTGTAGGTCGCGCCACGTAAAAAGAGCGCTGAGGGGAAGTAGCGGGGGTATGTTTGCGCCTGTGTTCACTCGCTGACGAACCAATAGCACTCGCTAAATCAATGGTATGAAGTGCGCCGCGTTACCTCTCCACCAATCATCGGCCACTGCGCAGTTTGATAACCAGCGCTCTACACATAACTGCGAATTCGCATCGCATCGTAAATATCTGCGAGCTATGATTGAGCAAATATATACAATGCGACGTCGTATCGCATCGCAATTTTGTGTACAAGCCCTATACTCAATCAATCAATCATTTATTTATTTTCTCTCACAAACAATACATACAGTTAAATAAGTATAAATACAGGAAAATAAAATGAAAAGAATTAAAAATAAATAAATAAATGCAGTTAAAATAATCCAAAAATAAGGTGTCGGTTCTAACTTATTGACAAAGAAATGTTGTGAGAGACTGGTGCCTGAAATAGGTATAGAAAATAACCTGTGTTACGGGTCACCAGTGCCCTACTTCACTGATTTGCATAGGTAATGAACCTAAACAATAAAATTTTGAGCAAGAGATATAAAGTAAAGAACGAAATAATAAAAATGTTAGGGATTTTTTATAGTTTTTGCCTCCCTGTAGCGACGGTAAACGATCCCGGCTACTATGTACTAGGTCCACTATACTAGGTCCATGATTACCATGTTGTTTAATTGTAATTGTACCTTGTGCAGACTGACGACCCCCGAGCAGCCGACCCGCAGCACCCTCTTCCCCCGGCTTGGCTCGCGGTTCCGCTACAGCGGGCGCACGCAGTACGAGTCCCGCGCGGCCGCGCCGCAGCGACCCGCGCCGCACTTCGCGCGGACACTGTCCAATAGGAAGCTGTCTAGCCGGAGCATGGACGGTAAGTTATACCACAGATTATATAATACACTAGTACAGATGCCTCATGTAGAACATTGAAAACAATCCTGAATTTGCGGGCAATTCGTCGGGCTATCCCGTTTTACCTGTGTTTCTGAGTCAGCGCCATCTAGCGTTCATGTCATGTAATTTTATTTTATTTTGTAGAAATTGATCTAGGAAATAAAATAATGGGATATTTTATTTCGTTATATTGAAAATATATTTAAAACAGAAAATGTATGATTCTGAAAGACTTTATTTCGAAATAGCAACACGTAACGCCATCTATTCATTTGATTTTGGAACTACAACCATCTTATAAGGGGATGGGATACCATGGTTATACCTAGTGATATAGGCTTAGAGAAAGTAAGAAATAGAGAGCGGTATATTCCTTTCTCATTCACACAAAAACAGAGAAGAATACATACAACACTCATGTGAGTAAAAGAGACAAAGCGTTATAACTTTTGTCCCTCATCGCGTGCCGCTTTTTTGATTGGCCGGAAACTTGATGCTCTGAATAATGTACTACGAAACAATGGATTCACTGCATTTTTTGTCCATCGGCGGCACGCTCGTTGTTCATCCAGGTACTATACTAGGTCCATGGATATAGGTCGCGCCACGTAAAGAGAGCGCTGGCTGTTAAACTGCTCCGTGATCGATGATTGGTGGAGAGGTGTTGCGGCGCACTTCATACCATTGATTTAGCGAGTGCTATTGGTTCGTCAGCGAGTGAACACAGGCTCAAACATACCCCCGCTACTTCCCCGACCAAGCTCTTTGGCGCGACCTATAGTAGTTATAAGATTAGCAATAGAAACTTCTAGAAGTGCGCGCTTATAGATACGCCTTGCCTTCGCGACGGTAGCGACACGCAAATTGTTCATTACAATACCCAACCTAACCCCTGCTAGCCAAGTCCGCGAGGGGCCCGTGCAGCAAACACTACTTCGACAATATAGCAGTACAATCCCCTAGTTTTAAGAACGTGACATGTCAAAGTGGTCTATAAACGATGGCTTACTTTGTTCGACTGGCTTCCCACTGAAGCTGGACTATTTAGATTATTAAGGGATCGCTTTTAAAAAAAGCTAGGCCCACACCACCAGGTTCTTGCCTGATTCTCTCCCTGGTGTAGGGAGTCGCGTTGGAACAGGCATTAGAATCACCTAGCATGTAAAACGAAACTTAAGTGATCCTTGGGGTCTTACAAGAATAAATTATTTTTCTTTCTTTCTTTCATGGTACTGAATAAATACATTTTGAATTTGAATTGCAAGTCCGGATTTTCTATCAACTTCGATTTTAACATCGTAGTAAGAATTTGCCTAGACTCGAGGAAAATCTCGGATAATTTCAACCGTTTACGATGGAATTTGCAGCTAAATGGACGGTTCAATTAGCACCTAAACAGATGAGTCATCGTAGGTTTTCGCAGAAATACACGCGAACGAAGTCGCGGGCGTCTGCTAGTAACTTCATATTGTTGAATTTTCATAATCTTCAATATGATTTATTTGCTCGGACTCACCAAAAGATAGAGACGGTTGGAAGAGTTTGGGGGAGACCTTTGCCCAGCAGTGGGACGAAACGAGTACGTAAAAAAAAATTTGCTAATTCTCAAATTTCTATATATACATAAAGTAGTATTTTATAATTGATTAGATCATGTAAAAAACTATCACATCATCTCATCCCAGTAAAAGTTTCCGAGTAAAAAGTAAACACTGCCAAATGCAAAGATCAGTGCTATTCATAATTCCTGATCATTGATGATATCAACAAGTCGAGACCTTGACGAAATATATGAATAAGTTGAATGGCTGACTCACTCTGTCACCTTGCCAGACTGCATTGGATGATGTTATGCGTTAGTCACAAGTCAAATAAAATGTGAATGAATATTCTGGGAAGTAGCATCGTTATGTTGATGTAATGAATAGTTTCTGAAACAAATTTCATCGCTTAGATGCATTGAGATGTATTAAAGATTCACAATCTAATAGCTGACAACACTCAAAAAATGTGCGAGCAAATTCAATTCCAACAGATGCTCAAAGATCTCAATGACGCATCTTTGAAGGTCGGTTTAAAGATGAACATGTCCAAAACAAAAGTTGTGTCTAATGTCTCCAGGGCCTCGATTCCTAATATTACCATAGGAAGCGAGACTCTGGAGATGGTTGAATCATACGTGTACCTTGGGCATGTTCTATCTTTTGGAAAAGAACTACAGGCCAAGGAGATATCCAGAAGAATTCAGCTGGGATGGGCGGCATTCGGTAAGCTGGAAGACATATTAAAGTCACCCACTATTCCACAGTGTCTGAAGACCCGCCTCTACAACCAATGTGTCCTGCCAACTATGACATACGGTGCCGAGACATGGACGCTTACAAAGGAGACTGTGCACAGAATCAGAGTCGCACAGAGAGCCATGGAGCGCGCCATGCTCGGCATCACCCTTCTAGATCGAGTCCCCAATTCGGAAATTCGCAAGCGGACTAAAGTACACGACGTTAGCAAGCGAATATTGGGGCTCAAGTGGAGTTGGGCAGGACACGTGGCAAGGCGTGGTGATGACCGGTGGAGCAGAGTACTTACCGAATGGTGGCCTAGAGAAGGGTACAGGAATGTAGGTCGTCCGCCGGCAAGATGGGTCGACGACATAGTCAAAACTGCAGGTCGGACGTGGGTTAGACTGGCGCGAGACAGGGTCGAGTGGCGGAAGCGAAGAGAGGCCTATGCCCAGCAGTGGGATGACAAGGGCTGATGATGATGATGATGATGAAATTCAATGTTCTACAATGACATTTGACATTTGAATGTAGACGTTATGTCGTTTGTTTTGATGTTCAATGTCGCTTGTACACAAAAAAGAAAAACTCGGCGCACTAGGTAGTGTGCGCAGAGTTCTGGCGTTTACATTTTATTTGTCTGATTGTGGCTCTATAATACATCTCAATGCTTCTTCTTCTCTTCTTTAGATGCTGTAAACTGATTAGCGATGAAAACATGTCTGATACATTGACTATCGGCTGTCCTCGCTACACACTATAACGTGTTTAAATTTTTAACTATAATATACATACCTACATGACATCACACCTCTTTCTATAGGGGTAGGCAGAGACATACAGTCTTATGTCCGAAAGTGACATGCCTTTCCAGCTACAGAATGTTTCATCTATGTGTAAGTAAGTAAGTTCGTATGAGCAAGTGGCCAACTCTGGTGACGGAGTTTTTAGGCCGCCTAAAGGCCTCCGTCATGGCTTAACGACTTTAAAAGCCGGGACCGACAATTTAACGTGCCCTCCGAAGCACGGAAGTGCTCAGATGAAAATGCCACTTGCGGTCACCCATCCAAGTAGTGACCGCTCAGAACGTTGCTTAACTACGACGATCTATCAAGAATGTCTTAGCAAGCTTCGCCACGAGCGTCTATGTGTTATTCCAGGTCATGTATATTGCAATTTTCCGCCAAATTCGTTTAGTAGTTTTTGCGTGAAAGAGTAACAAACACCCATACCTACATCCAGATATCACATCCATACAATCTTTCGCTTTTATAGTATCCAAAGTAAACAATAGTTAAAAAAATAATAGTGGCAATTCTGAGTGTCGCAAAAGCTAAACTAAGCTAACTAAAATTGTTGCCGTCCCTTTCATAGCGATGGGAATAAAAAGGATGGCAATAGTTTTAGTTAGGTTAGTTTAGCTTTTGCGACACTCCGAATTGCCCCCAATAAATAGTTAAAGTACATATTTTTACTGGCAAACTTTCGTATACACTAATGCACTCACCACAGCTGTTTAAATAGTTACTATTGAAATCGACCGCAGATGACACAATAGTTACTACGAAAGTCCACATTTCTATAACCACACAGACAGTGTGAAGTTTGCATGGCATTTTTACTACCGTCTGCCACAGGTTATGTGATAGTTAGTGCACGGTGAAGTAGACGATATTAATACACCATTTACTCATAGACGCTTCATACAAGGTACATAGTTTGCTAATTTTATTCAGTTGATAGCAGTGACCTGACTCGTATAGACAGATCTTGGGATATTATTAAATAAATAAATACTAATTGGTCCCTACTGTATTTTTCTAAAAGAACTCCGTCACCAGGGTTGGCCATTTGCTTTCACGAGCTTACTTTTTATTATATTTTGCACAGATGTTTTTATGAAAAACATACAGTGTTTTCGTATTTTGAAACAGCTACTTTGAAGTGATACAGTGTATTTAAAAGTACGTGAAAATGGTGTTTAGTGATTGTTGGAATCCAAACTGTACATCGCGTATGTAAACTATTTATACATTTTTATTCTTTTAGTCTTATAAAGGTGTAAGTGTGTGTGTATGTTTGTTACCCCTTCACGCTCAAACGACTGCACGGATATAAATTAATTGTGGTACCAGGATAGGCTTATATCCTGGATTAACACATAGGCTAGTTTTGATCCCGGTATCCTCACGGCAACGGGAACCACACGGGTAAAACCGCGGGGCGCAGATAGCAATGTATAAGTTAAGAAGTTTTTCTCTGGAATCATTGAATCAATACAGTTAGTTAGGTAGGTCGTCGAAGTTAAGCAACGTTCTGAGCGGTAACAACTTGGATGGGTGACCGCAAGCGGCATTTATATCTGAGCGCTTCCGTGCTTCGGAGGGCACGTTAAATTGTCGGTCCCGGCTTTTAAAGTCGTTAGGCCATGACGGAGGCCTTAAGGCGGCCTAAAAACTCCGTCACCAGAGTTGGCCACTTGCTCATACGAACTTACTTACTTACTTAGTTAGGTAAAAAGTTATAATTGATTCATGCCATCAAATATTAAAAGGTAGTTACGATTACTTCCGGTGGCGTAATTACCCTAATTAGAGAGTACTTAACTTAATTAGATAGTCATTTAGAACCGCAAATAATCAAATAACATTCATTAAAAATATTTTGTTTACCATCTCTTTATGTGGAACAAATGTTTCGATATTATTGACAAAAATCAGCCTAGGAGCCGAATTGTGCTAACAAGTTTACTCACTCGCAACTTCGCTCGCGTGTTAAGTACCTACCTGGATAAAAGTAGCTTATGTGTTATCTCGAACGAGTGAGCGAAGCGAATGAAGTTCTTAGTGGCAACTTACTAGGCGATTTTGCTTTCGATGTTTGTATGTTTTAACTGTTTTGTGCTCGTATAACTATCGAACCGTTAATCCAATCTGCACGAAACTTGGTAGGTGAATATTAAAGGTAAAATTCGTGATAAATACCCGTTTGCATATGTTTTATAAGGTATATACCTACCAAGGTACCTATAGGTATATACCTATTTAGGTAGCGCTATGCCGGTTTGGTGGTAATATAATGAGCAAGAAAGAAAGGAAGAAAAAAAAAAATATTTTGGTAGGACCTAAAGAATCACTTCAGTTTCGTCATACATGCTAGGTGATTCTAATGCCTGTAATTAGCTTCATCGGTGTAGTGGTGGTAAAGATATGACCTGAAATAACATAAAGGCTACATTTTTTTTAGTGCGGGGTTAGTTTGTAAATCGTTTTGCCTTTCATTTTAATTACATGTCTTTTGAATTTTTGTATACAAATACAAATTGTTTATTTAATTCTCTCACAACACATAAATATAAAAATATAAAGCAATAAATTTTTAAAATAAATACAGTTAAAAATAATGATAAAGGTTAGAGGTAAGCCTGTTTTGTGAGAGACTGGTGCCTGAAATAGGTATATATATACCTACTATATGTTTCTTTTCTTTTAAAACCTATAGTGTCCCACTGCTGGGCAAAGGTCTCCTCCATATCCTTCAAATCATATGTTTACTAAAATAAATTATCTTATGATTATTATTATTATTTTATACAGATAGATACTACAGGGGTGAAGCCGCGGGCGTGTAAGCTAGTTTAGAATAATAGTATGGATAAATGTATATATTCTTAAAAGTTTACTTTCCATTACAGCTTTGGCAGCCGGCGAGAAGGATGAATCAGTGCCCGAAGCATCGAAGCGTCACACCATGCCGCCGCAGCCCGCAGCGCGTCCTACCATCAAGGACAAGGTACCCCTTTTTTATCAACATATATCGTCCCACTGCTGGGCAGTGGAGCTGGCCTTTAGGCGGCCTAAAAACTCCGTCACCAGAGTTGGCCACTTGCTCATACGACGAACGAACGAACTGCTGGGCAAGGGTCTCGCATATCTCCAACTTGAAAATTCGAAACAGGATCTTCAATACCAGTCGAGTTTAGTTAATTCATAGATATTATGCATGTTTTTGATTATAGTGTTAAACCACACTTAGGTATTTCATTTTTGAATGAAAAATCTTACTAAAAGTTTTACGGCTTCGACGGGATTCGAACCCGTGAGATACAAGCGATCACCCTTAAGCCTTACCACTCGGCCATGAAGCCTTTGACGCCGAAGACGAAACTATCAGTAAGATGATATTTCGGTTAAAGCATGTTGTAAATGTTGTGATACATAAGTACTGAGTATATTATATCCGTTGTTTGTGCAAGTAATTTATCTAAGAGTACTTTCGTAATAAACCCCCTTTTTTTGAAGTCAGTTAAAAATCTGTTCTCTCAGTCTAAAGTTCTGAGGTAACTAACATAAAGGTTAGGTTAAAAAAAACAGACGAATTGAGAACCTCCTCTTTTTTGAAGGCGGGTAAAAAGGGCATCAAGTCAAGAACTGGGAGAAATGCAATAACAATGCATTATTGTTATTGTATAGTACCTAGGTACTATGTACTACTATTTCCTCAAACATTGTGGTGTCCCAACGGGGCTCTTGTTGCGAGCAAACCTAATTTTGAAGACCTTATGTACCAACTTGAAGCAATAAATGAATATGAAATAACAAAATGGTTCTTAATTAATCTCTGGCCTTTTGAGAATAAAATTTGGTGTAATGTGTGGATTTAAATGACTCAGGGGTAAGTTTGGTGACATACAAAGTAGTTCTAAGCATACATATTTGCATGAACAATGGAAGTATAATTTGTAATTGATATCGTAAACTACTTCAATCATCAATATTCAATTTATTAAGTAAAATTCAATGTTTATCAAATTCAAACCACATGTTAGTTGGCATGTGAGCTTTACATGATAATTATCTCACCTTTAACTATACTGTTCTAACCATTCTTATTTAACATTTCAATTTCTCATTGTTTTATTGCATTCCAAAATTAAGTACCTACTTGTGAGATTAGCTAATTGTGTTATAGGTCGCGCTACGTAAAAAGATCGGGGAAGTAGCGGGGGTATGTTTGGGCCTGTGTTCACTCGCTGACGAACCAATAGCATTCGCTAAATCAATGGTATGAAGTGCGCCGCAACACCTCTCCACCAATCATCGACCACTGCGCAGTTTCACAGCCCGCTCTCTTTTTACGTGGCGCGACTTTAAGTCGTTTTTTTAGTCGGCGACTTACACCTAAAGACTTTTTGACTAAATTACGAGTATTATAATGACCTGTAATTTGATTGATCTGTAATGTAATTTTGGAATGCAAAATGCTCACAAAGATATTAGTCGGTTCAGCTCTGCGAGACTTAAATTATCAATTAGGGTCTCAACTCAACACACTATGCTGAACTCACGCGACCGAAGTTCAGCATGATTACGCCTTCAATGCCATTTGAATTAAATACCTTGGACATTGAATTCCACACGGCGTCATCTAGTCCCAAGCTAAGCAATCTAATGCTTGTGTTATGGTGACCAGATGACTGATATACTTAAATACATATTTGTTTATTTGCCAATAATATACAAACATTTGTACCGTGGCGGATTATTTTAATTAGTTTTTTTAGAAAGTTACGCAACGACACTGTCGAAAATTACGTTGCGTAAGTTTTGCGCCGAACTTCGGCGTAAGTCAGACGCATCTTTCGTCAGATTTGAGCCTTTATGTAATAATTATGTATGTATTAACAAAAATTTTTTTATCTAAGTATTATATCAGTCATCTGGTTACCATAACACAAGCATTAAGTTGCTTAGCTTGGGAAGTTGGGACTAGATGACGCCGTGTGGAATGTCCAAGAATATTTAAATTAAATTAAATTCTTTATTGTACACAAAACAGATAAAACAAACGACATAGATACTTAAAGGCTATGTACAATATGTACTATCACCAAAAGCGTCGCTTTACCAATTTTGAAACAGTTTAGCTTGCAAGATGTTAGCTAGCTGATCCTGCCCTTTTTATTTTGACCAATCGGAGTCATAAACATCTAAAAGCAATAATTGTTTGATGACTTTTACCATTGTTAAAAACTATCCGTTATTATTTGTTCTTCAAACTTTATAACAAAGCACCGAAATACTTTGTTGCTATTTGTGTTCGAATGTTGCAAAGCGGTGTAAACTGCTAGTTGCGTCACAGAAAAAGCACCCTTAAGGTGGTGAAGCGGTGCTTTGGGTGATAGTACATAGGCGAGCTTAACCCTGAAAGAGTTAAGTTCGTTTATTATTGTTTATCCTAACAACCGGCTGTTATCTTATGGGCATGAGTAATTGTGGGTCGCATAACGCATTGCACGCCGCTGGACAGTTCCGGCGCGTGTCGGCCGGCACCAGCGCATCTTCCGCCAGCTCGCTAGAAGGCGACTACTGCGCCGACAAGCTCGAGAAGGTGCCATACTAACACCCTCATCTAAACCCTTAAGGGCTTCACACACAGCAGCTATAATGTAAAGATGTACATTATAGCACGATACATCTCATTACATCTTTCCATAGAAATTGTCACGAGACCACACACGACAGCTATAATGTATATTTTTACATTTGACGATTTCTATGGAAAGATGTAATGAGATGTATCGTGCTATAATGTACATCTTTACATTATAGCTGCTGTGTGTGAAGCCCTTAAGGCTCTAAAGTAGACTAAGTGTTATTCTTACTTGTTCTTTTCTATTTATTTACTCCTCTTTCTTCTCCTTCTTCTTGTCCTCACTATCCGTTATGTGTTTTGCTTCCTGAAACTCTTCTCTTGATTGGTTTCCTCTTATAGTCTAAGATCCCGTCATACAACGACCTTCACCGAGATGTTTATTTGATGAAACGTATTTTATATGTAATTTAATATGTAAATAAATATATTGCATATGGGTTGCCTAACAAATTTCAGTCCAGTATATGCTTAATTAAAAAAAAAATTTTTTTTACTTTTCAACGGTATGATTATTAGACAAATTCTATACCAATCGAAAGTCTGAAGCCCATAGAATATGCAAACGTTGGGTTGCCTATTCTTTTCCGGTCACAACTCTCGGGCAGCCAGGTATAAACAGGTGAATAATATTAGCATTTTGCACCGATCTGATTATTGAATTAAAATTAAATTAAAAATAAATTAATAAATTAATAATAAATTCATAAAAAACTCATAAATTAAATTAATTAAATTAATAGTTGTGACCGGAAAAGAATAGGCAACACAACGTTTGCATATTCTATGGGCTTCAGACTTTCGATTGGTATAGAATTTGTCTAATAATTATACCTGTGAAATATTAAAAAAATATTTTTTTTTAATTAAGCATATACTGGACTGAAATTTGTTAGCCAACCCATATGCAATATATTTATTTACATATTAAATTACATATAAAATACGTTTCATTAAATAAACATCTCGGTGAAGGTCGTTGTATGACGGGATCCTATACTATTAATAAATCACCAAATCCCTTACCTTCTTTTGTTTTTAATTTTCATTCGTTTCATTTAAATTATAAAAACAATACTTGTTTGCGTTGGACACCTTCTCTTGAATAAAACTCGAAGATTGTTTAAATGAATATTATAATAAATTAAGGATTACAATTTTCTTATGATTTCTTGCTTATTCATCACGGCTAAAGATGGCGTATATGATCTTCTTTTGTTTGACGTGTGTCAGTGTCAGGTGACAGGTGACAGCCGCGACATATTCCGCCCCGTTGAAAGATTTCTTCTTTCAACTATTTTTGAAAATCTTCTGGTTTCGGAAGCGGGCTCAGACGAACCAGTGAGCGTCGTATGTAGCCCTTGGAGGTTTTCAGATCTACTACTCGTGTTGTGAGATCAGGTCCTGTGTAGAGTTTAGTGACTCTTCCGAGACTCCAGCATAGTGGTGGGACGTTGTCTTCCTTGATGAGGACAAGGTCGCCGATGTTGATCTTGGCAGCTTCCTTTGTCCACTTCTGACGTTGCTGTAACTCCGAGATGTATTCTTTTTGCCATCGGAGCCAGAAATGTTGTCGGATTTGTTCCAGTCGCTGATAGCGTTGCAGCTTATTCGGGTTGATGTCCTCAAGGGCAGGAGACGGGAACGTCGTCAGTGGTCTTCCGATGAGAAAGTGCCCTGGGGATAAGGAGAGAAGGTCGTCAGGACTGGGCGACATGGGACACAAGGGACGGCTGTTGAGAATTGCCTCCACTTGTGCAAACAAAGTTTGAATTTCCTCGAAAGTTAAATGGTTATTTCCTACGACTCTTTTGATATGATATTTAGCGGATTTGATTCCGGATTCCCAGATGCCCCCGAAGTGGGGAGAGTATGCTGGAATAAATGAAAATTTTATACCTTCATGAGCAGCGAAGTCAGAAAGAATACGATTATTTGTTTTTAAAAATGATCCTAATTCCTTGGCAGCGGCAACAAAGTTTCGTCCGTTGTCGGAAAATACCTCCGCTGGCTTACCACGCCGCGCAATGAACCTTTGAAATGTCATCACGAAGTCGTTTTTTGACAGGCCGCTTACTGCTTCCAGGTGAACGCACTTGTATCGCATGCAAACGAACAAACACAAGTAGCATTTTATAAGTTGAGATCCGCGACCCTTGCGATTTGAGATAAAGAATGGGCCCGCAAAATCTAAGCCTACGGATAGAAATGGAAAATCAGGAGTTATTCGCTGCGACGGAAGGTTACCCATTTTTGGGCATAGTGTTTTACCTTGAAAGCGTCTACACTTTGTGCAATTATGAACTGTGTTACGAGCTAGACGTCGCCCGTTAATAGGCCAAATGGTTTCTCTGACAGTTGCCAAGAGTAGTTGTGGGCCGGCGTGCATCTGCCGCAGATGTTCACGCTGAAAGAATATCTTTGTTACATGAATAAATAAATAAATAAATATCCTTGGACATTTCACACGGCGTCATCTAGTCCAAGCTAAGCAATTTAATGCTTGTGTTATGGTAACCAGATGACTGATAAACTACATAGATACATTTTTTTTTTGTAAATACATACATAATATACATAGAAAACACCCAGACACGAAACAAATATTTGCAGATCATGCAAACATTTGTCCCGCAGCGGGGATCGAACCCGCAACCTCTGCGTCTCAGGCGGGCTTTCGCCCACTGCGCCACAGAGGTCGTCAACACATCACACATGGTGAGAAGAGTCAAGAACGATTGGGTGTTTTCTTTGATATGAGTAATTTGAAGCATCTAGTCTTCCGCCCACCCTAATTAAATTGTGTTCGTCAAGAAAAGGTGATAGTGATATAAGTTTGGATTTGTTATTTAAGGGTAAGTTTTGTTTGAGCATAGCATATTCTGTAGCAAATGTCTGCGACTGAGACATAAAGCATATTTGACGAAAAGAGTCATTCAATTCATCAGTGTTTAGATTACCCGATTGCCTTTTAAGTGGATTTTTTAAGTTGAAAATGAATCTTTTGATGTATGCAACTATTCTTTGTAGTTTGGAAAATCGTGAATAATTTTCGAATTTTATTACAGGTTCCGTGAGCGCTGCTGGTGCTGAGTGAATGGATTTTACTTCAGGTAAGTCATCATTAGTTTGATTTGTTTTAAGAACCGGCCATTCGCTTTCGTCTTTGACGAGGAAATTCGGGCCGCACCACCATAAAGTAGCCTCTGGCAACTGACTAGGATTGATACCGCGTGATATCAAATCCGCTGGATTCTCTGCTGTTGGTACGTATCTCCATGATGAAAAGTGTGTTGTTTCTACGATCTCGCCTATACGATTAGCTACAAATGTCTTTAAGTTTCTAGGCGAGCTATTAATCCATGCGAGGACTACGCTTGAGTCGCACCAATGAACTATGCGCGCAGGTTTGTACTTTATCACATCTGTTACATTCTTGGTTAACCTGGCAGCAAGAAGAGCGGCGCAGAGTTCCAAGCGAGGAATTGTCATGGGTTTCAAAGGAGCGACCTTTGATTTGGCACAGAGTAACTTGACTGTAATTTGGTTATTAGCGTTTATTGATTTAACGTATATGCAAGCACCGTAGGCAAGTTGTGATGCGTCACTAAAAGTATGAAGCTCAATGACTGCTGGTTTATCGCATATGACCGTTCTAGGTATGTGTAAACTAGAAAGGTGATGAACATGAGTAGAAAATTCGATCCAAGCTGCTTTGATGTCATGGGGAACGGGCTCATCCCAGTCGATTTTTAGAAGCCATAGCCTTTGAAGGATCATTTTAGGTTGAATGATGCTTGGACTTAATCAGTCTTATTACAAAAAACGACTTGAAACTAGGTTTAAACCAGAACTATGTAGTCTAGGGTTTAAAGTTAGACCGAGGTCTAAACCGTTTCTTATTACAAAACGACGAGTAACGAAGGTTTTCTTAAACCTGAGATCAACCTAGGTTTAAATAATATGCACAGATTAAACAAAAACTTATGTAAAACCATTCGTTCATTTCGGTTCGCTGGCCACGTCTGAAGCTATTTTATGTCTAAAATGACAGTTTCTCTGTCAGTGTCAGCTTAAAATAGCTATGCGCGCGAAGTCTGAAAGTACCATTTTACCCTAAGAAGAAGGATTTTACCCGGAGTGAATAGAAGTGAAGTGAAGCCCGGGGGTTTTCCCCGTAGCTTCAACTAAAACCTTTGCTCTACCAAGATTCAAGAAGAAGAATATCTAAATAAAATGGATAATACTAAAAAAAAACGAGCTGAAAATTGAAAAAAAAAATTTTATTTGTTATCTCATCTTAGATAGTAGGTAGGTAATAACTAATAAATAACACATCATTACATACATCATATTGGATTTTATTACCTGTACATTAATTGAAGAAAATCCTTTTCTATTAGGTACCTAATATAAACTTGACCACCATCAGCATTTATTTTTTTACTCTAATGTGAGTACAGTCAATAGCGCCAATGACTGTTGGAAAATTCGCTATTGTGCGGAACTTCCCCATGGTCTCCTCTTGTTGGTTCGAAGTTGCAGGCATTTTTATCCATCTGTGAGACTTTCGCGCAAGTATTTCTGCAACTTTTTTGCAAGTTTTGCTGACTACAGGTTGTGACACTTCATGTAAATCACCAGTATCGTCTTGAATCTACCAATAAAACAAGGAAGTATCAGTAAATTTGTTATTTTACCTACCTTCTTCAATAGAATAATAAGACATAACTTCTACGTACTTCGTGGCGTGCCCAGTTGCGTAGCGCGCAAACTACTTGCAATTCCGGGCTTAGGGGGCATCCTCGAGGATCCTGCGACAAGTTCTCCCGCAACAGGTCCACGATTTTTTCGCCAAAGCGTTTTGTAAATCTATACTTATAGCGGAAATCTTCGTCACTCATATCAAAGGGATTGATTCTATGACGATGAGTATGGGGTCGTCGTTGTATGGGCGTCTCCAGCATTTCCAAATCAATGAGGTCAATCCTGTCCAAATCCATTTTTATTTAGAAAATCACAACACTCACTTTACATTACAACAAACAACAAAACAAATTTGACATTTTGAGGTTAGTACCAAAGATAAACTAGGGGTCTTGGAGGTTTATCTCTAGACCACAGACGAACCATGGTTTAGTGCTAAAACTTCGTTTTGGAATAACGTTTTTGTTAGACCAAGGTCTATACCGAGGTTTAAACCTAGACTATCTTTAGACCTTGTTTTGGAATAAGGTAGAATAAGCCTAGGGGATCGAAGATTTTAAACGCATTGGACATGATTGACCTCTTAGTGATTTCTGAGGCCTCAGTGATTACCGGTTTTGCAGGAAAATGTAAATAATCTTCAGATGGATTCCATCCTACGCCGAGGGTACTTGACGATTCGCTTAAAATTAGTTTATCCTTTTGATTTTGTTCGATATTTTCTAGAAGGTTTGAAACGTTGCTTTTATACTTTCGTAAGGGTAAACAAGCTAAGTTTAGCGCTTTTGAAACTTCAATTTGTATATAACGTAGTTCATCTATATCATCTGCTCCCGTGATCAAGTCGTCCACATAGAAATCCTTTTGTATTATTGTTTTAATTTTTTCGATTTTACATTCCTCCCCAACTTGCCATAAACATCTTGTGCTTAAATAGGCAGCGCTTGCAGTTCCGTAAGTGAGAACATTTAAGCGCAGTGTTTTTAGAGGCTGCGATTCGTCATCTCTCCATAGGATCAATTGTAGGTTGCGATCTGCGGGATGTACTTCTACCTGACGGTACATTTTTTCAATGTCCCCAATCAGGAGATATTTATATTGTCTCGCCCTAATTAGTATGGAAAAGAGAGAATCCTGGACGTTGGGACCGACTCTGAGGATGTCATTAAGTGATTTCCCAGAGGACGTAGGGGCCGAGCCGTCAAAGACTACCCGGATTTTAGTGGACTCACTTCCCTCACGGAAGACAGCATGATGACACAAAAAATAGCTCTGTTTTGGTTTTACTTCAGTGGATTCTGATAAGTGATCTAAGTCGGCGTATTCACGCATAAAATTTGAATACTGCATTTTTAAATCATCATTTTTACGAAATCGTTTTTCGAGATTGAGAAAACGCGTTCTAGCTATTTCATATGAATCTCCCAGGCAGTCAGGATTATCACTAAATGGTAGCCTGACGCAAAATCTCCCTGTGCCTAATCGAGTCGTGTTAGACAAGAAGTGATTCTCGCATATTTTTTCTTCTTTACTTAAAATTGACTTTTGTGGGAGTTCTTCTACTTCCCAGAATTTAGTTAATAGCCTTTCTATTTTTAATAGTGGTTCGCGTATAACATCGCTTGTGTTTAGTGCATTTGTAAGTGGATGATGCAGTGTATCGTTGAGTGTATGTTTGAGTGGCTCATTTTGTGTATTTTTAAATGGATGATTCAGTGTGTGTTTAAGTGTTTGATTTCGTGTATTTCCAAGTGGATTGTTTAGTGTATTTTTTAGTGGATGCTTTAGTGTATTTTTAAGTGGATCGTTTAGTGTATTTTTAAGTGGTTCATTTAGTGTATGTTTAAGTGGATCATTTAGTGTATGTTTAAGTGTATCATTTAGCGTGTTTTTAAGTGAATCATTTAGTGTATTTTTAAGTGTATCATTTAGTGTGTTTTTAAGTGTATCATTTAGTGTATTTTTAAGTGTGTTTTTAAGTGGATGCTTTAGTGTGTCTTTAAGTGTATGTTTGATGGGATCACTTAGTGTATTTTTTAGTGAATCCCGTTTGAGTGAACCCTTTAGTTCGTTACTAAGTGGATCATTTAGCGTATGATTTAGTGTTTTGTTAAGTGGGTTTTCAATTGGATCTTTGAGTGATTGCGTGAATGGTTTGTTGAGTGGATTTTTATGCATGTGATGTGTTGAGTGATTGCAATTTATGTAGTTGGATGAGCTGGCATGGTAAGGTCCGGCTAACAGCCAACCGAATTCAGAGTTTATTAATTTTAAGTTTTTAGGACCTAGCGACAACTGCTCTGAACCTATAACGTCCCAGAATATATCCGCCCCAAGCAAGATATCTATTTTGGCAGGCACATTGAAGTTAGGGTCATCCAGCTTTATATTGGTGGGTAGTTGTGTGTGTTTTATGTCTACGGGTGCTTTAGGTAGGTAACCTGTCAGCTCTTCCATTACCAAACATGTTAAGTTTGTTTTGTATGTTGTGTTTATCGAGTTTAGTTGTATGTTACAATTTTTCAAAATTTTGTTGCATGTTTTGTTACCTATACCAATAATATTTATAGCGTCTATTGTGTTTCCATCTAACTGTAATTTCTGTTTCAGATCTTGTGTAATGAACGAAGATTGACTGCCGCAATCTAGAAGAGCACGTACGCTTAGGGCCTTGCCATCCAGCGGATTCGATACCTCGATGATGGCCGTGGATAATAGTACCTGATTCGGTTGCTTGGAAAACGTGACCACGGACTCAGCAGATGCAGCGCAAGAAGAAGCTGAATTATCTTTATGTAGAATAGTGTTGTGTTTTTTGTTACATACCATGCATGGGCCTAATCGGCATTCAGCTACACTGTGCCCCGGTCGCAGACAGTTGCTACATAAATTATGCTTCCTGACCTCATCTATCCTTTCTTCGTATTTTTTAGCTCTGAAAGTAGGACACTGATAAATCCTATGTGATTCATTACAAACGACACACATGAACCTTTTTTTCGCATAATCACTTGTTGTACTAGTGAAAGTTTTTACGTGTGTTGTGCGCTCTTGATTGTTTGTGTAGTTAGAATTTGATCTAGTGTTGAAATACGGTCTGGTTTGAACTGTTGGCCTGTAAGAATTTTGACCTGGGCGTAAAGATGTGGGCTTGAATGCATCATCATTTTTGCTACGATTTAATGTTTCTAACACGTCAGCTCGAGCTCGGTCGGTTAAGAACCCGTGAAATTGCTCGAGTGTTGGGACTTCGTCGAACGAGTTACGGAGCTCCTCCCACTTTCTTAAACTATGACTATCCAACTTGGCAGATAACATAAAGATCAATAAAATGTCCCATTTGTCGGTAGGTTGCCCTAAACTAGACAATGCACGTAGGTTCTTCGTTACGTTATCAACCAAAAATCGCAATGACCGTTCTGATTCTCTGGTGATCGGTTGAATGTTGAGTAGTGCGGAAATGTGATAATTGATAAGCAATCTTTTGTTGTCATATCGCTTGCATAACAATTCCCAAGCTGCGTTGTAGTTCAGTGATGACACTTCAAGATTCGATAAAAGGCGCGCGGCGTCTCCTTCCAGGTATGAAATTAAGTAATGAAATTTGTGAATGTCTGATATTCGCTCGTTTGCATGTATCAAAGACTGAAAGGTGTCACGGAACTCAAGCCAGCGGAAGCATGCTCCGTCAAATTTTGAAATTTGAATTTGTGGTAATTTAAAACCAAAATTTTGACTGTGATGTTTATGATGACAGGGGGAGTCAGGTGCCAATGACTTACGTCGCGATTCAATTTGAGCGTTGGCCTTCTCAGTTGTAGTTTTCGCTGTCGCTACACAAAAAATAATGTCCCTTTCTATTTCATCCCTTTCATCAATTTCAGCATCTAAATTTTTAGAATTTAAAACTTCTATTTCTGTCTGAAGACTGTCAAACTTAGTGGCCACCGCTTCAAATTTGTTTAATTTTAATGACAGTTCGGCTAACTCAATACTTGACAATTCTTCAATGTTTACAGATTCTAAATTGGCTAAATAATTTTTGAATTTAGTAATTTGGCCTTTAATTGAGCTACGCTTCACAAATAATTCCTTCAATTTAGTACTGACCTTTTCCAATTCTGTCATGTTTGAAAACAAGCGCTACCAAGAAACAGCAAAATTAGCGAACGAACAATAATCACCAGGTAATGAGATTCAATTAATTAGTTAAGAATATCAATATTATAAAATAACTATTTCAAATAATTAAATATTCAATTCAAATTTAATAATTACGATATAAAATAATATTTGATTATTTTTATTGAATTTCAATGAATTAAATTGCTATAAAAGTGGCTACTGTGCATAAAATTAAATATTTATGTTGTAACGCCTTTTTATTGCAATAAATAAGTAAGTATATAAGTATTTTTACTCAACCTAATCTAACCTGATTTATTTGTTAGGCAGGTGAGTAATGCATCTAATGAACTAGGTAAATGAATTATAATTGTGAAAAAAAATTGTTTAAAGAATTGTGTAAAATTTTAAATCTGTATTTATGAAAGGATTGCTGGTGATTACAATACTAATAATCTTTCTGACTTAGCTGTCCGTTAGGTTGATGTAACAGGCGCTCTCATTACTCTTCTCCAGTTCGGAGTAGCACCACAGGAATCCACAATAAACACCGCTTGAACAGCTGACTGCATAAAACGGTTCAATGACCAACCGGGGCGCACCGGTTATTTCTGAAAATTTTATTTAAATGCTTTAACATTGAGAAATAACTTTATTTTAATTTCTGGGTAAAGTTAGCTTATGAATATTTGTTTTAAATTGTGATTAAATTGTTGCTAGATTGAATGAAGTTACTTATTTTAATTATTTTTTTTATTTTTAATTAGTGGCTAAATTATTGATCATCATGAGTATTTCAGTGAATAAATTACGAATTAGAATTACCTACTCAGTGGATTAATGATTTGTTGTATGTATATCATCATCGTAGGTACCTATATTACTTAGTGGATAAAGTTAGTACATTTCAAAAATGTTTTAATTAAATTATGTATCGAATTTAGGGTAGGCAGATTTATCAATCACGTATTTTCGTGTTGTTTGTATGTTCCTAGCCGTTTGTTTTTAGCCGTGGAGGCAACAATGGATGGAACAAGGGATAGAAGGTTCTAGATCAATGGAAGGACAAATGAAAGTCAAAGGATGGGCACTTATCTGTAGTCTCGGATCTGACGAGTTCCGCGTCACCACCGCCGCCGGACTCCGTTTCTCCCTGTTTTTCCTTCTTCCTGGCGTTCCTTGCCTCTTTTTTTTTTTTTTTGTATTTTTCGATACGTCGATTCGATGACGATTTTTCGAATTTGCGTACTTATAAGATGTTCGTGTCCTGTCACGGTCGCCAAAAAAACTTATGTTTGCGTTGGACACCTTCTCTTGAATAAAACTCGAAGATTGTTTAAATGAATATTATAATAAATTAAGGATTACAATTTTCTTATGATTTCTTGCTTATTCATCACGGCTAAAGATGGCGTATATGATCTTCTTTTGTTTGACGTGTGTCAGTGTCAGGTGACAGGTGACAGCCGCGACAATACTATATTACTTATTTTAGTAATTGCACTTTAGAATGTTCATTATTCTAGTTATCAGTTATCCTTATGCGGGCACCACACATTGGCTTCAACTTGGTTCCAACATTGGCTACGAATAGACTGGCCCATGGCAATGCTTCATTTGTGTCCAATAACCGTCCGAGATCGATCTCACATAGGAGTGTTAATACCAACAGGTTCCAACACTCCAATGTGTGGTGCCCGCATTAGAGATTTTATACCATTGATTCCAAATATGTCCGAAATCAAACAGAAAAGAATAGAATTTAACAGATTTGTTATTCCAATTCCAGAAACCACCTCCAGGCGCAGTGAAGGTTATGCCCACAGCTCCAGAGAAGAAGAAGGAAGAGAAACTTGCTGAGCAGAAGAAGCCAGCTGAGAACGGTATGCATTCAATACATTCATGGTGGCTATTCGGGATGTCACCTAAACTAAACTAATTTGAATGCACTAAAAATGATGCTGTCCCTTTCATAACGATCGAAATAAAAAGGATGGCATCAATTTTAGTACTAAAACTTTTTAAACTATCGCGACTTGAAAACATATTAAAAATATTCAAGACGCGTACTTGTAATGTTGTAATGGTTTAAATGTTGTAATATGCGACTAAGTCCCGATATTATTTAAAATAACACACTTTTGGTTGTTGGTCACAAAAGAATTGTTTCATAAATATTTGTGTTGTTTTGTTCTATGTACCCTACCTGATTTCATATTTCAAAATGCGTTTTTTGTGGTTTCAGGCACGGATACTTCCAGTGACCCCGGTATCACAAACAACGCCGAAGGAACTCCAAAGAAGTCCAAGGTAAGTCCCTCAACTATAACAGAAATAATCTCAACTTCACAAGCAAGAATGGTAGCTAAAGACATCAATGTGATGTTCCAGAGTAGATGTTAGTGTATTATACAAACTGTACATAAATCAATGTTAGAATATGCATAGGGCATGCATTTTGGACTTAGTTCGCATTTTCATATAAGTTATTGCAATGTCTCACTTGAAAACAGCAGCACTGCATTTATGATTTTATTTAATTTGTTTTTTTTTTTCTTCCTCCCCTCACCTCACTCCTACCCTCAGACCGGAGGTTTTGGATTATTCGGCGGTAAAAAAGACAAGTCTCCTAAAGATAAAGAAGAAAAATCACCTAAAGAAAAATCGCCGAAACCGGACAAATCACCGAAATCGAAAGATAAGAAGGTCAAAGAGCCAAAAACTAAAGTTGCAGTGCTCGATACATCAATCGACAGTGCTAATCTTGATAGCTCACGCGAAAAGAGTCCCGCTAAGACTCCAACGAAGGAAGACAAGCCTGGCTTTACCAAGCCTTACGAATACACAGATACTGAGAAAAGCCCAACTCGCAACAAGCCGTTTATTCAAGGAGCCTTCAGCTATGAAAAGGAACCTGTCTCTGATGGAAAGCAGAGAGCAGCCGATGAAGCCCAAAGTCCGACTACAAGAAAGGCAGGTCTTGCCTTCAACTACGCTCCGGGTGAAGACAAAAGGGTCGCAGAAAGTGCAGAGAAGCGAAAAACTCCCGAAGATCCAAGCAAGCTTAAAACACCTGGTATTGACTACGTTCAGTCAGCTCTATTAAAGGAGCAAGCTAAGAATCTCATTGACCCGACATTAGCCCTCCTTGATGCAGAAAGAGCGCATCATGACGCAGGAATTGCAGCAGCCGTAGCTGTACCTTTAGCAGCGAAGCCAGCTGAGAACGAAATCCAAGTTGTCATCATTACTGGTCGATATAACCCTAAGTCTAAGAAACTTGATGACGCTAATGGAACTGTCCTCGTCACCAAGGGAACAATCAACAGAGCCAACGGCAAGATACAGACTGATAAGGAACAAATAAACACCAAGTCAGGACAAGTGACGTACACAGACCCTGCAACAGGAAAACAGGAGACTAAGAACGGTCATGTTGATTCTAAATCTGGTCATATCTTGTTTACATCGGGGATCATTGACCCGAAGACTGGTAAAATTGATCCAACGCTGGCTCAACAGTATTGCTTTGTTGAGAGAGCCAAGGACAAAGTTGGAGCTAAACCAGGGAGGGAAGTGGACCTTGTGGTTATCACAGGGAAATACGATGGCAAACATAAAAGACTGGATGCTTCTCATGGACACGTCGATGTTTCAAGAGCCGTTGTCAGTCCAGACGGCACTGTCTCTTCGAACTACGGCGTTATCGACCCAAGATCCGGTAAAATTGAATACATCGATCCTAAAACAGGCAAGCAAGAGCCGAAACAGGCTTACGTTGACCAGAAAACTGGCAACATTCTCGTCACAACTGGCGTTGCTGACCCGAAGTCTGGCAAGATTGATTCTTCTCTCGGCCAACAGTTCAGCATAGTCGAAAAAGACGCAACTAAAGCCAATAGAGAAGTGAGGCTAGTTATTGTTACAAGCAAGTACGACTTAAAGAATAGGAAACTAGACCCAACCTTTGCTCACGTTGACTCAGTTAAAGGTGTTCTGAGCGGTACTGATGGCAAAATCTACACTGAATGTGGTATCATTGATCCTAGAACTGGAGAAATTCTAGTCACGGATGCTGCCTCTGGCAAACAGGAAGTCAAGCAAGCCACCGTTGATCCTAAGACTGGAAATATCCTTCTTCTATCTGGAGTAATCGATCCGAGAACCAACCAGCTGGACACACATCTAGGACAACAGTACAGCATTGTTGATAAACCTACGGATACATTCGGCGCTCTGCCAGGAAAAGAAGTCCAAGTTGTCGCTATCACTGGAAAGTATGACTCAAAGAACAAGAAACTCGACAATCCCAATGGTTTTGTTGAAACGTCACAAGGAATCATCAGTGATAAGGACGGCAAAGTTCACACTAACTTTGGTGTTCTCGATCCCAATACAGGAAAGATTCACTACACAGATCCGAAGTCTGGTAAGCGAGAGGCGAAACAGGCAAACATTGATCCAAAGACGGGAAGCTTTATCTTAACCTCGGGCGTAATTGACCCTAAAACAGGAAAAACAGACTCGTCACTCGCTCAGCAACTGACTGTTGTTGACAAAGATGCTCCTAAAGGCATCCCTGAGAGATTCGCTAACTTGGTCATCGTTACGGCCAAATATGACCCTAAGAGCAAAAAGCTGGACATCACCAATGCTCACATAGACTCCATACTTGGAAAATATGATGACGACGACAAGGTACACTCCGAATTCGGTACCGTGAACCCAAGCAACGGCGAAATTGTTGTGACGGACCCGATCACTGGCAAGCAAGAAGTAAAGAAGGCATCTATTGACTCTAAGACAGGAAACCTACTTCTCACTTCAGGAGTGATTGATCCAAGAACTGGACAGCACGACTCAAGTTTGGGTCAACAAATCACAGTCGTCGACAAACCTAAGGATAAATTCGCAGCTGTGCCCGGCAAAGGGGTTCAACTTATCATCATCACAAGCAAATATGATCCTAAATACAAAAAGCTAGACAACCCTAACGGACACATCGATACTTCAAGGGGTATCGTCGCCAGCGATGGTAAAGTGCATACCAACTTCGGTGTCATCGATCCTAAAACAGGCAAGTTCGAGTATGTTGACCCTAAGACCGGCAAGCAAGAGCTTAAACAAGCGGTCGCTGATCCCAAGACGGGGCATCTTATCATCTCGTCAGGAGTTTCTGATCCTAAGACAGGAAAGAACGATTCGTCTCTGGCTCAACAGTTAATAATTGTAGACAGAGATCCCAAAGGTGTGCCTGAGAAGTTCGTTAACCTTGTCATTGTCACATCTAAATATGACCTCAAGAACAAGAAACTTAACTTGGCTGACGCTCATGTTGATACTGTTCCCGGTAAAATCGGAGCTGATGATAAAGTGCATACTGCATTTGGAGTGGTGGATCCTAATAATGGAGATATCATTGTAACTGACCCTGTCACCGGCAAGCAGGAAGTCAAGAAGGCGTCTGTAGACCCTAAGACTGGAAACCTACTTCTTACATCATCTGTGGTTGATCCATTATTAGGACAAGTTGATCCTACACTAGGACAGCAAATAAGCGTTGTTGAAAGACCTAAAGACAAGTTTGCGACTGTGCCTGGCAAGGAGGTTCAGCTTGTTGTCATTACAAGCAAATACGACCCCAAGAGCAAGAGGTTAGATAACCCTAACGGCTTCGTTGAAGTATCACGAGGTATTATTGCCCCAGACAGTCGTGTCCACACCAACTTTGGTATCATTGACGCGAAATCAGGAAAGATTGATCAAATCGACCCTAAGACCGGCAAGTCAGAAACCAAACAAGCCATCACAGATCCTAAAACAGGACACTTGATACTTACATTCGGTGTGATTGATCCTAGAACGGGAGAAACTGATTCTTCACTAGCTCAGCAGTTCGCAATCGTAGATAAAGACGCGCCTAAAGAACGTTATGTTAACTTAGTTATTGTCACATCTAAGTATGATCTGAAGAACAAGAAGTTAGATCTAGGCAATGCGCATGTTGATACTGTACCTGGCAAGGTTGGCGCGGACGGCAATGTGCATACAGAATTCAGTGTCGTAGACCCGCTTACTGGAGATATCACTGTCGTAGATCCGATTACTGGCAAGAGAGAAACCAAGAGAGCGACTGTTGACCCCAAGACTGGCAACTTCGTTCTCACATCCGGAGTTGTAGACCCTGTCTCTGGGCAAGTAGACCCAACGCTCGGACAACAGTTGAGTATTGTTGAGAGACCCAAGGATACCTTCAAACCTGTGCCTGGAAAACAAGCTCAACTTGTCATCATCACATGTAAATACGACGCTAAAAACAAAAAGTTGGATAACCCCAATGGACACGTTGAGACTTCAAGAGGAATTATCGCCGCAGACGGCAGAGTACATACAAATTATGGCATCATCGATCCTAAATCTGGAAAGATTGAGCATGTTGACCCCAAGACAGGAAAGACCGAAGTTAAACATGCCACAGCAGATCCTGCTCTAGGTTTCAAATCAGGCACTCTTATTCTAACTTCAGGAGTAGTTGACCCTAAGACCGGTAAAGTAGACTCATCGCTAGCACAGCAATTGACTATCGTTGAGAAGGACACCAAACCAATTGAAAGAGAAATACATCTCGTCATAATTACCACCAAGTATGACCCTAGGACGAAGAAGATCGACCCAAGTCAAGGTCACGTCGACACCGTTACCGGCACTCTTGGTCCCGATGGAAAGATTCGTACTGCAGTTGGCATCATTGACCCAGCCACTGGCGAGATCCTCGTCACAGACCCTAGGACTGGCAAGACAGAAATCAAGAAGGCCGAGCTGAACCCAGCGACTGGTCACATGGTTATTACGAGCCAAGTTGTCGATCCTAAGACTGGCAAGGTCGACCCTACACTTGTGCAACAGCTTAGTATTGTCAATAAGCCAGTAGTTGCACACCCCAAACCAGCATCCAAAGGAGAAGTGCGTCTTGTTATCGTTACAAGCAAGTACGATCCTCACACCAAGACCGTTGACGCCAATGTGGGAACTGTGGACGCCGCTAAAGGATACGTCAGCGCTGAAGATGGAAAAATCCACACAGACTTTGGCATCATCGATCCTCGCTCTGGCCAAATTTTGTACAAGGACCCTGTGACTGGAAAGCAAGAATTGAAGCAAGCAGAAATCGATCCTAATACTGGAAACCTTATTGTGACTACTGCGGTTGTTGATCCGACTACAGGAAAAGTGGATCAAAGTTACGCTCAGCAGCTCACTATTGTCGATAAACAGAATGTGCTCAAACCTACGCCGCCGCCTGTGACTCAAAGAGTCAGCGTATCCCCGGCCAAACAAGTCCCATCGCCGGTTAAAACTCCGACACCCACGCCAACGCAAACGCCATTGCAATCGCCTGTGCGTACTTCATCGCCTATTATCAGTAGCTTCGCTAAATCATCGCCTTTGCCGTCGCCGGGCCACAAAGCGTCACCTGTTAAGCCAACTATGGCGCCCCCAGAACCACCGACTCCCAAGAGGAAGATAGTTAAAATCATGGTTATCTTCACTAAACTTGACCCTAAAACAAAGAAACCAGACCTCCACACGGCCGAAGTTGAACACCTCACTGGTATTCTTGATCCAAATGGACAAATTGAAACTAAATATGGTGTTATTAACTCTCGAACTGGTCATATCGTGATCACTGACCAAGCTGGACAGAAACAGACTAAAGAAGGATACGTGTTATCTGAAACTGGACAGATCTTCATTAACTCAGGAGTGATTGACCCCAAAACGGGTAAAATTGACCCTCATTTGGGTATGATCATGAGCGTAGCAAAACAAGATGACCCAGTGGTCGAAATTACTACTATCACCGGCCCAATTGATCCTAAAACAGGCAAAGTAAACATTGAGGATGGTACAATTGAACTTACTAAAGGTAAAGTTGACGCAGAAACAGGACACATTTCAACTAAATACGGTGTCATCGACCCATCAAATGGCGTCATTTTCGGCACTGACACTTCTGACACCAAGCCAGTTGAAATTGACGAGAACAACGGACAAATCACAATAAGAGACGTGGTCGACCCCAAGACGGGAAAACACGATGCTAACTTAGGACAAGTCATCGTTGTCGGTACACACATCGATCCGGTCGTAGAAGTCACTACGTTCGTTGGTAAGGTAGACTCGAAAAAGGGTCTGATTGAACCAAAACACTCTCTTGTTGAAAGTACCACTGGTCAATTCAACCCCGAAAACAATAAGATTGATACCAAGTACGGACAAATCGATCTCATCAAGGGTACCGTCACTTACAATGACCCTAAGACCGGCAAGTTTGAAAGCAGAGACTTGAAGGTGGATCCTGTCACTGGACAGTTCCTACTCAGAACTGGACAGGTCAATCCAAAGTCTGGCAAGCCAGATAAGGATATCGGCAGATTGATTTGTCTACGAATCATTAAGAACAAGGTGGACCCGATCTCTGGAAAACAGATAGTAACCAACGACCCGAAGAATGTCAAAGTCGATCCGAAAACCAACCAGATATGGATCGCCGGACCTAAAGACCCACAAACTGGGGATGTCCTATACACTGCTGGTCAAATCGACCCCACTACTGGCTACATTATCACTATTTATGGTCGACTGGACCCTAAGACTGGCGTCATCATCAGAACGACCGAAGTTGACAAGTCTCTTATCAAAGTGGACCCAGTCAACGGTCAAATTTACACAGCGACAGGAGAAGTCGACGAACATAATGAACCTCTGTTCTCCGCGTCCCAGGTTGACCCTGGCACAGGTGAAATCTACACTAAACTCGGCAAGATCGACCCGCGTACAGGCAGGCTGATCATCATCAAGATCTTCGTCATTACCCAGAAAGACGAGAAAGGTCGCGTCAAGGAAGTCGATCCTAAAGAATGCACTATTGACGAAACAACTGGTAGGATCATCACTACCAAGACTGTGTACTTGTACCAGATTATTGACCCAATTACTGGCGAAACTATCGACGTAGACCCTGATGACCCAAGACTGAAGGGAGCCAGGACAACTGTTACTCAAACCATGACGTTATCGGGCAAGATCGACCCAGTTACAGGCAGAATAAAGACGGAATACGGTGACATTGACCCAGACACTGGTGATATCGACCCGAGCACTGCCGTCAGAGATCCCGTTACAGGCCAACTTATCTTACACTACTCACAAATCGACCCATCACACTTCGAAGATAAGAGCGGCAACTACACTATCGAAAAGGAAACCGAAGACCTACCAGCCAACATTGACATTCAGACCGTCAACACCCACAAGTTCTCCACGTTCGGCAAAGACGAAAGTCCACTTAGAGGAGATGAGCCCAAAACATTCACAGAATACACAACGAGCGAGCACATTCGGCATCAAGGCTACGTTTCTTCCAATACCCCTCTGTCCTCAAAGATCCCCATTTCGCAGCGATCGAAAAAGACGCCCACGCCTCCCGTGGTCGTGAAGACGACCACGAAACAGCTGCTGACGAAAAACGACGAAGGCGTGACCCACAATGTCGAACAGGAAGTCGAAAACCTGGGCACCGGTGAAGTGACATTCTCTACCCATACAAACAAGGTGCGTTGCTTTCTGATTACCCCTAAAATCGGCAAAAGACGCCACACCCTTTTAATTTTGATTTATTTTAATTTTTTTTCTGTCCTTAATTATTTTATCATTTTTTGTTTTTGTGGCCTATTTACAAGCTTGTAGTATCAATGTTTTCCTGTATATAGTAATGCATGGTAGTCTAACCCTGATAGGCGGAAAGCCTTGAGCCGGAGGTCGGTGGGAAGAGTCCTTACGTGACTGCGAGAGCAGTTACTACGCGTACGGCGACCACTCATCACGACCTGGACACGAAGGCGAAGACGCAGCAGATGGAAGAACGAACTGTGGCCCAGACCGTGACGTCATCAGCCACGAGGCAGGAACAACGAGTACTAACTCAAGAAGTCAAGACGATGGTGACCACCGGCGATCAGGTACACAACCCTACATAATCCTATGTATCCATTTCAAGCACGGTTTTTGTTCATTGTTTTATTTAATTTTCTTAAACCATTTCAATTTTCGGTTCGAATTCACTTTTGGTTTGTTTTTTTTTTGTATTTGGCAGCTTTTATTATTGGCAACGAAATACTTTTCAATTTGTTGCTGAAACCAAAGACGATTAATACTAATCGTCTTTGCTGAAACTAAAAACCAAAACGATGTTCATGAAAGAAAAGTCTAACAAACATGAATGATTCATGAAATGGACTAAATCATCAAAGAATAGCCTTTTTGTCATCGGTAAACCTATTATTACTATTTAAATTATTATTCAGTTGAGATTCGACTTCTCGACTATCGAGCATGAAAAAGTAATGAATAAACTCGTTCATTACAAATGCATTTTGCTTGTTTCTAAGAACGATGTCTTGGCAAATGCATTGCTATTCAAAAAGCTGTCAGTGCATGTTTTGTTAATTTTCCTTTTTTTTGTTTCTCCCTCTCCCTACGCATCGATCGGATCGAACGCATGGAACGTCTGTGATACCATGTGTGACACCTTTCCTTTCCAACACCATAACTGGTTTCCTTCGTTTTTGATAACACATCATCCTAATTCATTATCTTTTTGAACATTCCTAACTTATCAACGAATTCATTGTTTTGAAACTATCAAATAACATCATCAATAACGTCACCGACAATTCCTTCGGTGTTTCAAACTTACTTCTTTTTTTAACCGATATTACTTATGATTATCAATCCTAACATTCACTTCCTATCAACCTTTTTTCACAATCCTAACCCATTCATCCTTTCCATCTACCTTGGCATGTCGACAACTCACGTATCACGGACAGCTGACCAGACGCGGCTCAGAAAGCTCACTGAGCAGCGGGGACTCTGGCACTCCGATCGACTTTGAGGAAGGTGCTGGTGAAGGACATTACTATGTCACGGTGAGTGAGGGAAGGAAATAGAGAACAAAAGTCAGAGGAATGGGCTATTAGGAGAGAGAAGGTCATAAGGTATCAGAGTTATCCACTAGCCCATACGAAATTAATAGGCTTTATGATTTAGAGATTTCATTAAAAAGGAACTGCCTTTACATTTATGATGGCCACTTGTTCATTGAAATTATTAAACAGATTTCTAGATTTGACTTCTAATTTCCAAAGTGTCAAAGTGATTTGAGATTAATGAATTGAAGGCCCCTTTGCAAAGCCTGAACCTGTTGTTTCTCACTTTGTAGTTATTGATTTTTTTTATTCAAATCAGTATCTCTATGCGTGTTGAAAAGGATTTGAACTGACCAATCGTGTCTGGGGGTACACAAGTATTTGATCATTCATAAAAAATTTAGATACAGTATTAAATCTTAGTTACAGTTTTGTGAATGTAGGTAAAGTAGCATGAGTTTTATATTCCAAGATTGCATGATGCATCCTTTTGATATTGAAATTTGACTAGTTAGTACCTAAAGTAACGTTTTTGATTAGTTTGTTTTCCAAATTGTTTAATTTTTATAACTATAACGCAAAAACACGTAAGTACCCATTCGAATAATATTCTATAGATGTCTCAACGAAAACTCGTAAGATAACCTGAAAAATAAAAATTTTACTTAAAGCAAGCGAGGAAGAAGCTAAAATGGATAATTATCATGATTACTTTTACACAATAAAGATTCATAAAATCTTATTCTAGATATAGCTTACATAAATCTTATTAAAATAATCATATCTACGAAAGATGCTTCCGAAACATTAAAGTAAACAGCAATGGTCTAATAGTTCTCCCTTGTGTGACCCCAGGAGCCGGGTACGTACAGCACGACCACCACGTCCACTGTGATGGGCAACGCGCCTTTCGGCAGCATGGTCACCGGAGAGACTACTAAGGTAAGTTGATAATAATAACTTTATTATAGGAGACTGATTAGTTGAGTGTAGTTATTTAGTCGAACGCTTGGATGAAGTTCAAATATTTTTTATGCTTTGATAAATAAGTTTAGGGTCAGTGTTGGCCAATAATTGAAAAAGGTAGCAACAAGTATATTGAAATATTATGTTTGCACAGACAGTTACGCATTTGGAATTAAAAAAAAATCCTGATCTCGAAATTTTTTTAACACGGTACATTATAATTTTTAGCTACCGTATGCCTTTCTTAATAAAACACATTACCCTACAGACAAGCACTGGCCCCGAGTTTAGCACGGAGACGACCGAGACCCACGAGGAAGGAGGCGAGGTGGTCTCTTCACAGACCATCAGCTCAAAGACGCGCACTGTTGAGACCATCACTGTAAGTTTCATTATCTATTGTTTTTTTTATATCTTAGTCATCTGTTACGTGAAATATTAGACAATGAAATATAAAATCGCGAGGAAACCATTATTCTATATGCAGCAATGAGCGATGATAACCTTTTCACTTAGACATTTAAAACTACACAAAAAATCTGAACTCACGACACGAAGTATGTGCCGTATCAGCTATCTTGACTAACGTGATTTGAGCATTGATCAGTGTGCCTAACTGCGATTGTTAGGTCTTTGATTAGACTGGCAGACCTACTGCTGTATGCTATCTAGCTTAATTGTGAATATTTTTAATTAAAACAAGATCTTGCTTTCACACGTTGCTCGTATATTGATGTAATGTAATATGGCGGTCGTTACAAAAGTCGAGGATAGGGGAAAGGGAACAATAGTTTAGTTTTAGCCAATAGCAGCACTGTATTTAAATTATGACGTGATGCGCGTGCACTGTTATTGGTCACTTATTTAACGGTATTGTTTTAACTAATTGACGCGATCGGGAACAATCAGTTAATTTTGGTGATGATCTACGTTCAAGAAACCGACACTATTAACCTACTTAATAATCTTGACGCTATTTATAATGCTGACGCTGTTTAAACTATCTTGTGAACATACAAAAACCTAACCCCCTTATGCATATTGGTTCAGTAAACCTACTTTAGCTAAAACGGATATGAAATCTGTTGCTATCTCTTTTCATTGACATAAGAGTAACAAGAAAAAAGCATTCTTTAAATCTATATTAAATTGACAAATCTTTATGAATAAGGCCATAAGTTTTAACATATTCCTTTGTTACAGTACAAGACGGAGCGTAACGGGGTGGTGGAGACGCGCGTGGAACAGAAGATCACCATTCAATCGGATGGCGACCCCATCGACCATGACCGCGCCTTAGCCGAGGCTATTCAGGTAACTCTTTTGTTCTGTTAGGATTATCGCCCAAAGGCACAGCAGCTTAGGTTTACTAGTTCTTAAGTTTCTTTTGCAAATGTACAATAAAGTATTATTCATTCAGCACTAACCAGCGGTTATTAGAGGACTTATTGGTTTCTTTATTACAGTTATACCACTTTTATAAGCGCATCAGCAAAATTTGTTTGCGCAGAAGAGAAAAGTTCGACCCGAATGCTCGAATACCAACGCCGTTAAATTATAACAGCATTCTTTGTTTTTGGCATGGGCAAATAAATAACAAATGTTATGTTGTTATACAGGAGGCCACGGCGATGAACCCCGACATGACAGTAGAAAAGATAGAGATCCAACAACAAAGCACGCAGCCCTAACCGACGCGACACTACGCCCAACACCGAGCGTCTACTGTAAGCTACATCACAGCTAATCTACCCTTAGCGTCGTCATACGGTCCATAAGCCATAACTCATCGCCAGATCCAAATGGACTGGCGCAGCCTGCTGGATAAACCGATAAGGCGCAGCCGGATTAAAAAAAATCGTATGAAACAGTTATCATAAGTTATTTAAAATATTAATTAATTAATGAACGTTAATTATATTGAATATTTAGATGTTGTGGCGTCGCGCACCTACGACTCACGTCGACTTGACAAATGCAATTTTGTATAAATAACTTAAGACGAGCATTTTTTTCTATTTAAGCTTAGGCTAAGGCAAGCAAACATCAACTGGGCTTCGTAGTTTGAATAAATGTTGCCATAGGTAAAGAAATATAATCTAAATTCTATCTTTTCGTTTTGTTTCAAAATCTCGATGCAGATTATATTTACGCAAAAAAAGTTCATCGTGAAATAGCTTTAAAATGTCACACGAACGAGACCACCGTTTTTAGATTTTAAAAGTTTATTTTTTCGTCTATGAATGTTTAAAATCATTACAATGTAGTGCGGGACTAAAATCGTTTAACTCGATAGTGCTGTCACCTGTTTACGGAACTAACAACTACGATAACGAAAACAGTTATTTGTAACTAGTAAATTACTGATTACTTATATTCAAACCGTTTTCGTTAGCAAAAAGGGGTAAGCATATTCGAGTACTGCAAAATATTTATCTTAACAATTAAAAGATGTATAATGACATGTTGCTATGGGCGGTATATCTAAGAATCACCATTTAGGTGCTACTATTTAGGAATTAGTATTTAACATTTATATAGCAATTGTGTGTTGTGCAAGTTATTTTATACGTAAGTTGGTAGCTTTTGGCTGAAGATCGAATTGATCTAAGGGAATACAATACAAATAACAAATATGCTCGTTTTATCGGCAAAGGTTTAAGAATCGAATATCACAATTTTACTTCAGTGTTTCGACGTGTTATTTGTGATGTATCTCACGATGATTGAGGAATGGTAAAATTATAGAGCTTAGTTGGTCAATGTTTAGATATTCACCTTATATAAGGCCAGTTGAGCATTTCGTTATTTTATTTCGATTGTTAAAAATAACGTTTTAAAAATTAACAACCGTTCAAGTAACGTTTAAACTTTCGTTTCGTTATTCGCAATAATTTTAAACAACAGGACATTCCAGATTCACAAACTAGAAGTCTAGATAAAACGCTAGAACATGACACAAAGTGTTTTATTTTTCTTTTTTCTTAAGGTTACTTGTTTTTTGTGCGTGTTAGCGCTTTTTACTTTGCTAACGTTATTATAACATTCAACTTTTACAAATAAAAACAGTTATTTAAAGCTGATTTTTAACTGTTATTTAAAACTATTTTTGTTTATAGTTATAAACAACAGAGATAACGTTCGCAAAGTAAAAAAGCTTTTATTTTAACAAGTTGAAATATGATACTGATATTGTACAATTAATATGATTACATATTTAATATATTTCATACATACTAGGTTACAATGTTTTCTTACTTATATAAATATAAGTTTTTATTATATTCTATCAAGTTGTCACTGATTTTAAATCAGATTTTAAGTGTAATATTTTCATTACAATTATTTTTATATTTTTTTTTATCAATTTGACACTCAATTTTAAATTTGACATTTTGTCGCGGTTACATCGCAATTATGAATCCTTATGACTAAAAATAATGTTTCTTACAATCTAGTAATAACTTTTTTTTTTATAATTCTACATTTAAATATGTTACGTATTCTAAACATTTTAGTTTTAATAAGTACGGTCGTATAGAAAACTCTGAATTAAAATTGTACCGAATAAAAACTTAGGAATTGATATTTGTAAGAGTTTTTCTCTGCGACTGTACCATTCGTCCCGTCTCTTTGTTTTGTAACTTTTTCTTGCAAATAACTTATTTACGAATATTGTTTGCAAGCGAAAGATATTTATTGTAGATTTTTATTTTTCTAAATCCGTATTATTTGTGACGTGAGGTTATCAAATAAATTACAATAAAGATGCTTTGTTTTATAAATGTATTTTATTTTATTGTCAAACTCTTACCGCGGCTTCGCTCTCGTGGTACTTATCAGAATAAAACGTAGTCTCTGTGTTATTCCAGGTTATAAGCTTACAAATTTCAGCCTTTTTACGTTACAAGTTTCAGCCAAATTCGTTCAGTAGGATGGTTGACCCGGTAGTTGACCAGGCACCGGTGGTTGACCACTCGCGGCATTAAGTGTAAATATTAAGCTTTCCTGCCATTATCGTTCTTCTTTAAGTAGTTTATATTGTTAAATCACTTTAAACAAATCAACCTATCACCTTGCCGTGAGAATGAGACAAATAGTGTAGCCTAAAATTTCGATTTACTTCCGCTTGTCACTGACACTACTCATTCGGACGCCATTATAGTAGTGCGCATGATTTGACAGGTGATGCTATTTTATTTCTTTTTGGGTAATTTTTGTTGAAATTCATTCAAATTATTGCTTTTGTGTAATGATTTTAAGTTTATATTTATGATTCTAAAGTAATTTTCAGTCTAACCACTATTTTTCTATCGTTTTTTTAACTGGTTAACTACGAGGACATGATTTGTCTCGATGCTCCTATGATGGACCAATTGGTCAACGACTGGGCTATTATGGTTTTGATTTTGTTCCCATTCTTTGACCAGTGGTTTGACATTGAGGACCACGTAAAAAATATACATTGTTCCTGTGATTGACCAGCTTTTTTTAAAATACGTTTTTTGTACGTTTAAGAATAAATAGGTATGAATATAATTATAATTTACTTAATTCAAAAATTTCAATTTTTGTTATAATTATTCAATTTCGTGAGAGATACATTTACTGCACTCTCAATGTATATTACTGTTCATAACTCCGAAGATCCTCATCAGACCCTCAACATTTTTTATGGTTTCACCTCGAGGGTATCCTCTTTCGAACTAAAATCGGCTTACTATTGAGGTAATAATCGGTGAACAGACATTAAAAAAATACATTTCTGTTCATAATTTTGAAGATCCTCATCAGGTCCTCAAATGGTTTTTATGGGACCACATCGGGAGTATTCCCTTTCAAACAAAAAAAAAATACAATAGGTACCTACTAGAGATGATCAAATATCTTCCTTTGATCTAATTTAATTTCGTTAGAATTATTTTTATCTTTTGATTTGAATTATACGTAAAAAGCAGTTTTTTTAATTGTTTCTTCTGTATATAGCAAGGTAATTATATTATTCCACTCATATAACCTGTTATAATGATCCAACTCTCATGGGTAGACCTTTTAGACTGTTTTTTAAAAATGGTTTACCTCTGGTACAAAACTTTTCAACTACTGGAGCTGGCTGGTCAATCTAGGGTACATTCCAGTTTTTGGACTTAAATGTGAAAAAATAAATAGAAAAAAAAAGGATTTAAGTGTTCTTATTTTCTAATATTAACTTCAATAAAACAAAGCTTCATATAAAACCTAAACTATCAGCAAATCTTGCACCTAACGTACATAAAAAAATGTTTTGGTGGTAATTTGTCCTTAATTGGTTTGGGACCGGGACAACCACCCTAGTTTTTGCGTAAAAGAGTAAGAAGAAAGAGAAAGAAAGAAAAATCATTTATTCTTGTAGGACCTCAAGGATCACTTAAGTTTCGTTTTACATGCTAGGTGATTCTAATGCCTGTTCCAACGCGATTCCCTACACCAGGGAAAGAATCAGGCAAGAACCTGGTGGTGAGGGCCTAGCTTTTATTTAAAAGCGATCCCGTAACAAACATACATCCATACAATACAAAATTTTACGTGTGTAATATTAGTCGGATATACATAGGTACACATATAACTATTGTGGTAAGAACCCTATCCTATCGAGTCATTAAGAACATTTCATAGAGATAAAAAATATAAAACTTATAAAAAAATAAAGTGGCGTGGCACAAACATACATGATGGGATCGCCAGGTTCTACAAATATTTTTTTTTGCGACTCAGCCGTTAAAACAAAATAACCGAGTGCATGATGTTTTTCACCGTTCACAATGTATACCCACTCACTCACCACGAGCGAAGCCATATACCTACCTACATACAAATAGACAAGTTACATGCTAACGTGAATCATACGTTATAAGTTTTATCTAACAATGAGTGCAATTGTATTCAAAACATGCCATATGCGGCATTCCGAAAACGTAACAGGTCGTAACATAATTAATACATACAGGGTACTTATGTACCTACTTACTAGTTAAGTAAGTACACCTACTAATTAGATACCTATATACTTACATCAACTTTTGTAGACCAAGTAGGTAGTTTTTGTATGGACGTAGAGCCAAATTTTGCATGAAAACTTATTTGTAGCTTTTGTCGTAGAAAACTACAATTACTATCTAGTAAACTGTCTGTGCGCCTATGAAGTTTAGGTTTTCCGACTCATTAGTTAGAGCGATACAAGCAAATATAGAGATAGTATAATATTGCAAAATATTTTTATGCAATTTGTGTTCCACAGAGTTCCACTGCTGTTGCTCTGGCGATCTCACCCAAAATTAAATACCTATTAATTGTAGGACGAATATCATTCTTAATCATACAGCAATAAGCGTGGAAAACGGTTGGTCGACCGGTGTACTCTACCAACTACGTGTTTTGTTTGTCCAGCTTTTTAAACGGTAAATTCTGCATACATTTCATTAATGAACGAAGTAGCTTTTATAGTGTGGTGATACTTACTTCACTGTATTTTTACTGAAGTACAGTAGAAAGGAAATGTAGCTAACAAGCTGCAGTTTATGGCACTATGGAGTCCATAGTGCCTTGCCTATAAACTATCGTACTGCAGCAACTCCTTTAGCTCACGAACACGAACTACATCTATCTAACCACGCCGTGGTTACCACGGAATGTGATCATAGTTACTAGGTGCGCTCAAATTCCCGCTTAACTTACGCCACAGCTAAATAACAGTAGGCTGTCCCGCGCAAATGACTCGAGTTCAACGGAACCGAGGAACCAACCAAACTAGTTCTCTGGCGCCCGTCAGCCAGACAGGAGTCGGTCGATACTCGCCTGCGCGAAGACGAATTATCTGCGTCAATTTCACACAAAAACAACCAAATTCTAACACATTCCGCAATGTTTGAGATCGCGCCTAAAATTAGTGTTTTTTTTTAATAAACGCATCAAAGAAGCTAGTGATAAAAGTGACTGAACTGAAACGTGTTTTTGAAAAAGGAATTCTGTTCGGCAAACAGGATTTTTGTGATTCAGACTTTTGATTTCCGAGAAATAGGGTGTATGTTGTCAAGGTAAAAGATGCTGTACTTATAACTAACTTTACTTGGTCAAAGTACCAACGTGAAATCTTATAAGATTCTAACAGATATTGTGGTTTTCTACTCTGCTTGCATGAATGAGTTTTTCTGGCCTAATTAATTTGTACCGGTGCCGGTGGGAGGCTGCGGTGGGACTGCGGAGAACAAGATATGATCATGTTAAAACTTTTATTACTAATTATGTAGTACCTAAGTAGGTACATTTTTCCTTTGTAAAGGTAGAGTTAGGTAAGTACCATCAATATCTTAAAAATGGGCTTACCTAAGTACCTACCTACCGATTACCCGGTGTTTACTTAACTAATTTATTTGATGATTTTTTAGGTAAGGACCTAGGTACCTACATCCTGAAAACCAATCTATGTTACCCATCCCTTGGTCGCACCATAACTTGCTTGAGTTGAGAACGACTCTAGATTAATAATAATTTTAAATTATTTTTTTTATCCGATAGCTTAGTTCTTGAGAAGTAGGTTGGTACCTAAGGTATTGACTATTTTTCATCATCATCATCATCATCACTATTGCCATTACTGCGATTGCAACGCGCCGCTAGAGCGCATTTTACGATCTATAGGTAGCTCGGCTGATCCAAGCCGCTGCCAGACGGAAGCGTACCCCAAGACACTGGCAGAACATTCGTTTGTTTACATTTTAATTGTATTTTTTACAGTTAAGTAGGTATGTACCTATGTAAATAATGTAGTAGGTAAGTACCTAGGTACCTAGTTTTTAGTTAATAAATAAATATTTTGTTCCTAGAAAGTGATAAAATCAAATATTTCTTATGCCCATATTCTTCGAAGCCCGTGGACAATGTATTCATTGATTATTCAATGTGTGGGAGTGATCTGCTCTCCCAGCGAAGAAATTAAACGGAGTCGTCTGCGTAGAACACTATTTAATTGAGTAGGTAAAACACAATAACAACAAGAGTAATGAAGGCAGAAACCCAGAGTAAATATGTTCTGTGGCAGAAACAGTGGGAAAGAATATTAGAGCATTGCAAATAGAACCCAGTTCCAGTTCAAACTTGTGCGTGACAGTAAAAGTAAGAATGAATGGTTGGTAATGGCGGCTTGTCAAATCTGACTAGTGATGTCACCGCATTAGTGATGTGACACGATAGTGTCGCCACACCACCCCCCTACGGAGAACATAAAATACACCAACGACAAAAGAAACAACAATTACCTTGGTATACACTTAAAAGAAAAAAAAGAAAAAAATAATAATAATAATAATGTTACACATAAAATCAATCCAAATTCTTAAATCTAACACGTCTACCTGAGCGTGTGGTATAAGGTTGCCTTTCTGGCAGAGGGGATTGCTCGACTTGGGCTGGCTCTTTTGAAACTAATGGCTGAGCGGGCAATTTGCTTGAAGCATTTTGTCGAGTATTCGGAGCAGGCAGAGCAGGCTGAGGCGTCGGAGCTGTTAGAGACGGCTGCTTGTTCGAAAAGTCAATGAAAGCTGGTTTGAGCCTATCGACACTGACGACAACGCTGTTGCCTTTTACCATGATGGTAAACGTCTTTCCATCGCGAGAGCGCTCTAAAACCTTGAAAGGGCCAGTATACGGCGGTTGTAATGCCCGTCGAATAGTGTCATCTCTCAGGAACACGTGCGAAGCAGTTGACAAATCCTTAAAAATAAATGTAGGGGACTCACCGTGTCGCGTAGCTGGTAATGGTCGCACCGTCGACATTTTGTGCCGCAGCTGCACGACAAAATCGGCAGGATTTTCGAAACTCTCAGATGCTACAGGAGGAGCTAGCATTTCTCCAGGGAGCCTCAGAGGCTCGCCGTAGAGAAATTCCGCAGCTGTTGCTTCCAGATCCTCTTTAAAAACGGACCGCATACCTAAAAGGACGATTGGAAGCGATCTTACCCATGAGTCATTGTGGCACATTAAAGCTGCCTTAAGCTGCCGATGAACCCGCTCAATCATCCCATTCGCGCAGGGGTGGTATGAAGTGGTTCTTATGCGTTTGGTGGCAAATTGGTGCAATAATCTATTAAAAAGATCGGACTCAAACTGTGAGCCCTGGTCCGTAGTAATAACCGACGGTACACCGAAGCGAGAGATCCATTCTCTCGTAAAAGTCTCGGCTACCTCCTCCGCAGTGATAGATCGCATGGGCCAAACTTCGGGCCACCTAGACACTCTGTCTATCGCCGTCAGACAATATCGGTATTCGTTACAGACAGGCAAGGGCCCAATGATATCGATGTGGACATGCATAAAACGCCCAGAGGGTAAATCAAACCTACCAGTAGGTGCGGAATTGTGTCTTGACACCTTGCTTCGTTGACATGCTTCACAAGATCGAGCCCAAGCTCGGCAGTCTTTTCTCACAGAGGGCCAGACAAAACGCTCCACAACAAGACGCGTAGAAGCTTGAGCGCCGGGATGACTTAAATTGTGCAATTTATCGAATGCGGCACGGCGAAAGGAAGGGGTCAAATAGAGACGCGGCTTGCCAGTAGAAATGTCACAGAAAACAGGAGTGTCGGTTCCAGTTGGGCAGATCTTGGTCAGCTTTAAACTGGAACCATCTTGCAGAAGACGAGCAAGTTCCTGATCAGAGGCTTGTGAGTGAGCGAGAGCTTTATAATCCTGTTCTAGAGATATGGCGTCAATATCGATGCGCGACATAGCGTCAGCCACAACATTATCCTCACCCTTAATGTATTGAATGTCTGTGGTAAATTGACTGATAAAAGATAGCTGGTTAAGTTGCGGTGGTGGAAGTTTGTCGCGTCGCTGTGAAAAGGCATATAGAAGAGGCTTATGATCAGTAAATATCGTCGCATGCTGGACTTCTAGAATGTGACGAAAATGTTGGACACTCTCGTACACTGCTAGCAATTCTCTGTAGTATGCCGGCCACTGCGCCTGTTGAGGGGTTAACTTCTTGCTAAAAAATGAAAGAGGGAACCATTTTCCATTTACCTGTTGGTGTAGACAGGAGCCTATATGAACGCCTGACGCATCCGTAAACAAACCAAGATTGGCGTTGTTGACTGGATGTTGCAATAAGGTGGCGTTGGAAAGGCTCTTCTTGCAATTTTCAAAAATTTTTAGCAGCTCGGGTGACCATGGAAATGGTTTAGCACCCTTACTGTTAGTTGCAACCAATGCCTCAATCAATGGCGCCTGAAACTGTGCCGCACGAGGTACAAAACGACGATAATAATTCAGCATGCCGAGGAATCGGCGCATGCCTTGTACAGTGGCAGGTGGTGGAAAATCTAACAGAGTTTGAATGCGCTCTTGAGGAGGTCGAGTACCTTCGCTGCTTATGTGATAGCCTAAGAATACGACCTCACTGACACCTAAGACGCATTTAGATGGATTTATCACCACTCCGTAATCGTGAAGGCGTTTGAAAAGAATGCGCAAGTGTTGAAGGTGAGTTGATTCGTCTTCTGAAAAAACGAGAATGTCGTCTACGTATGGAAAACAAAATTCAAGACCCCGTGTGACCTCGTCGATAAAACGCTGGAAGGTTTGGCCGGCGTTCCTCAAACCGAAGGTCATGTAGGGAAATTCAAAGAGGCCAAACGGAGTCACGATAGAGGTTTTGGCAATATCCTCTTCAAAAACTGGGATTTGATGATATGCCTTAACAAGGTCCAAGGTGCTGAATACTGTGGCGCCAGCTAGATTGTGGGTAAAGTCGTTGATATGTCGCACAGGGTATCTGTCTGGAACAGTCCTGGCGTTCAATGCGCGGTAGTCTCCACAAGGACGCCATGTGTTATCCTTTTTGATGGTCATATGTAACGGAGAAGACCATGCGCTTTTAGATGGCCGTGCTGTTCCACATCTTACCATTTCCTCAAATTCCTTTTTAGCCGCAATGAGTTTCTGTGGCGCTAGGCGACGAGGACGGCAGGAGACTGGAGGTCCCTCTGTGGTCTTAATATAATGCACAGTGTCATGTTTGATAACTCTCGGAAGTCCAGGTGGTCGAGCAATATCTGGGAATTCAGATAAAAGTTTCGTGAAAATAGAGTTTCCTGAAACTACTGCTCGTATACTGGGCTGATCAATTACGGCCGTAGAAGCAGTGGATGTCAGTCCAGTAGTGCCGTCGACTAGTTTAGTATTGCGGCAGTCAGGTAAAAGGTGATAAAATGCCAAAAAATCAGAGCCAATAATGGCTGTGCTGACATCGGCTATCACAAACTGCCAGGCAAAATCGCGACGCAAACCTAAATTCAAATTAAGGTTAACTGTACCGAAAGTTTGAATACAGCTTCCATTCGCTGCACTGAGGTCATAGTTGGTAGCTTGCCTGCGAGATGGCAACCAACTGTGAGGGTAACAACATAAGTCTGATCCGGTGTCAATGAGAAACCGACGCTTGGTCACTTTATCAGTGACGAACAGACGGCGGCTAGTGCTCTGGCAATCAGTTGCCGCCGCTACTGACTGCTGGTCGAGTTTTCCGACTTCCAGTTGCAGGGGCTGGTACATCTAGTTGCCTTGACCCCCCATTTTCTATGGTACCAACACCGCTTGGAACTACCCGATGACCTGTCTGAAGACACCGAACGGTCGCGTGATGGTCGGCGCTGCTGCCTAGAGAGTGCGGCGACTTGGTTGCTAACCTCTTCCAGCTGTTTAGCTAAAGTGGCTAATGAAAGAGCTGGTGTTGATGAGGTAGAACAGATGGCTGGTGGCGGGGCCAATTCTGTGATCTTGTCCGCTAACTCTGCAACCTTATCTAGATTTAGGTCCGCTTGTGCTGCTAGGATGGCCTGAGCTTGTTGGGGCAAGCGACGCAACCAAAGTTGGCGTATAATATTGTCATCTGAAAGGGCTGATCCAGCAAGTGACCGTAGGTGACGAAGAAATTGGGATGGTTTTCTATCTCCGAGTTCTTCCTCACTTAGCAGTTGTCTTACCCTTTTCTCTTGTGACGTGGATAGGCGCTGTATAAGAATATCCTTTAATTTATTATATTTTCCTTCAGCTGGAGGATTTGTTATTAGATCCTCAACCTCGCCTGCCAATTTTTGATCTAGATGACCGACTACATAATTATATTTAGTTGTGTCCCCAACAATATTGGCAATTTGAAATTGGGCCTCTACCTGAGCAAACCAAATAGCTGGCTTGTCAGCCCAAAATGTAGGCAATTTTACTGCAACTCTACATACCTTTGCCTCAACTTCGTTCTGGCCGAGTCGCTTTTGCAATGCTGCATTTTCAGCCAAAAGTTGCTGTAGTTGTGCCTGAAGTTGCTCATCAGCCATGGTGCAACACTTATTTAACACAAAAGGCAATAATACCACACACCCAAGCAGAGCAACACAATCAACTAATAAGACAACGTTCTGGTAAATATACACGACCAACACCAAATATAAAAATGTTAGGGGAGGCAGGCACACAGGCAATGTAACAAAATATTAAAAATAACAAAACCTTATACAAAACCCAAGTTAAAATAAAAATTAAGTTTTGTAAATATTATGCGGTTAATTACTATCAACAGAAATTAATTTTTTAACTACTAAACCAGTAGAAATTACTTGGCAATGCACTATATAGTTTTTTTACTTATCTAGGACATCAAAAATTAAATAGATATGATATCCAACACCAAAATTTACAAATCTCAATGTTATGTACAGTAGTGTCTAAACATGAAATAATTCATCCAAATATTACTATCCGTAGTTTCAATATGTTAGTGTTAGTAAACTATAAGTACTAGATTTAGACTTGGATTATAAAAATAAGTTTTCTGTCTAATAATAATGTGCAAAAACTTGCGTGCAAAGTCCTTAGCTGCAACCAAACTCCAAGCAAACAGGAACACACCGTCTCTTTATGGAAAGTTTAGTAGATAATAGGTTTGGAAAAGTTGTTATGTTTTTACACTGAGGGATTTTACACTGCAAGCACAACACACAAACAGGCAGGATGCAATCCGGAAACATGCAACGCAAAGCAACTGTTGACACGGTTCAACTAGGCCTGCGCAACTGCACGATGAATACGGACGACGCTTCCTCGTAGATCGAAGATTGACCAGGGTTGGAAAACCATGTAGGTATGTCGAAATGTAGGATCAGCAGGTCGCCGCCGTGCATGCATGCGTCGTCGTCGTCTTTTCAATTTACCGGCGTTTTCACCAAGGATGTTGCCGGCGGAATGTCACAAAGCCGGTTAGGTATAGAACTCCTGCGCTGCTGCTATACAGTGTGGTTGTCGTGTTGGTAGCCTAACAACCGGCACACTTGTTATTCATTCAAACGTCGAAAAGGTCACCAATGTGGGAGTGATCTGCTCTCCCAGCGAAGAAATTAAACGGAGTCGTCTGCGTAGAACACTATTTAATTGAGTAGGTAAAACACAATAACAACAAGAGTAATGAAGGCAGAAACCCAGAGTAAATATGTTCTGTGGCAGAAACAGTGGGAAAGAATATTAGAGCATTGCAAATAGAACCCAGTTCCAGTTCAAACTTGTGCGTGACAGTAAAAGTAAGAATGAATGGTTGGTAATGGCGGCTTGTCAAATCTGACTAGTGATGTCACCGCATTAGTGATGTGACACGATAGTGTCGCCACAAATGCACGCGGCTCGGACATCTCGAACGCGATGCCGATGGTGCCTATTCAATGGTGACAATAGTGGCAATTCTGAGTGTCGCAAAAGCTAAACTAAACTAACTAAAATTGTTGCCGTCCCTTTCATAGCGATGGGAATAAAAAGGATGGCAATAATTTTAGTTAGGTTAGTTTAGCTTCTGCGACACTCCGAATTGCCCCCAGTGAGCATCTAATTTAAGCTCATCTTCTGACATTTTTTTGTCATCCTGTTTTATCTTATGTTTATTTCCGGTACCTATGTATGAGGCACGCACTTCATGGCACAAACATAAAACTTGTGAAGAGTGATTATCCACCTAGTTACATAGAAGTTTTAAATGTGTTTCTGTGTTTTATTGTTCGAAAGATGTCTTATTATGTAGATAGATACTTATTAATCCTTCCCATTTCATAGGCAGAATACCTACAAAATAAAAAATAAGTTAGATTATACCTGCCAAAACACTAGTCCGAATCTTACTAACAAAAACTTAGACGGTTAGACCTCATTCGAAAGGAATTCCAAGAACATTATTGGCATGTCAAATAATAAACTTTGTTCCAGGGAGCTTTGATTTAAAATCACATTAACCTTTTAAGTATATAGTATTAATTGTGTGCACATCACTTCTTTTCTTTGTTGTTGTTTGTATAATGAGTGTGCAATAAGTTTGCATAAATATATTGCGAAACAACAGCAAGAATATTTATTCGTTTCAATTTGTAAATGGCGCGGACGAATGGGTAGTTTGAAGTTTGAATATCTGCTGCTTTTCCCCAAAGAAAAATACCATAAGTCATCACGCTATGGAAGTAACTGAAATAGACTAACTTAGCTGTTCCTTTATTTCTCAAGACAAAGCTAGTCGGTCAGATACCTAATAGGTAAATAAAATAAATATAGATGTGATACTCATTTAACTTACAAATAGTATGCAAATGAACGTCTCTTACGGCATGGTTCGTTGATAGACCTCGGTCAAGTTTAATGACCTATAATGCACCGGTATGCGACAAGTATGTAAGTAGGTAAGTAGGTATCTGTTTAAGTACGTTGAACAAAGAAATTTTCACAAACTGTACATTCAGTTTTTTTAAATTCCTTTGTTTAACGTAGGTAATAATAAAATAAAATCGGCGGTGGCGCTAGTTTCACCCATAGAGGCACCACCATTAGAGGCAGGTAGGTGTGATTTACCTAATAATTTTGTACCTAGATATATAATGTAGGTACCTATATATGTTGCCAGCCCTTTTTGTGTGGTCGACCACACCTTAAACAACTGCGGTCGCGTGGCTAATCTAATCTGGTCGTATGTGGGTCATTTCACAATTAATCGCAGTTTCAATCTAGCTAATAAGCATAGGTACCTTTACCCTACGCTATGGGCTCATCATCATCATCCACAACTCGATTTTTTCTCTCTGCTGGGCATACTTAGGCCTCCCTAAGTTAATATAAAATAAATTAAAAATTAATACTTATAAATTATTAAATTATTAATATTTTCTCTTATTTTTTTTTCTTAATATTGAATTTTAATACAACCGCCATCCACTACGGTCTTGTGCCAGCATCCATTGACGCCCTGCGACGTTGACTATGTCGTCGACCCACCTCGCCACCGGTCCACATTATTTATTCCCGATGTCCACCACTATTTTGACCACTACTGGGGGGCAGCGAAACAACTTTAAAAATACCTATTCTAGTTGTCCACCTTTGGGGGACAGCATCACAACTTTCTAGCTAGAAGATTTCCATTCGCCACCACAGGTGGGAAGCGACATGGCAGGAGTTGCGCCCCTGATTTGCTTGACCACCATTGTTTTTCTTTATTTTCAAAAGAAATAAAATTACATAAAGACGCTTTGCCAATTTCTAGGTAATTTCGTAGAGTATTGGATACAGTTGATTTACTGGCACGGACCGTTGTTATTTTATCGTTCGTAAACAAACCATTAGGGTTTATGTTTGGAGCATTGTAATTTTCTCAATGAGACATTCTTGCTAAGGTGCCAAGAGAGACGTCCAAAATGCAGGTAGGTACCTAATAAAAGAAAGATAAAAAAATATCTTTTTAAAAAACTGATGGCTCAACTCTCACCACTCACGCACGGTACTGAAAGGATGGTATTATACCTACTTATCCCTTCATACACATCCGCCATCTTAAATACCTTGAGTAGGTACAAGTAGGAAGGTACTCATAGGTATATTTATGAACTGAAGATTCACGGTTCAATTGCGGCTTCGTTCCAGCTCATCGGAGACGGACCTTTCTCCGCGAGCATTGGATTAGAACCATCTTACGGCTCTGTCCATCTACGACCATGATTCATTGGTGAGGGGAAGACGTTGCCCTTTAATACAACCACATCATCAAGATAAAGAATATTTATAACCACTAGGTTATCCTGCACGACTTCTCATCCACGGACGATTTTAGACCCCGAAGTTCTGCTCTAGTCCAAATAGCCTCAACCTGTAACTCGACTGAGTAAGTTCTAAGTTTGTTTAAATAAAAACTGTGAAGGAGCTTTAGAGTGGTTTTTTGTTGAAAAAATCCCCATTTACCTATGAACGATCTTATTTACATGCTTTCTGAATCTTATGGGCCAAACCCTAGCGACAGCGACTGAATGAGCTCCCAATGTCGATATTTTTACTATATTAGGTAAGCTTTTGTTAGCGGGATGACCTCACCACCTTCGGGATGGTGGAATTTGGCTCTTGATTTTAAATAAATAAATAAATATCCTTGGACATTCCACACGGCGCGTCATCTAGTCCGCTAAGCAACTCAATGCTTGTGTTATTGTAACCAGTTAACTGATATACTACATAGGTAGGTAGGTACATAATATTTTTTTTAAATACATATACTATAGATAGAATAACATCCAGACCCGGAACAAATATCTGTAGAAGATACACACATTTGTCCCGTGGCGGGGACCGAACCCGCAACCTCAAATTTTATCATTAGTTCAGCACACATTTGTGAATATTGCAAGTTAAATAAAAGTATAGAAACTATTTTCGTTAGTGTGCATTTAATAGTTTTCTTAACAGTTTTTATTGCTATTAATAAAGGCATGTGTCGCTAGACGGACGTAATCAATTAGGTAGGTAAGTACTTATACACTTTAATGACTTTCAGTTCACAGAAGTTCGCACGACTTTCTGCGAAAGTGCACTGCGTCTCATCATTCTTTGTTGTGCTAATTAGAAAATTGCCGATGTGACAGTGCAGACAGACATGCAATACAAACGCAATCACATTTTATGATGCTATTTTATTTATAGCCTTATAAAACCAAAGACAAAATTACCTAAGTCTTTTATTTAGATGAAAACATTATCGGCTTTGTACTTTGTTTTTTATAATTTTTTTTGTGGTAATGAAGATCATAGTAAAAAAATTACTAAGAGCAAAAATAAGTTTTTGCGCATTATTTAATGTAGGTATGCCTACATAGCATATTTTCGCTAGAAATTATTTAAATAACCGTACCTCCACTGTATAAATTAGCAACACACTTATTATTGTGTCAACAATGCTGCCTAACTCTTGCTCCAACTTAAACATTGCTCATTCTTCCAAAGAATTAATTAGGAGGAGGATTCTTCTTCAAGGATAAGGAAAGGAAACTAATTCATCAAATTATATCACTTTAAGTAAGTAAGTTCGTATGAGGAAGTGGCCAACTCTGGTGACGGAGTTTTTAGGCCGCCTTTTCTACTTTTATTCAGTATTATATCTGTCATCTGGTTACCATAACACAAGCATTAAATTGCTTAGCTTGGGACTAGATGACGCCGTGTAAAATGTCCAAGGATATTTTGTTATTTATTTAAATAATTCTTACATTCCAGGGGATCAAAATGCGAGAGAGCTTGCGCCGGCTAGCCTCCGACGAGGCGATGGAGAGGAACGCCGGCGGCAACAGGAAAGTGCGCGTAGAGCTGCTGGATGGAGATCATGTCACCATAGACCTGGACGTAAGTAAACACATTAGACCTGGGATGGAAGTAACTTAGACTGATTATATGATATCAATTCAAATCACCTCTCGAAGCGCTCGTGGCGAAGCTTGCTTAGACGTTCTTGATAGGTCGTTCTGAGCGGTCACAACTTGGAAGGTTGTCAATCATATAAGACCTGGGTTTGACGAGGTGATTTTCGACCTGTAACAATAATACAAAGGCTACATTTTATCCAAGAGTAGGCTAGTTATTAGTTACAAAGGCAGGCACCCAAGTCTTTTGGCCTTAATTAACTCCTCTAAAACGCCTTGTAGCCACCATCAATCAACCTATTCGTTGTTATTATTTATTTAGCTAATGCAATCTGCCAAGACTTGGACGTCTGTCCGTAAAGTGTGTTGTTTATGGGAACCACTCACGGCAGCTATTTTAGATCAAGGTGCTTAGAGCCAGGTTTCTAAAACGGCGACAGCCATGATGAAGGACGTAATACCTACTATAGTGTATAGTACAGTAGGTAGGTACTGTGCATTTAATTTCGTGTCATTGTTTTTCGTATATTTTTTCCATGGACTCTATGTTTGAATAAAAGGGACATCCCATTTTATGCATTTTCGTAAATTTTCATGAGTTTCAATTAATCGGAAAAGAATGTACCTAATTAAAATTTTTTAGAGGAATGACTTCTTCGATATTACAATGATTCAAATGATGTTACGGCAGCGTTTTAACCTGTCGAGTAACGGTTTCAAACTGTCAAAAAAAGTGCTTGCACGCACGACGAATACCGGAATCTGTGAGTCCGCGGATTTGCGATTACCTAAAACTTAAAAAGTCATAGAAAAAAAAACTAGACCACTTACCTAGCTTGTTTATGTAAAAGGTATTATAATTATGGATATTGTTTCTATGCTCTAAGCACAAAAACAAAGGCCTAACATGCTGTCATGATTTTATTTTTACCACCTAAGTCGCGCACACGCAATTTGCGCGGCACTGCATACAACTATGAACCTAAGCACCATAACAATAAAGCTCAAAAAAAAAATGGCGTCTGAACGGGCGTGGTTACGTAAACAATAATGGTCACTGGTATTGAATTCTTCCTTGTTTTTCCATTGAAAACATGTTTAGACTTGTATAAATAGTTACTATGTACACATTTACATAACTTTTCACTGATCTTTCACAACAGTTGCTAGTAAAACACTCAAAATAGTTGAATTTAGGTTGCCGACTTTCAAGACTTGAAAAACCTATTTTTATAATGAATTTCGAAAATCTAACGTGATCGATAGCAGCACAATGAACTAAATAAGAGAATTAGCACACATTTTGTAATAAAAGTAGACACTTACCAATATAAAACACAATTTGCACAAATGAAAACACTCCCGTCCGTTGCTTGCTTTCATTGGTAATGAATGGGTTGGATTTTATTTTTTATGAAGCTACTTCGTTTTTGCAATGTTGGCATCATTGACAAATATATCTAGCTTGGCTCTGAAATCAACATGTCCAAACAACAGACAACTCTATCTAGGTCGAAATACGGTTTCAAGTGGCCTGGGTGAGCAACGACCCCGGGGTCGTTCCGCCGGTCAACTGAATTTTGTGTTTTTATACCTAACGACCCCGGGGTCGTTCCGCCGGTTGACAGTGACGCCCGTAGGCTAAGGTGCGCCCGAAATAGTTTGTTCGTGATTCTGCGGAATGATAATAGACTCACCTTTCTGTACAAATTCAAAGAATCAAGCTCTCTAACCTAAAAGACGACGTAAGTATACCGTCTAATTAAAATATGGTAGGTATACCTACTTAATATCAATTTTATTAATCTAATCCATACAAACATGATTATAATAATTAGTTATTTAAGATCGAACAATATATAAACGATTATAAGAATCATAAAAGGAAAAGAAGGAAGACGAGGAAGGGGAAGACAGGGGAAGACCGAGAATTAACATACCTATGTCAGATCAAAGAGAAGGTCGCTGTCGGGTAAGTATCAAGAAGTAAAAGAGATCGCATTGGAAAGAAGGAATTACGGAGGAAATTGCATCATTACACCGACAAGATTTATATTTAAAGGAAGAATCAACTTAAAATAATCTTTTTGAATTAATTAGACACAGCTCTTTGCTAGCTTTTAATTAATACCCTTTAGGTGATTTTTTTCATAATAAGGATGGTTTTAATTCCAGCGTAAGTCCCGAGGATGTGATCTCCTGGACGCAGTATGTGGACACCTGGAGGTGCTGGAGCGAGACTACTTCGGCCTGCTGCACACGCAGCGCGGAGACTGTCGCGTCTGGGTGGACCTTAACAAACGACTCTCCAAGACCTTTAGAAGTAAGACTAATAGCTTCTAAGCATGATGGATCAGGGAAGAACAAGGCAAAAGTCACGATCCCTAAAGGTAAAAACCTTGCACATACGTGAATGTTTTGTTTTTGCATCCAAGGGTCAACGTCAAAACCCTTATTATTATTTATTTAAAGCCTATTGTGTGTGTTCCACTGCAGGGCAATGCATGGTTTTGCTATGTTTTAACACAGATAAAAAAATACGTTTTAAAAAGTTGCAATGGTGCCCCGCCTGCGCCTTGTCCGCGCCCCATCTGAGCCCCGTCCTCATCTTACGTCTTTTCTGTGTGAAAGAAAGAAAGAAAGAAAAATCATTTATTCTTGTAGGACCTCAAGGATCACTTAAGTTTCGTTTTGCATGCTAGGTGATTTTAATGCCTGTGTCCAGCGCCTAAAGCATCTCACGATGATATCCTTGCAGATGAGCCATGGGACGTGAAGTTCGCCGTGAAGTTCTACCCGCCGGAGCCGTCAGACCTGACTGATGACACGTCGCGGTACCAGGTCGGGCTGGCTGTGAGGAGGGACCTCATAGAAGGTAACAGCTGAGCGCTTCCGTGCGTTGGAGAACACTTTAAATTGTCGGTCCCGGTTTTCAAGTTAAGGCGGCTTAAAAACATCGCAACCAGAGTTGGCCACTTGCTCGGAGGTTGCGGGTTCGATTTCCACCACGAGACAAATGTTTGCAAATTCTGCAGATATTTGTCCCGGGTCTGGATGTTTTTCTATCTAAGTAAAAAATGTCATCTAAGTAGTACGTTGTATATCAGTCATCTGGTTACCGTAACACAAGCATTAAGTTGCTTAGCTTGGGACTAGATAACACTGTGTGGTGTGTGGAATGTCCAAGGATATTCATGCGTATTTTTAAAACAAATGTCTATGTCTCAGGTCGTTTAGTCTGCTCTGGCATCACCTACGCTCTCCTAGCCTCCTACGTCCTGCAAGCCGAGCTGGGTGACCACTGTGACAGCCACATGAGCCCCTCGCTTCTCTCGCAGCATAGAGCCGTGCCGCTCTCTGCGCTCACTCCCGACCTGGAGGCTAAGGTTGAGGAGCTGTATAGGAAACACAAGTAAGTGGATTGGTTTCATAAAATTCAGTAAGGAACTTACTGAATTTTATAATTAAACTAACCTTACCTACACTTAGGTACTTACAGGCTATTTTCTTATGGAATCAAGCTTGCTTTGCACCTAACTCAAGTTGGTTTTATCAAGAGATTTTATTGTCAGGTCTATCATTGAATATTATCCTCGATACCGAGTAAAGTACATCTTATGTATGAGAATCAAGTGCAGCGCCGGTAACTTGCATGTTTCATACATTTGAGATACTTGACCCGGTAGCGAGGATAGCAGCTAACTATGTATAGGTACCACTTGAAAACTGATGATGCACCCACAGTTCGCGTGACTTTATAACGCTTGCGTTCGAGTGTTTTATTGTTATGGAGATTTTTGTTACACAATACATATTTATACATAGGTGCCTAGTTGGAAGACTTCGATTCTATTTTTAAAACAAGATCAAATTGCTGAATTTAAATAATATTGTGTATTTCAGAGGCCAGATGCCAGCAGAAGCGGAGCTGAACTACTTGGAGAACGCGAAGCGACTGGCGCTGTATGGCGCAGAACTACACGCAGCACTAGACAGTGATGACGTGCCAATAGCACTGGCTGTCTGCGCTAGCGCCGTCTCTGTATACCGCGACGGGTAAGAGCGAGACACCTGTATTTTCACCTTTAGGTCCATGATTTTCACACTCTCTCAAATTCGAGACTCGCTTTTGTTTTCACCTCATTATGCGTGTGTTAAAAGAACCAAAAGGTCCAATTACCTATATCTGTACAAACCAAATTTATTATGAACACCCAACACAGGGTACCTACATGCATAATTATTGGTCAAATAATTAAATCTAGTTTTCCAGGGTATTAAAAAGACAACTTAATTATATTTATAGCGCGCGTTTAAAACGCTTTATTCCTATACTAACGCTAATCGAATTCATATTATTATAGAGGCGAAGATGTTTAGTTAGACATCTTCAAAGTAGGTTCCAAGTCGTAAAATGAGACAGGCGTAGTACCTAATTATAAAAGTAGGTTAGGTAGGTACACAATACGACACAGATAAAATCCTTTAAAGGTCGCGCCACGTAAAAAGAGCGCTGGCTGTCAAACTGCTCCGAGGTCGATGATTGGTGGAGAGGTGTTGCGGCGCACTTCATACCATTGATTTAGCGAGTGCTATTGGTTCGTCAGCGAGTGAACACAGGCGCAAACATACCCCCGCTACTTCCCCGACCAAGCTCTTTTTACGTGGCGCGACCTATACCAACACAGACCAAAGGGAATCCTTGATTTTAAAGCAATCAATCTCTTTTTCAGGTTACTAATGAACCGGTTTCCTTGGGCGAAAATAACGAAGATCTGCTACAACAAGCGCGCCTTCACTCTCAAACTGCGCGCGAGCGAGTTCGACGAGTTTGAGACGCATCTCAGCTTCAAACTACCCTCAACAACAGCCTGCAAGAAACTGTGGCGCGGGACTGTGGAGCATCACATGTTCTTTAGGTAATTAATAGTAGAAAGAGAGAGAAAAAAACAAGTTAAAAAAGCAAGCCGTGTTGGTCAAGTGGATTAGGTAGTACTTCGATCTTACTTTCGATCCGGCCGTGGGTTCGAATCAGGCCGTGCATGAATGGACTTTAAACATCGAAAAATTTATATGCGATTTAACACGATATTTTAACGGTGAAGGAAAACATCGTGAGGAAACCAGTTAGCTCTCTAATAGCGATGGGCTTGCAACCTGTTACGTATGGAAAGTTAACTTCCGCAAGATGTGGTGGGCATGTACCAAATATGTATTTGGACATACTTACCTCTGACTACTCCCTTAGACATCTTCATCAAAAAATTTGAAAATCTGAAAGAAAATGGCTACCGCTCCCCGGGATGCAGTCGTGATCATATTTCATTTTCATTTCATTTCAAAGAGAGAGAATTCGATTAGAGGAAGGCGGCCATATCCGCAGGAAATACAATGGTCAATACGTGTGGGGCTGGCTAGCGATTCCTAGCGTTTCCTCACGATGTTTTCCTCCATCGTTAACGGTTTGTATTAGGTAAAGACGCGCAACATAATTTATAGCGAAAAAACAGTTTTTATTTAATTGCAAGTTAATTAAACAACCATCGAAAAATTTAAAGATAACGACAGAAATAATACTAGGTTTTTTTGACATTTCCTCACGATGTTTACCTCCATCGTTAGCGGTCTCTGTGTGTGTAGCTGATCAGCTGGATTCGAAGTCTGGACCGTGGCCGTAGATAGCTGATCATGTCTGTGTGTGTGTAATAAAAAAAAACTCAGGCCTTTACATCTTTACTAGATGATTTATACCTACAGAGTCAGGAGGCAAGCTTTGCCTACACTTAACGGGACACTGTAGTGCCTGGGACATTGTTGCGATGGAATAGGCTTGTGTGTAATTAGGTAGGTAGTCTAAAAACGAACGTTTTCTTCCAGACGTGAATCTCCAGTTAAAGTGGACCGCATAGTAGGTTTCCCCCGACTCGGCTCCCGCCGCCTCTCCTGCCGCCGCACGCTGCGCCAGCTTCGAGCGGAGCCCCCCGCGTCCCCCGCGACCCCCGCGACCCGGGGGGCCTGACCCCCCGCGCTGCCGCTAGAGGGGTATAGTTACGATGTGCTGACACTTATGTACGGAGAAATATATGTCACTAATTAGATAAAAGACCTTTACATTTTTGATTTTTGATATATGGACCGTCTTCACGAGCGTGAGAATCGCGACGATATTATCGTCACGCCACGTAAAAAGAGCGCTGGCTGTCAAACTGCGCAGTGGTCGATGATTGGTGGAGAGGTGTTGCGGCGCACTTCATACCATTGATTTAGCGAGTGCTATTGGTTCGTCAGCGAGTGAACACAGGCGCAAACATACCCCCGCTACTTCCCTTCCACGCTATTTTTACGTGGCGCGACCTATATTTCTATACACTCTCTACGAACGTGTCTCCACTGCGGTTTCATCGCGACGATACTGCGAGTGACATAACCAAGCAAATTTAATTCTTATGATAATCACATTACCGTTTAAATTACCCGATGATTGAAGGAGGTAATCGTCGAGAAATACTCGCCGTGGAGACGGTCCCTAGACCCTGGGCACGCTACGTTTTTCGAAAACGTAGTTACGCGCGTTTGTATGGAACGTTGCTTAACTTCGACGAAGTGTAGTTGTAAAATCGACTAAGTACGCCTGAAACGCACGTGTAAAAGACCCCTAATTTAACCTAAGTGCCATTATTAGTTATTATTATGAATGTAAGTTAAGTATAAAATATGATATGGTACAGCAAAGTTAACTTTAATTGTAAGGTAGATTGGTAGGTATATAATCCTTAAGTTTATGTATCTATCCCTACATTTTGTGATTTTGAAATAAATTTTGAATCTCTTGTCGAACCCTTTCTAGCCGACTTTAAAAAAGGTGGAGATTCTGTTCCCTTGTTTGGGATTTTTTTAATATATTTCTTTGTATGTTTTATTAGTCCATCAATAGTTGACCTATTTTGAAAAATATTTTTTTGCTTGAAAGAACCTAAGTACCCCCGAGGTGGTCCTATTAATAAATGTTGAGGGTCTGATGAGGATCTTGGGAGTTATGAACAGAGATGTACCTCGAGAGTGCAGGAAATTGCTCTTCTAAACTGCTCTTACAAAATTTAAGTCGGTTAAAAGTTTTAATTATAATATTACATTTTGAATTTTGCCATTGTCATTTACACTGCCCTTGTGTTTCAATGAAAATGTACTTTTATAGGTAATATAATTTAGATTTTTCTTGATTTAAGTACCAATTTTTTATTATTTTATTGGTCACTTTCTATTCCTGTATTTATACATATTAACGAAGCCTGTTCAGACCTTCGCGGTATTCGTTGCCGCTGTGGGTAGCGAAAATACCGCGCTGGTATTTTCTATGAAGTTCCGCGGCAGCGAATACCGCGTAGGTCGAAAAGGCCTAATTGATTAATTTCTGAGAGAAAATATGAATAAAATAACATGAAATACCTACTTACAATACTTAATTGATTAATTTTTGATTGATTTGAAAGTGCCAAAGCTAAAACTTTGAAAGTGATTATTTTAAAGCTGCATTAATGTAGGTACCTAATAACATGACTTGACTTAATTAAGCTTAAGTTTCAGGTTAATTAGTGTATTAGAATATTAACCGAAAAGAACTGTATTATTTTTAGGCATTAATAAACTATTTTTGCAAACAAAATTTTTTTTTTGAATTTCCCAAGTTGATAAGTTGATTATAAACAAAGTTGGTAAAACCCGCCAACAAAATATTGGAATTGATAACCTTTGCTGTTTGAGTTGATATTTTTTTAAAAGAAACCCGTCTTCTTAAAAATTCAAATAGGGTAAAATAATACTGCTTACTCGTGTCATCAACATCATCATCATCGTCATCATCCACAGCCCATAGATATCCACTGCTGGGTATAGCCTACCTCCGGTCCTGCGCTTTGCCAACGACAAAAAAAACGAATTTAAAAATTTTTAAAATATCCCGGATTCGGTTACACTATAATAAATCTTATGCAATAAAAATACCTTTAACTTACAGAAAATGTCAGTTGAATTTAGTGTCAGAAGATAACGACGACCTCTGTGGCGCAGTGGGCGAAAGCCTGCCTGAGACGCGGAGGTTGCGGGTTCGATCCCCGCCGCGGGACAAATGTTTGCATGTTCTGCAGATATTTGTTCCGGGTCTGGTTGTTTTTCTATGTATAATATGTATGTACATATTTACAAAAAAAAATGTATCTATGTAGTATATCAGTCATCTGGTTACCATAACACATGGGAGTTGACGCCGTGTGGAATGTCCAAGGATATTTATTTATTTATTTATAAATAATTATAAATACGCGACGCCATGCAGAGTGCACTATTGTTTAACATATTTATTTAAATTTATTATAAATGAAAAATCTTACTAGGTAAAACTTAACAGCTCCGGCAGGATTCGAACCTGCGTAGATACAACCGAGCTGGCTGACCACTAGGCTACGCAGTCTTGTTTGGTGGGCAACAAATGTTCATGCAATGGCCCTTACATCTTTATTAGATGATTTATACAGAGTCAGGAGGCAAGCTTTGCCTACACTTAACGGGACACTGATAAAAATGGATCGTATACCTACTCGTACGATTAAACCAACCTTTATAAATAAATAAATATCCTTGGACATTCCACACAGCGTCATCTAGTCCCAAGCTAAGCAATTTAATGCTTGTGTTATGGTACCCAGATGACTGATATACTACATAGATACATTTTTTTTTGTAAATACATACCTACATAATATTATACATAGAAAACACCCAGACACGAAACAAATATTAGCAGATCATGCAAACATTTGTCCCGCGGCGGGGATCGAACCCGCAACCTCTGCGTCTCAGGCGGGCTTTCGCCCACTGCGCCACAGAGGTCGTCAAATTTGACCTTCCTATTTTACCTTCCTCGTAATAATGTTCGATGCAGGCAGATAATTACATAATAATATACACTCATCAACAAAGTCTAGGGATATTGTATATTTCATCAAATATTCGAAAAACTATGAGGTATTTTCTGAAATAGTTAATGACAAAATTATATGTTATTCAAGGTCTTTAATAAAAAATAAAAAAACAGCGCATGATTGTGTTGTTTTCATTAAAAATGTTATTTTTTTGATCGCCATAGAAAATGAGTATGAAATAAAAACTTATTTTTTTCTTGTAAAACTATAGATTTTGATTTAAATTAATAACTAATTATTAGCAATCACTGTTGCCACCTCTTACATTAATTACACATCGACATCGACTGTTCAAGCTTAAAATTAAACTGCCAATGTCTTGCTGCGGTATAAGGTCCCATGTTCTTTCTAAATGTTCGAAAAATTGTAGTCCCGTCTTCAAATTTGGAGGAAAATCTCTCATAGCTTTTCGCTGTAACATGTCCCAGGCATGCTTGATAAAATTTAGGTCAGGCGACTGTGCCGGCCAACCCAAAACTTGAATTTCGTGGTCTCGGAGCGCGGCCGACACTAGCCGCGCCGTATGGGCAGGAGCATTATCTTGCGTGAGTAGAAACTCCTGGCCCATGTGGATTCTGTGTGGGATAATAACAGGCTCTACTACCTCCTCGTGGTGTTTTTGTGCAATCATGTTGCAATGGACCCAAACGAGCTGGGTTCGTGCGCCAAGACGAATTCCTGCCCACATCATGTTTGTTCCGCTGTCGTATGAGTGGACCTCTTGGGGGTGCCGTAGACGGCTAACTCTTCCTAGAGTTCGCCAAACGCGTGTTCTTCTTGAATCCGTATGAAACCCAAACCGGGACTCATCGGTAAACGGCACCAAAGACCATTGTGCGTCACTCCATGTTAAATGTTCCCGAGCCCACGAAAGCGGCCGACCGCGATTGCCACGTCGCAATGCTGGAACACGTAGCGGTCTTCGAGCATAAAGACCAACTTCATGCAACCTCCTTCGCACGGTTTGGTCGCTTACCAGCAGCTGATGGTCCCCCTGGAGCCTTTGTACTAGTTACATCACTGTGATATTCGGTTGTCTTCTGGCGGTCATTTGCAGAAATCGACCCTGTCTCTGCGTAGTAACACGAAATCTACCCGTGTGCTGTTCAGCAACATCCTCAGTACTGAGATAACGTGACCACAACCTTGCTATCACGTTTTGGTTGGTGTGTACGGCCTCAGCAACGACGCGTTGAATAGCACCATTTTCTAACATGCCCTCGGCTCGTAGCATTTCATTTCGACTCAAATGACGACGTGACATGGCTCTCAAAGCTCAAACGGCTCATTAAATAAAAAAAGAAAAACAATTCGATATCTTTTTCATTAAATAATTTCAATAAAACGATTTTAATTTTCCTTGTCGTAACAAATTACTAACAATTTTGCCGCCGTATTTTGTTTTTTCGTTTGTTTTTTTATTTTTTTAATTAAAAAATATAATAAAATATGTTTCAAAATCTGTACCTATATAAATATTTTATGAAAACTAATAGGATTTTAAAATATAAAGGCGGTAATAATTTATGTTTAAGGTATCCCTAGACTTTGTTGATGTGTGTATATTTGCCTATACTATGTCAAATAATAAGAAATAAGTACCTATACCTACTTACCTAAATGGAAAAAACAATTTGTTGCTGACATAATTGGTTATTTTTGTGATACGTATTAGGAAATATGTAAATAGCTCTATCACATTTTACTAAATCATCGAACTTTTATTACATCATTTGTTTTTCAAATTTGATGAGTCTCTTTCCCAGGTACTCCTTTTTTGAAGTCGATCAAGAAAATTTGCCACAGATATTTGAAGTAAGTGTCTAGGGTTAGTTCGGGTTTGCCTTGTGTCTCCAATTTTATTTTCGTCTTTGTAATGGGCACAGGGAGGGTCCCAGAACCTCTTATAAACGCCCATGATAACTATAAATTATATATTTTACTTTGTATAATACTCTCTAGAGTACTTATTTAAGTATGTAGGTAGGTACCTACCTACATATATTATAAATCTATAAATACCAAATGCAGTGTAGCAAACACAATTCACAATGTAGGTAGGTACCTAATAGGTAATATCTATAAACAGGTATGTGCAATCAACCGCAAAACAATAATGAATCTTCTTGTTTTGAAAGTCATGATGTCATAAACAGGATAATACCTAATCTACATTTATTTATTTATTTTTATTTATATACATAAAGTAACTATTAAATAAATAAATCTTTGGGACATTATACCTACACGGCGTCATCTAGTCCCAAGCTATGCAACTTAATGCTTGTTATGGTAACCAGATGACTAATAGGTATACTACCTATACTTTCACCCACTGCGCCATCCAGAGGAGCCAGAGGTCGAATAATACAATGGTGTCAATTCAGATGTCGCCAAAACAAATTTGACAACACAAAAAATGTTGCCGTCCCTTTCATAACGACAAAAATATAAAGGATGGCATCAGTGCTGTCAAATTTGTTTAGTTTAGTTGTTGTTGTTGCGACATCTGAATTGACACCATTAATAGGTATTTTAGTTAGGTAAGTTCGTATGAGTGACTGAGTTTTTAGGCCGCCTAAAGCCTCCGTTATCGCTAAACGACTTTATAATCCGGGACTCAAACTATTTCTCTATTCTCCCCTGATTATCCCGATAAATTATCGAAAAAAAATATTGATCACTTACTAAAACCATCTAAAACATACTTAATATGAAATTAAAGATTTGAGACTTCAACAAAATCAAGACCTATACTTTTTCTAGAAAAGAATCTGAAAAGTATTTTCTATTCCTAGACCAATTCTTTTCCAAGACTTCTAAGTATTCCTGAAAAAATCATATATGATTGACTGTACGCATACATACATAAGTTAAAGCCTAATAAGGAATGACTAATTTTGATTAATGACTTATTTTAATATGTAATAAAAGAAATTAAAATAATTAATCTTTTTTAAGTAAATTGGTAAATACCATCTATTTAATTTTTTCCTGTGGCTTTATGTATAAAAGTGTGTACATAATATAAAGCATTATCATAGTTTGTGGTCAGTCGGGTCCGATTTTGGATACTTGATCGTTGTCTGCTTAGAGAAAAAAAAGGTACTTAGGTAGGTAGTGGGGGCAATTCGGAGTGTCGCAAAAGCTAAACTAACCTAACTAAAACTATTGCCATCCTTTTTATTCCAGTCGCTATGAAAGGGACGGCAACAATTTTAGTTAGCTTAGTTTAGCTTTTGCGACACTCAGAATTGCCACTAGTAGGTATGTAATTTTGATTAAAACATTTTTGCAAATCTAGTTTAAGCTTTAAAAGCTTAAACTAATAAGTAGAAAAGAGTTTAAATTAATAAGTCTGATATAGATTTTTGGAAAAATTTATTTGCAGATATTTTTGATTATAGTATTAAACCACACTTAGGTATTTCATTTTAATTTTTCGGGTTCGAATCCTGCCGAAGTCGTAAAACTTTTAGTAAGATTTTTCATTTAAAAATTTTCTTTGCATTTTTGACTTTTTATTATTTGATAATAAATGAATAAATGTAAATTGCTAGGTAATTAATATTTTTGAATTTTCTATTCGTTTTCGGCGACAGTTTTTAAATTTTGATTTTATTTTTATTTTTATTTTTTGGTCAACTTTGAAATAACATAGACCCATGGATTATTAAAATTTTTTTAAGTACCAAAGTTAAAAATGTAGTCATTTTTATATTATTTTAAAAATTTTCCACTTGTGACCTACTTATATCGACAGATTATGTCAAAGACGCTCGCGCTCCTAGCGCTGCTGCTAGCGTCCACCGCGCAGCACAGCTAGGGTTCCCCGGAGGCTCGCTCACCAGTCGCGTTATGGGCGGCTTGCCGCTCAATTCCGCGGTGGACGTGGCCAGCGGACTCGGCCGGCTGACAAAGGACACCATCGCGGACGCCAAGCAACCTGTTGATCAGACCATCGCTTTTGTTGGCAGCAGTCAATGTAATACATTTTCATCCTACTAAATATTATTAAGGTGAAAGTTTGTGTGCGTGTAAGTATGTAAGTAGGTAAGTGCGTTAGTTACTCTTTCACGCTCAAACGGCTGGACGTTCCAACACTCCATTGTGAGGATCGATCTTGGATAGTTATTGGACACAAACGGACCATTCTATTCGTAGCCAATGTTAGAACCAAGTTGAAGCCAATGTGTGGTGCCTACATTACACAGCTTTTAGGGTTTTTATTCTTCGGAGGGAACGTTAAATTGTTATTGGTCTAAGAGTCATTAAACCATAGGTAACGAATTATTTTGGATAGAAAAACTATGTTTTACAGCGTAAGCCAACTAGCTCATCAATTATTTCCCAGGTAACAATTTGAAGAGGCTGGTTGGAGTGGAGTACGAGCAGCTCTCCTCCCTGGTCGAACCGGATCTAGACCAGCTGAGCCTCAACATGGATTCCGAGTGAGTATCAGAGAACATGAAAAGATAATTATTTAATAATCAGCTTAGAAATTGGCTTGTAAAATTTATTTACATGCATAGTTGTTCACTATTTGGCCTCTTATGCCTGTTTAGCCTGGTCATTTAACAAGTTCTTAGCCACAGTAGTTTTCTTATCAGTGCCTTATAAACCCTAAGGCAAACTAGGCCGTGCCTAGGGGCACGTATCAAGGGGCCTAGGGCCCTAGAATTTTTAAAGCAAGAAAAACATTTTTTTTATTATTATTTGTAAGTCTTTGTATGCTTTAATTATTTGTAAGACTTTTGCAAAAGAACACACAGAAAAGATGTTAGACGATGCATATCTTATTTTCCTCAGTGGTGTGAAAGCATCCTTCAAGCTGGACTCCGTAGCCACGGCCCTCCCCAACACCCGCGCATACAACCCCGACCAGCCCCTCATCATTTTCATGCACGGCTTCGTGGACGACCCCAACCTCTTTGCCTTCCCCGTCGTCAACGAGGCCTTCCAGACCATTGGTGAGTATTTTATTAATATAATAGCAGCTAAATAAATGTTTTTCTATAATTGGTTAGTGCCATGCGAATCTAGAGCGAGGTCGGCCACGGTGCTCTGCTTCAGAAAGCACCGTGGTGGCTGGGCAGGGAATATGTAAGGATAACGCAACTTGGTTATTATCTAATTTAGCTCAGGATCTGGTGATCTCTTTTTATGTCATCAATAAATAAAAAGTAATATTTACATTAGGTCTCTTTTACATAACTTTAACGGCTACCACAAGTGATATGCTAGGTACCTACCTACTTGCGGTTGTAGCAGTCATTAGATAAGTAGGTATGATCAATTAGGACATAAGCGTGTTTTAATTAACTGTATTTCAATATTAAGACATTACTTAATGAAACATGAGATATAATAGATAGATATAATATTTTTGGCAATCAGAAGCACATTTAATTAAAAAATAAACAATTTATTAACATAAAAATAAATTACTCAAACAATAGGACAGATTTGATCACAAATTAATCCTAGCAACAAAATAACAAGGTAGGTACTTCCCAAATAACAATAAATCACAATGATACAAATTACGCAAAAGGTTACGTCCGAGCAGGGTGATGGTTCGCAGCAGAATGAGAGAGAATGAGAGCCCGTCCCTGGTTTCGTCCGCTTTTATAGTCATCGCTTCAACGCTGGTGGTGGGGGAATGCTAACACGGCCTCTCCTGACACCCTGGCGTCCTCGTCAGGCTCATCGCTTGTGTGAGGGTCGGTACTGGAAGGGATCCCCGGCTGATCTGCCTCCGATCTCGGTGAATGCCCAGGACGAACATAATCATCGTCGGGACAGTCTAACTAAATTATCAGATGTGTCTGAAATGATTTCCAACAGTTTAAAACAAGATCAAATATTGAAAATACGCAACATTAGTCATGTTTAGTTTGTGTTAGGTTTAAGTTAGATCAAGTTATTTACACGTAACATCGGTAAAGTAAGGCAACAACAGAAACGTTTCCATGCAAATAAATAATCAACACTGAGTTCTTACACGGTATAGGCTCATGAGTTAGCATACCACTCAGTGACTATTCGATCTAGGTTCGCTTACCAGAAACCCTTTACATATTACACACCGATTATATATGGCAGAGGCACTTGCATAGAAGCAATATAGGTAGCGTACCGACGACACAGGGCAGAGGCACTTGCATGAAAGCAATATAGGTAGCGTACCGACAACACATGGCAGAGGCACTTGCATAGCAGCAATATAGGTAGCGTACCGACCGACACATATGGCAGAGGCACTTGCATAGCAGCAATATAGGTAGCGTACCGACCGACAACACACATGGCAGAGGCACTTGCATAGCAGCAATATAGGTAGCGTACCGACCGACAACACACATGGCAGAGGCACTTGCATAGCAGCAATATAGGTAGCGTACCGACCGACAACACACATGGCAGAGGCACTTGCATAGCAGCAATATAGGTAGCGTACCGACCGACAACACACATGGCAGAGGCACTTGCATAGCAGCAATATAGGTAGCGTACCGACCGACAACACACATGGCAGAGGCACCTGCATAGCAGCAATATAGGTAGCGTACCGACCGACAACACACATGGCAGAGGCACTTGCATAGCAGCAATATAGGTAGCGTACCAACCGACTCACATGGCAGAGGCACTTGCATAGCAGCAGTATAGGTAGCGTACCGACCGACTCACATGGCAGAGGCACCCACAGTGAGCAGTGACGCAGCGCGCGCAGAGACCCGTGCAGCGCCGCCTCGTCCGCCGGCAACCACGCGCGCCGCACCGGACCCGCCACGCGCAGCGCCTCCACCACGCGCGCTGACGCCGCATCCTCCGACAGCACCGCCACGCCATGGCACCATGAACTGTGCCGCGGCATATGTAGACTTCACATACGACCTGGACATACACATCAGTTTATATCGCTCATGTCATGAGGCATTATCAAAGGCGTTATCAATAGAAATTTCCAACTACCTTTCGAAAAGAAATTTTAAGCGTGTTCTCAAGCAATCTCATCAAAATAGGCTGCAGAATACAATTTGCTTTACCAATGAGAGAGTTCCGGACCTCAATCATTACCAAAACAACGGCAAACTCGCCTGAAGTTATTATTGAAATCAAAAAGGTAGCTAAAAATGTCTAAGATACAAAACACACACGTTGCCACAGTTTTAACGCTCGCACAACTTTATAGGGACCACGCATGCCATGGTCAAGCTTGCCCGTCGACTGGGCGTACCTGATCACGAATACCAGGTCACCTTCCTGAAAAATACAAGGAGGACGTCTGCCTCGTTAACACGAGTATATCCATTGCTTGCTGCCTGATTTTCGTATAACCGTTCGGCCGTCCTTTACACACTATTAGTTCATTATGATCTGGAAAACGTGCTAGACCATTCCTAGTTCATATGTACATAACACCCTCCCTACTAAGCACATCCGTAGGTACCGATTATAATGGGCGCGTTCATACATCGACTTGAACTAACAGAAGATCAACCTCCAACGAAATACCGTCTAACTCAATCGTAAACGTGACGTATGAGTCAACTTGAGTAACCGATTCACCTACCCCTTTAATCTGGCAATCAATCCAATACTGGGATCGAAGTTCGACACATTAATGTTGAGTGCATCCTATAGCTTCTAGTCGCGATAAAACAGTATCAAAAGACTCACAGTTACTCCGTGGTGGTACCGGCAGCGGCGGTATGGAAGTAGTACGTACGCTTCGCGAACGCTCCACGTACCCGGCTGCTAGGTAGGCACTTCAGTATGGCTATCGTCACTGCAGGCCTCGCCGTGACGACGAAGGTACATAGTTCGGTGACTGCGGTAAAATGGCTCACAGGCATGTCGCCCATGCGAGTACCGATGCAGTAGACAGCCACACGAGCGACTGCGCAACCGCTGGCCACGGGAGCGCTGGCGCGGCAAATCATCGCGCAAGTAGCTGCGCTGATCACGTGAGCGCCGATACGGAGAGCGATTACGTGAATAGCTGCGCGAACGCCGGTCACGACAGCGTTGGATGTAGGACTCGCTCAAGCGAGTGGTGCGGGATCGCCGACCACGAGACCTCCTGCCTGTCCCGCGAGCGATCACTCCGCGATCCGGACGAGCGCCGTTGGTGACGTGACCGAGTGCGGCTCGATCTCTTCATCTCTTTACATCACTGTACAACACACGATAACGGTGCACAAACGCACCCTGGTTAAGTAAAAATGTACGAAACAACAAATAAAGAGAAGTTATAGAAGTACCCACACTTGATTATTTTTTTGATAAAAACCTTTTTATACGTTTAGAAAAATGCTAAAATTATCAGGATGATAGTGGACAATGAATCCTTTATCCCACGTCTGATTTTGGCAATCAGAAGCACATTTAATTAAAAAATAAACAATTTATTAACATAAAAATAAATTACTCAAACAATAGGACAGATTTGATCACAAATTAATCCTAGCAACAAAATAACAAGGTAGGTACTTCCCAAATAACAATAAATCACAATGATACAAATTACGCAAAAGGTTACGTCCGAGCAGGGTGATGGTTCGCAGCAGAATGAGAGTCCCTGGTTTCGTCCGCTTTTATAGTCATCGCTTCAACGCTGGTGGTGGGGGAATGCTAACAATATATAATAGAGCCTGTTGGTCGACTTCTGGTACTTCGATATTTGGTCCGAAAGTCATGAATTCGAATACAAAAGTACATCAAAATATTAATCCTTTCAAAAAAATTATTAGCGCAATACCGTGAGGAAACCAGTTTGCATTCTAACAGCGTCGATGGGCTTGCAACCTGTCTCGTATGGAATGTTAACTTCTGAAAAATGTGGGCTCTAACAAACCACTGCTGTGCTGACTGCGCCCTCTGAAATCTTCAAAGTATCTAAAAGGCGGAGACAAACTAGATTCATACTCTACAAAATAGATCACACTAACTCACAATAGAGATGAGTGGAGAAAAGGAAGGGAGGCCTTTGCAGCGTGCGATATAAATATTGAAGGTAAAATTATAGTAAGTAATATTTAGGGTCAATTTTGTATGTTTTCTAGGTAATAACAACGTCCTGGGGCTGGACGCGTCCCCCCTGATCCGGTTCTTCTACCTCCGCGCCAGCACCCTCGTCAGGAACATCGGGCAGAAGCTGGGGGCAAGCTTGGCTGACATGGTGAATGGTAAGCTCTTGCAATTATAGTGAATGCTCGTAGGCCGATGTCTATTCTATTCTATTCTAAGAATAAGAAGAATTACCGCTACGGTCACTGCAACTAACTAAACTTTTTTTTTTTTTTTTTTACGCACCCGTATCCCTAAGACGCTGTACCTAGACTTTCCCTGAGATCTTTAGGCATTCAAGATCTTCTCAAGGTGTCTAAAGGGATAGTCAGATGTAAGTTTGATCTCTAATCATTTTTTGGGACATGCATTTTGCGCTCTCAATCTGCACTGCGCTTGGCAGATTTGTGACTTTGAATTGTTGACTTTTCAAACTCTACCCTCTTTGCAGCTGGCCTAGACCCCAGAGATATCCACCTAGTGGGACACAGTCTTGGCTCCCAGATAGCTGGATTCGCTGGCAAGACCTTCCAAGACCTGACTGGCAAGAAGATTGGAAGGATCACGGGCCTGGACCCCGCTGGACCTTGCTTCACCCATGTTGATGATGAGTTGAGGATCCAGGCGACAGATGCTGAATTTGTGGATGTTATCCATACGGATGGAGGGGTTTATGGACTGAAGGATGCTGTTGGTGAGATCACAGTTTTTCTACATACTTCGAAATGAAAAAAAAGTGAACTGATTATCTTAAACTTGAAGACCTGAATAACTTACTACAGTGTGTTTTAAAGAAACATGTTGATGAATTTTTGTTGATTTTCAATTCCAATACTTGGAAATCTGTGAAGATTCACCAAGTCGACAGTAAGTTAAGATATTTTATGGGAAACTTTACAGATAAATATAGTGTATTCCAATAGTCTCTTGGAAATCTATAAAAAGTTCACCAAATCAAGAATTAACTTATTCTCGACAGATAAGTATAGAGAACTGCGGTATCGTTGTACAATCTCCATAAAAAAACTGTCTCCCAGGTCAAGTAGACTACTTCCCGAACGGAGGAGAGCAGCAGCCTAACTGCTTTCTGCAGTTCTGCTCGCACCTGCGCGTGGTGGAACTGTTCGCGGAGTCGGTGCGGTCTCCTGCCTTGTTCCCGGCCAAACGCTGCAACAGCTGGGAGAAGTTCTTGAACGAACAGTGCTCCGAGGAAACCAGGTCAGTATATTTTACCCTTATATTTTGCGGTCAGAATGTAATTGGTGGTGTTTGGAGGAATCCAGGTCTGTCATTGTATATTGACCCCAAGACTTTAAGGTCGGTTTATACTGGTTCAGCCATTTGCAATTTGAACTCAAGAGACAGTTAATATTCCTAGTGACTGCCAAGAACAAAGCTGAAGAATATCTTGCCTGTTTTTTTGACTTTAGGCTCTATTTCCACCTTCTTCAGCGTTTATTTAGGGGCTAATTTCTGTTTAATTTTTTAGTGTAGGAAGGTACCGTCCTTTAAAAATGTTGGTTTGTTTGCTTGTTTTCCTATTTGTACCTTCCTACCTATATTACCTGTCTTGTGTCCATCTCTGATATAGTTTTTTCTATTGTGTTTGTGTGTGCTGAATAAATGTTTATCTATCTATCTATCTTTCTCCTTCCAGCCTGATGGGTTATGGCAGCAAACCAGGCACAAGCGGCCTCTTCTACCTGCGCACAGCGGAGGCGCCCCCCTTTGCCCTGGGGGCCCCGGGGCTGCGCGCGCATGGAAAGGCTCGAGGGGGGCTCAATGGACTGAGGGGGCTCACTCGGTTCATTAGCTAGGGTTGACAGTTTCATGAGATGAACCACGTACAAATATAAGTTTTCTTAGGATACACCTAATTATGTTGTGCAATTTAAAAAGCTAAGTAGATAGTTAAAAAAAATGTTTTTTTTTATATTTGTTAATTTTTTTGACATCTGAGGCATATCTTACGATATCATAAATACTCGCAACCCTTTTGTAACTGTTGTTATGTTGCTTAATCGCCAAAAAAAATAAAAAGATTGCTTTTAAAATGTTTTTATTTCTTAAATACATACCTACCTACTTATTTGCCTATACTATGCCAAATACATAAGAAATATACCTAAATAAAAAAAGGAATTTGTTGCTGACATACCTACTTAATTGATTATTTTGTGATACGTTTAGGAAATGTGTGAATGAAATCATCGAAGTTTTATTACATCATTTGTTTTTCAAATTTGATGAGTCCTTTTCCCTAGGTAAGTACCTACTCCTTTTTTGAATTCGACCAAAAAAATATGCCACAGATATTTTAAGTAGGTACCTAAGTAAGTACATAGGGTTAGTTCGGGTTTGCCTTGTGTCTCCGATTTTTATTTTCGTCTTTGTAATGGGCACAGGGATGGTCCCAGAACCTCTTATAAACGCCCATGATAACTATAAATTACCTATATATTTTACTTTGTTAATGCTCTCTAGAGTATTTAAGTATGAAGGTAGGTACCTACCTACATACATTATTAGGTACCTACTAGCTAACTTGCCCGTGGCTTCGGTCACGTGGTACCTACCTTGATAAAATATAGCCTATGTTTATTCGGAAAGTATAACTAGTATAAGCTACAAATTGGTGAAATAATTTTTGAAATCGGATGAGTAGTTTCGGAGATTACCCCAAACAAACATACAAACAAACAAACCAACATTACCTCTTTATAATATTTGTACAGATTAGTATAGATTAGTATAGATAGATAAAGTTATCTACCTAAATGTAGTATTAAATAAATAAATCTTTGGGACATTTCCCACCAGGCGATGTCCACGTATAAAGCCTTCGAGGGTGGTTCTGAAAGAAGCTGTTCGAGATTTTCATGTTATGAGCAGCTGCAAATTCTATCAGACGCTCACCCCTGTCATTGCGATCTCCAAGTCCAAATCTACCCGCGCAGTCACTAAGTTGATGGGCATTTGCTCCAATCTTCGCATTGAAATCGCCTACTACAAGAAGCAGCTCTCGGTTAGGTATCTTTGCGATAGTGGCCTCCAGATCAAAATAAAAAGCCTCCAAGTCAGCCTCACTTGAAAGACTCGTCGGGGCATAAACCTGTATGACATTAAGGTTCACGGGCGTTGCCTTAAGTTTTATACTTATCACTCGATCGTTAACCGGTTCGTATCCCATCACAGAGTTCTGTAGATGCTTGGGAAGGATGATAGCAACTCCATGGTCACTGCTACTATCGTTCCCAGAAAAGTAGACAGCGTTTGTGTCGGTGAGGAAGTGTCCATTGCCTCTCCAATGCGTTTCGCTTAGACCGCAGATCTCAATGCCACAACGGGTTAACTCGTTCTCTACGATTTTTAGTTTACCGGGCTGTAGCAAGCCTCTTACATTCCATGTGCCTATCTTCTGGTAATGTAACATCTTCACAGTTATTCCAGTAGCCCGCTTTCCATGAGATGCCTGGTCCACCACATCTACATGGCCGGTAGCCAATTTCACACCGTCTGCCCCGGACGCAAGGCGGCGCCGGTTGCTAAGCGGATCATCAGGCCACACAACTTGCTTTGGATTTCCTTTCATTTCATGACGACTTTCTTGGGATAATAGTGCAGTGGTTTCCCCTTGCCTTCTGCACCAGGGATTTTAGACGTTATTTAGACGTCAAGGCCGCTGTAGCCTCTTCCAGCCGGTTACCCGGCTAGGTGTGTGGTATATACCGCCATTGATCGGTCGCCATTGCCTCGTCTGTTGTCTAGCAGGGAGCACCGCGGTGACCTGAAGGGTCACCGTCGCTAGCAGGTGAGGTTGACATTTGGGCCGGATAAGATGATGTTACCGTTCTCCCCTTACTCCCCTCTACTTAACGGAGTTTTAAGGCCGCCTAAAGGCCTCCGTCATGGCTTAACGACTTTAAAAGCCGGGACCGACAATTTAACGTGCCCTCCGAAGCACGGAAGCGCTCAGCTGATAATGCCACTTGCGGTCACCCATCCAAGTAGTGACAGAACGTTGCTTAGCTTTAACGATCTATCAAGAACGTCTTAGCAAGCTTCGCCACGATTATGGTAACCAGATGACTGATAGGTATACTACCTATACTTTCACCCACTGCGCCACAGAGGTCGGATAATACAATAGTGTCAATTCAGATGTCGCCAAAACAAATTCGAAAGCGCAAAAAATGTTGCCGTCATCGATATAAATTTAAAGGATGGCATCAGTTTTAGTGCTTTCAAATTTGTTTAGTTTAGTTCAAAGACGATTAATATCTAGAAGACAGACAAAGGCCATACACAAAATCGTAACCCGATCCCGCAGTACCAGATAGCCTGAAAACTTTAAAACATCAATTTTATCCAAGAAATTTCAATACTTAGTAGTAGGTAGCAACAATATTCAATATTTAAACATTTTTAACTAGAAAGTAATTGAAATTTCTTGGATAAAATTGATGTTTTAGAGTTTTCAGGCTATTTTTTAGGGTTACGATTTTGTGTATGGCCTTTGTCTGTCTTCTAGATATTAATCGTCTTTGGTTTAGTTGTTCTTGTTGCGACATCTGAATTGACACCATTCATAGGTATTTTAGTTAGGTAAGTTCGAATGAGTGACTGAGTTTTTAGGCCGCCTAAAGACGACTTTATAATCCGAGACTTAAACTATTTCTCAATGCTCCCCTGGTTATCCCGATAAATTATCTAAAAAAAAATATTGATCACTTACTAAAACATAATTATGAAATCAAAGTTTTGAGACTTCAACAAGATCAAACCTATACTTTTCCTAGAAATGAATTTGAAAAGTATTGACTTTTCCTAGACCAATTCTTTTCCAAGACCAATACTTTTAAGTATTCCTGAAAAAACATATTTATGATTAACTGTACATACCTACATTAGTTAATGCCTAATAAGTAGGTAATTACTAATTGCATCATCGTATTTGAATAATACAAAAATTAAAATTAATTAAAAATAATTTAAGTAAATCCCTAATCATCATCATCTAAATTTAAATTTTTCCTGTGGCTTTATGTATAAAAGTACATAATACAAAGCATTATCATAGTAGTCGGGTCCGATTTTGGAGACTTGGTCGTTGTCTGCTTAGAGAAAAAAAATAAGGTACCTATATACCTAATTACCTACTACTTACTTACATAATTTTGATTTTTAAAATTTTCAAATTTAAAAACTAAAACTAGAAACAAATTACTACAAAAATAAATAAAAATCTGGTGAAGTTGATTTTTTGATATAATTTTTTTTTGCATTTTATTATTTGAAAATAAATGAATAAATGTAAATTGCTCATTTGTTGATAGTTTAAATTTTTTGCTTAACTTTCAAAGAGTACCTACCTACCATGGATTATAGAATTCAATTTTTTTTAAGTAAGTTAAAAATTTAAGTAATTTTTATAATATTTTGCCATTTAGTCACTTTTATATTATTTTTAAACTTTGTCACTTGTGATCTATATCGACAGATGTCAAAGACGCTCGCGCTCCTAGCACTGCTGCTAGCGTCCACCACCGCAGTACAGCTAGGGTTCCCCGGAAGCTCGCTCGCCAGTCGCGTTATGGGCGGCTTGCCGCTCAGCCCCGCCGTGGACGTGGCCAACAGACTCGGCGGGCGGATAAAGAACATCATCGCGGACGCCAAGCAACCTGTTGATCAGACCATCGCTTTTCTTGGCAGCAGTCTATGTAAATACATTCTCATCTCTATAAATACTAATATTATAAAGAGGCAAAGTTAGTTTGTTTGTTTTATGTTTGGGGTAGTCTCCGGAACACTCATCCGATTTAAAAAAATCTTCTCCGATGGAAAATGGACTTTACGAATGAACGACGTGGGGATCGATCTTGGACAGTTAGGACACAAACGGAGCATTGCCTTTGGTCATTCTATTCGTAGCCAATGTTGGAACCAAGTTGAAGCCAAAGTGTGGTGCCCGCATTACACAGCTGAGGGTTTTTATCCTTCGAATTGGTCTAGTTTAGAGTCATTAAACCATAACGAATTATTTTGGATGGAAAAACTATGTTTTACAGCGTAAGCCAACTAGCTCATCAATTATTTCCCAGGTAACAATTTGAAGAGGCTGGTTGGAGTGGAGTACGAGCAGCTCTCCTCCCTGGTCGAACCGGATCTAGACCAGCTGAGCCTTAACATGGATTCCTAGTGAGTGTCAGATAACATGAAACGATAATAATTTAATAATCAGCTTAGAAATTGGCTTGTACAAAGTGTATTTTACAATCTTGATGAGTATTTTAATAGGTGATACTAAGGTAAGGTAAGTAGGTACATACTTTAGGCTAGGTTATTTTATCACTAACCAATTATCGTACCTAATGTTGCACATCCGAAATGGATAGCTGTACCTACTTATAAACTTGTAGGTACTTACCTATCATTTAAGACCTACCCTTGTACAACAGTTTTGCGATAAAATATGACAGTGCCTCTATTTTAAACCAAAGTAACATTTGTTGTCCGAATTTGATTGTGCCTTTACTTTCCGCCTTAAATTTGCGGATAGAAAATGTTTTCAATCCGGGACAGGATGTGCACAGTCACAGCTTGCCGACTACACTTTTTTCACCTTGTGTTTGTATCGTGTTTGTATCGATCGGTCGCAGTGACGGCGCGTTCCTAAAACGAGGTACTCTCTTACTCTCTACGCCAAAAACGACGCATCGTGACAATCATCACAGGTCAGCTTTTATTGGTTTATCTTCCGAATTCAGTTAGGTACCACCAACATAAGCTGGCTTGCGATTATTAGCACGATGCATCGATTTTGGTTTGTAGGGTAGAGTTACAGGCTCTAAAGACATTATCAAAGAATCTTAAAGATGCCTTAAGACCGGAAATAATATCTACCGATCCTTAGGGATACAGTCATGGTCAATGACCATTGGTCATTCAACTTTTTTTTATTTATATGCAGTACCTGTGGCAGTACACAGTATACAGTCGTACCTATTCTTATCAGTGCCATATTAACCCTAAGGCAAACTAGGTCGTGCCTAGGGGCACTTATCAAGGGGCGCCGCGACGGGGCCGCGCCTAGAATTTTTTTAAAAAGAAAAAAAAATAGTTTTTTTTAAATTAATTGTAAGTCTTTGTATGCACTTTAGCAAAAGGACACACAGAAAATATGTAAGACGATGCATATCTTATTTTCCTCAGTGGTGTGAAAGCATCCTTCAAGCTGGACTCCGTAGCCAAGGCCCTCATCAACACCCGCGCATACAACCCCGACCAGCCCCTCATCATTTTCATGCACGGCTTCGTGGACGACCCCAACCTCTTTGCCTTCCCCGTCGTCAACGAGGCCTTCCAGACCATTGGTGAGTATTTTATTAATATAATAGCAGCGAATTATAAATAAATGTTTATCTATAATTGGTTAGTGCTCATGTCGCACATGCGAATCTAGAGGGAGGTCGGCCACGGTGCTCTGCTTCTGGTGTCACCATGGTGGGTATGCAGGGAATATGTTAGGATAACGCAACTAGATTCATACTAGTACAAAATAGATCACACTAGAGTGGAGGGAAGGAAGGGAGGCCTTTGCAGTGAGCGATATAAATATTGAAGGTAATATTAGAGTAAGTAAAATTTAGGATCAATTTTAATTTCTAGGTAATAACAACGTCCTGGGGCTGGACGCGTCCCCCCTGATCCGGTTCTTCTACCTCCGCGCCAGCACCCTCGTCAAGAACATCGGGCAGAAGCTGGGGGGAAGCTTGGCTGACATGGTGAATGGTAAGCTCTTGCAATTATAGTGAATGCTCGCAAGCCGAGGTGCTATTATTTATGTAAATTTTACAAACAATTTACTTAATTTTACAATCCTCACTTTGTTTTAATAGTTTTTATGGCGCCCCTGGAGCTTGACTATTTGGATTGTGAATAGAATACCAAAAAAGCTAGGTCCACAGCTTCTGTTGTTGCCTGATTCTTTTCTATGGTTGTCGCATTGAAACAGGCAGTAGAACAACCTAGCTTCTCAGACGTTCGTTTCAGTGTAATCTTAGTGATCCTAGAGGTTTTACTTCACTGCTTTTGAATGTCTGGGCTTGTCCGATCGATTTTAAGCGATACTGACGAAACTGAAACAAAAGATTACGCACCCTGTATCCCTAAAACGCTGCAGACTTTCCCTGAGATCTTTAGGCATTCAAGATCTTCTCAAGTTGTCTAAAGTCAGATGTAAGTTTGATCTCTAATAATTTTTTGGGACATGCATTTTGCGCTCTCATTTGCACTGCGCTTAGCAGATTTGTGACTTTGAAGTGTTAAAGTTTTCAAACTCTACCCTCTTTTCAGCTGGCCTAGACCCCAGAGACATTCACCTAGTGGGACACAGTCTTGGCTCCCAGATAGCTGGATTCGCTGGCAAGACCTTCCAAGACCTGACTGGCAAAAAGATTGGAAGGATCACGGGCCTGGACCCCGCTGGACCCTGCTTCACCCATGTTGATGATGAGTTGAGGATCCAGGCGACAGATGCTGAATTTGTGGATGTTATCCATTCGAATGGAGGGGTTTATGGACTGAAGGATGCTGTTGGTGAGTTCACAGTTTTTGTTACTTCGAAAAAAAGTGAACTGATTATCTTAAACTTGAAGACCTAAATAACTTACTACTGTGTCTTATAGAAACAGTTCGATGAATTTTTGTTTATTTTCATATTCCAATAGTTACTTGGAAATCTGTGAAGATTCACCAAGTCGACAGTAAGTTAAGATATTTTATGGGAAACTTTACGGATAAATATAGTGTATTCCAATAGTCTCTTGGAAATCTATGAAAAGTTCACCAAATCAAGAATTAACTTATTCACTTATTTTCGACAGATAAGTATAGAGAACTCTACATTCAATTTTTATATAAAAACTGTGGCCCAGGTCAAGTAGACTACTTCCCGAATGGAGGAGAGCAGCAGCCTAACTGCTTTCTGCAGTTCTGCTCGCACCTGCGCGTGGTGGAATTGTTCGCGGAGTCGGTGCGGTCTCCTGCCTTGTTCCCGGCCAAACGCTGCAACAGCTGGCAAAAGTTCTTGAAAGACCAGTGCTCAGAGGAAACCAGGTCAGTAACTTCCCTTATATTTTGCGGGCAGTAGAATGTAAATGGTGGAGTTTTTCGTGTAGTTAGGTTGATCCCAGGCTAAGGAGTGTTTGGAGGAATCCAGGTCTATCATTGTATATTGACCCCGAGACTTTATAGGTCAGTTTATACTGGTTCAGCCATTTGCAATTTAAAATTTTTGGCGCCACTGAAAACCAGCGCTCCAACAGTCATGATGCTGCTTGGAGCAAATGCTGAGGGGTAGCCTTAATTTTTTGTCATTCGATTGTAAATAAGTATTTTTTATTTCTGTTACCCATGTTTATGTTGATGGAAAATAAAAACTTTTTCTATTCTATTCTATTCTAAATCTTAAGAGACAGTTAATATTCCAGTGACGACTTCCAAGAACAAAGCTCTCCTAAAGGATATCTTGCCTGTTTCTTTGACTTTAGGCTCTATTTCCTCCTTCTTCAGCGTTTCTTTCTCCTTCCAGCCTGATGGGTTATGGCAGCAAACCAGGCACTAGTGGCCTCTTCTACCTGCGCACAGCGGGGGCGCCCCCCTTTGCCCTGGGGGCCCCGGGGCTGCGCGCGCGTGAAAAGCCTCGAGGGGGGCTCAATAGGCTGAGGGAGCTCACCCGTTTCTTTAGCTAGGGTTGACAGTTTCATGAGATTTTACTGAACCACGTACAAATATACGTTTTCTTAGGATGTGCAATTTCAAAGCTAGATAGTTAAAGAAAATGTTTTTTTTTGACATTTGTTAATTATTTTGACATCTGAGACATATCTTACGATATTATAAATACTCGCAACCCTTTTGTAACTGTTGTTATGTTGCTTAATCGCCAAAGAAAATAAAAAGATTGCTTTAAAAATGTTTTATTTGTTAAATACATACATAAAATCACGCCTCTTTCTCATGGGGGTAGGCAGAGGCCACGGATCTCCACTTGCTACGATCCTGACACACTTCTTTTGCCTCATTTACTCGCATTACATTTGGAGTTAAATTGACATTTAGTCATTGGTTGATAAATACGTACTGTTATGTCCTAAGTGTAGGTACTGTTCAAATGGATAAAATTGCGTTAAGAATACACCTACACATACCTACTTATAGGTATATATATCGTCACTGGAAAGGAAAAACTGCTAAAGCGCCAACGTGCTATTTGTGGGAAATCGAGTTTAAAGTTTTTTTTTTTAGAAAAAAATTCATAACTCTTTTATTTTTTATTATATTTTGTTTATTAAAATGCAATAAATAATGTTGAAATTGTATCTATTTTAATAAAACATTTCTAGTTCTAAAGCTCTTCTAGTTCATGAAATCACTGTCGCTTAAGCAAAAGTGCGCTAAAAGTTTGTCAGGAAAAAGTTGCTTATCTACCGAAAATTTAAGAATATCAGTAATGTAAAAATGCTAAGCTACTTTACATTACTAAAGTTGTGTTAAGGAAAATTGCTAACATATGCTTAATGAGCTGACATGCAGTGAAGAATAAAAGCTAAGGACCATTTATCCAAATCATTTTCATTTAAAAAGTATATAAAAATTTGCTAATATCCACATTATTATAAAATAAATGTAAATAAAAGTTACTTATGGCATTGGTTTATTACTATCAGCATATTTTTTTCGGTCTTACTACAATTATTTAATACGAACGGGTTATTGGCATGACAAAAAAACAGGACAATGTAGTGTCTGGGACATCAATTTGTTGAGTACTTCATCTTTTAACTTAGGCTAACATCTAAACCATCCTCTCTATGGCAGGCTTGCATGGGAAAGACATGAGCAATACGTGTAAAGGTGTATCGAATATGTAGAAATACGAATATGAAGTCGGCTGTGTCAACTTGTACCCTTTTCTATGAAATTTTACTTGAAGCGACGACACGTCGTCTGCTGCTGCAGCGTGTCGTCCGCAGCCAACTCATACCTTTGGGCCGTTTGTCCACCGCCGCCGTCACCGGGACGTCAACGAGAACGAGATTATTTCGGGTCGAGTTTAAGATGACGTGACGGCCTTGCGGTGGACACGCGGCTATAGTAAGTCTATGTATCAGTACTTCGGCGCCGTCATTTCTTTCTCGTTGACGTCCCAGTGACGGCGGCGGTGGACAAACGGCCTTAGGCTAACTAAGCCGCGGGTTTCTTCACGATGTTTTCCTTCACTGTTTAGAGCTTGTGTTAATGCGCTTATACATTTTTCACCGAAACTAAAAAAACTTTTGATGCATGGCTGGTATTCGTCAGTTACTTTTCCTTTTCAGTAATGTATTTTTTTAAAGTACGATCCTTCTTTAACTTTATTTTTCTTCTCTTTTTTTTATAATTAAGAAATATAGGGAGGTTGACGAAAAAAAAAAAAGGTAGGTATTTTTTTTTTTAAACATTTTCTGTAATGAACAGGGTCTTCGGCATCTAAACATTTGTGTTTTGAGTAGTCGATTTATTTATTTTTACTACTACTTTTTATGGCGGCTTGATACATTTTATCTAGTCTTGATATTGCTACTTAACGATGTTTCTATACTACACTTTTCATTACTACTTTCAGTATTCTCAAAAGAACTTCCATGTACCTCTTTACTGCAACTTGTGCAGCATTTTAAACTTCTCGGAATGCATTCAATTAGATTTTTCTATGGAAAGTTGGCTTTTTTTAGAAAAAAAATCTTCGAATCTATTTTGAGAATTTTGATTTAGGTACCTCATAGGTTAAACTCATAGATTATTTGTCGACTATTATTATCAAAGTCCATGTAATCTTAATTATCAGATGGTTTAACTGTTTTTTTTAACTTTATCTTCATTTTGTTATTAACAATACAATACATCATTAGATTAGATTAGCTGTTAGCAAATTTCAATCAACCCTTTCTCGAGAAAAATCAAAGTAATATAGTAGCAAACGTCAAACAAAAATTGGTTAAGTGCCTTTTATATTCATACCATAAGCTAATTTTCATGCTTATGTGACAAACAGTTTTGAACGACAGTTAAGAATATTTGCTTACTAAACAAAGTACAGTAAAATAGAATACATTCAAATTGCTAACGTGGTAATGTAACCCAAAGTACAAAAAAGGAAATATGCTTATGTCCACAAAAATTTTAAAACGTCAGAAGGCAAAAGTTCTTATGTGTTAAATACCAAAATATTTCAATGCTTATGCGACCACTGTTTCAAAAACATCGATTTTTAGTCGCTTAAGAAATGGAAAACCATGGTTCACTTGCATTTTTCTAAATGCTAAAGCGCCAAAAAAGTTGTCCGATTGCTTTGAAACCTGCACTAATCGACGCAGAAAAAAAAATCCAATCCAATGATATATATAACTCATTTTGGCCAAATTGGCGCTTTAGCATTTTTTCCTTTCCACTGACGATATGCTTTATTCTCATAGTGGCAAAAATAAATTATTAAGTACATTCACTAAATCTTTTCCTAGAGGTTATATAAGTATAATCATTCTTATAAGTAGGGTATTTAAACATTAATCAGTAGTAGGTAAATCTAGTAAGGCACCAAAATAAAAATAAACTATATGACTTGGCATCATACATAGGTACTCAAGCTTAATAAACTTACCTAATTACAAACTTACAAATAGTAAAATAATGTTCGTTAAGTTATACTAGTCAAATAGCTTAAAGTCTCACTGGGGCAATCTACACTGGGGCATATTTATGTCACAACTCAATTCAATGTCTCTTCAATTATTTCTCCCCCTCTTATGACCCCTTGCCCTCGCAAACTGTAAACTCTTTATCGGTTGATAGTTCGCTCGAGTTTCTATTAGTGGTGTCAATTATGTCGCCAAAACTAAACTAAACTAATTTGACAGCACTAAAAATGTTGCCGTCCCTTTCATAACGATCAAAGAAATAGGATGGCATCAAGCTTAGTGCTGTCAAATTAGTTTAATTTATTTTTTCGACATTTGAATTTGACACCAATACCACACAACACAAACGTACAAACAAACGTGACCGCATTGAATTGTTCTAGTGTGCGCACTAGCATACAATCTTCATACTGATTAATCGACCCAACTATTGGTCGATAGAAAAGTTTGCTGTGTCTAAGTTAGATCCGACGAACACACAGACATACCTACATAGAGTAGTATTTGGTCATCATCACTGGTCATCACCAGATAGGCTATTTCACTTATTATTATTATTAGAAGCCCGTATCATCCCACTGCAGAGCAAAGGCCTCCCTTCCTTCTCTCCACTCATTGAGAGCTAGTGTAGTCTCTATTTCCCTTGGTCGCAAAATTTAAACTTGTGTAATAATGTGACAGTTGTGGTCGCTTTTCTATCATATTTGACAGTTTAGTCGTAATGGTGACAAACTATTTCGTAACAAGGGCAATAGCCTTGCTCTTTAGCCGAAGAAGTTTGTGATTCCCTTCACGACGCCGTCTCTGTTCTGATAGGCCAGTCCGGCGGCTCCGCTGGCGAAGGGCTCCTTCTCATTCGTCTGCAGGTAGTACTTGCCTCGGGAGCTGGGGGCTGCGGCAACGCCCATCATGCTGGAGTTAGACGACAAATAATTGTGTGAAAATTATAAATTTCAACAAGATAAGATAAGATAAGATTTTCTGCACCCATCTCATTTTTGTTTTTATGGAACCACTTACTTAGCTTGGGACTAGATGACGCGTGTGGAATGTCCAAGGATATTTCTTATTATTATTTATTATAGTCCACCCGAAAAAAAAGTTCACAACCGGGGCACTATAGAACCATTGGTTTACTTCGTACCTGATCTCTTTAGAGCAACTTCCAGCCTTGAACTCCTCAAACTCGTTACACTTGTACGCCGGGAAACCATCAGGCTTGGTGATGGACTCCGCGAAGAGGGACACAGCACGACTGTGGCTACACGACTCGAAGAAGCAGTCGGGCTGCTGCGATCCTCCGTTGGGGAAGAAGTCGGCTTGAGCTAAGATTAAGTATTTTATTTAGGTACCTAATCAAAAGGATAGAGACGGTTGGAAGAGTTTGGGGGAGACCTTTGCCCAGCAGTGGGACGAGATAGGTTGATAAAAAAAAAAAATTTAGGTAATTAGATAATGGTGTTAATTCAGATGTCTAACTAAATTAAACTAATTTGACAACACTAAAATTGATGCCTTTCCTTTTTATTTCGATCGTTATGAAAGGGACGGCAAAATTTTTAGTGCTGTCAAAAAGCGACATCTGTACTAGATACTAACTACTAAAACTAAACTTAACTAAGTTGAGATAAAATGCACTGGAACCTCAGGCAAATTAGACATTGTTATCTATGGGTACAGTGATATATCAGGGGTTCCTTTCTTTATGGGCCTCATGATGTGACTTGTTCAGAGTTTATGTTAGTTCTTCGACTCACCAACAGTGTCCTCCAAGCCGTAGACACCGCCGTCAGTGTGGATCGCGTCCACAAACTCTGCATCTGTGCCTTTCAGTCTAAAACAAAAGTATTGTTTGTAGTAAAGTAATATCACTAACTTGTACTCGTATAAGTAAAACAAAGTGGCCTCCCGCTGTCTGTCCCTATGTCATTGTATGCATATCTTTAAAACTACTCAACGGATTTTGATGCGGTTTTTTTAGATAAAGGTGATCTAATAATAAAAAATCGCTCTCTTCTTACGAAATCAAAATCGGTTTTATATTTTATTGTAATTTTGCCACTCGTCGTTTATTTGACACGCACAATATCTTCAAAGGATCTTAAAGATCGAAGGTTGATGTCTACCGCGCCTGAGGAATACAATCGTGCATATAAGGATAACATCACCGTTTGTTAAACCTGTTCACCTGTTTATAATTCATTTCATTAAAGGTCAGATCAGCCTGCTTCATATATAGCGGACAAAAGCGCATTTATTTTTGTTGCAGTACATCAACTTGTTATCAATCCAGTAGTTGTGGACCTGTTTATTACCAGACTGGTTAATAATAAATAAATAAATATCCGTGGACATTATAACCAGGGACATGGAGCCTGAGTGAGCAAACTCATCTCCGACATTGTGTGTGTGCTAAATAAATGTAAGTAGGTAGGTATATGCTAAATAAATTGTACCGATAAATTTGTTATTTTTAAATGTTCTCATGTACCTAAGTGACTGTGTCTTTTATGAGAATAAATGTCTTTAAACCTAGGTATTATTATCTAAAATACATACAAAAATAAAAATATTTATACTATTTGAAATCGGTCAAAAAGGACCTTCTTTGTGCCTTCCAGCAGTTTCCTGAGGTTCACATCTATCAGGACAAGAGACCATGAAGGCGTTTAGTTACCTGAGGTTGTCGTCAATGCTACAGAAGCAGGGCCCGGCGGGGTCCAGGCCGGTGACCCGCCCCACCTTCCTCCCCGTCAACTCCGTGAACCGCTTGGCCGCGAACCCAGAGATGTGGGCCCCGAGGCTGTGCCCCACCAGGTGGATCTGCTCAGGGCTGAGACGTCCGCCTGCAAATGATGAATGTGTCAGTTTTACAGTTCTTCTTTTTACATCTCTGCAGTTTCACAACGGTTTCCGAACGAACGACTGAACAAAAGAAAACTACTGAACGGATTTGTCTGAAACTTACTCGTTTCTGACCTGGAATAACACTTACCTAGGCTACTTTTTACCCGGGTAAGTACCACGCGAGCAAGTTGCGAGTAAGCTAGTAGGTACAAAATAAATGACTTACACCCGGAAGATAAGCTAGATCGCGTGATGCAGTTTGTAAAATCTATTGCACAGCTAGGTAAATGCATCTAATTAGATGCGTCATAACTTCATTACAACCATTGTCGTTGACTACCTATCTATATCTAGAACTAGATGATTTATGAACCTACCTACACTGTCAGGAAGAAATTTTACCTACACCTAACGAGACACTGTAGTGCCTGGGACATTGTTGAGATGGAATAGGCTTGCCCTAAACCATCCTATCAGCTTAGCCAGCCATATACAGGAAAGACAATGGTCAATACGGTGGGGCTGACTAGCCGCGGGTTTCCTCACGATGTTTTCTCATGGTACTGAGTAAAACATTTTGTAATAAAGTGACGTTTTAAAGATCCTTGTCTCAGTAACTTCTGTAAAATACTCGTACCCACATTTTGTAACCAATGTTGCTGATATAGCGACTGGTAGAAAGAGCAGCGTAAATGAGACCATTTAGAAGCCGGTTCCACTTAACAGTGTGAGATAAATCAGGGAGATGATAATGATGATTCCTGAGGAATGGTCGATGGGTTTAAAAACCGCAGTTCTATACGAACTATAAATAACAGCTTATAAGGTATTTCGATGGGTTTAAATGTTAACCGCAGTTTTATACGAGCTATAAATAACAATTTATAAGGTAGGTATTTACAACACTTACTACATTCATTACTAAAAACATCAATCAGCCATGCGTACTAATTGAATCAATAGTAATTTTATCCATAACAATCATGATTTTCTAGCACGTGTATTTCTAGGATTTATCTAAATAAGGTCTGACAGTGTTAACCTGTAATTACGTAGAGACCGGATATAATGTGGCGCCGATCAATGACAATTTTGTACCTGTTATAAATCTCAATCTGCGGTGAATACTCTTAAACGTTTTAAGATTTTATGATTACTTTATCTAAGGTATAAATAAAATCCAAGCTGCGCCCCGTGGTCTTACCCGCGGTAGTTCCCGTCCCCGTGGGAATACCGGGATCAAAAGTAGCCTATGTGTTATTCCCAGTCATAATCTATTTACATTCCAAGTTTCAGCCAAATCCGTTCAGTAGTTTTCGCGTGAAAGAGTAACAAACATCCATCCATACTTACAAACTTTCGCGTTTATAATATTAGTAGGATATCTAAGGTACTTAAGTCATGAGGCTGGGTATCGGCCTTGCGAGGCATGCCTCACTAGCCTCGCAGTGTGGAGACGAGTTTTCTGATCTTAAAGAGCTAGGTAAGTAGTTCTTAAACTGAATGTGTAAAGGATCTCACTTCGGACGGTCTCAGCGATTGCCTCGCCGAGCCGTTCCCCGATAAATCGCACGTAGGTGCTGGCGCGAAGGTACAGAAAGCTGATCAGCGGGCTGGAGTCCAGCGCCAGGATGCAGTGGTGACCTGGGAAACATCATTATCCATGTTTTAATCCAGAAAGAAAGAAAGAAAGAAAGAAAGAAAAATCATTTATTCTGGTCCCTCAAGGATCGCATCAGTATCGTCTTACATGCTAGGTGATTCTAATGCCTGTTCCAACGCGACTCCCTACACTCCCAGCTGGTTTAAACCCTCGTCACGAAGCTTGCTCAGACGTTATTGACAGATTGTGGATGTCTAGGCGATCACTATTTGACGACCTCTGTGGCGCAGTGGGCGAAAGCCCGCCTGAGACGCAGAGGTTGCGGGTTCGATCCCCGCTGCAGGACAAATGTTTGCATGTTCTGTAGATATTTGTTCCGGGTCTGGATGTTTTTCTATCTACTTATAGTAGGTATGTATGTATTTACAAAAAAAAAATGTATCTATGTAATATATCAGTCATCTGGTTACCATAACACAAGCATTAAATTGCTTAGCTTGGGACTAGATGACGCCGCGTGGAATGTCCAAGGATATTTATAATTATTATTATTTATTTATTTGGAGACAGTGGCGATAGCAACTGAGCGCTTCCTGGCTTCGGAGAGCACGTTGAATTGTCGATCCCGGCTATTAAGTTGTAAAGCCTTTAGGCCAGGCGGTCTACAAGTTCCATGATCAGAGTTAACCACTAACACTTGAGTCTGCCCGCGACCACGGCTGGTGCAATCCAGTCGAAACGTCGGGATAAAATTAAAATTAAAATTAAATAAAGGTAAATAGCAATAAATACCCGTAAATATTATGTTTAATCAGAGTTAACCACTACCACATACGAACTTAGCTACGTTAATCCAGTTGGTAGTGGATTCTCTTCATCAAAGTCAGGGTCATACAAAGTCTAAAGAGCCCGGATGGCGCATGTCGCGGAGGCCCATGCCCAGATTTTGGAGATTTAGATCATAAGAAAGTAATAATAACCATCCCCGCTAGAAGTTTGTAGGTACACGCTGTTTAAGGTCGGCTGGCAAACCACCACCTTGCTTGATTAAGTATAATGACCACTCTGAATGTGCCAGTCTCTAAACAGTGAAGGAAAATTGTTATGAAACATGCGGCTTAACCCATTCCCGGCCCAGCTACCACGCCGACAGCCCGCTAATAACCCATGTGCGTCATGAGTGAACGCGTTAAACAGCACACATATAAGACTTGAAAGGTACTTACCAATACTCTGAAAGGCGTTATTAACCTGCTGGAAGTTGTTCTTCTCCGGGTTATCGGTGAAGCCGTGCATGAACAGAACCAGTGTGGAGTTGTCGAGGCCGCGAGCTAGAGGCAGCTCCTTGCCTATGACCCGCAGGGTGTACGATGCACGGATATCTCTGCAATGGATAATATACTTTCCCAAACACAATTCATGCTTTTAAATTGACATTTACAGGATTTTATCGCGTAATTTACCTTTTATTATTTCCCGACGTTTCGTAAAAGGTAAATTACGCGATAAAATCCTGTAAATGTCAATTTAAAAGCATAGATAATTATGTTATTAAAAATTAAAAATTTTGAGTAGGTCATTCCCGTTAAACGTAGTGGTTATATTATCTCTGATTCCCGTCACTAAACGTAAGTACTAGAAACGGGGGACGATTATGCTCGCGTCCGCAGGAAACACCTACCACAACACTACCCTGCACGTGTCAGGGTGGTGCTAAACGAGCTCAAAATAAGACTACAATCATAGGTAAATAAATAAGTACCTACTAGTAAACCTGTTTTTTTTATTTTTACATGCTTTCGTTCATTTCCTTTCATTCTGATACCAAAGTTGGGTTTATTTGGAAACATTTGAAAGAAAGAAAAATCATTTATTCTTGTAGGACCTCAATGATCACTTAAGTTTCGTTTTACATGCTAGGTGATTCTAATGCCTGTTCCAACGCGACTCCCTACACTTTAATTATTCATCCCCACTTTCAGCCCCCATATTTTGAACGTCGGTCTATTGTTTAGTGTGTGTGCTAAATAAATAAATAAGAGGTGCTCACGGTGCCATGAAGTTGAGTGTCAGGTCGTCCACGTCGGGCTCCGCGAGGCCGATCACTTGCTGGTACTGGAGCCCTACTAGCTTCTTCAAATTCTCACCTGCAAAGAGTATTTAATAGACAATTTATTTATTTGACAATTATTACCAACTTGAAACAACAAATGAATATGAATATGAATACCTACACTGTAGTGCCTGGGACGTTGTTGAGATGGATAGGCTTGCTCAGCACCTAAACCATCCTCTCAACTTAGTCGGCCATATCCACAGAAAAAACTATGGTCAAAACGTGTGGGGCCTGACGATGTTTTCCTTCACCGTAACATAAAGGCCTTACAGAATTAGGTACTAGGCAATGCTGATCCGTTGAGCCAAAAGGTGCCAGACAGTTCATAGAATTTATTTTCAAAAAAACATTACCCTACAGTCTTTTGGGAACATAATTTCCAAAAATCTAGGTGGCTCAACTGTAAAATCATCAGTGCAAACTTACATTGGCTGTCTCCGACATAAGAGATTGCTTCGGCGAGGGGTTTCTTCGCGTCTCCCACCTCCTTGGTGATGGCGTCGAAGATCTGCGCGAAGGTGGTCTGCTGCAGCAGCGCGATCACCGCCAGCAGCTGCGACAGGTCTGTGGGCATCTGGAACGAGTTCATATATTTCTAGCAATCGACCTAAAAGATGAGTGTCTCTGTGTGTCTAGTGGCTCGTAGCTTCCAAATGTGCTCGTGGCGAAGCAAGCTTATCATACGATCACTTAACTTAACTTGTGTCTAGTGAAAATCAGACCAGCAGGTTCCTTAATTTCATTATCTTAATCAGCTATGAACCCTGGATTTGAGGGGATTCTGCACTTAATTTTGGATTAGATCTTTTTCCACGATTATAAATTATCCAATGTCTGATTTCTGAGATGAAACTCAACAAGAGGCAATTTATTTTTATTAAATCCGACTTCAATTACTTATGCGAGAAGAGAACCTGCACTCTCGAGCTGCATTTCTGTGCATAACTACGAAGGTCCTCATCAAATCCTATCTTTATGGGACCCCCCTTGAAATATCTTCTTTCCAACAAAAAAAGAATCATCAAAATCGATTCTTAAACGACGAAGTTATCCACGAAAAAAACTAAAAAAAAAGGAAAATAATTTAAACGGTCGAATTGAAACCTCCTTTTTTAAACCAGTTAATAGAGCACTGTATTGTACCCACCAACTAAGTATTCTATCATTTTGTAAGTTAATAAAATTAATATTCCACATGGTATAAGATGGGTCATCCTACCGTGTTCCCATGTATTGTGTTACTCATTCTCAATATGCTAAGTAGACCGCAGAATTTTGATCTTACGTGCAAACCATCTAAATTGCTCTTTACATTAAAAAACTAAGTCTAAACATACTTATTTCTAGTAAATGATAATAAAACTAGCGGCTGCCTGTAAGAAAAAATGTTTCTGGTGAGAAATAGAATGAAATGAAACAAGCGATGGTCCTCAAGCCGGACTGCCTGCTCGGCCATGGAACCTTGTTACGGCAGAATTCAATTATTGGTAGGATGCGTCCGCGTGAATTTTGTCTTTTCTGAAACTTTTAGTTTCTAAAATTTTTGTTTTCAAATTATTTTTTTGTTTGAAAGGGAGTTTGAAAGGGAGTCGCGTAGGGAGTCGCGTTGGAACAGGCATTAGAATCACCTAGCATGTAAGACGATACTGATGCGATCCTTGAGGTCCTACCAGAAAAAATGATTTTTCTTTCTTTCTTTAAAGTGAGCTGGTCTCATAAAAAAAATCGAAGATCAGCTTTCCCTAAAAAAGGTTTGCTGGAAAAAAACTCTAGTTAGGGTTAAGCTTGCCTTTGTACATGGCTTTTAATTTAGTTTTTTAATTGTATTTTTCTTGTGTACCATAAAGAATAAAAAATAAAGATCTGATGAGGATCTTGAGTTATGGACACAAATGTAGGTACCTCGATAGTGTTGGAAATTGTTCTCTTGTTACGAAATTGAAGTTTTATTAAATTCCTTTTTGGTAGATTCAATTCAATGCGTGGATTTTCAAAATGATGATACCTACGTATTTCCTGAAACCTAACAGTAGAAATAAATATGGAAAAATATCCCCCCTAGTTGAAAATGGAGGAAAAAAACTTTTCTTTCTTTTACCACTAATAGACGGATAGATCAGTAGGTAAGGATAGGTACGTGAAACTGCCCCCTGATTGTGTAACTTGTCTCGGATTCTAGGTATCCAAGTTGTATCAAAGCAAAAATCACAGTAAATCGCGAAAACAACTATCAAAATATGACAGTAATTAAGTAAGTTACTTACAAATTTACTTCATCATCATCATTGGCAGCTCAAATGATAGCCCACTGCTGGGTTATAAGCCTCCTCCCTCAAACGCCACTCTAATCGGCCCTGTGCCGTTCGCATCCATGCCTTTCCCTCTAGGGTAAACCCAGGATAGATGCCCCACTTTTTGAAAGAGCCTCGTAGTTTTTAAACTATTAATTTACCATGAATAACTCCTATGAATATAGCTAGTTAAATATTTTATCTTGCATTACGCGTTGTTTTTGTAGTCCTAATAATTACTGATTGTGCAGAAATTGAGTTTTCGCAGAACCTTTTTTTTGGGGATAGTTGCCTACCCATATGGATAGATGCCCCACTATGAAAATGCTAAGGAGGATAGATGCCCTATAGAATCAACATAAGTAAAATACAACTTTTACTTGAGCATTCCTATAGAATAATGTTTCTGTCAGTCGAATTTGACTTTGTATTAGGTATCAGCTGTTCTGAAGTCCATAAAGTTACTCCTACCTTACTTTTGTACTTTCGTGGCATGGTTCACCTACAAACATGAGGTATTGTATACAAATATGTATTATAAGATTATTACTTAAGTATAATTATACATGTATGTACCTACTAACACAAAAAAATGTTTCCGACGTATAATTATGTTTTTCAACAAACACTGCACATGCTTAGAGTATTAGTGGATAGATTTTCCTAAGGGCACCTATCCCCTTAAAAAATTGGGGCAACTATCCTTTTTGATACGGATAGGTGCCTTTCTAAATTTAAACTTAACTAAATACAATAGAGTGGGTATTGACATCTAGGTATGTACTCAAAGTACCAGAGTATTAAAATAAAAAAAAATTTAAAAGAATTTATGACCACATTAAAAGTTATGCAACACTGAATACTCATGTTTCAAACTTTGACGCGTTATCCTGCGTTCGCCGCGCAGATAATCGCACACACAAGAAAACCAAGTATACTCTGCTCAACTGCCTTTTGGGCCTGAGGAGTGTGGCACGTACGCTCCTTATTTAACCTATTAATTAGTATGTGCGACTTCGGGAAGTTGTGTTTTTTGAAAACGAGGCATCTATCCCAACGAGGCATCTATCCTGGGTTTACCCTATGGCCTCTATATCGTCCACCCACCGGGCTGATGGTCTTTACTTATTCAGCGATAAATCTGAGTTATTTTTGCGATTTTCTGTGATTTTTGCTTTGATACAACTTGGATAGGTACAATCCGAGACAAGTGTACACAATCCACGGGCTGATGCAATAATCTAGGACTTACAAAATAGTAATCTGTATTCCCGAGTTGACCCGTTGTGGAGTTCCATAGAATGTATGACATTTTAAATGATATATTTTAAAATAATACTTTTCAAAACACTTTACACAGAAGTTCATTAGGTATTTTGTATTATTGTCTTGTTATTAAATGTATTCGATCTACCTAACACTATCAATGTTTTTAATTAACGCAAAACAAAGAAGTAAATGGTGCTTAATGTCAAAAAAGCAATTAATTAAGCAATTTAAAGATAAGTACCTAAGTAAAAATAAATATTATCATTTATCACCGTGTTCTAAAAAGTGTAGGTAGGTATTTACTACGTACGGAAAGTTTCCCAAATTTTTTGCCGACTTCAAAAAAAGAAGGTTTTACTTATGTTCTACTGTATACTGTATGTTGTATTTTTATGTATGTTCACCGAATATTCCGTCAAAAGACAGCCGATTTTTATTTTCTTGTTTGAAAGACCCGAGGTTATGTTATTACTTAGGTACCTAAAAAATTTTTTGGTTAATAAGTAAGTACCAAGATGAGTACTAGAAACTTTTAATAAATATTAACTTTTTTAACAAAAATAAGAAAATTTTATTTGATTTTATTCAATTAAAATTATTAAAAAAAAAAAATTAACTGTTAAGTACCTACTTTACCTACTATTTCTTTTCCTATTTCCCCTAAACAAAAAAAAATTGAATCACTTTAATTAAGTATAAAAAACTTACCTTCATATCCAATAATTTTAATTAAATAAGTATTAAATCAGTGTGTAACAGCCGATATAGACAGGGCTCGACTGGTCCTTTCACGGTCAACAGTAGTATTACTGACCGCGTTACAACACTGCTTTATAATATAAACTGCATTGTGATTCATTTACGCATAAAACCAGTTTTTGTCTTTTTTAACCGACCTGAAAAAGGAGGAGGTTCTTCCACTGTAAACATATTCGGGTATTTTGGGGTTAGTTACGTTCTGACCGAAGATACGTCATTAGTACGATTACGCAGACAGTCGTCAAAAACGCGTAATACAGCTCACGTCTCATCGGTTGAGTGGCCGACTCAGCCCCCTGATTGTGTACACTTGTCTCGGATTGTACCTATCCAAGTTGTATCAAAGTATTTCCTCACGATTACTAGAGAGACTAATGAAATTGAAATACTTAGGTAATGATAGCTAGTCGACAACGATCTAGTTAACTGTGGGAATTTCTTGACAATGACATTGTAAACAAGTTGTAGGTTGAAAGTCTGATTTTCGCGATGCGGAGTTAGCACCCTATATACTTAGGCTCAACTCACACCAAAAGAGCATCAAAGAGCAGCGAAGCGAAGCGCAGTTTCAGTGTCATACGAATTTCAACTTTATTTTCATTACAATAATAGTTATTATCGCATGAGAAACTCGAACAAGTCGCGAGGATGCCTGCGGCGCCGAGGGAATTCCGGCGAATTCCAATACGCGCGCCTTCTCTGCGATAATAAGTATTAAAGTAAGTAATGAAAATATAGTTGAAATTCGTATGACACTGAAACTGCGCTCCGCTTCGCTGCTCTTCGATGCTCTTTTGGTGTCAGTCTATTATTATATTTTTCCCTATTTATATTTTTTAGTTAATCGTAAGTAAATTGAGCAGAATCGGCGCGCGGAATTTACTTACCTTAACTTAATTAGGACTAGGGTAGGAAGTGAGTTAGTAGTAGGTAGGTACCTACTAGGAAGTTTTATATTTTGGTTCAGTATTTTCCACCATGAATATATTAACACAGAAAATGCGAAAACATAATCTACATTTTAAAGCAATAAAATGCTTATGAATATGGTTATTTTTAAACATTTATTTATAAAACGACAAAAATAATTTAATTACTAACTTAAATAAAAATTTATCTAAGTACTTACCTAGGTAGGTACTTATTGACATTTGTCTTTGCTGAGAGGGTGGAGGTGCTGGGCAAGCCTATCCCAAGGTTCACTGGTCCCCCTGGGGGACCGTCTGAGATGTGGGGGAAAGATATGGGTCAATAAATGTGGGGCTGTCTAGCCGCGGGTTTCCTCACTATGTTTTCCATCAGCATTTAGTGCTTATAACTTTTTCGACGCGAAATATCCATTGATGCACGGCCGGATTCGAACCCACGACCTCGGATCGAAGTCGAAGTAGGTACCTACTGATCCACTTTTCCAACACGGCTTTTTGCTTTCTTCACTTACTTATCTATATAAATTGAAATAAGTAGGTTAGGTACTAATCATTGTCATTGTGGCCCAGGAAAAACCATTAGCCTTCAAAAACCAATTCTAAACTTCCCTTTCACTACGAAATACAATCTAGGTAGGTATACGTATAGTATTATATTATCTGTGCCTATACTGCCTATAACCTACAGCAACCGTATTAAGGTAGGTAATTACCCTGATTCATGAATGAAAGTGTTTCTTTGGTTGTATCATTCCAGGAAATACCCTTTAATAAAGGATTTAAACTATATATTAGCTACTGGGGGCAATTCTGAGTGTCGCAAAAGCTAAACTAAGCTAACTAAAATTGTTGCCATCCTTTTTATTCCCATCGCTATGAAAGGGACGGCAACAATTTTAGTTAGCTTAGTTTAGCTTTTGCGACACTCAGAATTGCCACTACTATATGTATAGGTATAGGTTACCAAAGGAATTAAAAAAAAACGGAATGTTCCGTATGTGAAACCTATTCATGAGCTTTTTTAATACCTCTGTAATAGTTTTATTTTGTATAGTTTAGGAGTAGCGAAGTTGCATTTAATGGCCACCAAACTCAGTTTTCGCTACTCTTCCTAAATAAAATAGGCTGCAGCGCAGTCTAACGCATACAGACACCTAAGGCCATGGACCTAGTATCTAGTATAGTACCTGGACGAACAGTGAGCGTGCCGCCGAGAGGGACAAACAATGCAGTGAATCTATAGTCTCGTAGTACAAAATCCGGAGCATCAAGTTTCCGGCCATACAAAAAAGCGGCACGCGATGAGGGACAAAAGATATAACGCTTTGTCTCTTTTGCTCACATGAGTGTTGTAATATACTTCTCTGTTTTTGTGTGAATGAGAAAGGAATATAGGTACAGCGCTCTATTTCTTACTTTCTCTAAGCCTAAGGCAAAGAATAGTATCAAATTATCAATGTCATGATCGGCGCCGAGCTACATCCTGCAGTGCAGTCATCATTATCCAATTACTTACAATACCTTACTTATTAACTTGCAAAACACGTGAATCAAGAAATGTAGATTATTATGGATATTACCAATGATAATAGCATGTTTAGAATACCTACCACCATGCTGTAAGTGGTTAACCATGAGGTAAGAAGATACCTGTGTACTTATAAATACGTGCAAGCTTCAGCACGCAGCATCACTCGCGTGGTAGGTAAGGTACCTACTAACCAAGGTAAAAAGTATCCTACCATCAAGTACCAGCGTGACTATGAGAAAAATAACTCCCAACGTGTCACGTGACGTGATAGGAAAATACCTAGACCTGCAGAACATGCAATCATTGTCCCGCGGCGGGGATCGAACCCTCTTGCGTCAGAAGTAGTCAATATCAACATACCCTCATGCCGGCGCCCCACATGGGCTTCAACTTGGGGCCAACATTAAAATGGCCAATGGTAATGCTCCGTTTGTGTCTAATAACCGTAAACGGAGCATTGCCATTGGCCATTTTAAAGTTGGCTCCAAGTTGAAGCCTATTTGTGTGGTGCCAGCATCAGGCTGGTGGTATGTGATCCTCGCGTAGTCTTCATCCGATCACGGCCTCTGTGTGTTATTCTTTAGTATCTAATCTTTAGTTTAGACGACCTCTGTGGCACAGTGGGCGAAGGCCCGCCTGAGACGCGGAGGTTGCGGGTTCGATCCCCGCCACGGGACAAATGTTTGCATGTTCTGCAGATATTTGTTCCGGGTCTGGATGTTTTTTTATCTATAGTAATGTATGTTTCTGTGCTATTAACTTTAATTGGTTCAATAAACATTTATTTTTCAATAATAGTTTTCCAGCAATAGTTTAAAAAATATTTTTATATATTAGTAGTTGTATTATTATAAAAAAAACTTACTTTTAACTTCCGCGATACAGGCTTGACCTAGTGCGGGGTTAGTTTGTAAATCGTTTTTGCCCTTCTTTTTTTTTTAATTATTATGTCTTTTGAAATTTTGTATCATATGTTTATTAAAATAAATTATTATTATTATTATTATTATTTGTTTAAGTACCTATTTATATTTATATTACTTACAAAAAAAATGTAAGTACTTATCTAAGTACTTAATATACATATATCAGTCATCTGGTTACCATACGTTATGCGTTATTGGATGCAGTCGATAATATCCTTAGTGTGCAAGATGAGGGTATGGGGACAGTACTAATTTTATTAGATTACTCACGAGCATTTGATTGTCTTAATACTAACCTACTTATTTCCAAGCTATCATACTACGGATTCGATAATACTGTGGTTCAGTGGTTCGATAGTTATCTTTGTGGTCGTTCGCAGGTGGTAGAGATCACGAAAGCTGACGGTTGTAAGACTATATCTACCTCACATTCTGTTCCCAGAGGCGTACCGCAAGGTTCTATACTGGGACCTTTGTTATTTACAATTTATTGTTCGGATATTATTAAAAATATTATCCACTGTCGGTATCATTTATATGCAGACGATCTGCAACTCTATATGTCATTTCCACCTAGTGATACCTCTCAAGCAATGGTCAGGGTAAACAGTGATCTGGATAGAATAGCTTTGTGGTCAGAAAAAAATTGTTTAGTGTTAAATCCCACAAAATCCAAATATTTGGTGTTAGGAACCCGTAAACAAATCGAAAACATCATTCTTAATGCTCCTAATATTGGTATACTGGGAGAGCCTATTATTCGCACTTCCGAGGCACGAAACCTAGGAGTTCTAATGGACAGTGAGCTTCGTTTCGAAAGGCATATTGCTGAATGTGTGAGAAACTGTTTTTATCGTTTAAAGGTACTGTATCGGATTCGCAATTGCCTTAACGAAGACATACGCGTTAATCTGTGCGAATCACTTGTCCTATCCAAGCTAAATTATTCAGACACCGTTTATGGTCCCAGATTATTTGCCCGTACAGAAAAACTCATTCAACGGGTCCATAATGCCTGTGCCAGATTCAGTTTTTCTATACCCCCACGCGCTCACGTTACTCCTTTTCTAAATGCAACAAAACTGTTGAAAATGTCAAGGAGAAGACATCTACATTTGGCTGTTCTTCTCTTTGGTGTCATCAAAAGTCGAAAGCCAGTGTACCTCTTTAAAAAATTAAGGTGGGCCAGTGAGGAGCGAAGATTTCCCGTAAGAGACGCTTCTTTGTTCGTGCTGGTCACTCCAGCACATAGGTCTGCATCGTTTGAAGGCGGCTTCCGCTATGCCGCTACCAAGTGTTGGAACAATATTCCACCACCTCTTAGAAATTTAAATAATGTTAACACATTTAAGGTAAAATTTAAACAACATTTAATTTCAACTCAAATAAACCAACCTTGGCTGGCATAGCGGAACGCTCTACCTACCTATACTCTCTCCTCCTCGTCATTACTCTTGTTTTGTATTTTTTGAACTTTGTTATAGAATTATCATCATGTTATTTAAGAATGTAATTGTAAGTAGATATATATTTAAAAATTTCATTAACCTTATAACGGGAAGTCCGTGACGTGAACACAGCCCTTAGCAGAATACCAGCACTGCAGTATGGCAACATGCGGCAGTACCAAGCTGAGCTAATGGCTATTTCATCACCACGAACATATTTTTGATGTTAATGTTTGTCTTTAATTTTTTAATAGGTAAGTAAATATATTAACATTTAAGCATTGTATCCTCTTACTGTATAATAATGTGGTGTTTTGAAATAAATATATATTCATTCATTCATTCATTCATTCATTCATACAAGCATTAGGTTGCTTAGCTTGGAACTAGGACGCCGTGTAAAATTTCCAAGGATATTTATTTAGGATAAGTATATCGAAGTGTAGGTACTTAGGTACTTAATTGTTTACAATTAATAATAGTCAGTTCAATTAATAACTGTTTATTAGATAAGTGTTTACATTAAAACAAGGTACCTAACATTGTCAGGTAATTAATAATAACAAAAGAACAAAACAATTTTATATTAATTAAAACAGATAACTTTAAACACTGTTTTGTATAGGTATAGGTAGGTTGATAGATTTGTGTGATTTTCATACTGCGCTAAAAATTTAAATTCCTCGTGAAATCAAAATGTACAATGAACATGCTAAAAATAACAAGGAATTTTGAAATCTTTACGTTCACTCGATTATTACAGAATATTTTTAATATATAAAAAGGCGATAGAGTTGTTGCGTGACATGATGTATTTACTTCGCGATCACAATTCATAAACGTCGGGAAATGATAAAAGGTAAATTACGCGATAAAATCTTGTAAATTTCTATTTAAAAGTATGATGTATTTAATTTTGAATTTTTTAGGTAACCTTTAACTTTTACGCATCTTCACGTTTACAACTAATTGCCTGTCTCGATATTCTGGTTAAAAAGTGGATGAAAATTGTCTAAGTTCGTAATAATATCGTTTTACAATTATCCACTGAAAAGACCAACAACAGAGTTCTGCAAGGTCCTAACGATGCCGTCGGTGTTGACATAGGTGGTGCCATCTAAGCCCTTACCCAGGGGACTCTTACCGTTGGTCTGGAGGCAGAACCGACCTTCGTCGGAGGGCACAGCCCCTTCTCCCATGTAACTGGAAAAAGAAAACGAAACAGGTTTGATCAAGACTATTAAGAGATGCACATCACGTTTTAAAACGACTTCAATTTATTTATTTATTTACACATACCTACACACATAGAATATAACATTACAGTTGTAGGTACTAATTCGTTATATCTATTTAACAACCAAACAAATATATAATTAAGGGCAAGGCACATAAATCAATGAAAAATCGACAAACTAATTAACACATCAATATTACAGAAAGCAGTACTGAGCAAGTCAAGCAAGTCATCAAACGAATTATATTTGGAACTAAACTTACTTAATTACATCCGATTTACATGTCCCCTTCTTGAACTCGTCGTAGCTGGAGCACGCGACTGCTGGGAAACTGTCAGGGTTCAGGATGGACTCCGCGAAGAGCCGGACGGCGAAGGTGTGGCTGCAGGTCTCTATGGGGCAGTCTGGCTGCTGTTCTCCACCGTTCGGGTAGAAATCTACATGACCTGGAAACAAGAGAAAGTCTCGACTAAATCCTATCCTACTAAAGTTATAATGGCTTTCACCCACTGCGCCACAAAGGTTGCGGGTTCGATTCCCGCTGCGGGACAAATGTTGCTTTTCAAATATTCAAATATTTGTTTCGTGTCTGAGTGTTTTCTATGTATAATTATGTAGGCATGTATTTACAAAAAAATTAATTAAATGAAATGAAATGAAATTATGACCACGACTGTATCCCAGGGAGCGGTAGACATTTCTTTTAGATCTTTATAGGCAATTTTTAGATCATTTTTGAAGATGTCTAAGGAGTAGTCAGAGGTATATACAAATCGTCAAATAATGACACAGGTACACAGGTAAGTAGGTACCAAAGGCGATTAATACAAAAAAGACTGGCAAAGGTCATGCCCAAAACGGGAGTAAGTAGACGACAGCACCAGATAGCCTAGAAACTTTAAAATATCAATTTTATCCAATCTACTTTATAGACCTACGTACAAGAAAATGGCATCATGTAGAAATAGAAATAGAAAAATATTTATTTACCTACATTCACTCACACACATTACAGTACAGGTACAATTATTTGTAGGAAGTATGAGTGAAGCAAATTGGTCACCACTCAGCATTTGTTGTAGAAATTGAAGTAGCAACTTATACGCACAATAGCGCTACGGAAGACCAGCGCTTTGACAGGTTCCTTGGTTCCTGCCTAAGCATCATGCTGAGTAGTAGCCATTTTTCTTGTTTTATCTTTCTCTTTTTATATACTTAAAGTATAAATGTGTTTTCTGTAATTATAAAACATATGCAAACGGGTATTTACAGCCGTGGTCGCGGGAAGACCCCCGCGACCACGGCTGGTGCAATCCGGTCGAAACGTCGGGTGAATATTAAAGGTAAAATTCGTGATAAATACCCGTTTGTATATGTTTTATAATGACGTGTTCTGATCGCGAAAGTTTAAAAAAGACAATTTTCTGTAATTGTAATAACAAAATAAAGATTTTTCTTTCTTTCTTTCAACTACAGCGTTTCCAGTGATGTAAAGTTATACTGAACGGCGTTAGACACTCACCAACTTTTTCGTCAATCCCGAATACACCAGCGTTGCTGTGAATGACGTCGACGAATTCTGCATCAGTGCTCTTCAACCTAGAACAAATTATATACTTAAAGTTATACCCCTTTCTAGTCAGCCCCACATGGTATTGACCATTGTCTTTCCTGTGGATATGGCCGGCTAAGCTGAGAGGATGGTTAAGGTGCTGGGCAAGCCATAAAATAATATTTGCTTTTTCGCCATTTTCAGTTTTTTTGGGAAATTACATAAACGCCTTTTTTTTGGTAGGAAATTTATTTTTGTATTTTCTAATAAAAAATCGATGTACTTATATCGAAGCTTCTTTTTACTTATAATTTAATATTCTAAAAGAAAAAAACATAAAATAAGTAGGTATTTACTTTTTTATTTTTTTTTATTTACAGAAACTAAACTACTACCTAGTTGAGCCACCTAAGGATCATTACAAACGATCTATTTAAGTACCTACTTAATTTGGATGATTAAGCTAAAAATGTACATGGACTCACGATTAGACGTTTTCATTTCGCAAAACAAGTCCTTGGACTTGTTCATTATGACATAAAATTGTACTTAATAAAAATTTTGCTTTTGTGTTGCATGTGTATTACGAAAGTGTAACATCTATGTAACTTTTTTGTATTGTAACACAAATGTATGTGTTACGTAACACAGTAGGTACGAGTAGATCTATATAGCCGCAAACGCAAACCTTCCAAGTGTACAAAAGGCTCTTGAGCACCGAATTAGTTAAGTTTGTTTTACTAACGTTATCCAGCGGCTAATTATTTTGTTCTATTGAAATATATAATTAATCTATTCATGTGCATTAGTAACTGTACATTTTTATTTTAATGCCGTTAACTGCCCTAGAACGACAGAGATCGAGAAAAATTAAAAAGCTATTTTTTCTTTAATAAAATATAATAGGCAGTATTTTTGAGTTTTTCTGCCTAAGGGCACAGTAAAAAAGAAAAAATAATCCTGTATTATTTTAGGTTATTTATTTAACCATTATGAAATCACCTTTACTCAAAATATGTGTTACTTTCGGGTAACATTTGTGTAACGGTAACACAAAACCTGTTGTGTTACTTTTGTGATATAATTGACAATTTTGGCGGCCTTACCCACCTACAACGAAAGTGAAGAGAGTGAAAATTGTACCTGAGTGTCTCGTTGGCAAATTTGAAACAGGGCCCAGCAGGGTCCAGGCCGGAGATCCTGCCCACCTTCTTCCCAGTCGACACCTCGAATTGCTTGCCCGCGAACCCGGAGATCTGGGCCCCAAGACTGTGCCCCACCAGGTGTATGTTCTCGCATGGCAGACCAGCTGCACATAATGTATTTGTAATAATTTGTATACCAACATCTGATACATTGATACCAACATGTTTTTTTTTACTGGAAGCGCTCGTGGCGAAGCTTGCTAAGACGTTCTTGATAGATCGTTGAAGTTAAGCAACGTTCTGTGCGGTCACTACTTGGCAAGTGGCATTATCAGCTGAGCGCTTCCGTGCTTCGGAGGGCACGTTAAATTGTCGGTTCCGGCTTTTAAAGTTGTTAAGCCATGACGGAGGCCTTTAGGCGGCCTAAAAAAAAACTTCGTCACCAGAGCTTGCTTATACGAACTTACTTACTGAAACAGTATGGGGCAATCCCATACTAGATAAAATAGAGGTACCTACTGAGATTATTAGTCATAGAAACTAGGTACTAGCAAAGACGATTAATATCTAGAAGACAGACAAAGGCCATACACAAAATCGTAACCCGATCCCGCAGTACCAGATAGCCTGAAAACTTTAAAACATCAATTTTATCCAAGAAATTTCAATACTTAGTAGTAGGTAGCAACAATATTCAATATTTAAACATTTTTAACTAGAAAGTAATTGAAATTTCTTGGATAAAATTGATGTTTTAGAGCTTTCAGGCTATTTTTTAGGGTTACGATTTTGTGTATGGCCTTTGTCTGTCTTCTAGATATTAATCGTCTTTGGTACTAGTGAAGACGATGAATACTACATCGTCTTTGGTACTAGGTAGGTAGGTAGGTATACGATCTTTTTTGTAAAAAAACATCCGGACTTATTGTTTCCCACACACGTAGCTATACAGGGGGCCTATCATCAGTTTTCGAGTGGTGTAGTTAACTGTCCTCGCTCACGTGTCAAGTATTCTAAATGTATGGAATTTTTAGTTCATGCAAGTTACCGGGGGCGGCGCTGCACTGGATTTTCATACATTTGTGATACTTGACTCGGTATCGAGGACAGTATTCAATATAATAAACTGGTGATAAGCCCCCAGAGGTCGTCAAGACGTGGAAATGAGATCTTACCTTTATGGAGTTCAGCCAAGAGTTGTCCCAGTATCATCCCGATGAATTGAACGTAGGTGGAGGAACGCAAGTAGAAGTACCCGATCTGCGAGCTCGCGTCCAACGCCACCACAGAATATTCACCTGCAAATCTCATGAGGCTCAATATACCAGTGTGACAACCAATTACCTACCTACAACTACTTATTTAAGGTGAAAATGAAAAAAAAAATGAAATATGATCATCACGACTGTATCCCAGGGAGCGGTAGACATTTCTTTCAGATCTTAATGCAATTTTTAGATCCTTTTGAAGATGTCTAAGGGGGTAGTCAGAGGTATTTCCAAATATATATTTGGTACATTCCCACATCTTGCAGAAGTTAACTTTCCATACGTGACAGGTTGCAAGCCCATCGACGCTATTAGAGAGCTAACTGGTTTCCTCACGATGTTTTCCTTCACCGTTAAAAGCTCGTGTTATAGCGCATGTAAATTTTTCGATGCGAAAAGTTAATTGATGCACGGCCGGATTCGAACCCACGACCTTCGGAACGAAAGTCGAAGTACTAATCCACTTGACCAACACGGCTCAAGTATATTGAGGTGTTATCTTGTTAACTTTACAATTACTTTTACTTTCTTTGACATGCCTTACTTTGTTCGACTGGCTTCCCACTGAAGCTTGACTATTTAGATTACTTTAGATTGTTAGGGGATCGCTTTTAAAAAAAAAGCTAGGCCCACACCACCAGGTTCTTGCCTGATTCTTTCCCTGGTGTAGGGAGTCGCGTTGGAACAGGCAGTAGAATCACCTAGCATGTAAAACGAAACTTAAGTGATCCTACAATGTAGGACCTCAAGGAAAATCATTTATTCTTGTAGGACCCACAAGAATAAATGATTTTTCTTTCTTTCATTTTTCTTTCACTAAAACTATAGTCACCCTCTGTTTGAGCTTTAAATAGTTCTTATTTTGAAACGCTACACATCTAAAGCTCAAATTGTACCTAAAAATAAATAAATAAATAAAACTTTAATAGTGGCAATTCTGAGTATCGCAAAAGCTAAACTTAACTAACCAAAAATGTTGCCGTCCCTTTCATAGCGATTGGAATAAAAAGGATGGCATTAATTTCAGTTAGTTTAGTTTAGCTTTTGCGACACTCCGAATTGCCACTAATATCACCTAATTACCAAAAAAAATTGAACTTAAATTAAAAAAAAAAATAGTTTTAATTAAGGAACAGATAATTATATTATAATACTGTAAGTACCTACCTACTAGATTAAGGACCCCTCTACGGGACCTCCTCCAAAGTTTTACAATTATCTCTTTCTTTTTCTTTTTCTTTAGGCTAGCACAATATCATGACTTGATAGCATTTTCTTAATGCTTTCAAGCATGCTTAGTAGTGCACTACTTTCTAGCATGTGTATCTGAACCTTAAGAATCTGAAGAGTAGGTACTTACCTACGCTCCTATAAGCATCGTTAACAGACTGGAAGTTGTTCTTAGAAGGGTTGTCGGTAAAACCGTGCGAGAAAACCTTGAGCTTGATGCTGGTGAGGTTGCCGTGGAAGAGTGGAGGGAGCTCGTCGACGGCAGAGCATAGGGGGATGGTCACGTGAATATCACTGGTGGAAATCACAGTTGATACTTATTACCAAATAAAATAATAGTGAGTTCTTAATAGGTACACATTTGTGAAGATAGATCCCTGAGAGACTTTAGAAAAATAGGTATTTGAATAAATGTTCCTGTCTCGCTGCATGTTGCCACAAAGTATAGTATGAGCAAAGACGATTAATATCTGGATAGATATCTGATTAGATATTATTATATAATATCTAATCAGGATAGATATTATTATATAATATCTAATCAGATCTCTGTGGCGCAGTGGGCGAAAGCCCGCTTGAGACGCAGAGGTTGCGGGTTCGATCCCCGCCGCGGGACAAATGTTTGCATGTTCTGTAGATATTTGTTCCGGGTCTGGTTGTTTTTCTATGTATAATATGTATGTATTTACAAAAAAAAATGTATCTATGTAGTATAACAGCCATCTGGTTACCATAACACAAGCATTAAATTGCTTAGCTTGGGACTAGATGACGTCGTGTGGAATGTCCAAGGATATGTATTATTTATTATTATTATTATTAATATCTGATTAGATATTAATCGTCTTTGGTATAAGGTATAGTAACTCAATGTAGATAGCAGATACATACGGTGTTGTGTAGACTATGGATAGGTCACAGGGGTCTGGTGCTCGGTCCGTGCCGTTAGTGCTGTCAGAGTCTAGCATTAGTAATTTCTTCACCAAAGTGCCTGCAAGACAAATAAAAAGTAAGTAAGTTCGTATCAAAGACGATTAATATCTAGAAGACAGACAAAGGCCATACACAAAATCGTAACCCTACCAGATAGCCTGGAAACTTTAAAACATCAATTTTATCCAAGAAATTTCAATTACTTTCTAGTTAAAATGTTTTTTATATTGAATATTGTTGCTACCTACTACCAAAGACGATTAATATCTAGAAGACAGACAAAGGCCATACCATAATCGTAACCCGATCCCGCAGTACCAGATAGCCTGAAAACTTGAAAACATCAATTTTATCCAAGAAATTTCAATACTTAGTAGTAGGTAGCAACAATATTCAATATTTAAACATTTTTAACTAGAAAGTAATTGAAATTTCTTGGATAAAATTGATGTTTTAGAGCTTTCAGGCTATTTTTTAGGGTTACGATTTTGTGTATGGCCTTTGTCTGTCTTCTAGATATTAATCGTCTTTGCTACTACTGAGTATTGAAATTTCTTGGATAAAATTGATGTTTTAAAGTTTCCAGGGGTTAGGAGCTTTACGACTACATCTCTATTTGACTAGGCAGTGGATGTGACTAGATCGCTTTGGGACTAAACATGACATACAAATAGTTAGGTAAGTACATTGTAATTAAAATTCAATTCACTTAAGGCCTCCGTCGTGGCTTAAAAGCCGGGACCGACAATTTAACGTGCCCTCCGAAGCACGGAAGCGCTCAGATATAAATATTTTTTTTATTTTTTTTTATTTAGGTATTAGTGGCAATTCTGAGTGTCGCAAAAGCTAAACTAAGCTAATTAAAATTGTTGCCGTCCCTTTCATAGCGATGGAAATAAAAAGGATGGCAATAATTTTAGTTAGCTTAGTTTAGCTTTTGCGACACTCAGAATTGCCCCCATTACCAAATATACAGAAAATAAATTTAAGCTTAATTAGGATAACACTTTAAACCACGTGGTTTAATGCCACTTCCGGTCACCCATCCAAGTTGTGACCGCTCAGAACGTTGCTTAACTTCGACGATCTATCAAGTACGTTATAACAAGCTTCGCCACGAGCGCTTTGCAAGACAAATGATTTAGTGTCTTATTCCCGACTATACCTATAGGGCGTCCCACGGATATACCACATGGAGAGAAAGTAGGTAGGTATCTTGAATATTGTAGATGTAACATTTTACTGAAAGAAGACATTGTTTGAATTAAAAAAAAAACATTATTAAATTGACAGATCTACAGATCGGGTAGTTGCCGAGGATCGTGAGGTATGGAAAGAGTGGGGGGAGGCCTTTGCCCAGCTGTGGGATCATCACGGCACATAATAATAATAATAAAAATTGACAGATCTAGGTATCAGTTGACTCAGCTGTCAGTATTTTTAAATTAGATACCTACCTAATAAAAATAATAATGTAAGTAGTAATGTAAGGTAGGTACTAACATTGGCTGCCGACAGTAGTCATCCCGAGCTGGAGCAAGGGGTTGAATACGTCATTCACGTCCTTTCCAACTTCTGTTTTGGCCGCGGTCGCCAAATTACCGACGGTATCCAGGATGTGCAGCGAGACGCACTGCTGCACCGCCAGCAACACCAGCAGCGATACGTTCAACACCTGGAAGTAAAATGTGCACTATACACCACAAAACATCTTTTTGAGAGCGTTCTATCTAATTGGCTTAAATGGCCCAACAACTGTGATGCGGGCACCACATATTGGCTTCAACTTGGTTCCAACATTGGCTACGAATTGGCAATGCTCCATTTGTGTCCAATAACCGTCTAAGATAGATCCTCACATTGGAGTGTTGGAACCAACTCGTTCCAACCCTCCAATGTGTGGTGCCCGCATGAAATGATACAAATCTACAATTTTCAAAATAGGGGAATAAATATCAAACATTCGTGTTCGTAAGGTACCTAGTACCTACGTAAAGTGGCTGCAATCAGCGGGTCTAAAACACGCATACCTAATCTGATAAATTGTATTCATCGTCTTTGCAAATTAAATTATTTAAAACTTAGGAAACTTATCTTACCTGCATGATGGTGTTATTAGTAAGGCTTGGATAAAATCTTGTTTCAAACTGAATTCTCGACTGTTCTCTTCCAAAATAGCAGCTCAAGAGGCCGAATGCTGAATTTCGGTCTTTTTTATATGGTAGGGTATGTTTGCAAAGATGTAGAGCGATAATGTGCTAGCTATAGGTACTTAAGTAATTATAATATGACACCAGAATTAATGAACTAACTAAAGATAGATGACGCCCCATTGCAACCCTTAAAAGGGGTAAACCTGCGGTAAAATGACGCCTATTTTTTAAGTTAGACCTCAGGCAATACATCAGTGAAAACTGCATTCAATTCCATTCAGCAGTTTTTGCGTGATGCGGGAACAAACATCCATACCTACAGACAGACATACAAAAAATTTAAATACCATTTTTTTGCTTCTGTTGCTCTAGTAAAGACCCCCCCATCCCCCTTATTCGTTTTTCATTTACTTATATCACAAATGTAGAGACATCGATGTGTTACAGTTTTATATAATTGTACAGGTTTTATCCAACAGTTGGCTATCACTTGAGCTGCCAATGATGATGATAAATAGGCACCTAAGTAAGTAAGTATATAGGTATTAATAAAAATTACAATTATTTAAGATAGTGTTTCCAATGATGATGATATATTATAGCTAATATTTTTTCAATGTCAGTGATTTATGATAGTGTTTGTGAGCTTGATGACGCAGTAAGTAGGTAAGTATTATATTAACTAAGCAAGTGAAGTTTACTATTTACTAGGTATTTAGTTAGATACCTACCTACTTACCTACTTTTAAAAAAGGTCTTTAAAAGCATTCAACTCTCCTTCGGAAGCTAAACGGAAAAGTAATGTGTAGCAATTGGCCATCTTTTAGTACTTACCTATTATTCGTTTGTTCGCACTAATGTTCATACAAGTTATATACGCCCATAACAACTTGGTCTGACATCTACCTACTCTTGCCATTTTTTTCAAAATATTCGTGTAAATTGTATGCTTAACTAGCAGATGGCCGCAACTTCGTTCACTTGCATTTCGTCTTAGTAGCTAACCTAGAGGAGGCTGAAGAATTGGAAAAATCCCAATCTTTTTTACCGGATGCCCTTGTATAAGGTCGCGCCACGTAAAGAGCGCTGAGGGGAGGAAATGGGGGTATGTTTGCGCCTGTGTTCACTCGCTGACGAACCAATAGCACTCGCTAAATCAATGGTATGAAGTGCGCCGCGTTACCTCTCCACCAATCATCGACCACGGAGCAGTTTGACAGCCAGCGCTCTTTTTACGTGGCGCGACCTATACTATACGTCATACAAAGAACTTATCTACTCTCCCAGTTTCAGGTCTTTACGATCAGCGGTATGTACGCTGTGCGTGGATCCGTCAGTCAGTCATTCAGGGCAAAGCATTTTGTATGTATCTTTATATGCCTAAACAAATAGGTATGTATTAAAAGCTTAACAATAAAACATATGTTTTACCTATAGCAACGTTAAAGGTAAAACATTATATAAGTAGTCGAGTAAGTTACCTACCTACAAGAATGTACCTAGTAGGTATAGGTAGGTACTTACCATCTACTTAGGTATATCGAACTTACTTTTTACTATAATACCTAGGTACCTATTATAAGAAGTAAAAAGTAAGTTCGATTTTAGGTCGCCTAAAGGCCTAGGGTACGACGCCTATAAAATCCGATTTCAATTTCGGAAGAAAAAAGCAATTTCTGCACTTTTGAGGTGCATTTTTGTTCCTAGCTCTGAAGATCTTCATCAGATCCTCAAAATTCTGAGACCACACGGGAAGCACCAGCTGAAAAACAAGAATTATCAAAATCGGTAGACCCAGTCCTAAGTTCTGAGGTAACAAACATAAAAAAACAGACGAATTGAGAACTTCCTTTTTTGAAGTTGGTCAAAAAGGTTAAGAGGCCGTAAGGCAGCCTAAATACGTAAGTACATCACTAAACAAGTAGTACCTACCGGAGGGCCCTGTCTCACGAGTACAGGCCTCCTACCCTCAGAATATAGCTCCTACCATCTACCTATAATCTGGATGAAAGTATTAATACCTATAGTAGGTAATATAAATACTTAAGTACTTATAGTTAGGTACCTACTTATAATAAAAATATTTTATCTAGGTCTTAAAATATTATGCAAAAATTTTATATTTAAGTAATCGTTTTCGTAGTTAGGTACCTACGTAAGTATAAAAATAAGAATGGTTCTATTTATTTAAAATTTACATAAAAGTGTAAGACAGTACCATCTGTATCAATTTATTTAAGTTTAAAATATATTGGCAAGAGTTGTCTTTTTGTTAATTTCAATATTCGCCAGTTTCGCCTTATGTTACAGTTAGGTATCAGACTTATTTGGTTTGGACAGTCAGTAGCAGAAGTATGTTGACTAAAAGAATTCGTCCACTCTTGCATCCAGCGATCGACTATCCTTTCAGTTAAACAATTAGTACTCTGTGCTTATAGTCTAAGGATCGTAGGTATTCAGAGTCTGCACTCAGACATGAGTCTTCGCTCAAGTAAGTACCTACCTATAGGTACCTACCTACCTGTCGATTTTAAGATTTTTTGACAGTTCTCTATGGGAATTGAAACTGAATGACTGATGACTGATTAATCACCGCTTGAGACACAATTTCAAGCTCGAGAATGGTCTCTGACTGAATGTGAACCTACGAGCCTATTGGCGTTTGCCTGCCGGGCTCTAGCCAGCCTAGTTTGTTGGCGGTGCCCGGCGGTTTTTGTATAGGTAGTAGGTTATATGTAGTAATTTATCCTCGCTCATGTGTCAAGTAGTATTCTAAGGCTGTGTCCATAGTAGGCAAACTGTGAGCGGCCGACTGAGATTGCGGCGTATCGGTTTAGTACCTACCTAGTACGCCCTTCCATAAAATTTGAAATGGAGTGTCCACAGCTTGCTAGTTTTGCGCTCACTAGACGCAGTTTGCAGCGTTACGCACGCCAATTGTCTCAGTTAGCGGCTAACTCATCATAACAGTTTGCTTGCAACGCTCGAAAATTGATCTGAGTTTGCAGCTAGCTCAAATTTCAGTTTGCGGCTTACTCAGTCGGCCGCTCACAGTTTGCCTACTGTGGACACAGCCTAAATGTACCTACCTATGGAACTTTTGCAAGTTACCGGGGGCGGCGCTGCACTGGATTTTCATACATTTGTGATACTTGACTCGGTATCCAGGACAGTAGGTAACTACCTACTATCCAATAGTACCTACGGTATACTGGCGTTAACCCCCCAGGCCCTAGGGTGCCAGCCAGCTAGTGGGTGGGGGGGGGAGTAAGTATATTTAATTATTTTCCGAATGGATATCTTCTATTATCCAGGTTCGAGACCCGGACTTTCGGACTTTTGAGACCCGGGCCAAAACCAATAGGTAGGTTACCAAATTACCAAATCCTACTACCAGGTACCTACCTAACCAAAAAAAAAGAAGTATGTACCTACTTAGTAAGTAGGTACCTAGTAATTTACCAACTGTTTCAATTTGCTAAAACGTTAAATATTGACAAGAATTTTACCTTTGTTCCGAGCAGAATTTGAATGTTTACAAGTCATTACGTCAACTATGTATTACGCATTCTACATATGTAATATTAAATTGCGTTGTAGGCACAGTCAGTAGGTAGGTAGGTAAGGTAGGTATTATTACTACTTACCAAAAGTTCTGAAATGAGTAGGTAGGTAGGTAGGTACCTACATAGTCCAGCAAAAGTGCAAAATATAGGTACCTACAAACTGTCATCTTAAAAATTTAGGTAGGTAAGTAATTTGTTTCATGGGGTTTTTTTTTGACAACGTTGTAACTTTTAATGAAGTCGCTCACTTCAGTCACTAATCCCCAATATTTGAGAAATTTTAATAAAAATCAATGAAACAAAGTTAGGTAAGTACCTACATAGGAGGTAAAGGTTAGTGTATTTTTTCTTACATCATTTGCATTTGCTGGAAACGACATACCTACCTACGTAAGTAGGTAAGTGTATCAAAGAGAGATAAAATGACAGTCAATTAACATGACTGTGTGTGGTTACATACATACAACTCTTAATAATGTAGGTAGGTATAATAGGTACCTACCTTACCCTAGTTACCCCACCTACTTGAGAATGTGAGAGACTAGGCTCTGCCTACCCTCCATGACAGAGATTTGTACAGTTTAATGTACAGAATCTAATCCCACCATTACAAATTAAAAGACTCAATATATTCGGGTGAAGTACTCTTTTGACATTGGTAGAATATACTAGCATGCCTTTGCCAAGTCTAATGTTTCTAACTTGTCATTGTCAGGTCAGTCAGTGTCAGTGATAGTAGCAGCTGACAGCAAACTGACAGCGAGCGTGAACTTGACGTTTCAAGAATTAACCTAAAAATTATTTAAAAACATTGTGTTTACTTTGAAAATAAGTGTGCTTTTTGTTTATAAAAATGAGTGAAAACTACGGTGATAACAACCACGACGGTTCAGATCCCAAGAGAAAATGGAGGAAGAAGCGCAAGAACTTTCTCTCCAATGCGAAAAAATACGCGAAAAAGGGCCAAATGGGTCGAGGAACGAAAATGTCTGAAGAACTTTATCAGTACTTCGTAGGGATCCTGGAAGCCATCAAAAAGGGCATCGAGGATGAAGAAGAAAGACGTTAGTATCTGACTTTTTATTTATTTATTTCAAACACATTACGTGTATTATTATTAGTAATACACATTACATTTATTATGTTGGAATATAGGGTAACTTAGGTGCTTGAGATAGAAAATACAAAACGTGTTCTCCACCATTAGTGTACTTGCTGGTTGTTGTTTTACTGCGCGGTCTAATTTAATAAATAAAATGGTGTGAATGAGTAACCGTTATTGCCTGTCAAATTGTCTAATACTTCTCTCACAAAACATAAAATAAATCTTAGAAACGATTTTTTTTTTAAGTTATAATACTCGTGAAAACCTGTAATTGGCTTTCTGAATCTATATTTGTTTGTTACTAGAACTAACTACTTGGTTTTCCAATAAATAATATACATGAAGCAATAGAAAATGAAATGAAATGAAATAAAAAATGAAATATGATCACGACTGTATCCCGGGAGCGGTAGACATTTCTTTATGATCATTAGGCAATTTTTAGATCTTTTTGAAGATACATGCCCACTTTTTGCAGTAGTTAACTTTCCATACATGACAGGTTGCAAGCCCATCGACGCTATTAGAGAGCTAACTGGTTTCCTCACGATGTTTTCCTTCACCGTTATACGAGTAAGCTCATGTTAAAGCGCATATAACTTTTCAATACGAAAAGTTCATTGATGCACGGCTGGATTCGAACCCACGAGTATAGCCATAGAGTAGCACAAAATGCATATCTAATGGCTTTCACTATTACCAAAGCTAGAATGTAGCATGTTTTGGTAACTGGTTTTGACATTGATTCACACACAAAAGCTATGCCATTTATAATTAAATCCCATTTTTTCAGATACGCTTGTAACCAATGTCTTGGAGCGCACAAAAGACGATGAAATCAACATCGTCAGCAACCAACTCGGCAGCAGAGTCATAGAGCTACTTCTGCCCTACTCCTCAGCCGAAGACCTGGAACGGTTCACAGAAGCCATCGACCCTCACTTGCGAAGGATGGCATCTGACAACTTCACAAGTCATATCATCGAAACATTATTACGTGTCTCCTGTAACCGAGCAACAGAGCACTTACAAGGTTCCGATGAAGTACCTAACAAAAAGGCTAAGATGGAAAATAAGTACTCGGAAGAACACATTAAGAAATGTTATGATTATACATTAAAGATGTGTAAATATGTGTTAAATAATCTAGAGGATTTTGTCTGGGATTCATATGCAAATCACATTCTCCGTAGTGCGTTGAAATGCTTAAGCGGAATCACTTTGCTGCCGGGAGAGAAGCCTAAGATGAACAGTATGGCTATTAAGAATGTTGATGATAATAAAGGTAGTGAAATAAATTAGTCTTATTGAATGGGCAAAATTTTCTCATAAATAAAAATAATGGTTGCCTGTGGAATAAATCAAACATTTAATTGAAAGTGTAGGCTATATTGTATGACTCTGTATAAATGTAAAAGAATATCACAATAATATTATAATGGTGAAAGTTTGTGTGTGTGTAAGTGTGTTTGTTACACTTTCACGCTCCAACAGCTGGACGGATTTGAATGAAATTTGGTACCAGAATTGCTTATTCCTTGGATTATTCATTTTTTTGCCATTACAAAATGCTTAAGAAATGCTTAAGCTTTTAGGTAAGCCTTTCTTTGTCTTTTGTATGTTTGTAACTTTATTTATTTATTTATTTATCAAACAAAATCCACAGCTCTCAGTATTCACAAAACAAACTTATATTTATATTTCATACAGCCAATGACGGATTTACATTTTTACTTTATTTCCCGTATCTCCAGGCATTCCTCCGCACACAACCAAGATGGAGTACAGAGAGGTGCCTGAAGAGTTCCAAGAGCTAGTCAGAGAGTTCGCGGCACGTCTCATCTCCTGGCCGCAGTTCAAAGAGCTACCGTACAAGAATGTTACCTCAGCGTTGCTCCAAGTGCTGTTGTATGCTTGTAAGAATGTCGACAAACATATCACTAAGGTAGGCGTTTCTAATCATGTTTCTTTAGACTGTTCTCAGCTAGGCTGTTGTCTAACTTGTCGCGAAATCGAAATTTGTCGCCATCACGGCTAAACTGACACATAATCTCTTCTTCTTGCCTTTATCCAACTATGTGGGGTCGGCACAACATGGTCTTCTTCCATTTCCCTCTATCAGACGTCATCTCAGCACTCACTTATTTCTTTCTTCACACTATATTCCATCTTTTCTTTGGCCTACCTCTACACCCATATCCATCCACATTCATACCTAACACTCTCCAGTAACGTGACATTCTTCCCTCCTCATAACTGATCATACCAAGCTAACCTATCACTCCTCATCTTTTCAGGCGAATATTAAAGGTAAAATTCGTGATAAATACCCGTTTGCATATGTTTTATAATAGACCTGTGATCGTTCGTCGGATTGAATATTAATTTCGGCCGTAAATGATAAAGCAATCAAACTTAATCGCGACAGTTTGGCACTCATGATGATGTACTTCCTCAGGATCTAGTGAAGAAGCTGCTGGACGAAGCATTTGCCCCCGAAGACTGGGTGTCCACGGTGGAAGATGACAAGAAAGAGAAGAAGAACAAGGGAGAGGAGAACACAGATGGCAGCACTGAGGGCCTCCCGCCTGTGTTCGCTTCACAATCCGCTGTCAGGTGAGTTTCGACCACGGATCTCCACTTGCTACGATCCTGACACACCTGCACCACACATTGGCTTCAACTTGGTTCCAACATTAGATGGCCAATGGCAATGCTCCGTTTGTCGAATAACCGTAAGCGGAGCATTGCCATTGGCCATTCTAATGTTGAAACCAAGTTGAAGCCCTGTGTGATGCCGATGCCGGCATGAAAGAGTAACAAACACACTTACACACAAACTTTCACCTCTATAAATTAGTAGGATTTTGCCACCTGTCTTAAGGGCCATCTCTCAGTTTCTCGCTGTGCAAGTGTAGGTATTTTAGGCCGCAGCAAACGAGCCGCACGGCTCGCGTTCTGTATCGTGAGCCTGAGACGCAGAGGTTGCGGGTTCGATCCCCGCTACGGGACAAATTTTTGCATGATCTGCAAATATTTGTTTCGTGTCTGGGTGTTTTCTATGTATAATATGTATGTATTTACAAAAAAAAATGTATCTATGTAGTTTATCAGTCATCTGGTTACCATAACACAAGCATTAAATTGCTTAGCTTGGGACTAGATGACGCCGTGTGGAATGTCCAAGGATATTTATTTATTTTATTTAATCTGAAAAACCTTCCCGAGTTTATGATAAAAATAATCTACATTATTAAGTTACAACTTTTTTTCTATTGATACTACTTGGATGGGTGACCGCAAGTGGCATTTTCATCTAAGCGCTTCCGTGCTTCGGAGGGCACGTTAAATTGTCGGTCTAGGCTTTTAAAATCGTTAAGCCATGACGGAGGCCTTTCGGCGACCTAAAAACTCCGTCACCAGAGTTGGCCACTTGCTCATACGAACGAACGAACGAACGATTGATAAAGTGAGTGATTGATTGTTTTTATATTACAGGCTTTTAGAAGCAGCATTATTCGTGGCAAAGAAGAAGACGTACACTCAGATATACGCGCGCTGCTTCATCAACCGGCTCGCGCGCCTCGCCTGCGTGCCCATGCTCAACTTCACTGTGCAGAGGCTGTTCGATAACTGTACTGTTAAGGAAGAGGTAGGTAGGGGCAAGGAATAACTGTACCGACAAGGAGGCAGGTAGGGGCAAGGGACAACTTTTCTGTTAGGTTAGGTAGGGGCAAGGGATAACTGGGACAGACAAGGAGGCAGGTAGGGGCAAGAGATAACTTTTCTGTTAGGTTAGGTAGGGGCAAGGGACAACTGTACTGCTAAGAATGTATTGGCAAGGGACAAGGAGGAAGGTAGGGGCAAGGGACAACTGTACTGTTAAGGAAGAGGTAGGTTAGGGCAAGGGATAACTGGGGCTGACAAGGAGGCAGGTAGGGGCAAGGGACGACTTTTATTTTAGGTTAGGTAGGGGCAAGGGACAACTGTACTGTTAAGGAAGAGGTAGGTTAGGGCAAGGGATAACTGGGACTGACAAGGAGGCAGGTAGGGGCAAGGGACAACTATACTGTTAAGGAAGAGGTAGGTTGGGGCACGGGATAACTGGGACTGACAAGGAGGCAGGTAGGGGCAAGGGACAACTATACTGTTAAGGAAGAGGTAGGTTGGGGCACGGGATAACTGGGACTGACAAGGAGGCAGGTAGGGGCAAGGGACAACTATACTGTTAAGGAAGAGGTAGGTTGGGGCACGGGATAACTGGGACTGACAAGGAGGCAGGTAGGGGCAAGGGACAACTATACTGTTAAGGAAGAGGTAGGTTGGGGCACGGGATAACTGGGACTGACAAGGAGGCAGGTAGGGGCAAGGGACAACTTTTCTTTTAGTTTAGGTAGGGGTGGGACAACTGTACTGTTAAGAAGGTATTGGCAAGGAAAAACTTCGTCACCAGAGTTGGCCACTTGCTAATACGAACTTACTTACCTACTTTGTTATTGCTCATATGAACTACTTGTTATTGTTATTGAAGTTGGAGCCGATGTTTGAGGAGTTGTCTCCTCATTTCCCCTCCGTGCTGTCCGCGGGGAACTCCGGGGTGCTGGTCGCCGTGGCCAAGGCGTGTCTGCGACTCAATGCGAAGCAAGCGCACTTCCTCACTGTGAGTATTGTGCCTAATACTAGACCTAAGTACTGTACCTACCTAGTAGTAAGTAGGTACCTACTTACCTACCTACCTCAGTTAATTAGTGCTTTGTGTCTTTCTTTGTACCTATGTATGTCTGTGCTTTTGTTGCCAAATAAATGTTATTCTATTCTATTCTACTACTACTATGGTTGTACGAAGTTCGCCGGGTCAGCTTGTAACTTATAATTATTATTTCAGGCCCTAGAATCAGCCTTAAAATGCTCAGAGACAGACAAACAGAAGTTCTTCTCGATAGCTTGTCTGCGACTCACGCCGGTCGATCAGTTGGACGTAACGACTCTACACAAGGAGTACTTTATACATGTACACGGTTCTGTCATACTGCAGTGTGTTATGGACTTCCAGGTGAGATTGCAAAAATGGTTTAAAAAAATACCAAGTAATTGGTAATTGGCATTATTGTTATTGTATAGTATCTAGGTACTTATTATTATTTATTATTTAGCCTTTTCCTCGAACTTTATGCTTTTTTGTGATAGTTTCGTCGTCGACGTTATTGGCTTCGTGGCCGAGTGGTCGATGGCAATCCGGCTAAAGGATGATCGCTTGAATCACGCGGGTTCGAATCCTGTCGAAGTCGTAACTTTTCGTAAGATTTTTCATTTTCAAATGTTTGCATGTTCTGCAGATATTTGTTCCGGGTCTGGTTGTTTTTCTATGTATAATATGTATGTATTTACAAAAAAAAAATATGTATGTAGTATATCAGTCATCAGAGGGGTGATTGCCTATTTTATCATCGAGATCATGACAACATGAAACAATTTTTTGGAGATTTTTTGGAGAGGGATCATGCAGTTCGTTTGATCATTCTATTGTCTTGTCATCAACATGTCATCAAGTTATCACTAAGGAATTTTACAACGTGAAGTTGTTTGCAAATCATCCTAACCCGACTTATTTCCGAAGTACTATTGTAGCAAGGACCGGGTACGAAATGTCTAACCAACTTAAATCAACAGCATTATCTCAAAAATCTTGTTTGCTCTGTGGTCTGTGCTGTGTAAATGACTGACATGACAATGACACTGACACATGCATGATGCATGACTGACTGATAAAAAAGTTTGCTGGCCGGCGTAGTGGTTGGTGTTAATATTTTTGTTTGCCGGCGTTTTTCAACTGTGTAATTTTCGCATTTCCAAGTTCTTGTTCCTTCATGATCATCCTTTATCTTAACTCTCTCAAGTTCATCCATCTACAAACGATTTTTTTCAAAGCTTGGTGCCAGTTTTCCACCTGACTTTGGGAATCGACTACTCATTGAGTTTGTTGAAGGCAATCGAGCTATCAACTTCAATAGTGGGGCGGGCGGGCGGCCCTTCGTGCAACAAAGGGCTGTCAAGGCATGGGAAGATTGTGCCCGCAAGCTCGAAGGCGTGGGTGACGGCCTCGGGCCTCCTAAAAACTGGCGGTCAGTGGTCGTCGCGTCGTGACGGTGGAGGCTGGATCGAATGGTTTGCATGTTTTTTTAATTTCTATTATATTTACAAATTCACTCATCCTAATACCTAAATTATCATTAAAATAACAAACTTTGCAAGGCTCCTTTTTGTTATAATAACTCAATTGCTTTGTTACCAACAAATAATTGGGATAAAACTTGGTTGATAATGTTCTACACTACACTACCTACTGTTTGTTTTGAAAAATTTAAAAAAACAAACCTAATAATATAACATAATTAATCGGGTGGTTACAAATTATACTAAATATGAAGAAGTGCCTAGTGTTTTTAATTTTAACCCTTTTATTAAAGTAGGTATACGTAAATTTTCAGAAATCCATAATTATTGTACAAAAGGAAGGCGGATGACCCTTATGCCTACCTACCAGTCACAATCATTGAAATGGTCTCGTCACATGGTAAGAATGAACATTAATAAAAGTAGGTACATAGAAATATTTTGACTATCAATAAAGTAGGTATACTCCTTAGTATTACTAATGGCCATTCTCAATGACCATTTGGCTTGCCGTGGTAAGCTATTAGCATTTCTATGATAGAAATATTGACAAATATCAAACCACAGTAAGCTAAACCAATGGTAGATAAGTTGTCGATACTGGTGGGAGTCTGAGCAAGTAGATTTTATTTACTTAAAAAGTCTCAAATAAATAATATAAATAAATGAACTAAAGATTTCACAGTTTAGGTATTATTATTTTCAATTTTCTTGTTTTTTTATAGATCATAAACGCACCTTGCTGGGCCAGGAATTTGGAGGCGAATAGAAATAGAAGAGCAGATGGTGAATGATGTAACCGATATCAACCCTAAGGCACGAAGCATTGCAGGAGTTATATATTTGCATGAGCTAAAATAACATAGAAGTTTTTTCTGTCAAACATTTATATTTTGTAAAAGAATTGATCTCTGGATTTTATATACAAAATATTATTATTTACCTACATCTATTTTTGTTCTCTATATTTCAAATGCATCCTAATTCACCAATAGGGTATTCTATCTAGGTCATGAATAAAACAATTGAATGGATTCCACTGAATATATGTAATTTTATTGTAAGTCTTATTATTTAAATAACATTAACAAGGTATATATTTATATTACAATTAAATGCAAAATACCTTTATCATTTTATTATTAGATACATTATGAGGTGGAGCAGTAAATAAGTCCAAAGCAAATTTATGATGGAAGTTAGAGCTACACAATTAAAATTTCTCATTAAATATAATTAACATGCACAGGGACAAACACATTCACTGCTAAACACACTTTCAGGAAGCATAGATATTGTATTAAGTACTTTAAAAAAGTTACAATATCTAGTACTTCTCCGCCAATGTATAGGTACCTATATCAAATAAGTTTCCGCAGGATGTTCACACAAAAACCACTGTCCATAGCTAAGCCTTACTATGCCAGGCTAGGTGTAGAACTCCTCAGGTGACTCTTCAGCAGTTCTTAAAATAGGCCTCATCATAAACGGCTTCAGTGCATAGTCAGAATCTCCTGTAACAAGTAATAAGCAATGTGAATAAATAATTATTATGAAATAATAGTGCACTTCTTATTTATCATAGTTTTACTCAATGTAATCACACTAATATTATAAAGAAGGGGGTACCGGGTAGGGAAGTTTATGTACTTCCTCAACACTTCTGCGGAATTGAGAGCATGGTTGACCACATCTCAGGCCATGCCATGTTGGTATGAGCAAAGCCGAAAATATACTAACCTAACTAATAAATACAGAGTCAGTAGGTTCATTTGATCTAAAACTCCTATTCTACAAAATCATACCTAACCTACAAGTAGTCTTTGATGAGCTAGAGAACTTTGGACAAAGAACTTACCTTGATAACACTCCTAATCACTGTCGGCCGGACACGTTCGGAAAGCAAAGGTATTACATCCCGCGAACGCTTCTTTGTTGAGCCGATAGGTATCTTGCCGTGAAATCTTCTAACACTTTCTTTGTAGGGGAAGACCGGTACCCTCCGTACAGCGGGAGCATTCGTACAGTCAATATTTCTCCGCGATTTAAAACGTTAGCGAGTTCATACTTAAGTATGTGACTACCCCCTATACCCGCAAGGTACCCGCGGAATAACGAGGCAGTGCGACCGACGGCTTCGGTGGAATGAGTCGATACCTGTTTTCGCTCCGCGTAAGTATAGTTTGGGTTCATCTTTGAAAGTGTTTGCTACCAGTAAGTTTTACTTTAATTGTAAAAGAAATTTATTACAAATAAAGCACTGATGCCTTACTTTATGGTGTACGTTTTTATTTTGCTACAAAGCTAACAGTTTTTTTTATTTTGAATTAAATATTATTTTTTTGGGTTTGGGGTACCTTCATACATAGAAACGGGGGTAGATTCGTGCATGCAAATGTACCCCGAAGTTATTTGCGGGGGTCCACGGCAAGTATTTTTTCCGGGTCTGGGTGTTGTGGTACCATGGTACTTGTAGTTTGGGACACCCACGACACAGGGAATTCTAATGTGTGATCAGATCCATGAATGAAACAGCTGGTTGTTGTTTATTTACCAAGAATTGTATAATTGTTTTGTTTCAGAACTATGCCACGAAGTTACCTAAAAAAGAGAACAGATCGGGAGAAAAGAAAAAAAAATAATGAGTATATTATAATAAGATTTTGTAACGGGTTTTTATTTGAATTTTACGTAGAAACAGTACCTTCTATTTTTAGGGCTAATAAGTGTTTGATCTCAATTGCGAACATTTTAATAAGATAGATTATCTAAGATTAGATTCGTTTTAGGAAAACAAGTCTCATATTTGAATAAAAAACATTTTAAATGGGTTTTTTTAACTGTGTATGAATGCTCCCTACCATGTACGAATGTGACCCACGGTATGTACGAACCTACCCCGCGTGTGGGGTGCCTTCGTACAATTTCCATCTTTTACGAAAACCGCCATTACTCGGTTAAGATGCATTGAACAAATATTTATGTATCTCATTACTATAGCTAGATATGTAGGTTATCTAATAGCATTTAATTTATTACAAAATTGCAGTTAGTTTTTTTTTTACAGGGCTTAGAGTAAAAAGTGTACGAAGGGTACCGGTCTTCCCAATAATTTGCAAATTTTGTTTTTATAAGTTTGGGCAAGACGCAGGAAAACAATCTTGATCTTGTTCTATAGGTAGCGTTCGAGGTGTTTCCATTTTAAAATTCGAATTCGCACTTCTTCAAACACTTTTTTTACAATAATTTGCCAATTTTGCTCTAAAACATAAGTTTTTAGCTGGCAAGACGCGCTTGCAGACAGCCTTCGAGGTGTTTCCATTTGACAGCCATTATCAGCGTAAAAAATCATGGCGAATGTGCTCCACAATCACGTTTACATGGCCTTTCTATGGGCCGTTACATCATTCTTGCAAAGATTTTGCTGAATGTCATCAATGCTTTCTCAAGGCGTTCGTTGATCGCTGGACTGTCAAATCTGTCAGATTTATCGTGATTTACTGTCATATTTGATGGAAAGCGCTGACTAACTTTGTCTCCATATGTTCGCCAATCACCCCTCTGGTTACCATAACACAAGCATTCAATTGCTTAGCTTGGGACTAGATGACGCCGTGTGGAATGTCCAGGGATATTTATTATTATTATGTTTGTCAACTTTCGTATCTCGGAACTATGGAGTCCCGGACCTTTAGTAGGCATGCATGGGGCCGAAGCCAACACACAGAGGCCCTTTTGATAGTTTAGATCTTATTGTGATGGACACACATACCGGCGGCTACCCTGTATAACACTATAAAAATGCATCCAAAAGCAGCCTCCTTCCTTTTATTATTATTATGTATGTCAAGGTTTACCATCACGGGACTATGGAGTCCCGGACCTTTGGTAGGCATGCATGGGGCCAAAGCCAACACACAGAGGCCCTTTTGACAGTTTTGATGTTTTTGTGATGGAGACACATACCGGTGACTACCCTGAATAACACAAGAAATGCATCCAAAGGCAGTCCTCGGTCTGTGCAGGACTATTAAAAATGTGGGAAACTACTACTGGGCTATGGGGGTGGGATGGTAGTGGACTGGTTACCGGGGAACTATGGGGACAATGGCACCCGCCGACACAATGTTAACAAACATGTATAAAATGGCGGGCGGAGACTCGCCAACTCACAACTGGGCCCCCCCAAAATAGTTGCACATGTCGCAACAAGGGGGCAACATGACGTGAGTAGCTAGAGGGTGGTTAAGATGTTACCGGGTTTTAAACGACGATCACGAGCTCCCTGAGGGTCCAGCTTCACGTGCCCACTCACCACTTACGAAACACCGCCAGCCCCCGAGCAATGCTCTAGCAACTCCACTCCGTCCGGCCAGTGAAGGCAACACGGAGGTGGGGGACCTGTTCCTCGTCAGTGTTCATGTTCCTCGTCAGTGTTCATTATTATTAATTTCCAGCGTCCCGGTAAAGCGGTGAACAGTCTGTTGGAACTGGAGGGAGAGCAGTTGCTGGTGGTGCTGAGTGACGCGAAGGGAAGCCACGTCGCCGACGCACTGTGCGCCGGGACCCAGGTTGGGGTGAAGGCGCGGGACAAACTTGTATGGAGGATGAAGGTAAAATAACCAAGTATAGGTCGCGCGTTTAAAAAAGCGTATTAAAGATAAAGATAAAGATAATTTTATTTGCAAGAACATATGTTTAACAAATAGGTCTTAGACTAGGGTAATTTTCCAATTATGTTCTACCTACTTAGGCATGCAAATACTTATTAATTAAATGAGTGGGTGGGTCATTCTACTGGAGGCGCAAAATTTAAGTTCTTCAAGATTATTCTTAAACCGGTCATATTTTTGTAAAAATAAACATTGATTTTAATGTCTAGATATAATTCGAAAAAGGTATCAACAATAAAATTTAATTTAAATTATGCAGAAAAAAAATATTTCCAAAAAACAACTGAAAATCGGCATTTTGGACATGTAAAATTGACCTGCACAAAGGAGTTTGTTGTCATAAAATATTTATTTATTGCGGATATTTATTTGTAATGACTGATATTTATAGCTAAGAAACTCAGTTATATTATGCAGAAAAAAAAAATTATTTATTTGACTAGAAATCAATGATATGATTAATCAAAAACGTGTCACAAAATATACGTCATTGTCTACGCCAGCTTTTGTTTTTATCATTTACGTAAAAGGAAACGCATTTAAACTTTGTGTTGGACACCAAATGACCCGCGTCCCTCCTCCCAGTCGGCCAGAACACTTCACGGAGGCAAGACGTGTCGCATTTTGGAAAGGTGAGTTATTGAAAATGATTCTACAAAGTGTGTCACTTTTTTCGTCATTGTTATTTATTACTTTTACTAAGAAATTAGTGAGTTTAATTTGCATTATATTTTATCGTATCTAAATAGAACTTGCAGCTATCGATGGCATATATTTTTGTTTGTATTAAGCATTCGGTTGCACAGTTACGATTTTTTTTCTGGAATCCATCATCATTCGTAACGTCATTGTCAGCAAAAACACAAGAGAAGACAATGACAAGTGTTGCTAACAATGATGATGTAGCTTGAAAAAATATATTATATTTAACGATTTTGGATATAAAATACGTATTATATATTTATTATGATAAATTTGTAATAGTAGGTAATAATAATGTAATTATGAAATGCAAATAAACATGTACGATATGATAGATAATAATGATAAGTAATAACTAAGTATGATGTTTTAGTTTATAGAGTAGCTCTAATTTATTAAAATCCCCACCTATTTTTTCAGATAAGAAGAAAATAACGAATCAAGCAAGTTTTCTCAAAAGTAAGTACCTAGGTACTTATTACTATTTATATAAAAAAGACAATTTCAGGTAAGATTTTTATAAATTAAGTACTAACTTATTAATAATTCATTATTGTGCTGTATATTAGGTACTTATACCTAGGTATACATTATTAATTAAATTAAACATATTTTTACAGATAATTCAATACTAATTATTTAAAATGCCTCCTTTTAAATTAAAACAATCAATAGTGATCGGAGGGCTAAACAAAGATTGTGTAAAAAACGAAAGTACCTATGCTGAAATAAACGACCCTGAACGTCTGGCAATAGCAAAAGATAAAAGAAGGGAAAAGTACCTAAAGGATAAAGAAGTAGGTAACATTAAAAAGTAACAAAAAGAAGAAACAAATATTTACATTGAACTTGGAATTATAGCGAAGTAAGCCATGGAAAGGGTGCCCCTGATGGAGTTGGAGCAACATTAAAAAGAACGGCGGATCGGATAGTTATTTATGGAAGCGATGTTGGAACTTTCGGTCAATTTAATGAGTTATAATTATTGACTCATCATTCTCCTGCCCTTATCCCACGCTAAGTGGAGTCGGCACAACATGTTTTTCTCTTCCACTCTCCTCTATCACTCGTCAACTCTGAACTCACTCCTCTTACATTCATATCCTCTTTCACACAATCTATCCACTTCTTCTTCGGCCTTCCTCTACTTGTATACCCAACCCATCCACATTCATACTCATAACTCTTTTGGTAATATGTCTTTCATCCCTCCTCATTACATGACCATACCATGCTAATCTGGCACTCCTCACCTTTTCAGCTACAGATGCCACTTTCAAACCTCCCCTTACATACTCATTTCTTATTTTATCTAAACGCGTCACGCCACACATCCATCTTAACATTCGCATCTCAGTAGCATGCACTCTCCTTTCATCAGTCTTCTACATTGCCCAACACTCTGATCCATACAACGCGACAGCTGGTCTTAATCCCGTCTTGTAAATTTTCCCCCTAAGTTTAAGGGGCATTCGCGGATCACAATATTGTTCCTGAGACCTGTCGCCACTCATCCATCCCACATTCATCCTATTTTTAACATCTCGGTCAATATTTCCGTCGTTATGGAGAAGCGAACCAAGGTATTTAAAATTGGAGCAGACTGGTAGGGTTACACCATTTAAGGCAATTCGTGAGAAACTAGAGGAGCCACTAAAGTTTCAGAACAGATGTTCTGTTTTAGTGCGGCTGATCTTAAGGCCCACCCTCTCAAGCTTCTCTTGCCATTTTCCCAGTCTGATCTGTACCTCGGCTGCCTCCTCTCCAACGAGGACAATGTCGTCGGCGAACAGCATGCACCAGGGTGCTTCTTCCTGTATGTCTGATGTCAAAGCATCCATTACCAGGAGGAACAAATAAGGGCTTAAAGCCGATCCCTGGTGCAAACCTACTGCCACATTGAACTCGCCAGTGACGCCAGCTTCGGACCTATAATATCTTATAATATATAATCCTAATAATATAATAATATATAAGTAATATAATCTTATATATATCCTATAAATAATCCTATATAATCTTCGGACTTATAATACATATATCATGTCGTCGTTGAATATTTTTATAATAAGAAGACATGGGAGACCTTTGCCCAGCAGTGGTACAACATAAGGTTAGAAAAAAAAAAAAGAATACATAATAATTTATAAGAATTTGATGTGTGCTGTTCTCAACACTTTTTGAATAAATATATAAAAGTTAATTTCTTATTTAATTTCGTGTTTTATTTAATAAAAAACATAATCTTCTTTACATTAACGAAGTTTTAATTTAGATTTTTAATAAAAAAATTGTGATCCCTTTGTATTTATCATTGTTAACAACACACCGTAATTGTCCTCTCTAATTTTATCACTATTCTCACATTTCGTCATTGTTAGCAACCAGCAATTTTGATTATCTCGTAAAGTAGCAGTTATTTAGATTGATACCCCTCGTGAAATAACTTATTTTTAACATACAAACCATCCCAGCATGCAAAAACAGCCCAAAACTCGATATATAAAAAGTGCCAAAAAAATCGTCAAAAATAACAATTTCTGTAGATCCACCCGGGTACCAAAATTACAATCAACAAATTTAAATGTTAGTAGTTTCCTATGTCAAAGTTTAATATTATACTGATTTCATTGATGAGATAAAAAAATATTATAAAATATCAGATTACCTTGATGACAAAAACGCTTGGGACTGAACCTGCTCCGACTCAGTTTATACCTGTTACACTACCGCTTCTCTTTTCGCACCTATCCAGTCCATACAAAGGTTGCCTGGAAGAGATCGCTCTTAGCGATAAGGCCGCCCATTGTGCTTTTTATTGTAAATTATGTCCTTATTTGTTTTCTTTTGTGTACAATAAAGTGTTTCTTCTTCTTCTTTTATATTTACTTAGTATTAAGATTGGACCGCTGAAAGAAAAGCTAGGCCCACACCACCAGGTTCTTGCCTGATTCTTTCCCTGGTGTAGGGAGTCGCGTTGGAACAGGCAGTAGAATCACCTAGTTTTAAGAACGTGACATGTCAAAGTGGTCTATAAACGATCGTACTGAATAAATACATTTTGATTTTGATTTTGCCACGTAAAAAGAGCTTGGTCGGGGAAGTAGCGGGGGTATGTTTGCGCCTGTGTTCACTCGCTGACGAACCAATAGCACTCGCTAAATCAATGGTATGAAGTGCGCCGCAACACCTCTCCACCAATCATCGACCACGGAGCAGTTTGACAGCCAGCGCAAGCGCCATGTCAATCTAGGGTTTAAAAATATATTTAGTAGCCGAAGAAATACGTATGCGAATGAAATCCACACTCCTGTAGATTCCATTCACGGGTTTTTGGCTATTTCCGTGATGCGTGCGAGTGTGAAACGGCTATATTTCTTGAATTTTCGTTTCGTAACCCTTTCTCCTTGTTTCAGGGTTACTATCAAAAGATGGCGCTCTCCCAGTACGGTTCCCGCGCTTTCGAGAAAATCTTCAAGGCTGCGTCGATGGAGCAGAAAATCAAAATAATGTCGGAATTAGCTGACAAAAGTAATTTACTGAACGGCACACAATATGGAAAGCTTATTGCAGATAAGTTAGATGTAGCCGCTTTCAAAGTCTCTCAGAAGAAATGGGAGGAAATTTGGAAGAAGAAAGATAATGGGAAGGAGAATTAGAGAAATAAATGACTATTGTTTAGTTAATATGACTTTTATTTTTAACACTCGGCCAAAAAGGGATGTTTGACAACGGATGAACCGATTTTGATGCCGTTTTTTTTGATCACCAGCTTATTCAAATAAGCAATCACAGATAGCTTCGGACTTACCGATTCGTTGCTGATGGCACGACAGGCGTGTCATCAATGGTTTTAACTAGTGGCTTATGACACGATAGGCGTGTCATTTTTTCCTCGATTGTAACACCCTCAGATTAAGTTTTAGAAAAGTCTGCCCAGAACGAAACTATACAGATTTTCCACGTAGATTACGCCTGTTGTCTTAGCCTCTCGATATTGCGTGAATTCAACAGTTCCAGGGATTGACAACCTTTTATTTTATACCTACTTGGAATGTTTATCCGTACAATCAAAGTAAAAAACAATACCTTTTTATGAAGATTATTCTGACAAAAATATTTTTCTCAGAACTATAAATAGCATTCATGTATGTGTGTTGTACTTGGATAAGCAATTATAAACCTTACTTCAATATGCATAAAATAATTTAAATAATTAAAATCTAATTAATAATTAATTAAATTAAATTAATTATATCTAATTAATCTAATCAATAATTTAAATCTAGAAAAAGTAGGTCAATTTGACAAAATAATCCGAACATTTCGTCGTTGTAGGTACTACTGCAACAAGTCATGACATTTTTAGTAAAAGTTAGATAAAATATCAAAAAAGGTTTGAAACATCTGAAAAAGTAAAGTCACTTACCTTCCATTTCAGGAAAAACACTTAGTTAACCTCTTCAAAACCAATGTAATTAACGTATCGTGCCGTACACTCCCGTGGTTTGATTCCAACTAAACTTGAAACAAGTCTAGACCAGTAAAAAAGCAAAAAAAGCATGTAGTTTTATACACATGGCTGATGGCACGCTAAGCGTGCCATGGACTTCTATGGCGCTTGACACGCCAGTCGTGTCATAGAAAATTTGTTCACAGCCCTGGTGATAAGTTTTTCAAAATGGGTGCAGCAACGAATCGGTTAAATACTTTGAAGTCCTCAGATAATGAGAACCTACTTAGGTACCTACCTAAAATATTAAAAATTAGAAGAAAAAAAAGTCGGAAACACAAATTCAATGCAATATTTTTATTAATCGGAAATCCATTGTTAATTTAAAAATAATTTTACATTATTGTTAGTACCTAAATCAAGTTGGGAAGTCAAGAAAATCGGCGAAAATTATGTTTGTTTAGTAATGTTGGAATTCCAAGTGACCTTTTCGGATTTCTTTGATAAAGATGAATCTGAAATAAACATTTTATTAAGTAAGTACCTACTTATATTTAAAATTGATATTGATGAGTTTAGCGGGGCTTCACGCGCGGATGAAGAGCGATTTTAAAGTCATTGTAGAAATTATGTAACAATACCGGGATCAAAAGTTGCCTATGTAATTCAGGACTTAAGCTATCCTGGTTCCAAAATTGGTAAATTTCATACAAATCCGTCCAGCTTGTAGGAGTAACAAACTTACACACAAATTTTCACTTTCACCAATAATGATATAGGTACTTATTCCCAACCACCCCATTAACCTCCCATCAATGGAGTGGTTGGGAAAACAAATCCCATCACCCCCATTACTCAAGTCAATGGGGTGGATATACTATACATATAATATATTTTATAGGTGAAAGTATGTGATGGGGCTGAATATGAACGAACATTGACACGTTTAGGTACGTACGTCTTCGTCGAGCAACGTACGTTGAAACATTAAAAATATCCAGACTAATTCTGTATCGCTCCTATACCCGCCCCCTGCCCCGCGCCCGTCCCCGCCCCCGCTCCCGCCCCGTGCCCCGCCCGCGCTCTGCTGCTGTATAAACACATTATATTATTAATGAAATCTTGATAAAAGTTACGGTTTCGACAGAACCTGCGTAGATATAAGCCATCGCCCTTAAACCGGGCTGCCTGACCACAGACAGAACCACTGGATACGTCGCCGTGGCGTCTTAGAGCCCCGCTAAAACTCCACAGCGACGTCGCCAGCAGCAAGCAGTTAGTATTGAAATGAATTTGACAGCACTAAAAATATTGCCGTCCCTTTCATATCGATCGAAATAATAAGGATGGCATCAATTTTAGTGCTGTCAAATTAGTTTGGTTAAGTTTTGGCGACATCCAGAATTGCCACTAATGGGGGCAATTCGGAGTGTCGCAAAAGCTAAACTAACCTAACTAAAACTATTGCCATCCTTTTTATTTCCATCGCTATGAAAGGGACGGCAACAATTTTAGTTAGCTTAGTTTAGCTTTTGCGACACTCAGAATTGCCACTACTGTCTAGTTTACTTAAGTCACCTGAGCTAAAGGCGGGCACTTGAGGCAGGGCTCTAGAAGTTCCCTAAAAACAATAAAAAAACAACTTACTAAGCCGTGTAGCACTTGTCATTAACACATATCGTGTGTTTACATTGTCCGTTTACGCAGCTCCTGTAAGTACATTTTTCGTTATCGCAAGTGACGCTTTCGTTCACACTGCTGTTGACAGATCGCTTGACCATTTTCATTTTGTCTAGTATCGCTGGACGTGAGACTTCAAGCAGTGGATGCCCGTTGGATAAGACCACTTGACTGACCAGGAGAACGGCGATGACAAACACCTGCACGGAATTTTTTTAATTGTTTATTAACTAGGAGACTAACAGCACAAGATCGCGACGTCTGGAAAGAGTGGGTGGAGGCCTTTGCCCAGCAGTGGGACACGAACGGCTGATATAAATAAATAAATAAATATGAACCTAAAATGCTCTGTTGATTTTTTACAAATATCACTATGGGTTTTAACCAACTCTGGTCTCTTCATCAAGAGTGTTCTTAGGCTATGTTTCAAGTAAATTGTCTATTTTACTTGTCACATTATGATGGCTCTATTAAAAAGCAACAAAATCACTCACATATCCGTTCATGATGACTTCGGTGCGATCTTTCGTTCGATTAGGTAGGTACTGCTCGTTTCACTCGTTGCTTATTTATAACAAAGCACATGACTAATTTATGTTTGATATAAATTTCACATTTATTATTCGCTTATACTATCGGCATGCCTACGAATTCAGTCGGATTAGTTTTATTCGTCATAAAAAAACACATCTTTACTAGATGGTAAGTATATACCTACAGTGTCAGGAGGCAAATGACAGGACACCGTAGTGACTATAGAATAGGCTTGCTCAGCACCTAAGCATCCTACTGCCTCATTATGTGATGTGCCAAGGGATATATTTACGTAAGTATGTATTTTTTTTATTAAAGTAGTAGGTACCTACCTACCTATTTTATTGCCGTTGATAAATCAACCTTTAGGTAGGTAGGTACCTCGTTCGGCATTGTTTGCTCATTTAGCTACTATGTCAGTAATTAAGGCGTATCTAAATTGTATATTCCAATTGCATTGAATTTCACCGTTTCAACCAAAGTAGGTACCTACTTAAATCGTTTAAATTTGAATCGGTCAAGCGCAATTGGAATTGGTTGCTTTATGTCTTGAGAATAAAAAAAAAGATAAGTATTTGATCATGCAAATGTCCAACAAAACAAAACCACCAAAAAACACCTCGCTCGCAGAACCTCAGACATTCAGGTAAAATCTTCATCCATCCATCCGCGAATCACACACCAGATTGATTGAAGCGCTCGTGGCGAAGCTTACTAGAAGTTCTTGATAGATCGTTGAAGTTAAGCAACGTTCTGAGCGGTCACTACTTGGATGGGTGACCACAAGTGGCATTATCAGCTGAGCGCTTCCGTGAAAACAAACGACCGTTCGTGTGAAATACGACAAACGCACCGTTTCAGGACGGCAGCCGTCCGACACGAAACGTCCTGTAAGGATGTGTAGGTATTGGAGCATTCGCTTCTAAACGCCCGTTTCAAAAAAAAAAACGATGGTCTTCCGCAGCAATTTGTGATTAATATTTTTTACGCTTAGCAGGAACAGTCTTTATTCTTTCTTTAGTCTTTTAACTTTATTCATGAGTGCTAAAAAAATAATTATAAAATTACTTATATTTACAAAATAAAATAAAAGAATTACTTACAGTAGGTACTATAAATTTTAATTTCAAATTAATATTTTGCAAAATGAGACAATTTTAAAATATAAGGTGACCCACTATCTAGTGTAAAGAGATGTGATATCTCTATATTCACCAGGAGTAATCTGATGAGTTAATAAACTGATAAACTGGGAGGTGGAGTACAGTTTCCTCCCGGGCATTGACCAAGATGTCCACAATTTCCGCTAGGGCATGGTCTTGAACCTGAACCGTAGAGAATGGGAGGTGCCCTATCGATATTGGGAGGCGGTGTACAGTTTCCTCCCGGGCATTGACCAAGATGTCCACAATTTCCGCTAGGGCATGGTCTTGAACCTGAACCGTAGAGAATGGAAGGCGCCCTATCGATATTGGGAGGTGGTGTACAGTTTCCTCCCGGGCATTGACCAAGATGTCCACAATTTCCGCTAGGGCATGGTCTTGAACCTGAACCGTAGAGAATGGAAGGCGCCCTATCGATATTGGGAGGTGGTGTACAGTTTCCTCCCGGGCATTGACCAAGATGTCCACAATTTCCGCTAGGGCATGGTCTTGAACCTGAACCGTAGAGGATGGGAGGTGCCCTATCGATATTGGGAGGTGGAGTACATTTTCCTCCCGGGCATTGACCAAGATGTCCACAATTTCCGCTAGGGCATGGTCTTGAACCTGAACCGTAGAGGATGGGAGGTGCCCTATCGATATTGGGAGGCGGTGTACAGTTTCCTCCCGGGCATTGACCAAGATGTCCACAATTTCCACTAGGGCATGGTCTTGAACCTGAACCGTAGAGGATGGGAGGTGCCCTATCGATATTGGGAGGCGGTGTACAGTTTCCTCCCGGGCATTGACCAAGATGTCCACAATTTCCGCTAGGGCATGGTCTTGAACCTGAACCGTAGAGGATGAGAGGTGCCCTATCGATATTGGGAGGCGGTGTACAGTTTCCTCCCGGGCATTGACCAAGATGTCCACAATTTCCACTAGGGCATGGTCTTGAATCTGAACCGTAGAGGATGGGAGGTGCCCTATCGATATTGGGAGGCGGTGTACAGTTTCCTCCCGGGCATTGACCAAGATGTCCACAATTTCCGCTAGGGCATGGTCTTGAACCTGAACCGTAGAGGATGGGAGGTGCCCTATCGATATTGGGAGGTGGTGTACAGTTTCCTCCCGGGCATTGACCAAGATGTCCACAATTTCCGCTAGGGCATGGTCTTGAACCTGAACCGTAGAGAATGAAAGGCGCCCTATCGATATTGGGAGGTGGTGTACAGTTTCCTCCCGGGCATTGACCAATACGTCCACAATTTCCGCTAGGGCATGGTCTTGAACCTGAACGGACGCTATAGGAAACCGGTGCTGGTGTACAGTTTACTCCGAGGCATTGACTAAAACGTCTACAATTTCCACCAGGGCATGATTTTGAAACTGAACTTCGGATTTTGGGCGGGGGACAGTTTCCTCCGGGGCATTGACCAGGACGACCACAATTTCCGCTAGGGCATGATCTCAAACTTGCGCCAGGCACCCCAATTGCAGATGAGCTGGCCCGGCAGGCAAGCAGGAATAAAGTGACAAGGGAGACCTGGAAATATAGATAGATAGATTTATTTATATTTGGACAACATAACACAAAAATAGGTTATTTAAAATTTAGAAATTTATAAACGTAGGTCTTAGAAAACTATTAGAGAAACTTTCCCAAATTGGGTGGTTGTACCTATGCATCAAACTAGCGCCGCACCGCCTATTTTATTTTATTTATTACGTTGAACAAAGGAATTTTAAAAACTATACAAAATAAAACTGTAATAATAGTTTTATTTTGTATAGTTTTTTAAAATTCCGATAAGTAAAATTATTATACTTAGTCACATAAACACATAAGTAGGTAGGTAGGTAGGTACTTACCAAACCGTGCATGGTTGACTCCTATTGCTGTAAGAGCTACCCTACCGCGCGCTATTTATATATAAAAACAACAATTTAAGCATAGAACAAGAGCACGTCGATTTTCAAGTTTAATTAAAACAAAAAACGACAGTGCGATGCGGTCAGATCAGTCAGTCGGTCTATCAGATCTTTAGACTTAGGCTTCTCTTTAAAGCTTATGGCCTAAGCCTAAGGCTGGGCGCATACATACGTTTTCTAAATACGTTTTTATCATCATACATTTTTTAAAGTGTCGATGCAAGATTCTTGCCTGTTGCATCTGAATGAATGCAATTATCTGAATGACCCGTGCTACCTACATGCCCACATTTTGCGGCGCGCGGGTCCCGGAGGGGCACGAGGCCAGGGTTCGTTTTTTGAGAACAAAAATATAGTTACCTACCTATTCTAAAACTCGTGGGCAAAGGTAAATCAATGGTATGAAGTGCGCATGATTTGGGAAAGATATATATTAATAATAACCACTTGCTCCTGCACTTAACCAATTCAAATCGTAGGTACTAAAATAACTTATTTTAATTATTGTACTGTGAACTTTTACATACTTACCTACTGAAAGAAAAGTATTTTTAAGGTGGCCCTTCCCGGTGCGTCTATCATCGACGCAGGCATAGCTGAAAAGCTTGTTGTTTCATCCAGCGCAATGCTAGAAAAAGAAGCAAAGCGAAAAAAGAGAGATAGCGCCTCAGCGCTCGGCATTCAGTAGGTACTTTCGCCGCTCACTCGCTCACTCGAAAAATAGTGTGCGGAAATTTCATAAAAAGTGTTCCAGGAAATACGTTTTTTTCAGTAAGCCTTACAAGTTTGTAAAATAAAAATTAGTCATTTAGAATCTCCATAAGATTTGCAAGGTTTCTATGACAATATTTTCTTTACGTTTACAATTTATGAGTACATTATGAACGGCCAAAGTTCAGGTAAAATTTATACTAAAAACCGGTTTTTGGAAGCTTATACTGAATTTGTTTCTCAAAATTTTGATTTTTAGTTTGTATAGAAACCTAGATATAGTGCACAAGATACCTATTAGTCCAAAAATTTAAAAGAAAGATCTGTTACAACGACATAATCACGTACGAGCGTTTGTATGAAAAGTAAGCCGGGTTGACCGCTCTTAATGGCATTTTAGACACGCCTCCTCATTAACAAAATCATTGAAGGGACTAAATATTATTATGTCGTAGTTTAACATCAAATCTCTGCTCCTAGGTAAACCTCAGCGCCTGTAGCCTTTTTATAAACTACTAATTAGGTATTTTAGCGATTGAGATGTATTAAAGAGTCACAATCTAATAGCTGACAATACTCAAAAAATGTGCGTTCAAGCAAATTCAATGTTCTACAATGACATTTGACATAACGAATGTAGACGTTAGTAGGTAGTTTGTTTTAATGTTCAATGGCGCTTGTACGCAAAAAATAAAAACTCTGCGCACTACGTAGCGTGCGCCAAGTTGGCGTTTACATTTTATTTGTCAGATTGTGGCTCTATATTACACATTTAAAGTTACCTACCTATATTAGGTAAGTATATATAGAAAAACACCCTGACCCGGAACAGATATCTCCAGAACATTTAATTTTGTCCCGCGGAGAAGATCTAACCCACAACCACTGCATTTCAGATATTATAAATGCTTCGTTACAATTATCTTTCTAAGATAAATATCAGATTATAGCATTGTAGCATTTAGTGCTTAGAAAGAAAGATGATTTCGTCTTTACAATGAAATTGTTGTTAGTTCCACTTTCGGCCACCGGTCCAGATAAGTTTGTGGTACTGTAACTTAGTTCAATGGAACATCTAGACTAGACAAATTTTTGTCTATTTTGACAATTATTTTCGGAGCTTCGATGTTGGACTGCAACATAACATGTAGGTACCTACTTACCTACCTGTACCTACCCTACACTAACATTTACACCTACGATTCGCCATGAAGTTGCATTAGGCACTTTCATTGCAGGTTTTCGATACAGTAGGTAATTAGTTGTTTTTTAGACCTAGGTATATTTTCAACTTAGACTTTTCAATTTGAATCTTCTTTTGAACAAACTATTTTTGCCCTTGACTAATGCGTTTCGTGCTATCCGTAAGTATCTAAAACATAAATCCCTAATTGAACTCAAATGAACCAGCTCGCAAAATATACTTACTTAAGGCTTCGGAGCTGTACGAGTTACCCATACAAACGTAATACCATAACCATTTAAAATTTGAGCATAACCTTAGCATAGTATGCTATTATTCGTATTAGGATAGCATTTATCTAGGTTTCTGTCAGAAGCTTTTTTCAAAATACTTAGCTAAAGTGAAATTAAACCGAATCGCGTTTTGCATATTTTTACATCATAGAAGACATGTTTTCTTAATATTTATTTAGTATTAAACACTAGAATATTTTATGTTTCCTTCTGTTAGAAACATAGCTTAAATGGTCTAGTAACAGAAAAACAACACTGTGTGAAGAATAAAAACAATTTTCAGTCATCATTTTTGGGACTACGGGAGACAAGCAAATTCCTTGCAAAATAGCCATGCATTTACATTTCATACATTTTTAACCTTTTCTAACAGTGCGTCTGTGTGCGTGTGTCACGCACGCTCACGCACACAGATGCAAAATGACAAGCAAACCAAGACTTTTTCGTGTGTCGATGTTTGAACGCGCAGGGTATTGAATTTTGCCGAGCCACGTCGCCGGACCCTTAAGTACTAAAATATATTTAAAAAACGATTTGTTCGGCAAAAAAAGTATTTTTACAACTGTAGATTGTATCTGCAGGCGAATAGATACATCTAAACTCAATTGCATCCAAAAATACAGAAGTCAAAAATCCCATTTGGACGCAACCGCAGCGCGTGGTCAAGCGCCCTCTATCGGCTGACGTTTAATTACCAAAGCTTTTGAAGCCCATCGGTGGTCGAGTGGCGGGAGTGGAATGGACAGTGACGGTTTGAAAATGTTCGTCGGTTTTCAACTTGATTCGTTTAACGAGTACGAGCACATAATCCCTTTTGAAACTTGAAAAAGGAACGTCACTGGTACAATAAAAATTGATTCTTGCAATCTGGTGCAAGCGAAAACCGACTCTAAAGGTGACGAACATTTTCAAACCGTCAGTGGACATGTTGGACGTGTCGCATCGCATCATCGCATGCCGTTTGGAGTAAGGATTGCCACTACATGAATCTGTATACACATCTAGACATTTCAACGAAACATAATACAAATATTAAGTAATAAAAGTACCTAGAAACACAGAAAAACAGAAGACAATTCAAGAGAGAGTTGTTTTTGTACAACACAGCAGGAATAATGCCCCGACTCAGCATGATGCCACTGAGAAGTTCTCAGTCCTAGCTAGACCCTGGCGTAAAAGCGTAGGTAACAAGCAGACTTTTCACATCTCATCACATTCGCATTACTTAGGGTTTATTCTATGATAGAATTATAAAAATATCATAGAATAATAATATAATTAGGTAATCAAAGGATAATATAAGTAGGTACCTAATGGTTTATTTATGCGAATGCATGTTGTTTGTTACGCCATTATTGTAAAATGAAAATAATTTGCATAGAATTTGTCAGTGGTAAGTAGGTACTTAGGTACCTTCTAAATAAAAAAAAATTCTTAAAGACTTAGTAGGTACCTTACCTACTCCCGATGGATAAAAAAACTTTAAAATATTATAATTGGTACCACCGCAAGCGTTCGAGAAAAAACTCAGTCATCTCAAGTAAGTATACGAACTTAATTGAGTTTCATGTGTATTATATAATCTGTGGTTTCATTGAGTTTTGTTTGTCTGGTTTCGATTTCAAGTGCCATCTATCGGGTTTAATTAGGAACTGCAAACAGGACTACACTGCACCCTTGACGGCTGGACATCTGACTCTGACGCGTTGGAGAACTCATTATTAGCGAGATTGTGGATTTCAAGCGGTTTTCGCTTTGATGAGTTCTGAGGGCCTAGAGCCTAGACAATGTAACAATCGATTAGCGAAAGCGATAGTAGAAAAGTCCAAATATTACATAATAATGCCAACCGGCATTCGCTAAAGCGTACGTTGAAAACAGATCACGTGACATATCTAAGGCATATGACGTCATATTTGGACTTTTCTACTATCGCTTTCGCTAATCGATTGTTACATTGTCTAGGCCCTCTGGCTATTTTGTTTGACTCAAAATAGCCAGTAGTACCTATTCCGAATTTTAGAGAGTAGGGTAAGTACCTACGTTGTCGTACAATGAACCAGGTAAATTTTGAAAGCCATTAGCTTCGAGTTTCTTGGGTTTTTAAGTTCGATTTTTTCACTGTTCGTTAGTGAATTTATCTGTCTTTCATTTTGCATTTAAATTTCTTTACATTTTTCATTGGTTTAGTCGATACATGGTTTTTAAGAAAAAATGAGATTTGGTTCATTGTGTACTCTTAGGTGTACATAGTGAACCGGGGTATTTTCCACAATGAACCACTTTATTTTGGGTACCGTAATTATATTATAATACATTAATAAAGGGCAACATATGAAAATACATATAGTTTTATGCTTTTTATTGCAATATTTGTGGTTTGATACCATAAAACATTTTTCTCTTTTTTTTTATCATTTTTCTAAATTTAATTGGTTTAAAATTAACATTAAACCTATACAAAATATGAATATCTAATAGAAAAACACTCAAATCACGATAAAGAGATCAAAATTATTATTTATTGTCTTAACCTTAATGTAAAACAGGAAGTTTTAAATTTTTTTAGGAAATTACTCTAAGCAAGTAGCATAAAAACCTGGTTCAATGTGAACTATTTGATGTGGTTCGATGAGAGACACAGCACATACTTTGAACTAATCTGAAAATTTCAACGGTTTAGTCTTATTATTTCAAGCTTATGTACGGTACATGAGAAAGCTAACTAAATGGTATTTATTAATTGTAATAAAAAAAATGTTATCTATTATACAATTCACACTAAAAATCAAAGATGCCTGCAGAAAAAACTTACTTTTTGGTTCAATTTTCAAACAAACGCTTCTCACACAACCGTTATTAGTGTGTGCCTTGCACAAGCTGGTGTGCGGAGGGGGGACACATGCGCCTATCATTTACAGGTAGAAGCACAAATAGGCAACGTCAGATTTCTGAGAAATATCGATGGTTAATTGTGGCTGCCTGGTTCAATCTAGAACTACCTACCCTACCTACCTACCAAAGTATGACTTTGCACTAACACTTTATTATTTTAATAGATGCATCCTTATTTATTAATTTTTTGAAATAAATAATAATTACACCTAATATGTAAGTATGTAGGTAAGTTACTTACCTACTTACTGACATATTAGGTTGTGAGGGTCGAATCGTTCACTAGAAAATAGGTTCCGCTCTTGACTTCACTCATTTGATACAAAATACTCTATGAAACTAACGATACAAAGTGTTTCACGTTTCACCTAAAAATTGTTTTTTAAATTAGATTAGTAGGTACTAACCATAGCTGGGCACCGTTAATCAAATGGTTAACTTCGTTAATCGTTAATCCGTTACAAAAAAAGTTAGCTTCGTTAAACGTTAAAGCGTTACATTTCGGAAGAATTAACGCAAGTTAACGTTAATCGTTAATCCGTTAATATGTGTAAAATGGCATCTTTATATCGTTGTGTTAGTGAGCCTAATTCACACCAAAAGAGCAACAAAGCTCAGCGAAGCGGAGCGCGGTTTCAGTGTCATATGAATTTGAACTTTATTTTCATTACTATAATACATAGTATCGCATGAGAAACTCGATCGAGTCGCGCGGATGCCCGCGGCTTTGCGGGAATTCCGGCAAATTCGAATACACGCGCCTTCTCTGCGATAATAAGTATTATAGTAATGAAACTAAAGTTCAATTTCATATGAAACTGAAACCGCCCTCCGCTTCCCTGCCCTTCACCGCTCTTTTGGTGTGAGTGAGTTCAGCCTTAAGTATTAGAAACTCACCGGTTTAGTGATATTTCGTGAAAAAATAATAATTTTCTCGACCAACTGGCACACTAAATTCGGAAAACAAACGAATTTTGATAGAAAAAAATTACAAATGAAAAATCTTACTTAAAGTTTTACGGTTTCGACGGGATTCGAACTCGCGAGATACAAGCGATCACCCTTAAGCCAGGCTGCCTTACCACTCGAACACGAAGCCCTTGACGCCGAAGACGAAACTATCAGTAAGATGATATTTCGGTTAAAGCACCTAACCTAAGTGTGGTTTAAGACTATAATAAAATATATAAACTATAGAAAGAAAATGTCGGTTTGACTTTGAATTGAAACTATCAATCAAATTAGCATCTCTACATTCTTCACCAATCAAAGCAGCCGGGAAAACCAGAAGGATATAGATGAAAAAACAAGTCGTACAGACTAAAAATTATAAAAAAATTCGAAAACGCCGGGCACTTCGGCGGGTACCCGACTCGAGCCTGTTTAGAAAATAGTTGAATACAATTTTTAGCTTCATCTCTCTGGTCTGACTGATGATTAGGTAGGTACGGTACTGACAAAGGATGTAGATAATATCACGAGCTATTTGTTAAGCCAAAACAAAAAGCTGCTACTAATATTTATTATAATTACTACACTGCACAGTACACTTTTTCTATCTAACTAAATTACACTACACTCTTCTTTATAAATTATCAATACGCAAATGATCACTGACAGTAATTTATAATAACAACAAACAAACAAACAAACGAACAAAACACTAGTCACTCTAAGCACCGGCGCTAAGTAATGAAATGATCAAACGAAACAAATCTCTTCGCAGTTTTCTTTCTCACTCGCACGCGCCGGCAAAATATATCTAGTTTAGTTTTTGTTTCACACGCTGCCACGCGCCGCCCGGCACTTGTCGGTGCCGTGCGTAACTATTAGGCATTGGATTAACGATTAACGGACTTCTCGCATATTAACGGAAGTTAACGTGTCCGTTAACATTTTTGAAAGTTAACTTAAAAGTTTCATTATAAATGAAACTTAAAAGTAATAACTTAAAAGTTAATCCGTTAATCAAAATGTTAACTTCGTTAATTAACGATTAACGGATTAACGAGTTAATGCCCAGCTATGGTACTAACCTATATTAGGTAGGTACCTACCTACATAACTTCCATAGATTTGAACATTTAAATTTACAACGAAACGCCTTTGAATGTGTAGATTTATGCTATAACAAAGAAAGGAACGCTGAAACTCTTTCAAATCCCGAATGTCCGTAGGCATTTCATTTTCAAATATAGAACGTTTTCGCCACAATTCTGTCAACCACCACAAAGAACAGACGTGCGCCACTGGCTATTTACAAGACATCCTTTGTAATGTTACTGTTTCGTTTGCTATCATCCTGGCATCCTTTAGCAAATGAAGGGGAAATTGTATCTTTGAACGTGTCTTTTGACTTTGATGGCTGAAAGTGGCTGCAGGCTATGCCTTTGATGTCTTGCCTATGATAGGACCCTTGTTACGTAAGGCAGTTTTCTAAGAAGGTTTTGCATAGCTTTTTCGTTTGAACTTGTGGCGTTGGAAATGCCGTCAAGACCTGAAAATATTATCATAATCAGCACAAAAATTTATAAAGGATTACATTTTCAATTATGAGTAGGTAGGTATTTGTTAATATATTATTTAGAAGTTCTTTCATCTTGATACTTCTGTTATGGTGGCGCCACGTAAAAAGAGCGCTGAGGGAAAGTAGCGAGGGTATGTTTGCGCCTGTGTTCACTCGCTGACGAACCAATAGCACTCGCTAAATCAATGGTATGAAGTGCGCTGCGTGCGTTACCTCTCCACCAATCATCGACCACTACGCAGTTTAACAGCCAGCGTTATTTTTACGTGGCGCGACATAATCTAGGAGATAATGGGTAGGTACTAATCATGCTAAGTATATGCGACATAGGTACCTACTTACTTGGAACATAATCGATGGGACTTTTGTTACCTCTATATTATTTAAGTTGGTTTAGAACAAGAGCCGGCAGTTAAATATTTATCTCTAATATGTTCAATGATTTTTAAAATATAAATAAGTACTTAATAAGTAATTAAGAAATTATAATTTAAAACAAAATACTTAGACATTTTTGAAATTTGTCCACAGCATTAGAAATAAGCTTATGGATAGATTTCACAGATAAAACATTCAGTTTTTAAAATTCCTTTGTGCAATTCAACGTAATAATAAAATAAAATAGGCGGCGGCACTTGTCTAATTCTGAATGCAGTTATTGATATATTTTTTTATTTTTGGAAAACCCTAAGGTTGCGATCGCACCGAAGGTGGCACGCTTGGCGGCAAGAGGTTAGATTGAATTTGAATTTGAATTTGAATTCTGAAAAAAATCGCTTCGATGACTCATCCTAGTGAACCAACACAATGTGTGCGGCCCCACCACTCGCTGAGTGGCTCGCTTCGCTTGGCTTTGACGTTGTCATCTCGACAACTAAGCTTGCCTCCAAGCTAGCATTAAGCGTGCCACCTGCGGCGTTGCCGCGGCCTAAGCTGACTTCGACTCCGACTCCGACTCCGACTCCGACTCCGACTCCGACTCCGACTCCGACTCCGACTCCGACTCCGACTCCGACTCCGACTCCGACTCCGACTCCGACTCCGACTCCGACTCCGACTCCGACTCCGACTCCGACTCCGACTCCGACTCCGACTCCGACTCCGACTCCGACTCCGACTCCGACTCCGACTCCGACTCCGACTCCGACTCCGACTCCGACTCCGACTCCGACTCCGACTCCGACTCCGACTCCGACTCCGACTCCGACTCCGACTCCGATTCCCGACTTCGACTGCCGACTTCGACTTCGACTTCGACTTCGAATTCAACTCTAACTGCGAGTTTGAGTTCAAGTTCGAGTTCCAGTTCGACTTTGACTCCGACTCCGATTCCGACTCCGACTTCGACTTCGACTTCGACTTCGACTTCGACTTCGACTTCGACTTCGACTTCGACTTCGACTTCGACTTCGACTTCGACTTCGACTTCGACTTCGACTTCGACTTCGACTTCGACTTCGACTTCGACTTCGACTTCGACTTCGACTTCGACTTCGACTTCGACTTCGACTTCGACTTCGACTTCGACTTCGACTTCGACTTCGACTTCGACTTCGACTTCGACTTCGACTTCGACTTCGACTTCGACTTCGACTTCGACTTCGACTTCGACTTCGACTTCGACTTCGACTTCGACTTCGACTTCGACTTCGACTTCGACTTCGACTTCGACTTCGACTTCGACTTCGACTTCGACTTCGACTTCGACTTCGACTTCGACTTCGACTTCGACTTCGACTTCGACTTCGACTTCGACTTCGACTTCGACTTCGACTTCGACTTCGACTTCGACTTCGACTTCGACTTCGACTTCGACTTCGACTTCGACTTCGACTTCGACTTCGACTTCGACTTCGACTTCGACTTCGACTTCGACTTCGACTGATTACGAACTTATAACCGACTTTATTTCGTCAATAGTGAACCGATTTTGAAAATTCTTTTTTTGTTCGAAAGAGCCTACAACCGCTGTGGTTCCAAAATGTTATTGATATGAACAAACATTTTCCTCAAAAGTACCGAAAATTTTTCTCTTCACGAAATTGAAGTCGGATTCATAAATTTTGCTACAGTAAAGGCGGGCATGTAATAAAAGAAACATAATTTTTCTAAAACAGTTTATTCAAGAATGTGACGTTAATTCCCAAGACCATTTTGTAACTACAATATATTAAAAGTTATTTTATAAATTCGAAATATACATCAATAATCATTAATATTGCACTTTGAAAGACGAAGATGTAAATGACTAAATGTGACTTTTACAAACAATTTCATCTAGGTACCTACCTACCTACAAAATTATAAATATTTATTTACAATTTCATTAAAGACAAATGCAACATAAAAACAGTTCATAAGCTTGAAAATAATGATAAAATGAGAGGCAAACAAACATTTATTATGATCGATTTTTTAACTGAACATCATAAAATAACATCAAATTCAGAACAAATTGAATTTTTTGTTCGATTTTGTACCAAAATGCTCTATTGAGGAAATCCTCTTGTATGCTTTATTTGCATTTATTTACAAATCAATTAATTAAGTGTGAAAATAGATAATAATTCACGCTAAACATAATCAGATCTACCTAGTTTATTTATTTACAAGATTTTTCCTATTATAATTTTTTATTTACAAAACATTAAGATAATAAAGTAGTAAAAATACTAGTTATCATTGCGTTGTGACTTGTGTGGTACCTACAGGTACTTAAACCGCTCTACATCAAATAGGTAAGATAGTTAAGATAGTAGGTAAGATCCAAATAGTTGATTATTGAATTTAATCCTTTTACAAAATATTATTTAGAAAACTTATAAATATCAAGTAAGACTATTATTGCAAGTGCTTGTAATTTAGATAATACGATATTTCTTTAACTATAACTAATTATTTACAAATTCATTTGATTAAAACAAATACTCATATGGCACAAAAATATTTACAGTAATCACTTACTTAATTAGGTATTAAATAATCTATCGTATCTTTGGTACATCACGTTACTTTGACAAAAATACTGCCTATCAAAATCAAAACTTAACAACATAAGACCAAGAGGTTAACCTTGAAATACACCAACTTTGTATAGCTTTGTACCTACACCAAAAGCTTCAATTTTATGATCTTTTATAAATAAATAAATTAACGTACATTAACTAACTATTCTACCATTTAATTTAACAATGATATCTTTACAGATTAGGTACCTCAACTAATGAGTCCAGTTTCACAATCGAACGCCTTTTCCAAATCCAGAAAATCAACTACTTAGGTACATGTTTTGTTTCATGCGACTCTTAAAACTCAATAAAATAACTGGAATGTTTGATTTCAAAAGCTAATTCTTCGTATCTTTTACCTCCTTAATTTCCTCGGAAACTTGAGGCTATTGTTGAGCCGTCATTTCTTCCCTATCCCTATCAGCCCCTGCGCTGTTGACAGACTCGCCAGGGTCATCCTCTCAGCGCTTAACGTCCTCTCAGGGTTCATTCTCTCGGCAACCAAGGTGCCTTGGCTGATCAGTCTCTCGGGATTTATTAGGCGTTCTGAAGACATTGTTCTATCTTGACTGATAGCTAGGCTTCTTTCTGTTTGTAAGGTTGTGAGGGGAAGTAGACGGTCGGAGGGTGTTGTGTTAGTTTGTGTTGTGGTGGCGGTGATAGGGGTAGAGGCACGGGGGAGGTTCTTCAGGGTTGAGGGAGGGGAGGTTCGGAGGAGTGCTGTTGGTTTTAGGTCACGACCGCTGCAGACCTGGAAAGAAAACAACTTATTAAGATTGTTATAAAGAACAACTTATAAAGAACTCCAAAGTTCGTTCATTCATCTCTATCTTTATCTACCACTAACTTCTTTCGGATATAATGGATCTCAACGTGAATGTCTCAAGAACCTCAAAATAAATAGGAATATTATCGGTAACTTTATAAACTCCATCATCATCAAACATTACTCAACTGCTCTTTCGAGGAGGATCTTTGTTTCAAATTTTCAATGCGGATTCGAATCACGACGTAATCAAAAGTATCGATACGATTTTCATTTTCAATTAATTAATAGCTAAGTATCGTGTGGTTTCACACCGAAGTTTTTTTTAAATGGAAGAGTGTAATGTAATCCGACCTCATCATCGTGTGATACAAAGAAATAAAGAAGAATATTACCGGGATAATTTTGGTAATTCCGTCATGCTACCCCGAAAGTCAAACACAACATGTGAGTCGGTGATATTTAGTTATCGACTCTTGACGACTTGATGTAAAATATCGCTATCTTACCTGATGGTGGTTCTCCCAGTCCTTGTGCTGGCAGAAGGCGCCGCAGTAGCGCGCCGCGTTGCAGCCCGAGCACGTCTCCTGCGCCTTGCGGCCGCAGTTCCAACAGCACTGCAACCATACACGAAGAATAATAACTTAAGACGTATGAGTCAGGTATGTAGATAATGCTATAAAATTATTCTTCTTCTAATGTAAAAACAAACATTGAAGATTTGAAGTATAGATCGCGCCATGTAAAAAGAGCGCTGGCTGACAGGTGCCCAGTTGGCAATTTATTTTGAACATATCATCGCGCATAAAAGTTTTAGATTGCGAAATGGTTTTACATAAAAAAGTAAGAAATAATGATGTAAATAATATATAAGATGTAAGTACCTACCTATATTGTTTTAGGAAGCGACTCATAATAATGTAGTTGATAATTTAAAACAATTATGAACAACAGAAGCAAGAAAATATAAATGATTAGGTAAGTTAGTATTTTTTAATAAAGATACTTACCAATAAAAATCTATATACTATAATCTACAAAGCCGCGAGTGAAACGCGAAATGCTAGTTCAAAAATAAAATAATAGGCCTTTTACTTTCGTGCGCAAGTGTACCCATGCGCATACATACCCCCTCCACTTTCTCCCAGCGCTCTTTTTACGTGGCGCGGACTATACAAATGCTTGCGATCGACATGACGTAACGTGTGACGTGTGACGTGAACAATGATGACCGACATGAGACGTGACGTGACTAATATCATCAACTTACATTCTGCTGTGAAGACCCGCCAGGACTCAGATCCCGGGGCGGCGGCGGCGTGTGTCGCTTCCCGCCGCGCTCCGCTGCGATCTCCAGCGCTTTTGTCTCCGCCGCGCCAACCGCACGCTGTAGCTCCAGCAAAGCTTGTCTTTTCACCTGCAACAGTAAAAAAACACAATTATGTCGACTCCGACTCCGACTACAACTCAGAGTTCGAGTTCGAGTTCGAGTTCGAGTTCGAGTTCGAGTTCGAGTTCGAGTTCGAGTTCGAGTTCGAGTTCGAGTTCGAGTTCGAGTTCGAGTTCGAGTTCGAGTTCGAGTTCGAGTTCGAGTTCGAGTTCGAGTTCGAGTTCGAGTTCGTGATCAAGTTCGACTTGGACTCTGATTCCGACTCCAACTCCGACTCCGATTCCGACTCAACTCCGACACCGACTCAACTCCGACTCCGACTCAACTCCGAGTTCGAGTTTGATTTCGAGGTCAAGTTTGTGTTAGTGTTCAAGTTCGACTTCAACTTCGACTCCAACTCAACTCCGAGTTCAAGTTCGAGTTTGAGTTAGACTTCGACGTCGACTCCGATTCCGATTCCGATTCCGATTCCGACTCCTACTTCAACTCCAACTCCAACTCCAACTCCAACTCCAACTCCGACTCAACTCTGACTCTACTCCGACTCCAACTCCTTCGACTTCGACTTCGACTTCGGACTATAACTTTACCTGGTTGACGGCGTCCTCCGCCCGCCTCCGCACCTCTGCCACCCTCTCCTCGGTCTGCCGCACCGCTGACGCCATGATCTCGCTGGCTGCCCGCTTGATGTCATTGCTCTCGGGTGGCTCGGTGCCTGGACAGTTTGGACTGCCTGGAAGCAAAGGAACACAAGTGTGAAACCGCAAACTTCTTATCAATAATGTGAAAGAAAATAAAGAAAGAAAAGAAAGAAAAATCATTTATTCTTGTAGGACCTCAAGGATCACGTTTTACATGCTAGGTGATTCTAATGCCTGTTCCAACGCGACTCCCTTAGAGATTTCCGACATCAAACATGCAGAGTACCTACGTAGATAGTATCTACGTAAGTACTCTAGAGTATCTACTAGATACTGATAGAAGAGTGCTCGATCTGCAAGAATTCATCTATCGCACCTTGGAAATACAGTCGTGACGTCATCATATTTTGGTTCTTAGTTCTTTCTTTTGAAGGTTAGCTATCATTTTACTCTCTTTGGTTATCTGCTAGCACTTTCTTTAACCCAGTTTACTGTCTTTTCATAAATAAAATTATTAAGGAACCTCTTATGCTGCCTGATTACCTCGTATGCCCGAGGTGCGGTAGCCTTATGTAGCAAAATGTATTTATAATTTACATAGGTACATACTCGTACATAAAATCACGCCTTTTTCCCATGGACCAAAGGCGTGATTTTATGTATAGGCAGAGACCACGGATCTCCACTTGCTACGATCCTGACACACTCTTTCGCCTCATTCACTCTCATTACATTCTTCATACACGCTCTCCGGTATATTTATAATTTATTAATTGTGTAGAATAAAGAAAATAATTTCCAGTTTCTTTAGATATTTTTTTGGTGAAACGCACCTCTCTGTTGCAAAATAGCCAGGGCCCGTTTCGTCTTCTCCACCATGGAGAGGATGCAGTTCAGCATGGTGTTAATGTTCCGCCACTCGTCGTCCGTCTTCAGCAGGGCCCCGGGGCCCGCCAGCCGCGGCTCAGAGAACGGCGCGTTCATTGAGGATACGTCTCGCACTGAGATACCTCCTAGAAAAAGGTGAAAATCAAACTTTCGTAACAATATTGAGGATAATAATTGTGTCTCAAACTCTCAATGTACTCGTAATACCATCTAGGGAAGAATTTCAAATTTCAATTCAATGTTCAATAATTTTTAATCAGTTTTCGATCTCAAATAAATATATTTGAGATCGAAATTAGATTAAAAATTTAATTAAACCAAAAAGTCAGATTCGTTTGTTCGTTCGTATGAGGTATGAGCAAGTCCTACTCTGGTGACGGAGTTTTTAGGCTGCCTCCGTCATGGTTTAACGACTTTAAAAGCCGGGACCGACAATTAAAAATATTCTGGGTTTTAATAAAACAAGAGTGAAATAAAAATTGTGCAGCAAAAAGCAATTTGCAATTTGCATTGACGACCTCTGTGGCGCAGTGGGTGAAAGCCCGCCTGAGACGCATATCCTCATCTGGAGAATTGGCAGACACTTGCTCAAGATCCAACTGAATGAAGCTAGTTATAAATGAAAAATCATATAAAAAGTTTTACGGCTTCGACGGGATTCGAACCCGCGAGATACAAGCGATCACCCTTAGCCGGGCTGCCTTACCACTTGGCCACGAAGCCAGCCTATTACGCCGAAGACGAAACGATTCGGTTGAAGCTAGTTAGGGATTGAATTAAATAAACATTAGTTTCCTTACCATCTCGCCTCTCAAACGCCGGCTCCCCTTGTCCATGGTATGCGTGGTACGCGTGGCCATAGTCGAAGAGTCCTGCATTTCCACCAGGGTACAGAAACGAGGGGTTCAGCAACAGAGAGGCTGGTGGTGGACGCTTGGCGTGAGGAGCGTACTCCTCGTGAGATCCGTTGGTTTGAGATTCGTAGAACCTGGAGGAAGAATGTTATAGGAAAATGGTCAATTTTCATAAAGATTTGTCAATTTAATATAGTTTTAAATAATGTTTTTTCCTTGTTACTCTTTTATCAATGAAAATAGATAGCAACGAACGATGTTCGCCCGCGACCACGGTTGTTGCAACACAGCCGAAACGTCGGGAAATAATAAAAGGTAAATTACGCGATAAAATCCTGTAAATTTCTATTTATAAGCATGATTTAATCTCGAACCTTTGCAAACTTGTTCTCTCGACATTTAGGCATTAATTCGTAGCAAGAACAGCTAGAACAAAGCAAGCTGCTTTTGTTCCGATCATTATTTATGGCAGTGGGCTAGCTGTCAGCGCGGTGCTCGAGTTAGAGGCTGAAGCGATTTAATCATCATGCATGATTTATGCTATAGTTATTTACGTGTTGGAATAAATTTTTTGTCTTATTTTTATTTAAAAAACAATTCATTTATTTATTTTAGGAAGACCATCGGCACAAAGTAATGAATTACAATTTAGCCCCAACTTACATTATTTTTTATTTAGGCTAGCACAAGAACGTGTGGAGTAAACAAGTATAAGCCTATACCCAGCAGTGGGTGAAATCGGGCTGATTGTAACTTAGAAAACAGTGTCATCAGAATAGCACTTTAGCATTTCATACTAAGTTGAGTACCTGCCTAATATTTTCGAGATTGAAAAAAAAATTTTTTTTTTGTAATAAGTTAGAACCAACACTTTTTTTTGGATTATTGTTAACTGCATTTTTTTTTAATTTATTTTATATTTTATAAAAAGAAAAGACAAAATAAGAATAAAAGATATTATTATAAGAGAAGCAACACAAGTTATTGATGCTCTACAACACTGTCAGAAGCTAAAATGGAAATGGGCCGGCCACGTCGCACGAATGAAAAATGACAAATGGACCAGAAAAGTAACGACATGGCAAGGTCCACTACATAATAAAAGAAACAAAGGAAGACCGAGAGAGAGGTGGTTAGACGAGATAAAGAAATCAGCAGGTGAAAATTGGACTAACAAAGCCGAAGATACCTAGAGACACTTGGAGCAAAATGGAGGAGGCCTTTACTCGTTGAGAGGTCCTGAATAATACGTAATTTAAGTCACACATTTAATTTATTTATTCTATACTACAGAAAAAACATGCAATTTTATATAATAGGTACTTAAAATCATTTTTATTTATTTTTTAATTTTTTTTAAAGTCGAATTTATTGTGAACTAATTGAATTGTATTATCTATGTATTATGAAGGAAATAATAAAGGTTATAATATTATTATTATATTTTGTTTTTTATTTATTTAACTGTGAGAGAAATAAAATAAAAAAATGATGATAAATGATGACATTATACGAGTATTTACGCCGGTTAACAGTTATGCTCAACAACTTCACGACCGCATATCGCTCGAACCTTGCTCCAAACCTCAGATTTACAGCGTTGTGTAGTTCGATGGAAAGTTTTGCATTGTCTTCATTACTGGTTGTTTATCGATACGCCTCTCAATCCACAAAGGGAGTCAAAGGATGCCAGAACAAAGGTCCAACTTATAAGTTTATGTTGAGTTTGAACGAGTTCAAGATTTAAGAAGGTTCTTTGAGAATAGATTTTAGCAATCGGGTATTTTAGCGGTTTGTAATTTTTTTTAAATAATTTTAAATAAGTAGGATATTTTATATCGGTTAAAAGATAAGGTACCTTTTTACTTATTAATTCAAATTGCATTACCTATAGTTTACCTAGGTAGGTACTTACTACAAAGGATGCCTAATAAGTATTTATGAGAAACTCCCAAAAAGTAGCACATGTTGCAAAATGCGAGTTGGCAAGCCCGACGACCGCGACGCGTAAACAAATGGCCTCTGATCAGTTTATCGGGTTTATGGAGTTTATCGGGTTTATCTAAAAGCCTGCGGGCTTGCCAAATTGCGCGATGGTAATTTAGTGCTAAACAACGTGCATTTTGCTGTTAGCTGTTACAAAGGATTGCAAATAGCGGTTTTTTGAAGTTACTTGGGCACGGTTCCGTGGCGTTTAGGTTACCATTATTTACAACCCTAAGTAACTCAACTGGTTTTTAATGTACCTACCTACATACAATATTAAAACCTTAACCCTATGTTGTAAAGTTATGTAAATATTTAGGTACCTAGAAGGAGTAGAAAAGTAGAGAACCAAACTCTGTTTTCGCTACTCTTCCGAAACCATACAATGTAAAATAAAACTATTACAGAGGTATTCAAAAAAAGCTTATAATTGGCTTCAGAATAGGAAAATTCAGCTTTTTAAAATTTCTTTTTTCGACGTAATAAATAGGCGGCGGAGCTAGTTTGACGCATACAACCACCTTAAGAATCGAATTCCATGTTTTCTATCACCATTTGACACATCATGAGCTGTCAACTTACCTCAAGTAACCCCAAGTGACCGTAAACCAAGCAAGCATATCAGTCAACAGCACTGACCGCAGCCGAATTAGCAATTAGCCAGAACAATTGGCCGGAGGGCCTTCAAAGGATGACCGCAAAAAAGTTCGTCAAATTCGCGGGAGCTTGCGAATGACAGCTAGTGGAGAGCAATAGGGATGGGGTACGGAACGGTTCAAAATAGATTCTCCGGCTTTGATGGGTCTAAAATTCTAAATCAAAACAAGTTGCAACTTAAATTTCGTAAGAGATAAATTATCTGCACTTTTTTGAAGCATTTTTGTGCATAACTCTAAAGATACTCATCAGATCCTCCAAATATTTGGGACTACGGGAAGCAGCTTTCAAACAAAAAAATAATTTTCAGATCGAAACCAGTCAAAAGTTCTGAGGTTACAAACATAAAAAAAATAATACAGATGATAATATTTTTTGTAGTCGGTAAAAACATAAGCTACATTTTTATTCGTTGTGCAAGCATTTGTACAGACCCTATCAGGAGGCAATATACACACACACGCGATGCTAAAGTGCCTCAAACATTGTTCAAATGGAGTGGCCTGACCCTCACTTAAACTATCCTCTCAGTTTAACCTTATCCTCAGAAAATAAATCAACAATACGAGTAGCGGGGTTCCTCACTTTTTTTCCTTTCTTTGCCTGTGAAATGCGCAATTTTTAACATAGATGGCGTTGAAACTTATACATAGTTCAATGAACAGACTTCCCAAATAAACGGCAGCTAAATATTTTGCCACCTCTTTTTATTGAGAGTGTTGTGTTGTGTTTAATACATTGATGTGGGCATGTACCAAATATGTATTTGGACATACCTCTGACTATCACCATAGACATCATCAAAAGGATCTAAAAATTGCCTAAAAAGATCTGAAAGAAATGTCTACCGCTCACTGGGATAGGTCGTAATCATATTTTATTTAATTTTTTTTTTCATTTATCATTAAACTAAATCTAACTTTCCATAACTCTAACCAATATTTTAGCCGGATGTCCCAGCCCTATAACGATGGGGGAGGAGGGCGGTACAAATGACCTGTCCCCGGCACTCAGGTGACCGTGATTACTGATAGAGCTATTGTTTTCCTGCAATTATTGGCGCTTTTTCAAAAGCCTGATTGGTTTTTAACCTATGTCATTTAAGTAGAATGAATATTAATTATGAGGAATCAAATTTATAGCTCGTTTGAGAGACTTACAGACGGTTTGTCGAACGCAGAAAATCTCCAACTCGCAGTTAATTTTAGAGAGCACGGATCTCCACTTGCTACAACCAAGTCACACCTCTTTCGCCTCATTCACTGTCATTACATTAGAAAATGAAAAATCTTACGAAAAGTTACGACTTCGACGGGATTCGAACCCGCGTGATTCAAGCGATCATCCTTTAGCCGGATTGCCATCGACCTTGTCATTACATTCTTTAGATTTAACAGATTTTCACCCGTGCGAAGCCGAGACAGGCCGCTGGTCTAGATACTCGTATATCTATACTAATATTATAAAGAGGTAATGGTTTGTTTGTTTGTTTGTATGTTTGGGGTAATCTCCGAAAAAACCGGAGAGCGTGTAGCTCTCCGGTTCTCTCCGGCTCTCCGGTCTGGGTCTGTTGCTATCTCTTTTCATTAACATAAAAGTAACAAGGAGAAACATTCTTTAAATCTACATTAAATTGACAAATCTTAATAACAAGACCAAAATCAAGCAGAGTGGAACTTTCATAGCAAACTGCTAATGCACTAAGATTAAAGGTGGCACTCACGGGTCGCTGGCGCGCCTCTTCACGGCTGCCTCCGAGGGTTGCTGCTGGAAGATGTCGGCTCCATCACCCCCCGACTCCAGGATCAGGTGCTCGTGCGACCTGATGAACTGCTGCGGTGTCTGATAGAAAGAAAGAGAAAAATCTTGAAAAAAATCTTGTATGATCTCAAGGATCACTTAAGTTTCGTCTTACATGCTAGGTGATTCTAATGCCTGATACAACGCGACTTCCTACACCGTCTCTGTGTCCTCTGTGAGGCAAGCATAAAAAACATTCAAAGAGGGAAAATACGATCTGTTATTTTTCAAAGCAGTGTGAATAATGATATTCACACTGTTTTTAGAAATATCAGAAAATTAATTATGACTGTTTTCCCAATTTCAGATCATTAAGCATTTCCAGATCCTTTTAAAATGTCTAAGAGAGTAGTCAGTCGGCGTCTAGGGCTTCGTGGCCGAGTGGTAAGGCAGCCCGGCTTAAGGGTGAACGCTTGTATCTCGCGGGTTCGAATCTAGTCGAAGCCGTAAAAACTTTTGGTAAGATTTTTTCATTTACAACGTGGTCTTGTTTAAAAATAGAGATAAAAGCTTCACCTGCTTAGCTCGTCGAGCCCTGGCTTGTATATCCCTCTGGGCCAATGGCAGCAACGCCCTAAGAAAGCCCGGCACTGACGCCCGCAGCGGATAGTTGGTGCACTCTTGAACGCCCGTCTGGAACTCCTCGGTAGTGATGCTTCCTGCCTGATGAAGAAAAGCTAATGATATGATATCTGGTAGAAAATAATCTTCAAGGTTTCGTAGAGCTTCGTAGCATTTCGTAGCACCTCTCGTAGCACCTCGAGTTAATCGCGTGATTTGTTTACGACAATGAATGTTTACGGTATCAGTTTGCGAAAGTAATGAGAGAAGAGAGAAGGTAATGAGAGGTGGAATAGGGAAGACAGAAGAGGGAGGGAGGAACATAGAGGTAGTATTATAGAGCCACAATCAGACAAATAAAATATAAACGCAAAAACTCGGCGCACGCTTCGTAGTGCGCAGTTTTTCTTTTTTGCGTACAAGCGACATTGAACATTAAAACAAACGACATAACGTCTACATTCAAATGTCAAATGTCATTGTAGAACATTGAATTGGCACGCACATTTTTTGAGTGTTGTCAGCTATTAGATTGTGACTCTCCTTGATGAGGAGGAAGAGGAAAGACGGAGAGAACTTACCACAAGATTATAAATGAGTTGTCGCACGCGGTCGGCGGTGTCTGCGCCGGCGTCGGTCGCAAACTGCTGCAGTGCTGAGAGGAACCGACGCAAGCGCTGCAGGGCGGGGGTGCGGGGACCCTCCAGCGGGGGGGAGAGGGACTCTGTTGATGACGCTGTAAACAATATCGTAGTTCAGATACTCGAACCACCGAATTAAAAAATGGTTGGTTTTAGAGTCCATGGTGGTTGGCTGTGGCCCAATATGCATGTCTCACGCTCTGATAGCTATAGGAACTAGGCGTTATTCTAAAACGCGTCCTAGAAGACATCATATTGGGCCGTCAGCGCTGACTTGTGATGACTTGACTCTCAAACCAATCATATAGGTATTTTTGATTATAGTGTTAAACCACATTTAGGTATTTCATTTTTAAATGAAAATCTTACTAAAAGTTTCACGGCTTCGACGGGATTCGAACCCGCGAGATACAAGCGACCACCCTTAAGCCGGGCTGCCTTACCACTCGGCCACGAAGCCCTTGACGCCGAAGACGAAACTATCAAACCAATCGCCGTTTCAATGCGATCCCAAAGGTGTAAACAGTAGTAAGTTAATTTATACCAAATGCAAAGGTCTACTGAATAAAATGATCTATGACTTTGGAGTAGAGTAAAAGTATCTATAGTCGTACCAGCAGTACCGTTGTGTGGTGGACTGAGCGGCCCAGGAGTGGGAGACACCCTGGTCTCCTCCTGCTCTGGAGAGCGGCGCTCCTTGCCTGTCGTCGTGGCTAAAACAATAATAACATTTTTTTACGGATTGACGGATTTGCAAACGAAAAACCCATTCATGCACGGCCGGGATTCGAACCCATGATCTTCGGAACGAAAGTCTGGGTAAATATCTAAAATATTATATTGTTTTGTTCTATTTTATTAAGTCACAAAAGAAACTTTTTTCTATGCTATTCTATTCTAAGTATATCCCACTCGGCCAACACTGCTCTAAAAATAAAGCGATAAGACAGCTTAATAGGTATACATCAGTGTACCTAACACTGTCCACGTTATACTGCCAGAAGTTGTTTTAAGAGGTGTAGGTACAATTAAAGAGTTTTTCATTAATTCAAGGGTGATCCTTCCAGCTACCGATCCCTGCCCTGTAGATTCGGCTGCGGCAGAATAAACAGGTGTGTCTATGCGGCCGCACGTAACTCATCAGAAAGTTTACACAGCCCTGCGGTAGTCTATGGACTGACGGGCCAGAGAACACGCGGTGAGCTTACGCAGAGGCGGGAGCGATTATATCCACGATACGCCAAGATAATAATCATGAAGCGCTCGTGGCTTAGCTTATACATTCTTAATAAATCCGTTAAGCGACGTTCTGAGCGTTCACAATGTGGATGGGAGACCGCTAGGCATTAACACTAGAAAGCACTTCATATTGTTCATAATGGTGTTATTCAAAATCTACGGATGTTCGTATGTGGCTAACTCTGGTAGCAGAGTTTTAGGCCGTCTTAATGCCTCTTTAAAAGTCGGGACAGACAATTTTACGTGCCCTATGAAGCATGCAAGCGCTCGCTGGTAAAGCCACTACAAAGCTGTCATTCACATCCAAATTGTGACCCTCAAACGTCGCATAACTTCAATGCAAAATATTAGTCTTTTTGACATTTACAAAGTCTAATAAATCTAATGCCTGCAAGCTCAGAATACTATATTCTGAGCCTGCAAGTTTTAATTTTTATAGTGTTAAACCACGCTTAGGTATTTCATTATAAATTTTATTAAAAGTTACGATTCTGCCGGGTTTCGAACCCGTGATAATACAAGCGATCATCCTTTAGCCGGGCTGCCTTTACTGCTCGGCCACGGAACCCCTAAAATCTTACTAAAAGTGACGATTCCTTTAAACTTCTTAAAACTTTTAATTTTTTTATTGCTCGCAAGTTTCGTGGCCGCACGATCGAACTTCAGTTTATATGGACACAGGAAATCATAAGCAAACACCATTAGGGACCTCACACTTTGGTGTTTACCAATTTTCTACCGTTTACCACAAAATACAGAGTTTTACGAAATTTTGTAAGTTGTAGTGTAGGGCAAAATTAAATAAAATTTAAATACGATCACGTTGTAGGAAAAACCTGCTGTGTGAGAGATTGGTGCCTGAAATACGTAAACCTGTGCTACAGGTCACCAGCTTTTTTCACTGATTTAAATTATACAAACATTACAACTTTGAATTGGGAGTCAGGGGGCCTACCACGAGCTCTTAGCGCGATCCAGTTTAGGACCTAAACTGAATTGTTCTTCTTATGACTTCAGTTTTACGATTCAATTTAGCACATGACATCTGAAAGCGATTGAGTTTGATAAGGTCATGGTACGGGTCCTGAACTTCAGAACTATGTCCAAATACAAATTTGGTAACATGCCCCCATTTTTCAGAAGTTGCAAGCCCATCGCCGCGATTAGGTCTCCTCACGATGTTTTCATTCTTCTAAATCTCGTGTTAACACTATTTAATGCAAAATAAATTCGATTATACAATTTTCTCAGTGCTTTATTCCAATTACATAAATAATATTCTCTGTGGGTTAGAAAAAGCGCGCGTGCTGGTGACAGAATAAATAAAAGTTTCGTCGAAAAGCTAGTGGTGTGCCAAGTACTGCCCCTGCCAGGCACACGCGTCCTTTGCATCGCTAGGGAGGGGAAAAGGTAGGTCGATGTAAATAATATGTTCTTAAATAGATGTTGCAAGTTGCGTTTTTCTTTTGTTAATTATCATGTAAATATGCGTAGGTACAGCCTGGACGGCGAGAAAAAAAATGGTATCATATTTAAAAAAAACTAAAGAAAGACAGAAAGAGAAAAAGAAAAAAATCATTTATTCTTGTAGGACCTCAAGGATCACTTAAGTTTCGTTTTACATGCTAGGTGATTCTAATGCCTGTTCCAACGCGACTCCCTACACCAGGGAAAGAATCAGGCAAGAACTAAATAGGTAAGTACCATAATAGAATGTGTGTGTTGTCATGAATATTCTTCCAGAAGTCCATAAGTTATTATACTCAAATAGTAAAACATAACGACAACATTCATTTAGTTCCGTAGAAATTGCTTATTGATTGTTTTTATTACTAAAATTCCTCTTATAGTTAAATAATAGTTTGAGGAAGAGTAGGTCATGAATATACAAGGTCCATAAAACATCGATATCGATACGCCACTTATAGTAAAGTGGGTGCAACTCTAATTCATTATCGAATGTTGCCTGGGGACGACACTTCTCGCCTTCTGGCACTTTCATTTGTAGCTACAATTACGTAGGTATTTTAGGTTATGTTCTCAATTATAGTTTTATGATACCTATAGGTACAAACACGATCTAAGTACGAGTATTTAAAGTAAACAAACATTTGTTTCTAATGTATCAATTTCGTGAGTTTGTTTAATCAAAAGATAGGTAATGAGTTATTGAAACTTCATTTTCGAAAATTATTAAATGTAGGTGGAGAGACGAAGTCGACCTGTTTTTCCGGACTTTTGCCGGTCGCAGAGGATCGTGAGGTGTGGAAAGAGTGTTTTATTTGATGTCAAGTAGGTAGGTACAACTCACGTTTTTAAAGTGAAATAAGTACCTACCTATGAAAAATATAATGCTATAGTTTCATAAAAATTCAAAATGTCTACCGCACGTTTGAAATATAGTCGTATATTTTTAATTAATAAATTCAATTGGGTACATAATCGTTATCCGGCTCAAATCTATCGATACAATGCACATCACTACTGGATATCGAGTGGCGTGTCGACGACACCTCGCTCGCGCCGCGGGCCGTTTCATCCTCTACAATTACCCGCAAAAATATAAAATAGTTATCTCTTTCATGGAAACAATATTGTCTACACAAAATATTACCTAGATACAGTTTTTTCTCCATAAACTTATGAGCGTTATAAGTTTTTTTCGTCGGCTTTTAAAAAGTGATATCTAAAAAAGAAATATTTATTATGAGAAACCCTTTATGTCAAAACTCACTAGTAGTATTAAAAAAACATACACAAGGCTTTAATGAAAGTAAAAAATAGTATTTATTTATAGGAAAGGTACAAAATAATGTCGATCACTGACTAAAATTGAGTACTTTTACTCATGGACCTAGTATAGTACCTGGACGAACAGTGAGCGTGCCGCCGAAAGGGACAAAAATTGCAATGAATCCATAGTTTCGTAGTACAAAATTAGGCGCATCAAGTTGCCGGCCATACAAAAAAACGGCACGCGATGAGGGACAAAAGATCTAATGCTTTGTCTCTTTTACTCACAAGAATGTTGTATATATTCTTCTTTGTTTTTGTGTGACTGAGAAAGGAATATAGGTACAGCGCTCTATTTCTTACTTTCTCTAAGATCCAATACTACGGTAAACTGGTGTTAACCTCCGGTAGTTATTTCTATAGTAGACTGTACAACCATTAATCAGTAGTGATGTCCGTGGGCCGGCGGACAGGCCCTCGACTCGAGCGCCCTCTGTCGGATGCACTGATCTATGACGCAAGCACTTTAGATGACAAATGTTCTATTCCGATCCTAATTTGCATTTTGAAAGTTGATTTGACTAGAGTTAAACAAGTTTACTGACTTATGCCGGGTTGCAATATTCAACTTACTTATAACCGTGGATCTGTCGCCAAAGTAATATTGTTATCTGTCTAAAAGTGTCCTACATTTTTTGTTGTCTAAACAAAGTTGCTATGGCGATCAATCTACGATCATTCGTAAGTTTAATATTGAAACCGTTACTGACTTTGTTCGGGTGAAGTGGGATTGTATCGACTTTCGATTCGAAGGTTGTAAGTTCGAACTTTAAGTTGTATTGCATTTTTTCTTTAAAAAAAAATCATGAGCTTCAAACTAACGACACGAGCTCTTCAAACTGGTAAGCTGTAAGAATATTAGTAGAAAAATATCTTCTAAGGAACTTAAAATAATGAGCGGCCTTATCGCCAAGAGAAATCTTTTCCAGGCAACCCTGGACAGCACGTAATTAAAAGATGAGGACTATACTATTTGTAAAGATGATGTCCTATCGCATATCGATGTATTTTAACTATTGAGTCAATAATACCTATATTTATTAAAAAAAACAGTAGGTATGTTTAAGTAGAGTTGCGATTATTTTCGTAATTTTTCAAGTGCTCCAGTCAGAAGCATGCGCCGCCGAATGAAACGTCAGCCGCACGCCGCACGCCCGCGGCGTAGGGACGTCAGATGTCGATTACAAATGTATCGACTATCGATTAATTATTCTATGCATTCATTTTATCCGCTTTTGTGTTTAATTTGTTGGATATCGCCATTTAGCTTGATAAAATACTTGTTTGGAATGATTATCTACTTTTGAGTTTAACTAAAATTAAAACAATTAAAGTGCTTTGCGCACGCTTATAATAATAATAATAATAATAATAGATCTTTATTCAGACAACACAGTCCACAGAATATGTTCATTAGCAATTATCTTTGTAATAGGTACTCAACTAGTTCTAATGTAGATAGATAGATAGAAAATACTTTATTGCACACCATAATTTACAAATGTATTTCGTTAAGTAAATATTACATAATTTATACTTTATTAAAAAACAATAATGCTTTATACAAAATATAATATAGGTACCTACCACAGAAATGCACATAACTTAAAAGGTATTACAATTTAATTATTTTACGATATTCTTCACTTTAACTGACAGTTAACTTGATACCAAAATTATTTAGTGATGATTAAACAAGCGCCCGGTTGCGTTACATACGAAGCTAATTTTTTTTAATAACAACCTTTTTAATTTCAGGAAATACTAACAATAATAAAATTAAGACCACTGCCAGACGGAAGCGTGCCCATGACACTGGCATCATTGCCGCGCTGGATGGCAATGCTGATCTTTTGAGCCAAATAAGTCAGCCAGCCCTCGGATCACGCGTCGCTTCGACCAGACGCCCCGATAGAATTTTAAAAACAGTTTTTGTTTGTTTTTGTTTTTGTTTGGATCAGTAGAGCTACCTATAGATCGTTTGTAACGATCCTTAGGTGGCTCAACTGGTTCTAATTGTATTTTGTACAGTTATGTAAACATGTAGTCGTTTAGTTTCCATAAAATTAAGTATTTACTAAATAAACCAGAAAATTTCACTGCAATCGAATTGCGTGGTTGACGCTATCATTATTATCGATAAAAGATAATACATTTTCCTGTCCCAACACTACCAGTTGTCGTAAACACGCCATGATAAAAGCGCGGAATCTTTACGGACTTGATCTTGAACCCTCGGGCTAGAGTACAGCCTGTTTCGTAGCGACGTATCTTTTGTAGCAGTGCTACGAGCGTAGCGGTCTACGAGCGTAGCAGTGACTACATTCGTTTAGAAAAAACATGAAATTATATGAAATATCATCACGACTGTATTTCCAGGAAGTAGTAGATATTCTTTTCAAAATGTTTTTAGGCATTTTACCATCTTGATGAAGATGTCTAAGGGGCAGTCAGAAGACATTATTTGGTACATACCCACATTTTGCAGAAGTTAACATTCCATATTATAATATTTATACTTAAATAAATTATAATATTTTATGACCTGGAACATACATAGGCTACTTTTTATCCAGGTAGGTAGGTACCACGGGGGCGAAGCCGCGGCCGAGTAAGCTTGTATTACATAGCTGTTAAAAATACAATTAGAACCAGTTAAGGCATTCCAGGATGGTTGTATTTGGTCTATAGGTAGACTCAACTGATCCAAGCCACTGCCGGAAGATGCCAGAACAAACGATTCCAAAGTCTAGAATAATAGCTATTTAGTAAAAGTAGGCTAATGCTCGTTCAATAATACAAACCAGTACAAATCACGGGTGACGATAATGGAGGGTTGTCGCGCGCGTTCAATTCTTTATGCGACAGGTTTACAGGGTGATGTTTTCTAACAAAAAATGCTTTAGAACAACATCAGAAGGTAATATATAATATGTTTAATATGTTTTTGAAGTAGTGTCCGTAAAAAGCGGGCTAATGGATCACCGAAAAAAAAACGATGTTTTGTGACCGAGAATAGAAAAGTATAGAATAGGTGCTCAAAAAATTGGTGCTAAAATGGAAATACTTCCTTTATTGTACCTACACCATAAAAGAAATAAAACAACTGAGAGAATAAAAACAAAACAAAAAAGTGTAATAATTAGCGACTTTATCGCTGAAAGCGATCTCTTCCAGGTAACCTTAGGATGAAATGAATCCTTTTTTAATAATTGTTATTATAAAGATAGTGTATTTAAGAAGCACCCTGTGCATATCTAACCATTGGGCGCAGTGGGCCCTCCCCGTGCAAACAACATGAATAAACGGCGTGGGAGCGCGCCGCCTGCACAGATTATACTACGAGTAGGTACCTAGCACTAGTACACTCTTGGCGAGACATCAAGTCGCTATAAAAATACCTTATTTCCATAGTTTTAAATCTAATAGCATCCTTATTACCGCGGGACAAATGTTTGCATGATCTGCAAATATTTGTCTCGAGTGTTTTCTATGTACTTATAATATATATGTATTTACAAAAAAATATATATATCTATGTAGTATATCAGTCATCTGGTTACCATAACACAAGCATAAAATTGCTAAGCTTGGGACTAGATGACGAAATGTTCAAGGATATTTATACTTTTAATAAAGAATTGCTTACAATATTACTACAAAGATGACACTGGATGCAGTAAATTGGAATTGATTTACTAACTAGCTGCGCCTCGCAGTGTTACCCGCGATACATCGTTCCCGTTCCCGTGGGAATACCGGGATCAAGATTAGCCTGTTCCTTCATTCAGGGTATAAGCAATTCTGGTACCAAATTCCATTCAAATCCGTCCAGCCGTTTGAGCGTGAAAGAGTAACAAACACTTACACACTTTCGCACTTACATACTTACACACACAAACTTTCACCTTTATAATATTAATCAATCAATCAATCAATCATTTATTTATCTTTTCACATTTACATGTACTTAGATAAGTCATACAACATTGATCTTATATTATTATGTACTTAAATTACTATTATATATAACTAGAGCTAGTACCTTCTATTTTATTACAAAATAAGTTTTTATCAGCCATCGCTTCGTCAATTGTATAGTAACTCTTATTAATCAGATAATTTTTAACAAATATAAATAATTCCATGTCAGTTTTGTTTCTAAATTCTAAAGGTATTATAATATATAATTTTATTATAAAACTTAATAGAGAGGCACACAAAGCTTTTTTTAATTTTAGAAAGTCTAGTATAAGGAACTAAAACATTGTCTTTATTTCTAGTATTGTAACCATGGATTTCCTTATATCTAGTTACATTTTTGTCATTTTCTCTTATGTGAATAATACATTGATAAATTTGCTCACAGGCCATTGTCATTATATTTAACTCCCTGAATGTATTTCTACAGGTATCTCCATAATTTAAACCAGCTATATATCTTATGGATCGTTTTTGTAGAACAAATATTCTGCGTGATTCTGCTGCGTTACCCCAAAACATTATACCATAGCTCATTAACGAGTGAAAATATGCAAAATATACTTGTCTTGCCGCCTTCTGACCCCCTAGCTCCTTAATTTTTTTTATTGCATTAGAGTGACTAGAGTGATGTGATTACAAACAAACTGGCGCCATTACGAAAATTCTGGTTATGGAACAACGCCATCTAGATTTATCCAGAATTTTGCACGCAGATTTGTATGGAGATTAACTTTCTTTACTATTTTACTAGTCTTTGATATGTGTCATAGAAGAAAGAAAGAAAAATCATTTATTCTTGTAGGACCTCAAGAATCACATAAGTTTTTACATGGTGTGGGCCTAGCTTTTTTTAAAAGCGATCCCTTAACAATCTAAAATAATCTAAGCTTCAGTGGGAAGCCAGTCGAGCGGCTAAAAGTCGCGTTGTGATGTTTCGGCCTTTCGTTGCGTCTCAAACACGATAATAGGAATAATAGGAATTATCGTGAAACGGGTAAAATTAATCGACATAGGCAAACAAAGGCAAGGAAATTATTGTTTATGGAAATGCTATACATAGCATTTAAATACCCTTATTGAAGGCTTACTAGGCAGAATTGGAATCGGAAATAGTTTTGCTGTTTACCTATTTCAGTTTATGTTCTGACTTAAATGTTCTTAAACTTATATGCTGGATTGGAGAAATTTATATTCAAGAGTCATTTTAATTTTTTGATTGGTTATCAAAACAAATAGCGTTTTCCTGAATTTATAATTCAATAAAAGTTTGCAAGCCCTTATAAAAAAGTAAGTAAGTTCGTATGAGCAAGTGGCCAACTCTGGTGACGGAGTTTTTAGGCCGCCTAAAGGCGTTATGGCTTAACGACTTTAAAAACCGGGACCGACAATTTAAAGTACTCTCCGAAGCACGGAAGCGCTCAGCTGATAATGCCACTTGCGGTCACCCATCCAAGTAGTGACCGCTCAGAACGTTGCTTAACTTCAACGATCTATCAAGAACGTCTTAGCAAGCTTCGCCACGAGCGCTTCGCTTATAGGGAGTCGCGTTGGAACATGCATTAGAATCACCTAGCATGTAAGACGAAAATAAAGTAATCCTTGAGATCCTACCAAATAAACAATTTTTCTTTCTTTCTTTAATTAAGAACTTTCGTTTTAACATATTTAAATTACGCGTGTTTTTTCATATTAAAGTTTTTTATAGAATAGAATAGAAAAATATTTATTTACATCACTCACACACATTACAGTACAGGTACAATTAAAATATTTTATATAGGAAATATGAGTGAAGCAAATCGGTCACCACTCAGCATTCGCTGTAGAAGCTGAAGCAGCAACTACAGCGCTGGTTTTCAGTGAAAAGATTCTAAATAAACCAACAAAACAGATATAATGTTTTGTAATATTGATGTAGTATGCCCACAATAGGCGTGGTGGGAACGGTAGCAACTGCCGATCATAATCTAGGTGCGGCGGCGAGAGGCACGAGCGCGAGGCAAGGATATATAGAACCTGGATTAACCATTGGTATAAATATAAATATAAATATATAAATATAAGTCCAAACTCAGGGTTTGCCAACGTGCGATGGAGCGCAGCATCCTGGGTGTCAAGCTCATGGATAGAATCCGTAACACCGAACTGCGCTCCCAAACACAAATCGCAGACGTAGCGACGAAGGCCGCTAAGCTGAAGTGGAACTGGGCTGGGCATGTCTGTCGTATGCCAAATGAGCTGTGGGCGAAGGTAGCCACCGAGTGGCGCCCCGACCCGGCGAGAAGGCGACGCGGCAGACCGAGACGGAGATGGCGGGACGAACTCGACAAATTTACAGCCGACTGGGAGATCCTAACACATGATCGTGACGTCTGGAAGGAATGGGGGGAGGCCTTTGCCCAGCAGTGGGACACTGACGGCTGAAAATAATAAAATAATAATAATAATAAATATAAATAAAAATATAAATATCCTTGGACATTCCACACAGCATATTTATAAATACGTACACGGGGTTTTATCGCGTTATTTACCCGCGACCATGGCTATGCAACATAGCCGAAACGTCGGGACGTAAAGAAATAAGGTAAATAACGCGATAAAACCCCGTGTAAGAAAAACTATTCCACACAGCGTCATCTAGTCCCAAGCTAAGCAACTTAATGCTTGTATTATGGTAACCAGATGACTGAGTAGAATACATACATATTATATAGAAAAACATCCAGACCCAGAACAAATATCTGTAGAACATACAACCATTTGTCCCGCGGCGGGGATCGAACCCGCAACCTCCGTATCTCAGTCGGGCCTTCACCCAACTGCGCCACAGAGGTCGTCATGAACATGAACGTCTAGCCCGGAGTTTAAGCAACGTCGATCTCCCAATCAATATTTTGATCAAAGTAAAGTAAAGTAATATTTATTGCTTGAAATACTTGTTGAATATAGATGATTTCTGTTCTGCACTTATGAAACAATGTATGCAATGTAATGGCGTGCAATTTTTAGTTATAAAATTACAAATAAAGATTATAAAATGTCAAAATGAAAATATTATAATATAGCACACGGGAAATTACTCACGTAAATTTATCGTCGATTTAGATACCGACAATGTTTCGATTCTTCCGGAGAATCATTGTCGGTATCTAAATCGACGATAATTTTACGTGAGTGATTTCCCGTGTGCTATATAATGTCTAATACAACTCACGATAGTTTTGAAAGTGAAATATTCGAAAAACTATTTAAGATACGAAATGTAAACACAATTGTCAATTTAATCATTAAATAGTATTATATAAAATATCAGAATTTAAACTATATTATTTTTCTATCAGCAAACTCACTTCCATTGACCCATAGCTTCGTCGCAACCGTTTCTATAAGCCTCTGTAGGCGGAGCGTAGCTCGCAAGCCCCGATAGATTCTACTGAGCTTTCAACACGTTCTGCTTCACTCGTTTACACAGAACTAAGTTAGTTACATTTAAAAACGTACCTAACTTACATCTAACAAACGTAATATATATAATATCTTAGGCCTTTACATCTTTACTAGATGATTTACAGTGTCATGCATGAGACATGCTTTGCCTACACTTAACGGGACACTGTAGTGCCTGGGACATTATTGAGATGGAATAGGCTTGCCCAGCACCTAAACCATCCTCTCAGCTTAGCCGGCCATATCCACAGGAAAGACAATGGTCAATACGTGTGGGGCTGACTAGCCGCGGGTTTCCTTACGATGTTTTCCTTCACCGTTTAAAACTCGTGTTAAAGTGCATTTTTTTTTAAATGAAAAGTCTTTGATGCACGGCCGGATTCGAACTCACGACCTTCGGATCGAAAGTCGAAGTACTTATCCACTTGGCCAACACGGCTTAGTAAAAGGTAAACCTTGATATACACATATACCTACATAATAAGAATATTTATTTATTTCGGTACATAACTAAGTACAAATAAGGTTCAATTTTTGAGCAGAGCATTGGTGATAGTAGTTTTAAAACTGTGTCGCAGATATCAACGCTCACCTCCTTAGACTCAGCGTACAGTTTGTTTAGCGAAATGATGGGTAGGTACCTACATAAAGTATCAAAACTGGACACGAAAACATAATAACATCTAAGTAACGTCAGAGATTATTATTTGGTCTATGGTAACGTAAAACATAATAAGTCTTTTAGCTACAATCTTTTATTGTGTTAGAAAAAACGTGGTATAAAAGTTCCCGAATTAGTTAAAGCAATACAAAAATACTACGTTAAAAACTCGGAATGTCAATGAAAACTTACATTTCCTCCTCTCCGTAGTGGTTGGCTGATAGTCCTTATCGGGTAACTCTTCCTTTACTTTGGCCTCCATAATATCTGTGGACAATACCTACACATAAAAAAATTGATCAAAATTGATCAAATCTTAAAATGTTCAGATAAACTTTGAACGATCGCGTGGAAACGTTTTAGTCCACTTTCACAACTAGTTAAGAAGAAACACTTTTTATTCCTTATTTGATAACTTGTTATCAAAATGGAATAAAAAGTGGACTGTCTTAACTGATATTCGAAAACCTATATAATTCGATATCATTCTCAAAGAGAATAAAAACACTACGTTAATCACTCTATCATTGAACTTCTTCTTCTTTATTTTGGCTTCGCAAGGCTTGTGCCACGCATTTAGCCACTACAATGTCATTTTAATTCAAGTCAATTAAAAAAAGCTGATTTTATCATGACTATTTTGGATATTGAATAATGTCAAAACCCGTTCGCACTCGTTCAAAGGCATGCGGATTTCCTCAAAGTATTAAAAAGCTACACATTTAATTCGGAAACTTATTTTTGCCTAGCTCACCACTCGCCGCCCAAACGATTGTAAACTTTATAGTGATGTGATAAAGTGTTATTTCGCTTGCAGCCGGTACTGCCAGATGTTCGCTGGAAAATGAACAGACCACCAGATGACCAGACGCGCTTATTCTACAGGGTGTTTCGAAAAAGATACAAAAACGAATAAAAACTTGCGATTATCAGGAAATGATAGCTGCTCTTCGCCTTAAGGTGTATGTAGGTATGCGTAAAACCAGCGCCGCCGCCTATTTTATTTTATTATTACGTTGAACAAAAGAATTTTATAAAATTCAATGTTTCGTTTTGAAACCTATCTTAAACTTTTTATTATCCTCAGTAATTTTTTTGACGACCTCTAGCACAGTGGACGAAAGCCCACCTGAGACGCAGAGGTTGCGGGTTCGGTGCGGGTTGCACTTGGTGGCTACCAAACTCTGTTTTCGCTACTCTTCCTAAACTATACATACCGACGATCTATCAAGAACGTCTTACGCCCAAGTAACACAGGGAGCATTATAACAAACTAATAGCAAGCTTATGTAGAACTTAAGGTCCGTAAAAACTCTTATAAAAGTTCACCAAATATCTTGACGCTTTATATTGGCATTTTATCACCATTATGATGCTTGACACTGTATAACGGTTGGATGATAGCATATCAAAATGCTGTTCTAAAGCCTTTAGTTTTAGTGCAGCAAATCAAAATGCAGCTGTACAGCTTTTAGCTGTTTTTAGTGCATTTGGATCTACAATTGCATTATTAAGTAGTAAATAAATGCTTAAAGCTATTTATTAGCACATACGTGAATCATTAAAATGCCACATAAATTTGCTATACTGCCTTCAGCTCTTTTTAGGGCCTTAGGAATTACAATAGCATTTTAAAGTAGTAAGATAATGCTTAATGCTAATTATAAGCATCAATTTGTGCCATTATAATGCACTGTAAATCCGTTAAACAGCTTTTAGCTGTTTTTAATGCCAATAGTTGTGTAATAGCACTTTTAAGTAATAGTATAGACGAATAGCATAAACGTGAACCAATGTAATGCTTAAATTGCCTCTGGCTTTACAAATAGTCACGTGTGAGTATTTGTTCTGCTTGCAGCATTAATAATGTTTTTTAAAGGCTTACCGGGGTGCTTTAAATCGACACCATTTTGTAAATATTTATAACCTAACAATATTATCATTTGGACCTATTTATAAAATCAATAGACCTTTATAAATAATAATATAACTTAACATAATGCCACCCAACCCATACTTATATGTTAGTTAGGCAAAATTCGGCTTATACACAATTGGTGTGGTTATTTTACACATATCTTTTTATACAATTCTTAATTAAAACCACAATATATCGAAGGCGCGTGAAAATTTTGAATGAAACTAATATAGACATTTACAGTAAACTACATTGCGTTGTAATATTTGATGGCAAGAATAAAAATAGTTACTTTATAAATTGTGTTTGATGCAACCTACGATGTCACTCAATCGATCAGTTTTCACAATCTTCTTCCATTTATATTGTGAAACAAATTAGTTAATTTACAGTGTTCATAACGTATTATAACTTTTACCGTGGTATTAGAGATGTTTTTGCAATGGTGTTAAATTCATTTAAGTTCTAACTGTGAACATTAAGAAAGCTGCAATAATCCTTTTACTCCTATGGAATGCTACTGTAATGCTTTTGTAATACTATTAACATCTTCATTGACCATAATAATGCTTCTGTAATGCTATTGGCAGTTTCATTGACCACAAGAATGCTAATAAAATGCCACTGTAATGCTAATATGTTGTTTTGTGAACCTATTTAGGATCTAAAGCTGTATAATTTGTGCCCAAATAAGACTTACAGAAGCCGTATAAACGTTTATAATGCTATTATAGAACTAACTTAAAATGCGAAAACGATACAGATATGCTGTTATGCGGCCGATAAACTGCTTTGATGTGTTACTTGGGCGGCTAGTCTCAATAACCTATCTATCTTTGGTTTTGCTTACTGCGGGTAGATATTTGACATTTCTTCCATACATAAAACGTCAAATAGCTACTGACAGTAAGCAAAACCAAAGATAGGTTTATTGAGACTGGCTGTTAGCAAGCTTCGCTACGAGCGCTTCCGTGTGGCTTTTTGACGGGAATTCAAGATGGCGTGTTGTCTATTTTGTTTTATTTTCCGAAATTTGTGTTTTGGCGAATGTTAATATGTAATAATGGTGGATTATTAACTGTTAAGTGTTCGTGAACGTACATAAGTGTAGGCAAATGAAACAAAACTGTATATCATTGCATTTCGAGTTCTCTCAAAAAGTCCTTGTAAAAAGCTGCAGTAAAGACCCCACATCTTTACTGACGCTGACTATGACTTTGACTCGACCTTGACGAACAAAAATATATATATTCACATACACATGGTAGTGGCTAAATGCGTGGCAAAAGCCGGCGAAGCCAAAATAAAGAAGAAGAAGAGCGCTTCCGTGGGAGAAAAACGTTGATACTTGATCTAAATATTTTCGCATCCCCCTGTGCACAGTTCACAGGTGGCGGCGTGGCTTGCGTCACGAGACCATAACCAGCGCAACTGACAGACAAGGACCACGCTTTCTGAACCACACAAACATTTCTACTGTCTCTACCAAAAACCTCTGTTTTAGCCTCAAGAAGTAAGGCCGTATACAGAAAGGAAGCTGGAAACTTATAAGCGCTTACCAGCGCTTGACAACGCTGGTCCGTTCTACACAAAGGAAGCATGTTGAAGCACAGTTGTATATTTATTTTAAATGGCAGCGCCCAGCGCTGACCAGCGCGTGTTGAAGCTTGTAGGAACTTGTCGGCACCGTTCAGTGCTTATCGGCGCGCGTTCATATATTTTCCTGCGCGCTTACCAGCGCTGTCAAAAGCTGGTAAGCGCTTATAAGTTTCCAGCTTTCTTTCTGTATACGGTCAACATGTAAGGCGGTCTAAAAACTCCGTCACTATAGCCTATACCGAACTCGAAAGTTTTAAAAAGACAACTATAGGTACCTACCGAACTCTTACGACCTCTCAAAAACCTATCTATCCCACTTTCAAAACTATCGTGAGTTGTATTAGACATTACTAGATGATTTATACAGCGTCAGGGGGCAATCTTTGCCTACACTTAACGGGACACTGTAGTGCCTGGGACATTGTTGAGATGAAATAGGCTTGCCCAGCACCTAAACCATCCTCTCAGCTAAGTCGGCCATATCCACAGGAAAGACAATAGTCAATACGTGTGGGGCAAAAACCTGTCTATTTCACTTTAAAAACTATCGTGAGTTGTAGTAGACATTATAGCACACGGGAAATAACTCACGTAAAAATATCGATTTAGATACCGATTATTTACCGATTTAAATACTGATGATATTTTTACGTGAGTAATTTCCCGTGTGCTATTGTAAAACCTATCTATCTGTTATTTGCTTACTGTGACCAGATATTTGGCATTACTTCGCCAGTCACCTGACAGTAGGTATTGTGAGTCGCGTTGGAACAGGCATTAGAATCACCTAGCATGTATGACAAAACTGAAGTGATTCTTGAGGTCCTACCAAAATAAACGATTTTTCTTTCTTTCTTTCTTTCACTGCCATACTAATACACACATGGGATACGGGAGCATAGCCGAAACGTCGGGACGTAATTTACGTCCCGACGTTTCGGCTATGCTCCCGTATGCCCGCTGTCAGGTGACTGGCGAATTGATGCCAAATATCTGGTCACAGTAAGCAAATGACAGATCGATAGGTTTTATAATACCACACGGGAAATTACTCACGTAAAAATATCGTCGATATTTAAATCGGTAAATAATCGATATTTTTACGTGAGTAATTTCCCGTGTGCAATACGTAAATAAGGTACAGAAGTGTACCTATTTCTATACCAACAGAAATGTAAACCGAACTAATTACGTCAAGTTTCATTTCTCCAATTATGTGTGAAAGTAAAAATTGCGCCACCTGCGGCCCACACCTGCGCTAACGAGCCACCCCCCGCCCCCCGCCCTGCCGACACCCGCCACCCCGCAACCCCTAGGGTATTGCTGGAAAACTGTCACCGTTCAAAAAGATGGTACAAGCCGTGGTAGATTTTCTCTTAGATCTTTTCATTTGTTATCGTATCCAAAAGTAGTTTACTTCAATGACGTGGAATGCCGCGGTATTTAGGGCACTGGACAGACAGAGAAGAGATAGGACGACTTTTGATAAATAGAAATATCCCTGGACATTCCACACGGCGTCATCTAGTCCCAAGCTAAGCATTTTTAATGCTTGTGTTATGGTAACCAGATGACTGATATACTACATAGATTCATTATTTTTTGTAAATACAATTATATACTTACATAGAAAACAACCAGACACGAAACAAATATTTGCAGATCATACAAACATTTGTCCCGTAGCGGGGATCGAACCCGCAACCTCTGCGTCTCAGGCGGGCTTTCGCCCACTGTGCCACAGAGGTCGAAAACATAGAAAAGACGAGGCACGGACGTCAAAATCGAAAAATCGCAACAACGCGCCACGTCTTTCGTCTTTTTTGTCTGTCCAGCGCCTAAGCTGCTAGTGTGCGCTGACGGCAAAATACTTGGCCATCCCGTCCTCTGCTTTGGCCTTATATTAGTGGCAATTCGGAGTGTCGCAAAAGCTAAACTAAACTAACTAAAATTAATGCCATCCTTTTTTTTTCCCATCGCAATGAAAGGGACGGCAACATTTTCAGTTAGTTAAGTTTAGCTTTTGCGATATTCCGAATTGCCACTGATGTCTGCTGAATGCAGCGTCAATTCTGCGACTGCACTCGTTTAGCCTCACCCATAATGCCGGCACCACACAATATGGGCTCCAACTTAGTTCCAACAACAATGGCCAATGGCAATGCTCCGTTTACGGTTATTCGACACAAACAGAGCAGTACCATTGGCCATTCTAATGATGGAACCAAATTGAAGCCAATGTGTGGTGCCCGCATAATGTCCGTCAAATAACGACCACAGTTTCTTGCAAACATCAGCTGTAAGGTTGGGGGGTGAACGGTTTAGAACTTCTGTGATTGAGTTTTGTTCTCGGTACCGAATGCTCTGTAAAATGTTATGGACGTTTCAGTATTTTATTTAATAAAGTTTCACTGGTTTTTCTGGGGATTCCGGTTTTCGGGTTTTTGAAAATAGCAAGGTAATGTTTTGTATGCTAGTGGCTAACTCTACAGTTAATAAAACGCCTAAAATTACCAAAATTGAAGGGGATTTGTACAGGGGATTTTAATACGCCCCTAAAGGCCGTCACATTTTGCTGTAGTTTATTTATTATTTTACAGTGTTAAACTACACTTAGGTATAGGATTTTCATTAACATCCGTGCTTTAACCGATAAAATCATCTTACTAATAGTTTCGGTCCTCGGCTTACAGGGTCCGTAGCATAGTGGTCAGGCAGCTTGGCTTAAGAGCGATCGCTTAAGCGATTCGAACCTGCGTAGATACAATTGTATCTACGCAGGTTCGAATCCTACCGAAGCCGTTAACTTTTAGTAAGATTTTTCATTTATAATTAAACATTTTGATGTAGTTAGCTTTTCATACAATTACGTTTGCAAGCTCAGCAAGATTAGAACGCTTAATGGTTTCCTCGCTATATTTTCCATACCATTTAAAACTTGAGATCATGTGCATAGTATTTTTAAGCAAAAAATCTATAAACGCACGACCAGCTTCGAATCCACAGGATCAAAAGTCGAGGTACTAATACTAACCCACTCAGCCAACGCGGCTTCAGAATGAAAGCAAGAAAAATCGATTATTTTGGTAGTACCTCAAGGATCACTTCAGTTTCGTCTTACATGCTAGGCGATTCTGTTCCAACGCAAAATGTAAAAGCACATTTCCAATCTCGCTAGTAACCGCACAGCTGTGCAACCTGTGACGTGGGCACGTGCGGGCCATGTGGCGCCGAGTGGGACTATAACACGAGGGTAATGGGTATTATGATATGAGTGACGAATGTTTGTAAATACCTTGATTGCTTCTGCGTCCTTAGAATTATCAGCATAGTAACAAAAACTATCACTAGGTACTATTCCCAGCCCACGGTGCGGTAAACAAATTCTTAAAGATTTTTTTAGTAATTAGATCATTTGAGATGTCCAAGGGGTAATCAGAGGTATATACCTACAGACACGGATGGATTCGAACTCTCTTATCTAAGGTACCTAGGTACTTGGTCAATAAGGCTTAAAAACCTATTTGTGGCTATCGTTCGTTCGTTCGTTCGTATGAGCAAGTGGCCAACTCTGGTGACGGAGTTTTTAGGCCGCCTAAAGGCCTCCGTTATGGCTTAACGACTTTAAAAGCCGGGACCGACAATTTAACGTGCCCTCCGAAGCACGGAAGCGCTATATTATTAGACAATATTGTGTTTGAAACAAAAATCTGAATGGAAAAAAACCACTTTGGCGGCTTGCACAACTATTGCTAATTATTGTATTTACCTATTACCTAGGTAGGTACTTTACTTTTACAATTCGATAAACTTATTCAACGATAAAAATCCCTACCAAACTTTATGGTTCGAATCAGATATTAGTCAAAAAACCCTTTAAGCAATTTAAAAATCTTACGAAAAATCTAATGTAGCATCACGGTAATTCCCTATCAAAATGTTTCACAAATAGTTTGTGCAGAGCGGCCGCCAGATGGCGCCGGAAGCGGCCGCCACACGCTTCCCGACTGTTTATAACTGTTCACATTTGATCGAAGAGTACCTACACATTATGATTAGAGCACATACGACCTCTGTGGCGCAGTGGGCGAAGGCTCACCTGAAGGTTGCGGGTTCCCGCCACGGGACAAATGTAAAATAAAATAAATAAATAAATATCCTTGGACATTTCACACGGCGTCATCTAGTCCCAAGCTAAGCAATTTAATGCTTGTGTTATGGTAACCAGATGATTGATAAACTACATAGATACATTTTTTTTTTTGTAAATACATACATATTATACATAGAAAACACCCAGACACGAAACAAATATTTGCAGATCATGCAAACATTTGTCCCGCAGCGGGGATCGAACCCGCAACCTCTGCGTCTCAGGCGGGCTTTCGCCCACTGCGCCACAGAGGTCGTCAAAAATGTACCTATATCTATAATAATTATGTATGTATTATAATAGCACACGGGAAATTACTTACGTAAAATTGAGTGTCCTCGTCGACGCGACCGCGAGAAGTGACCACACTCATACCCAGATGAAGATTCTCCGGAAGAATCGAAACATAAGACATAGATAGTGTTAAAGGAACATATGTTCCTTTAACACTATCTATGTCTAAGAATCGAAACATTGTCGGTATCTAAATTGACGATAACTTTACGTGAGTAATTTCCCGTGTGCTATTATAATATGTAAGTATGTATTTACAAAAAAAACGTATCTAAGTAGTATATCAGTCATTTGGTTACCATAACATAAGCACTGTTGCTTAGCTCGGGACTAGATGACGCTGTGTAAAATGTCCAAGGATATATTTTGTTTATTATTATTTATTTATACACATTAGACATTTAGGCATAGCCCATAATTATATTAACTTAGAAAGGGATCGTCAGTATCGTCACTGTATCTCCTTTTTCGCCTTCGGGGTCTTAACACACTTATTATCAATTCGGAAAGGGTTCGTCACCGTATCAACTCAAACCGTTAAGTGGGGTTAACACTAGTTTACCGTAGTATTGGATACTGTCCTCGATATCGAGTCAAGTATCGCAAATGTACTTATGAAAATCCAGTGCAGCGCCTCCCCCGGTAACTTGCATGAACTAAAAATTCCATACATAGAATACTTGACACGTGAGCGAGGAAAGATTATGATACTCAAACCCGCCGGTAACCCTACAGACACACATAGCGGTCAAACTTAAAACATCCCTCTTTTTGTGTAGGTTAAATGTTTTCAACTAAAAAAACTGAAAAAATGGTTGTATTTTAATTCGATTCCGAACTATAATCTACAGTTTCTATCGCACGGTCTTTCAGTTTTCAGTGCCCCTGACACACGAGTAGATGGTCCCAACCAGTAGAGGAAATTGGAGGGAAAAGTGCCGACCCCACTTAGGGCACTTAGTGGGATAATGGCAGGGAGATGATGATATTTTTGTGACATGGGTATGTGACCAAATATTTTGGCTTAATATTTTTTAGACAACTTAAAATATCTTGAAATGCTCTTATTACTGTTTTTACCGTGAACGAAATAAGAGTTATAGCGATTTTCTTTGTTATGCTTAGATATTTGACATAACTTCAATAATAAGAAATCATTAATTATAGTAAAATAGGATATAAACGATCGACCAAACGACGATACGTAGAAGAACGCGAGTCACCGACATGGCTGGATTAGCTCTTTGAAATGGCAATGGGCAGGGCATATCACGCAGAACAGAACGGCCGTTGGGGCCGAAAAGTTCTCGAATGGAGACCGCGGGTCGGCAAGCGCAGCGTAGAAACGAGATGAACGGATGATCTGGTAAAAGTCGCAGGTTCACGGATGCAGGCCGCTTCCCACCGAAACAATGGAGATCTATGAAGGAGGTTATGTCCAGCAGTGGATGTTCTACGGCTGAGATGATGATGATAATGATGACAATGATAAATCGTTCCCAGACAAGCTCTGAGTATTTGGAGCTAGATGATAATGTGGTCCAGCATTGTACCTGCACATTCAGCACAAAATGCATTGTGCAACTGTGTTTAGCAAGTATTTTCCTTTTACAATAAATTCAGTTCAAAACTCACTTCGTCGACGAGCAGTCGCTTTATTTATATCATCTCCCGGTCTAATCAAATCATAGCAATTATCAAGTTAAACGTAGGGTTCAGTAAAGTATTTGCCTACAAGCATAAAGCTACTATTCTGCTAGACGTGCTTGATACAGTGTGGCAGCTGTCACCGGCATTAATATAGAAAAGATCTCGCGCGCCATCTGTTGCCATAGACTTCCAATTTGCGAAGCTCGTGCCATTTTATAGGAATATAGGCCTTAAGGCATTTACTACTTGCGCCTAGGAAATTGAGCAACCTAGTAAAGTCCTACCAATCTAGTAAAAGTCTTGACTTACGTTCAGAAGGGGTTTGTACTCAGTGCGTTCGAATCCTGGCCGTAAATCAAAGAATTTTTAATGTGGATAAAATACTTTGAACGTTGAAGGCAAACATTCAAATCAAATCAAATCAAATCAAATTGTTTATTTGTAAAATCAATCAAAAAATTCACTACCCAGTTAAGTTAAGTTAAGTCGTTAAGCCATGACGGAGGCCTTTAGGCGGCCTAAAAACTCCGTCACCAGAGTTGGCTACTTGCTCATACGAACGAACGAACGAACTACCCAGTTTAACTTTTACTCACTTGTGTATTTCATTACTATTTTCTATTTTTTGCAAATAGAAAATAGTAATTTCCAAATCATACCTCTGGATAAGCGGCAATCAGCAAACACATTAATTCGGCTGCAGCAGTAAAATCCGGAATTACTGCGCGTATATCTGGATGTACAAACATTCGTGTGTCTGTTTGTCCGGCGTGTTTGGTCAGCGCCAGATGGGGCCTGATTATAGCTCGCGCGATGCTACTGATATCCTACACGTAAAGGCTTTCTTCTAAGAACACTAGACGTAAAAACACGTAACCAGTTACTAAATCTTAGTTACGTGCGTGAACGAAGGGTTACTTAGGTTACTGGTTACAAAACAGTGTTTTTTTTATATATTCATAAACAGTTACGAAATTTTAGTTACGTACGTGGATGAAGGGAAAATTATCATTATAAATGCTAAAATTTGTAACGATTAAGATAGCCTAAAAATAAAATGGGTGCTGCGTAGGCTTTGCAGCATTGCTACGCCGTAGCGGGTGCTTGCTACGAATCGCTACGAAATTGCTACGAACTGAAGTTCGCTAACATGCAAATGTAATTATTGTAATCTGTGATTCAAGCTAAGCTAAGCTATTAAGCTTCATGTCTCAAAATGGAATAAAAAATGTTACCTAAAACGCTGTAAATAATATATCAGAGAGATAACATATTTTAATATTTCATGGCTTAAAATTTTTAAACATATTCTCGGGACTTAATCGCGTATTGAAACATCGAGTTGAGATTGATTTAAATCACACGATCTAGTTCCGATAATATTTTAGAAGATTATAAGGCATTCTTGATCCTTTGAAGATATCTAAATGGGTAGTGTTGTACATCCAAATAAATATTTATAAAATTTCAATATTTTGGGAACACCAACATAGTTTACCATAAAAAGTCCCTTATTTTTATACGGAACCCAAAAAATGTCCCCAACAAAATCGTGAGGCTACTTCATAATTTCCTTATCTACTGTCACGTACATTAGCCGGATATCGGCCAGCGGCCAGCAAAGCCTGAAACTGCAAAAACAACGAAAACGATGCAATAAAAGCCTTTCCGATAGCCGCTCACCAGGGCCGCATTAAGAAAGAAACTAAACTAATAACAACTTTATAAAACATATGTAAACAGGTATTTATCACGAATTTTACCTTTAGTCTTCCCGCGACCACGGCGGGTGCAATCCGGTCGAAACGTCGGGTGAATATTAAAGGTAAAATTCGTGATAAATCGTTTACATAATGTTTTATAATGTGTTCTGATCGCGAAAGTTTAAAAAAGATAATAACAACTTTAACTAAACATTTAATAGAACACGGGAAATTACTCACGTAAAATTATCGTCGATTTAGATACCGACAATGTTTCGATTCTTCCGGAGAATCTTCATCTGGGTATGAGTGTGGTCACTCCTCGCGGTCGCGTTTCACACTGATACACATTGACGATAGCGGACCAACTCTGATGACGGAGTTTTAGGCCGCCTAAAGGCCTCTGTCATGGCTTAACGACTTAAGACTTTACCTACTTACTCGACTTATACCTAAAGCTCTTCTTTCCGCAACTTTTACATTGCTGTTATTATTTTATTAACAAGTGGCAAAATTAAAAAAATATTATACCGAATTCAATTTCGAAAGAGAGCAATTTTCTGAGGTGCATTTTTGTTCAAACTCTGAAAAGTCTTATCAGTATTTATAAATACATGTACACGGGTACATGTATTTATAAATACATGTATGTATACATGTATGCGATAAAACCCCGTGTACATTGTTTATAAATATGAATTGTGAACGCGAAAGTTTAAGAAAAACTAAGTCTTATCAGATCCTTAAAATATATAATCATCAAAATTGGTTGATTTGTTTTTTGTTTGTTATTACGAAAATAGAACCTTTAAGAGACACTACCTCCGCCCCTGGCGTGCGTATGTGACGATGCCAGCTGAGCCGGGGGCATTTTTCATCCCTCATGCCACTGGCACCCTTTTAGCGGGGCGGATCAGCTGGGGCGAGCCCACGCCGCCCGTGGTATTTAGATTCTACCAATTATCGATCTTGCTTATCTGGGTTGAAAGGTTTAGTTAAACTGATTTTTATTGAAAGCTGACTTTAAAAGTGTCTGGAAAACTGAAAAGGAGAATGACCAAGTGTCTATGATGATTGGGTTCAGTAATATTGATGTTGTAGAACATGAAATATTGCTTAGATTAAAGCTTAATTCATGACCTACCTCATACCTCTGACTACCCCCTTAGACATCTTCAAATCATCATCATCATCATCATCCGCAGCCCGATTTCACCCACTGCTGGGTATAGGCCTCCATCTGTTTACGCCACTCCTCACGGTCTGGTGCCAGCCTCATCCCATTTCGCCCCACAATGCTCGTAATATCGTCCGCCCATCTCGCAACGGGGAAATCTTCAAAAAGATCTAAAAATTGCCTAATGATCTGAAAGAAATGTCTACCGCTCCCGGGATACAGTCGTGATCATATTTCATTTTTTTTTTAGTCTTGAACTTTAATAGTTAGTTTTCCATTTTGTGATACAACTTATAAGTCCGCGGAAACTTTGAGTCAAAGTTCCCAAAGTTCGAAACACATCGAAAAGTACCTATCCTATTCAAAATGTCAACTAGTCGAGCTGACTGCAACCAAAGAGGATCGGTACTAATCAGAATCAGAAATATTTTATTGCAAAACTGTTGTACAAGGGTAGGTCTCTACTTTAACAAAAATTGAAATCTTTCTACTATTGACGAAGTAATCGGTAAACATACATACATAAAAAAATACATATTAACACTGGAACATACTCTTTTTTTTAAGTCGATTAAAAACAATATACTAAACTTGAGCAACATTGAGTAAACCTATGCAAAGGACAAGCCCCATACATCAACACGCGCCGGGAGCGAGCAGCTGCGTCAGGATTAATTTCTTCCACTCTGTTTTATCGTCCATTTATTTAGGTGTAAATTGCTAATTTGGGATAACGTTTAAAATAAATTAAGCTTAAAAACACGTGAGCCAATAGCTAAAATATGTAACTGCCTTTTTAAATCAAATTTTTCTTTAAATTTCTTCGATGTAAGTATTGGTCCCTGTCCCGCAGTACCAGATAGCCTGGAAACTTTGAAACATCAATTTTATCCAAGAAATTTCAATATTTAGTAGTAGGTAGCAACAATATTCAATATAAGTACATTTTTTTTAGGTAATTTTAACTAGAAAGTAATTGAAATTTCTTTGATAAAATTGATGTTTTTTAAAGTTTCCAGGCTATCTGGTACGGGTTACGATTTTGTGTATGGCCTTTGTCTGTCTTCTAGATATTAATAGTCTTTGGTACCAGTTAAAAACTTTATTTACAGAAACTAAACTACTACATATTTACATAGCTGTACAAAAAACAGAATCAGTTGAGCCACCTAAAGCAGCAGATATTCAAACTATTTTCGTTTTACAAAAGCGAGCTGTCCGTGCCATTTACAAAATGAAACGTCGGGACTCTTTATGAGAGCGATTTAAAGAAATAAATATTCTTACTGTTTTTTCGCAATATATTTATGTAAACCTATTGCACACTCACAAATATATAAACAACTTTAAGAAAAAAAATGATGTGCACAAAATTAACACTAGAAATAAAAATAAACTATGTGTGCCTAAATTTAGACTAGAAAAAGTAAACGGTTCTTTTATGGGAAATACTGTACGTTTTTACAATAAACTCCCAATCAACGTAACTAACCTACCGACTCGAAGGTTTAAAACGTACATAAAGAATATTCTTGTAGAGAAAGCGTATTATTCCATTGAGGCTTTTATTAATGACAAAATTACGTGGCCTGATGTCGCTCTGCCCCTCGACGGTTGATGGTATACAATATCTTTACTACCTTGATAAGTAGGTACCTACCACTTAAGTCGGCCAAGTGTAGCGTGTGATGCCAGACAACATTTTGTTGAGGTGTTATCTTGTTAACTTTACAATTACTTTTACTTTTTTTGACATGCCTTACTTTGTTCGACTGGCTTCCCACTGAAGCTTGACTATTTAGATTATTTTAGATTGTTAAGGGATCGCTTTTAAAAAAAAGCTAGGCCCACACCACCAGGTTCTTGCCTGATTCTTTCCCTGGTGTAGGGAGTCGCGTTGGAACAGGCATTAGAATCACCTAGCATGTAAAACGATACTTAAGTGATCCTTGAGGTCCTACAAGAATAAATTATTTTTCTTTCTTTCTTTCTTTCTAAGGATCGACAAACGATATATAGGTAGCTCAACTTAGGCCACTGCCAGACGGAAGCGTGCCCAAGACACTGGCAGCATTGCCGCGCTGGATGGCAATGCTGATCCTTTGAGCCAAATAAGTGCCAGCCCTCGGATCACGCGTCGCTTCGCTTGTATTGTGAAAGAACATGAATAGATCACTGGATCTTGTAACTTAGTATTTAATTTAAAATAAGGTTCGGTGCTTTAGTTAGTATATACCTACTTAGGTATTTCATTATCCCGCCGAAATGATTTTTTTTAATGCATATAAACATTGTGATTAGTATATACTTAGGTATTTCATTATCACGCCGAATTTTTTTTTTTTTTTAATGCATAAACAAACATGTCTAAATATTATGATGATAAAACTGGGTATAGGTAGCCGCAACATGTTTTACCGATTTCGGTGTGCAAAGCGAGAGAAATGGCATGCTTTTAGTATACTTACACAATTTAAATATTAATTGTCAAATTAAATACAATTAATTTTTTACAACTTTTAGTAAGATTATTCATTTCTAATCAATATTAGGTATTCTGATTCAGATTCGTAAAACCTACGTATTAAGAGACATAAATAAATACAGAACTTATAAACCACACCCGTTTCGATCCAAACTGAGGCTATAAAAAACTAAATTACAATTTCAATAAATACAAGCAAATTCTACGCCAGATGTTGCGACGGCGCGATCGCAGTGGATGCGTAGATTGCGCGTTTGATTTGCAAGTTTCAGGGTAGTGTGTTTTGAAAACGCAATGTTTGTAACAAATGTGAGTTGGTGAGTTGTTGCTTCACATTGCCGGTTGGTCCATGGGGAGGGTGGTTCAAAAACTGTGGCGTATGGTGATAAATAGAGATGCTGATTTGTTTTAGAGTGCTAAACATGACCTATTTATAGATTTTTCATGGAGTAGGTAACTATGGATTTGCTAGTAATTACTAAAGTTATCATTGAAAATAAAAACTCTTAACATTTTCTTTTCTGACGGGATTCGAACCCGCGTAGATACAAACGATTGGCTTCAAGTCGGACTGCCTTTAACCAACTCGTCCACGGAACCCCTGTTACATCAGAACGAAATTATTGGTAATAGGTTATTCGGTTAGGCACCGATCAAGCATTTTTAATGACAAATACACAGATGTACAAACACCAACGCAAAACAATCGCGCACCAAAAATCTAACTCCAAACAGCATAAATCTAATCCATTTGTACCGCAACCATCGCGCGTCAAGTCCACCGACCGCAGCGCGCGCGCGTGCCCGCCGCGTAATGTATGCGGTGCAAAACAACGCAGTCGTTAGGCTTGGTAGCGCGCCAGGGCGTCAGGTGCGCCGGACGGGCGTACCGGCTTTGGCAAATTTTAATGAATGTCGTGGGAATGTACGACTGGAAGTGGCTGGGAAATTTAGATGAAAAACTGGTGTAAAATTTCAATAACTTCGTGAGTTAAACTTCGTTCTGACGTGTAACGGCCAGTGTCAACTTATCTTTAGTTTTGCTTACTGTCGGTAGATATTTGTATTTTTTTTGATAAAAGTAATGTCAAATATCACAGCACAATAGGTAAGCAAAATCAAAGATTAAAACACTCCGTTTATTAATATGCATGGCAAAGGCCTCCCTTCCCTTAAGGTGGTTGTATGCGTCAAACTAGCACCACCACTACCACCATTTATTTTATTTTAATCATCATCATCATCCGCAGCCCGATCTCTCCCACACAATTTATTACAACGTTGAAAATTCAAAAAAATTTGTTTATTATTTCCCGACGTTTCGACTGTATGACAACAACCGTGGTCGCGGGCGAACTGGAGTGTCACATGAGTGAATAAATGGATGAAGCGCTCGTGGCGAAGCTAGCTAAGACGTTCTTGATAGATCGTTCTGAGCGGTCACTACTTAGATGGGTGACTGCAAGTGGCATTATCAGCTGAGCGCATCCGTGCTTCCGAGGGCACGTTAAATTGTCGGTCCCGGCTTTTAAAGTCGTTAAGCCATGCCGGAGGTCTTAAGGCGGCCTAAAACTCCGTCACCAGAGTTGCCTACTTGCTCATACGAACTTACTTTACTTAGTGAATAAATGTATGTCTTATATCGAATATAATAATAATAATAAGTATTATAAAGAGGTAATGGTGGATTGTTTGTTTGTTTGTATGTTTGGGGTAATCTCCGAACTACTCATCCGATTTCAAAAATTATGTTACCGATGTGTAGCAAATGAACATAGGCTATATGTTATCAATAGGTACCACGTGAGCGAAGCCACGGGCATGTAAGCTAGTATCGAATAAGCCAACACTTTTATTCCCGGCAATTTTTGCAATTTCCCAGCCACTTCCATCGCCTCTAGTTCATTGCACGCCACCATGTGCCACCGACTGGCGTGTTATATGGATTTCATTTAGGAAAACGTATAATATTACAGCTAGCCGTACCTAATGTGCATTTTTATGTTTAATTTTTCAATATGCCGGTAACGACGGTTGTTGGCGGCTGAATGATATGCTCAGGGCATGTCATTCAGCAGCCAACGCTTTTGAAGTTTAAATAAACAAAAAAACTTAGGCCTTCTTTACGAGATGTCTTTTTACGTATGTCTAATCTATACAATATTATAAAGGTGAAAGTTTGTGTGTGTGTACCTAAAAACGTTCGTATGAGCAAGTGGCCAACTCTGGTGACGGAGTTTTTAGGCCGCCTAAGTGTGTAGGTAAGTGTGTTTGTTACTCTTTCACACTCAAACGGCTGGACGGATTTGAATGAAATTTTGTACCAGGACTGCTTATACCCTGGAATAAAAAATAGGCTACTTTTGATCCCGGTATTCTCACGGAAACGGGAACTATTACCCGCGGGTAATACCGCGGGGCGCAGCTAGTACTATAAGTATTATAACTGTGTGTGTGGGTGTGTCAATTAAACTATTTTATTTTTTTCTTTCTTTTAGATGTTTCGAACAGTGTCAGGAGGAAACCTTTCACGCTACAGCAACAGCGGTGCTTCGAAAGACAGTGCGTTATTAGCACTGAACGCGTTTAGTAAAAAAGTTTTTTATTTACATTCTTCATCATCATCATCATTCATCATTCTCCTGCCCTTATCCCACGCTAAATGGGGTCGGCAAAACATGTTTTTCTCTTCCACTCTCCTCTTTTCTTCATAATAAGTATAGGTATTAATATATTTTTGCTTAGCACCTCGCCCTTCTTCTTTTCTTTATTTTAGCTTCGCACGGCTTGTGCCACGCATATAGCCACTACCATATCACATCAGTGATTGATTACGCAAAGAGCATGTAATAGTATGATTACGATTAGTGTTAAAACAAGACTTGACAATCTGTAACGCTTCTTCCCGACTCCAGAACTTGTCAAAGTCAAAACTCGGAAATGCGAGGCCGCGTCTGGCGTATCAAACGAATCAATTTGGGCTTCAAATAAATAAGCGGCGGCCTGCGGCTGACGGCTGCCTGGAAGGGATTGCGCGCAGATGGCGAGGGGGTGGCTTATCGATGGAAAAGGTGCTAATTCACCAGATTTGGGTTAAGATTTTTAGCAATTAGAGATTAGTTTTGACAAAGTAATACTTACATAAGTACCTACTTACAAATTAATATTTATATAGGTACTTGATCAGTTACGTCTTCAGAGTCATAGGCTTCGTGGTCGAGTGGTAAGGCAGCCCATGTTAAGGGTAATCGCTTGTTGTATCTTGCAGATTTGAATCCCGTCGAAGCCGTAAAACTTTTATATTTTTCATTTAAAACAGTAAGTGTGTAGGTATGTAGGTATGTAAGTGTGTTTGTTATTCTTTCACGCTCAAACAGCTGGACGGAAATAAAACAAAGACAAGACCATTGACGAATAGGTTCATCAGAATACAATTGCAATTTCAAAGGCAATAATTGACTTGAAGTGAAAATGTTCAAACTTAGCTGAAGTGGTAAGCCTCAACAGCAATGACTGCATTTACACGGCCGCTCTTTCCCGCAAAAATATGCTTTCATGCTTTAGCGGGATCTCCAAGATTTAGAGTTTAATAAAACAAGGGAATTGGTAATATTAAAATATCTTATTATTTATCATTTATCATTATCATTTATCATTTATCTTATCAATAACAATTATTAAATTCATCTCAAAAACAAGACGCAAACGCAAAAAGAGACCGTAACGCGAGTCCCTCGTATTACACAAGTAGAAGCACTACACTTTATGGAAATAGAAACGGTAAAACCTTAATTTTGTCACAATTACAGCCTAAAAACAACTTAACTTAACTTTAAACTGTAGTCACCTGATCTCTGCTTGAGCTTTGATAGTGCAAGCAGTCGAAGCGATAGATATCCAATCACATCATACTGACTATGTTAGGTATAGGTATTTATTGCTACAAGTCAGTCATCTAACTGTCAATTTTGAATTTAATTTGAACTGGACGGAGTATTCAGGAAGCCTAAATACCTCCGTCGTGGCTTAACGACTTTAAAAGCCAGAACCGACGAGAAATGACAAAGGTCTTGATTTTAAATCTACTATTAAAAAAAACTCAACTGTGTAATTCAACTAAGATCAATGCTTAAGTGATACCTTATCTGTAAGTAATATGAGCTAAAGAGTGATATTTTAGAAGATATTATCAGTATCTTGTCAATTTCCCTTAGTAGCCTTTTAAACGCTTGCAACACTCGCGCGTCAATCGCGTCCGTGTTTAAGCAACTAATGGCCTGTCATCAGCAGCGCTGGTCAAAGGCTTACAGCATGGTGCTTCAAATGAAATTCTGAGGACCTTTGTTAAGTTCAGAGGTCACAAGATGTTGCTTTAGATGAGAATGTCACGTTCTAAGCCCTGACGATTTTACTAAGTAAGTAAATAAATTTATTAAATATTGGAAGCTATTTTATTATAATCTAGCTTACTTGCCCGTGGCTTCGCTCACGTGGTAGGTACCTACCTTGATTAAAAATAGCCTATGTTAATTCGGAAAGTCTAAGCTACACATCGGTGAAAGAATTTTTGAAATCGGATGAGTAGTTTCGGAGATTACCCCAAACATACAAACAAACAAACCAAAAATACCGCTAAGTACCTATATGATATTATAGTACCTATAGATAGATAGAAGTATAGATAGGTAGGTACCTATATTATTAATAGCTTAGCAACCTTCAATGTCAAGCAAAGCTATCTATTCCAATTTAGGTTGCCTAGATAAAATCGTAATAAGGCTGCCCGATTTACTAAGTTTTATAAATAGTATTTTGTTTCAATTTTAATTTCTCATTCACCTAAACTGTTTAATTGAAAAGTGCTTTAATTTATCCCCTACAATGTTTCGATTTAACAGTATTGCCATTGTAATCTCCAATACCCAAATCCTTTCATGTTGAAAACCTGACAACCCCAGCCCAGGAAAGATATTCGAAAATACGGAAAAACAAAAAGCAAATTGGGGAATCGACTGGCGGTGACACGACACAGTTTTTACTCATAATCGAGTATGTTAAGCGCATTCGAGCGGGGAGGGTTGCCAGCTGGGAGTGGGATAAACCTCTTGAAAATTTGAAGTTAAAAGTCGACTGTCAATTTATGCCGGGTTCCTATAATCCAACTAACTGATGTCCGTAGGTCGGTCGTCATAGCAACGTTGTTATTTGTCAAAAAGTCTCATAAATTTTGTGTGGAATTAACAACGTTGCTATGACGACCGACCTACGGACATCCGTACGTTGGATATAGGAACCGGGGGTTATAGACTCTACAGCGTCTCTGGATGTAAAAAAAAATAATCTACAGTCACAATCGCTTTTCATAAAATCTTTTTCTATCATCGCTAATCCTATGTTTTGATACTTCTAACCGAATCTAACCACTGAATGCCAATAATTCCTTTACATTATCTCTGTTTTTATAGCAAAATAGATTGCAGATAAGTACCTAAAGGATTGAATGGAACAGGCAATATAATCAATTAGCATGTAAAACGTTTCGAAGTGATCCTTGAGGTGCTACTGAAATAAATGATTTTTCTTTCTTTCTTTCTAGCGCTGAATTTTAAACGTTGAAACGAGATACAACTAGCAATGTTGTCAGATCTGTCGGCGCGCGACCGCGCTGGCAAGGACGCCGTAATCGAGCTGTCAGCGGCACGCGCGCGAAAGTTTGATTAAAAGCGAACCAATCAAATCAACTAACTCGGTTAGGTGCGTGGGAACAGGTGGAATTGAACTAGCAGGTTTTTTTTAATAAACGACAGAGTGGTGGCTAAACATCAGTGATCTTTAGCCACCACTTTTTGGGAGAAACCTTAGGTCCTTATCAACGGTCAAATCATGTGACAGTGTCGAATTTGTTCGTAATTTGACACTTTTCACGTGGTTGATAAGCTTTATTTATTTTACAATCTTGATGAGTAGGTATTTTAATAGGTGATACTAAGTATACCTACATACTTTAGCCTAGGTTATTTTATCACTAGGTAACCAATTATCATAATGTTGCACATCCAAAATGGATAGCTGTATAAACTTGTAGGTACCTACTTATCATTTAAGACCTACCCTTGTACAACAGTTTTGCAGTAAAATATTTCTGATTCTGATTCTTGATCCTAGTTGATAAGGTAATTTTGGCGATGATCTGCGTCCGAGAAACGGCTGGGGATGTGATGGCTGATGATGAGTTTGGGAGAATATCTTGTTTTAAAGAGTTTAAAAAGAATACTACAATTAGTGAATAAATATATTTAAGTATCGCAATCCAACTAGGTAACGTTGCCAGCCTTTTGGGCACTCTACCTGCGGTCGGTGACCTGAACTTTGTCTTCTATCTTTAGTTAATATATTTTGGATAGAATACAGAGTTCCTTTTATTTATTTAGTTGTTTAGGTTAAGAAGTGTAGATATTTTTTGTTCCTGTGTATTTCTTTGTTCATCATTTAAATATTTTAGATAAATCCTACAATTCTCGTTGTTTGTACCAACATAACCTAATTCTAGCTAATTAACAAACCAATCAATACAGTATTTTGCTTCTAAAGGGTTTTAAGCCCACGGGCACGAAACATGGAAAATAAAACGTTGGAGATACAAGGATAATATTATTTTAACATACCGAGAACACTATCCATAGAAATATCCTTTTTTACCTATATTTGATTCTCAGATATACAATAATATAGTTCACTTTAGTGTATTCCCAGCACAGATTATATAATACACTTCCCAGACACTAAGATGACCGGTAGAGTCATTCTGTAAAAATACGAACTCGAATTCACTTAAGTGACCGAACTCACCTGTCACTTGTCGGCAAGTGAATTTGAGTTTTCAGTGTCGAGATGACTTGGGAATGACCATTCATTTTCATATCACTTGCACACTCATCTCATTGTTGTTGAGTTCTACACAATATTACATTTGAATCTCACTGCGGATTCAGTAGGTACTTTGACGTTCGAAATGAGTTTATAGAATAGCTCTAAAGACCAGACAAGATAATCCAGAAATAAATAGAATACTCGTCGATCGTAGAAAATTAAGAAATAATTCGATCATCTATCGGAGTAAGATCCGCGCTCGGATGAAAACCCTATTTGCACCGTCTAGTCGGCTGCTGTCAGGTGCTGAGATGATTAATAGTTAGTATTGTAGACAATTAATGTGTTTTTTTTTCATCTACCTACTATCTTTAAAGGTGCTTCCTATAGGGGAGAATAATAGATTTTTATTTACTAGCCCATTGTGTCTCACTGCTGGGCAAAGGCCTCCCCTTGATCTTTCCAACTATCGCGGTTTTGTGCTGCTTGTACCCACGCCTTGTCAAAGCCATCTATGTAGATCGTCGCGCCATCTCTTTCTAGGCCTGCCTCGACGCCGTCATTTGTAGACAATTAATGTGGTTTTTTTATCTATACTATCTTTAAAGGGTGCTTTCTAACTGTGATTATGCCTGTAATGTAACGTTACAGATTTGAGCGTCACATCAGTGAAGTGTCATTTACGATGCAAGATTCTTGCCTGTTGCTCTGTTGCATACCTACAATGAAATTGCTAAATTCTAACAAATTACTGTAATTTTTACGCTCTGTCACACTGGTGTGATGGTTAGGAAGAAACTTTCCTCTACGTAAGACTCAACGACACAACGAGTGAACGGCAGACCACCTGCCCGATGGTCGAACGACATCGTCAACATCAACATAGTCGGAAATCAGTGGATAAGACTCGCAAGGGATCGGAGAGAGTGGCGTGATAAAGAGGAGGCCTAAACCCAGCAGTGGGTAGAAATGGGCTGAAATGATGATGATGAAGACTAGTAAATAAATAAGTAAGTATCTGTAATCTGTAAGTAGATATCATCAATGGCTTAGATGATTTAAACAGCGTCAGTTTAAGAGTTTTCAAACTGTATTTATTCAATCGTTCATAGACCACTTTGACATGTCACGTCCTTAAAACTAAGGGATTTTACTGCCTTCACGTCTGTAGGTACATACAGAAATACATTAGCCAGCTTTTCTATAGCTATAGGTGTATTATGTACAACCCACAGAAGAGCGATTACAATCTGCGGGTGCAGGTGCGGGCGTTCACAGCGTCCTGCGGGCACAGAGTGCACAGATGGGACAGAAATAAATTGGAAGAACCTACCTATAGGTCACGCTACTTAAAAAGAGCGCTGAGGGGAAGTAGCGGGGGTATGTTAATATGACGAACCAATAGCACTCGCTAAATTAATGGTATCATGTGCGCCGCTTTACCTCCACCAATCATCGACTACTGCGCAGTTTGACAGCCAGCGCTCTTTTTACGTGGCGCAACCATTGAGATGTATTAAAGAGTCACAATCTAATAGCTGACAACACTCAAAAAATGTGCGAGCAAATTCAATGTTCTACAATGACATTTGACATTTGAATGTAGACGTTATGTCGTTTGTTTTAATATTCAATGTCGCGTTTACGCAAAAAAGTAAAACTCTGCGCACTACGTAGCCTGCGCCGAGTTTTGGCGTTTACATTTTATTTTTCTGATTGTGGCTCTATAATACATCTCAATGGGCGCAACCTATTGGCTAAGTTGAGAGAGGATTAGGTGCTGGGAAAGCCATCTCAACAATGTCCCAAGCACTATAATAGTGCCCCGTTTAAGTGTGTGCAAAGATTGCCTCCTGAAGTGCTGACGCTGTTTAGATCATGTAGTAATAATGTATACCTAATGTAAATGCCCGTTTTTTTGTATTTACAACCGTAATGTTAAAAAATGTAAGAATACCTTCTATCGAGCCAGAGTATCTGGCAAATAGAATAGAAAACAAGTGAATTATCATCAGTTCTTTGTAATCACTGATATAAAGCATGTACCTACTCATTATTTTCTCGCTTTTATAAAAAAGCTAGGCCCACACCACCAGGTTCTTGCCTGCGTTGGAAAAGGCATTAGAATCACCTAGCATGTAAAACGAAACTTAAGTGATCCTTGAGGTCCTACAAGAATAAATGATTTTTCTTTCTTTCTTTCTTGTTGGTTTATCCAATGACTTTAACGAAATGATTAAATTGGACCATCCTGTTCATAGTTTCATGACTGTAGGCACTAAAATAATCTCCAACTAACACCCCTTCTGCCGTCTACTCTGTGCCGTATTGTGATAACATCAGCAATGCACAGGTGTGGGTTCCCGCCCCGAACAAGCACCTACAAGCTTTCCGAATTTAAGCGTTGTGTAAACCTATTTATTGGAAAACTCAATAACTACAGATGTACATTGGAAATGTAAATGTAGATATCAATTTATGTTTAAATGTAAAGACGTTTATTTACACGTTATACACAATCATAGATAATTTCAAAGTTTGTCAAGACAATAGTGTTTTAGAATAGAATAAAAATTATATATTTTCCATCAACATAAACATGGGTAACAAAATGAGATATACTTATTGACAATCGAGTGACAAGAAAATAAGGCTACCCCTCAGCATTTGCTCCAGCATCATGACTGTTGGAGCGCTGGTTTTCAGTTTTTTTGTAGGAATGTATAGAAAATGGGAAAACATACCTATTTATTGAAGAAAATCAAAAAGTCAAATCAGTTTAACTTTAAACAAATTTATAGGATTTTATCGCGTCATTTACCTTTTCTACCCGACTTCAAACAAGGTGGAGGTTTCTCAATTCGACCGTATATAATTTTTTTTAATTGTGTTTGTGTTTTTTTTTAATTTAATTTTTAACTTCGTCATTTATGAACCGATTTTGATGATTCTTTTTTTGTTGGAAAGGAGATATTCCAAAGGTACCTAACCCCGTTGCAATATAAAAAATTTAGGATCTGAAGAGGATCTTCGGCAGGATTCAAACCCGCGATGATACAAGCGCTGCCAACTCAGCCACGTAACCCCTGAACATCAGAATGAAAATATTAGTAAGATAATAATAAAATAAATAAATAAATATCCCTGGACATTCCACACAGCGTCATCTAGTCCCAAGCTAAGCATTTTAATGTTATGTTATGGTAACCAAATGACTGATATACTACCTACATAGATACATTTTTTTTATGTAATATTATACATAGAAAACAACCAGACACGAAACAAATATTTGCAGATCATACAAACATTTGTCTCGTAGCGGGGATCGAACCCGCAACCTCTGCGTCTCAGGCGGGCTTTCGCCCAGTCAAGATGGTTTTGTTAAGTAGGTAATTTAAAGTTTAAGTTTAGTTAAGTACATAAAGTTTTATCCAAATCAGTCTACTGGCGTGATTGAAACACAAACATTTCACAAAAATAAAAAGACAAACAAACTTTGTTAAAATATTAGTAGGGAGACGGTCGCGGTGTTAGGTTACAAATACGTTGCGCGTGCGCAGCTGAGTAAACTGAACGGCGCGTGCTGGAGACGAAGCACCTGTGGACTGGGGCCTGGTGGTGCCAATACTTCACGGATTAGGTGAAGATATTTTATGTAGTATCTGGTGTAATTTGAAGTTATTTTCGAGGTATATTTAGTAGTTTTCGTAAAAATAAATTATGAAAAAGAACTATTATAAAATTGCACACAACATTTTATGTATCTACTAGCTGCGCCCCGCGGTGTTACCCGTGGTAGTTCCCGTTCCCGTGGGAATCCCGTGATCAAAAGTAGCCTATGTGTTATTCCGGTTTCAACTATGTATTCCAAGTTTCAACCAAATCCGTTCTATTATCTTCTTTTATTTTAAACCAACTTCAATTTTTTTTTCTGTTTTGCAGTAGGGTGTGTAATTTTTTAATGTTGGTAGTATGTTTATGGTATGTTCACCGATTTCTTCCTAAATTGTGTTTTTATTTTATCAGAACACTCACCTACATCCTTCAGCCTAGGTTATTTTATCACTAGGTAACCAATTATCATAATGTTGCACATCCGAAAAGGATAGCTGTATAAACTTGTACCTATCATTTAAGACCTAGGTCTTAGTCTTAGGTACCTACAAGGGTAGCTACCCTTGTAGGTACCTACAACAGTTTTGCAATAAAATATTTCTGATTTCTGATTACTTCTACAACACTTAGTATAAGCTAAAAATTATTTGTGAATACCCCATGATGTTTTCCATCACCATTAACCGAAGCGACGAGTGACGTAACCATCAGCTCGCATTAGCCAGCTGGGCGCACCTGGTGTTTGGACCTGCGTCTGTCTGTCTGACTATTTGTAGCGTTTTATGTGTTAATTGATGTACTTTGCAGTTTATAAATTGTTTAAATGTAAACAGGCTTACGGCTAAATCTTGAGAATGAAAGAGTCTGTATCTCCACTCAGGTCTAGGTGTCTTACATACCTACTTATATAAGTACCTAAGTACTTATAAAAATATAAAAAATGAGTAAACTAAGTAGGTACTTACCTATAACAATCCTTTTATTATATTTCATTGCCATTCAGCGCGGCAATCTTGCCAGTGTCTTGGACACGCTTCCGTCTGGCAGTGGTTTGGATCAGTTGAGCTAACTATAGTTTGTATCCTTAGGTAGCTCAACTGGTTCTAATTGTATTTCGTACAGTTATGTAAATATGTAGTAGTTCAGTTTCTGTAAATTTTATTTCGACTACTCAGGCCTTTACATCTTTACTAGATGATTTATACAGCGTCAGGAGGCAATCTTTGCCTACACTTAACGGGACACTGTAGTGCCTAGGACATTGTTGAGATGGAATAGGCTTTCCCAGCACCTAAACCATCCTCTCATCTAAGTCGGACAACCGCAGGAAAGACAATGGTCAATACATGTGGGACTGACTAGCCGCGGGTTTCCTCGCGATGTTTTCTTTCACCGTTTAAAGCTCGTGTTAAAGTGCATATAAAGTTTTTGACATGAAAAGTCCATTGATGCACATCCGGATTCGAACTCACGACCTTCGGATCGTAAGTCAAAGTACTTATCCACTTGGCCAGCACAGTATATATTTCGACTATGAATAACAATATCAATGATTTGTACACAGGAATGCGTCGGCTGATAAAATTGCCCCCATGTCCGCGCTATCTCGCCATGCGGGGCCGGTACCGATTGCAAAAACACACAATTTTTAATCTCTTTTTTAAACTTTCGCGATCAGAACACTTTATAAAACATATGCAAACGGGTATTTATCACGAATTTTACCTTTAATATTCGCCCGACGTTTCGACCGGATTGCACCAGCCGTGGCACCACACCACCAGCGCGAAATTCGTGATAAATACCCGTTTGAATAGAATAGAATAGAATAGAAAAAGTTTTTATTTTCCATCAACATAAACATGGGTAACATACAAATGAAAAATACTTATTGACAATCGAGTGATAAGAAAATAAGGCTACCCCTCAGCATTTGCTCCAGCAGCATCATGTTTGCATATATGTTTTATAATTTTTATTCTGTGAAAATCGTCTAGTTTAGTTTTTGCGACATATAAATTGACACAAATAATGTAAAGATTAAACTGAATCTAATTTAAAACAATCGTGGGTTTGAATCTGGTCGTGCAATAGTGGATTTTTCGTATCGAAAAAATTATATTTATATCACATGCTCTGACTAAACGGTGAAAGAAAACATCGCGAGGAAACCAGTTAGCTCTCTAACAGCGTTGATTTGCAACCTGTCACAGGAATAATACGAACTTTTGCAAAAAAAAGTTTTTGGACATAATGTTTTTGGAAAGACCTCTGACCTTAGACATCTTCAAAGGAAGTTAGATTATTGAGACTGGCCGTTAGTCGATTCACATCTTAGACCTATTTCTCCAAATACCTAAGTATTTTAATGACAAAAAAACGTATACCTACTTACTTGTAAATGTCAGTTTTTTAATGTTTTATTTTTATTTTACACCTAACCTAACTTGTAGACAAAACTATAAAATTAAGTGTAGGTACCTATAGACAGTATTACTGTACAAGTATAGAATAGAAAAAAAAAAGACTTGTGGCACTCGGAGACTGCCGCGGTAAAGCTATTGCATAGCATTTTTTCGGAGTGGGGGGTGTTAGGTTATTTTCGTTACGGAATTTCTGGATAGAAGCTATGCAATAGCTTAAAAATATTTTCCATCAACTGATACAAGAAGTGAGCTCTACTTTCCTATAATATTTATTTCCTCATATATATATATATATATATCAAAAGTATTCTAATTTCGAATAAAACGCGTTTGCGATCAGTACCGCAATGGCATGAGGGCACGTCGCGATGCTTACCCAACGCCCGCAGCTGATAATGCGTCGCAGCCACCGCTACTGGATTATGTGGCCCTGGTACTTCTATCTGAGCCTCTGTATCATCATCATATACTACTGGGTTTAGGAAGAGTAGCGAAAACAGAGTTTGATGGCCACCAAGTGCAACTTTGCTATTCTTCATAAACAATACAAAATAAAACTATTACTGAAAACTGAAAACCAGCGCTCCAACAGTCATGATGCTGCTTGGTGCAAATGCTGAGAGGTAGCCTTATTTTCTTGTCACTCGATTGTCAATAAGTATTTTTCATTTGTATGTTACACATGTTTATGTTGATGGAAAATAAAAACTTTTTCTATTCTATTCTATTACAGAAGTACCTAGGTATTAAAAAAAAGCTTATGATAGTTTTCAAAAACGGAACACTAAGTTTTTTAAAGTTCCTTTGTTCAACGTCATCAAATAAAATAGGCGGCGGCGCTAGTTTGACGCACACAACGCAACTGCAAAGCCTTATTAATTATAAATATTAGTGGCAATTCGGAGTATCGCAAAAGCTAAACTTAACTAACCAAATATGTTGCCGTCCCTTTCATAGCGATGGGAATAAAAAGGATGGCATTAATTTTAGTTAGTTTAGTTTAGCTTTTGCGACACTCCGAATTGCCACTATTATGTACTTAATAACAGTCCCCATTTAATAGCTCTCTAATAGCGTCGATGGGCTTGCAACTGTCACGTATGGAAAGTGTGGGCATGTACCAAATATGTAAGTATTTGGACATAGTACCTCTGACTACCCCCTTACCCCCTTAGACATCTTCAAAAGGATCTAAAAATTGCATTAAGATCTGAAAGAAATGTCTACCGATCCCTGGGATACAGTCGTGATCATATTTCATTTTTTATTTTTTCATTAACAGTCCCCAAATCATGAACTAATAACAAAATATCGTCTCTCAACTCAATTTAGACCACACACATCTGTATCGTTTCAGTAAATTGCAAGCCAGTGGCGACTACAATTTCAGTTTACAACACATCGCCATGTACTCGTAGCTACGGAACACCTGTGCTCCGGCTCGCAGGTGCGCAAATTGAACGGAACTCCAATTATCGAAGTAGCATGGAAATGGAAGTCTTGTAACTAAAGTAAGAAAAGTTTGAATTAATCGAAACTACTTCATTTTACAAAATAAATGGAATATGATCACGGCTATACACACATATTACGTCACGAGCGATACAATCTGCTCCAGCTGATAATGATGGGCAAAATACCTGGCAGAAGAGGGGTTGGAAGACGTAGAACATCATGGCTTCGCAACACTAGGGAGTGGACAGGAGTTAAGAGAGTAGAAGATCTGTTTAGGCTAGCACTAGACAAAGAAAAATTTAGCAAGATGACAGCTAACCTTCAGTAATGGAGAGGCACTGAAAGAAGAAGAAGATCACGACTGTATTCCCAGGGAGCGGTAGACATTTATTTTCAGATATTTAGGCAATATTTTAGATGTCTAAGAGAGTAGTCAGAGTTATGTCTAGGTAGAGTTCTTACACCACGTTTTTCAAACACGTTTTTGTAACGCGTTTACCAAGCGCGTGGCGAACGAAAATCAGACGGTTGACTGTCACCATGTAATCTCTATCCTCACGTTTGTAAAACGCGCTGCAAAGTTGCTGCTCCTTCGAAAACCGTGGTGTGAATACGCTCTTAAATCCTATGAAGATGCTATGTGCTATGTATATGGTATAGTTTATTTACAAAATTTCATATTAGGTTATATTTTAGCAAGTGTTCACATATTTATATTTATATTATATAAAATTTTATGTATCTATCAGTGAGAACCTGTAATTGGCTTTCTAGAGCTATTATCTATTTCTGTCTACTTTAGCTGTTGGTTTTCCGAATAATAAATAAATAAATAACCCTATCTAATAACATTAATTTCCTAACAATTATAATATTTAATACAAACACTTGTCACGCAGCGGGGATCGAACCCGCAACGCGTTTCAGACGGTCTTTGACCCACTGCGCTACAGAGGTTAGATACGCGACAATTTTATTTTCTACTGTCGTTTTCTAGATAAGACGCCACATCCATTTCCCTTCCCTCCGTGCCTTAGTCGCCATCTGTGTGACACAGGTGCCGGTATAAATTGTAGTTTCCAATATCGCGGCGCAAGCGGCGTGAGCCTGATTGATGGCTTTCGAATGGAAGCCCCTCACCTTAGGCGTTTATGTCGTATTATCAACACTTTTAGATGATTTATTAAAGAAATGTGAGATGGGCAGGTGTTAAAAAAACCTAAGCCTTTAAGTAATGAAATAAAATGACGAGTTCACGACTGTATGTCCAGAAAGAAAGAAAGAAAGAAAGAAAAATCATTTATTCTTGTAGGACCTCAAGGATCACTTAAGTTTCGTTTTACATGCTAGGTGATTCTAATGCCTGTTCCAACGCGACTCCCTGAGAGAGTAGTAGACTTTTCTTTTCAGATCTTTTAGGCAATTTTAGATCCTTCGAAGATGTGGAAAGGGGTAGTCAGAGGTATGTCCAAATACATTTCGTACAGCACACATTTTGAAGAAGTTTTCATACGTTCCATATTTCAACTAATAATTTCAACATTCTATACGTGACAGGATGCAAGCTCATCGATGCTGCTAGAAAGCTAACTGGTTTCCTCACGATGTGTTCCTTCACCGTTCAGAGCTCGTGTTAATACGAGTACTTACATTTTTCTAAACGAAAAATCCTTGCGGCCGATTCGAACCCACGACCTTCAGATTGAAAGTCGAGGTATTAATCCACTTGCCCAACACGGCTTTTAGGTTTCTCGTAATTCTTTGTACCTACCTAATATTTTTCTAGATGATAATCCAAGCAAAGCCACAGGCAAACATAAGTGGGTATACAAAGTAAAGCAGTGCCCGCATAATAGCGCCCGTATTTGACAATTTAATTGAGGTGACTGTGCCAGTTAGGAATACGGGCTCAGGGTATACTCCACAGATGATAATAACTACAGATTGATGACAAAGTCGATATATAAGATCATTAGGATCATTATGAAACGTCTTTTTAGGGAGTAGGGAGTCGCGTTGGAACAGGCATTAGAATCACCTAGCATGTAAAACGAAACTTAAGTGATCCTTGAGGTCCTACAAGAATAAATGATTTTTCTTTCTTTCTTTCTTTCTATGCTCTCTTCTATTACCAATAAGGGCCAAAATGGAGACTAAATTCAGACCTAATTTCAGGAATTTTATTTTCATTGATGAAGTTCCCAATTATAGAACTGCTGCCCTAGCCATGTTACATTTCTGCAATCGCTTTAGAGTAGAAACAAAAAAAAATGTATAGGAATTGACATTCGATGACGAAAAGTCGAGCGATCAGAAATGTCAAATCAAATGTATAGCGATGATAGAAAAAGAAAAGATTCGAAACATTTGTCTACGCGCCCTGATGACTAAAGATTTATTTTGACCAGGGTTTTATTAGGTAAGTACCCAGGTACAAAAGAAAGAAAGAAAGCAAAATCATTTATTTCAGTAGAACCTCAAGGATCACTTCGAATCGTCTTACATGCTGTGATTATATTGGCCTGTTCCAACGCGAAAAAGTCCTGTTGTAGATGTAGTAGGTACAAGATTTTTTAAACTTGTGGTGCCTAATAAAACCCAAGTACCTACCACAACTAGATCAATGAATGGCTCTTACGGCCGTCTCAATAACCTATCTATCTGTGGTTTTGCTTACTGTGGTGAGATATTTATGATTACTCCCATACTAAAAATGTCAAATACCTATCTAATTAACGTACGAGCTTCAATGAACAACATTAATAATTATGTGTTAAATGTCACGTATATCATCATCATCACTTACGACATGTGTCCCATCGCTGGGCATATGTTTCATGGTGTAGGTACCTACCCGATATAATTCAATCAGTAATCTTCATTTGTATTGTATTTTTACCTAAACTTTGGTAAATAAGCCGGCATCTATAATCTATCCAAATCAGTACTTAATCATACATGGAGATCACCCCTTTGATTACAAAGGGTGATTAAAATATGTATGAAAATGATCGAAAGCATTTCTAAACAAAGTAAAAAGGTTATAAAAAACCCTATCATAAAAACATCGGAACCAGACGCAAACAATCAAAGTCAACATTCAAATAAATCATACGCTTACCTCACGTTACACTGACAGCTAGCAGCTTTTCCAAAATCTCACGACACTAGCCAATAAATCACTGACTAAAAAAAATTGTTCGAATAATTTCGTACGCGGTGTTTTAGAACGCAGGTGACGTGTGCTTCGTTCCGCGTCTCGGGGCAAACTGAGAGACTGAGAGGGAGGAGTATCCGCCCGCCCAAAGAGCGTTGGGCGGTTATCGCATTTTCGCTTGTTTTGGCGGGTTATTTGATGTTCTCAAATTCTATCGTTCATTAATTTATTGTTATTACAAAGATTTACTGAAAATTGTTATAAGTAGGTAGGTAGGTACGTTATGTGTGAACTAAATGTTGCAAAATGCACCGTAAGAATAAAAGCTTGCATTTCTTTTAGGCAAAAAAATTGATGCACGGCCGGTTCATATCCGGCCGTGCAGATGACACAAGAGCGACATAGTACAATAAATAAGCAGTAGGCTAGTTTAGTTTGAAACTATTTTAGTTAGTTAGTTTAGTTTTAGGCTAGAAACTTGAGTGAAACCACCGTGTAATGCCACTCTAAATAAGCAGACAGCACGAGTCACAAGACACTTGTCTTTGTGTGGACCCAGGTGTTCCCTGCGGACGCGTGCCTCTGAGACAATGCCTGTTTGCGCAGATGGTGCTTCTGATTAATATTCGTCTATAGTTGTCCCATCTCATGAAGTTTGGGTATGTTTGTTATATCTATAGATACACTAGCTATTATCTGTTGTACCTATACTTAATTAAAAAAAACATTATTCTTACCTATTATGAATTTGCTAACAGTTAGCACTTTATCCAAATTAGGTAGGTAAGGTACCTACTTATTTATTATTATTTATTATTTATTTATTCTTCAAGTAGGGGATCATCTCCTACGTACACCTTTCTCCTACTAGGTAATACCACAGATAAAATAATACTTCAGGTAGGTACTAGTAAGTACCAACAATGACCAGGCAGTCTTATTATTTAAACGTTAACTCTTCCACAGAATAATTAATTACTTACCTTCTTTAGGCCTTAATTAGGTAAATTTGTAGAGGTATAGGTAGTAGTTTGTAGAGAAGAGGCGTTAATTTTTTTCATGGGATAGGCAGAGACCACAAACCTCCATAGCTCCAGTTGCTACGAATCTGACATAGGTACCTACTCTTATATGATGATGATGAAGGTACTTAATTAGAAATATAATAATGACACTTACTATTAGCTACATGCAAGCATGCAAGCAATAGGTAGGTACTTAGTTAGGTACCTAATAAAAAATAATTACTGAATTTATGTCAAATAAAATCTTGCTGTCAAAGTGTAAACAATACCTAAAATGGCCGCCATTAAATCTCAATCAAAACTCCCGCGTTTAAAATGAATAATAGACAGACGTGGTGTGAATTACAATCCTGGGTACATGTGCCATGAATATTTAAATTTAATTGCATGGTATACTTCGATGGGCATAGAAAATCGTAAACAGTGGTTAGGTTATAAATAATTGATTTACTTACCTACCCTGACAACGATTTGTCAAGTTTGAAAGAAAGTTATTACTTATTTAGGTATCGTGCTTGGAGGTAGGTATTGAGCACTCTTTTGTCGATAGTAGGTACCTACCTACCTCTAAGTAGGTAGGTGTATCAATAATTAATTAAATGAAAATGTAAAACTACAATAATGGACTTCATAGAATCCATTACAATAATCATGCATCCTACTAATCCTACTTCCTACTAATATTATAAAGGTGAAAGTTTGTGTGTGTGTAAGTATGTAAGTGTATTTGTTCTCTTCACTCTTTCACGCTAAAACTACTGAACGGATTTTGCTGAAACTTGGAATATACATAGGTAGTTTATGACCGGGAATAACAAATAGGCTAAGTACCTATTTTTGATTCCGGTATGTCCACGGAAACGGAAACTACCGCGGGTAACACCGCGAGGCGCAGCTAGTTATTTATAATTTAGTTATAAGTATAATATTTTTGGTAGTTGACTTTAGCCTGAAAATGGTAAATGGGCAATTAGGTACCTTGCGTTTTACAATAAAATTATTCAACCACTAGTTAGTCTCTGATAGTTTGTAACTTTTATAAAAAATATCAAAATTTAATCTGCGCTCAGACTCTAGGGTGAACAGAAAAGAATGTCTGTGCAATAAAACACCGAGTTTGTAATTAAAACGACATCAACGCGGCACACGCTCGCAGATGGCGCGAGGACGTGACGTCACGGCGCGCCTCCATTTTGCATTTTTTCCCGCGGTTTTGCGGGCGCGTAAATCTATGCGTGAAATAGAATGCTGTAATAGGTTTTTCATTACATTTCGAACTATTTTCTGGTTTTGTGGAAAGTTTAGATAGAACAGACGCATTTTGGTGGTTCTTTTATTTAGGCGAGTGAGTAAATAAAGTTTTGAAATTACCGTGAAATTGTATTACATAACCTAAAATTCACTCGAAAAATGGTAAGCTAAACATTGATTAATCAAGAAATTAAAATGTCGTAGGTTGATAATTTAAATTCGCTTCGGCGTCATTCCTACTAAATTCTCCTAGATACCTACTAGTGGGAGCGCGAAAACTGTAGGTATACCTACCTACATACTTAATTGTTTTTAATTCGCGTAAAAACAATGAGGAAATAAATTAAACTTACAATTGAGAGGTAGGTACCTACCTTTTATAATTTTTTTTAAATTAATTACTTATTTAGGTACCTAATAACCTAATAACCCCTTCCTACTTTTATAAATTTACTTAAGTACCTAAGTATCTATCTATACACATAGGGAACCTAAATGTGTGTTTTCTTTGTTATATTCCAGAAAACACTTTTCATAATATCCTTGTTCTACGCCCCGTGTCTCTGTCAGTTTGTGGTTGACTTCAACATGAAGCCCGATGTGACCTTCGGAGATAAGAATGAGAGGTTCGATGTACAATCCATCATACAGGACCAGAGCAGGATGGATGTAGGCAACCCAACCGATGATTTTCGAAGGCTTATGGATGTAATACGGAAAGCTAATGAAAAAGAAGACAAAGATGATAAAACTACTAAAGAAATAGATAGAAATGACAAAGGAAATGAAAACAAAGTTGCCAATCAAGGAGTAACTGAAAAAAATGAAGAAACCGACAAAAGGGAGGAGTTAGTCGATGCTGTCAAAGACACAGTTAGTAATTTAGGTATCAACAACTTTGCATATCATAGCAATCTAGACAGTAGTTCAGATGATGCTGATTATGAGAAAAATCTTGCAGCTTTTGAAGGTAAAAGAAGGAATTTTAAGAAAATGGCGGATTTATTAGAAAATATTAAAAGTGGTAGAAGATCACTAACAGATACTGAAGATAAGGTTCTGTTTAATTATGGGGTTCCTGTTCATATGAAGATACAAGGATTTCTGGAAGCACCGTTGGATTAAAGATACCTACTTATTGAGACTTTAACAAAACTCAAAGATAAACAAAAATTAAAGTTTTGCGACTTGTTACGAAGTCTATATTTATTCCTATAAATTCCTATATAGGTAATTATAGGTTTTTCTAATCAAAACCTAATTACTTACCTAGCCCTTAGTCATATAAATTCAAAATAGTTTTTTCAATAACAAAGCCGCGCGCAGATAGAAACTAAAAACTAGAAACGCAATATTTCTCCTCCTAGGTCTCTCTCTCCTCATGCAAGTAGGTTAACAAAAAAAAGGTATTTCAGTTTTAGAAAAATATAGGTCGTCATGTACCTACTACAAGTGTAAGCACCTAAGTACCTACTACACACCTACATAGGTTATCATTAAGCTCCGACTCAGTTTATATTTACTTAGTATTAAGATTGGACCGCTGAAAAAAAAGCTAGGCCCACACCACCAGGTTCTTGCCTGATTCTTTCCCTGGTGTAGGGAGTCGCGTTGGAACAGGCAGTAGAATCACCTAGTTTTAAGAACGTGACATGTCAAAGTGGTCTATAAACGATCGTACTGAATAAATACATTTTGATTTGATTTGATTTGATTTGATTGTGGTGACCTCTATGCGAGTAGGTTATTGTTTCATTCCCGTCTAACTCCGACATTATCATGTTAAGTATTTTGTTAGATAGACAGACTATCAGTCTGTGTGTCTGTGATAGTCCGAATAAAGCATATAAATCTGTGCAAGTAAGTAGGTATGCAATTAACGTCACTACGACGAATCTAATAATCTGTAATAGCGTAGCAAAGTAACCTATACTACCTATACCATACTACTTCCCACGGTTGTCGAATTAGAAATGAAACTGACTACAAGTAAGATTTTGTGATTTGGTGGCGTTATGCACATAATTTCTACATCTCAAATTGAAAATTAAATTACCTACTCTTCTATCCAATTATATCCAACCGCAAAATTAACTCGATATCTAATAAGTATAAAATTCTTATCAGTAAATTTTCTTATTTGACTTGGGACTTAGACCAGCTATGACTGCGATAAGACGATAAAAATCTAAAAATGTTGAAAAATAATATTATATTTTTTATTGGAATATTAGCATTTGCATCCTCAAATTTGCACAGTGATTTTGATCTATTAAAAATTAATGATATTCAGAGACTGCTAAAAGACCATGAAAAGATCCACAAAAGGCATCACAGTCCAAAACTCGAAGGCAATCCTAATCCTATGAACATAGAAACGTTGAATTTAATTTTCAAACACAATAAAGCAAACCGTGATGAATCTGATGACAGAAGTGATTTGATTAAAGAAGAGAGAAAGGTAAATAAAATCTTATGCGCAATAACTGGAACCTATGGCTGTGGTGTTAACAATTATTTATATGAATTAGAGGCGTCAGACTCTTTCAACAAACCTAAAAGAGATCAAAAAGAAAAACCTATCGATAATAAAGACTCTGAGCATCATAAGCATTACGAAACCGAAGCTAAAAATGATATACAATTACTTTTAAACAAAGAAAAGCAATGGCTGGTTGATGAGCATAAAGAACTAAGATGTCGAGGTGACCGATGTGGGCGAGAAAGAGATGGTCGAGATGAAGACGATGATAATGATGACAGAAATGAAGGTTTACGATGTAGAGGAAATCGTTGTGGCAGGGGCTGGGCTCATGATGACAGGAGTGCTGATGATAGGAGAGATGATTATAACAGCAGAAATGAAGGATTAAGATGTAGAGGAAATCGTTGCGGCAGGGGCTGGGCTCATGACAGGAGTGCTGATGATAGAAGAGATGATGATAGGAGAGATGATGATAACAGCAGAAATGAAGGATTAAGATGTAGAGGAAATCGTTGCGGCAGGGGCTGGGCTTATGATGACAGGAGTTATGATGATAGAAGAGATGATGATAGGAGAGATGATGATAACAGCAGAAATGAAGGATTAAGATGCAGAGGAAGTCGTTGCGGCAGGGGCTGGGCTCATGATGACAGGAGTGCTGATGATAGAAGAGATGATGATAGGAGAGATGATGATAACAGCAGAAATGAAGGATTAAGATGTAGAGGAAATCGTTGCGGCAGGGGCTGGGCTCATGATGACAGGAGTGCTGATGATAGAAGAGATGATGATAGGAGAGATGATGATAGTAGAGATGATGATAACAGCAGAAATGAAGGATTAAGATGTAGAGGAAATCGTTGCGGCAAGGGCTGGGCTCATGATGACAGGAGTTATGATGATAGTAGAAATGATGAAGACAGCAGAAACGAAGGATTACGGTGTAGAGGAAATCGCTGTGAAAGGTACAGAACTGATGATTTTTTTGATGATGAGCAAAGAGAAGATGCTAGAAATGAGGATTTACGATGCAGTGGTAATCGATGCGGCGGTAACAGAGATGATGACATAATCAAAACAGATGAAAATGACAGAAATGAAGATAGTGATTTACGATGTAAGGGAAATCGGTGCGGAAGAAGTGGAACTAAAATAGACGCTGATATTGAAAACGATTTTAGATTAATCCTTGATAACCACGGGCAAAGGTACAAACTCAACAATGAGTTAGATGTTATAGTTTTAGATGCCGACAGATTACAAGAAGTTCCACAGCTTCTGGATGAGAGTCCAAAAAAATCCAAAACAGCAAGAGACGCTCAAGACAAAGATAAAATGAGACGAGACAAAAGAATAAGCAAGAAAACTTATAATAATTTATCAGATAGTAAATTCAAATTAGAAACTAATTCTCCTGATCCATACGCTGCGCTACTTACAGCGACTAAAATTGATAATAAAGCTGAAGAGAGAAAGGTGGTTATACCGCGAGATATATGGGACAAGATTATTGCAATGAAACAAAAGCCTCTGAAAAAGCAGGGTTTAAGATTGAGGACAGGACTTTTGCCTCTTACTATGAATCAGAAAAAAAAACTAAGCCAATCATCACTTAGAAACGAAAAGAAGAAAACTCCGATACCATTCGTAATTGAGGTAAATGGTATAGGTCAAGTTAACCCCAAACCCGAATAGAAATATGCAATAAAAAATATATAGAACGCTGATTGTGTTTTAATCGAACTTACGGAAGACTAGAGGACTCAGGACAGTCAGTGCCGAGTGCCTAGTAAATAACGGCTATTTTGCAAGTGGAATATTTTTTTTTGAATAAGTATAAATACCTACTTAGTCGATTGTAGATAAAAATAATAGCCCTTTCGTTTAGTAAAATCACTTTTATGTTCGTTTACTATTTATATATTTTTTCATGTTGTGCTTTTGTGAAATAACTTTAGTTTTTATATTGCTCTAACTAAACCCTTTCTTAACCCTTTGTTACTCGTAATAACCGGAGTTACATTACCAGCAATGTGAAATAATATTCTTTACACAGAACCGGGTAAATGGCGAAAGCCTCGGTCCGGTCGGGTTCTCTAGTTCGATTTTTTTTTTTCTTAAAAGCTTCTAATTGTAGCTTCTAGCTTCATATAATTGTCTATGCTAATATAACTGACTTTGACATTACTATAAAAAAGAAAATATCCGTTGCCATCTAAAAAAAAAAGAAAAGCTTAGTGCTGCCAACTTTAGCCACATTTTCCAAAGTTCTCGGTAAGATTTCAAGATAGCTTGGAAATTATTCAGGTCCATAATTATTAATATCTAACCTACTTGCCCGCGGCTTCGCCCTCGTGGTATCTAAATGGATAAAAAGTAGCCTAAATGTTATTCCATAAACTATGTACCTATATTCCAAGTCTCAGCCAAATCCGGTGTAGTTTTCACGTGACCCACCGTGTTTTTGTTTTTTCTGAGAAAATTCTTTGAGAGAGTTGGAATCCCACCCATACAAATCAAAACAATCATCCATCTTCGATTCGTAGGTACGTAAACATGGAAAATACATTGAAAATCGACACAAAAATGGCAAATGATACTCCCGAAAGTGATTTTTCGATAGAGTGCTTCCAGAATTACTCTGCTCCTGAAGTTTTCGTACAGGGCTTAGCTGGAATGGTTGATCAAACCGATGTCGAAACCATCATTCGAGCTCAGAAAAACATGTAAGTAAGTTTTAGGTCTTTCCTTTCGCCGTACAATAATATTCCTTAGTTTTCTGGAGTCATAGGTTCTTCGATAATTTATAAGTTTACTAATAGTTTTATTTGCAAACGTTTTGACATTAAACATAGGTAAACAGCCACGATTTTGTCCAATATAATTTATAGCCAAGTCCTGGAACAAATATCCCTTTCACATTTCACAGAAGTTTTAACATGCTCAGGCGATACAAATATAGGTACATAACACTCAAATGTACCAGAATATGTTTAGGTAAATTCAAACTTACTGAATTATGTTTCTAGGCTTCAGCGCTTTGAGAAGACCACGGAAATGCTGACGAACTGCAACCAGCTATCAGCGAGTCGACTCCGGGCAGCTTCCGGAGAGTTCAAGAAGCACACGCTACTCCTGCTGGAGATGAGGAAGGATCTGGAGTTTATATTCAAGAAGATAAGAGCTATTAAGACTAAGCTGAGGTAAAAAGAGAAAGAAACAAAATATGAAATTGATTCATGGCTTTATTTATACTTTAATAGATTTGCAGCGGCCTCGAGGCAGACCACCAGCCCCATGATCAGATGACATTGCGAGGGCGGTAGGAGAACAGTGGACCCTTCGCCAAGAGTGGCGTGATAGAGAAGAGGCCTTTACCCAGCAGTGGGTGTTACCGGCTGATTAGATAGATAGATAGATACTTTAATGCATGCAAATTAACATTTATAAAAAGACTTTTTACCAAAGATTGTCTATCTTGCCACAGCTTTACTCGCAAGCACCTACGTTTATAAAAAAGTTGCCTATGTGTTATTCCAGACCATAAACTATTTATATTCCAAGTTTCAGCCAATCTTGAATGGATTGGCTATGGGTATTTTTCATGTGAAAGAGCAACAAACATCCATACAAACTTTAATGTTAATATTAGTAGGAAGTAGCATAAATTAAGAAGTTGTTGCAAGTTTGTTAAGCTTAACATTCCTCAGACCAATCTTGATGTCATGACCTGTAAATTCCAGCTCGCAATACCCCGAGGCTTACAAAGCAGCAGTAGCAGCCTCCTCCAGCAGCCGGAAACCAGTTGATGAGGAAGACGAAGAGTTTAAACCCTCGGAAACTCAGCCAATCTCCAAAATGGTGGCCACAGTGTCCACTGAGACCCTGAAACCGACCACTAGCGACACAAAAAAGTCAAAAAAGAAGGAGATAAAAGAAAGTAAGTTAACATTATTATTAAAATAATTACACCTTGTGTCCCACTGCTGGTCAAAGGTATCTCCTTTTGTTCCATGGACCCACGCTTGTTATATATTTATATATATATTATATATATTGAGTAAGTGTTTCTGTTTACCTAAAAACATAGTTTCTGTCAGAGACACATCCTCTAAAAAATTTAATACAATAAAAACTTTTCAATGTTTTTTAGCATATTTAATGTAATATAGGTTATTATTACATTAAATAATGTACATTACAGACTATAAAATAAATACTGTGAGATTAAAAGTCAAAAACTAATTCAACAAACTTTGTCTCTTAATATTTTAGGTGCAGAACCCCAGCTAAGGAAAGTTAAGAGGAACAGCAGCTCGTCCGAGACTGAAAGTGCCAGTTCTGGTGACGACAGCAGCACAGACACTGGTTGAAGATTACGAGATTATTGAAGATACACTTTTAAGTAATCGCGATTTAATATTGACTGCTGTAACTTAAAGCTTTGGTATTTTTCTGTTGATTCTGTGATATCCATTTTTGTAGTATTTAGCAAGTGTTTTTTTCATTAAAGCAGCTTTTTCTATGCCGTTTATTGAAAATCCAGACCACAGATTAACACTTTCGAAAACGTATTAAAAGAAGGTCGTTATGCAACGCATTTGAATGCGGATTTCATCAATAGACACAAGTCGTACAAGAGGATGGTTACATTAGTTTTAAGAATTTAGAAAAATGAAAATATGTTATAATAATAATTATGACTTGTAAAACCAACAAGTTGACCAAATATTGTAAAATATTGTATAATTACATTAGGCGCCTGCATTTAATTTCATGGCAATCCGCGATGCGCCTACTTAGCTTTTAAAAGGCGCATGTTTTCTCTACGCCGCATTTTAAAATCGAAGTTACCAATGTATCTAAAACTAGTGTATTAAGGATAATACATAATACCTAAATATAAGCTAAGAAGTTAGAAGTTTCATTTGAGAACCCTATTAACAATTACCCAAAGTTTAACCAATCAAGTAGATATTATCAAGGATGAAATATCATCCTTGGTATTATCAAAGACGATTTATCTAGAAGACAGACAAAGGCCATACACAAAATCGTAACCCGATCCCGCAGTACCAGATAGCCTGAAAACTTTAAAACATCAATTTTATCCAAGAAATTTCAATACTTAGTAGTAGGTAGCAACAATATTCAATATTTAAACATTTTTAACTAGAAAGTAATTGAAATTTCTTGGATAAAATTGATGTTATTTTAGGGTTACGATGGCTATTTTTTAGGGTTACGATTTTGTGTATGGCCTTTGTCTGTCTTCTAGATATTAATCGTCTTTGGTATTATGTTCCAATAAATAAGACTACTAATCCACATAGACCCCACTTCACAAAAGAAGTCCCTTTGAAGTGGCGCTAGAATCTATGTTAGTTAAAAGTTTTTCATCAGTACCAAAAAACAATTCTAAAGCATTTTTCAATTTGTTTCAATTTGGCTTGTGGTGGAATGTTTTAACAAATAAACTTTACCATTAACAAGAATATTTATTGCTGAAATAAAGTTCATCTTTGACTTATTTCTCCATTATTTACACGGGACATCTTTTGTAATCAACACCTCTTCCTCCTTATTCGTTGCCCCATTGTTGAAGATTGTGACTCCGTGCAAGTATAACTTGTTCAATGGTTTTTCTCTATCTGCCATGGTCTTCGGCTTCAGCGACACTGGCGGACATGTCTAAATGTTTTGACACCTGGCCAGACCATTGCTTTGGGCTTCTACCTTTAGATCTTTTGCCCTTTATTTTGCCTGTAATTATTAGCCTCTCCCTAAAGCTTTCGAAAAATCGAAGAGATTGTCTTCTACCATACCCTGAGGATACAATAGTGTTTTTAGTTTGTATTTTTCTGTTTAGATAATTACTTTCTTTTTTATTTCACATCTAACTTAACCTCATACATCCTTGTACGTGTAACCATTCAACAGTTTTACAATAAAAAATTATCTTATCTTATCTCAGCTAGCATACTCTTCTGTGTGCTTCTTAGCATTGCTAAGATAACTTTGCAGATCGAACTTATACTCGTTAGCTATGTCTGTCATGAGCGGATCGTCCGGGTTTGGGTTAGCAAGGAGCGTCTGTAAGGAGACCAGTAGGGTTTCCAACGTGATTGTGGGCAGCCAGGCTCCCTTCGGCGGCATTTTCAACATGTCCATGCAGATTCTGCCACCTGGAAACGATGGGTAGGTATTTATGCCTTTAGATTGAAATTTACAGGATTTTATCGTATGGGTAGGTATTAATTTCTGTTGAGTCTACAACACAAAACAGAGTTCAGTGCCTAGTGCAAACCACAGATTTGAAGTCTTATGTCTATAATTTTACATAGACCAAGGACAATATATCGTCCCTGCTTATACTTTGAAAAAATCTGAGCAAAAAAACGCTGCTTGGGCCCTACCCTTCTAGGTTGATCAGATAAGTGATCATTTAAGATCAAGATCAGGAAGGTATTGAATCACATTACTGATATTTACCTTTATCAATATTCGGATGATACACCGGCGTATTAAACTTCACAAGCGGTGGCTCGAAAGGATACCGGTCCGGTATCGTCACGGTCAGTCTAAAGGTTCCATTTTCGAAGGGAGAGCCCTTGGGACCCAGTAATGTGACCAGCAGCACATCGTAAATATCCTCCGTTTCCGGGTGGCAAGTAATGCCCCACGGCGGTTTTGTGTTGAAATTCTTCACTTCGCGAGCTAGGCGAGCTGTTCTTGCACCTGAAGTCATTTTTCACGCAGTCGTATTATCTAATTTATAAATGTTTTGTTAAACGTTTCGGCGCTCTCTTTGTTTTGAAAATTTCAGCGGGCGGAAAAATTTCAGAAAGGTAATAAAATCTTAGCTGTCATGTCATCATGTCATGTCAATGTCAAAGAAATCTTCTTTATTTTGGCTTCGCACGGCTTGTGCCACGCATTTAGCCACTACCACAAGTTATAACCCGCGCAGATAGAGAATAGATCTATAAATGGCGGCGGGTAAGGTACGCACGGTTGGCAAAACAAGTTCTCAAACATCGATTTTTATTGACTTTTTTTGTTGTTGCTGGTTTTTGAACAATACAGGCGGTACCTGCCTAGCTAAATGATTATTAGTTCTCTACAAGACACAAAAAAAGGATTTAGCTTAAAAATGTACGAATCAGACAGAGAATTTGAAGTAAATTTTATTTGTTTTTACTTGTTTCTGTGGTTTTTACTTGTGTGTGTGGTTTACTTGTTTCTTCCAGTCGTCTCGCGTAATTGAAGCTATGGCCTCTTTTGTGAACTCCTCAATTTTGTTTTCGTGTTGCTCTACATTTTTATCTGCAACCCGTTGTTTTATTAACGGATGATAACGCTCCAAGTTCTTCTCTTCGTCAAAGTATTTTATAACGTTGTAAACAATCGCACGTGCATCACTGTGAAGAATCTTTCCACGTTTTCGTGAAGCCATTGTCAATCAATCACAAAATGTCAGTCAACGTTCGTAACAAAAACCTAACGAAAATAAATAACAATCAAACGTGGAAAGCGAATCCTGACTGACAATTTTTTTGTATAATTTTGACAATTTTTTTGTAACGCGTACTTTACTGTGTGAGTATAGACAGCGATAGAGAGTGAGCGAGAACGCATGCGAGCGGACGCCATTTACAGATCTTTTCTCTATCTGCGCGAGTTATAGGAGTCATTAGTCATTCATTACAGAGGTGGGTACAGTCGTGATCATTATTTCATTTATTTATTTTTCAATTTAATAATTTTGTGGGTACTAAGCAGCATCACACGGACTTTTTGTGTGAACTTGAAATGCAATGAAATCCAGTTTTGTTTCATTTGCCCACACTCATGTACGTTCACGAACACTCAACAGGCAACAATCCACCAATATTACACATTCGCCGAAAATAAAACAAAAAGAAAACATGACTTCTCAATAGAACGCAAATCAAAATGAACGCACTTTTCTTATGTCAGTGTCAAATTTTGTATACTGTCAGATTAGTAGCGCCTCTTCGTATGAATTGTGAACTTTTAGCAAGAAATTGAGGTGAGCGAGCAGCGAAGTCTGTCAAAAAATTCGGATAATTGGAAGGTTACCTCACATTTTAGCACTATTCTTACGATCTGTTTATTGATAAAATCTTAGTTTCTATCATAGTTCCGTACAAATAACTTCAAATGCAATAATAACGAAAAAACAGTGCGATTTTGTTCCGGTGTAGTGCAGTGCAATAGGCGTAGTTTTCATAGGTAAGTTTTTACAGTTTTCTATGAATTTTACCTGATATTTCGCATGCAATAAGAATACCGATAACTGAGCTTTACCTTACACGCATTTTGTATGTCTTTTATTGCAAAATATACCGACCTGGGCAGCAAAATCGATAGCGCTGTAGGATTATTTACATCCGCTGTATGGCCATTTTTAGCGATTCCTACCTGCATTTATGGATAGATGAATGCGGTAGCAGTCTCTTGAGACTTGTTTTAAGTAATACGATAGGATATGAGATTACCACGGCGATGTTTAACACAATAATCGATTGTAATTGTGCTTGCAAGATTGCGTTAAAACCGGTGGAAATCGCGTTATCAGCCGATACTTCTGTGAAATTTTATATTTCTGGTTCTACATCAATCTAGCCTTTTTTTTTAATAATCTCCAGTCATCATTTATTTATTCCATTTACTTAACTCTTCCTTGTTCCTAATAATAACAATAGGTACTGTAACAACTGGTGCACTTCTAAAGTAAGTATGAATCACTAGCTGGGCTCCGCGGTGAATAGTTTATATTCCCGTAGGAACACTGGGATCAAAAGGAGCATATTCTTTAATCCAGGGTATAAGCAATTCTGATACTAAATTTCATTCAAATCCGTCCAGCTGTTTGTGCGTGAAAGAGTAACAAACACACTTACACATAAACAAATAGTGTCATTAGTGTGATAAACTGGAATAAAATCTATGCTAATTTTGGTCCGGGTAAATACCATGCAAGCAAAGCCAATATGCAGATACTAGTAATAGATAGTTCCACTGTACATGATTATGCAAATATTTCAGCATGTAAGTGTATATGAAAAACTAAACAGTGCAAGCTACATTGTGTAACATCAATTGTAACAGCGACAGTGTTGTCATAACATAGCGACTTTGTGAACCTGACATAGACTGTTATAACCTGATTATAGTAGAGATGTTTTACAGGGGTCACAGAACACCAGGCAAACCACAAGCCAAATGATCTGATGTGTAGTAAATTCAAAAAGAAAACTTAGGCCTTTACATTTTTACTAGATGATTATACAGAGTCAGGATTGCCTCCTGACTCTGTATAATAGTATAATAGTATTATGTAGGCAAAGCTTTCCGCTTTGCCTACACTGAACGGGACACTGTAGTGCCTGGGACATTGTTGAGATGGAATAGGCTTGCCCAGCACCTAAACCATCCTCTCAGCTTAGCCGGCCATATCCACAGGAATGACAATGGTCAATACGTGTGGGGCTGACTAGCCGCGGGTTTCCTCACGATGTTTTCCTTGACCGTTTAAAGCTCGTGTTATAGTGCGTATAAATTTTACGACACGTAAAATGCATTGAAGCCGCATTCGAACTCACGACCTTCGGATCGAAAGTCGAACTACTTATCCACTTGGCCAACACGGCAAAAGGTCTGATGATATAGTAAATTCAAAAAGAAAACTTAGGCCTTTACATCTTTACAAGATGATTTACAGTTCGTTCGTATGAGCAAGTGGCTTACTCTAGTGACGGAGTTTTTAGGCGGCCTAAAGGCCTCCATCATGGCTTAACGACTTTAAAAGCCGGGACTGACAAAAGGCTCCTTTTGTGAACTCCTAAAAGGCTTATATTACCCTAGTATTCTTTTATCTGTGATATTACATTAGTTTGTGCCGATGGTGTTCCTAAAATAAATACCCACGACTACTTATTATTCCGAACCACACACATGTGCATTATTATCAACCAAATGTGACCTAACTGACCTCACCAAGGTTGTTTCGTTCTAGGGTTGGAACACATTTGGCGGAAAATACCTCGCGTATCATCGGTCACATGTCGATTTTTGAAAATTTCTTTTGTTTTAAAGTGTATTCTCCCTAATAAAGAAAAATGTAGGATCTTCGCTTCGTAGCAAGTGGAGATCCGTGGTCTCTGCCTACCCCCATGGGAAAGAGGCGTGATTTTATGTATGTATGTATGTATAGGATCTTCGCAGTTATAAACAGAAATGCACCTCGAGAGTGCAAAACATTGCTCTTACGAAATTGAAGACGGTTTTTTGTTTTAAATAATTTTGCGACAAGAAAAAGTAGATGAGCTTCAAACTCCTGAACAGATTTTCATAAATAGCTAAGAGCCAAGGTAGTCATCATCATAATCATGTGCAGCCCGTCTCATCCCACTGCTGGGCATAGGCCTCTCTTCGCTTGTGCCAACCTCCCCTATTCTGTGCCAGTCTAAATCATGTACGACCCGCTATTTTGACAATGTCGTCGACCCATCGAGCGGGCGGACGACCTACTTTCCTATAACCCTCCCGGGGGCACCACTCGCTCGGTAATCACTAGTAGTAGTATTTAAACTAAATACAGCATCTAAATCGGTTCATCAGGACCTATGATGATGCACACACACTACAAACTTACAACATCCCTTGTTTCGTCGGAGGTTAATAAAACATTCAACCTTACACACTAAACCGAGGATACGATGTATCTTCCGTCAGATGTGAACCGACCCTAAGTACACAATCGACATAATAACATCATAGGGTTGTTAAATTTACAGCCTGTTTCTCGAACGCAGATCAACAGGATCATCAAATTAACTAAATAAAATATCCCTGGACATTTCACACGACGTCATTAGTCCCAAGCTAAGCAACTTAATGCTTGTGTTATGTTAACCAGATGACTGATATAATACTTAGCATTTTTTTTGTTAATACATACACACGTTATAGATAGAAAAACATCCAGACCCGGAACAAATATCTGCAGAACATGCAAACATTTGTCCCGTGGCGGGGATCGAACCCGCAACCTCCGCGTCTCAGGCGGGCCTTCGCCCACTGCGCCACAGAGGTCGTCAATCAAAACTAATCAATGGTCAAATCACGTGACAAGTCTAATACGGGCACCCACCACACATTCAACTTGATTCCAACATTGGCTACGAATGGAATGGCCAATGGCAATGCTCCGTTTGTGTCCAATAACCTTCCAAGATCGATCCCCACATTGGAGTGTTTGAACCAACACATGTGGTGCCCGCATTACAGTTACAGTACAGCCCAACGTGGTCCAATTAAACAATTTTGATTTACTCATTTTTGATTTAAAACTAAAATTTAATTAAAAAAAGCACCCGTCATAATAATTTATATCCTGCACAAATTATTGGCAACCCTACACATAGTAGGTACGAGTATCATCATTATGTCATGGAGATAAAATAGCATTAAGTATTTAATTTCATGCAATTTAGCTTTATTAGACTTACAACAGTATTATTAACATGACAACCCCTGTGGCGCAGTGGGCGAAGGCTCGCCTGAGACGCTGAGGTTGCGGGTTCGATTACCGCCACGGGACAAATTATATTTGTTCCGGGTCTGGATGTTTTTCTACCTACGATATGTGTATGTATTTACAAAAAAAAGGTATCTAAGTAGTATATCAGTCATCTGGTTACCTTAACAAATGCATTAAGTTGCTTAGCTTGGGACTAGATGACGCCGTGTAAAATGTCCAAGGATATTCATTTATTTAAGTACTTACTCAAAATCTAAAGTAGGTACGTTCCTCTGAATGTGTTTTTATTGTAATAATGGTACCAATTCTGCACACGCCAAACTAAGCTAAAATCATACTAAAATTCTTAAATTTAGGTTTAGAGACTCAACCCTATTCAGATGGCACCAAACTAGACTAAAATCTGATTAAAATTTTTAAAATTCCTAAAATTATAGTTGGTTACTCAACTTAGACCAAAATGCTAAAGACTTATTCGGCGACAACCATTTTAGTATTTTTCGCGTAAATTTAAAACTTTATCCTAATTTTAGAGAGCATGTAACAAGGTGTTGATTAAAATTAGTAGGTAAAGTGCTAAGATTTTTGTTGTGAAATTGGAAGCTATTACAGTGCAAAATCAAAGTAAATTATAGTAAAATGTATAAATAACAATGGTGTTTGGTAGAAAAGTGTTGTTTTAGTGTTATAGTTAACTAGAAATACCTACATGGTGATAGTGGACTTTGTGGTGGCTGCCTGTGATGGATTTTTCGGAAAGGTTTGTGTTTTTGATATCTTCTTTAGGTACTACGTAGTAGGTACGAATGATTTCTACTAGTAGTAGTAGGAATCATTAGGTAGGTAGGTAGGTAGGTAGGTACATTGTAGTCCTTGTTGTTATGTTGAAATAGGTAGGTAGTAGGTTGTTCCTACTCATAATTATCTACCTACTATAAATGTGCAGTGAAGCTTTATCTCTTCACATCAAAACTCAGGTGGGCTACCTACCTTTGTACCTACCTACCTACCTACTCATCATTATCTTTTTGCCCCTATTCCTCATTGCGGGGTCGGTAAAACATGTTTCTTCACCACTTTCTTCTATCAGCATCATCTCAGTGCTCAGCTCAGTCACATTTTGTACAATTTTTGAATCTCTAGCGGTGTAGGGTCACATTTATCCATCAACAATCACATTCATTGTTTAGTAGACCGTATCTACCTACCATGTCGGTAACATGACTCATTCCTCTTTTGATTTGCCCAGCCCATGCCAGCAAAGAGCATGTAATAGCATACCAGGCTAGCCTTGTTCTCCTCAATTTATCAGTTCCAGGCATTATCTTCAATATTCCCCTGATCTATACACACACCTACTGCTATAGGTAGTTAAAATGTAACCTGCAACTAGGTTAGGCACCTAAGTAAAACCTTTTGAAAGAAATATTACTTATATCTAATGAATTGCCTACTATATTACAGGTGACAAGGGCTACCGTTATATCTTGGTTGACAACATCAAGAATGAGCCACACAAAGGACCGGAGGACCACTGATAAACTGAATAAGTGTCTACACCCCCACGGACCCTGATTATAAGCCCAGACAATGTACAAAAATCATAGTTGCATAACCTAAACCCTGGGCAAGATTATGTTTATGGATAAAGTTCTCAGGCAAGGATAATACTGATTATGTGCTCACATCTCTGGTGTCACACTAATTATAATACTAAATCATGGTTACTTTTTGCAGATACACTGGAACACCATGCCCTAGAAGGTGATAATACTAGTTAACATTCAAGAAAACAAGCAGAATGATATTGAGCTTGGAATGGACTTCCTTTCCAATGCTCGGGCTATTAATCAGTCAAATTTAAACATTTCTTGTTATGTAAAATTAAAACTAGTTATTTTAATTTTGTTACTTTTATTAAACACCATTGAGGAAAATAACAGTACCTACTAGATACATTTATTTAAGTTGAAATATAACCAATAATTCGGAAGGTACTACTATAACAATACTAGTTACATTCATTTGAGCGAGCAAGGATTGATTAGGATTGTTTTGTAACATAGCATGTGGTGTAGGTACCACTTTGACCAGACTTCTTCTACGGTAAGGGAAACTCCTGGTTCTGTAGCTTTGAGGTTTCTCTGCGAATGGTGAGGCAGTCAAAGGTAGATCCTAAAAAGAAAAATTGTTTTAATTACAAGTTACTTTAAGAACTTACAAATAACTTTCTAAAAATTGTTTTAATTACCAGTTTGTTGTTCTGTCTTCTGAGGCAGTCAGAAAATCTTAAGAACTTTGTTGCTATTTAGGTAGGTATATGTTGTTGTTACTAAGGTAGATCCACTCAAGGTGTCATCTGCATGTTCCTTGAGGTGTGGATCTGAACTTTCTATGCATTTCTATCACCCAGTTATTCAAAATCTATGAAAATAAAACATTGAAAGTTAAAATAAAATACAAGTCAAAAAACACTTTAAAGTAAGTAGGTATATGATTTTTCTTATGAAAAGGTAAAACTTACATGTTTGTTTGTGACCCTTTACAGAAACTATTATCATAGAACTTTCAAATAATGAATTTATTTCGCCCTTAGCTTGATTAGGTATCTGAAACAAAGTCATTTAAAAATTAGTTTTACATACATACCTCAACCTATGTAGGTACTTTTTATACATAATACAATATAGAATCACGCCTCTTTCCCATGGGGGCAGGCAGAGACCACGGATCTCTACTTGCCAGGTACACTATGTGAAACAAAACAACATTTTTCACGCATTACTGTAATATCATTTTCAAGATCAAAATTTCTTTATCTTCCACTACTAACCTTTTCAAATTAGCATGGTATGAAGTGACCGATTGGTCGTCCCAAGTATCGGTGGAGCGATAGGATGGAAGCTGACTTGCGCGACCTCGAAGCCAACAATTGGCAAAAGACTGCAATGGACAGAAGAAAGTGGCGAGTTCTCGGATCGGAGGCCAAGACTCACTTTAGGTCACTGAGCCAGTGGAGTAGTATGGTATGAAGTGAAGAAGACCAGGCTCTATGCCTCAAATAGAATCTTTTTGAGAAGATAAATTGAATTCGAATTAAATTTTGTTTGTTTGTTTACTTTGTTTTTAGTTTGATGCGCTTGTGGCCTGTCAAAATTGTCAAATGTCAAATAAATTATATATGTCAACGTCAAAACATTAAATCATTCGTTCATACTGATGGAAACTGATGTGAAGCACCAATAAAATTTTCGAAATTGGCAACACCATGAATTCAATTTAAAAACCAGACTAGGCATGCCAAATCGGTTTAAATTTAGTATGTTGTGCTGTGCGGAATAACCTATAACGCATTTCTAAACTTAGCTAGGATTTTTAACTAGGATTTTTAGTTAAAATGCGGAATAGCCACCAATGTTCACCGATTATACTTAGCTGAAATGTAATGAAAAACAGATAATAACTCGCAGAGTTACCGCTCTTCTATTTATTTTATGACAACGCAAAACCTCGTAATCCTCGTATCACTCCGACGATCTTACAGAATGACTAAGCTTTGCTTGTTCTATAATCCACATTTGCCTCATCATCATTGCATTGGAAATTTGAAATCCACGAGCTTAAAATTAGCAGTCAGTTTTTTCACAAGTTAAAATGAAGTATTTCCGTTGAAGCACCTAATGCATTGAGCACCCAAGTTATTCCCATTTGAGCACTCTTAAAATGCCCATACCATCCGTAAGAAACTGTCAGCTGACAGTCAAAATCAAAGTTTATTAACGCGACCGGCGTCTAAGGCTTCGTGGCCGAGTGGTAAGCTTGTATCTCGCGGGTTCGAATCCCGTCGAAGCCGTAAAACTTTTAGTAAGATTTTTCATTTCTAAGTTCATTAACGCCCAGTTCCTATATTCAATTTACGAATGACCGTAGATCTGTCTGGATGCGAACGGCACAGGGCCGATCAGAGTGGCGTTTGAGGGAGGAGGCTTATACCCAGCAGTGGGCTATCATTTGCCTATGATGATTATGAAGTAGGTGATAAGCTCGATAAAGCTATAATTCTTGCGATAGCTAGTTAACGCTACTCAACGCTATAGCAATGTGAACGGTATAGCCATGTGAATATGAACGGTAATCCCACTTTAACTGACAGGAAGCTTACTTGAGATTACTAAAGATACAGGTGATTAGTAACTATTGAATAATATTGCGCAATACCACATGAAGCATAGCTTGTATTGTACGACCTCGCCTGTCTCTGAATGAGTCGGCACAATTTAACAAACATAATACATACATACTAGTTCTCATAATAGACTATTTATGCCGGTGGTTGCTCGACGCCGACGTGCTGAGACTTGTTATGCCTTAATTAATTTTTTTTGGCGGTTGAATAGGAGCCTATTAGGTCGCGCCACGTAAAAAGAGCACGGTCAGGGAAGTAGCGGGGGTATGTTTGCGCCTGTGTTCACTCGCCGACGAACCTATAGCACTCGCTAAATCTATGGTATGAAGTGCGCCGCGTTACCTCTCCACCAATCATCGAACACGGAGCAGTTTGTCAGCCAGCGCTCTTTTAACGTGGCGCGACCTATAAGTACACGTTTTTCGAACGAGCGAGCAGTCACTGCGCGTCCCCTAGCAGCGCGTTTTACAAACGCGAAGATCGTGTGCTTGGGTCACTGCTTGCCGATTGCTTTTTGTTCGCCGCGCGTTTTTGTATCGAGTTTTTATCGATACCAACGCACTGTCGATTTCGGTGCGCGTTGCCTTCGCGATTGTATATACAAACGAGCTGAAAAAATACGCTGTGTGCATAAGGCTCTAAGGACCAAACAAAACGAAACGCGACAGGACATTAAAAACAAAATAAATACTACACAACAAGATAGCGATGAACTACATTTTTTGACTCTACAGCTGGGCAAAGATCTAAGTACCCAAAAAGGTTCCTGAGTGACCCTGGGCCACCATTCAGTTATCGCTTTCGTCCATCTTCCATACTGTCTTAGTATCTTCTAATAATATTGTGATGTTTAAAAGTTATCAGTACTTAACTGATGAAAATAGAGTCTAAATCTTTGAGTGTTTGTACACAGATAATATTAAAGTATGTACTTGCTAAAATCTTATTTCTGATAAACGTTTAACACTTGAAAACACAATGTTTTATCAGAAGCACGCGGAATCAACGCTTCAGAGCACATGTATTAGCACATGTGTACCTACTGGACAATTGCCAAGTACCAATCTGGCTGGCGCTATCTCTACGATTATCTAGATTTTTCTCGTGGATTTCGATTCCAAATTTAAAAATATGTAAGTAATCCCCCTACATTTCTACAATCGCTTTTAAGATAGTTAATCCCCCTGAAATCGCTTTAGATTCTAAACACAATTATTCATTTATTCAAAATTAACACAGAATTCTAAATACTTACATTTTTTTAAAGTGTTTATTCTTATAGAATAAAAACTTTAAATTATTTTTTTTAACTTTTTATGCTAATTATAATTATGTTAGGAATTGACATTCGATAACATTCGATAAAACTTCAAATCAAAGGAACAGCGACGATAGAAATAAAATAAATACGATTGTCACTTGACTACAGGACCGTTATTGGTTCGAGTAAGTACAACTTGTAATATTGACATACCTCTACGATTGAATAGCAAATATTTTATTTACTCAACCTTTTTTTAAATTTCAAGAGCGCTAATACACTCTAAACCTCATGTCATCGTGGCCATTGACCTTTCCAAGCTTAAAAAGAACCAGTATCTAATGTAAAAAAAGACCACCTGGGGTTTACTCTTTCAAACAAAAAATACATTAAAAAAATACTTACAGTGAAGCATAGAACCTCCTTTATTTAAGTCGGTTAACTACTTCCATATTATATAAAGAGTCATAGAGACATATTGTGCGCAGATGACATGGCAGTTGGCACAATCATCATTAATTACTTTGTGGTCGATGTCATTGGACTATTGTTTTACAGCTAGTCTCAATAACCTATCTAATATCTTTGGTTTTGCTTACTGCGGGTAGATATTTGACATTTCTTCCATACAAAAAACGTCAAATAGCTACTGACAGTGAGCAAAACCAAAGATAGATAGGTTATTGAGATTGGCTGTAAGACATGTCGTAAATAAAAACTCATGTTGTTAGCTAGTAATGATGTAGGCATGAAACAACTTAAGTAGGAAAAAACGCATGGGTTAACTTTTGTGGTCAGTGTTATACGAGACTGATGCAAGGCCGGGATAATGAACGAATCAGAAACATTTTATTGCAAAACTGTTGTACAAGAGTAGGTTTTAAATGATAGGTATAGGTCGCCCCACGTAAAAAGAGCGCTGAGGGGAAGTGGCGGGGGTATGTTTGCGCCTGTGTTCACTCGCTGACGAACCAATAGCACTCGCTAAATCAATGGTATGAAGTGCGCCGCGGTACTTCACCACCAATCATCGACCACTGCGCAGTTTGACAGCCAGCGCTCTTTTTACGTGGCGCGACTTATACAAGTTTATACAGCTATCCATTTCGGATTTGCAACATTACGATAATCGGTTAGTGATAAGATAACCTAGCCTTAAATAACGATCCCTAAACTAATACAAGGAAAACATAGTGAGAAAACGGCCGGTTTTTTAGATCTTCAGTTTCTTTTAATAGGACTACCTCGCAAGAAGCGCTCGTGGCGAAGCTTGCTAAGACGGTCTTGATAGATCGTCGAAGTTAAACAACGTTCTGAGCGGTCACTACTTTGATGGCTGACCGCAAGTGGCATTATCAGCTAAGCGTTTCCGTGCTTCGGAGGGCACGTTAAATTGTCAGTCCCGGCTTTTAAAGTCGATAAGCCATGACGGAGGCCTTTAGGCGGCCTAAAAACTCCGTAACCAGAGTTAAATTCATATTATGAATTTAACATCGAAGGGGGTACTTACCTAATTTATGTGTAGTACTTTTTTCAACATTTTTGATTTTATTGTTTAATATTTTATTGTCTAACCACAGGAAATGTACTGATGATGTGAACCTTCGTGTGGGTCGTTGGTCGTTGTTTGTCTGTGGCGTATTTGGTTATCTGTGGCGATGGGCGCGATAACTGTCGTGGTTTTCCACTGTTTTGGTTTTGGTTGATAACAGTTTTTCGGTTTGTGATAACGTTTCTGGTTGGTCTGGAAAACAAAGATTTTCCATGTTTATTCCATTGTTCAAAAACAACGACGATTTTATAGGAAAGTGAAGCTTGGCCAGACGCGGTGACGACAGGTGGAGCAGAGTGATTACCGAGTGTTGCCCTCGGGAGGGTTATAGAAAAGTAGGTCGTCCGCCCGCTCGATGGGTCGACGACATTGTCAAAATAGCAGGTCGTACATGGTTTAGACTGGCGCGGAATAGGGGAGGTTGGCACAAGCGAAGAGAGGCCTATGCCCAGCTGTGGGATGAGACGGGCTGCACGTGTTAATGATGATGACCTATATTATTGTGAAAGAAAGAAAGAAAGAAAAATCATTTATTCTTGTAGGACCTCAAGGATCACTTAAGTTTCGTTTTACATGCTAGGTGATTCTAATGCCTGTTCCAACGCGACTCCCTACATTGTTTCTGTGATTGACGAACTGTGCCGAACAAGATGAAGTAAGAAACACAAAAGCTTTTCCAAAATACTGTGAAGTGTACTCATGTACCTACGTCATAGATAACATTATCAGAATTTATATTAGGTACTTATATCACTTCGCTTCTTATCAATATCATTCGTGTGGCATCAAAAATAGGATTAGTGAAAAGTGAGATAACACGCCTTTAGCAGACAATGCTTGACAGCTTTATCAGTCAGACTTTGGATTCCGAATTAATCTAGTTCTTCGAAACGGATGCTGTTGTTTCTTTTTAGGTCGCTTCAAACGAGCGAATGTTCATTCTAAACCTTACCCTATTTAATTAAATCGAAAAAAAAAATTGAATCTACATGAAAACTACAAAGAAAAAGAAACAGTAAGAACAATTTGGATAAAAGCTAAAAAATGTCTGGATTTTTAACAATGGAAAAAAAATAGGTAAAATTCTTATTAAAATTTATTTAAGTTAGCTGCACATGAGAAATTCCGACGTGAGCAGTTTTTTTTTACTTACTCGTCGATGTGATAAGTAAGTCTATATCAACAATTAAATACATGGTTAACAATTGAGTAAGTCAGCTTTACAAACAGACTCTTTAATTTTTTATATCTAGTATCGCCATTTTGATAAAATCATAATTTGATAAAATCACACCTTGGGAATACAGACAGACGTGATCAGATTTATTTATATTTTTATTTGATAAAATCAATCAATTGGTTCGGATAATTATCAGATTATGATAAAAAAATATGATAATTACTTAGTATGATTTAATCTGATGATAAAACTTAAACACACTCTTAACTCGTGGATGGTAGGCATTTATATGATCAGATTAATTTTTTTTATTTTTTATTTTTAGTTCATAGTTATTTATTCCAAAAAACAAATTACATTGCATGCGGAAATAGTAGGAAATAATACAAAATATGACCAATCAAGTGATTCAAGACAGCACAACCTAAACCAACTAAAATCACAGAAATAACAGGTTAAATGAATCAAGTCAAAGGTACGTAAAAGATCGTCAAGTGAGTATAGACACTTCTTCAAAAGAAATGACTTTAATTTATTTTTAAGTACTGTTCTTCTATGAATTACGGACTTTATTTGTAAAGGAAGCTTATTAAATATTTCTACGACTTGTAGCGTGTATTCTATTCCTAAGGTTCTGTCTTCTACTATTAACACGCGTGTTGCTAGAGGTTGCGGGTTCGATCTCCGCTGCGGGACAAAACTGTTTGTATGATTAGCAAATATTTGTCTCTAATCTGAGTGTAGAAATAAAACGTTTAGTCCCAAGCGTTTTTGTCATCAAAGTAATCTGATATTTAATGATATTTCTTTTTTAAAGATTACGTTTAATGGGGTTTTTTTATGGATCATTTTAGTATTCCACAAGCCCATTGCCACCAATAAGAATGGAATTACAAAATTGCCTAGACAATGAGCCAATCGATCTATATTTGTGTGGACACTCGTCACCATGGCGAAGAATGACTTGCAGGAATGAAGGTCGTGACATGGTACCATGACAGTCACAAACAAAATTATAGTGTCACCTGACAAGCTTATTGATTTAATAATGACAACCTTTAGTCATTATTAAATCAATAAGCTAATTCATAACGAACTTTTTAGTGTTTCGATATAATAGTAGTTATTATTTGTTTATTAGTTGCTTGAAAAGTATTTTTTAGTTGTTTATGATTATGTTATGTGTGATAGGAACAGGAGGATTTAAATTTAGATTATTACATTACTAGTTGCGCCCCGCGATGTTGCCCGCGGTAGTTAAAAGTAGCCTTAAATACATATAAACCTTTATCTTCAATCACTCTATCTATTAAAAAAAACCGCATTAAAATCTAAGTTAAAGATTTAAGCATACATAGGGATATAGGGACAGAGAAAGCGACTTTGTTTTAAACTATGTAGTGATTCCCCGTAGTTTTTATTTTATGTTCAGTAGGAGCATCAGGACACCGTGTCCCGATGCTCCTATCAGTATGTTCATTCTGTAAACTCACTTCGAACCTCGCTAAGCTGAATCTGCAGTGAGATTCAAATGTCGTATTCTGTAGTAAGGTCAACCAAGGCAAGTGTGACATAAATTGATTAGTTCCAATGTTTGTTATTAAATATTTCTACACTGTAATGTTTTTACACAAAAAAAAATGTCTCAATACATGAATTAGTGATCTAATGTACGTTTGATCAAGCATTTAAATATCTCCTCGTAATTTTGTTATACTTTTTGCAAGTAAAACGAATCAGAAATGGAGATTGTCACACTTCCCTCACCACTGGGGTAAGTGTAACAGTTAGCATTTATATTTAGTTTTTTTATAGTATTGTCTGTGGTCTCTGTTAAATTCGATGAGCTGTTACTAATACCAACGTATTTTGTGATCTATTATTATGTAGTGAACGTTCTTTTTTGCATAGCTTAAGATTCATACACTCATGGGGCAAGTGCAACAGATTTTTAGAGAAATAGTGATGTGACACTATCAAAATTATGTTACACTTACCTCAGCTATTTTTATGCATAGGTAGAAGATATCTACTGCTATGGATAGGTTTCGAAAGGTGTTATTTACCTTGAAGTACTTATAAAAAATATTAATTAAAAAAATAAACATCATCTTTGTCGTCTAACAAAACAAAAAGATCCGGGTTTTCATCAATTTGTAAAAGCTCATTTAAAAATATCATTTGTAAAAGCTCTCAAATTTTTTTTCTTCATTATTTCTTAAATTTTATCTTTTGTTCACCATTTTTTAAATAAATAAAAACTTATCATAGGTATAAATAAAATCTGATTCATTTAAAAATACGATGTCCCTTCACTAGTTATGTTATTCTCATATAAGAGGATCGGGGTTAGTGTGACATGTCACACTTCGACATGTTAGGTTTTAGGCGAGGTAAGTGTAACACCGTTCGTATTTCATAGAATATTGAACTTACGTCATAGAAACGTTTTACACTCCAAGTACCGATGTTAGTTCTTGTTACTTACCTTTAAACTCGTTTAAAAATAACACCACAACTCACAAAAAAAAATAAAACATATTTGCACAAAATTTTAGGACTTGGCACTAATCCACTTGTTATTCAAAATGGCGTGTATTGAGAAAACAGCTGAGGTTGTGTTACCTGTCGTTGCAACAATTAATAGCAAAAACGTTTCTCTACCGTTTAATAGATGGCACTTAAACGTATAACGTGTTTAAGCCGCGGTATTTGAAATTGTTACACTAACCCCAATGTTACACTTGCCTCGGTCCACCTTACTCGATAGCGCCTGTGAGTGTGCCAGCGATATTAAATTTAAATAATGGTAATTTCCAAGTCACACACTGAAAACCCGAATTCACTTGTCGACAAGGGACAAGTGAGTTCAGTCACTCGAGTGAATTCGAGTTCGATTTGTTACAGAATGACTCTACAGTAAGAGTATTTAGTAGGAGCAGCACGAGGAGGAAGCGTGCAAAATCATGTAGGTAATTGAACTAAAAAAGACTACGAAATATATATATTTTTTTTAATTAACCTATATTTTCCCACTGCTGGGCAAAGGTCTTCCCCAACTGCTTCCATCCCTCTCGGTCCCGTGCCATGGCTGGGGACGAAATATAATTACTTAAGGTAATTTGCTGGCATTTTAAGCTTGCTTCTGAAATAACTAAGAGCCGGGCACATCACGTTTTTCGAACCGTCATGCGCAAGGCGAACTAAATGTAGGCAGTAATCTGTGTGACCGACCGACTATCCTCGTCCAATGTTGTCCCTGCCTGTTCTTCAGCAAACAGCACACCCACATATCGAATTGCACTGGGCAGACTGGTAGACAATGTTTGCTCGTAAATTGATCAATCTATAAAGTAATGAGCAAGTGGCTAACTCTGGTGACGGAGTTTTTTAGCCGCCTTAAGGCCTCCGTCATGGTTTAACGACTTTAAAAGCCGGGACCAACAATTAAACGTGCCCTCCGAAGCACGGAAGCGCTCAGCTGATAAATTTCGCATTAGATTCCTTTAAATTTGTATTAGTTTATAATCGTTTTAATTCAGTACTTGCAGATCCGGTTGGGAAATGTGACTAAAAGAACTGTTGTTCTGAAAACGCAGAAACAAACAAATCACAAAAATACAGCAAAAAGGTTTCATTCATTAATTCTAAAATTGACATTTGTACGTATCGTTTTCGGTTTTGGGAGTAGGCCATGGAGTGGGCAGTTGGGCACCTGTGGGCTGTGCGCAGTGCATTGATGATGTAAACATTTAAAAAAAAAACGATGATGAGCAGTTTTTCTCTACTTGGCGGAAATCGTTCAAGTAGCATGATCTGAAAGTTTTTTTCGGCATGACTCATACAACACTCAATTTGTAATTGAAATATGTGGGATGTATTCAGCAAGTCACTCAATACATTAAACACGTTTTGAAACTTAATTCGAGAGACGAACGAACAAAAAATATAATGTATTGTGGCAGTCCACGTGGCTGTAACCACGTTCTCAAAAATGTGCATTTTATCTATCTCGTATAGGATTTAGCTCGATGAAATAGAGTTCAAACTCGCATCGCAAAAACAATAATACACCATTATTTTGCAATTTTTACGTTCAATATAGTTAATTCATGATAGCCCCAGGGTTAATTAAACATTGTAATTTGTAATAATAATGATTCTGTATGATTTAATTTTAATTAGTAGTTGAAGAAGTGGACCAATTAGTGATATCTACAAGTCATTCATCTCTGCGTTTTACATTTTTATCTTCATGGTTCAGAATCAGCCAAGTGCGTAAAAAAAATTTTTTTTTATAAAAATAACATTTTTTGCTTTTTAACTTTTTGACTTTTTAACTTTTTTTGGCAAACTGTTGCCTTGGAGCGCAAAGAGTGGAAATTGAAGGGGGAGACCTTTGCCCAGCAGTGGGACATGATAGGTTAAATAAAAAATAAAAAAAAACTTTTTTTGAGTGAGTGCTGAGATGACGTCTGATAGAGGGAAATGGAAGAAGAATATGTACATGTTGTGCCGACCCCACATAGTGGGATAAGGGCAGGAAGAAGAAGAAAAATAACATTTTTTGCCACTATGACTATGCTATGACACTGCTTAAAGCCGGCTGCAGTCGCTTACTTAACCTAACGACGCTATATTATTGTGATATTATATAGTATAGCGTACTATTGTGTTTGTAAATATCGTACCTACAGTGAAGTGTGAACGTGTCCATAATAAATGGATAGTGCGCGATATTAGTGGCAATTCGGAGTGTCGCAAAAGCTAAACTAAACTAACTAAAATTAATGCCATCCTTTTTATTTCCATCGCTATGAAAGGGACGGCAACATTTTTTGTTAGTTAAGTTTAGCTTTTGCAAAACTCCGAATTGCCACTATTGTTGTGATAATTATAAACTATATAAACTATAAATGGAGCTACTTTGCCGTAACACAGTTAATACTAGCACGGGAAGTAAGTCCTTAAAACCTCATGGTGCTGATCCGGATTGTTTTGTACCTACATGCTCTGTTTGATGTTTACTAGATCCAGCGCCATTTGCATTGTAATTTTTTTTGAGGAAATAAATATTCTATTCTATTATGCTATAACATATTATATATTATAGCGTAGGCGTTAGGTATCTAATTCTTTCTTGAGTGTTTTTAAAAGATTAACTAGCTTACTCGCCCGCGGCTTCGCTCACGTGTTACCTACCTTGATAAAAGCCAAAATGTTTGGAAAATCCACTACACATCGGTGTAAAAAATTTTGAAATCGGATGAGTTTCGGAGATTACCCCAAACATACAAACAAACAAAAAAGAAAAAAGAAAGAAATATGATCACGACTGTATCCCAGGGAGCGGTAGACATTTCTTTCAAATCTTAATGCAATTTTTAGATCCTATTGATGATGTCTAAGGGGGTAGTCAGAGGTATGTCCAAATATATATTTGGTACATGCCCACATCTTGCAGAACAACATAAAAGTTAACAAACAAACGAACCAACTTTAACTCTTAATAATATTATTATAGATATGAATGAACAATTGTGTCATTATTTCTGTCAATTCCCCATAATACAGGGATGTATTTATAAAATAAGTAACCGGCGCTTATAATTATGTTATCATAATAACATAGGAAGTGATTTGTAAACTTTGTAATGCAATATCCACGCAATAAGATATTAAGGCACTGCTCCGATCTGAAACGATAAACGTAGAATGTAGAGCTAGAAGGTCAAAACGAGTTAGCGAGTGATAGTTTTATCGGTGATAGTTTTTGAAACGCTTGTGGTGAAGCTTGCTAAGACGGTCTTGATATTGATACATCGTCGAAGCAAGCAACGTTCTGAGCCGTCATAACTTGAATGGGTGATCGTTAGTGGCATTAACGGCTCAGCGCTTCGGAGGGTTAAATTGTTCGTCCTGGCTTTTAAGTCGTCAAGCGAGGACGGTAGCCTATGGGCGGCCTTATAACTTCGTCACGATGGCCACTAGTTATACGAGCTTACTTTTAATACGACAAACCGCATACAGTAAATGAAAAAACCAGTTAGGTATAATTACTTCCGACCAATTAAATATATTCTGCATAAAAAAGAGTTATTGAGTATTAAGTTATTTGCGAATGACGACGTAGTATGACCTTGTTGAGTCCAAACGTAATGTAATGATGACAATTATCGATCGAGCGAAGATTTTAGTGGCATTTTGGACGATTTTACGTTGTATATTTGTATGTTCTGGCGTTGGGGTGTCTTCGTAGTTCAGGCTGGCTAGGGCTAGGCTAGGCTAGGCCCTAGCCGTGTTACATTTCTACAATTGCTTTACGGCCGGTTTCAATATTAAACTTACGAATGATCGTAGATTAATCGCCATAGCAACTTTGTTTAGACAACAAAAAATGTAGGACACTTTTTGACAGATAACAATATTACTATGGCGACAGATCCACGGTTATTAGTAAGTTTAATATTGCAACCCGGCATTAGAGTAGATACTAAACGATGTATAGGAATTGACATTCGATGACGAAAACTCGAGCGATCAGAAATGTCAAATCAAAGGTATAGCGATGATAGAAAGAGAATAGAAACATTTGTCACTTGTCTACGCGGCCAGGGAAAACCGAAAATTAATTAAGTACATAATCAAGTATCACAATCAGTATCAAGAAGTAAAAGAGATCGCATTGGAAAGAAGTAGGTATATGGAGGAAATTGTATCATACACCGACAAGAGCGTTTTTTTATATATTTTTATCACCCTCTGATAAAAATCAGGAGAATCAAACACAGATTAAAATGTTTCACAGCTCACTATCTGTATAACTTTTGGTAATAAATCAAAGGTTAATTAAATTAATCGAGATCGCAATGTCTTTCACAAGATTGAGCAATGTTTTCATCAATCATTTGTTATTATCAAATTACCGTGGCGAAGCTTGCTAAGACGTTCTTGATAGATCGTCGAAGTTAAGCAACGTTCTGAGCGGTCACTACTTGATGGGTGACCGCAAGTGGCATTATCAGCTGAGCGCTTCCGTGCTTCGGAGGGCACGTTTGTCGGTCCCGGCTATTAAAGTCGATAAGCCATGACGGAGGCCTTTAGGCGTAGGAGTAAAAACTCCGTCACCAGAGTTGGCCACTTGCTCATACGAACTAACGAACGATCAAATTACCTACAGCCTGAAAACAACACACCTATGCTATGCACCTATGCACTTCTAATTTAACTCCTACCTGTCTATGTTATTCCAAAGCCTAATCTAATAATGTATTGCTTATTTACAATTTGAATAGGCTATGTTTCACATGTTTATAATACAACAATAGTCAATACCAATCTCAAACAACCTATGCGTAAATAAACACGACATCATGCTTGCCGTGTCTGTCCACACTAGCTCTACGTATTTAAATTGAGAATCGGAAGTCAATGTCAGCGTGGCTGTGTAAATTTCAGTCGGTCTGCGAACGCTGTAGAGTGCGCACGCATTTTGAAACCTCCGCGATTTTTCCGAAGTAAAGTACGTGTATTATTATTTCGGTAGTTTTGTGGTGGTTGGAAAGGTTCAGGAGTGGTTTTTTAAGCAGGTATTTACAGTTTTCTATTATTTTTGCCTTTAGCTACACATAGTAATTTAATTGTTTTTAAAATACTGTAATAAAATTAATAAAGAATGCAAAGGTTTATTTTGGTAAAATATTCTTTTTACTCATTTAAATGCTTATACATAATTTTTAAAAAAGCAATCATTATATTTTGTTATTAAAGTCAATTTTAAAACAATTTTATCCTTCAATATAATTATAATAACATGCAAGCGGTCTGTATAATTTATTATCTTGACATTATTGAATATGATTTAAATAAGTTAAGCGTCTCAATTATATAACAAGCGATTCATAAAAAGTTATTCCGGCAGGAGTCGTTTAATAAATCTTGATATATTTTTTTAGATCCATTTAAGGAAAACGTACAGAGTTGAAGGCTATTTAAGTATTTTAATATCCGGAAACAATAATTATTGTAAAACATAGTAATCAATTAACTGTAAATATATTACTGATTTAATACAGAAGAATTTGTTTGTTTGAACGCGATAATGTTTGGGTATTAGTTTTCAGTAGTAGGAACTATCCTTGCTATCCGGTCAAGTATTTTAAAATGAAAAATTACTAGTCGGATTAGAAAAAGGTTTGATGCAGCATTATGCTGAGACAGGGACCTAATTTGACCCCACAACACATTTTATTTTATTATTTTTATAAAACATGTCCTTACCTACGGGTATTTATTACGATACCATTTATAATGTGTTCTGATCACGAATGTTTAAAAAAGGCAAAATATTTTTTTTCTCTCTTGTCTGTTTTATGTAGGTAAGTACTTTCTTTTTCGATAATAATCCTCGAAAAAACAGGTACTAGGATTATTATTACATATTTTTTGTATCTCTTCTGTTTAAATGTTATACGTGTTCTGTGAGGGTCTTGAGGGCAAATAAATTTAAAAATTTTAAAAAAAAATCTGCATTTGATACATAGGTACTCGTAAGTAGTTGATTTATCAGGAAGACTGCTACCATATATTTATACATAGATATGAGACATTTTTCAATGTAAAATTATCATTTAGATGAGTCATGTTATATTTATGACGTTTTTGATTTATTCTGCCATTTGACTTACTTACCTATACTTAAGCCGGGTTAGAATAATTGTACATTAATTACATGCTGATTAGTTGTGGTTGTTTAATATTAATCATGAATTCACTGAATTAAATCGACAAACTCCATTTACTTACTCGGGCCTTTACATGTTAGAGTCTAACATGTAAAGGCCGGCCGCCCCAGGTTCTAACTTAGAACCTGGGTATGTTATTTATTGTGAAACTAGCACATACCTAACCCCCCCTCCTCCCTCCACACCGCTAAACTCGTCACAAAGATCAGTCAAGCGATAAGAACTAAATGCAGGTTACGTCATCCGAAAAAAAGATACCTATAATATAGAGCCAACAAAAAGATACAGCTGAGGCAAACTGATTAACAGTTGCTTATAGACAAACCAGTGATAAAAAACTTAAATAGGTATTATCCGAGAGCATAAATTAGTTATAATAATTATGGAGTCTATTCCACGAATCCGCCCATTTATTTATAAAAGAAAAATTATATGATCACGACTGTATCCCAGGGAGCGGTAGACATTTTAGGCAATTTTCAGATCCCTTTGAAGATGTCTAAGGGGGTTTATTATTTGCATTATGTTTATAAGAGATTATCTTGTTTGTGTACAATAAAGTGTTCATTCATTCATTCGTCCCGAAATGGAAATTTAAGTTTTTCAAATCGTAATTATATCGTTCTGAAAAATAAATGCGCATTATCTCGATTATATTTTTTTTAAATAGTCAAATGGCCACTTGTGTCATCAAGCGATTAATTAATCGACAGTTTTCTATGGAAAATAGTAAAATGGCTCTCTAAAGTGGAATTGCTTTTGAAATCCGAATTTTTAAATTAATTTTGAGGTACATTTCATCAAAACGGCTTCTTAGAACCCTGTACATTTAAAAGTATGAGTTATCGCGTTTATAAAATGACAAGTGATTCTAGGTACTCCTATTCTTTTGGTAAAGAAACACTGAAACAATCACTGTCTGGTTCACCACCAGGTTCTTGCCTGATTCTTTCCCTGGTGTAGGGAGTCGCGTTGGAACAGGCATTAGAATCACCTAGCATGTAAAACGATACTTAAGTGATCCTTGAGGTCCTACAAGAATAAATGATTTTTCTTTCTTTCTTTCTCTTTCTTTCTGGCCTAGTTTTATTTTCTTACATTTATTATGTAATTATCTTCAATCTTCACCTTGTATACTAAAACTTAACTCGTAGTAATAGCTGTTCCTAATTACTTCTGTCTGCGTCGCGACCATCTGGCAAAGATCCAACTCTGTTCTCCAGACTGTATCGATTCATTATAAGATGTTATGCATAATAGTTACGGCTATTATATATCTTATTATTCTTACATAATATTTCTTATTATTATTATGATGGTATTAGATTAGCATGGTATGGTCATGTAATGAGGAGGGACGAAAGACATAATCCAAAAGAGTTATGAGTATGAATGTAGATGGATATACAAGTAGAAGAGGCCGAAGAAGAAGTGATAGAAGATAGATTGTGTGAAAGATGATATGAATGAATGTAAGAGGAGTGAGTTCAGAGTTGACGATAGAGGAGAGTGGAAGTGAAAAACATGTTGTGCCGACTCCACTTAGCGTGGGAAAAGGGCTGGAGAATGATGACTATATTTCTTGCCTGACAGTAGGTAGGAACAGGCAGTAAAATCACCTTGCATGTAAGACGAATTCGATGTGATCCCTGAGGTCCTACCAAAATAAGTAAATCATTATTTATTTTAAACGAAATTTTGTTTTAGCGTGTGAGTAACAAACACACTTATATTCTTACACACACATAAACTTTCACCTTTATAATATTAGTGTGATGATAGTGTGATAAGGCCTTTTATCAGCAGTGTAGGTATGTGGGATAATTAGCTATATTAGTCGTTAAGCCATGATGGAGGCCTTAAGGCGGCCTAAAAACTCGATCACCAGAGTTGGCCCCTTGCTCATACGAACTTACTTACTTTTTTAGCTAAATAAATTTTATATGTGTACCTACCTAGTAAGAGGTTTACTGTTTAACTTTCCTTGTAAAATAAGGAAAGGTTCTATAAGGAAAACGATGTGAAGTAAAACAGTTATTGCGGGAAAGCACAGACAAAATTAAATCTATGTTTTGAGTCCAAGCGGAAAACTAATAGAAAAAACTCGACTCGAGACGGACGAGAGTAATTTCTTGCACTCTCGAAGTGCAATTTAAATAAACTTTAATAAAATTTTGGTAGCGATTGCTATACTGTCAAGTGTAGTACACAAAAATAATAGATATAGGTCGCGCCACGTAAAAAGAGCGCTGGCTGTCAAACTGCTCCGTGGTCGATGATTGGTGGAGAGGTGTTGCGGCGCACTTCATACCATTGATTTAGCGAGTGCTATTGGTTCGTCAGCGAGTGAACACAGGCGCAAACGTACCCCCACTATTACCCCTAAGCGCTCTTTTTACGTGGCGCGACCTATAATAGTTAATATAATACAAGGGCTCGCGGTTAAATTTAAAAAACGTTACTTCCGCATGCGCAGCACAAATTGTTTTTATCAACGTAGCCCATGATAAATGTGTTGATAAGATAATTTAGACATTCGATCCGTATCGTATGACGACCTCTGTGGCGCAGTGGATCCCGCCTGAGACGCAGAGGTAGCGGGTTCGATCCCCGCTGCGGGATAAAACTTGGTACAAAGATAGACTAGAACTTGGGTAAGGACACACAGGGAGTCGCGTTGGAACAGGCATTAGAATCATCTAAGAATTAAGACGATTCTGATGCGGTCCTTGAGGTCCTACCAGAATAAATGATTTTTAAGCTATTGCATAGCTTCTATCGCGGGCCTTGAGCGTGGAGACCGAATCCAGAAATTCCGTAACGAAAATAACCTAACACCCCCCACTCCGAAAAATGCTATGCAATAGCTTTACCGCGGCAGTCTCCGAGTGCCACACGTCTTTTCTTTCTATGTTTGTGGGATGGGGAGCAGCTAGTTTTAAATAAAAATGACTGTTAATAATATTTTGATAAAGTGCATTAAAACGGCAAAAGTTACGTAACTTAACGTAAGAGTAATTTACTGATAAATTACATTATTTTCCAAAGATAATAGTTATAATACTTATTTAAATATTGATAAAACAAGATAAAAAAAATGCAATAAAGAAAGGTATAATTTGCTAGATAATCTTGAATCGTATGTTCTTTATCAAAGGATTATCTACTCAGCATTTTGCATTTAGGTATACATTTTTTCTATAATCAAATAATTATAACTTAGTATCGCTGACTATCAATTAGACGGCTTTAAAATGATCTAAAATGTCAAAAAAAATCTATACCTACTAATATTATAAAAAGTAAAGTTTGTTTGTTTGTATATTTGGGGTAACTACTCATCCGATTTCAAAAATTCTTTCACCGATGTGTAGCATGGACTTTCCGATTGAACATAGGCTATATTTAATTAAGATAAGTACCATGCGAGCGAAGCCGCGGGCGAGTAACTTAGTATATTTATAAAAACCATAATTAGTTCATCGCTCGCCCACAGCGACTATCAGGTCCTTAAACATAATCATGATAACATCGACAGATCTCATAAATTAATACATATTGATTAGTTGTTAATGTGTAATTGCGTATAGATATTTATGAAACAATGTAGCCTTTGTGGGGCAATAAATTTACGAGTGCAATAATATCTAATTTGTTCGTTCGTATGAGCAAGTGGCTAACTCTGGTGACGGAGTTTTTGGGCCGCCTAAAGGCCTCCGTCATGGCTTAACAACTTTAAAAGCCGGGACCGACAATTTAACGTGCCCTCCGATGCACGGAAGCGCTCAGATGAAAATGCCACTTTTAATAATATTTTTACCTACTACCTTGATTCCCGCGGCTTCGCTTGTGTGGTACTTCAAAATCATACGGTTCAATTGTACTTCATGCGGGCACCACACATTGTTGGCTACGAATAGAATGGCCATTGGCAATGCTCCGTTTGTGTCCAATAACCGTCCAAGATCGATCCCCACATTGGAGTGTTGGAACCATGGACCTAGTATAGTACCTGGACGAACAACGAGCGTGCCGCTGAGAGGGACAAAAAATGCAGTGAATCCATAGTTTCGTAGTACAAAATTCGGAGCATCAAGTTTCCGGCCATACAAAAAAGCGGCACGCGATAAGGGACAAAAGATATATTATAACGCTTTGTCTGTTTTTGTGTGAATGAGAAAGGAATATACAGCGCTCTATTTCTTACTTTCTCTAAGGTTGGAACCAACACGTTCCAACACTCCAAATCCAATGTGTGGTGCCAATGTCCGTGCCTGAACCAATAAAGATTGATCATCAAAAGTTAAACTTACAGTCGCAAAACAATAGTAGGTAATGTATTTATTTTAAACAAAATAATGGTCATCATGAGTATTATAAATATTCGTCATGAAATCATGGCTGTGTTTAATATTAATACTCGTAAATCATTATTTTCTGTATTAGTCACAAAAAATATAGATAGCATAAAGCGCGTCACACACGGTGAACATGCTATAATATTTTATCTTAAGATGCCCTAATATAAAATTATTATGGTAACTTAGGTTATCATATCACACACGGCTAAGATACGAAATATATATTTCCATATTTGCGTATTCGCTCGGTATCTTAAGATACTGAAGATAATATATAAATTAACTTCGTCGTGTGTGATGGTTCATAGGATTTCTATGGTGAGCGATATTCTAAAATATGCTCTAAGATAATATATTATTTTATATTATCTTCACCGTGTGTGACGCGCTTAATTGGTAACCAAAATAGCCAATGACAGTTACACGTGCTGTCTTTTATTTTTAAAGATCAATAATTATTAAACAGTCTTTATTGTTAAGTTAAAAGCCCGTGCTCGACGGTGACCTTGAATCTCGAGAATAATAAGCTTGTCCATCATTTACCTGCTGTTATTACCCGAGAGTTAAAACGATGTTTTTTGCATCAACTTCGGACTTTGTTCACGTCGTCGGCTATCGGTCTGTCATATAAGTAAATACTTAATGCGCATGTCGGCGCATTAAGTATTTACTGCGGCGCGTAATAATGAGACACATTCGGCAATTTATTATTAATACTCCTTATACTAACTAAAAACTCCGTCACCAGAGATGGCCACTGCTCATACGAAGTTACTTAGGCTCAACTCACACCAAAAGAGCATCGAAGAGCAGCGAAGCGAAGCGCAGTTTCAGTGTCATACGAATTTCAACTTTATTTTCATTAGGTAATATAATACCTACCTACTTATTATGGCATGAGAAACTCGAATTAGTCGCGAGGATGCCCGCGGCTTCGCGGGAATTCCGGCGAATTCCAATACGCGCGCCTTCTCTGTTGAGTTGAGCCTTACTTTTTACCAACTATACGTGAAAATAATGTATTTTTACACAACGTAAGCATTTATAATATCAATGCTGTATCTTTGTTTGTTTCAGATATAAAGAAGATTGAGATAGGGGTCTCAATACAGAAAACGTGGCTTTCATTACGGAGTACCTAAAGACGGCTCATACCTACTATAAACACATCCGACGTAGAAAGAAAAGGCATCGGATGACAAGTCCGTAAGACTCTAAACTGCTTAGTGATATTAACCTATAACGTGTATAGATTGACAAGATACTAGAAGAAATTGGCCATAATTCGAAATCAACGAAACTTATCTATCAAAGATAATCGAGTATCAATTTATACAGCGCTGTAACTCAATTGTGATATAATTTATTTGACTGCATTTAAACGCTTGGCAACTAGTGATAGTGTAGAGTTAATTTGACGATATGAAGGACTGCACGAAGACATGCCAGCATACGCTCGCCGATGCTGTCTACAAAGATGTTGTTGTGATCGGTGAGTCTTTGATTTGTTATCTTTTATTATTTTCAGATATTAGACATTATAATAGCACACGGGAAATTACTCACGTAAAATTGTCGTCGATTTAGATACCGACAATGTTTCGATTCTTCCGGAGAATATTCATCTGGGTATGAGTGTGGTCACTCCTCGCGGTCGCGTCTCATACCCAGATGAGGATTCTCCGGAAGAATCGAAACATTGTCGGTATCTATATAGACGATAATTTTACGTAAGTAAATTTCCCGTGTGCTATTATAATGTCTAATACTACTCACGATAGTTTCAAATTTCTTCTCTAACCGCGAAAAGGCTTTTCTTTTTGAGTCTTTTGCATCTCCAGGTTCCTTTTGAGTTTGACCAGTCAAACCTGAATTAAAAATGAAAAATCTTACTGAAAGTTTCACGGCTTCGACGGGATTCGAACCCGCGAAATACAACCTGAATTAGGAATAGAAATCCTAATTTAGGTTTGACTGGTCAAACTCGGATTTCATGAAATTGAGTTTCTTCTAGGTTATACTTAAAAAAAAACTTAGGCCTTTACATCTTTACTAGATGATTTATACAGGCCTACACTTAACGGGACACTGTAGTGCCTGGGACATTGTTAAGATGGAATAGGCTTGCCCAGCTCCTAAACCATCCTCTCAGCTTAGCCGGCCATATCCACAGGAAAGACAATGGTCAATACGTGTGGGGCTGACTAGCCGCGGGTTTACTCACGATGTTTTCCTTCACCGTTTAAAGCTCGTGTTAAAGTGCATATAAATTTTTCGAATCGAAAAGTCCATTGATGCACGCCCGGATTCGAACTCACGACCTTCGGATCGAAAGTCGAAGTACTTATCCACTTGGCCAACACGGCTTTTTAACTTACAACACTTAAAAAAAACATCGGTCAAAGGCAAATTTAATCTTTTTTGGACTTAGTCGAAGGCGAACTATAACTGTAACATAATATAATTTAGAATTGTTTCACGAAGACCTCAAAGTTTTCTATTGAAATTATAATGGAAATAACCTTGAAACTTTTCAAAGCCAATGCTAAAAGAATAATCGGTTTATAAACAAAGATGTTATGCTTTAACATTCATAATGCAGTTAATGTAGAATAAAAACCTCTTTTTTGTTAGTCGGTTGAAACTTAAAATGTTTAGTTTATTTTTAGTTCAATGTCCATGGACAAGGGCTTTATAAATTGGATGCTCTTGATTTATTTTTTATATTTTTGTTGAAATTTTCAAGATAAATAGCATTTTTAGAAGTCAACCTTTAATCAGATTCGAACGAACTAACGCACATTTATTTTACAAATAAAATATGCGTCTGCGTCTTAGAGAAAGTAAGAAATAGAGCCCTGTATATTCCTTTCTCATTCACACAAAAACAGAGAAGAATATAATTAAGTATACAACACTCATGTGAGTAAAAAACACAAATCGTTATATCTTTTGTCCCTCATCGCGTGCCGCTTTTTTGTATGGCCGGAAAATTGATGCTCCGAATTTTGTACTACGAAACTATGGATTCACTGCATTTTTTGTCCCTCTCGGCGACACGCTCACTGTTTGTCCAGGTACTATACTAGATCCATGGTCTGCGTAGGTTTTCTTATATTCTCCACAGATTACTGTTTCTATTCAAATAAATATGCAGCTTCAGTCAGATACTTTAAAATATCTGAGATGCAGCGAAACCTTCCTTTTCGAGTTTCACAAGCGATACTATGTATTATAGTAATGTAGATAAAGTTTAAAATTATATGACATTGAAACAGCTCGCCGCTTCGCTGCCATCTCGGTGTGATTTGAGCCTTAGTATCAAATTTTCCGACGTGGCCATTAAACAATTGATAAAAATCCCCAAAGAGTTCAAAAGTCAACTGAACGTCTGGATCTTTCCACGCGTCAGTACAATTAAAACGATCTTCTAATGATAGAAACTATAAAATGACCTATATTAAATTCTATCTCGATTGCGTAAGGTCGTTATTTGTGTGAGAATGTTCCAGCTGTTTCTTCGTGTGGATTTATGGTGCCCTTAAGATATTATAGAGTAGGGCCTTTTAGAGCTCATTGTATCAGACAAGCCAATTGACCTCCGTCGACTAACGAGACCCGAACTAACAACAGCCTATCTATTACTGTTCTCATTTATGTAAGCGTCTACATGTGGTATCACGAAGAATACTTTATGCTGCGTTTACACGCTTGCGAAGGATTGGCAAACCTTCGCAAACCACAAGCGTCCACAATTCTCGCTTGGAATTTGGAAGGCGTTTACACGCTTGTGACTGCGTCAGTGTTCTACGTACATCCAAGCATGGCGGACGTCGATCTTGTATCGGCTGTTACCTTTGGTTTAACCTACTTTTAATTTTTTTTCCAGGTTTTTTTTAAATAAATAAATAAATATCCCTGGACATTCCACACAGCGTCATCTAGTCCCAAGCTAAGCAATTTAATGCTTGTGTATGGTAACCAGATGACTGATATAAGTAGGTACTACATAGATATATATTTTTTTGTAAATAGGTAGGTACATAAGTAGGTAGGTAGGTACATATTATACGTAGAAAACAACCAGACACGAAACAAATATTTGCAGATCATACAAACATTTGTCCCGTAGCGGGGATCGAACCCGCAATCTCTGCACCTCAGGCGGGCTTTCGCCCACTGTGCCACAGAGGTCCTCAGAAAAATGTTTTCGAAAAGTTGTCATCAATATTTATTTTTTGGATTTTAATTCCTTTACTGGCTTTCCCATTAACTGGGCAAGACGACTTCAAGCATCTGCAACTTTTTTGATATTTTTGGTAATTTTTCAAAAACGATAAACTCTCTTCGTTCGACCAGCCACTCATTTTGAAGTCAGAACTAGACGTGCGTTCGCCACGAGATCACAGCGGCTACTAAGCGCGCGCCAACGTGTAAACGCGACGCAATCGATTGCCGCAATCGCCCTTTGATTTGTGTTCAAAAACCGACACTAGACCCGATCGGATACAAGCGTCTACAAACTCACGCAAACCAACACAATCACCCTCTTTACACGCTTGCGATTGCGGAGGCTTGCCAAGGTTCGGCAAGCGTGTAAACGCAGCATTATGAATAATAAAGTAAAGGAGGGATCGAACCCGCAACCTCTGCGTCTCAGGCGGGCTTTCACCCACTGCGCCACAGAGGTCATTATATTGACTGTGTATAATATAGGTTATTATATTGTAGAAAGTGTAAATGGAGACAGATTTAGCAGTAATGCTACCAAGAGTAGAGACGCATAGGTTGCGGGTTCGATCCCCGCTGCGCGACGAATGTTTGTGTGCTTAGCAAATAATTTGTTTCGTGTATTTAAGTATGTATTACAAAAAAAATGTACCTATCTATGTAGTTTATCAGTCATCTGGTTACAACAAGCATTAAATTGCTTAGCTTGGGACTAGATGACGCTGTGTGGAATGTCCAAGGATATTTTTTTATTTAATATTGTATTTTTTTCTAGGTAATGGACCCAGTGGCTTAGTGACGTCGTTCATGCTCGCTGGGAACGTTCCCTACCTGAAACCAGTGCCTGAAAACTTGCCTATTGATGAGATGCTCAAAGCCAGGTATGGACTATCAACTAATGTCTCTAATCGGTGCTTTTACCGAAATCAGCATTAGGGGTTCCGTGGCCGAGTGGTAAAGGCAGTCCGGCTTAAGGACGATCCCTTGTATCATCGCGGGTTCGAATCCCGCCGGAATCGAAACTTAGGCTCAACTCACACCAAAAGAGCGGCGAAGCGCAGCGAAGCGGAGCGCGGTTTTAGTGTCATATGAATTTGAACTTTATACCCCAATAGAGAGAGAGAGACGGAGTTTCTATTCTATACTATAAAGTATAATGTTTTGTTATGTAATGTTTCAGATTGTCCAACCTCCCAGAAGGTCAGAGCCTGTACGAGACAGACCTGATGGAGTTGGCTGAGGGTCTGGAAGGACGTAGCCACAATCCTATTCCATTGCTGGTGAGTTTATTATAAAGTACATAGAAATAGTATCAAATCGATAAGGCACTAGCTACCAAGATACAAGTTGAAAAACTTAGTTTTGTAGGTAGGGCTAAAATTAAAATTGTATTGTACTCAAAATGAAATAAAGAATTTTTAATTTTTAATAATTTAATTTTAGTTTCCTCTAAGATCCGTTATTATTGCTGTAAAGCCCGTCACACACGTAGCTATAATATATATTACTGTAATATATAATTATAGCTGCGTGTGCGGTCACTTGAATATTTGTATAGAAAATATATCGTAATATGCCTTGCTATAATTTAGAGTAAATATATTTTATAGCTACGTGTGTGACGGGCTTTAATCACTAAATACGGTCCCTAGGAAATTACGAGTACGTACTGCTATTCGGAAAGAAAGAATAGAATAGATAAAGTTTTTATTGTCCATCAACATAAACATGGGTAACATCATTGAGATGCAATCTAATCGCTGACAACACTCAAAAAATGTGCGTGCAAATTCAATGTTCTACAATGACATTTGAATGTAGACGTTATGTTGTTTGTTTTAATGTTCAATGTCGCTTGTACGCAAAAAAGAAAAACTCTGCGCACTACGTAGCGTGTGCAGAGTATTGGCGTTTACATTTTATTTGTCTAATTGTGGCTCTGTGTGACATGTGAAAAATACTTATTGATAATCGAGTGACAAGAAAATAAGGCTACCCCTCAGCATTTGCTCCAAGCAGCATCATGACTGTTGGAGCGCTGGTTTCAGTGGCGCCAAAAACGAAAGAAAAAAAGGAAACATAGGTTCTAAGCTACATCCAAGATCTTTCATATTCATATTCATTTATTGCTTCAAGTTGGTACAAAAGGTCTTAAAAATTAGGTTTGCTCGCAACAAGAGCCCCGTTGGGACACCACAATGTTTGAGGAAATAGTAGTACGTAGTACCTAGATACTATACAATAACAATAATGCAATTACCTACCAATTACTTAGTGAAAGAAAGAAAAAATCATTTATTCTTGTAGGACCTCAAGGATCACTTAAGTTTCGTTTTACATGCTAGGTGACTCTAATGCCTGTTCCAACGCGACTCCCTACAGTATTTTTTTAAACCATTTTTAAACTAGTTTTGTTATAATATGCACAAGATGGACAATTGGACATTCCTACCTTCTTATAGCGCGCCTTCGAAGCGCTCGTGGCGAAGCTTGCTAAGACGTTCTTGATAGATCGTTGAAGTTAAGCAACGTTCTGAGCGGTCACTACTTGGATGGGTGACCGCAAGTGGCATTTTCATCTGAGCGCTTCCGTGCTTCGGAGGGCACGTTAAATTGTCGGTCCCGGCTTTTAAAGTCGTTAAGCCATGACGGAGGCCTTTAGGCGGCCTAAAAACTCCGTCACCTGAGTTGGCCACTTGCTCATACGAACGAACGAACGAACGAACGAACCTTCTTATAAATAATACATATAAATAATCTTTGGTTCAAAGTATGGGCTGGGTGATTTGGAGGCGGACCAAATCGACAGTCCATACTTTTTAAGATGACTGGTTACTACCAACCAATATAATCAAGATACTAGGTTCAAGTGTCGACGATAAGTTCACGCCAAGACTTATCATAGCACGCGGCACCTACAAGGGGCCAACTTGATAAGCTCAATGACAAATATGCTCACTCACCCTGTAACTTCAAGTACGGTCAGAAAATCAAGTCATCATTATTATTAACAAAACAGGTTCTTACCTCTAACCTACAATTGTTTGATTTTATCATAATTTTTTAACTGTAGGTATTTATTTTATTTTTAAAATTATAATATATTTTTTTTACGTTTGTGAGAGAAACAAATAAACAATTTGAATTTGAATTTATTATGGCTCAACTCACACCAAAAGAGCATCGAAGAGCATTGAAGCGGAGCGCAGTTTCAGTGTCATACGAATTTCAACTTTATTTTCATTACTTTATTACTTATTATCGCATGAGAAACTCGAACGAGTTGCGAGGATGCCCGCGGCGCCGCGGGAATTCCGGCGAATTCCAAATTCCAATACGCGCACCTTCTCTGCGATAATAAGTATTATATTAATGAAAATAAAGTTGAAATTCGTATGACACTGAAACTGCGCTCCGCTTCGCTGCTCTTTTGGTGTGAGTCGAGCCTAAGTAGGGCGCGGGAAGGTCACAGGTCGGAATAACAATGCCGTTTCGGTTCAGCGCACTGTCACAGTTATGCAATCATAGCACGGTATACATCCAAGTCATGTTTGAACAGCGTCTTATTTCGTAAATTCAAATTCTTTATTTACAAACCTATCTATAATATCACAGAACAATTCCAAATCATTATAGCTAATAAATAAAATGTACACATAAAGCAAATATCAATAAAACCAAGAACTATATTAATATATCTACCTAACAATAGAAATCCAAAATAAAAATATGATAACATGGTACAAAATAAAAATATGTAAAGTATTCTCTTCGGTTGTTCTGTATACAGGACTAGCTTACGCTCACGTGGTACCTACCTTGATAAAATATAGCCTATGTTCATTCGGAAAGTCCATGCTACACATCGGTGAAAGAATTTTTGAAATTGGATGAGTAGTTTCGTAGATTATCCCAAACATACAAACGCCTATTATTTGAGAGGCTCTTGTTGCGGCCAAACCTAATTTTTAAGACCTTATGTACCAACTTGAAACAATGAATAAATGAATATGAATATGAATATGAGATATTAATAAATAACTAATATTGGGGGGTCTTATTAGAGCAACAAAAGCCAAAAAAAAATGTTTTTAAATAATTTTGTCTGTCTGTCTGTATGGATGTTTGTTCCCGCATCACGCAAAAACTACTAATGCCGGGTTCCTATATCCAACGTACGGATGTCCGTAGGTCGGTCGTCATAGCAACGTTGTTTATTTAACACAAAATGTATGACACTTTTTGACATATAGGAACCCAGCATTAATGGAATTGAATGCAGTTTTCACCGATGTATTGCCTGAGGTCTAACTTAAAAATTAGGCGGCATTTTACCGCAATTTTACCCCTTAAAAGGGTTGCAATAGGATGTCAAAGTTATTATAGAAACGTTTTAAAAGAAAGTGCAATTAGATAGAAACTCGTGGTGTCAAAGTTTTTATGGAAAGTAGCGTGTACAATACGCAAGCGAAGACGCGGATCTAAAAGTAAGTTCGTTCGTTCGTTCGTATGAAAGTGAAAGAAGCAATATAAGTGGCCAACTCTGATGACGGAGTTTTCAGGCCGCCTAAAGGCCTCCGTCATGGCTTAACGACTTTAAAAGCCGGGACCGACAATTTAACAAAACCGAAGCACGAAAGCGCTCAGATGAAAAGTCACTACTTACTTGGATGGTCACCCATCCAAGTAAGTAGTGACCGCTCAGAACGTTGCGCAAGCTTCGCCACGAGCGCTTCTAAGTAGTAAATATTACGCATTACAAGCATCAAACCGTTATTCAAACAAATAACTCGAATCTAGTTGAAACCAATTCATTGTCCAATTATAACTTGCCTAGCCTTCACAAACCTGAACGTAGAGGTCAATGCTTTTATAAATACTTTTATTATTCAAGTAAATTCAAGGTGTGACTAAACAGAGCATTTTTTGTTCTTAAAAAGTGATTAGCTGGACAATGGCATTTATTCTATTGTTCACTGACTAAATAAATGATAGCTAACTCCGAATTTTAAGACAAGAACAGCATGATATTGAAAATAAAAAATTTATGAGTTTTACAAATATGCGTGAGTAGTTTTTTTTTTTTGATAAATGTTAATGTTTAAAATTAAAAAAAAGTTAGTAAAATGTTAAAAACCTTAGTCAATATTTCTAGTTTTTGAAGAGTCCTACTTTTAATATGATATATATTTCTTATTAGGAAAATATAAAGAGGCAAAGTTTGTTTTTTAATTTGGGCGTAAGTCCGAAGTAACTTTTCCGATTTCAAAAATTCTTGCACCGATGAGTAGCATGGACTTTCCGAATGAACATAGGCTATATTTTATCAAGGTTGGCACCACGCGAGCGAAGCTGCGGGCGAGTAAGCTAGTCGTCCTATAAAATGGAACAGTCATCAAGATTCCTTATCAAAGTCTGGAAATGTCTACCGTGCCTGGGGATACCTAATAAACGTTGCTAGGTGTAATGATAAGAGTTTATTTACCTCTGCAACTGATTAATTACTTTGTTGCTGAGAGAGAACCAAAAAAATGATAAATATTCATTGTTAATGTAATTGTTTAATTAGGTGAATGTTTTATCACCTAGAAAGGCACGAGAAGCTTATTATAATAATACTAGCATCCACCCGCGGCTTGACTTGTGTGGTTTCTTCCTAGATATAAAGTAGTCTATGTGTTATTCCGGTCATAAACTGCGTGCATTCCAAGTTTCAGCCAAATCAGTTTAGTCGTTTTTGCGTGAAAGAGTAATAAACATCCATACAACTTTCGCGTTTATGAGTGGGATGTCGAATCTATTTTATTCCACATATTAAATTTAAACGCAAATAGAAATACATAGAAAGAAAGAAATATGATCACGACTGTATCCCGGGAGCGGTAGACATTTCTTTCAGATCATTAGGCATTATTAGATCTTTTTGAAGATGTCTAAGGACAGTCAGAGGTATGTCCAAATACATACATATTTGGTACATGCCCACTTTTTGCAGAAGTTAACTTTCCATACGTGACAAGTTGCAAGCCCATCGACGCTATTAGAGAGCTAAGTAACTGGTTTCCTCACGATGTTTTCCTTCACCGTTATAAGCTCATGTTAAAGCATTGAGATGTATTAAAGAGTCACAATCTAATAGCTGACAACACTCAAAAAATGTGCGAGCAAATTCAATGTTCTACAATGACATTTGACATTTGAATGTAGACGTTATGTCGTTTGTTTTAATGAACAATGTCGCTTGTACGCAAAAAAGAAAAACTCTGCGCACTACGTAGTGTGCGCAGAGTTTTGGCGTTTACATTTTATTTGTCTGATTGTGGCTCTATAATACATCTCAATGTGTTAAAGCGCATATAAATTTAAACGAATTGATTTTAAACAATAAAACTAAAGTATTTCCGTCTGCCATACGTTATTCAACATGTAAAGATAACCTTTTGTCATTACTTGCAACATTATAATGCCAAGTTATCAGTTAATTGTTTTATTTTGCCCCCAAGCCGACATCTTGACGCCTCGGACATCGAGTCCATTATTAGTTTTCAAAGCGATCTTGAAGCGCTCGTGGCGAAGCTTGCCAAGACGTTCTTGATAGATCGTCGAAGTTAAGCAACGTGGTTAAGCAAAGCAACCTGGATGGGTGACCGCAAGTGGCATTTTCATCAGAGCTCTTCCGTGCTTCGGAGGGCACGTTAAATTGTCGGTCCCGGCTTTTGAAAGTCGTTAAGCCATGACGGAGGCCTTTAGGCGGCCTAAAAACTCCGTCACCAGAGTTGGCCACTTGCTCATACGAACGAACGAGACAAGACGTTTGAAACTGACATTCCGGACCGGAAACAATAAATTTCGTTCGTTTTCGAAACGGTTTCTTTCGACCGTTTCTTTCGACACTATCCTGTTTTTTCAGTATTCCGATTTTTTAAATGTCTTTGTCCCCTTCTAATCTATTGCAAATATTATGTCACATTTACACTAAAACAGTAAAATTCCTTACAGTGCACAAAAGCCCGTAATACTTTGCAAATTCGACTAGATTAGATTAGATTTTAATGCGGTTTTCATCAATTGACAGAATGATTCAAGACGAAGCGTTTTAATGTATAATATGCAGCATATTATTATATAAATAATATACTTAAGTTACTTTTTAACTTTCAACCAAGTGGCTAAATGGCTAACATGATATAATTTTACTTACAGTTGGACAACTTACTAAGGCCGTGTGCAGACTTAGGAATCGACGCGGATCCTCTAATTGAATGGAAATATGACGTAGAAAAACAAGTAAGTAAATTATTAAAAACCCTTTTTTATAAATAAAGTATGTTATAGGTCCGAAAAAGGTGCCTTGGGGGATTCCAATGTAATGTGTTATTTTTAGTATCTTTACATTTTTATCCTGCAGAAATTCTTGAAAATAATAAAATTCGTTTAAATTGTGTTTTAGTGTATTATAAATTCTGTAGTGTAATATTATAGATACCCCCAAACAAACGGGCCTTAGCCCATTTGCCACCAACATTCCCCACTGTCCCCGGCGGCGTGGCTAGCCTTGCCTCCGCATCGCGCGGCGTCCGACGTTTGACTGTCTGCTAGCTCTGTTATTGTTATAGAGATGTTAGTTGTAAATATGTCTCTCCCTTACAGATAGATCCCATAGTGTTGTTGAATCTGTCTGTTTTGCAGCAGGTAGCAGTCTCATATACTTTTCTCATGTTCTAAAAGAACATGACTATATTTCTGTAGTGACTCATTTTTCCTTCCTACAGATAAATCACGTGGCAAACATTTCCCCGGTCTGTGCGCATACTGTCCCCGGCGGCGTGGCTGGTCCCTTACCTCCCTACACATTGTTGACTCTATATCTCTCCACAGATAGAGCACATAGTGCTAGGCCGGGGCCCGCCCGGGGGCGCGTGGCACACATTCCCCCGGTCAGTGCGCACGCTGTCCCCGGCGGCGTGGCTCGCGTTACCGCCCCACCGCGCGGCGCCGGACGTCCGACTGTCCGCTAGGGCGGTCGCTAACTACTGTAGGCGATATGTGCACGCGTGTAAACTGCAGGTATTTATAAAACTTAAGAGCTCAGCTCTTGTCGGTGTAATGATGCAATTTCCTCCATATACTTCTCTCCAATGCGATCTCTTTTACTTCTTAAATTGCAGGTATTTATTGCTTTTTTCAAGGTGGTTGCAAGTTAACTTTTGCTGTCAGATGTAATTACATCTGACAGCAAAAAGTTATTTAATGTTATTAAATGTTGCTGTGTTTGTTAATGTAAAGCAATGTTACCTAGCTTTTAAAAACAGTCAACATTGAGTATGAGTAACATTCAACAGTAACGAGTAGCCACAAAAGTTACAGAAAGTTACCTAATGTTACAGAATTGCTCAACAAAAAATAACTACGGTGTGGATAAGAATAAGAAAGTTGCTGGTAAAACTTACCTTTATTTCAATTTCATTTATTCATTTCACAATAGACAAATTCATTTGCACTTTATCAGGGTGTGCTTTTTTAGATTATGACTCCTTCCTCGATAACTCAGGTTTTAAACTTCCTCACAATACTTGTCTCTTCCTGTTTAAATCACGTTTATTACGAACGTAAAAAAACTATTAAACCCATCAATGCTACAAAATTTTCTGATACTTTTCTCACAAAATAATTTTACCTAACACTAGCTAACTTGCCCGTGGCTTCGCTCACGTGGTACCTACCTTGATAAAATATAGCCTATGTTCATTCGGAAAGTCTAAGCTACAAATTGGTGAAAGAATTTTTGAAATCGGATGAGTAGTTTCGAAGATTACCCCAAACATACAAACAAACAAACAAACCAACATTAGCTCTTTATAATATTATTATAGTATAGATAGAAATATAGATATAGATTAGTATAGATAGTATAGATTACTAATGTATCTACATCTACATTTACAGAGGTACTTCCGAAGCAACGTGATAGTGAGTCGAGTGTCCCTGGCCCCTCCCCCCGCGGAGCGCTGCCCCTCCCCGCGCTGCCCCCTCGCGGCCCCTTACAGCGTCACTGGGTAAGAACTAACTACCTAGACTAGAATAATAGAACAGGGCCCTTACTCCGGAACAACGAAAACGAAGTTTCGTGACAATTTTCGGGGTCAGCTTATGTTGGTGGATACTGAATTCGTAATAGTTCACCAACATAATTAGAACCCGAAAATTGTCACGAAACTTCGTTTTTCGTTTTGCAAAGTAGACGCCCAGGTACAGAAGACCCACTTCGCGTAACTATCGATTTAAATAGCGACGCAATAGAGTGCAATTCAGTTCGCACAAGCGGCTCGTCCCGATTGTTAAAAGTGCCATTTCATTCTAATAACACTAATATTATAAATGTGAAAGTTTGTGTGTAAGTGTGTTTGTTACTATTACACGCTCAAACGGCTGGACGGTTTTAAATGAAATTTGGTACCAGAATTGCTTATACCCTGGATTAAAGAACAGGCTACTTTTGATCCCGGTATTCCCACGGGGAACTATTCACCGCGTGTAGCACCGCGGGGCGCAGCTAGTCCTAAATGAATTTTAAAAAAAATTGTACATAAATTCAAAATCAGTAACATTTACAACAATTTATTCAGTAGGACCTCTGCTGCCCTAGCCATGTTACATTTCGACAATCGCTTTCGATTAGAAATTAAAAATAATGTTTAGGAGTTGACATTCGATGACGAAAACTCGAGCGATCAGAGGGCCTAGCCAACCGGCATTCGCTATGAAGCGATTCGATTTCTATCATCGCTACGCTCGCTACACACCTTTGATTTGACATTTCTGATCGCTCGAGTTTTCGTCATCGAATGTCAATTCCTATACATTTTTTTTTTAGGTTCTAATCGAAAGCGATTGTCGAAATGTAACATAGCTAGGGCCTCAGAAATGTCAAATCAAAGGTGTAGCGATAATAGAAAGAGAATAGATACGAAACATTTGACACTTGTCTACGCACCCTGGGCATTGAAATGCGGACTCCGTAACACAGGTTATTTTCTATACCTATTTCAGGCACCAGTCTCTCACAACATTTCTTTTTAATAAGTTAGAACCGACACTCATTTTTGGATTATTTTTATTTTAACTGCATTTATTTATTTTTAAATTTATTTTATTTTCCTGTATTTATATTATTGTTTGTGAGAGAAAATAAATAAATGATTAATTGATTGATTGATTGACTAGGACTACACATGCTGAGTCGTGGCCCATTTGTTACTGTAGCACACAATGACATGTATTATTAAGTAGATCCATACAAATACTAGAATTATAACTGTTTTTATTTTAACTTTCTGGCAATTTTTGTACCTTTTGTTGTAATTCAGTGTTGTGTATTTTGTGTGCTTAGTTGCAAATAAATGATATGTCTATGTCTACTACAATTTGACGACCTCTGTGGCGCAGTGGGCGAAAGCCCGCCTGAGACGCAGAGGTTGCGGGTTCGATCCCCGCTACGGGACAAATGTTTGTATGATCTGCAATTATTTGTTTCGTGTCTGGGTGTCTTCTATGTATAATATGTATGTATTTACAAAAAAATATGTATCTATGTAGTAGATCAGTCATCTGGTTACCATAACACAAGCATTAAAATGCTTAGCTTGGGACTAGATGACGCTGTGTGGAATGTCCAGGGATATTTATTTATTATTATTATTATTATTTTTTAATGTAATTACAATTTATTTACAGAAATTAAACTACTACATATTTACATAACTGTACAAAATACAATTAGAACCAGTTGAGCCACATAAAGATCTATATTTTATTTATTATTTAATTTGTAGGTACGACAAGAGTGCGGGTACCGGGTTCGAGTACCGATGCGGGCGCGTCGTGCTCGCGTGCGGCGCCGGGGACCGACCCAACACCCTCGGCTCCGCTCTGCACCACCACGCCAGACACGACCTGGCGGGGCTGGAGAGGGCCATACACGAACTTAGAGCGAGCCACGGTACGTTACATGTAATAATAATAAGTAAAATTAATAAAGATCTTTATTACAACAACATAGAGTTATAGTAGGTAGGTAAATAAAAAATAAAATCTTTTAACAATTTTTGTTACAAAAGGCGGTCTTATCGACTAAGCGATTTCTTCCAGACGACCTGCTTAAAACTAAGTAGAGACAGTAGCTATGCTCTTGACGCGCAGACGGTGCTTGTTGTACTAGGTCTTGCCACGTAAATAGAGCTCGGTCGGGGAAGTAGCGGGGGTATGTTTGCGCCTGTGTTCACTCGCTGACGAACCAATAGCACTCGCTAAATCAATGGTATGAAGTGCGCCGCAACACCTCTCCACCAATCATCGACCACGGAGCAGTTTGACAGCCAGCGCTCTTTTTACGTGGCGGGACCGACCAACGCGTAATGTTCACAGCGAGTGATCATGCAGTCAGTATGGGAAAACAAGACGCTCTCAGCGCGTAACGAGTGGATTTTACACGGATTTTTGGTGTAACTAAGGCTCAACTCACACCAAAAGAGCAGCGCGGAGCGCAGTTTCAGTGTCATACGAATTTCAACTTTATATGCATTACCATAATACTTATTATCGCATGAGAAACTCGAACGAGTCGCGAGGATGCCCGCGGCTTCGCGGGAATTCCGGCGAATTCCAATACGCGCGCCTTCTCTGCACTCATTTGGTGTGAGTTGAGCCTTACGCCATTGCCTGCCTCTGATCATCGCTAAATAACCTATACCTACTAAAAATATATTATCTTACATTTCCAGCATCAGAAACAGCACTGCCACCCGTCCTAATCGTCGGCTCCGGAGTGAGCGCGGCTGACGGCGTGAGCCTGGCGCGTCGCCTCGGGCTACGCGCAATGCACGTGCACCGCGCGCCGGCTGACGCGCTCGCCAGGCTCGCGCCCGCAGCCTACCCCGACTATTGCCAGGTCTGTAGCTTCAACTTTTTAAAATAGCATTAATTTTATATCCTTGAAATTACGTCAAACTAATTATACAACACAATGTGCAACATACTGCACTATTATGTTGTGCATCACTCTATAAAACACACGGCAACACAAAGTATAGCACGCTGTCATGTTGAGCAACACTATGCAACTTATTGTGCAACATTCTGCAACAGCTGCGTGGCATTTGATACCAAATACACAAGACGATAACTGGAAAATCTAAGATTCCCCAAACAAAACATTAAAAAAATATATGAATTAATATGACTATGAAAATTAAAATTCTCCTTCATAAAAGACTAAAAATAACCCACTAACGTCATTTTTCTCATTAAACAGGTCTACAAAATGATGTGCGACGGCGAATCAGGGAACTATGACAACTACACATCCTACCCACATCACGTGATAGTAGACATCACCGACCACACCTCACCGCCCTCTTCTCACAAGATGCACGAGGACATTGACTCCATAACACCCAAGAAGGTCAAACTACTCAACCTCCACACAAATGAGACCACAGAAATCGTCGCCTCAGTCATCGGTGTCTTCATCGGAGCCAAACCAGACTTATTCTTCCTCCAAACAAACTTCGATCTTAACTGCGTAGACTTAAAGTCCTGCAACTGTCAGAAGATCGAGGAAAAGAGGTTCTTTAAGAACCATTGGATGTACTTCAAGAATGTTCTGCAAAGCATTCAGAATTGCAAATCTAGGTACTTCACGGATAAGTGTGGTTGTGAGGATAACTGTAACTGCAATGTTATACCTTATTCCGAAGGGTTAGAGAGGAAAACTCAATGTCAGTGTCAATCTGTAAGCCCTCTGACTAACGGAATAGGGTTTGGTGTAGATGCAACTAAACCAGTAGATAGCAGGAACCCAATAGCTATAGATAAAAGCTCGCATGAGGTTTTAAACGCGCCTAAGGGCGTGTACGCAATAGGACCACTTTCAGCAGACAATTTTGTGAGATTTATCCCCGGTGGAGCACTGGCCTTAGTCGCTCACATACATAGAGATAAGTGACTTGCCATAGACATGTGATTGCAATATTTAATTTTGTTTTACAATAAATTATTTTTTATACCTGTTTACTGTTTCAATACCCTTATTCCTTCATAGATTTATCTTCAAGTGATATAGGAAAATCTCTGCCTAACTTATTGGTGCATCCACTGCAGTTTTTTGTGATCAACATTTCCAAATGTGTTTAACTTTATAAAACTAAGTTAAAATCAAATTGCTCATTAGCCTACGCCCTACTTGGCTAGATTGTAATTTTACTAGGTGTAAGTTTAATAATAATTATTATGCTCTAAAAACGAAAAAAAAAAAAAATGTTGCTCAGCTACAAAAAGTTATTTAATATTATTCAATGTTGTTGTGTTAGTAAATGTAAAGCAATGTTAACTTTAAACTAGTCAACATTCTCTAATAATTATTGGCGGTATGGACGCGGTAACATTCAACAAATAGTAACAAGTAGCCCAAAAGTTAAAGAAAGTTATCTAATGTTACCGTGTTGCAGTGTTACTCAATAAAAACTAACTGCGGTGTAGATTAGATGCACCGTAACTTAATAAATATAATAAAGCTCCAGATTCTGCGTAGTGTCCAATACAGCTCATTATCTCTCTTCTCTTACACAAGTTAGTAGTAGGTAAGGTAGTAACATAAAATTACAGTGATCATTCATTGTATTTAATGATATGAAGGTAGTAACATATTTCGTATATTGATCTATTAATATTTTATACAATTACATAATTACTCTCTAACATCGAATTACATTCAATATTTAATAAATGCTAATGCCAATAAAAATTAAATAGATATGGCACTTTGGGACCTTAAAATTAGTAATATTGGATAATTGCATGAATCTATCTTATAGTCAAATGTATTAAAAAACTAAAAAAGCTTTCTAGAACAATAACAATAAAAACACATGGTTTATTTCTTAAAACTAGACAAGAAAACTATAAAAAAACAAATTAGTAAGTACCTACCTAGGTACCTATTTTGTGCTCATTGAAGCTTACTCCATTACACCATTATAATGTAGGTAGTAAAAAAAATGTAGTAATGAAACTCCACAAGTTAGTACCCAATTCACTACTAAGCCATTATGATTTTACTTTCAAACAACATCTTTTACATACCTACTTTCCAAAAAACATTTTGTTGAATAGTCATTTATCACAAGAGATCTTCAGTTCTTTTAAATAGCACTTCTGCGGGCCTTTGGTTTAATTTGCTATAAATATATTTAGTGAAAACACTATAATAACATATTTAGCTGTCAAAAAATTCAAAACAAATATACCAATATAGCGGAAATTATATTTTATCGATTTGTACCTACAACTGTTAAGTCTAATAAAAATATTTCTATTGTCCTTATCCAATGCACTTCCAATGAATCTTAAATTAATAATAATATGTAGGTAAGGTACCAGTTATGTCAGAACAATACATTTTTATCATTTTGCTGGCAGGTCTTTTTTTGGAACATTATAATCTGACTACCCCCTTAGACATCTTCAAAAAGATCTAAAAATTGCATTAAGATCTGAATGAAATGTCTACCGCTCCCTGGGATACACCAATTTATAAATTTTGCATTTCAAAAATTTATTTTTATTTATGTTTCAATTTATCAAAAATATTAGCTTTTCTCTCCTTCTCTTCATGTTTTGATTAGTTACTTCCAATATAAAATAACTTTGTAAGTAAAAGTTACTACAGTAACTTCTTATTACAAACTTATTCATAATAATGTGATAGATTTGTTAATGCAATCTAGTATTCTTTTATCTGTGATGCAACTCCGCAGTGGAGCAAGCCATACCTAATATAATAAACCTAAGTATGACCACAGATAATATGACTCAATACCCTTAACGGATGATCCATGATAGATAATGGACGATGTTGTTAAGATATATATACAGTAAAGTAATAGCAATTAGTAGTTAGTTGTAAAAATCTTTCGAAAATAGTTATACCTAATATAGATATAATTATAATATAGATATATTTATGTAGTACCTAATATAGATATGCTAACAGCTGGTTTCTGAAAGTAGAAATTAACTAATTCGACATATTCTACACTTGTGATATGACCATTGATTAGTAAATTTAGAGATGATCTGCGTTCAAGAAACAAGCTGTTACCCTTTAACAGCATAGTTATAAAATAAGTTATATAGCTAGGCCATCCACATAGCTTGTAGCCAAAGTCTTCTCTATATAACTAGTAGGTATATATTTTTTTTAATTAAATTAATTTTTAGATGCACCCCAATCATACCATGATACACAAAATACTATCACATTCATAATATTAGTCAATTGTATTCAGTATCTTTACATGTTATAATGCATGTGTATGCATTTAGGCAAATGTCTCAATGACAGCATAAATCAGCACGTGCCAAAAGGCAGGAAGTGCACAGCCTAGTACCAGCAACACAACCACGCTGAACCAGCCCAAATATCATTCATTCCTCTCCGGAACATTCTTTAGCTCCGTAATCATCAAAATCAACTCCTCCTCCAACGGCCGAGGTAGCTCCAGCTCGTAAACATTCTCCACTACAGGAATGACTAAGGCCACACATAATAATACAGTGTGCCGTAACGTACGGACACCAACAGTGATGTTCCAGTTGGTTCTGAACATCATATCAGCCAGATTGACCGGAGCTCGGAATATAGGATTATTATTTATCATGTAACTCTCTTTCGTAGCTTTATCCGTGAACTCCCAAGGATGAGTCAGATATGTATTGACATCATAGGACGTGCCGGGTTCGAGAGTCGCGTACAAGCGCTTTTTTCCATTGAAATCCCGCCATGAAACATCAACTGGGCGAGAAGTCTTATTCGTGAAACGTAAGTACGCGCGAGCAACGGATTCTATAGATCTCACCATGACACGCTCGCCGTTTTCATTCACTTCATAGGCCAAGTCATCGTTTATAGCCATTTTTGAGACGAATTCCTGAAAATAGAGCAAATAATTGTGAGCAAATGTGTGAGGGATAAATGATGATTACTCTTCCAAAATAATGACAAAAACTGAAAAGCGAACTTACCGACAAAATCAGGGACAAATTGGGACAATGTACTAAAATAAATAGATTACAATTGTGCGTCACTCACCCGCTACTCCAAAGTTTCGCAATAGTTTGTAACAATTCAAAAACTCCCGCCCAAAAAATAATTTCCAATGAATCTTTGACAGCTAGAAACACTTCGTTCGAGTTGTCAAGCAAAATGGCTGTTTGTGTCGCTGTTATTGGCAAAGACGTGAGTTCTTATCGCTGTTTAAACCATCTCACACTTCAGCACGACTAACGTTTTACTGTTTCTGCGTTTTACCATTAGTATAATGTGATATTCACGTAATTTAAACCTATTTTTGCAAAATAAACTATTGATCACAACACAATCTAAGTGACGTCACGAATTGTTTACTGATTTGATTTGACTTGACAAATAAGTTATGAACTGAAAGTTGACATTGACATGACAATGACATTCGATAGCTGATAATACCATTTACGAAAAAATACCCATTTTCCAAGTAAATTGCTAATCATAATCGGTCACTTTCAGAATTCGCCCCTTTATATCGGTGGTGTGGGCAACGATACAAGCACTGATAATGAATTGTCTCGGCAGTGGCTTGTCCACACTGCTTTAGATGCGCTGGAAGAGAGACTTGCCTCAACTAATTCCAGTAGTGCTAGTTCAAACTCAAATGCAGCAAGAACCGATTTGCGTGATTTGTATCTGGGATTACTCTACTCCACTGACACACACAAAATGTATGTAAATCGATTAATATAAGTATTGTTCTTTCTGCGGTTTGGTAATAAGCATTTGCTTGCTTTTATCAAGATTACAATCATTATTTAGTTATCCTATTAATACGAAACCGTTACCTACCTTCTAATAATATGGTTAGATGCTTAAGTTCCTACTGTTCACAGATCTGTAAGCTACAATCACTGTAATGGCTGAATTAAAAAAGATGAAACTAAAATATAATCTCTCTTCTTTTGCCGTGATGATAAATCCGTGTTTCAGATATGGATATGTCACTAATACTCGCATAAAGCTTGTTCTCGTGACGAGCTCTACCTCACCCAGTGGTAGCAACATCAGGGACGCTGAAGTGAGGACAGCTCTTCGCAGACTACACGCTCTGTACGCTGATGCCATTTGCAATCCATTTCATCTCCCTGGGGATCAAATAACATCATTGTAAGCTTATGACTTTATTGGTACTTGTAGAAACAGGACAATCTAAAATAATAAAATAATTATCCTACTTTTTTTCAGCAAATTTGACAAGCAAGTGAAGAACATCATGATGAACAATGTTTAATTCTACTTTTTCACGATTTATTAACATGGAGTTATTTTCTTCTTTCAATTCTCAAGAAATCCTTTGAAAGATCGGTTACACCCTATTGTATCTACATAAATATACCTAGGTATGAGGATATTATTATTATTCATTTATAAAAAAAATAAGTGCGTGTAATGAGGTAGGTACCTACCAGTTCAATAAGTTTAGTGAATGTGCATTGTGCCTATTATTATTTACCTAATCTTAGTTATGATTAATTATTAAACGCTCCAATACTGGATAAACTATTGTTTCATTTTGTTTAGACAGTCATATTCTTAAAATTATTAAAATAAATAGGTAGGTAGGTAGGTAACTACTTGGTTTATTTCCTTCAGAGGTTAACTTCGTGACGTAACGTTTATTTAGAGAGAAAATTTCTGAGGAGCGTATAGAGCTGGATTGGCCAGTGGATTAGTACCTCAACTTTCGATCCGAAGGTCATGGGTTCTAATCCGGCCGTGCGTCAATGGGTTTTTCGTTTTGTAAATTTATATGCGGCTTAACATGAGCTATAAACGGTGAAGGAAAACATTATGAGGTAGTAAGGTAGTAAGCTAGATGTAGTGCTTGCAAACAGTAGAGTATTTGAGGTGAACGTTTGCGAGGCAGCTAGTGGTATGGTTGATGTTCCTGACAAATATCATCCACCACTGGAAATATCATGTAGTATCTTACCTACTGGGCAGTCTGTTCCTCTAGAGGCTAGCAACATAGATACCAATACAGATTGGAATTTCAGTAAAGCAGATTTTCCCTTACTATACGAACTTATCATTAATACTAATTGGAATGATGTCCTAGCAGAAAGTGACGTAAATAGTGCAGTAGGCAATTTTTATTCCAAATTATATTCCTGTTTTGATCAAAGTGTTCCCAAAAAAATTAGAAATTCTAAACCTATACGTAGATACCCAACCTGGTACTCAAAAGAAATAATTGCAGATATTAAAATAAAGTGGATCCTACATAAAATCTGGAAAACTAGTAATGACCCTTATGTTTACAGCTTTTTTACAGCAATTAGGATATCGATAAAACGTGAAGTTACTTTAGCACGAAACAAATACACAACAAATATACAGAATAATATCACAACGAACCCGCGTGCCTTCTGGAATTATGTTAAAAGTCTCAGAACTAAAGGTGGGTTTGAGCCGAGCATTACTCATGAAGGGTGTCAACACACCGGAAAGGATGCAGCTGCAGCCTTTGCAAATTATTTTAGCAGTGTATTTTTACAGAATATTCCTAATCTCGATGCTAATCAAACTTCATCCTCTTTTGCCAAAGAATACACATCTGTAACTGTAAACACTTTTAATGAAACTGAAATTGCATACTATATTCAAAAACTTAAACCTAAAAACTCAGTTGGTCCCGATAATATACCTTTCTACATACTCAAAGCCTTTAAGGAACAATTTTCGTCACCTATAACGTACATTTTTAACTTATCACTTGAAACTAGAATATATCCGGAAGTTTGGAAACAATCAAGAGTTGTACCTATTTTCAAAGCGGGAGACAAATCACTTGTGCAGAATTACAGGCCCATTGCTATTCTTTCATCCCTAGCAAAATTATTTGAGACTGGACTGCACTCTAAACTGTACAAACAAGTAGAGCCATACTTGGATGATGCGCAACATGCGTTTAGAAAAGGCCGCTCTGTGAATACCAACCTGCTCACATTAGTGGACTTTATTTCAAACCAATTAGACCTTAATACCCAGGTTGATGTGATATACTTGGACTTTCAAAAAGCATTTGACCAGGTAGATAATGACGTTCTCCTCAACAAATTGAATATATTTGGTTTTTCCCCTAATCTTATTGGATTTTTCGCCGATTATCTACGGGATCGTAGGCAGTTTGTGAGGTTAGGCTGTTTCGATTCACCATCGTATCACACTAGGTCAGGCATTAGCCAAGGATCATCTTTAGGCCCTCTCTTATTCACCCTAATGGTTGACGATCTAGCGAAACTACTAACTAATGCGAAATGCCTGCTGTATGCGGATGATCTCAAACTTTACTGTCCCATTAATACTTCAAATGACAGCTATGCTTTACAAAGAGATTTAGAATCAGTAAGATTATGGAGTATGGAAAACCGACTGAACCTTAATATTTCCAAATGTCAAGTAATGACTTTTTCTAGATCAGCTAGTCCAATTATTATGCCTTACAGTCTAAATGGGGAACTTCTAGAAAGACCACAAACAGTTAAAGATTTAGGAGTAATATTTGACTCAGAACTCACATTTCATAATCACATTAGGAAACTCACAACAGATAGCTTTAAGAAACTAGGTTTTGTTACTAGAAACAGCAGAGATTTTTCAAACATAAATGCAATTAAAATTTTATATAACTCACTCGTCAGGTCTAAGTTAGAGTCCAGCGCTTGCGTGTGGAATCCATACGAAGTAACATACATCTTGATGTTAGAGAAGGTCCAGAAACGGTTTCTGCGGTTTCTTTACAAGAAGTTCTATGGCTACTATCCCTTCATGTACCCTACCAAATATCTTCAGGGTACACTAACTTATAATTCTCTAGAAACACGTAGGTTATGTGATCAAATTATCACCATCGTTAGAGTCCTACGCGGAGACTTCAATTGTCCTGATTTGCTGGCTGAGGTAAGCAGGTTATGTGTACCGGAGCACTGCGCTAGATTCCGCCCTGGGCGAGTGCCGTTGTTTGCTCCGAGACCAGCGCGTACTGTAGCTCGACAGCAATCGCCTGTATGCCGCGCACAACGCCACCTCAACGCTCAATCAGCATCTAACGCACAGTGTGATATTTTTGCCGACAACTGGCCGGCACTCGTGAGAGCTATTCTATGTTATTGTGAAGAGCCTAGCTCTTTATTACCGTGGTAATCTTTACACCTTTTTTGTACCTACTTTAAAATGTTTATGTACATAAAAAGTACCTACCTACCTATACCATTTTTGTTTAAGATAGAGAGATATTTTTTAAGTTTTTTGTTTTGTTTGAGGTATATTTTATTTTATTTTGTTGCTTGTAAATAGTCTTTTCCTCTAAGTTGTATTTTTTGTCTTTTTTAATAGTACCTAACTGATCTCATGTTTTAGAATAACGCCTTAGGTTAAGTGCCTGTAATGTTATTTTAAGTGAAATAAATAAATAATAATAATAATAATAATAATAATAAGGGCGCAGGGCACCTTTGAGGCGAGGTGTCGGGGAGTAGCGACCCCGCGAACCCGACCCATGCTCCTGGGGGAGGTCACCGTTCCTCACCTCCGCTTGCCTTCACTGGCCGGCCGGAGTGAACACTGACGAGGAACAGGTCCCCCACCTCCGTGTTGCCTTCACTGGCCGGACGGAGTGGAGTCGCTAGAGCATTGCTCGGGAGCTGGCGGTGTTACGTAAGTGGTGAGTGGGCACGTGAAGCTGGACCCTCAGGGAGCTCGTGATCGTCGTTTAAAACCCGGTAACATCTTAACCACCCTCTAGCTACTCACGTCATGTTGCCCCCTTGTTGCGACATGTGCAACTATTTTGGGGGGGCCCAGTTGTGAGTTGGCGAGTCTCCGCCCGCCATTTTATACATGTTCGTTAACATTGTGTCGGCGGGTGCCATAGTCCCCATAGTTCCCCGGTAACCAGTCCACTACCATCCCACCCCCATAGCCCAGTAGTAGTTTCCCACATTTTTAATAGTCCTGCACAGACCGAGGACTGCCTTTGGATGCATTTCTTGTGTTATTCAGGGTAGTCACCGGTATGTGTCTCCATCACAAAAACATCAAAACTGTCAAAAGGGCCTCTGTGTGTTGGCTTCGGCCCCATGCATGCCTACCAAAGGTCCGGGACTCCATAGTCCCGTGATGGTAAACCTTGACATACATAATAATAATGAGGAAACTACCTCGTTAGCATTATAATCGCTTCGATGGGCTCCACACCTTGTACATTCTTGATATTTTTTTAATAATTCTTACGAGCTTGCTATGGAGTTTACTACGGCCTAAAATGGTAACATTTATGGCAAAAACCAGTGACGGACGACTGACGCGATTCATCTCAAATTTGTTGTCGTTGCAAAACTGACAGTGACATCAGTGTGTCAAAGTCAATTACACAAAGCCAAAGATTGTTTTCTTTCTCTTTCTTTCATGAACTGAAAGTAAACGCTGTGTTCGGTTCAGCGCTGTGCAATTTTGATCTAAAATTGTTTATCTCGACCGGAATATAGCATCAAAATGGTAAGTAATCCTATCTAGCTGTAAATTCAATAAATTCACGTAACCTTTTGAATCGTATTTCTAAAATTCACACTTAAAAGTTAGGTTAGGTTCACACGTGTAACTTGTGGGTCATTTCTTTGATATTTATAATTTCCCAGTCATGTTTTCCTTCAAAACTTTCATGTAGCTGCTGTGTTTTGCCCATAATATTCCCTAATCCTTTCCCGCCACCATTTTCGAAACAGCAACAGTCCTACTTTCTCGAACAGAATCGTTCCAATTTTAAAATGATCGTTTGTTCAATCACACCAGATTTGTCCAGAACCAATACCTTAAAATATAAAAACCCCTAAAATAGTAGAAAATCTATTATCGTCCATGCCAATACCAAAGCAACAAACGCAACTTTTACATGATCTCCATTCTCATATATCTTGTTGCAATGATTTCAGGCAGCCGCCGTCGTGTCAGGAAAGGACATTGAGAAGCCTCAGGCTGAGATCTCGCCCATCCATCGCATCCGTATCACGCTGACGTCTCGCAATGTGCGCTCGCTCGAGAAGGTCTGCGCTGACCTCATCAACGGAGCTAAGAAGCAGAAGCTCCGTGTTAAGGTATAACTTGTTGACTTTGCAAGATTAATTGGTCTTTTGGTTAAAATTACCTACCATAAACCATGTGTATATGCTTTATATTTATGTGTTGTGAGAGAAATAAATAAACAATTTGATTTGATTTGTATAAAGAATGTAATGAGGTGATAGATGTGTCAGGATTGTGACGATCCTGGGCATATACAGACCTCCACTTGAAAGTTCATCTCTGCCTTCCCTTCATATTTAAAATCATGCTTACTTCATGAGAAGGAAGTGCAGTGATGAAATCTGAAATTCCAAAATAAAGCAACTTAATTTGCCAGATAAAGACATTGCGCAATGTTAAAGTATGGTATTAGAATGTTGCACAACATTTTTAATAGTGACAAAAATGATTGATGATCTCATGCAATTAAACAGTCAGACTAAAAAAGAATATAGCACTGATCTAGTTTTCAAGTGGTCATAATACACCCTAAGTTTCTACCCATTTTACAAATGGTTATATCTTTCTGTAGCACTAACAATAATTGTAGTGTGCATGTAAGTAAATGATGAATAATATGACAGGTTGAAATGATCATTAATAAAATTATATTTGGTAAAACATCTTGTAGACATAGCACCACGATGAAAGCACATTGTATCTTATGACATTGTGTTCACCGAAAAAGTGCTAGAGCAAGACTCTTCAAAGTGCAGTGTGTGCGTCTCAACTCTCATACCACACAGTGCTCATAGGAGAGTAACATTATTACAGAAATAATCGTTTTCGTTGTAGTATCTGTATCTATGAGTATTTAAATTTTAAACTGATATTTTCCTAGTTTTTTATAACAATTATTTTGCCTGTACTTACATGATAGTGTTGTTCCCTACCTTATACTTTGCTTATACCTACAATTTGCTATAAACAACCTCTCAAAATATAATCTCATGCTGTTGGTTCTCCAGAAAATAAATATTATAATTATCAGCCCTTAATGTCCCACTGCTGGGCAAAGGCCTCCCTCCACTCATTCCATTCATCCCTTTCCTGTGCAAGAATAGTCCAGTCGGCACGGAATTTGGCGAGCTCGTCTCCATCGTGTTCGCGGTCTGCCGCGTCGTCGTCGCAACGTATCGGCACACTCTGTGGTCAGTTTGAAAATAAATAAATAATTTCCTATTTCTCATTCCAGGGCCCAGTCCGTATGCCAACTAAGATTCTCCGCATCACCACCCGTAAGACCCCTTGTGGTGAAGGTTCCAAGACCTGGGATCGCTTCCAGATGCGCATCCACAAGAGAGTCATAGACCTGCACTCTCCTTCCGAGATCGTGAAGCAGATCACTTCTATCAACATCGAGCCTGGTGTAGAGGTTGAGGTTACCATTGCTGACGCGTAGGCACAGCTGTCAATAAACATTTAAAGTAATCTTTGCTTTTTATTTTATTTTATTAAAATATGACATGGTAGTGGCTAAAATAAGAGGAAGGGGAAGACCAAGAATTAATTACATAAGTCAGATAAAAGAGAAGGTCGCTGTCATGTCGTATCAAGAAGTAAAAGAGATCGCATTGGAAAGAAGTACATGGAGGAAATTGCATCATTACACCGACAAGAGCTGAGCTCTTAAGTTTTATGATGAGTGGCTAAATGCGTGGCACAAGCCGTGCGAAGCCAAAATAAAGAATGAAAGAAAAAAAAAATATTATTTTTTTTATTCTGAAGAGATTTGAACCCGCACTCACAAGCGATCCTCTTAACTGGAGAGAGATATTTTGTATCCGAATTTGGTAATTTGCCATAAAAAATCTTTGTTACAATGTACAATGTTTTTTGTTGTGTAGCAAGCAAAAAGGTAGCAAGCACAATGTTTCGTTCTTGGTTGGTAGGTAAATATTAATTATGTATGTTCAAAAAAGAACAGCTCTGTATTGTATTCTTCATTATGAAAATGCTACAGTAGGGTACAGATTTTAAATTTTATCACGGAGTTAGTCGCAAGTATGCTCTTTGTTAGTCACCATGCAGCGTCCATGATTGTATTGGTAGCTCATAAATCTGGTAGCTATTAAGCTTTACATATGGGCACAAAACTGTTGCAAGTATTAGATTAACATGAAAAATTACACAGCTTATTCCGCTCTATATACATTTATGACTTTTAATCCTCTGTGATTATAAGCCTGATACAAGCGCCTAACCTACCATAAGTTAAAGCAAAAACATCATCATCATCCACTGCTTGGTTGGTGGGCCTCACTCAACTCAAAGCAATAATTAGCAAAAAAGAGGTTTATTGTTTATTCATAATAGCACACACACACACACACCACACCTATGTAGTTCACGAAGACCTAAAGGATGTAATTCTTGGATTTACTTTTTTTAAAAGCATCATGCTACCTTTCCATTATGAGCAGCCGCCCGCATGTACCGAACCAGCCACCTACTTACTACGCCAGGCATCGGCAATGCGGTGGCAGAATATGACGCTGTGCGCAGCCTGTCTGGGACGTAAAAAGTTTAGAGCAAAATGAACGTACGTGGTAGGTATGGTAAGCTGCCAAGAACTTAATTAAAGCACAATCTATCAAACATGCCATAACATAAACTTTGCGCTTCGCTAAGTTTGATAAATGGCTTTGGGCCTAGCCTAGGTAGTAGGATCAACAATCTTTCTAGCTTTGGGCCATGGCAACGATTTTTACATGGCGTGTGAGTGTGACAGCCTGTCTGACCTGGCCTGCCTGACACACCCTTTCGGATCATATAGGTACCTAATCTCATCACATTATTCATAAGTACCTACCTACTGAGATTAGGGAAACCGTCTATGGTACCTACCTATACATGCTCTTTGGTACCTACAAGCTCGCCCGTTTAGGGTAGGTATTATATTATTTGACCTAGCCCTTCTTTAAAATACTTATCACCAATTTGGACCAAGTTTGTTCGCCTTAGTTAGGTAACCACCTACATAGGTAACGATTATTTATCCCTTCACGGTCCTAAAATTTGCGCAAGGTCGCAAAGAACAGCCATCAGCCATATTTCAATCGATTGTCTATGCCCAACCATCTGTGGTGCCGGTCGGAGACGACACATTTTTATTCCATTAATACCAAGACAATGACGTCAGAGACATTATCAGTGTATTATTTCAGCTAAGGATCATTTCCGTAGCGATGGTAGGCGTAGGTAATCATAACATGAGCTCATAACGCAGGAAGTTTCAAGGCTAAAGTTCCTTCCGTGTTTTGGAGGGTGTAGCTTGTTGCAGCCAGCCATGCTACCTACACTACAGTTCATCACCAACATCATCATTTTACAGCTTGTAGGTAGGTACTTAGTGTAGGTTTTTTACAAGACAGACCTGCCCCCTGTTTGTGTAACTTTAACTTGTCTCGCATTGTATCCAAGTTGTATCAAAGCAAAAATCACAGTAAATCGCGAAAACAACTGTCAAATACCTATAACAGTAATTAAGTAAGTTATTTACTAATTTACTTAATCAGCGTTAAATCAGACAGTTATCATCTCGATTTACTGTGATTTTTGCTTTGATACAACTTGGATACAATGCGAGACAAGTTACACAATCCAGGGGCTGGAAAAAGCATCACATCGACTCGGTTTTCTCACACTGACGTCCTCTCATCTCATCAAGTGCGTGTCGCTGACGCTTTCCTAAGGATCATTTACCTACTTAGATCATCAGATATCAGACGGTCAACTTCAGGCCAAGAATAGAAACAAAAAATTAAAAATGTAGGTTACGGTTGTATTGGTACATGTACCTATGTAGTACTACTTCTATGCCTACCTAGGTACCCTACCTAAGCAGGAATGTTGTCCCATATCATATCTTTAGCTAATATCTAGGTAGGCTACGTGTTCTACTGTTACATTTTTATTGTTTAAGTAAATAATAACAACTCACAATACTTATAACTAGGTAGGTACATTAAGTAACCTAATTAGAATTAGTTAAACACTCAAGAACCCTTAAAAGTAGGTACTTAATAATAACATAAAAATCCAACATCAAAGTAGGTACCCACAGACTACTAGGATGCTAACGCATAAAGTACCTAATGGAAGTCTACTTATTATTACATGTAGGTACCTATCTATTACCATCCCCCGTCGCCATAGCAACTCACGGGTGCAACAGAGACGGATTACTGTTATCTCTGTCTAACAGAGGCAGCCTAGACTCTGGTATTGATCGTAGGCCGTCTAGAAATACTGGGTTGCTGTAGGACAAACTACACCTTGCGGTTAACCAGCGCAGCGGTTAAAAGTTTAAGGTGGAAGTTAATTCTTAAAATGAGGCAGGCGTGGCTTTTTTTGTCCAACTTTATGGTTTCTAAATGATTATTTGATTCATCACGAAATGTTCCTGCGTAGAACATTTCGTTGAATACCTACTTAACTTATTTTTAACTGTAGGTAGGTATTTATTTGAAAAATTTATTGCTTTATATTTTTATATTTATGTGTTGTGAGAGAATTAAATACAAACAATTTGTAACATTGTCTGAAAATTTTACGCTGTAGGTACCCGGCTCCATGATGTTTTCACATGTGCATCATGGGCACTGTAAGTGATGGTTAATATTATAATTTATATACTTACAACACTTAACTGGCTGGAACGGGCTGGAATTATCTACAGCTTTTCGTCGACGGCACGAATCTAATTCTATAAACAACCATAACTTTACGCACTTCTCATTGCGTGCCAAACCAAAACCTATTGACCTAAATGGCGGGTTAGTTCGGTAACCGCGCGTGGTGGCACCGGGACTATATCGACCCGACCGTAGTGCGTCGACCCTCGCTCTTTATGTAACCGACTGATTTTATTGCAAGACAAGTTACGTATCGCCAAATGGTAAAAAATATGGATTTAATATTTAGGTAAGTAGGTACTTACTTACTTAAGTACCTACTTACTTAGGTAAGAATGTAAACTACCTAGGTAGGTACCTATAGGTAGGTAGGTACCTAGAGGTTTGAGAAAATCTTTGCAAAATGTCCAGCTAGGTAAGTAATTCATCTTAGTAGAATTAACGAGTCGCAATAAGTTGTATTATTATTTTGTTTCTACCTACTTACCTACAAGAAAATTACAAAATGTTTAACCAACTTCTTGTAGGTACCTACCTAGGTAAGTACCTAGAGCTAAATACCTACCTACGAATTTATCTCCCAATTCAACGCATCTTTTCCATTCCAAGGCGGATTAGTCAGAGACTCAGAGTCACTTCTTAGTACTTTCTTAATTAAGTAATAGGTACCTACCTACCTACATAATAATTTCGATCTGTTTGCCCCAATTCCTTATCTCCAATCAAACAACCAAAAGATTAATTTCAATTGACTATCAGTTCCAAGGCTGGCTGTAGGCGGGCAGTGGGCGATTTCCTACTAAAACACCTTTTCCATCACCTCTATCACCTTGGCAATAGAAGCTAGAGTACCCTGGCACGTTGACAGATATTAAGGACATAAAAGTCAGTTGTACACCTATCTATCTCAATTAACGTAGGTAAGGTCAACGTGGGGAACACCGTCTAGGCTAGGCTCTAAGTCCGTCTAGTGGCAATAACCAGTGTTGCCAGTGGCAGGTAGTGAAATATAACATGAGACAGGTCAAAAAGTAACATTTTCACTAGAAAAGTTACATTACCTTCAGTTTTGCATGACAAACTTATATAATATTTGGAAAATGTTTTGAAGATAGAAGCAACGTGGTTTTGCCTAAGGTCGGTTTTCACTTTTGATATTGTGTATGGTCGGGTCGGTTAATATTTTGCTAGAATCGATGCGAGCGCAGCGAGCAAAAATTTTTTTAAGAAAAAAGCGATGTGGCTCTTGATATTGTGTATGGTGGGGTCGGTTAATACCTATACTGGTAGAATCAGTGCGAGCGAAGCGAGCAAAATTTTTTTAAGAAAATTTGTTCGCAATGTACTAAAGCTGATAAAACGCGTGCTAATCGAGCTTTGAACCAAGCGAGTGGAGCGAAGAATTATAATAAATACAAGTGACAACATTAAAAAAGTTATTTAACCGACTTCAATTTAGTAAGTAGAGAGCAATTTCCTGCTCTCTTGAGGTACATTTTGTGCATTACTCTGAAGATCCTCATCAGATCCTCAAAATGTTTTGGGACTACATCGACTACTTTTGTATTTCTTTGCTTGCCGCGATCGACTGGACTCATAGCTGCGATTGACTGGTCGATCGGGATCGACCACCCCTGCACTATAAGTATACCTACCTACACTTAACTTAGATGCTTTTTAAAATCACAAAAACTAATTGGTACCTTTACACTTTATGGTTCATTGATTAAATTGACTGCAGGAAATCAGCACGTTAAAATATAAATACAATTGAGAACTTAGCTTCCTATTAATAAATTTTAACTGCGTTCACTTTTACTTTTTCATCAATAAATATGAAAAAACGTCATCATAATAATGAATGGAGACAGGGTAGCTAATTTGAACTGGTAGTTAAAGTTTATTTTGAATGACCTAAAAGTAACACAAAAGTAACATATTGAGTCGTGTAACATGGAGGTAACATGAGAGGGTCAAAAGTAACGTAAAATGTTACAAAAGTTACATTCTGGCAACGCTGGCAATAACTCCTATAAGTAATTGAATAGCTAGAGCCCTATAACTCGGTGGGTAAAACAGCATCATGGAGCTCGTTCGAACTTGGGATCATAGATGGCCTAATATCTATATTTTGTAAGAAACTTGACAGTTATTTTTTTGCGCGAATTTGGCACAAAGTTGGAGATTGACGTCTTGTCGAAAAATAAAAAAAAAGCGGAAAATCTAACGAAATTTACGATTGTCTTTGATAACGTAAGGCATTTGCAGATCCAAGATTTGATTTCTGCTGTTCGATTCAATAATTAGGCATTAATTTAGTAATTATTACCGATTGAAAAAATATTACATTCAAATTTTCAAGTTGGGAAGTCCGTCTACCATGGATAAGGCAAGTCCGTCATATGCCGGTCTTGCCTTTTTATCAGATTTTGTCAACCTTTTCAATAATAGTTCACATTTTTTAAATTATTTTAGACAGTATGATTAGAAGTGTAGTTTTTTTTTATTATAAGTACACCTGTCTACGTAATGATTGAAAAATATGCACTGGAATGTTTGCAGTAGGACTAGCATTAAGTTTACCTGTCCTTTAAACGCTTACAAATTGTGAATGTTTAAGCACAAACCTATTTTATTTTATTTTCGATAATTTTACACGGCAATCAGCTTGGAATTGGCACGGACTTTATAGACAATGATCGTTTTATTACATAGATCTGATTCTTCTTTTATAATTTCGCCATTTTGGGTTAGGTAGTGGATAGGTTATGCCAGGATTTGAATAAAATTCTAACCCCGTTTATGATTATCATGGATTTTAAGGATGATTCGTAGTTATCATTTCCAATTTCTTACTCAAATAAAGATTCGTTTATTTTTTTGTTTTATTTATAAAAAAATACTGAGGGAAGTAATTCGTAAAAATGTTTGCAACCTCTGAAATCACGTTGTCACCAAAAATACGCCGGTCTTGCCCTTAGTTAGATATAACTTTATTTTCCTTGAAAAGTATACCTTACAATCAAATATTTAAAACACAAATTGCAACGGCAGTTTTTTATCTTTGATTTGGTACTGTTTTCATACATATTGGCTCACAAATTACGATTTTATTGCGAGATGAAATGACTAGACGGACTTACCTCAAACTGCTTGGGAAGTCCGTCTACACGCCCAGTTTTAAAAAAAAAGCTATAACTAATGAGTTAATTACAATTAACCTTGTTTTCGGACTATTTTAAGTAGATTAATATATTACCAATATTTTCCGCTAACTCAAGTTACTTAGAAAGCGTTTCTCGATTCAAAAAGTTAAATTGAAATTGAATTCAAGAATACTATGCCGGACTTCCCCACGTTGACCTTACTTGGTTGTATCGTCTGAACTAGAGATAGAGAAGTAAATGGTACCTTAATACTCATCTATTACTCCGAATTGCCACTAATAATAAATTTACGCCTGATTAAGGTCGACTCAGTCAAAAAACCAACCCAGTAGGTAGGTACGGTACGAGTAGGTACGAGTATTAATTAGGTAAGTAGGTACCTACCTACGTTAACTTTGTTTTTATAGTGCAATGATTGATGATGGTCTAGCTAGAACAGCAAAAACAACAACAACCTAAAACAAACAATACAGTTTATTAAAATCCCCATCCATCTCAGACAAAAGTCTCTCTTTTCAATCTAAGTACTTACTTATAAAAAAATAAGCGACTGTCATTTGCAATCGCATTCACACTGGCTGGATGGCGCCAGCCAGTTTTTGTCGCCATTTTTCTTCATCAAGAAGGTAAGTTTCGATTACAAAACGACCTCCTTGGTTGGTGTAATAACAATGCTGCCATCTCATGAAAGTTTTAGCTAGTAGTAGCCAAAAAGACGCTTATTTTGACAACAATTGTTGACAATTTTTTTTAGCTCCCTTACTTTTGACTTTCTTCTTAGGTACCTACTCTACTACTACTAAGTTGGTAGGTACCTATTAAAGTAGGTATATTTTTTTTCCTAACTTTTTTATTTACTTTTACATTTTTAATTAATTTGTATGAGATATATCGTACCGAGGTGATTATTATCCTTATTATTAGTAAAGCGTAATTTTCATATTGCATTTTTTGTGAATAAATCAGCCTTTTTGGTTTTCGATCGAGCTGGCAAGAAGACACGTCGACCTCCTTGGTCCGTGGGCGGATGAGTCAGAATGTAGTCAGCAACAGTGGGTGCCATGCCAAGGCAACTTGAGTAGTCTTACAGTTGGTTGTAGTTTTTGAAAGTAAAATCAACTAAGTAGGAAGGTAACTTTCATTAAAAATAGTGCCAAATTTATTTTAACTATAGGTACCTACGCTGATAGATTAGAGGATAGTAACTACGATTACTTATTTGTATAGGTACTTACCTACTTAGTTATTGTGTTCTTCATAAATTTAGTAGAAACAAAAACAATCGTCTTAGCTCTTTAGTTTAATAAAAAGATTAAAAGTCTTTTAGTAGGTATCAGCTGTTCACTTAGAAACGGAAACTGGGAGAGGTACACAATAACGCGAAACAATTTTAGACAATATCCCCCTTTATACGGACACATAAAACAGAAAACATAATCGCGCACGATTGCGTGCAGGCTTTCCTGTAGGTACCTACGCTCCTGGAACGCGCGATCGATAGTGTCCGTGTAAAGGGGACTAAGTAGGTACCTATTAGTGGCAATTCTGAGTGTCGCAAAAGCTAAACTAAGCTAACTTAAATTGTTGCCGTCCCTTTCATAGCGATGGGAATAATAAGGATGGCAATAGTTTTAGTTAGGTTAGTTTAGCTTTTGCGACACTCCGAATAGCCCCCACTACCTAACTAATTAGACAATGATTTATTTAGGTACCTTCATCTTCGAATAAAATTATACTTAGGTACGAGATATTGCTACCACAGGCGGGTACAAAAATAGCCACCAACTCTCCTTCTACAATACATGAATGGAAAATGCACCGACACCAATAGGCTGCGGTTTGGACCATCTGGTCCCAAACCGGTCCTCGGCACGAAGGCGTATTTGTATGACAAATGACGTTATCCACAATTATAGCTTTAGGCATTTCTATATTTATATTCATTATGTTTATGTCAACTAGAAGATTTATTTCATCTAACTTTTTAGATGATTGATGGTAACAATAGATAGTGGCAATTCGGAGTACCTATCGCAAAAGCTAAACTTAACCACAGATTATAATAATACACTAGTAACTTAACTAATCAAAAATGTTGCCATCCCTTTCATAGCGTTGGGAATAAAAAGGATGGCATTAATTTTAGTTAGTTAGTTTAGCTTTTGCGACACTCCGAATTGCCACTTTTAAAAAAAAGCTAGGCCCACACCACCTGCCCCCTGATTGTGTAACTTGTTTCACATTGTATCCAAGTTGTATCAAAGCAAAAATCACAGTAAATCGCGAAAATAACTGTCAGATTTAACGCTGATTAAGTAAATTTGTAAGTAACTTACTTAATTACTGTCATATTTGACAGTTGTTTTTGCGATTTACTGTGATTTTTGCTTTGATACAACTTGGATACAATGTGAAACAAGTTACACAATCAGGGGGCAGGTTCTTGCCTGATTCTTTCCCTGGTGTAGGGAGTCGCGTTGGAACAGGCATTAGAATCACCTAGCATGTAAAACGAAACTTAAGTGATCCTTGAGGTCCTACAAGAATAAATGTTTTTTCTTTCTTTCTTTCTTTCACTAATGTCAGGAAACTAACTCATCTTTTGCCTACACTTAACAAGAAGTTGGTTTGGTTGTACTAGCTAGATGCTTTGTACCGTGTTAGGAGGCACCGTGAGAGGAGGCAATCTAATTTGCTGCGCTTATTGGACAGTACCAGTGCCTGGGACTTGGAGTAAAACTTGTAGCACCGAAACCATCCTTGTGGTAGTAGAGACATCGAGGTAAATTTTCGGTCAAGACGCCTGTCTTCATGGCATCTATTATGAATGATTTTACCTAGGTAAATAAATACCTACTACTTATGTAAATATAATGTGACCCTATTATTATTCACTAGTACATATAACCTAGAGTAGGTATTTGTCCTTAAAAGATGAGTCAGCGTGAGCAGTGTTATTGTAATTAAATCATTATTTCTAAGTAAAATGCAAAATAACTAGGTATACCTAACTAGGTACCTAGGTTCATTGGAAAATTACTTCATAATATATAAAAATAGGTAGGTACTTACCTAGGTATAGGTATTTTTGTCATTCTCCTATCGATTTAGCAAGGCTTTAGATACGTTTTTTGAACTTTTATCTCTCTTTAGCGAAGGGTGAAAGGCTTTTTGACTCCTTAAGTTCTCTGGAAGAAATCTCTCATTGCGATAAGACCGCCCCTTGTGCCTACTTACTTCATGTTAATTCGGTTGTGTGTCTGTAATTTACTTTGAAGAGTTTGAAGTCCATTTTGTTTACAATAAAGTGTTATTTCCCTATAGGTACTAATGTGTATGTGGCAGTCCTAAGATTTGTCTGGTAGCCCGCATGTCCATATAGGGTAGTGCGGTCTGATCGATAGGTGGGCGGCACCGGCAGACGACGAGGCAGTAGGTAGACGTACAGCTTTACAAATCTTAAGCTTTCTCGCATTTAGTTTGAGGAAAAATCTGCTGTAAAAAATTACTCGGGACATAAGAAGATCCGCCGAGGCCTAAAAAGTAGCTCAAGTGTCAAATCAGCCCCTGGATTGTGTAACTTGTTTCACATTGTATCCAAGTTGTATCAAAGCAAAAATCACAGAAAATCGCGAAAATAACTGTCAGATTTAACGCTGATTAATAGCCAATCTCAATAACCTATCTATCCTTGGTTTTGCTTACTGTCAGTAGCTATTTGACGTTTTTTGTATGGAAGAAATGTCAAATATCTACCCGCAGTAAGCAAAACCAAAGATAGATAGGTTATTGAGACTAGCCGTAAGTAAATTAGTAAGTAACTTACTTCATTACTGTCATATTTGACAGTTGTTTTCGCGATTTACTGTGATTTTTGCTTTGATACAATGTGAAACAAGTTACACAATCAGGGGGAGGTCATTAACTATGTGGATAGTGGATTCCAAGTTTCAGCCAAATCTGATCAGTAGTTTTTGCGTGAAAGAGTAACTATACCTACCTATCTTCTATTTTTTTAAGTTAGCTGTTTGTCTGTCTGGAATTATTGAAAGGTTCTATAGACATTTTGAACGATACAAAAGTCTTTGTTTCTGGCAACCCTTGTCTATTCTAACTGCGCAGGTAACATGATATTTTGATAATAGAACCCCACCCAAGTACCTAAATACCTACTATGGTGTATGAGTCATGATGAGTACCTACAACCCCTGCAGGGAGCGGCGGCGTGACGTCACGATGAGTCAGCGATCGATAGTGGGGTAGGTTTCTTACCGGATTTAGAAGTGCAGCCGTAGGTTTGTGTTGTGATTCGTGACATTTGCTAACCGTGGCGGCGCGTGACTTGAAAGAAAGAAAGAAAGAAAAATCATTTATTCTTGTAGGACCTCAAGGATCACTTAAGTTTCGTTTTACATGCTAGGTGATTCTAATGCCTGTTCCAACGCGACTCCCTACACCAGGGAAAGAATCAGGCAAGAACCTGGTGTTGTGGGCCTAGCTTTTTTTTAAAAGCGATCCCTTAACAATCTAATTAAAATAATCTAAATAGTCAAGCTTCAGTGGGAAGCCAGTCGAACAAAGTGAGGCATGTCAAAGAAAGTAGGTAAAAGTACTTAATTGTAAAGATAACACCTCAACAAAATGTTGTCTGGCATCACACGCTACACTTGGCCTACGCTACACTTAACTACCTAGTTGTTTCGATTCTGGAAAATTTACTAGGTACCTACCTACCTAAGGTACTAGAATCAACCAGGGTCCCAATCCTTACTTTTGTTGGGTTTAAATCTGCCAAGACATCAGGATAGTTCGATAAAGACTCATTGTTAGACAACTGAGACTATCATCATCATCATCATTGGCAGCTCAAATGATAGCCCACTGCTGGGTATAAGCCTCCTCCCTCAAACGCCACTCTAATATATATTTATATATTAAACTATACCTAGTTTTTTTTTTTAAACTTTCGCGATCAGAACACATTATAAAACATATGCAAACGGGTATTTATCGTCGTTGGAAACGTCGGGCGAATATTAAAGGTAAAATTCGTGATAAATACCCGTTTGCATATGTTTTATAATATACCTAGTTTAAAATGTTGATAAAGCACTTCTTCTATTTTGGACTACTGTAAATTTTATCAGTCATTTATTTCGCTAGACGAAAATGCGGGATGATGCGGATGCGGGTTCGATTCCCGTTAGTTCGTACCTACAGTAAATTTTGCACCTTAGTAAGTAAGTAGGTACCTACTGGAATGATGATCGAAATTCGAATCAACGAATTTATGATGTCTCACTGAAGAACCTTATAAGTCAAATATTTTACAAAACTCTTGAAAATATTGCATGTTCCCAGTAGGTACCTACCCATGTAGGCTGTTGCTGTTCAACTGTAAGTTTCAACAGCAAAATGTTTTAATTTAAATCGATATTTGGTGATGCAACCTTCCATAAAGAGAGGTTGTCGTGCCAACTACCTACCATACATGCCGTGACCAAAAGTTCAGATTCAAAAAGACATCTTTCTGATCTGGGTAGGTTGTAGGTAAGTACAGCAGATGGGACAATTAAAAAAAACGTAGATTTGGCCAAAAGATTCTGTTAAGGTCAACGTGGGGAAGTCCGGCATAGTATTCTTGAACTCAATTTCAATTTAACTTTATGAATCGAGAAACGCTTTCTAAGTAACTTGAGTTAGCGGAAAATATTGGTAATATATGAATCTACTCAAAATAGGCCGAAAACAAGGTTAATTGTAATTAACCCATTAGTTATAGCATTTTTTTTAAAACTCGGCGTGTAGACGGACTTCCCAAGCAGTTTGAGGTAAGTCCGTCTAGTCATTTCATCTCGCAATAAAATCGTAATTTGTGAGCCAATATGTATGAAAACAGTATCAAACAAAGATGAAAAACTGCCGTTGCAATTTGTGTTTTAAGTATTTAAAAGTAAGGTATACTTTTCAAGGAAAATAAAATTATATCTAACTAAGGGCAAGACCGGCATATTTTTGGTGACAACGTGATTTCAGTGGTTGCAAACATTTTTACGAATTACTTCCCTCAGTATTTTTTTATAAATAAAACATAAAAAAATAAACGAATCTTTATTTGTGTAAGAAATTGGAAATGATAACTACAAAATCATCCTTAAAATCCATGATAATCATAAAAGGGGTTCGAATTTTATTCAAATCCTGGCATAACCTATCCACTACCTAACTCAAAATGGCGAAATTATAAAAGAAGAATCAGATCTATGTAATAAAACGATCATTGTATATAAAGTCCGTGCCAATTCCAAGCTGCTTGCTGTGTAAAATTATCGAAAATAAAATAAAATAGGTACCTATGTGCTTAAACATTCACAATTTGTAAGCAAGGACAGTTAAACGTAATGCTAGTCCTACTGCAAACATTCCAGTGCATATTCTTCAATAATTACGTAGACAGGTGTATAATAAAAAAATACTACACTTCTAATCATAGGTACTGTCTAAAATAATTTAAAAAATGTGAACTATTGAAAAGGTTGACAAAATCTGATAATAAGGCAAGACCGGCATATGACGGACTTGCCTTATTCATGGTAGACGGACTTCCCAACTTGAAAATTTGAATGTAATATTTTTTCAATCGGTAATAATTACTAAATTAATGCCTAATTATTGAATCGAACAGCAGAAATCAAATCTTGGATCTGCAAATGCCTTACGTTATCAAAGACAATCGTAAATTTCCTTAGATTTTCCGCTTTTTTTTTTATTTTTCGACAAGACGTCAATCTCTAACTTTGTGCCAAATTCGCGCAAAAAAATGACTGTCAAGTTTCTTCCAAAATATAGATATTAGGCCATCTATGATCCCAAGTTCGAACGAGCTCCATGATGCTGTTTTACCCACCGAGTTATAGGGCTCTAGCTATTCAAATATGGGAGTTATTGCCACTAGACGGACTTAGAGCCTAGACGGTGTTCCCCACGTTGACCTTAAATTGTCTCCATTGAAACAGTTCAAGAGTTCAAGAGTTTTCGAGCGTTTTAAACTAAGAAAATGGATGTTCATCAATCTTCCTAGGTTTTAAAGAATCTATCTTTGTGATGCGGGCACCACACATTGGCTTCAACTTGGTTCCAACATTAGCTACGAATAGAATGGCCAATGGCAATGCTCCGTTTGTGTCCAATAACCGACCAAGATCGATCCCCACATGGAGGTTGTCACTGTAGGCAACCTAACTAGGTACCTACATGATTTTATTGCACCTAGGTATATACCTAAGTAATACCTACACCACAAAAAGATAATGTTGTGTCAAGGCCAGTAGGTACCTATACCTACCTAGATACCTACAGTGTCAATCATCCAATTGTTCATAGAATTGGTTGTGTCATACCAATGTGGTCATAACGCCGACTGTCTGGAGACGACTTGCTCTATTTACAATTCTATACTTAGGTATTTGAATAGGTATAACCTTGTTTTGGATTCTTTTATACTTGGAAAAGGAAAACATTGAAAACACAAAATGGTAGGTATAATAATATATAATATAATACTTAGGTTAGTAGAATAGAATAGAATAGAATAGAATAGAATAGAATAGGTATACATTTATTTGGCAACAAAAGCACTACACTAGTAGGTTCGTTCGTTCGTATGAGCAAGTGGCCAACTCTGGTGACGGAGTTTTTAGGCCGCCAGTTTTTTTTTTTTTAGTAGGTAGGTAAGTATAATGATTTAAACAAATCCCATATGCCTGGCAATTTATTATCTCAGCTGTTTTGGAATATAGGTAGCACAGATTATATATTAGGTACTTAGGTAGGTACCTAAGATAAATGACGACCTCCGTTGCGCAGTGGGCCGCGGAGCGCGGGCGCTTGGTCCGCGGAGGTTGCGGGTTCGATGCCGCTACGGGACAAATTAATGTTTGTTTATAAGTATAAACTACAAATATTTGTCTCGTGTGAGTGTTTTCTATGTAGGTACCTAAGTGTAATTTACCTACCATACGCTTGTGTAAATTGGAATGGTGTAGGTAGGTAGGTACCTTAGCTCTTGTTGGTTAATTCTCCCGTCCTTATTCAAAATTTAGAAAGAGATTTGAGAAAAAAGACGCTAGATGTAGGTACTTACCTACCTACCTACAATTCTACAAAACTACAAATATGCAATCATGAGTGTACTACGTAGGTAGGTACCTACGTACAATGCATAAAGCAATGTAGACGTTTTGCTACTAAGGCATTTTACTTGTATGACTAGGTATAACGCGACTGATATTTATCATGGCGTTTTTCTAATTCTGACGTCTTGCTAAGGGTTACCTGTGTAGGGTTTTACTAAAAAAAAAACTGACAAAGGAGGCTTAGCAACCTTTTCAGCTTTACTTTGTATTACAATGGCCAGATTTCTGCACAGCAATACAAAATAATAAAACTGACTAGGTACTTATAAGTCAAACTTCTTCAATCATATTGCATTTCTTCGTTTGCGAATGTTATAGCGTTTAGCGTTTTATTAGCTCATAGAGGTAAAGCGTAGGAGTGCTGTGGGCAGGTGAAACGAATCGTAAATCACGATGAAGTTATTAAAAATAATGGACCAGTTGTAACGGGGCCCGGTCATTGCCTGGAAATTCTAATTTATGTTCAATACAAGACTAGATAAGTACCTACCTAAGTACCTATTAGAAAATATCATTTAAGGTCAACGTGGGGAACACCGTCTAGGCTCTAAGTCCGTCTAGTGGCAATAACTCCCATATTTGAATAGCTAGAGCCCTATAACTCGGTGGGTAAAACAGCATCATGGAGCTCGTTCGAACTTGGGATCATAGATGGCCTAATATCTATATTTTGGAAGAAACTTGACAGTCATTTTTTTGCGCGAATTTGGCACAAAGTTGGAGATTGACGTCTTGTCGAAAAATAAAAAAAAAAGCGGAAAATCTAAGGAAATTTACGATTGTCTTTGATAACGTAAGGCATTTGCAGATCCAAGATTTGATTTCTGCTGTTCGATTCAATAATTAGGCATTAATTTAGTTATTATTACCGATTGAAAAAATATTACATTCAAATTTTCAAGTTGGGAAGTCCGTCTACCATGGATAAGGCAAGTCCGTCATATGCCGGTCTTGCCTTTTTATCAGATTTTGTCAACCTTTTCAATAGTTCACATTTTTTTAATTATTTTAGACAGTATGATTAGAAGTGTAGTATTTTTTTATTATACACCTATCTACGTAATTATTGAAAAATATGCACTGTAATGTTTGCAGTAGGACTAGCATTAAGTTTAACTGTCCTTGCTTACAAATTGTAAATGTTTAAGCACTTACCTATTTTATTTTATTTTCGATAATTTTACACAGCAAGCAGCTTGGAATTGGCACGGAGTTTATAGACAACGATCGTTTTATTACATCGATCTGATTCTTCTTTTATAATTTCGCCATTTCGAGTTAGGTAGTGGATAGGTTATGCCAGGATTTGAATAAAATTCGAACCCCTTTTATGATTATCATGGATTTTATGGATGATTTTGTAGTTATCATTTCCAATTTCTTACACAATTAAAGATTTTTTTATGTTTTATTTATAAAAAAATACTGAGGGAAGTAATTCGTAAAAATGTTTGCAACCACTGAAATCACGTTGTCACCAAAAATATGCCGGTCTTGCCCTTAGTTAGATATAATTTTATTTTTCTTGAAAAGTATACCTTACTATTAAATACTTAAAACACAAATTGCAACGGCAGTTTTTCATCTTTGTTTGATACTGTTTTCATACATATTGGCTCACAAATTACGATTTTATTGCGAGATGAAATGACTAGACGGACTTACCTCAAACTGCTTGGGAAGTCCGTCTACACGCCGAGTTTAAAAAAAAATGCTATAACTAATGGGTTAATTACAATTAACCTTGTTTTCGGACTATTTTAAGTAGATTAATATATTACCAATATTTTCCGCTAACTCAAGTTACTTAGAAAGCGTTTCTCGATTCATAAAGTTAAATTGAAATTTAATTCAAGAATACTATGCCGGACTTCCCCACGTTGACCTTACTTATCATTTTCATACTTATTATGCAGTCAGGGGCGCATTTCATGATTAGTAGGTACCTTACCTACCTCCGTATATTATTATTACCTACAAAGTAAGTTGTGGTTACCTACCTAGTAGGTAGGAGAGTGCAATACGGTAATAGGTAAGTACCTACGTTATCAACAAGTTAGTTGAGAAATATGAAATAAGTACCTACCTAGGTACTTAGTTTTATACTTACCGTGGATTGGGGTCACTTTGATTAAGTTTTGGGATAAAAACAATTGTAAAACTTTAACGGGTGGCAACAAAAATCTAAAAAAATCATATTCTGATGGGAATATATAATGAAATAGATATACGAAGTATAAAAAATATTAATAAAGTAGATTTTGAGAAAAAAAATAAAAACGATGCTATCAACTTTATACTGGTTTTGGGGTCATTTTGATACCCTACGTTTTTAGTTTAGAATGAGAAAGAGACCCCATTAAACATGCCAAAAATGAAAAAAAAACAAAACTCCTGCTTACAACTTTTGAGCTATGAGTAATTTTCAGAATGCGGGGCGAATATGATTGAAGGGGTTACATTGATTAAGCCTCGGCTTTCAAGTTTTTTCAATGAAAAAATAATACCAATATTTATTTTTAAAGTTTCCTTTCTTCTACTTCTCTCGTAAAAGGAGTTTGCCCACCAGCAGACTTTCTATGCACCTAAACCTATACAGCGGTTGTATAAAGTTCTAAACGGTATTTTATTAGGCCCTGGAAGCCGCGCTGATTGACAATTCGCCATCGGTGATCTTTTCGAGGGCCTCTTCCAGTGTGCTTTCTGAGTAGTTTTTAGTTTTATGGTCCCCGGAAGTTTTTTACAGTTTCGCACCATTCTACAAAAACAAATCGGGGTTAAATTGATAGTCTATACAAACCCTTAATAAACATTTTGTAGTCACAGAAGGGGTCACTTTGATAGTAATCAATTTATCCCCATACCTCCCATCAAAGTAACCCCATGTGATAAAACTCTCTAAATAAACAAAGATGGCCGACGCAATGAAAAAAGTAATATAGCTTCAAAATTACAGTGAAACTACAAATAAATTTAGTAAGTTTCATGAGTCTATGTTTTATAGTTTAGCTTGCACGTATAAAGTTATTCAGGTATGGATTTCTTACCTTTTTTCCACATTGAATTTATTTATTTTTTTCTCAAAAACTGACTGCTCTCGTGCGTTGTGATACAGACCGACAAGATGTCAGTAAAGTTATTGCTGCCACAAGAAAAAAAAAATTTGATTGACGTTCCACGTACGTGAGTTATAGGACAAAATGCAATAATTTTGGTTAATCATCAACTTCGACCCGTAGTTCAAAAGTCACCCCAATCCACCAGTACCAACTAAGGTACCTACTTACAGGCAACTTCCCTAAGAAATTCCAACTAACATAATATAAATCGTAGGTACCTACGTACCCTACCTACCTACACTACGTAGGTAGGTACGTAACCGACACAAGCTGCATGCATGACATGTCCCGTTATAACTAACCCGAATTATTATTACCTAAGTACACCTTCGTGTCTTTGGGGAGTAAAATAGGGTGTCGTAACCCCGCCAAAATGAAATTAATTAAATAAAGTTCCCAAAATACACGCATGATCACACAACTGATGGGACATTCAAAACAGAACCAGAATTAACTTTATAAGACAATAGAATACCTAACCAAGGATAAGTATTTATTTGTTTATTCATTTATGTTTTTAACATTAAAGTACCTACCAAAGAAAGTAAGTAAGTAAGTAAGTAAGTACTTACCTAAATATATCTACCAAATATATTTTTGAAAGATGTTATTTAAATCAAGTGCATGAATGAAAAAAGCCCAACAAAAGTAAGCAAGACAACTTCCATTTATAGAAAAGATGGATACCATCACTCCATTTTTAAACGATAAGCTCCGACAGGCACCGGCTCCGGTATGAAGTGAGCGGCGCACCAAAATGGACCAATCAGAGCGCGAGTTCCGGACGCGGCGTGGAGGCGAAGCCAGCCTCAAAAATCCCCACCGACACAGAGCGTCGTTCAATCTACGAGTAGTGTACAAGAGAGGTGTAGTGTGTTCAATAATTTATTAAAATAAATAATTAAAAATGAGGGAAATCGTGCATCTCCAGGCCGGCCAGTGCGGTAACCAGATTGGAGCTAAAGTAAGTTTAATTTAATCGTTATTAACTGTACTTATTTCCATATAGCTTTGACTAACGGTAACAGTACGTAACGGTTTCCCTTTATCTGTATGGAATGGACGCCGACTTTACAAATTCCGATGTGCTTTTAATTGTTCTACATTAGTCGAATATAACCTACTTTTTTAGGTAAAGTAAGCGTATGTTTGCAACTGGCGTTGTTTTATTGTTGCATAGCCTCATTCTATAAAGAAAAAAACTGTTCAAAAATGGAATTGGACACGCGTCATTGGAAACAGGGTTGTCACGCTGCGCATGTCCGTTTACCACCACCTGCTCGTTTTGTTTCGTTTTAGAGTTTGAATTTATAACACAGTCTTATTTTATGGAACAGAAAACGGCTTATCATTATAAAACATAGAGATAGTTTACATAGCATTCTCGTAAATTGATAAGTCACGTAGCAACATGACTCTAAAGTTTGGATACCGCTAATTGACTAACGCCATTTTCAGAGAATTTTATCGTAAAATATTATTGGACGAGTATCGTGGACATTAACTCAATCACCTTCAAATTTAATAATTTAAAATACCATGTGGCTTTTTTTTCATTGGCAAACAACAGGTTTTCAATAAAAGTGTTTTTGTCGCCGAACCAGTTTTTATGTAGGTAACCTAACCTAGTTGATTGGTTTGACTTAATTGTTCATCTGTCTGATTCAATATTATTATTACTTTTAGGATTAGCTGGGTTATTTTTCTCAATCAATAAGTTAGCCCGGTCAATAAAACTGATAGAAGGCAAAAAACTTTGACATTGTGAGTCACAGTGTACTCGCTTTTTTAATAATATTTTGTCACCATTAAGTTGCAAATGACATCCACAACGGACGATGGAGAATTATCTACTGTTTCCAATCCACACAGATGTAGAGATAATCGCAAGCATTTATCAGTATGGAAATGTTCAATTATGCACTTTCTTATCAAATCCATCGGTGAAAATTCCTACTGGTGCATGAATACATGCAATTTGCCTCCTTTCGCTCCACTACCTTAATTGATACCAAATGATCTATTCTTTTATCATATTTTATTAACACTTTCTATAGTCGGAGTAACTCTTATTATAAAAATACCTAGTTCTGTTTTACGATTCTAATATTTTCTACTTGAGTATTGATTGACTTCGTGGTTTAATTAACAGATGATCTTAATCAACGAAGCATTTAGCTGATCAAGATACTTCAATCAATTTATATTAAAATCCTTGATTAAACAATATAAAACCAATTGTTCCGTATTAAAGTCAATTGATTTTATAACTGTTTACAAAAATAAATGAAATTCGCCAATCATCTCTCAATTGCCTTCCATCTTTAGTTAGTCATTGATTAGTCAGAACATGATTCAAATCGGAATTCAAAAGAAAAACATTTGCGCATTCATCCAAGCCTTGTAAGACCAAACTGTGTCAACGTTTTTTATTTATTTATACGCGAGTTATTTTGTAGCTGTATGAGAGCGTGTTCATAAATTTCCAGCTGAGAGTCTGTACAGCAGTTAGTCACCGTTATGCACAATTTGAGCGTCTGATTGCTCCCGAAACAATGGCTGAAAAATGTGCAATCAACTAAGTTTTCTACTCTGATGATCATGGCATAGATTGTTGCTTTGTATTTGTTTGAATTGGATTTGAAATTGATATGTACGAATAAAAAATACGAAACTGTGTTTTCGTTGACGACTTCTGTCACGCAGTAGGTGAGACGCAGAGGTTGCGGGTTCGATCCCCACTGTGGGACAAATGTTTGTATCATCTGCAAATAATCAGTTATTTACTTACTTACCTAACATAAGCATTATATTGCTTAGCTTGGGGCTAGATGATAATAATATGGTACTGTGTGGAATTATCAAGGACATTTAGGTATTTTTTATAGTTATTTAAAACGTACACTGAAATATTACTATTCAACAGGAAAATTAGTTTAAAATGCTGTTTTCCTATTTGAGTACCTACCTATACCTATACAAAACCCACCAAAGATTTTATCTTATCACATTGTTCGACAATAGAAACTAATAGATTAGCGAGTTCAACGAACCATCGCCGTCGGTCGAACAACCATTTTATAAATAGCACCATCGCATCGCTTCGCTTCTCCATAATGCTGAGTGCACTGTATTTTAGTTTCGTGAACCGTACGGTACATGCTCAGAGAAAATGAGTTGTGTTATGGGCATGAAACGGCTATTGTACGAAACGTCATGGTTTCCCTTGCAAGTAGCTCATTGTGCCTTTCGTTCACACGCGTACTTTCATTTGCGTCTACTCTTATCTAGTTACTAAGAAAGCCGCCTTTCGCGAGTCTGTCGAACCGATCGCCTTTCACTTTTTGTTGTTATTAAAAACCATTACGATGTCATCTTTGGAAAGTCTATTTTGACGTGCTCAAATAAGCAATACGTTTACTCGATCTGTTCTTGTACAAAACGAGTATTATAATAAGCTTCTTCGAAGTGCAAAACCCTGATCCAAAAGCCTACGACTATATTAGTCATATTACCATATTTGAGCATGTTGAGCGTAGTGTGATTGCCGTACCCACACAAACACACCTACAGGATGACATCATGCCGATGGCTGAGCCGAGTGACTGAATTTTAATGCTCTTCAAACAGTCGCTAGGTGTTCGGCTAAGGCTTTTTGTTATTGTCAAGGATTTTGCCGCCGCCAAAATTGGTTTATAGTCATTTCTGTTGTTGTTCACATAACAAATCAACAGGGCGTCATCGCCGATTGAAGTAACATTGCTCATCATAAATTATCTCATTCTGAGTGGAGTGAATTTGAATCGTGGAATTGAATACCGATAAACGAGGACTTGCTTAAGACATTCTCCACTTATAAGGAGAGATCTACCAAATAGGGGTCAGGACGTGGGCGTCGCCCGTCGCCAAGGCAAACATATTGTGCTCGCTTGCCATTCATAACTCATGCCATTGTCTTGCGTAATGCTTTCCGATGCTGCAGTACTCATTACAGATGTTAATGTATCCTGTACTAGCTTCGCAATGGTTCACTGAGCTTGCAAGCTGCCCTTTGTGTAGACCTATAAGACGCAGTGTGTATGGATCGAATAGGCGGACAGAGCTCTCCCCTAATGTTTTATAGCTGTACGAAGGCGCAGAACCGGTTCGAAAGTAGCGATACCGAGCACTTACTGCGGATACTTGAGGAATGCACTGAGCTTTCGTGAGAGAATTTCAATCGTGCTCATTTCTAGATTCTTATTTTCACTGAATCTGTATTTGAGCTAATAGACATTTTCTTTTGTCTACAGTTCTGGGAAATCATCTCCGATGAGCACGGCATCGACCCCGTTGGCGCCTACCATGGAGACTCAGACCTCCAACTGGAGCGCATCAACGTTTACTACAATGAGGCCTCCGGTGGCAAGTACGTGCCCCGCGCCATTCTGGTGGACCTGGAGCCCGGTACCATGGACTCCGTACGCTCCGGCCCCTTCGGACAGATCTTCCGGCCAGACAACTTTGTCTTCGGACAGTCTGGAGCCGGTAACAACTGGGCCAAGGGACACTACACCGAGGGCGCTGAGCTCGTCGACTCTGTCCTAGACGTAGTCCGCAAGGAGGCCGAATCATGCGATTGTCTTCAGGGATTCCAACTCACACATTCACTAGGTGGTGGTACCGGATCCGGTATGGGAACACTCCTCATCTCCAAGATCCGTGAAGAGTACCCTGACAGAATTATGAACACATACTCCGTAGTCCCCTCGCCCAAAGTATCAGACACAGTCGTTGAACCCTACAACGCTACCCTCTCGGTTCACCAGCTCGTAGAAAACACTGACGAAACCTATTGTATCGACAACGAGGCTCTATACGACATCTGTTTCCGCACACTGAAACTGTCCACTCCCACATACGGCGACCTCAACCATTTGGTCTCACTCACAATGTCCGGTGTCACAACTTGCCTCAGGTTCCCTGGTCAGTTGAACGCCGATCTCAGGAAATTGGCAGTGAACATGGTACCATTCCCACGTCTCCACTTCTTCATGCCCGGATTCGCTCCCCTTACCTCCAGAGGAAGCAGACAATACCGAGCCCTCACCGTGCCCGAGCTCACGCAGCAAATGTTCGACGCCAAGAACATGATGGCGGCCTGCGACCCGCGCCACGGCCGCTACCTCACCGTGGCCGCCATCTTCCGCGGACGCATGTCCATGAAGGAGGTGGACGAGCAGATGCTCAACATCCAGAACAAGAACTCCTCCTACTTTGTGGAATGGATCCCGAACAACGTGAAGACCGCCGTGTGCGACATCCCCCCGCGTGGTCTCAAGATGGCCGCCACCTTCATCGGCAACTCCACCGCCATCCAGGAGCTGTTCAAGCGTATCTCCGAGCAGTTCACGGCTATGTTCAGGCGCAAGGCTTTCTTGCATTGGTACACCGGAGAGGGCATGGACGAGATGGAGTTCACGGAGGCCGAGAGCAACATGAACGACCTGGTGTCCGAGTACCAGCAGTACCAGGAGGCCACGGCCGACGAGGACGCAGAGTTCGACGAGGAGCAGGAGCAGGAGCTGGAGGACCACCACTAGGCGGCGGATGACGCCATTCGCTCGTGATTGTAGTACATGCCATTAAATCTCGCGTTACTTTTTATTTGAGTAACTTTAATGATTCCTACAGTTTGAACAGACATGCTTTCTAACTTTTAACAGAATGCACGACTAAAATCCTGATTATGATGTATTGCGAATCAGAAGATATTTGTATTGAATACATTCCTTTTGACTCCAAAAAGCCTCGTAAGAGCAAGATCTGATACTTTGTAAAGGCTGATCTACCATAGACATTCTTTATGTATTTATTAAAGTTTGGACGCCTCGACCAATGGACCAAACGTGAAATATTGTGTCGACTTCGTAAAAGAAGTTTTATTACATGTAAAATTGTGTTGAGCAATAATTAATTGTTTATAATAAAGTTTTTTATTTATTTATGTGTTTTTTCCTTACCTTGAATGGCATTCTCAATGACATCTAAATCAACATGATAATTAGGTATCATGTTTTAGTCTAGGAAATGTAGATAAGTTAGTCAGTGGTTAGAAAACTGCTATGAATATAACCATCATAACTCAATTCAGAATAATACTGACTACTTCAAGTTAAATAAAATCACTGAGCTTGTAAAATTTTAACTCATGAATGATAACTATGTCAGGGCCACTAGAGGAAGAAATAAAGGTGAACCACACAATTACGAATGCCATGCATGCCTTATTTGTAGGTATATATAATATTACCAGATAAAATTACCTACTTAAGATAAGCTGCTACCTACCTATCTTTAGCAACTTGGTTTAAGTCCAAATAAACAACATGATAACGATAACATAAGCGCTTACTCATGACATCACTCTCCTTGTCTCTATTTATAGAAATGCACTTACTCAGTGCCATTATACATAGGCCTTGCTCTGTTCCCGTTATTACCTACAAGTGTCATTCAAGAGGAAAAAACAAGGGTCAATTTACATTGGTCATAATCATAACCATGATGTCAGAACTAAAACCATCACTTATGTCACGATTCACAGGTTAAAATATTTAGAACGCGACTGACGCTACTACTATGTAAGGATTATTGGAAACTGCCATGTTGCTGATGAATGCGTGATATTCTGCAGTTCACGTTGATAATTAGGTACTTACTTAATTATGTTCTTGTTAATTACATTGTATTTGTGTGTACTTACAATGTTTTTAATAAATTATTATTATTATGTTTGTCAAGTTTTACCATCACGGGACTATGGAGTCCCGGACCTTTGGTAGGCATGCATGGGGCCAAAGCCAACACACAGAGGCCCTTTTGACAGTTTTGATGTTTTTGTGATGGAGACACATACCGGTGACTACCCTGAATAACACAAGAAATGCATCCAAAAGCAGTCCTCGGTCTGTGCAGGACTATTAAAAATGTGGGAAACTACTACTGGGCTATGGGGGTGGGATGGTAGTGGACTGGTTACCGGGGAACTATGGGGACTATGGCACCCGCCGACACAATGTTAACAAACATGTATAAAATGGCGGGCGGAGACTCGCCAACTCACAACTGGGCCCCCCAAAATAGTTGCACATGTCGCAACAAGGGGGCAACATGACGTGAGTAGCTAGAGGGTGGTTGAGATGTTACCGGGTTTTAAACGACGATCACGAGCTCCCTGAGGGTCCAGCTTCACGTGCCCACTCACCACTTACGTAACACCGCCAGCCCCCGAGCAATGCTCTAGCAACTCCACTCCGTCCGGCCGGTGAAGGCAACACGGAGGTGGGGGACCTGTTCCTCGTCAGTGTTCACTCCGGCCGGCCAGTAAAGGCAAGCGGAGGTGAGGAACGGTGACCTCCCCCAGGAGCACGGGTCGGGTTCGCGGGGTCGCTACTCCCCGACACCTCGCCTCAAAGGTGCCCTGCGCCCTTATTATTATTATTATTATTCACCACAATTATGTGAACTTAATGACTTAGGTAGGTAGGTACCTACTTCATTATAAGTAAATGAAAAATCTAACTAGGTAAAATTATGAACTTTTAACACTAGGTAGGTATAATACAAAATAAAATTATATAAATTAATTATATTAGAAAATCAATAGTTTTACTATTGATTTTCTATACCTACTTATTCGGTAAAATTATCGACCAACGTCACTCAAATTGTAATAAAGGGCTGTCGTATTTTGGACTATTTATTTATTGGACAACCCTAGAGCATTGTCATAGTTTTGAATTTTGATAGTTCGATTTTCAATAAGTAGAGTTGTTCTTATTTTAATTTACCTTCTATAACTGCAACTACCTACATCCTATTATGCCTCTGCTGTTCTAAAATCGCTAGTAGGTAGGTATAGTACTAACTACGAGTAGAGTAACGTAGCCCGTAGGCAAGAGTTGGTTGGTACATAATAGCAACGTAAAGTACCTACAAATAAAAGAGTAGGTAGGTAGTACATACGTACCTACCTAAATAAATAATACTTACCTGAATAATAGTGGCAATTCGGAGTGTCGCAAACTAAACTAAACTAACTAAAATTAATGCCATCCTTTTTATTCTCATCTCATCGCTATGCTTGGACATTCACCACACGTCATCTAGCTAGTCCTACTAAGCAACCTAAAAATATAAATACTTAGGTAGGTAGGTACTTACTTACTTAGATTTTTTTGTAGATAGGTACTTACCTATAGGTACTTACCTAAAGGTATAGGTGTAAACCCGGAGCGTTCACACACTGCGCCACAAAGGTCGTCAGTATAATACTTAGGTACCTACACCTACTTACATATCCGTAAATTTCTCCGCAATGCTGGCGTCTGGCGACTTTAGCGCATTGACTGGGTACATGAGACCTACTTACATAAGTGACTTTACCGCAATGAGAAATTTAATGCAAAATAGTTAATTTCCGTAGAATAAGAACAGCAAATAAAATAAGTAAAATTTACATTAATTAAACTACAGTTTTACGAACTCCATGTTAGTTAGAAATCAAAATTAAAGAAACATTATAATTTATTTATTATTTTACAGTGTTAAACCACACTTAGGTATTGGAAATTTCATTATAAATGAAATGAGCAGGTGATATTCTAATATCCCTGTAGATGGCGCTCATCGGTGCTTTAACCGATACAAAATCATCTTACTAATAGTTTCAGGCCTCGGCTTAGAGGGTCCGTAGCCTAGTGGTCAGGCAGCTCGGCTTAAGAGCGATCGCTTGTATCTACGCAGGTTCGAATCCTGCCGGAGCCTTTAACTTTTAGTAAGATTTTTCATTTATAATGAAATTTTTAAAGAAACATTATCAAATAACAATTTCAGTTAATTAAAAAAAACTCCAGAATGGTATTAGGTGTAGGTACTTAACCTATAAAAGTAGGCCTAGGCATGGTGCGATTCAAGTAATCGCAGAGTTGTCGTTATACGAGTCGCATAACGACAACTTAAATTAAATGCGACAAATGTATGAAAAGTAAAAGTCGGCTAAGCTCGCTAGTAGGCATTTCGCTGCTAAAATTCATCCCTTCACTTCATTACCTAGAAAAGAGATCTACAAACGGCTCAGCAAATTTTGCTTTTAAAAATACCTACTTAGGTATACTTACCTACTCTAAAAAGACGACTGACAGCAAAAAATTTGATCGTCCACACAGGACAAAGTAGGTAGGACCATCAGGTAGGTAGGTAGTACTTACCATAATATTACGTCTTAGGTAGGGCCACAGATAAAAGAATGGTAGGGCCTACCTGCGTTGCTCTGAATTTGTATTAGTGTGTCTGTCTGAAGTTCAGACAGACAGACACAATGATATAGGTACCTATCTACATACCTACTTACACAAATAGGTACACAGATACATCGTTTCCATGCAATCTCCCTCAAATTGTAATCCTATCTGTAATTTCGTAAATGACTCACGACTTTCTCGTACATACCTACTCCGAATAAGGATTAAGGAGCCATCTTGGTATTCTTCAAGCGCCGCGTTTGGGCATGTGTGTCAACAAGGGATCGATGCAACTGGTTGCGCATGCGCATAACAGAACAGCTGTCGACTCCGTTTATGTTTTCCTTATGGTTTTTATTTTAACTTTTTGACGATAAACAACGAAGCTTCAGGCACCGGTAATAGAGAGACAGATTAACAGCCAGTCTCAATAACCTATCTATCTTTGGTTTGTTAAATGTCAGTAGGTAAGTACTTACCTACCTAACTATTTGAAATTTTTTGAAAGTATGGAAGAAATGTTAAATATCTACCGGCAGTAAAGCAAAACGAAAGATAGGTTATTGAGACTAGGCGTAAGTGAGCTATCGTAGGTATGAGTTAAGTAGGTAGGTACTTAGGTAGGTACTTATTTTCCATCAGGTCGTGCCATATCAATAGGTAGGTACCTACATAGTGATGATCGCGGCAGACAAAATGCTTTTAGAAGATCCTTTAACGATATCTAAGTGGGTAGACAGGGTTATGTTAGGTAGGTATGTCCACAGATAAAAGAATAGGTAAGTAGGTACCTACTGTGTGTCCCAACTCCCAACCCAAGCACACACACTTTGGTATGCCTACATTTTGCAAAAGTTGACATTTTCCTGTGATAGGTAGGTAGGTACCCACCTACTTACTTACCTAGATTGAAAGCCCATCGTAAGCTAGTGGTTAGTGCGCCTAAAATATTTTCTACTCAAGTATTAGAAACGTTACGTTTATTTATATGACCAAAGCTAGAAACCTGGATGTCACCAAAACTTAACTAACCCAATTTGACAGCACTAAAATTGATGCCATCCTTTTCATTTCGATCGTTATGAAAGGGACGGCAACATTTTTAGTGCTATCAAATTGGTTTGGTTAAGTTTTGGCGACATCCATAATTGCCACTATTGTGTATATAGGTAGGTACTTACCTATCTACAATATTTTCAGTGGTTTGGTTCGACCCCGTCTCACCCAGGTTACCGTCATATTTCACAAATTAATTGGTCTACCTAGGTTAGTACCTTCATGGCGCAGCATGACGCAATACAATAAACACACCCAGAAAAATTACACGTTACACGCTTCACAGAGCAAATAACATCCATAAGTTTGGACTTTGGTCATCAATAGTGGCAATTCTGGATTTCGCCTAAACCATGGATGTATAATCCATCTTCCTAGGCCTAAACTTAACTAAACTAATTTGACACTCACTAAAATTGATGCCAACCTTTTTATTTTGATCGTTATGAGAAAGGGACGGCAACATTTTTAGTCTAGGAACAAGGATAAATACATCCATGTGTTTTTAGTGCTGTAAAAAAAGAATTGTATAAGTAGCACTGTAAATGGCGACATCACCATAATCCTTTCATTCCACTAGGTAGGTACTTAGTAGACAGACAGAAATAAATAATAAATATCCTTGGACATTTTACACAGCATCATCTAGTCCCAAGCTAAGCAACTCAATGCGATTCGAACCCGCAACTTCTGCGTCTCAGGCGGGCCTTCGCCCACTGCGCCACGCACGATCGTCAGTCGGTCTCGGTCGATTATGTTACTTACGATAGGTACTGAAAATATGAACGAATTTGGCTATTCTTTCATGTTCTAAAATTCTAAATAATGTATCAGAACGTGCCTTCTGTCTGACTAAGTACTCTAAAACCTCAGAATTTTCTCTATTCTGAGTCTAAAACATCTTCAAATGATACATAAAAATACCATCTGAATGTCTAGTGTCCACTACCATATTACCAAACCAAGGATTGGTCTACCTACGAATTTATATAAAAGAAATTTGTAAAAGTTTCTAAAATCAAATCTGATTGATTATTTACTTAACTTAATGTTCTTTATTATTTTGATAATATTGTAGGACAGTCCTAAATAATGTTCATTTCCAATAATATTTTTAATATTTTGTTTTTGCCGGCCGGCCACCGGTGGTTCAGGTAAATAAAATAAATGCCATCCGGTTTGCCGGCGCTAATCTCTAGTTATATTACTACCAATATCATACCAACATACCGGCGACAACACCTGTGAGAATATTGAAAAATAATAACAAAACGCAATACCTAAATACGGATAAGATTATTTTAGAATATTTTATCTGATTAAATATTACCAAATACATGTTTCTATTGGTGATATTTCTTAGAACAAAAATATTCAATACTATGATAAGTTACGAAACGATAGTTCCTATTTTCGCCATGTTGGCAGCGTTGTCGACAAAACATGGCTGTGCCTCAACCAATAGGAGCAGAGCTTAAATATTAGAGCTGGGATGGTATCGACAGTTTTTTTCGATAGAAACCAACATGGACCTACCAAAAGCTCGCGTAAATTCAGCATAAGGAGTAGTAAGCGATATTCAAATTTTGAATAATCCTAAATAACTTAAAAACATCACAAAGAAAAGTTTAAAAATCAGTTTTTGGCAAACCTATATCAGTACTTTTGTAGTTCGAAATGTTAGTTTTTTTTAAGCTTTCGCACTTTTTTATGAACTTTATTTTATTCATTTATTCAGGACATCTTAATATCAAAATAAGTAGGATATACAAACGAAACAATCAATAAACAAAGGATAGTTAATAATCACCTTTGGTACCTATAATTTTTGGTTATAATCTCAATTTTCTTTGATGTTCAAAATATTCAATTGGCATAATTAGCCTGGTCTTGGTAATTTATTGTACTTACTAAAAGCTTTACCAAGTACTATTACATTAATATGTCAGGGAAACTAACTAGCATAATAATCATGTCCAAATTCGGCAGACATCGAATGTCGCAATGCGACAAATTTATCGATACTTTTTCCCACCCACTCGGGAACGTCACTACTGAATCCGTAGCTTTGGTCGATCGGACGAAACGAAAACAAGATCAGCGTTGCCAGAATGTAACTTTTGTAACATTTTACGTTACTTTTGACCCTCTCATGTTACCTCCATGTTACACGACTCAATATGTTACTTTTGTGTTACTTTTAGGTCATTAAAAATAAAATTTAACTACCAGTTCAAATTAGCTACCCTGTCTCCATTCATTATTATGATAACGTTTTTTCATATTCATTGATGACAGAGTAAAGGTGAACGCAGTTAAAATTTATAAATAGGCAGCTAAGTTCTCAGTTGTATTTATTTTTTAACGTGCTAATTTCCTGCAGTCAATTTAATCAACGAACCATAAAGTGTAAAGGTATTAGTTTTTGTGATTCTATAGATAGAGCATCTAAGTGAAGTGTAGGTAGGCACTTATAGTGCAGGGGTGGTCGATCCCGATCGACCGGTCAATCGCTGCTATGAGTCCAGTCGATCGCGGCAAGCAAAGAAATACAAAAGTAGTCGAGGTAGTCCCAAAAAGTTTTAAGGATCTGATGAGGATCTTCAAAGTAATGCACAAAATGTACCTCAAGAGAGCAGAAAATTGCTTTCTACTTACTTAATTGAAGACGGTTTAATAAACTTTTTAATTTTTCACTTTTATTTATTATAATTCTTCGCTCCGGTCGCTTGGTTCAAAGCTCGATTAGCACGCGTTTTATCTTCTTTAGTATATTGCGACTATTGCGAAAAAAATTTCTTCAAAAAATTTTGCTCGCTGCGCTCGCATCCATTCTAGCAGAATATTGACCGACCCGACCATACGCAATATCATGAGCCACGTCACGTCGTTATTTTCTTCAAAAAAATTTTGCTCGCTTCGCTCGCATCGTTCAACGCTATGTAAAAAACGACCATAGGCAAAACCAAGTGAGACATTGCTTTTATCTTCAAAATATTTTCCAAATATATAAGTTTAATATCATGCAAAACTGAAAGTGGGAATAAATGGCACACAGATAATATTAATTGTTATCCGATCAACAATCAATATTATTTATTAGGTACGATTTTTTCGGAGTTTAGCAAATGGGACAGGAAACTTATTTTAGTTTTTGTGTACTAAAGTGCCATAGTAAAATAAAGTAGGTACCTATTGTGTCACATAAATCTAAGGTAATGTAACTTTTTTAGTGAAAATGTTACTTTTTGACCTGTCTCATGTTATATTTCACTATCTGCCACTGGCAACACTGAACAAGATTATTCTACAAACGGCGACCACGAGAGAAGTACGTGGTGCGTGCGGAGCAGACAAATATTTTAGTGATAAGTAATTTATAAAAGTTCAAATACAAAATGAGGGAAATCGTACACATTCAAGCTGGCCAGTGCGGCAACCAGATCGGAGCTAAGGTAATAGCTGTTCTTTTGTTTCAATTACGGCTTTACTTGAATTTAGATTGTCGGCGTAATGGCCGGCATTTTGTGACGCCACCCGGTTCAAAACTATCTGGAGTGCTACTACGTTTGGTAGGACTCTTTCTAATTTCCTCATAAATGTGGTGCAGACCTTGGTTAATTTAAATACTTCGGATTCTATTGCTTCTGGACTGATTGGGTGTGGTCCCGTCGGCCGGTCGATATTCCCTGATCGTAAGCCGCAACCTACTAGATTTCTATTGCCTTTTCTACGGTCTCCTGCGTGTTTGTGACTATCAAATAGCTTTTTCGACTTTCGGGAACTACGGAAATGATCGATCGATCTAAATAACATTGGATATTAGACAAAGCCGTGATCTTGGAAACCTCCACGTGTGACTTGCCGCTAGGTCGTCGATTACTCATTCCACTTACTTAGAACAATGACGTTTTGCACGTAGTTTTCTCAACATTTCATGTCTCAAATATAAACATTGGCGTCATTGCAATTGAATTCGGTATGTATGTCCGGATTATCTTTGTGTCAACTACTTACCAAGTTATGATTTTCGCGGATAAAAATCGATTAGACTTCGTCCTTGCCAACGTCCTATGCACCTACCAACTAGTAGGTATAATAATGCAATATTTTTATGTCAGTCTGTTAGCTTGCTTGCTTGCTCGTTTCTCGATCTCTTCAAATCCTAGTTACCGTTACATTTACAGGATAAACACGATACCAAGCTTGTTTTAAATTCACGGCATTCAAGGGCATTCTTCAGCGTCCCTTTGATAAGAACAACCAATCCTAGACCGCGTTTTCGTAACGTTTTTTTAATCAACACGCCAAATGTTGCTGGCCATATGGTTTGATTGATTTTTTTCGGTTCTATGTTTGAATTTATACGAAAAATTTACACTGCTTTCTGGTCTGACACAATAAATAAGTTGCCTATCTATACCTACGTATAATATACTGGTGTAATACGTTTTACTATAGCGATTTACTTGCACCTATTAAAATGTTATTTTCACGCGTCCGAACTGTTGCAACAAGACAATCGAAATATTCATGTGCAAAAACATAATTTAGAAAGAGGAAGGAAGCACGTAAGTAGGCACATAGCTAAGCGCATCTAGTTCGTTGACCGGCAGCGGTCTTCCGCGTTGAAAATAGCAGTCATCTCTATCCATAGGTTAGTTATAATCTCCCGACGTATTTTATGGGCCATAAGGTTGCTTTTGGAATTGTTTTATGAGGAAGTTCTGCATTATTGGGTCATGTAATTTTGCAGTAAGTATGTTCATAATTTTAGATCAAAAGTTATTTTTTAATTCAGAATGGTATTAGGTATTACCATTTACCATAGATAATGACATGTGGTCCTAAAAACTAAATGATGACTGGCTCAAATAACAATCTATTTCCTAAACAATTTCAATTTAATTTACTCATTAAAAGTCAATGACCTCTCATTATCTTTATAACTTCAATATCCATGAACTTAGAAATTAAATTCAAAGATAACATCCCGAGACGTTGAACTCTAAAATGATTAAAGTAGGTAGGTATAATCCTTAAAACATCTTAAATCCGAGATTTATTGTCTTAACACTTTCTTTAGTACCTGATGATAGATCTCACATCGTTTGCTCACTCACGGAAGCTTTCCAGAGTTGGCTCTTTGCCCACTCTTCCCGATATTGAGATGATATCATGTTGTTGCTGCACTTTTAACGAATTTTTTTTTTACATGATACTTAATTCCTATCGTGTTTGATGGCTTTTAGATTACAAAACATTTAATCGATTTTTATCCAATTAATTGCTTGCATTGTAGGTAATGCAATCGAAAATTCGAGAATTCTGTGTACTTATTATGGTACGGTTTATATTAGTCTCCCAATCTTATCTGTGAAGATGAAAAACTGATAAAACAGTGACATACAGCAGCAGACCAACCCTAATTCTATAATTCTGTAAATTGTTTGTTAAAAATTATCGCCGGCCATCCTAAGCATCCTAAGTTAATGTCATTGAGTATCTACCTATCCCGTATAAATAAGCTGGGTAAAGTCTCTTTACTAAATAAGAAATATTCTTTGAGTATCTACCTATCCCGTTAATAAGCTGGGTGGAGTTTAAGTCGCTTTACTAAATAAGAAAAAGTTTCTAATTCAATAAAGTTTTCTCTAGCCTTGACAAGATAAGGCAACATTAGTCACAAGTTGTCATACACCTAATCTATTCGGTAAAGGAACGTAGGACGCTTGCTCATTCTCTATTATAGAACAACAACCGATTGTTCTTGGAATGAAACTAATGGACTGTCTGAGTGGATCAATAATTCTGGCGTGACTATAATCTCACCATCTCGGTTGCGAATGAGTCGACAATAGATTCTATCGCTAAGAGTACATTCACTTCGAATGACTTTCGGTAGGGCACGATACAATCTTGGTTACCAGTTCATTTTGTTTTGAGAAAACAAGTATGCATTTGTTCTAAAAATGCCACGACTTCGCGGCGTGTCGACCTGTCGACCCGATGTCGGCTTGATTTATGGTCCACCGATCGAGAAAACCAGCTGCGCGCTCTCCGCTTATATGGAGAAGTTACATAAAGCCACGAAAGTGGGCGCTTACAGTACATTTTTTGCAATAATTAAATTAAACATTACGATTCAATTCATGACGATACCATAAACGGAGTTGGAACGTGGGAGGAGGATCAATATTGACGGCCTCGGAGTATGCTAATGCGGTGTCGGGGCCCGCTTGTTGCGAACTCGGTCGCCCGGCGACGTGAGTCACGCGGTGCCGCCCGGTGCTATTATCCCTTCTAGGGGATCGAGCCACGGCTGAGCCGTCACGCACAGGGAACTCGCAACGCTAACGATCCATTTCTTTGTTTCAGTTCTGGGAAATCATCTCCGACGAGCACGGCATCGACCCCACCGGCGCCTACCATGGAGACTCCGACCTCCAGCTGGAGCGCATCAACGTGTACTACAATGAGGCCTCCGGCGGCAAGTACGTGCCCCGCGCCATCCTGGTGGACCTGGAGCCCGGTACCATGGACTCCGTGCGTTCAGGACCCTTCGGACAGATTTTCCGGCCCGATAACTTCGTCTTCGGACAGTCCGGCGCCGGCAACAACTGGGCCAAGGGACACTACACCGAGGGCGCCGAGCTCGTCGACTCTGTGCTGGACGTAGTCCGCAAGGAGGCTGAGTCATGCGACTGTCTCCAGGGCTTCCAACTCACACACTCACTCGGTGGTGGAACCGGATCCGGAATGGGCACACTCCTCATCTCCAAAATCAGAGAAGAATATCCCGACAGAATCATGAACACATACTCCGTAGTACCCTCCCCCAAAGTATCAGACACCGTAGTAGAACCTTACAACGCCACACTATCAGTACATCAATTGGTCGAAAACACGGATGAAACTTACTGCATCGACAACGAGGCTCTCTACGACATCTGCTTCCGCACGCTGAAACTTTCCACCCCCACGTACGGCGACCTCAACCACCTGGTGTCGCTGACGATGTCCGGCGTGACGACGTGTCTGCGTTTCCCCGGACAGTTGAACGCCGACCTCCGCAAGTTGGCAGTGAACATGGTTCCCTTCCCGCGGCTGCACTTCTTCATGCCGGGCTTCGCGCCGCTCACGTCGCGCGGCTCGCAGCAATACCGCGCGCTCACCGTGCCCGAGCTCACGCAGCAGATGTTCGACGCCAAGAACATGATGGCGGCCTGCGACCCGCGCCACGGCCGCTACCTCACCGTGGCCGCCATCTTCCGCGGACGCATGTCCATGAAGGAGGTGGACGAGCAGATGCTCAACATCCAGAACAAGAACTCCTCCTACTTTGTGGAATGGATCCCGAACAACGTGAAGACCGCCGTGTGCGACATCCCCCCGCGTGGTCTCAAGATGGCCGCCACCTTCATCGGCAACTCCACCGCCATCCAGGAGCTGTTCAAGCGTATCTCCGAGCAGTTCACGGCTATGTTCAGGCGCAAGGCTTTCTTGCATTGGTACACTGGCGAGGGCATGGACGAGATGGAGTTCACGGAGGCAGAGAGCAACATGAACGACCTGGTGTCCGAGTACCAGCAGTACCAGGAGGCCACGGCCGACGAGGACGCAGAGTTCGACGAGGAGCAGGAGCAGGAGATCGAAGACAACTAGGCGCCTCCCCCCCTTCTGTCCCGCCCCCCGACCCGTCTCCCCCCGGCCCCCTAACGGGGCGCCAGCATTTTTTCGCTTACATAACATTTTGTACACAAGTTCCCCAGTCCTGGTTAGACCCGCTCCGTAAGGGAGCGACGGCTCGGCGACTCCTCTAAACATTCCCGGTGGTTTTCCTTGACCGAAGGGCGGCTCTCGGATGTTTATGCAGTAAACAGGTTCCCTTCTCGACGTGTGCCCTTCGACTTACAACTGAACATCACGGTGCTGTGAAACGCTGATGACACAAAAAGGAAAAGATCTTTTTTTATAAGGCTGAACTTGATTTAATACCTAAGTTTTATTTATAATTCATTGTTTTTAACCAGTGTGATGAGTTTACCATTGGCTTTTTTACCGAAAAGCTGATCATGTCGTACAATTTTTCGAAAAAGATCAAAGTTTTTAATTATATTCCTGCTGGTGAATAATAAAACTTACAATTTTATTCTATCGTTTTATTGGTTTCGACTTACACACTTGATAGGTGTTAACGATAATATTAGATTACAAAGTCATAAAGCTAGATAAAGTAGTTTTCTAGGTATAGTTATTAGCGGCACTTCTTTCTTACTTAATAATTTTGACCAAATCGTAGGATAAGGACAGTAATAATTATTTTCTATATTGTTTCTTACATGTGAAAACTCTTGGCCTTCATGTTCAATATGTATTTCTTTACGTATTGCTTTTCTTTGAGCCTATCTGTAAGGTTCTCCTAAAATTGTTAAAATAAAATAAAAATAATGTACTTACTAGCTTTCTTACGATTTGTATGAAAATACTCTAATAGAGCACGAAGTCTCTTATTATTGTGTTGAGTCAAGCTAGCCCTAGGCAGACCTACTTTAGTTATAGATAGCATGCAGTACAATGCATTTGCATGCATGGACGGATGCGCAGTACCTACGACACCGTTTCCTCTATATAGGTACAGCTGGCTGATAACGGAACTGAACTACCTAATATACATATTATTATGTATACCATGGATGTACTTTCTGTGATGTACCTATACCTAGGCAGGTAGGTACTGTCTTCGATCGGCCAAAAGGGGCTAACTAAATATGTGTCTCACACACAATAAATGATAGAAGTACCTCCTATAGCCTTTATGTAGGTACCTATATGAAATTGTAGAACCTTAATTTACTTGTTCACTATCTACTGTATCTGAATTTTGTAAAAAAGCTGAATCGTGCGAGCACTAGATACCATTCAATATATCTAGCTAGGTAGAGTAGGTAGGTACCTTCCATAGTACCTATTCCCTTTGGCAAGAGTTTTTTTCCATGTCAATATACCTAATGAGACTAACAGATTTAGCAGCCATAGCCATAGCGCTAGGAAGCATCTGATCATAGAAAGTACATTTATAATTTTATATCGATGCATCTGATGGATTAGAGACCCCATTTAGAAAGGATTATCTATCCTTTTTTTAGAAAATGGTATCAATCTAACTTTATTTTATGGTGCTATCCCGCCCGGCTCAAACTCAAACTAATGATTGACTGTTAGGTACCTACCACACTGAGCTGCTAATCTAATCCTATTTTCCTCTACTTACCTATTTAATCCTAGATTACAGTAGGTACCTATAGGGAAGCAACCTGGAAAAACTAAAATCATTAGGTAGGCTTACTTAATAATATACTAAATAATAACTTGGATTCTCCGAATTTACTAGCCTCCGTTAAATTTTGTGTACCAACTAGGCGAACGCGTCACACACCACTTCTTATGCTCCCTCATCTAAGCACTAATTACGCTACGAACGCGCCAATACATCGAATAAGTTCGGAATATAATAAGCGATTCTCGAGTTTAGACATTTTCAACTGTGGTAAAAATAAATTCAAAAAATCGACAGTGGACATTTTATTATCAAGATAAAATTGTAAGTATAGGTATTTGCACACACTCACTACATACATACGCAAACACACCCTCACACACACCCTCTCACACACACACACACACACACACCCTCTTATGCATACACCCACATACATACATATTCATCACGGTCATACGCATTACTATTAAATCTCACACAATCATTATTTTATTTTAGGGTCTTGGACAATTTTTACTTTTTACTTACACAAAGTTGTAGGACTATGTTTTTATCTTTAGTGAAATATCAAGAGAAACCTATTATTTTGCTTTGCTTATTCTGGAATGACCACTTAGTAGTACTCGCTGCTCTCGCTATATATCGCGTGTCCAAAGTGTTGCCCTGCAACTAAAAAAAAATTTTTGATGCCTGCAACACAACCAAATCACATCATTCGTTCTTTCGCGTTCACTCGCGGTGTCGTCGATTTTTTATCGAAAATTTTAAAAAGCAAAGAAATTATAGTTTCTTTCCGAAATCTTGTGTTGTAGTGGTTTAATAAGTTATAGTGGTCATTTGCAAAGTGTGGATAACATCCAGAGCTGGTGAAAATGTCAAGATGTTGGAAAAATTGGAAAGGCGCAAGGATGAAAGTAATGGAAGCTAGGGGCTATTTTATCCCTTTTTACGTTATTATACAATCCACACAGGAGTGGTAAGACATCTACTTATTTATCAAAAAGTCTCAATAATAACGATTGTCTCATTGTTCCCAAGAAATTTTCAAATTCACCAAGTTCACCAACCGTGGCTGGCTGTGAAATCGGCAAGGCCGATCGCCATCTTGATGGCCTAACCTTCAAGTTCAACGTTTTTGGGCGATTCGTTTTTTGTTTTCCAGGTACATCGTGAGCTTTTTTCGGGGAAATCCTTAGTAGCTACCTTACACGTAAAATAATACTTTTTGTGTTACATTAAGTATCCAGTCCGTTGGATTGGTTGTACATAAAGTGGAACAAGTAAATATAAGGAACATAACAATATTATATCCCCTCCGTTGAAAGGGTTGTACAGTAAAACAATAAGGTTCTCAACATGTTATAAAATATGTATTGTGGTACAATATGTATCCCCTCCGGTGGAGGGGTGGTGCACCTAGTAAGAGAAACAAGCAAACAATAAGGTTCTCAACATGTTATAAAATATGTATTGTGGTACAATATGTATCCCCTCCGGTGGAGGGGTGGTGCACGTAGCTACTAAGAGAAACAAGCAATCAATAAGGTTCTCAACATGTTATAATGTTATAAAATACGTATTGTGGTACAATATGTATCCCCTCCGGTGGAGGGGTGGTGCACCTACTAAGAGAAACAAGCAAACAATAAGGTTCTCAACATGTTATAATGTTATAAAATATGTATTGTGGTACAATATGTATCCCCTCCGGTGGAGGGGTGGTGCACCTACTAAGAGAATCATGCAAACAGTTCCTAACATGACATGTAATAAAATATGTATATATAATAATCCTCTCCGTTGAGGAGGTTGAACTCAAGAAATCTAAAAAATGAACCAACATTAAAGTACTAACTACCTATTGTGACTACAAATTGTGTGTTTTACAATTGTACGTGGCAGAGAGTGACTTAAACAGCTCATACATGGTATGCTTGTTCTGAAGAACTTAGATTTTTTAATCTTACTTATGACGGTCAATTTTGAAATTTGAATTAGAAATGCTTGAGATTAAAACCTCAGAGTAAAGAGGTACCTAACAACAGCTGAAGCCTCGGGAAAGCCTTTAAGACAAGGACTTTCAAATGGAATCCTTACTAATAAAAAGTCGGACTAAAGTTGACAAACAATGAAATAAAAACCCCTTGAAATGGCAAACTGTGGGAGGCTCCAAAGTTAAATGTGGAATTATCAGGTATTCTGAACCTAACAGCAAAAGCATGACATAGACTTCTTCAAGAACATAAAACAAAAATTAGACAGTCAACATGAAACAAAACTGGGCCAAAAATATCTTTCAAAGGCAAGATGGCACTCTCTCCGTTGGAAAGAGATTACCAATGAACACATTGGGTATTTATTACATTTTTTAGAGGAAGAAGCTGTATAAGAATTGGCCCTAATTATACTAATGACCTATAAAAGCTAGGAAGCTTTTCTATAAAAATGGTTGGTTATAAAATAAAGAACTACCAACAGCCCTAACATAAGTATCAGAACAGCCAAACGACGGGCTTATGCCACCACCCAGACCTATCCAACAAAAGCTGGGCCAAATATCCGTGGAGGTTTGTTTTGTTGGTGTGCTTTAAGGTATGTATTTATTTATTATGGATGCTGGATGGGACAGAATTGCACAAGATTCCACTATCTTAGTTGGTTAAAAGGATAACTTTTCATGCTTTGCCTGAACAATCACTTATGCCACAAAATAATAATTATGTAACCAAATCTAAAAAAAATTTTATTCCCTATGGGATAATAAAACTTTTAAATCAAATAATGATTGTGTCATATCAGAATGCAAAGCTGAATAGGATTAATTTTGGTCCAGTACATAGGTAATATGTATGATTTAGTATCCCCAAAAAAGGATGGACACTAGGTACCTGTAGCTTTATTTTAATATGAGTTTAAACTTATATAACTAAGGTTGTTGAAACTTCTTACTTTAAACACAAGGCTAATTAAAATTGGTTTTACTTTGTGTAAAATAGAATTGGAAAATCATACTAATTAAATTCAATTAATTCAAACTATAAAAATATTTAATCAAATAAATGGATATTATACTTTTTTAGTAATGGGTTTACATTTACAAGAGGGTCATAGAACATAATGAGAGAACAAGGTACTTACTAGAATAGTTATTTATTTAAAGAAATTGATTTCCTTGGATATCATTAAATAATATCAATAATAAAGTTGTTAATTAAGTAGGTACCTACTTTTATTATACAAATAAAAATATTATGGTGAATATTTTCTTATGGTTTTGTAAAAATAAAATTTCATAGCTTTGGTACGTTGTGGGGGGGGGGTACTATGATAGTAGATTTATGAAAATAACCGAACCGGTGAAGCAAAATTTTATTTTTATTTATTTGGCAGAATAAGATCAGAACATAGTTGGTAGTTGTTTTTGCTAGCCTAGGAAAAAAGGACCTACGTTAGGTTGGTTTAGATGTATTTCTGTAATGAAATATTATGAAAGCGAAAGGTAGCTTAGGTCCCTTTAAGCAATATTAGGTATTATTGTTATTATTATTATTATTTTTTTTGCATGGAAGTGTTATGCATTTTAGAGGTTGAGACATACTTAAAAATATGGTTAAAATTAAGTAAGTTCATCCAAATAGTCAAATTCCTCAATTTAATGACCCTACCTGGCAATTTTCAGTATTAACATAGATATCTAGACAATACAAAAACTAAATTTGAATCTTGTCACTCAAATCAAGATACAGAATGAGAAGTAAGAAAGCCAGTACATTTTTGTAAGGATTGTGGACACTTGGTCCTCCAGACATTTATTTGTTTGCTTAAGGCTAAATAAAAAATGTGAGAAATATACCGATTGTACCTATAGCTTGACATGGTAATCCTTTTACTTGGATGGTAGTGCTTCTACTTTGAATTAAAGAAACTTTTCTTTAATGCATTTCTACATGTTTTAAAAAAGTGAATGTCACTTTAAAAATGATTATGTATGTTACTTAAAAGGTATAAAAGGCTTAAGGTACTTATTAGGTAGTTAAAGATAAGTATTTTATTGTTTCTAATTTGGCCTTTTCAGGTAGGTATGGGTATTCAAGAGTAATCAAGCGTGTTTAGATACATTTTTGCACCATGTGAAAATCTATAAAATCTTTATTCAAAGTCAACTCAACTCTTCTTACCTAGGGGGCTTGTTATTAGGCAATAATAATTATGAAGGGAATAATGGTAGGACAAAGCGCAATAGAAGTAAAAATAAAAACTAGGATTCGAAAAATAGTGGCAGTAGGTATGGTAAGTTAGGAAATCAGAAAATAGTGTTTATGTTTTATTTTTAATTTTGTTATTTAATGACCGTCTTTGTTAAAGGTGCTTCTTAAACTGCAAATTGTTTAGCTTTGTCTGTCACTTTTAATACATAATCTATTAATCATTTTGAAACAGATGGTCGCCTTAAACGTGGTTCTAAAGGAATTTTAAGAATAAAACCTATGTGCCAAAATATAAAGCCACTTGGGATTGGGAGCATAGGAGCCACATTATGGTTCTGTTTTTCATAAGACAGTGGCATTCTCTTATTAAGAAAATTTTGATTAAAAAGACTGCTTTGTTTTTGACTCCTACATAGCAGAGTCCAAACACTAAATGTTAACAGTTATAACAGAGTTCTTTTTGTTTTGTTATATACCTACCTAGTTAAGAAATCAACTGCTTGGAGCAGATGTATCTTGCCAAGCCAGTTATTGTCTTTTAAAATACCTTTCATATGATTGGTAAATAGGTACTAAACAACTAAGATGTGATGATGAACTATTAAAATATTAATTACAAATTGCTTTTTAAGAGACCTCTTAAGAGAGCCACATCCTAGTTTATCAGTAGAAAGGTCTCGGTGGGACAAGTCCTTACAGTGTTTTTAAGTCAGTAGGGTGAACCTCTTGATAATGGATGTTTGCAAAGCAATTTAATTGTAGGTATTAGTTTAGAACTCTTCAAATAGTAAAGATTTTCAAGTTTCTTTTGTTAAGGCATATGGGGTGCCTCTAGTTAACAGTATAATGTAGAAATCATAGTAAATGTTCTACCTACTTACCTTGGTGATTTAATATGGAAGTATCATTTGTAATAAATTAAGTACTTAGGTATAATGTTACTACATTGAATGGGTTTTTAAGGTTTAACTCTAAACATCTACTAAGTGGTCATTCCAGAATAAGCAAAGCAAAATAATAATAGGATTAAACGAACTAAAGTGAAGTTCTATCCTTATTATTTAATTTGCTTATTCTGGAATGAGAATTTCCCCACCCATCCCAAAGCTATTATGCGCATAGCTTCTTCCCATGGGTCTACTCATTTATTTATCTCTGAACGTAATGATGTGATTTGGTTGTGTTGCAGGCATCAAAAATTTTTTTTTAGTTGCAGGGCAACACTTTGGACACGCGATATATAGCGAGAGCAGCGAGTACTACTAAGTGGTCATTCCAGAATAAGCAAATTAAATAATAAGGATAGAACTTCACTTTAGTTCGTTTAATCCTATTATTATTGGCTGTTACTATCATATTGTTTAATTAAGTCTACCTGTTTTACTTTTGTAGCTGTTGGTTTCTTCAAATAAAATAAAATAAATAAAAAATAATATATTATAATACCTAGGTAAGTACTAATAAGCTTAGAATAAATTAGAGTAGGTAGGTAGGTACCTTCCTACTAGAGAAAATTGTAATACCTACTTACCTACCATACAAATAGTCTACTTAGTCTAAGTTATCCTTCATGCCGAACTGGCATTCCTTGATATGCTCTAAAATAATTTCTACAGTTTCGTCGCTAATCCTACCGGTTTCGTTCAGGATTTTCACCAAATCGCTCAGCGTGAAAAGCGATTTTACAACAACGCCATTTGCTTTCAGCACACTAGCGCCACCTTGCCCTCTGTCTAGAACTACTACCGAGTGCGTGACTTTCAAACCTTCCCCGCGCAAAGTCCCAATTGTTTCGAGCAAGCTGCCGCCAGATGTCACTACGTCCTCTACGACAAGACAAGTTTGGTTTTTCTCGTAGATTCCTTCGAGAAGTTTCTTGGTGGCGTATAGTTTGGTTTCCTTCCTCTTCATGATCATGGGAGTATTGGCATTGACTGACATGACGGCTGCGAGAGGAAGTGCGGCGTACGGCACGCCACAAAGTAGTTCGTGGTCAATTTTTTGTGCCAAATTTTGTAGTTGCTTCGCTACCGCCATCTGTAATACATTTATAGAACTAGATATAAATAAAATAGAGGGCAAAAGAAAAGGCATGCAAAAGAAGTAATGGTCAAGTGGGTGGGAACTCTGGATGGTTCATAGTAATTTTTTGTTCTGGTTGGTTATGTGTTCACACATGGTCCATCATCGTCCATGGTCATCAACTCATCACGATGAGTTGATGACCATGGTGTCAGTTTCTAATATAAAATCGAAGCAATAATGTAAAAATGATCTACCGTGAAGGCCCCAATCATGGACACTTTAAGGATTTAGTTGTAATATTTTGACTATAACTTTTTTATTGTTCAAGTGACAATGTTGAGGTAAACATTATACAATAGCAGGATATTTACTCTACTTAATACATACGTAAAACATAAATCATCATTTACCGTGTCATTTTAATTTAAGTATTTTTAAAATACCTACAAAAACACCAGTGATGGACACCCAAACACCAGTGCTCGACAACCAATAATGGACACCTCTCCAGTAATGGACACCTAATGATGGACATCGTGTGGGTACCTAATTAGCTATGAATGCAACGTTTTTCTGGCATAATAGTTATGATTATTTTCGTTCTAAGATAGGTAGGTATTCAGTAGGGTGCTATAGGTAATAATAATATTATTATTATTATGTTTGGCAACTTTCGTATCTCGGAACTATGGAGTCCCGGACCTTTGATAGGCATGCATGGGGCCGAAGCCAACACACAGAGGCCCTTTTGACATTTTTGATCTTATTGTGATGGACACACATACCGGCGGCTACCCTGAATAACACTATAAAAATGCATCCAAAAGCAGCGTCCGGTCTGTGCAGGACTATTACAGATGTGGAAAACTACTACTGGGCTATGGGAGTGTGATGGTAGTGGACTGGTTACTGGGACACTATGGGGACTATGGCACCCGCCGACACAATGTTAACGAACATGTATAAAATGGCGGGCGGAGACTCGCCAACTCACAACTGGGCCCCCCAAAATAGTTGCAAATGTCGCAACAAGGGGGCAACATGACGTGAGTAGCTAGAGGGTGGTTGTGATGTTACCGGATTTTAAACGACGATCACGAGCTCCCTGAGGGTCCAGCTTCACGTGCCCACTCACCACTTACGTAACACCGCCAGCCCCCGAGCAATGCTCTAGCGACTCCACTCCGTCCGGCCGGTGAAGGCAACACGGAGGTGGGGGACCTGTTCCTCGTCAGTGTTCACTTCGGCCGGCCAGTGAAGGCAAGCGGAGGTGAGGAACGGTGACCTCCCCCGGGAGCACTCGGGTCCGCGGGGTCGCTACTCCCCGACACCTCGCCTCAAAGGTGCCCTGCGCCCTTATTATTATTATTATTAGGGGCCCGTATCATCCCACTGCAGGGCAAAGGCCTCCCTTCCTTCTCTCCACTCCTCTCTATTGTGAGCTAGTGTAGTCCATTGTGGACAGTAGGAGTCAAGCTCGTCTCTAATAATAATATTAGGTACTTAAATAAAACCAATATAGATAGGTAGGTATGTACCTAGTTCTTTTTATTTTTTTTTTAATTAAATATCTAGCCTTCGTAGACTACACTAAAGCTTTCGATAGCATTAAACATTCCGCAATTTTTGAAGCCCTTGAAAAACAAAATATTAATAAAACTTACATAGACCTCATCAAGCTTATTTACAGTAACAGTACAGCGAACATAAAATTAACAACATCAGGACCTTATTTCACAATTGATAAAGGAGTGAAACAAGGTGACCCGCTCTCTCCCAAATTATTCACAAGCACCCTAGAAGGCATTTTTAAAACACTAACACGATCTTGGGAGTCAAAGGGTATCACAATCGGAAACAAGAAACTTACAAACTTGCGGTTTGCCGATGACATTATTCTCTTTGCCTCGACCGCTGCAGAACTTCAGAATATGCTCGAAGAACTGAGCACTGCAGGCCTGGAGGTTGAACTGATGATGAATCGGTTAAAGACACAAATCATGACTAACTGACATTCTTACCTATGGTGCCCAAACATGGTCTTTAACCGAGGCTCAGAAGTCCAAACTCAAGGTCTGCCAAAGAGCCATGGAACGCAGCGTGCTAGGGGTAAAGAGAACGGACAGAGTCAGGAATACTACTCTTCGCGCAAAGACCGGGATCGAAGACGTCGGCGAAAAAACTGCCAAGTTAAAGTGGAACTGGGCGGGCCATGTAAGCCGTATGGATGGTGAAAGGTGGGCGGGGATTGTCACGCCATGGGTCCCTGCAGATGGGCAACGAAGCCGGGGCAGGCCGAGAAGACGCTGGCGAGATGACCTTGACACCTTTCAGGAAGGTTGGTGGGACATGGCAAGAAAAGATGGAAACCATTGGGGGAGACCTTTGCCCAGCAGTGGGATGATATAGGTTAAAAAATAAAAAAATTAATAATTTAAAACTATTTAAGAACTAAACACAGTCCGCAAGTTAGGAGAGAGATCAATATTATTTGAGATCATTGCATGGGGATTTCACCTGATATTTTGTTGTATAAAATGATCCGCGGAACCCTAAAGCTCTTTGCTGCAGCCTCTACAGATTCTCCACCTCGTACCACCTCAAAGGCATATCTCCCATTTGCTTAGGAATACTTTTTTTTGGACGCCATCTAAACAAAATAAGAAAACCAGTTATGGACCCCCAATTATGGACATAGTGTACATTATTGGTAGTTTATGTCCATCACTGGTTTACAGTAAAATATACGTACCAGTGATGTACACCCCTTCTAAAATGGTTCCAACAAATTCTAGCTTTCATCTTTCTTTAAAACTATCTGTTAAATTTCAGTTTATTTCCGTAAAATCATAGTAAAACATAATAAATCTTGAGAAATACTTTTCATAAATAAAAATGTACACTTACCTCCTTAACGATTAGCACAATAAATCACGAAAAACTTGAAAAATAACGCCGCACAAGTTTTTTTACTTCGCCATTTTTAATTGATATGACTAATACTGAATGTTATTTGTCAATATGTCAAATCGAAGTTTCTGCTTTCAAATTGTGGGGTTGTCATTTCCGTAAAACTATTTTTAGCATTATTTTTATGCCATTGAAATTTCATGTGTCCATGATTGGGTCTTTGTCCATTACCGGTACGTTCACGGTAAGTCATAATAGGTTAAATAATGAGATCAATTAGATAATGGGGGCAATTCGGAGTGTCGCAAAAGCTAAACTAACCTAACTAAAACTATTGCCATCCTTTTTAATCCCATCGCTATGAAAGGGACGGCAACAATTTTAGTTAGCTTATGCCCGTTTTCACCAACGACTCCTAAACAGTCTCCTTACTAAGTATTACCTAAGCTAGGTGATCCCTTAAATCCCCCTCCTACCTAAATTCATTTTCACCAAGCTAGGTGACCCCTAGCGAACCACTACCTAACTATAAGTGATGTATTTTACCGATTCAATTTCATTCATTCAATTTCTGGTTTTTTACTGTCAACATGTAGGCTGTATGTTGATTGTCTATGCTTTAAAAATAAATAGTGTTTGTTTGACATCAAATTTGACATGTTTGTTTTGCTATTATACATATTATTAAAACTGTGATGAATTGGTTTCCTAATTACAATAAACGCAAGAGGGGAAGACAGTTCAAAAGGTGGGAAGACGAATTAAAGGAGTTTGCAGGGAAAACATGGATTCGAATTTCAAGAGATAGGGAGAATTGGAAGAAGTTGGAGGAGGCCTTTGCCAAGACGGGGCAATCAGATAACAGTGCTGAATAATTGTCGATGTCATACCTACATAAATAAAACCATGTACATTTTTATCTGTAATAAAGGCTAATAAATAAAATACATATTGCGTTTCGAGTTTATGATAATTGTTATTTCGTGTGCTTGAACTTTTTATTGTCCTGGAACTCAATTTTTGATTCAATTTTTGTCAACAGGAAAAGGACACTTCCTTTAGTTAAGATTTATCTTCGAAAAAAGTCCACGTCCTCAAACTTTTGGAAGAAATCAATTCTCTCACAAAATATCTGTAAAAATATGGTCGATCCCATAATACACGATCTGTGATCACTTCTATAGCCTCAATAACATCAATGAAATCACTCATTTTTAATAATTATAAATATTAGCAAACATTCACAAACTGATACAACTGTCACCTATCTTTAGGACCCCGAATTTCGGCCCCCTAAATTTAGGTAACACTTAAAGCTTTTAGGTGACGGATTGGGAGTGGTGAAAACCATTTCTTTCTAAGGTGTTCCCTAAAATGAGATAGGTGTCACTTAAAATTTAGGATTTGTTGGTGAAAACGGGCATTAGTTTAGCTTTTGCGACACTCAGAATTGCCACTAATAATTTATATAGGTAGGTAGGTACCTACCTACACCTTCGAATAACATTACAGAACTTAAATCTAAATCAATCAATGTTATACCTAATTGGAGATCAAGAAAAGACAGTAGGTAGGTATGTAGGTAGCTAGTGATGGGAAATATCCAATTTATCGATAAAACATTGTTCATCTGTGATCATCCTAATCTATTCACAGATAATAGTGGCAATTCGGAGTGTCGCAAAAGCTAAACTAAAATAACTAAAATTAAAGCCATCTTTTTTATTCCCATCGCTATGAAAGGGACGGCAACATTTTTAGTTAGTTAAGTTTAGCTTTTGCGATACTCCGAATTGCCACTAATCATCATCAACCATCATCAATATTTTTTTATTATTATATAAAACAATAAGCATTTTTCTGGAATCAACGCACAGACCAAACCGCTGAAGCTATGAAGCTGAAATTTGGAAGGTAGCTTCCTTTTAAAACAAAACTGAGCACTAAGAAGGGATTTTTCGAAATTCCACCCCTAAAGGGTTGAAAAGGGGTGAAACCCGTTGTATGCAACTTTTTAATGCGTGAAGCGATTTTCTTCAAACTCGGTATAAATATTGTAAATGATAAATAAATTTAAACGTTTTTCAGAAATTTTCAAAAAAACCCCTGAAAAGGGGTAAAATGTGGTGTCAAAGTTTGTATGGGAACTTTTTAATGGATAGTTCGATTTGCTTGAAACTTGGTTGTAATACTAACAATGCAAAATAAATATATACGTGTTTAAGGGTTTAAAAAAAAAACCTTTTAAAAGGGTTAAATGCAGTGTCAAAGTTTGTAGTGAAACGTATTGAAGGGAGGCGCGAGTGGCTTGAAACTCGGTTTGGATACTATAAATACAAAATGGTTGGACACGTGTTTCAGGGATTTTCAAAAATTACCCTAAAAGGGGTAAAAAGTACAATTTTTTCAGTCTTTTTTAGGTTACGAAGACATTCACGCGAACGAAGTCGCGGGCGTCTGCTAGTATAATACTAAACTGTAACACCTACCCACCTGCTAGCTAGGTAACATAGGTAGGTAGTTTACGTTAGTACCTAACATAGAATTAGAATAATTTATTATGATTTTATAGGCATAGGATGGTGTTAAAATCTCATAAAATTATTCATGGTTATTCTTTGTGACGGGATCAAGGCAAGATTGTGGTTTATTTTTTTTGACCACTTTTGACCACAAGATTGCATGCTACCTAGTTGCCTAATTTAAATTACCAATTATAGGTAAAATTCGGATCGGAAGTAAATTATTTTATTTTATAAAAACTATATTTCCAAATTAACATATTTTATTGACTTAATTTTTTTTAATAAGTGGGTTATGAAGGCCTGTGGCAAGTTGTTGTAAGTTTATACTAAAAAAATACAGTAGGTATTTAGATATTTAGTAGGTACGTTAAGTCTGTAATGTTACCATTATTGGTGGATGAGACACGACGACCCTCAGGTCAAAGTAGATGGGGGTCCGTCTGCCAACCTTCGCTTCAATATCTCCGAGCCGCACAGCCCCGGCGTCGAAGAGCTGAACCGCCAGCTCAATCAGGTTTGCTGATGCCATGTTCTGAAAGCTGATATTTATATTTTATTTTATTTATTTTAATGGTTGGGTTGTTGGGGTGCACTCAGTGCTCGCAACCTACACCTGGCACTGAGTGTATACCAGCCTGGTGCTGGTAAGGGTTGCATGTATTAGTTAGGTCTTAGTTTTGGTACCAAGATAGCTTATAAGTATCCTGGATTAACACAAATGCTACTTTTAATCCCGGCATTCTCACGGGAACGGGAGGGAATTAATATAATAAACTTATTCACCGCGCGTAACACCGCCGGGCGTAGCTAGTATCTATTAAGGTTATTTTCATATATTTTTTTCAGCCTTTTCGACACATAGTAGTATCTATGTTCTCGTAGATAGGTCAAAACTTGTTTAGTTAGGTAGGTCAGATAATATAGGTATTACCTATATGTATCGTTTTGAAACTGAAATAATGATGTAAAATGAGAACTTGAAAATATCGAATTGAAATATTGTATTGACCTAAAAATTAATATTTCCTATATTCTTTTTTATTGCCTTGATATTTCCGTATCAGCAATACAATCAGTATACCGGTGCCCAGATACAAATCTCTATGACAACCTGTTTGGGTACCTAAATAAAAAATATAATAGCAAATTATAATAAAAATAGCCCACGACGAGTTCGTTCACGTGATCATCGAATGAGATCAATAAATTAGTTGTTGGTTCGATTCCCATTAACGACATTTTGTAGAAAATTTTATAAATTATTTTAAGTTAGTACCTACTGTACCTACCTATAGCTTAGTTTGGTGGTTTCAGAATTGCCACCAGTAGTCAGTACCGTCATAGCAAGGACTGTGGTAGTAGGTACTAGCAAGTACTGCCACAGATAATATAATACTATACAGCTACGGTTCTACGTATACTAGCCTATTCCGTCTCAACAATGTCCCGTTAAGAGTAGGCAAAAGGTTGCCTCCTGATGCTGTATACTATATTATACTATATTCATCTATCAGAGTTGGCCACTAGCTCATACGAACTTACTTCCCTATTAGGTATTTCAAAGTTTCAAGTTTCACGGTGTTGCGGCGTGATTAAACCACAGACAACACAGACTTTCGCAATTTTGTAAGATTAGCTACTAGGTCACATTACCAACCGACCTCTCTAGAAAAATCTTTCTAATATCTACATATTGAAGCTATTTTGTATGACAATTATGCACTTCACATAACTAAACAAATCTAATCTAAATCTAAACAGCCCACTGGATCCCAGTGCTGGGCAAAGGCCTGCCCTCCCTTTTTCCATTCGAAAAAAGAGTTACTGTCAGAACAGAAGCAAACAATTAGGAATTGTTTGCTTCTGTTCTGACAACATTTAAGCATAGGTAAGGTAGGTAGTGGGTGAAAGCCCTCTTGAGATGCGGGTTCGATTACCGCCGAAACAAATACAAAGGCAAATGATAACTGGTTGATAAAAGCCACGTATTCAGTGCTCCTCCTCACTAACTGCCTGATAACTTAAGGACATAGGACCTCACTTGGAGTTAAAACCAAGCAATAAGACAACCTAACTAAACAATCAGGAACGTAACGTAGGTACGAAATGATACGTCAAGTATCGCATGAACTGATTATTATGAATAATTACCACGACGACGGGCTCGGTCGAAATGATAAATTACTTTTACCGGCCCCTATTAATAATGGCCGACCGACCGTGCTCCGGTCCGGGGTAAGAGAGTGCCAAACTGCCAAGCGTGCGCACTGCGCAGTGGCGTGTTTGGACATTAGTTCACATTCACAGTGATAATTCAGGACGATAGCACGTGAGTGTATTGAGTACGTTTATTGCGTAAAATGGCAGATCCCTCTGATATGAAAGAACGTTTTAATGAAGAAATTCATAAATTAAAATTAGCAAAGGCAAAAAACACTCAGTTGTTTACGTTCGATGAATATTATTCGTTCTTGGCCAAAGTACAAGTGGCTAAAGACAAGCTCGCCAACAAGACACCAGAGGAGTATCAACGATTGTCGAGGTATGATATCGTAAACATCGGACCAGCCCAAAGATTAATCGTTCCAGTAAAAAACAAAAGCGATCCAGTTCAATTTTACTGTTACTTAGAAGAAATGTTCGATATTATTCACGAAACTCACATTTTTATCGGGCATGGAGGTAGAAATAAGATGATGAATGATCTGAAACTGAAGTACAAAAACATTACTAAAGAATTTGTCGCTCTGTATTTAACTCTTTGTGAACCATGTCAAAGAAAAACAAGTGTTACAAAGAAGGGACTAGTGGTTAAGCCTGTAAAAAGTAATGAATGTAACTCACGATGCAAAGTCGACTTAATCGACATGCAAGCACAAGCAGACGATGGTTTTAAGTTCATCATGGTATATCAAGACAACTTCACCAAATTTCTGATTTTAAGACCACTAAAAACAATGGAAGCCGAAGAAGTTGCATATCAATTGCTGGATATCTTCACAACATTTGGAGCACCATGTATTTTGAACAGTGACAATGGTGAGGAATTTGTTAATAAAGTTATTAAGCAACTCAGTCAACTGTGGGAGGAACCCAAAATTGTACATGGCAGTAGTCAAACTCAAGGCTCAGAAAAGGCAAGTCAGGATGTGGAAAAGAAAGTATACACATGGCTCAAGACAAATAAAACCATGAAATGGTCGGAAGGGCTGAAATACTTACAGTTCATGAAAAACAGAGCTCACCACACCGGCCTTAATCGCAGTCCTTACGAAGCTATGTTTGGCTGCAAACCCAAAGTTGGTTTAAATCAGTCTTGCCATCATTGAAGAGCCAGAAATAGTAAGTGAAGATGACTTTGAAGCAATGTTAAAAGATGGTGATTCCGGTGAAGATCAAATCATTTTGGACAGAATCAATGATGGAGAAGATAAAGACAGCAATAAGGCAGAGACATAGACCGACATTTATTGACCACTAGGCATACAATAAATAAATTATAAACTTACACAAATAAGACAACAGAAAGAATTAAAGTACAGAGTTGTTGTTGCATGCATCACAGCAGCAAAATGGTCTCGAATCAACATGCCATGCCACTGAGAAGTGTAAAAACGCTGGTATTCTGCCAAAACTTTCATAATCACTGTACTGCTTTTAAAGTCATTAAGCCATAACGGAGGCCTTTAGGCGGCCTAAAAACTCCGTCACCAGAGTTGGCCACTTACTCATACGAACTATGGAACGAACGAACTGTACTATACCAACGCTGTGAGATTAACCCTTCAACGATGGGTAGGTACTATTTATCCGCGAACTTTCTAATGCTTTCTAATTTCGCGACCTTCAGAAAAATGATTAGCAAAAAATAATTCGAACTTTTTTTCACATTGCATATTTGAGCCTAGTCCATCTGGCATCTAGGCTGGAACAATATTCTGCTCATAAATGACGAACCTCAGTCAGAAAATCCTCAACTTATTGTGGACACCATAAATAAAATCCCTCAAGCAGAAGACTATTAACCCCCATATTCTCAACTTCTGTAAATATGATCAATGTACCAAGAGGAAATACCTACTAATAATAAGTAGGTAAGTAAGTCAGTAAGATGATAAACTTTATCTTTATTACCATAGTATCGCTTGAGATTCAACTTTTTATGAATAATTTTTGAGCCTATTTTCATACGTTTATTTTGTTTTCATGATAAAGTTATTTACCTGAAGTTTACGCCTTTGCTACATAATATGAAAAAAGAGGTACCTATCCAATGGCGTAAAAAAAACGATTTTGCAAAATTCCTACTTATTTAAAAAAATAAAATAAATAATTATAATTTATTTAAATATTTAAATAATTTATCTAAGTACCTAAGTATTTAAAAAAATATAATAAACCAGGTAGGAAGGTATATAGGTGCTATAATTAATATATCAAACAAAAATAAAGAAAACACGAATCAATATAGCGTTTTTTAGTACAGTCAGCAGCATAAAGATATTATGTAACAGGGTAGTCAAAATTATATTCGAGTCACAAATTCAATTTTATATGGGTTGTCAGAATAGTCATATTATTGTAACCATCAAAATGGTCAATAATATCTTAGCAACAGTTGGCAATTTTATATAACGCAACAAGATGTCCAATATTATGTTCGCGTATGAACTATTCATTGGTATCTACGCACCAAACTTTCCAAAAATATCTTCGCATGAAAGAAAAATGAACTCTAATGTCTCAAGTCACAGTCTTTTATTCGTTTCCATAAAAGTCTTGATACCTTCAAGAAATCTTATGATTATGACAAATTTAATCTATGAGACAGACTTAAAAGATCAGTTAGGTATTTAAAAATATTTTTGTAGGATCCTAAATATGTAGCATGCTATGTACCGCAATAGAAAGGAAATTAAGAAAAAAATATAATTAGGTATTATGTTATAAAATTTATATTAAAAAACTAAACACATCATTAAAACCGAACAAAAATGCTTATTCATGAATAAAACTAAATAAAATCAATATCTTGTGTATCCTCCTTCTGCATTGATAACATCTAAAAGGCGTTGTCTCATTGACCGGACAGCATTGTAACAAAAATGGTCACCTCGCAGGGATTCCCATATTTGTGTGACATGCGCACGCAATGTTTCTGAAGTTCGAGCTTGAGTGTGATCCCACAGTTGAACCATCTTACCCCACACATTCTCAATAATGTTTAAGTCCGGACTCTTGGGAGGTAATCTTATTAGAATTAAATCGTCGTTGCCAGCGATATACTCGTTCACGACCCTGGAATTATGTATGGAGCAACCGTCATGAATGAATGTAATCGGTTCTTCATCATCATAAACATTTCTTGCTGTAGGAAAGAACGATTCTTCTAAAATCTCTTTATATCCCCGTCCATTTAAGCGGCCCCCTATCTCTACTATTTCACCGGGTCCGGCCGCAGACACCCATCCCCAGAACCCTACGCTGATGCGGCCACTTCTGTTATTGGGCCGAACGTTTGCCTCATCGTATCTAGTATTGTTGACTCGCCACAAAGATACACGTCCGTGAGCCGAAGACGTAAAAACTTTCTCATCAAGGAATGCTACTTGGTTGAAATTATGATTTAAATATTGAAGAGCGAATTGTAGCCTCAGTTGTTTATGCCTCGGCGTTAGGCCAGGTTTTTTTGCAGGCACCCGATGTTTCAGACCAGCTTCGTAGAGTCGGCGTCTTATGGTGCTTTGCGACACCTCATTTGCGACTGCTAACTCCGACGTTTTAATAAAGCGGTCTTGGCGCGCTGTGCCAACAATGGCAGAGTCTTGGACCATGCTGGTTTTCCTTGGTCGTCCGAAAGAGACGTGTTTGACCACGTCTCCCTCTTGACGCCATCTTTCAATCCAAAGTCTTACAGTATTTGTCTAAAAAATAAAAAAGTTATCGTTAAGAAATATCAATCTCGCCATTTCCTGCTCAGATGGTCCGTGGAGATGATGGATACTTACACTTATGCCAAGTTCATCCGATATATCAGTATTGCTTACGCCTTCCTTATGTAAATTTATAATCTGATGCTTATTTAGTTCAGTTATTCGGTATGTAGCCATTATTAAACTGTATATATGTATAGGCAGTCTGGCGAATGTACCTGTCAAAAAGACGATATATGAAACGCCCCGGAGTTTTAATGGCTGCTACAACCACAGAACATATATACTCTGACGAGGCTACAACCCGTTCGAATAACGAAGAGCACTGACAACTCTGTAGAGCTATACTAAAATAGGACACTCCGACATAGACGGATTTTAGTAAGAATGAACGAACGAGCGTAAGAACGAAGAAGAAGAAGAAGTACACCATCATCCATCATTAGTCTATGGCTACATCAAGGAAGATGTATTTTCTCTATGGGCTACATTCTACATTCTCTTTGGTCTGTCCACTGTCTGTGGTGTCATGTCAATTCACGAAGTCTTTCGAATTTTAGTTTGTTGACAATTTGACAATTATTTATTTGTTACAGAAAATTTAATCTAAGTCGTGAAATCATAAATAAAGATACGTGTAAAACATTGTTATTCAATAGTTTTCTGTAGTGTAATAGTGTGTTTAAGTAATATGAGTAAAATCAATGTGAAATTTGCAATATGAAAACATGCCGCGAAGGAGTGCAAAAACGCATTTTTATGGTTCAATTTCCTCTATATATAGATCGGTAAGCAATTTTATGCCATTTATTTCCAAAATTTGGTACCTAAAATAATGATACAATTCGTTAAAGTTTTTGCAAGAAAATTTTCTCATACCGTATGTAGGTAAACAATAGTGCTTGACTATCAACCTAGATTTATCGATATCGATAGTTTGTTTTACGAAACTGGAATGATTAATTTGTTTGTTTGCTATGTTTATAAAGTTTTATTTTGTTTGGATTACCATAATTTATAAATGTAACTTAGACATTATTATACCTAGGTATACAGTAGTTTTAAGAAATTTCAGACACAATTTGTATGATTGTTAATGAATAAATAAATATGAAATGAAATTTTATACCTATTAGGTTTTTAATTGAATCATCTACATTTTTAGGAGTAGGTAAACATGGATGTCACTACTTGGATGGGTGATCGCAAGTGGCACTATTACCATTATGTTTAGGTATAATATATTTTATATTTTTTATTGTATAATAATACAATATTTATTGCAGACAACCTACCAGAAAATCGAAGCAGCATGACGAAGCATAAACAAAAGCTTGATGATCTTCGTCACTATATGAAAGTACCTGGATGGCAAACATTACATGAAAACACGGATATAAACGTCATTTTCTAAAAATTAATCCTAGCTAGATCGATTTATCGCCCCCAAAACACCCTATGTAGATGTTCAAATAAATGTATACTTACTTAAATTAATTATTAATTCTTTTATTTATGAAAGAAATACCTACAAATAATTTAATGGAATCCAAAAATCCTAGCTACCTGCTGATAGGTATCGATATCGATAAATTTTCGATAGTCACTAGGTACATCCCTAGATACTGCCAACATAGAGAATGTAACATTTTTATATTCTCTATGTTGGCAGTATGTCGTGGTCAATATGTTCTGTGGTCGTGGTTTGGTTTTATTACGTTGGTCTTATTGTTCACTGGGTGATTAATACATCGTCTAGGGTTCGATTTGTTTGTATGGCACTTCCGTCTCTTACTATTACATCGCACCTTTAGAATAGAAGTGACATAATCCAAAAAAACTAAATTTTGGGAATCGACAAAAGAGTGAAATAATGTGTGACCCTATCCTCTTATTTTTTTAATTGCTGCTAATTAACTCAAGAATCTTTAAAAAACTAAGCCGATTTAGTGAACTTAAACATTTAGCAATTAGTTGGTGTAATAAATAATTAGAAACAACATGTTTATCTATATTAAAAATATTTTTGATTCTAAAGAGTCACTATTTAACCTAATTTAATTTTAAAATTTTGGTTTTGTAAAATAAAATAATGCCTCAATTCTGATTGAGTAAAGATAACAAAAGTTTTATTAATCATAAAACGACATAAACACAATTAAGTCACAATATTGTTCGGTAGTATCGGAGTTAAAACAGTACCAAAGATAAATCGGTCAGTTTAATACTAAAACAACATTCAGTGAACTTACCTAAAAATTTATAAGAAAGATGGCTTAATTAAAATTCGGTCACTGTCGTATTACTTGCACAACGTTATTCTTCTTCTATTCGCACAGTAAAACAGCACAATCCTGTAAGTGGCATTGTTGTCCCGACGCAGACGGTTGTTTTGTTTGAGTAAGTAAGAGACCGAAATATATTTTTGACCTGTTCCTGCCCAAAAGTGGCGCTTTTAAAACTACAGAACTGTAGATAATGTTGTGTAGAGTCATTTTCTGTCCCAAACTCATTTTTCAAGTTTTTTGAATTAAGCCACTTCTATTCTAAAGGTGCGACATGCTCTTTGTGTATAGGTATTCGATATATTTCTAATTACATTTAATGTAAGTAATCAATACGATAAATCGAATGTCAGAATTGACTTGAACTACGTACACTCGTAGTTTGTAATCTATGATAATGAACTCCAAGGAGGTAAATGATAATCTATCTCGAGTTCTATCAATGACTATTTCTAATCTAAAGAGTTTCTATTACTATACCTATCTAATTTTAAAGTTTTTTCTTAAATACGTTGTAAGTGCGATAGTTTGTTTGTCATTATGGTTTTCGGTAATATTAAATTTTCTCTACGTTTTTCTGATCTGCGCGAACGAAATCGAGGATGTAAGTATGCACTTGAATAAATAAATTTATTGATTCCTCTTTTCGTAATTCGTAACTGACATGAAAGGAAATTTACGCCGTAACGAGAGAAGTTTTTAATTTTAATTTACTAGTAATTAATTTAATATCATTCTTATATAGTTTATCGGATTTTTATTTCATCTCTCTATTTAAAGCTTAATAATTACTCTATAATATTATTCTAGGCATGCAATATTATTTAAATCAGTTTCTTTAAGACAGCAAGTAAAACCGCGGGACTCGCTAAAACTTTGTACCAAAAATCTGTCTTCTTGCAATTTTAATAAATTTACTAAGTTTTAAACAAAAGACAAGTCAATGACGTTATGCACGAAATGAAAGAGATAAATAGAGATGGTTTATTACACACGTAAAAAAGGAATGGACGATGATACTTTTGAATAAATAACGAATAAAAGACTGTGACTTGAGACATTAGAGTTCATTTTTCTTTCATGCGAAGATATTTTTGGAAAGTTTGGTGCGTAGATACCATTGAATAGTTCATACGCCAACATAATATTGAACATCTTGTTGCGTTACATAAAATTGCCAACTGTTGCTAAGATATTATTGACCATTTTGATGGTTACAATAATATGATTATTCTGACAACCCATATAAAATTGAATTTGTGACTCGAATATAATTTTGGCTAACCTGTTACATAATATCTTTATGCTGCTGACTGTACCTACTGATCTAAACTTTTATTAACAAATATTAATTTTATTTATTCGATTCTGTGATTTGAAGTGATTGGCTTGTGAAACCTGTCACGTTGATTTGTTTAAAAACGCAATAAGTTTGTACAAGCTTGAAGTCAATAATAATTCTGAATAATAAAGGTTTTATTAGATATTTAACATTTCATATTTTTGACAATAAATACCGTATTTGTCCACCGTTTTAAGATTATTAATATCTACTTTAATCCATTAGTTTATTGATTATTTACCTTAAACATTAATAATACAAAAAGTAAAAACTTACCAAAAATTATCACCAGTATCAAAAACTTTTTAAAATAAATCCAGTGCAATGATCTCTGAGTCCTCAACCGGCACACATCTCGTCCTAATAAACAATGTTACACTCAGACCCCCCGCCTAACTCTATCGACTAGTCTCGACTATCGACCCATTACATCACATCACTATTCGCCAAATTTTCCTATGACAGTGACGTCCGCATCCTGTTTTTTGGCGGCAACAGCGAAAATCGAAATTGAAATTTGAATATTGATCAGCTTGTCTGGCACTGTGTGTAAGTAAATATCTAGAGATCGACTGAGAATAAAATATGACGAAGGGTTGTTTATGTTTAAAGATAAGTAAAATGATTCATTAGCATGTAATGGGCTTAGTGAAGGTTAATAAGTTGAACTTACGCGCAATAAGAACAAGTTCATTGAAATATTAGGTCGTCCGTCTGAGTTACTGTCAGAATCAGTAGGTAGGTACCTACCTGCTATTAGTAGGTACTTAATGCCCCTATCGACTAGCGGCTAGTCTATCTATCCGCGGTTTTCCTAGGAAAGATATTTTACAAAATGTCAAAAATAATATAAGTACCTACCTACTACCTAACCTCAGCAGGTAAACCAAATCACATAATAGGTTATTGAGACTGGCTGGACGTAAATCAATAAACATTGGATTGGACGAACAAAATGAAACGAAATCACTTAGGTATGTAGGTTGTACCTATAAATAGGTAGATAGGTCCTACTTATGTAGTCAGATCTTAAACTGCAAATACCAACTTGAAGCAATAAAGATACATAGTGAATTAAATCCATCTTTGATCCAAACTTGTAGGAATCTTAACTGCATCCTTTGTGATCCACTTCATTTGTCATCCCGAACCGAAATAGATGTCACAAACTTACTAACACATCCTATACATTTCGTAAATAAATCACACGCATTTTGAACTTTATTCTTTTGAGATAAGGTTTCATTCTCCTATCAATTAATTAAATACACTTTGAACTTTACTGGGTTGTAATAAGGTTAAAATTAACTTCGTGTTTCTTACTAGTGTTTAAGTATTGTTGAATTTGTTTTGACTTATTTTGAAGAAATCTCGCTATTTTCAGGATTGGAGGAATGTTTTTTTTTATTTTTTGAAATAACACGCGTTTTTCATTGAAGTTAACATTTCCTTTGTACAGGAGGCTTTTATGTTAACCAGTTATGAAACTAAGTACCTACTTAGGTAGTTACATTACCTACTTAGGTACCTACTTACTTACCATAATATTATAGTGTGATACCATAACTTATACCTACTACAAACTAACATTAGTAGTTAGTACCTACTTAGGTACTTAATTGGTGTAGGTAATAAGTAACTAACAATTAACTGCTAATGCTACTGTGCAATTAGTCACAGATAAAAGAATACCTACTATTTAGTGCAGTCGCGACTTCGCGAGGCACTTTCCTTCAAAGACCACACCCCGTAACGTTGTAGCTGGCTCATACACTGTGCTCATAGTATGAGCACAGTGTATGAGCCTCATACATAAGCACGAACTCAACTCATAAACATACCTACAAATAAAGTACTTAAGTACCTACTTACATCAGTGTAGGTACTTTACTTATCTCTAAGATCAATGCGAAGGTAGGTACCTTCCTACCTACACGTATAATTTGCAAAAAAAACTGCATCTTTATGAGTGATTGAAACTTCCTATCCTAGTTCAACGATCGGTTTGGCTATCGACCTCCTTACATAAACATAGTTTACGGATTTTATGTTTTCGGATAAACAAACTTTACTGTCCAACGTCATTCGGTCTTTCACCCAAACTACCTAAACTGTGCAAAGAATTAGTAAGTATGATACAGAGAGGTTTACAAAAAAAAAATATTAGCTACGTTTTAACACCTTCACTGCGGCAAGTAATTTGACTATTTTTCAGGTGGTGCGTTAGGGGGCTGATAAGCCCTAACGGTACCTTTTCACCAGTGCGATAAGGGTCTTTCGACCCCCTAGTCACTCAATGGTTTCAAATCCTATTTTCTTCGCGAAAACCTATTTTCTGCCTAATTAACTATAACCATGGTGTTATAAAAACCTCATTGCATCATGTGGTTGCTTCGCCTGGGGTTCTGCTGGTGGAAATGGAAGAAAAACACGAAAAATGTCAGGGGGCATAAAAACCCACTATCGCACTGATTTATACGTACAGTTACGAGTCTAGCTAGTGATGTATTGAGCGGAAAATGAAACCAAATTATCGATACTAAGTAATTTTTATTTTGAATAGTTCACAATAACAACTTACATACTACACAAGATCACAACTTACGTGCGAGAGTTTTAAAAACAATCAAGACACAATAATAGTTTTAAAAAAAATCTACGCAGAATGATACGTATGCTCATTTACATTTATTATAAGTATCACGAATACCCAGCGTAATGCGTAATGTCATTTCAAGTATTCTTTTACTCCTTTTACTACCTCGAAACATTGTGATTTTTTTTCAGGCGTATGATGACATGCACATTCTATCGACGCGTACACAACACTAATTGCTAGAAAGAAAATAATTAGCCAAACCAAGTGCGGGAAGGGGTGGAAATGCCCCAACTCGGTTTGAGGGTCTATAGGCCCCTTAGCCGCACTGAATAAAGTTTTTTCACTTTCAGTGCGGTGATGGGCCGATAGACCCCGTACGTAGATTTTCGCTTTTTCGAGTCACAGATATAAAGACAAACACAAAAATATCTCTACCTTTGTCTTACTCCCAGAAACCTCCGAGATATGGGCTCCGCACCAGAGGGAAACGGTAGGATTTTGTTCCGCACCGCGCGCGAGTATACGGAAGGGGCTTATAGGCCCCGTGCCGCAGTGAACGTGTTAAACGATTCAAATATAAATTACCTAAGTATTAGTATAGCTAGGTAGGTACTTAGAAGAAAATCACCCGTTCCTCAAAATTCCTTTCGTGAATCGAATTTAACTTCTAAACTACGCCTTCCTTTATTTAATTAAGTTTTTACTAAATTAATCTAAAGCACAGATAAAATACCTAATACTAGTTGGTATCTAAAGCAAGTTAAAGAGCACGTGGCGCCTGTGAAAAAATCTTTTGTGGCGCAAATACCCAAACCTGAGGCTTTGATAATCAAATTTAAAAGGGTCAAGTTACAAAGTTCAAATCTAAGTTTACCTACTCATAATTTAGGTAGGTAGGTAGATACTACCTTTTTTTTTAATAAGTAGGTAGGTGGCGATGGGCTTGGAAACTGTAACCTAGATTTTTATCAACTTATAGTCCTTACTTTTTACTCATAAAGCATTTTACCAAATTGTTGCCATCAGCGTAATTAAAACTACCCCATCCCATTCGGAAAATAAATAAGTGTTATTAGTGGCAATTCAGAGTGTCGCAAAAGCTAAACTAAACTAACTAAAATTTATACCATCCTTTTTATTCCAATCGCTATGAAAGGGACGGCAACATTTTTAGTTAAGTAGTTTAATTTAGCTTTTGCGATAGGTACTCCGACATTTTGAATCAAATTAGGTAGGTCAAATTAGGATACCTACCTACTTTTTCATAATCATGCGAACTGTTTCAAGTGGTGATTTCTAATACCTACTTATCATAATATTTTGGCTTGACTTTTTACCCGACTTCAAAAAAGGAGGAGTAGGTTGATGTAGGTACCACTTAAGTCAGCCAAGTGTAGCGTGTGATGCCAGACAACATTTTGTTGAGGTGTTATATTGTTAACTTTAGTCTTTACAATTACTTTTACTTTCTTTGACATGCCTTACTTTGTTTGACTGGCTTCCCACTGAAGCTTGACTATTTAGCTTATTTTAGATTGATAAGGAATCGCTTTTAAAAAAAAGCTAGGTCCACACCACGACGATACTGATGCGATCCTTGAGGTCCTATCCTACCAGAATAAACGATTTTTCTTTCTTTCTTTCTTTATATTTTGAATAGAAAAATTATAGATAGGTTCGAAGCGTTTATCACCATGGCTGTAGGTAGGCCATAAGTGTAGGTACCTACTCATCATCAGTTGTCAACAGTGCTATGCAATAAAATTAGCAGCTGGGCAAATTGAAAATCGATATTCTTGCAATTATGTTCAGTTGATGATAACTTGCAACAATATGCCACATTTATTATTTACAGCTTTGAAAATGGTAAGGACATCGAGCTATAGGTACATTACAGACAGATGTTTAGAAAATTAATTTAATTGCGCATGAACAAATGATAACGTATGGAACAATAAAACAATAAAATAATAAGTTTTTTTTGTTTTATTATTCGGAATCCGGCCGGATAGCGAATAGTTATATCCGTTTCATCTCTAAAAATTATATAGGTACCTACCTACCTAGGTAAAGATAATGTTCTAATGTCATTCATTAATCAATAATTAGGTACTTATGTACCTACTTATTGCTTTATTTTGGGAATCGCAAAAAAATTTTTCACGGTTTCGTGTGATTCTTGGATAGGTAGGTACAACTTAGCAGCCTTTTCAAATAAATGGTTTTGCGACTCCAGTATGTAGGTATTAGGCTAGGCAGGGTGAGGAGCCCGAGTTTCCTAAACAAAAGCTTGCAGGGTTAGGTACTTGGTCTCACAGGCCCCAACAGAAAACCAGCGTAGGTTTTGTTTTAGAATCTGCAAAAGCTGAGTTGGGGGCTTGGGGGACCATTTTGTAGCTGATTGTTCTATTGTTGTTTTTGTTTGTGTTGTGTTTAATTCTAAGCTACAAATAAACATTTTTGATTTGATATGATTTGATTTGTATGGTAGGTAAGTAGGTAGGTAGGTACTTATTCCGCATATAGAGAGAACTCAACTGTTATATACTTAAATAAATAAATAAATATCCTTGGACATTCCACACGGCGTCATCTAGTCCCAAGCTAAGCAATTTAATGCTTGTGTTATGGTAACCAGATGACTGATATACCTCCTACATAGATACCTAGTACATTTTTTTTATAAATACATACATTATTATATACAGGCTGTTACCAGACCACTACCGAAAACTTTAGGGGGTGAAAGTACCCATCAATATGAACAACTTTTTCTAAGAAACCAACACTGTGAACGCGATAAAAAAACAGCAGTTCCATACATAAGTTCAATACCTACTTGGCTAAAGTGTATGAAACAGCTGTTTTTTTTTTCGCGTTCACAGTGTTGGTTTCTTAGAAAAAGTTGTTCATATTGATGGGTACTTTCATCCCCTTAAGTTTTCGGTAGTGGTCTGGTAACACCCTGTATAGAAAACACCTAGACTCGAGACAAATATTTGCAGATAATGCAAACATTTGTCCCGTGGCGGGAATCGAACCCGCAACCTCCGTGTCTCAGGCGGGCCTTCGCCCACTGCGCCACAGCAGAGGTCGTCAGAATATGAAAGCATATAGTTGAGTTCTCCCATAGAATAAATCCATAGGTTACCTAGAACTGAATAAAGACCACTAATGTCAAGTTGAATAGTAGGTATATTATACCTAATTGAATCAAAACCCTAATCAATAAATTCATGTCATGACATGACCAAACGCTTTGATTCAATTTACTCCTCGCTTTCTACTTAGCACGGTTCTAAGTTCTTGTGGCAACGCATCGCATCCACATACAGCCAAGTAATTAGTGCTGAATTAATTTATGGTATCGTCGTCGACTGAACTTGTGGCACGATGTGAATCATACGTTTTTGTTGCCAGCTAATGGATAGAAATAATCATTTATTATTTTTACAGTCATACAAATATTTATTCAATAGGTAGGTACATAATTTTGTGAGCCGCGTGCAAAGAGCATGTAATGTTTTCCATTGCATGGGAAAAATCTATCTCCTGTCTATTATCAAAGTCTAGGCAATCTCAATCCAATCTTGTTTGTACTTAGGTAAGAGATTAAAAATTAAACATTTTGATAAGATAGGTAATCTTTGTATAACAACGCAGTTCCGTTCCAACACTACTGATAAAATCAAATTAGGTTACGTTGTTAAAAAATATTTGCAAATGGGAAGTACTTTTCCCCAAAACTGAGGAGATTCTGCGCAGCTGGCCACACACACCCCGGCCAGTCTTCGTTCGTATCGTACACTGCCAGCTCCTTTTTACTTCATTTCAACGGTGCCCGTTCGAGCGCGCGTCCGAGACGGGAACAAAACAGTATTCTAGTAAATAAGCAACAAACTTTTTAATTATGAGGGAAATAGTGCACCTGCAAGCCGGACAGTGCGGAAACCAGATTGGAGCTAAAGTAAGTAACACTATTTTTTAAAAATTCAAAAATAGAATCTTACCGCCAACGATGAAAAGTTAAAAATTGTTTATGGTTTACATTGGCAAAAATATAACACAAGCAAGCCTGCTATTGGTACCTACTAGAGTAGGTAGTTAATGTACAGTAGGTACCTACCTTATCATCATTTTTATGAGCCGGTGTTGTAACAGAATATTTTTATGCCTAGCAAAATAAACAGCTGTCTTATTTGACTACCCCCGAATAACTTCGTGTTTTTAAAAATTAGTTTAGAGAGGAATGGTTAGGGTACCTACATTTGGCAGGTACAATAATAACTTTAATAAAGCGGAATTGTTTTTGTAAATTTTTTAATGCGCTAATAAGAAACAAGCAGTCGGATTAGAAAAAAAAAATTTGCATTTGATAGCCAATTTCTTGAAACAAGTAAAAGGCTACTTTTCATCACCATCATCATCATCTTACTGCGGCACAACCGACGCGCGGGCACGGGGTTTTACTTATTCCTGCAGGATGATGCCTATTTTATATTACGCTAATCTAAGTCTAATCTGAGACCTAAGGAGTGTCTTATTAGATTAGACTTGTATTGACATTTTTTATCAATATGAGTAACCAGACTTTTTGGTGCAAACCTTGATTTATTTGGTCTATGGTGCAAACCAAAAAGTCTGGTTAGATAAAGTTTGATAAGTGGTACCTACCTACCAATTCTGAACACACCAAACTAAGCTTATTTAGCTTATTTATTACCTACCTACCTACTACCTACCTACTATAAGTTTTATTTAGCTTTGATTTATTTTTATAAATATCTAAAACTGGCAAATAAAGTTATTTACTTACTGTGTACCTACCTATTGTGGTACAAAATTATGAAATTATTCGGGATTAAAATTATTAAGTAAGTAGATTATGTAGATTGTGCAATTTGAATCCTTATTTATCGCCATAGATAGGCTATAGAACAAAAAAATTAAATACTTGCCTTACCTTAGGTACCTATATGATTGATTGATTAATTAAAAAATATTTTTTTAACCTATTGATTTTTGAAATTATGTTAGGTATCTACGTGAACAGTACCTAGACATTTTAAAACGATGTTCAAGTTTAATGATCTTCGAAGAGGTGGCTGAAATTAGTTTTATTAGTAAAAATCTACTATCTAGTAATATGTAGGTAATAATATTTTAACTGCACAATAAACGTTAGAATGCTCCGACGGGAATGACGGGAAAACGAGCATTGTGTGAGCCTCACACAATGCTCGTTTTCCCGTTACCTACAGACAGACAGACGGGCAGGTAAATATTATAAGTAATCATGATAGGTACCATCCACATAGCATAGCACATAAAAATGTAATTTTATTTATCCTTTGTCTGTTTGTGAAATCATCACATAGGTAAGGCCCGTAGCATAAGTAAAAAAAAAAAAAAAAAGGTAAGTAGGTGAAAAGAGTCAATGAGTGAAAAAACAATTCACAACCAAAAAACACGGAAACTTCTCTAATTTATTGGCTTTATTTTTATTCGAAGATCGCAGCCACTGGCATAGATACTTTTTTTTTATTTACGTAGGTGTACTTGCAACAAAAAAAGGTTTTATCGCTGAGTGAGCTAGGTACCTACCTACCTACATAATCGCCTTATCGGTTAACATTTATGAATCCTAGATAAAATTAAAATAATTAAGTAAATTAATCTTAAAAATAATCACGGAGAAAAGAGCGAAAATAAATTAAAAATTTTACACTAATATCTATGCTAAGGACCTACCTAATAAATATTATTTGAAAGTTTAGATTACCTAAACTTCAGTTAAAAAAAAACTAAAGAAAGTCTAGCATCTAAAATAAAAACTTTAACCAGAGACAACTTTCTTCTGAAATCGAATCGTTTATTTTGCCAACAATGGCAAAAGTATTCATCATTCTGCCAGTCTGTAACGGTGCACGCTTTAACTTTTAATAGAGCAAGGCGAACGCTTTCTTTCACAAATCAAATGAGTTCAATTGAATTTTGGACTGAGCACGCATTACTATTATTTTTTTATTTTGTTTCACTGTATGTTTAGCCATTCAAACTCCTTGATTAACACTTGTTTTCATTGCATTATTCTGTTGAAAAAAAATCTGGTAAAATATTTATTTTTAAGTAATAGATAGGTAATTTTTATACCAATTTTGTATCATGATAAAGATTCGATAGTAATAATTTAATCCTCTACTGTAGTACCTACTGTGGGTAGGTACTTAGGTACTTCTTAACTTATCAACCTACCTAACATTTAAGTAACAATTTTCAAACATGCTAAGTACATAGTAGTGGCAATTCTGAGTGTCGCAAAAGCTAAACTAAGCTAACTAAAATTGTTGCCGTCCCTTACATAGCGATGGGAATAAAAAGGATGGCAATAATTTTAGTTAGTTTAGTTTAGCTTTTGCGACACTCAGAATTGCCCACAATAGGTACCTATTTTTTTTACTTAAATCGCAAACTCATCTTCATTCTACTAATTTACGCATTCCTAATTTAAAATTTGGTAATTGATTTCCCGGCATCTGTTTCCTTTAATTCGTCCCCCGACAGCAACCATCAAGTAAACGGTTTCCTCTCTAGGTGATGATAGTCTTACAGTGTTACCGGATGAAACGCGGTAATATCCCAACGCGTAGGCGGCAGGAAGGATCGCCGAAAAGAAGTCTTGAATCCTTGTTACTGCTTTAGGTTGTACGTAGTTCCACGTGTTACACTAGCTTAAACTAATGGTTATTGAAGGTGCAGGTACCTACTTAAATTCATAAATGACATTCTGTTTGACTTTCAAAGTCCTCCCATAAAATCATAAAAAATAATGATGAAGACAATAACGTTCATCTTTGATGGCTGAAGCTAATTAAAAACTTGTCTAAACCTTCGACCTTCAGATCGAAAGTTAGTGTTTCCCACTTCAAAGCAGCTCGTCACAACACATCGTAAAATAATAAATAATAAGCTCCGAGTCAACAGACAGCCCATTTCGAACAGGAGTTCAATGACCCCGATGCAGTAATTATGGTATCATAAAACATTAATTACACGTGCTCGGAATGAATTTACGATGCGAATTAAACAATTAAATAGTTATACCATAGTTATACAGTAGGTTATTGATGCTGTGAAATTGGTGTTCGATACCTATTAATCTAAAAGCGATTGAATGACTTTTGTTAACTATGTAGGTAGGTAGGCTTATAAATATATTTGAATTATTTTCTCCCAGTTTCGTTATCGATACACTTGCTCGATTTAGAATGATGTCATCAAACTGCACTCTTTGTTTGTGGAAATTCGCAAATTCTCGGGTAATTTTACGGAGTGGGGCAACATTATAGTACATATACCCTGTCATTAGGTATAGTACCTACTATCATTCATTATCATTACAAAAGTATGTTCGACCGTTAGCGACCGCTATGAAATAAAAAGAAGTGAAGGTATGTATACCTACTTTCAAATGTGGAATCTTTATTCGAATATTCTTTCTGCAACATTAAATATTTAAAAAAAGTTTTGAATGTCAATGAAATAATTACCTATAACCCGCGCAGATAGAGAATAGATCTATAAATGGCGGCGGGTAAGGTACGCACGGTTGGCAAAACAAGTTCTCAAACATCGATTTTTATTGACTTTTTTTGTTGTTGCTGGTTTTTGAACAAGACAGGCGGTACCTGCCTAGCTAAATGATTATTAGTTCTCTACAAGACACAAAAAAAGGATTTAGCTTAAAAATGTACGAATCAGACAGAGAATTTGAAGTAAATTTTACCTATTTGTTTTTATGGCTTTGAAACGACCAACAGGGGAGAAAAGGTTTTATGAACCGCTTGGTCCAGCAGTATCCTGGTCATCTAAACCCATAATTGGTTCAATTTCCTCCATCAAATCATTATAATCCTCCATGGACTGGCCACTTTCACAGTCCTGGTCTTCATAGTCGTCACTTTCATCTTCGCTGTCGCTGTTCATACCGACATTGATAATGAAGTCCTCTAATTCCCTCTCCCTACCTACATCGCGATTCCAGTAAATAAAATAAATAACAATCAAACGTGGAAAGCGAATCCTGACTGACAATTTTTTTGTATAATTTTGACAATTTTTTTGTAACGCGTACTTTACTGTGTGAGTATAGACAGCGATAGAGAGTGAGCGAGAACGCATGCGAGCGGACGCCATTTACAGATCTTTTCTCTATCTGCGCGAGTTATATACCAATTTAGATAAGTATTTGTTTGTACCCTACCTAGGTAGGTACTGTAATTTGACTGTTTACGGAATTTCAAATACGAAATCTTTCGATTAGATCAACAGGTTCAATGAAATAGATGACCGGAATTTTAACTGCTCTTTGAGATAAGCAAAAACCGTTATAATAACAAAGTCTGAAACAATAATAGTGAATGGCACTTACACAAAACGTGTCTACGAAAAAAAAATGTCTTATCATGTTAGGTAGGTATACTGTTTTTGTTTGGTTCAATCACATTGAGTCACCTACTATAGGTCGCGCCATGTAAAAAGAGCGCTGGCTGACAGGTGCGCAGTAGGCAATTTATTTTGAACGTAGCATCCGGCATAAAAGTTTTAGATTGCGAAATGGTTTTATATAAAAAAGATAGAAATAATGATGTAAATATTGATAATGTAGGTAAATACCTACCTATATTGTTTTAGGAAGCGACTCATAATAATGTAGTTGATAATTTAAAACAATTATGAACAACAGAAGCAACAAAATTTATATGATTAAGTATAGTATCTTTTTTAATAAAGATACCTAACAATAAAAAATTATAATATTATACCATAATCTACAAAGCCGCGAGTAAAAAGCAAAATGCTAGTTAAAAAATAAAATAATAGGTCTGGTACTTTCGTGCGCGAGTGTACCCATGCGCAAACATACCCCTCCACTTTCTCTCAGCGCTCTTTTTACGTGGCGCGGACTATACTTCACTTTAGTTTTAAAATAAGTAAAACAACGTTTTAAACGTTTTGACGTGTGACTTGACAATTGTTTCAAAACGATAAAAAAACAATAAATCTAATTCCATCATTCCTAATTTAAAAACCGCACCGTCCGTGAATCACGCAAGACTGGGAAGGCTGCGCATGCGTGGAATATGTCATTAGATTAGGGTTGTCATTATTGGTCAGATTAGTACTAGGACAGCAATCAATTTTCAAAAAACGTCCATAATTATCCAATTTTATATTTGATTGCATGGGCGATGGACTCTTCATCACCACTCGATTATTATTACATAAAGCACCAAAGTTTAAATGCCTTTTTCTACTCTAAATATTTAGAAAACCCAAACTCAAAATGTAATTTATTCAGTACGATCGTTTAAAGACCACTTTGACAGTAGGACGTCTATTCTTCTGCCTGATCCAATGCGACTCCCTACAACAGGGAAATAATCAGGCAAGAACATAGTGGTGGGTAGGCCTAGCTTTTATTTCAGCGGTCCAATCTTAAAACTTAAAAAATTAGTTGGAGTACCTACGTTCAAAGAATCTAGAGTCTCGATTCTAGCTAGACTGTCTGAAATTGAAGTGAATAGGTATCTAACGAAATCTATCTAAGGTCAAAATTGACAAGAAGCAATATATTAATCACTAATCTAATTACTCGAATCAGTGACAGCCCTATGACGTTAGACGCCATTTTGGCCGCGACCATAACAATGTCTACCGTCTACCGTAGGTATAGGTCGCGCCACGTAAAAAGAGCGCTGGCTGACAAGCTGCGCAGAGTCGATTTTTAGGTCCGATTGGTGGTGTGGACTGCGGCGCGGGGTGAAGGGGTAACGCTGTCATTGATTCGGCGCATGCTATTGGTTCGTCAGCAGTCCTTAGCTTCCCGCGCTGTCACTACGTCAAATTCGTTTGTAAAATATCATCGCGTACAAAAGTTTTCGCTTACGAAATGGTTTTACATAGAAATATCAGAAAAATGATTTATGACGTAGGTACATAGTTTTATGAAGAGAGAGGCTGCTAAAAATCCTGTTGATGATAATAAAACAATGTATCAACAATACCTGAATTTTGTAGGTACTTACTTAATTCAATTTAACAATGAACACTGACTAAAACATGTTTTTAATAATAATTCCAAGAATGATATTCATCTAAGTAATTTCTTCTTCTTCTTTATTTTGGCTTCGCCGGCTTTTGCTTAGCCTACCACGCACTACCATGTCATTATAATTCAAGTTAGTGAAGTCAAGTCATTATTTTTATTCATGAAAGACAGTGACATAAATGTTGAAATGAGTAAAATATTTATTACGCACACATAATATTTATTGTCAACAGTTGAACTGACAAAAGTAGTCTCTAACAGGGTGTTAAAACGGTGTATACTAGCTTGCGCGAGCCGAGCCGCCCGGCTACAATAATACAATAGGATTAGTACTTTCGTGCGCGAGTGTAGCCATGCGCAAACATACCCCCTCCACTTTTTTCCAGCGCTCTTTTTACGTGGCGCGGACTATACTTACCGATAGCCGATAGTTATCGTCAGCTGACGAATATCCGGCCTTAATGTTTGCAATGAACACAAAATTGGCAGTTTGGTGACTTAAGATTTTAGATGCCCGGACGTAACCTTTTAAGCTAATTGCATAGGTAGCTTCTATCGCGGGCCTTGAGCGTGGAGACCGAATCCAGAAATTCCGTAACGAAAATAACCTAACACGGGGGATGCGTTAGCATCCTAGTAGTCTGTGCACGGGGGGTTTACTCCGAAAAAATGCTATGCAATAGCTTTACCGCGGCAGCCTCCGAGTGCCACACGTCTTTTTATTGATTAATTTTATTGAGATGGATGTGTAAATAAACATTTTAGTTTCGGCGGGAGTTAATTAAAAAATAAAATTGGAACGTTAAGTTCCTGTTTTCCTTGAATAAGATTTTTTTATTGTGGAGCTACAACAACAATTATAAAAAAATCTGGTACCTACTTAATAAAGTTATGAATTAAGTACTTTCACAATTAAACCGACTTTAATTTTGGAAGAGAAGAGCAATTTTTGCACTTTATGAGGTTCTCCAACTTTTTTTTTAACAAAATTTTTTTGAATTCGGTAGAAAATTTACTTAGGTACCTACTTGTTTTATGTTAGTTAGGTAGGTAGGTAGTAGGTACCTACTCTTAGTAGTTATTATGTTTTACATTTCTATTATTAATCCTAAGGCTAGACTGAGTGATAGGTTATCGCTATAAATACCTACCTACTATCTTTTGGAAAATTTCCGCATAAATCCAGTTTACTGTCAGTTGAGGTTGACCTCCAAGGGAAAACTCCAACCAACCCAACCAACTCCAAGACCGAAGGAAACCTTGAGGTTTCCTTCGGTCTTGGAGTTTTCCCATAGTCCTCCATGAAGGTTACTTAGCTTTAGCGTAAACGGTGAAGGAAAACATCGTGAAGAAACCTTTGTTAGGAAGCTTTCTTAAGAGCGGCGATTGGCTCGCAACCTATCACGTAATAGAATGCTAACTTCTGAAAAATGTGGGCATGTAGTTAGGTACCTTACCTACCATTTGGATAGGTACATCTCTAACTACTTATGTAGGTAAGTACTTAGTAGGTAACTTAGGTACCCCCAGACATCTTTAAATCTTACAATAAGTAAGTACCTACCTACCAAAAACATTGACTAATAAGATCCCAGTAAGTAGGTATTTAAAAATACTTACTTAGGTAAGTAAGTAGGTATAATGAATAAAAAATGACTAATAAAATCGCAGATGTTTGACAACTTAAATGACTTTATGTAAACTTATTAAGTGTCAATTCACAATACAAATAAATAAGTACCTAGGTATCAAGACGTAGAGGATAACCAATAGGAATTTACCCTTGAACATTCGTTTTGTTTACTCCAGCCAGTAAATACTTACCCGTGTACCGAGGCAGACGTGTTTCAACTTTCAATATGTAAGTAGGTATTGCAATAAAATCTAATTTTAACCGCTTACGATTCGTTTCACTGCTTATTGTTAATTTTGTGTAACTTTGGAAATTATGAGTTAGCAATAACATCTGTCAGAAATGTCAAATTAAAATGAAGACGTGTAGTGTCCACCATGCTTGTTTGTTTATAAATACTTACTTCACGATCGTTAAGTCGTTAACCCATGATGGAGGCCTTTAGGCGGCCTAAAATCTTCGTCACCAGAGTTGGCCACTTGCCCAGAACGAACGAACGAACTTTACTTAAGTATCATCTTCATTCTGACACCGAAGTCTTTGTACCTACTGGTATTACAGATAAAAAATCAGCCAAGTGCGAGTCGGACTCGCGCACGAAAGGTGCCGTACCATTATCTTACTAATACCTACAACATGCGGGTGGGCACCACACATTGGAGTGTTGGAACGTGTTGGTTCCAAGTTCCAACGCTCCAATGTGGAGATCGATCTTGGACGGTTATTGGACAAGAAAGAAAGAAAGAAAGAAAAAATCATTTATTCTTGTACTTAGGACCTCAAGGATCACTTTTACATGCTTTTCGTTTCGTTTTACTTACATGCGTTTCGTTTTACATGCTAGGTGATTCTAATGCCTTTTTTTTTTTTTTTTTTTTTTTGACGGGCGGAAATCTGCATACAGACTTTCCAGTTACGTCGAGGGAACGTAACTGGAGGTATGTGAGGTTTATCGAGCACTTGAAGAGCACTCGACGACTCACTAAAACCGACCGGTGACCCTCCTCACTGCATATGAGGGACTCTGGGATCTCCAATTGGAACGCACCAGTGACCCTCCGCAGTTTGCACAGAGCACAGTCCCGATAATGGCACCCATAGCCACGACCGAAACCCACGCACATGGCTGTTACACCACATGCGCGGAGCTCACGACAATACCGAGTCTCCCTGGTACCGCCGCCCTCCCGAGACCCACATGATGGGCAGCCAGAGCCCTCACCCCAACCACCCGCGAATCCGAAAAGCCCCCTGTTTGGCAGGGGGTACCACTCCGCCCCTTACGGGGCAGGCGGATAGGGCCGATGTTGCCAACGACCCGTTGCCGCCTCCATCCCGAGCAGGTTCGGCCTCGCTCCGAACCCACTCAGCGACTTCCCACCTTTCGGTGTTCCACCGCCTGATATAATTTTTTAAAGAGGTTTTCTTCCTCGCTCAGCAGTTTCCTCTCCCAGACAGTTAAGGGACTGGTAGCAAGGCAAGTCAGTCGACCTAAAGAACCACGACCGAGTCGCCAAGCTACCCACATCCCAAAACCGTCGGAAAACTCCACCACCAGAAGTAATTTTTTAAAGAGGTTTTCTTCCTCATGCAGCCCACAGGCTTGTTCATGCCACACATCCCTTTCACGGGCGTGCGACACGACTTGCCCTTTCAAGGGGCCGCTAGAGAGAAAACCAGCCTCACCCTGGTCTCACTCAGCAGCTTCTACCTCCGACAGTAAGAGACTGGTGGCAAGGCAAGTAAGCCTGCTTATGACCTAGTCGCCAAGCCACCCACATCCCAGAACCGCCAGAGGGGTCCGCCAGGGTAATTTTTTAGAGAGGTTGTCTTCCTCGCAGCCCGAAGGCCCTCAGTTCCACAAGGCCCTAGGGACCCTGCGGAGTTCCGAGCTCGGGACGTTGGCGGAAGAACACTTCTTCCGGTGCCTGCTCGGCGGCCGTGAGGAAGCACGCCAAGCCGGTACGTCCCGGCTTCATCCACTGCGCCCTCTGCTATTCAGAGGGACGCGCGGAGAAGCTTACCCCCCCCGTCAGACCATCAGTTCATTCGACAACAAGATCCCCCTAGGTAGCAGCCACGGGGAAAGTTATTGTCGGACTTAACAGGGCACACCGGCCCTCGGCTGCCGTTCCCCCCGGATCCCTCATATCCATAAGGGACAAGCAGCCTTGGGCACACGAGAAGGTTGTCTGACAAGTGCCCTAGGTGATTCTAATGCCTGTTCCAACGCGACACAAACGGAGCATTGCCATTGGCCATTCTATTCGTAGCCAATGTTGGAACCAAGTTGAAGTGTGGTGCCTGCATTAGACACTAACATTGTAGTTAGGTATTCTGCGAATATTTCATCAATCGTCTCGTCAAATTCAATCGTCTACAGGAGATAAATTTGCTGCGCTGGTCTTGAGTTGCATTTATGTTTATAACTCCGAAGATCCTCGTCAGATCCTCTCCAAATGTTTATGAGATCGACTGAAAATTATACCCTTTCAAACAAATAAAGAAATTTCTAAATCGAGTAATCGGCGAACACTATACCTACATAAAAATAAAGATTCAGAGAATCCTGCTTTTTAGAAAATGTTAAAATAGAATAGAATAGTAAAACATTTATTTACCTAGGTAGGTACATCATTTACATTACAGTACAGGTACCTACAATTAAAATATTTAATGTAGGAAATAGGTATGGGCAGCAAATGGGTCACCACTCAGCATTTGCTGTAGAAGCTGAAGCAGCAACTACAGCGCTGGTCTTCAGTGATGCCGCAGTATGTAGCGCGTCAAAGACACAGACCACAAACAAAAGAAAAATTAAAAATAAACTTTTATAAAATTGAACACAATGGCAATTATCAGTGAACTGCAATTAATTTTATGTTAAAATGTAGGAACCTAATGTAAATAGTGTGTGTATTTCCAATTGTTTGGTAAACACATGACTAGTCAGTCTCTGACGTAGTTTGGTATCAATTTACTTTATTGTTTTCCTCGATAGAATGTGTCTAAGTAAAGTGTATACACGATGCGAGATTCTTGTCTGATACAATTAAATTGACTGTCTAAAAGTGCAAGTCATGTCAACTTGCATGGTTGTGGATAGTTTTTAACCTCATAGGATGTCAAATTCAAGGAATTTGAAACATTTAAGTATAAAGGATAGGATTTATATGAATAAATGAATATGAATATGAATACCTATAAGGTCGCGCCACGTAAAAAGAGCGCTGGCCGTCAAACTGCTCCGTGGTCGATGATTGGTGGAGAGGTGTTGCGGCGCACTTCATACCATTGATTTAGCGAGTGCTATTGGTTCGTTAGCGAGTGAACACAGGCGCAAACATACCCCCGCTACTTCCCCTCAGCGCTCTTTTTACGTGGCGCGACCAGGATTACGTTATTATCAGGAGTTATGGAATCCTGGCATAACGTCTGGTAAGTTATATTCCTTCTAAGAATTCCTCCTAGATAACTTTTTGTCTGTTCTGTTCGTCTCAGTCCGTTGAATTGAAAGGAAATGAAGTTAAAGGTCGGGATCTAAAAAATGAAGGTTCTATTTGTGCATTGCATTTTATTGACAGTATTTTACCTAAGTACTTACTTATAAAAAAATAGCACAGTGAAATTCTGATAATTTCAAAGTAGGTGACAAGTGGTTATATTTTCGCGAAATCGCGAAAGTTAAAGAAAGACTTCATTTGAATGCCTATAATTTTTAAGAAACAGGGCAATTTAAATAACTATGTATTTCAACTGGAACTTTAACGTTGGAAATTCACAGCACCTAAGTCTAATAAAAACAGACAGACAATACAATACCTACACTACTACCTACTACCACAAAATATCAAATTGGAACAAATTATCTCCATACTCACGAATTGCTTTTCAGGGGGTTAACGCCAGTTTACCGTAGTATTGGATACTGTCCTCGATACCGGTAAAAGTATCACAAATGTATAATGTAGTAAATCCAATGCAGCGCCGCCCGCGGTAACTTGTAGCTATGAACTAAACATTCCATACATTTAGAACACTTTGACACGTGAGCGCGTTTAGATTAATACTACGTGATACTACCTACACAAAAACCGCCGGTAACCCTACAGAGGAAATAGAAAACTAATTCAATCTCTGAATCAGTTTTGATTCTAGGAAAGGATTTTTTTTAGTATTCACTCTAAAACTAATGATAATGACGATTAGTCATAGGTACCTACAGTTTTTTTGTAAATACAAACATTATTTATTATAAAGTACCTAACCTACCTACTTACTTACATAGAAAACTCACAGACTCGAGTCAAATATTTACTTGCTACTTTTGTTTTTCAAATTCAGAACACATAAAATGCCATGGCATTTTTTTGTTTTTTAGTTAAATTCGTATGGAGCAAGTGGCCAACTCTAGTGACGGACAATTTTTGTTTTTTGGAAATGTTTGATTGATACACCCAACCAGTAACATAGCTGGGCACCGTTAATCAAATGGTTAACTTCGTTAATCGTTAATCCGTTACAAAAAAAGTTAGCTTCGTTAAACGTTAAAGCGTTACATTTCGGAAGAATTAACGCAAGTTAACGATAATCGTTAATCCGTTAATATGTGTAAAATTGCATCTTTATATCGTTGCGTTAGTTAGACTCAATTCACACAAAAAGAGCAACAAAGCTCAGCGAAGCGGAGCGCGGCTTCAGTGTCATATGAATTTGAACTTTATATTACTATAATACTTAATATCGCATGAGAAACTCGACCGAGTCGCGCGGATGCCCGCGGCTTCGCGGGAATTCCGGCAAATTCGAATACGCGCGCCTTCTGGGTGGTTACTGGTCCAGTAACCACCCCTTATGTGCAAAATGTGCAATATGCGAAAGACATTATTATCTTATACTTACTTAGGTTATTTAGATCTGGCAAACTTCGCTGTAAGTAATTCCACGACAGTAATGAATCTCTGTCAAATGCTTCGTTACCGAGAAATAAGAAAACTGTTGGATCCATGCCAACAAAAGGACAAGGAAGGACTAGTACTTAGTACAGTCAGCAGAATAATAATAATTTTATGTTTTGCCGGTTTTTCCGGGCGCTTGATAACATTTTTCTTGAGACTGAAAATTCAAGAAAAATTAGAATTCAGACAGACCGACTACTTCCTACTAACTTATTATTCCACTGCTGGGTAAAACTATTATTTTATCTGTGGTAAAACTCATCATGTCTTCCGAGTTTTCTTTGTTCCTCTCAAAATAGTTACTCGCTTTGTTGAGCACTGTCCACTGTCCTTTAACCTTGTTTTATTTTCATTTAACACGGTAGGTATATAGACCTTATGTCCGTATGTAGTAAGGACGGCGTCAAAATCCCCCTTTTTTGAGCTGAAAATTCAGATCAAGGCGATTTTGACACTCAAATTCCCGCTGAATTTTCTACTTGGGTAATTTTAAATATCAAGCAGTGTTGTCAGCGTAGATAATAAAACTAACCAATTGGAAAAAAATACGCGCAACAAAATAAAAAATATTGAACACAATGTGTAGGTAGACTAGCTAGATACCAAATAGTACCTATTAATTATTATCTGAGATATAGAGTAGGTACTATAGGTTTTTATAATTTTCTACTCAGACAGTTCATTGACCTCGATATTCATTACTATTTTATTCTTAACGAGTTGATTGCTAATCTGCCGGTGCATTCTAAATTGCCACACGAACTCTATGCGAAGCATTTTTGTAATTTTAAATTACATAGGTAATTCTTAAATCTTGTAGGAATATTTTTTGTTGCATTTTTGCATAGGTACCTACTAGGTAACCTACCTATGTATGCTATTGCCTACCTATAAGTTTTCTTGAAGTAACCGATTATTATTTGATAATATAATACCATACTAGTCACTCACTTCCGTCTATTTCTTCTGAGTTCTTACTCATGGCATGAGCAGTGTTTACATTCATCCAGCAAACGTATGTTTTTAAAATAGACCATGTCTTTCCAAACACTTCTGATACTATTGTAAAGTAACAACGGCACTTTCTCAATTGTTGTCTGTTGATTAAAATACACAAATTTACACAATATAATGTGCCATTAATTTATTAGAATAGTATTGTTTTTTTATATAAAAACAATACTACTATCTACTATGTATACCTAACGTGATTTTAGAAAGATAATCGGCGTATGTACCTAATTAATTTATTACAAGCCATGTTTTTTTATACTGATTTCTATGAAAATCAATCATCAATTTTTAATGATTATTGATTTTCATAGGTTCGTGGGGTTTCCAAAGCAGCCTAAAAACTCCGTCACAAGAGTTAGTTCATACCATATTTAATTTAACCAACCTACTTAGGTAGGTACTTATCTACTTTTATAGTAAATAATTCTCAAAAATTTAAAAGCTAGATGACTCTGTTCATTATTTTAATTTGTCTAGTTATGTTTTAATCTAGCTGGTCGTAAAAAATATGGCTCTTTGAATTCTAGTCATGTATGACTCAGTGTGGTAGAATCCACGGCCGGCCATTGCCTTATCTAATTAAAAACAAAGCGTGTTCCTGTTCTGTCAGCGCTACATCTGGCGCCAGTCCTACCACTCCATAATCCATTTCATTACTTAGCTTTGTACAGTACAGAAGTAGGTACTTCCTGTAGATAAACCAATAAACCAGAACATTGAAATATTATATCCCCAAACGCTCCTAGTTCCTTGGTGTTATAAAGTGTCGTGTTACGCTTTAAATAGTTTTCTGAATATGGCAACACCGGGAGACTGGCCGAAAATACGATGCACTGATGTGAACGCCCACCAGAGAGATGCAACAAGAAAAAAAGTTAGGTTTCTATTTTCAAATTGCAGTGGAGAGCGCCAGCGGACGCGACCAAAAAGGAAACAGTTTTCTGTCTGTGTTCTTATTTCTTTGCCTTTGAACAAGAATAATATTGGATTATTGAATCTCATGAATATGTTCTAAGTAGCGTAGGTAGTAAGTTAATAATTATTTTCGTAATAAATACATTTAGGCGTAGTACCTAGGTATAGTTAGGTCTATTTACCTAAGTAGTTACAAAAGTAGTAAACTTACCAAGCATGATAGGTACATTATAAAGCCTTATTTTTGTCATAGACCTTTAAGAATGTATACCTACAAAATGCAATGGTTGATTGCTTCTAAATTGCAGTTTATACAATTTGTTATCATAATAATCATAATAAAACTAATTATAAAGTTCCCATCTAAAAGGCAATGTCGGTCAAGGCGTGATGAAATTATGATACTGTTTTTAATACGCACGATTTGCGCGTTTTCAGTTTTTATGCCATCGATTGTTGCCAGTTGGTAACCTGTTGCAGATTTTATGGGAGTTTTGCTATTGTGTCGAATTATTTGAATCTTAAATTAATTATTGCCGGTTGTCTGAGTGATGAACTCGATTGGTAGATAAATGCATTAGCTAAATAGTAAATACTTACTTCGTTTTTTTTTTACAATCCCAAAAATTAAAACCACAATTATTTATCCAGAAATTTAGTAATTTTATTGTTATACTTATATGGCAAACTGAAATGTTTTAATCAGGCAACACCACAGAACTCGCTAAGTATCTATTGGCGCCAGGAAGTCGCCATTCCTGGGAAACCCAACAACTTATCCATCTGATGTTCCAGGAACAACCTGCTCCCTATCTCTTTGCATTAGGGTTCAAAATATATGCAAATGTATGGGAAAATCACCTGTAAGGTCGGCCAAGAAAATGGTCTAAGTAGTCCTTTGATAGAAGATCGTTCGACAAAAGGTTTTGACAAAAGGTTCAGTGAGATTTAGTTGTCGATAAGGTTGACTTTTTCTTGACGTAAATTCATTAGAGAGCAATGTCAGTTCATAATTGCAAGTGGAAAACGACCTTGTTGTTTCATGACGTTCAAATGAAACTCAACCGTAGGGTGGTTGACCACATTTTTGGCCGACCACCTGAAATAAAATTAATATAGGTAACCATATTTATTGTTCTTCATAATGTTATAGTAGAACTATGTAAGTACCTACTTCAGCACAAGAAAAAGGTTATAATTTTGTGATCAAATTACCTTTATCAATCGAAAGTTAAACCTTACGCTCATTGAAATACGACACCAATAAAATAGTGAACTAAAGTTCAGCCTTAGGGCTAAGGAAATAAAGAAAGTTATGGGTTAGCTTGTTGCTGTTTGACAGATCGATAGTAAATTGGCTTCTAGGAAAACAAAGGTAGGGTGAGACCTAGCCCCTGTGCATTTGACCAAATGATTGATGTCGGACGTTAAACGAAAGGGAAATTACCGAAAGAAATGGCTGCTAGAGTAGACATACAAGATAATTAATTATAAATGAAAAATCTTACGCTCCGGCAGGATTCGAACCTGCGTAGATACAAGCGATCGCTTCCTGACCACTAGGCTACGGAACCTGTACGCCGAGAGCTGAAACTATTAGTATAGTAGGGTACATTGTCGTACAATGAACCAGGTAAAGTTTGGAAGCCTTTAGCTTCGAGTTTCTTGGGTTTTTGTGTTCGGTTTTTTCACTGTTCGTTAGTGAATTTATCTGTCTTTCAATTTGCATTTAAATTTCTTTACAAATTTTATTAGTTTAGAAGATACATGGTTTTCAAAAAAAAATGAGATTTGGTTCAATGTGTAGGTAGGTACTCTTAGGTGTACACAGTGAACCGGGGTATTTTCCACAATGAACCACCTTATTTTGGGTAGCGTAATTATATTATAAAACATTAATAAAGGGCAATATATGAAAATACATAGTACTTTTATGCTTTTAATTGCGATATTTATGGTTTGGTAGCATAAAACACTTTTCTCTATTTTTTTATCATTTTCCTACATTTAATCGGTCAAAAATTTACATTTAACCTATACAACATTTGAATAACTAATGGAAAAACACTCAAATCACGATAAAGAGATCAAAATTATTATTTATTATTAACCTTAATCAAAATCAGCAAGGTTTCTATTTTTTTTAGAAAATTACACTTAGCAAGTAGCATAAAAACCAGGTTCATTGTGAACTACCTCGATGTGGTTCTATGAGAGACACAGCACTACTTTGAACTAATCTGAAAATTTCAACGGTTTAGTCTTATTATTTTAAGCTTACGTGCGGTACATGAGAAAGCTAACTAAATGTTTATTTAATATTTGTAATAAAAAAAGTGATATCTTTTATACAATTCACACAAAAAATCAAAGATGCCAGCAGAAAAAACATACTTTTTGGTTCAATTTTCAAACGAACGCTTCTCACACAGCCGTTATTAGTGGGCGACTTGCACAAACAGGTGTGCGGAGGGGGACACATGTGCCTATCATTTACAGGTAGAAGCACAAATGGGCAACGTCAGATTTCTGAGAAATAACGATGGTTAATTGTAGCTGCCTGGTTCACTGTTGAACTACCTACCCTAGATGATACTTGATGATGATGATACTTACTATGTAGTTTTTCAATCATTCTGAAGTGTAATGGTTGTCATGCGTTAATAAATAAAATACTTAAATATAAATAAATAAGTCTGATGACAATAACGGTGGCAGGAATTGGATTCAACTGACACAGGATCGCAAAGTGGGAATAAGAAGGCATATATTGTTGGTATTAGCTACTGTGTCCTGTAATGTGTGTGAGTGATGTAAATAAATGTTTTTCTATTCTATTCTATTCTACTCAGCAGTGGTGAAAAGGTTTCTAATTATTTTTAATCAACAAGAGGGTTACATTCATTTTTCTTACGAATTCTTATTCTTATTACGGTTACTAGACACAAACGGAGCATTGCCATTGGCCATTTTAATGTTGGCCCCAAGTTGAAGCCCAGTGTGGTGCCGGCATTACTTGGTTTAGTTATTTTAAAATGACAAATGTAGACAGATCTCCCTTTCTTAATTTTGTTCCTCCTAAAGCACAGTGGGCCCGCATTCAGTGAATAATCCAATCTCGTTCAATTCCGGCTATTGTATTCAGATTAACCAAGGTCGTGAGTTCGATGCCGAATAAAGGATTACTCTTTTATAATTTCATAAGAATGCAAAATGTCTTAAATATTTAAATATGATGTGTAGGTAATCAATGCTAAATAGGTAGGTAAATACATAGATAAATAACTGACTGTACTTGACTGTACCATGTAGGACGCCTAGATTAACGTACCGTGTCCATTTTGACTAAATTACCTATCTAAATTGAGGTAAGTACTTACCTGTACATAGGTACCTACTGATACAAACCTATACTTACTTATACATTTATATATAGTGTTTGTCTGAGAGCCTCACGCGACGGGTCACAAAGGACAATGCCACTAAATCGACTTAACTTGGGTCATTCGTGTCATGGTGTTAATCTAGGTACTTACTAAATACCTAGTAGCTTATTTGGTTGAGTATTTACTAAAGTTGGATGACCGTCTCTGCTAAAGATCAAAATCATAAAGTTGCTTAAGAGGCCGTAGGTAGCAAATATGTGGTTTGAATCGTATTAGATCTCAAAATCCGTGAAAGATACCACCTTATAATGTTTGGAGAAATTAAACTTTGAACTTTTATCTTGCGTTGTGGTTTTTTAGAAACACGATTGGTAAAAGTTTTCTCGATCATATATTTTTTTGAAAAATACATGTTTTTCACACAGTTGGCTATTTATCTCAGGAACAGAACGCTATTTTTGTTGGTTTTATGTTTTGACAAATAGCCTAGAAGTATTCATTTAGTTCTGGTTTTTTAATTTTTCGATTACTTGTTTAATTAACTTGTAATTAAATAAAAACTGTTTTTTCGCTATAAATTATGTTGCGTGTCTATCGTTCTGCGCTTCTCACTCACGAGTAAAAACATTATTCGCTCTCCCGCTCATTCCTCGGCGTTATGGCACACACTTAAATCCCTGCTAGTCTAGTACTTAGTAGTTTACAATAGGTACCTATAAAACATTATTGATAATACCCGTACGCATATGTTTTATAATGTGTTCTTATCGCGAAAGTTTAAAAAATACAATTTGCAATAGTTTTCATTAAAAAATTAAGTTACTGATAAATTTTTAATTTATAGGTACTACGTCATTAGTGCAAAAACATAAAAAGCTTAAAACTAGTCTATGTCTTGGCAAGCTATTACACTTAGATACCTAAGTATAAAGGTATATATTATTCTTACTTAAGTACTTACATATTTTTTCTTTGCCTGTAACCTACTATCAGGTCAGAGAGGTCATAGAATTTTCGATTATTTCGGAAGTTAATTGGTCTTTTTGTTACGATCGAGGGTTGTCCGGGGCATGCGAGCGGCTAATCTCTTAGATTGATGGTGAGTTGAGATCGGAAGAATAAAATGCCATCACTTTACAAAACTACTTCAAGTCTTAACTAGTTTAAGTCTTCTACAATGTGCTTGTATCAAGAACTAATTTTTAGCACAAAAATACAAGTCAATTAGAAAATATTCTAGACTTTTTTACTTGGACATTATGATTTTCTCAACTTTTCATACAAAAGACTTCAACGCGCATGCGTTGTATACGAACATAAACAAGTCAAGATAATATATATACGGCCAGTTTCTATAAGTTCCTATTATCATTGCAGAAATTAATTAATCACCATAATAAATAAAATAAATAGGGGGTATAGGCCCCCCTTAAGTACCTATTACCGAACCTTATTCGTTAATTTTAATTTATAAACATGTTTAGATTAGATATTTACACATTATAGTTATGTCGCACCTTTAGAATAGAAGTGACCTAATTCAAAAAACTTGAAAAATGAGTTAGGGGCAGAAAATGACCCTACACAACATTATCTACAGTTCTGTAGTTTTAAAAGCGCCACTTTTGAGCAGGAACAGGTCAGAAATATATTTTTTTAATATAGAAAAACATGTTTTTTCTAATAATCTATTACACCAACGAATTACTAAATGTTTATGTTCACTAAATCGGCTTAGTTTTTTAAAGATTCTTGAGCTATTTAGCAGCAATTAAAAAAATAAGAGGATAGGGTAGGGTCACACATTTTTTAACTTTTTTGTCGATTCCCAAAATTTAGTTTTTTTGGATTAGGTCACTTCTATTCTAAAGGTGCGATGTATGGTTGACCTCTCTCTTCCTATCCTATCTCTTCCATAGACTAGGTACCTACCTTATTTTTTTTTACGATAAGCCAAAGATAGAAAGGTCGTAAGGTCACAATGTTAATATCACGACATGATTCCCAAAATATCAAGACAAGTCATAACATGTTGCAATTTCCCCTCCGAGCAGATGTGGACCGTCCTTTCAAAAGGATAAAGGGACATTGGGGGCTATTCGGAGTGTCGCAAAAGCTAAACTAACTAAAATTATTGCCATCCTTTTTATTTCCATCGCTATGAAAGGGACGGCAACAATTTTAGTTAGCTTAGTTTAGCTTTTGCGACACTCAGAATTGCCACAATAGTGGCAATTCTGAGTGTCGCAAAAGTTGCCTTTTTATAAGTGTTATGAGGATCTTAAAAAAAATAATATTGTGAATATTTTTTTAAGACCCAGAATCGGGTAATAAATAAACGACAACATTCGTGCCTTTAAAATATCAGTAAACGCTATCATACCTATTCAGTTGTAGGTAATTTCAAACCATCCAGGGACAAAATTTCATCCCAATCGGTCCAGCCGCTTAGGAGGGGCTTAGGTATTATAGGCGATTATAAGGTTGGTTATTATAAGGCAAGAGAGGTGTGTCAGGATCGTAGCAAGTGGAGATCCGTGTGACATGATCTTCAGCAGGACCATCCCGGAATTAAGTGGTCTCTGCCAACTCCTCTGGGAAAGAGGCGTGATTATTATGTAGCTATTATAAAACAGATAACATCGGATTACATAAGTAAGTTAAGTACCTAATATTTCGATGCCCTAACTAGACAAAAGTTTTTTTTAGTTTTAAAGTTTGAAAGACACTTGGCCTAGTAAGTTGAAGCACGCCCTAAGCCTGATGGACCTTTGGAATCAATGTGGAGTCGAATCTCATCGAAATTAGTGGCAATTCTGAGTGTCGCAAAAGCTAAACTAAACTAACTATAATTAATGCCATCCTTTTTATTTCCATCGCTATGAAAGGGACGGCAATATTTTTAGTTTGTTAAGTTTAGCTTTTGCGACACTCAGAATCAGAATCAGAATCAGAAAACTTTTATTGCCAAACTGTTGTACAAGGTAGGTCTTAAATAATACGTAGGTACAAGTTTATACAGCTATCCATTTCGGATGTGCAACATTATGATAATTACATTATGAATTGCCACTATTATATACCTAGGTACTTTTTTTAGAAGAGTTTCCGTCTATCTAACAGAGTATATTCTATTGTCCTCAGTTCTGGGAGATAATATCCGAGGAGCACGGCATCGACCCGGCGGGAGTATACAAGGGCACCAGCGACCTGCAGCTCGAGCGCATCGACGTCTACTACAATGAGGCCTCTGGTGAGTTTCTTGGCTATCTGAAGAGCTGTCTGAAGAAGCTTCATTTGTGGATCCTGTATAGCCCGCTTCACGTTCTCGCGAAAACATCACGAGAAACATGAAATTGTCATTCACCTTTAAATGATAAATGACTGATATGACATTTATTTGCCGGAATAATAAATGATAAGACATTTATTTGCAGGAATGTGTTACAATAAAATGGTCTTAACTTAAATACCTACATTACTTAGTCCAAACCAGAGATTAGTTATTTGGTCTATGGTCCAAACTATGTCCTACCAAAGTTTTTTGGCATGCAAATCTGTAATAGGTTCTTATCTTTCTTTCTCATGTTTTGCCTCGCGAGAACGCAATTCTCGGGTTGGAGCGGGCTTATATCAACTTTATGGTGTGAGTCTCCATACAGCCTTGTTACGTTTAAATTGTCGGTTCCAGCCCAGCTATTAAAATCGTTACCTACTCGCAAAGTAGGATGAAGATCCTATGATGGCCTAGCTTTTAATGTATTGTGATGTCAGCGGTCTTATTGAATAAATGCCTATCAACTTTATTGACTCCAACTTAACTGAAGCACGGAAATGCTCAGTTGTAATGCTATAAACTGTCGACCGTAAAGTTTACTACCGCGCTGAAGGTAGGTAGGTAGGTACTTTACCTTATTAATATCATAAAAGAAACCGATTTAAATCAAACACGAAAACAAGTCCAAATATCTCGGTATCTTTGCACAAATCTGTCAAAAACAAGACCATTGTATACCATTGTTTTTCCCAAATTTGCAAGTTCTATATCATCCAAAATTGCCCCATAAAAGGGCTGAATGTTCCATTCATATGCCATTTTGTTATACGTCATCGTACCAAAATTGGAACAATTCATAATTACCATATGGAAGAATTTGTCAACAACTGGCTCATGTATTCCAAGCTTCAGAATGCGTCATAGAGGAACAGACACGAGTTGCATTTAGGATAGATGTAGAAGTTAGTAGACATTATGCAGGTGGCCCGCGACATTTAATTTTATTAATCTATTATGCCAAGAAACCCCTCCATCTTTACACTTTCCACGTAGGTAACTGTAGGGGAGAGGGGGGCACCTTCGAACAGAGGCAGTTTTGAATTAGTGGTTTTATGAATGCATCCTTTATCTTTCTTAACCTCCGAAATCTTAGAAATACTCTTAACACCGAACTTCACATCTGTCAGTTACCAACTAACGTCAAAGACAGTGTCATTTTGAAAATAATTCAACGGTTGGTTTACATGGTCAGTGATAAAGAATATTTTTAAAAATTGTAAGCAAATTAGTGACAACGTAGGTATATTTTTCAATGTGTTATTATTTAATAGTGTTGTTTATATTATAGACCGTGTATATCAAATGAAAATTAATTTGATCTCAAGCAAGTTTTTTATCTAGAGATGATTATTTATGAAATATGGTATTGGGGCAGATTTGAAATAAAATACTGGGGCACTTTTGAATAAAATGTTTTGAAAGCCATTGAGGCTATTTTATTTTTTATTTTATAGTTAAAGCATTTAAAGTACGTTTCTAAAACTGTTTTGTTATATTTTTATAGATTTGGTATCATAAAGATTATTTTATAATGATTGTTTTGCAATATTCATTTTGCTCTATGTTATAACGAATAAAAATAAATAAATTTGATCTTGTTCAAGACTGCCCCAGACTGTTTCGAGTTTTATTAATTTTTGTAACTAATTATTAGTGTAGGAATAAGAGTGCAATGCGCGATGATAATGTATAATTCAATTAACTTAAATATAGTGTTTATTATATTTCAAGTTACTTGGATTTTATTTTATCCTCGGTTTTCAAAACTGCCCCTAGGGGTTTCAAATGTGCCCCGCGGAAGGGGCACATTTGAACAAAAAAGTATTTTTTTTAAATGGAAATTGTTGGATTTCTATGGGTCAAAATAAGTAAATATAATTTTTATTATTAAGTAAAAACCCCATACTTATCTATAAAATACAATACATCTTGATTTATATCGCCATAAGAGAGATATAATTTAAAACCTAAAAAGTGTTCGAAGGTGCCCCCCTCTCCCCTAGTAGGTGCCAAAATGTATGTTTTAAAGGTAATAAAAGCTACAGCACCGGCTCTTTCGCTGTTAGTAGAAAATAAAACTTTTTGGCTTGCAACCTGTCACACGTACCTATGGAAAGTTAACTTTTGCTTAATATGGGCAGTACCTACCACTTACCATATAGTACTTGGAAATACCACTGATTACCGCGATTTGATCGAGAAAGTTTAAGACCTAGCACTGTAAAGATAGACTTTTTTTTTGCACTTGACTACCTGCGGTCTGCACGCCTCGCTGCGCCGGCTAAGTCCATGTACCTGTAGGTAGGTACTGTTGGCTGTCTCGTTTTGAACTCTCTTACGTTTGTATGTGTGTTTTGGGAGAGTGGGTGCAAAGTTTTTAGTTTGGTAAGAATTCGCAACCTCTGTGGCGCAGTAAAAATGCCCAGACTTTTTATGAGTTCGATCCCCGCCACGGGACAAATGTTTGTATGGAGATATTTGTTTCGGGTCCTACCTATATATTTAAAAATAAATAAATCTATTATCGTTTCTAATACAACTGGAAATAATCGTAGGTTAGCACAGATAATACAATACTTTACCTACTAGGTAATAGGTATATTCATGTCACTAACACATCTCCAATTAAAAATCATTACTTACCTACAATTAAATCCAAAACCATAATCTATTTGAGTTCCACGAATAAAATACAAAGAACAATCGCAGGAAGCCTGAGGCAGTGATTCATACATTCGCAGACACGCCGCAAATAATATGGACTGGCTGATAAATACTCGTAAATATAGACACCCTCCTGTGACTTCATCTACTTCTGCATCTTTTTAAATAAGCCTAGCAAGTACCTACTGTACCTAACTACGCCAGTTTACCGTAGTATTGGATACTGTCCTCGATACCGAGTCAAGTATCACAAATGTATGAATCCAGTGCAGCGCCTCCCCCGGTAACTTGCATGAACTAAACATTCCATACATTTAGAATACTTGACACGTGAGCGAGGATAAAGATTACTAATAAACTACACAAAAACCGCCTGCTGTAGGTAACCCTACTGAGCAATAAACCGGCCTTAGGGCCTTCTTTTCGGTGGTCCATCCTCTTAGATGTCATGGAGATGCATCGCTAGAAGAGCGGCGGCCCTGGATGGGAGCAATTGAGCAATGCAGAGTAATTGTGTGCTAGTGGTTCGTCCACGACCACTCTGCCAAGAGTGCCCGACTAAGAAGAAGATCCTCTTAGTCAAGCTCTAGAGTCAGTCGTATTAAATCAGGACGCGAAAGAGGGAAAATAATGATGTGGAAAACCTCCATGGTCATGAATCACAAAAGAGTAAACAGGAAATTAAAGGCAGAACATCTATTTTCAATTGAATACCTAATAGTTAGGTAGGTAGGTACTTACGAATTACTAATGCGATGCATTTGGTGTAGAGTTCAAATTAAATTCGAATATGATTTTGGGCCACCAAAAGGCCTCCGTCATAGCTTAACGACTTTATAACCGGGCCCGACAATTAACAATACAACAAATTACGAAAGCGCTCTGTTGCTTACACTACTAGCGGTCAACCATCTATTTTCCGACCGCACAGAACGTCGCTAAGTTTCGACAATCAGGATCATCTTAGCAAGCTTTTACCACGAGTTCTTCAGAGCCACTACGATCAAAGCCTGCAGCTAAAATAATGCAGAAAAAATTACTAAGTATACCTAGGTACCTAAATCTAGACTCATCATAGACTAGAGTTTAGATACCACAGTTCCTGCAGTCAAGTTCGCCAGCCGGGTCGATGACCTGACTCTCATGGCCATTAATTGTCTTCGTCCGCTTCACCTTGAAGATAATTTGATCTTGCGATAGATTGCATTAGAATTTTAACTGCTACTCATAGCGAGCATAGATTAGGGTAGCTACAACGAGTACCTATTTATTCTTTGGTTAAAAAGTAAGGTCGATGAGCTGCTCTATGTTGATCGTATTTAGGAAGGCCAAGTAGCTTCAGACACATTTTAAAACATGGTAAGCCTAACCAGGACTAGGTAGGTATCAATTTACCCAAAATTATCGTCAAGTTTGGAATGATTTTTCTGAAGGTCGCGCCATTAGAAAGCATTAGAAAGTTCGCGGATAAAATAGTACCCATCGTTGAAGGGACATAACCAGAAATATACAGCACTCGATAAAGAAACCAAATACTTATCTTAAAATCCTAGGTGAATAACCCTTCAATTGACTCTCCATCAACTCAATTGCAATCTTCGTGCGTAAAGTCCAGTTGCAGTTTCTTGATCTTGACTTTTTACAATCATTCCTCATTTGAATAAGGAGTTCGCAGTTGAAGTAGAGGTAAATTTCAATTTTGCTCAGCGACTGCGAAGAAAGAAAGAAAGAAAGAAAGAAAGAAAAAGTTTTTATTTTCCATCAACATAAACATGGGTAACTTAAACAAATGAAAATAACAGACAGGAAAATAAGGCTACCCCTCAGCATTTGCTCCAGCAGCATCATGACTGTTGGAGCGAAGCTGTAGTAAACTTTTTAATTTTGCTAAGCTGGTGTTGTGTTTGTCCACAGTTGCGTGCGCGGAGAACGGGGGCAAGTACGTCCCCCGCGCCATCCTGCTCGACCTCGAGCCCGGCACCATGGACGCCGTGCGCTCCGGCGGCTACGGCCAGCTGTTCCGGCCGGACAACTTCGTGTTCGGTCAGTCCGGCGCCGGCAACAACTGGGCCAAGGGACACTACACCGAGGGCGCCGAGCTCGTCGACGCGGTCCTAGACGTCGTGCGCAAGGAGTGCGAGAACTGCGACTGTCTGCAGGGCTTCCAGCTCACGCACTCGCTCGGCGGCGGCACCGGCTCCGGCATGGGCACGCTGCTCATCTCCAAGATCCGCGAGGAGTATCCCGACAGAATCATGAACACATACTCCGTCGTCCCGTCCCCTAAGGTCTCCGACACGGTTGTGGAACCCTACAACGCGGTGCTATCCATCCACCAGCTCGTCGAGAACACCGACGAGACCTACTGCATAGACAACGAGGCGTTATACGACATCTGCTACCGAACACTCAAGGTCCCGAACCCCACGTACGGCGACCTCAACCACCTGGTGTCGCTGACGATGTCCGGCGTGACGACGTGTCTGCGTTTCCCCGGACAGTTGAACGCCGACCTCCGCAAGTTGGCAGTGAACATGGTTCCCTTCCCGCGGCTGCACTTCTTCATGCCGGGCTTCGCGCCGCTCACGTCGCGCGGCTCGCAGCAATACCGCGCGCTCACCGTGCCCGAGCTCACGCAGCAGATGTTCGACGCCAAGAACATGATGGCGGCCTGCGACCCGCGCCACGGCCGCTACCTCACCGTGGCCGCCATCTTCCGCGGACGCATGTCCATGAAGGAGGTGGACGAGCAGATGCTGAGTATTCAGAACAAGAACAGCAGCTTCTTCGTCGAGTGGATCCCGAACAACGTGAAGACTGCGGTGTGCGACATTCCTCCGAAGGGTCTGAAGATGTCGTCTACGTTTATCGGAAACACGACAGCGATCCAGGAGTTGTTCAAGAGAATATCTGAGCAGTTCACGGCTATGTTCAGGCGCAAGGCTTTCTTGCATTGGTACACTGGCGAGGGCATGGACGAGATGGAGTTCAACGAGGCGGAGAGCAATGTCAACGACCTTGTGTCCGAGTACCAGCAGTACCAGGAGGCCACGGCCGAGGACGACACGGAGTTCGACCAGGAGGACATGGAGGAGCTCGCCGACGATCACCACGACTAGACTGATGCTTTCATCACTAGTTTTAAATTACGACTTTTCCACATGGCATCGTGGTCGCGAAGGTTCTGGAGAGGACATCTCACATTTTCCTCACTTTCTGAACTAGAGGCTTTTCCTATAAAACCAAAGTGTCCTTTTGGCCGATTCGATTTTAAATTGTGAGGCACTGGTACGTCATGGTTATGATGTATTTCACGTGTGCAATGATAATTTTATTATATTGATAGTATTATATCGAAGTCTGTTTTATTGATTAGAAATTTTAAGAGTCAGAACTTCTATGAAACGTACCAATCAGTGCATTTCTTTAGCGTAAGTGTCTTGTATGCTTTTATATATTAATTTATAATTAAATATTCTAAATCCAGTGGAGCGTTTTATTGACTTTCTCTCATTATAACCATATTCAGAACAAATAAATAAATCTTTATCTTTATCTTTACCAGACCTAGCACACTCAGCTCCGCTGTTTGGAGCAAGCAACACTTTTATATCAATTTATGTACTTAGAAAAAATATTGAAAATTGATCATTGAAATGATTTTTTTATAAGCAAACTCTAAGTTACTGAAGGGAAACATTTCTTTAGTTTATTAGACAAATTTTATCCTGAACAATAATCCTACTGAATCGCATACGTTGTCAATTTTAATGATTTTTGATCCTATATTTTTTGTTGAGAAGGTTAGCAGGTTGCTCCATACCATAGGCACTGTTTCTTGCCAAGATTTATGTAAATAAAAAATAAAAAATTGACAACATATACATTTTCTAAATAGGTTTTTGTTATCTTATCTTATTATGATATATAGCAGGACAACCTATATCTAAGTAAGGTAGAAATAAAAAAAAAATTATAGACAAATTATTATCATTTATTTTTTCTTACCTTATAAAGTTATGACTTAATGATTATTTAATTACACTTACTTTATTTACATATCTTATTGAACACATATACCATAAACCTATTTAACTAAATATTATTGAGTTATAGCGTCTACTTTAGTTCCATATTTGAAAGTGTCTCTGACTACTCCCTTCTACTAAGCTAAGAGATGTCGAGTCTATTTTACAAAACATCGTAAAAGTAAGTATAATTCTCAGAATACAAAAAGTATTCTGAGATATAATTTGAAAATCGATACAATAAAGTTAGTTTGAGTATGTAGGTATACGTTACTTAATTTAATATTAATACCCAAATTGTCGTCTGGATTATTTAGTGTCTCGCCACGAAAGCAATTGATCGATTAAGATGGGCGACGTATTAAGCCTTTTAAAGTATAGTAATATACATATTAACCAAATAGATCATGTCAAATAAAATAACCTATTCAACTGAAGCATAAAACTAAGTAAAAAATACTAAAAATAGTTCGGGTTTCACTTACAGCAAATATTAATATGGCAACATAATAAGGCCCTATTAAAATAACTTACATTCCACAATTACTTATTTCAGTAACTTATAGAAATTGTTTTGCCACTGGGTGTAAAAACTCCACTTCTGAAAACTGTAACAATGCATAATCATACTGTTATTTATGCCTCATAGAACAGGGATAAAATAGTTTTATTCCAAAACATGGTAAGTTTAAGTTTTTTATCTAATGATCTCACATGGTGTTCTAATGATCTCACGTTAAACTGTCGGTACCGGCTTTTAAAGTCGTTAAGCCATGACGGAGGCCTTTAGGCGGCCTAAAAACTCGAGTTGGCTACTTGCTCATACGAACTTACTTACATGGTGTTGCAACTTGCAATGCAAGCGGTGATTTAGTACTTTTTATTGAAGAATGTATTGACCGCGTTTTACAATAACTGTGTGGGGCCACACTTGACGTTGCGCGACTTGAAATAGAAATAGAAAAATATTTATTTACATTCACTCACACTTACGTGCGAACCGAGCGGCAACTGATATCCTTCAGCCTTCGGCCGAATATACCTAAACTTCGAAAAGACACTTCCCTGCCTAAATAAACTCACAAAAAAGCGAAGTTGCACTTGATGGCCCCCAAACTCTGTTTTCGCTATTCCTCCTAACCTATACAAAATGAAACTATTACATAGGTATTAATAAAAAGCTTATGATAGGTTTCACAAACTGTACATTCAGTTTTTTTAAATTCCTTTGTTCAACGTAATAATAAAATAAAATAGGCGGTGGCGCTAGTTTCACCTATACAGGCACCTTAAACAAAGTCTTTCCAATGAGTTGATAATAGCGCACCAGAGTTTCATGGCTTTCACTTTCGGGAGTAGGTTTCTTACACCCAGTACAGTATATAATTTCCATTTTAATCGATTATGGTCCTTATTCACATGTCATAATATTATGTAAGAATCTTGAGAGTATTGTCCTTGTCATTTTTATTAAAACGAAAGGAGATGGCAACAGAATTATAATATAATCTAATAGCTTACACTTAAAAATAATTAAATATCTATACAGAAGGCAGATATCAAAATTATAAAATAGCAACGCTAATTGTTAAATAAAGACTAAAAATAATTGCTTTTACGTTTCAAAATGCGCATATTTACACTTATTTTTAGACAAAACTAAATACTTTTCGGCACTTCAACGGTTAATTCATGATTTAAAAGTACAATTCACTTACAAACAAGATTTCTAGTACACATACATACATACAGGTTTCTCGATCGCAGATCATATCTAAAATTAACAAATCCATGGTCAAATCACGTGACAGTCGAATTTGTACCTAATTTGACACTTGTCACGTGATTTGACCATTTTAACAGCTGGTTTCTCGAACTCAGGGCCCTTACTCTGGAACAACGAAAACGAAGTTTCGTGACAATTTTCGGGGTCAGCTTATGTTGGTGGATACTGAATTCGTAATAGTTCACCAACATAATTAGAACCCGAAAATTGTCACGAAACTTCGTTTTTCGTTTTGCAGAGTAGACGCCCAGATGCGTTCGAGAAACCAGCTGTTAATGGTATCATAAGGCACAACATTATATATCATTTTTGTTGTGTATAAGTAATATTTTCACTGACTTATTAGATTTTTTAAATAATAGCTGCCAAATATTTTATAGAAGTTCAATTATAGCTTTTATTATGCAGACAATCACACAAATGTCGATATTTTCGTGTTTCAGAAGTACCATTGATTTGTACCATTGATTGTACAAGTGACACAACTTTGTATCCTTAGTACCAGCAAAGACGATTAATATCTAGAAGACAGACAAAGGCCATACACAAAATCGTAACCCTAAAAAATAGCCTGAAAACTCTAAAACATCAATTTTATCCAAGAAATTTCAATTACTTTCTAGTTAAAAATGTTTAAATATTGAATATTGTTGCTACCTACTACTAAGTATTGAAATTTCTTGGATAAAATTGATGTTTTAAAGTTTTCAGGCTATCTGGTACTGCGGGATCGGGTTACGATTTTGTTTATGGCCTTTGTCTGTCTTCTAGATATTAATCGTCTTTGGTACCAGTAAAAAAATTAGGATATTCCCCCGTAAATGTTAACCAATAACTATGGAACTAGTGATACAAGTTCGTATCTCAAGTATCATAAAAAAAGTTCTTATTGAATTGCAAACATGTCACCAGTTACCACCAAAGTTTACTTTAGAGATTCCTATATCATTTGCTCCACCATCACACTCAGGTTATCGAAGCGCTCGTGGCGAAGCTCGCTAAGCTGTTCTTGATAGATCGTCGAGTTTCAGCAACGTTCTGAACGGTCACTACTTGGATGGGTGACCGCAATTGGCATTATCAGCTGAGCGCTTTCGTGCTTCGGAGGGCACGTCGGTCCCGGCTTTTAAAGTCGTTAAGCCAAGAAAGAGGCCTTTAGGCGTCCTAAAAACTCCGTCACCAGAGTTGGCCACTTGCTCATACGAACGAACAAACTCAAGTTATCAAAATGGACACTTCACTATGTTTATACACAGACACTCACGCAGTCTTACTTTGACATGCCTTACTTTGTTTGACTGGCTTCCCACTGAAGTTTGACTATTTAGATTCTTAAGGGATCGCTTTTAAAAAAGGCTAGGCCCACACCACTAGGTTCTCGCCCGATTCTTTCCCTGGTGTATGGAGTCGCGTTGGAACAGGCATTAGAATCACCTAGCATGTACTGTAACTGAAGTGATCCTTGAGGTTCTACCAGAATGTTTTTTCTGTCTTTCTTTTGTTAACAGGTGTAAAGAAGTATTCACATCATAGGGACACTTCATTATCGTCGTTAAGTCGTATGGAGTCGTCGTTGATGGCGAGCTTGAGGAGCGTCTTCTTGACGCGCAGCGCGGGCAGCCGCGCGCTCGCTTGCTGGTGCCAGCACTCGCGCATCAGCGCTGCGATGCCGACCATCGTCTGGAATCAAAAAAATCTAATCAAATTGTTTATTTGTTTCTCTCACAAACATAAATAAAACAATATAATAATTTTAAAAATAAAATAAATACAGTTAAAAATAATAATAAATTTAAACAATTGTAGGTAAGAACCTGTTTTGTGAGAGACTGGTGCCTGAAATAGGTACATTCAATACTCATATAGGTCGCGCCATGTAAAAAGAGCGCTGGCTGTCAAACTGCTCCGTGGTCGATGATTGGTGGAGAGGTGTTGCGGCGCACTTCATGCCATTGATTTAGCGAGTGCTATTGGTTCGTCAGCGAGTGAACACAGGCGGAAACATACCCCCGCTACTTCCCCGACCAAGCTCTTTTTACGTGGCGCGACCTATAAACGGAACTGCATTGATTTGCCTAACTGCTAACTTGTCGTGAAACTAAATTCAACGCTGTTGGCGTCTAAACTAATAATAAGAAAAGAATGAAAATTCTTTACACACCTTAAAATATAAACAGAGATTAAAATAATAATTTAAAAATGTAGTAAATGTACAATGGCCTTGTCGCTAAAAGCTAAATATTTGGTTAGCTTGGGAGATGACGCTGTGTGGCATGTCTAGGGATATTTATTTATTTATATAAATGTATGTATACATAAGCCAGATCGCTGGAAAAACATGGAACAGAGTAGCGAGAAATAGATGGGATTGGAGAAGGCTAGAGGAGGCCTTTGCCGAAGGGCAACCGGACTTTCAACGAATAAGCAAGAGAAGCATAATTGAATACTAGACAAAACTCCGAAAAGTTCGAAGAAAAGGCTAAATAATAAATAATTCATAGTAAAATATATCCTACTATCCTACTAATCCTACTAATATTATAAAGGTGAAAGTTTGTGTGTGTGTAAGTATGTAAGTGTGTTTGTTACTCTTTCACGCTCAAACGGCTGGACGGATTTGAATGAAATTTCGTACCAGAATTGCTTATACCCTGGATTAAAAAATAGGCTACTTTTGACGCGAGTGACACCGCGGGACGCAGCTAGTATGTATATATATATAGTAATGTCCTCTCACCGGATGTGGGTCGTCGTTGGGCGCGGGCCTGGCCGCGTCGGTGCAGACTATCTTCTTCATGTCGTCGAAGGAGGGGTCGCTCGGAGCCAGCTCGTAGAAGGGGGGACGAGATTCCTATAGATCATACATAAATAAAATAAAAAGCCTTTTACTTCACTTAGTAATGAGTAGGTACATCAAATCAAAATAAATATATTAATTGCAAAACAGACATTTGGAATAAATAGTTTAATTCATGCATTGTTTTTAAATTCTTAAAATTAAGTCTAAGAACTATGTTGTGTCTTAGTTATCATACATACATAAAATCACGCCTCTTTCCCATGAGGGTAGGCAGAGACCACGGATCTCCACTTGCTACGATCCTGACACACTTCTTTCGCCTCATTCACTCTCATATATTCTTCCTATAGATCAATTTACATTTATTCATTCCTACCATAAAATGTTAAACCATAACGCTTGATGGTTTTTAAAATCAGATTGTAACATAACATCGAGTGTCATGCTCCAAGTGTGGTTCGAATAAATATAAAAACAGCGAATGCCGGATATCTGTTACTAGTAAATGTTCTACCCCATTGTGTATATTGGTTTAGTAAAAGTACTTTAGCTAAAACGGATATTAAATCTGTTGCTATCTTACTTCATTGACATAAGAGTAACAAGAAAAAAACACTCTTCACTACATAGTATAAAACAAAGACGCTTTCTCTGTCCCTATATCCCTATGTACCTATGCTTAAATCTTTAAAACTACGCAACGGATTTTGATGCATTTTTTTTAATAGAGTGATTGAAGAGGAAGGTTTATATGTATAATAAGGCTACTTTTAACTACCGCGGGGCGCAGCTAGTTAAATATATTATATTAAATTGAAAATTCTTTATCGTTCGTTCGTTCGTATGAGCAAGTGGCCAACTCTGGTGGCGGAGTTTTTAAGCCGCCTAAAGGCCTCCGTTATGGCTTAACGACTTTAAAAGCCTTATGAAGAAGACCACTATAGTCTATAGTGAATAGTCAACCTTAAAATATTGTGGTTTTATCAAAAGCTAAACACAAGTGAACAGTTACCTTAGCTCCGCCAGTTGCGTCCACCACTCTTCGGGAAATCTCCCACAGCACCAGACCAAAGGCGTAGATGTCACACTTCAGGTAGGACTCCAAGCAGTCGAGATTCATACTGAAAAAGGGAATATACAAGTTTATTTTCTCTCTTGAAAGCAGTGTTGGTCAAAAGGGTATATTATATAGGTCGCGCCACGTAAAAAGAGCGCCGAGAAGTAGCGGGGGTATGTTTGCGCCTGTGTTCACTCGCTGACGAACCAATAGCACTCGCTAAATCAATGGTATGAAGTGCGCCGCAACACCTCTCCACCAATCATCGACTACGGACGGAGCAGTTTGACAGCCAGCGCTCTTTTTACGTGCCGCGACCTATACCTCAACTTTCGGATAACGATCCGAAGGTCGTGGGTTCGAATCCGGTATCCGTGCATCAATGGATTTTGCGAATTGTAAAATTTATATGCGCTTTAACACGAGCTGTAAACGGTGAAGAAAACATCGTGAGGAACCAGTAGCTTTCTAATAGCGTCGACGGGCTTGCAACCTGTCACGTATGGAATGTTAACTTCTGCAAAATGTGGGCATGTGCCAAATATGTATTTGGACATACCTCTGGTCCAGTAGTTCAGGGCTCATGTATCGCTTAGTGCCCTGGCGCGCTGCGTCACCGGGGAGATGGCGACGGGTGACCGCTAATCCGAGGTCGGCGACGCAGCAGGAACCGTCGCTCTTTACCAGGATATTCTTGGTCTTGATGTCGCGATGCGCTATGGCTGGCTTACCCTGGGAATGTTATTAGGAAATGTTAAGATTTAAAACCTTAGACAAGCAGTGGGGTTCAGTAGGTGTGAAAAAAAGATTTAAAATATTGATTGGCGAGCGAATCTATACAAACAAATATAGTGTCCGATAACATAATAGTGTCAATTTACCATTATGCATTTAGTAAAAAGCTGTGAAATGCCAATACTAAACTAAACTGCTTGACCGATAGGGAATTCATGTAAAGCTCGATAGATGGCAGTGTGATTTGAATTTCTTACCCAGGCGTGACGTCACGCCTAAGTAAATGGAATGTCCAAGGATATATATATTTCCCGTGTGCTTATATAATGTTTAACTGTCTTTATAACTTGACTCTGATAGTACGTACCTGGGTGCCGTGTATCTCCGTGTGCAGATGCAGGAGTCCACTGAGCGCGGAGAGACAGAGCGTCATCATCTGCTGACGAGAGAGAGTGGCGCGGGAGAGGTACTCGTAGAGAGAGCCCAGCGGGTGGTAGTGGGTTATCAACCATAACTGGAAATTAAATCAAATTGTTTATTTATTTCTCTCACAATACATAAATAGAAATATAAAGTAATTAATTTTAAATTTAAATATAGTGAAAAATAATGATAAAACATATGCAAACGGGTATTTATCACGAATTTTACCTTTAATATTCACCCGACGTTTCGACCGGATTGCAATGTGTTCTGATCGCGAAAGTTTAAAAAAGACAAATAATGATAAATTCAAACAATCGTAGGTAAGAACAACAAAATAAGTCACTCTTCTTACGAATTTGAAGTAGGTTTAATAAAAACCAGCTCACTTGCCCGCAGCTTCGCCCCCGTGGTACCTATACCCACTTGTAAAAAAAACAGCCTACATGTTATTCCAGGTTATAAACTATATAATTTCCAAGTTTCAGCCAAATCCGTTCAGTAGTTTTCGCATGAGAGTCACAAACATCCATACATCCATCTATCCATCCATTCTCACAAACTTTCGCATTTATTATTAAGTAGGATTATATTTTGCCACTTTCTTAGGTTTTTAAGGTTCTAAAATAAGAGACAGGGTAGGCAATTCTGAGTGTCGCAAAAGCTAAACTAAGCTAACTAAAATTGTTGCCGTCCCTTTCATAGCGATGGGAATAAAAAGGATGGCAATAGTTTTAGTTAGGTTAGTTTAGCTTTTGCGACACTCCGAATAGCCCCCAAGGTCGAGTGGCGGAAGCGAAGAGAGGCCTATGCCCAGCAGTGGGATGAGAGGGCTGATGATAATGATGATGATGATGATGGAGGTTCTAAAATGTTGTTACCAGAGTACAGCTGCCTCTACTGGTCATATCGCTGCCCACATAGGCCAGGATGTTGTCGTGTCTGAGCAGGACAGTGCTATATATCTCCGTCTCTCTCCTCCAGCTCGCCTCGTCGCGCGAGAAGAATATCTTGACGGCCACGCTGTCGGCGTACCACGACCCGCGCCATACTTCGCCGTAGCGACCCTGCGGATACGGGTGCAATGTTTAACAAAACAGTGAATAATTAATATTAACAACTAAAACAGTGAATATATACGTAGCGAGCGACCCTGCGGACACGTGTTCAATACACAATTCAGGGGGGGGGGGCGTTTCAATACACGAGGGTCAGGGTCAGCGTCAAGTTACTAAATATAATTATATAAATGTTATTCTAATATTGGAGCAGGCCCTGCGACGAGGGTCAGGGTCAGGGTCAGGTTACTAAGTATTGAGGCAGGCCCGGCAATGAGGGTCAGGGTCAGGGTCAGGTTACTAAGTATTGGGGCAGGCCCGGCAATGAGGTTCAGGGTCAGGGTCAAGTTACTAAGTATTGGGGCAGGCCCAGCAATGAGGGTCAGGGTCAGGGTCAAGTTACTAAGTATTGGGGCAGGCCCAGCAATGAGGGTCAGGGTCAGGTCAAGGTCAAGGTCAGTACCTTCCCGACGCAGTCTATGAGCGCGACCTGCTTGGCCAGGGTCCGCTGCACCATGAGCGGCAGGCCGGAGCCGGAGCCCGAGGTGCAGGAGCCCTCCAGGTACTCGCGCAGGGTGGAGTCTCCCGCGGGCACGGCTTGCACGCCGCCATTGCAGGACCCTTCGGCACCTATTAACAAAAAAGTTATAATATACTTGCTTCTATTTTTTGTTTATTTAGCCTTTTCTCTTGCTTATTCGTTGAAAGTCCGGTAGCCCTTCGGCAAAGGCCTCCTCTAGCCTTCTCCATTCCCATCTATTTCTCGCTACTCTGTTCCATGTTTTTCCAGCGATCTGGCTTATGTGTCGTCGGTCCATCTTTTAAGTGGTCTGCCTCTTTTTCGTTGGACTTGCTTCTATTAATATTACTATTATTGGCGCGAGACGGGTCGAGTGGCGGAAGCGAAGAGAGACCTATGCTCAGCGGTGGGATGAGAGGGGCTGATGATGATACTTGCTTACTCGCCCGCGGCTTCGCTCACATACCTTGATAAAATATAGCCTATGCTCATTCGGAATGTCATTGCTTCACATAAGTATGTGAAAGAATTTTTGTAATTGTATGAGTAGTCAAGCCGTGTTGGTCAAGTGGATTAGTACCTCGACTTTCGATCCGAAGGTCGTGGGTTCGAATCCGGCCGTGCATCAATGAACTTTTCGCATCGAAAAATTTATATGCACTTTAACACGAGCTTATAACGGTGAAGGAAAACATCGTGAGGAAACCAGTTAGCTCTCTAATAGCGTCGATGGGCTTGCAACCTGTCACGTATGGAAAGTTAACTTCTGCAATAAGTGGGCATGTACCAAATATGTATGTATTTGGACATACCTCTGACTACCCCCTTAGACATCTTCGAAAAGATCTAAAAAAATTGCCTAATGATCTGAAGGAAATGTCTACCGCTCCCGGGATACAGTTGTGATCATATTTCATTTTCATTTTTTCATTTCATTTCATTTTTTCATGAGTAGTCAAAATCAAAAATCAAAAGAGATACTTTTTTTTGTAAATACATTATACACAGAAAACACCCAGACACGAAACAAATATTTTCAGACCATACAAACATTTGTCACTACCTTTAAAGACATCTTGCGTTACTATGGCTCACCACAAGTCGATTTAATATTTATGATAGATAGATAGATAAAGACTTTATTGACACACACACATTACAGCACAGATGGAAAGGTTTACAGAGTAGAAGAACTTAACTAAACACAGAATAATACAAAAAGGAAAATAATATAAAAATAAGAAAAAAAGTAGGTATACATTGTATTTATAGGTAGGTAATGCTAATAGGCCTGTGCTGAAGTGGGTGAGTCAAAAGGGACCAGTCTCAGCTTTTTGTTACTCTGCGCCTTGACGCAGAACAACACTGAATTTTATTATATTTTCCTTACCTTCATAATAGGGGCTGGTGAGATGTGGGCTGTACATATTGGACGTGAAGTAGTTAGAATCCGCGCCCAGCTTGTGAAGCGCCGCGCGGGACACTCGCAATCTGAAACCGACCCATATAAGCACTTATAAGTACACTTAAAAAGAGCTTGGTCGGGGAAGTAGCGGGGGTATGTTGCCTGTGTTCACTCGCTGACGAACCAATAGCACTCGCTAAATCAATGGTGTGAAGTGCGCCGCAACACCTCTCCACCAATCATCGACCACGGAGCAGTTTGACAGCTAGCGCTCTTTTTACGTGGCGAGAGCTATAACTAAAAGTAAGTTCACTCCACGAATCATGGTAAATAGTTTTATATAATTTTGTATCATAGTATTAAACCACACTTAGGTATTTCAATATAAATGAAAAAAACCTCGATCGCTTGTATCACGCGGCTTCGAATCCCGTCGAAGTCATAAACTTTTAGTAAGGATTTTCATTTATCCCGTTATAAGTGTTTTTTTAATGTTCAAAACTATAATACTTTGAGAAGTTTTATCGACATTACTTTAGTTTACCCAGTATTTTTATCGTAATGTCTGAGACTATCAGACTACTCATAGATAAAGTAGGTGTTATAAACTTACTTGGTGATTCAAGACTGGTGTTTTGCAGGTAGTTGTGAAGTTTCTTGCATGCCATGTTTGTAGGTACCCACACATGTTTACATAATTGTAAATGTCAATGCACTGTCACTATTTCACAGAATATGCAATACACCACATACCTTCCCCCATAGTCTTTTAAATACACGGATTTAGTTATTTAAAGTCTATTGTTTTATTTGATCCCTAACCTAACTAACTATTCTAATTATAATTTTATATCAATGAATTTAATTATTTTGTAACCTATCTCCCTCATATGTTACTACTGCCTGACTTGGTATGCCCAGAAGTTCCCTTGTTGCCACACTAGGTCCTGGAGCACCAACTGTAGCTTCAGAATCCCTTCTTCGTAGCTGGTTGATGTGTCTGGTCACTAACGGCCCATTATCCATCTTTACTAAGAACCGGACTGGTCCTTTAATTCTGACTATTTCCCCTTTAATCCACTTTTCACCTCGGGAATAGTTCCGCAACCACACCTTCTCTTTCAGTCTAAATGCTCTCACTGGTACTTCCATATTGCTTTCTATCTGTCTCTCAGCAATTGGTTGCTTGGAGAAAGGGTGCATGATATCAAAACGCGTTCTGAAACGCCGTTTATTCAACATCTCTGCGGGAGTTTTCCCTGTAACCGAACTTGGCGCCACTCTCAAACCAAACAAAAGTCGTGGCAGTTTAATATCCATATCATCTCCAGCCAAGCTTTTCAGTTTATTTTTTACTGTTTGTACAAATCTTTCAGCTTGACCATTTGAAGACGGGGTGCTGTCAACACATGTCTTATACCATTGCATTTCAAAAAACTCTTAAATTTTTCTGATGTGAAAGCTGTCCCATTATCAGATACTAAAACCTCTGGTAGCCCTTGCTCAGCAAAGATTTCTCTTAATGCTTTAATAGCACATTCACTCGACGTAGTTTTTACTATTTTCACTTCGGGCCACTTAGAATATGGATCCACTACAATTAAATAAATTCTTCTATCCACTGGCCCAGCAAAATCAATGTGTAGTCGCTGCCATGGATTAGACGGAGTGATCCAGGAATGAGCTGTACTTGCTGGCATGTTCCGGTTTACTTGACAGCTGTCACAATTTGCTACCAATGCCTCAATTTCGTGATCTAGTCCTGGCCACCAAAAATAGCTTCTTGCAATTGATTTTGAAATAACTATGCCATCGTGAGTCTCGTGTAACGACTGAAGCATATGTTCTCTCATTGGCGGCGGTATAACTACTCTAGTACCCCATATAATGCAGTCATTTGAAATAGATAATTCTTTTCTTTTCAGCCAAAAAAGTTTCAATCTACTATCATTTACAGTGTCCGGCCATCCATTCAATATCCAAAATCTTATCTTAGCCAACACCTCATCTCTCCCAGTCTGGTCTGCAATATCCTTCGCCGAATATTGCACCGCACTAGGTGTCTCAGACAGCAACAATACATCCTCAATATCTTCAGTATTGGGCTTCCAATGTTCAGCTTCCATCGGCCATCTACTCAGCGCGTCAGCATTTCCAATACTAGTCCCACATTTATACTTTAATTCATAGTCATGTGAATTTATTTTTAGTGCCCATCGCATCATTCTTGGGGACAACACTTTTGGTATAGCTTTATTTGGACTGAATATTCCAAGTAATGGCTTATGATCAGTGTATATAACCACATGTCTTCCATACACATATTGGTTAAATTTATCTAAACCAAACATAATGGCCGCTGCTTCTTTATCAATTTGCGCATAGTTGCGTTCTGGTTTTGATAGCGTTCTTGATCCCATTGCTATCGGCTTCTCCGATCCATCATCCATTATGTGAGCCAATACAGCCCCTACCCCATATTCTGAAGCATCACAAGTTAATGTTATCTTCCTGTTATTGTCAAAATGTACTAATGTATCTCCACTAGACAAAGTTGATTTGGCATGAGTGAATATTTCTTCTTCCTTCTTTCCCCATTTCCATTCCACATTTTTATCTAGAAGTCTGTGTAATGGTTCTAATAAAGTGGCTTTATCTTTTATGAACCTTTCATAAAAATTCAGCAGTCCTAAAAAAGCTTGGAGTTCTTTTACATTGGTTGGGCTCTTAGCATTGGCTATCAATTTAACTTTCTGCTCACTAGGGTGAATTCCACTTTTATCCACCACATATCCAAGGAATTCTACTCTGTCTGTAGCAATCTCACACTTCTTGCAGTTAAGTCTTAATCCAACTTCTTTCAGACACGCCAACACCTTTTCCAATCTTTCATTATGCTGCTTTAAATTTCCACTTATTAATATGTCATCTAACAACACCGTTACTCCCTTAATACCAGCCAATGTTGTGGCCATGACACGTTGAAATATTCCTGGACAAGCCTTCAATCCATATGGAAGTCTCTTCATTTTATACAGACCTTTCAATGTGTTTATTGTCAGAAGCATTCCGGTTTCCTCTGACACTTTTAATTGAGTGTATGCTTCTTTCAAATCTAGCTTAGTAAACACCACACCACCCGCAACCTCAGATAAAGACTCATTGATAGTTGGTTGAGGGTATGTATCTGTTTCTGTTGCTACATTAACAGTCAAGCGGTAGTCTCCACATAGACGAATACTTCCATTTTTCTTCACTACTGGAACCACCGGTGTTGCCCAATTTGAATAAGCTATAGGCTCAATAACTCCAGCGCTCACTAACCTGTCTATTTCTTCACACACCCTGTCTCGTATTGCAAATGGTACGGGCCTACTCCTCATAAATTTCGGTTGTACATCTTTCTTGCAAGTAATTACAACTTCGGGTCCTTTATATTCACCAAGTCCTTCAAATACTTCTTCATATTTTTTTAAGATCTTTGTCAAAGTTTCATCTTTTACAACTTCCAGGGAATTAATATGATTAATACCTTCAACTGAAATCTCCAGAGGCTTAAACCAGTTCCTTCCAAGAAGATTACCTCGCCCCTGTCCAATAACCAACTGCAAGTAGCCTTTAAAATCTTTATATTCAATAAAAACTTTAGTACTGCCATGTACTTGCACCTTTGTATTAGTCCAAGTATGTAAGTTTAGATTACATTCCTGCAGCTGTAATCCATCGGGCCAAATCCTGTCCGCTTGTTCTCGTGACATGATAGTATAAGAGCAGCCGGAATCAACTTCAAACTTGACCAACTTATTATTTATTTTGATTTCAGTCCATATTACAGGTTCTCGTAATGAACCTCCCACACAGTGCAGTCCATTCAAAAACTCACCTTCCCTCTCTTGAATCTCTTTGACATCACCAGTATTATTCCTTTTACACATTTTTGCTATGTGGCCTACTTTATTGCACGCATTACATTTAGCTGATATAAATTTGCATTTGTGATACATGTGGTTGCCTCCACATCGGTAACAGTACAACTTCCTCCTGCTCCCCTCTCCAACTGCATTCACATCCATTGCCATTTGCTCGGCTACCACTTCCCTGCTCTCACTCGCTGAATTGAAACCTGATGTTCCTCCAATATCCATTACATTGAGTACTTTCAGATCTTTTCCACATTTCTCTGCTTGCAATGCCATCTGGACTGCTGTAGAATAAGTAAGACTAGCCTTCTTCAATAGATTTTCTTGCAGTTTGGTATCATTTACTCCACATACCAACCTGTCTCTTAAAGTTCGTTCCAAATCAACAAAATTGCAATATCTACACATTTTCCTTAGGTCAGCTATGTACTCTTGCATTGATTCATTTTTACCCTGTTTACGATTATGGAATTTGAATGACTCGACTATTTCATTGGGACGCGGATTGAAATGTTCATTTAGTTTCGTTTCTACATCTGATAAAGTTACCTGGCTCACCGACTGCGGAAATACCAATGATTTTACTAAATTAAACAAATCACTGCCACACGATGCGAAAAAAACGGCTTTTTGTCTAATGGCGTCGGTTATGCCGTGCGCACAAAGAAAATATCCAAATCTTTCTTTATAACACTCCCAATCACCATTATTCATATCAAAAGTTTCAAATCTGATGTCCGACATTATATCACACACAAATTTACACGATTCTACTGGTTTTTATAATTTTACGCGATTTTATTCTCGTCGTCACTGTTATAAACTTACTTGGTGATTCAAGACTGGTGTTTTGCAGGTAGTTGTGAAGTTTCTTGCATGCCATGTTTGTAGGTACCCACACATGTTTACATAATTGTAAATGTCAATGCACTGTCACTATTTCACAGAATATGCAATACACCACAGTAGGCTTGTCAGGATTTATATGCTACCCTTATTTGACTCATAAGTATTCAAATCAAATCAAATCATTTATTTTGCGAAACAAGGGTTAATTAAATAGATGACATTGACATTATTGACATTATTTTCAGCCGTTCGTGTCCCACTGCTGGGCAAAGACCTCCCCCCATTATTTCCAGACGTCCCGATCTTATTCTAATATCCCAGTTGGCTGCGAATTTGTCGAGTTCTTCCCTTAGTTCGTAACTTATTTAACCAAAAACAAAACATTACCTATGACTTCGTCTCAGCAAGAATATGGCACAGGCGCTGAGGAAGCCGAGGGTGACTATGCAGGCAGCTACGGAGCCCCACAGCTTCCAAGGGCTGGCAGACAGGGGCTGGATGGTGGCGTCAGGCGCGGGGAGGGATGGAAACCCTCCAGAGTTGCAGAAGTCGCTCTGGCAACATGTCACGTTGTGGAGCCCTGCGTGACGCTTGCTGGAATCAAATGTAAATGTTTAGATACAATTCAAAACGCATAAGACTAACGGCTACACTAATCACACTTATATTATAAAGGTGAAAGTCTGTGTTTGTGTAAGTGTGTTTGTTACTCTTTCACGCTCAAATGGCTGGACTGGATTTGAATGAAATTTTTTACCAGTCTTATCTATTATAAAACGAACTAACTTTCCGACGATGATTTTCTTACAAGAACCTACTGTTTCCATGTACATAAAACATTTACCCCGGGCTCCGACTGGTTCTGCACGTGAACTGTTGATGGTCAGCCTGGGTGGTGCAGCCGCGGGACTGCAGCAGGGCTCCGTCCTCGGAGCGCACGGAGGACTTGTAGCAGGAGAGGGCGTTCAGGCACGTCGGAGGAGGATCCTTGTCGCAGTCAGGCGGCTCGCACTGGTAGCATTTGTATCTGGAAGACATTGTTATTCAATACAAAAAAACAATTTAGAGCAAGCATGCACAAACCACGGCCCGCGGGCCGCATGCGGCCCGCTGTCAATGTACGTGCGGCCCGTAAGCTGGTTCGGATCTACCTATATGTATGTATGTATGTATGTATGGGGACTCCCTTTTCCGCATTTAGACTCAAAGGCGGTCCTTTAGGCGTGGGGATGACCTGGCTCACTAGTAGTGAAGCCAGCCTAGCTCCTCCCAGAAGCACAGAAGTTTCCTGGGGTCTTCACAGGCTTCGAGGATCGACCTCGGATTGTTGAGGATTTGTTGCCGTTGAGCTGCTACGCCCACGCATGCCAGGACTATGTGGGCCGCTGATTCTTCTTCGGTTAGACAGGATCTACCTATATTAACGTTTTCGATTATGAACCTTTTCTGCGGCCCACCTTTAGCTCTTAATATGCTCGAGTGGGCCCTGGTCCTAATAAGTCTGTGCAACCTTGATTTAGAGCCTATGCACACATTTATCGATACAAACGCAAATAAAACGAGCAGTGGCTGCGCGTTAATATTGATACGAACGCGATTACTCTGATGTAGGCACCACACATTGGCTTCAACTTGGTTCCAACATTGGCTACGAATACAATGGCCAATAGCAATGCTCCGTTTGTGTCCAAATTTTGTTGGAACCATCACATTCTAACACTCCAATGAGTGGTGCCCACATGATTAGAGCAGGTACACAATGTACACATACCACAATACGTAATCTTGAAATACTAGAAAAGTGAAAGAAAGAAAGAAAGAAAAATCATTTATTCTTGTAGGACCTGAAGGATCACTTAAGTTTCGTTTTACATGCTAGGTGATTCTAATGCCTGTTCCAACGCGACTCCCTACACCAGGGAAAGAATCAGGCAAGAACCTGGTGGTGTGGGCCTAGCTTTTTTTTTAAAGCGATCCCTAAGTAACTAACCTTTTGAACTTCCTCCTACTAGCAGCATAAAATAAAAACAATTTATTTTAATTATGACCATTATGTATAACTTGAGCATGAATATTATAATTTCCTAAAAGTTTGTCAGTATGGTACCAAATTAAAAATATAATAAGATTCACCTGTGTCAGTATATTCATTACAATATCTTGATTCTCATAATATTCGATAATTAAATTATGAAGGTTGTATAATATAGGATATTTTTGTTGAACTTACCTTGGTTGATGAACCATACTATCTTTTAAAGATATTGTATCCTCTAGCCTCTGCTCCATGGGTCCTTGTGTGGATCCATCATCGTCCAGGTTTAACTTTCCGAGACCTGCTGTAAACCAAAATTCTATTTTTAATTCTATAGAATATTATACAGATGGTTTGTCCCACAGCATGTTAGGTGTCATTTATATGTGGTTCTTGCCGTAGAGTTGACTTCTCAAGTTACTGCAGCATTTGTTTGAACCGCATCGGTGAGTATGGGTACAATTCTCTTACATTCATAATACTTCTTGTACCTACTTACCAATATTATTGTTTAAAATAGGTACAAGAAATGTAGGGAAAATCAATTTAGTAGTTTATTATTTTAGGGAGTTTCCTTGTCTCAATAAAATATGTAATTCTGCTAGAGCACAAAAATTCTGAATTCCTTCATTCAATCATCAGGTTGTTGTTGTTTTGAAGTTCAACCCAGCTGCTCATTTGCATCAAGTTTTTGAGTCTCAGGGTATCTAAGTCGCAAACAAAGTGTACTATATATGTACTTTTAGTGATTAAAATCACGTAGATTATGATAGCATCCCCGAAATCGTCAATTTCGCAAGAAAAAACAGTAAATAGACTGTAGTTGCGTTGCGACGACATTTATTTAGCACCAAAGTCTTCATGAACGCAATGTTTTGCAATAAATAACTAATACTGTCTACGAATCAGTAGAATAGAAAGCAATAGAACAACTCACCACAGTGAACATTTATCAATAAAAATGCGAATAAATAACCCAAAATAACAACGTCCGCCATTCTTCGCTCATCAAAACAAAACTACGCTACGGTACGGAGTACGGATACGGACGTCGGACGGTCAGCCGTCAGACAGAAGTCAAGTGGAGTACATTTTGTTATTTGTTCTGATAAATTAAAGACAACAGTTAAAACAGTAGTATTTGAAATTAAATTTCTAAATTGAATTGAAATTATCTTCTAACACTAATATCTCTCTGTGCTTATTAGTAAACTAAGTAGTCAATTTGACGGTTTTATTAGCTTCCGACATATTTTTTTCTACTATTGGTTGACTGGTTGTGGTTTTGACTTGTGAACGAAAAAGGTTTAGAAATTTGGATACAGAAAGAAACCATGAAAACGAATGAAAAGTGTTACTTTTATTTATTTTCAATAAATTATTAATGAGCCTAGAGACAGAAATTGAAATTTGTTAACTCAAGAGGTAGGTAGGTCTGGTAGGTATCAAAAGACATCTTTACTTATTATAGGTGAAAATAAAATGTTATTACAATAAAGTATTGTGTCACAGCGGAACGGAAAATATCCGATTCCGATTCCGAATTTCTAACGACAATTTTGAAAGATGGATTCTTGTGTTTTGTTCGTAGTTTTGTTTTGTTGAGTTTTTGCCATTTCTTTCGCGATTGGAAAACGATTTATAATTTATTCTTAGCATTCTTTTTAAAAGCAAGACACCACACTATTGTTAAACATTCAAAATGCCTCGCACAAAACGTCCCGCAGCGAGTAAAGAAAAAACTGCTGCAACTGATGATACTTCTAAAAAAATAAACAAATTGGGTAAGTTATCTTCTTTCTAGGCTTCTAATTATTGGCAACTTTATGCAGTAATAGCCACATTCAGTAAAGTTATCCTACATATCTAAATTTACCTCATAAACTGAGTTAGTTTTTTTCATTATCAGACTTTCCTTTGTGTTTCAGCAAATGACCAGAAGAACAGACTTGATTCTCGCGCTAATATGGAGCTGCGTAATGTTGATATTGCCTTTAAAATCCTTCTCGGCTCAATAAGCCAGACATACTTGAAGAAAACTATAGCTCAGCTGGTAAGAAAATACCTTGATAAGTTTGTTTATCTATGGGTAAACTTGGTTTTTTGTTTGTATCTAGGACTAGCTAACTTGCCCGTGGCTTCGCTCACGTGGTACCCTTCCTTGATAAAATATAGCTTAAGTTCATTCGGAAAGTAAGCTACAAATAGGTGAAATAATTTTTGAAATCGGATATGTTCTGAGATTACCCCAAACATAACAAACAAACAAACAAACCAACTTTACCTCTTTATAATATTAGTATAGATTGTTTGAGTGTATACTACCAAAACTGCAGTGCTCTCTCTCGATAAAATAGAGATAGTGTATTTCCGTCTACTGGGGGGGTTTAGGTACACCAGTTTACCGTAGTATAGAATACCTGTCCTTGATACCGAGTCAAGTATCACAAATGTATGAAAATCCAGTGCAGCGCCGCCCCCGGTAACTTGCATGAACTAAACATTCCATACATTTAGAATACTTGACACGTGAGCGAGGATAGTTAACTATACCACTCGAAAACTGATGATACGCCCCCTGCAATGCTGATTGCAATTACTATGCTCAACTTAGTTAGCGCTTACTGTTAACAATCTCTATTTCCAGAAATCGGAGCTCCATCTCAAGGAAATACCAACCACGAGGGCAACGAGACACTCCAGCCGGTCTGCGTCCCATGATGATGGTAATACTTTAAATTCTATAATGGGGGCAGCAATTCGGAGTGTCGCAAAAGCTAAACTAACCTAACTAAAACTATTGCCATCCTTTTTATTCCCATCGCTATGAAAGGGACGGCAACAATTTTAGTTAGCTTAGTTTAGCTTTTGCGACACTCCGAATTGCCCCCAATATCAAGCCTCATCATCTTTAGATAGATTTCTTAGATTGCTAAGTATTCTTTATTAGTACTATTTTAGTACCTTGTAGTATAGTATTATTGTTTTCAGTCCATTTCATAGTTTTCAGTGCATAAGAAGCAAAGTTATTTTTAGACTTTCATGCTGGCACCACACATTGGCTTCAACTTGGTTCCAACATTAGAATGGCCAATGGCAATGCTCCGTTTGTGTCGAATAACCGTAAATGGAGCATTGCCATTGGCCATTCTATTGTTGGAACCAAGTTGAAGCCAATGTGTGGTGCCTGCATTATGCCTGAACACTGAATGCCAGTTAAATATTTGGGAGTGTATTTAGCGTGTACTTGTCAGATTTGTACAAACATCAAGCAATAGGGGCAATTCGGAGTGTCGCAAAAGCTAAACTAAGCTAACTAAAATTGTTGCCGTCCCTTTCATAGCGATGGAAATAAAAAGGATGGCAATAGTTTTAATTAGGTTAGTTTAGCTTTTGCGACACTCCGAATTGCCCCCAATATCATAGTATGGACCTTTTATCCTTTTTATTCCCATCGCTATGAAAGGGACGGCAACAATTTTAGTTAGCTTAGTTTAGCTTTTGCGACACTCAGAATTGCCACTTATATCATAGTATGGACCTTTTATTAAGTACTGTTTCAGTATTCGGGCGATAGTTTTAAAAGTAGTGCTTAAAGTAAAGTAGTGTAAGTTTTTTTTTTTCTCACAACCCTACTTAATTTTGAATAGTCTTTCACCGACTTTTAAGTAGCATTTCAGAATTGAGGGTTTGTTGTTCTTAATATTAATTTCATTGAACTCAAATCTCTTGTTGATTGATTTTTAAAATATTAGAAAAAAATAAAATATTTTAGAATTAGCAAACTATTAATAAATTTTCAGATCTTAATCTTGGACACCTTTTTTTTATACTTTGTTTCTCACTATTCAACATACAATTCTCAACTTAAAAGACATCTCAATTCTAATCATGCCACCTCACCATCACGGGTGCCACTAACCTCACCACCATGTTTCTGACTAACACGGTGCTTCCGGGCAGGGTACCTCACGGAGAACTCGTCGCAGGGCTCCGGGGAGCGAGGGGCGAAGCGCCAGATACGTGAGTACAGGCTTATAAGCTTTTCATTGTTCGGCTAGCACCCCAACTCCATAAACCGAAAATGATGTGCCAATAATCGTAGGTCAGCGTATGTTGGTGCAAACTGAATTCCGAAGATTAACCAACATAAGCTGACCTAGGATTATTGGCATGAGGTTTTCGGTTTAATGAGTAGAGGGTCAGTTTCAATTACTCTTGATACTATCTTTGTAACTTGGCATCAATCCATGATTTTGCTTAATGTGGCACATTTTGTGGTTAGATATTGCCACATTAAGCAAAATCATGGATAGAAATTGAAACTGGATTAGGCTAGTTGTTGTAGTGTATTATGTGCTATAGTATTAAAAAAAAAATATTGGATACCTACAGATTAAAATATTATTATTTTTCATTCAAATGTACTTTTTTTTTTTTTTATCAACCTGTCTCGTCCCACTGCTGGGCAAAGGTCTCCCCCAAACTCTTCCAACCGTCTCTATCCTTTGCCGAGTCCCAATGTACTTAGTAATTAGTTCAAATGTACTAATGTTATATTTTAGCAACATGTTCATTATGTAATATTTCATTTCTTTTTTATAATTTCTAACTCATTTTAGATTTTAGAACTCTGCTTTACATTCAGTTAGAAACTAGAATTTTAATTTTACTCTTAGGCTCAACTCGCACCAAAAGAGCATCGAAGAGCAGCGAAGCGAAGCGCAGTTTCTGTGTCATACGAATTTCAACTTTATTTTCATTATTATAATACTATTATCGCATGAGAAACTCGAACGAGTCGCGAGGATGCCCGCGGCTTCGCGGGAATTCCGGCGAATTATAGTACGCACAATTTTCATTGTAATTCACCTTTAGCGGTCCCGAAGTCGTCTTCCCGTCCGACTGGGAGCCGCTCCCGCTCGGCGGACCCGGCCCGCAAGGCCCCCCCCACCGCCTGTAAGACTGCGCAGCGGCGCCGGTCGCGCTCGGTGTACCGCACCCCGGCTTACAGCAAGAACGCGCCCTGTAACTACCCCGCTATCACACCTAAGGTGAGACTGTTCATTGCTCTTTAGAAATAGATTGTACAAATGACGACCTCTGTGGCGCAGTGGGCAAAGGCCCGCCTGAGATTCGACGGTTGCGGGTTCGATCCCTGCCACGGTACCAATGTTTGTATGTTCTTTATTTATAAATGACTAGGTAACTTGCCCGTGGCTTCGCTCAGGTGGTACCTACCTTGATAAAATACAGCCAATAATGTTCATTCGGAAAGTCTAAGCTACAAATAGGTGAAAGAATTTCTGAATCGGATAAGTAGTTTCGGAAATTACCCCAAACATACATACAAACAAACAAACAAACAAACAAACAAACATTACCTCTTTATCATATTAGTATAGATTAAAAAAGAAAGAAAGAAAAACATTTATTTCAGTAGGAAGGACCTCATGGATCACTTCGAATTTCATGCTAGGTGATTCTATTGCCTGTTCCAACGCGACTCCCTACACCAGGGAAAGATTATGGCAAGAACACAAGGTGGCCTAGCTTTTTTTAACTCACCATAAATGATTCCGGCGACCTCTTGGACCTATCGTGCACCAAATGATCCGGTTTGCTTTGCCCTGCTTTGAGGCATTATTTCCGAAAGGCATTAGAATCACCTAGCATGTAAGAAGAAGCTGAAGTGATCCTTGAGGTCCTACCGGAATAAATGATTTTTTAAAATGCTTTTTCTCAAATCCTGTGCCCGGTCGTCAGATGACGCCCAAAATAAATGATTTTTTTTAAATGCCTTTTTTTATCAAATCCCGTGGCCCGATCCTCAGATGACGCCCAACACCGCGCTGACCGTGCTGCGTCAGCCGCGTCAGGGCGAGATGGTGGTCTCCATGTCCGGCTCACCCGTCATGGTGCCCAGCTGCTACACGTGAGTCTTACTATATCTATACTGATATAAGTCGCGCCACGTAAAAAGAGCTTCGTCGGGGAAGTAGCGGGGGTATGTTTGCGCCTGTGTTCACTCGCTGACGAACCAATAGCACTCGCTAAATCAATGGTATGAAGAGCGCCGCAACACCTCTTATTTCAGCATTTGCGGGCAACGTTCTGGTGCCCGCAAATGCTGAAATAAGTGAGCATGAGCACACAAGCGACGTGGGTCCAAGGAATTCGTTAAACCAACTTCAAACCTTTCAGCCTGAAACCTGACGAGATGGCAAATTGCAACATCCTACTTCAAGACGGAACGATGCTCTCCCTCCAGCCCAAACAGCTCCGACAGTCCCAGGCCTACATCCCCTTCTCTCTGATGGACTCCGCTGTGCTGGACCAACTCAAGACCCTCAAGGACAATCTGGACAAGGTGGTCAGGCTCGGAGAGAAGGCAGGCATGAAGTGACAAGACCAATCATGATATAATAGAGCCTGGTCAGCTAAGCTATTGCCTAACTTGTCGCGAAATCGTTTCTCGCCATCACGACTCCCCCGGTTCCTATATCCAACGTACGGATGTCCGTAGGTCGGTTGTCATAGCAACGTTGTTTATTCAACACAAAATGTATGAGACTTTTGACAGATAACAACGTTGCTATGCCGACCGACCTACGGACATCCGTACGTTGGTTATAGGAACCCGGCATTACTGTCAAATCTGACAGTTGTAGTCACGTTTTACTAACATATTTACCACGTTGGACCAACACGTTCCAACACTCCAATGTGAGGTTCGATCTTGGACGGTTATTGGACACAAACAGAGCATTGCCATTAGCCATTCTATTCGTAGCCAATGTGTGGTGTGGTGCCCGCATTAAATGGTTTTACTGTCAAATCTGACAATTGTGGTCACTTTTACTTATATTTGAGAGTTGAGGAGACAAATTTAGATTTCGCGACAAGTTGTCAATAGCCTAGCAGGCAGATTGACCTAAATGAATTGAAGATAGTAGATGACTTGAGAAACGTCCTTCTCAAGAGTTCAAACAAAAACCTCAAAATAGATACACTCACTGTTATCTTTATAATTTTGTAATAGTAGTAACTAATAGACTACTTTCGTCCATGCCAATAGTATAGCTAAATCCAGGGAATAATGTGGCCTGTTTCAATAAATCAGAGCAAAATCCGCATGTGCGTCATGGGCACTGAACGCGATTATCTACAGAAGAGTTGTTAGATATTTCCTGAAACTTAAATTAGCTTACATTTTATAAACTTTGTTACATGGACAGGACATTGTGAAAGACACCCGAATACTAAAACGCTACTTAATGTAAGTGGTGCTTATCTATGACATTATTTGACGTTGGTCTTTACAAATCTGACAAGAGCGTCTATGGTTAATTCGCTCCCAAATTTTTAAGTACCGTTTCAGTATTCCTGCTTTCATTTATCAAAATAATGACGCTGTTAGTTTTAAGTGTGTGACTGATAGAAGATTGTCCATATCGCGTCGATGGACTTCTTCCGATATGTATAATGAACTAATTCCTAAGTTAATATTTACCAATACCAATGAATTCATTGGATTGGTAAATGTTTGCATTTTAATGTTATGGCTGACATGTATAGTTTTTGAGTGTAATAAAAAGTATTTTCGCAAAATCATTTATTTCTCGAAAATTTTGATGTCACACAAATTAATGAACACATTTGGGAAGCAAGCACACACAAGCCGTCATCAACATCTTGTTCAAACTGTAAAGTTTTATCGAAAACGGTGCAGTCTAATAACCGTGCTTTCCTAGAGTCTGCTCAACTTCCTTCACATACTTTTCGGATACTTTCTGTTGTCTCATGTCGTTCACCTGGAGAAAGACAAAATATTTATTTATTTACTTATAGTCGTATTATTTATAATAATTCTCGCAGACGCATAATACTTCTATTGACCGGGGTAGTCAGAGATGTGTCCAAATACGGCTTATAATTTTAAATTATGGTGCCTAGGTACCTAAATATTTTTTTTCAACCTCTTATGTCCCACTGCTGGGCAAAGGTCTACTCCCTTAACTTCCAAGACTTGCGCTCCAATCATTATAATGCAAATAATATATTGATGCACATAAAAGTAACAAGTGTGTCGATAGGTTACCTTCTGCTTGATGACCTTCCTCTCGTACTTGTCCTGCTGCTCCTGCTCCATCCTCAGAGCCACTCCCTCATTGTGGATCTTCTCTCGGAGCTCAGCCCTGAAGAAGTGGATTAACTCCAATAAGTAAAATTATCGTATCACTTCTAATTTTATTTCTCAAAATATATTGTGTTGTGTTGTGTTTTTTGTTTGTCTCAAAAAACATGTTTTGGAAATCAATCAATTTCTTGTTGATGATTGAATTTTGATGATTTTGTTCATTTTTTTGATTTGATCAATCCAATCTGTTTTGGAAAATTGCGTATTTTCTAGCCCAGTACCCATATCTCTATATCTGGTAGTCTATTTACTAAGAATTCTAAGAATAAATTCTTCATTATACAGAGAATCTAATCGCAAGGAGCAACAAGGCGGACTACCACTTTTTGTAGGTATAGTAATTCTACCATTGCTACCAAAGATGGAAATGGTAGGTTAACTTCAAAATTGGTGATAGAAAACAAAACACCAGCCCCCTGATTGTGTAACTTGTTTCACATTGTATCCAAGTTGTATCAAAGCAAAAATCACAGTAAATCGCAAAAACAACTGTCAAAGGACAGTAATTAAGTAAGTTACTTATAAATTTACTTAATCAGCGTTAAATCTGACAGTTATTTTCGCGATTTACTGTGATTTTTGCTTTGATACAACTTGGATACAATGTGAAACAAGTTACACAATCAGGGGGCTGATAATACCTGGCGCGTTCTTTATTGTTGATCTGCTTCATGATCTCCTGGCGATGCTGTTCGATCCTCGCCTTCCGCTTTTCGACCAACTGCAAATGACAAATAAAATCTATTAAGTAAATTAAGTCTTAGGCAGTGCCAATGTTAACAAATTACAATTCAAGGAAAGGAACTAAAGGAATTAAACTTGTCACGAGGGCTTGGCTAGGTATAGTTCTACTATCTCACGAAGTCCGTTTAGCCCCAATTTTGCGCTTGTCATGCTGACGGTACTCGCTACCAAAGTCTGACGTGAACACAATAGACACTATATATACCTATAGTGACCCGAACCGCGTCTCAGACGAATCTGATTGCTTCTGAGCTTACGCACACTAAAACTGTGGACATGCATTTTGAGACATTTAAAACCCAACGGACTTCGTGAAAATAATACCTGGGAAACATAGCAAACCCTGTTTCTCCTACCTGTTTCTCCTTCTGGATGAACTCCTCGTTCTGCCTCGCCGCGTTGTTGAAGCTCTGCTCGTCTTTTGCGATCTCCCGCGCGATCAGCCGGTGGATGTCTCTGATCTGCAGACAAACAGACAAACATTACTGTTCCTGAAGTTTATTTTAAACTGCAGAGAACAGGGGTCTATCACCTGTTTACCGTAGTATTGAATACTATCCTCGATACCGAGTCAAGTACCTATTACGAATATGAGAATAGGTACATTGCAGCGCCGCTCTCGGTAACTTACCTGAACCACAGATAAAAGAATACCCTGAACTAATAATTTCATACATTTGAGATATTTAGGTAAGTAACTATACCACTCGAAAACTGATGATACGCCCCCTGACCTGGCTGATAAAAATAAATAAATATTGGACATTTTACACGGCGTCATCTAGTCCCGTTGTGTTATGGTTATGGTAACCGATGACTGGATATACTACTTAGATACATTTTTTTTTGTAAATACCTACATACTTATTATAGATAGAAAAACATCCAGACCCGGAAGAAATATCTGCAGAACATGCAAACATTTGTCCCGTAGCGGGGATCGAACCCGCAACCTCCGCGTCTCAGGCCTTCACCCGCTGCGCCACAGAGGTCGGCTGATCCAATGCCATACCTGGTGGACCCTGGCTTCATGCAGCTGCTTCATCTCCCTGTTCCTCTTGATAGCGTTGTCTCGCTCGCGGCGCCGGTACTCGCGCTCCACGTCCTCCTGGATCTTCAGGTTCCTGATGCGCTCCAGCTCTTCCTTCAGCTCTTGTTCCGCCTGGGAATGGGATTTGTTTAGTTTTGGAGGGAGTCGCGTTGCAACAGGCATTAGAATCCCCTAGCATGTAAATCGAAACTTAAGTGATCCTTGAGGTCCTACAAGAATAAATGAAATTTTTCTTTCTTTCTTTCTTTGTTTTTGCAACTGTCTGCGGAACCCGCGGTTCAATGAACAATGACAATGACTTGGTTCTTTTGTACCTATAGTGTTACCTTAAAAAAATTTTACTCGCTCCGCTCTCGTCGGTTTTCGAAGTGCATTTCTGTTCAAAACTAAGAAGGTCCTTATCATCAATTTAGAATATAGGTAGGTAGGTAATATTATATGGGCCTTAGAGGGGCGCCGATGAGGTGCTTGCCTAGGGTGCTCTCGACATTTAATCCGCCTCTGAGTAGATAGGTCTAGGTACCACACCGAGCTGTATTTAATCAACTTTGATTAGGTACTGTACTACCAAGCCAACCCATCCGGACAAAAAAAAGGGCATAAAAATAATAAACCAAGGTCACGCAATGAGACCTCCCTTATATGTAGGTATAAAAATAATCTCTCTTATATATAATAGGTAATTGAATTTTTATGTGAAGAAAAATAATCTATTGTTCAATCCTTTGAATAATATGTTTATCCTCACCTTCTGCGCCTTAGCAATATGATCGATGCCCTTCTGCTTGGCCGCTTTAACAGCCTCCGCATCAGCCTTGGCCTTGGCCTCGCGCGCCTGCTTCTGCTTCATGAAGTTGCTGATGCGGAGGTCCATGATGCGGTCCTCCTCGTTCTGCAGTTGCTTGAAGTACAGCAGCTCAAAGTTGCCTGAAAGACCGTTGTTCAATAACATCGCAAGCGGAGTCAGGTGATTTCTATTAGCGTGGTTTTTGATGATTTTTTGGCTGTCCTACTAGTAGGTAAACAGAAAGGTGGGCTCATATATCAACGTCTTGGGTTCCAAACGATGGAAGGCGGCGTCGGGGTCGGCCGAGAAAACGTTAGCGGGACGATCTCGCCACCTTCGATGAAGGAGGGGGACGCAGCTAAAGATCGAGATGATTGGAAAAGTTTGGGGGAGACCTTTGCCGAGCAGTGGGATAGAATAGGTTAAAAAAAAAACTAGTAGGTACCTAGGTAGGTACAACAGCCAAAAGAAAGATGAGGTAGGTACTTTAAACAATGAATACTTTTTTTTTCATGCTTGGGTGATCGAACGCATCCAAATCCTCACATCTTTTCTTATGTCAGGTTCTACCAAAATAAACGATTTTTCTTTCTTTCTTTCTCTAATCAATTTTACCAGCTGATCAATCTATAGGTTAGTGCCTAGAATGCAGGGCGGCCGCTACGTAAGTTACCCTGGTCCAGTATCTCCTTGAGCCTGGCCTGCCGGTGATGCTTCTCCTTCATCTTCTGCGCCTCGTCGATCTGCATGGCGATGTTGGCCTGGTTCACGCGGATGCTCTCCTCTTCAATACGCTCCGCTTCCATTATCTATTATCCAGAACATATTAAACACACTATATTAGAAAGGTGGTTTGTGTGTGTGTGTAAGTAGATATGTAAGTGTAACGTGTTTGTTACTCCTTCACGCTCAAACGGCTGGACAGAATTGAATACACTAATAAATAAATAAATATTAAATCAATATTCTTGGACATTTTACACAGCGTCATCTAGTCCCAAGCTAAGCAACTTAATGCTTGTGTTGTGGTAACCAGATGACTAATATAATACTTAGATACTTACATTTTTTTAGTAAATACATACATATTATAGACAGAAAAACATCCAGACCCGGAACAAATATCTGCAGAACATGCAAACATTTGTCCTGTGGCGGGGATCGAACCCGCAACCTCTGCGTCCGAAGCGGGCCTTCACCCACTGCGCCACAGAGGTCGTCTAATATTATGAAGGTGAAAGTTTTGTGTGTGCGTAAGTAGATATGTAAGTGTGTTTGTTACTCTTTCACGCTCAAACGGCTGGACAGAATTGAATGAAAATTGGTATCAGAATTGCTTAGGTATACCCCCGGATTCAAGAATAGGCTACTTTTGATCCCGGTATTCCCACGAGAACGAGAACTATTCTTTACCTTGGCGGTCTCGTGAGCGTGTATCTGTTCCTTGAGCGCGGCCAGGTTCTGCAGCCGGAGGCCGTGGCGACGCTCTTCCTCCGTCTCTGCGCGCTTCACTGCCGACTGACGGTTCTCCTCCATCATAGCGTCCAGCCTGTTGGGAGAAGTGGAGTGCTGGAACTCTGGTCAACTCTACGTGTCTCTTACTTTAGAGGTGGATTGGAGGGATAATATTTTTAGAAAAGTTACCTACCTAGTAGAGTAGGTAGGACATTTTTAAAGATATTTCAATGATAAGATGATACCTAAACTCTTGTATACTACTAGGTACCTACTTAAATTTTTATGTAGGTATAAGCACAGATAAAAGAATACTAGGACTAGGTAAAATTTGTAGGTACCTAAGTACCTAGTTCATACAAACATTTTATCAATATGCGAAAACCTCTAAATGGTCTTTACCTATTATGTTTATAGGTACTTAGTTATTTAATTTGTTTTTATGACTGTTTGTTTTCCTAAGATTTAAAAATAAATAATAAGTCCCGCAGCAGGGATCGAACCCGAAACCTCCGCTTCCAAAGCAAGCTTTCGCCCACTGCGCCACAGAGGTCAAAAATAATCGCAACGACAGTTACCGTCTCTGCTCCTCATCCAATTCCTTCTTGATGAGCTCCTTCTCCGAGATCTGCGCGTCGCGGATGGCGTGGCATTTGGACGCCAGGATGATGCGATTACACAGCCGGGGACCCTGCATGGTGTCTGCGCGGAGCACTGCAACAAGTAGACGTAGGCCTTTATATCTTTGCTAGATGATTTATGTACCTAGCTAGCGAATTGTAAGGACACAAAACTTAGACACATAACTTTTAGATATTCCAGTCTAAAGAAATAAGGGCAGGAAGAAGAAGAGTCTAAAGAAAACCTTTGTCTCAAAGACTCAACACTTAGCAGGACTTGCGTAGGTACCTAAAGGCCTTTGTCTCAACACTTAGCAGGACTTGCGTAGGTACCTAAAGACCTGGTCGGACCTAAGCGGTATTCGCTCCCGCTGTGGGAAGCGAAGATACCGCTCCACAGAACTTCATAGAAACTATTCGCGCGCTATTTTCGCTTCCCACAGCGGCAGCAAATATCGCGTACCTAGGTAAGTCCTAATCGACAAAGGAACACAATAAAGTTGATCGATATTCAAAGATCTTACCTTCAGCTCTGCTCAGAGTATGCGCAGCCTGGTCCGGTCCCTCCAGCTCCGGGTCCGCAGTGCCGGCCGCGGAGTCAGCTCCTGGCTGCGGCTGTAGCTTCTCCTTCAGCAACTGCTTCCGTGCTTCCGACTCCTTGGCGGCCAGCTGGATGGCCGCCTCTTGCGAGTGCATTGCTTCTAGCACTTCCTCTTGAGTACGGATCTACAGGCGTGGTATAACAGTAGGTAGAAGGATTTAGGTATGTATGTTTGTTTAATATCGTAGTTGGTTTTTTGACTTGCTAGAGACTTGCTAGAGTTTCGGTATGTGTAACTTTTTAGCGGGGGCCAATAAGCAATCTAATCAATCAATCAATAAGCAATCGAATCTAAAGCATGAGAGTACCTAGCTATCCAAGTTACCTATTGTAAGTTGCTAACATCTAGTATTCTTATATCAGTCTGTGCTATGCTAACATAAAAAAATGGAATAAGAAACAGATACGCCTATACAAATAATCGCAGCACTTAACAAAACCTTTGCTAATATATATTATCAAGGCGCTCGGCTCACCTTAGCCTGTTTCTTCAGGCGTTCAAACTCATTCTTATGCATAACCGCTGGGTAGAAGTTGGGTTCCGTCTTTGGAACTATTAGTTCTCTCCACCCCCCTACTTGAGGGACCATCGTGATTTCCTTCTTTGGAACTTCGCATTTGTGTATCGGGTGCTTTGTCATTGGAAATTTTAGGCGGCAATGTGAAGGCCTGAAAATCAAATTCGAAAGTATTATCGATTTTCGGAACATACTAGTACATTATAGGTAGGTACCTAGTTACAATAAGATAACATAGATATTACCTATGCAATTGATAGCACCCAGGTTCACTGCCCTTGCGAACGCAATGGTATTTGATGTCATCGTGAGGTGTTTTGTAAACTTTCGGCATAATAAAATAATAAAATGAAGAACACAAAATCGAGCAAACCAATAATCTTAGTTGAATCTGAAGTCACCAGTGAGGTTGTCAAGCAAGAGTGAAGAACTTTTTCACGTACTTACAAAAAGGTTTATTGACCAAATATCAGTTCCTATGGAGAGCTGTTGCTTGGGTGGGTGAGGTGAGTGAGAGCCTATTAGATTAGGAAGTGTGAATAACTAAAAACTCGTTTCAGAAGAAATAATTTCTCGATCTGAATACTTAATTTTATTTTTTAATTCGATTTTCCAACAATTATTGCCTAGCATTGCTTGGTACTATTTAAAAAAATATAACTGTCATACATTTTAGTAGAATTGCCAAAGTCAATGTCACTGAAAGTGAAAGGTGTATTATCCCTCTCTGTCTCTCACTCACATCATCAGTCAAAGAGCATGTCATCAGTCAGCTGGCCATTTGTTTACATTATTTTCGCACGGTGATTATTTGAGACGAAAATTCTGATTAAATATTTATTTTAGCCGTGTAGGTAATGAATAAAAGTTTGGGTATCTATAAATCGTCAAAAAACGGCTTGATAACCACTATTTGTTTGCAGTATTTTGAGGTTATGTTTTGAAAAGATATTCTTTAATTCCTGAAAGAAAACCTCAAAGAAATAATCTGAATTAAATATTTTGAAATGACTACTGCAATAAACAAGCCAAAGGCACGGACCCCTTCGTATTTGCCGCCATTATTCGTAAGTTTTACACAATCTTGGATTCAGAATATTATGTAGGTAAGTTAAAAATGATTTAGGGCTCTGATTTCATTTTAGGTCACCTTTATTTTAATTGTGGCTGGTTGCTTTATTTATACATGACTGATTTCCAGCCCACAGTTTCGTTTGTACATAACCAACAAAGTTTACTGCATGTTGTACTTAGGTTACTTACTATTGTATGTAGGTATAATCTAGTATTCTTTTATCTGTGGTAGGTATAATCTAATACATACATTTTAATTTTTTTTTATTTTTCAGGGTTTGGAACTTTGTGACTATACCCAAACCCACTTAGACCTTGTAGTTGGGTGTAAATTGTAACTTTTGGAAAATTCTAACGCAACAATGGAGAGTTATTGCATTCATGATCTATCAAAGCAGTCAGATGGTTGCCACTGCTAGGCAAAAGCAGCTCGGAGCTGCCAACTACCATTATATGTTTTATTCCTCTTGCAGACTTTTTGTTTGTTTTCTAAAATAATCAATTAAATGACAAAATTGAAGCTCAAGTCAAAATCATAAAATGTACTTACCTTATTTTTTTTTCTTTTTTTATTCAATCTTTTGTGTCCCACTGCTGGGCAAAGGTCGCCCCCCTTAACTTCCAAGAATGTAATTACAAAACATGCAATTTTTCTGTTTTCAATTCAATTTATTTATTTGAGTCTAACAAAATTAATGAAAACCAACCAAAATATCATTCATTAACTAGACAAAAGCTGATGATTTTCAATAAGCTATGCAGATTTCCATGAAACATAGCTTAAGAACACTCACAATTAAGACAGCTTTCAAACAAAAATAATAAGCAGATTATCAAGCATTTAACTTAGCTTGGGACTAGATGACGCTGTGTGGAATGTCCAAGGATATTTATTTATTTTATTTTAATTTCAGGCCGGTGCATTGGCAGGTATCTCAGTGGATGTAGCCCTCTACCCACTAGACACCTTGAAGACTCGGCTGCAGAGTGAGCAGGGCTTCTATAAAGCCGGGGGCTTCAAAGGTGTATACAGAGGTAAGAGATATGCTGACTATGACTTTGGCTGACTTATAGGCTGGCGCCATACTTGACGGAAAATCCGTCACGGATCTTCGGCGGCAGACATGTTATGGCATCTTAATGTCACCTCCGTGACGAAAGTTCACCTCAGTCGCTTATCCTCCGCTTTGGTACGATAATGTGTACAATGTTTTTGCATTTTATTGACAAAAACCGGGCATATTTATAATGTATGCAGAAACATGTATTTCTTTCCGCCGCGGAAGATCCGCTTCTAAATTAACGTCAGGTCTGGAGCCTTGAATTAAACCGTTCATAATTCATAATTCATTTATTCAGTGTTTGTGAACCTAGGTAAATTACAGATGGTGGTATTAGCTTAGAGAACATCTAGATTCTGCTAGTATAGCATACAAACAGTCATTCTTAATTAATAAATAATAAAACAAAATCATTAATATAAAATATGTCAATTAAAATGCACACACAACACAACAATATATTATATTTTAAAATGCATGTCAAAATGTATTCAATAATATTACGATCGCTTAGAAATTCATTTATAGTGTAATATGCTTTTCTTAGTAATATATCACACCATTGACTCTTAAACTCATTAGTTGACATTAAGCGAACGGTTTGAGGAATTTTGTTGTACCGTTACTTTTGATTGAATCCCCTCTGACTCCGCTCGCGTGCTCATGCACCGCCTTGGTCTTCCAGGTCTTCTGACGGTAGCCACAGGTTCTATGCCGACGACCGCGCTGTTCTTCGTATCTTACGAGACGACGAAGACCCTGGTGCAGCCGCATGTGTCCACAGGGTATGCCCCGCTGGTGCATATGTTAGCCGCCAGTGTTGGGGAAGTGGTTAGTTTTACAAATACGTTGTGTGTATGTAGGGCTTAGAGAAAGAAAGAAATAGAGCGCTGTATATTTCTTTCTTAGTCACACAAAAACAAAGAGGCATATTGTCTTTTTTAAACTTTCGCGATCAGAACACATTATAAAACATATGCAAACGGGTATTTATCACGAATCTTACCTTTAATATTCGGCCGACGTTTAGTCTTCCCGCGACCACGGCCGGTGCAATCCGGTCGAAACGTCGGGTGAATATTGAAGGTAAAATTCGTGCTAAATACCCGTTTGCTTGTTTTATAAAGAGGAATATATACAACATTCTTGTGAGTAAAAGAGACAAAGCAGTAGATCTTTTGTCCCTCATCGCGTGCCGCTTTTTTGTATGGCCGGAAACTAAACTTGATGCTTGGGGGCGAATATTAAAGGTAAAATTCGTGATAAATACCCGTTTGTATCAGTTTTACAATGTGTTCTGATCGCGAAAGTTTAAAAAAGACAATTTGTTAAGTATTCCAAGTTGTAGCAGTAGGTACCAGTCAAATCCGTTCTGTACCTACATTTTGCGTCAAAGAGTAACAATCATCCATCCTCACAAACTATTTATAATATTAGTACCTACCTAGGATATATTTTATGTACTTGACACCATTGTTCTTTTACTATTTTTAATTTCAGCTAGCTTGTGTGATCCGCGTGCCGACAGAAATAGCGAAACAACGGAAGCAGACGTACGTCGGTACTAAAGTTCGGAGCAGCATTGCTATTTTAGCGGAGGTATTTATAATAGTAAATAAAATTTGTAAGTCTAAAGTTGTAGGGCTAAAGTCGAATGTCTTAGGGCGTTGATAGTAAGTCGTAGGTCTCAAGGCGTTGGTCTAGAGTGTCGTAGGTCATAAGTCGTAGGTCTGCTGCCTCACTGATGACCAAGACCTATAGAAAGAAAGAAATAGAGCGCTGCATATTCCTTTCTCAGTCACACAAAAACAAAGAAGAATACTTATATACAACATTCTTGTGAGTGAAAGAGACAAAGCATTAGATCTTTCGTCCCTCATCGCGTGCCGTTTTTTTGTATGGCCGGAAACTTGATGCTCCGAATTTAGTACTACGAGACTGGATTCACTGCATTTTTGACCCTTACGGCGGCACGCTCACTGTTCGTCCAGGTACTATACTAGGTCTATGCCTAGACCACATGACTCTTGATACATGAGACTGAGACTGATGGCAACTGACTGACGTCAGAGAAAGACTGACTGACAACAGATGATCATCTGATAATGTCTAATGATCATCAATCCATAAGAATTTAAGTAGCTTTTCAGAAAGAAATAAAGTAAGAAAATCATTTATTCTTGTAGGACCTCAAGGATCACTTAAGTTTTGTTTTACATGCTAGGTGATTCTAATGCCTGTTCCAACGCGACTCCCTACACCAGGGATAGAATCAGGCAAGAACCTGATGGTGTGGGCCTAGCTTTTTTGAATAAAAGGTAATGGGGGCAATTCGGAGTGTCGCAAAAGCTAAACTAACCTAATTAAAACTATTGCCATCCTTTTTATTCCCATCGCTATGAAAGGGACGGCAACAATTTTAGTTAGCTTAGTTTAGCTTTTGCGACACTCAGAATTGCCACTAATGTCTAATCACCAAGCCATAAGAATGTAAATAGCTTTTTAGAAACAGGAGTCTACTTACCTTACCCTTGGTCTTCTAGGCGTACAAGACGGAGGGTTTCCGTCGCGGAGTGTACCGCGGGTTTTTGTCCACCGTGGCACGGGATCTCCCCTTCAGCTTCCTGGAGCTGCCGGCCTGGGAGCTCATGAAGACGGTCCTCAGGGAGAGGAATGATGGACAGATCACCAGCTTTCAGGTGAGATATGATAACTATGAGATTACTTACTGAAGTAATTTGGCCGTGTTGGCCAAGTGGATAAGTACTTCGACTTTCAATCCGAAGTTCGAATCGGGCCGTGCATCAATAGAATTTTCGTGTCGATAAATTTATATGCACTTTAACACGAGCTTTAAACGGTGAAGGAAAACATCGTGAGGAAACCCGCGGCTAGTCAGCCCCACACGTATTGACCATTGTCTCTCCTGTGGATATGTCCGGCAGCTGAGAGGATGGTTTAGCTGCTACAAGCCTATTCCATCTCAACAATGTCCCAGGCACTACAGTGTCTCGTTAAGTGTAGGCAAAGATTGCCTCCTGACTCTGTATAAATTATGTAGAACCCACGACTTTCGGATCGAAAGTCGAAGTACTTATCCACTTGGCCAACACGGCTTTTTTATTTGAAACACTGGGTTAATGGTGAATGTGTTGAGCAGAGTGCGTTATGTGGGTCCCTGGCTGGCGGGTTCGCTGCGGGCGCCACGACCCCGCTCGACCTGGCGAAGACCCGCATCATGCTGGCCGAGGAGTACTCCATCACCAGGAAGCTGAGGGTCCGGCCCGTGCTCGCCGCCATATACGGGGAGTCAGGTACAAGTATTTTAAACTAAAATAAAAGTTGTATATTTACTTACTAAAAAGTAAGTTCGTATGAGCAAGTGGCCAACTCTGGTGACGGAGTTTTTAGGCCGCCTAAAGGCCTCCGTCATGGCTTAACGACTTTAAAAGCCGGCACCGACAATTTAATTTAACAATTTAATTTGTTCGTGGAGTCACAACCACCCAGGCCCAGTCTGAAAATCAGTGTTGTTCTGCGTCAAGGCGCAGAGTAACAAAAAGCTGAGACTGGTCCTTTTTGACTCACCCACTTCAGCACAGGCCTATTGCATTACCTACCTACCTTTTTATATTATTTTCCTTTTTGTACTATTCTGTGTTAGTTAAGTTCTTCTACCTACTCTGTAAACCTTTCCATCTGTGCTGTAATGTGTGTGTGTGTCAATAAAGTATTTATCTATCTATCAATCTATCTAATTTACTTACTGTGTATAGAGTCCCTTGTTTTTGTTTCATTTGCAACTAGCTGCGTCCCGCGGTGTTACAACGGGAACTATTCACCGCGGTATGCGGTGAATAGTTCCCGTTCCCGTGGGAATACCTGTATTAAAAGTAGCCTATTTAATCCAGGATATAAACAATCCTGGTACCAAATTTCATTCAAATCCGTCCAGCTGTTTGAGCGTGAAACAGTAACATACTTACACAAACACAAACTTTCGAAAGAAATAAAGAAAGAAAAAATCATTTATTCTTGTAGGACCTCAAGGATCACTTAAGTTTCGTTTCACATGCTAGGTGATTCTAATGCCTGAGAGTGATGTCAAAATAAATGATTCAAAATCTCAGTCTCACCAAAATAAATGATTTTTCTTTCTTTCTTTGCGTCATCTAGTGCCAAGCTAAGCAATTTAATGCTTGTGTAATGTTTATGTGTACGAGTGATGTAAATAAATGTTTTTTTTTTATATTCAACTATCTAATGTGAGTTATTGTTGTAGGAATCCGAGGCCTCTTCAGGGGCGCGTTGCCCCGAGTGACGGCCTTCATGCTGGGCGGGTTCGTCTTCTTCGGAGTGTACGAAGACTCCAAGAGACTCATAGAGAACCATCTCGACGGACGGTAGCAACGGTCAGTGTCAATCTATTGGTCTTATTCATAAACAATTGTCAATTTGATGTAGACTAGCTTACTATAGGTCGCGCCACGTAGAAAGAGCGCTGGCTGTCAAACTGCTCCGTGGTCGATGATTGGTGGAGAGGTGTTGCGGCGCACTTCATACCATTGATGTAGCGAGTGCTATTGGTTCGTCAGCGAGTGAACACAGGCGTGAACATACCCCCGCTACTTCCCCGACCAAGCTCTTTTTACGTGGCGCGACCTATATCAATCTATTGCAAATGATTAATCTATCAAGCGGGACAAATGTTTACATGATCTGCAAATATTTGTTTCGTGTCTGGGTGTTTTCTATGTATAATATCTATGTATTTACAAAAAAAATGTATATAAGTAGTATATCAGTCATCTGGTTACCATAACACAAGCATTAAGTTGCTTAGCTTGGAACTAGATGACGCCGTGTGGAATATCCAAGGATATTTATTTATTTATTCGCGCGTGAGTGTGGATAGACATAATAATTATGTAGTCATCATGATCATTGACGTTTTTCGATTACAGGTAATTAACGTGACGTCAGGGTACAGTCAGTTGATAGACAGATAGGAATTTGAAAAGCTACAAACGTAAGTGAAACTTGATTAATACCGGGTTCCTATATCCAACTAACGGATGTCCGTAGGTCGGTCGTCATAGCAACGTTGTTATCTGTCAATAAGTCTCATACATTTTGTGTTGAATAAACAACGTTGCTATGACGACCGACCTACGGACATCCGTTAGTTGGATATAGGAACCCGGCATAAGACCACGTAGAATTCTGTGATAGGTACATTGTTGTATTAAAAGTTGTTGTTGTGTACATAGTTTTATAGCTGTTGAATATATTTTGTTTTGTAATAGGAATTTATTTAATTGAATACATCTGATAATTTAAATCCGCCTTTAAAAACTAAACGTACATCAATGTAACGCTTAATGACGTTCTCGATAGATCGTTGAAGTTAAGCAACGTTCTGAGCGGTTCCTACTTGGATGGGTGACCGCAAGTGGCATTATCAGCTGTACGCTTCCGTGCTTCGGAGGGCACGTTAAATTGTCGGTCCCGGCTTTAAAAGTCGTTAAGCCATGACGGAGGCCTTTAGGCGGCCTACTACTTACTTACTGTAATATTAGGTAGTTACACCCACCAAAGCGCAAGTAAGTTCGTATGGAGCAAGTGGCCAACTCTGGTGACGGAGTTTTCAGGCCGCCTAAAGGCCTCCGTCATGGCTTAACGACTATAATAATAATGCTTACAGTAATAAAACGATTAAAGTCCTTTAAATATTTTATTGTTTAACACTTTTATACCGATAACAGTTTTATACATTTGATATATTATGTTTAGTTCTTATATTAATTTCTATACATGAATACAATAATGTTATATTACTTATATATTTATACAAAAGACTTTCAGTTTATGACCCAATTTAGGGCAAAAACTATTTAGTAACCTAGGTACAGTCAGCAGCATAAAGATATTATGTAACAGGGTAGTCAAAATTATATTCGAGTCACAAATTCAATTTTATATGGGTTGTCAGAATAGTCATATTATTGTAACCATCAAAATGGTCAATAATATCTTAGCAACAGTTGGCAATTTTATATAACGCAACAAGATGTCCAATATTATGTTCGCGTATGAACTATTCATTGGTATCTACGCACCAAACTTTCCAAAAATATCTTCGCATGAAAGAAAAATGAACTCTAATGTCTCAAGTCACAGTCTTTTATTCGTTTCCATAAAAGTCTTGATACCTTCAAGAAATCTTATGATTATGACAAATTTAATCTATGAGACAGACTTAAAAGATCAGTTAGGTATTTAAAAATATTTTTGTAGGATCCTAAATATGTAGCATGCTATGTACCGCAATAGAAAGGAAATTAAGAAAAAAATATAATTAGGTATTATGTTATAAAATTTATATTAAAAAACTAAACACATCATTAAAACCGAACAAAAATGCTTATTCATGAATAAAACTAAATAAAATCAATATCTTGTGTATCCTCCTTCTGCATTGATAACATCTAAAAGGCGTTGTCTCATTGACCGGACAGCATTGTAACAAAAATGGTCACCTCGCAGGGATTCCCATATTTGTGTGACATGCGCACGCAATGTTTCTGAAGTTCGAGCTTGAGTGTGATCCCACAGTTGAACCATCTTACCCCACACATTCTCAATAATGTTTAAGTCCGGACTCTTGGGAGGTAATCTTATTAGAATTAAATCGTCGTTGCCAGCGATATACTCGTTCACGACCCTGGAATTATGTATGGAGCAACCGTCATGAATGAATGTAATCGGTTCTTCATCATCATAAACATTTCTTGCTGTAGGAAAGAACGATTCTTCTAAAATCTCTTTATATCCCCGTCCATTTAAGCGGCCCCCTATCTCTACTATTTCACCGGGTCCGGCCGCAGACACCCATCCCCAGAACCCTACGCTGATGCGGCCACTTCTGTTATTGGGCCGAACGTTTGCCTCATCGTATCTAGTATTGTTGACTCGCCACAAAGATACACGTCCGTGAGCCGAAGACGTAAAAACTTTCTCATCAAGGAATGCTACTTGGTTGAAATTATGATTTAAATATTGAAGAGCGAATTGTAGCCTCAGTTGTTTATGCCTCGGCGTTAGGCCAGGTTTTTTTGCAGGCACCCGATGTTTCAGACCAGCTTCGTAGAGTCGGCGTCTTATGGTGCTTTGCGACACCTCATTTGCGACTGCTAACTCCGACGTTTTAATAAAGCGGTCTTGGCGCGCTGTGCCAACAATGGCAGAGTCTTGGACCATGCTGGTTTTCCTTGGTCGTCCGAAAGAGACGTGTTTGACCACGTCTCCCTCTTGACGCCATCTTTCAATCCAAAGTCTTACAGTATTTGTCTAAAAAATAAAAAAGTTATCGTTAAGAAATATCAATCTCGCCATTTCCTGCTCAGATGGTCCGTGGAGATGATGGATACTTACACTTATGCCAAGTTCATCCGATATATCAGTATTGCTTACGCCTTCCTTATGTAAATTTATAATCTGATGCTTATTTAGTTCAGTTATTCGGTATGTAGCCATTATTAAACTGTATATATGTATAGGTATTCGATATATTTCTAATTACATTTAATGTAAGTAATCAATACGATAAATCGAATGTCAGAATTGACTTGAACTACGTACACTCGTAGTTTGTAATCTATGATAATGAACTCCAAGGAGGTAAATGATAATCTATCTCGAGTTCTATCAATGACTATTTCTAATCTAAAGAGTTTCTATTACTATACCTATCTAATTTTAAAGTTTTTTCTTAAATACGTTGTAAGTGCGATAGTTTGTTTGTCATTATGGTTTTCGGTAATATTAAATTTTCTCTACGTTTTTCTGATCTGCGCGAACGAAATCGAGGATGTAAGTATGCACTTGAATAAATAAATTTATTGATTCCTCTTTTCGTAATTCGTAACTGACATGAAAGGAAATTTACGCCGTAACGAGAGAAGTTTTTAATTTTAATTTACTAGTAATTAATTTAATATCATTCTTATATAGTTTATCGGATTTTTATTTCATCTCTCTATTTAAAGCTTAATAATTACTCTATAATATTATTCTAGGCATGCAATATTATTTAAATCAGTTTCTTTAAGACAGCAAGTAAAACCGCGGGACTCGCTAAAACTTTGTACCAAAAATCTGTCTTCTTGCAATTTTAATAAATTTACTAAGTTTTAAACAAAAGACAAGTCAATGACGTTATGCACGAAATGAAAGAGATAAATAGAGATGGTTTATTACACACGTAAAAAAGGAATGGACGATGATACTTTTGAATAAATAACGAATAAAAGACTGTGACTTGAGACATTAGAGTTCATTTTTCTTTCATGCGAAGATATTTTTGGAAAGTTTGGTGCGTAGATACCATTGAATAGTTCATACGCCAACATAATATTGAACATCTTGTTGCGTTACATAAAATTGCCAACTGTTGCTAAGATATTATTGACCATTTTGATGGTTACAATAATATGATTATTCTGACAACCCATATAAAATTGAATTTGTGACTCGAATATAATTTTGGCTAACCTGTTACATAATATCTTTATGCTGCTGACTGTACCCTATATTCAGTTGAATTCGTTTTGTTGACAATTCTTTTGATGTTACTAAAAGTTTTTTTTAATGTAATATATTTTTGGGTGCGATCAATACAATTAAAACAATTACAAATCTTTAAAATCGATCACAACCAAAATTAAGTAACTTATGAACTAACCTTAGTGATAGTTCCAAATTGCGCTCATAGATGGCGCTGTAAGGTAATTATATGTTAAAGTTCTTAAATGTAGAAAGACTGAACAAACATGTATAATTATAACATGTTTTATCATGTTTTATTTTAAACACATTGTTTGTTATAGTGGAAAATCCTTAAGTTATTTTTTAGTTCCATGTAAAGTTCTAGATGGCGCTTTCTTAAGAATTTTCTTACTTTATAAAGCAGTCTATCATCATCACTTATACTGATAGATGGAGAAATGTGTAAGAGAAGTGCTTACATTTTATGAATAATTTTGTATTTATTACAAATCGAAGTTATTTTTAGGTCATGACGGGTTTATAAAGCGGTCTTAACTTATCAGTTTTGGCCAAATTTAAAAAAGTACTCATTTAAATAATTATACGTATTTAAATTCTAAATACATGAAGTCTTAAAACTAGATCACTGCGCACATCTTTGAAAAAAAAAGACATGACAGTATTAAAAAATACGAAAAGTAGAGCAACAGAAAGTAGAATTTTATCGAAATCTTGGACGGAATAAATATGATTCGATTGTGGAAAGTAAGTAAATTAGAGTTAAACTATAAACTAAACAGAAAGGGAAGTATATACTTTGGAATATCATAGCCAAGGTCCCATAATCTAACTATATATTTAGGAACCTAAATATATAATAGTCGCATTGAATATATACATCTATGTAAAGATATCAAGAAAAATCTTTATATTATATCCATGTCATGCATAATCATGGGATATATTTTATTGTGTAAAGTATAGAACCTATTCTAAATTAAGTACAGATTTGAAATACTAGGCTCGTATTAAACATCGACACTCAAGTACAGTTTAAATTCTAATCACCTGCAATCTGCTTGAGCTTAGTCTCATTAGGTACCTACTCTTATTTTGAAACGACACTCAAACAACACTCGACCATAGATAAATAAGTAGTTTCTTCGTAAGACTTCTACAAAATATGTAATTGTTGAAAGACATTCATTACTACTGTCAATTTTGAGTTTAATTTGAACTGTTGCTTGAACTTCCTGTCATTTTACAAGTTTTTCTTGAAATATGGCTTTATATTAGTAAAACTTTGCCAAGACAGTGCTTCATTTCTACATTTTATATCAGGTTTCCCGGAGGTGGCTTAAAATGAGTACCTACCTAAATCTTTTTTTAAGCTATTGCATAGCTTCTATCGCGGACCTTGAGCGTGGAGACCGAATCCAAAAATTCCGTAACGTTCGTTCGTTCTAACCTAACACCCCCCATGCAATAGCTTTACCGCGGCAGTCTCCGAGTGCCACACGTCTTTTTTTTATATCTTGGAGTTATGATTGGTGGATATAGGTAAGTACTCATGCAACGTTTCAAAATTAAAACTCTTCTTTAATCTATTATACTTACTTAAAGTATGAGACTATGAGTAACGTGACAATCTAATACGAGCCTTAGAATGTAAAGGCGGCTCGCGAATATACAATGGTGGCTCATCGATCGGGATGTCGCTCAAGCTAAACTTAACTAATTAGTTAAGTTTAAAGGATGGCATCAATTTTAGTCCTGTCAAATTTGATCGTTATGAAAGGGACGGCAACATTTTTAGTGCTGTCAGATTAGTTTAGTTTAGTTTAGGCGAAATCCCGAATAGCCACCATACAGGCGTAAAAGTTAACTTAAAACTACCATTTTTACATTGACCCTAGAACAACCCTATTAGCAATAACAGCCCCGCAACTTGTGACTAAAAAGTTTACGAGCACTAACCGAGAGATGGCGTTAAACATGAAAAGATAATACCATCCTCAGAATAACACCTTTCCAATAACCAACCGATTATTTTCTAATAACGCCATTCGAGATACCTACTAATTAAAAATAGAAGTCGAAAACTGTTTAAAAGTTGCATACTTATTTTTCCCGAAAAGTTTTTAGATAAAATAACAAAAGGCTGATTACACATTATACCCGCCTTCACGCATCGTATCTAGAAATAGTCAAGAGATAGCGCTCATCTGAACATTACCAAGTGAAAATAAATTTGCCGGAAACGAATGGGATTCCAAGAGAACGCGATTATCCACACGAATACTATTCAAAATTGATGGAAACGCTCAAGAGATGGCGCTAATATACGTTGCTAGCGTGAAAGGACAGTTATTAATCAAAAGATGGCGCTCATTTAAATTACGCTGACAACTTGTACTATCCAACCATAAGTACAGAATAACAAGTTTCGGGTGGTGCAAATCAGTCAGATGATAGTGATCATCTGAATTTGACGTAGCTGGTAAAATAAAATTGCAGAAACTAAAAAGTGGCGCTCATATTGCCAAAACCCAGCAATAGATGGCTCTCATCTAAATATGACGTTACTAGTATGTGATCCACGGTGAGAGCTGTTGTCTCTCGCGTTATGTCTTCGGAAGGGATTCCAAGATGGCGCCCGTCGTGCTGACGACCGCGCGGTGACGGCCGTCGACCCGCTGGAGGCGGTGGACGCGGCAGACACGGAGCCCTGGTTCGAATTGCTTTGCCGGGGCGTTTCAGGGGATGACTGGAATGTAAGAATAGGTAGGTAATGATAAAATCATTTAGAGTAGTTTTAATGGGATTTGTAAGTTTTAAATCTACCACCATCATGCACAACTCTGCACAAGTGTTAAATCTCTGGGTCATATTTGAAAAGATTTCACCATTTTAAGTTAGTTTAACAACCAGTAGGTGTGATATGACAGTTTGTGCTGGTGTTGATCAAAAAAGTAAAGTCTCAGCTTTATGTTGTCCTGCACTTTTGAACCCCAGGATCCTGTATTCCAGGGTTTCCCAACATTTTTTTCTATAAAAATATTTCCATGGGGTCCACCAGGGGGGCACGCACCACCAGGGGGGCACGCGCCACCAGGGGTTCACGCCCCACCAGGGGTTCACGCCCCACCAGGAGGGCACGCCCCACCAGGGGTTCACGCCTGACCAGGGGGGCACGCCCCACCTGTTGGTCACACCCCACCAGGTAGTCACGCCTCACCAGGGGTCACGCCCCACCAGAGGTTCACGCCCCACCAGGAGGGCACGCCCCACCAGGGGTTCACGCCCCACCAGTTGGTCACGCCCCACCAGTTGGTCACACCCCACCAGGTGGTCACGCCTCACCAGGGGGCACGCATCACCAGGGGGTCACGCCCCTCCAGTGGGTCACGCCCCACCAGTGGGTCACGCCCAACCAGGGGTTCACGCCTGACCAGGGGGGCACACACCACCAGTTGGTCACACCCCACCCTGTGGCCTCACTAGGGGGCACGCACCACCAGTGGGTCACGCCCCACCAGGGGTACGCCCCACCAGTGGGTCACGCCCCTCCAGGGGGTCACGCCCCACCAGGGGGTCCTGCTCTATCCAATCCTCTAACTAAAGTATCAGCAAGCTAGATGTCATTGCATGCCGCTAACCTTGTGCGCGTGTGTGTGCATGGGCGTGGCGAGGCGCAGCGTGAGCTGGTCGCCAGCCGCGTGTATGAGCGCCACCACCTCCGCGTGGGAGCTCCACTTGACGTCGCGGGAGCCGATGCACATTATGAAGTCGCCTTCACGCATGCCGCCGATCTGAATAAACATAATAAATAAATAAAATTAATAAATATCCCTGGACATTCCACACAGCGTCATCTAGTCCCAAGCTAAGCATTTTAATGCTTGTGTTATGGTAACCAGATGACTGTTATACTACATAGATACATTTTTTTTTGTAAATACATACATATTATACATAGAAAACAACCACTACGTAGTATCATTGAGATGTATTAAAGAGTCACAATCTAATAGCTAACAACACTCAAAAAATGTGCGAGCAAATTCAATGTTCTACAATGACATTTAGACATTTGAATGAAGACGTTATGACGTTTGTTTTAATGTTCAATGTCGCTTGTACGCAAAAAATTTGGCGTTTACATTTTATTTGTCTGATTGTGGCTCTATAAGGGAAGGTTCATGTCTGACGGAACATGCGTCGCGTATTATACGCCAGAACAGACAAATGTATAGAAAAACACTTGACTGTTCACACTCAACCGATGATACGTTAGTACGCTAGATGATACGCTCGGCGTATTTTACGTCAGATATGAACCTTCCTTATTACATCTCATGCGTAGTCTAAAACAAAGTCGCTTTCTCTGTCCCTATATCCCTATGTATGCATAAATCTTTAAAACTACGCAACGGATTTTGATACGGTTTTTTTTTAATAGATAGAATGATTGAAGAGGAAGGTATGGCTACTTTTAACTACCGCGGTTGTCACCGCGGGGCGCAGCTAGTAATATTATAAAAAATGTATTTAAATATAGTCATCTAGTCACCATACATTACACAAGCATTAAGTTGCTTCAGAATCAGAATCAGAAAACTTTTATTGCCAAACTGCCAAACAAACAAAGGGTAGGTCTTAAATGATACGTAGGTACAAGTTTATACAGCTATCCATTTCGGATGCTTGGCTTAGCTTGGGACTAGATGATGCTGTGTGGAATGTACAAGAATATTTATTTTTTTATCGAAAGACTATTCTATTCACTATTGTATTGTATTCACTATTGTAGCGCTGGCTGTCAAACTGCTCCGTGGTCGATGATTGGTGGAGAGGTGTTGCGGCGCACTTCACACCATTGATTTAGCGAGTGCTATTGGTTCGTCAGCGAGTGAACACAGGCGCAAACATACCCCCGCTACTTCCCCGACCAAGCTCTATTTAGGTGGTGCGAACTATACTCTCAGTTGTAACTGTTAATTACTAGCAAGTATTAGGTATTACTTTTTTATTATTACATTTCGTGAAATTTCCAAGAAGCTAATAGACGAAACCAATGACCAAAGGGCTGGTGCTTACCTCGGACAGAGGATAAGTATAGCAATCACCTAGCATGTAAAACGATACTTAAGTGATCCTTGAGGTCCTACAAGAATAAATGATTTTTCTTTCTTTCTTTCTTTCTTTCAATCCAACGAGGTAACGTTGCCAGCCTTTTGGGCACTCTACCTGCGGTCGGTGACCTGAACTCTGTCTTCTATCTTTAGTTAAAATATATATTTTAGATAGAATACAGAGTTCCTTTTATTTATTTAGTTGTTTAGGTTAAGAAGTGTAGATATTTTTTGTTCCTGTGTGTTTCTTTGTTTGTTAAGTATTATTACTAGTGTATTATATAATCTGTGGTATTATACAGGGTGTTACCAGACCACTACCGAAAACTTTAGGGGGTGAAAGTACCCATCAATATGAACAACTTTTTCTAAGAAACCAACACTGTGAACGCGATAAAAAAACAGCAGTTCCATACATAAGTTCAATACCTACTTGGCTAAAGTGTATGAAACAGCTGTTTTTTTTTTCGCGTTCACAGTGTTGGTTTCTTAGAAAAAGTTGTTCATATTGATGGGTACTTTCACCCCCTAAAGTTTTCGGTAGTGGTCTGGTAACACCCTGTATAATCTGTGGTATTATATAGAACAAGTCTCACAGCAGCCAGAGAGTTGGGTTCGACAGCCGCGATGACGACAGGCGCGTCGCCTCGCACGGAGAAGCCGAACCCCTCCTCCTCCTGGCCGGCCGCCACGGTGTACTCACTGGCGACCCTCCTGAGGGGCTCTCTTCTTGCATTCTTCAATCTCTCGTCTGCGGAGGACTTGCTTCGGTATTCGTAGTCGAGAACCTTGAAATTAAAATTATTTTTTAACCGACTGGAAGAAATGGACGGAAAGAAAGAAAGAAAGAAAGGAAAATCATTTATTCTTGTAGGACCTCAAGGATCACGTTTCGTTTTACATGCTAGGTGATTCTAATGCCTGTTCCATCTAACGCGGCTCCCTACGGCCTGCTGGGAAAGGCCGTTTTTGCCCAGCAGTGGGCATAAACAGCTGAATATATTAAAACGGCTAGAAAAGGTTGATTGACACCAGGCATAGCGCTGTAACCATTGGAGAAGTTTTGGAAAGGATTGCCCAAATTAGGACTTAATAGATTAACAAATAGGTACGACCTCTGTGGCGCAGTGGGTGAAGGCCCGCCTGAGACGCGGAGATTGCGGATTCGATCCCCACCACGGAACAAATGTTTGTATACTTATTATGCAGATATTTGTTCCGGGTCTGGGTGTTTTTCTATCTATAATGTGTCACAAAAAAAATGTATACCTATCTACCTATCTAATATATCAGTCATGTGGTTACCATAACACAAGCATTTAGTTGCTTGGCTTGGGACTAGATGACGCTGTGTGGAATTAGAAAATGAAAAATCATGCGGGTTCGAATCCCGTCGAAGTCGTAACTTTTCGTAAGATTTTCATTTTCTAATGAAATACCTAAGTGTGGTAAATATATAAAAAGCTGCGTGGAATGTCAAAGGATATTTATTATTTATTATTATTAATATACCTTCGGGTGGTAGTCACAGTTGTTGTTGTTGTAGCTGTTGATGTAGACGCCATTTTGTTTGGTCACCCGATGGAGCTTCTTCTTCTCATACTCATCGGAATACTTCTCATCGCTTCGTATTATCTGGCTGTAGTATGTGCTGGAAGATAATTTTTTAATTCTTTATTCTTTATTGTACACAAGAAAAAAATACAATTAAAAAACTAAATTAAAAGGCATGTACAAAGGCGAGCTTAACCCTAACTAGAGTTTTCTTCCAGCAAACCTTTGAGGATAGGGAAAGCTGATTCAAGTTGTTTAATTAAAAATGTGTTAAGGCACGGAGGGTTAAATTGTCGGTCCCGGCTTTTAAAGCCGTTAAGCCATGACGGAGGTCTAAAGGCGGTCTAAAAAGTCACCAGAGTTGATTCCTCATACGATCGAACGAACGATTACAAATTAGGTCACTAGGGAAGAATTATTTTTGCAGTTTGTATTTCCAAGGATGGTATTTCTAAGAAGTTTCAGATAATTCCTCAACTTTGTGCGATGTTAAATTAGCCACCTTCGATGAAGGATGGTGGGACGCAGCTAAAGATCGAGATGATTGGAAAAGTTTGGGGGTAACCATTGCCCAGCAGTGGGACAGAATACTTTAAATAAAAAAATTAGCTCTATTACCTGTTATCTTCGGATCTGTCTCGCTTCTCGCTATGTCTATGCTTCAGCTTCTCTTCCTCCGGTCTTCTCCTTGTCTCCCTGGTCTTCTGCAGCTGCACCAGGCGAGGCGCGCTCCAGTGCCTCTTGGCGGAGAAGACCGCGATGGGTCCGAGGGACTTGAAGAGGTCGTCTACTCGGTGCTGGGCGAAGTCGGGGGGTGTTAGGGCTAGTTGGAACTTGGAGGAAGCTGGAATGAAATTTCCATTATTAAAAAAAACATCTTTACTAGATGATTTAAACGTCTTTGTCTACGCTTAACGGGACACTGGGCCTGGGATATTGTTGAGATGGAGAGGAAATCTTTGTCTACGCTTAACGGGATACTAGTTCCTGGGATATTGTTGAGATGGAATAGGCTTGTAGCATTTAAACCATCCTCTCAGTTCCATATCCACAGGAGAGACAATGGTCGATACGTGTGGGTCTCACTAAGCGGGTTTACTCACGATGTTTTCCTTCACGATTTACAGCTCGTGTTTTGAATTAAAAAAATTCATTGTTGCAAAGTCGGGATTCGAACCCATCGACCGGCCAACACGGCTATCTATTAATTATTGAGTAACATTCGTAATTAGAAAGTTGAATTGTGTTTGGATAGGAATTTAGAGTGAGTAGATTCAGAGTTGACGAATGAAAGTGAGTGAGAGAGTTGAACATGTTGTGATATTTTTATTATAGTGTTAAACCACACTTAATTATTTCATTAGAAACGCGGGTTCGAATCCCGTCGAAGTCGTAACTTTTCGTAAGATTTTTCATGTTGCGCCGAGCCCACTGTGCGTGGGATAGTGTCAGGGAATGATGAGTAGTGGTGTACATACGCATGGGAAGCGGTGCGTCGAGCGGCTCCGCGAAGTCATCGGGTGGGGGGCCGCGCTCGCGAGCCGCGCGCTCCAATGCTGCGCGAACCACGCGCGCTAATGCTTCTTTACTTCGCAACTCGCTGTTCACAAAAATACAATCATAATAAATTAATTAACTCTATTAATAGCGTGCGTGGCGTAGTTTGCTGACGGGCGACGGCTACGTAGTGTTTTTATTCTCTTTGGTCTCACTAACTTTTATTTCTGCTTACTGCTTAAAATCTTCGGTTTTGCTGGTTGATAGATATTTGACAATACTTCCATATAAAACATGGCAAATATCTACAAAATTTTTTTTTATTTATTTTTATCTACAATAAGCAAATCCAAAGATAGCTATGGGTTATTGAGACTGGCCGTAAGCGTCCTTGATAGATCGTTGAAGTTAAGCAACGTTCTGAGCGGAAACAATTTGGATAGGTGACCGCAAGTGGCATTAACAGCTGAGCGCTTCCGTGCACAGAGCACGTTTAATAATTGTCGGACATTTAATTGATTAAAATCGTTAAGTGTGTGCCATAACGCCGAGGAATGAGCGGGAGAGCGAATAATGTTTTTACTCGTGAGTGAGAAGCGCAGAACGATAGACACGCAACATAATTTATAGCGAAAAAACAGTTTTTATTTAATTACAAGTTAATTAAACAAGTAATCGAAAAATTAAAAAACCAGAACTAAATGAATTCTTCTAGGCTATTTGTCAAAACATAAAACCAACAAAAATAGCGTTCTGTTCCTGAGATAAATAGCAAACTGTGTGAAAAACATGTATTTTTCAAAAAAATATATGATCGAGAAAACTTTTACCAATCGTGTTTCTAAAAAACCACAACGCAAGATAAAAGTTCAAAGTTTAATTTCTCCAAACATTATAAGGTGGTATCTTTCACGGATTTTGAGATCTAATACGATTCAAACCACATATTTGCTACCTACGGCCTCTTAAGCCTTTTTTTTAAATTTGGGCCAACTTTGGGATCAAGTTGCAGTTCATCATTAATTTGATAATTTCCCGGGGAACTCTAAATTCAATTTGAAGCGCACGGCGTAAAAAAAGTCGGCGGCCATTTTAGATTTGGCACTAAGTATAGGGTAGCTCTGTATAGGCATGGCAGCTGAATGGATAGATAAAAATATAGGGAATTCTCTTCTATTTAGATTATTTTAGATTGTTAAGTTTATTGTTTTATTGTTATCGTTTTAAAAAAAAAGCTAGGCCCACACCACCAGGTTCTTGCCTGATTCTTTCCCTAGCGTAGAAAGTCGCGTTGGAACAGGCATTAGAATCGCCTAGCATGTAAAACGAAACTTAAGTGATCCTTGAGGTCCTACAAGAATAAATGATTTTTCTTTCTTTCTTTCTTTCAGTTAACTTCTGCAAAAAGTGGGCATGTACCAAATATGTATGTATTTGGACCTACTCTGACTACCTACCCCCTTACACATCTTCGAAAAGATCTAAAATTGCCTAATGATCTGAAAAAAAAGTCTACCGCTCCCGGGATACAATCGTGATAATATTTAATTTCATTTATACAAAATACTTTTTTTGAAAAGGAATGGGCCCTTATCGCCGAAGACAGTCAGGAGTGGAAAAAGAAAAGGGAGGCCTTTGTCTTGCAGTGGGACACACACAACAGGCTTAAAATAAATAAGTAAATAATAATCATTGAGATGTATTATAGAGCCACAATCAGACAAATTAAATGTAAACGCCAAAACTCGGCGCACTCTACGCAGTGCGCAGAGTTTTTCTTTTTTGCGAACAAGCGACATTGAACAAACAAACGACATAACGTCTACATTCAAATGTCAAATGTCATTGTAGAACATTGAATTTGCACGCACATTTTTTGAGTATTGTCAGCTATTAGAATAGAATAGAATAGAATAGAAAAAGTTTTTATTTTCCATCAACATAAACATGGGTAACATATACAAATGAAAATACTTATTGACAATCGAGTGACAGGAAAATAAGGCTACCCCTCAGCATATGCTCCAAGCAGCATCATGACTGTTGGAGCGCTGGTTTTCAGTGGCGCCAAAAGCAGTTGCGCATCAACTGCTGTGTGACACGCGCATACAAGTTTATTGGGTATAGGTACAATAATGATCATAAAAAGTTATTAGATTGTGACTCTTTAATACATCTCAATGATAATAATTTATACAAATGGTGGACTGACCGACACATCCTCTGCAGCCTCAGCGCTTCCTCGTAGAGCGCGATGGCCTCCGCGATGTGCGCGCGGCCGAGCGCCGTGTACTCCACCTCGCCGTCCTTCAATAGAGACGCTGCAAGGAAAACAAGTTTGAAAGAAAGAAAGAAAGAAAAATCATTTATTCTTGTAGGACCTCAAGGATCACTTAAGTATCGTTTTACATGCTAGGTGATTCTAATGCCTGTTCCAACGCATTCCTCTGACCAATGCAATAACATATTACATATTTTATTATTGTATACCTATGTACATACCATAGCCTTAATTAAATAATAAATATCCTTGGACATTTCACACGGCGTCATCTAGTCCCAAGCTAAGCAATTTAATGCTTGTGTTATGGTAACCAGATGACTGATAAACTACATAGATACATTTTTTTTTGTAAATACATACATATTATACCTACATAGAAAACAACCAGACACCAAACAAATATTTGCAGATTATGCAAACATTTGTCCCGCAGCGGGGATCGAACCCGCAACCTCTGCGTCTCAGGCGGGCTTTCGCCCACTGCGCCACAGAGGTCGTCAATTTTATATTTTGTTTGGTTGTTAAATAGATATAACGAATTAGTACAACTGTAATGTTATATTCTATGTGTGTATGTGTAAATAAATAAATAAATAATGTTTTGTCGTTCAGTCGCAAAAGATCGGCTATAGTTATTTTCAGTGCTATGCTAGATTGGTCTTTAGCATGAACGTGTAGCGACACAGTTTGTAATTAATAGTAACTACCTATTCATATTTCGCTGGTTCAGCCAAATGCCGGTAGGTCAGCCAGTCACCATCCGCCGCTCAAGTCATTCATACAACTTTTACGTGTAGCATAGGTAGGATATTAACCAGGCTCACGTAGTGATACTTGTTTTATGTATAGTGCATACTGGACATGTAACGTGATAAATAAATTCAAGTGTTCTGAACTGATAATCTTTATTTGAACTTCCTACAGATAGGACATTTGAATTCCCGTCTATATAAAGAAAATACTTAAGTACATTTAGAGGCGGGAAAAACGTAATAAAAGCTTTCCGCCAGTATCTCACCATTATCCAAGTTAAGGTCTTCTGGCGCATACAAAGTGGCAAGCCGCTCACGAACGTCCAACAAGTCGGTGGCGTGGAGTAGACCTGTGGCGCAGTATTGGTGTGACAACGCTGCAATAAATACGTAAAATTATGATAAAACATACATGTACGGGTATTTAGCGTTGTTTACCTTTTTTTTTTCTAACCTATCATGTCCCACTGCTGGGTTAACACTATAATCAAATAGAATGTAAAGATGTTATGTCTTACGCTAAGTAGGTACTTGTAAAGTTACAAACTTTTTTAAATAAATAAATATCATTGAGATGTATTAAAGAGTCACAATCTAATAGCTGACAACACTCAAACAATGTGCGTGCAAATTCAATGTTCTACAATGACATTTGACATTGTAGAATGTAGACGTTATGTCGTTTGTTTTAATGTTCAATGTCGCTTGTACGCAAAAAAGAAAAATTCTGCGCACTACGTAGCGTGCGCCGAGTTTTAGCGTTTACATTTTATTTGTCTGATTGTGGCTCTATAATACAGCTCAATGATAAATATCAGCTATTTTAAAATGCCTAAAGATCTGGAAGAACATGTTTAGCAAAGGGAATACAGTCCTGATCGTATTTTTTTCATTTTTTCCAACAGTCAGCCGTATTGGCTGATGCGGGCACCACACATTGGAGGGTTGGGACGTGTTGGTTCCAACACTCCAATATGGGGACCGATCTTGCACGGTTATTGGACACAAACGGAGCATTGCCATTGGCCATTCTATTCGTAGCCAATGTTGGAACCAAGGTGAAGCCAATGTGTGGTGCCCGCATGAGAAGCGAGTCGGTTTTCGTCGTATCATCGAATGGTTTTTAAATGAAATGAAATGAAATATGATCACGACTGTATCCCAGGGAGCGGTAGACATTTCTAACAGATCTTTTTGTCAATTTTTATATTTTGAAGATGTCTAAGGGGGTAGTCAGAGGGGTAATGGTTTTTACCTTTAAAATATTCAGTCTTGACGTGAACGAGGGAGACCCACGAGTATGGCACGTAGTTGAAGACACCTTCTGTCTGCATCTGTAATACCATCTTTATTAACAACTACCTGCGCTCCGCGTTGTTATCCGTGGGAATACCGGGATCAAAAGTAGCCTATTCTTTAATTCAGGTTATAAGCAATTCTGGTACCGATTTTCATGCTAATCCGTCCAGCCGTTTGAGCATGAAAGAGTTAACAAACACACTAAAACACACATCTTTATAATATTAGTGTGATTATAAATGAAAAATCTTACTAAAGTTGAGAAGAATAACCGGCATTTGTTTTATCAATAGACAATAATAGAATACAACAGTAATGTAGTGATGTAGGTAACACTAATATAGTGATGTGTGTATTGCATGCTTTATTACAACAAAGCCATGACTAGGTAGCTCTCCTGAGGAAGGTGATACAGTGTGTCCTGCAGACTGACAAGTAGGTGGAAGTGTGATACAGTGTGTCCTGCAGACTGACAAGTAGGTGGAAGTGTGATACAGTGTGTCCTGCAGACTGACAAGTAGGTGGAAGTGTGATACAGTGTGTCCTGCAGACTGACAAGTAGGTGGAAGTGTGATACAGTGTGTCCTGCAGACTGACAAGTAGGTGGAAGTGTGATACAGTGTGTCCTGCAGACTGACAAGTAGGTGGAAGTGTGATACAGTGTGTCCTGCAGACTGACAAGTAGGTGGAAGTGTGATACAGTGTGTCCTGCAGACTGACAAGTAGGTGGAAGTGTGATACAGTGTGTCCTGCAGACTGACAAGTAGGTGGAAGTGTGATACAGTGTGTCCTGCAGACTGACAAGTAGGTGGAAGTGTGATACAGTGTGTCCTGCAGACTGACAAGTAGGTGGAAGTGTGATACAGTGTGTCCTGCAGACTGACAAGTAGGTGGAAGTGTGATACAGTGTGTCCTGCAGACTGACAAGTAGGTGGAAGTGTGATACAGTGTGTCCTGCAGACAGACAAGTGTGGGCAAGTAGTAGATACCTTTTCATACAGCTGTCGGTACGTGTTCGCCAGGTATGCGCTCTCCTGCGCGAGGTCCAGGCACAGGTGCGTGTCGCGCAGCTCCCCCCTGCCCCCGCCCCCTCCCCCCAGCTCCCCCCTGCCCCCGCCCCCTCCCCCCGGGTCCCCCCTCCCCCCGCCCCCCAGGTCCCCCCGCCCCCCGCCCGGGGCGGCGGCCGCGCGCGCCTGTAGTTGCAACTTCTCCAGCAGGCACTCGCGAGCTTGCGCCTGGAAATATACATGACTAGCTAACTTGCCCGTGGCTTCGCTCACGTGGTACAGTCAGCGTCAAATTGATATGTACGTCTAGATTACCTAGTTAAAATGATCTGAAAAACATAAAAGCAATTTGATATAAGCAGTTGGAATCATCATATTGTTGCAAGCTGCTCAGGTATAGGTGCTTGCAATAATATGATGATTCGAACTGCGTATATCAAATTGCTTTTATATGTTTCAGATCATTTTGACTACCTACTCTAGACGCACATATCAATTTGACGCTGACTGTACCTACCTTGATAAAATATAGCCTACGTTCATTCGGAAAGTCTAAGCTACAAATTTGTGAAAGAATTTTTGAAATCGAATGAGTAGTTTCGGAGATTACCCCAAACAAACAACCCAACTTTACCTCTTCGATCTGAACAGTCCCAAGAGGTAAGTATTATAGTAAGAAGTTTATATACTTAGTATAAAGATAAAGATAATTTTATTGCAAGAACATAATGTTTAACAAATAGGTCTTAGACTAGGGTACCTAATTAGTAATGAAAATAAAGTTGAAATTCATATGACACTGAAACTGCGCTCCGCTTCGCTGCTCTTCGTCGCTCTTTTGGTGTGAGTTGAGCCTGGGAAATGATAACTGTAATCTCACCGTCATGAGAGCTCCCAGCACAAGCAGTGTGTCGGCAGCCAGGTCGACAGAGGGCGCGTTGGTGAAGTTCTCGTGGATGTAGCGCAGTGTACCGGCCGCGCGGAGCAACGCGTCCACTGCCCCGTCCAGACCTGAACATGTCTTACGTTCCTGAAAACAAATACGCGGGTACTACAGTTTTACCTCTTTTATGCACATTTTTTTTATTTTTCAGTGATTGGAGGTATTGTAAGCTTTACTAAGTAGTTATTAAGTTTTGATATGTTGTACGTCCGAAAAGGGCAAACTGTTTGCACTGCACACACACAATATATTTAAACACAAACCCACCACCTTTTTAAAAATTTCAACAGTTTACAATAAAATGATCTATCTATCTATCTATCACATTTATAACTTGTTCTCTTCTGCGCAGACAAATTTTGCCAATGCGCTCATAATGCGGGCACCACATGGCTTCAACTTGGTTCCAACATTGGCTAAAATAATGGCCAATGGCAATGCTCCGTTTGTGTCCAATAACCATCCAAGATCGATCCCCACATTGGAATGGGAACCAACACGTTCCAACACTCCAATGTGTGGTGCCCGCATAAGAATCAATAAAGTGTTACCTGTTTAGCTCCAATCTGTGTGTAGATGCCTGCCATGTTGAACAAGACGCATGCTTTCTCGAAAGCCACCGTTCGCTGACACGACGGCACACCTACGCAATAATACATCTTAAATATTTTCATTATGCATGGTATAGGTCGCGCCACGTAAAAAGAGCGCTGGCTGTCAAACTGCTCCGTGGTCGATGATTGGTGGAGAGGTGTTGCGGCGCACTTCATACCATTGATTTAGCGAGTGCTATTGGTTCGTCAGCGAGTGAACACAGGCAACATACCCCCGCTACTTCCCCGACCAAGCTCTTTTTACGTGGCGCGACCTATAGGCAGCAAACTCTAGGAATGAAGTTGTACATAACTTATTAACAGTAACTACCTATATCCGGGTTTTCTTTTCTTTACCTACTCGTAGGTATCTAACTTGTTGAACAAATCTTTAATTAAGTTTATGGAAAGGAAACACCTAGCGACACCTATCATGCATTTTAATAACTAATTTTAGAATCACGTTTTTGAAGTATTGGATATGTAGTCCTTTTTTCTATATCGTCCTTGGTACAATGAGTAGTAAGTACCTATGTAGGTAGGTACCTGTTATTTTCGGAACGAAATTTAACTAACAGTTTGCTAATAGTTTTAAGATAACAAAATGTTTCATTTCAACCAAGAATTTTTCAAATCTACATTTTGCAGATTTGTAGATATGCAAACGGATCAATAAGTATACTTGTAATATAGGTACTAGTTACTAGAAGAAAGAAAGAAAGAAAATAAGTTTATTCAGCTAAAAATTTTATAACTAACAGAGCTCTAAATTGAAACTAAAAAATAAAATAAAACAAAAATATTAGCTGAAACGGCAACAACTCAGCCTATTTGCCTAGATCCAGAGATCAGGCGCTGTTTTTCAGTGTCGCCCAGGAGGGAGGGAGGGGAGGGGGGAGGGTGTACGGGGGCGATGAGTATGTATATGATGAGTTACTACTTGTGAGTAGGTACTATTAGTTTAAAGGTAAATATCAATAGCAACTTAACACACTAGTTTCAAGATACCAACTCACCAGTCAAAGAGTCGAACCACTCGAAGTAGACCCCGAGGGAGCGGTCAGGTGGGAAGAACCGTCGCTCGATGAAATACAGCTGGTTGTAGTACTTGAAGAGTAGGGCCACGCCCACCGTGGACCGCACTGGAGTACGGATAGCCTGGGAATAAGTGACTAAATTTAAAAAAAACTTAATGTTCAGTTTGTGAAACCTATCTTAAGCTTTTTTTAATACCTCTGTAATAGTTTAATTTTGTATAAAACTATACAAAATGCGGCGATAGATTGAAGCATACAGACACCTTAAGCTACATTCCACTGGCGAATCTACCTGTCTTGTGTCCATAAAGTCGGAAATGGCATCTTCATACGCGGCTGCATCTTCGCTGTAATGCTCCAAGATGAAGTCCTTAAAGGGTTCTCTGAAGTCCACTTCCTTGGTCTCCTTCAGCCCCAGCGGGATCATAGGCATCACGCATTCTTTGCTGAAAAATAACATATAATAAAATATTTAAATATCCTTGGACATACAAACATAGAAAACATAGAAAACACCCACGACACGAAACAAATATTTGCAGACCATACAAACATGGGTCCCACAGCGGGGATCTAACCCGCTACCTCTGCGTCTCAGGCGGGCTTTCACCCACTGCGCCACAGAGGTCGTAAAAAAAACATGGCTACTGAGACGTGTTTCTGAATACCTACCCCTTTACTTACAAAGGGTCTTGAATACCTAAAACATCTGAAAGAGTGTTGAACAACTCGTACGTTCTATACAGATAAATTACTGTTATTACCTACCTCCCACATAAAAATAATAGAATTGGCTAAAAAATAAATTTTTCCATACAATTCGCTCCAATTAATTTAGTTCGCTCGAATTTACCGGCTCTACTATCTCTGGTCACAATATGGCGTCTAGCGCGGGAACGGAACACAATAGCGGAAAGGTTTTTAGCATTCTTTCTTAATAATTGGGTATGAGAACTAATTAATTGAATTGGACCGGCGCCGGCGCATGTGCTTTTGCCGTTGTACATAAAATCTTAAGAAATGCTTGCGGAAGTGGATTAGTTAAGTTAAAATATACCTACTGATTTAGGGCCAATTTTACTAGCAGCCTATCAAACGGAGTTTAAATAAAACCATATAATATAATACTAAGATCAGCATAAAGATGTTTTCATCATCACTACCTACTCCAAAACCAGAAACAGAATATAAAAGACTCAACCATCGCTCTAGAGTCCCAGACGATGTCATATGGTCAAGAACCTGCATTTTTGCCATAATAACTTTAGAACCATGTAAAAGTACACGCCGTTTCTACTTAAGACCACCAGACAATGTCCCAACTCTAGCTTTAGGCTGTTGCTTTGCTCGCCTTGGTATTCATTTAAGTGTGCCGTAGAAGGTTGCTTATTCACTATCGCAGTCAGTGCCCGCGACACAATGTACTCCACGTGCAGGATATCCTGAGTCAGGGAATGTGATATCAATTCAAGATCATTGAATGCGTTTTATTGCGACTTTAGTTTTAACTTTTTCAATTTTTTTTTTGCAGGGAGATAAACTTCGAATTTCAAAGACTAAAACTGACTAAATCAAGACTAAAATATCAATTATTTAGGTGAAAAATCATACAAACAGTCTCACAAACTTCATTATTTACTGTAGGATTAAGAAGGGCCATACAAGGCGTCCCTCATTAAAGCACATTACAGTTTTTATGCCGGGACGTTATTCTTAACATTCGCCCATTCAACATGTGCTGAGTAATAGCCGTCATTATGTAGATATCTCGTTACCAAATCAAGCATCTCGTTTGTGATAAATACCTACCTGGCTTTATAAAAATACAAGTCTAATGCCCGTTTTCACCAACAAATCCTAAATTTTAAGTGACACCTATCTCATTTTAGGGAACACCTTAGAAAGAAATGGTTTTCACCACTCCCAATCCGTCACCTAAAAGCTTTAAGTGTTACCTAAATTTAGGGGGCCGAAATTCGGGGTCCTAAAGATAGGTGACAGTTGTATCAGTTTGTGAATGTTTGCTAATATTTATAATTATTAAAAATGAGTGATTTCATTGATGTTATTGAGGCTATAGAAGTGATCACAGATCGTGTATTATGGGATCGACCATATTTTTACAGATATTTTGTGAGAGAATTGATTTCTTCCAAAAGTTTGAGGACGTGGACTTTTTTCGAAGATAAATCTTAACTAAAGGAAGTGTCCTTTTCCTGTTGACAAAAATTGAATCAAAAATTGAGTTCCAGGACAATAAAAAGTTCAAGCACACGAAATAACAATTATCATAAACTCGAAACGCAATATGTATTTTATTTATTAGCCTTTATTACAGATAAAAATGTACATGGTTTTTATAATTAAGTAGGTATGACATCGACAATTATTCAGCACTGTTATCTGATTGCCCCGTCTTGGCAAAGGCCTCCTCCAACTTCTTCCAATTCTCCCTATCTCTTGAAATTCGAATCCATGTTTTCCCTGCAAACTCCTTTAATTCGTCTTCCCACCTTTTGAACTGTCTTCCCCTCTTGCGTTTATTGTAATTAGGAAACCAATTCATCACAGTTTTAATAATATGTATAATAGCAAAACAAACATGTCAAATTTGATGTCAAACAAACACTATTTATTTTTAAAGCATAGACAATCAACATACAGCCTACATGTTGACAGTAAAAAACCAGAAATTGAATGAATGAAATTGAATCGGTAAAATACATCACTTATAGTTAGGTAGTGGTTCGCTAGGGGTCACCTAGCTTGGTGAAAATGAATTTAGGTAGGAGGGGGATTTAAGGGATCACCTAGCTTAGGTAATACTTAGTAAGGAGACTGTTTAGGAGTCGTTGGTGAAAACGGGCATAAAAGTTGTATCGCTTTAAACTAAACTTTTAGTTTGATATAGGTAAAGTTAGGTAAAGTTGTAAGTTTGTACGTTCGAGATATATCCTAAACTGGTGATTTATAAAATTAATTATTTGCAAGGTGTTTCCAAATTATTGTTAAGCTGTATACTAAATAATATGTAGAGGTGGACTGTATTTGTTTTGGGTTGGCTGGATTTTGGTGTAGATTGGTTGGTTGGTTGTAGTGTCGATTGGTGGAATTGAGAAACACTCGTTTTAATTTAAGAACACAACAGTTTATTGCAGCACATCACATTTCGTTACAAGAGTTACGTACTGATTATCAAAATGATCGATAGTTATAGTGTTATTTGTCAACTAAGTCGAGAAAAAAGTCCTAAATAGTAAGTTAAATTGCACGAAATAACGTTAAAATCCCTTGATTCACGGGTTTCAAACCCACGACCTTTGGATCGAAAGTCACAATCTCGCTCGGTAATTTCTGCCATTTTAGGTTTAGAGGCTGGGCAAGCCTATTCCATCTCAACCATGTCCCAGGCACTACAGTGTAGGCAAAGCTTGCCTCCTGACTAGATAAGGCTCAACTCACAACAAAAGACACACTCGCATGAGAAACTCGAACGAGTCGCGAGGATGCCCGCGGCTTTGCGGGAATTCTGGCGAATTCCAATACGCGCGCCTTCTCTGCGATAATAGGTATTATCGTAATGAAAATAAAGTTGAAATTCGTATGACACTGAAACTGCGCTTCGCTTCGCTGCTCTTCGATGCTCTTTTGGTGTGAGTTGAGCCTAAATGATCTAGTAAATATGTAAAAGGCCTGAGTTTCTTAGAAACCTAGCTAGGGCATCCGCTAGTATAGTTAGTAATTTAGTATAGCTATATAAGAGCAGTCTCGATATGATTTAAGGCGTCATTAGAATTAGCATAAACACAGTCGGTTCCTATGTTTATGGTAATTCTTAATTACGTCGTAAAATATCCAGATCGGTATTTCTATGACAAAAATAGTAGAAATGAGAGGCAGGTTTTTCATGGTTGATAAATAACATTGAATACTATTTGGCAATTAAAATTTACTGTCTGACTTTCTCATGTAGGAGACGACCCCTGTGGCGCAGTAGATGAAGGCCCGCCTGAGACGCATGAGGCTGCGGGTTCGATCCCCGAAAATGTTTGTTGGAAAAATGTTTGTAAGATCTGTAATTATTATTGTCTTGAGTTTGGGTGTTTTTCCATTATTGGTATTAAGTATGAACTTATTTACAAAAAGAAAGCTTATTTAAGTAGTGTATATCAGTCATCTCTTAGCTTAGGACTAGATGACGCTGTGAAAACTGCCTAAAAAAATATGTAAAGAAATTTATAAGTTTTTGTCTCGTTTTACATCACATTCGAAAGCTTACCTTACTTAGCCGAGTTTCAAACCTTAATTATTAAGTTGGTAATTGATTTTAAGCAATACGGAAAAATTTGTCCCCAAATGATGCAAGAATCATATAAGTGCAGGTACTGCAATAACTTGAATACAGCCATAGACAAATCTCCATACGATACATACGGTTATAGGATGTAGACTGGAAATCTATGTACACTGTTTATTAGTTTGTAGCAAAGACGATTAATATCTAGAAGACAGACAAAGGCCATACACAAAATCGTAACCCGTACCAGATAGCCTGGAAACTTTAAAACATCAATTTTATCCAAGAAATTTCAATTACTTTCTAGTTAAAATTACCTTAAATTTTTTTTATATTGAATATTGTTGCTACCTACTAGGTACTAAGTATTGAAATTTCTTGGATAAAATTGATGTTTTAAAGTTTCCAGGCTATCTGGTACTGCGGGATCAGGGTTACGATTTTGTGTATGGCCTTTGTCTGTCTTCTAGATATTAATCGTCTTTGGTTTGTAGGTACCTACTGTAGGTAATGTTGTTTGTTAAGTCACAAAAAATACTATACACTAGTATACCCGCGGACTGTATCCCAGGGAACGGTAGACATTTCTTTCAGATCTTTAGGCAATTTTTAGATCCTTTTTTGAAAATGTCTAAAAGGGTAGTCAGACTAAAAACTTATTTCTACCTAATCTCATTTCATCGAGCCTGTAAATCCAACGTATCTAGATTACATCGTGAATAATAATATCGGTTCGGTTGGAATGTATGAATTTCGTTATCGTATAGCGCTAATTTATTCACAGATTTGTCTACAAATTGATTTGAGTAAACGCCTTCCTCGTCAACACGACAAACCTGTTTGCGTGTCTTGCACAACTCACCGTTAAGTTAACTTTTACTGAGCTCTAAATATGGTTTGATTTATTAGAAAGAAATAGTCACCGTTTAAATTTGATCATTTTGAGTGGGCTTAACGAAAACCGCTGTGCAATTAAACATAACTTTTTTTAGTTAAAAATTACTTAGTTTTAAGATTATATTAGCGCTGATTCTGCTGTAACATTGACTAAACATTAAAATTTAAGTTTAAGTAGATTTATAGCTTAGGTACACTTTATAAAATACTACAGATATATTGATTGGGGGAGACCTTTGCCCAGCAGTGGGAAAAAACGGGTACTTACATAAAAAAAATTGTTGAGAACCTATTAAAAATATATTTCACTAAAAAAAACTAGGTAGGTACACTATAGTCGATAACTCTTGTGGGAATCATCATGCGGGTAAAACCACAGACTACAGCTAGTATTATTTAAAAGAGCATAAAATATTTATGACAACTATAAATCAAGTCGATAATGAACCTGATTGACTAAAATCGCATAGTGAACCAGTTCTTTTTTATGTCCAATTAAGTACCTATATCCTGCATTAGTGATTTTGTTTAAGTTTTCCTGAATCACTAGTTTCCCAAACCATTTTATAAAAGAAATGGCCTTCAAGTAAAAAGCAGGAAGGTCCGTCAAGAGATTAGTGCTGTTTGCTGGGGATTTTGTAGCGGTGGTTCTAAGTTATGTTTTATCAATATTGGTGCAGCCTTTTCAAAGTCATCTTTAACGAAAGGATATATCGGGAGTTTTTAGTATAATAATGATTTAAATTTTCAATTAAACTGTTATGTGATAAAACATAAATATTTACCGCTATTTACCTACCTTGATTTAATTTTTACTATTTATATTGTTATGTAAATGAGTAGGTATGTACTTAGTTGTGGGCTAGGTTCACTGCATATTCTTGAATTTATCTGGTTAAAATCTCACCTGTCGTTCTGGTAGAGTTCCACCGAGGAGTTGAGCTCAGCCAGCTGTTCCTTGAGAAGCTGCAAGTTGGAGTTGACGAAGCTCAGCTCCAGGGCCACCGTCTCCCGCAGCTTCCGGTTCGTCGTGGCCTGGAATGGATAAACATTGTTAAATCTCTTATCTTATCTTCCTTATCATTATCATTCTTGTCTATGTGGAAACTTGTAATTAGCCTTTAGTATTTAGTGTTTCTGTTATTGTTTTTTTTAGCTGTAAGTTAAAAAAAAAACTACATGTTATGTTATTAAAATTAAATTCTCCTGCCCTTATCCCACGCTAAGTGGGGTCGGCAACATGTTTTTCTCTGCCACTCTCCTCGTCAACTTTGATCACCTGTTAAGTGAGACAAAACCTAAGTGATCCTTGAGGTCCTACCAAAATAAACGATTTATCTTCGTTTCGTTCTTTATTTCAATCTTGCCTACACTTTACGGGCCTAAGAGACTATTTAGAACCTTAACCATCCTCTCAGTTTAACCACCTATATCCAGTTTTTGTCGGCATTTTGTCCCGCGACAAAGAACGCGAACCATTATTGTCAAATCTCTGTGAGTGTGGAAATGCGACTGCAATTCGCATACGCGGACGATTCGCGGATTGTTCACGGCTTCGCGCATTATTCACGGTTTCGCGCGCCGTCCGCGGGCTATTGCGGATTTAAAAGCCTTAAATGCGTTCTTTCCTCTGAACGATGAAGGAAAATATAAAACCTATTAATGATAAATAGTGGCAAGTGCCTGACACAGGGAATACTAACTGCTTGCAAAAACGGCTTGCTAAATGATATACATTAGACTAACACATCGTTGAAATGATGTTAAATGTGAAGTTCTAAGTGAATGTCGGCTATAGAATTTAACAATAAATTATTATGAAACAGTCGTGAGCCTGTTCGTGTTTATGTGTCATTTGAATCAATAGAAAATTTCTGATTCGCTTAACTGACTGGGATAGTGTGTTCGTTAGTTTTTGAGGTAGTAGGAAATTCACTAACACTTCTTCACGCCTTAACCGCTAAAAAGATTACTATAAAACTTGGCATGTCTATCAGGTTGCATCTTAAGTAAGGACATAGGCTACTTATCATCGTCATCATCATCGTATATTATGCCATTATCACGTGAATGATGCCACAGGGTCGCAGGTAGTACCTAGGTAGGTACCATTTAAAAGTTCGTAAAAAAACCAACCAGGTAGGTAATACGCGATCAGAGTCGTGAGTTAGAGCTAGTCAAACTCTAACAAGATAATTGACTCATTCTCATCCATTAAACAATTTCTGCAGGCCAGTCAAGCACTAACGAACAAGGAATCTTCAGGACGTTGACCGTATCGTTATTTGTTGGTACAGTCAGCCAAGAATAAAGTTAACTGAATTGGAATAAGTTGATAAGATAGGTACATAGTCTTGTAATCAGTCTTACTCAAGAGTGTATAGCTTCTCGAGCGGTAATTCATTACTCAGTTTCCATAGAGGACTGTCAGACAATCGATACTTGAGTGCAGATATTGAATACGAGCCATAGTCGTGGTAGTGGAGTCGAGGAGTACTCTCTTGGACAATCGGTAGTTATGTGAGTCCGTATGAACAGCCAATTTTAGTAACAAAGTTTTTAGAAAGAAAGCAAAATCGTATTATTTTGGTAGGACCTCAAGGATCACTTCAACTTCGTCTTACATGCTAGGTGATTCTAATGCCTGTTCCAACGCGACTCCCTACACCAGGGTAAGAATCAGGCAGGAACCTGGTGGTGTAGGCCTAGCGTTTTTTTAAAACGATTTTTTTTTGTATTTAAGTATAAGGGCAGCTAAGCGTTCACCTAATCGGAATTGCATTTTAACGTCTTCGGCGTCAAAATATTTGATTAATTATTTATCCAGACGGTGCCTAAAATACAAACCATTTCAAGACGCAATAAGATTCATGATTGAACATACATTTACGGGTATTTATCGCTATATACCTTTTTTTAATTTTAATTTTATCCCGACGTTTCGACTGGATTGCACCAGCCGTGGTCGCGGGCAGACTCCGCGATAAATACCCGTAAATGTATGTTCAATCATGTGTTCTGATCGAAAGTTTAAAAAAGGGCATTAAGATTCTCCATAACTTCTTCGTCTTAGTCTTACTTAAGTAAGTCCGAGTGTACAGGTACTGGCACAATGCATGGCCGCGCGCACCGGACCGTGGCCCCCCTACGGTCTCCGAACCCTGGCCTTGAGTGTGGGAACACACAATACTCCACTTTGGCTCTTTTCATCTATCTCATATCCATTATACAGGTTGTCTGGTAGAGATCACTTCTTAGCGATAAGATCGCCGATTGTATGTTAGTTAAAGTATTTTCTATCTATCTATCTATTGCTCACTCTTTGGCAAAGCCACACCTTGCGTTCCTGTCTGATTCTCTTTCTTGATGTTGATTACTAAAAATAAATATGATCATGACTGTATTCCCATGGGAGCGGTAGACATTTTTTAAAGATTTTTAGGCAATTTCAGACCTTTTTAAAGATGTCTAAGGGGGTAGTATGTATGTCCAAATACAATTTGATACATGCCTACATTTTGCAGAAGTTAAAATTCCATACGTGACAGGTTGCAAGCCCATAGACGCCGCTAGACAGCTAACTGGTTTCCTCACGATGTTTTCCTTCACCGTTTAGAGCTCGTTTAAATATCGGCCCCGGATTCTTAAGCCATTAAGCCATGACGGCGGTCTTTAGGCGACCTAGGCTGCCATCTACTCGTACTACTACTCCGGTTTTGGGTTATTTTCAGGGTTACGTTTTTGTGTATGTCCTTTGTCTGTCTTCTTTGTATTCATAGTCTTTGGCAAGACTAAGTAATGGTAACTAAGCAAAGCTTGGAGTAGCGTTAGGACACCCTGTATTAGCCTGTGAAGACCCCAGGAAACTTCTGTGCTTCTGGGAGGAGCAAGGCTGGCTTCACAACTAGTGAGCCAGGTCATCCCCACGCATAAAGGACCTCCTTTGAATCCAAATGCGGAAAAGGGTGTCCCCATACATACATACACCCTGTATTAGAAGCAGTGACACAAGCCGACGTGTGGATGGAATGTGGTAAGTGCCTGTCTCCATAGCATTAGCACACGGCGAGCTGTCACCGCAAAACCAATGCACTACATACCGCCACGTAATAGATTACTTGCGTACAATCTACGCACAAAATATCTAATTCACACTAATAACCACTAATATTATAAAGGTGAAAGTTTGTGTGTGTAAGTATGTAAGCGTGTAAGTGTGTTTGTTACGAAATTGAAGTAGGTTTTCTAGATATTTTCAATTTTGTAACTTTTTTTGTTTACCTGCCGAGTACCTACTACTAGGCAAAATCTCCTTTTTTTTCAAGATTTCATTCCAACGCTTGGTTAGGCTATTGTTTTACTCATATACCTGTCAAATCTAATTAACGAACTTGCGCAATTAAATAGTGTTTAATTAATTTAACAGATATTAACGTCATCTAGTAAAAGCGGTGAGATTTATACGTGTTTGTTTAATTATTGTTTGTTTAATGTCGTAAAACAATGAACTCGACTGTATCAAAACAAAACTTTCTCTACTCACTTCACTGAGTCCGAGTGTGTGTAAATGGACGAATGTACCTACACTTATCAACAATATTATAATAGAATAGAATAGAATTGTCATTTATTGTAAAACATAGGTAGGTACATATTAAGATGAAATACATTATTATAAGTTAAGTTGAAATATATTGAATGGTCACACATCCCAAATCTTTGAGAAGTATGTATATAAAACAACAGAGAGTAAATACCTATCTAGCTAATGATCTAAGGATCCATTAGTGCACTTAAGAGACGCACAAATTGTTTGCCATCTTACGTAAGATATAACTTACTAACTATGTAAGAAAATCTAAAAACTTCAGACTTGCGTAAACGAACTTACTTACCAACGATTAATGATTGTGGTTCACTATATTACAAGATATAATGTCAGCCATATTGCAATGTAGGAAGCTGTAATACTTGCTGCTTGTAATATAGGAAATACTTATCTAGCTGATGATCTAGGGATCCATTAGTGCACTTAGGCGATTATGTATGCACAAATTGTTTGACATCTTACGTAAGATGATAACTACTGGGACAGTAGAAAATGTGGTGAAATGGTTTCTTTTGAAATTTGTCATCGATCTGTAGAGTTTTTAGTAATCTACTGCTGATTTATTTATCAACAAAAAAAAATATTGAAGCCAAAAATAACAACGGACTTAAAATGAACTACTAAAGCAAATCATTTAATCTTATTCACATGAAACTCCAATGTGATTTCATGAATTTTAGTGATAAAAAAATATAAATACCTACATATATATAATATAATAATTATTACCATTATTGCTTTCAAATCAGAGATTAAGATTTTACCACGGCGCTTTTAATACCTACTTATAAATTACCGGCAAAGTAATAATCTAATTCGTGAAATTAATTACTTAGCCTTTATGAAATTAATGACTTATCAGCCTTTAGCCCCGTTCATCTCATACCTTGAACAGGTTCTCCGCACCAGCTCGCAGGCGCAGCTCCTTGTTGATCTCCTGGTTGAGCTGGCAGCGGCGCGTCTGCAGCCGCCCCCGGCATGTCGCCACGCGAGGGTCGGAGCCCTGCAAACAATATACATAAATAAATATAAATAAAATAACATTGGACAATTAAAACAGCGTCATCTAGTCCCATCTCCCATGCCAAGCAACCCAGAGGCCTTACTCGGGATCAACGAAAACGAAGTTTCGTGACAATTTTCGGGTTCCAATTATGTTGGTAAACTGTTACGAATTCAGTATTCACCAACATAAGCTGATCCCGAAAATTGTTACGAAACTTCGTTTTCGTTGATCCAGGGTACGGGCCCAGATGACTGATCATACTTAGATAATATTTATTAGACAGAAAAACACTCAGACCTCTTCTCTACTCAGTCCCTTTCATAACAATCGAAATAAAAAGGACGGCATTAATTTTAGTGCGGTCAAATTAGTTTAGTTTAGTTTAGTTTTTGCGTCATCTGAATTGACACTATTTTCATTGAGTAAAAGTATTGTAATGTGAAAGAGAAAGCAGATAAAAACTTTATAGGTTTTTTTAACCCGAAGTACTTAGTGTATTCAAATGGTCCAATACTTTTTACCCACGACGGAACGGAGACGGTATGCGTTTGGGGTGAGAGGATTTTTGTTTGTGCAGTCAAAAACAATTAATTGCATAGCGATCATTTATAGATTTAATAAGACCACAGATAAAAGAATACTAGATAAGACTCACTTGCCAGAAATATTTCGTAGCAGCAGCGCGTTGATGTCTTTTGTATGAACAATAATCAATATTAATACTAGAAGTTTTGATATATTAGACTAGAAGTTTTGCGTTTCTGTTTGTATTTTTGATCTTACTAACTTTTGTTTTTAAATCTTTGATTACTACGTAGGTTCATTATTATTAATGATTATTAAATAGTGCTGTGCATGCCTGTAATGGGTACACATATCATAGTATTTTTATATGAATGTTTTTTTACAATGTGTAATTATGTGTACTGTTGGCGTTGCCTTAATAAATAAATAAATAAATAACGCATTTACAAAGAGAATGTACGTTGAACACTGTCATTAGTACAAAGTCTTTACTTTACATCATACTAAAGATATAGATCACACACGACATGCTCATTCACGTTGCATGATGTTTGTTGATGTCATGACAGTAGGGTTACGGTTTTTGTGTTGTATACCAAGTAATCTATCCTCGCTCACGTGTCAAGTATTCTAAATGTATGGAAGTTTTATTTCATTCAAGTTACAGGGCAGGCGCCTGCACTGGATTTTCAAACATTTGTGATACTTGACTCGGTATCGAGGACAGTATCCAATACTACGGTAGACGAATACTTTAGTGATTACAGAAATCAGTTTAAAAATAATAAATAGTTATATCTGTTCCAGCGGAACAGATGATATATTTTTCGTTCGAATTTCTTTCATTATTTTCTTATGTAGGTAGCGTATTAAAGACATACACAATTTTGAGGGTAGATCAAAACCGTTCACAATATTTCTATTGGCTGTTTTGGTGTGACGCCTCTATTGTCTTTCGAAACGGCGAAAGGAAGCCATTTTGAGAGTTGCTTGTTCGACGCCTTCCGATACAGCCGCGCGCGCATCCTTCGTGTTTTCGCACAGTGCCGCTCGCGCTTCAATATCATATAAGACCTTTAGTGATCGTTCCATAAGAGACACAAACTACAGTCCCAGCATCATTCCTCACCTATGGACCTAGAAAGTGCGGTGAATTCTCAGTGCAAGCCGGACACGACCCTGGACCTGCTAGATTGACGAGACCAGGTTAGTTGCGCCATACAGCCTACTGAAACTCCCGTACATAGTTTTGATCCTTCGATCCGGATAGTACCTATCCAGTTTTGATTCCTCCAGATTGTGTCGTCTTTATTGCTACACTACGTGTACCATATTTTAGTAATTTTCCATTGCAATCGTAAGTCATCTTTGTTACACAAAATGGCGGACGATTCGGCTATTGAACAAGACATTTTCGAACGAGATATTATCTTAGAGGATCTTAAAAGAACGTTGCTTTTTTCCACTACTGATATTTTACAATTTAAATCTAGATCTACTGATCTCACTTCTCAACAAAGAAAGTTTGGCAAACTTCAAGCTAAAATAGAAAAAACTTTGATGAAATCTAAAACCTTTAACAAAGAAGAACAGTTAAAAATTCGTAATGATTTTAATGATTGTTATTACGCGATATTAGTGCATGTTAATAAATTTAAACAAGCCGATCAAGAAGGTAGACGCATGAGCCGTATTACTACGCAATCGTTGCCTTACACACAAAATCATTGCCTTAACAAATTGCCTACGTTGCCATTGCCAACTTTCAGTGGAGAATCTACAGATTGGCCCTCATACTACGATTTATATCGTGCCGTTATCCACAACAATGATGCCTACACATCAGCGGAAAAGTTTAGATACCTGTTGTTAACTCTAAAAAATGAGCCACATAACTTAATTAAATCCATTCCAATCACAGATGAAAATTATACTGTCGCTTTAGAAATTCTTATAAATCGGTATGAGAATCGTAGAATCATTGCTTCTAAACATTTAGATCGCATTCTTGACATAGAAAAGTGTGCTAACGAGTCTAATGTAAGTTTACGTAAACTAGTTAACGTTTATATGGAAAATATTAAAGCACTCGAAATGATGAGATTTCCAGTGCACGAATGGAGTTTCATTTTGTTAAATATCTTACTGCGTAAGATACCGCATTCAGTTCGTAAGCGTTTCGAGTTATCGCTCAATAAAGCTTCTGATATACCTACCGTAGATATACTCATAAGTTTCTTAGAACAGGAAATTTCAACGTTTGAAATTATGTCGAACAGCGATTCAAAAATTGTTGAGGGTAGGTCTCGCGTACCCAGCGTGAACCCGTCCCGAGCCAGCGGCTCCGGTGGCGCCGATAACGGTCATTTTGGTGTTTCAAAGCCAAACGGTTTTACTCCGCGACAAACATTCGCCGTTACGGAATCAACCGATGTTCAAATTGGCAAACGATGCATTTTGTGTGACGATCAACACATCATATCAAAATGCTCGAGATTCTTGAATATGTCTCCGCAAGATAGGTACAATTTTGTTAAAAATAAAAATATTTGTTACAATTGCTTGAATGTAGGTCACGATTTAAGAACTTGTAGGTCGAATTATGCATGTCAAACGTGTAATAGACGACATCACACATTATTACATTTTGAAATTAAACATAACAACTCAAACCAAGCATGCCCCGTCTCTTTCCCTCCTACGGAGGAAGCTACGGTCGATCCCGGCCTCACTACCATGTCACTGCAACCGACTAACGTGAATCATGCGATGCGCGAGAGTGGCGAGTCGTCCATTGCGCCGTTGGTTAGGAAGTGTACAGTCATGCTATCTACTGCGCTCGTCAATGTATGCGTTGGTTCAACGAATCACTCAATTCGTTGTTTGATTGACACCGGTAGCCAAGCGAGTTTTATGACGGAAGCGTGTTCTAAGCGTTTAGGTTTGAATCCTAGGTATGTTGGTATTCCAGTGTTTGGGATCGGGGAAGAAAAACCGATACAACCAAAAGGAATAGTTTCGTGTGTTGTCACTCCTCGTGGTTTAAATATTCCAGCTATAGCGGTCGAAGCTTTAATTTTACCTAAATTGTTTTCGCAATTTCCAAGAATTCCGTTACCTATCGAAGCGTGGCCCCATATTCAAAACTTAAACTTAGCCGACCCCTATTTCAACGCGAGTAACGCTCAACCAGTTGAAATGCTTTTAGGTGCTGATGTTCTTTCTCACATTTTGCTGGGAAATATTGTTAAGGGCCGTCCTGATGCGCCAATAGCAATTAATAGTGTTTTCGGCTACTTATTGATGGGAAAAGTATTTTTCGATGTTTGTCCTACTCCGTCTCCACTCCAGGTGTGTCATAGCTCCTTTTTCGAGGACAGCGACCTCCAACGTTTTTGGGAGCTGGAGGCAGTTCCTGAAGATAAATCTTTTACCCCCGATGAGAGTCAGTGTGAATCGATTTTTCAAAATACACATTCTCGCGACGAAAACGGTCGATACGTCGTAGCACTTCCATTTAAAACTGCACCTATACTAGGTCAATCACGTGACATTGCTCTCGCTCGTTTTCGTAAATTAGAATATCGCTTAGAACGTAATTCGTCCCTTAAAAAGGACTATCACGCTTGTCTACAAGAGTACATTGATTTAAATCAAATGGAACTCTGTAATCCTCCGTCTTACGACGATTATTCCCACTATTATATTCCGCACCACTGCGTGGTCAAAGAATCAAGTGAAACCACCAAGTTGAGGGTGGTATTCGATGCTGCTTGTAAAACCAGTAACGGAAAATCGTTAAATGATCTTTTGCTCACGGGTCCGAAGTTGCACTCTGACATAGTAGATATTTTACTTAATTTCCGGGTTCACAAGTTTGTTTTCACAGCTGATATTAAACATATGTATCGCAATATTTCTGTTCGAAAATCTGATTGGGAATACCAGCGGATTGTTTGGCGGCCATCTCCTGACCTACCTATTCAAGATTATAGGTTGCGCGTCGTCGTTTTCGGCATCAGTTCATCTCCGCACACAGCGTTACGTGTTATACAACAACTCGCACGGGATGAAGCTGAGAAGTTCCCACTAGCGTCCTCAGTTTTGATGAGGGATGTTTTTGTTGACGATGTCGTTTCCGGGGAAGACAGTGAGATGAACGCACTCAATCTACAAAAACAGCTGATCGGTATTTGTGCAAGCGCAGGCTTTGAGTTGCGCAAGTGGCACAGTAACTCGCCGGCGATACTCGCCGCAGTGCCCTCGGACTTTCATGGTGAGCGGCCTGAAGCCTTATCTTTCGCTGATGTAGAAAAAGATCCCTCGATAAAGGTTCTCGGGCTTCAATGGAACCCCACTTCAGATAGTTTTTCTTTTAAAGTCAAAACTTCTAATTTAAATTGTACAAAACGGGCAATACTGTCAGATATTGCAAGAATTTACGATCCGATAGGATTTTTATCACCGGTAATATTACACGCTAAATATCTAATGCAACTACTTTGGATAGCAGGTACAGGTTGGGATGAGTCACCTCCTATTGATATCGTAAATACTTGGCTAAGCTTTGTCAAGCAACTTCCACTCTTGTCGCAGTGTGTTTTTCCGCGTCACATATTTTCTAATTCAATTTCTATTGAACTTCACGGTTTTGCTGACGCCTCCGAACGAGCTTATGCCGGGTGTGTGTATATCCGGTGTAAATGTAGTGATGGTCAAACTCGGGTCTCCCTTGTTTTGGCAAAAACAAGGGTTGCACCTCTAAAAAGATTGTCGATCCCCCGATTAGAACTTATGGCAGCGCTATTACTAGCCAAGTTAATTAGTAAAGTTATGCTCGCCTACGGCGACCGAATTCATTTCGATCATGTCTACGCATGGTCCGATTCCACGATTGTGTTAGCATGGCTACGCTCATCGCCACATGAATGGAAGACGTTTGTGTCCAATCGCACAAGTGACATACTGTCACGGGTGCCTGCCAGTTGTTGGCGACATGTACCGTCGTTTGATAACCCAGCTGACTCGGCTTCCCGGGGAATGCTGCCCGCGGTGTTCATCGAACACTCCTTATGGTTTCATGGTCCTAGTTGGTTACAAACTGAGCCAAATACTTGGCCGGTTCTTAATCAAAATATAAATACTATGGAAGAAAAACGTAATCTTCCCATTATTGCACATCCTTCTTCTGTAGGTAAAGAAGAAGAACCTGAGTTTCTTTCAAAATTTTCTTCTTTAGGAAAACTTGTTCGTGTCGTTTCTTACATTTTTCGATTTTATTACAAGTGTAAAAAATCACAGATTGCCTTTCCTCGGCACATAACGGTGCTCGAGTATAATTCTAACTTAAAAAAGATTATAGGTATAGTTCAGCAGTCTACTTTCGTAGAAGATATTAAAAATATTTCAAATGGTAAATCGTCTACAAATCAATTAAAACGCTTATCACCATTTCTAGATAAAGATAATTTGTTGCGTGTGGGTGGACGTTTGCATAAATCATTGCTTTCATTCGAATCAAAACATCAATTGATACTTCCGAAGAAACATTACTTAACTACGTTAATAATCGATGATGCTCACATTACACACCTACACGCAGGTCCTCAGTCCACACAGTACTTATTGTTACAAAAATATTGGATTTTATCTGGGCGGGATATAGTTAGACAGCGTATACATAAGTGTGTTCCGTGTTTTCGCGCGAGACCCACACACACACAGCCACAGATGGCTCCGTTGCCGAGCGTACGCGCACAGTCAGCGCGTCCTTTCATTAAAACAGCTGTTGATTATGCCGGCCCGTTCTATGTTCGTGCAAATAAAGTTAGAAATGCTAAAATAATAAAATCATATGTTGCGGTATTTGTTTGTATGAGCGTAAAGGCAATACATTTAGAGTTGGTTTCTGATCTTACGACAGAATCTTTCCTCGCGGCTTTACGACGATTCACGTCTCGCAGAGGTTTATGTACAGATATTTATTCCGATAACGGAAAAAACTTTGTAGGATGTAGCAACCATCTTCGTGAGTTGTATACATTTTTAAATTCAGACGCCGTTCAAAGGACATTACATGAACAGGTACTTAAACAAAACTTGACATTTCACTTTCAACCTGTTACTGGGTCACATTTCTGTGGTTTAGTAGAAGCAGGCGTTAAAAGTTTCAAACATCATTTACATCGTGTTATAGGAACTCGTACTCAAACTTACGACGAAATGCACACTTTACTCTGTCAAATCGAGGCAGTCTTAAATTCACGTCCCTTATGCGTCTTGAGTTCAGATGCGTCAGATCCACAACCGCTGACTCCAGCGCATTTTTTGGTTGGTGGACCTCTTACGGCCCTACCTGACATTTCATTGACTGAATTCAATACAAATAGGCTTAATCGTTGGCAGTGGGTGCAACAATGCATTCAACATTTCTGGAAGAGGTGGAGTCGTGAATATTTACACGAAATCCAACAAACACATAAATGGTTTCATAATCGCGGCCCTCCTATTAGTGAAGGTATGATTGTTGTGGTGCGCGATGATAATTTGCCGGTTTTACAGTGGAGATTGGCACGGGTGCATGCTCTGCATCCAGGTACGGATAATATAACACGTACCGTAACCCTTCGAATGGGCAACTCTTATACTAAGAGACCTGTGGTAAAAATCTGCCCCATTCCTTTGCAATAATTTTTCGTTTCTTTTTCATTAATCAGCAGTACGTACATACTCATTATTAGTTTATAGTTTTCTTTAGTGTAGTATAATTACAAACAATTTTCATGTTAAAAGCAACCACGTTCTTTTAAGGTGAGCGGCATGTTCCAGCGGAACAGATGATATATTTTTCGTTCGAATTTCTTTCATTATTTTCTTATGTAGGTAGCGTATTAAAGACATACACAATTTTGAGGGTAGATCAAAACCGTTCACAATATTTCTATTGGCTGTTTTGGTGTGACGCCTCTATTGTCTTTCGAAACGGCGAAAGGAAGCCATTTTGAGAGTTGCTTGTTCGACGCCTTCCGATACAGCCGCGCGCGCATCCTTCGTGTTTTCGCACAGTGCCGCTCGCGCTTCAATATCATATAAGACCTTTAGTGATCGTTCCATAAGAGACACAAACTACAGTCCCAGCATCATTCCTCACCTATGGACCTAGAAAGTGCGGTGAATTCTCAGTGCAAGCCGGACACGACCCTGGACCTGCTAGATTGACGAGACCAGGTTAGTTGCGCCATACAGCCTACTGAAACTCCCGTACAAAGACATTATTAATTTAAAAGCAATAAATTACATGTTAAAATATTTTTAAAGAAAAACGAAGTTTGAAATCTGTGGTTGAGTGTAGTTTGAGTCGCGTTTTAAGAGCAATGATCGAGACTAGATCCAAAGTTTAAGCAGAGATCAGATGAAGAGTTTAAACTGTATTTAAGTAAGAATCTGTAATACGAGCGAGGAATAAATGACTTCTGACGACCTCTGTGGCGCAGTGGGCGAAAGCCCGCCTGAGACGCAGAGGTTGCGGGTTCGATCCCCGCTGCGGGACAAATGTTTGAATGATCTGCAAATATTTGTTTCGTGTCTGGGTGTTTTCTATGTATAATATGTATGTATTTACAAAAAAAAATGTATCTATGTAGTTTATCAGTCATCTGGTTACCATAACACAAGCATTAAATTGCTTAGCTTGGGACTAGATGACGCCGTGTGAAATGTCCAAGGATATTTATTTTTTTTATTTATTTTATTTATTAATATATGTATGTATTTACACAACAATATATTAGGTAGGTATATAAGTAGTTTATCAGTCATCTGGTTACCATATAACACAAGCATTAAATTGCTTAGCTTGGGACTAGATGACGCTGTGTGGAATGTCCAAGGATATTTATTTATTTTATTTTTTATTTATTTTGACCTAAATGTCTATCTTTGTTAATGTACCCAATCAAAAACATTACAAGTTATGAAGAAATGCTTAATAACCGAGGCCAGTGACAACTGGTACTTAATTGTAATGCAGAATGCATGCGGCATCATAATTTATACATAATATTACGTAAAACTACGAACAAAGAATATTAACTATTTGCTTAACAAACCCAAAGAGGTATATCTAATTAATAAAACATATTTCAACAATTTAATTACTTGGCTCCCAGAAAACAAGAAAAGTTGAATGGGGTCACGACTGTGTTTCCAAAGCACGATATACGAGTACATTCGCTCGGTTTCATGATTCTTTAACATGTCTATTTAACAAGTTACTAAACTGATCTAAATGCACTTGGAATTGTATATTGTTTCCTGATATATTACTAAATGAGAAAACAATGGACTCGCAACTGTCACGTATGGAATGGAATGATAATTTATTTCTATCAAACTCATTCTCAAAATGTATTTATTCAGTACGATCGTTTATAGACCACTTTGACACGTCACGTCCTTAAAACTAGGTGATTCTATTCTACTGCCTGTTCCAACGCGACTCCCTACACCAGGGAAAGAATCAGGCAAGAACCTGGTGGTGTGGGCCTAGCTTTTTTTTCAGCGGTCCATCTTAATACTAATTCAAAATTGTAGGTATAAGCTAATTCTGACATCTTTAAAAGTCTAATATGCCGTAAGACTTGTGAGAATATCTAACGCGCTCTGGGGATTCATTCATGATCATATTTCATTTAATAAAAAAAAAACTTGACGGGTCCCTTCACACGGCGCCGTAAAGCATTGCGCAGGCGCAGCATACCGACGCAATCATCGAAAGGCTACGGCATACGTGATCGGAGACCGCAAGTACCCGAGTGAGACATTATTTTTGACTAGAGATAAACACCTGGTTTTGTTCATGCGTTACAATGAAAAATAAAATAAAAAATAAAGTTAAAATACCCGGTTATTCATATTGGGCTAGTATTAACTCATTTTAGCTAAATCGGTTATTACATCAGAGTAATAAAAAAAACGCTCTTTAAATCTATATTTGTAAAAAAAATATTTGTCTCGGGTCTGGGTGTTGTCTATGTATAATATGTATGTATTTACAAAAAAAACTGTTTATAAGTAGTACTAGTACCTATAGTATTATATTATCTGTGATATCAGTCATATCTAGTTACCATAACACAAGCATTCAATTGCTTAGCTTGGGCTAGATGACGCTGTGTGGAATGTCCAAGGATATTTATTTATTTATATTAAATTTACAAATCTTAACAATAAGCACCTCATAGGAGGCCTGATTTGGAATATTGAGAAACAAAGTTTGGTGTACAACATTACGATAAAAGTTAGCGTTGGTTGTCAGTCAGTCAACCAGCGCATCTTCTTGTATTGTCACTATTGATCGTAATAAACACATTTTTAAGAAATGTGCGGTCTTCTATAAAATGGAACCCTGGAATGATTTATCATGTGAACCATCTGATTGTGAAGAAATTACAAATGAGGATTTTTATGAACTCCTTATAAATGTAAAATCTTACTAAAAGTTTCGACTGCTGCGAGATTTGAACCCGCGATACAAGCGATCGTCGTTTAGCCGAACTGCCTTTAACCGCTCGACCACAGAACCCCTAATACCACCATTTTTCGTTTGACCGTGGGGCTTAGAAAACTTTCTACAGACAATCGTAAAATAGGCTCAATAAAGAGGAATTGCTTTTGCATTCATAAGTTACTCAGAGAGTAACATTTTTCAATTAATTTCGTAGATGTCATCGAAACGGCCTCTTTAGCTCCCTAGGACATATTAAGAAATAAATGATAAATTACATTTATTTGCACTCCACAATATGTGTTACAAATAACTTGGAACAACTCCACGAGGTCTGTAGCCTAAAGACATGGTCACAACCGGGACTCGAACCGACGGCCTTGTACAATACGATGTACACGTACATAACTGTATCGCAATCAAACCAACGTTACGTTTCGTATTGACTTATCGGTTCGATGACTTTTGCATATTTATTTACTGTAGGTCTAACCTAGGGCTAGCTCACATGGAACTATACTATGAGTATCTGTGCCCGGAATTTTCGTCCGCCATTTTATTTCAATGATTTTTGCTATATAAATCTTTTAAAAATGGCGGATGAAAACCATCAGGAAATGAGCAATTAAATGCAGAAATATTTTGTGGATAAGTACTGTAATGTAGACTAGGCTAGTCTTCTGTCATAGTTTTAGGTGTTAAGCCATAAATGATTAAAAAAAAAATGAAAATGATCACGACTGTATTATGTAGGTAAATGCAGAGTATCAAAAACTTAGGTATTTCAATGAAAATGAAATCTGGGAGTTTTCAGTCTTCTGACGCTGTATATAAACTATCTACCTACTACATAGGTTATTATGGAAAGTATATTACATAAATATAAATAAACTTGCCTTTTCACACAACACAATACAGTCATTGTCATCTAGCCCCAGCTAGGTAAGATGACTATCGAGAAACATATTTGCAAATGATACCTTAAAACATTTGTCCCGCGGCAGATATCGAACCCCCTTCTGCGTCTCAGGCGGGTTTTCACTCACTGCGCTACAGTCGTCAAATAAACTACACTGTGGACTTTTCTTTATAATTTCTACAGCAGCTACAAATTGTGACATGATCAACATGGACCCATTTAGAGCAGAACAAATTATTTGCATATCAAACGATTTATACACAATACATACGAATACAAACCGTAGTTTTCTATTAAAGTCTACTACTACACACGTTTATTAATAAATAGCTAAGTATATGTACCTACATACTTTTCAGCAAATCATTTATCGCAACACAACATTTATACGGTTAGTTTCGCTATGCTCGATTCCCGCTATACACTGATCATAAAATACCTTACAAAAAGTGCCGCTATGCACGGAATCAGATTCTTGGACTGTCGAAAGGAAAATGCTTATGTTTAAATATCACAGTCATCTAAAATGTACTATAAGTACATTACTACTATACTTACACATCGTGTTGCTGCTTCTTGATGGAATTGTATAATACAAATTTTAATAAATACTCTCTCCTAGTTTCACTAACTATACTTAACTAGTAAACAGTATTCGTGTTAATCGACACATATAGCTTAAACCGTCAACACCAAAACAACGAGTTTTTTGGGTTACCTATAAGTGCATGCCAAGTTTTTCAAACAATGAAGTGTCCCTAGCCATGAGCGAGTGCTAGCTTTAAGAGTAGGTATACTTTAGAAACACTTTTCTATCGAATTGTACCTTACCTTGGTAAAGGTAGTACTGAGAAATTCAGAGCAAAGCGGCACTTTTTGTTAGGTATTTTATGATCAGTGCATAGCGGGAATCGAGCATAGCGAAACTAACCGCATTACGAGTAGGTAAATGGAATAAAAAATAACAAAAGAAATTGAAGCTTCAGAAATTCCAAATTAGAAAATGTATGTACCTAATACTTATTACTTTCTTTTTAAAAATGAATAATTTTTAAATATAGAAGCGTTAGCCTCTTTGGATTTCTTTTTATTTTGTTTGCGGCCAACGGGTAACGTAGGACTCTAATTAAAAAAATTAAAAATTACTAAAACTTATTTATTTTACAATTTTATTTGAGGCAGATTAACTATAGTCTTTCCAATCGTTTATTTAACTTTTGACAGATCATGCACATAAAGTTTTATAATAATTTTTGATAAAATGTACTACAGGGAATACTGTACTGTCATGGACGGGATCCGCCCACTTAGAGATGTTTCATTCGTAATTATTGACAACTGGTTTTGAAATAAATCGATTATCGATCATATTAAAACATACAATAAAATTATTGTGATTATTTTTATATCAAATCACGTAAAAACCTTTATTATTTTGCATTAAAATGCCCTAAATGTCTCTGTTGTAATGCATAAATAATTGCGTAATGAAAACAGTTCCATGGGATCGAATTTATTCGCTGAAAATTAATGAATCTAAAATAATCGTTTAGACTTACTGTAGTTGGTTCAAATAAAAAACATGTGAATGAACTGCGGTACCTACTTGTAATGAAAAGGTGCAAAATGTTGATATTCATAGTAAATAATGAGTGTGTTAAATCGATTAAAACTTCTTCATGAATAAAATCGATCGATAAAATAAATCGAATCGGTAACGGGTCAGGGTATCACTATTTGAGTCAGTATTACAGCTGTCAAAAGTTAATTAAACGGTTGGAACGAGTATAGTCAACTATAATTATCATTTTTTTTATTTTTTATAAGAGATTATTTAAGTGGAATAACTAATAGCCGATTCTCGAAAGCAGATCATTTTCAAAATTTACTGATCACTGATCAAATTACGTGACAGTGTCTTTTTGTGTGAAACCTGCTAGATCAAAAATAACTAAAGACTAACATCCTGCAATAGATTTGCTGCAAATGTCAGGGACAAGACATCAATAATAATTAATGACTTATTTAATCTAAGCCTTGACCTATAAATTCCTCTATTAATGATTATCTAAGTCAGTTGGTAAAAAGTATTGAATAACTAAAACTTGGTCGTCACAGTCTCAAAATTACGAGGATAATCTACCATCAGTCGCAGACATTTTGATCAATTTCTGAGCGCCATTTTAAACTATTTAAAAATATCTACTTCCTAATTCAAATGTCTTTTTTTTTCTTAACTGTCTACATTTTTTGTAGACTATTTTGAAGCAAGCGCTTCAAGTTTTCTACAAGGATAATAAAGTGAAAGTTTGTGTATGAGTAAGTGTGTTTGTTACTTAAAAGATTACAGACATACCCGATTCTTCAACAAAATTAAAAGAAGACGCTATGCTCTGTTACCACTAATATCATTGTAAAAGAATAACCATTTCCGTTTAAAGTTTGAAACAGAATGCTAAAAAGTAAAAACAAATAAATAATTGCTTGCACAACACTCATTGACAATCGACGTTCCTAGAAATTCTGTGTTCGAAATACAAATTCAAATAGTATTGAAGTCGGCATTCGAAGCGAAGAGAAATGTGAAAAGGTTCGCGCCAGTGCATAAGTACTTTAGTATCTAACTGATTTAGGGCCGGTACACACGAGGATAACACATCTGAGATTTGTTTAGTTAACAGAGATAGGCTGAGATGATAAACTAAACCTACCTACATTGTATTACCTCAATATGTTACTTACAGGAATACTTTAGGACTTACTACTTTATGCAACGAGTTATAAACTGTTAGGACTCCTATTTATTACGCCTTTCTCTGCGATTGATGATGGTGGTGAAACCTACAGCATCCCCAAGTGTCACAGTCAATGTTGGTACCATGAGAGCAAAGCTGCAGGTAAGCCGCTTGTCAAATGACATATTAAAATCTTAAAGTTTAATTTCATTTAAGTATAGCAATCCAACGAGGTAACGTTGCCAGCCTTTTGGGCACTCTACCTGCGGTCGGTGACCTGAACTCTGTCTTCTATCTTTAGTTAAAATACTTATATATTTTAGATAGAATACAGAGTTCCTTTTATTTATTAAGTTGTTTAGGTTAAGAAGTGTAGATATTTTTTGTTCCTGTGTGTTTCTTTGTTTCTTAAATAAATAAATTAAAAATAGAAGCTATATTGGAAGTATTTTATTTTATATAAAAATTCATATGAATCAGTATTCAAAATTTCTTCATTAAATTACTAAGAAAGTGTGCAGCAGTAACATGATTGTATGTCATTGGTATTCGACAGTTATGCCCTAAGTGTCAGGTACCTCGGCTGTGATTATGTAGCCTTTCTACCATCAACTGTCTACTTTAGTTTCTACACGATTTCCTTTGTGTTCGGAATTAAAACGTTTAACTTAATCACTGCAGACAATACTTACTAAATATTAATAAAATGAATGAATGAATGAATGAATGAATGAAAATTCTTTATTGTACACTCAAATAAGATACAATTAACAACTTAAGAAAAACTAAGTACCTAACAATGTACAATGGGCGGCCTTATCGCAAAATGTATGTGTAATGTATTTTCTACTCGTGAAAACCTTTACTTAGCTATATGTTATTATTAAGTTATCTATATGTAATCTCCTGCTGTTGGTTTTCCTATAAATAAATAAAGAAATAAAGTTGTTAAAGCATAGAACCGTTTGTTGCCAACCTCTGATGTGCCTTCTAAAAGAGGGAAAAGTTTTTAGGGGCTTCGAAATTTGAGTGTCTAAATTATCTTTTTAACTTTGTACTACTAATGCCAACAAAATAGGTCGGGTTCGTTTTTCGCGGCTCTCAAAAAAAAAACTTAATAGTTATCAAACTGAAATTTAAGGTTTTTAAAAACGAGTTCTTCGCTAATTGTGAATTAATGTCATTGACATTATCGAAATGTTTAAATTAACTTATAAACTTTATAGATGTTGCAACTTTAAGCAATAGCTAATCCATTATTTATTTTAAAATATCTCAAAATGTTCGGGTCAGATTCGCATAACTTTACACCTCGTTTCTTAGGCGATTGTAGATATCTACATCTACTTAGATCTAGATATTATACAAGACACTTAACTTGACAAGGATTTTATGCTTCTCTTTGATGGATATTCTCTCATGCCGGGTTCCTATAGCCAACTAACGGATGTCCGTAGGTTGGTCGTCATAGCAACGTTGTTTATTCAACACAAAATGTATGAGACTTTTTGACAGATAACATGTTGCTATGACGACCGACCTACGGACATCAGTTAGTTGGCTATAGGAACCCGGCATTAGTCATCTACAAGTATATACGAGTGCTAAAAGATCTGATTTTTAAAAACGAAGAAGGCTTTGTGTTTTGCTGTTTGTAATTTACTTTTAGTGTGTTTTAATTTCTCCGTCAATTCTGGGCTCTCCTGTAAACCGTAGCGCGTATGGAATACATAAGTGAGAACTTGGCTTAGTGTCATTAGTTAATTCAGTAGTCAGCGTGCTATTAAGTTTTTCTTAATTGCACTTTCGCCTGTATATTTTATTAAAAAATTATAGACAGATCTCACTCCATTTGATGTGTAGTAGATAAAGATCAATCATTGTTAGATTGGATATCACTACTTCCATCTATAACATGAACTAAGCATAAATATCTTATTACTTTCTTAAAAAGTAATTAAAGCTGTGAGAGCTATTATTAAATATGAAAAAAGTGTGCCGGAGTACCGAACCGTGCGAGAGTCAAACAATGACTGAGCGTTTCTTGTTCTGATTCTTTTTTTGAATCGTCCGGTGGCGCGTGTCGGCCAATCCCGTTAACCGATACAGGTTTCTAAGCATGCGCGATTATATCCATACTAGCTATTAGCTATTCCGTGTTATAGTAAATGGATGCATGTACGAACCCCGGAGGCAGTGCTTAAATCTTTTTGTTTTATGCTCAGCTTATGATAATTTCAAAAATAATTATTGTATGATTAATTATTGGTAATAAATAAAATGGTTGGTGTTTTCACATAAAGCCACTTTGAAATACTTAATTCATATCTTAAAATGTGGATGTTATTAAATTAAATCAACCAGAAACGAAATTCTTCTTATCTGAATGAAGTTGCTTATGAAAATAAATCGCCTTTTACCTCCAAAACTCTAAATGACAAAGGCACACTTGCAAATATATTAGGAAAAGCATTGATATCATAGTAACCATTTTCCATTTAAAAGAAAGATTTCGTTTTTAATTTATTTCCTTCAGACTAGTAACTAAAAGCAGTTAACGAGATATTCGGCGATTATCAAACGAGCACCAAAATGGTCACGCATTACTCAACAGTACATCGCGCATGTCAAGTGTATCATTATAATTTGTCTATTGCTCGCGGCCAGTAGTAAATTACGAATTAGCATAGCAATATAACTGTTGCGTGGTCTGCATGCTTTGTGTTTATTTAATTTGTGTCGTACTTTCAAAACCATCAATATTCGTATAAAAGCAATAGATTTGTATGACTTGTTGATCGTAATTGTTGGTTTTGGATATAAGTATGTAACGGTGTTTTTGTTTTCTTGAGTAGAACGAATGATAAAACTATCATGTTTATATTATTTCTTTCTCAAAATAATAAGATAACCATGAAATAAGCATGCAGCTTTAAAGTTAGCGTTTTTTTACATTTAAAATAAAAATAGTTAAGTATATTTTGTTTCGTATTTATTATTAAGTAAATCGCTTATGAAAGTTTTAACACATCAAAAGGCTTGAAGGATTATTTTTAGCCATCGCCTCAAGGCACAATTCGAAATACAAATTTAAAATAAGCAGACTATAACACGCGCTCTACATCAGCTGGCAAATTACTATAATCTTTACTCGTCTCGTGTGCGACTGACCTTTATTTCAGTCAGCTGGTTGACTTGACGTTCTATCAAACTGTATCGGTGGAGGAGTTGATGGCGGGAACTTGAGCTTTACTTTTTTGAAAGTCGAATTATTAATTAGGTACTTCATTTTTTTATGATTCTGGATGACAACATAGTGATGTTGTCATCCAGAATCATAATACTTATAAATTCTTTTGTAAGTAGGTATGTTGAACATACTTACAAAAGAATTTCCATAGACTAGAGTAGCACAATCATGTTAAGACGCAGAGGTTGCGGGTTCAATCCCCGCCGTGGGACAAATGTTTGCATGTTCTGCAGATTCGGGTATGAGTGTTTTCTATGTATTTAGAAAGAAAAAAGTATCTATGTCATCTGGTTACCATAACACAAGTATTCAATTGCTTAGCTTGGTATTAGATGAGGCCGTGTGGAATGTGATATTTATTTATAGTAGGAAGGATGATAATAGCTGTGACTTGGTGCAGTTATCTCCTGCACTACACGATGGCATTTAAACTTGTTCGGCTCACGGTAATTTTGTTAAAAGGTGCTCTCGGAATAATAATAGCGTTACACCCTCTTCTTTAACTTTGTTGCAAAAACGCGCGATAAAGTTATTTCTGGAAACTAAAATAGTGTATTTTTCGTATGGTCTTATAATTTATGGGGTTTGATTCTTCTGTGAATATGCATAGTTAATAGTTTTAATAAAAATACTTAATGAATAAATTATCTATACCTACTAATATTATAACGAGGTAAAGTTGGTTTATGTTTGTATGTTTGGGGTAAACTCCGAAACTACTCATCAGATTTAAAAAAATATTTAAGGACATTGAATATGCTTAAGTTTTTTAAACTATGTCATCTGGTTACCATAACACAAGCATTTAAACTTTTTAAACTATCGCGACTTGAAAACAAATTTAAAAATATTATCGGGACTTAATCGCGTATTAAGATTTTACTACCGTGTCGTGGAAATAGCGTGTTTCTGGTTCTTGTTTCTGCTAGTCGTAGTGAGTCCTATAAAATATTTATAATAAAATGAAAAGAACCTAATTAATTACGTCACGGTATTTATGTAAGTGCATACTGGAAGTAAATGCAATCTAAAAACAGTTTGACCCCATGCTGATCCAGGGTTGCTAGATTTTATTATTAAAATAAAAAATATTTTAATCTTACATTTGCACACGGATCTTTTAGATATTTTTCTTGAAATGTAGGTATACATTTTATATTATACCGTAGGTTTCACCATGATAAAGTACCTATCTAGGTATGTAAGGCCAAAATTACAAAACGTAACTATTGTTCATTGCAGTGATAAAAAAAATAATTAAGATTTAGGTACATTTATTTCACTTTCAAAACTATCGTGAGTTGTATTAGAATCTATTTATGAATGTATTTTCGGAGAAACTAACACAAAAGCAAAAGTTACCACCGTACTTAGTTAATAAACAAGAGTTTATTCCGTTTAAAAACTAATTAAATCCTAACTCCTCCAGAAATCCAGTTTATTTTTATCTTTAATGATTATGAAATTATTACTAAGTAAATGTTTTAATTAACTAGAACAGAAAATGATAAAGACAGAAAATGTTAATTTTCTCATCCATTTTCATATTTTCCTGGTAACCCTGCCTGCGTTGCGCGTGATAGAACGATTAAGCCTAATCAAAGATGGCGACGCTTGTTAGGGCAGTTTTTTTTCAATTAACTGCAACTGGTGTTACGCAATGTTGTCTAATAATCATTAAAGATAAAAATAAACTGGATTTCTGGAGGAGTTGGAATCTAATTAGCTTTTAAACTCTTGTTTATTAACTACGGTAGTAACTTTTGCTTTTGTGAATGTTTTAAAGCAGGTTTATCGTGTACAATCTTTTTACATCCTTCATCATTCTATGTATAATATGTATGTATTTACAAAAAAAAAAGTATGTATGTAGTTTATCAGTCATCTGGTTACCATAACCAAAGACGATTAATATCTAGAAGACAGACAAAGGCCATACACAAAATTGTAACCCTGATCCCGCAGTACCAGATAGCCTGGAAACTTTTAAACATCAATTTTATCCAAGAAATTTCAATTACTTTCTAGTTAAATTACCTAAAAAAAATTTTATATTGAATATTGTTGCTACCTACTACTAAGTATTGAAATTTCTTGGATAAAATTGATGTTTTAAAGTTTCCAGGCTATCTGATCAGAGTTACGATTTTGTGTATGGCCTTTGTCTGTCTTCTAGATATTAATCGTCTTTGCCATAACACAAGCATTAAATTGCTTAGCTTGGGACTAGATGACGCCGTGTGGAATGTCCAAGGATATTTATTTATTTTATTTATCTCCCTGCCCGTGAAGTAATCTAGAAGGAGGTCCCTTCTAAAATTAAGGATCTGTTGAGGATCTGATGAGAATCTTCGGAGTTATGAAAAAAAAAGTGCAGGTCTCTCTTCTTACGCAATTGAAGTCGTTTTTATAATTTTTTCTTTAATTTTGTTGTTAATAGAAAAGAGATTCTTGAGTTACAATATTGTTAAGCCCTCCCCATATATTACTCGGTAAAAGCTCTTGAACATACATTTTGTAGTGTAAGCTGCTTTACACGGACACTCTATCGCGCGTGATTATAGCAGTCGTGAAAGAGCTAGCGTGTGAAGATGTTACAAGGGGAAATCAATGGATTGCGTATCCTGCGCGCAATCCTTGTACGCTCCTGAAACGCGCGTCAGAGTAGTGTAGTGATACAGTGGTGTAAAGACCGCTATTTTATCCCGAAATAAGAGCTTGAACGTGAAAGAAAGAAAGAAAGAAAAATCATTTATTCTTGTAGGACCTCAAGGATCACTTAAGTTTCGTTTTACATGCTAGGTGATTCTAATGCCTGTTCCAACGTTCTTCAAATCAATAGTAGGTATTTGAATGCCGGTATCAATTTCAAACTACGCATTGTGTAAGTTCACGGTAAGTCAAAGCATTGTAATGCTACATATTTGTTCTCGTGTTGGATATAAACTGGCAGACGTGTCGATGTTTTTCTGCATCGCTTAGAGCTCTTAGGGTAATGTGCTTAAATGTAAATTTTTGTCTGGAAAATTTTTGTGGTGTTGTTTAAATGTAAACTGAAATAATGGTGACGAAGAATTCCGATCATTTGACACCGTTTCTGATCTACATTTGCGTAACAATTAACTACTTATTTAAATTAAAACAGATTATGAGCATCATTTTGTATATTGATTTTTAGATAATAATTTAATATATATTATATTATATATATATTATATAGATATATATATATTTTATATATATATTACTTTTATAATTTTCAATACTTGGTAGTAGGTAGCAACAATATTCATTATAAAAAATATTTTAGGTAATTTTAACTAGAAAGTAATTGAAATTTCTTGGATAAAATTGATGTTTTAAAGTTTCCAGGCTATCTGGTACGGGTTACGATTTTGTGTATGGCCTTTGTCTGTCTTCTAGATATTATTCGTCTTTGGTATGAGTTTTCAGGCCGTAAAAAGGCCTACGTCATGGCTTAACGACTTTAAAAGTCAAGACTGACAATTTAACATGCCCTCCGATTTGTCTTGAAATCAAGCTAATGTACGTAACAAATGAATAATGAATTTAAAAACTGGTAGAAACTTAAGTCCGGAAAATTTGCAACCATGTTTTTTAAACATCAAACATCATCTACTCTGTAAAGTAATTAATTCTTCGATAATCCGAATGAGTCCGACTGCAATATTACTAACTCACCGAGTAGGAAGAGGCAGTGATCCGAGCAGTAATTGCAACTTGCAGAAGTAGAGGTGGATTGCTAGAGAATTGTATCGATACTAATCATCACGTCTTGGGTTCCAGGCGATGGAAGGCGGCGTCGGGGTTGACCGAGAAAACGTTGGCGGGACGATCTCGTCACCTTTGACGATTGATGGGACTCGACAAAGGATAGAGACGGTTGGAAGAGTTTGGGAGAGACCTTTGCCCAGCAGTGGGACAATACAGGTTGATAAAAAATAATAATAATAACAAAACGGAAAATAACTCACGTAAAATTATCATCGATTTAGATACTGACAATGTTTCGATTCGACGAACAATTTAACGTGCCCTACAAAGCGCGGAAGCGCTCAGCTGTTTATGCCACTAACGTTGCTAAATTTAAGTCACTAAATTTGAGTCGGCTTATAACTTAGGCCTTTACATCTTTACTAGATGATTTATACAGAGGCAGGAGGCAAGCTTTGCCTACACTTAACACTGTAGTGCCTGGGACATTGTTGAGATAGAATAGGCAACAGCACCTAAACCATCCTCTCAGCGTAGCCATATCAGCTAATAGAGTTTCAATGAAATTTTTGATTAAAGTTTTAAGCTTTTTGAATATAAACATCGATGTTATTGCAAGGGCCCGCACTAGCGGGTATGCGCCTGCGCCGCTCGACCGGCCAGGGCAACATAACGGTGCCTACTCTTCCGGTAAGGTTTATTGATCGTGTGTTACCAACTTATATATATAGTTGTTTACTTTTCTATACTTACTAATATTATAAAGAGGTAAATTTGGTTTGTATGTTTGGGGTAATCTCCGAAACTACTCATCCGATTTCAAAAATTCTTTCACCGATGTGTAGCATGGACTTTCAGAATGAACATAGGCTATATTTTATCAAGGTACCACGCGAGCGAAGCCGCGGGCGAGTAAGCTAAAATTTATAGTTGTGATGCTGTCTTTTGGAACTTTGGTTGGTCAACAGGCAAACGGCATCTAGAAGGAATCTGAAAATCTAGATTACTATCTTAGATTTTTAGATTTTGGATTCAGAGATTTGATTTTTATAGATATTTATACCAAATTTAAAATGTAGAATTATGTGTAATGTGATCTGAAAATCGGTACAAATCTAAAAGAATATGTTTACCACAAAATATAGAAGAGATATCTAAATATATAAATAATATCGCTAGCTCGTAGGCAGACGAACATACCAACGTCTAAGTCTAAACAGTTAATACATAGTTATAATAGCAATGATGAGAAATTCGGTCCGATTTTTAAACGCGCGGCGAATGGGCTTTATCGAGTCACGCCGCCGCCGGACCCTTAAGAGCGGTCAACCCGGCTTACTTTTCATACAAACGCTCGTACGTGATTATGTCGTTGTAACAGATCTTTCTTTTAAACTTTTGGACTAATAGGTATCTTGTGCACTATATCTAGGTTTCTATACAAACTAAAAATCAAAATTTTGAGAAACAAATTCAGTATAAGCTTCCAAAAACCGGTTTTTAGTATAAATTTTACCTGAACTTTGGCCGTTCATAATGTACTCATAAATTGTAAACGTAAAGAAAATATTGTCATAGAAACCTTGCAAATCTTATAGAGATTCTAAATGACTAATATTTATTTTACAAACTTGTAAGGCTTACTGAAAAAAACGTATTTCCTGGAACACTTTTTATGAAATTTCCGCACACTATTTTTCGAGTGAGCGAGTGAGCGGCGAAAGTACCTACTGAATGCCGAGCGCTGAGGCGCTATCTCTCTTTTTTCGCTTTGCTTCTTTTTCTAGCATTGCGCTGGATGAAACAACAAGCTTTTCAGCTATGCCTGCGTCGATGATAGACGCACCGGGAAGGGCCACCTTAAGCAACGAAAAGATATCTACAAGGTTCTATCTTCAGATCATCCATCCGAAGGTCACACGATCCAATCGGAAGCGGTCACGGGCCGGTGGTCGTTGCATCGCGATTTCTTGCGCTTGCGCAACCCGCACAGATTATTTATGTAATGGCCTTTGATGGTTTTCCTTTATTATCAGACATTTAGGGAAATGAAAGCCATTTGAGCTTTACCGCAGGTTTCTAGAACTAGAAATAGGTAAATATAAAATATGGTTGACTTAAACATAGATTTATTTGAAAACAGAGTTTGGTGGCCACCAAGTGCAACTTCGATATTCTTCCTAAACTATACAAAATAAAACCATTACAGAAGTATCAAAAAACAGCTTATGTTAATCACAAACTGTACACTCAATCCAAACTGCCTGACCACTAGGCTACGGAACCACTTACCTACGTCGAGAGCTGAAACTATAAGATTATTTCTCGGTTAAAGCACCGATTAGCGCCACCTACAGGGATACTAGAGGAAACTAAAATATCACCAGCTCATAAACAATATAGCCATGACGGAGGCCATTAGGCGGCCTAAAAACTCCGTCACCAGAGTTAGCCACTTGCTCATACGAACGAACGAACGAATTCAATACAAATTATGCATGCTGTGTTCTCATCGAGAAGGTCTTTCACTAAATGATGTTGAAGCGTTTGTGATTTACATTATTTTATTGTGATAAGTCCAGTTTTGAGAACCAATAATAAAAAAAAAAAATAAAAAAACAAATGACCTACAATTTTGTACAGTTATCCGTTTTGGATGTGTAGTTCGACTACAGTTTTATTTAAACACAGTCTTCGTTTGCAATCATAACAGTTCCGTTCAGACCAACCGGGTTTTACTGATGCAATGTGTATCCGCTGGGCCTTGAGCTAGCCATTACCAATATACAGTCAGCCACACACATTGATGAACACTGTCTTTCTTCACGTTCATCACACTAATCCTACTATCCTACTAATCCTTCCTACTAATATTATAAAGGTGAAAGTTTGTGTGTGTGTAAGTATGTAAGTGTGTTTGTTACTCTTTCACGCTGAAACTACTGAACGGATTTGGCTGAAACTTGGAATATACATAGTTTATGACCGGGAATAACACATAGGCTATTTTTGATTCCGGTATTCCCACGGGAACGGAAACTATCGCGAATAACACCGCGAGGCGCAGCTAGTAATATTATAAAGGTGAAAGTTTGTGTGTGTAAGTAATGTTTGTTACTGCTTCACGCTCAAACGGCTGGACGGATTTGAATGAAATTTGGTACAAGGATAGCTTATATCCTGGATTAACAATAGTCTACTTTGGATCCCAGTATTCCCACGGGAACGGGAACTAGTACACCATATACCTAAAAGTTTAGTCTCAAACAAAAGACATAAACGCGTTCTAATAAGTACATTGAACTTTAAACATAATTTTGATTTAATTGAAATAAAAAGGCGTTTTTTCGTTTTCAGAACTACCTATCCCGATTTGTATATGTATAGTATCCCGAGTATGATAGTTGATTAGGACCATTGTTTGGGTGTTATACCTTCTTTGAGAATTATCATTAATATTATTATAAGCCGTGATGATCCCACTGCTGGGAAAAGGCCTCCCCCCACTCTTTCCACACCTCAAGATCATCGCCAACTACCCATCCAGTCCGGCAAAAACTCGACTGGTCTTTGAGAATATTGTTTAAAAATGTTAATTTATTTTAATTGGTGACTGTACTTTACCTACTACCGATTTGGACATTGGAGATACCTTACCTACTTAGGACATACCTAATGTGAAGTAAATTAGACGTTCCGTTAAATATTTTTAAAGAATTTCAGTAGCAATTATTTCATTCCTGTTAAAATTCTTTAAAGTCAATACCGTTAAGCATTAGAAAAAATGAAGTTACCGTTTTATGCTGAAATACAGTTTAGTAAAGGATTTTAAACGAAAAATCGTAAATGCTCAGCCATTCGAACCCGCGACCTTGGGATCAAAATTCTCCACCCCACTCAGCCAACACAGCACACTTATAATGAATGAACAATTCCTTACATTAGATCTATACATTATCATTTCGTTCGTTCGTATGAGCAAGTGGCCAACTCTGGTGTCGGATCAGGCCGCCGAATGGCCTCCGTCATGGCTTAACGACTTTAAAAGCTATAGTATAGATTCTATACCATTAACTTAACAATAAAATGATGTCCGAAGTGATGTGTCCAAACAAAAGAGCAAGTAATTCTAAACAATGGCGAATGAAATCCATTACAACATTTATTACGTTAAATAAAATGGAACAAATTAGGCGTGAGTTGCAGAAATGGTAACAAGTACCACCGATTCAAAGTCTTCTAAAAGTCATCAATTTTGAAGAATCTTTACCTAAGCGATAACCTAACCTAAGCAGCCTTCAAATTTTCTATAGTTAGGCACTATAGAAAATTTGAAGGCTGCTGGGGATAGATGTGAAATGGAGTGCTTACCCGTTCGACCCAAGATTTTTCAACCCAATATTATTTTTACCCGTTCAACCCAAAACATATGCCCCGTTCTACCCAAAGCAAAAATCTGAGTCACAGTGTATTCTAAATAGTACAGACAGACACCGTGATAAGAATTTGTAAAAAAAGTACTTGATGATATTATACTTGACGACCTCTGTGGCGCAGTGGGCGAAGGCCCGCCTGAGACGCGGAGGTTGCGGGTTCGATCCCCGCCACGGGACAAATGTTTGCATGTCCTGCAGATATTTGTTCCGAGTCTGGATGTTTTTCATGGTTACAGATATATTATTTTTATTTAAATTTGACGATACTTAGATAATAATACTTTTATCAAGTTGTTTTCTCGTTTTACCTGGTTCAAATTTATTTTTTCTTAATTTTTAGACACACAGTCAGGAAAATCAGATGGATAGAATATTAAAACTGGTCGTTTGAGAAAGGGGCGTGATTTTATATTAATCTTTATTATCATTGAAGTTTGATGTTTTACTCTTTTGTAACATGGCAGTAAATACTCGTAGCTCAAAAGAAGGAATGTTGTTCAATCATCGCAAAAGCTATCAGACACTTTCTCAGTAATAAATAACATAGTTTATAAACTCTCAACATGGCAGTAGTACGCTGTCTGCGTTGTGTTGAATTCACGATGTTTTCTTTCACAGAATCATCAAGAGACTAAGTAATCCTCAGACATTAAAATACAGGAGAAATTACTCACGTAAAAAATATCGTCGATTTAGATATCGACAATGAGACGCGACCGCGAGGAGTGACCATACTGATACCCAGGTGAAGAATTTCACGAAGAATCGAAACATTGTCGGTATCTAATTCGACGATATCTTTTACGACTTATTTCCCGTGTGCTTTTATAATGTCTAATACAACTCACTATAGTTTTGAAAGTGAAATAAGTAATCCTAAACAAACTAATCATTACAAGCCTGATCACCATCACCTAATCGGACAATAAAACAGTAAAAAATCCTTTTAGTACACACGCCCATAGACCACAAAGTCTCACTGAGGGACAAAATGTTTATATGTTCTACAAATATTTTCTGTTATGTGTTTTTTCTATTTATGTATGTATTAAAAAATATAAGGTAAATGGAACATGAAAGGTATATAAGAAGTTTATCGCTCATCTGGTTGTCATAACACAAACATTAAGTTGCTTGAATGAAACTAGATGACGCTTTGTGGTACGTCCAAGGATATTTTAATATGTTCAATTATCATCACATCATCGATAAACTCGGTATTAAGTCGGCCCTCATGTGCAAAACTGGACAAGCTCGATTTCTAATCCGTGGTTCAAGCCGTGTAATTTGACCACGAATTATCGACACGCGCTCTAACACGTAATGTCTGCATACCAAGCACAATAGCTACATCAACAAAACAGAGTTCGGTAGCCAAGTGCAGCTTCGTTACTCCTCCTAACTAAACTATACGAAACTAGCTAACTTGCCCGTGGCTTCGCTCACGTGGTACCTACCTTGATAAGATATAGCCTATGTTCATTCAGAGAGTCTAAGCACAGATAAAAGAATACGTCTAAGCTACAAATTTTAGAAAGAATTTTTGAAATCGAATGAGTTGTTTCGGAGATTACCCCAAACATACAGAGGTATTAAAATACAGAGTATTAAATAGCACAAATACATTCAGTTTCTTAAAATTCCTTTGTTCAACGTAATAATAAAATAAAATAGGCGGCGGCTCTCGTTTGACGCATACATACACCTTAAGCGTTAAGTATGATACGGAGACCATGGCCAATTAAACAATTTCACAGTGAAAGTGTGTGGAAATGCTCTTAAGGCCCTTTCCTTTGACCATTTAAGATAAACTGCCTTTGTACATTCCAACGGTCAGTGCAACGGTGGTTTGATGATAGAAATCTTGTTAGATCTTTTAGAAAAACGTAGAAGATTAATACCATTGGATTTTATGTAGTTTGGTTATACACCTTTCATTGGATAATAAATACATAACTTGAAATAAAAATCTGGGTCGCAGAGGTTGCGGGTTCGATCCTCGCTGCGGGACAAATGTTTGCATGATCTGCAAATATTTGTTTTGTGTCTGGGTGTTTTCTATGTATAATACGAGTATGTATGTATTTACAAAAAAAAATGACATGTATCTATGTAGTTTATCAGTCATTTGGTTACCATAACACAAGCATTAAATTGCTTAGCTTGGGACTAGATGACGCCGTGTGAAATGTCCAAGGATATTTAATTTATTTAAAAAAAAATAACATTCGTAAGAAAATCAGCTGGGAGGCTGCCGTGCCGTGCGGTCCGACACGAAACGTCTTAATTGAAAGCGCCCTAAAAGAAGTCTTTGAAGTATTTTAACGGAATTGATCTGCTGCATGTGAAAAGTTACTGGGCACTTGTTAGGATAACTGACGGGAGAGTCACTTTCTATGATGCTCGATAAGTTATTTATGGAAGCAAGTGAAGATCGCCAATAGATCCTGTTAGTCCATTGCCAACTAAACCACATCGTTTGCCAAATAGTGAGAGTGATAATAGGAGAAATGTATACCTCCTTGAATAATTTAGGCTCTTTGTTAAATTTAGTGTTGGTCTTCGTGTTAGTTCCTATGAGCAAGTGGCCAACTCTGGTGACAGAGTTTTTAGGCCGCCTTAAAACCTAACAAAGGCCTAGTCATTATAATAGCACACGGGAAATTACTCACGTAAAATTATCGTCGATTTAGATACCGACAATGTTTCGATTCTTCCGGAGAATCTTCATCTGGGATGAGTGTGGTCACTCCTCGCGGTCGCGTCTCACACTCTTTCCCGTGTGCTATTATAATGTCTAATACAACTCACGATAGTTTTGAAAGTGAAAGGCCTAGTGTTGTAAAACATATACAAACGGGTATTTATCACGGATTTTACCTTTAATATTCGCCCGACGTTTCGACCGGATTGCACCAGCCGTGGTCGCGGGGCCTAGTGTTGCTCTAACAAGCAAGCTGCTTGTTCGTCGGAGCTAGTGGCAAAACCTGATGACTATGATTTTAAGACGCCTGAAGATTTCCGATTTAAAACCTGGGATCGTTACGCGATCAGAACACATTATAAAACATATGCAAACGGGTATTTATCACGAATTTTACCTTTAATATTCACCCTATTGTCTTCCCGCGACCACGGCTGGTGCAATCCGGTCGAAACGTCGGGTGAATATTAAAGGTAAAATTCGTGATAAATACCCGTTTGCATAATATGTTTAATACTGGGATCGTTAGCTCTACGTGCCCTCCAAAGCACGAAAACGTACTAGAGAGACGTACTCAGCTTCTTATATCTAGCGGTCACCCAACCAAATCGCTTAACTTCAACGATCTATCAAGAAAGTCTAAGCAAGCCTCGCAAGGTGAGGTGAGAGTGGTGTTGAAGAAAATTAGCTTATGCTAATACTCTTGAATAATTTAGGCTCTTTATAGTTTTGCTCTAGTATGTATATAAATCAACACACTCAGCTTCTTATAACTAGCGGTCACCCAACCTCAACTTCACTTAACTTCAACGATCTATCAAGTCTATGCAAGCCTCGCCACGCTAGTCAAATAAACCTTTTAATTTGGTGAGGTGAGAGTGGTATTGAAGAAAAGTAGCTTATGCTAATACTCTTGAATAATTTAGGCTCTTTTAACTTTTGGTCTAGTATGTATATAAATCAACAATAAATCAACCAGCCGAAGTGGAGATGAACTCGGCATTTGGCGACAAAACGGAAGATGGATAAAGGCAGCAATTTAGTTGTGGCCCCGTGAAAGCATCAGAACTGTTGGTTTCCTCGCGGTGTTTTCCTTCACCGATAAGAGCTCCTGTTAATGCGCATATAAATCTTCGAATCGAAAAATTCATTGATAAACAGCCGGGATTCAACCTACGACCTCAGATCGAAAGACGAGGTACACCCACTCGGCCAACACGGTTTTATTGCTCAGTTACAAAAACACCACTTTATCAAAGCCATACCACGTTATTATCGATGATAGCCAAAGCAAATGCATAGCAAAGCAAATAACTTGTATGCGCGTGTCACACAGCAGTTGATGCGCAACTGCTTTTGGCGCCACTGAAAACCAGCGCTCCAACAGTCATGATGCTGCTTGGAGCAAATGCTGAGGGGTAGCCTTATTTTCTTGTCACTCGATTGTCAATAAGTATTTTCATTTGTATGTTACCCATGTTTATGTTGATGGAAAATAAAAACTTTTTCTATTCTATTCTATTATATTCAAATATTTAGTTATTTTGCAACAAAAAGCGGCCCTCATTAATGTTTTGTCACGGTCTGGTTGGTCCATCGATGTAATTCGGTCGCTGTGGAGAAAGATACCTTTCTCTTTCTACTGATAGCTAGGCATGTGAACCGTTAAAGCCTTCTTACCACAGAATCACAAAAACCCCTAAACTATTTTGTCTCTAGGTAACAATATTGGATTTTGGTCCAAAAGTTGCTAGCAGAGAACTCATTTTAGGGTTCAGCTCGCCTTTATCTTGTCTTTTTTATTGTTTATTTGTGGAATAAATGTACAGGGGGTCTATCACGAGTTAACCATAGTATTGGATACTGTCCTCGTTAGCGAGTCAAGTATCACAAATGTATGAAAATCCAGTGCAGCACCTCGCCCGGTAACTTGCATGAACTAAAAATTCCATACATTTAGAATACTTGACACGTGAGCGAGAATAGTTAACTATACCACTCGAAAACTGATGATAGGCCCCCAGATCTTAATGTTGGGCTATGAAAGGGACGGATGAACAAAATACATTGCGGCTGAGATGCGAATTTAAGATGGATGTGTAGAGCGACGCGAATTTACAGGGTAACGAAATACTTTCTCTAATCTACTCATATAATCACATTGAAGCCATCACCAAATACTTCAATGCGATCCATTAGCATAGCATAGAGGAATTATTTATTTAGTTAGAATGTTTTTATTATGGCTTTGACTTTGCTGAATAGTATTTGGACTAATGGGGCCTCGATCTTAGAGCGTACGTTGCGCTGCGTTGCGTCGCGTCGTCGCAACGGAACAGCGCATTGTATGCCACACCTGCGTTGCGACGACGCACGATGTCGCAGCGCAAGAGCGTCGCAGCAACACTAGCTGCGTCTCAGTTCAGTCAGAATGACTGTCCGTCGTCGCAGCGGGGCTCCGACAACGCAGCGCATCACCCTCCCTCCCGCTTCGTCTCTTGTCCGTCGATCCGTTGAAACGTCGCGCGCGACGACGCAACGGTCTAATGGGGCATGTCATAAAAAATATATGGAAAACGACGTAGCGACGACGCTGCGACGACGCAACGCAGCGCAACGCACTAATGGGGCTTCGCTCTAAAAGAGTTCGAAAAATATTATCGAAAACGTGGAATGCGCGATCGTAGAGCTACATTTTAACTAGTTTAATTTTATAATATTGCCATAGGTATTCAACAAATAGTGTTGTTGATTGTACCACGCTTATACAGTCGTGATCGAAATTTTGTGATTCATAGATACCGGCTTTCTGGGAATGAACACAAACTGATTTAACTATAATAAATGCAAATAAATGTCAATCTGTCTATAACCCAAAATCCGGTCTCATTTTTAATTAGACTAATCACGAAATCGCGAATTAACTTCCTAACGAGTTATGTAATTATAAATAAAAGAATGGCACCGACAAACAAATATTAAACTCAATGATCTAAATTTTATTACTTATTAGAAAACCAGTTTTAAGAGTTACATCGGTTTTTACTTCGGTCCCACCAACACAAGTTTACCATTATTTTTGTGACCGCAAGTGGCAGCTGACAGTGACAGCTGATGTGTTTATTTGGAAGTATTCCCAAGTGAGCACCTATTTGCATTGACCACCCATGGTAGGACCTCAAGGATCACTTCAATTTCGTCTTACATGATAGGTGATTCTAATGCCTGCTCCAACGCGCCTCTCTTTATCTTTTGGAGGGCACGGTTAATTGTCTATCCCGGCTTATAAAGTCGTATGACGGAGGATTTTAGGCGGCCTAAAAGTTTGTCAATAGAGTTAGTCACTTATACGAACACACTTAGGGCTAGCCTCTAAGGTTTGCTGGAAGAAAACTCTTTAGGGTTAAGCTCGCCTTTGCACATGCCCTTACAATCTGTATTTATAATGTATTATTTTATTGTGTTCAATAAAGAATAAAATACGCATTTTAAAAAGAAAATTCAACTTACTTACGAAAGTGTGATTTAAATCTCATAACGAAATGTCAATACTTTCCACTTTTATAACCATATACCACTACATAGGTAGTAGTATATTATATGCTACTAAAATAAGGTACTACGATAGTAGGTTAACCGAGGGAAAGTTAAGGTATCGGAATATTAATATTTAGTAGGTTTTATAATAATTTTATGTGCATATAGATGAAAAGGTCCATCGGATCTTCTTTAAGAGATTTATCAAAGAAGCTAGTTATAATCAATTATTACTTCGTCGCGTTAACGTCTTCAATGCCCGCGACGCACATGATCCAATGCATCATTTGAAGAGCACCACAGAGAAGGGAAAAGGTTATCAGTAGCATGGGATCCAAACTAACGCATGAACGAATAGGTGAATCTTCTTCTTCCTGCCCTTATTCCACTATGTGGGGTTGGCACAACATGGTGTTCTTATTCCATTTCCCTCTATCAGACGTCATCTCCGCACTCACTCCTTTCTTACTCATGTCATCCCTCACACAGTCCATCCATCTTTTCTTTGGCCACCTCTACACCTATATCCATCCACATTAATATCTAATACGCATAAAAATACGCATGTTGTGTTTACCTGTAATTGGTTTCGCATGTAGTTTTAAGATGATTGTTTGTAACTAATACTTTTATTTCATGTGTAAACTGTTTGTGAACCTTTTACTAGATTATATATACAGAGTCAGGAAGCAAGTTTTGCCTACACTTAACGGGACACTGTAGTGCCTGGGACATTGTTGAGATGGAATTGGCTTGCCCAGCACCTAAACCATCCTCTCAGCTGCCGGCCATATCCACAGGAAAAAAAATGGTAAATACGTGTGGGGCTGACTAGCCGCGGGTTTCCTCACGATGTTTTCCTTCACCGTTTAAAGCTCATGTTAAAGTACATATACATTTTTCGTCACGAAAAGTTCATTGATGCACGGCCGGAACCTAATAAATAAATAAATGAATGAATAGGTGAATATGGATAGGTTATTGAAACTGGCCGTAAACAAGCTATGCGCTTCAAATATCTCATTAGAATGTCCCTAGGGTTGTCAGCTAGAACGTGATGAGGTTTATTAATAATTCGATCGCGAGACCGGTCTGTTATGCAACTGGACAACGACCTGCATTCCACTCCGTGGAGACTTCCATTTAAACATTTTATACAAATAAATAAATAAATAAAAATATAAATAAAAATAAATAAATATCCCCTGGACATTCCACACAACAACAGCATCTAGTCCCAAGCTAAGCAACTGAATGCTGTGTTATGGTGACCAGATGACTGATATAATACTTAGATACCTACATTATTATTTTTGATGTACATACATAATATAAATAGAAAAACATCCAGACCCGGAACAAATATCTGCAGAACATTTGTCCCGTGGCGGGGATCGAACCCGCAATCCGTCTGAGAGGCGGGCCTTCGCCCACTGCGCCACAAAGGTCGTCATAGTCGAATAGAAGAATAGAATAGAATTGAAAGCATTTATTCAGCAAGTTGTTTTTGCGATTTGCTGTGATTTTTGCTTTAATACAACTTGGATAGAATCCGAGACAAGTGTACGCAATCCCCCCAGTAGGCCTAACATGTGCAACGCGTCGAGCCGAGACGACAAATTCAATATCTCCATAATGTCAAACTGCTCTAACGTACTATGTTAGAGAAGGAGAGAATATTTTGTCGACGACGAGATGATTTCTCGTGTTGCACATGCTAGGCCCGCTGGATTGTGTCTCTGAGCGACTCAAAATAAAGTACTGATTGATACTCCACAGTTTTATATTTTAAGTTCAAGCACAAGGTACTTATTTATATCCGAAGGACCCACCAGCCAGGAAGCTACGACTACGACCACATTGTGTGGGAATATACTATTACGAGCATAATCTGTGTTTTCAAGCGCAGTAGACAAACTCAGGCTAGATAACCTTTACACAGACATATTTGATAGTCAATAATAGTCATTTATTTGGTAAACACTTTTACATTAAATGACAATGTCAAAAAGAATGACTACAAGTTTTAATTAATGTACCTACTTACCTACTTATTTTATAATCGTTTAAACTTAATAATTAGTACCTACAGTCGCACGATGATTGAGCAGTAAATAGGTATAAAAAAAATCGCATAGTTTTACTATTAGCCTATGACTTTAGTCTTGTGCTGATTTTAGAATGACCGAATCCAGAAATCCTAATTGTTGCAAATGGAAAAACTATATTTGCCAAAAGAATAAAATTGGCTTGTCACTGATAATTAAATAATGTTTCTGTTCAAGAAAATTTATTAATCGTGAACATGTTTCAAACATTATAAGATTAATTTAAAAATATTAATCATAATCTTAAAGTATATTAAATTTTAATATTGCACGGCCACGCGATCAAGCTGTTTATCAGATATAAAAACTTTATACGATACGGGAATTTATGCCTATAAGCAAGATGGACATTCTTAGAGATCTTTATTTATTAAAAGCACTCGGCGCACTTCGTACCACCAGGGTTTTTTACTTTTCTCACCGTCTAAACCTTCTCTGAACTTCCACAAATAGACACTATCATTCTTTTATCTGTGACACTATATAGCACACGTAAAATTACCGTCGATTTAGATACCGACAATATTTCGATTCTTCCGTAGAATCTTCATTTGGGTATGAGTGTGGTCACAATATAACACAAATATTTCAAATGGATCTATATAAAATTTGGTACCAGGGTAGCTTATATCTTGGATTAACACACATGGCAACTTTTGATACCTACCGGTATTACCACGGAAACGGGAACCGCGGGTAAGGCTCAACTCACACCAAAAGAGCGACGAAGAGCAGCGAAGCGGAGTTCAGTTTTAGTGTCATATGAATTTCAACTTTATTTTCATTACTATAATACATAATATTCCAAGGATGGTCCCATAAAAGATATGAGGACCTGGCGAGGATCTTCGGAGTGATGAACAGAAATGCACGTCAAGATTATTATTTAAAATTAAGAAAGTATTCATTTTGCCACTTCTTAGAGCATAATAATAGATTCTTTCCCTGGTGTAGGGAGTCGCGTTGGAACAGGCATTAGAATCACCTAGCATGTAAAACGAAACTTAAGTGATCCTTGAGGTCCTACAAGAATAAATGATTTTTTCTTTCTTTCTTTCTTTCATAAACAACCTTTTTTAGAATAGAATAGAATTGAAAAACATTTATTTACTTAATACATCCCTCACACACATTACAGTAGGTACCTACTGGTACAATTAAAATATTTTATGTAGGAAATATGAGTGAAGCAAATCGGTCACCACTCAGCATTCGCTGTAGAAGCTGAAGCAGCAACTACAGCGCTGAGGCCGTACTCGGGATCAACGAAAACGAAGTTTCGTGACAATTTTCAGGTTCCAATTATGTTGGTGAACTATTACGAATTCAGTATCCAACATAAGCTGACCCCGAAAATTGTCACGAAACGTTTTCGGTGATCCGGAGTAAGGCCCCTGGTTTTTAGTACTGTCACTTGGTTTTACGCTAGACTAATTAAAGATTAGAATGTGACTCGGATGAAAGTAAATGGCTTCATAAAATGAGTCATAATTCAACAGAAAAGAGAATTTTGCATATCTTGATGTTGTTTAAATCTGGTTCTAGCTTAACTTTTTCGATGAATCATCTTGATTCTGTGTACAATTATATATTCTGTGGTGCTATAGAGTTTAAATGTTAATATGCTGATCTCAGTAGTAGTAGGCAGATTTTGTCTCTCAGTAGGTCGCCTGTTAAGGTTTTCTCTTGCTAGTAAAATGATTTGACTTTCTGTCTGTTCATATTCTGTGCTTTTTTGTCATTTTTTGTCATTTGTTCATTTTATAAATTTTCCAGTACACGTGTTTGCTTTGGCTTTCTATTTGAAGGTTGTGTGTTCGATTTCTAGGCCTTTTAGACCTTGTCTAGGTCACGAAAGATTTGATGGTGGTGGCCACATGAGGCCAGTTTAGTAAAAGAATAAAAAAAAAAAAATGGCAAAAACAAGATCAGTTAAGTACCAAAAAATACAATAACCAGTAGATAACAAAATTAACAAGTGGTAAAATAATTTTTTTTGCTAAACCGACTGCAATTTCGTAAGAAGGGAGCAATTATTTGCACTCTCGAGGTTTCTTTCTGTTCATAACTCCGAAGATCCTCATCAGATCCTCAAATTTATTTTACGGGACCATCTCGGGAGTATACTCTTTCAAACAGAAAAATAATTTTCAAAATTGGTCCACTTTAAACGGAATAATCGTTAAACACACATAAAAGATTTTACTTGTATATACTCGTAGGTATGTGTTTTAATTTTTGTAAATGTTATGGTGCTTACTTTGTTGGTGTAACTTAATAAATAAATAAAGATACATACAGAGAAACATAGAACCTCCTCCTTTTTAAAGTCAGTTAAAAATGTGTAATTGATTAACGAACGTTGGAATTGTACTCCAAATACAATATTTAGAAACTTCCCGATGAAAACAAAGTAATTTGAGAGCAGAGCCGCGCTATAACACTATCTTCTCATATTAACATTCACGTCGATTTCACATTCCGTGCCTTGCCCAACCTTTGACAAGCCACGGCCCACCACGCACAGATAATACAACAAATTGGAAACAATTGACCTACCCGACCGTTGCATTCGATGCATGTTGTGTACCTACTTACATAGAACGAAACAATAGACAAATGTTTTTAAATTTTGTTTGATTTGTGTAAATACATATTAGACATTATAATAGCACACGGGAAATTACTCACGTAAAATTATCGAGTGTGAGACGCGACCGCGAGGAGTGACCACACTCATACCCAGATGAAGATTCTCCGGAAGAATCGAAACATTGTCGGTATCTAAATCGACGATAATTTTACGTGAGTAATTTCCCGTGTGCTATTATAATGTCTAATACAACTCACGATAGTTTTGAAAGTGAAATACATATTAGGTTTAGATAGTAAAACATCCAGACCCGGAACAAAATATCCGTAGAACATACAAACATTTGTCCCGTGGCGTAACATGGAAGGAATCGCAGATCGCGGTGCCTGTATGGGTGAAACTAGCGCCATCGCCTATTTTATTTTATTATTTCGTTGAGCAAAGGAATTTTAAAAAACTGAATGTTCAGTTTGTGATGCTTTTTTTTAATACCTCTGTAATAGTTTCATTTTGTATAGTTTAGGAGGAGTAGCAAAGTTGCACTTGGTGGCCACCAAACTCTGTTTTCGTTATTCCTCCTAAAGTATACAAAATTAAAATATTACATAGGTATTAAAAAAGCTTATGATAGGTTTCACAAACTGAACATTCAGTTTTTTAAAATGCCTTTGCTCAAAGTAATAATACCTAAAATAAAATAGGCGGCGGCGCTAGTTTCACCCATACAGGCACCATAAAGACGTGAACTATACGCGTACGCTATCCACACTCCTGTATCGCGCGTGCACGGTTTCGCGCGCGTAGTATAGACTGAGACTTTTTTAAAAACGATCTCGAGATTGCCCTTGAAAAAAAGTGGAAAGTAAACGAATAAAACAAAATGAGAGCGTCGTCAAATTAAATGAAAGGTACACTGTTGCTTAGTGACTTACTTTAAACTTAGATACCTTTTATAAACTCGGCACATAAGTATTGTATTGTATAAATATTAAATAGTTATATTACCTACACTAATAGTTTAATTTTTGATGTTATAAAACATTTTAATGTTTCGTCAATTTAAATGTACCTACTTGTATGAAAAAAATCATAGGCACGTAATTAAATTAGGCTTATGTTATGATGGTTGACATCAGCTTAGATTTTGAAACTTTTAAGAGCCTTACTGATGCTAAGGGGGTGGTCAGAGGAGAGTTCAATATACCTAAATACATTTTCAACGAAAATTACCTATAAAAATATCAGAAAATAACTCGTGTTAAGAATATAAACAGTGATGAACCAAAAGTTTTACTTAAATCCACAGAAAAAAACATTATCATGCTTTAAAATGCGATTTCGCGTATTTGTACGAAGAACTGCATAAGTAAACAAAACGAGTTTTAAGTAGGTATAATTTTTAGGCATATTGAGTTCGTGGCCCGGTTTGGTACATAAAGTAGTACAATGTAACATTACTATTTATAAGGTACAGTCAGCGACAAATGTGAACTGATGATTGAATTGAAGTCTGATTCGTTATAAACTTGAAAGCTTCTTAGCTTATTATTATAGCTCATATGAATCTTTATTTAGTGCCTAATACCTATATCTTTATTTGTAATATTATTGTTATCTAAATTATCCTTATCATTCTTACACTGCTAAACAACCTTTTTCAAATCTGTTTTGTCCTACAAAAAAGACTTGATAATAATTATGTTTTTTAACATTCGTTTCTTATAACATTATGGCATAATATGCTATATTATGCTGCTATTACTAATTAAATAGTAGCTGTAAATTTAAAATATATTTAAAATTAACACGAAAAAGTAGGTTCAGTACCAGTGGACCATGAAAACTTTATCACCAAAATTGGCTACAAATTCATACGCTTTATTTTTACTTATACCTAGTAATTTACTTCTAATGCTGCATGTACCTACATACGACTTACGAACTAGAGTTCAATCGAATGTGAAAACTACAATTCATTTCACCACTTTGCCGCCATTTCGTAAATGTATGTCTGTAACACATGATTAAGTAATTTTGTTTTTATTACCGTTCTTAGGGAAACTACAGACAGCGGTGGGCTTGCCACCTGTCATGCTATGTTGGTAATGTGTACATGATAGTTTCTAAAATGCCTAAATAGTAGTCAATTGACATTTGAAAACAAAACTGGAATTTGAATTTAGAACATGGTTTGTTCATTATAAATGAAAAATCTTACTAGTATAGTATTATATTATCTGTGCTAAAAGTTAACGGCTCCGGCAGGATTCGAACCTGCGTAGATACAGCGATCGCTCTTAATCAATACCTAAGTGTGGTTTAACACTGTAAAATAATAAATAAACTATGGTTTGTTCATATCGAAGCTTTTACAAAAAAAGAGTTATTTTCGAAAGTGTTTTTTTATAGTAATTTCTTATTTGAATTTTAAACACGCACTATTTGTTTTTACCCAGATAAGCCTACTGTCCTACATATAGGTCGGTAGAAATAAAAAAATATTTACGACTACCCTCTCCATTTACGGGTATTATTGTTTGTGATTTAAAGTGACAAGGCTATGCGTTATTAAATATAAAGTATAAATCTGAAGTTATTCTAAGTTATTTACGCAATATTTGATTGATAAGTGTGCAAAAAAGTGATTTCCAGATATGTCCCATAACAGGTATGTATAAAAAATCGGTGTTTATAGAATAGTTACTATTTTTTGTAGAATCATGTTGTTGATAACCTCTTCTGTATGATAAACAAAAAAATTATGAAATTAGAACCTGGGAAGTGGAGAATACTTGTTACAATCAGGGGTGTTCTACATACAGGACAGTAGGATAATGCGAGTACCTCTTTGTTTACAGGCCGTTAGCTGCGCATGCAATTTTAGATGCATTGGAAAATATACCTGATGATGAAGAGGATTATAGGGAAAGAATGATTTGTATTCTACCACCTCCTGTTGATCCTGACTGTCCAACCGATGAAAATTCAGGGGAAGAGGATAATATGACGGTGAACTACTTACTAGGGAACATTTTGCTTCAACCCGCAGAAGTATTGGTTCAAGGTAGGGATCCTGTGAGTTATACGGAAGAGGAACCCGCTGCACCTCGAACCAAACGCAGGCGGACTTACGCATGGAGAAAACAGGACCTAGAAAGATCTCCAGTAGATTGGCCTGAAGTCCAAGGAGCATTCTAAAATAAGCGTCATAAAGGAACCCCATAAGGTTGCTATCAAACTGCTATCAAACATATGGGAGGAGAAGACCGGTCCGATGAGAATATATCTCACAATCGAATTGGAATAAGAGGAAAGAAATGGTATAGGCCACTACTCACACACATGATAGATCTTGCTGAACACAATGCATGTCAATTGTACAAGAAAAACCATGGAAAACTTGAACACCTAGGCTTTCGCAGTTTTTCTATTAGAGATTCAATCAAGGCTATCGCTACAGCCTTGATTGAATCTCTAATAGAAAAACTGTGAAAAGAAGGCCAAGTCGACCTTCCCTGCATGAACACGCTGATAGTAGAAGAGACCAAATCAATCATTTCATTTGGTTATACCACAATCAAAACAAATGCGCTGCTGTCAGTGTTATAAAAAATGTTTGACCCGCTGTAAGAAATGCGATGTTGGAAAATGTGTAAAGTGTTTTGAGACTTATCATTCATAAACATTTATTATTAGAGCAAAGTTTTATAAGTCATTAGTACGCCTTTTTTGATAAGGAATTATTACATGCAGTTTTGTCAAACAACGGTTTTTAGTTACTTATTATCCTACTGTCCTACATATAGTACGGCTGTTTTCCTGAAAACCTAACAGCCGATATTTTTTTCAGTACTTTTTATATTTTACTTAGGACCCATATAACTAAAATATATTAACTTTTTCAAAGATTTAAAAAAAAAATAGTTTCAGGCTTATCTGGGTTAAAGAAAAACTTAATTTGAATTTACAACACACTACAAAATTTAAAGAAATTCGAAATATTTTAAAGTAAATACTTTCCTAATTCTCAACCAGAAAAAAAGTATAATTTTGCACTTACGCGCTCTTTATACCGAGATTAAGAGACGTTTATCGGCAGTCGGAGAAAGTTAGTTATCTCCGGTTCGTTAAAATTTTGTAAGTATTGTTAGTTAATGCCACTCCATCAAAACTTTATGTACGACTCTGTCACTTTATCTTTGATAAAAGAGAGGAGTTATAAAAGATAGGTAGGCTCATCTTTAGTATTTAGCCTTATTTTCTTGTCATTCGATTGTCAATAACTATTTTTCATTTGTATGTTACCCATGTTATGTTGATGGAAAATAAAAACTTTTTCTAATCAATTCTTTTTAATCGACTTATCAAAAAGGAGGAGGTTCTATGATCCACTGAATGTATTTTGTTTTACAGTAACGTGTTCACTGATAATTCCATTAGTGGACAGATTTTGAAAATTCTTTTTTTGTTTGTAAGATGACTTATGAGGTGGTCCCATTAAAAATTAGAGGATCTGATGAGGATCTCTGGAGTTATGAACAGAAATGCACCTCGAGGTGGTCCCAATTTATGGGACCACCTCGGAAGTGTACCTACCAACTCTTTCAAATTAAAAAAAAACAAAATCGGTTTAGGTACTATTTGACGGTGAACATAAGTACATAAATAAATATAATAAGTAGGTACCTAATAATAAAAAATACCGTGGCTAAGACTAGCGCAGGATAGAGGCGAATGGTATTCACGAAGGGAGGCCTATGCCCAGCAGTGGGTTAAAGGTAAGATGATGATGATGAATAAAAAATACATACAGTGGAACATAGAACGTCCACCTTTTTTGAAATCGGTTAAAAATACTGATTTACTCGTAGGTCTAGTATAGGTAGTATTATATTATCTGTGCTTAGGTAGGTACTTTACCTATGTGGTTTTTAGAAGATAAGAAAGATTTAATGAACATAATTAAATGGTCTTCTATATTTTCAAGAACAGAAAATAATTTAAATTGTAAAAACAGTTTCATATAAATTGCTGTAATTTTCATAATAGTTAAAATTATTTTGAATATAAAACATTTTCTAACTGCACATTAAATATAAAAAAAACAAACCTCAATAAAATCCACGTTCTTCATGAATATCACTGTATATCACAATTTTCAACAAAAAATCGTCACATAATCACTGCACTCGCGTTTTCGATAGACGCGTGCGCACCGCAGCGCGTTCGCGGGAGAATGCTCGTGGAGAGTACGAAACTTAAGGTCCGATGTTACCTACTAATGCCCGGTTCCTATAGCCCAACGACCGTAGATCGATCGTCGTAGCAACGTTTTTAATAATGTCAAAAAGTGTTATACATTTTGTGTTGTATATCTGTCTATCTATAGAGATAGATCGACGGTCATCCGTAGGTACGTTGGTTATAGGATCGATTTCTATATCCAACGCGTTGGAACAGGCATTAGAATCACCTAGCATGTAAAACGAAACTTAAGTGATCCTTGAGGTCCTACAAGAATAAATGATTTTTTCTTTCTTTCTTTCTTTCTTTCAACGTACGGATGATTATTAATTAGGTTTATTGCAGCATTGCTTTTTTCATTTGAAAACTAATGTTTTGAACATGGGGTTAGATCTTTACAAGACAAATGTTTTATGTTATGCAGATATTTGTTTCGGTGAGTATTTTGCTGTCTTAAATGTATAAACCTAAGTAATATCATATTCTGTTACTTCAAAGCATTATGTAATAAAGTAACCTTATTGTTTAGGACCACATTCAACAGTCAACTTGAGGCTTTAGAATTTTAAATCAACTTCACTGACCGATGCATTGCTACAATATTATTTATCAATAAAATTGATTCGTAATAAAGTAATCACCTTTCTCAGGCAGCTGAGGAGATAAAGACTGCTGCAGGGAGCTAAAATGGCTGTTTCGAGCAATTCTGCTAATGAAGTCATTCTTTAAATTCGAATAATAATAATTTAGCACCTTATTCTTACTATGATAAGTATAAGAAGGATATTGCTAAAACGGCCTTTTTAAGCCCCCAGGTATGATCAGGAAAGTTGACAATAAATACCAATTGATGATCCGAAGCTGTCCTACAAACTCTCAGTAGGTATTAAGAATTCGCCTTAAGAAGACGCGGCTGAGTGGCTGAATGCGGAAGCAGGCGGTCTCGCTGACCGCTCAGTGTAACGGTGCGCCGGCGTTTAGGCGAGGTGCTAGCTATACTTAATGTAGGTACCTACATTATGTAGTTATAATGTGGATAGAGCCTATGTTTGTTTGTAGTTTATGTAATAATAGTGTGTACTTTAGCTTATGGTTATGACCCAGCGTGTAGAATCGAAATAGCTTTTTATATTTCTTTATTTTGGTACTTTAGCTTATGCTTATGAACTTATGACCCAACGTGTAGAATCGAAATATCTTTATATATTTTTTTATTTGTTTCTTTGCTAAATGTAGGCATTAATTATGTGTTGGACATTCCTCGGACTACGGACCTCTTAACACATCTTGGGGATACAGTGGAGATACACATGGACCACAATGAAGAAGAGTGGAAGAAAGGATTTGCCTTGCCAGAATGCAAAGTTAACCACATACCTACCTAATTAGATTAAGTACCAAAATGATTAACCATCCTCTTAACATTATTAAAAACTGTCATTAAAATAAAACGTTTTTCATTTCACTAGTTTCAATTCGAACGGGCTAAGGAGTTATCTTACTTGTATTGTACTAATGAGTAACAACAGGTTTAGGAAACGCCTGCCAGTAAAGTGTAAGCAACCGGTAAACCAATACGCCTACTTAATTATCGCAGGCGCAAATGCCTTTCATTCGCGTTGCTGTTCAAAAAATGTAGGCGTCTATGATAATAACAGCAATAAACGTATTAAAGTACATTAGTGATTAAAGCATGAACATACCTAAAACTAAAAAACTCCATACCTAATATATTATTAAATAGAACAAGTAGGTATGGATTGCATCGGCGCAATAAGATGGACACTTGCGTAAAATTAAGAATGTAAGATCAAGATAATGTGTAATGTGAGATTATGATGATGATATTGTGTGTAAACAAGTCATCCAATAAAGGCTAATTGTAATTGTAAAGCAGATCGACAAATAAAACGAGCGATCAGCAAAAAGTGATGTTTAATTTTATTACAATCAGCAGAATAAATAGAGTAGAAATATGTTGATAAAAACTTCAGAATTTAAAATCAGTAAAATAATTTTGAGTTGTTTTATCTATGAGATAGAGTTGAAAGTTGCATGATTTATAGAAATACAGTTTAACACAAAGTACAAGTTACGTTTATATGACCATTATTGTTTTATGGTCTATTATTTGATACTATAAAAAAAGAATGTGAGAATATTTAAATCAAACACTTTTTGCATGGTTTGCAAAAATAATTTATTACATAACTTTTTTCATTTATTTCTATTAGCTTAGCGATTGTGGGAAAAATATATTACAAATGTATTTAGAAAAACTAAAAAATAATATAAAAGCACAAAATTACTTTAATGATTTTTTAAACTTTGATGTTGTTATTTTTCATCGTTATTCCAGTACCCAACACATTCAATATTCTTTTAGATAAGTTTCTGTTAATTTTGTATGATTAAAACACTATTTTTCTTCATTATTTTTTTACTTTTGGTGAGAAGTAAGTAAACCAGCGCTCCAATAGTCATGATGCTGCTGGAGCAAATACTGAGGGGCAGCCTTATTTTCTTGTCACTCGATTGTCAATATTTCTCATCTCTGTTATTCTTATTCCGCCAATACAACTTATCCATGTAGCCCTGTACGTACCTATTTGATTGATGATGCCAAGTATGATTCGTGGGGACAAGTCCGTCAAGGTTTACAGGGTTCAGTTCCCTCTCGACAGCACCACATGCCTCCAAATAGCTACATAATTAACGTGAATATAAACGGTAATGTTTTTATATTTACTAATGTATTTATCCATTGTATAATTAAACTTGTTATACTAATAAAGTAAGCTGACAACAGTAACTTCACTATGAAGACAATATTTTTTTGAATAACGTGAAGGTACGTTGTAGGTGAATATTTTGTTTAGCAAATATTAACTATGAACGTATAAATAGACGAAGTTTATTAATTAATAAAGGGATATTAAATTTTAGCATTCTCATCCATTAACAATTTAGGGTGAATAATTTCCTCTATCGTAATTAGAGAAAACTTATGATTATTTTATTTAACTATAAATTCATTTCTAAAGGTACGAGTTTTTAAAATGTAGGTACCTAATAGCAAGGACGATATAAATCTTTTTTTTTTGTTTTTAAATGAATTATAATAATAATAATACCTAGGTATTTATTTTAAGTTTCATACAGTAGGTTATAAAAATAATATTATTATATCGTTTATCTATATCGTCCCTAGAAGGAGTAGCTATGTTGCACTTGGTGGCCACCAAACTCTGTTTTCGCTACTCCTAAACTATACAAAATGAAACTATTACAGAGGTATTAAAACAAGCTTATAAGTATATTTAAAAACAATGTTCAGTTTGTGAAACTTTCACAAACTGAACATTCAGTTATTATAATTCCTTTGTACAACGTAATACTTCATAAAATAAAATAGGCGGCGGCGCTGCGCTAAACACTGTAAGGCAAAACACTGTAACTTTGGCTTTACACGGTAGCCGTAGTTTGACGCATACAACCACCATTTTTTAGATAGAATTTTAAGATTTGTTAGCTGCAGAGGCAGCTTTACCGGACCACCTGATTCACCGGGCTATGTAGTGTAATATTAAATCTGTGATTATAACGATACAACTGACATTTACAACCAATACAGCATTCGTAGTCGATCGTATTGGAATCGGGTCGCGCTAACCGTAAGCGACCTCGGCGCGACCTCGCAGCGGCGACATTTCAACCCATCCCATGCTTTATGGTAGTATGACCCGAGGAATGCAGATTGTAGGTCAATGCGTTTTGTTACTGCGTTCAATTTGAAGTTAAACTTTCAACAACTATATTTCACTAATAGTTTGAAGCGCTCATCGATGCTTGCTAAGATGTTCTTCATAGATCGATGAAGTTAAGCAACGTTCTGAGTGGTCACAACTTGGATGGGTGACCGAAGTGGCATTAACAGCCGAGCTCTTCCGTGCTTCGTAGGGCACTCTTATCGGTCCTGGGTTTTTAAAGTCGTTAAGCCATGACGGAGGCCTTTTAGACGCCTAAAACTCCGTCACCAGAGTTGGCCACTTGCTCATACTTACTTACTTTTATGGCAAAAGCATAAAACAAAAACTGGCAGAATTGTGACTTTAAAAATCACAAGAGATGAGAGAGACGAGAGATGATACAATGTGGGACAAAGGGAGATGATGACTTTGTAGTGACTTTGCAATGCCTCAAAATGACAGTGAAATTTTCGAATCTCTTGATTCAAATTCTAAGCAAAGACATCAGATGTGGGTGGTCGCTTTGCATACAATAGATAGTTTCGATGGCACCGTTTCAAGACTTAGGAGTAGTTAGGAGTCTTAGAAGGACTTGAGATTTGTATCTTTTGTGGTTTGCTGGTCAATTGGAATAAACAAGAATTAAGTAACTCATTATTTTTATGAGACCACCCCTGTTGTCGTCGTCCTATACGACTTCTATTTAACCGACTTCAAAGGAGGAGGTTCTAAATTCGTCAGAATCTTTTATTATGATTTATGTAGGTATGTGAAGCGCTCGTGGCGAACCTTGACGTTCTTGATTGATCGTTGAAGTTAAGCAACGTTCTGAGCGGTCACTACTTGGATGGGTGACCGCAAGTGGTACATCTAAGCACTTTTATGTTTACTTACTTAAAAGAGATTTTTTAAGAGAGTAATGGTCTACGTCGCGGTCTGGACACAGAACGAATTCACAATTTCTAAGAAAAACCTCGCGTTTTCTCACAAAATTAAATAGGTGACTGGGGCATGCTAGCATCTGATAAAAGTCTAGCCGGGTCGGGTGTAGGTAGGTACAGTCGCTAGCAAAATATGAACAAGATAAGATATTATTTAAAGTTATGTTGTCGAGTGCAGTTAGAAACGGCGATTGAGCACGATCAAGACGATGTAGACATTATTTTAGATCTATTTATTTAAAAAAACAAATTAAATATCCTTGGACATTCCGCGCAGTGTAATCTAGTCCCAAGCTAAGCAATTAAATGCTTGTGTTATGGTAACCAGATGACTGATAGGTATACTACTTGTATATATTTTTTTTGTAAATACATTACATTATCATTATGCATGCATAGACACCCAGACTCGAGACAAATATTTGCAGATCATACAAACATTTGTCCCGCACCGGGGATCGAACCCGCAACCTCTGCTGTTTAAAAATGTCGAAGGGAAGGCTAATCCCTCGCCAAAAAATGTGGTGTGATGTGACATAGGCTCCATCTAATTCAGTAACTATGTGGCTCACTGTACCAGTTCGGATGCACAGTTACAGAGACCGTGTCCTAAACTGTCCACTTTCACTGTTGCAGGGTTCACGGTCAGACAAACTATTGAGATTAACTGATTGGGTCACTTTTGTTGGTCACCTTAAGACTTCTTGATTTTAACTGAAAGCTTTATTATTCAGAGAATCACCTAGCATGTAAGACGAAACTAAAGTGATCCTTGAGGTCCTACCAGAATAAATGATTTTTCTTTCTTTAAAAGTCCGGGAACACCATGTTTTGGAAACGCGCCGTTGGTCAAACACAAATAGAGATTCTGATGAGCTTTTTCGGAGCTATGAACAAAAATGAATGAACAGAATTTTGCTACTTCCGTTTGTGACGTGACAGACTCTCAGACAGTAAGTCCATTAGATCATTATCCGCATTAGATAAGAAAGAAAGATAAAAAAAATCGTTTATTTTGGTAGGACCTCAAGGATCACTTCAGTTTCGTCTTACATGCTAGGTGATTCTAATGGCTGTTCCAACTCCAGAAGAAATAATCCAGGCTATAGCTGAGAGCATTCGTTGATCCGCATGTCGCCATTGTTAATATACCACAATGCGCCCGCGCCCACCGACATGATTGAACGTATTAGTGCCGATGTTGGCTTAAAGCCGATTCAGTTTAAAAAACTTGAAGCCTGTGCTCACCATGTTTTCCGCGCAGTGACTGCGCATTTATTTGCGTAAGCAGGTTCACATTCAACAGGCTCTAAGATTTTATGATGAAAGAAAGAAAAATCATTTATTCTTGTAGGACCTCAAGGATCACTTAAGTTTCGTTTTACATGCTAAGTAGGTGATTCTAATGCCGAGGTGGTGAGGTGATGTTATGCGTAGTTTAAAAGTCTTAAGTATTTTCTGGGAGTTTAGATTCCTCCCTCACTGCTCATTGGTTAACGCGCTCAACGCTGTTAAGTAGCCATTTTCCATATTTCCTTGGCCACAAGGATAGAAGAAAAAAAAAGAAATATAATCACGACTACGTATCCGAGAGCTGTAGACATTTCTTTCAGATCTTTTAGGCAATGCCTAAAAGAAAATATTATATAATTGCCTAATAGTGTGGTTTGAATCCACAACCAAGAAAGAAAGAAAGAAAGAAAAATCATTTATTCTTGTAGGACCTCAAGGATCACTTAAGTATCGTTTTACATGCTAGGTGATTCTAATGCCTGTTCCAACGCGACTCCCTACACCAGGGAAAGAATCAGGCAAGAACCTGGTGGTGTGGGCCTAGCTTTTTTTTAAAAGCGATCCCTTAACAATCTAAAATAATCTAAATAGTCAAGCTTCAGTGGGAAGCCAGTCGAACAAAGTAAGGCATGTCAAAAAAAGTAAAAGTAATTGTAAAGTTAACAAGATAACACCTCAACAAAATGTTGTCTGGCATCACACGCTACACTTGGCCGACTTAAGTGGTAGGTACCTACTTATCAAGGTAGTAAAGATATTGTATACCATCAACCGTCGAGGGGCAGAGCGACATCAGGCCACGTAATTTTATCATTAATAAAAGCCTCAATGGAATAATACGCTTTCTCTACAAGAATATTCTTTATGTACGTTTTAAACCTTCGAGTCGGTAGGTTAGTTACGTTGATTGGGAGTTTATTGTAAAAACGTACAGTATTTCCCATAAAAGAACCGTTTACTTTTTCTAGTCTAAATTTAGGCACACATAGTTTATTTTTATTTCTAGTGTTAATTTTGTGCACATCATTTTTTTTCTTAAAGTTGTTTATATATTTGTGAGTGTGCAATAAGTTTACATAAATATATTGCGAAAAAACAGTAAGAATATTTATTTCTTTAAATCGCTCTCTTAAAGAGTCCCGACGTTTCATTTTGTAAATGGCACGGACAGCTCGCTTTTGTAAAACGAAAATATTTTGAATATCTGCTGCTTTACCCCAAAGAAAAATACCATACGACATCACACTATGGAAATAACTGAAATATACTAACTTAGCTGTTCCTTCGTCAGTAAGTTGCCTAATCGTACGCACTGCATAAGCCGCGGAGCTAAGCCTACCTGCAAGTGTTTCAATATGCGGACCCCACTGCACTTTGGAGTCAATTGTAAGACCTAAGAAAACAGTTGAATCAACAAGATTAAGTGCTTCCCCATTTAATTTAATTTTTGTAGGTTTTTGAACCACGTTAGGCAAAGTGAATTTAATACATTTAGTTTTTTTGGCATTAAGTAAGAGGTTATTAGCAGTGAACCAGTTTGAGACTTGGGCTAAAGAGGCATTAACATCATCATAATTATCTTTAGACCTATCAACTTTAAAAAGTAAAGATGTATCATCAGCAAAAAGAACAATGTCACACATGTCTTTTACAAAAGAAGGAAGGTCGTTTATGTACACTAGAAACAGAAAAGGGCCTAGTATCGAGCCCTGTGGCACACCCATATCAATAACTGACCCTGAGGACTTTTCACCACCATCGAATAGAAAGCCCACAGTGCCACTGATCCGACGCATCTTGTTAAAGGTGTGAATGCAATGCAAAAAAGGTCTCGTTCACAGCTGGCCGCGATGCTAGAAAGTGACAAATAAGGCAATTCCCATGAAACAATGGTGTAACCAAATAAACTATCGTTACGCCGAATATCTCATGCGTGGATTTACTTTCACTACATTTTTACTACTAACTTGATAACTGCTAAAATAGTTATAATTTTGTGGTGTTAGTCTTGTTTGATCTCTAAGAAAAATGTGGAGTAAAATCTCCCTAATACATTTAGTGTCGCCCCTATGAAAAAATCTCCCGGTACAATTTGCTAATTTCCTAAATTACATTTTAAATATTTGAAGTATACCTAACTAAATAAGATATTAAAATTTTCACAGCAATAAATAGTATTTAAGTACCTACCTATTGATTTAATGCTTTTTTTTAATACGTAAAAAATTACTCCGAAATTAATGTTCTCATAAGAATTTATTAAATTAATTCTGAATGATTGTAACTTTTCCCGTAAAACTTATATTACATTTCTACCTGTCGTTATTCTTTATTGTGAGCAGATAACTATCGAACCTTGTGGTACGTTCAAGTAGACAAATTCTAAAGTCTGTGTTGTTTTGTAATAATGTATGACAGCTCAGAGGGCCTAGCCAACCGGCATTCGCTATGAAGCGATTCGATTTCTATCATCGCTACCTTTGATTTGACATTTCTGATCGCTCGAGCTTTCGTCATCAAATGTCAATTCCTATACATTTTTTTTAGTTTCTAATCGAAAGCGATTGTCGAAATGTAACATGGCTAGGGCCTCAGTAGCCGTTAGATAAGGACCTCTTTCGATACGACATTTTCAAACTTCTCGAAATACTCAATAAAAACTTTAGGAAACATCGACTAAGTAGTCAAAACAGGATATTACAGCGAGAGTCGTATCTTGCTCAAGCGAAATGACGGATAAGGTGAGGTCCACTCTCCTTTATGTACCCACTTAGGTACTTGAGCAAGTACAAGTAATCGTACTATGAGGAAAGGGCAAAGGAAAAGTTATGTAGGAGACGTATTACTTTTTATTTTGCAAGCCAGTGCAAAATAGTCATGACCCTTATTTGATTTTTTAAAGGCAAAAAAGCAATATTGACATTTGATTTTACTTAACGCTTAAAGAAACAGCAGGCTGCTTGTCAATCCCTATTCTGTGGTCAGACATAAGTCACTCTGCTCACAAACTTATATGCGAATGAGCAAACCGACTTTTTTCTTAGGACAAAATGCGACAAGAATTTTACAAATCCGATTGGCAGTTCCATAGATTTTTGCGTTCAAATAAATTCCTACGCGAAGAATAAAAAATAAACTTACTTATGACATTAGTGTGGTACAGATTTCAATTCAGCCTTCCTAGTCAAGTTATTTTTAAGAGAGGAGAGCAATTTCATACTCTCTCGTGGTGCATTTCTGTTCATAGCTCCAAATTTAAGTACCTATCTGACGAGGTCCATTATTGACGGAATACCTAATCGATTAACGCACATAAAAAACAATAGTGGAACATAGAACCTCCTTTTTTGAAGTCGGTTCAATAATAAATACTTACCACTAACTTTCAAATATTGAGAATAACCTCAAAATTAAACGCCCACAGAAACCAGCCTTAAGCTATTTGCCGAGAATGCACTGTACCAACCTTACCCAGCATTCCAATCCTACGTCTAAGTACTCGTTCAATTATTTATTCTGTGGTCAGGCTCTAGGAAGTCTAGGATCTAAGCTCGTTGCCTAACCACCAGCATTTTTCAAATGGCTACAAGTAATTAACGGGTTAGGGAGTGAAAGTGGTTGGAAAAGTTAAGCTTCCTTTATTTACTCGTAAAATGTATAGATCTGAGAGTGTGTGTTTTCTAATACTTACATAATAGTGAAAAGTATATATAAAGATTTATGTAGGAATAGAACTTAAGAATTCGGTGACGTGGCTCGGCAAAGTCAATCCGCCGCGCGTTCCAGTTGTCTGGTTGTCTCCCGTAGTCCCAAAAATTATGACTGAAAATTGTTTTTATTCTTCACACAGTGTTGTTTTTCTGTTACTAGACCATATAAGCTATGTTTTTAACAGAAGGAAACTTAAAATATTCTAGTGTTTAATACTAAATAAATATAAAGAAAACATGTCTTCTATGATGTAAAAATATGCAAAATGCGATTCGGTTTAATTTCACTTTAGCTAAGTATTTTAAAAAAAGCTTTTGGCAGAGACCTAGATAAATGCTATCCTAATACGAATAATACCATACTATGCTGAAGATATGCACAAATTTCAAATGGTTATGGTATTACGTTTGTATGGGGCACTCGTACAGCTCCGAAGCCTTAAGTAGCTGATTGTAAAGACAATTAAAAGCTAAGTCCAAAAGTTCTTTGTACAAAATTGACTTAATTATTTTTTCATCAAGTATTTTTTCTATAGGTAGGTACTTAGTATTTATTTATTATTTATATATTATTTCCTACTATACATTTTTAGTGGTAGGTACCTAAGCGCGAGCAGAATTAGCTCTCATATGAGAAATAATAAGCGCTACTTGAAATATTGATTGGACGTATTTACGACAGTAATAATGCCTTATAATTAATCTTTTTTACTTCCTAGAAATTACAACTCATTAGAAAAAGAAAGCCAATTGGGGTTGTAAAACAATAATGTTCATATCTAGCACTAAAGTGATTTATGCGCGAATAAAACTAGCTAATAAAACACACAGTCTTTAATAGGATTAGTAATGAAGTAGGTATCATAATAAAATCAGTGTTACCTAAATAAATTATGTTTTCTAATTAGTCCCGCTATTGGCAAAAAGTATTCAATAGTTGGCAACATATTTTTTTGTAAATGCCATACCTACCAATTTTACCAAGTTTTACTATATACTAGGTAAAATTGGTAAGTATAATTATTTATTGGTGTCATTTCTAGCCTGTATCGCCCCAATGCAGAGCAAAGGCCTTCTTAACCTTACACCTTTCTCGGTCGGAAGGACCACTCTTCCATATAAATGGGTCTAGCTCATCCCCCCACCTCAAAAACCTCAATAAATTGGTCTGGGAATGAGAAATGTATTCGGCATTCTTTAAACTTAGTAGCATAATATAGATCTACAGGCTAGGCAAGACAAACAACACAATCAGTCAGCATTGAGATAATCTGCAGTCGCACGGTACGATTGTGTGTGTCAACAAAAACTGCTAAGTGGGACGTCAACCTCCTTCGATCGACGGTCGTTGCAAAACGGCGGGAAAAGTAACAGATGATAGTTGTTGGTTTAAGAGTGAATGGACATTTTAGATAAATATATTTTTCATCAATTACCTAGATGTATGTGTATAATAATACATTAGGTGAAACATTTTTTTTTACTTGATATAGGTACTAGTAGTTTGAGTAAAACTTAACGCGCTTCGCACACTGCTTCGCATCTCACAGCGGAGTGCTTGACTGCGTGTTTTATGTTGAACCGAAGCACCTCAATTTGTATAGAAGACACGCACCGTCCAACATACTGACCACGCATCCCTGCGCGAAGCGCGATGCCTATCTGCTGCGTGGTGCGCGGCAGTGTGCGAACCGCCTAAGTGACTGATGAATTAGTTACGTCAAAAAAGGGTGATAGTCTGGAGGTCACGAGGATATATTTTTATAGCCTAACTGCTATTCGTGAAAATACTTCAATAATAAATTGCCCAAATAATATAACTTTGATATTAACTTACCCGAACAAAAGGGTTCTTCTTTGGCAGATCATGATCTACCTCATCTCTTGATTCGTCATCCTCGCCGGAGCTCACTCGTACGCACGTCTTGTGCATTGGCTCAACCATATTCGCACATTATACACTTTACACAAACTTTTCCTCAATTTTGGGGAAATTCACAAATCCTGTCAACACTATCAATTTGAAATTAGAACTATTTTTGTTTTTATTTTAACACCGGCACTCGAATTTTTGAAATTAGAATAATTTGAAGATTGCACTAAACTTTTTTTCCACTTTCTTATCACTTTGCATTCCATTCCACCGTTTTCACTCGATAGTCTGAAACAAAGTAAAGATAATTTAAAAAAAGACGTGTGGCACTCGGAGACTGCCGCGGTAAAGCTATTGCATGGGGGGTGTTAGGTTATTTTCGTTACGGGATTTCTGGATTCGGTCTCCACGCTCAAGGCCCGCGATAGAAGCTATGCAATAGCTTAATAAATAAATAAGTAATTAATACCGCGCACAAAGTCCAAAGCATACAGTTTCCACTATGACAGGTATGTACCTACGTACCTACGCTATCATTTTATCAATGAACAAACACCAAATTGGGTCTGACAGTCAATAGCATGACATGACATCATTTTCACTTCACTGTTAGTCAGTATTAAAGTGATATTTAAAAGTATGAATTGTGATCGCGAAAGTTTAAGAAAGACTATAGTATTAAAGTGGTTTAAATGTTTACACCACCTGGCACCTTAAACTAAACAGTTAGAAAATTACAGTGTAAAATATGTTTCATTTTTCCCGAGACACTTACATGCGATGCCTTTCGTACATTGTATTGATTATAAAACATATGCAAACGGTTATTTATCACGAATTTTACCTGTAATTTAATATAGAGTCTTCCCGCGACCACGGCTGGTGCAATCCGGTCGAAACGTCGGGTGAATATTAAAGGTAAAATTCGTGATAAATACCCGTTTGCATATGTTTTATAATGTGTTCTGATCGCGAAAGTTTAAAAAAGACAATTGTATTGATTCATGTTTTTATACCTAGGGTGATAATAAATATAGTGAAACAACTTTTAAGAAGTCGGTTAAAAATACAAAATCATAGTTTATCAAAATAATTATAAACCCTAAGTACCTACAATAAAAAGTCAAGTTTGACGTTGTCTAAACAGGGAATCAAAATTAGTAATTTAACCCCTTTTAACTGTTCTTAGGGGTGAAACGATATGAATCACCTTTTTTTTATAACCTGTGGAGTAAATGACTCATGCTTATCATTGTGCAACTGTTTTGATTCACCCTCAAACAGGTAAACGTGATTCACGATTACAGGAAATACTAAGGGTTAGTTTATTTTTCCGAGTTTTTGAAATAGCGATAATCGTAAAAATGCAAACATTAAAAGTATTAACGCGAGATCATTTTAAGTAGAAATGTTTTATAAATTTGTCAGATTCCAGGAAAAGCAACGAACTGTCTCTGCATCCTACTAACGTTTGTGTGTGTGTAAGTATGTAGTGTGTTTGTTACTCTTTCACGCTCAAATAGCTGGACGGATTTTAATAAAATTTGGTATCAGGACTGCTTATACCCTTGATTAAAAAATAAGCTACTTTTGATCCCGGTATACCCACGACACAAACTTTCACCTTTATAATTTAGTGTGATTGAGTTTCAATCTTTTTTTATTAAGAAAGAAAGAAAGAAAGAAAAATCATTTATTCTTCAAGTATCGTTTTACATGCTAGGTGATTCTAATGCCTGTTACAACGCGACTCCCTACACCAGGGAAAGAATCAGGCAAGCTTTTTTTTAAAGCGATCCCTTAATCTAAAATAATCTAATTCTAAATTAAAATTATTTAACACAATACAAAGTCAGTGGTAGCGTTATCACAACCTTGAACCATGCAGTACGGCCTCGCAGAGCAATGCGAGCGAAACAGAGCGCGACGGGGGGGTGAGGGGGGGAGCGGAGGGGTAGGTTAGGAGAAATTACGGCGAAGATAACTCATTACCACTCAAATGAAACTGACGTCACTTTATGAAAGACAATAAGTATTTCTCTTTCAAAACTATCGTGAGTTGTAGGTATTAGACATTATAATAGCACACGGGAAATTACTCACGTAAAATTATCGTCGATTTAGATACCGACAATGTTTCGATTCTTCCGGAGAATCTTCATCTGGGTATGAGTGTGGTCACTCCTCGCGGTCGTATCTCACACAATGTCGTTATCTAAATCGACGATAGTTTTACGTGAGTAATTTCCCGTGTGCTATTATAAAGACAATAAGTCTCAGTGGAAACTGCAAGAAAAAAAAATGAACTATGAACACGACTGTATTTCAGGGAGCGGTAGACATTACTTTCAGATCTTTAGGCAATTTTAAGATCCTTTTGAAGATGAAGAGGGTAGTCAGAGGTAGGTACGTCCAAAATTTGGTACATGCCCACATCTAGCAGAAGATAACTTTTAGTAACACTACCTATACTATACATTACTATTTCTGTCACATCGCAAATGCCATACCAGGAAAAACGAAAATCATTGGAAAATTCACCTTGCTATTTTTCCTGCATTATTCACGAGCGGTACTCGCCTTTATCACTTACAGTTTACGGTTTAAAATAGCATGTTGAACGGTTGTCACCTTGCATCTATCTGTGATGTTCGAAGGCTGAACAAATTATGCTGGTAATTAGGTTATACGGACTTTAATGGAGAATAATTTGTGAGAAACTTCGATAGTGAAATAAGGTTTTATAGAAAAAATATTTATCAAGCAGCAAGTTTACTGCGACCTCTAATAGCCAATCTCATAACTTAACTAACTTTGGCTTTGCTTACTGTCCGTAGCTATTTGACGTATCGAAGATATGTCAAATATCTACCCGCAGTAAGCAAAACCAAAGATAGATAGGTTATTGAGACTAGCCGTAAGAGATGACAGGAGTTGTAGAATGTATAATTACCTACATCTTGAAGAAACATACGGCAGAGGCAAGTCCACACTTATTGAACTATTTTATGTAAGTACATAAGGCTGATTACGCTGGGAGGATTAGGTATAGGTACCTAATTATTATACTCTTTAAGCTGTTTGATCTCAACAATGTCCTGAGCATTCGTTCGTTCGATCGGCAAGTGGCCAAATTTGGTGACGGAGTTTTCAGGCCGCCTAAAGGCCTCCGTCATGGTTTAACGACTTTTTAAAACCAACAATAACGTGCCCTCCGAAGCACGGAAGCGCTCAGCTGATAATGCCACTTGCGGTCACCCATCCAAGTAGTGACCGCTCAAAACCTTACAGCAGCGACTCTTGTCAGATGATGAAGGCCCAGGGGGCAAGGTGCGTAGACAAGTGACAAATGATTCGTATCTATTCTCTTTCTATCATCGCGATACCTTTGATTTGACATTTCTGATCGCTCGAGTTTTCGTCATCAAATGTCAATTCCTATACATTTTTTTAAGTTCTACTCTAAAGCCATTGTCGAAATGTAACATGGCTAGGGCAGCAGGCATCTAATAAGTTTTGGTTTTGATAAGGCTACTAATCCCAGCTTACAATATACATGTCAAGCTATTGTCTACCCCGAACATGAGTCGGGAGCCACGACGTAACTGTCCGTACCACAGTTAGGAGTGAGCGAGACTGATGTCAGTGCTATGGAGAGCGAGGGAGACGCGTGTAGCTATCAATTTGTGCATGAACAAGTGGAGTGTGAAGTTGGATAGGGTTGTCAGGTGTTTTGATTTTATTTTTGGGTTCTATTTCTTAACAATAAGAGGAGTAATAGTAATAGGCAAAAGATGTTAACTATCATTAGTATTATATTATCTGTGCTATCACATTGAAATTATAATAGGTAAGTAATCTAATCACATTACAAAATACATTGTGAAAGTTTGTGTGTTTGTAAGTATGTACTTAAGTGTGTTTGTTACTCTTTCACGCTCAAACAGCTGGACGGATTTGAAGGAAATTTGGTACTTACCAGGATTGCTTATACCCTTAAAAAATAAGCTTTTGATACCGGTATTCCCTCGGCAACGGAAACTATTCACCGCGGGTAACACCGCGGCGCGTCTAGTTTTTGGATAAAACAAAAAGAAACTCAATTCGACTGGCAACCCTATTTCAAATCGTGCATGACGCATCCCACAGCCGCACGCACGGAACTTCCTGCACCTTTATGGTCTCCTGGTGAGGCTTATGGCTTCATGGGCCTTAAACCGGCTTAATATCTGCTTAGTGGCTCTTTTTATTGTTACGTAAACATAGATGTTCATTGTAGTGGCTATGTATACCTATATTTTGTACGCATTTATACATATCTTTGACGACCTCTGTGGCACAGTGGGCGAAGGCTCCGCATTTATACATAGCTATCTTTGACGACCTCTGTGGCACAGTGGGCGAAGGCTCGCCTGAGACGCGGAGGTTGCGACTTCAATTCTCGCCACCGAACAAATGTTTGCATGTTCTGCAGATATTTGTTCCGGCTGTGTGTATGTATTTACAAAAAAAATGTATCGTAGTATTAAATCAGTCGTCTGGTTACCATGTTACTTAGCTTGGGACTCGATGACGCCGTGGAAAATGTCCAAGGATATTTATTAATATTATTAGATTTAGTACGAATTTATACTCACAGAATATGCTATGTTCGTATAATGTGACTCTGCTTCTAAAACTCAGTTTTCTTCGGGTCCAACAGGCATTAGAATCACCTAGCATGTAAGACGAAACTGAAGTGATCCGTGAGGTCCTACTAAAATAAACGATTTTTTTTGTTTTTCTTTCGTTCCAACTCATCTTCCACTTTGAGAACATGTTTTTTTCGGATTGACTTTTATGTTAAGTATATAGTCGTTGGGACCTTTATAACTTCACCGGGCTTTGGCGAATGCTAAAGGCTCTACAATCTAATCTAGAAGAAATTAAATTTCGGCAAACATGCGCAAGCGCACCTCGCTTGTCGCTTGATTTAAAATAAAAAATAAAATAAATAAATATCCTTGGACATTCCACACAGCGTCATCTAGTCCCAAGCTAAGCAATTGAATGCTTGTGTTATGGTAACCAGATGACTGATATACTACATAGATACATTTTTTTTTGTAAATACATACATAATATACATAGAAAAACAACCAGACCCGGAACAAATATCTGCAGAACATGCAAACATTTGTCCCGCGGCGGGGATCGAACCCGCAACCTCCGCGTCTCAGGCAGGCTTTCGCCCACTGCGCCACAGAGGTCGTCAAAAAACGATCTATCAAGAACGCAAACAACCTAGGCTACAAGCGTAGACTAAATAAGTTCAATGAAGATGCTTATGGTCTGAAAGTAAATTTAAACTCACGATTGGACTTGAATAGCGGTCATACATGCCAACAGACAACAGGCATTAGGTAACTTCAACAATCAATAACGACTAGGCAAGTCACGAGTTTCAACTGTGATTAGATCATTTATTGGATTTAGTCTGACTGTGCTTTTTAACCCCCGACGCATACAGGAGTGTTATAAGTTTGACGTGTATGTTTGTCTGTTTGTGGCATCATAGTTTTTAAACGGGTAAACCGATCTGGAGCAGGTTTTCTAGAGGTAATTTTTAGACATGTCATTGTTATATCATATTCAGTTCAGCCGTTTTAAGGTCATCTATTTAATCAATTAGGGATCTATAGGAGGTTATTTATTAAAGCAATTTAATTTTTAGGTTCATTTCGTCTAAGATTCAATATAAATCAGTTAAAACCTTGGCTACACAATAATTGACTTCCGCTTTCCCGCTGTGCGTAGGCATTGTCCTAACTAGCTTTACATTTCCTCCTATTTAGGCATTCTATTGTGTCACCATTCAGACCATATTTGTGACTTGATCCTTGGATGCCGAATATAGATTGTCTAGTTAATCTATAACGTTTACTAAAAGTATATTTGATGCACTACTTAGGTCATTAGTGGCGATTCGGAGTGTCGCAAAAGCTAAACTTAACTAACCAAAAATGCTGCCGTCCCTTTCATAGCGATGGGAATAAAAAGGATAGCATTAATTTTAGTTAGTTTAGTTTAGCTTTAGCGACACTCCGAATTGTCACTATTAGGTATTCGTCTTTATGTTTTTTAAGCTTTGGAACGGAGCAAAACATCGCAGGGCTGTAAAGTGATTAGAGAGTGTTTTTCATGACTTGGATGCAAGACTAAAAAATATTACAAAACTTGAACGAAAAAACTTAAAACCATAGTTTTCTGATGTTAGTTTCTTTTTTCTACGAACTGTTCAAAGGTTTTTTTAGATCCTTGGAAGATGTTTAAGGGGGTAGTCAGAGGTATGTCCAAATCTATTGGTGTACTTGTAGGACTTGCAATACATTCCATACGTGCTAATTTCAAATGCGTAACTAAAAGGTAAAAAAAAAAATATGATCACGACTGTATCCCGGGAGCGGTAGACATTTCTTTCGGATCTTTAGGCAATTTTTAGATCTTTTTGAAGATGTCTAAGGGGGTAGTCAGAGGTATGAAAAATAAAAAAAAGGTACTAAAAGGTAATTTCAAATATTTAACTGATGGCTGACATGATGCATGGCTGGGATCAAACCCACGACCTTTCAATTTTCAATTTCAATCATTTATTTATTTTCTCTCACAAACAATACATAAATATAAATACCGGAAAATAAAATAAATTTAAAAATAAATAAATGCAGTTAAAATAAAAATAATCCAAAAATGAGTGTCGGTTTTAACTTATTACAAAGAAATGTTGTGAGAGACTGGTGCCTGAAATAGGTATAGAAAATAACCTGTGTTACGGGTCACCAGTGCCCTACTTCACTGATTTGCATAGGAAAAGCCTAAACAATAAAATTTTGAACAAGAGATAGAAAGTGAAAAACTAAATATTAAAAATATTAGGGATTTTTTATCGGTTTGCTTCCCTGTAGCGACGGTAAACGATCCCGGCTGTCCAAAAATCGGGAGCCAGGAACACGTCTTTGTACTTGGCGGCCACCTTTGTATCAAATGTCGAGGTATTATTCCACACTTACCATTACAAATAGAAGTATAATGTTATTTGCACTTGAGGAGTCAAGGTTGAGCGTCATGGCGAGTGGTTTTGTTATGTAATATGTTTTTGTGGTAGAAATTATTGTTTAGTTTTTGCGACTGTTTCGCGAAGACGGCAGATTCCGATTTGTTTATTTGTTTATCAAATAAGTATCGCTTCTTGCCCATTGATTGCTCGATTTCATTGTCGAGGAAAACGTCTGTATGGATGGATATCTTAAGAGCCCAGCAACTTCATATTATATATTATCCGTGCACAGAGAAACTTATATGCGCTGATCACCAACCATCCTCAGTTTGAAATTTTTGCGGATGGATGGAAGTTGATTGAGAATGAATGTTTGGGTTTTTGTGAAACCTATGAAAATTTTGTATAATAACTGTTTCATTTTTACTATTTTTATTTTTTGTTTAAAATTGTTGTTATTGTCTTGTTTATGAATATGTGTATTACCTACTTGTTTCTTACCTATGTTAATTTCTTTTTATTTTTGATTTATGTGTCCTAGCTATTAGAATAATCATTATTCTGTTATGTAATATCTAAGTGTACCTTTATAAACAAATAAACTATTTTGCGGCGCGTTTGTATCAATACAAATGCGATACGAACGCAAGCCAGTCGGCAATCTGTTATAGTCTATTTTTCGTTTGTATTGATACACTTGTGGGCTAAGACCACAACCGAGACGTCCGCGTGGCAGACCACCACGGAGATGGCGGGACGAGTTGGATGTGCACCTTCTAGATTGGTCAACTGCGGCCAAGGTCAGAAAAATCTGGAAAGAAGGGAGGGAGGCCTTTGCCCTGCAGTGGGACAATATGGGCTAGAAATAAATAATAAATAAATAAATTAATACAAACGCACAGCGTGGTGTACATACCTAGGCTCTAAGTTATTAAAGTGTGAATAAGTCAGAAATTAAACCAGCTCAACTAATCACTAAGCCTGGAATCAGCCAGGTTTACATAGCGACTAAGTGCTTTGGCAAATAAGTCATTGTTCGAAACATCAACAGTGGCAAATCACTAACAAACGTCGTGGGAAGCAGATTGGTGGCGTTAGTTCACACAAGTACACTCGACAACGAAGCTACCCACCAGATAGGTACATCCACAATCATTTTATAATAGAAAAGAACAATGAAACATACGCGAACGGGTATTTATCACGAATTTTACGTTTATTGTCCGACGTTTCGACCGGATTGCACCAGCCGTGGTCGCGGGAAGATTGTGCAGACCTTGAGCTTGCAGGAAATTGCTTTCTTCTTATGTTCGTTCGTTCGTTCGTTCGTATGAGCAAGTGGCCAACTCTGGTGACGGAGTTTTTAGGCCGCCTAAAGGCCTCCGTCATGGCTTAACGACTTTAAAAGCCGGGACCGACAATTTAACGTGAGGGCACGTTAAATTGTCGGTCCCGGCTTTTTTTCGAAGCACGGAAGTGCTCAGATGAAAATGCAACTTGCGGTCACCCATCCAAGTAGTGACCGCTCACGACGTTGCTTAACTTCGACGATCTATCAAGAACGTCCAAGCTTCGCCACGAGCGCTTCGAAAGCGCTCGCTTTTTCTTCTTACGAAATTGTCGGTTTAATAGAAAAAACACTTGTTTTTGTCACTTTTGTAAATTATTTTATACAATCGCCATCATTGTCTATTTTCAAACAAATAAGGGTATATTAATTACTCCTGTGGCGCAGTGGGTGAAATCCTGAGACACAGAGGTAGCGGGTTCGATTCCCTCTGCGGGACCAATATTTGCATTGATCAGCAAATATTTGTCTCGAGTCTGGGTGTTTTCTATGTCATAATATTATTGTATTTACAACAAAAAATTACTATGTAGTGTATCAGTCATCTGGTTACCATAATACAGGCATTAAATTGCTCTTCCTCGTGGAATCCAGTGATTGAAAAGTGTACTCGTCATGTGAGATCAACTCAGTATGTGGACACTGTTAGTGTAGTGTGTTGTCCTAGTGTGAACCGGCCCTAATTGACATTTATGAAGATCAAGTGAGGGTAGCTAAATAAACGCTTTCGCTTTGCTGTGGCGGTACCTCCAATACTTCAGTCTTCCCGCGACCACGGCTGGTGCAATCCGGTCGAAACGTCGGGTGAATATTAAAGGTAAAATTCGTAATAAATACCCGTTTGCATATGTTTTATAATTAAATTGCTTAGCTTGGGACTAGATGACGCGGTGTGGAATGTCCAAGGATATTTATTTTTTATTTAATTAAGCATCAGTTTTTATGTCACGAAGACTCGAAGGTCATCAATGACGCGTCGTCATCGAAGCATGACCATCATCTCATTATACGGTGCCTACTTACCTACTATTTACAGGTAAATGGTATACAAATAGGGATTTAAAATATTCTATTTCTAGTGGAAAAATTTAAAAATGTATTAAACCGGCTTCAATTTCGTAAGGAATTGAAGACGTCAGTTACAGATTTTGAAAATTCTTTTTTTGTTTGAAAGAGTAGACTTTCGAGAGACCTTTAAACTGAAACAAATTTGAGGATCTGATGAAGATTTTCTGAGTAAACGAAAAAGCACAACAGTTCAGAAAATTGCTCTCTTCTTACGAAATTGGAGACCATTCAATAATTTTATTAATGCTGTCCTTTTTATGACTAAACTCTTGAAATTTTAGGAAATGTAAGTATATAAAAGGGGTACTGACCAACGTTACGAGGTGTAAGGTGTAATGTAACATTCGCATCGAGCGTGTTACGCATCGAGTTACTCGCTGGTTTCCCCGTAACACGACGTACTGACTGCACGAATGCTCGCGGTGTAACACGTTACATTACGCCCCGTAACGCCGGTCAGTACCCACCTTAATAGGCCAGGTCCGAAGTATCCTAAACCGGAGAGCGTGAATGAAGAATGTAATGAGAGTGAATGAGGCGAAAGAAGTGTGTCAGGATCGTAGCAAGTGGAGATCCGTGGTCTCTGCCTACCCCTATGGGAAAGAGGCGTGATTTGATGTATGTATGTATGTATGTATATATATAATAGTATAGTACCTACCTACTAAGTAGTAAGTAGATATTTATTATAAGTTTATAGTGTCATAAAAATAATGGTAAGTTTGGAAATACGACGCCGTAAGTTTGTTTGTTTGACATTTACCTAGCGATAAGATATTAGAACTGTTTGCTTTCACACTTGACCGAGGACAAAAATGTTTCTAGAAATTTCCGCGCTATTCGGCTAATTGCGGCTTCCCACGCGTGGGACCTGAACAAAATGTATATCCTTTCTCAAGTAGTCTCTGTACTTACCAAATTTCATCAAAATCGGTTCAGTGGTTTAGGCGTGAAAGCGTAACAGACAGACAGACAGAGTTACCTTCGTATTATAAATATTAGTAGGGACTAGGGAGTAGGGATTTAGGTACATCCATAATTCCCAAACATTAAATTAAAATGGTACTTATAGAGAAAATAACTATTAAAAAGTTAAATTACTCACAAAATAATAATGAAAAATACTAAAATTAAGACAATTTGACTATCATCAGGCTTTAATTTAAATGCTAAATTGAGAAAAGGTAGCACAACATTTAATTTTGTCGCCATTAGGTTTGCGAGCTGTCAAAGCCATGGAACTCTCAACTTGAGAGTTCCAAGGCTTTGACAGCTCGCAAACCTATGAGAGTCTCAAGGATAACGCTGCGAATTAGCCGTTGACGCGAAGTATTCCCAAGTGAGCACCTATTTTTTGAGCACCAAAGAATTGAGCAGCCAAGCTATTCCCATTTGAGCACCCATCAAAATTTTGACGTGGTGCTCAAAATGGGAACAGGGTTTTTGACGGGAATTTGAGATGTCAAGTTGTCTTTTTCTTTTATTTTCCAAAACTTGTGTTTTAGCGAATGTTAATGTGTAATAATGGTGGATTATTAACTGTTAAGTGTACGTCAACGTACATAAGTGTGGGCAAATGAAACAAAACTGGATATCATTGCATTTCAAGTTCTCTCAAAAAGTCCATGGTAATGCTTCAGTAAAGACCCACATCTTTACTGACTCCGACTCTGACTTTGACTTGACTTGACTAACTTAAATTTTAATCACACTTTGGCTAAATGCGTGGCAAAAGCCGGCGAAGCCAAAATAAAGAAGAAGAAAATGGGAACAAGAAAAATTTGATTTCTTGTTCTCATTCGCGCTACATAAAATCGCGCAGTGACTGCTCGTTCAAAAAACGCAGTGTGCATAGACTAGAATATAAAATGAAATAGATTATGTATTCATTCAGTAATTTCATAGTTAAGCATCTCGTTCGTAGCATTCACAAGCCAAGGTTAAATAAATGTCTTAGACAATAGCTTACTGCTATTGTGTGTATCTAGGTATCATTTTACATAACTTGACGTTATACAATGTTTAACGTACTTTTATAATCCTATTCCTACTATAAAAAAAATATAGGTACCTACTTAATATAAAAAATAATTAGTGTTTTGAAATAAATATAATAATATATTCTATTATATTCTATAAATGCGATAGTTTTTGAGGATGGATGTTTGTTACTATGCGCAAAAACGACTAAAAGGCTTTGGGTGAAACTTGGAATATGTAACATAGTTTTTGATCTGGAATAACACATTGCTACTTTTTGTTGGTACGGTTAAAACCGCAGAAACACCTAAACCGCAGGCGGTTACTAAGTCGTATTTTATTAAGTATATTAAAAACTGATCCCATTTCGTTAAATTTCATTTACTTAAATAAATGAATGTGAGTAACCAGGTATGAGATCATCCACCCAAGATAATTCGCTCATTTGAATGTTTGTGATAATGAGAGGGAAAGTTTTATTTTTAACAAAATTGAGTTGAATTAAATTTTATCCAAACTAGAAACTTGCTCCGACCTCACTCTATTTGATAAATTAACTTATTCAGTATCCATTTAGATTAGAACAATGTATAATATCATTGCTTAAATATTTTAAAATTTTTCAAATAAGTGCAGTGGCTTAGGAGAATACTCTGAAATATTATTGAGCACCGCTGTGGCACAGTGGGTGAAAGCCCGCCTGACACGCAGAGGTTACGGGTTCGATCCTCGCTGCGGGACAAAGTTTTTATGGTCTGCAAATATTTCTCTCGTGTCTAGATTAAAAAAAAAAAATGTAGTAATCAATCTGGTTACCATAACACAAGCATTAAATTGCTTATCCTGGGACTAGACGATGCTGTGTGGAATTTCCAAGGATATTTATTATTTATTATTATTGAAATTAAACGACAAGTACATATTTACCAAAGGAGTGGAGTCCTATTAGCTAAACATTCCGACATTCCAACGAGTTAGTTACGTAACAATTATAATGATAATTATTACAAGTCTATAGGGTGTAAAAGACTACTTCTAAAATTTCAAACAGGATCCTTGGCTAAGTACGCTTCATCAAAGAAAGTTTAGGTTTGCATCAAGACCGACAGGCCAGGCAACAAACGCGGTCGTACTTCCAAGTTTTGACGACCTCTGTGGCGCAGTGGATTCGGAGGTTGTGGGTTCGATCCCCGCCACGGCACAAATATTTGCATGTTCTGCAGTTATTTGTTCCGGGTCTGGATGTTTTTCTATCTATAATAATGTTTGTATTTACAAAAAATTATTTAGGTATCTTAGTATTATATCAGTCATTGGGACTAGATGACGCTGTGTAAATGTCCAAGGACATTTATTATTTACTATTAGGTATTAAGATAGATACAGCTATAAATATACAGAGTAGAGTGATAAGTTTGAAGCACTTGGTAATGCTGCCATCGATCCCGTAAATGTAGACAAAAATTGCCTCCTAACTCTGTATAAATCATCTAGTAAAAGATGTTATGGCTTACGATTTATTCGTACATGCGCAGGCGGGGATTCCGATGATAGTGAATGCGTAAATTGTAGAATAGTTTCATTGCACCCAGTAAACATGACGTATTTTAAGACTTGCACGAGCCAACTGCATCCTTTCAAGCCATGGCCCGTCCTTCGTAACCTTTGACCATTAACATTCTCTAAGCCATTATAAACATCATCTTGTTCTGTGACGTAGGTATATTTAATGTTTGTTGACAACGTGAAGCAACCCGCGGCTAGTCAGCCCCACTCGTATTGACTATTGTCTTTCCTGTGGATATGGCCGGCAGCTGAGAGGATGGTTTAGGTGCTACAAGCCTATTCCATCTCAACAATGTCCAAGGCACTACAGTGTTCCCAGTGAAGTGAGTTGCTTGCCTCCTGACGCTAAAAATCATCGAGTAAAATGTAAAGGCCTAAGTGTCGTAATTTTTTTCAAATTTATTGTACTTACTTACCTTTATTATTTATAGGACCTTTACTGAAAATAAGCGTGATTTTATAAAGTTTCATTTGGATGTTTACTTAAAAACAAGCAATATTGAAACACATGTGCGCGATTATGATCAATAAAAATATACTAGGCCTAACTGGGATTCAAACCTGCTTCAGAAACTGCTAACAAAACTATGTTTAAAGACAACCTACCATAAACCCACATAAAACGTGTAACACAGCAATTAATATGTGCCTAAGTATAAGTACTGACTTAACAAGTCGGCCTTGACTTATGTACGTGTCTAAATAATTGTCAAGTATAAATACCTACATTAGGGTCTGTGCTCACTATGTTTTGCGAACGCGCAGGTACCTAGGTACTACCTACGTGTTTTATGCATTTTTCTATTTAGATTTGTAAGTACCTACAATCCTGGACAAATTGCGTTCTTCAAATATTACTTTCAACCTCTAGGAGGGTTTTAATGAAATCGTGGCGAAGCTTGCTAAGACGTTCTTGATAGATCGTCGAAGTTAAGCAACGTTCTGAGCGGTCACAATTTGGATGGGTGACCGCAAGTGGCATTTACATCTGAGCGCTTCCGTGCTTCGGAGGGCACGTTAAATTGTCGGTCCCCGCTTTTAAAGTCGTTAAGCCATGACGGAGGCCTTAAGGCGGCCTAAAACCTCCGTCACCAGAGCTGGCCACTTGCTCATACGAACTTACTTTTTATTTAATGAAATGTTATACAGTTTTGCGTATTACCAAAATATATTGTTTTAAATCGTCATTAAATAATGAAAATAGATAAAATTCAGAGCTGATCAAGATCTTCGTTATTTCAAGCTGCTACCATTGATAACCATTTAATTATTTAAGAACGATTATAATCAGAATTTAATTTCTAATCAGTCATCGACTAACCCAAACGACATTGAATGCAATAAATTGAAATACGTAAAAGCGTCGATGGGCTTGTAACCTGTCACGTATGGAAAGTTAACTTCTGCAAAAAGTGGGCATGTACCAAATATGTATTTGGACATACCTCTAACTACCCCCTTAGACATCTTCAAAAGGATCTAAAATTTCCTAATGATCTGAAAGAAATTTTCATTTTCACGTAACAATAATTTTAACCCGAGCTCTAAACGTTGAAGGAAAATCTTGAGGAAACTAAATAAGTTTTTAACAGCGTCGATGGAATGTTAACTTCTGCAATATTTGGTATTAATTGTGGACATACCGCTAACTACACTCTTAGACATCTTCAAAGATATAAAAACGCCCAAAGATCTGCAGCGGATCATAGAGCCTACTTTTCCGAAGTCAGATAAAAGAAACAATAGTAGCAATTCGGAGTGTCGCAAAAGCTAAACTAAACTAACTAAAATTAATGCCATCCTTTTTATTCCCATCGCTATGAAAGGGACGGCAACATTTTTGGTAAGTTAAGTTTAGCTTTTGCGATACTCCGAATTGCCACTAATAACTACCAGGTACAAAATAATATTAAGCTGCAATTCAAACATTCGCAATCTTTAGGCATAATCCTGTCCGAAGGTCCGCCTGAGACGCGGAGGTTGCGGGTTCGATCCCCGCCACGGGACAAATGTTTGCATGTTCTGCAGATATTTGTTCTGGGTCTGGATGTTTTTCTATCTATAATATGTACCTACCTATAAATTTACAAAAAAAATGTATCTTAGTATTATATCAGTCATCTGGTTACTATAACACAAGCATTAAGTTGCTTAGCTTGGGACTAGATGACGCCGTGTGAAATGTCCAAGGATATTTATTTATTTATTATAATTTAATTACATTTTCGGGACTTTATCGCGTAATATCCTTATTTTATTATTTCCCGATATTTAGAGTGCATACCTCGCAACCTTATAGCAAGATGGACATTGGATGATGAAAATAAATAATTCAAGATTTCAATAGCATTTAAACGAATGTCAGTAGATGTCTAAATAAGGTGGGTTTAGTTTTTGTTAAATGACGTTCGGCAATAAAAACTGTATAATATTAGATAGGTATAAGTATGTACCTACATATATTTATCGTCATTAAAATTATAAACGTGCAAAAAAGTCCATGCTTCGTTGGTTTCAAAAAGGTATTACCTACTAAAAAATTTTTTAATAACAAAAGTCTTTGTTTTTCTGTAATGATGACTTTTTTTGAGGTTCTATGTTTCAATGTACCTACGATTTTTACGTAACGTATTGATAACTTATTCTGCCAAATAAAAATTCCGAATAATATCTATGATAAAAAGCTTATACCGTCACTGGAAATATCACTTAACGTAAGGGACAAACCCCTGTTTTTCAGGAGAGCCAAAATAAGATATTTTTTTTGGAAATTGATCTGTATCTTTTTTTCCTGACGTCCGATTTGAATACTTCAAAGAGCAAAGTATCTTAGTTTTTCAGCACCTTTCTTACTATTATTTCAAAAATGTGAAAAAACTTATGGTTTAGGAGATAGCCTGTCCCTTACCGTAAAATTCAATGTAAAGCTGTACCTTACGTTATTCAAAATGAAGGTGAAAACAGTCTGCGATGATGTTAGGAACAACATATTAAATAAAGTGATAGGTAAGTTTAGCGTAAGGGTCTTTTATTAGTTTTCATTTGTTGTAAGTAGGTACATAAAAACCTAGTAATATCACCCTTATTACTATCGAATTAGAGATCAAACCTTTTCGTATCTGTGTATGTGAGAAGATAATATAAATTACCTGACCAATTAGATCTACAATTTTCTATTTCGATGCCAGTTTTAGACTAATTAGGTTATAAATATTAGATAATCAGCCTAAAAATATACTTTGACACCTAGTGAGTAAACAGGAGGTTTCATAACGGCTTTGCAATTAAACGCAGAACAACAAAAATATATTTAAAATCTTTAATGGTAAGGACAAGTACTGAAAAGAGAAGAGGAATAGAAATATTGGTGAATTGTGTTTTATAAATAAAGAATTGGATATCCTAAGAGTAGAGGTAGACCAAATAAAAAAAACTGTACGTAGGTAACTGTAGTGAGAAGGAGGTGTTACCTTCATCTCCTTCTCAGGACCAGTTGTGAGAGTATGAACTTGATAAATTGGAGGCTTTGCTAGATCAAGACTGGTGCCCAATGCAAGAAAAGCTTGCAGAATCATTAGGAGTTGACCAAAGAACCATTTCTATACGTTAAAAAGCCGTTGGATTCAGTCAAAAGCTTGCAATGACTCCAAGTGAATTTAACGTAAGGGACAAAAAAAATCTTAAAGATACTTACAAGTCCGTTACGTTAAATATTTATGACTAATCTGTCTAGAACTTACTAAAAAAATGTGATGTAAGGGACATTTTTTTAAAGATATCAAAATTCTGAGTATGCCAGTCGATAGAGCGTCGAATTTTAGATCGAATTGCATATTTAACTCATTTTCGACAAAATGTCCCTTACGTTAAGTGATATTTCCAGTGACGATACGAGTAAAGCTTCATTCGTCATGTTAACTGATTTGGAGAAAATGCATTAAACTTTTAAAAATCCGTAGGAAAAATCAAAGCACGAAGTAAAATCCTCTCGAATACATGAAGGTAGTGTGCAGTATTCGCAGAGTTTTAAAGTTATTTAGCAGCGCCATTATCTAAGCCTCTAAGGTTTTCGGGGTATCCGCGTTTAAATCTCCAGTTTAAAATAGTTGAAAGCGGTTTCAAAACTCGGACACGCTATATTTCGATTTAGTCCGGCCATTTTCAATTAACACTAACGTGGCTGTGTCACGATATTTCTGCAAGTTTTCGACATTTAAAAATTTGTTACAAAAAGTATTTTACAATATTTCATCAATAAATCATTTGGGTTGTTCCGGACATTGATTGTGTCAAGCATGCGTCAAAAAAATAAAACTAGGTACTCTTTTGCTACGAACTGTGAAAAAAAATGTTTTATTTTATCATTCGAATCGAACCTATGGTAGGTTGGTTGGTGGTGTATTTTTTTCAAGTTCCAATCTTGTATTTAGTGCATAAACAACATACTAACTAGGTACCTACTTATTTTAGCTATTATTAATTAGCTTTTGATATCAATGAAAAATAAACTAAAACACCTATTTTCAATGTCGATGTGACAGAGCTCTAAATGATATAAAACTGAATTACTTTTGTTACCTACTAACTGTAGGTACTTTGCCTTCTAGAACTAATCCTATTTTTATTTGAACAACCTCCATATTTTCTGATAGGTAGGTACATACCTAAGTACTGAAAAAGGTATTATTTCGTCATTAGGCTGATAATGACGATGATTGTATCGTGACCTAATTGCTAATAGGTATGTAGGTACTTTATGTAGTGCATTACAAAGACCACCTGATCAACTGGCTGACACGTCTCGCAAACTCTTATCAAAATGAATTCAGCACACTAATGATCTTCAATGCGCTTGCGCAAAACACCCAGTAGGTACTAACGCAGATAAGTCACATTTTTCCGTTTTTCTACGTCAACAATGCACTCACCGTGTTTTCTATTTATGAGTAATGAGGGTAGAAAGAATGCGGTTAAATGCTTCTTTATCCAATCTTAATTACCTACTAATAAATCGTTCAGAAATTACAAAAACTATTAACCTTTGTTTAGTTATCGTCTTATCACTCCTTCAGACAATAAATACCATGAAAAAAACACTTCACTTTCGACATAATGTCTAACACAACACAATAACACACTACATGTTAGCACTGGCAGGTTAAATAGCGGAAAGAAAAATAAAATTAGTTCGGAATTCGAAATTTGAAATCTGACAGCTCGGAAGGCTCGGAAAGTTACCGCGCGAAATATCAAAACCTACGTCGATCTTTCTACGCGGCGCGCGCTCAACTAAAGTTTTCAATTGCCCCTGCAGCGCTATTCACTCTAATCGTTTACTGATGACGCTATCGTTGTGTGCAGCAACTATTTCTGGCATACACTACAACAGCCTTTGTAATTTACACGTAGAACCAGCGATGTATAACAAGTGGGAATTGATTGATCGCAGTGTCAATCAAATCAGATCGTAACGTAACGCGAACGGTTCAAAATTATTGCGTCATTTGTTAACTTGATTTATGTCGCACAGTTAAAAGCAATGTCTTGTGCAAAAAAAGGTAAGTCGTGTTTTTATTTTTTACTGAGTTACAAAGCCTGTCTTTTTAATTTGAATTTCGAAAACCTAACATTATCATTTCCTTTTTTTTTTATAGTGACTAATGCGGGGGTTTACACCGGTGACTAGCTGGTCGATTTCTTGATCAATCATACATTTTCAAATTTCAAATTTTCATTAGGTAAATAAATAAATAAATATAAATAATAAATAAATATCTTTGGACATTTCACACGGCGTCATCTAGTCCCAAGCTAAGCAATTTAATGCTTGTGTTATGGTAACCAGATGACTGATAAACTACATAGATACATTTTTTTTTGTAAATACATACATATTATACATAGAAAACACCCAGACACGAAACAAATATTTGCAGATCATGCAAACATTTGTCCCGCAGCGGGGATCGAACCCGCAACCTCTGCGTCTCAGGCGGGCTTTCGCCCACTGCGCCACAGAGGTCGTCATAGAGGTGGTAAGGAGGGAATGTACTGCAAATAAATAGACAATTAGTATGTAGGTAGTATAATTATCTCTTAGATTTCTTTATTCAACTATTTATTTTTTATAGTGGGACAGAATTATTACAAGTTTGTAGTAATGATTAAGTTACTTATAAAGATTTAATTTTCGAAATAATTTTAACTAGATATGAGAATTTTATTTGATATGCATGATACTCGTATTACCTACCGTATTTTGGCCCAGAACAATTAAAAAACAAATAAAAATCTACTTATTAATAATTAGGTAAGTAGGTCTAAAAGTATCAATGAAAATACCGTTTTATAAACGGTATCAAAAGCGGCAATTTCATAGGTCAGGTCACCTATTAATAATTTGAATAAATACTATTCTCTTTCCGCAGGCAACATAAGGGTGTTTCTACATTGAACATTGCCAAAAGAGGATCAAAATTTATGTAAAAAACACCACGTTTCCACAAGATTTTTTTTTTTTACTCAATGACTGTCAGGCCAAAATACAGAATGTAACTTTCAAAAATTTGTCCAAACGTTTTTGTGCGTGGCTTTGAGTTCTAGCATATTCTAATTAAAGATACTTTTTTTTAAACTTAAACTTATTTTAATAGTTTTTATCTATTTATGCATACACTAGTGCCAATTCTGGATGTCGCCAAAACTTAACTAAACCAATTTGACGGCACTAAAAATGATGCCATCCTTTTTATTTCGATTGTTATGAAAGGGACGGCAACATTTTTAGTGCTGTCAAATTAGTTTAGTTAAGTTTTGGCGACATCCAGATTTGCCACTAATATAAGTACCTACTACATAATACTAATATTTATAAGAATACACTAAGGAGTTCTTTGGCGAAGATTAAAAAGTTATTTACAATTTCGAAATAATAGATATTTTTAGTAATTTGGCAATAATTTTACCTATAATTAAACAGTCTTTAAAGAAATTTAAAACAGCTATAATTAATTACATTACCAATTAATTAAATACTAAATAAACATAAATCGGTAGGCTAAAGATAAAATAATATACCTACCTAAGTACCTTAGTAATTGTATTGTTGTAAGTACATACTAATTAGTAGGGGTAACTATTTCAAATCCATTTTATCAATTTCATTGATGTATGAGTTATTATGGTTTGGTAGAAGAAATGTAATTACCTACTAGGTAATCTATGATAGAATTTATAAAAAACATATTGGGGGCAATTCTGAGTGTCGCAAAAGCTAAACTAACCTAACTAAAATTATTGCCATCCTTTTTATTCCCATCGCTATGAAAGGGACGGCAACAATTTTAGTAAGCTTAGTTTAGCTTTTGCGACACTCAGAATTGCCACTATTACCTACATATTTTTCTAAACAAGCCTATGAAATAAAAAACCATCACATCACATCTAATCCATCACAATTTTAAGTTCAATGTGACATAATAAAAAAGTATTTTTCTAATAATCACACTTTCAATTCACAAATCTCAATAATTTCCTAAGTAGGTACATCTCGTTGGGCAGTTGCTTGTGAAAGTCCCAAAGCATGAAAAACCTATCGATAACAAATCAAAATTATCTCTCACCGTCCCGTCTAAACACCCTATTGTATCTAAAAATCCGATTTTTGTAATTCTCAATAGGACCTCTACGTAAAAGTCGCGAAACCGCTGCTCTTGTGACAGCAACTTTGTAGCTCTCTGGGGACAAGATGGCGGGCGTTTCCCGCGTTTTCAAGATGTCCGGCAAGATGGCGGAGTCTGACAACATGGCGTCGATGTCACTCGTCAACATGGCGACGGAGTCAGCACTCGTGTAGTTTGTCAACGGAGCGCAGAGAGGAATCGCGTTGGACCATTTTCTATTCCTGAAAGAAAATTTATGTCAGCAGTGAAGTTTATTACGTGTATTTGATACTAGGTACCTACAAAAAATGACAAATATCTACCGACAGTAAGCCAAACCAACGATAGATAGGTTATTAACCCCCGGTTCCTATCCAACATACGGATGTCCGTAGGTCGGGCGTCATAGCAACGTTGTTAATTCAACACAAAATGTATGAGACTTTTTGACAGACAACAACGTTGCTATGACGACCGACCTACGGACATCCGTTAGTTACAATATAGGAACCCGGCATAAGACCGTAATATCAGGGCTTACCTACCTGTGACACTAGCGATAGATAAGTTATTGAGACTAACCGTAAGAGTATCAGGACTTACTTGAGACACCTAAGCATAGGCGCTCCCTTCAGCTTGTACCCCGGCTCGCAGGTGAACGTGACCGTCTCTCCGATCTTGTAGTAGAACTTCACGCTGGACATGCGACCGGATATCGTGGTGCCAGGGTACGTGCAGGCTTGGGCACCTGGCCAGGAGAAAACATAATCATTTAGAATAGAATAGAAAAAGTTTTTATTTTCCATCAACATAAACATGGGTAACATACAAATGAAAAATACTTATTGACAATCGAGTGACAAGAAAATAAGGCTACCCCTCAGCATTTGCTCCAAGCAGCATCATGACTGTTGGAGCGCTGGTTTGGCCAAAAGCAGTTGCGCCTTGCGCATCAACTGCTGTGTGACACGCAGCACGCATTTAGAACCAACATTGGACACAAACAATTTTTTGTGATCGTTTTCAGTTCGGCCGCGACCACGGTTGTTGCAACACAGCCGAAACGTCGGGAAATAAAAAAAGGTAAATTACGCGATAAAATCCTGTAAATTCAATTTAAACATGAATTGTGATCGCGAAAGTTTAAGAAAGACAATCGTTTTTTTCACCTCATTTCATTTTAAATGGAATTAACTACTCTGATTTACCATAGACATTTTCAAAAGGATCTGTAAAATTGCCTAAAAGATCTGAAAGAAATGTCTAACGTACAGCCTATACAGTCGTGATCATTATTTCATTTCATTTTTTCATTTTAAATGATTATCGGTCGCTGTCCGTTCGACTCTTAACAAGATACATAATCTAATGTGGACCTGACTAGAGAGGAACTGTGGTAGGTACATTTGTGGTAGAAGGCTGTCATTCAATTGTCTACTTCACGGTTTATGATGTGAGGGTAGATCAAGGTGGTTATGAGGTTTGTGACGACACCTATTCTGGCACAAGTGGATGGGCTGGCCTCGCAGCGTGTGTTAAAGACATTTGTGTCTCTTTAAACTGACCTATATCTTCTGAACAGGTAGAATAAATGAGTCGAATGCTTACATGTAGGAGGTTTGTCGCTCCACCTCCCGCTGTCCTGGCACACGAGTATGGGTCGGCCGTGCAGCGTGTGCTCCGGATTGCAGTGGAACTGCAGCACGTCACCAGCTCGGAAGGGCGCGCGGCCCAGCACGTAGCCCGCTGTGGGCGGCGCTAGGGCGGGACAGGACACCTCTGGAACGATGGTGTTTGTTATAGGTGAATATATAGGTGAGAATGTAAGATGCATGATGATCATTAAGTTACAACTTTATTATTTATTTCCTAACAAGTTTCTCTCTGATTTTGCATCCTACTAATATTACAAACGCGAAAGTTTGTAAGTATGGATGGATGTTTGTTACTCTTTCACGCAAAAACTGCTGAACGGTTTTGGCTGAAACTTAGAATATAGATACATAGTTTATGACTGGGAATAACACATAAGCTACTTTTCACGGTATTCTCACGGGAACGGGAACTACTGCGGGTAAAACCGCGGGGCGCAGCCAGTACTCAATAAATCTAAGCTCCTATAAAAAGCTAAGTTTAAGTCCAATGTGCGTGGGGTCTACCCCACGCACACAGCACGGTACCGTACGTACCGCACGGTACCGTGCTGTGTCTACACAGCACAGTATCCAGAGCTCCCTAGAGCGCCCAGCCTGAAACCCCACTCTATTCGCCGGGATGGGAACGCGTAGAGGACGTTCAAAATCTTCCAGCTGTGTGTCAGAAACCACGTCCCCATATTATACACCTGGATAAAACTCTTAGCGTACCTTTACAAACAGGGAAGGGTTTGGCCCATTGCGCATGTGGGAGACACACAGTCTCCGGCGTCCCCCGGAGCGCCCAGCCCGGGGCGCAGCTGAAGGCAGCCCGACCCCCCACTCCCCGGGACACTATGGAGACGCGAGGGGGACGCTCCCCTTCCCCGAGCTGGTTATCCAGGACCACGTCTCCACATTCTACACCTGACAAAAGTATTTTTAACCTCTGACAAAAAGCAGGAGAGTAAGTTTGTTGTGTATCTGTGTTTGTTTGCAACATAGCTTCTAAATGGATGAGCCGATTGTGATGTGTTTTTTTTAAACTCATTGAGATGGTTCTTTGCTAAGTATTGTAAGTAAGTACTTAAGTATTATATTTATACATACATGATCAGATTCTCTTAGAAGTTATGTCATGTTTACGACCGTTGGAAACCTTAGCGTCATGGCTTAGAGGCCAATGTAACACGAGCTATTTGACCCTCACATACCTATAGGTAGCGCCACGTAAAAAGAGCACTCAGGGGAAGTAGCCGGGGTATGTTTGCGCCTTCAATCGCTGACGAACCAATAGCACTCGCTAAATCAAAGGTAAGTGCGCCGCAACACCTCTCCACCGATCATCGACCACTGCGCAGTTTGACAGCCAGCACTCTTTTTACGTGGCGCGCGCGACCTATACTTATTAAATAGTCTGTAGTTTTTGGAAGCAGGACGCTAACACCTGAGTCACTTACTCTCACAAACAGGCAGTGGTGCGCTCCAGTTACCAGATGCCTTGCACGTCAGCATGTGTGAGCCCAGCAGTGCATTTCCATTAGCGCAGGAGAACCTGATCTCCGTCGCCAGTTTCGTGCCCACCGCGCTCGGGACCAGGCCTCGGCGGATGGGCAGAGGTGGGCAATGGACATCTGTAAGTGTAAAAATGGTAGTAAGTGTATTACTATGATTTGTTAGCTGTATCTTACTGCCTCTCATCTCATCTTTACAAACAATAATCTTTCCGTTAAAAACTGGTCGAAAAATCTGTCTGTTGTTTCACTTTCTTCATAGTTCGTTCTCGTGCTAATGGTAAATTAATTATCGATATTGTGTTCATATTATGAATTACCAAAAGTGGCTGTTAGTCCCTAAAGAATCCAGTACATCATACCTTCAACAATGATCTCGATCTGATGGCTCTGCCGCGCCGGAGTCTCGCAGCGGAAGACTCCACTGTCCTCCTTCGTCGCGTCCAGGATACTTAGTCGGTACTCCAGCTGGCTGTCGCGTCCAGGGTCAGTGGTCCAGCCTTCAGCGAACGTACGCTCTGGGCTGTGGAAACCAAAATTGATTGGGATTTTGTGGACTGCGATTGGGTACTTTAAAATTCCTCTTTTCTGCAATGATTCAATAACACATTGATTTGAGCATTCAAATAACAGCTTTATGATTCCTACAAGCTTCTTCAAACTCCCCCAAACTCGACATGGCTTAGCGATCTACTTATAATTGCATTTTCCACTTACTCAGGCTCAAACAGAGTGAAGTTCCACTTGGGGTTTCCAAATCGCCTCATCCAGAGGCACTCCATGTGCAGGTTTGTGCCGGGGTACACCAGCAGCTTCCCGTCGTTGGTCTGCGCGATGGGACCATTGGAGTAGCGGAAGAGGATCGTTGGGGGCTTGTCCACTGGAAGGTAGTAGGATCAGATTATAAAGTTATAAAGTTTATGATGATAGTTGGAACCGTGGTAGTTGGAAAGATCAAGAGGAGGCCTTTGCCTAGCAGTTGGACACGATAGGCTAATAAAAAAAAAAGTTTATGAAGATCACACTATATTAAGACCTGAGTAGCAAGGAGCAAATTATCAAGAGACTGAGGCGTATCAAAGAGCCTGGGCAAATTTCGTTTTTCGATATCGATACAAACGCGTGGCGCTCAAAATGCAGGCGGCAAGCTGTGACCGTGCACACTCCTCGCGCTTCTGAAACGCGCTGCGAACTAGCAGCTGACGCGCTACCCAAAATTGCGCTGTGACTGTTCTTAAAACGTAGTGTGCTCAGGCTTAAAATTAGAGCTACGAGAATCAGTCTTACTAGCATAATCCTTTTCCTGGTTCAGTCCTAGACAAGTGGGCTTGACTCCATCCCATGCGCCCCCCACGCATCGCCGTGTCTGTGAGCCTTGCATTTGATATTTACCGATGTCGCTGCATCTATAGTAACAAAATAGCTTTTAAGTTCCTCGTAGATAATGATCTTGATGGCATTTTAAGAAATAACGTTTACAAAATAATACTAAGTACCTACTATAACCACTACATAGGTAGTTTAAATTAAAGTGTTATTTGCATGCGCATATTTCTAAGTTGTAAGGTTCGCTGTCGATTTATGTGAATACGGACGTGACAAAAATCACCACAGATACTGAACAATTAAAATATCATTAAATAAACAAACCTTGATACTATTACAGCGCCTGGTGGAAAATCAACATTCTCGGTGATCTCCATATCGTTATAGAAGCCGACGACGTTTAGCTCTTCATTGATGTAGGTGCACGAGTTATTGTTCATTAGCTCCTCATTTTGGGCATCTAGTTCATCTGTAAAAACATCAAACAACTTAAACAATAAAAAATTGCGAGGCTTTTGAGCACCTTTTCCATGTAGTATTTGGAGAAGTAGAAATGAAAAAATATATATATATATCATTTGACCTGGTTCAGATACGTCAGCAAACTATACCTACTTTTAATGTAGGTACTGCTCGGGTCGTTTTATTCGTATATGGTGTACTTAAGGGTGCATTTTCGGACCTATATTATTTATCGAGCACATACAAACTATGACTTCAAACAGAAAATTCAAGGACAAGGGAAACTCACCACAACTAAAGCTCTTGCCGACCCAGCTCCCCTGTTCGCAGATGAGTTTCCAAGTTGTCTTCTCTCCCATAATGGAGGCAATACAGCGGAACGTGATCTCGGTACCGTGAGGGTACCCTTCCACGCCATATGACCCATTGACCTCAGCACCGTCCTTGTATATCAGGGTTCCCTGGACCCTTCAAGACATGGCTAATTTCAATCATGTTTTAGAGCAAAATAGTTAAAATGTAAGTAAGATAATTAAAGTGTCTAGTAAGAAATTGTTCCCGTGGTTTTCTTGCTTTTTTGTGAGCTTTTGGGTTTGTAATACGAGTATCTAGATTAAAAACTGAGGCATGTCAAGTTTTTTAAAAGTTGAAACCACAAAAACAACTAGAGGTTTAGGAAGAAAGTAGAAACTTTTTGGATTATTTACAGTATTTGTATAAACACGATGTTTGTAAACACCTCATGCACTACCTAAGACTTTGAAGAACTTTGCAACTTAAACGAAGCACGGCCAAGACAGAAAAAGCATCAACCACGGCCATACAATTAGCACTCTTGTCCATAAACATAAAGCATTTATTCCTACACAACCTATAACTCTAAGCCCTGTTTCCTGAGGATTTGGAATACAAAAACTCCGTTCGGAAAAAAGATCAAAAGAATGAAGTATTTGTACAAATCGGACTTTGCAAAACTGATGAAGATGGAGTTGTATTCAATGTTTTGGATGATCTTATTGATGAGAGTGATAAGATTCAAAATGTGGAAGTCAAATAAGCAAAAGTTCGAACCTATATGGCTCTCACCAGGGTTTTGCATCCCTGTACGCCTGGGTTCCCTTCAGTCTTTCCAGCCAGCAAATAAGAAACGCAAACTCTTTGCAAAAACATTATTTTTTGTAACTGCACAGGCCACCCACTAGCGGATGACGATGACGTAGAATAAGAAAGTTGTACCGAATAAGTCGAGAGAGACAAAAAATCAACTCCTGCGACCAAAGCTGCATACAACTTCCTTTACAATTGATAACACACAGCAAAGAAAACAAATAAACGGAATACGAAACCTAATATCAAAGCAATTTCTTGTTTTCAGGGAGATAATGAATTTTTCGGATACATTGACTCATTAAAAGCTTTGTAACATAACGAAATAAAATCACGGAAGCTACAATGAAAGCGTTCTTACTCTAATTTACATCCGAAACTTTAAATTGCTGATAAATTTAAAGTTTCAGCTGATTATGGTATTAATGTCAATACTTTTTTAGTGGAACATTCAAAGGTCTTTAATTTTTTTGTGTTCATTGCAATTTTTATGTTCAATTTCAAAACCTTTGCCTTTTGAAAAGTATTGATCATCTATTAGTTGTTACCTCGCTGGCGGTCCGCATTCAGTAATGGTTTTGCCGTCCATGTCTGGCTCAAGATCAGAGATGTCTTCTCTGACGATGTCGGACCCACTTTGGAACGCGGATGTTGGACGCGGCCTCGACAGATTGGCTGTGACATCACAAATATTAGTTCGTTTGTCTCTCTGAAACTTCTCTTATCTAAATCGACGATAATTTTACGTGAGTAATTTCCCGTGTGTTTAAAAAAATATATGTGGCAAAAGCTGTCATTTTAGCAATGCTCTGGACTAGCTCTGGACAATGTCTATTTTGTCACTCACATTTTATTAAAAAGAGATGGCAATAGATTTTCTGGCGTGTAAAGCTTGATACATACCAAGAGGCCGGCAGAAGTCATGGACAGTGGGCTGCAGCCGACCCAGATGGCAGTTCAGGGTGGCTGGAGGAGTTCTCCCGGGCTCACAGGCTATGTTGACGGAGGATGCGTGGGCGACAGTCAGACCAGCTCGGTAGCCGGCCTCATACGTCGCGCCGTGGAGCGAGGGTAGTTCGCAAGGAGCTGGTTCAAAATAAAAAGATAGTTACCGACAAACTCAAATGCGTTATGCAGGCACCACACATTAGCTTCAACTTGGTTCCAACATTGGTTATGAATAGAATGGCCAATGGCAATGCTCCGTTTGTGTCCAATAACCGTCCAAGATCGATTCCCATTTCCCACATTAGAGTTTTGAGTTCGTCGGTATTTTTTTTAAATCACATAAGTAGATCGATAGTTAATCTACCTTTATTTTATGAATTCCATAGTAAATAACCGATAGTGATACCTACTCAAATCAGCGTGAAAATTGAGATATAGACGACATGCGAGTATTTTGAACGCAGTAAGTACATACCGCATGGTAAGGTGTGTAAAAGGGCTTACAATTTTATACTCAGGTACGATAAACAAACAAGGTGCTGCTTTATAAAATAAATTAGAGGTTTTGGAAGATTTACATTCTACCTACTTAGGCAAAGACAAGGCCGAAAAAAATGTCGACCGTTATTAAAAACCCTTTAATAATAATGGTGTTCAAATAAAGTGCAGTAGTTATATCTTTTTTTCAAATTCTTAGGCCTGTATTCAGAGACCTTACTCAAGCGTCGATCTGTGCTTGAGCGTCGATTTAAGTATCGTTTCTTATTCAAGAACGTTACTTGAGAGTAGTTTTGCTGATCAGAGTTCAGCTGAGTCGAGTTCACCTGAGTAATTCCTTATTCAAAAACCTCAATCAAATGAAATCGATGCTTGAGTTTGACATTTTTCAAAGGAATCTGAGTAAATGCTTGAGAGTGGTCTGGACCACGCTTGAGCATTTACTCAGATAGCATTTTTGTTTTGTTTTCAGTAAAAATGGATAATATATTCGATTCGTTGTATTTTCGAGGTCATCTAAGCATGCTAGAATAACGGACACACAAGACAAGACTTCAAAATATGCATGGGGACCTTGTTTCTGTTTCATACAGACAAATGTTATAAGGACTTGTGAATTTATAGTTAGTATTAGCACAGATAAAAGAATACTATTAGTTTAGTCTTGGTAGGTAGGTACTCATAAGGATTACTTACCTACTTTATTTATGTCGAAAATTCTACCTAAGTACGTACATAACCTAAACACATTTGGTTTGGCTGGGGTAAAATAAAAATATATTGACAAAACTACCATAATGTTTTTATTTAATATTTTACACACACTTATTTAAAACGTATTAAATAAAGTTTATAGGAGTCACGGGAAACAGCTAATCGTTAGATCATGTCCAGGCTAAGCTTGTTGAGAGAGATCCTTCGTGTCTCGTCATCTTCAACGAGTGCTGGTGCTATCTTCCACAACGTTTGTGTCTACAAACACTACATAATGCATCAGACCAGGGCAAGAAGCACTACCGCCGATAACCAAGCAGTATTACCTGTCTTTGGTCAAAGCGTAAAAATAAATTCATTGATTTCACATTTTCATCCCGCGATTTGGCGATTGTTGAAATTTGATTGACTTGCTTGACGACTGACGTATGAATGAATGAATTTGTCAGTTTTCTAAAGTCGTTCCGTTACACGTTATTTTTACTTCACTTTCGAGAGTCGCCATTAATTTTTCATTCAGGCATTTTGAATTTCTGCGTATAACGGAATGGAAGTACAAAATAAATTAAAAATGTAAATGAGAACAGACTGAATTCATAAACAAAAAGGAATCGACACTTGAGACTCGATTTAGCTGAGCATTTACTCCAGTCTGGCGAATGTACTATTCAAACAGACGATATATGAAACGCCCCGGAGTTTTAATGGCTGCTACAACCACAGAACATATATACTCTGACGAGGCTACAACCCGTTCGAATAACGAAGAGCACTGACAACTCTGTAGAGCTATACTAAAATAGGACACTCCGACATAGACGGATTATAGTAAGAATGAACGAACGAGCGTAAGAACGAAGAAGAAGAAGAAGTACACCATCATCCATCATTAGTCTATGGCTACATCAAGGAAGATGTCTTTTCTCTATGGGCTACATTCTACATTCTCTTTGGTCTGTCCACTGTCTGTGGTGTCATGTCAATTCACGTCCACGAAGTCTTTCGAATTTTAGTTTGTTGACAATTTGACAATTATTTATTTGTTACAGAAAATTTAATCTAAGGCGTGAAATCATAAATAAAGATACGTGTAAAACATTGTTATTCAATAGTTTTCTGCAGTGTAATAGTGTGTGTAATATGAGTAAAATCAATGTGAAATTTGCAATATGAAAACATGCCGCGAAGGAGTGCAAAAACGCATTTTTATGGCTCAATTTCCTGTATATGGTAAGCAATTTTATGCCATTTATTTCCAAAATTTGGTAAAATAATGATATAATTCGTAAAAGTTTTTGCAAGAAAATTTTCTCATACCGTATGTAGGTAAACATAGTGCTTGACTATCAACCTAGATTTATCGATATCGATAGTTTGTTTTACGAAAATGGAATGATTAATTTGTTTGTTTGCTATGTTTATAAAGTTTTATTTTGTTTGGATTACCATAATTTATATGTAACTTAGATTTTATTTTATACCTTTTAGGTTTTTAATTGAATCATGTACATTTTTAGGAGTAGGTAAACATGGATGTCACTACTTGGATGGGTGATCGCAAGTGGCACTACCATTATGTTTAGGTATAATATATTTTATATTTTTTTTATTGTATAATAATACAACAATATTTGTTGCAGACAACCTACCAGAAAATCGAAGCAGCATGACGAAGCATAAACAAAAGCTTGATGATCATCGTCACTATATGAAAGTACCTGGATGGCAAACATTACATGAAAACACGGATATAAACGTCATTTTCTAAAAATTAATCCTAGCTAGATCGATTTATCGCCCCCAAAACACCATAATGTAGATGTTCAAATAAATGTATACTTACTTAAATTAATTATTAATTCTTTTATTTATGAAAGAAATACCTACAAATAATTTAATGGAATCCAAAAATCCTAGCTACTGCTGATAGGTATCGATATCGATAAATTTTCGATAGTCACTAGGTACAACCCTAGATACTGCCAACATAGAGAATGTAACATTTTTATATTCTCTATGTTGGCCAACATAGAGAATGTAACATTTTTATATTCTCTATGTTGGAAGTATGTCGTGGTCAATATGTTCTGTGGTCGTGGTTTGGTTTTGTTACGTTGGTCTTAATTTTCACTGGGTGACTCATACATCGTCTAGTGTTCGTTTTGTTTGTATGGCACTCCCGTCTCTTACTATTACATGCTCTTTGATTTACTCAAGCAACGTTCTTGAATACAAACGATACTTAAGCAACGAATCAACGCTTAAGCAGAGTTCCGCTGAACCGAGTTCAAATCGACGCTTGAGTCAGGTCTCTGAATACCGGCCTTAAAGTGTAAGAAAAAAACTGCATCCTAAGTAATTGACAGGTCAACGGCCTTCAATGCGTAATTTGTAAGCGTCGCATTGATCCCAAGTATTGATGTTTTTTGACCTTGAAACTCATCCTAGCCATTCGGTAAATTAAACGTTTAAATTCGTCCTTCACGGGCTTGGCAAATTAGCTAACAGGTATGAAACGGCCACACATTTCGGCATACTGGTGACCGCCCACTTAAGCAGCCAGCAGCGTATAGGTCGCGCCACGTAAAAAGAGCGCTGAGGGGAAGTAGCGAGGGTATGTTTGCGCCTGTGTTCACTTGCTGACGAACCAATATAACTTGCTAAATGGTATGAAGTGCGCCGCAACACCTCTCCACCAATCATCGACCACTGCGCAGTTTGACAGCCAGCGCTCTTTTTACGTGGCGCGACCTATAGTATTGAACTCATCAAAAAATGGTATTTGACATTGAAGCTCGCCGTTTAAAAAATTACTCAAACCCAAATCAGGTATGAAAGTTCATAATTAATAACTTCTTATTCGTTCTGACGCATATTTTCGTCTGATGTGGTCCGATCCTAATGGGCCTACCTGCAACACATTCCGGCATGCTGGTGACCGCCCACTCGCCCAGCCAGCAGCGGAGGTTTGTGGGCCCTTGCACGTTGTATCTGGAATTCGTGAATTGATTATGACAGGGTCATTTGAAAGGTTGATTAGTGAGATTATCATGTGCTGATTTTGGAAGTTAAGTTACCAATGATTAAATAGTTTACTTATTACTTTTTTTACTAAAATTGTGTTTTTACAATGTAAAGTACCTAATATTTTAACTAGCTGTAGGTACTCGAAAGCAACGAATATTCGTTACAAATTAAACGAAAAAAAACGGAAGGAGTGGTACCTACATAATTTTCTCAGATTGTAGGCGTTCAAAAACCTTTGAAGATGAAAGTCAGAAACTTACCCATATTCACAAGAGAAGTGCACCACCTGTCCATTCGGCACGGGATCCGTCTCATTCAGCTCCTTCTCTTCCTGCGCCCCGGTCAGCACTTGCGCGGCCGTGTGGACAGCGCCTTCGGCCATCGTGTAGATCCCGTACTCTGTTGGTGGCACGTGGCATGGCACTGGTGTGGGAAGAATGTAAATAAACTCATTTGCGTGCTAAGTTCGGGTGATCAAGAAAAAAACATCTCATGAAATTAGTAGGTACCTACATAGGTACCTATCTATATATTTTTTTTAGATAGATAAGAGAGACCAAAGGTAAAATTTGATAAGGAATAGATTAGTAAAAGTAGGTAAGACGTAGAAGGGAACAAAATAATTCATAACATTTGCTCAATTCAACATGCTGAAGAATGCCTGAGAATTAAAACATAGTAGGTAAGTAAGTCTTTGAAAGAATTGCAGATAATATTAAGAAGGAGCATTTTGGAAACAGTGAAATGTGATGCATAAAGAAAATAACTCACAGAATAGAAGATAACACGTAGAATACTAAAATAATAATTTACGCTGCATGAAGTTTTTCTAAAAAAATATATTACGAGAAAAAGTAGTATTTACAAATCAACTTACATATTTCGCATTTTGGTTTCTCGGGCTTCCACCTGCCCCTAACACACTTGGCAGTCGCGTTCAGTTCCAAGTTTAGTCCATAGCCCTTACCACACGCCACTCGAACGATGGTGCCTTTAGAAGTATCAAATTTTAGTATTCTATTTTAGTATACCTTGACTGAAATCCAAATGATGAATCAAATAAAACAAATCTTCTTTTAAAAGTTACCCATTTTTACCTGAGCTAAAAGTATTGTTCGGATCTCTTCCATACTTCACAATTTCTATATTCACGTATGGCTCACTCTCTATGGGATCACAAGGACTTTTTGGACGTCCTTTCTTGCCTCTTTCTCCATTTTCTGTCTTGTTCTCTCCTTCTGATCCGTCGACATTCTGTCCTTGTCCCTCAACTTCTGGAGCTTGCTGACGTCTACCACCTTTCCCTTCTCTTCCTCTATAAAAACAGATTTTTAAAATAATTAAAAATCAAAACAGTAAAATAAAGTAGTAAATACGTACGTTTTCGGTATGGCTGCTGTGGTTTGATTAAGTCTGTCGGTTTTTCTGCTTGTTCTCTTTTCTCTTTTATCCATAATATTGTCAACTTCAGTCGAATTCGTCTTATTGTACTGCAAAGGTATCACTGCCATTTCATGGCTAGTTCCTTCGGTGGTGTTTCCTGCTTTCGAATCTAACGGTATAACTTTGAGTAGTTCTTCGATATCGTTATTTAATTCAGAATTTTCTGAAGTAGGCCTGAACGTCCAATGTTCTCTATCAACTTCCTCATAGTAAACATTACGTTTTCGTCTAGCTTTGGTTACAGATTCGACTGTAGATTTCGTAGTATCAATGGTTTCTTCTTCGTGCAATTCCGTGCTTATTTCCATCTTATCTTCCTCACTGCTTTTATTCAAGAACCGTTTTCTTCTCTTATCTAAGTATCTTTCGAAATACTGATGCTTAAGTTTATTTATATTTTCATCATTATCAGCATGATCAGGGAACATTCCGCCTTTCAATACTGTTAAATGATTAACCGCATCACTTTCAGATGAATCTTCATATTCCGATACATCATCGCTAATATCTATTTCTGGTTCATAAACAGGCTGATACGAGTATAATCTATGTCCTACCGGTTCTCCATGAACGTTATAAACAGTATAAACCGCTGTTGGAAAGTGTTCTGAATTTTCATCATTGGTTGTCATAATATCATCTTCGAAGTCGGTGTCGAATTTCTTCATGATTTTGTAGTTCGCGTGTCTTAACGTTGGCTTTTGTGTTTCATGGTTGTATTTCTCGTAGAGTTGGTCCGTTACCTGGTGTTCTGGGTCGGTTTGGTGGCGGAGATTGGAGTAATAATGTCGAAGGTAGGCAGATCTTCGGTGTCTTATCTCTGGTTCTGGAATGGATCTACGCCTTCGACTCCATCTTATCCGGGGATGTTGGTATAAAGTGCATCTAAAATAGTTTTACATTTTAGTTAATATTTAGTACTTAAGTTGCTACATTTTAGTACATGGGAGACTAGATCACTACACACGGTAGACATTTCCTTGGTTCTGAACTTCTGACTCTGTAATCACTCGGGATCTTTAGAAGATGAGGAGTTAGTCAAGAATCTGTCTAAATTTTGCAGAATTTATATTAAGAGTAAATTCTTCAAAATGTGCACAAACAATAACGATTTCAAAACTTTAAAAATTCTACCTAACAGTTACTTACTTTGGTAGTTCTCTAGGGCTCCAGTGACCCCCGACACAGGTAGCTCCCGGAGGTCCCTCTGATAAAACATAACCTTTCTCGCATTCATACATAATCTGTTTATTGTTCACTACCTGAAAATTAAATATATCAATGCATTTCCATTTTCTTTCTCTATACATAATCTGTTTATTACTTCATCATCATTGTTAGAGGCTTTCACCGCTACAGGCGGCCCATACACACACACAACACCATATCCATAATTTTAAGTTTTATTTTGATTTACTTTAGATTTTATTTTACTGTTCCTACTAAGCATGTGTAAAGGGAAATAAAGCTCGTTCTATTTTAATTTATCATCATCATTATCATCTCATCCACTGCTGGACCTATGCCTCCCTCATAGATCTCCAGTTGTTTCTGTTGGAAGCGACCTGCCTCCACCGTGAACCTGGGGCTTTTGCTTTTACCAAATCATCTGTCCATCTCGATGATGGACGTCCTACGCGCTTGCGTTTTTTCTCTCAACTCTTCATAATTATCTCATTTTGAGGTATTTGAGGTGAATGAACGATGACTTTACCTTCTTTACGTAAGGTCGATAATCGTACAATCCCATGTTGCCAACTAATAATACTTTTCCATTTTCAATGTAGCCAGGAAACGGGCAAAATACTGAAACCAAAAAGAAAACAAGGCTTTAAATTGAACTAGGTACATTAAACTTATAAAAACTTAGCAATCGGTTTGGCCTTCTTCACCAAGCAAATTGCTCTACATATTTTTCTGTTTGTATTATAAAGGGGTTAAAAAAATGTATTAAGACTATTCAGCTACCCGACCGCTGCACAATCAAGGCCATCGATCTATGAATGAATGTTGGATAACCCACCTACAACACATTTAGGAGTCTCCCCGCTCCAGTTGCCAAAGGAACAGACCACAATCGGGTTCCCTTGCAGCTCGAAGCCATCCTTGCAGCGAAACCGCGCTTTCATACCATGTTCCGTCTTCGGAGCAATCACCATACCGTTGCGAGGGAATTTAGGCATTTGCTTGCATCTGAAAAGAGTAAGAAAAATGAGGAAGTAGTTATTGAATTGGAACCTTAGTAAAAACAAATAAATGTTAGGGACCACCTCCACGAGCTTGACAATCGCGGCGATATTATCGTCGTGGCACGTATTTCTATACACTCTACGAACGTGTCTCCAACTGTGGCTGTGGCCAACTGTGGCTTTGGAGCGCAAAGCATGGAAATTAAAGAGGGAGAACAGGAGAGAGTGGAACATAAAATATAGAAGACGAAACGCATTCACGCGGGCTAAACTCCGTCACCATACGATCTTACTTATTTTAACTCGTGCTTGGTATGTTTACCTGGCCGGCTGACATCGTGGTATCTGCGTCCAGGTGCCGTTGTTGCAGGTGACCGCTGCATGGCTCGATGGAAACTCGTAGTTCTTCTCGCAGTCCACCAGGATTATTTCACCTGCAATGTAACCAGATTCTTTAGGACAACCGATAACTGAGTCTCTACATAATCACTGGCACAAAAAAAATAAGATACTAAAAAAAGAACACTCCTCAGCATTTGCTCCAGCAGCATAAATAATGTTAAAAAGGAAGTACAAAATATTTTTAATGATCTGTCTGTTGTACACTTACTAATAAATCTTAAAAACTCTTACTCTTGGTATAGGTAGACGAAATATTTGAATGATTTAGATAAGGATGCAGAAATGATTTATTTCCTCAAACGTACAATAAAACCACTGCCAGAGCAGCGTTCGTAGCGAAGCTTGCTAGACGTTTTTGATAGATCGTTGAAGTTAGACAACGTTCTGAGCAGCCACAACTTGGATGAGTGACCGCAAGTGGCATTAACAGCTGAGCTCTTCTGTGCTTCGGAGGGCACGTTCAATTGTCGATCCCGGCTTTTAAAGTCGTTAAATCATGACGGAGGACTTTAGGCGGCCTAAAAACTACGGCACTAGAGTTGGCCACTTACTGCCACTTACTGCCAGTGCTAAAAATAATCAGTTATTTTGTGAAACTACAGTGTTGTAACGACTTGTAGTCTTTGCAGGAAAACATTCACCGCGACCAAAACGCATTTTCCAATCTCTATGCTAAACTCACCATGCTGAACCATGGAGGAGCTGCCCACAATTTGCGTGTTCGCTTCGTATGTGGTGTTTTCTACCACCACTGTCTTGTTCTCCACCAGCACCACCCGACCCTGGGAGACGTGAGGAACCACGCAGGGAGCTGGAAGTTAAAAGAGACAACGATTGGACGATGAAGCTAGACTTGAATGATGAACCAGCAATTTTGCGGTTTCTTGCTTTGGTTGAAATAGTGAAAAAGTAAGCAATTACATGAGCTGTAGGTATCAAACATAACTAAAATTTAAATAATTATGTATCCAAAATCAAGTTCGAGTGAGTGTAAGAGCTCTGTTTTTTATTTTTTATCAGAACAGGCTGAAACGAAACTATTTGATGAATGACGGAAACTGTTTCAATACCAGTAAGTACATGAAAATATTCAACAACTTACTAAACCTAGTAGACCTAGTACTAGACTAAACCTAGTAGAGTAAAAACAATATGAATTACCTATAAAGTTGCATAGGCAAATGGTGCAAAGAGATAGCAAGTAACTTTCGAAGGATAATTAGGTACCTAATTTGGTAAAATCTTACCAAGACACATCGGCAGTGGATGACTCCACGAACCATCGCTCTGGCAGATAGCAGATCCGTTGCCTTCCATCTTCATGCCGTCCTGGCAGCGGAAGATGATGGAGGCGCCCAGTCCAGTTCCCGAGGAGATGTTCTCCAGCCAGCCGTTCCAGAGCTGACCGGGATGGCCACAGTTTATCTCTGGAGTAAAATAAAGACACTTAAATACAAGTAATTACGTTAAAACAGGGAATTACGTTAGGTAAGTACGTAACTAACTTTAACAAGATGTTAGAATTTTGAGTTTTGAGAGAACTGAACTGAGAGTAGGTTTGTTTAGCAGACCTGGTGTTAGGAGCTGCTAAAACCCTTCTGAATTTAACTTCTGTTTGTGTTGGTTTTTACAAAATTTCGAAAGACGTGTATGATTTTCTGTTGGATCCGTTTGTGTTAGATCCTTACAATATGGATCACACGAAAAATCACGATAAGTTCTAACCACAGTTTTGTACTGACTTCGCACTGGTCCAAAGTGTGAAAATATCGATGGTTTTGGTAAATCTATTATTTTGGCCAGCTGTTGAAGATAATTAACTGCTGAAGCTGGTAAAATAATCTTACCTTTACACATAGGCTGTGATCCACTCCACTTCTTATCAGCTCCACACCTCCTCGTAGCGTCCCCCACAAGCCGATATCCATACTTGCACTCGTACGACACCACGGAGTTGTATGCGCACGATGTGTACACAGCTTTACCGTGCCTCGGCGCTTCAGGCGGCGGGCACTGCACCTGTGTGACCACTAGATGGCGACACGCGTCGCTTTAACGTAACTCGCTCGATTAGATAACAGATGGCGCTAGTAAAACTTTCAAATTAGCAATATCATTAGTTTTAAAGTTATGTTAGTATTCCAAGATGCAAAATAATAAATTAAAACATTCAGTCATGCAGCTTGTTGGTAAATGAAACAACATTATGTTTTTTTCATTTTATTCGGCTACAGCATAAGTATAGAATAGAGATAGAAATTCTTCACAATAAATTCTTGTATTTTTAACATTTATCTAGAGCTTCTACTAATCATCTACTTAGCTAAGCTATAGGCAGTAAGATTATTGTTTTATCATGGCTTAAAATTCTTTAAGGAAGAAAGTCTATAGAATTTGAATATTGTAACAACTTCTATAACGTTGAAGACTACTTAATTTGTTTTATGTCCCCTTGTCTCCTTCTAGCAGCGGGAAAGGAGAAAAACGAATTTCATTTAATTGTTTAGAACTACAATTACTTAGTGGAAATCTCACTTTAGACAACGATCATCATCTATTAAAAAACTATGTAACAAAAGAACAAACAGCCAAAAAAAAAAAAATTGTGCCAGCTAAAAAAACAAACAGAAGAAAATAATACTCAAATTTTCATTTCAAATAATCGTCAAACGTTGATTCCAGTAACAAATTGTGAAAATTAGAAAATACTAATTTTCTATATTTACAAACATTACATTTACTATATAGAATTAATAATAACATTTAGTACCTATATAGAATACAAAATAAAACAGATAACAAACTGAAAGTAAATAAACTTGCGAAATTTTTAAAGTCAACAAAATGTAATATAAAATCCGAATAGAAAAGAAAAAGAAGATGATAAGGATACAAAATACAATAAACATAATAAAACACAACAAACTGAAAATAGATAACCTTTTCAAATTCAACTCAACAAATTTCAGTTTAAGCAAAGACGATTAATATCTAGAAGACAGACAAAACTGAAAATAAACCTTTCCAAATTCAACTCAACAAAATTCAGTTTTCAACAAATTTCAAGTAAGAAGGAAAAAGAAAACAAAAAACTATCAAAAGCCGAAGATCTTAAAGTGAGATATCCAGTACACTAATTGCGTCATGACAATGATATGCCTTAGCCATGATATTATTGAAGCTCCATGCTACTATACCATGAACTCAATGAAAGACCATGGACCATTCACGACCCTACAAGACCACAATCCATTCTTCACAGATTTCCAAGAAAGTATTCTTTAACAGATTATAAACAAGACTTTCTTAAATCTTAGTAATATCGTTTCCCATAAGGGCCTTTGCTCGAACACCGATGAAGATGAAGGAGGATTAATAATCCTTTTCATAAACCTCCATCTCTTTCTGATGTTAAAGTGTAAGAAAGAGACGGATAACTTAGAGGACATAATAATGAACTTTCACTCAAAGCATTTAAGGAATTTGAAAGCTTTGTTAAATATATAGAAAAATAAAAAGAACAAGATAAAACTTCTAAATTTAAAAAGGGAATTGAAAGCTTTAATAAAGATTTAAATAAATAGCAAGAACTCCCAAAATTGAAATTTTGTGCAGATAAAAGAGTGTAGTCTTGTAAAGTCCATCAAACGAGTCCCATGCAGCATTCCAAAACAGGACCACACTGAAAATCGGCAACTACATTGTCACGAAGCAATGCAAAATTTGGAAATTGATAGATAAAGGGTTGGTGATGACTCTGGCTGACATCAGGAAATAAATCTTGATACTTAAAACAACTTTTAGACCCATAATTCTAAAGGTTTACCTCATACAGACGTAAATATACAGTGGAATACAATAGAATGAGGCTAACCTATAATAATTTACTACTTAGCTTATACATCTTGAGAAAACTTTTTCGCCATAGACTGACGTACCTACTTACTAGTTATTTTAAGATTTTCAATTTACAAAATACTCGATCACAATTCACAGTTGAGATTTCAAATTTCATAGTTACCTAATTCATAAAAAGGTCCAAAAGTTATGCTAAGAATGGTGTACTTAATTCTTTTTTAAACCTTCGTGATCAGAACACATTATAAAACTTATAAGGTACCTACGGGTATTTATCACAATACCTTTATTTATAGTTACTATTTTGTCCCGACGCCTACGTTTCGTGGTCCGTCTCCTCGCGACCACGATTGGTGAAATACCCGTACCTAGATATACGTTTTATAATAGTGTAATTAATTAACCATTTACAACAATACATCTCAAGACTTGTAATTTAACAAGACTTGAAACGTTTTTGTTAATCTGTTTCTTCCCGCCCGCCCCCCCTGGTCCCAGGGACAAATTAGTTCCACGTAAACAAACTTCCAAACTTCCATATAACTTACATTACAAAGCGTGATTTGTCAGTTAGTTTGTAGCAAAGATAATTTTAAACCTTGGTATTCATCGTCTTTGGGTTGTAGAAACATAATTTACCTACTAACTACACACTCCCGGCCGCGAGTTAAAGTAGCTTAAAACCTTCCTCAAAAGAATTAATTATCAAATACTTATATAAATCTTTGTTTGTTCAAATCTCTGTCTATTGATAAAAACGCATCAAGTTCCGTTGCGTAGTTTAAAAGATTTATGCGTACAGACGGCGATACACGACTTTGTTTTAAACTATGTACCATAATATTATAATACTTAGGTGTTGCATTATATGCAGATAATTAAATAAATAATAAACTACAAACTTCAATTTACAAGGTTGATAACCTAATTGTTAAACAATCCGATGTTCAATCAAACACGCAAATTCAGAAATTCCCGTATACACATTCGTTATTTCAAAACTTTTCATTTATTTCCTCTTTCAATATTTTTCCAATAGTTTAAACATCTGCTTTGAATTGCAGGAAATATTTCCCAGTGAAAACTACCAATATTTGCTAAATGTTTAACTGAAGCAAATAGTTTTACCTACATTGCAATCTGCAATTAAAAACTTAGTTACGTTACCTACATTGCAATCTGTAACTAACTATTAATAATTAAGCTACTGTTGTTGAACTAATTAAATTTATATTGTGTTGGTGAAGTGGGAACCTATTCAGATAGAAGATATCTTAAGATTGTAATGGATTTTCGTTCAAATAACCGACTTCAAGGAAAATAATATGTTTTTGTAGAACCATTAACAAGTGGCCAAATTTTAAATAAAAAAAAAACACGCAAGAGCAATGCTGCTTTTTCGAGTTGAATTTCTGTTCATCACTCCTCAAGATCTTCATTAGATCCTCACCAATAAACTACGAGACTAAATTATAGAGAGCTACGCCACGAGCGTTACAGTAGGTTTAAGGTGTAGTAAGCAGAGATTTGTTATAATTACTACTCCGGTATTACATAGATACCTATCTGTAGATACATAAATTACGTATGGTTGGATCGATACAGAGAATGTGTGTAATACCTAGAAATACGATACACCAGGTTAGAAGGACTAGTTGCAGTTTACTGCATAATAATAGGATTAAACGAACTTAAGTGAAGTTCTATCCTTATTATTTAATTTGCTTATTCTGGAATGAGAATTTCCCTACCCATCCCAAAGCTATTATGCGCATAGCTTCTTCCCATGGGTCTACTCATTTATTTATCTCTGAACGTAATGATGTGATTTGGTTGTGTTGCAGTTGCAGGCATCAAAAATTTTTTTTTAGTTGCAGGGCAACACTTTGGACACGCAAAATATAGCGAGAGCAGCGAGTACTACTAGTTGTCATTCCAGAATAAGCAAAGCAAAATAATAAACACATACGCAATAGATACATACATTGTATTTTGGAATGTTTCTTTGGTATGTTATACCTATACTTACCTACTATTATGTACCTCCGCTAATAGCACCAGTTACTTAGAAATGCATTATATTTTTTTATTTAACAGACTCGCCCTCAGCAGTCTTCATCGGAACATCTTACAGAGCTATCTATTACAATATCGATTCTTCCGAAGAATCTTCATCTGGATATGATTGTGGTCAAGAAACATTGTTGTGAATCGAAACATTGTTAATTTTACGTGAGTAATTTCCCGTGTGCCATTATAAATGTCTAATACAACTCACGATTGTTTTGAAAGTGAAAGAGCTATATCTGAAGAAATCTGGATAACCTGAGGATGTCTACCGTAACTTGAATTCAAAGTAGTTTTTCTAATGTTCTAAGCGTTACCAAGAGCATAAACCACTATTATTCTAGATGGCTATACAAAAGCATTTGGAGACATAGTCTATACCTCTCAAGGATGAGTCTGAGACAAAGTTTTGATCAATTAATAATAATATGTAGATATCACTCGATCTTGGTCGACCTTATCAATTCATGTAGCATCGAGATTTAAATCAAAACAACATTTACACAACTCCGACTAGACCCAGAGCGTATATAGGTACTAAAACCTATACATATAACACGCAGTGGCATAGCTTGTGGACGGGCCCTGTATCAAAGTTTGCTGGAGGGCCCAAATACATAATAAAGATTTTTCAAACTGGCAGCTAAAACGCTCGCATTAAAATAAAATAATTACAATGTGATTCTTAATAACTTACAAATAAAAATAAATACCTACCAAACATATTAATTCGAATATTAACTTTTCTTGGCTTTTTACGGCAAATTGATTTATTAAATCCTTTTTTTTGCTAACCTATCATGTCCCACTGCTGGGTAAAGGTCTCTCCCTTCAACTTCCACTCTTTGCGCTATCATCCTTATCTGAAGATTTTTTTCTAGATTTTCTGCCTCTTCAATCAAACACTTACGTGCGTATAACTAATCTGACACGTCGACAAATTCATCACAGAGCACACACGTTCGGGGCCCCCATAGCCAGGGGGACTGTATCAGTGATACGGCTGATACGGCGGTAGCTACGCCCCTGTACAATTCACCGGGTAATTTAGATAACGGAGTAGTTAGGGGCTTAGAAACTCACCCTACTGCTCTAATTAGTGTTTGGCATAGTTTGAATCGAAGCGCCGGGAGGTATTTATGAGCAAGCTTAGAGAAATGTTGCTAAGAAGCCTTTGAAATCTGTTTGTTCAAATAGTATAGTTTAATCTTTCGATATTTAGACATCGTATACACGAATTTACGTGACATTATGGCGTAATTACTTAACAACTTAGTCAAGAAACGTAAATTTATTACCCTATCAGATAAACCTTTACGATTTATAAAGTATTTAAAAACCTTGGAACTTCTACTTCCCAATTCCTGCCAGACTCATCACCATCACACAAAGTAAAACAACCTTGTACTTACGGACACAAGTGGGCATCTCCTTCGGTGCCCAGGCACCGTCAGCCTGGCAGTAGCGCTCGGCTTTGCCCACCAGCTCGAAACCTTGCCCACACTGCACCACGGCGCGGCAGCCGAACGTGTGGCAGTCAGCGGTCACCCATCCGTGGGGCACGTCGCCAGGCTCGCCGCATGAACGAGCTGCGAGTTAATTTTGAAATAAAACAGCTTTTTAATACTCTCATTTCGAACACTGTAAAAACAGAACAGTTTAAATATTGTATAATCTGAAATTAAAATTAATCATTAATAAAGACGTTTTTTTTTTCAAATCTGGTTGTATGTTTTCTGGCCTTGATAGACGGAAAGACAGGAGTGGTGTTTTTCCTTCTATGGTTAAAATAATATTCATATTCTTTGCTTGTAATGCTGGAGTCACTAACACCGCGGCAGCTTCACCAAGGCGAGAGTAGAAGGCGTTTTTCAATGTCCGTGATCCCGTTATCAAGGCTCACAAAACCTGATACCAAAAACCCTTCAAAACCACTCACGTTCACAGCTGATGTCCGGGCCATACCACGACGCCTGCCCGTCGATAGCCAAGCACTTGGCGCGCGGGAAGCCGTTGGTCACGTAGCCGGTGTGGCAGTTGTACTGCACTGTTGCATCCAGGTCAAAGGTGGCCTGTTCGGGAAGCGCTGAGTGGCGCGCATGCTCGATAGTGGGTGGCTGAAGGCAGTATACTGGAAAGACATTTGACAGTTTAGAATCAACGCATTATTAACATTTTTAATATTTAATATTTCGTTCTTTACTTTATATCTCTTGCGCAAAATTTTATTGTTTAGGTTCTTTACCTATGCAAATCAGTGAAGTAGGGCACTGGTGACCCGTAACGTAACACAGGTTATTTTCTATACCTATTTCAGGCACCAGTCTCTCACAACATTTCTTTGTCAATAAGTTAGAACCACACACTATTTTTGGATTATTTTTAACTGCATTTATTTATTTATTTTTAATTCATTTTATTTGCCTGTATTTATACTTATTTAACTGTATGTATTGTTTGTGAGAGAAAATAAATAAATGATTGAATGAATCAGGCTCTTGGCACTGCTGTTTTTATGGTCGCATAGGGTGGTCTTTTGAAGACGTTATAATATGTGCCCACAAACACTTTGAGAGCAACCGTCGCCGTGTCGTATTGATAATCATGACGCCACACAGTGTGGACCACGGAAAAGCTGAATAAATTGTATTCAAAATGGCATAGGTAAAACTGAGTGAAAACTGAGCTAGCAGCGGCAATGGAGTGGTGGAATACCTGTTGTGCCGTCGTCGAATTTTCATTATTATTTCATTGCCTTTGACCTATCAGCGTCAGCTGGCTTACTACAGCCTTCAAATGGGTTCCAATCTCATTAAATAATAATCGTAAGACTTTCGCAGATTTATAATGCTACTTGCCAGATATCTACTCGTTCGTTCGTTCGTATGAGCAAGTGGCCAACTCTGTTGACGGAGTTTTTAGGTCGCCTAAAGGCTTAACGGTTTTAAAAGCCGGGACCGACAATTTAACGTGCCCTCCAAAGCACGGAAGCGCTCAGCTGATAATGCCACTTGCGGCTGCTTTCGGAGGGCACGTTATATCTACTGAATGATTTGGAAGAACATTTGCTAATAATGGGAGATAAGATACTCACTGTTTTCCTTGCAGGCCGGCGGCTGGCCAGCCCACTTGCCATCCGCCTGGCAGCTGCGGCTCTGCAAGCCAACCACGTGGTAGCCATGGGGACAGGAGTACACGGCCCTGTGGATAAGAACACGGCATGAAATGGGCACATAATTTTGCTATAAATCTATTTTGCCTAGGATCATTTGCCCTTCGTTTTTAAAGTTAAGTATACAAAAAACAAAGGTTTTTCCGAATATAAACATTATTTGAAAATCCCTTGTTCAACAACAACTTACTTATCGCCAAAGAGTCGTCCAGTCAACGTGACTTTCCCGATATCTGGCTGCTCGAGCTCGGGGCACTCGCGATCTGAGACAATCACAAAAATAAACATTAATGAAAAAATGAAATGCAATATGATCACGACTGTATCCCAGGGAGCGGTAGACATTTCTTTCAGATCTTAATGCAATTTTTAGATCCTTTTGAAGATGTCTAATCTTAAAAATAAACATTAATCTAGTGAAAATACCAACACGAGAATTACGAAGGCGGTAGGTAAGATATAAATAATATTATCTAAAGGACTGATACCTAGTTTTTATCTCAGTTTCAGTTGGTAATTAAATAGGTACAATGCTAAAAACAATTGTTTCATTTAACTGAATATGACGGAGTTCTCCACGGTTGCCGAAACCTCCAAAAACAACATTAGCTGCTGCTGTGAACTTGTCGTAAGTAAGTTCGTATGAACAAGTGACCGACTCTCGTGACGTAGTTTTTAGGCCGCCTTAAGGCCTCACACACAGCACAGTAAAAAGTATAAGTTGTGATCGCAAAAGTTAAGAAAAACTTTTTTGCCTGCTACTTTTTAATGACAGTGACAGGCCCCATCGGCATAACGCTAACTCCTTCGCCGTTTAAAGCTCTGATTACTTTTGCAGATCATTTATATTAAAGCAAACCCTTCAAAACATTTAAATTAATTATTTTCGTCAAATTAAAATGATATTCTCTGACCGGATACCCGCTTTCAAAATGTCATCATTATAGAAGGCTCCATCGCTCCTAACTCATCCTTTCATTTGACGCAATAATTTCATCCATTAATCACTACCCTATCACTATCATGCCTTATGTGAAGGGGGTTACGGACAAAATTGGGAACCTTTTCAAGAAGTTTTCAATAAAGTCGATTTATACTCCTTTTAACAAAGTGGCTAAGCGTCTGCGTACACCGAAGGATGTGGTACCTTTCCAAGTTCCTGGTGTTTATAAAATCGATTGCAGCTGCGGCCGTTCCTATATAGGCCAAACGAAGCGTACAGTCGCTGAACGTGTCAAGGAACATATAGCAGCGGTCAAAAATCGGCAAATAAACAAGTCTGCTATAGCTGAGCATATAGTAGACTCAGGAGCCAATCACTGGATGGAATTGCACAATCCAAAAATCCTTGCCAACGAGAAGCATTATTACAAGAGAATGGTTCGGGAAGCGATTGAGATTAAGAAGTATCCTAATTTTAATCGTGAAGACGGCTTCAGACTCTCTTCCTCGTGGAATCCAGTGATTGCAAAGTGTACTCGTCATGTGAGATCAAATCAGTATGTGGACACTGTTAGTGTAGTGTGTTGTCCTAGTGTGAACCGGCCCTAATTGACATTTATGAAGATCAAGTGAGGGTAGTTGAATAAACGCTTTCGCTTTGCTGTGGCGGTACCTCCAATACTTCAGTCTTCCCGCGACCACGGCTGGTGCAATCCGGTCGAAACGTCGGGCGAATATTAAAGGTAAAATTCGTGATAAATACCCGTTTGCATATGTTTTATAATGTGTTCTGATCGCGAAAGTTTAAAAAAGACAACTTATTATTCATATTCATATTTATTTATTCATAAAAACAATGATTACATTGTGTTTGAATCTTAAACAATAACCTAATTACATTCATTAAATTTAAAACTAACTAATACACTAAATTTAAATTAAAAAGTAAAATAGGTAAGTATATAGGTACTTAAATGTTAAACTGTGTCTGACCTAAATTCGTCTACGGTATAAAGGCACTTTTCCAGCAAGAGCTTTTTCAGTATTTGTCAGCACGCTAGTATTGGTCAGTAGATTGTTAAGGGATCGCTTTTAAAAAAAAGCTGGGCCCACACCACCAGGTTCTTGCCTGATTCTTTCCCTGGTGTAGGGAGTCGCGTTGGAACAGGCATTAGAATCACCTAGCATGTAAAACGATACTTAAGTGATCCTTGAGGTCCTACAAGAATAAATGATTTTTTTTTCTTTCTTTCTTTCTTTCAGTAATAGAACGGTCTAGTTAGTATTATCTCATACTTTTGATCCCGGTATTTCCACGGGAACGGGAACAATTCACCGTGGGTAACACCGCGGGGCGCAGCTGGTATTCAATAAAGAATACCTGTTTTTGCCGGGCACGGTTTAATAAATAAAATGTTATTAATAAATATCCTTGGACTTTCCACACAGCATCGTCTAGTCCCAAGCTAATAAAAATGCTTGTGTCATGGTAACCAGAATGAACCAGATGGCGGATATACTACAATTATATATTTTTTTATATGTAAATACATATAAGGGGAAGTTTGAAAGTGGCACCTGTGGTTGAAAAGGTGAGGAGTGCCAGATTAGCATGGTATGGTCATGTAATGAGGAGGGATGAAAGACATAATATTACCAAAAGAGTTATGAGTATGAATGTGGATGGGTATACAAGTAGAGGAAGGCCGAAGAAGAAGTGGATAGATTGTGTAAAAGATGATATGAATGTAAGAGGAGTGAGTTCAGAGTTGACGAGCGACAGAGGAGAGTGGAAGAGAAAAACATGTTGTGCCGACCTCACTTAGCGTGGGATAAGGGCAGGAGAATGATGATGTAAATACATACAAAGCACCCAGACTCGAGATAAATAATTGTAGATCCTACAAACATTTGTCCCGGAGCGGGGATCGAACCCGCAACCTTTGCGTCTCAGGCGGGCTTTCACCCACTGCGCCACAGAGGTCAAGGTCTGCCAAAACCTTTTTTGATGATACATTAATACTCTCGGTCTATATTAATCCCTACCTATTGTCCAGACGTAGTGATTTGTTTCTCTTTGGTCCTGACGGCCGTTAGGAGACGGCCATTTACAAAACCAATCCTTTATTTTAATTAAAATTTCTCCGAAATCTGACTGAAAGTGGACTTTTCGTGGAAATGGTGTACATTTTAATGGCTGTTGAGCCCTCCTAGAAAGTACTTTAATCTCTATACAGATGAAGCAATTTGTAGTTTGAGTTGAGATGAATTTTGAGCAGCAGTTTAAAATATTCTGTCATCCTATTTAGGTACTTAGTGAAAGAAATGTGGAAAAAAAGTAAGTAGGTAGGCGAACCTTGCTAAGATATTCATGAGCAACGTTCTGAGCGGTCACAACACAACTGGTACGGCTGACCACAAGTGGCATTATCAGCGGAGCGTTTCCGTGCTTTGGAGAGCACGTTAAATTGTCTATCCTGGCTTTTAAAGTCGTTATGCCATGACGGAGGCCTTTAGGCGGCCTAAAAACTCCGTCACCAGAGTTGGCCACTTGCTCATACCAACTTACTAACTGTTGAGGTCACAATTTGTATAGGTACTTATGTAAATAGGCTTTCACAATTACAGTCTTATGGCAGATGTCTGCCATATGTGTATGATCCTGTATAAATCAGTATTCCCTAGTAAATCTCAATTTTTGCGTCATATTCCCCTCTCGTATAAAGCTGAGGGATTAATGTCAAGTTCACGACCTTGAACGGGCACAGAACGGGCATAAGAGCTCTCATGCCTCCGGCCGCTCTTAGCGCAGTGGAGCTTTAAGGGTAGTTTCAGATTGGCGTTTTTTCTGCGCTTTTTTGTGTGAAAACGCGACAAAAAGCTATGTTATGTTGGCTGAGTTTTATAGCCTCAAGTCAAGTCAAAAACTATTTATATAATAAGATCATTTTGAAACTTCACGTCGCGTTCAAATAGGCGATTCTACTGTTCCAAACTAAAATTATATTTGTAGTATATCAGTCATCTGGTTACCATAACACAAGCATTCAATTGCTTAGCTTGGCACTAAATGACTTTGTGTGGAATGTTCAAGAATATTTATATATTATTTATTTAAAGTTCAAACTCAACACACCATCTCGACCTCGACATCTTTTTTTCCAAGGGTCGTTATTATCAATCCGAATTGTCATCTCATTTAAATCGGAAAAATTTAATCAATGAAGAAATGCACGTAAGGCTTTATATAAGGCGTTATTCTCAGAGGGCACCGTCATTGCAAGATTTAATTCTAAGGCGGTGATGAGCTTGCAACCTTTCACATATTGTGTGCTAACTTCAAAATGTTCTGTCTAATTATGTTGTCAAACATGCGCTTCATTATTTCCTTAGACATAATTACAGAGCTTTGGAAAGGAAAAGCATGATCACATGCAGATGTTTCGTAAACGGAATTCCTTCATGTCGTATTATGCTAATCATGCACTATATGTGTGAGCCGCCTACGACGCTCCTGAACGGTGCATCGATCACATCACACTCGCTAAAAATCGAGCGTAAAACACGCACAAAAATGCTAATCTAAAATTGCCCTAAACGTAGAGTGGCACAGATTTCTGGCAGTTTTGCACTGCTAGCAGATTTTTTACAACAGTGGATTAAAACACTGAAACTTCGCTGTTTTAAAAAACTAGCTTTGCTTGCTCGCAGCGTCGCTAGAGGTTCATCAACATTTCAAAAAGCCTTTAAGCTAATCCAGAATTACGCTACTATATCACGGGCTAGCGGGCGAAGGCTACCATTTAATTACTATTTGAGAAAAGTACCTAGTTCGACTTTGGAGAGGATTTCTTTCTAGTCGTCCAAATTTTACTCTTGATGACAATAGATTTATAGTATACTAGCTGCTCCCCGCGGTGTTGCCCGCAGTGAATAATTCCCGTTCCCGTGGGAATACCGGGATCCAAAGTAGCCTATTTTTTAATCCAGGGTATAAGCAATTCTGGTATCAAATTTCATTCAAATCCGTCCAGCCGTTTAAGCGTGAAAGAGTAACAAACACACTTACATACTTACACACAAACTTTCACCTTTATAATTTAGTAGGATATTAGTAGGATAGGATAGGATAGTAGGAAGTAGGATAATTATAACAAGTTCATTATAAAAATCAGAGTTGGTTTCTTCTTTTTACTCACATAAGTAAAAAAAAAGTAAGTTAACATAAGAGATGGCAACAGATTTACCTAGTTGTTGTTTGAACAATACATGTACTATTTTATTAATTCTTTGATGGGAGCTTTAAGTCCATTATGGATAGGGATAGAGTCTGCCGTACCCTCTCCCTCGTCAATTGTCTTGTCTATTGTTTCGCAAACTAATCGAACTGAACAAGGGATAAAAAGGTATTTTTGTATGTCTAGCACGTTTCTTGCAAATACAAAATGTCTGACGGATCATTGACCCGCTATTGCCTGTAGACTTCGAAGGATCAACCCTTGAAAATCTGGGCAGAAGACGCGATGAGAATAAATGAATGCTATATCTACACAAAAATACATGATATAGGAATGATCAGTATGTAAAAACAGGGGTTTTGGTTGGTAACGTTGGTGTGTTGGAACGTGTTGGTGACACTCCAATGTGAGGATCGATCTTGGACGGTTATTGGACACAAACGGAGCATTGCCATTGGCCATTCTTTTCGTAGCCAATGTTGGAACCAAGTTGAAGCCAATGTGTGGTGCCCGCATAACAACAAGATACTGAAAATATTTCACTTTCAAAACTATCGTGAGTTCTATATTGTAAGTTGTACGCGACCGCGAGGAGTGACCATAATCATACCCAGATGTAAAAACGTGTAACCTATAAAATATAAAAAATCTCGCAATTGCTAAGCATTTACAATCATCTGATACGGTAAAACGTAATGGTGTACTGAAAAATTTACAATGATTAGGGATTGTTGAGCGGGTTAACCCACGCTCAACAATCCCTATAACTGATCCTCTTTATGTATTGTATTATTTCATATGTATAATATTCATCCTATTAAAAAAACGGCAAAGCGGCTGGAATTTGTCCATACCTCAGACCTCATCCAATATGTATGTATGTATGTATGTATGTGTCCTTTATGCAGATGATCTCCAAATTTACACGCAGGCTCCGGTACACGGTCTAAATGAGGCTATCGAGAGAGTTAATGATGACTTAGAGCGTATCGTTAAGTGGAGTAAGGCTTTTGGTCTTAGCGTTAATCCTAAAAAAACACAAGTCATCATTGTAGGCAGCTCTCGCATGGTTTCGAAAATTGACTGGTCAACTCTTTCTCGTGTTGTTTTTGACGGTACTGCTTTGCCGTTTTGTGATACTGTCAAAAATTTGGGTGTAATTTTTGACAAGAATATGTCGTGGGTGCCTCATTTGGCTGAACTCAGTAGGAAGATGTTTGCTTCGGCCGCTTCTCTGAGACGATTACGTAACTTCCTTCCCACTTCAACCAAAGTAACGCTGGCTCAATCCCTTTTATTGCCAATAATTGATTACGCTGACTCTTGCTATCCTGATCTTACTGAAGCCCAACTTGACAAGCTTGAGCGCCTACAAAACTTTTCCATTAGGTTCATATTTGGGCTTCGTAAATATGATCACATTTCTGATTATCGCAAAAAGTTGAAGTGGCTGCCAATTCGTTCTCGTAGGAATTATCATATTCTCTGTTTTCTTTTTAATATTTTATTTAACCCTTCCGCTCCTCCATACTTGAAGGAACGATTTGAGTTCCTTCATAGCACCAATACCCGTCCTCTACGTTCCTCTGAAACTCTTAAATTAAATACTCCTGTCCGCTTCTCCAAATTTTATGAAAATTCATTTACTGTCCAAGCTGTCTGCCTCTGGAATGATCTTCCCGACACTCTTAGGAAAGCTAAGTCCTTATTTATTTTCAAGAAGCAATTACTCGATCACTTGCTTACACTGCATTATTAATCTTTCCTTTACTTTTAGTTGGTATGTAGGTTTATTTATGTATTTAAAGATTTAGGTACTTAGGTACTTAGTAGTTAGTACTATTTATTCATTAATTTGTTTGTATTTATTTATATGTAAGTATGTATTTATTTATTTATTTCATATTTATAAGAATTTTATTTACACCGCCTTTTTGCCTTCCTGTATATCCAGTTCATCCTAAGGTTGTCTGGAAGAAATCGCTCATAGCGATAAGACCGCCCATTGTACTTCATTTTAATTATTCTTAGTGTTTTTTTATTTGATGTAATGTCCATGTGGTGTACAATAAAGTGTTTATCTATCTATCTATCTATGTATGTATGAGCTAGCGGCTAACTATGGTGAAAAATTAAATGAAAATGAAATAGGTACGACTGTCTTCCCAGGGAGCGGAAGACTAGATTCTTTTCAGATCTTAAGGCAAGTTTTAGATCCTTTTAAAGATGTCTAGGGTAGTCAGAGGTATGTCCAAATACATATTTGGTGTAGGTAAATACATACATCGCACAGCGACATCAAGTCTATGCTTGTGTTTTGATAACCAGATGACTGATATGCTACTAATATACATTTTTTAAATACATACATTATTATAGATAGAAAAACCCTCAGATAAATCGTTGAATGTCGGGTGCTTTGATAACCAGATGAATCAGTCATCTATATACATGCTACTAATATACATTTTTTAAATACATACATTATTATAGATAGAAAAACACCCAAATAAATCGTTAAATGTCGGGTTCACACTATCAAAATGTTGCCGACGATTCTGAAAATCGTAAACCCAAAGACATCATAGAACCCAAGATGAATCCATTACCTCAGCTTCAGGCTAATGAAATGCTAGGTATCCCCGGATCGATTGTCCCCCTACCCCGGGGAGGCAAATCAAATAATATAAAACAGGTCATTGCTCAACCGGATTCCATGAGTTCAGGCTTATTTGGGATAAAAGTGTGGATTTCAGTAATACAATAATTATATTTGGCATATTAATTTGGAATTCAATGTTTTAATGCAAAAATTCAATTATTTGAAGGTAAACTAAAATAGTAGTTGTTTCATGATTTGATTTTCAAAAGTAGGTATTATTGTAATAAGTAACCACTTACGCATAAAATTATTAATTATCTTGATCAAACGCCCTTGGTCAGTAAACTGTTTCTGACTAATCAAAATAAAAACGTCGTAGCACGACCATTTCGTAGCAAGGGTCTACGAAAGCTCTACGAAGTAAGTTTATGTAAATTGATTTATAAAGTCTTGCTTTTGTGATAGCGATTTCATAACGCTACTTTTGAAATTAATACAATCTACTTATGTGTAACTTTTTCTACTTACTTGGAGGAGGGCTTTAGGCGGCTTAAAAACTCCGTCACCAGAGTTCGCCACTAGCTCATACGAGCTTACTTTACTTCTTTGAAGATATTATGAGAAGCTAATAATACGTTTAGTTTGCTAAGGATGGTCACCCTACAAAATCTTCACAGACGATAAATAGTCTGTATTTTGTAACAATGCGTCTCGACATAAAAGCGATGTTATAAATTGGGCCTCCGCCCCCGGCTATCGGCAAAACGCTTGCCCTCAATGGCTCGTTGCTAAGTTGAGCGATGATTCCTCGGAAAGGTATTTTATTTATCCTCTTTGATATCCCTTTGCAGATCAAAATAGGTATTTGAAGGACATTTTATCACGGATGTAGCAGAGTATTGTGTTCTTTTATATCTTCCGGAAATCGTGTATAAAAATAAAGGTTCATTGAAAGCAAAAAATAAATTGAAATATGATCGCAACTGAATTCCCAGGGAGCGGAAGACATTCCTTTCAGATCTTTTAAGGCAATTGTAGATGTCTGAATTAATTTTAGATGTCCAATGAAAGCAACGTTACATTGTATCTCGCCTTTGTAGACTTTACAAAGGCGTTGGACAGTATCGCCCATGTTGCCATGTTCGTTGCCTTTAAAAAACAACATAATCTACCTTACTTACTTTACTTATACTTTACGTAAAATCTACAAATAGTACAGCTGCAAATAAATTAAATTCCCCCAGATCCTCTTTTTCCATAACTAAAGGAGTAAAGCAAGGCGACCCCCTCTCCCCAAACTGTTCACCAGCACCGGGGGTGGTTAACGGTCTTTTGAAGTCTTCTAATTTTTAAGTCTAGTCTTAATTTAACAGGGTCTAAATGTAAGACCCATACATTCTTTCAGAATTCATTAAAAAAAACATGTAAACTGAGTCATAACGAATAATAAGAATCTATTAAAAAAATGGTCAAGTTCGAGTCAGACTCGCAAACAGAGGATTCTGTACCCACGTGAAAGAAGGAAAAAAAGAAAAATCATTTATTCTTGTAGGACCTCAAGGATCACTTAAGTTTCGTTTTACATGCTAGGTGATTCTAATGCCAGTTCCAACGCGACTCCCTACTACACCCTACGTAGTATTATCAAACGAGAAATAAAACGTTACAAACTAATGCCAAAGACAAGAAAATGTAAGTTTCAGGTGAAGAAGGAACCAGCGAAGTATCTTGAACTTTTAGCAAAGTTGTACCATCAGCTCTCCGGGAATTGGACTACTGTGAAAGTTTACAAAATACTGCTTTCCAGAGTTTTTAGAAATAGCTTTTCTGGAAGTAGATAAAATAAATACAAAGACACGTCGAACTTTGAAGTGATGTTGGTTGATTCAAAGTCGTTTTTGATAGATTACATACAGCGGAATATAGAACATTGTCCTTTTATGAAGTCTTTTAAAAATGAATAGAAAGTAGCTGTCAGTTAAAGAAAAAATAACTAAATATATCGACTGAAATCCCAAGGCGCGGTAGACCCATAACAAATGCTACATGCTGGGCCGACGCACAACTGCTACATGCTGAGCCGACTGCGCGCGGAACTTAGAGCCAATGCGCATAACGCGTAGTCATTACACGTTTGTATCGATACAAACGCGCGTAGCGAACAAAATGCAAGCGGAAAGCTGTGACCGTGCACACTATCCTAGCGTTTGTGAAACGCGTTGCGTACTAGCAGGTGACGCGCACAACAAAATCGCACAGTGACTGCTCGTTCGAAAAACGTAGTGTTCCTTTTTATTCGGACAGACTTCTTGTTAACTGGTCATTAGGACCTTCGTAACTTTACCGGGCTTTGGCGGGAGCAGAAGGCTCTACGCCGGAACGTAGTGTTCCCAGGCTTTTAGGCTGGTTTTATAGTCGCTTACCGCCAGCGCGGTTGGCACGCGTCGTCTTCTTGTATTGTTTCATAATAAATCCGCGCCCGACGTCAGCGCGAGTTGGTAAGCTGACTATAAAACCAGCTTAACTGTTATTTTGCGTTACATGTTAAGAGACTAGTAAAAATAGTTTTTTAAATAAGAGTACGTTGAGTAGTTTACGGTTTTCAAATACGAGTTTATTCAGTAGTTTCAGTAACCTTTCCGAGTAGCCCAAGTAGTGGACGAAGTTGTTAGTTGATAGTTTGCCAGTGACGTTGCGTCGCGGCTGAAACCCATTAGCGCTCTCAACACTATCGTCTAGGCTAGTTTGGACTTAGTACAGTCATCCATAAACACAAAGGTGAAGCGAACTGCTCAACCACAAGAACGGTATGGTATATAAACCATTAAAACCTATAAGTAGTTCGTCAGTCATCTGGTTACATAACACAAGCATTGAGAGCCGATACACACGTTTTTTTGCGGTGTATTTGTATCGATACAAAAGCGATACGGGCGCAAGCCAGTCGACAAGCTGTTAGTCTGTTTGTATCTCATTTGTATTGATACAAACGCGCAGTTTGAATATCTAAAAATCTGTTGTAATAAGTTTCTACTGAGAGTGTACTGTGTGTGCAAGATGTATCAAACTTCCCCTTAAAAGCTTTGGAAAAGATCTTGGCCTTTCTATTGAGTCAGATACGAAAATACTAGAAACGAAAGTATGTTTTTAAGCATTTTTGGATCTGACAGTCCTGAGACATCTTGCTCTTATTTGGACTAGAAAAACTTATACAAAGAATTGTTTTTGTACCGAGAGTAATGGCGGTTTCATTCTACGTCTCCTTAAGGCCCAACCTTATTTAGCCAATGTAAGCCCTCGAGCCTAAACTAAAATATATTGCGGGGATCGCAAACATTTTAGTATTTGTTTATGCAGTGATGAAGGTCTTTGTTTGCTCCTCTAAGTATTCTATTTGTAGTTCTGCTGACTGTTTTTAAACCACATAATAGTGGCAGTTTTGGCGAAACAAATTTGTCAGCACTAAAACTGATGCCATCCTTTTTATTTCGATCGTTATGAAAGGGTCGGCAATTTTAAGTGCTGTCAAATTGGTTTAGATAAGTTTTGGCGACATCCAGAATTGCAACTAGTAGGGTGGTAAAAGTTTGTAGTGTGTATCGCCTATTGACCATAGCCGTTCCTGTGTTCCTGGTTAAGCTGAGAGGATGATCTAGGTAGGCCAAATCTTGTCAGATAACCTTGCCGTGTGTCCAAGGCTGCTTCCCCGTGGGTGCCGCTAACCTCCTGAGATCCTGTTTTCGGATAACTGATGGTCTGATGGGAAGGAGCTGCTTCCTACGTCACTCTTAATAGCAGAGGGCGCAGTGGATGAGCTATGAAGTGCTTAGCGATGAAAGAAAGAAAGAAAAATCGTTTATTTTGATAGGACCTAAAGGATTACTTCAGTTTCGTCTTACATGCTAGGTGATTCTAATGCCTGTTCCAACACAACTCCCTACCTCACGGCCGCAGAGGAGGCATCGGAAGAAGGATTCCCTTTTATATTGATTTATGACGACCTCTGTGGCGCAGTGGGCGAAAGCCCGCCTGAGACGCAGAGGTTGCGGGTTCGATCCCCGCTGCGGGACAAATGTTTGCATGATCTGCAAATATTTGTTTCCGGGACAGATGTTTGCATGATCTGCAAATATTTGTTTCGTGTCTGGGTGTTTTCTATGTATAATATGTATGTATTTACAAAAAAAAAATGTATCTATGTAGTTTATCAGTCATCTGGTTACCATAACACAAGCATTAAATTGCTTAGCTTGGGACTAGATGACGCCGTGTGCAATGTCCAAGGATATTTATTTATTTTATTTATTATATAAATCCATGTTAAAACGCGGGTCGCAGTGATAAACAAATATTTATTTCAGGGTAGGCAAATTAAACTTTTGTTTAGCTACAAAACAATGCCCAAGTTAATTCACAACCCTAAACCAACAACCCGAATCGAACAAACCAATTAGTTGAAAACTAATCGACTGGAAATTATTACAATTTGCTTTACTTATTCGAATCGTTTGACCGTTAAGCAAATAATTGTGGGTAAACTAAGCTGGTATCTGATTCTGGTGGTTTTTACCCCCGGCTTAATAGAGGGGTGTTATAAGTTTGAGGTGTGTGTGTGGCATCGTAGATCCCAAATGGATAAACCAATTTGAATTTTCGAACATTCAACTCCTTCGTTAATGTGGTCATAAAATGGATGGGTGGCTGCTTTGCGAGTTGAATTCTGAAATTATGTGTCTTTTTTAAACTTTCGCGATCAGAACACATTATAAAACATATGCAAACGGGTATTTATCACGAATTTTACCTTTAATTAAAGGTAAAATTCGTGATAAATACCCGTTTACATATGTTTTATAATGAAATTATGTGGGCGCAAAATGGGGATGTTGCTAGTAAGTTCGTATGAGCAAACATTTGTCCCGCGGCGGGAATGGAACGGAAAATGGAAGGCTGCGCCTCTGCGTCTCAGGCGGGCTTTCACCCACTGCGCCACAGAGGTCGGAGTAGCAGTTTTCATAATAAATGCTTCATGTAAGCCTGTATAGTTGGTGATAGTGAATCACGCGGGTTCGAATCCCGTCGAAGTCGTAACTTTTCGTAAGATATATCATTTATAATGAAATACCTAAGTGTGGTTTATCACTATAATAAAAATATATAAAGAAAGAAAGAAAGAAAGAAAAATCATTTATTCTTGTAGGACCTCAAGGATCACTTAAGTTTCGTTTTACATGCTAGGTGATTCTAATGCCTGTTCCAACGCGACTCCCTACTCCCTAAAACTATGTATAGTTGGTGTTTTATTATACTCAAATTTTCTATAAATGCTAATGATTTACTTCGTGCGGATAAGAATTGTGCAAAACAAAGTATTTAGCGTGATATATAACCCTGTTCCGGCTCTTCCGGGCCTTTGTGCTGCTGGAATAATGGTGGCTTTAGTTAGCGTCACATCCGCTTACGACACTGCCTGGGATGTACACTCGACGAAGAAAGTATGAAAGTGTATGAAAGTGTGTTAAATAAAAAATGCCAGAATACTTTTAATAATAAACGAAGATTAATAAAGAACGTCAGTAAATGAACGAATTAGCACTTTATTGTACACAGAATAAAGATACAAATAAAACTTAAAATTAATACTTCGTTGATCTATGTTTATTAATAAGAGGGTTAGAGTCTATCACACCAAGTTTTCCGAACGCGCCGTCACTGTGCGTTTGTACCTAATTACAATAATAAAAAAAATAAAAATTTCCCATACCTACCATATTTACATAAAACTGACAAAATAAAAAATACAAGTTAAAACTAAAAATAATAATATAAAATAAATTTAAATTAGTATGCTAAGTAGTATTTTGGACCGCTTGACAAAATCCTCCTCCCTCCAAGTTCTTCCACACTCTCTTTGTGAGGGAAAAAAGGAAGAGTTGGAAGTATCTATACAAACGCAAACAAAATGTAGGCAGCAAGCTGTGACCGTGCACACTATCGCGTCGTGAAACGCGCTGCGAAGTAGCAGGTGACGCGTTCCACTAAACTGTGTGACTGTTCATTAGGCTCTTACAATCAACGTAATTCTGTTCTCAAATTCAGCTTTGACACAGTAAAGCTGTGTCCACAGTAGGCAAACTGAAGAGCCGACTGAGTGAGCCGCAAATTTGTGACAAACTGAAATTTGAGGTAGCTGCAAACTCAGATCAATTTTCGTGCGTAGCAAGCAAACTGTTATTAGTTAGCCGCTAACTGAGAAAGTCAGAGCGCGTAACGCTGCAAACTGCGTATAGTGAGCGCAAAACTAGCAAACAGTGGACACTCCATTTCAAATAATATGGAAGGGCGTACTAAACCGATACGCCGCAAACTCAGTCGGCCGCTCATAGTTTGCCTATTGTGGACACATGACACAGCCTAAACCAAGAAAAACTTACCTACACTCCTATTTATCATTTTAAGTTATAATAACCCAAGCGAAGCCACTGCCTCAAGTATCATTTAAAATGATAAGTCCCAACAACCTATTTCAAGTCCATGAATCAACGCTTTGTTTCAAATTATTATTTTGTATGTTTTTGGTTCTCAACAATAGCGAGCGAAATAATTCACGAAAGTTATTTCGCGAAATAAACTTTATTCGGAATTTCGCAAACTGTAAACAAAGTACGCTGTTTCATAGGTATTTGTTTGTTATTTTGTTTTATTATTTCTATCAATCATGTTGTAGGCCTTTCATTTGGATTTATTTAATCGTAAACTTTTTTTTGGATAGCACTTAGCTCAAAGTCTGGGAGTTAGTTAATTTTCGTTAAAGTGGTTGTATGCGTCAATCTGAAAGCTAACTGTCTCCTCACGATGTTTTCCTTCACTGTTTAGAGCCGTTAAGAGTCCGGCGACGTGGCTCGGCAAAATTCAATTCACCGCGCGTTCAAACATCGACACACGACAAAATCTTGGTCTGCTTGTCATTTTGCATCTGTGTGCGTGAGCGTGCGTGACACACGCACACAGACGCACTATTAGAAAAGGTTAAAAATGTATTAAATGTAAATGCATGGCTATTTTGCAAGGAATTTGCTTGTCTCCCGTAGTCCCAAAAATGATGACTGAAAATTGTTTTTATTCTTCACACAATGTTGTTTTTCTGTTACTAGACCATATAAGCTAAGTTTCTTACAGAAGGAAACTTAAAATATCCTAGTGTTTAATACTATATAAATATTAAGAAAACATGTCTTCTATGATGTAAAAATATGCAAAATGCGATTCGGTTTAATTTCACTTTAGCTAAGTATTTTGAAAAAAGCTTCTGGCAGAAACCTAGATAAATGCTATCCTAATACGAATAATACCATACTATGCTGAAGATATGCTCAAATTTCAAATGGTTATGGTATTACGTTTGTATGGGGAACTCGTACAGCGCAGAAGCCTTAAGCGCATAATATAAATGTATCGAAACGAAAAATTAATTGATGCGATTTCGAACCCACGACCGTCGGATCGAAAGTCGAGGCACTAATCCACTCGGCCATCACGCTCTTATTAACGATGATTATAAATAGAAAAGTTATACTATAGCTCTCGGTAATATTAGAAATGTTCGTTGAAATGGTTCTTATCATAAAACTTCCCTACTTCAGTTGAGTGCAAAGCTCTAATTTCATTGTCCGAGTTGTAAAACTGAAATCCAAGTGTTTTCTTCAGTAATTGTTTCTGGTTTTACATTTTAAAACTATTTTAGCAAGATAAATCCGTATTTACACTTTGAAATGAAATAGTCATTTTCATACACAAAAATCTTATGCCGAGCCACACAGTCCGAGAGATGATGATACGACAGAATTTCGAATTTCATATTCAAGGCAAGAGTCAGCCCTTAGGCCATTTACCTACAAACACGAACATACATACATTTGTCTTGTGTCTTGTGACAAATGTATGTATGTTCTGCTCTAGATATCATATAATATATGTATTTGTTTAGCTTCTTTTTTATTGAAAATATTTTAATAGAAAAAGTATATAACAACGTATTAATATTATAAAAATTGAAACTGAAAAGTATTTTGTTATTGGAATTTCAAAAATCCCCTCAGAAATGAAAATCATAACTATACCTACCTCATAGGGAAAATCATGGTTACCATAAAACAAGCATTTGATACTGAGTTGGAACGAATTTGTGTTAATGTCCAAGGATTTTTGTTTATTTAATAATTTCAGCTGTTAAGCCTAGTCGCAAAGCACTGTGTGGTATATAGGTCGCCGCAGCACCGCATCATGTGGCACAGCCATTAAGCTACCTCATAAATCTTGTAATGTTTTTTGTAAAATCAGCGTGCTCAGCGCTTTATCACTCGGCCTCTACATGACGATGAAATTCTGTAGCGCTTTAATAAAACTCCCCTCATCCGGTTGAGAGCTAGTGTTGGAATGGCGTAATAGAAATGATGCAAATAATTATAGGTACACTCATAGCTGGGCATTAACTCGTTAATCCGTTAATCGTTAATTAACGAAGTTAACATTTTGATTAACGGATTAACTTTTAAGTTAACTTTCAAAAATGTTAACGGACACGTTAACTTCCGTTAATATGCGAGAAGTCCGTTAATCGTTAATCCAATGCATAATCGGCACCGGCATCGGCACCGACAAGTGCTGGGCGGCGCGTGGCAGCGAGTGAAACAAAAACTAAACTAGATAGGTATAATAAAAGTACACGGGAAATTACTCACGTAAAATTATCGTCGATTTAGTGGAGTGACCACACTCATACCCAGATGAAGATTCTCCGGAAGAATCGAAACATTGTCGGTATCTAAATCGACGATAATTTTACGTGAGTAATTTCCCGTGTACTTTTATAATGTCTAGATAGGTATATTTTGCCGGCGCGTGCGAGTGAGAAAGAAAACTGCGAAGAGATTTGTTTCATTTGATCATTTCATTACTTAGCGCCGGTGCTTAGAGTGACTAGTGTTTTTTGTTTCGGTTAAACAATAGCTCGTAATATTATCTACATCCTTTGTCAGTACCTAATCATCAGTCAGACCAGACAGATGAAGCTAAAAATTGTATTCAACTTTTTTCTAAACAAAGCATTAGCCTCGAGTCGGGTACGCGCCGACGTGCCCGGTGCAACCTTATCGTTTTCGAATTTTTTTATTATTTTCAGTCTGTACTTGTTTTTTCATCTATTTGCTTCCGGTTTTCTCGGCTTTGATTGGTGAAGAATGTAGAGATGCTAATTTGATTGATAGTTTCAATTCAAAGTCAAACCGACATTTTCTTTCTATAGTTTATATTTTTTATTGTAGTGTTAAACCACACTTAGGTTTCGGTGCTTTAACCGAAATATCATCTTACTGATAGTTTCGTCTTCGGCGTCAAGGGCTTCGTGTCCGAGTGGTAAGGCAGCCCGGCTTAAGGGTGATCGCTTGTATCTCGCGGGTTCGAATCCCGTCGAAACCGTAAAACTTCTAGTAAGATTTTTCATTTGTAATTTTCTTTCTATCAAAATTAGTTTGTTTTCCGAATTTAGTGTGCCAGTTGGTCGAGAAAATGCAATTTTATACATATTAACGGATTAACGATTAACGTTAACTTGCGTTAATTCTTCCGAAATGTAACGCTTTAACGTTTAACGAAGCTAACTTTTTTTGTAACGGATTAACGTTTAACGAAGTTAACCATTTGATTAACGGTGCCCAGCTATGGGTACACTGTAAATAACATTTTTAACATTTCCTTTGATTTGATACTAAACTTGGGTATAACTTTGTAAACATTCGATTATCCATCCTTCACCCATGGGGGGTGAAAGTACATCTTGTAAGTAAGTAAGTTCTTATGAGTAAGTGGCCAACTCTTGTGACGGAGTTTTTAGGCCGTCTATAGGCTTCCGTTATGACTTAACAACTTTAAAAGTCGGGACCGACAATTTAACGACCATAACATAAAAAACATAGGAAAGCAGCTTTTAAATAAAAAAAAAACGTGTGGCACTCGGAGACTGCCGCGGTAAAGCTATTGCATGGGAGGTGTTAGGTTATTTTCGTAACGGAATTTCTGGATTCGGTCTCCACGCTCAAGGCCCGCGATAGAAAAAGCTACGGTGCACACACACATCGGTCAAACTTATAACACCCCTCTTTTTTGTCGGTGGTTAAAAGCTATTGGTTTCCTACATAATTTATTTCAGAAAATGATCAACTCTAATAAAAATTATGGTGTAAAACCAAACAGCTCAAAACTTTTCAGATCATTTGGAAAAGTTTCCCAAGTTTTCCGTCGCAGCAAGAATGAATTATAAAACACTCATCTAGAGTTCTCTCTCTGTTTGTGAAGTAATTATTTCTAATATAATTCATGACTGCTTCAGGACTGCTTCAGAGTGATTTAAGTTAACTTTCTTGAGGCTCATGTGACAGTACACATTAGCCCTCTTATTAGTTTAGGAGATATAGCGAAGTTGCACTAGGTGGCCACCAAACTCTGTTTTCGCTATTCCTCCTAAACTATACAAAATGAAACTATTACATAGGTATTAAAAAAAAGCTTATGATAGGTTTCACAAACTGTACATTCAGTTTTTTTAAATTCCTTTGTTCAACGTAATAATAAAATAAAATAGGCGGTGGCGCTAGTTTCACCCATACAGGCACCTTCATAAACAAAGATCAACGAAGTAATTTTAAGTTGTATTTGTATGTTTAATCTGTGTACAATAAAGTGCTAATTCGTTCGTTCACTGACGTTCTTTGTTAATCTTCGTTTAAGGGGGTAGAGGTTTATGTTAAACCTGTGGTTAAACATATATTTTGATTCTCGGTGGCTACAGAACCAAAATTCATTAATAACACAATTTAGATTGAAAAAGAATAGTAAAACCAATACCATACTAAAACAATCCCATCCCTACAAAATCGTTTTAATTCAAAACAGTGCAGAGTTACCCGTGATTTATGCTCGCAATAAGTGCTACTCGTGTTTAGCGCTCGTGTGCAAAACACGCGTTACAGTTTTATAAAAAAGAGGGTTAATGTAGGCTCGGATTGATGGGGTCACCATTTGTTGGCCTACTTGTTTTGCTACAACATAAAAACGAAATGATACTGGATCATCGTTTTACCAAAGCGCTGTTATTCTCTAAAACAAAGCCGTGTTGGCCAAGTGGATGCTTCACGGGGCTTGGCCCACTGCGATAGAAGATTAGAATATTACTAATATCATGATATCTGGTTATTCTCAGTTCATTTTATCATGAGCCACCCCTAAATTGTGATTGAAAGCTTCTTGCCAAATTGGATTTACAATTACCGTTGCTTAGATCCCAAATTCAAAACGAGTAGGTACAATAAGATTATAATGTAATGAAATTACCTTTATTCTTTTGAAGGTATTGAAAAAGTAAAGATGTTTTACTGTAGTAAGAGTAGGTGCAAATAAAAATGGTATCAGGTTTTGTTATTCGAAAAAAACCGTATCATGCATGAACACGATAATAATCAATACAGTAGCGTCAATGGGCAACCTGTCACGTATGGAATGTTAACTTCTGCAAAATGTGGTCATGTTCCCAATAATGTAGTAAGTAATTAATAGTAAGTAATTTGGACATTCCTCTGACATACAAACATTGGTCACGAGGCGGGGATCGAACCCGCCACCTCCTGCATCTCGAGCGGGCTTTCGCTCCCTGTTGAGGTTGTCAAAGTAGCTAGTCAGAAGTACTACTTAGTTCACGGTGACATTACAATTTACCATTTATATACCTATAGTTCTTTTTTCAATCAAAACAAAAGCTACACAATGTTTACTTCATTCAGAAGCTTTACGTCAGTGAAATGTCAATGTCATTCAAAGAAGGCTACCTCATTCTCTCCTTCGGCACAACTTCATGAGGCAAGCGGTCTCGATAATACTCTGAATTATTCATTTGGCTATCAGTATTTGATATAGCCTTTGCACCTGACTTTAAGCGTCTTGTGACTAGGCTTAAGCGAGATCGCCCGAGTCGAAATATGAGCAGGATGGTGAGTATTATGCTATGTCATACTTATAATAATAATGGGCAGGGTCCTTGAACGTTGTGTTTTTTTAATGAAAACTGTAAGTAAACCAAATATCCCACCAACATAGAACTTCAATAATGTGGTTATTTGAAGTTTTTTCTAGTGACTGCAAATGCAAAAACACAATCAAGAAGTTTCCTAGATAGGTACTTTTGTTGTTTTGAAATGGTAACAAATTGACAACTATATTATTGCTTATAATGTTTGTGGTTAGACTATTTATAAACAGATATCTAGTTGATGATAGTACAGTCATATTACCTGCTGTAATACTATTTACCTAAGTGTTTGACAGGTCCAGTTTAGCTTTTAACTTTACAGTAGAAATTGTAGAAATTTACTGCGATATGTTTACGTCCTCTATCCATTTACAGTATTTTTGAAATGCAGAGTAAAACAAACGTACAACCTGTTCATTTTGTGTGTGTATATCTGAATAATTCAAACGTCAGCTTATCTTAGGTTTATGTAAAACTGGAGTGGCTTTCCTGAGAATTATTCCGATTGAATATTTATAAAATGTATAAAGAATATTGGGATATTCAGGATTTTATTACGCAATTTACTTTTATATTTGTTTGTTTCATGATATTAATCGTCTTTGGTTTCATAAAAATGAGTAATAAATATAGATTACTCTTTTATTTAAATAAGAAATAATGAGGGACTTGCAAAATTTGGAAATGAGTCAAAATGTACCTAATTTATTCTTACCTTGATTTTGCTATCTGCATTACAATTATTGTAATCCAGTTTCGTAATCGTAAAAAAAATAAGGCTCTATTAGGTACCAAGTTTAGAGGGTTTACACGGGTGTCTTAAGTCGTGCGATTTCAGCCGCGCAGTTAAAATCGACCGGATAACTGGCAATTCGGCAGGCCACAAGTGACTGTGGTAGTGAAGCCACAAGCCCCAAAGTTGGATAGCAGTCGACTTTGAACGCACGCTCGGCCGCGGCTGGTGACAAACAAGCAGTTGCAGACGATTGCCCGAAGGAAAGGGAAAAAGGAAACGACCGAGCCGCTGCGATTTTGTCATCTGTGTACATGAGCTAGCGATGCAGCTTTTTTTTTTTTTTTTTTCAACCTACATTGTCCCACTGCTGGGCAAAGGTCTCCCCCAATTCTCTCCAACCATCTTTGTCCTTTGAGACCTCACACCAATCTCTCTCAAAAGTATCGAGAGCGATGCAGCTTAGGAGGTGATTTTTGAAGCGACTAGCCGTACGGCGAAATAGGACCGTCACTTCTCTCTAAATTTGAAAAAAAAACATTATCACGACTGTATCCCAGGAAGCGGTAGACATTTCTTTCAGATCTTAATGCAATTTTTAGATCCTTTTGAAGATGTCTAAGGGGGTAGTCAGAGGTATGTCCAAATACATATTTGGTACATGCCACATCTTGCAGAAGTTAACTTTCCATACGTGACAGGTTGCAAGCCCATCTTATTTCCATCATATTTTCATAAACAATATAGGTATAAGAAATAGAAGTGAGGTGTTATTTCTGCGTTAAACCTTTCAAAATTGCGCATTATACGGCAAGGATTCAATTACGGCCGAGATTCGAACTCGCTATAGATATATTATAAAAATGTGCTGAATTAATACTAACCTAGAAACCTAGAACCATAAAATGCTAGTACATTTCATGATACAACCCCCATTCAAGATATCCTCATTACTACTAGACCTCATTAGCATACCTACTGACCTACTTGAAACAAATAATATTCAAGCACTCCCATATATTTTGCGCGAACTGCACTATGTTAATGTAGATGGACGCTATGTGGGTTATCTTTTGAACATGTTGCTTTTCTATGAAAAGATTTATACGTGTGAAAAGCAGTAGTGTGACCACATAATTCGTAATTTTAGAGATAAAACAAGTATTTCGTTCTAAACATAATAATGTACCAGTGTTAAAATTTTCAGGGATTTTAATAACATACCTAGGTACGTGTTTTAAGCAGTAGAGTGTGTATGTTCGTAATAGATAGATAGATAATTCTTTATTGTTTATTAAAGGCGCTACTAATTTATTTCATAGTTTTCCTTGTAATTATTTTCATAAAAAATATAAGAAATTTATGGTTGCATTGCAAAAATATATGTATTAACAATCGATTCAAGTGTGGCCAAAAATAATCCAATATTTAATAGTTAATGAATGAAACAGTAGGTACGTACAGTGGTGTCTAAGCACAAAAGTAGTAAATCAGTCATCTGGTAACCGTAACTAAGCATTAAATTCCTTAGCTTGGGACTATTTATATGATAACGCTGTGTGGAATGTCCAAGGATAATTATTTGTTTGCGTACAAGTTTAAGAACAATTTCAAACAGTAAACCAGTTCTCATTACACCCTGTATGTACCTATAGTATTAAAATATCAAAACACGGAAAGCTTATTACTTAATCACACACACACCGTCACACAACGAATTAGCTACAAACACATCAATTATTCACACATTTAAATTACACTGACACTTGCCGCAGAATAACTAGTAGTAGACCAGACACAGTCCCGTTGAGTGTATTCGATGTAATGTATACTCATCGTGAGGTACCTGTTTATTTTTTAATTTTCAATGATAAATAAACGCGACTACATACACACACGACTAATAATAACGTGAGAAAGATTATTTGCATCTGAAAATCTCAAAAAATCCCCAAACTGTCCTGTCCCCCATTATAATGCACGATTAACAGATTTTAGATATAAAACGGTCTTAAATAATTTAAATGCTAAAGTTAAAGGGTGAATTATTAAAAAAAATAAAAATAAATATGATCACAACTGTAGGTATTCCCAGGGAGAGGAAGATATTTATTTTCAGATCTTTAGGCAATTATAGATCCTTTGAAGATTGTATAAGATTAAGAAGGTACCTAGTCAGCTGTATATTTTATATTATTTTCAGACTGGTAAAATATCTGTAATCAGAAGAATGCCCAAAATTACGGATGAAATATTTTATTTATACGTTAAATTGAACCTTAAAACACAGTGACAAAGCTTCTTTCTATAGTTATTTACAAAGTGACCCCTATCCATCCCACATCAAAGAGACGGATGGTGGGCCGACATGGCGTGTACTGAAGAATGCAGGTCAGCTGTAAAAGGTTCGGTGAAGAATCACATCGTTTACGATAGTAGATATCAAGTGTTTTGTGTTTGAAATTATAGTTTGGATTGTATTTTTACAAAAAGTCTCTTAACCAACTTTAAAGGGCTTTGGCTGTGTTTTTGTTTGTTTTTCAGGGTTTTTCAGTTATGGATTTTTCTAAACGTATTTTTATAGTATACTTTAATTATAAGTAATAGGTATATTTTAAACTTTCGCGATCAGTAGTCAAAATTATAACGAATTTACGCGACTTTATCGTGTAAATACGTATGAAACTTCTTTCCACTTCAGAAAGACAAATCCGGAAAAATACTTACAATTTCTGTCAAATTTAACAGTAATGAATTGAACATCACTTCACTCGCCTTCGGTTCTTAAATCAAATATTAATAATACTCCAACCTGATAATTTACATTCATTCATTTATAATTTATGTATCTGTAATAATGTCCTACATAAACCCAATTTAACAGTCACCCTAGTGACGTTCCCGCGCTTAAAGAATGCAAGAGGTCAGTAACAGTTATGAAAAGGCCACGGGTGTGAAAAATCACTTTATAATGCATTACAATTTTGGCGGGCGTAAAGGGACAAATATTTATTGTAACGAATGACGATGGTATTCCTAAGATGCGGTATATTTCATGCGTTTTTAGATCACTTGAAAATGTCTGAGGTAGTCAGAGAGGTATGTCCAAATACTTATTTGGTTAATGCCTACATTTTGCAGAAGTTGACAGGTTACAAGCCCGTTACTAGAAAGCTTACTGGTTTCCTCACGATGTTTGCCTTCACCTTTCAAAGCTCGCGCTATAACGCATTATACATTTTTAGAATCAAACAATTAATTTTTGCACTGCCAGATTTGTACCCACGACCTTCAGATCGAAAGTCGAGGCACTAATCCACTCGGCAAACGCGGCTTTTTAATATAGGCTATAAAGACGTTAAACAATCAAAAAAAAGTACCATAAAAATATATGTAGAAGCCCATTATGATACTACTCCGCTTTTCAAACTTCAAGCAATCAAACAAGATTCAACTTCTTAGATTGGTTTCTGTTGCTTAATTAGTGGTTAGGGCTATCAAAACTTTCCTTAGTTGTACGAGTACATAACGTGAAGTATCGATTTAGTTACTTTGCGATTCACTGAAGAATCTTCATGGTCGCGTACCTATCACACTAGATAAGTGTCGGGTAGTTTTCTTAAAATGGTGATTACTTTTTTCTGACATTAGGTTTCAATTAAATAAAGCCCATAAACTACAAAAACGTGAGTAAAGCCGTTGCAAAAGAAGTTAACAAATCATAGATCATCAGTAAGGTATCTTTAGTCGTGATACAAACCAACCCCTCAACATTAAGCAAATAGAATAGCTAATATAAAAGAATGTATACCGTGCTTTGACACAGCAGTGTTCCTGTTTCATTTTGATGTTAACATTACCAGAGGTGAGCCATTCTCCTCATTACTAAGTACCTAAGCTTGAGCATAATTTCATTCACAATCTTCAAGTGAATATACGGGCAATATTATGCAATAGTTGCTCAAGTGAGTCCGTATGAGCAAATGTCCAACTCTGGTGACGAACTTTTTAGGCCGCCTAGAGCCCTCGTGGCTTAACGACTTTAAAAGCCGGGCACGGCTATTTACGTGCCCTCGAACACCGAAGCGCTCAGCTATTAATGCTTGGACACCCATCCAACTTGTGACCAATCAGAACGTTGCGTTGCTTAGGTCTTCCCCTTCCTCGTCTTCCTTCTATGATGTTCCTTATAAAACTGTCATGTCGTATAAGATAACTAATAATTTCTCCTCTTCTGTTTTCGATGGTATTCATTGAAAATCTTTTAAAAATAATTAAATGTATATATTGTTGATATTTTTGATTATAGTGTTAAACCACACTTAGGTATTTCATTTTTAAATGAAAAATCTTACTATATATTGTTGACTAACTTACTTTTCTGATAACCTCTTCTAAATCAATTTTTTAAGATGCTGTAATAAACGCCTACTGTTTTAGTGATATTGCAAATTTGCAAGCAAAACGAAGCAGCACATACATTTAAAACATTGTTTTCTTTTTAGTACCTAAGTTCAAACAATTTATTGAAATTGACAACTTTTTGAGAACAATCAAAAAGCCCCGAGAGGGCAACTTTTTGTCATAAAATTAGAAATTAATCGCCCGTGCACGAGCCCCTGTATAATGAAGGTGAATATTTCATTCGAGGGAAGGTTCAGTTCATTTTCCAAGTTTATTTTCTTGTGAGTTACAAAGTCTACCTGCTCATTAAATGTTTTATGTACTTACAAAATGATTTTCTGGACTGTCAGAGGATCTTTTGTTGACTCTTTGCTGTGTTTACCTTTAAATACTTATACTTTCTTTAACTTTTACAAAATTTTTTTATATCGTTTCTTCATCGTGTCGACAATGGCACGATGAAGAACAAGAAGATTTAGTTTCTTTGCGAAGAGTGAATCAAACGGAGCAATTAGAATAGAATATAATAGAATAGAAAACTGCCTGCCGGAGCCTTTAACTTTTAGTAAGATTTTTCATTTATAATGAAAGAATAGAAAAAGTTTTTATTTTCCATCAACATAAACATTGGTAACAGAAATGAAAAATACTTATTAACAATCGAGTGACAAGAAAATAAGGCTACCCCTCAGCATTTGCTCCAAGAAGCAGCATGACTGTTGGAGCGCTGGTTTTCAGTAGCGCTAAAAGGAGTTGTGCATCAACTGCTGTGTGATACGCGCATACAAGTTTATTACCTACTTGAAACAATAAATGAATATGAATATTATACAATTCGAACGGAGCTTTACGAGTATTTCAGTGGTTTTACAGTTTAGATTTTTGTGTTGTTTTATTTACTTTACTGTTGTCCCAGTGTGTTTTACAAAACTTTTCTATTTACAACTGTGTTTGGATTCATTTACACCCCTTGGAGCTAACCGGGCTGGCGCTAAAACTAGAATCACCTAGTTTTAAGAACGTGACATGTCAAAGTGGTCTATAAACAATCGTACTGAATAAATACATTTTGATTTTGATTTCGATTTTGACTATCTATTTGTATTAAAGGTTCAAGTCATAAATTACAAGTATTTAACTTAACCACAATTCAAAATAATTATACCCGAGACATGATACCTATAAAATTTTAATACCAACGCCGAAATGAGCAACTTAAGTAGAAAACTTTATACCTCAGTGATTCCCATTAAGATTACACATCATTTTACTTAAACTTACTTCGAATCGTACTTACTTTCTCATTTAAGAGCTTGAAATTATTGGTTTTGGAATTCGCAAGAAACTTTTGAAGTATGATTTGTAAAAATAATCTAAGAAGTAAATCTGTACTTGGGTATTCAATCAAGTTTCAGTGATTATATTTTTGAAATAACGTATTTTTGCGTTAATCTTGAGATTTTACTGTAACCATTTTTGGAAGTTTTATAAACGTTCAGTAGTCACCTAAGCTATTCTTATTAGCGTTCTTTTTACTATTTTTTTTACAAACTTAGGGTTGTCAAAAGATTTAAGTAACATAAAAGTTTTTGTATGAAAACCTAAAAATTAGAATTCACAACTGTTGTTTCATTGAAATTTATATCTGTGGATCATATGACGCACTCAGCGGAGTAGTGGGTGAAGGCCCGCCCGAGACGCAGAGGTTGCGGGTTCGATCCCCGCCGCCGGAAATGTTTGTATGTTCTGCAGACATTTGTTCCGGGTCTGTGTGGTGCTTGTGAATAAAATAGAATTGAATAGAAAAAAAAATATTTTCTATCAACATAAATATGGGTAACAGAAATAAGAAATATTATTGACAACCGAGTAATTTTACCGCATGTTTACCCCTTTAAAGGGTTGCAAACACGCAAGCAGAGCCGCGCGGGTCTACTAGTTACAGAATATAAGTAACGTCAATCGCGCCTTTGGAATACACGTTTAATTTCTATTTATCTTTGTAACAGAACTATGTTAGGAAGTAGTTTGCAAACAGAAACGGAGATGGAAACAAATAAACACAAATTCAACTAACATTCCGTGAGTTTGTCCCATTCAGCTGGGTAGGAATTTGTCCAGGGACGGACTAAGAACTTTTAATCTGGGGGTTGTTAAATTAAGATATCAAATATTTTTTGGTTTTAGATATTTCTAAACTACATTTATATCCTGAATCAGACTATCCAGTGGAGAAATATTAATGAAATTCGTTTGGAGTTTACTGGCGTTCAGAGAGACGTGTTTTGTGAATTCTGTTTTGTAATATAAATAGTGATCCATACAAGCTATTGTTAAAACATAAAAATTACTCAGAAATTTTGTTTTTAGAGTGTGACACATTTTGAGTCCACAGTATATGTGAAAGGTAAATATTGGAACCACTTTAGATCGTTTTAAAAATCCTTACTTCATTTATATAATAATCCAGAAAAATGTAAATTGTATTTGGCCAAAATCCGAAAAAAACAATTCTAATAATTTATCTTAATATACATTATTGTCCTGTATGTTCATAAAGCTCATTCAGGTAGGTACTCCTGAATCGCTTGTAGTTAAGCTTGCTAAGACGTTCTTGACAGATCGTTGAAGTTAACCAACGTTCTGAGCGGTCACAATTTCGATAGGCAATAACAGCTTCTGCAGCAGCTGAGTGCTTCCGTCCTTCGGAGGGCAAGTCAAATTGTTTATTTTCTAAGTACCCCCTAAAAATCAGTTTTGATCCTGAGTCCGGCCCTGAGAATACGTAATTCCGACGGCATTGCACGCTGCAAGAATCTAACCCGGGCCTCTTTATTGCATTTTTCATTTGAGTTCTGATGAAAATATTTACCTTTATGCAAACGTTTTATGGACCAATTCTCGTAGAGCTCTTTGGGGCAATATTTTGCATACACTAAAGTGGCACTTTTTGATATTTGAATCGTTCGTATGAGCTCATGATGAGGCGTGATTTTATGTATGTATGTATGTTCGTAGAGTGAGCTAGTAGCTCACTCTAATGTCGGATTTATTAGGCTATCTGAAGACCCTTTTCGTGTCGTGTGATGGCTTATAATCGCGTGATTAAAATCGCTGCATTGTAAACTGTCAAAAAATTATGAATTATTAGGTAGGTACTTCTCACATCATCATCATCTCCCTGTTCTTTTCCCATTGGACTCGATCACAAAATAATGCAATGTTCAATAATAATATTGTCAAAGATGGGCACCATTTCACTGAGTAGCGTTTTAATATACGGGCGTAAGTTTAGTTCAACTCTTTCTTTCTTTCTCTTCTTTATTTTGGCTTCGCATTACTTGTGCATTAAGCCACTATCATGTCATATTATAATTTAAGTTAAGATGTGGGTCGTGGGACGGACTTTTTGTGAGAACTCGAAATGCAATGATATCCATTTTTTTTTTTCATTTGGTACACCTCTTTGATGGCCACTCACCTGGTTTGATGCATGACATGCCGCAGGCGCCGTCACAGAGACACTTCTTCTTTTTACTCTTGCAGTCCTCGTCCGAAGAGCATTTGCGGAGACATTTTTGACCCTAAAGACAAACAGTTAATTTATTGGTAGAAATGAACAGCTTTGCCTGACACTTAAAAATATCGTCGATTTAGATACCGACAATGTTTCGATTCTTCCGGAGAATCTTCATCTGGTATGAGTGTGGTCACTCCTCGCGGTCGCGTACTCGCGTCTCACACACAAATAGGTAATTTCCCGTGTGCTATTATAAAGTCTAATACAAATCACGATAGTTTCGGAAGTGAAAGAGTAAAAAACGCCTAAAATCTTCATAGAAAAACAGTATATTATATACCTACGGGTGTTTTGCGTAGCGTCTGCCAGTGACTCGCTAAAAAGTTCAGTTTACCGTCATCATGGCGCATGCAACTGTGCCGAAATATCGGGAAACTCAGAAATCCACGAATCATGGTAAAAATCCCGTTTAGTAAATAAATACATTCAATTTTATTATTATTTATATTGTTTTACTTATTATCGAAACGATACAGAATCACGATTGTATCCCCAAGGCACAGCTTATCTCTATTTGCGATTAAATATTCAAGAGATGTTGTCGATTTTGTAGAAGAGGATTGAATGTGATTTAAAATCCCGAGCGTGTATGAATTGATTTTTGTTTTCGGGTAATTTCTTAATGTAACGAGGGCTTAATTTTCCTGCTCGAACGCGACCCAAAGTGTAAAAATAAGTAAAAAAAGGTTATTTGGAAAGGTATCCTTACCAGTAGAGTGGCCTGCTCCTCATCCCTTGGACACTGCGCCGAGGGGGAGTTCCGCGGGTTCTTGTAGATCCGCCCATCATCATCAACCTCCGCCCGGCTCTGCGTCGGTTCGTCGTCGTCGTCGTCATCGTCGGCCGATGTTGGGCTCGGCAGTGATGATACTGTGGGCAAAATAAATTGTATTTACCTACTACTTTTAATCCAGGTATCTATAAAAGGGGGCGCAGCCGCGGGTGAGTAAGCTTGTTATCAATAAGTGTTCGTTAGTAAGTAGATCGATGACTAATTTTAAGTCCTATTCAAACCTTCGCGGTATTCATGGGCCTAGCCAGGATATTATATAGAGGAGACGCAGATAGGGAAAATCCTAGCAGTATTAGCTGCCGCTGTGGTTAGAGAAAACAGAGTGGGTAGGTATGCGGTAAAGTAAAGTAAGTAAGTTCGTATGAGCAAGTGGCCAACTCTGGTGACGGAGTTTTTAGGCCGCCTAAAGGCCTCCGTCATGGCTTAACGACTTTAAAAGCCGGACCGACAACTTAACGTGCCCTCCGAAGCACGGAAGCGCTCAGCTGATAATGCCACTTGCAGTCACCCATCCAAGTAGTGACCGCTCAGAACGTTGCTTAACTTCAACGATCTATCAAAAACGTCTTAGCAAGCTTCGCCACGAGCGCTTCGGTATGCGGTAATATTACCTAATGTTCACATCAAAGCGGATTTCGCTATCCTTGTAGGTAAAAATACCGCGTTCGAGTTTCGCTACTCCTACTTCTACCCACAGCGGCAGCGAATACCGCGTAGGTTTGAATGGGCCTTTATTCGTAATTTTCCGACGAAATATTAATAAAAAATAAAATGCTGCTCGTTTTTAAGCGCATCACTTGAAAATGGCCGGACCGATGGGCTATATTTTGTTCGTACATCGAAAAATTGAGATATTCGGGATAAAGTTAGTGCTTTTATCCATAGATTTTGTTGCCTGTTTAAATTTTAATTTTAAACATATTGTGGGACATGACAGGGGACCGAGAGGGATGGAAGCAGTTGGGGAGACCTTTGCCCAGCAGTGGGAAAATATAGGTTATTAAAAAAAACATATTGTCTTGATTAAATTAATGTTTTTTTTGTTGTTATCCCACGAGAACGGGAACTATTCACCGCGGGTAACACCGCGGGGCGCAGTTAGTTTGATCTAAAATGTAGAACAATGCATAATCTGTAGCAAATACTGTGAATCCTAACCGAGTTCTCAGAGTGTGTTAATTAGAGATGAACATGATGGATGTTTGTGCTAATTCAGGAATTGTACGGCAAGGCTTTATTGGAACAATATAATAAAAACTTGTGGTAGAAAAGTAAGTTCGCATGAGCAAGTTTAAGATGGAAATGGTATCGTTTATATCATTTTAACACGAGATTTTAACAGTAAGGGAAATCATCGCGAGGAAACCAGTTAGCTCTCTAATTAGTTAGCTTCCTAAACTATAGAAAATAAAATATTACAGAGGAATAAAAAAATGTATAAATGATATTGTATCAAAAACTGTAGAATCAATTCTTTGAAATTCCTTTGTTCAACTTAATAATGAGATAAAATAGGTGGCGACGCTAGTTTGACGAATACAATCACCTTAATCTGTTAAAACACAGCTCTACTACTATAAGAAATGTAGGTACGTAGTACATAGTATAAAATATTGAAACTGAATTGAAACCCTAAGCTGGTCTTTAGCACGAATCGATTGAAATAGAATTTATCAAGCAAAACCGATGGAATATGCTCTGTAGGTCTACTCTACAAACCAAACGATGCATCGTGCCAAAACAGGTCAGTTTATGTTGGTGGAAACTGAAATCGGAAGATTAACCAACATAAACTGACCTGCGATGATTGTCACGATGCATCGTTTTTGGCTTATAGAGTAGAGCCTTCTGATCGATTGAGTTCTACGGTGATGTCGTTTATTCACGCTCCAAGGCTCTCACGATACAGGGTGTGGGCTGAGATAGGCGGATGAAAGCGGAGCGGGGAGCGGAGCGGGTTGAGCGGGTTACGGGCTCATAAAGACAGTAAGGTAAATTAGCCTGATCTGCTTAGTCTCAATAACCTATTTATTGGTGGTTTTGCCTGTTGTAACCATAGCTGGGCACCGTTAATCAAATGGTTAACTTCGTTAAACGTTAATCCGTTACAAAAAAAGTTAGCTTCGTTAAACGTTAAAGCGTTACATTTCGGAAGAATTAACGCAAGTTAACGTTAATCGTTAATCCGTTAATATGTGTAAAATTGCATTTTCTCGACCAACTGGCACTCTTAATTCGGAAAACAAACGAATTTTGATAGAAAGAAAATTACAAATGAAAAATCTAACTAACTAAAAGAAGTTTTACGGTTTTGACGGGATTCGAACCCGCGAGATACAAGCGATCACCCTTAAGCCGGGCTGCCTTACCACTCGGACACGAAGCCCTTGACGCCGAAGACGAAACTATCAGTAAGAAGATATTTCGGTTAAAGCACCGAAACCTAAGTGTGGTTTAAAACTACAATAAAAAATATAAACTATAGAAAGAAAATATCGGTTTGACTTTGAATTGAAACTATCAATCAAATTAGCATCTCTACATTCTTCACCAATCAAAGCCGGGAAAACCGGAATAAATACCTAGATGAAAAAACAAGTACAGACTTAAAATAATAAAAAAATTCGAAAACGATAAGGTTGCACCGGCCGGGCACGTCGGCGCGTACCCGACTCGAGGCTAATGCTCTGTTTAGAAAATAGTTGAATACAATTTTTAGCTTCATCTGTCTGGTCTGACTGATGTAGGTACCTACTGACAAAGGATGTAGATAATATCACGAGCTATTGTTTAGCCAAAACAAAAAGCTGCTACTAATATTTATTATAATTACTACACTGCACAGAACACTTTTTCTATCTAACTTAATTACACTGCACTCTTCAAATTACTGTCAGTGATCATTTGCGTGTTGATAACACGCAAATGATCACTGACAGTAATTTATAATAACAACAAACAAACAAAACACTAGTCACTCTAAGCACCGGCGCTAAGTAATGAAATGATCAAACGAAACAAATCTCTTCGCAGTTTTCTTTCTCACTCGCACGCGCCGGCAAAATATATCTAGTTTAGTTTTTGTTTCACTCGCTGCCACGCGCCGCCCGGCACTTGTCGGTGCCGATGCCGTGCGGTAACTATTATGCATTGGATTAACGATTAACGGACTTCTCGCATATTAACGGAAGTTAACGTGTCCGTTAACATTTTTGAAAGTTAACTTAAAAGTTAATCCGTTAATCAAAATGTTAACTTCGTTAATTAACGATTAACGGATTAACGAGTTAATGCCCAGCTATGGTTGTAACATATTTGAAATTAATTCTAAACTAAAATGACAATTATCTTACTACAAAACCACGGATAGATAGATAAGTGAGACTGGACGTTAGTTACAACCATTTTAAATTGCCAAAATTATAAACTTACTTCTAGAATGTTTACTATTTATTTAACTCAGCATAATAATCACTATGATTAGGTACGTTTTCAACAACACTGTTTTAGTAAAACCACAGATGATAATAATATAATACTATACTAGTAGGTACCTAGGTACCTACCTAGTAAAACCCTGTACTGGAAAGTGTAGTGTGTTTATAACATCTTAAATTTTTCCAATTGTTGAAATAAAATAAAAAAACGTAATATCTAAAATAATGCATTACGTGAGTAGGTACCTACATTCTATGGCTACACATAGGTAGTAGGTACAACTTTCCGAGCGACAGTTAAATTTAATTATTGAAATATCTGTTTCTTAAGTAAGTGACTTTTGTATCTTTTTTTTCATATTCAGAACAAATAAATAAATCTTTATCTTTATCTTTATCTTTAAATAAACATTCTTTAAGCCTAAATCAACTAATTTACCTCGCTCCGCTCACCTCAGCCCACCCCCTAACTATTATTCGCGGTTACGTCTCCATTACACGCACCACTTTTACCGGAAGATAGACTTACACTACCACCGTAGTGTGGGTTACCATGCTACTAAATCTATTATCCATTATTTTTGCCTTTTTCTTGCTCCAGTTACTTCCATACGTTCTTCCATACGTTCTGGGGTCTATCACGAGTTAACCATAGTATTGGATACTGTCCTCGTTAGCGAGTCAAGTATCACAAATGTATGAAAATCCAGTGCAGCGCCTCCCCCGGTAACTTGCATGAACTAAAAATTCAGTTGTTAATAGTTTGTCGATTTTCATTGATAGTCGAAGGCACATAAGCCTTGCCCAAGCCTCCATTTTTTAGTTAAATAGATACAACGACTAAGTATCTAACTGTAATGTTATAATTCTATGTGTGTGTAAATAAATAAATAAATAAATCAGGAGAGTGTACGTTTTTCGTATGAAATGTATTTGTATGATTTAACTCTGGTTACTTATCGTTGAAGTTTAGCAACGTTCGGAGCGGTCACAACTTGGATAGGTGAGCGCTTCCAAATTGGCGGTCCCGGCTTTTAAAGTCGTTAAGCCATGATGGCCTTTAGGCGGCCTAAAAGCTTTGCCACCAAATTGGCCATTGGCTTATACGAACTTACTTTACTCTAATAATTAAGTTTTTTTGGCTTAACGACATATTATGGATTATAAATGTGCAAAGCACGGAAGCTCCCAGCTGCTAATACTCTATCGGTCAATCATCAAATTGACAACTCAAAACGTTATTTTCGCACAAACAATCGTGTAGGTATTCTATTGAAACAGTGCTAGTTTTGGAATCAACTGACATTTATTTAGTTCACAGATAATACATTCTTTTTATGTCACACATATTTTGTATTTTATACCATAGGTGGCGCGCTAGTTATTTTGTTACGGAAATACAATTATAAAATAACATATTCGGCAGTGAATCAGTCATTGTTCGTTTCGTAAAATCTAAACGGATTAACACGAGCTCAATACAGTGCAACTTGAAAACGTGTAACATATTAACGGCCAGTCTCAATAATCTATCTATCTCTTTTGCTTACTGTGGGTAGATGTTTGACTTAACTTCCATACTTCAATGTCAAATAAACTCAAATATCTAACCACAGTAAGTAAGATCACTGATAGATAGTATATTGAGACTGGACGTAAAACAGTACTCGAATTATAGAATCTATGTAGGTATCTAATCTAGATAGGTAGGTATATACTTAGCTAAATCTGTTTTTACGGATTTCGGCTGTCAATTTCCATTATTCTATTTATATTGTAGGTATTGATTTTATTTAAGTATTTATTTATTTCAACACTTTACAAACTTACAGCTAGAGCCAAAACGTTTGCAAGCCACTTGATTTGTTGAAACATCCGAGCTAGGTGATTCTACTATTTCAGTGAACTATTTAAAATGTTGATAAAACGCAAGGGAAGGTAGTCTTCTCCTTTTTACGTCATCCTTCACAACTGGGTGCCTACTCAGCCGTGATGGTATATGATCGGGAAAAATGACATAAAAGGTCCCAAAAGGAATAAGTTTCTGATGAAATTACCAAAATTCCTTCAAAACGGATGGCATCCATCATCACATCTCATTTCTCTCAAAAACGTAAAAATATCTTCAATCATCCATTTACCTACCGCTCAAAACTAATCACTTACACGAAAATAAACCTTCCACTGTAGAGTTTAAGGTTATTTTTCGGGAGCCGAGGGCGCAGGAGCAATTTATCATTTGGAGCACATAATTCAGCGGTTTCCAAATCATTCTTGACGTAGATAAGCCCTTGAAGGAAAGAGTCAAACGCTCTACTCTTTATTCGAAATTCACCTTTAAATCAAGGGAGTAAGGGTTAGAATGATGGCTTGTACTTTATTGACATTTTAGTAATGTGTTCCAGTTGGAAAAACAGGATTCGGACAAATTATATTAAGAACAAAGTTTTTTAAAAGCCAAGAATTCATTAATTTCATGTGAAGTGACCTTGTATACCAAAAGAAAGAAGAAAGAAAAAATCATTTATTCTTGTAGGACCTCAAGGATCATTTTAGTTTCGTTTTGCATGCTAGGTGATTCTAATGCCTGTTAAGCCTGTAAAAGCTAAAATGACTCTTAAATATACCGACTACGACTGCAATCATGACATTGTATCCACGACCTAGATCACAGTCGATCCTTTGATCCAGGGAATACCTAGGTAAGCTAGGTATGTAACTGTAAGATTAACAGATTCATCCCCGGAGACAAATAGGGGCTCCAATCCCGGGAAGCGAACTTACAACTTAATAAATTATTAACGGGTAGAGTTGTGTAGTCGGATATAGTGCTCTTATTATATAAGTGAAGCGTTCGTGGCGAATCTTGCTAAATTCTAGACAGATCGTCGAAGTTAAGCAACGTTCTGAGCGGTCACAGCTTGGATGGGTGACCGCAAGTGGCATTATCAGCTAAGCGCTTCCGTGCCTCGGAGGCCACGTTTAATTGACACCCGGCCTTTAAAGTTGTTAAGCCATGACGGAGGCCTTTAGGCGGCCTAAAAACTGTCACCAGAGTTGGTCTCTTGCTCATACGAACGATCGAACGAACGGTATAAGTATGTATGTCTAATATAACACAACGCTTAACATAAATTAAGCAAAACAAAGCTCTATAAAGTTAATAATATAATAGTGGCAATTCGGAGTGTCGCAAAAGCTAAACTAAACTAACTAAAATTAATGCCATCCTTTTTATTTCCATCGCAATGAAAGGGACGGCAACATTTTTAGTTAGTTAAGTTTAGCTTTTGCGAAGTATCGCAACTTTGTACAACTATAGTACTTTAAAGGTAAGCAGCCATTAGTGGCAATTCGGAGTACCGAATTGCCACCAATGGCTGCTTAAGTGTGTGCCATAACGCCGAGGAATGAGCGGGAGAGCGAATAATGTTTTTACTCGTGAGTGAGAAGCGCAGAACGATAGACACGCAACATAATTTATAGCGAAAAAACAGTTTTTATTTAATTACAAGTTAATTAAACAAGCAATCGAAAAATTAAAAAACCAGAACTAAATGAATACTTCTAGGCTATTTGTCAAAACATAAAACCAACAAAAATAGCGTTCTGTTCCTGAGATAAATAGCAAACTGTGTGAAAAACATGTATTTTTCAAAAAAATATATGATCGAGAAAACTTTTACCAATCGTGTTTCTAAAAAACCACAACGCAAGATAAAAGTTCAAAGTTTAATTTCTCCAAACATTATAAGGTGGTATCTTTCACGGATTTTGAGATCTAATACGATTCAAACCACATATTTGCTACCTACGGCCTCTTAACTTTAAAGTAAGTACCTATATTGAAAATTGAGAAGATACTCAAACAACTATAAACTTATAACACCTTTGCTTTTCGTCATGAAGTAAAAAGGACGGATACACCTCAAACCTAGCAGTTACAATGTAGGTAACTAGCTACGTCCCCTGGGAAATGTACCGACTGAAACGCGTGTTTGCACTGGATTGTGTTGCGAATTTCTAATGAGTACCTGTTTGTGTTCAAAGTGAACACAGGCTCGCGACATAGCACAGTCATTCTCAGTCTTTCACATACATACATACATAAATTCACGCCTCTTTCCCATGGGGGTAGGCAGAGACCACGGACGCTTGCTACGATTCTGACACACCTTTTTCGCGTCATTCACACGCATTACATTCTTCACGTTTCTTCAGTCTTTCACGTTCGTTATGATCTCAAATGGTTCCCTTTGAGAGGTGTGGAGACGTTTGAATAGAATAGAAAGGCTTTTTTTATTTTCCATCAACATAAACATGAGTTACAGAAATGAGTAATATTAACCATCGAGTGACAAGAAAATAAGGCGACCCCTTAGGCATTTGGTCAGTTTGCTGCGTATTCCATGGACTGTGAGCCTAATCAACATTCCATTCTTCAGGAACTTAAACCTCAATGTTGTTCACTAATGCCAAAGACGATTAATATCTAGAAGACAGACAAAGGCCATACACAAAATCGTAACCCTAAAAAATAGCCTGAAAACTCTAAAACATCAATTTTATCCAAGAAATTTCAATTACTTTCTAGTTAAAAATGTTTAAATATTGAATATTGTTGCTACCTACTACTAAGTATTGAAATTTCTTGGATAAAATTGATGTTTTAAAGTTTTCAGGCTATCTGGTACTGCGGGATCGGGTTACGATTTTGTGTATGGCCTTTGTCTGTCTTCTAGATATTAATCGTCTTTGGTAGTAGGTAGCAACAATATTCAATATTTAAACATTTTTAACTAGAAAGTAATTGAAATTTCTTGGATAAAATTGATGTTTTAGAGCTTTCAGGCTATTTTTTAGGGTTACGATTTTGTGTATGGCCTTTGTCTGTCTTCTAGATATTAATCGTCTTTGCTAATGCTTACAACTCATCCGAAACTATTTGGACATGTTGCTCGCAGAAAATCGGAAAAGCTGATGGTTAATTGGTTAGTAAGGTCGACGGGAAAAGACGACGCGGTCGCTCACCTACCCGTTGGTCAACTGAAGATCGGTCTAAACAATTTCTGGGACTAATCTAAGCCACTATCAATCAGAAACGTGTCAAAGATACTGGCATCATCCTGCGCGATAGCAATGCTGATCCGTTGAGCTAATTATGTGCAGATATTTATTTTTTTGGCTTGCATTATATCCTTTTCACCCAATCTCAGTTATCTTTGTCTTAAAAGCATACCTAGCTTGTCCTTTATAGAATCTAATTAATTTAATTCAATCTGCCAAGTCGAGCGAGCGAAGCCGTACAGCCTTTTCTTGGAGTAACTTAGGGCATTTGTCAGGTCTCTTATAACTTCACAAAGGATGTTCTTATAAAAGCAGAATTATTCTGAAAATTATTTTAGGTTTCTAGAGACTTCAAACCAAATTACAAAATTTTATGAGCGGAGCTATGAACAGAAATGCACCTTGAACTTTGAATGGGCTTATTCAAAGAATACCACCAGGTTCTTGCCTGTCTCTTTCCCTGGTGTAGGGAGTCGCGTTGGAACAGGCATTAGAATCACCTAGCATGTAAGACGAAATTGAAGTGATCCTTGAGATCCAAAATAAACGATTCTTTCTTTCTTTCAATACTTCCGCGAGCCTGTTTAGTAATCATCTTCACTGGTTTTTTCCCGGTCACCCAGTTGTTTCCCTTTCACTCGGCACAATGGATCCCACGAGCCGGTACCAACAGCTATATTGAATAGCGTTACCTTACATTGTTGGTTTTTGTGGTTTCCGAGATAAAAGATAGCGTTCGGGAACACCTATTGTTTTATTTAGTAATATGCTAGTGCGTCTATCAGGTTTATAAAACTTGGATAGGGTATTAGGTGCCATACACTGAAAGGAAACCCCATAGAGTAGGTGTACCTACTCTATGGGGTTTCCTTTCAGTGTATTATATTGACTTATTTTTGAAATTATTTTTCTTATTTTTTTTTCTAACCTATGCTGTCCCACTGCTGGGCAAAGGTCTCCCCCATCAACTTCCAAGCATTGCGATTGCCGGCTTCGTCCCACCAATCAGCCCTGAATGCATCGAGATCATCACGCCAGCGTCTTCGATTTTTCTTATTGACTGTTTATTTTTCTACTTGAATATAACTATAACTAAGAATTGGAGTAGTTTTTTGAAACCGCCGGCGCAGAGCAATTACTAGACGGCAAGCGATTCATGAATTAATCATATTGTTAGAGTTAAACTTCATTAGCTAGTGTTAGTGTTAGTGGTTGTTTTTGTTTAGTAGATACAAAAAAGCGGTGTATTTCATTTAATTTCATGAGATGAAATCGATTAATGGATTGAATACCAGCCGATATTATTCATTCGTATACGCAACATTAATATAATTATACTCACATATAAAATTCGTGTCACATTTCAGGATTTTACACCCATATTAATTTATATTCACGAAATATGCTTGCGGCGAAATATAATTTAACGCGTTCGGCAGATAATGATATTACGGAAATCCAACACAAAGCCTCCACGGCAGAATATGTTCCAACACAGTGCACATTATATCTGCAGAAATGAAACAGTGGTCGAGTGAACCTTGTACAAGAAGGTATACCAGTTAGCTTCAAATTGATATACCACTGTGGCGCAGTGGGCGAAAGCCCGCCTGAGACGCAGAGGTTGCGGGTTCGATCCCCACTGCGGGACAAATGTTTGCACGATCTGCAAATATTTGTTTCGTGTCTGGGTGTTTTCTATGCATAATATGTATGTATTTACAAAAAAAAACATGTATCTATGTAGTTTATCAGTCATCTGGTTACCATAACACAAACATTAAATTGTTTAGCCTGGGACTAGATGGGGCCGTGTGGAAAATCCAAAAAAAAAATGATATGGTCGTCTAGCTATGCTACAGTCTAGCTAGACGATCATATATTATCAATTTGACTACTCTAGTTTGACTTTAGAGAGACTTTAGAGTCTAAGAGTATCTGAAAAAAAAACATTTTTTTATTATGGTTTACAGGGAAGGTGCGCGTTGAAGTTCTTCATTTGCTACGAAATCACGTAGCACCCTCTACGTTGAGTTCCATGGCAAATTAAAAGGATGGCATGAAAATAGCATGTCTCTACAACGTCAAGATCCGAAGTAAAAGCTACGTTTATAAAATTTTCGCACAAATGTCCATCCGCATAAATGTCGACTTCACTTACACTTTTCACTAGTGGAACTTCACTCAAATGGGATTTGGTGGAACTCGCGCAAATCATACGCACAAACGTCTTTCCGCGCAAATGTCTATCGCGCATGTGTACTTGACCCGATTCTAATATAATCTGTGTATTTTAATAGTTTAGCACTTACCTAAGTACTAAAAACTTCAATAGGTTACAAAAAAATTTATTATTTTTCAGAGCAACTTTACCTCTTAAAATCAAATCTTTTAGAATTAAGAAAAATATCTTGGCTACACAAGTGAAAGACTCAGAAAAATCACGAGACGCATTATAAGCTAACTGACGCTCGCTCGCAGCCAAGCCACATAACTACTTAGCTAAACGAATCCACAATTTCATCTGACGTGCACTGAAAATGTACATTTTTCATTCCCCTAAGCTGAGGGACTCTTGTATGTAAATGTTGTAATATAAAAGAATTTTAGCAACGAAATGCAAATTCGGGCCACTGATTTCGTCTAATGCCATTGTCCGTATAAAGCGAGTGAAATATGAAAAATAAATTGAAATGTCTGAGTAATTCTTAGAAGTATTAGTAAGCTTGTATCTTCTTGTTGTTCCAATTATGTCTTGTGTGTGTTAAATAAAATATTTTCTTTCTTTCTTTCTTTCTTTCTGTACCCGTGACTTTGTTCGCGATTGCCGTCCTTGCAAACCAATATGCGTATTTATTATTTATTTATTTATTATACTTTATTGCACATAATAACATTTATAAAAAGAGCTTAAAACTAGACGAAGGATGGCAAAGGCGAGCTTAACCCTAAAAAGAGTTCTCTTCCAGCAAACCCCAATAGGGAGAGAGAGACGGGGTTTAAAGTATTTGATATATTATGGTATTTGACCATAGTTTGTCTCATACCATCATATTCCATGCCCTGGTTCTACGCTGCCTGCTCTCAAAGGCTTAATTTAATTAAATTAATTGTATTTTTATTGTAAAACTAAAAGAGCTTAGTAGCAGCAAAGACGATTAATATCTAGAAGACAGACAAAGGCCATACACAAAATCGTAACCCTATCCCGCAGTACCAGATAGCCTGAGAACTTTAAATCATCAATTTTATCCAAGAAATTTCAATACTTAGTAGTAGGTAGCAACAATATTCAATATTTAAACATTTTTAACTAGAAAGTAATTGAAATTTCTTGGATAAAATTGATGTTTTAGAGTTTTCAGGCTATTTTTTAGGGTTACGATTTTGTGTATGGCCATTGTCTGTCTTCTAGATATTAATCGTCTTTGGTAGCAGGCCTAGCACATTCGCTGTTTAGGTTCCAGAGTATAGAAACACTCTAGCCTGACGTGGGCGTCCTGTTTAGTTATGGTTTTCATGCAACGCCCGAAACTACTTACACATAATTACAGTGACGGCCTAGCAGAGTTATCCATTAGAATGAAATTACAAGTTTAGGCAAATATAGCGGCAGGCACAAAGCGCTTGTGGGAGTTGAATTGCACTGCGTGGTAGTAAAAATTACTATTTAATTTTAAATTAGTATTTTCTCGAATGTTTTTTTTTATTTATTCTCTGTACTATTTCTTATATATATTCTGTGGAAGTAGGTAGCTGCAGTTATTTAACAAAGCCTTTACCACAGCAAAGAACTCCGCAAATTCTAGTAGAAAATAAAGAGGATTAATTAAGAGAGAAAAATGCTGAGCGCATTTTTCAATTAAGCTCTTTTGTGTCGTTAGTTTTAGAGACAACACGCTATTTATACATTAAAATGAATCCTTTTAACAAGAAGCCGTGTTGGCCGAGTGGTTAAACTTCGACTATCAATCTGAAGGTAGTGGGTTCAAGCCGTGAATCAATAGATTTGTCGTTTCGATTTTTTTTACGCATGAGCAATAACACGAGCTATAAACAGAGATGGAAAAAATCGTGAGGAAAACAGATAGTTTCCTAATACCATCAATGGGCTTGCAACCTGTCATTTAGGGACTTTTAACTTCTAATTGTGGGTGAATGTATGACATTTATTTGACTTTCCCTTAGACATCTTTACAGGATCTGAAAATGACAAAAATTCGGAAAGAATATATATCTACCGAACCTTAATACAGACGTGATCATATCATTATTATTTTACAAACAAATAGCCAGTTTCATAATTACAAAATATATGTGGTTTAGCTCTGAGGTGAGATATTACTTCTGTAGTATCAAATATGGCAAATAACTAACCACAGTAGACAAACCACAATACAATAAATTTTTGTTGTTATGCGAGGCGAATGGAAAAGAGAAGGGAGGCCTATGCCCAGCAATATGAGATCCAGTGGAACAAAGAACCTCCTTCTTTATTGAACTCCTTTTTTAAGTCAGTTAAAAATTAAACCTAAAGGCAAGGCAATACGGTCCTTATCCTACTGATAATGATCTAAAGTTGAATACACAAACTTAATAGACTGATTCTAACCACAAGTGAAACACACTTTATCAATAAAGCGAGTCTCGAGGGTGACCCACATGGGGACTTAGTGACCCAGCACGTGGGAATGACCCAATAAGTTGGAAGAAATATAAGTTCTCCGTTTTCACGGTAATAAAGTCGTTGGACTGGAGCTAATATCGTGGTTCTTGTGGGGTCGTATTTACTTGACTGGCACCGAATTGTAAGCTTTGATTTTTTTTTTTTGTGTATGTATGTTAGTTTATTAGGTATTTATAAATATTTATTCAAAAATTTATTAGTTTAGATGTTAATCAGTTGAGTATAGGGCACTGGTGACCTGTAGCACAGGTTTTTATACCTATTTCAGGCACCAGTCTCTCACAAAACAGGTTCCTACCTCTAACCTACAATTGTTTGAATTTATCATAATTTTTTAACTGTATTTATTTTATTATTTTTAAAATTATTATATATTTTTATTTATGTTTGTGAGAGAAACAAATAAACAATTTGATTTGAATTTGATTTGATTTGAATACTGTTATTTCTACTCCCTTCGACATCTTTACAGAATCATGAAAAGGTACTTCTCTAAAAATCACAAATATCAATTACAATTACAAATGTATAATTCATGGGCGTATATAAAGGGAGGGGGAGGGTCCAGGGAGTCAGAATTTTTATATTACTACCTATCATTTGCTAATAACTTCTTGCGGCTATGTTGAGTAGTAATCACGTGACAGCTTAAAAAATTAAAAGAGTCACATTTGCATTTAAGTAATATTACGATAGTATCTAATACTACGCAATCTTGAATGTAAGTTCGTACCTACTGGCCATCTTGTGACGGCCATCTTGAAAGTGTCATTCAGTGAGTGTAAAGTTCACAGCTGCTACGACACAGTCTGCTCGGCGAACCATGTCATTCGGATATATTATGAGGACGCAGTGCACCTGCTGCATTTTCAAACAGAACCAACTGAAAAGTAGGAGTTTTATCTTGTAAAGTTCTTTGATGTAAAAATGGCTGCCCCGTGTTGGGTGCCAGTTTGCTTTAACCAAATATACTTATCTTTACTAACGCAAAAGTGGTTATTCGCTTTAAGTAACTTTTCAGCTGTTAGATTTTAGCTAGTTTCGAATACCTACTTAGTTTTATCAATATAAATGAAAATATGTTGGTCCCACGTTGGGCGCCACTTTATGAAAATTCTTTGTATGGTTGTAATTGGACTAAATTTAAAAATATATTGTTCAATTCGGTGTAACAGTCGTCAGCACCGGGTGCTTCGTCCGTTTTCATGGAAATTGCCGATAATGTGCCCTCCGATAATGCTGACGGCTCTTCCTGTTGTTTATATGACCGAACGCCAATTCCACATGATTGGTTTCTTTGTTGACCCAGCTTTTACCTCTTTTTACCTTTTTACTTCATATTCTGATATTATGGTAGATGTAAAATGTTTTACTATACAAAAAGTCACAAAATGACATAAATTCGCTGAAATTTTAGTAGGTATTTGATTCTTATACATAGTAAGTAAGTTCGTATGAGCAAGTGGCCAACTCTGGTGACGGAGTTTTTAGGCCGACTAAAGGCCTCCTTCATGGCTTAACGACTAATACATAGTTTAACCTCGTTATTCATAATGGACTAGTAAACTTACTTAAGCTGATACGGCTATTAGGTCAGTTGAAAGAAAGAAAGAAAGAAAGAAAGAAAATATTTTATTTAACACACACAAAACATAATTGGTACAACAAGAAGATACAAGGACGGGAGTGGACTAACAGCAGAATATAACACAAACACATCATACAGTACCTAAGTAGGTAGGTACCTACAAAATAAAATAAATAATAAACAAACATAGGTAGGTACACTAATTAGGTAGGAAGGTAGGTACCTAGGCACTCAGCGAGACACAATTTTTCATGAGTAATTAGCCCCTCCCATGGACTACTGTGTGGCTAAAAAGGTCCAATCTCAGCGTGATTCTACTTCCAAACACAAATGTAAGGAAGTAGCGCTGGTTTTCAGATTGGACCAATTGCAGAGTGTGGAGTAACCACGGAGCAACAGACAAAGAGCGAGAACACGATACAATTGAAGAAGGATTTATGTATAAATAAATAAATAAATAAGTAGGTAAATAAGTTGTAAACTATACACTATAATATGTATAAATTAAGTTTATACAATTAATAAAATAAATACTACCACCACCTTAGATATAATTATGTCAAAGTAAACGTCAGCGAACTGACACTGACTTGAAGAACAAGAAGTAAAGTAAAGCTAACCTAACCGTAGTTGCTATCTCTTTTCGTTGCCATAAGAATAAGAGTAACAAAAAAAAACATTAAGTAATTAATCTTTGTTAAATTGTTGTGTCTAATTATGTATTCGATTAGTAAATATAATTGAACTTTTTATGAGACAACCTATGAAGTATTTTCTTTTTAAACGGCCAATGGAAGGACTACAAAATACGCATATTTTAAAAATATGAAAATAAAGAAAGGAAGTAGGTGTAAAGAATCAGCAACACGAGTTGACCTTACCTTAAACAAAAACGTGCTCAAATGTTTAGGTTAAAATGAAGTAGGTTTCCTCTTTCAACTTAACTGGGTCAAGTGTAGTATCATCTGAAAAGGTAGGTTCTTAAGTTCTAAAATGCTTGAGATTATTCTCAAGCATTTTAGAACTTAAGAACCTTTGTTTTTTTTTATATGAACTTTTTTTTTTTTGGAATGTCCAAGGATATTTAGGATATTTATATTTATTTATTTATTTTCATAGCGACACATATTATTTTTTCCTCACCAGTATCGACTATTCTTTTTATTAGATTCAGAATATCATTTCAGAGCCATGATATTGGTGGAACGGGTTAGTGCCTCGCCTTTCGATCCAAAGGTCGTGGGTTCGAACCCAGCCAAGCAGCATTGGATTTTCACAATTTGAGAGGTACTTTAATCCAGATGAACAAAGGATTATAGCTCGATGAGTTTGGGATGATCGTATAATGCTAAGAGCCCAACGTGAAAACGTGGTTTGTTTCGTGTCACAGTGACTACGTCATATAAACACTATACAAACGCCCGGAGAGAGCAAAATGCAGCGGCAAACTGTGCACACTATTCTCGCGTTTTTAAAACGCGATGCGAACTAGAAGGTGATGCTCACGCTACACTCTAGAGCGTCACCCGCTAGTTCGCAGCGCGTTCACTGAGCAAACATCACTGGTAGCCATTGAGATGTATTATAAAGCCACAATCAGACAAATAAAATGTAAACGCTAAAACTCCGCGCACACTACGTAGTGCGCAGAGTTTTACTTTTTTGCGTACAAGCGACATTGAACAATAAAACAAACGACATTTTAAAAGTCTACATTCAAATGTCAAATGTCATTGTAGAACATTGAATTTGCACGCACATTATTTGAGTGTTGCCAGCTATTAGATTGTGACTCTTTAATACATCTCAATGCTGGTATGTAGACTACACAATATCACATAGTGACTGCCCGTCTGAAAAACATGGTGTGCACAGGCTAAATGCTGATCTGATAGTCAGGCTGTTTAATAAACATCAACAACAATATAATAACCATGAATACGTTCATTTCAATCATCACACTTATGTTATTACAAAGGTAAGAGTGTGTGTAAGTATGTAAATATGTAAGTGTGTTTGTTACTCTTTCACGCTCAAACGGCTGGACGGATTTGAATGAAATTTGGTAACAGGATTGCTTATACCCTGGATTACAGAATAGGCTACTTTTGATTCCGTATTCCCACGGGAACGGGAACTATTCACCGCTAAGCACCGCGGGGCGCAACTAGTACACCATATACCTAAAAGTTTAGGTTTAGGTACGTCTAAGTTACAAAAGTCTTTTTAATAACCTTTTTTCAAACAAAAACTTATTCAGTTCTTTGAGTTTTAGGCGACGGGTTTCCTTGTTGACCCTTTCGGTTTGTGGGTTAATTTTATCGCAGGTGATGTTTGCTCAGCGATCCGTAGGGATATGTGGCTTAGTGGCGATGTTAGGTACAGTCAGTGGTAAAATAAATAAATATCCTTGGACATTCCACACGCGTCCACGGCGTCATCTAGTCCAAAGCTAAGCAAATTAATGCTTGTGTTATGGTAACCAGATGACTGATATAGGTACTACTTAAATAACTTTTTTTTGTAAATATTCATAATTATTCATTTATTGCTTCAAGTTGGTACATAAGGTCTTAAAAATTAGGTTTGGCCGCAACAAGAGCCCCGTTGTCGTTACATACATATTATAGATAGAAAATCATCCAGACTCATTATAAATGAAAAATCTAACTAAAAGTTAACGGCTCCGAAAGTAAAGTTAGTATCCCTGTAGATGGCGCTCATCGGTGCTTTAACCGATAAAATCATCTTACTAATAGTTTCAGCCTGAAACTATTAGTAAGATGATTTTATCGGTTAGTTAGTTTAGTATCCCCTACAGGGATACTAACTTTACTTTCGGAGCCGTTAACTTTTAGTTAGATTTTTCATTTATAATGAAATATCCAAAACCTAAGTGAGGTTTGACACTGTAAAATAATAAATAAAGTATATTCTATTATTGCTATGTTATTTATAAAGTAAGTACCTACCTATGTAACTTATGATGGTAAGTTGTTTTCAGGCCTCGGCTTACAGGGTCCGTAGCCTAGTGGTCAGGCAGCTCGGCTTAAGAGCGATCGCTTGTATCTACGCAGGTTCGATTCCTGCCGGAGCCGTTAACTTGTAGTAAGATTTTTTATTTATAATAGAATATACCTACTTCTTCGCCCCTGCCTATATTTAAAACAGACCAAGAATATATGTCACTTTCAAAACTATCGTGAGTTGTATTAGACATTATAATAGCACACGGGAAATTACTCACGTAAAATTATCGTCGATTTAGATACCGACAATGTTTCGATTCTTCCGGAGAATCTTCATCTGGGTATGAGTGTGGTCACTCCTCGCGGTAAATCGACGATAATTTTACGTGAGTAATTTCCCGTGTGCTATTATAATGTCAAGAATATATGAGCAAATAATTCATACAAACTAAAAGCACAGTTGGCCGTAGCTTAACGAACAATGGCTTCTCAATATTCAGCGCTGGATACAACGCTTTATCGTTTTGTAAAAATTTAAATAGTTTTTTCCGACTGTACGTGCCGGAAGCTAGGATAAAAATAAAGTTAAATTACAGGCAGGGGCGGACTAAGAAAATGGGGGCACAGTCGGTCACTATTATTATTAAAAAGTACCTGCCTAATATTAATAAAACGTTTATTTCTTGTCACATGTCAGTCATAGACTAATACTTATCATTTAATGAATTTATTCCGATATTAAGATTCCGTAATGTATTTCTCTGTGATCACAAATATATGATAAAAGCTAGTTTTGTGAAAGAAATATTATCATAATTCTCATCCGCAGTTGGATATTGTTATACGAGTATATATCTATAGATATTACGCAAAAGAATATCAACTTGATAAAAAACGAAAAGAAGAGACGAAAAATGCTCCAACAATTTGTGTCATAATAAGACAAAACCAGAAAGCCAATACGGAAGTAAGACTAATGTCGTAAAAATATGTCCAATTTCACAGAGCCTTATCTATTATTAGAACCGAGGAAAACATATTTTCGTGGTTTTCCGAAACAAAGAAACAAGGCGTAGTAGTAGCTTATTGAGCTAATTGGGTCTTCTCACAGAAAAGTAAATATGATCTGCGAAAGCCAGGGTCACCATTACATTAGATATCTATAAATAAACATAGATCCAGCCGAAATATAGGGATATTAACAATGTTCATTACAAAAATATGCTTACAAGTAGTAACTCTGTTTTCTGGTTTAGATTAGAAAAACAGGCTGAAGAATAATAATCCTAAACTAAAATAGCTCTTAGGTATCTATCTAAAATTTTTATATACAAATATAAATTAGATTATACTTACTTACCTACATTATTGTCATTATTTTGTTAATAGGTCCATTTATGAAACTTGGTTTCTAAAACGGATAATTAAAATAAAATGGAAACTACCTTTACGGATAAGATAGAGTTGATATTTCTTCAAAATTTTAAGTTTAAATCTAAAGAACTGAATCACTTCGTGTTCTCCACATTCACACATACAAAATTACTTACTACAATCACACAAATGTTTCAATAAATTGTTAAAAGAGCCCCTTGAATATATCCTGAGTTCTGCCCTGGCAGTGTGACAGGGTCGTTTGTACAGACCAAGTTTTTGCAATTCATTGGACGCGCAGTAAAAAGTTCTTGTAGCTAAAGTGTTTCTAGAGTTCTCCCGGAAATAACGAGCTCTCGATAATTGAGCTAGATCGGAACTTTTGCATTTTTAATCCAAATGAAATATTGCAGTCGGAATTAAAATATAACAATCCTATTTTATCAAACATAATATAATGCAAACGGGTATTTATCACGAATTTTACCTTTAATATTCGCCCGACGTTTCGACCGGATTGCACCAGCCGTGGTCGCGGGAAGTCTTCCCGTTTGTTTATAATAAACATATCCTATTTTTCAAGTTTTCAGTCGTTTTCGAACACAATAGAAGACATTCATCAAAAAAGAACGTATAAATCCAAGGTCCTGTGTATATCTATAATATGTGATATATATGTGTTTGTGATATTTTTACCATTATCCGATTTTGATATACTTAGGTGGTTTACCGAAAGCGCGAAAGACATAAACACTGACAGTTACTACGCCGAGTTGGCTAGCGGGACCGACAATTTCACGGTCACGTACCCTTCGAAGTACGGAAGCGCTCTGATGAATGCCACTTGCTGTTACCTACCCATCAAAGTTGTGACCGCTCTGAACGTTGCTAACGATCTATCAAGAACGTCTTAGCAAGCTTCGCCACGAGCGCTTCAATTGTCGTAAATCTATGCTTTTCGTTAATAAGGATGTCTGAGAATGCGAAAATATTTAGCGTGCCTTTCGCATCGAAGTGATGAAAGAAAGAAAGAAAGAAAAATCATTTATTTTGGTAGGACCTCAAGGATTAATTCCGTTTCTTACATGCTAGGTGAATTTCTAATGCCTGTTTCAACGCGATGAAAGATGAAGACCTAAGTCATTGTTAAGCTCTAAAACCCTAGATTATTCACTAGTTTAGGAGGACCGAGGCTATAGCCTAACCTAACCTAACGATGCACAAAGCACTTGGAAATTCTGCATAATTGGAAGCAGAAAGCATTTATACAGTCTGTTCCCAGTGGGGTAGCCATAACGGGCTGTAAACGTCATCCAGGAAGTTTAGTATTTAGATTTACGATAAGTTAACATCACTAGTGGTGCTACTTATCCCCACAAATAGTACATGTGGCAATTTATTTTTTATTAATACCTACCGACTTCAATTACGTGTTATGAGAGCAATTTCGAGCAGTCTCGAGATGCATTTCTGTGCATGACTCTGAATCTTCTTTCCAACAAAAACAGAATCATCAAAATCAGTTCATAAACGACGCAGTTATCCGCAAACAAACATAAAATATATACAGTCAAATTAAGAAACCTCCTTTAAAAAAAAAAAAGCATATAATATTCAATGTCAGCTTCACTAGCCCATATCTCGTTATTTTTACTTTACCAAAATTATAAAGCTAACTTTTTTAAATCAAATTGTTTACTATAGGTAAACATATTCATAACATTTTATTGAAAGAAATACTTCATCATCACTAAACAACACTTTACACTAAGTAGTCTTGAGTAAATATCAATTCAAACTTCAAGGAACCCTTCGAATTAAAGTCAAAGTAACAACTCGAAGCCGAAACGACCGCAATTTTCGTAAATGCAGTAATATTTAGGTAATATAAAGTGGGGCAGCTGCATTCCCCCAACTTTCAGCCATTCTGCAAGTCCGACGCGCCAAGTTGCAATTGTCCACAAATTGCTCGGGTTAAGGTGGGTACACACAGCAACGTAACGTTAACGCTATCGAAACATTCTGCCTTTTGTCATTAATAGTCAATAGTCAATAGTCAATAGTATTTATTTTGTAAAAAATTTAGATTTTACAGGTCATTGTAGGTATCATTTATATACCTACCTACACACATAATATTAGATAACTAATTACATTTAGGTAGGTAATATGAAAATATTAATAAATTAAATTAGGTACCTACTGCATTAGTATTATTACATTAGTCATAATTGTCAATAGTAGGTATACCTACTTACTATTAATTTAATTTTTGTTAATTATAAATTCTTCAAAACTGTAAAAAGTCTGATCAACAAGCCAACGCTTAAGTTTTGCTTTGAAGCTAGGTACACTTACGGCAGATGTTATTGCCTCGGGTAATTTATTGTAAACTGTGCTGCCCATTATATGTGACAGCTTGGAGGACTTAGCTAAGGAATGGGTTGCGGTTGCGAGTTTGTTCCTACTTCGTGTGTTATGACCGTGTTTATCGCCCAGCCTTGTGAACTCACTAAGGTTCTGTCTAACGTAGAACGCTACTTGCATAATGACTATGCAAGGCAACGTGAGTATTCCGAGTTCTTTAAAGTGTGGCCTAGCGGAGACGTCGCGTCGGATTCCCACCAGCGCCCGTACTGCCCGCTTCTGCATCCGGAAGGCGCGCTCCCAGTCGGCAGCGCGCCCCCAGAGCTCGGCGCCGTATTGCAGCTGGGTGTGAACGGTCGCAAAATAGCACGTCCGCGCCACCTCCGCCGGCACCACGCGAGTTACTCGTCTGAGAGCGAAGCATGCACTTCCTATCCGGCCGCATAGTTTTCCGATGTGGCTTTCCCACGTTAGCCCCTTATCCATCTCGAACCCTAGGAACGTCGTACTTTCGGTTTGAACGATGCTTGTTCCCCCGACTTTCACAGTTAACGATCTGGTCGCACGTCCTGACAGGCAGAAATGCATAAAATGCGTTTTCTTTATATTGAGACCCAGACCATTCATGTGGAACCACTCCGCCAACCGGGTCGCGGTTTCGTTCAACCGCAGCTCCAGACTATCCAGTGACTTCGCCGTGACGATCGCGGCGACGTCATCGGCGTACATGAGTATTTCCGCGGTCGCCACCGAGTCGGGCAAGTCGTTCAGTAGCAGGGAAAACATTATGTTCGAGACGGATGAACCTTGGGCTACGCCCATCTCCGGAGAGAGAGGATCCGACCGTTCGTCACCGCCCACCACCATCTGGGACCGATTGCGCATCATATCCGTTAGCACGGCGTACGAGGCACCGACGATCCCGTAGTGCTCGAGTTTGGCGGCGAGCACGGCATGGTCGGCGACGTCGAAGGCCTTGGAGAGGTCACAGCATAGTACGGCCACCTGCAGCTTCTCTTTGCAGTCGCGGGCAGCTAGCACGCGCCGGACCACCTCTCGGGCCAGTGACGTCGTCGAGCGTCCCGCACGGTACGCATACTGTCGCGTGGACAGAGCATCCGTCACCGTCAGGTACTCGGTTAAGCGGGAGCTGAGTCCGTTTTCGAGCACTTTGGCAATCGCGGGTATGATCGATACTGGTCTATATCCGTCTATATTTTCCCGTTTTCCTTTGCCTTTGAAAATCGGCGTTACTTTACTCACTTTAAGTGAACTAGGATATACTCCATCTCTTAGGCAGATGTTAAACAGGTGGGCTAGTATTGGGGCAAGAGTGGTTATCACAGTTCGAAGGAGCTCCATAGAGAGGCCATAAACATCTTTGGACCGCTTAGGAGGTATGCGGGTTAGCACTATTTTATATACCTCTTTAGCAGTGAAGGGATCCAGTTGGAGTTGCTGGCTGGTGGGCGGGCGTGACGCCACCAATGCCTGCAAGGCACCGGTGACATCCGCGCAAGGGGCGCCGCACGTGGAAGCCGCGTCTAGGAAACGCTTATTCATTGCATTAACTGCATCTTTCGCAGTTTTAAATTTATTACCGTCGCTGCTTACTAAAACATCCGTAAAGTCAAGGTTAATTGAATTATCTTTTCCCCGCTCTGTGTTAACTATTTTCCACATTACTTTGCTTGAGTTTTTACTTGTTAAGATAGTTTTTGAGTAGAAGTTCATTTTATTTGAGTTAATTAATATGTCAATTTGTTTATTTAGATTTGTAATAAATATTGAGATATCATTCGATTTTGGAAATATATGATGTAAATGTATCATGTCTGTAATTAGTGATTTTAAATTCTTCACGTCGGTTGTTATCCAACATGAGTCGCGTTTTTTATTATTTACCCGTTTTATGGGGAAGCATATGTCGTGTTTATTACTGATAACATTGATGATCGTAGTAGCAAGTAAATCCGCTGAGGCTTTCTCCGCGCTTATTGAAAGCCAGTCTACACTATCTAGTGCTGCAATGAAGTTATAATGGTTTAATTGTGACCTATTTCTAGTTAGACGTATCGGGGGTTTAGGTGCGCACCTTGTACACAGTAGTTCACCAGAGATTGCGAGATGATCACTTAAGTTAGTCACGATTGCTCGTGTCTTTACTACACCTACTGGTAGGTTTGTGTACAAGTGGTCGAGGCAAGTAGCCGTAGTGGTCGAAATTCTCGTTGGGAAGTCGATCATATTTTTCATATTATGGGCTGATAACATGTCGCAAAGTTTTTTACGCTCGGGAGTCATGGCGCCTACACAGTTCACATTAAAATCGCCGGTTACGACGCAGTCAAGATCTAACTCGTTGATTTTGTCGAACAGACTTTCCAAGTAAATAAAGAAATCGTTAGCGCTTATTTTGTTTGATCTATATACACAGACAATAGTCAAATCAAAGTCAATTAATTTTATCGCGGATATTTCGCAATATCGTTCGACGGAGAGATTTACTAAAAGAGTGTTTTCCACGCACTTGAGTCTATCGCTAATGTATATACATGAACCGCCGCGAGTAATTGTCGACCTACAAAAAGATGAGGCTAGTTTGAAACCATTTATCGAGACGCACTTCAACTTACTGTCACTGAGCCAGTGCTCGGTGATTGCAATTACATCACACTTTAGGTCACTTCTTAGTAGTACTTCTAATCTTCCGGTTTTTATGTCAATCGAGGCGATGTTTTGGTGGCATACTACAATCCTTTCATGGTAAACATCGGACCGGTTGCGCTTGCGATTGATACTAGCGGCGCTCGGTCGCGACGGACGTGTTGCTGCAGCCAGGCGCAGTGACGAATGACCCCCGCTCCTCGACGTGGCGGGGGGACCTCCGAAACCAGTCCGATATCTTTACGCCTTGTGGCCATGATTCTGGTGTACACAGTTGCTTATAGAGCGTTAGCGGGAATCCAATGACGAACGCAGCGTGCTTGTCTGTTTTGATCTCCCGTTTTTCGACGATGTAGCTGTCACATTTTGCAATCTGCAATTATCTGCAATTATTATCAAAGTGTCTTCCCACTGATGCTTGACTTTTTAAATTGTTAAGGCATCGCTTTTAAAAAAAGCTAGGCCCTCACCACCAGGTTCTTGACTGATTCTTTCCCTGGTGTAGGGAGTTGCGTTGTAACAGGCATTAGAATCACCTAGCATGTAAGACGAAACTGAAGTGATCCTTGAGGTCCAACCAAAATAAACGATTTTTCTTTCTTTCATTCTTTCAAATGTGGACGCATACCTAACTCTAAAAAAGTTTTGTGTCCGTCCTAAATAGCTGAAAAATTATTATTATAGCGTTAAAAAAAACTAATTTCATTCATTTCTAATATTCGTAGCGTGCGTAATAATTAATAAATGTAGGTTAGAGTTCTCCCGCGATACATGATACATTGCCGCAAAAAAGTTAGGACTCTACATCTTCTCTAGATGTTTTATACAGTGTCAGGAGGCAATAATTGCCTTTACTTAAAGGGATACCGTAGTGCCTGGGACATTGTTGAGATGAAATAGGCTTGTCCAATGCCTAAACCATCCTCTCAACTTAACGGGCCATATCCACAGGAAAGATGTCAATACAGTACCTACGTGTGGGGCTGACTGATCCGCGGGCTTCCTTACAACGTTTTTCCTTCATCGCTAAAGTAAGTAAAACTCGTTAAGGTGCCTGTATGGGTGAAACTAGCGCCACCGCCTATTTTATTTTATTATTACGTTGAACAAAGGAAAATAGGCGGTGGCGCTAGTTGGACCCATACAACCACCTTTTGAAAATTATTTCACGTTCGACCAGTCTGTACCCACCTTTAGTACTTTGAAATCATTTTGCAGCAATGGAATTCCAAGATGGCAGATTTGGATTTACTCGAATGGAAATCGTGTTTATTTTATTGAAATCACAAGGATTTTGGATCGTTATCGATGTAATTGAATTTGAGTGTAGCTTGCCGTCTGTTTTTGTATTGAGTTGGAACTGGGATAAGCTTCAATATCTTTGTGACCTCTGTGTCACAGTGGGTGATGGATCCGCCTGAGATGAAAAAGGTTGCGGGTACTATTCCCCCCGCGGGACAAATGTTTGCATGTTCTGCAGATATTTGTTCCGGGTCTGGATGTTTTTTTTATCTATATTATGTATGTATTTACAAAAAAATATAAATCTGCGTGTGGTTTTAATATGCTCAAACCATCTTTCTTCATAATCCATCTCATTAAACTCCGTAAGTAACCTATCATATCAAACTTTCTACAGGCTCAAACCATCAATATAGCTCAAATAACTCAATTTACTAAACAGCAGTAAAATTTTGCAATGATGGTTAATCACGCCATCACGTGACTGTATTCATTTGTAACATACGCACGTAGGTATATAAAATACAAGCTCCCGCCTGCGGCTTCGCTGGCGAGTTACTAACCCGGATAAAAAGAAGCTTATGTATCAGTCATAATCTATGTACCTACATTCCAAATCCGTTCACTTGTTTTTGCGTGAAAGTGTAACAAACATCTGGATGGAGATTCTATTAATATCTCTAATGTACAGACAGACATTGATTATGTAGGTAATGTGATAATTATTACTTGCTGCGGCAGATATTAGACATTACTTCCATACAAAAACTGTCAAATAACTACCCACAGTAAGCAAATCCAAAGATAGATAGGTTATTATCTGTGTTTATGCCCCATCATTGACCTCAGTATTAGCGCGACTAACAGATGCAGTGGATTGGCCGCACGCCAGCTCCGTAATCCATGCACTTCGGACCTTATTACTCGGGTCACTGCGTCCGAACTCGGCGTTTGGAGATTTAAAAATTAGGATTCCTTTTACGTTGATTTAGTGCCTTATTTTTTACTAACTTTATTTTCCACAGAGCAGACTTTGGAAAGTTTTTTGGCATGAAACCTCCGTTGTGAACTGTAGCGTTCAGCAAACGTACTGAGGTAAAATAACTGTAGTATTTCGGACTTCGATATTTTTTTTATATTCTACTGGGTTTTGAGTTTCAGAATTTACTTTTGAATCATGGCTATGATTATTGTCTACCGTGATCATGGCGCGTGAAATCTACGAATCATGGTAAATATTCCGTATAGGTATTGTTTATAATTATTAATATTTTGCCAATATTATCAAAGTCACAAAAATAAATTATTCATTAAGATCTTAGATACGACTTTGCAGTTTGAGTGGTCTTAAAATTAGCTTTCTTTTTTGTATCGTTTTATACACTAGAAAGAAGAAATCATAAATATATGCCCAAGAGCCACCTTTCTAAAACATAAGCTATGAACCTAACCTAAAAATCTAGTTCTAGCCTGTAATTGAAAGGCTCGGCTGCCAAAAGGAATGGATTCCAAGCAGGTTTAATGGCGGTCTTTAGCCCCAGAATACAGAACACTCCATCTTTGGCGTGTTTTCATTGTGCAAGTGAATGTAGGAAAATGTTTTCCCCGCAAAATAACGACCAGAGTCTATTCACAGAGAGCCACATTATCGCTTAGCATCAGGTGAAATTGTTAGGCAATTACACTTTTGAATGTATTGTGCTAGATATTGGGTAGAGCTAGTTTTGAGGCAGGCGCCAAGACCGACAGTATAACGTGCTCAGCGGGCCTAGTGTGCAACATGGGAAATCATCTCGTCGTCGACAAAATATTCTCTCCTCTAACATAGTACCTACGTTAGAGCAGTTTGACATTATCGAGATATTGAATTTGTCGGCTCGACGCGATGTACATGTTAGGTCTACAGGGAAGGTTTAAACGGTGAGTACAGAGAAAAAAAAACGATGGTGGTGCGAAGTGCGCCGGGTCAGCTTGTACAATATAAAACATACAAGCTACCGCTGCTTGCGACTTCTAAGAATAAGGAAATCGAAATATTAATTAACTTTTCATGTTTTTGACTAACTAATGTACAGTTTAATTTTGATCTTATAAATGGTCAATGATGGTTATTCGGGATGTCGTCAAAACTAAACTAAATTAATTTGACAGCACTAAAAATGTTGCCGTCCCTTTCATAACGATCGAAATAAAAAGGATGGCATCAATTTTAGTGCTGTCAAATTAGTTAGTTAGTTAGTAAAAACTATAGCACTTATCCACAACCACGTGCAAGCAACTTGCAAGCTTGCATATTAACGTGTCAACTAGTCAAGTCAGTAACTGACTGACAGTACCTATACATGCAAGATACTAGCGTAATCTAAACGCGGCTAAAGACTCAGAATACACAACACTCGGTCTTTAGCCCTAGAATACTAAGCACTAGCCTATAATTTGAGATTAATGTCGCTTCGATAGGCTGATGTGCTCGTGAATACTTGTAGTAGGTATTGTTTTCGCATTTTGTAGGAAATTTAGTATTCCAATAAGGTTGTTATAAATAACAACCTAGTATTCCAATAAGGTTGTTATAAATAACAACCCTATTGGAATACAATTAAAAAAAATGACACCATCGGTTATCGTAAAATTAACTTCTAAATAATTGTTTAAGCTAACTAGCTTACAACAAGTCGTAAATTCCCTCTAGTGCAATGCAAGCCAATAGCGCAATGCATCATAACCTACATTGCAGCGCACCTGACTTTGACACCGCCGGTAAATCGAAAACCCGGATAATCGGGGTTCCCGGTCCCGGCATATGCCGGGAATTTATGTAGCACATGCAACGGTGACTTGAATGGATGGGAATTTTGCAGAATTTAACGTTCATATTATTATTCGTAGCTAGGAGTAAATAGGGTATCTATAGTGGACTTCTGGCTGAGATTGCAAGATTGAGTTCGATTTTACTTTGTTGGTACTTAGTACTTACTTACCTACTTTTTTTTCAAGTAGGTACTATGAAACAAAAAAATAGTTTCAAAATCGATCTACTTACTATTGACGAAATAAACAGAGAACATTAAAAAAATACATTTTGTTTTCAAACTTGAACTTTTCCAGTTCAAATCAAAAAAACTAAATCAGTCAAGCCGATTTTATTAGAAACAAAACTATAAAATTTATGAAGTTTTAAAACCTATTAGAACCTCTAATCGTTTGAAACTGTAAACAAATATATTATTCAGTTAAAAGTCATCCAACTGTCAGCCGTATTCTGTAGGTTAATCGAAATTCCGGTTATCCGGGTCGCGGGCCGTATGCTGTGATTGATGTAGCTTTCAACCGGCTACATCCGGCTTACCGGGATGCATGTCCGGGATTTATCTCCGAATCCCGGCACCCGGATATAGTTTTGCCGAGATCTGTTACAAGAACTTTGAAAGAAATATTTGATACGATGATATTACAATAAATGTTAAAGTATGTTTGGACGTTTGTATATATATGGAACTTAAAATAGGTGTAGGTGATCGTAGCGAGAAACATAATAGGTTATTTAAAGCGTTAGAAAAATAAAGAGGAGCGATGTCCGAGTGGGTTAGTGCCCCGACTTTCTATGCAAAAGTCGTGCGTTTGGATCCGGCCGTGCATCAATGGATTTTACGTTTCACATTATCACGAGCTAAACGGCGAAGGAAAACATCGTGTGGAAACCAATTAGATTTCTAGTATCGTCGATGGGCTTGTCATTTTGTGATACCTAAGTATTTTGACATACCTCTGACTACCCCGTTGGACTTATCTAAACGATCTACAAAATCTACCGCATCTAGGAAATAAAGTCGCTGTTTTTTCTTATATTAATTACTATCCCCCAGGGGATAAACGGAATCCAGGGGCCTTGAAAGTCCTAATCCTACTCACTTTGTCTTACCGTAGGTACTACGGCACCGTTAGTTCATAATGGATTACTGGATTTTACACTAACAGCCATCGGCCATTTTGAAGCATGGAGCTTATAGCAAATAGCTTTCTTGTGTATTCGGACGGCTTACCAAAATGCATGTTCGAAATGTTTGTGTATTTTACCCGGCAAGTTTAATCCGGATATCATTTTGTCGCGTAATCCCGACCACTGGGTCTGGTGTTGCCAATTTTTATGTTAAATGAACACAATTTTATTTAACTTATTCGTTGACTCGCAATACATTTTGAGCGCTTGTTTTACATTCTCCAAAAGGTCCTTAAAAATTTACTAAGTAACTGTTTTTTTAGGAATGTTTTCCGGCAGCCCTTCACTTGACTATTGTCTTTACTGTGGATACGACCGGCTAGCTGAGAGGATGGTTTAGGTGCTAGGCAACACCATCTCAACAATGTCCCAGGGACTATAGTGATCTACGAAGATTGCCTCCTAATGCTATATAAATCTAAGATGTGAAGAAATGAGCTTCTCATTAATTTACTTGCCAAGTAACGATGCAGATTAGAAAATAAACTCATCAAATTTGCTTACAGATACTGAAGCATTTCAGTCAATGTTTTGCTTCTAAGGTCGCGCCACGTAAAAAGAGCACTGGCTGTCAAACTGCTCCGTGGTCGATGATTGGTGGAGAGGTAACGCGGCGCACTTCATACCATTGATTTAGCGAGTGCTATTGGTTCGTCTACGAGTGAACACAGCGCAAACAAACCCCCGCTACTTCCCCTCGGCGCTCTTTTTACGTGGCGCGACCTACTCTACTCTATTATTGTTTCTACTTTACTTTACCTACTAATAAGTAGCTAAACAATAATTAATGTCGCATCGTCATTAATTGACGGAAATGTGCATTGCCGTGTGAAAATCATTTCCTTGCCGAAGCGACGTCAGTGAAAGTGAAGATGGCGTGATCGTCTTTACCTAGTTACTGATATTAATGAAATTACTAAGTCTTTTTTACTTTACATATTACTATCGGCTTCGCTCACGTGGTAGCACGGGGACACGTACTTTTCACTAAAGAGATTGAATTCGAATAAGTAGTTTTGGAGATTACTTTATGTATATCTAAATTATAACCACACACTCTGGATTCTCTGCATTTTTTGTCTCTTTCAGCGACATGCTCGCTGTTCGGCCAGGTACTATACTAGGTCCATCATCATTCCTGCCCTTATCCCACGCTAAGTGGGGTCGACACAATATGTTTTTCTCTTCCACTCTCCTCTATCGCTCGTCAACTCTGAACTCACTCCTCTTACATTCATAATTATCATCTTTCACACAATCTATCCACTTCTTCTTCGGCCTTCCTCTACTTGTATACCCATCCACATTCATACTCATAACTCTTTTGGTAAATGTCTTTCATCCCTCCTCATTACATGACCATACCATGCTAATCTGGCACTCCTCACCTTTTCACCCACAGGTGCCACTTTCAATCTCCCCCTTACTATACTACCTAGGTACTATACTAGGTCCATGATAAAAATACTCTTCGGTCATGCTCATGACTAAGGATCTTACTGACGCTGAAACCAGCCTTCAAGGCACAAGTCCATTCGATCAGGCAATATATCTGCGGGCCTAATTGCAAGCGTCGCCGGGCGCTGTAATCCGAGCTATTTCATTTAAAAATCGGCCAGTTTTATTGGCCAGTATTTCACGACCGGGACAGCCAGGGTTGCTTGTTTACAAAAAAGAAAAATACACTTTGTACGAGAATTTTAAATGCTTCTGTTTATTACCTAACCTAACCTATAAAGTTTTACTCTTGAGAGATAAAGTCATTTGATTTCTCTTGGAAAAAATAAGTATTAAGTTTGTAGTTCAGTTTACGTCAAAGACGATTAATATCTAGAAGACAGACAAAGGCCATACACAAAATCGTAACCCGATCCCGCAGTACCAGATAGCCTGAAAACTTTAAAACATCAATTTTATCCAAGAAATTTCAATACTTAGTAGTAGGTAGCAACAATATTCAATATTTAATTAAACATTTTTAACTAGAAAGTAATTGAAATTTCTTGGATAAAATTGATGTTTTAGAGTTTTCAGGCTATTTTTTAGGGTTACGATTTTGTGTATGGCCTTTGTCTGTCTTCTAGATATTAATCGTCTTTGGTTTACGTGGTGGTATTTTCGGTGGTGAAGTTTTCTGAAGAAATTATCTTTGTTTACTTAATATTTATAAAAAAAAATTAGGTAATTTTAACTAAGAAGTAATTGAAATTTCTTGGATAAAATTGATGTTTTAAAGTTTCCAGGCTATCTGGTACGGGTTACGATTTTGTGTATGGCCTTTGTCTGTCTTCTAGATATTAATAGTCTTTGCCTATACCTAGTGATTCGAAGATAATAGTAATATAAGTAGGTAGGTAAATGTGAAATTTACATCAATATACGACTTAAAAGTTTTAGCGATTAGGTACCTATTCATACTGCAACTTATGCGACAGCAGGTACCTACCTACATAGGTAACCTGTACCTACTAACTGAAAATGAAATTAAATATGATCACGACTGTATCCCAGGGAGCGGTAGACTTTTCTTTCCGATCTAGCAATTTTTAGATCTTTTTGAAAATGTCTAAGAGGGTAGTTAGATTATGTCCAAATACATATTTGGTACATGTCCAAATTTTGCAGTAGTTTACTTTCCAGCAAGCTCATCGGCGCTATTAGAGAGCTAACTGGTTTCCTCACGAATTTTTCCTTCACCGTTCAAAGCACGTAAGTACCTTTAAATACTTAAACATTTTACAACACGAAAAGTTAATTGTACAGCCGGATTCGAACCCACGACCTTCGGGTCTAAAACGGAAGTACCTACTAATCCACTTGTCCAACAAGGCTATTAGCTAGACTAACTGGCAACCCTAAAACCGGATAAATAAATGGCGCGCTATGTAAACCTATTTGGATGTTGCGTTCGATTTTTGTATTTAAATTCAGATTCGAAATGAATATTCGGTAAAAGGTTTTTGATGGAACACGTCGTATCGTGTTTTTCACAATAAATGGAAAGTGATGATTTGATTTCCCATTTTGTAAGAATTTATTCATCGGTCTATAAATGTGGATGAATTTGTAATTATAAGATTTATGTATACGTAATGTATCGATTACCACATGACATCAAAAGAGCTTTTGTTAAAAAATAAGAATGAAATCTTCACGATGTAAATCGTCTTAAGGAGACGACTTCAAATTTTTTAATGTTTTCTGCTCAGAATAGAGAAAAAACGTTTTCTGATTCTGATTTGTTCATGTTGGATTTTTTTTATAAAAATACAAATATCACCTCTATAAAATTATTGCAGATTACAATATTAAGTAAATAACGAAATACATTATAAATGACGAAATTTATGCAATTTAATGTTATTGTAGCTATAACACCCAGATATTTTAATTCCCGTACAAAGAAATCATGTAGGAATAAACAGGCATACGACTTTGCCCTTATTTATCCAACACACACTTTTATCTTAGAAACCTTGAAAAAACCCGTTTAAAAGTTAAAATCTGGCAAACCGCTGTAACTTAGGTAATTTGGGTAAAAGGGCGCTACGGGTCTGTTTATCTACGGGTCGCTATTTGCGCGTTTACCTCTAAAGACCTTTATGCTTACCTTCTGCCTTCTGTTTACCTTCTAAATAAATACGGGTCTTATGCACACCACGTTTCGAACGAGCAGTCACTGTGCGTTTTTGTGAGCGCGTCAGCTGCTAGTTCGCAGCGCGTTTTACAAACGCGAGGATAACATGCATGAGTTACATTACCGGCGGTTTTTGTGTAGTTTAGTAATCTATCCTCGCTCACGTGTCAAGTATTAAATGGAATTTTTAGTTCATGCAAGTTACCGGGGGAGGCGCTGCATTGGATTTTCATACATTTGTGATACTTTACTCGGTATCGAGGACAGTATCCAATACTACGGTAAACTGGCGTTAACCCCTCTGTTTTCCGAGTACATTTTGTTCACCTCAAGTCTGTGTCGATAACGCGTTCGCAAAACGTAGTGAATAAAGTGGCTCTAAAGTGTATGTACTGACTAAAGTAGCGTGATAAAAATTTCGGACCCCTGTGATTTTTTGACCCCTAGCAATGTTACATTCCTGCAATAGAAACGATTCAGATTGAATTCCACATAACGCACCTTTAGAATAGAAGTGACCTAATTCAAAAAACTTGAAAAATGAGTTTGGGGCAGAAAATGACCCTACACAACATTCTCTACAGTTCTGTAGTTTTAAAAGCGCCACTTTTAGGCAGGAACAGGTCAAAAATATATTTCGGTCTCTTACATATTCAAACAAAACAACCGTCTGCGTCGGGACAGAAATGCCACTTACAGGATTGTGCTGTTTTACTGTGCGAATAGAAGAACAAGAACGTTGTACAAATAATAAGACAGTGACCGAATTTTAATTAAGCCATCTTTCTTATAAATTTTTCGGTAAGTTCACTGAATGTTTTTTTAGTATTAAACTGACCGATTTATCTTTGGTACTGTTTTAACTCCGATACTGCCGGACATTATTGTGACTCAATTGTGTTTATGTCATTTTTATAATAATAAAAATTTTGTTATCTTTACTCAATCAGAATTGAGGCATTATTTTATTTTGCAAAACCAAAATTTTAAAATCAAATTAAGTTAAATAGTGACTCTTTAGAATCAAAAATTTTTTTAATATAGAAAAACATGTTGTTTCTAATTATTTATTACACCAACTAATTGCTAAATGTTTATGTTCACTAAATCGACTTAGTTTTTTAAAGATTTTTGAGCTATTTAGCAGCAATTAAAAAAATAAGAGGATAGGGTCACACATTATTTCACTCTTTTGTCGATTCCCAAAATTTAGTTTTTTTGGATTAAGTCACTTCTATTCTAAAGGTGCGATAATATCTGGCCACTGGGATTATTTTCTTTTTGTCTATGTTCTCCGTAAAACATGATTTTGGCGACAGGACGGATATCCGGCGGCCGGCAGCCGGATGATCGATGGACACGCGTCGTGTATTTGGTTTGATAAACATTTCACACAGCCGATAAATATCATTGGGCATTTCACACAGCGTCATCTAATCCCAAGCTAAGCAGTTTAATGCTTGTGTTATGCGGTAACCGATGACCGATATATCCTACTTACCTACCTATATACTACATTATATTTTGTATTTCGGCGGGGATCGAACCCGCAACCTCCGCGTCTCGGGTGGTCTTTCACCCACAGCGCCACAAAGGTCGTCATACGTAAAACTTATTTCAATCATTCCTAATAAATTATAATTATGTAATCTTATTTATATTAGATAATATAGATAGATAATACATACGAAACACAAAACAAGCTTTGTGTTTGAAAATATCGACACAGTAAAAGTTAGTTATTGTTCCGAACTAATCGAATAGACTACTGAATGGAACTATCGATTTTTCTATTTTATTTGTGTTAATTTTGGCCATGGCTGTGCCTTTTCTAGCTTTGTCTGGGTTCTTTTATAACTATAATTGGACATGCCTCTGATTACTCCACTGCGTAATTTTAAAAGGATAGTAAATTTTATTACCGATTATCTTTCAAAGGATCAGAATCAGAATCAGAATCAGAAATATAAATATGAATGGCTTATAAATATGAGGGTAAGTTTGAAAAGCAGTACTGATAGTTACTAATGTATTGTGATTTAAAAGAAACTGAGAAAAATAATAACGATTCACAATCAAAAATAAAATAGAAAAATAGTAACACCTACCTAGTTAAGTTTAAAAAAATCGGCCATTTTGATTTTTTATCTATCTCTTAAAATTTTCGAACTAAATACCTACCTACAACTCAGCTTTTAGGAGATCCGTGTTAGTCGAGTGCGATGCACCTCATCTTTCAGGATAGTGTAGGTGCTGGGCAAGCCTATTCCATCTCAACAATGTCTCAGTCACTAGTACAGATCTAAAGGCCTAAAAAAGTTTTCAGGAGAAGCTTAATTTATAGCCAAGAAAACCCAGGAACATAAACATTCAGGAGCCTAATATAAATGTACCTAACTACCTTCTTAGGTACCTAAGAAGGTAGGTTACTAAATTTATTTACAGAAAGTAGGTTCTATTTTATTTAACCTTTAAGTAGTGTGTCCCACTGCTGGGCAAAGGTCTCCCCCATCTCTACCATTCCAACCATCTCATTCTTGTTCATTCCATCCAAAGGTTGTCTGGAAGAGATCGCTTCTTAGCGATAAGATCGCCCATTGTACAATTATTCTTAAGTTTTACTAGTTCTTAATTTTCTTTTGTAAATGTACAATGAAGTATTTTCATTCATTCATTTATTCATTGTTTTATTATTTCTTTCCATTTCTTTCGATCACTAGCCGCTTCCCACCACTCCTCCTGGAAGGTATCTATGTCGTCATGTCAGCGTCTTTTAGTTCTATTATTATTAGAAAAATGTTACATTTATTTTATTGTTTACTAGCTGCGCCTCGCGGTGTTACCCGCGGTAGTTTCCGTTCCCGTGGGAATACCGGAATAAAAAATAGCCTATTTGTTATTCCCGGTCATAAACTATGTATATTCCAAATCCGTTAGGTAGTTTTAGCGTGAAAGAGTAACAAACACACTTACACACACACAAACTTTCACCTTTATAATATTAGTAGGATAGTAGGATAGGATTAGTAGGATAGTAGGATTAGACTCATGCTAACTTTTTATTTTCGTCTACAATCTAGGTGAGTTATCATTCGTGAAAGTGCGCATCCCCTGGAGAAATATCTCAATGCCACATAAGATATCACTGGCCCAACTTTCTGTGTTGAACCAAGGAAGACAGAGTTTCCGAAAGTAGGTTATTGAAATAAAACAAGTTTGTCTAAGTAGCCCCCCAGGGTGTACCTAACTATGGCACAGATGATAGGACAAACAGTAGTCACACTTAGTCAAAGACGATTAATATCTAGAAGACAGACAAAGGCCATACACAAAATCGTAACCCTGAAAATGGCCCAAAACGGGAGTTTAAAGTAGATGGCAGCACCAGATAGCCTGGGAACTTTAAAACATCAATTTTATCCAAGAAATTTTAATTACTTTAAGTCTTTGCACTTAGTTTAGCCAGCAAATGCAAATTGATATAGATATAAAAAAAACTCAGGCCTTTACATCTTTACTAGATGATTTATACAGAGTCAGGAGGCAAGCTTTGCCTACACTTAACGGGACACTAGTGCCTGGGACATTGTTGATATGGAATATTGTTGAAGTACGTGTTATTCTATGTAGACATTTTAGTTTTTTCAGTGCAGTTTTTTCTCAAAATCCCCTTTCTAAAATTGTTCTGAATTCTACCGAATTCAATTACAGTGTTGAGTTTTTATTTCATTCGAAAACCCTCGATACCACTTTGAATCTGTTCACTCATTTGTTTCAGTTCAAATAAAAACCAATCTGACGCACCGAAGCAAACAACACTGTTAATCTTTGAGACGGTATTGCATAATACTAAGCTTAGAATTTTGTAGTTTTTCCTTCTACCTTTTTTCTGATTTCTGATGGACTATGATTCTGTATAAGTATTTTTAAATCTTTGAACCTTTCGGGCTTAAGATCCAAGGCCCATGAAGTAACGGTGCCACAGTAGGTACCTATACAACATTCTTACCAGGGTGTCTGGTCAAAGCGAATGCTGAAAGCATATTGGGCACGCTTCCGTCTGATAGTCTGTTGAACGATCCTGAAACTGTACTTGAAAACACGATAGATCGTTTACAACAATCTACTGCTACTCCTTACATACTGTGCCAGCAATGTACAAGAGTACCCACTGGGACTGAGCCGATAGTTGGACAACTTTCCGTGTAGCTTCTTGTAATGGAGAAAGTAACATGGCTCCTAAATACTCCGGGGATCTCATTGTCTTGTGAAATGATTTTGCACAAGTTTGAGAAACAGAATGCGAAACGTGGAATTATTTGGATGGAATTAGGTAGATTCATTTCAGCACCAAATGAAGCAAATTCACCTCGGATCTTCGACAATAAAAATCACACTAATGTTATAAAGAAATTTTGTGTGAAAGTGTGAATGTTTCTTACTTCTTCACGCTCAAATCAGATGTGTCATTATACAGTACCAATTTATAAAACTGACAAAAATTAAAGATAGGATGTCCTCAAATATATAAACTCAGACCTTTACATCTTTAGAAGATGATTTATACAGCGTCAGGGAGGTAATCTTTGCCTACGCTTAACGGGACGCTGCAGTGCTTGGAACATTGTTGAATAGCTTGTCCAGCACCTAAAGTTTAGGTGGTTTAGGTCATCATTTAGGTCATCATCCTCTCAGCTTAGCTGGCCATATCCACAGCAAAGACTATGGTACGTGTGGGGCTGACTAAGCCACGGGTTTCCTTACGCTGTTTTCAAAAACACATTATCATAGATACTTTGTACTCGTATTTGCATAACCTAGGTTAACATATTGGTTATTAGTTCATTCGTAATAACGAATGAAGTCACAGACGGCTGCTAGCATAACAAAATACACCTATCTAAGTATAGGACGGTCTTTGTTCGCTGGGAAGTCGAAGGCATTGTATAACGTTTTATATAATGCCAGGCGGAGTGGAGAATTGTGTTACAATGCTTCTTAGGAAAACGGTTTTCTTGGTTTTCACATGTCTCGATAATTTTGAAGGTTTTAGAAGCTTTACAATCTAGTAAATAGTATCACGTTTCTGATGCGGGCACCACACATTGGCTTCAACTTGGTTCCATCCAACATTAGAATGGCCAATGGCAATAAATAAATAAATAAATAAATATCCTTGGACATTCCACACGGCGTCATCTAGTCCCAAGCTAAGCAATTTAATGCTTGTGTTATGGTAACCAGATGACTGATAAACTACATACTTAGATACATTTTTTTTTGTAAATACATACATATTATACATAGAAAACAACCAGACACGAAACAAATATTTGCAGATCATACAAACATTTGTCCCGTAGCGGGGATCGAACCCGCAACCTCTGCGTCTCAGGCGGGCTTTCGCCCACTGTGCCACAGAGGTCGTCGAAACGGAGCATTGCCATTGGCCATTCTAATGTTGGAACCAAGTTGAAGCCCATTGTGGTGCCGGCATGAGATTTAGAGGGGCATTGGACAATGTCTATGACGGTTTGGTTCGGTTCGCTCGTATGAGCAAGTGGCCAACTCTGGTGACGGAGTTTTTAGGCCGCCTAAAGGCGTAATTATTCGTTTGGTTCCGCCTAAAATTATCGAGCACCTGACAAGTGTAAATTATCGAAACTCCTTCCTTATTTTTTTTTCGAAACTCATAAAACGCAGACAAAGTCGAGGACTATTACAAAAGTAGGCTACGCTAGGGCACAAAGTTATAGCCTGGTCTAGATCTATTTGCATCTGTATAGCCTGATTGACATAATAGGACCCGACCTTGTACTATAAGCACTTACCTTAGGGTATAATAAGACCTAGCTTAGGTCGTACTCGATTATTCGAGCACTAGCTGTGTTCTTTGACTTCACCTAGATTAGTGAACTAAATGTAAAAAATCTTTTTCGAATTGAGATGGGCATTGACGATTAGGTATTAATTTTTAATTTTTGTTACTCGCTCTAAAACTTATTACTTACCTACATGCTGTCTTCACTTTTAATTGTATTGACACTTAATTATTTTATTCCTAGCTACTTTTTCAATTGTGTTGGTGTACTATACGTAAGTGATCTAATAGGTAAATAAATAAATTAGTATTTTCCAAAATATAACATGTACCTAATGTAAGTACCTACCTACCTATTATATTCCGTTTATATTATAATAATTGCCAATCTTTTGCAACTTTCGATCTGCAGGTTCGTGGCTTAAATTCATATCCCGGCTTTTCAAATAAGGTGTTTCAGTAGTCACCAAAGCTAAACTAAACTAATTTGAAAGCACTAAAAATGTTGCCGTCCCGTCCCTATTCATAACGATCGCAATTAATTTGAGTGCTGTCAAATTAGTTTAGTTTAGTTACCTTAGAATTGACACCAATGTACAACAATTGTACTAGCACAAATCGCCATAGACACTTGGTCAATGTCTTTTAAGAAACATAAAATCTATTGATGCAGAACCGGGATTCGAACCTGTGACATTTGGATTTAAATTCGAGGTACCAACCCACTAGGCCAACACGGCTTTTATACAGTCATAATACATCTGTTTATTTTCATGTTCATTTTACATCATTATTAGCACCAAATACAATATTAAGTATGTACCTAAACATGATTAAATTAAATTGTAATAATTTGTTCTTTAGAAAGTAAGCTGAGCTTGTAAGTCTTTCATCAAAGATCGTTACACAAGTTGTAAAACTTAATTAAGTGGGTATTAATTAGTAAAACATTGGAAGGGCTAATTGAACATTGTTTTTATTACTTTACTTTTTATTAGATTTATTTACTTTTTAATTACTTATTAGTACGTACAGTCGGCAATAAAAGAAGGTTAAGAGTTAGGTACTGGGTTTCAATTTAAAAAATATCAACAACAACATTAAACAAAAACATTACAGTGGGTAGAAAATTATTTATTTTTGATTTCAAAGTAAAACATAAGGTAGTTTTTAAATAAGAGTTTTTACAGCTTTTTGAGTATTTTACCAAAAAAGTTTTATTATTGTGTGTAAATAAATCTTTGCATGATTTAACGAACTGAAATTAGGTAGGTATACTTTCTTCTTCTTCGTCCTTCTTCCCTTTCTTTCTTAATATTTCCTTACAATGTATTAAGGTAATTACTTACTAGTACCTATATTATCTGTGGTAAGTAATACCTATTCGATTTCCTTCATCTTACGTAAGTATCTTCTCGCCGTCCCCGGAGAATAAAAAGATAACTAACAAAACGTAAATTTTCAGGAGAATTAAAAAACATGTTTTTGTCAATAACTTCTCAAATACTTGACGTAGAAACATGATTAGCAGCACCCAGAAAAGTAGATTTTTGAAGCATTTAAAATCATAATCAGTAGCACGCGTAAATTATTTTAATACAGAGATATTTAAAATAATAGAAGTTAGACAAAATCAGTAATCACCTCTGTTGCCTTACATCCGTTATCATTTTATTCACAGTATTTCTTAGACAAAGTCAAATATTGCACCACAGCTTTACCATTTTATTCCTAGGGTTATGAGTGTCAGAACAGAAATGATAATAGACAATCAGATAGTATAACTGTATCATACCATTTTATTCTCGTGAGTTCTCTAATATATTTTTCGGTTAAAGCACTTTTAATCCATTTTCTAATACGTTTGTCATATGGTCATTACATTTAATGTGGTTTCTCTAATCACAACCTATTTATAAAAAAATATTTGTGACAAAGGAAAAACAACATATTATCAATAATTTATTTTAATTAGTATTAGAATAATTATAATTCATTTTCTTGGTTCGATATTTATTATTACCAGCCTCTTTGTATTAACAAAATTAGTTTTGATTTGATTATTAAACAAGTTAATGTTTAAGGCATAATGTTGATCATCTTAGTTATCATTATAACCATCTTAAGTTTCTGTGATGAGCTAGAAACTGGTAAAAAACATAATTAAGTATAGATGAAATCAGCTCCTGATCTGCAGTGGTTAATAAGATCGTCAAAATTAAATATTCTTGCTTTGTAAGGTACCTACCCTACACTCTTGTTCGTGATTCTTCTGATAGTTTAAGTATGTATTTTAATCAAGAATGTGCAGCATCAAAGTGTTTAAGTTTTAAAATCGATGGCAGTAAATTGAAACAAAAGAAACTTCATCTTTGAACGCATTTTATAAATATTTTAAGACTCCGTTAGGACAATTAACTACAACCGTCGTAAACCTATTGGTCAAATTATAATTTAAAAGAGATAGTACTGTATTTACCTAAGAGCAACCTCTAAGCACAACCAGTCCTGAAATATGTCTTATGGGTTTCGGTACCTGATGGCTCCTAACGAGCCTCTAAAAATAATATTGAGTTAGGATATAAAGTGTGGGTAAGTTAGGCCTTTACATCTTTACTACATGATTTATTCAGTTTTTGGAGGCAATTTTTGACTACAACTAATAGAAAACTTAGTGACATTTTTGAAATGGACAGCTTGCTCGGTAGTCATAGTGCCTACACATTCACAGGAAAGACTGGTCTTTACGTCTGAAGCTCACGAAGCCGTGGGTTTCCTCTCGATGTCTTTCTTCGCCGTTTAGAGGTCGTGTTGACGCGAGCAGTGCACATGTCGTACGTGGCAATGTTGCAGGCTCATGGTCGCGGTCGTCTCCACAGGAGAACCATGTGAACTGCCGGAAATTAGTTTTGGCATAAAATATATTTTTTGGCTGAAATTCGTACCTATAATTGAGGTAGGTACTATCCCACTTGGCCCATACGGCTTAGAGAGAAGGCAGTAATCAAGCATTGAAACAAAAACTTAAATATTATAATTCTGTAAGGAATAGAAAATGAACCTTTGTCAATACTTGCTACTAAGTAGTTCATGTCTTTTTCCATAACGTTCACTATATATGCTATATGCTAGATTTTACTAGCTGTATTGAGTAAATATGTACTTATATACAGCCGTTAAGCCGTAAAATTCGATACTTCATGAATCTATGTCAGAGAAGAACATTGTAATTGCTTTTATCATTTTCCTATTCGAATAATTTTCACGAGAACAGTATTGTAAAGACTGTTTGTCATACAATAAAGTGTGAATACGTTTAGATAATAGCACTATATATTTTTGTTCTTGTAATGTCCGACATTAATAATATCGTAGAATAGTATTGTAATATTTTGTAACTTCGTAAATACCTCTAGAATGTTTTGGAAAAAAATTGAGCAGATGCATTACTATTCAAAGATCTCAAAAATGACATAACACTAAAACAAATATAATGGCAGTTATCATTTTATTCCCCGGGGACGGCGTTCTGTTTAGTCTTAAAATTAATTGACGTTCCTTCCATAATGAACCTTATTTTCAAAGAAGATTCAATTAAAAATATCCTTTGTAGACGAGAGGTGGTTGAAATAATTACATATCTAAAGACGAGGGTTCCCAAATGTGTCAACATGGTTGAAATCCAATTAATTATAAATCCACATTCAACCTAATGCAATTAATAATAAACTTTGTTGTAAATAAATAGATTATGATCATGACTGTATTCTCTTTCTTCTTTTAGATCTTTAGAAATTGTTTGATCCTTTCAAGATATTTAAGGGTAGTCAGAGACAAGTCCGCGTAAGCATTTGGCAGTTATCAGTAGAGCAAAATATCAAGGTGATCGTAATATTTTTCTACGGATAGACAGCATGTCCGATTTTTTTTTATTTATGAAAATATTATTTAATATCTTTATGTCATTTAACAAAAACAATCAAATGACTTTAACGTTTAAAAATCCTAAGTAATGTTCACTGAAGTATCTTCATGCGATTATACCTACATCAATCAAATTTTCCTATTCTAATCTATACTCTCTCATAAACAAAAACATTTAGGTACTTAGATTAATTATAACGACTTACCAACAACCAGCGAGACGGCGAGCAGAACCGCGAAAAACACGTTGTATTTTGTCATTTTTGCGTGCACTGTTTTTTTCAAAGTAGCATGACGACGTGCGGCCTCAACGGGCGCGGAACGCGATCTGAAATAATCTGAATGGGGGTAGTCCGTTCTCCCCTCTCCCCCCGCCCCGTGCCCCTCTGGTACCTTCGCGGGGTATGTATGAAGTGTAGGCGGGAAAAGGTACTGCATCATACATGGTATGCAAATTGTTAGATCTGGGTCAGGTAAGTTTGATGTCGCGTAAAAGTTATGAGGTAGAGTCATTATAGAAGTTTCTAGAACTTAAGTAGGTACTTAGGTACCTGTTTTTGGCAATGGCAATGTTTTTGTTACCTGCCTAGGTATTTTAAGCCCTCTTCCCTAAAGAAGTAGGCAGGGAATGGGCGGTCAGAGATTGGATAGGTGACCGCACATGGGGTCTTTCGCCAGTTTACCGTAGTATTGAATACTATCGTCGATACCGAGTCAAGTGTTACAAATGTTCGAGAATCCAGTTCAGCGCCGCTCTCGGTGACTTGCATGAACTGATCATTCCATACCTACATTTGAATTACTTGACGCTGTAGCGAGGATAGTTAACTATACCTAGTACCTACCACTCGAAAACAGATGCCCACAGATGAGCGATTTCGTATTTCGGTCGGTCGTTAAATTGTCGGAAAGTCAGAGGCCTGTGTGACTAGAGTTGACCACTAGCTTACGAACTTACTTAGGTACTGGGAATAAAACGAGCCTAACGATCTAAAAGCAATTACGCCACGACCTAGGCCGTAAACATGTCACGCAACACAATGCACTATTTGTCACTGCGATGGATGACTATTGTCCCGTGTGTAAATTCACTGTGTCCTTCAAATTTTCCGCGCGAAAGGAACTACACATAAATTTCCTTCGGGACAGATTAAATAGTTAAGTTAAGGGATGGTTTGCCAGCCGTCAAAGGATTTTTGGATATAAAACACTCATTTTAAAATAGGTATTCTGCCATTGGGTTTTTTGCGTAGAGCTAATTTCATTTTTCTATTAATAGTTCACATGGTATTGAATAAAAATGGTAAGTTCGGTTAAATAGGAAAGGCGTGAAAATGAAAATGTACCTGAGTAATATAAACTTAATTAATTTAATTTTAGCGCTTTTATTTGTTAAATTGACAATTCTTTCTATATGAGGAATATCTTTAATTTATTACTACAGCTATCTTTCCCGAATTTAACTATCAATGCAGAAAGAAAAATCAAATCCGGCGGTACATCCAGAGATTAGCATTTTACAAAATAATAGACATTAGGATTTAAGGTTTAAATTTTAAAATCCTTTTTTAACGGATATTTTAACATTCCCTAGAAAAAGTTTAAAAAACGTTATAGTACTAGTTCCTGGTTTTTAGTTCCGGGAAATGTCGATAGATGGAGTTGTTCATGATGGCCGTAAAGTACCGGAAAATGCCAGCAGATGCCGCTGTGCTGAATGCGCTGCTTCAAGCATCTGCTACTAGATGGCAGTAGCAGTCGAAATTGTAAATTAGCGTAAACATTTTTGAGTTAATGAGGAGGTTATATTATGTTCTTAGACCTATGTAATTTTTTTAAGTATGTTCACCGTCAAAAGTGGACCGATTTTGAAAATTATTTTTTTGTTTGTAAGATGTAGGTCAATCAATCAATCATTTATTTATTTTCTCTCACAAACAATACATAAATATAAATACAGGAAAATAAAATAAATTTAAAAAATAAATAAATGTAAGTAGTTAAAATAAAAATACTTAATCCAAAAATGAGTGTCGGTTCTAACTTATTATTTAGGTGCCCATATAGTACCTACACCCTAGGTGGTTTTATATTTTTTTTATTTTTCCACCTGTTTTTGTTATTGTCAAAGTATTATTTTATCAAACTAGTCTTCTACCCAAGTTTGCACCATGTTGGCGTGTGACCAAGGACAACCCTGTCCATAGTTAGTAAGATTGGGTGGATTACAAAACGATACTTAACTCTACCATAGTATTTATTTTGAAACCGTCCAATTATTAAAATTGATGTGGGTTACTTTCAAGACACATAATTATTATTATTATTTTATTTTTTTTTCAACCTACATTGTCCCACTACTGGGCAAAGGTCTCCCCCAATTCTCTCCAACCATCTCTGTCCTTTGAGACTTCACACCAATCTCTCTCAAAAGTATCGAGATCGTCTCTCCAGCGCTTCCATTTTTTTCAATTTTTTTCCAATTTTTTTATATTCCATTTAAAAACATTTCTGCCCTTTCTGGATATCAATATTTTTGTAAATGAAATCAATATTTTTATTAAAAAAAACATAGGGTACACCTACACCAAGAATATTCTCTTCAAAGTAAGTTACATAGAAAACTAAAACAAGGCTATAGGAGGGAAGGCGCTTGCTATAAGTGCTGGGCGTAGCGACTGACACACGTTGTGTCAACAAAGTGTCATTCACAACTCTACATAACCTAGCACACTTCAGCTCCAGATTTTTTTTTATTAAGTAGGTATTCTGTTTTAAAAATATCCCTTTATTCCGTATGTCTATTTATTTATTTTCCGACGATGCGTTGCACTCTCGTGGTCACGGGCAGACTGTTGTATGTACCTGAAGACAGAAAAGAGAATTTGTCAGAAAATGTAGAGTAGCGTATTTTACTAGATCAATAGGTGTGTTGTAGGTACTATCAAAAGTTATGTTCTGAAATAAGTCAAGTCAATAATATGGCAGTAAAATTTTCAGGGCAATCTACCTACAACATAACTTGAAACAATTTTAAGTTAGATACAAAATGATAATTGTGGTGTCCCAACGGGGCTATTGTTGCGGCCGAACCTAATTTTTAAGACCATTATGTACCAACTTGAAGCAATAAATGAATATGAATATGAATAGCAAAATCACTAGATACATACTTAGTATAAAACAAAGTCGCTTTCTCTGTCCCTAATCCCTATGTATGCTTAAATCTTTAAACTACGCAACGGATTTTGATGCGGTTTTTTTTAATAGATAGAGTGACATATAAACCTTCCTCTTATAATATAATAAGGCTACTTTTAACTACCGCGGGTAACACCGCGGGGCGCAGCTAGTATAATAAAATAATTTTGTTAAAAATATGCTAATAGATAATGCTGAAGAATACCTACAATGACATATAGAAAGACCTTCGCCGGTGCCAGCAGGTATCGCAAGAGTTACTCCATCCCGCCATCCGTCACGTTTTCCACTGCCTGATTCTGAGTGTGATATTAAAGTTATTACTGCGATATTATCTACCTAGACTGCGCTCACGTACCTACTTGAATGACTTTAGTTCGTTAGTTCGTTGCCAACTAGCCGGGACCGACAATTTAACGTGCCCTCCGAAACACGGAAGCGCTCAGCTGATAATGCCACTTGTAGTGTAGGTAGGTACTTACATACCTATCCTCGGTCACCCATCCAAGTAGTGACCGCTCATCAAGAACGTCTTAGCAAGCTTCGCCACGCGCGCTCATGACTTTGGTATACATGGGCCTTTCGATTCAATTATAATTATGATCCCTACATTCTATTCTCTACTATAAACGCGTAAGTTTGTATGGATGTTTATTACGGTCCATTATTGACGAAATAATCGATGAACATAGTTAGGTACCATCTAGTTTACAAAGTTAGTTAAGTATATTATAACTCATTATTTAGTAAATAACAAAGACGATTAATATCTAATATCTAGATATTAATCGTCTTTGGTAAATAATAATGTTAATTGACTACATCCATGAACGAATTAGCCGCACTAAATCTTATGTTTCATCGTGCATTGTCTACTGAATTACAAATATTGTATTAATAAATAAAAGTAGGCGAATACTTACCTACTTACCTATATTAAACTTCTCATCAGAAACGGGAAGTATTCGCCAAAAACTAGAATATCAACCCACACCACGACCTAAACGGTTGTGGTCGACCACAGTTCGACGACTCTCGGATAAGAACAGTCAGTGACGAAAAATGCTGAGCATTTGTGAGTTTTGATATAAAATTAATTAAAATTTGAAAATACAATATTGTAGTACCTATATGAATGCATGTTATTCAATTTAACTCCTGAAAATACGTGTTCTAGATATATTAGGTTAGGTAATTGTAATCAACTACCTACCTATATTGTATGACATTGTATGTACCTACCTACTTACCTATTAGCTTACTTATCTATTAATTTGATGCTTCCATTGTGTAAATAAGATTTACCTACGTAATTATGTACGTACTACCTACGTTAGAATTTTATCAAGAATAAAATTTTGGTCAAACGTCGTTTATTTTATTTTACTTCTTGGTTATCATTATCACCGTAAGGTAAGCTATTTTTACTTCTCATACAAAACTTCGTGAGGGTCTGAATGGCGGGTGTATTGTTGCAGAAATGAATAAGATATGCATGAAAGGAATGTACCAGCAATGTACCTGAATGTACCTTTAATGAAAATGAATGTACCTCTATGAAACAGGAGCAATCCCAAAAATAAAGTGAGCCGCAGACCTGACAGTCTGAATGGCGGGTGAATGCTGGTACTGAATGTAATAGATATCATAGCGTTACCTGATATTTACCAGAGGAATGTACCTTCAATGTACCTCTTAAAAAATATTATCTGAAGATAATGCGACAAGTATTTCACGAGAAAATAAAGAAAACTTTTTTTAGGTGCCCCTACATTTTTTTAATAGCAATACCCCTACCATTGTTTTCATAGCAAAGGATTATTTTGTGTGTTGTTGCAAAATTTGATATGATATAAGTTAACTTAATATTTACCAGAGGAATGTACTTTCAATGTACTATCACCAAAAGCGTCGCTTTTCCAATTTTGAAACAGTTTAGCTTGCAAGATGTTAGCTAGCTGATCCTGCCCTTTTTATTTTGACCAATCGGAGTCATAAACATCTAAAAGCAATAATTGTTTGATGACTTTTACCATTGTTAAAAACTTACTGTTATTATTTGTTCTTCAAACTTTATAACAAAGCACCGAAATACTTTGTTGCTATTGGTGTTCGAATATTGCAAAGCGGTGTAAACTGCTAGTTGCGTCACAGAAAAAGCACCCTTAAGGTGGTGAAGCGGTGCTTTGGGTGATAGTACCTCTTAAAAAATATTATCTGAAGATTATAGGAAGATTATTTCACGAGAAAATAAGAAAAACAAATTTTACCCCTACCAAAGACGATTAAAATCTAGAAGACAGACAAAGGCCATACACAAAATCGTAACCCTGATCCCGTAGTACCAGATAGCCTGGAAACTTTAAAACATCAATTTTATCCAAGAAATTTCAATACTTGGTAGTAGGTAGCAACAATATTCAATATAAAAAATATTTTAGGTAATTTTAACTAGAAAGTAATTGAAATTTCTTGGATAAAATTGATGTTTTAAAGTTTCCAGGCTATCTGGTACGGGTTACGATTTTGTGTATGGCCTTTGTCTGTCTTCTAGATATTAATCGTTTTTGCCCCTACCATTTTTTCATATCAATAATGAGTAGGTAGGTATAGGGTGTATAACAACTTTAAGAAAAAGAGTGACGTGCATATAATTAAGGGGAATTTTTTACTGCACATTGTATCTATTTAGAAATATAAGCAAACAAAATTTCTCCACTAATAACCTACTGCATATCAAATAAATGACTGTCCTACAAATTAACTACTTGATTATCTAAACATGTTGTACTAAAAAATTTTAAATTCATAAAATCTCTTAAACAATATACCTACTCACTGTAAAACAAAAATACTGATTGATTGATTGTGCCAGATTTTTAAACAATCAATTAGTCAACTCAACATTTACCTATAGGTAGGTATGTGGTAGTCGAATCAAATGGATTACTGTAAAACAAGCTTCGGAAATAAATTATTTTATTCTTACCTACCTACTTTCTTTCATTAATTTTTATCAACCTTAATTTTACCGGATTTCCGCCAGACGTAGACCGAATGTAGGTAACAATGATTTTTTCATCTTCTATTTTAGGTATTTCCGCCAGAGGTGGATCCACCGTTTTTTTTATATTATAATTATTATAGGAAGTAGGAGTCCTCAACAACTCTTTGCCAAATCTTTTATAAATCTTTAGACAGTCATACAACAAAAATTACGTTATAGGTAATCGTATCTCGTTTAACAATGGTAGGGGTATTGCAATAAAATACACGGTGTATCTGGAGGGGTGGATCAACGCTGGCAGAGCGATGGGCGACCTCAATGGCTATCCATTTAACCCCCCTGTATGTTCCCCGATTTTCAGTCGTTCAAAAGTTATTCTGATTTTTATGAAATGTTGATGAAAATCCGATTTTATGCTTCATGTCTCAAGTGTGGCCAAACTGTTAGGTCTAAGACCGTAATTTTTGTTTTAGCTTGTAGCTCAATAGTAGACCTTTCGTCCTACAATATCGGTTTGAGTCTTTATTTGATTAAAATCCAAATAAAAAATAATCTTTGCAGAAACAAAACCCAAACTAAATTTTTCAACTAACTTTAAAGGCTTCCAGAGAAAAAAAACTACTAGATTTTTTTTCTACAACCTATCTTAAAAACTACTACCATTCATGGAGAAGTAACCCTGAAATTTTCATTTGGCTAGTACCATGGCATCATGTTAAAAAGTGGACTTGAAAATTGTACCAGTGCTAAAATCGATATTTTTCTGTCCATCAAAGGTAGGAAAAAATGAAAAAATGAAAACATGAAATATGATCACGACTGTATCCCGGGAGCGGTAGACATTTCTTACAGATCATAAGGCAGTTTTTAGATCTTTTCGAAGATGTCTATTGGGGGTAGTCAGAGGTATGTCCAAATACATACATATTTGGTACATGCCTACCTTTTGCAGAAATTAACTTTCCATACCGGACAGGTTGCAAGCCCATCGAAAGAAAACCCGGCTTTTAAAGTCGTTAAGCCATGACGGAGGCGTGTAGGCGGCCTAAAAACTCTCTAGTAACTCTCTCTGGTATCTAGGTATTTACAAAAGCTTTGGCTGAAGTTTAGGTCATGTACTTAGTGTATTTTTGGCTCGTTCTACAACTAAACAGCTGATTATGACTTATGATGAGTCGTAAGATGATCATGATTGATGACAGGTGAGTCACCTGTCATCAATCATGATCATCTTACGACTCACCTGAGGTGACCTAAGCTTATGATGTTAAAAAAGTGGTTGTAAAAGACAACTATTACTAGGTATTCTACGAAGTAACGAGTAGGTTTGTCGTTTTTGTAATAAAATAAATCATAATTTTTCTTTAAAGTTTGACAGTAGGTAAGGCACCTACCGAAAATGATCTGAGAAAAAGCAACTAGGTAGGTATAACTTTTTGACAAAGTAGGAATTTCTGATGCTGACAGTATTACAAGTGCTGTGAAGGAAATTAATAAGGATAAACAAGATGAGTCTTCGAAGCGTCAAGCGTCAATGAACGTTCATTTCTCTTCCGGTTAGTCGACCAAGGAGGTTGTCGCACTTTCTGACCTCTTTAGTATTTTTGCGCCCAAAATAATTAGTCGTTTCAGCATTATTTTATTTATGGATCAAATCGCTTGAAAAGGTAAAATTGCACTGTGTTTTAGTAAGTTCAAATAGTGTTTTAGTGACTAAAAAGGTGTTAGTTTAGTGTGCAATTTCATAATCTCCTATAAACATTAAACAGGTAGGTACCTAAGTAATAATGTTTTTGCCGGTGGTGGAAAAGTGAATACCTAATAGCCGAAATTGTCCAACCCAATTCTTGTTTAATATTGACTGACTTAAAACCTTTTATTCAAATCAGAATAATAAAGCCAAAGATAGCTTCTTGCTCTGGATGGACTCTATCCTCAGTTTGTATTATCAAAAAAAATACTTAGTACCTACCTAGGTACCTATATTATTAAAGTTTTTGCGATGGTGTCAATTCAGATGTTTCATTGATGCCATCCTTTTTATTTCGAAATTTATGAAAGGGACGGCAACATTTTAGTGCTGTCAAATTGGTTTTGTTTAGTTTTGGCGACATTTGAATTGACAATCATTATCGAATGCACCCGCTTAGCTCTATATTGATCTGGATGAACACTAAACTAAACCCACTATTCCATTAAAAAAAAACTTTATAAGTACCTACCTACTTACCTATGTAGGTACCTAAGTACCTAGGTACTTACATAGGTAAGTACCTACTTATAAAGTTTTTCTACCATTATCGAATGCAATAATCAATCAAAATACCTATTGTTTGCAGAATCCAAGATGGCGGCATGAATTAATCAAATCCTTTCTAATTGAGTCAAACAAAGCCTAGATCAAACATCTAATCCACAACACAACGCGTGGACGTCAGTGATACAATATTATCTGTGGTATTACACACTCTCATACCTAACGGTCATTAGGTAGTACCATTAGTTTACCTAAACAATCTATTAGGAATATTACGGTACATTAGCTCAATTTTCACAGTATAGGTGTGGTGAAGAAAAACATTGAATCATCGCGGGCAGCATGAAGGTCGTGGTAAGTAAAAGTTTTCTGCTAACTTATAGTTGTTTTAGGCTTACGAAACTGCTAATCTATCAGTAGAATTTTTGATCGACTCCAAAAAGGAGGTTCTATGTTCTACTGCAGGTACCTAGGTACTTAAGTACCTACGTATTTTGTGTAGGTAATGTATTTTAGTCGATTTCTCTGTAAATTGTAAGTAGGTAAACCTGTTTTATCTTGTTTTGTGATAATCTGCTCCGAACGGAAATTCACTTTAAGTATGACTCAAGAGTGTAGCAAATTCCGACAGCGAATTCGCTCTTTTGATAGTCACCCGGATTAAAAGTAGCCTATGCGCTATTCAAAACCATAAACGATGTCCAAGATTCAACTAAATCCGTTTACCAATTTTTTTTGTGAAAGCGTAACAAACATAGGTACAAAGGCCCTAATGCATAATGGTTCAATAAACCTATATTAGCTAAAATTGATATTGAATCTGATATCTCTTTTACATTACATTGACAAAAGAGTAACAAGAAAAAAACATTATTTAAAATCTATAATAAATTGACAAATCTTTATGAATAAGACCATTAAACTATACAAAATAAAACTATTACAGAGGTATTAAAAAAATGCTTATGATAGGTTTCACAAACTGTAATTCAGTTTTTTTTAATTCCTTTGTTCAACGTAAGGCGGCGACACAAGTTTTACAGACACCATAGCTGTAGGTTACACGCGTGAACGAACAGGCAAATATTATTAGGCTCGATGTTATTGGTAAAACAAAGTGACATCCGCTCTCCATAGGACGTTGGAAATAGACGGAAGGTAACACTTGATTACTGTAATTTGCAATCGAGGTAAAAAATGTACCTACAGTCCGTTCACATTTATTTTACCTCTGACATATGTTTTTTTTAAGTTGGCATTTCCGTCGAGTCATCCTGCGAAGCTCCTATTGTTTTTCTATAATAATTGTGATATTTCATCTGATAACATGCCGAAAAGGAATCAGAGTAGCGGAAGAAATATTGTTTTGTCTGTGCGTGACTTTTGTGAAAGAGAAAAAGACAATAATGCTCCTTTAATTCCATTTGGAAATGTGCGCCAACGAGTGGCCGCCATGACAGGTATGTAAAAAAGGGTTACCAGTCCTTAACATTTTACTTAATATTACTGAAAGAAAGAAAGAAAGAAAGAAAATATTTTATTTAACACACACAAAACATAATTGGTACAACAAGAAGATACAAGGACGGGAGTGGACTAACAGCAGAATATAACACAAACACATCATACAGTACCTAAGTAGGTAGGTACCTACAAAATAAAATAAATAATAAACAAACATAGGTAGGTACACTAATTAGGTAGGAAGGTAGGTACCTAGGCACTCAGCGAGACAATTTTTCATGAGTAATTAGCCCCTCCCATGGACTACTGTGTGGCTAAAAAGGTCCAATCTCAGCGTGATTCTACTTCCAAACACAAATGTTAGGAAGTAGCGCTGGTTTTCAGATTGGACCAATTGCAGAGTGTGGAGTAACCACGGAGCAACAGACAAAGAGCGAGAACACGATACAATTGAAGAAGGATTAAGTATGTATAAATAAATAAATAAATAAGTAGGTAAATAAGTTGTAAACTATACACTATAATCTCAGAATAGACTATAATATGTATAAATTAAGTTTATACAATTAATAAAATAAATACTACCACCTTAGACCTTAGATATAATTATGTCAAAGTAAACGTCAGCGAACTGACACTGACTTGACTAAGAACAAGAAGTAAAGTAAAGCTAACCTAACCGTAGTGTTACTTCCTGTTTGCTGTCGGCATGCTGCTGGAAACTAGAATGTCCTAACGTGACCACCATAAGTACCTACATGTATTATTTCTGTCACGTCATATATGATTTGCTTTGCTGACACAACAAGGCGCAACAACTATTTGTGTATGTGATCTATTTTTATGTATGTAATAGTATCATATCGACTTTTTGGCTGTCGGCTATCAAATAAGATTTTTCTCGTTTCAGGAATATCTGAAAAAACTGTCAGCACTATTACCAAAGAAGGCGAAGTTGCTGCTTCCACATCACAAAAAATTTCCACGCCAAGAAAAGTAAAAACGTAGGACAAGAAACAACTAACATTGTTAATTTAACAGAGGAAGCTTTTAGAACTATAACTGCAGAAGATTGGAAAAAACAATGCGAACATGTGCGCCACATTGAAGACAAGCTCTTTGAAAGAGATGGGTGTATGGATGCCGAAATCGACAGGTTCATAATTAGAATTAAACGATGAGTCTGATACAGAATCTGACAGCAGTTACGAAGATTCATCCAATTGTGATACTTCATCATTGGCTATCCGCATGGAACATTCTTATTCAAAATAAATATTTAATTACCTATAATTCAAATTGCTGTTTTTAATTTTTATTTAATAATTAACATATCACACTTGTGTAATAATGATCGAAAATTTACTTTCGTATTTCATATCGAACCTAATTAAAACATTGGTAACCATATTTTAGTACTGATTTCGTACAAACATAAATTTAAATGCATTCAGCCGTAGTTCAGTCCCGATAACAAAAATTATTATTAAAATATTAATTTCAATATAATTATCATGGTGAAACAAAAAAAATTGGCAGATATTATTTTTATTAGCAATAGGTACCGCAAGATTTATCATTCCTTACCTATAATGGAAGTCATAGAAGCTAAATATGGCAACATAACGCTCAATTTAGCCAACCTAACAGCTAGAGGTAAAATAACTGTGAACGCACTGTACTGTCTGTATGCGTCAAACTAACGCCGCCACCTATTTTATTTTATTATTACGTTGAACAAAGTAATTTATAAAAACGGAATGTTCCGTTTGTGATCCTTTTGTGTAATAGTTTTATTTTGTAAGTATAAAACTATTACACCTAGGTACATGTTCTGTCTGATGTTTAGGTATGTTATGTATGAACTAGATCTAGCGCCATGTACATTGTAATTCTTTTGAGGAAATAAATATTCTATTCTATTCTCTATAGTTTAGGAGGAGTAGCGAAGTTGTACTTGGTGGCCTTCTCCTTTTTTGAAGTTGATTATAATTTTTTAAATTGCCATTTGTGTCACTCCCATAACAATGAAAAGAGTTAAAAACAGATTAAGGTGCTATATGCTAAAGGAAGCCTTATGAATAAAGGGGTAGCTTAGGTATTATAACTATTAAGATGGCTTCTCGTAGTGTTAGCCTAGTGAAAGTGCCTTGACTCTGTACTTGAAGGTTGTGGGTTCGTTTATGTGTTGTTCATTGATTTTGGAAAATGTCCGTAAAACTCTACATCGTTTAAAACAAAATCGCTTTCCGCCCGGTGCGCTTAGATCCTAAACTACGCAACGTTTTAATCAATAGACATAACGATTCAAGAGGAATGTGTACCTACCTACCTATATCTATGTATAATTCCATGCATAGTAGAGTCTGGAATACCCGTGCAAAGCCAGGGCGGGTCGCTAATACCACAGATAAAAGAATACTAAGCTAATACCTATAAATGCGAAAAGAGACCATTCTTACACCACCAGGTTCTTGCCTGATTCTTCCCTGGTGTAGGGAGTCGTGTTGGAATAGGCATTAGAATCACCTAGCATGTAAGACGAAACGGAAGTGATCCTTGAGATCCTACCAAAATAAATATTTTTTTCTTTCTTTCTATTTCTCAGATAATTCTGCTCCTCGCCGCCTCGCTCCAGCTGATCTCATCAGCACCAGGTCAGAAGCTGCAGCCCTTCGAGCAGTCTATGCTGGGCCAGCTTCATCAGTCCTGGTTCAAATCTACGAAGGCTCCAGAATTCCCTAGGAAGGGGGAGCATATGTGTAATGGCGTCGTTTGTAAGGCGACGGGACCTCAAGAAAACCCGTTACTGCAGTATGCTATTCCTTTAGATAGATATAATAAAAACATGGTAAAAGTTCGTAGTAACTAACGATTTTAGAGCAGTGAAATGTTTTTTTTAATTAAATTAATAGTGGTAGTATGGCAGGAAAGCTGATTTCAAATAGTTTTTAATTAAAGTATTTAGCTTAGGACTATGTTAAAGTATTTAGGGAATAAAATAAAAAAGGGACTGATTGATCTGTTATTTCAACATTATTTTACCAGACTACCTACATACAGACTTTTTAATGTAGGTACATACCTAGGTACCTAACTTTAAGATTTTTCTTTCTTTCTTCTTTCTTTCTAACCCATTAAAAATATCCTATGTATACTTACCTACATGTCATAAACTATGTAGGTAGGTAGGTACTTATATTCCATAAGTTTCATTCAAATAATAGGTTCAGTAGTTTTTGCTTGAAAGAGTAACAAACATCCCATCCATCCTCCTTTTTCGTGGGTAGAATTAAATTAGGTTTCTACTGTATTGTATAGCATTTCTAAGATCTATATAAACTGACCCTGAAACAATCACATTTAGCAACTTTAGCGCTTAACTCAATAAAGGTCGTATGTAATACAACATGCAATTACTCTTAATAATAAATAGAGTTTGAAAGTTCAAACAAAAAAGTGTTTTGAAATACTTATAGCCTAATGAGCAAAATAACTCTTGACCAGCGAATAACCTCGTCTGTCTCCTAAGCTTACCTTTACATTGTAAGTTTAGTCAACATAATGAGACAGGTAGTCAAAGGAAACACGTATAACGTGAGCGCGCGTTGCCATAAAAAAAACAAAATTAATTCCCGCGGTTTTGCACAGATGAAAATAACTTTTGAAAAATGAATCGATTCAAAGATGTGATCAAAGACAACGAGTAAATTTTTTTTACCTATTTAATTTTTATTTACTTAATTATGTAATTTGGGTAAAAATGAAGAGACTGTGTAACATTTTGTGTTTATTTGTCATGGTTGGACCTGTCAGCCTGCAGACGAGAGGAGAGCTTGGATTTCCAGCGGGATTTATGTCAGTTTGTATGTATTTTTTTTTACAAATACCTAGTAGGTAGGCTACACAAAGGATTTTTGAGTTTTGGATTAGGATAGCATAAAACTATTTTATATTGATTTATAAAATATGAACTAGGTATCATGATATCATAAATCATGTTATCGTAGCATCTTTCTTTAATCTTTGTTCTTTATTCTTTATTGTACACAAGAAAAAATACAATTAAAAAAACGAAATTAAAAGGCATGTACAAAGGCGAGCTTAACCCTAACTAGAGTTTTCTTCCAGCAAACCTTTGAGGATAGGGAAAGCTGATTTAGGTTAAACCTACAAAACGTTGTATTACTTAGGTTCAGCTTTTGTGCTTGGGCGTCAAATCTCTACCTTAGTGGGTATCAGTATAATTCAAGAACTCTCCTCAAGCATAACCGTTTCTTGAGGAGCTGGTAGGTAGGTCTACCTACCTGCAATGTCAAACTTAAGCAACGATTTCACCTGTCGTTTCTGAATAGGTTCTTATTTAGCTGAACTGTGATTAACGCAGTTGCCTCAAAAAATGTTCTCGAATAAGAAACTCTACTCAAATTGACTCTTAAGTGCGATCGATGCTCGAGAGATGTCTCTTAATACGGGCCTGAAAGTCCCAGCCGACCTTTCATATAGCCAAACTTGACGATTTCATCAGTCGATACCTACTGGCTACAAAGCCATAAAAACATTATAGACAATTATTATCCACTTTCGAATAACATTGTAGAAGTTAAATCTAAAGCGTTATTTCTACTGAGATCAATTAAATAAAATACAAAATTATAACAACAACAAACCAAAATAAAAGAAAAACCAAAATATCTATGTCCTAAAACTTATAGAGTTTAGTCCATAAAACATCTTTCATGCAGCCTTATTAAACAGTCTGATATAATTATAACATTGTTGTCATAGGAATGTTATCGTCAGTAGTTGCAGAGTACCTAATTACCTAGATTACTCTTACTACATTTTTCACGTGCAATATGGTAGCACTAGCGTTTGGCACTAGGTTAGGGACCTAGTGCCACCTACTTAAATGTTTATGAAGGTAAGTAAGTTCGTATGAGCAAGTAGCCAACTCTGGTGACATAGTTTTTATTTTAGGCCGCCTTAAGGCCTCCGTCATGACTTAACGACTTGTATGTGTAAATAAATGAATAATAAATAAATAAAAGCCGGGACCGACAATTTAACGTGCCCTCCGAAGCACGGAAGCGCTCAGATATTAATGCCACTTGCGGTCACCCATCTAAACTACTATTAAAACAATAATTACTTATGTTTCCCAAGATGCAGTTTAACCTAGTATTTTCGATCGTTAGGCGTTTTTCGATCCTATGCAGATGTTCACAACGTTTCTGTCAAGGCGTTTCGGACGGTCACCTTCAGCCTTCAGCAATGAATATTACGAAAGAAGATGTTTATGGGGGTAATCAGAGGTAGGTACATAAGTCCAAATACAATATTGCTAACTGCCCACATTTTGTTACTTTATGTGAGGAAACCAAGTTTAGCTTGTCTACTACTTGCTACTTGCTTGTTACTATAGTAACTCTATGGGTGACAAGCTAAACTTGGTTTCCTCACGATGTTTTCCTTTACGGATTAGAGCTCTTGGATGTGCATATACATAGATGCAAGCCCGGATTCACATTGTTTAGTGCAACTCTGACAATTTGATAGATGACCCGAGATAATGATGATGTTCATTTATAAGACGACCTGAGGTGAACGGTGACCTTTACCCGCTAAATATATCTATGGTGAAATATCGTAATTCTCTACAATTTGACAAATCACAAGTGGTGAAATTAAAAAAATTCATAAACCAACTTCAATATCGTAAGAATAGACTGTTCATAACTCCGGAGATCCTCAAATCATCCTCTCAAATTGATTTTATGATACCATCTCGATTGTATACCTACTCTTTCAAACATGAAAATAATTTTCAAAATCGGTTCACTTTTGACTGAAAATAAATTCATTTCTGTTGATAACTTCGAAGACCCTCATCAGATCCTCAAAAAAAAATTATGGGATTTACTCAGAAGTGTATTCTTTCAAACAAAAAAATAATTTTTAAAATCAGTCCGTTATTGAAGGCACAATCGGTGAACATACATAAAAAAATAATGGAATAGAATAGAAAAAGTTTTTATTTTCCATCAACATAAACATGGGTGTACTGCGCGTTACAGGGTAACATACAAATGAAAAATACTTATTGACAATCGAGTGACAAGAAAATAAGGCTACCCCTCAGCATTTGCTCCAGCAGCATCATGACCATACATGCTCTTTGATCATGACTGTTGGAGCGCTGGTTTTCAGTGGCGCCACAGTAGGTAATACATAATACAGTCCACTTAACTTTTTTATTTCAAAGTAATCATCTGATCTGACATCAAGAATAATCAATGTTTTATACAAAAATCTGCTTATTTATCCTAATTATCCCAATTTAAAAAGAATCTGTGTTCTCGTAAGTATACTAATTTGCGTCATTTTTTTAGATAGTAGGTACCTAGGTAGTTACCTTCATCTTTGCACTTTTTTCTGACGTCAACCACGTCAAGCCACGTCAAACAGTCAGGTCAGGCTGCATGACCCTAGCACCTTTGGATTTGGGAACTGCAAGTCAAGAACAATAGGTAAACAATATGCCGATAGAATACAAATTAACTGGGGAGGTACATACCTGCCTAAACAAAAAACGCCCTTGTGTTAGCTAAAAGAAGATTTATGAGGCCTACGCATCGAGGTAGTATTATAGAGCCACAATCAGACAAATAAAATGTAAACGCCAAAACTCGGCGCACGCTATGGAGTGCGCAGAGTTTTACTTTTTTGCGTACAAGCGACATTGAACAATAAAACAAACGACATAACGTCTAGATCCAAATGTCAAATGTCATTGTAGAACATTGAATTTGCACGCACATTTTTTGAGTGTTGTCAGCTTTTAGATTGTGACTCTTTAATACTACCTCAATGGGCCTACGTTAGCATGAATCAGAATCAGAATCAGAATCAGAAAACTTTTATTGCCAAACTGTTGTACAAGGTAGGTCTTAAATAATACGTAGGTACAAGTTTATACAGCTATCCATTTCGGATGTGCAACATTATGATAATTGGTTACCTAGTGATAAAATAACCTAGGCTAAAGTATGTAGGTAGCCACTTAGTATCACCTATTAAAATACTCATCAAGATTGTAAAATACACTGTTTACAAGCCAATTTCTAAGTTGATTTTTAAATTTGTTACCTTCAAGAATTTTAAAATCAAATGGTAGCTTATTGTAAATACGTGCTGCTGAAATAAAGGTACCATTTGAATACATGGCATTATTGATTTGGGGAATACAAATATCATGTTTATATTTAGATCGTAAAGAATCAGCTCGTGATGACTTTTTTTCAAAAAAATATTTTACGTTATTTTTAACAAAAAGACAAATTTCTAATATGTAAATACAGGTAAGAGTTAACAAATGTTCTTCTTTAAATATATTACGTAATGTTTCAGTACTTTTCATGTTGTAAATTGCTCGCAAGCATCTTTTTTGCATGACAAAGGCTGATTGAAAATCTACAGAATTACCCCAAAATATAACGCCGTAACTTAAATGAGGGTAAACAAAACCATAGTAGGTTTGTTTTGCAATTTCTTTAGAAATTTAGTTTCATTCCACACTTGCTACGCATATTATTTACACTTTACACTTGATTTTTAACTATTTGGTATGTTGTTATGTTCGTAGATATTGTATCTTATTATTGTACAAAGCTCATTTTGTTGTAGTCACTGTTCTGAGTTTTTAGTAAAAAAATATTGTTTTTGTACCGAGTTTGTTAAGGATAACAATAACACGTAGTAATTGAACAAGTTTATACACTTATCAATAGTTTTTACACTTGAATTCACTTAGAAACATTATTTTAGCACAAATTTACATTGGAGAAAATTACAAACGGTGTTTACTTGAAGAGCGCCACCTGGCGAAAAAAAAGACTAACAACACCCAAGAAAACGTAGCTAACACGTTCAGTGCCCATGATGTAGTATTGTGCTCTAGGAGGACAAGCTGAGCCACGCTGGCACACACACCTTAAGGCCGGTTTAAAACCAATTAAATCAATCACACCTGCTACTCTCGAGGGATTTCATAAGCAGCAAAATTTTTAAATCTATTGTTCCTTGCATTGAGATTTTCAAAAATAAAAATAATTTTCAAAATCCCGTCGGTGAACATTGGTAATGTACCTATAGGTACTTAAAGCCTATACTTACCTAAAACAAGTTCTGGGGTGAAAAAAAATATAGTCGAACATAGATCGAATATAGTCGATCTGATTGTAACTTATATTCTGGCAAATAAACGAATCTTATCTTATCTTAGAACCTCTTTTTTTGAAGTCACCGATAAAAAGCTTCCTACCGACGCAGAAAAAATAAAACTTACCAAGTAGGTACTATTGGAGTGTAAGTATTTACAAAAGGAAACATATTTCCCAGCACAATGCTTTTCCAACAGACTATTTACCAACGTCGGAATTCAAGAGCAATACAGTGGTCCAATAAATCACTGTTTGCCGCGGTGCCCTTGGCACACTTCGACTCTCCCATCTTCTATTTAGATACCTACTGTTACATTTTCTCAGATAGGTACCTACTGTCAATAGGCTGATTTTCTCGAGTAGGTACCTACAGTTCTTCTTCTTCTTCTTTATTTTGGCTTCGCCGGCTTTTGCCACGCATTTAGCCACTACCATGTGTATGTGTATATATATTTTTTTGTTTCGTCAAGGTCGAGTCAAAGTCATAGTCAGCGTCAGTAAAGATGTGGGGTCTTTACTGCAGCTTTTTACAAGGACTTTTTGAGAGAACTCGAAATGCAATGTTAAACAGTTTTGTTTCATTTGCCTACACTTATGTACGTTCACGAACACTTAACAGTTAATAATCCACCATTATTACATATTAACATTCGCCAAAACACAAATTTCGGAAAATAAAACAAAATAGACAACACGCCATCTTGAATTCCCGTCAAAAAGCCGTACCTACAGTTACTGGTGAACTCACTTTGTGACTCTGTCAATTGCCGGAGCACTCATTCTTATGATGAATGGTTCGACGAAGCAGGGTTTTAGGGAGAGTCCGATAACTATACTTCACAAAAACCGCCGGTAACCCTACTGGTGATAGACCCCCAGAGGGAGTGTGATTTTAACCGACTTCAAATAAGTAGGAGGTTCTGTTCCACTCCACTGTATGTTATATATGAACTAAAATGCACCTTGAGAAGAAATTGCTCTCGTCTTGGTTGATTTTTTTTTTTTTTTTTTTTTGCCAATTGTTATGAGAAGGTTTTGTATAATAATATTACCATTTACCTGTTATTTACCTACCTAAATATTCGTAATCATAATCCTGACTAACCTGGATGATGATTTACGATGCCGGCTCGAGTTGGCATGTTGCCCACCTGTTTATACCGGCAAATGACGCCTACACATCATACTGTATTGTAGGGTAGGTACCTACTTACTATATCTGCAGTGCCTTCCTTCGATAAACCGCAGTGCAATAATAAAACCTTTTTTTTTGGGTAACAAATATAAAATAAACAGGTGCATTCGAATTCACTCTTAAATAGAGATATTAGTGGCAATTCGGAGTGTCGCAAAAGCTAAACTAAACTAACTAAAATGAATGCCATCCTTTTTATTTTCATCGCTATGAAAGGTACGGCAACATTTTTAGTTAGTTAAGTTTAGCTTTTGCGACACTCAGAATTGCCACTATTATGTTTAAAAAACTAACATTGTAGGTTCCGGTTTCCTTCAGGTCAGGCGGCGCATAAACCTCTTTCGACTAAGTGCTGAGCAGAATGTTCCAAATACCAGCTACCTTTTGGCTGAATGCCACTATCCCTATTCAGTGTTAAAGGTTATATAATAAGATCTTCCCGTCAAGGTGTTCTCTCTTAGCTCGACTGGTCCACTACCTGCCGGCCTACGACGCTAACAATAGTGGCAATTCAGGAATCTGGATGTTACCAAAACTTAACTAACCTAATTTGACAGCACTAAAAATGTTGCCGTCCCTTTCTTAACGATCGAAATAAAAAGGATGGCATTAATTTTAGTGCTTTCAAATTAGTTTAATTCAGTTTTGGCGACATCCAGAATTGCCACTAATGTTGTCGACCTATCGTGCCACTTTTAAGTCTAAACAAACATTCATTGTTTTACTTCTTAATCTCCAGGTGTAGGGTCTACCAAGCCTGCCGAGATCCCAAAAAGTCAGCTCAGGTACCTCGCGTTTGTGGTGCAGGGCAACGGACGGAGTCGCATGAAATACACCTACTGGAACGCACGGAACATTGCAAAGGATCCAAGGATTGACTTTAAAAGGTTTGTGTCTTTTCATGACAATCATCATAATTTTGTAGCAGCCCACTACAACCTGGGCTGTTTTTAATCAAACCTTTAATCTAATCTAAAAAGCATGTCTTTAATCTAAAAAGCCGTGTTGGCCAAGTGGATAAGTACCTACTTATATAGGTACTTCGACTTTCGATCCAAAGGTCGTGAGTTCGAATCCGTCCGTGCATCAATGGACTTTTCGTGTCGTAAAATTTAAGCTTTAAACGGTGAACAGTGAGTCAGTCTCACACGTATTGACCATTGTCTTTCCTGTGGATATGGCCGGCGAAGCTGAGAGGATGGTTTTAGGTGCTAGGCAAGCCCAATGTCCCAGGCACTACAATGTCCCGTTAAGTGTAGGCAAAGCTTGCCTCCTGACTCTGTATAAACCATCTAGTAAAGATGTAGGTAAAGACCTGAGTTATGTCTTTAATAAAATATAATTTTACTCGTGTTTTCAGAAAAACCTTGTTACTAGCTGTGGGCTACCTCGACGGTCCCTACTTCCCCATCGCGACCATGATGGCGAACGAATACGAAGCACGAGGGTACAACGTCATTTTGGTAGATAACCAGAGGTTTAGCACCGTGCATTACTATTTGTAAGTTATATCTATAGTAAAATGTGAGTTTTTTAAGTATTTCGGCAATTCGACACTTACACAGTTTCAGATTTTCATCTTTGTTAGACAATATTGACTTTCGATAATAGTTATTACATACCTTCTATCTACTAGACTAGAGAGATGATTCAATATATATTAACGTTCTACAATGAGCCTTACCTTAGCTCATTTAAACCTTAAGAGACCCCGAAAAAGTAACGAGAAAACCTAACCGACTTTTAGCAAAAAATGAGTGCCTGAACTATTCGAATAGCAACTCTGAAAACACAATATATTTTTCTTGTAGGAGCTACTTTAAACAAACCTAAAATAAAATATCACTGTCTGTCATCATTTTGTGCGTCTTCGTACCTACATAGATAATATCAAAACTACTTTTCCTTCTTTCCAGAGCCAGTCGAATGATGCGACCAGTTGGCAAGCACGTTGCAGAAGTCCTAGTCCAACTCACAGAATCAGGCCTCGACCCTGGCCTCTTAGAACTCGTCGGCTTCAGCCTCGGAGGCCAAACAGTCAGCTACATCGCCAGAAACTACCAGAAAATGACTGGAAGAAACATCTCCACAATAGTCTCTTTAGAACCTTCTGGACCATGTTTTAGAACACTGGATGCTTCGGATAGACTTGACGCGTCCAACGCAGACTTTGTCCAAGTGTTACACACGAATATAGACGGGTTTGGTATGGCAACACCGATGGGCCATGTCGACTTTTACGTCAATGGAGGAGAGTTTCAACCTTCAGAACTAACTTTATATCCTTGCACATCAACTTGCAGCCATTTTAGGGTGCTAACACTTTGGCTAGCAGCTTTGCGGTACCCAGGAAAGTTTTTGGCCATACGTTGCCAGAATTTACAACAAGCTAGGGATGCAAATTGCTACAGAAATGTCCCACAAGTGGTCAATGAAATGGGATTGGGTATTGATAGAACTAAAAGGGGTATTTTTTACTTGTCTACGGGGAAGGGACACCCGTACTATTTGGGTAGTAAAGGATTGCGGGAGGATTTTGCGTATTGGAAGATTATTTCTGATATAAATGAAGGGAATGAGACTGAAGTTTATACGTAGGTAGGTGGTAAAGGTGAAAATCGGTGGAATGATTCTTACTTAGAATGGTAGGTAGATGCCTGATAAATCTTCTCTGCAGATTTTCTGTCCTCCCTTGGCATTATAATGCTAGGTGGTAGGTAGGTACCTACCTACTAAACCGATTGTCGTTCAACAGTAAGAACTTTGTACCTAAATACAAAAAAAATAGGTAAAACTAGGTACCTACTTTTTTGGTTATTCATAGTGTAACAAAAAAATACATGGTGAGTCTGAATAAATGAAAGGAATGAAAAATTAAACGAGGATTTTATTTTTTATGCTTGAGTGATTCTTGCTTCCAAAAAATCTGCATTATTATTTTTTTTAATTCTGTGATACGTGGACGTGGAGTGTGTCTTTTTTAGGGTTTTTTTGTGTTTTTTGATTGCCTTATTAGTAATAAGGCAATCAAAAAACACATCCTATGCTATCATAGGAACGTTCGTGTTTATTTCACACGTTTTATTTCAAATAAACACGAACGTTCCTATGATAGCATAGGAAAATTCGGAACGCAGTCTTACTAGTGTCAGAAAAATATTGCCATAATAACTAAAATTTGCACATGCTATTGTAAAATTAAACCTCAAAATGAGTACTCATAGGTTATTATACTAAATAAAGCAAAATAATAATCTGAATTCAGTTTAAATTTATCATTTTATACATAGTTGCACATCTACGTAGTCAAAATGGTACAAAATTACAACACACAATACACTCAGAACAAACAACACTCAGAGAATATATTTTGTATTCTCGGGCAAAATTACACTGATAGACAGGCAACTCAGAGAAGCAACTGTCAAAAGATTTTGTCGCAATGACGCAAGCTGTCAGTTGGCGACAAGAAGGGGAAAATCCTTGACGATCTTTTCTTCAATCTTTCAAAATGGTGTTTCATTCTCGCGGCTTTCCTTCTAATTTTCCGCTTTTATTATTATAATGAACTTTAAATATTGCATCTAACAAGTGAATACTATAGCCGAGTGCTAATAAAATTATTTGTAAACCAAAAATTGTAGTGTAAAATCAGTTGAAAAAAATTGCGGTCGTGTGTTCAACAAAATCAATTCCTTGTGTAATGTTTGTATTGTTATTTGGGACAACTTACGTAAGTAAACTGCTTTTTTTGTTGTTAAACATAGCTAGGCTTCTGTTGATAAGGATAGTTGGTTAATTATAGTTTTATGTTGAGGTTTAGACACCCCCTTTTTTCGGGCGCGCTGTTTGGAAAGATGTGTTTATTTTTGCCTGTGTTGTCACGCTATCGTAAAAAACTAGTTTTTATATTGTTCAAGGTCGGATATAGTCTTCGTACGTCCGATAGAGCAGTAAATGATCTGTGAGAAGCCATAGTCTATTTTTTCCTCGACTCAAACTTGGCATTGGTAAATTTTTGATATGTGAGTGTAATTGGCTGCTCTGTAATAGCTTTATTGCCAGGAAGTGCCAGTTGATATAAATCTGTAATGAAATTGGTTGTAACGCAAACTGCCAGTCATATCTAACAAATACTGCTTATATGAATTTTATTCAGCATCTAATGTATTATGTGCCGCTATTCATATGGGTAAAGAATCTTGGTAAAGAAACTTTCATGCAGTGAGCTTTTTTTTGAGTAATATACAACCAACTCATGACTAAAAGTTAGCTGAAAACTCAACCCAGAGTTGGAATCTAGGGTATAATAGCCAACTTATAGTAAGCTGTTTCATGTTCCCCATAAATCTCTATGAAAGTGTGAGGATAGTCTGTGTCAAAGTGGTTTAAACAATCATACTGAATAAATACATTTTGAAATTTAGTTTGAGTTGAGTCATGAGAATCCATCATACAATTTGTATACATTGGCATGTTTTATTTTTAATATCTTTTTAAAAGCTTTTTGCGATAAGTACCTACTTCTTTAGATAAATTTCCTTTGATCTTCATGAATTGTTTATCATAACACATGTTGATATTATAAGATAATAAAAACTCTCTATAGTTGAAACTTAGGCCTTTTACATCTTTATTAGATGATTTATGATTTATTTATGTATGTAAGTATGTATTTACAAAAAAAATGTATCTATGTAATATATCAGTCATCTGGTTACCATAACACAAGCATTAAATTGCTTAGCTTGGGACTAGATGACGCCGTGTGGAATGTCCAAGGATATTTATTTATTTATTTATTTATACAGAGTCAGGAGGCAAGCTTTGCCTACACGTAACGGGACACTGTAGTGCCTGGGACATTGTTGAGATGGGATAGGCTTGCCCAGCACCTAAACCATCCTCTCAGCTTTTAAGTATGATAGTTTATGACTTAGAATGACACAATGACATAGTCTACTCTTTTATCCAGGGTATGAAATGTACCACACAAGTGAAGCCACAATCTAATGCTAGTAATAAAATATTATTTTGGTCTATTAAGATACAGGTCTTATATTTTTTAACCAACTTCAAAACAGGAGGAGGTTGTATATTCCACTGTAGGTTTTTTATATCCTTTTTTTTGTATGTTTATTGATTGTCATGACACAATGCATCGTTTTTGGCTTTTATTAGAGGGATGGTACTGATCCCTTAAAAATCGTGTGGATCTGACAATTTTCGGAATTGTAAACAGAAATGCACCTCCACCATGCTGGAAATTGCTCGCCTTACGAAATTGAAACCGGTTTTGCAAAATTATTTTGCCACTTCTTCATATTTCTTTTACAAAAATTATGGATATCTAAGCAGGTACAGCATTAGAAGCTAGACTTAGGCTGTGTCCACAGTAAGAAAACTGTTAGCGGCCGACTGAGTAAGCCGCAAATTTGTGGCGAACTGACATTTGAACAGATCAATTTTCGTGCGTCGCAAGCAAACTGTTAGGAGTTAGCCGCTAACTGAGACAGTCGGCGCGCGTAACGCTGCAAACTGCGTAAAGTGAGCGCAACACTAGCAAACTGTGGACACTTCATTTCAAATATACCTAGGAAGGGCCGGGCGTATTAGACCGATACACCGCAAACTCAGTCGGCCGCTAACAGTTTGCCTACTGGGGACACAGCCTTATGCCCAAGACTCGCAAAGCCCGCAAATTGAGCTATGCGTATCTAATACCTAGTACGCAGTATCGAAATTGACTCACGGCTATAAACTAAACACTGTGCTTAAACTATTGAAGCTTACAAATAAATGATCTAAGAATGACGTCACTGCATAATCGGTTACCTCACCGTGGCACAGAATAAGTCACAGTTACTATTTGATCCTTGCCTTCGTGAAATGACTGGTATTCGTGATTGTCGATCGTGGTGTGACTTACTAAACTCAGGCCTTTACATCTTTTCTAGATGATTTAACAGCGTCAGAGGCAATCTTTGCCTACGCTTAACGAGACACTGTAGTGCCTGGGTCATTGTTGAGATGGCATAGGCTTGCCCAGGACCTAATCCGGATTAGCTGGACATATTAAAAAAAATGTATCTATGTAGTTTATCAGTAATCTGGTTACCATAACACAAGCATTAAATTGCTTAGCTTGGGACTAGATGACGCCGTGTGGAATGTCCAAGGATATTTATTATTATTATTATTATTTACAGAAAAGGCAATGGTCAATACGTGTGGGGCTGACTAACATCCGGTTTCTGGAAAGATCTTCTCCAAAATTAACTAATCAATAGTCAAATCACGTGACAGTGTCGATTTGACCCTAATTTGACACTTGTCACGTGATTTGACCATTGATTAAATAGTTAATTTTGGAGATGAACTGCGTTCGAGAAACTGGTTCCCTATGCTAAAAATGACAACAATTTACCACAGTGAGCAAATCACAGAGTGATAGAACATTGAAACTGGCCGTTAATAATCGCTGAAGCTAAGCGACGTTCTGCGGAGCTAGTAAATGGATAGATTTCGGTGATATTAAAAGCTGAAGCACGTTATTATGGATATCGCCTCGTGGGTTTTAAAAGGATCAAGCAAAAAAATACGGTTTACCGAAAATAAATAATCATCTTGATAAAAAGAAATATAGGATTCTTACGCATGTAGGTAAATTACGTTAAATTAGTTCCATTACACTAACAAGCAGTTACTTCGTTGTTGGAACTTAATCTTAATCTACCACTTTATAGCCACTTTTCACGACATAAGCCGTGTTGGCCAAGTGGATAAGTACTTCGACTTTCGATCCGAGGTCGTGGGTTCGAATTTGGCTGTGCATCAATGGACTTTTCGCGAGTTTTAAATGGTGAGGAAAACGAGTGTATTTCTAAGCGCAGAAGACTTTGTCTTCTAAATACACTCGTCAGCCTGTGACTTTATCGTCAGTTAATCATCATTTCTTTTAATAGGTTTCTCTCAATGTGACCGAGAAGAATCCACAGGCACAATAAAGTTCCGAAAACGACGTAACTTGGTGTCCTTGAATGTTAACCAGGCCAGGGTTGTTTAGTAGGTCAGTCTTGTTGCCAATTATTGCGCTGGAACTTCAACTGCATTATGTTTTTTGGTCCGCGAAATATATTTGTACCTTGATCAGTGAACTGAATTGATTTACTGAAATGTACCTTTATTTTAAACCACAATGTACCTTTATTTCAAACCACTATCACTGACTTTTTTTCTAAATCAAGCGCTCGTGGCGAAGCTTGCTTGGACGTTCTTGGTAGATCGTTGAAAGTAATCGATGTTTAGCCACCTGCCTGAGTTAGCTCATTATTAGACGTGATTTTATGTAAACTTCAAATCCCAAATATCTGTCATACATATCAGACGCAGATAAATGTCCTTATTTAGTGCATTCTTAATAGGTATTGGTACTCTCAGAGGAAAAAAAGCGAGAAAACCCACATGACCTAGACTGGAATCACTCAATAACGTGTAGCCAATAATTATTATCTACCTACGGAAAATAATCTGTACCTACACTTATGCCCGATTCCTAATATCCGACGTACGGATGACCGTCGATCTATCTCTATAGAAACGTTGTTTATAAACCACAAAATGTATGACACTTTTTGACAGATAACAACGTTGCTATGACGTTCGATCTACGGACATCCGTACGTTGGATTACGAACCGGGCATTAGTCTTGTACTTAAGAATATACTGAAGATCTGCATAGCTATGGCCTAACTTGTTGTACTTGTCTTATTTGACAGTTCAGTCGTAATGGCGACAAATCTCGATTTCGCGACAAGTTAGCCAATAGCACTGGTTGTTAATAAGTCGAGACTTTGAGTTGTGCTCGAATGAAATGTATTTTTATTTAGAGGATCCAGTACTTGGTAGGTATCCTGTTATTCGTTACATTCGCGGAAGTAATTATGATTAAGTATTCAACTGATAAAGGCAATACCCAAAACAATAAAATCGCTGACTCAATGTTATCTAAACTTATCTCTGATACAATAATATCAATTTATTATCAAATATGAATTTACTGATTAAGTCAGTAAGCTATGTTTCTTCGCTGAGACGTATCGTTTTCAATTTATGGATTTGAGATTCCCAAGTGAAAAACTTAGATTCTATTCTACCCAAGTGAAAATGTAGTTGTGTAAACAGTGTTTCAGTCCAGTGTTAGCACGGCTTTTACTTACTGCTTATAAACATTTGATCAACGCGATAAACTCGTTGAACAAAGACTTCCGCGAAAAAGTTACCGTAAAATCTAATCTTTTAATTCTTGGAGAATCTGCAATCATTCGTAATACATTTTTCCATTGTGTTTATGTTATGTATGATAGTCCTTAATATCTTATTGATATTAAAATCACGCATTTATTTTCATAAATGCAGTATTGTAGGTACTTTCTTATCTCAATGTAACTATCGCGATCACAATTCATTTATAAGTACATGGACACGGGGTTTTATCGCGTTATTTACCTTATTTCTTTACGTCGCGAGTGTCCACCCGCGACCATGGCTATTGCAACATAGCCGAAACGTCGGGACGTAAAGAAATAAGGTAAATAACGCGATAAAACCCCGTGTACATGTACTTATAAATATCAATGTAACTAGCTAAATAATTATAATAACTATACGTTACAGCAGTCTGTGTCTCCCATGCATGACTTAAAGATTTCCATAGCTCGGCTGATATCTTGTCATCTCTTCATTGACATGATAGTGACAAGAATAGACGTAGAGCAACATAATAGACTCCTGGATACGTTCCTATTCAGTCAACTACAACAAGGAACAATACACAAAATTCAAGTTATGAAAGAGACAAAGCTTAATATTATATGTCGCTTATCACGTGCCTTTTTCATTGGTTAGAACATCAATGTTTTTAATTTTGTAGGCAAAACAACTAGATTCACTAGCTGTCTAAATTGTCTATGAGAAACGACCATCCCCTAAAACCGTAAGCCTATCCTCTAGCGTATCCTCAGTCCTCACTTACCTGCGGACTGCGCGCGAAGCCATTCTTCACGGCTTCGCGCGCGATCTCGCTTTCCCGTTTTTGTCTATATTTGGTCCCGCGACAAAGGAGCGTGAACAATTTTGTCTTCTTCTTCTGTATTTTGACTTCGCACGGCTTGTGCCATGCATTTAGCCACTACCAAAATATCTGAGTATGGATATGGCTCTATGAAATTGACAGGACATTTTGAGACAAACAGCATAGTGTTCATAGTTACTTTGTGTGCTTAATTGAGAGGCTAGTCTAACCAAGGTCACAGCTGTCATGTATCTTAACAAATCAAGTTTGTTACACGTGCATTCAACTGTCTACTTCCGCAAAATTTATCCTCATAAATTCTATGACTTGGCAATGAACTGATGGTGTACATTGTTTAAAACGTGCTCTAAATTCTTAACATTAATTTGTCTTGTTAGAGATTGCGTTCGATTCGTCTTATACTGTCTGTCAAAAGAGAACATATATAGATTGAACGGATTTTAAAATGGAGGAAGATACCTATGACTGTATTTTTATATGATGTGTGTTCATCGATTTCAATACACCTTCGAAGATTATGAACACTAAAGTACGACTATAATAATTATAGTTATAAAACATAATATTCTCAAATGTCTTATTTTAGTTTGACCTTAGTATTGCGGACTAAAACAACGATTATCTGCGTCGCGTCATGAGGTTCTTAAAATATACCTGCAACTTGATTAGTGCAGCGTATAAATGCTATAATAACCATTCCATAATTAATGAGGTATAGCTGTATTAGGTATCGGATCTTTTACGGCAATAGATGAAGGCTAAGTGGAAGGCAAATGGAACCAACTTTATAAATTTTTCTTTGTTGTCTAACCGAGAACTGTATGTCTTGTTAAACTTAACTTAAGTTTTAAGGCATATACTAACCAAAATTGTAACTGTATCTATTGTAATAAATAAATAAAATAAATAAATAATAATAAATAAGTAATGTATTATGTTTGTATATTGTCTCTGAATCCACGTTTGTAAATCGCGGGGTCACTTACAGCCAATCCCAATCTATCTATCCTTGGTTTTGCTAACTGTCAGTAGCTATTTGGCGTTATTTGTATGGAAGAAATGTCAAATATCTACCCATCATCATTCATCATTCTCCTGCCCTTATCCCACGCTAAGTGGGGTCGGCACAACATGTTTTCTTCTTCCACTCACTCCTATCACTCGTCAACTCTGAATCTACTCCTCTAACATTCATATCCTCTTTCACACTGTCAAATATCTACCCACAGTAAGCAAAACCAAAGATAGATAGGTTATTGAGACTAGCAGTTAATCCTTGCGATTTAAAAACGTAGTTTCAGAATCGCGCAGTCACCGCTCGTTTGAAAAACGTGGAGTGCATAGCATAGGCTCTTGTTTGTAATTGATGTTTGTTTGACTTAGTAATGTTTACATGGATTGGATAGCAATATAAAGTGTTTGTGCTTGTATTATTGATAATGCAATGATATGAGTATAATTGTGATGATTTTCATCGTATGATAATGAAACTAAAGAACCCGTTTTCGCTGACCAGTTTCAGAGGTAAATATTGTCTATCAATTTTCAAATGACATTTTTATACTAGCGATCGTCCTTGCCGGACTGCCTTACCACTCGGCCACGGAATCGCCGGAAGTTATAAGTTTGTAATGTAGGTGTCTGTCTGACTGATCATAGCTTCTGAAGGGATGAATCGATTTGCAGTTTTAAGGGTCGTCTACTTCGCGACTATTCTAGCTATGTTTCAAGAAAATCTAAAAAAAAAGAAAAGCCGTTTAAAGATCATTAAGCCTTTATCTAGTTGAATAAGATGTTACGAGGGTTTATTTATTAAATTCTTATTTAAATTGTTTAGTTTTACGTGTTCGAAGTCATTGTTGGAGCCATTTTCAAAGTATCAATGGTCAAAATGTACCTAAAAGATGAACCATTTTTGATGTTGTTTCAGGTGAAATAAGATGGCTTCTGTTCGACTCCTGTAACGGCAAGGAGATGAACCAGGCGAAGAGCAACAATGTCGACGCGCGGGCGGAAAATAAACGTAAGCCTTTTACACCCTTTCTAGAGCACAACAACCTTTGACGACCTCCGTGGCGCAGTGGGCGAAAGCCCGCCTGAGACGCAGAGGTTGCGGGTTCGATCTGAACAGGCAGTGTAAATTTTATTGGTGCCACATTTTCCTGGGATGCCATGACAGCAAATGTCAAAAGCTGTCTATTTAACTCTTACGATGAAATTATCCAAATAAAAACTGCTACAGAAACCTTGATAAATAGCGCGCAGTCACAGTAGATTACCGTATTTTACCGATTTCAATTGCTAATGCGTGAAATGAAAATGATTGTTAATACGTACGTCGTTGATAGTAGGCGGTCGCAGCTGATTGGCGAAACGGCTCGATCACTATTGTTCTATGTTCTAAATCTAGAATATCGATACCCTCCGCGAGTCAAGCTTTGCAGAAGTTATTATTCCATATGTGTATTGTGTGTAATTATTCCATGACTTGAGAAAATACGCGCGCGCTGGCTTGTAGTTGGATTTTTGTATGTACAATTTTAGTACTTCAACTATCCGCTAGAGGTCATACTTATCTGCCAAATAACTAAGTAGTGCGTAACATACATTGATTGAGACATGTCATGTTAGGGGTACTGCTACTTTCGTACCTACTCCTGCGGATTTCATTATTGCGGACGCGGTCTAGCCTAGACATGCTGTCAAATTCCATGTAAATGATTAATCTGATTATTGTCTGATCGTTCGTTCGTTCGTATGAGCAAGTGGCCAACTCTGGTGACGGTGTTTTTAGGCCGCCTTAAAGCCTCCGTCATGGCTTAACGACTTTAAAAGCCGGGACCGACAATTTAACGTGCCCTGCGAAGCACGGAAGCGTTCAGATATAAATACCACTATATATCAGTATAACTATAAATCAGATATTGACTGATGAAGCTGACTCATATGAGCTGTGACAATTACACTGCTCGTATTTAATTACTGTGCTAACAATGTCCACCAAATGAATATTCATAGCTCAATACAATTTGTTTACGAAATGCTAACTTTTAATCGACCGATTTAAACAATGGCGCGTCAATTGTTGCGTGCGTCACAGGACCGTAGTATCACAAACTAGGCCATACCTATACCTAGTAGTGGGTGAAGTCGGGCTGAGGATGATGTTGATGATTTTAAGCCTTGACGGTAAGTCTTTAGGCGACTAGTAGTTTCTACGAACATACATTGTTGTCATCTTGGGTTGAGGCTTACGACACTCTCCGATCTCTTGGGTTTCCTTGATAAGAATCAACTGATACCAAAGTATTTTTCGTGTGATTCCAGGTGAACGCCGGCGCGTGCCCTCGGGCCGGGCTGCGGCGCTCCGTAGGGCTCCGTCGGACTCGGACTGCTCGGGCGAGACGGCCTCGCTGTCCGCCGACAGCGGCGAGCGAGCCATCCGCCCGCTACCGCCGCCGCCGCGCTCCGCCAAGTCCAGGAGGTAATATCAGGCCTAGCTTTTAAAATAAAGGCCCACACCACCATGTCCTGCCTGATTCATTCCCTGGTGTAGGGAGTCGCGTTGGAACAGGCATTAGAATCACCTGGCATGTAAGACGAAACTAAAGTGATCTTTGAGGTCCTACTAGAATAAATGATTTTTCTTTCTTTCTTTTTTTCTAGCCCACGCTGCTGTTTAGGTAAAAACATTCTGGTCGGCTGGTCGTCTTGTTTAGTTGATTTACGATTGGCTTTCGTGCGTCAATATACTCGTTTACCGAATTCGCTCAGTAACGTGGATAGCCAAAATATATTAGTGGCAATTCGGAGTGTCGCAAAAGCTAAAATAAACTAACTAAAATTAATGCCATCCTTTTTATTTCCATCGCTATGAAAGGGACAGCAACATTTTTAGATAGTTTAGTTTAGCTTTTGCGACACTCCGAATTGCCACTATTGCCTGAATAACGCATTACGAAAACTAGCAAGTAAAATACATTTTGTTCTTTGATTATATATATATATATAAAAAAACACTATTGTAATGATTATAATAGTGTTTTTTTTTGCTATATAATCAAAATATAGCACACGACCCTCACTTCACTTCTTAGATTTGGCTTTCGCACGGCTTGTGCCACGCATTTAGCCACTACCATGTGTTTAAATGTTTTAGTCAGTCAAGGTCAAGTCAAAGTCATAGTCAGCGTCAGTAAAGATGTGGGTTCTTTACTGCAGCTTTTTACATGGACTTCTTGAGAGAACTCGAAATGCAATGATATACAGTTTTGTTTCATTTGCCTACACTTATGTACGTTCACGAACACTTAACAGTTAATAATCCACCATTATTACATATTAACATTCGCCAAAACACAAATTTCGGAAAATAAAACAAAAGAGACAACATGCCATCTTGAATTCCCGTCAAAAAGCCCAAAATATATTTATTCAGTACGATTGTTTATAGACCACTTTGACATGTCACGTTCTTAAAACTAGGTGATTCTGCTGCCTGTTTGGCTGTAGAATCTGAAAAGAAATGCTGCCTGGCAAAAGCATAAAACAAAGTCTGACAGAATTGTGACTTTAAAAATCACAAGAGATGAGAGAGACGAGAGATGATACAATGTGGGACAAAGGGAGATGATGACTTTGTAGTGACTTTGCACACGACCCTCACTGACAAAACTGTCAATTGTCGCACTGTCAATTGTCCCTTTTCATATTAAATAATCCCTTTTACAAAGCTTCACCTCGATTCCCAGCTTGTGTATATTTCACTTAGATTATCTATTATCTTAGACTGTATATTTCACATGAACCGCTGTATATCTTAAACTGTATATTCACATTGTCCTCTTAGCCAGTATTGCACAAAACCCTCACATGCATATTTCCATTCATAGATTGCATATTTCGGTCAACAGTCGTCGGCGCGGCAGTGAGTGGGAGGTGTTGGAGGGATTGAAAGATGGACAGCGGTTTGAGAAGCGACCTGATGTCTTCAATGGATATCTGCATAAGAAGAGAAAGTGGCCGCTTAAAGGATGGCATAAGGTAAAACTCCACAGATATGTATGGCATATTCGTTCGTTCGTATGAGCAAGTGACCAACTCTGGTGACGGAGTTTTTAGGCCGCCTAAGGGCCTCCGTCATGGCTTAACGACTTTAAAAGCCGGGACCGACAATTTAACGTACCCTCCGAAGCACGGAAGCGCTCAGATGAAAATGCCACTTGCGGTCACCCATCCAAGTAGTGACCGCTCAGAACGTTGCTTAACTTCGACGATCTATCAAGAACGTCTTAGCAAGCTTCGCCACGAGCGCTTCCTTATGGCATATTGATGACGACCTCTGTGGGTGAAGGCCCGCCTGAGACGTATTAGGTTGTGAGTTCGACTGGGTGTTTTCTATCTATAAATGTATGTATTTAAAAATGTATATAATTAGTATAACAGTCATCTGGTTACCATAACACAAGCGTTAAGTTGCTTAGCTTGGGACTAGATGATTTGTGTGAAATGTCCCAGGATATTTATTTATATATATACGAATATGCATCCAACTGTCTTATCAGATACCAAAGATTCTCAAATAAGTGTTATAGTAATGAAAATAAAGTAAAAATTCATATGACACAGAAACTGCGCTCCGCTTCGCTGCTCTACGCCGCTCTTTTGCGAGTTGAGCCTCAGCAAGCCACGGTCTCACAACCAAACTTGATATTCCAGAGGTTCTTCGTAGTGGACGGCGGGATTCTGGTATACGCGCGCTCCCCGGCCGACGTGGCGCGGGGCCGGCTCCACGGCTCCGTGGACGTCGGTCTGTCCGTCATCTCGGCGAAGGCACGGCGCCGACGCATCGATATAGACGCTGATGAGTTTATATACCATCTGCGAGCGAAGACGCCGGACCTGTTCCGAACATGGCTTAATGTCCTGAAGGCGCACAGGTAATAAATATTGCTTAAAGAGTAGCTTACATACATTTAAAACAGGCACAGAGTTGAAGTAAGATCGTATGAGCAAGTTGCCAACTCTGGTGACGGAGTTTTTAGGCCGCCTAAAGCTAAAAAGCATTTAAAGTCGTTAAGCCATGACGGAGGCCCGTCATGGCTTAACGACTTTAAAAGCCGGGACCGACAAGTCAAGACAAGGAGTTCAGGCCGCCTTCAAGCTTCCGTCATGGCTTAAAAAGCCAATTTGACGTGCCCTCCGAAGCACGGAAGCGCTAAAAAATCCCTTGTCACCAGGTTGTATCGCCAGCATCTCCTCACATTTGGGGTTCGCGAGTCAGCTCCTAAAATCCACGCACCAGCTGATGATAATCCCGCCACGGACACTTCTTCACGTAAGTACATAATATTCTATATTGTCCATTATCAATCCGTAGGTTGTCTGGTAGAGATCGCTTCTTAGCGATAAGACCGCCGATTGTGTAAGAAATAGACCCAATACCCTAGCACGATAGAAAATTCTAACTCTTGTCAGATTTCTGCATGGAATTGAGTGCTAGTTAGAAAGAGTGGTTTGAGAATGTCTAATATAATAAGTAGTTTTTAGAAAATATTTAAAAGTAGCTCACAAATTTACTCCAAGCATGATAGATGTTTCTTCTAAACTAATTATTCAAGGAGTCTTATAATAGGTTTCCATCATTATCACTTTTTGTCCCAAACTACCTTCAATTGTTTTCATTCCTTATCCCTTCCTTTCCTATAGATGCATCATTCTCTACGTCAGAAACCTCAACGATTACATCAACAGATCACCAAACCCAGCCTAGTCCTCAATTCAATACCGACTCTTCGATCTATAACCATAAGGTTGATAACTCGATCTACGATTGGCAACGTGAATGCTCTAAAAGCGACCTGAAACCTCTGAATTATGAAAGTATAGGTGAAAAAATGTTTGATTTGAAGATTAATAACACGATTTTCCAAAATCGTAGTCTTTGCTCCATGAATTGCATTGCAAGGACTTTAATGAATTTAAGGAATAAGTCGCCAAAATTGTCTTTGAACAGTACTGACACTGAGAAGCAAATGATTAGCACTGATTTGGAACTAAATTCTTTGAAAAGCACCGATTTAGAATCGACTCTGATTGATAAGTTATCTTTGATATCAAATAAGAATATCGCTGGACTATGTAATTGCAAGAAAAGTCTTAATGACAATCAAAATGGACCATTTAACGCTAAAGTTCCAACCACAACAGCGTGTTTTTTCTTCACTCGCAAAAAACGTCGCGTTGATACTGACTCGGTGATGAGAAAAAGCAAAAAATGCACTAATCTAGTCAAGTATAAGAATCTCTCAGATGAACCACCTTTGAAAATGCCATCCAGTAAATGCATGTTACTAGGAAAGTATAAACTAAAAACATCCAAACATTCAGGCACCTCAAATCTCATTCATAAAACTATAGATTGTGAAACAGTGCCTAAAGATAGCAATAAAAGTCAAGTAGTTAAAGAGAACAAAGCTTCACAAAATGCAATGACCTCTACAGAATATGACAAAATTACTGAGAAACTCATGGTTTCTATATTCCAAAAACAAACTGAAGGAGACGAAAGCAATGAAGTGAAGTATTACATAGATAGAGTCGTTAAAGATCTATATGATGTTAAAGTAGATCAAGACTTACACCCAGTTAAAGCTCTCTTTAGGTGTCTATTAGAATACTGGTTAAAGAATACGTCATTTTCTCAATTCAGAGAAGCTATGACCAGCGCAAAGTCCATAGAACGACAATCCAATAAATATTTCACTAAAGATGAAAATCTATCGAGTGTGTTCATTCACATGGTTTCAAAAGAAACTCAATTCTACGATGCAAGCGAGTTAAAATATAAAAACCCTAATGCGAGACAAAAAACTACCAAACGCGATAAAAATGACACAACGGTATCTAATGATATCAGAAGTCCAAAGCGAGATACAGAGAGCTTCGAAAAAGAGAGACGTATTCAAGAGTTAGAGAGATTACTCAAAAATACTGTATATATCTGTGAAACACAGCGTAACAATCAGTGTAGAGAGAAAGATATTAAAATAACAAAGAAACTGATCGACAATCTAGGAAAGCTTTCCAAAAAATCTGATATAGATAACGCAGAGAAACCTAGTTTAGAACAATCTGTGTCATCTACAGAACTACCGGAGATACAAGAAACTATAAATCATCTTATAAGCGACACGGCTATACCTCCCGACTTCGCTAAAGAGTTTTTAGGAGCGTATCTAGATGTACTGTTACATGATGGAAGCAAAAGTACCACTACATCGCAGTCTAGCGATTGGTCGACACACTCTAGAGATATTCCAGCATGTCAGGTCCAAGCTGAACCGGTTATAAAGAGAGTTTCCAAAAGCATTACGACGCTGGACGTACCTAAAAAACCTCCCTCTAATCATAAAAATATAGAAAATATAGACAAAGTGAAACAAATAGATCCCGGACAGGTATATTTAAAAGATGTATTAGATAAAATAACTACTATATTTTCTAAATCTAAAAGAAATGAAGACAGCAATTGGGGTCCAAGCAAGACTCCTAAAACTATAAAAGAATACGTTCCAAATACACAAGATGAACTGGGAAGGCCCGTCAGGATATGCTCAAAGAAAAGCTTTATTTATCAGAACTGCGATGAAAAATCACTAGTCATAGATCTCTCTAAATACAATTTAGAGGATATTGCGATGATTAATGATCCTGCTGTGGAAGGTGTTATGTCTATTACAATAAAACTTAAAGAAAAGGCTCCCAACAGTGGTGAATCCAAACAAACGCATCTGAACCTGAAATTCGCCGATGAAGTTAAACAAATCATATCACCACTGAATAAATCCGACAATTGGGTGTCTTTTATCAACGATGAGTCTCGAGATTACAAAGTACCTAGAAGTATTAATCAACCATTCATAGATTATGAAGCAAACAAAGAGGTGATAGATCTAAAACCATATTTAAGTACAAGCGACGCTACGTCTAAAGCATACAGATTTCTGAATGAAAGTGATCATTCCATAGGTTCTGTGAAAAGCGGTAATTCCATCAAAGATGTAACTGTGGACAGAAAAGAAAACGAAGATCTTCAATCTTGTTATATTATGTCATTCAAAAAAGGGGCGATAGCGACGAAATTTCAATCCAAAAAGAAAGTCAAACTCAAACACAATGTAACTCTTACCCCTAAAGATGAATCTCCTAATAGATCTCCTACTAGGATTAAACCAGAAGAACTCTCCGTTTTTGAGAAACCTACACCTAGGATCATAGATGAGAAATTCATTCTCTTACTTCTAGAAAATTTAATGCTGCTCTCTAAAAACGTACCATGTTTATTCAAAGATATTAACAGTTTATATTTGAAACTAAGAAAAAAACACGAAAAGGTTGTAAAGAACTGCAGCAATATCCAAGGACTGAGTCTATTAGGAAAGATCTATAACGATGAATCTTACATTAATGGTTCAAATGATAAGACTACAGAAATTGATTCTGATTTTGAAATTGTAGAGACCAATAAAGAAAACAAAAACTGTGGCACTAGTAATATCAAAAACGTAGCAGATAAAGAAGTATCTGCAACGTCGATACAAAATAAGATTCCTGATTTAAAACCAATGAGAGAAAATGATTCAACCAAACTTAAACAACTCAAAATGGATCCAACTAATGATGAATCAAAAGCAACGTCATCTACAAACGAAAGAATGATAGTAACACAGACAGAAACCGTCGACATAGATTCTATAGACCACGCTACATCTATCCCTAATTGGTTTAACAAAATAACCAAAGATTGTGCCATCAGTACCATCATAAAATACGTATTCGATAATGAAAGTTCACACAACTTCAAAATGACTGCTGCTAGACCAATAAAAATCGACCGTGAACCGTTAAAAAAGAAACGAGACAAAAACTCGCCTAAAACTAGGCAGGATCTAATTAAAGAAATAACGCTCTTGTCACCTTCGTTTAAAGTTTCGACTCAATCGCAAACAGAGAGGCAGTTACGATTTGGAGATAGGAAGATTGATAAAGATTTCAATGTTTATCAGCTGTTCTCGAGTCAGAAGTATAATGTGAAGGGATCTAGTTCCATGACCGTGGCGAGTGATGATATGAAGAAAAGTGATGATATGAATACATTGTATAGATGTACGAGCTATCCTTCTAACGTATCTGGTTAGTCCTTTCCTTTTCCGTTTCGTTTTGTTTTTGGAATCCCAGAGCTAGTACACATAAGGCGTCTCCTAGACATTCGAACGCACGTCTCAGCCCAAACTCTGTGTTAGTGTACAGATGTATTAGTAGTAAAACGCGCGTTTCAAAACGCCTAATGTTTACTAACTCTTAAGAGTTAGTAAACATTATTCGATTAGATTATTCGAAATAATCTAATATTAGTTAAAACGTAAATACAATTTTCTTATAAGAAATAAGATACTTACTAAAAATTCACTTCTACTAGAGTTTAACCATAGGTTTCACTAAAGCATTATAGTTCTAGTTAGGAAATGTAGTTTATTTAGGCCCTAAAATTAGTGCTAAAACTATATCTATTAGCAAAATTAGCACCTGTATTTATTTTAACTAGAAATATGTCACATAATAACATATCACATATCCATAAAAATAGTTTTGTGTATACCCTTTTCACGATATTGTTGGTCATTCTGAAATCTATTTTTTATTTATTACACGATGTAATTTTTTTAATACTACGACTCTACCAATAAAGAATCCGCGCTGTTCTCCTTCTATTTCAAAAACGGTTGAGCGATGACAAAATATTTGATGATGAAAGAAGAAATGGTATGAAGAATGAAAGTGCGAGAACTAGTATGAAAGAGTTGAGATTAAAAATGTCTCTGGTTACGCCAGAGGAAATTAGGAATTTAAAAAAAAAAAAAAAAAAAAAACCCTAAAATTAAATTACCATGTAGTTTGTATTGTATAAATGAATAGTTAGGTATATTATATTGAATATTGTAGTGTAATTTAATAAACTTGAATAAGTTTTTATTTAAATTCGATTACTGGCAGACCAATGATAATTATAGTTATAGATGAATGATCAATAATGTCCAGCATGTGTCCCTGCATTCCCTCACGTACTGTCTGTTTCCGTAGGGCTAATTAGCCCGACATCTCCGACCCTCCGCGGTCCTCAGGCCGGCTTCGTGTCGGGTACACCGGGCGGACGGTTGGCTGGATGGATCGTTGGTACGTACTGAACCCTAACTAGCTCTTTTTAATCCCATGGGGAGTTATAAGTTGGTATAGGCCGCGCCACGTAAAAAAGCGCGGTCGGGGAAGTGGCGGGGGTATGTTTGCGCCTGTGTTCACTCGCTGACGAACCAATAGCACTCGCTAAATCAATGGTATGAAATGCGCCGCAACACCTCTCCACCAATCATCGACCACGGAGCAGTTTGACAGCCAGCGCTCTTTTTACGTGGCGCGACCTATAGTATCAAGGACGATATAGGTTTATCCTTCCTTTTGTCTCTCCGATGATCCTCATCAGATCCTTGAAATTTAATGGATCTGCTGTTTCAAACAAAAACAACACAAACGAAGCGCTCGTGGCGAAGCTTGCTTAAGACGTTCATGATAGATCGTTGAAGTTCTGTCGTTCTGAGCGGTCACTACTTGAATGGGTGACCGCAAGTGGCATTAATATATGAGCTCTTCCGTGCTTCGGAGGGCGCGTTAAATTGTCGGTCCCGGCTTTTTAAGTCGTTTAGCCATGACGGCGGCCTTAAAACTCCGTCACCAGAGTTGGCCACTGGCTTATACGAACTTACTTACTTACTTATCTATTTCAGAGTCCGGAGGTCCGCTGGAGAATGCCACAAGAGAGCTAGGCCAGGCACAGCTCTCGGTCCAACAGTTGCAGAGATTGCTGGACGCTTTGGAACTGCAACAGCAAGTCCATCATGATACTGATGTAAGTAGACTGACTGACAGGTTGCATCATACAATATTATAAAGGTAAAAGTGTGTGTGTAAGCGAAGTTGCACTTTGTGGCCACCAAATTCTGTTTTCGCTACCCTTCCTAAACTATACAAAATAAAACTATTACAGAGGTATTAAAAAAAATTATGATAGGTTTCACATGAATAGTGTTTGTATGATCCATATACTACAAATAAATAATATGAGATGGTTTTTAGTAACTAGTTAAATAGCCTATCGAGGCTAGCTAAAGTCTAGCTGCAAGACAGCCCAGTGATTGTGATTCTTGTATCGATTGTATCAAAGCAAAAATCACAGTAAATCACGAAAACAACGGGCAGATTTAACGTTGATTAAGTAAATTAGTACCTAAGTTAAAAAAGAAATATGATTACGACTGTATCCCAGTGAGCGGTAGACATTTCTTTCAGATAATTTTTTAGGCAATTTTTAGATCCTTGAAAAAAATGTTTTTGTTTTGATACAACTTTGATACAATTGATACAAGTTACACAATCAGGGGGCAGATGTCGTGAGCTTTGGTATTCCAGAAGACAAACTGTCGTTTAATGTAATGAAGCAAGTAAAGGATATGAATTACATTTCTTTACGTTCCAGGTAAACTTGATAGCGAATGTTGAAGTTGATGTTTTGTGAATTGGGAGCCATTATTATGAAAATGTCAAAATGTTCAAGGTTTTTTTGGTAACTTGGAAATTATAAAGTAGAGTAAACGTAGAAAAGTTTAGTATATTATTACAGTAGAAATATTAAAACGGTTATTTATTGCGTAATTGCAGAAACCACACTAATATTTATAAATTATAAGTTTGTGTGTGTGTAAGTAGGTATGTAAATGTGTCAGTGTGTTTGTTACTCTTTCACACTTAAACAGCTGGTCGGATTTGAACGAAATTTGGTACCAGTATTGCTTATACCCTGGATTAAATAATAGGCTACTTATGATCCCGGTATTCCCACGGGAACGGGAACTATTCATTGCGGGTAACACCGCTGGGCGCAGCTAGTTAAAAAATAATAATAAAAGAAACTGTTGGTATAGGTCGCGCCACGTAAAAAGAGCTTGGTCGGGGAAGTAGCGGGGGTATGTTTGCGCCTGTGTTCACTCGCTGACGAACCAATAGCACTCGCTAAATCAATGGTATGAAGTGCGCCGCAACACCTCTCCACCAATCATCGACCACGGAGCTGTTTCACAGCCAGCGCTCTTTTTACGTGGCGCGACCTATACCAAATGCGTTGGGTCAGCTTGTAGTAAATTATTGACTTAATTTATTATTTTCTGCACAGGTCTCACTAGAGGGCGCTTCACCAAACGTTAAGAAGGATCGTCGCAAATTCGGTCTCAGGAAGAAGAAATCCAATAGCAAGTGTGCGTCAGTTGAACTCGCGCCGCCACATATCGATCCGTCCAGCTCGCATACGGTAATCAACCTTTTAACTAATCTAAGCTGAGCTGTGTTGGCCGAGTGGGATAGTTTATGTATTTGATTATACCTAGTGTTAAACCACACTTAGTACTCATTATAAATGAAAAATCTTACTAAAAGTTCATAGGTGCTTTAACCGAAATATAGTTTCGTCTTCGGCGTTTCGTGGTAAAGGCAGCCCGGCTTAAGGGTGATCGCATGTATCTCGCGGGTTCGAATCCCGTCGAAGCCGTAAAACTTTTAGTAAGATTTTGAGTAACATAATGAGTGGGATAGTGGTATAGGTAAGGAGTGGAAAAGCGCTCGTGGCGAAGCTTGCTAAGACGTTCTTGATAGATCGTCGAAGTTAAGCAACGTTCTGAGCGATCACTACTTGGATGGGTGACCGCAAGTGGCAATAACAGCTGAGCGCTTCCGTGCTTTAGGGGGCACGTTAAATTGTCGGTCCCTCAAACGAACATACATAAACAAAAATATTATCTCAAATGTATTTTGTATTGCAGGCCTTATCCGCGCTCACAGCGCCCCCCTCGCCCGGCGGCGGCGCCTCGTCCATTCCCAACCTCGCAGCCTCCTTGCCGATAGGTAAGAGTTTCATACAAAACGGTCCAGTCGACTTAGTGCGAGTTTGACGCGGTTTATAAATGAGACTCGAAGTAGAATACTATGAGGATTCCATCTATAATCTTGAAATAAGGATATATTTTGAAATAAGGAGGTGTAAAAATCGTGTTTGTAGAAAAGTGGAATCTATTTACCTTATTGATGAATGTGGATTTTTTTGATCTAAAAGTTACTGTTGCAGAAATTTTAAAACTTTGTAAAGCTAATTACTTAATAATACATAGTAAAAAGTTAAAAATTAATGAAATATGATCACGACTGTATCCATAATAATACATAATGTATACATAATAATTTGAACTACATATGTATTTTGAACTAACTATGTATTAAGTAAGTAGGTTCGTATGTGCAAGTGGCCAATGGTGACGTAGACTTTTTAACGTCTCCATCATGGCTTAACGACTTTAAAAGCCTTTCAAACTCGCTCTAAAGCCTCGTTAGTACTGTGTTAGATGCTTTGTGCTGTCTTAAAAAAATATTCGACAAATAATTTTACGGATAGTTTTTGATATAAAGAATATGCAAAATATATAAATATGTTATACAAAGTGATTCATAATTGGTATGTTATCCCGGAAGGGGGATTTTGTGACCATGAAAATGAACAGTTCCCGGCAAGGTTCAGGGATCAGCTGATTATTATAGGGTTGCTCTGTATTTATTTCTGAAGGAAACTTTGCTAGTCATTTCTTCAATGAAAAACATCGAAATTCAAAAAGTCGTATAACAAATGTTGTTCACACTGATGAGGTGAATGACCCCTTTTCGGGATAACATATCAATTATGAATCACGTTGTATAATAGTATAAGTGAATATGTTAGATAGTTTATTGGTCGTTTTAAAATTAATTTAGAGATATTAACGCCCGCAAAGTTATTTGTCGAATATTGTAGGTTATACAGTAAGCGCAATCTAAGTTGACCGGAGTGAACATACCTATTGCGATTAGCGTCGCAGTGGACAGAAATATCACTATCTCTGTCTCACGCGCTGTCGATACGTCTGTTTAACTCTTTCGTACCGACTGTGAACAATGCGCGATCACCCAAAGGCCCTAAGTTCGGCCCGGTCACGTTATATTGCGCTCACTGTAACATTGCTATCTGCAACTTAGTCGACTCTTTTCCTACACTTTGATTTTCGCATTCAGCTTTTGTGGTTGTCATGCATACTCTGTTTTATTTTATATTTGGTCGAACTACTAAAATTACAGTGCGACTGACGAAGGGCACGCTTGCGTCGTATATTTATTTAGTTGAAGAATTGAAACGTAAGAATTTTTTATTAAGAATATAATTTATTTACATAAACTAAACTACTACATATTTACATAGCTACAAAATACAATTAGAACCAGTTGAGCCACCTGAGGATCGTTACAAACGATCTATAGGTAGCTCAACTGATCCAAACCACTGCCAGACGGAAGCGTGCCCAAGACACTGGCAGCATTGCCGCGCTGAATTGCAATGCTGATCCTTTGAGCCAAATAAGTGCCAGCAACGTTAGAATTAGAATAAATATGACACCGCCAAAAGCAGAATGCGAAAAGCAAAACAAGCCCTTATTTATATTTATTATTTTTAGGAACACCCCAATCCTCAAGCCATCCCAAGCCCAGGATTTTTGTATTTGTTTTTTTTTAATTGTGCCGTTAGTTTTGAAATAAATTATATTTTACGAATATGTCTTTGCTGAAGGATTCTACGAGATCGGTAAGTATCAGCATGGCAGTTTGAATGACGCTAAATTCAAGATGGCGTCGTACCTGTCAAACTTCTGTCAAGAGCACGGTAAAGCTAAGAGCATGGCGAGCTATGGCTTAGCTGATGCCAAGCTACGCAGACCATTTGGCTATTCGAACACTATTTCAATTATTCTGGCTGAAAAATCTTTAAGCCATGAGGGTAACCTAATGCTCCAGACTAAAAAATCATTATGACAATAGACGGAAGTCGATTCTAAAATATTTAATCGTATCATATTATAACAATTAAAGCGCTCAAAAAAACTAAAATTAGTAACTTGAGAGCCTCTGGGTACTTTAAAAAACACCATAACCTTTTAGCCACATTTCTAGAAAGTATCGACAAGAAAAAAGGAGCTGAGGGGAAGTAGCGGGGGTATGTTCACGCCTGTGTTCACTCGCTGACGAGCCAATAGCAGTCGCTAAATCAATGGTATGAAGTGCGCCGCAACACCTCTCCACCAATCATCGACCACGGAGCAGTTTGACAGCCAGCGCTCTTTTTACGTGGCGCGACCTATAGTAGGGGGTAGTCATTAAATTAAATCTTCAAAATAAAATATTATTAAGTTTAATATTCCTATGTGAAAGTGTCCGAGTAGATATTTGGTCTGTGATTGCTCAAAATATCATGCTACACGCCAAGAGCTAAAGTGGATACGCTAGGCAACATCAGATCATGCCTTAGAGACCACATCCATTGTCGAAAATTGTTTTCCAATTCAAAACTGATTAAATTATGTTTAGCCTAAAAAAAGGACCGTGTGTGTATAGTTTTTGGCAAAATTTTTGATAGTATTCAATAATAATAACATTAAGTATTTCGAATTAATTTGTTGTTAAATTGATTATCTAACAGGATCTCGTCCTTTCCAGCTTTTCTGTCTACCTTTCTGGCCTCTACTCTAGTTCGTAAGACTTTATTGTTTCTTTTGTTTTACCCCTTTCTTCCTTCTCACATCTCTGTACAAACACATCGCTTCGCTTAGTTTTATTATCGGTTCCACTTATTTGTATAAATACGCGAACATTCGCGTAAATTCGAATCTATTTTGTAGAAATTGACGAACATTCACTCAAAGCACGAATGTTTGTGTTTATAAAACAGCTTGCGCGATTAAACGAATGTTTTTTTTAATCAATAGTATTGCTTAAATAATACGAATACTTGTGCTAATTTGTGAAATAGCAGTCGCGAATAAACGAATATTTTATTGATAAATTGACGAACATTCACATAAAGTACGAATGTTTGTGATAATTTGTAAAATAACTCGAATATACGAAAATTTACTTTACAAAATGACGAACACTTATAAATACTCAAAACTCAGGTTACGAATCTCTTATTTGAAATTTACGAACATTCTCTATGGTACGAATGTTTGTGCGAATTTGTGGAACCGACATAAATATGCATGATAGAAATATTACCACGATTTTCTCCCGTGGTGTGATTACAATAAAACAGTATTAGTATTATTTAGTATATTTCGATAGTAACATAAAAAACAATATTACATAGGATTATGTAGAACATATTGCATTATATCTCTTGAATTGAGACTTTAGCAAGGTAAGTGTGTAATTATCTACTATCTGTCATTGAGATGTATTAAAGAGTCACAATCTAATAGCTGACAACACTCAAAAAATGTGCGAGCAAATTCAATGTTCTACAATGACATTTGACATTTGAATGTAGACGTAATGTCGTTTGTTTTAATGTTCAATGTCGCTTGTACGCAAAAAAGTAAAACTCTGCGCACTACGTAGTGTGCGCAGAGTTTTGGCGTTTACATATTATTTGTCTGATTGTGACTCTATAATACATCTCAATGCTATCTGTAGATAATTAACAATGCAGAATTAACAAGCAGTACATTTGTTAAGTAACCGATCTAGGTCAATAGGGCTACCAGTTATTACTACAATTATTTAAACTTGCACGCTACCAACTTAAGTTTACACTTGAACCTTATTCTTTACTTTATAAAGTTTAAAATAGTTTTGTTCTAATTTTTTTTGCAATCTTGAATACGCTTTATGATTTTACAACTTTCAACCTTATCTGTCATCTTAAAAAGTTAAAAATAGATTGCATCACATATTTTATGTAAAACAAAGATTGATAAGACTTCTCGATAATAATTATCTACTTGATAATGATCTCAGCGATAGATAAGTACGCAATATTAATCCTTATTTATGAGCTATTAAAGTTTACAATTATTTTCAGTGCTTTCAAGTTTAATGAGAACAAACGAAATCAAAGATTGTATCTTTCTCGCTCTAACTTGCCTTATCTGAAAGAGATGTAGAATCTTTTTCAATATTAGATGCTGTGATCTGATTTATCCGACAAGCATTTTACTAGATATTCAAATATATTTAGGGAAAAGTACTTCTGTACCTGTACTATAGGTTATTTTGCTATAATTCATTCGTTAAATAAGAAAGTGATTATTTATTAAGCAAAGTTAAAAATTCGTATTCTTTTGGCTGTTTGAAAATGTTTAAAAAATAAACCCCTTTTTTTGGGTCGGGGATTATTAAAACTTTTAAAACAGTGTGGAACTATTTCCTAAAATATAAACAGTGATATTTTTGTGAAATACGAAGAAACATACAATGTCGATTGATAGTGGAGGATTATTCTTGCCTGCAGCTAAAGTTGTGTTCCAATTCTTTGTCCGTGTTTTGAGGGAGTATGAAGAACCATCAAGTGAGATATTAACTCTTTGGATATTGTAGACTAGCGGAATACCATAGATTAATGGTTATTTATTATTCTTTTAGCCAAAGGAGGTTTTGTGTTCTACTGTATAAATAAATAAATATCCTTGGACATTCCACACGGCGTCATCTAGTCCCAAGCTAAGCAACTTAATGCTTGTGTTATAGTAACCAGATGACTGATATACTACATAAATACATTTTTTTTTGTAAATACATACATACTGTAGATTGAAAAACATCCAAACCCGGAACAAATATCTGCAGTAGATACAAAATACAAACATTTGTCCCGTGGCGGGGATCGGACCCGCAACCTCCGCGTCTCAGGCGGGCCTTCGCCCACTGCGCCACAGAGGTCGTATGTTTTTTTATGTATTTTCGTCGATTATTCCGTCAATAGTGACGTCACCTAAATCGTCTGCAAAAGATGTATAAAGGCCAATGATTTTGAAAGGAACCACATCGGGAGTACCTATATTATGCTTTCAAACAAAAAAATAATTTTTACAGTCGTAATTATTGACGAATTAATCGATGGATATACATAAAAAAAATATACATTCAAAATACAAAAATACAAATAAAATTACCAAAATAAAACATTACAGAGACAGATTGCTTGAGGTCCCCGCACGAGGCGTAAGCCTGTATCAAATTCAAAATTCAAATTCAAATTGTTTATTTGTTTCTCTCACAAACGTAAAAAAAATATATTATAATTTTAAAAATAAAATAAATACAGTTAAAAAATTATGATAAAATCAAACAATTGTAGGTTAGAGGTAAGAACCTGTTTTGTGAGAGACTGGTGCCTGAAATAGGTATAAAAACCTGTGCTACAGGTCACCAGTGCCCTATACTCCACTGATTTATCGCGGGAGGCCGAGTTGTACAGCCTCGAGTTACTGACATACTTAATACACAAAAGCTAAGACAACGCAACAGAGCAAACACAAGAAAACAAAATATACAGTACACATACAGTGGAACATGTAACCTCCTACTATTTTTAGGTCGGTTAAATAGTATAAACGATTATAATCTATGTCCATGCCAAAGTACTATTTATTTTATTAGGATATAGTAGTGGCAATTCGGAGTGTCGCAAAAGCTAAACTAACTAAAATTAATGCCATCCTTTTTATTCCCATCGCTATGAAAGGGACGGCAATATTTTTAGTTAGTTAACTTTAGCTTTTGCGATACTCCGAGTTGCCACTAATATTTATCTAAATATAATTAGAATTTTATAATAAATCATTTATTTTCTACATTTCATTTCAATGTCTATGCATGAGTTTTTGTTTGTAAAATCAGAAATTACATTTTACGTACCTCACAGGAGACAGCGATAGAATCGTTTTATTTATTTGATGTTTTAACTTATTAAATATACTTGAAGACACAACCCATTGACTAGGGCCCAGACTCAATAACCTATCTACCTTTGGTTTTGCTTACTCTATAGTATTATTTTATCTGTGCTCTGGGTAGATATTTGACATTGCTTCCTTTCAAAAAATAAACGTACCTAGTGTTACATTCTCTTTGCCAAAAAATTACAACTACCAAAATTAAGCATTACCAAGGATAATCATCATAATCATAATCTTTATTTCTCTTTCGACATATACATGCACTTAGATTCGTCAAAAATTCCACAGTAAAAAAGAAAAAAATGTCATAACAACTCAATAAGAAATTATACAATTAAATAAATTAATTTAAAGCTACATTTTAAAAGATAGATGGGTTATTGAGACTGGCGATAGATCAGTCAAACAAAAAATTTCAAAATGCCATTATCTCATATAGTATTTAAATTTCAGCATGCGCAGCAGCCAGACCACAATCCCTGCCGGCTGCAGAATCAATGGTGACCATACAAGCTGGACCCTCGTCTCTTACCAGCCTTACTCCGGACCACCAACTGAGAGAGGACTTTACTATACTGGCCAAGGATTTGGTGGCCAGTTTGAAAGGCGTGGTCTCTACTTTGGTGAGTGTTTTGACCAATCAACCTTGACCTGTATTTTTCACCAGTCCAACAACTAAGGGAGGCTTTACTATACTGGCCAAGGGTGGGCAGTTTGAAAGGCGATTGTCTCTACTTTGGTGAGTGTTTTGACCAATCAACCTTGACCTGCATTTATCACCAGTCCAACAACTAAGGGAGGCTTTACTATATACTGGCCAAGGGTGGGCAGTTTGAAAGGCGTGGTCTCTACATTGGTGAGTATTTTGACCAATCAACCTTGACCTGCATTTATCACTAGTTCACTAACTAAGGGAGGACTTTACTGTATTGGCCAAGGATCTGGTGTGGCGTCTGGTGGGATTGATGGTAGTCTTTTTCTTACTTTCGCGATCAGAACACAATCATGATAAAATATTTACGGGTATTTATCGCTATTATACTATTATTATAAAGGTAAATAAATGAATAAATGTCCTTGGACATTTTACACGGCGTTATCCTAGTCCCAAGCTAAGCAACTTAATGCTTGTGTTATGGTAACCAGATGACTGATATACTACATAGATACATTTTCTTTTTGTAAATGCATATAGATAGAAAAACATCCAGACCCGGAACAAATATCTGCAGAACATGCAAACATTTGTCCCGTGGCGGGGATCGAACCCGCAACCTCCGCTTGTCAGGCGGGCCTTTGCCCACTGCGTCACAGAGGCCATAAATCTTATGTTTTATCAGGGACTAGCTAACTTGCCCGTGGCTTCGCTCACGTGGTACCTACCTTGATAAAATATAGCCTATGTTCATTCGGAAAGTCTAAGCTACAAATAGGTGAAAGAATTTTTGAAATCGGATAAGTAGTTTCGGAGATTACCCCAAACATACAAACAAACAAACTTTACCTCTTTATAATATTATCCGACAGCTACTAGGATTACGCTTGCACAAACGCTCTTGCTTCCTGTCCTTGATTACGCTGACTCTTCCTATCTTGACCTTACGGAGGAACAGCTCAATAAACTTGAGCGCCTTCAAAACGTTTGCATTCGATTTATTTTTGGACTGCGTAAGTATGATCATGTTTCAGAATTTCGCGCTAAACTTAAGTGGCTGCCTATTCGTCTTCGTCGAAATTCCCACTTTCTCTCTCTTCTTTTTAATATTCTTCGTAATCCTTCCACCCCCCGTTATCTGAAGGAACGTTTTGTGTAGGTAAGACCAAATTGTTACTAGAAATCGACATAAATATTACTCTTAAGGATATAATTAAATGGTTGTCATCAATAAATTTAAAGATAAATATAAATAAAACAAAATTAATGATTTTTAGAAATAGAATGATGAAAATTCAAAATATGGACATACATTATTCTGGAGACGAAATAAAAATAATAGAGTCCACTAAATTCTTAGGTTTAAATATAGACTCGAACATCGACTGGAGCTCCCATATCGATAGTTTATGTAAAAAAATTAGTCAACAATCTTACGCCCTATATATGCTCTAAAGTATCTAACATGACTACACTATTAACTGCTTACCACGGCTATACAGCATCAATCCTAAGGTATGGCATCATATTTTGGGGAAACGCAACCAGAAAAGAATCTGTTTTTAAAGCGCAGAAGAAATGTGTACGGGCAATCTGTAGGTTAAAACTAACTGACAGTTGTAAGCCATATTTTATCATTTTTAAGATTCTGACCCTAACATCAATTTATATCTTCGAAATGGCTGTTTTTGTTAAATTAAATAAGGCACTTTTTCGGACGTTTAGAAGCGTACGCCTAAGGCAAAAAATATGCATTCCTGAAAGTAGGTCAGCTCAGCTCCGTAACAGCGTCTTATGTATGGCGCCGATGATTTATAATCAATTACCTAATTCACTATTAGAACTAGAAAATATTGATCACTTCAAACAAAATCTTAAAAATCTACTGCTGAAAAAGGCATACTACAATATTAGCGAATATTTTATGGACAAGTTTGAAGAATAGAACTGTTTATTATGTTATACTGTTAGGACTTACTCGATATTCAATAAATGATAGACTGTAATGAACTTAATATTGCATTGACATTGTATTCCTTCTTACGTACCTCCCTATTTTTATATAAAATTTTATTTTGTGACATTTTGCATGCTTTATGCTGATCATGGTGGTACATAATATCTAATTATTTTGTTATAGACCTAAGTTTACCCATGTATCGCAGAATGAATAAATGAATATGAATGAAATATGAATGTATCTCTGTGATGAAAATTCTCGTGCTCTTCGATCCTCTGAAAACCTTCTTCTCAAGATGCCTTTGCATAGAACTAGTTTCTATGCAAACTCCTTTTCTGTCCAAGCTGTACATCTCTGGAATGCTCTGCCGTTAACTATTAAAAAGTCCACTTCTCCTGCTATATTTAAATCTAGATTAAAATCACATTTCCTGTCTGAATGTCACCTAGATTCATTTGTTCGCTAATTTTTATTTTTTATTTTTATACTTAAGTACTATTTAAATATCAGATTATGTATTTATTATTAATTGTATGTAAGTTTATGTAAGTTTATTATTATTATTATTTTTTTTATATTACTTATAGTCTTTGTATGTAGTTTATTGTTAAATTCATACTTAAATTTTATTGTTAATGTGTTTTTTGTTGTTGTTCTAAATTTGTTATATCATATTTTTCTTTGTTTTTATGCACCCGACCAATCTTCCATTATGTACAATTCCTCTCCATCCAAAGGTTGCCTGGAAGAGATCGCTTCTTAGCGATAAGGCCGCCCATTGTACATTGTTCGTAGTTTTATTACTGATTGTATCTATGTCTTAGAAATTAAGGTGTGCAATAAAGAATTTTCATTCATTCATTCATTAATATTAGTATAGATATAGATTGATGGTGTTTTCCAGGTCTGCGAGCGCAGCCGTCTCCGGGCAGCGATGGAGGCTGCAGAAAGCACCTCCATCCCGGCCGGTGCTTCCGTGGCGGCATTGAGGACCAACCTCACCACAGCGCTGCAGCAGAATTCCGGTGAGACGCGCTTCACAAGGGGCCACGTCCTAAGTATAGGTCGCGCCCATTGAGATGTATTATAGAGCCACAATCAGACAAATAAAATGTAAACGCCAAAACTCTGCGCACACTACGTAGTGCGCCGAGTTTTTCTTTTTTGCCTACAAGCGACATTGAACATTAAAACAAACGACATAACGTCTACATTCAAATGTCAAATGTGATTGTAGAACATTGAATTTGCACGCACATTTTTTGAGTGTTGTCAGCTATTAGATTGTGACTCTTTAATACATCTCAATGGTCGCGCCACGTAACAAGAGCGCTGGCTGTCAAACTGCTCCGTGGTCGATGATTGGTGGAGAGGTAACGCGCCGCACTTCATACCATTGATTTAGCGAGTGCTATTGGTTCGTCAGCGAGTGAACACAGGCGCAAACATACCCCCGCTACTTCCCCGACCAAGCTCTTTTTACGTGGCAAGACCTATACCTAAGAGCCTGTGTAATTTACGTTTTTTATGTTTGGAAAAAGGAGGATTTTATTTTTTATGTTTGATTCTATGTTTTACTGTGTGTATTTTTTTTTATTTTTTTTTTTATGTATGTTAACCGATTTCTTCCGGTTTGGAGAGGATCTTTTTAATCAAAACGGGTTGGAATCTTAAATTTGGATTTTATCACCAATAAATTATTTATTTATTTGGGAAATTCAAGATTCGCCAGAATTTTTATGTTCACATTTAAATTACTCTTACTTCCTCCATAATGTTCATAGATTATTTTAAAAAATACTTTAAGACCTAATTCATTTATTTACACAAACTAAACTACTACATGTTTACATAACTACAAAATACAATTAGAACCAGTTGAGCCATCTACAGTTACGATCTACGGGCAGCTCAACGGATCCAAGCCACGTTAACTAAATATGAGTAGCATAGTTGAGTTGAGTCGAGTGTTAGATGGCATTACGTAAATAATGACGAGTTAAGTTATGTACACAGAACTGCGCTCCCGACTGTCGCGGATCCACGACGCGTCCGACATCGCGGAGATCTCGGATCCGGTGAGTAAAAACATCATATGTCTACTAATCTACTATCTACTAATATAATAAAGTTGATTTGTTTGTTTGTATGTTTGGGGTAATCTCCGAAACTACTCATCCGATTGCAAAAATTCTTTCATCGATGTGTAGCATGGACTTTCAGAATGAACATAGGCTATATTTTATCAAAGTAAGGCACCTACATAAGCTAGTATTTACTAAAATCATGAGCACCTTTTATTTATTCATATTCATATTCATTTATTGCTTCAAGTTGGTACATAAGGTCTTAAAAATTAGGTTTGGCCGCAACAAGAGCCCCGTTGGGACACCACAGTGTTTGAGGAAATAGTAGTACGTAGTACCTAGATACTATACAATAACAATAATGCAATTACCTCTTATTACTTAGTATTTATTGTATATCGTGAGGAAACCAGTTAGCTCTCTAATAGCGTCGATGGGCTTGCAATCTGTCACGTATGGAAAGTTAACTTCTGCAAAAAGTGGGCTTGTACCAAATAGTGTGTATTTGGACATACCTCTGACTACCCCCTTAGACATCTTCAAAAAGATCTAAAAATGCCTAAGATCTGAAAGAAATGTCTACCGCTCCCGGGATACAGTCGTGATCATATTTCATTTTTTTTTCATTTCATTTTTATTGTCGTACAGTCGCAACGCGCGTTCCAACAGTCACTTAGCTACAGCTCCTCCTGCGTTTCTGCTTCCGAGTTCTTCGACGCGGAGGAACATGATGATGATGATGATGACCTCAAGCCGGAGATCGTCATCGCGGCCGATGAGGTAACTATCAAAGTAAGGCATACATTACTTACTCAGCTCGCACAAACACGTCTTTCCGATAAAAGTGCCATTTCATTCTTATGAAGTTATCTATTATAACTCTGATGATATACTTAAATGCAGTTCGCACGTGTGCGTCGTTCCGATAAACGTGCCATTTCATTCTTATGGAGTTATCTATTATAACGATAATATACTTAAATTCAGTTCGCACGTGTGCGTCTTTCCGATAAAAGTGCCATTTCATTCTTATAGAGTTATCCATTGTAACTCTCACATAATTCTTTAAATTCAGCTCTCACAATCCCGGCTCTCCGATAAAAGTGCCATTTCATTCTTATAGAGTTATCCATAATAAGTCCGTCACTGTCACGCGCTTAAATAGTTTCGGGCGAATACTGAAACGCTAAATGTAAGTGGTAGTGTTTCAAACTTTAAAAATCATCGCGGGTTCGAATCTTGTCCCGTAACTTTTCGTAAGATTTCTCATTTGTTGAAGTGAGGTTGTGTTGCTAAAAAAAAACTCTGGCCTTTTCATCTTTACTAGATGATTTATACAGAGTCAGGAGGCAAGCTTTGCCTACACTTAACGGGACACTGTAGTGCCTGGGACATTGTTGAGATGGAATAGGCTTGCCCAGCACCTAAACCATCCTCTCAGCTGCCGGACATATCCACAGGAAAGACAATGGTCGATACGTGTGGGGCTGACTAGCCGCGGGCTTCCTCACGACGTTTTCCTTCACCGTTTAAAGCTCGTGTTAAAGTGCATATACATTTTCCGTCACGAAAAGTTCGTTGATTCGGCCGGATTCGAACTCACGACCTCCGGATCGAAAGTCGAAGTACTTATCCACTTGGCCAACACGGTGTGTTGCTAAAGATGTATGTTATCGACAGGCCGGCGTGATAGAACTGGACGGAGACTCGTCTTCGGAAGCTGGATCCTTGAGCTCCGGAGAGGAAGGCTCGGCCAGCTCCGACAACTCTGAGGGTGCGCGTGAGTTGATTCGCTTATTGTGACGCTGCCATCTATTTTATCTATCTATTATTATTATTTTATTAGATCGTCAAAGTTAAGCAACGTTCTGAGCGGTCACTACTTGGATGGGTGACCGCAAGTGGCATTAATATCTGAGCGCTTACGTGCTTCGGAGGGCACGTTAAATTGTCGGTCCCGGCTTTTAAAGTCGTTAAGCCATGACGGAGGCCTTAAGGCGGCCTAAAAACTTCGTCACCAGAGTTGGCCACTTACTCATACGAACTTACTTTATTATTATTATGAGCCTTGATGATCCCACTGCTGGGTAAAGGCCTCCCCCCACTCTTTCCACACCTCACGATCCTCGACAACTACCCTCCAGTCCGGCAAAAACTTGTCGATTTGATCTCTCCTTCTCCATTTGGTCTGCCGCGTCGCCTTCTCGCTGGGTCGGGGCGCCACTCGGTAGCTACCTTCGCCTATTTATACTTTTTATTTTAATTTGACGACCTCTGTGGCGCAGTGGGCGAAAGCCCGCCTGAGACGCGGAGCTTGCGGGTTCGATCCCCGCTGCGGGACAAATGTTTGCATGATCTGCGAATATTTGTTTCGTGTCTTGGTGTTTTCTATGTATAATATGTATGTATTTGTGTATGTGTGGAATGTCCAAGGATATTTATATTTATATATTAATATATTTACAAAAAAATTAATGAATCTATGTAGTATATCAGTCATCTGGTTACCATAACACAAGTATTAAAGTGCTTAGCTTAGGACTAGATGACGCTGTGTGGAATGTCCAGGGATATTTATTATTTATCATTATGAGTCTATCGTGTCCCACTGCTGGGCAAAGACCTCCATTCCCTCCACACATCACGGTCCTGGGCAGTCATAGTCCACTCGGGCAAGAAGTCATCGAGTTCATCTCGCCATCTCCGTTTCGGTCTGCCGCGTCGCCTTCTAATTATACTAGACTAAATTTATTATTTATTTATTAGTGGCAATTCGGAGTGTCGCAAAAGCTAAAATAAACTAACTTAAAATGTTGCCGTCCCTTTCATAGCGATTGGAATAAAAAGGATGGCATTAATTTTAGTTAGTTTAGTTTAGCTTTTGCGACTCTCCGAATTGCCACTATTGTTATACTAAACTAAATAACCTGTATATTTGTACAGTGCTATCAGCCGAAGCTATAACCCTCCGTCACGACTCCGCGGTCTCGTGGACCCGTCGCACCGCCCTCCCCACCCCGCGCCCCGCACCCGGGGGACCCTCGCTGTGGAATCTGCTTTACAAGAACATAGGGAAGGACCTGTCGCAGATATCCATGCCTGTCACTATCAATGAACCTCTTAATATGCTGCAGGTGAGACACAAAAAACAACGTGATAGGAGAAGAAACAAACATTTTAGCTAAAAAAGAAGACCTAGGCGAACATCATCATCATTCTCCTACCCTTATCCCACGCTAAGTGGAGTCGGCACAACATGTTTTTTTCTTCCACACTTAATATGCTGCAGGTATGATCATTTATTCAGCACACAACAAAAAACAACGTAATGGAACCATCGAGGTAGTATAAAAGAGTCACAATCTAATAGCTGACAACACTCAAAAAATGTGCGTGCAAATTCAATGTTCTACAATTACATTTGACACTTGAATGTAGACGTTATGACGTTTGTTTTAATGTTCAATGTCGCTTGTACGCAAAAAAGAAAAACTCTGCGCACTACGTAGCTTGCGCCGAGTTTTGGCGTTTACATTTTATTTGTCTGATTGTGGCTCTATAATACTACCTCGATGAATGGAACAAACAAACATTTTACCTAAAAAAGAAGACTTAGGCGAACATATTTGGACCAAATTGGTGACATTTTAGAATAGAATAACTTTATTTTGAAACAAAAGCACAGACATACATTTATATAAGTACAGACACATACAAAACACAAATCACAAAGAGACAGAGGTAGGTGCATACTTAGGTAAAGTAGGTCTAATGTGTTGATTTTTAAAGAATAAGGTACTTAAATACATCCAAAGGAAACAGTTCACACAACATAAATGGACTTTTCGCATCGAAAAATTTATATGCGCTTTAACACGAGCTTATAATGGTGAAGGAAAACATCATGAGGAAACCAGTTAGCTCTCTAATAGCTTCGATGGGCTTGCAACCTGTCACGTATGGAAAGTTAACTTCTGCAAAAAGTGGGCATGTACCAAATATGTACCTATGTATCTGGACATACCTCTGACTACCCCCTTAGACATCATTCGAAAAGATCTCAAAATTGCCTAATGATCTGAAAGAAATGTCTACCGCTCCCGGGATACAGTCGTGATCATATTTCATATTATTTATTAATGTCTTCCAGCGTCTATGTGAAGAGCTGGAGTACTCGGAGCTGCTGGACGCGGCTGCGGAGTGCGGGTCGGGCGCTGAACGTATGGCGCTGGTGGCCGCCTTCGCCGTCAGCGCGTACGCCGCGTCAGCGCACCGCGCCGCCTCCAAACCCTTCAACCCACTGCTGGCCGAGACCTACGAGTGTATTAGAGACGATCGTGGGTTCAGATTCCTTGCGGAACAGGTCAGTTTCACAAAAAAATAAAAAAATATAGTTTTTGGCTTGGGACTCATTGAGATGTATTATAGAGCCACAATCAGACAAATAAAATGTAATCGCCAAAACTCGGCGCACGCTACGCAGTGCGCAGAGTTTTTCTTATTTGCGTACAAGCGACATTGAACATTAAAACAAATGACATAAAGTCTACATTCAGATGTCAAATGTCATTGTAGAACATTGAATTTGCACGCACATTTTTTGAGTGTTGTCAGCTATTAGATTGTGACTCTTTAATACATCTCAATGTTGGGACTAGATGACACCGTTTACTCCCTGTTCTGTTGAGTAGTTCTGTTTATTTATTTATTTATTAGATCACTTACGTATAGCACACCAACACAATTGAAAAAGTATAATAACTATGAATAAAATAATTAAGTGTCAATACAATTAAAAGTGAAGACAGCATGTAATAAGTTTTAGAGCGAGTAACAATAATGAAAAATTAATACCTAACACGCATTAAAAACAAAGCGAATAAATTAAGGCGGATAAAACAATAAATTAATTAAAATTATAAAATTATTAATAACAATAAGAAGAAATAAAATAAAAAAACAGATTAAGGCAAAAAAGTAGGTACTTACACAAAACAAAAATCATTACAATTAACAAAAATATGATAAAATAAAATTAAAAATTACACCTTACATTTACATTTAAAATGTTCTCTAACTTTATTCACCCTATCATTAAAAAGATCAAACGAGTTCGATTTAGCTAAAGCATTATATTGCCTCGTGATTCTACACATTGGCGAATGATGTCCCAAATTAGATTTGGAGCCATGTAATGTAAACAAATTAAACTACTGGGATTTTTTTCCCCAAAGTTCTGTGACTTAAAAAACTATGCTTTTCACCTGACTACTTTTATCTCTACTATTCCAAATGTCCAAGGATATATTTTTTTAACCTATATTTGGGCGAAGGTCTCCCCCAATTGCTTCCATCTTTCTCGGTCTTTCTCCAAGGATATTTATTTTATTTTAGTAAAGAAATACTCATCATTCTCCTGCCCTTATCCCACGCTAAGTGGGATCGGCACAACATGTTTTCCTCTTCCACTCTCCTCTGTCGCTCGTCAACTCTGAACTCACTCCTCTTACATTCATATCATCTTTCACACAATCTATACACTTCTTCTTCGGCCTTCCTCTACTTGTATACCCATCCACATTCATACTCATAACTCTTTTGGTAATATATGTCTTTCATCCCTCTTCATTACATGACCATACCATGCTAATCTGGCACTCCTCACCTTTTCAACCACAGGTGCCACTTTCAAACTTCCCCTTATATTAGTAAAGAAATACTAAAGTAAGTTATGTTCGAATTTGAGCCATGATCCAAATATTAGAATTATAACTGTGTTTTTTTTTAACTTTCTTGCAATTTTTGTATATTTTATCATTTGTTAGTAGCAAATAAATGATAATTATGTCTATGTCTACAAATGTCTCTCCAGGTATCCCACCACCCGCCCATCTCCGCTTGTCACGCGGAGTCCCCGCGGTGGTGCTTCTGGCAGGAGGCTCGCATCAAGACCAAGTTCTGGGGCAAGTCCATGGAGTTCCAGCCGACCGGGCGAGTCCATGTGCGACTCAATACCACCGGAGATCATTATACTTGGAATAAGGTGGGGGGACTCTTTAAAATAGTGATTCCAATCGCTTTTTTTTTTACTCCCACCTGTTCTGTTGAGTAGTTCTGTTGACAGAACTACTGGGATTTTTTCTCCCATTAGTTCTGTGACTTAAAAGACTATGCTTTACACCTGACTTTTATCTATACTATTCCCACTTGTTTTGTTGAGTAATTCTGATAACAGAACTACTGGTAATTTTATAAATAACTAGCTAACTCGACCGCGGCTTCGCTCCCGTGGTACCTACCTTGATAAAATATAGCCTATGTTTATTCGGAAAGTCCATGCTACACATCGGTGAAATAATTTTTGAAATCGGATGAGTAGTTTCGGAGATTACCCCAAACATACAAACAAACCAAAATTACTTCTTTATAATATTAGTATAGATAGTTCACTTTTTCCTAAAACTCCCATTTAAATTTTCATAATTATAAAAATCCGTGTTCATATTTAAAGCATTTATTCTGTTGTAGGTAACGACGTGTGTGCACAACTTGTTCGGCGGACAGCGATGGGTGGATCAGTACGGTGACATGCACATAACCTGTGTGGGGACAGACATCACCTGCAAACTCAACTTTATCAAGGTCATTTTCCAAATTAAATTCGAAATTTGCAATTAAGAAGTATATACACTATACAGGATGGAGCAACATTTTGAGGGTTTAATGAGAGTGAATGAAGCGAAAGAGGTGTCAGGATTGTAGCAAGTGGAAATCCGTGGTGTCTGCCTACCCCCATGAGAAAGAGGCGTGAAGTTTAAAACGTACATAAAAAACGTTTATAAAGACATAAAACGTACATAAAGACACTTAACGGACATTGTTGAGATGGAATAGGCTTGTAGCAGCTAAACCATCCTCTCAGCTGCCGGACATATCCACAGGAAAGACAATCGTCAATACGTGTGATTCTGACTAGCCGCGGGTTTCCTCACGATGTTTTCCTTCACCGTTATAAGCTCGTGTTAAAGCGCATATACATTTTTCGATGCGAAAAGTTCATTGATGCACGGCCGGATTCGAACCCACGACCTTCGGATCGAAAGTCGAGGTACTAATCCACTTGACCAACACGGCTTTTTTGTATAAAACTCTGTAATACTCTATATAAATCATCTAGTAAAGATGTAAAGGCGAGTAATAATGTTTATGTGTGGCCAGGCTAGCTCGTGGTCTCAGAACCTCCGAGTCTCAGGCGAGCCTTCGCCCACTGCGCCACAGAGATCTCATAATGTTAGTGTCCCCAGGCTAGCTCGTGGTCTCAGAACCTCCGAGTCTCAGGCGAGCCTTCGCCCACTGCGCCACAGAGGTCTTATAATGTTTGTGTCCAGGCTAGCTCGTGGTCTCAGAACCTCCGAGTCTCAGGCGAGCCTTCGCCCACTGCGCCACAGAGATCTCATAATGTTAGTGTCCCCAGGCTAGCTCGTGGTCTCAGAACCTCCGAGTCTCAGGCGAGCCTTCGCCCACTGCGCCACAAAGGTCTTATAATGTTTGTGTCCAGGCTAGCTCGTGGTCTCAGAACCTCCGAGTCTCAGGCGAGCCTTCGCCCACTGCGCCACAGAGATCTCATAATGTTAGTGTCCCCAGGCTAGCTCGTGGTCGCAGAACCTCCGAGTCTCAGGCGAGCCTTCGCCCACTGCGCCACAGAGATCTTATAATGTTAGTGTCCCCAGGCTAGCTCATGGTCTCAGAACCTCCGAGTCTCAGGCGAGCCTTCGCCCACTGCGCCACAGAGGTCTTATAATGTTAGTGTCCCCAGGCTAGCTCATGGTCTCAGAACCTCCGAGTCTCAGGCGAGCCTTCGCCCACTGCGCCACAGAGGTCTTATAATGTTAGTGTCCCCAGGCTAGCTCATGGTCTCAGAACCTCCGAGTCTCAGGCGAGCCTTCGCCCACTGCGCCACAGAGGTCTTATAATGTTAGTGTCCCCAGGCTAGCTCATGGTCTCAGAACCTCCGAGTCTCAGGCGAGCCTTCGCCCACTGCGCCACAGAGGTCTTATAATGTTAGTGTCCCCAGGCTAGCTCATGGTCTCAGAACCTCCGAGTCTCAGGCGAGCCTTCGCCCACTGCGCCACAGAGGTCTTATAATGTTAGTGTCCCCAGGCTAGCTCATGGTCTCAGAACCTCCGAGTCTCAGGCGAGCCTTCGCCCACTGCGCCACAGAGGTCTTATAATGTTAGTGTCCCCAGGCTAGCTCGTGGTCGCAGAGTCGGCACGAGGTGCGCGGGTCGCTGTCGGCGGGGCGCGCGCGCGTGCGGCTGGCGGGGCGCTGGTCCGAGGCGCTGTACGCCGGGGACCCGCCTAAAGCACGCTGTCTCTGGAGACCAGGTTAATATGCATTCTACAGGAATCTCACAATGGACACATTGTTATAGGTCGCGCCACGTAAAAAGAGCGCTGGGGAAGTAGCGGGGGTATGTTTGTGCCTGTGTTCACTCGCTGTCGAACCAATAGCACTCGCTAAATCAATGGTATGAAGTGCGCCGCAACACCTCTCCACCAATCATCGACCACGGAGCAGTTTGACAGCCAGCGCTCTTTTTACGTGGCGCGACCATTGAGATGTATTATAGAGCCACAATCAGACAAATAAAATGTAAACGCCAAAACTCTGCGCACACTACGTAGTGCGCAGAGTTTTTCTTTTTTGCGTACAAGCGAAGGCATTGAAGGCTGCTTCATGGCGTACCATACATAGGTTATATATATATATTTAACCAGGGCAACAAACAACCTATGTGTATGTATTATCTGGTTACATATTATATGTCGCGCCACGTAAAAAGAACGCTGGCTGAATTGAGGTACAATCTATAGAGCCACAATCAGACAAGTAAAATGTCCGCGCCAAACCTCGGCGCACGCTAAGTAGTGCGCAGAGTTTTTAGTTTTTGCGTACAAGCGACATTGAACAAAACAACATAACGTCTACATTCAAATGTCAAATGTCATGGTAGAACATTTAATTTACTCGGACATTTTTTGAGTGTTGTCAGCTAGATTGTGACTCTTTAGTATCTCGATGGTCGCACCACGTAAAAATAAATGATTTTTCTTTCTTTCAATATTTTATTATATTGTACAGGTGCCATGCCCCCTGAGCACGAGTTATACTACGGGTTCACGCGGTTTGCGATGGAGCTCAACGAGATGGAACCCGGCATGAGGGACAAACTGCCACACACCGACACTCGACTTAGGTGAGGAGTAGTTTAACAAGAATAGAATAGAATGTCTTTATTTGCTTGAAACAGGTACAAACATGATGTTAGTTCGAAATCGTATGGTTCCATTGTTTCGCTTTATAGGTCAATAGCATGCAAAATTAAAACTTATAACTAATTACATTGAGGTAAGAATTTTTACATACACTTTTCGATTAGTCTAGTAAAGTAAGTTCGTATGAGCAAGTGGCCAACTCTGGTGACGGAGTTTTATAGTTTTATAGAGTTTTTTTTATTAGTCTAGTTATTCAACAAGAATGGAAGAAGAATACACGTTGGGCAGACCCCACATAGTGGGATAAGGGCAGGGAGAAGACGATGTCTACACCTATATCCATCCACATTCATAAGTGTAGGTTAGAGCATTATATTATCTGTGGTTAGTGTAATGTAAGTAAATTCTTTAGGAATGTGGATAAGTATAGACAAAAAAGGTGTATGAGTTTGAAATAGTAACAAACACACACAAACTTTCATCTTTATAATATTAGTGTGATTGTATGTTGCAGGCAAATTGTTGCCGGTAATTATGATGATCACTACTATAGGTCGCTCCACGTAAAAAGAGCTTGGTCGGGGAAGTAGCGGGGGTATGTTTGCGGCTGTGTTCACTCGCTGACGAACCAATAGCACTCGCTAAATCAATGGTATGAAGTGCGCCGCAACACCTCTCCACCAATCATCGACCACGGAGCAGTTTGACAGCCAGCGCTAGTCATCTAGTAAAGATGTAAAGGGCTGAGATAGTATTGTATGTTGTATGTTGCAGGCCGGACCAGCGCGCGCTGGAGGAGGGTCTGGTGGACTCCGCGGAGCAACTGAAGCACCAGCTCGAGCAGGCGCAGCGCGAGCGCAGACGTGATGCGGGGCAGCACACGCCAGCCTGGTTCCGGTAATGTCCGCACGAGACAAGTTCACTTAGTTTAGTTTAGAGTATCATCGGATAGTAATTAACTGGCAGAAACCAGTTTTGTTTAGATAAAAAATAGTTGAAAAATATGCTAAATTGTCTTTTTTAAACTTACGCGATCAAAACACATTATATGAGTAAAGAGGGAAAGAAATTATTTAGGACCTCAAGGATCACTTAAGTTTCGTTTTACATGCTAGGTGATTATAAAACATATGCGGACGGGTATTTATCACGAATTTTACCTGTAATATTCGCCAGACGTTTCGACCGGATTGCACCAGCCGTGCTCGCGGGAAGACTCATACTTAAAAGTAAAAAATATTTATTTTAAGCAAAAACATAACACAGTACAAAACTAAACTTTAGATATTGAACATTTCAAAATATCTACTTCTCCGCTAATTTAATGTAAACCAAAAAGGTTTCCTCACGATGTTCTTTAAAAATGTTTTCACAAAGGCCACCCAACCGCCCCCTTGCCAACAGCCAAGCCCTACCATGCCAGGCCAGGCAGGGTAAATCGACACATGTACTCCCCTAAAGGGGGGAAGTGGGTATACACGTGTCGATTTACCCTGTACGTGTCGATTTACTCGTAAATTTTGTGTGACGTACTTTATGGATGGCCCCTAAGGTTAAAAGGTATCAAAATGGTACTAACTCATTTATTTCGTCCACAGTAAAGTGATGGACGAGGGTGAGGAGACGTGGGTGTTCAGTGGGGAGTACTGGAAGGCGCGCGAGGCTGGCTTCTCGGATGATGTCGCGCCCAGGATATGGTGACCGCGTCTGCAAATACACGTGAGTCTATTTCACCTGGACCCACCAGCCTCGGTGGGGTGTGCCCCTTTGGTGGGGTGTGCCCCTTTGGTGGGGTGTGCCCCTTTGGTGTAGTTTGCCCCTTTGGTGGGGTGTGCCCCCATCCAAATATTACATAAATACCCTTGAACATTCCACACAGCGCCATCTAGTTCCAGGCTAAGCAATTTTAATGCTTGTGTTATGGTAACCAGATGACTGATATACTACTTACATATTTTTATTTTGTAAAAACATACACACACATGATTAAAAAAAATATTATTCATAGAAAACACCCAGACTCGAGACAAATATTTGCAGATCATGCAAACATTTGTCCCGCAGCGGGGATCGAACCCGCAACCTCTGCGTCTGCGTCAAGCACTGCGCTACCAGCCAGAGGTCGAAATATTAATGAAATATGTCTGTCTCTTTCCAGCGCATTCCGCAGAGCGAGGTGCTTTGCTAGCGACGCTTCACGCTTGTCAGCTTTACGATTATAGCCTTTATCTTCTACTACTTAGAGTATACGTACATTCACATTTACAAGTCACTTTTGACGATAAAAATAATCCTAATTTATTTTCTAAATCCTTAAACCGACATGTTTTTTAAATCTGATTTATTTATTTTTAAGGATACCCTAAATAGGGTTACACTGTACTGTACATGCATCAATTGATAGCTAAATATTAGAAAACAAAAACTAGTGCTCCCATAATTAAAGGGTATTGTTTATATCTTGGATGTATCTATGATAAGAGTTTTTTGTTTTATAAATATTTTCAGAAACGTGTTTTGGGGCCTGAAATATCTGTTTTCCCAAAATGTCAGCACGTCTTTTGCATGATGTGACTTACTTTTTGCATTCTATGCTGACATTTTGGAAAATATAGTTCGTTCGTTCTTTCGTATGAGCAAGTGGCCAACTCTGGTGACGGAGTTTTTAGGCCGCCTAAAGGCCTCCGTCATGGCTTTAAAAGCCGGGACCGACAATTTAACGTGCCCTCCGAAGCACGGCTTCCTTGCTTCGGAGGGCACGTTAAATTGTCGCTCAGATGAAAATGCCACTTGCGGTCACCCATCCAAGTAGTGACCGCTCAGAACGTTGCTCGACTATCTATCAAGAACGTCTTAGCAAGCTTCGCCACGAGCGCTTCAAAATATAGTAATACATTTTAGGAAAACTAATTTTGGAAAAATATTTCAGGCCTGCGAACAAATGGATTTTATTTTGAATGTTCGTTAAAAGTTACTTGTTAATGTAACCGCTTTATGGGATTGTAAGATAAAGAAGAGAATTGAATTGGCATTCGGACATTCGGGTCGAACTTGTTCTCTTCTGCGCAGACGAATTTTGCCGATACGATTAAAAAAGTGGTTTAGGTCGCGCCACGTAAAAAGAGCGTTGGCTGTCAAACTGCTCCGTGGTCGATGATTGGTGGAAAGGTGTTGCGGTGCACTTCATACCATTGAGTTAGCGAGTGCTATTGGTTCGTCAGCGAGTGAACACAGGCAACATACCCCCGCTACTTCCCCGACCAAGCTCTTTTTACGTGGCGTGAACTATACAACTGTAATATCAATGATCATTTAGATTATTGTGACACATTTTAAGAGGTAGGTTATTCTATTGACAAAAAGCAGAGGAAAACCGTTTAAGGCCTAACTTTCTAAATCATGTGAGCCTAAAAAGATATTATTTGTTATTATGGCTTACCATCCCGTAAAGCTAATTAAAATGTAAATCGCGACCGTCTTGTGATAATAAGGTCGACATTCGCTTGTATTCTACAATTGGTAATATTTATTCTATTGTGAATGGTTTTAGGGAATGAGTTGTCAACCAGAGTTGTATCGATACAAACGCGAAGAAAAAGCTATCGGCAAGCTGTGACTAAGGGAAGGTTCATATCTGACGGAACATGCGTCGCGTATTATCGGTCGCGTAACGCCAGAGCAGACAAATGTATAGAAAAACACTTGAAAACACTTGACCGTTCACACTCAACCGATGATACGTTACACACTAGATGGTACGCTCGGCGTATTTTACGTCAGATATGAACGTTCCCTTATGCACACTTTCCTCGCGTTTGTAAACCAACGACAACAAAAACGCGCAGTGAATGCTGGTTCGAAAACCGTGGTGTGTAGTGTACAAGCTCTAAATTCACGTATTTTTTTATACAGAAAAACAGTTAAATTATTAATAGTTAATTTATTATTATTTATTTTATTAAATGCAAGTGAAATCAAAGTACCATAAATATTTTACAATATCTATCTTGGGAATATACTTCCAAGGACTTTTATTATACCTACAATGTGATTGTCAAGAAAAATATGATTGCTAAATTATTACATTACTCTGGTAGTCAGCTCAGCCTAAATTATATTATACACAAGATGATATAAAAGATTATAATGAATTGCGAACAAAAACTTATAATATACATTTTAAGCTTAGCTACACACATCCGGCGTCCGGATCTTTTAAGCTTATCGTGTGTTGCTAGGCTAAGGACAATCTACTTTATTAATTTAAAATTTAAATCATGTCATTTTATTATTTTATCTAATCGGATATTTTTTGTTCCCGAGTGAAGTGTTTAGTATTTATGTGTTCATGTATTTTTGACACTTGTGTATATTGAGTTCAGTATTTTAATGAGTTCTAAATCCTTTTTGTTACGTTTACTGTTGAACTAATTATTAACTAATTATGAATGAGACTTACAAAAGTTTTTTTTAGGATTATTAAATTAAAGTGTCACAAACGACTAAACTAGTTGAAATGAAATTTTGAACAGATAATAGTTTTTGACCTGGAATAGCACATAGGCTTAGGTTATATTGGGTAACACGCAAGCGAAGCCGCGAGCGGGTGCTTTTTAGGAACTAAATTAGTAGTTAAGGTGTGATGTTAAGGTGCGTTCAAACTGAGAATAATCTTGCTATCAAAGAACTATCATCATCATCCAGACTTCATTCATTGATGACCATTATGTCTTCCAACATGGTCTTGTGCATTTATGGCTAACGATTTTAGTAACATCTGCCCATCTCCCAAGGAATTCGTCAAATTATGAACGAAATGTAGAAATGTATATTTTGTCTTCTTTCTTCAGAAGTTCTTTGTCCATTGCACAAAATTATTGATATGGAAAAAACAAGAAATTAGTACGTATAAATATATTTACCATTTAATTATAGCTTTATGGTGGTGAAATAAACTGATCTGAGTTTATTTTTCACCAATATAAGCATAATTGTGATAAATGCTCGATACATCGGTTTTTGGTTTATAAAATAAAGGGCCTTTTTGAGAATCTTCACGTGGGATTATAATCAATGTGAATGCAGCTTAACTCTAAAATGTTGTCTAGTGTAATGGCTGTGAAGTGTTTCCATTGCGAATAAATATTCATTTAAACCATTGGTTTGTATAAATTGACTAAATAACATAGTTTTAAAGTTTTGTTTACTTATTATGTGAACTATACACATTGTGACTTTGTCCTTGTATAGTATTATTTTATTATTTATTATTTTATTTATTTTATTTAGTATTATTTTGTCACAAACAACACAATGGTGTCAATTCAGATGTCGCAAATACTAAACTAATTTGACAGCACTGAAAATGATGCTATTCTTTTTATTTCGATCGATGGGAAAGGGACGGCAACATTTTTAGTGCTGTCAAATTAGTTTAATTAAGTTTCGGCGACAACTGAATTGACACTATTATTTTCTTATAATTTCAGGACTAGTTTTGTACCTCACGCTGAAAAGACAATCTACTTTATGACTTCTGGGTCAGTGATTTAGGCGAGTTTTTGTCTGTCAGTCAGCTTGTCTTTGCCCCCTATTGTTAATGTGACACTTTAGTAAGTGTTTTATTATTTTAATTTGGTAAAAACGGTTCAAATCGGTAATAATACTACAAAATTGCTTTATATGTCGTCAATTAAAATAAGAAAATAAAATATAGTAAGTTAATAATAAAACATTTAATATAAATACGTAGAATGGTGCATAAAGGTCAAATCAAATGGTTCTATGCTATTTAACACCATATTTTAATGAACAGGCATAAAGTTGCTTAACACTTAACAAAATTAATTGTCTAAAGTGTTTCTTCACCAACATGTGAGTTCCTTTTTGGCTTAGTTCATTCAAAATACGTCATAGTTCATGGTATGTGGAATTTCTTTACTCGACGAAGGATCGTTTGAGAATATTAAGTACGGGTTGGGAATATTAAAAGACAATTTTTATTTTAAGCGAAAGTGAAAGAGATTTACTTTTTTGTTGCTTATTTTGTGCTAAAATAATTCATTAATTTAGCAAGCAGTTGTAAAATAACGGTGCTGTGTAGTTGTCTTCTGGGAATTTTATTATCTTCCCTTCAGCCTTTTCAACTAAAATCTTATTGAGATTAGCCATTGTCAATAATACTTCCATCCTCAAACTTTTTTTACATAATTTTGTTGATTTTTTATTATACAATCAATAGTTGTTGATAAAATACTAGTAACAGCTTAATCGATTTTTATGAATAAGTTAGTTACAAGCTATCTTGTTCAAGTTTGTATAAGATTTAAATAACTATTGTTGTCTCTTAATATTTGACAATAACTAATGTTTTGTGTAAAAGATAATTGTTAAAAGTTTAACTACCTATTGTTATTAAAATGAAATACTAATTTAGAATACCTATTCATTTGTAACACTTGCCAATAACTTATTTTTTCTTTATCATTTTGAACCTTCACACTTTAGGCTCTCTGCATCACGTATTCAAAAATATCTGAACACACTCAGTGTTCAGATATTTACGAACTATATTTTTGTTGCGGTGATTAGAACAGAGAGGTTATGTGTTATTTTGGATTTTCCAAATTTATCGTGTTTTTAATTATAATAACGTGGCTAGTGAATATTAGCTGTATAAGGTGGCTAGATAAATTGTTTATATAGTTTTAAATGTATTAAATATAAATTGTTTTAGAATAATTTGCATGACATCCAGTCTGTAAAGGCAGTTAGCACAGTTGTACAAAAAACATGTGGATAATTTCTTGAAAGAAAGAAAAGACATTTATTCGCCCCAAGAACACGTAAGAAGGTATACCTATAAATGTAACAAAGAATACAAAAAAAAACAAACTTTTAAGTAGGTACATAACACAGAAAAGAATAATAATAAAGAAAAAGAAAAAAAAATGTGTTGCGTGGGGTCACATTAAGTCCCTGTCTCAGCATAAATCTTGCAAGTTCTGTTCACACTATTCATGATAAAGATCGCTTTAAACTATACTGCGTAGGTTTGGCGTGATGTACCAAGCATGCAGCCGAATTCTATATGGAATTAAAAAATATAATATATTCCTCGTCAGTTTTTTGTGCACTTTGCCAACATTTTATAAATTTTACTAACATTGATTTGGGAAATTGTTTTTACATTAAGTAATCTACAAATCATGGTGCGTTTTTAGAATTCACAACACGTGAATATCAAAGGTCAGCAGATATTGATGTTACCTAGCGAAAGTATGGAAATGTAGGTTTAAGTAATATGTGATTTTTTATGTAAGACTATTTATATGGCGGTGTAGTGGGCAAACAGAATGTATAGGTAATTTAAACAAATGAGTAAATCGCTAAAAAAAATAGAAAAAGTTGGCGCAGCCGGTTTTAATGTACTTACTTATGTATAAAAAGACGAAAGGGGTTTGAAATAAGTGAACTCTAATTAACATTGAAGCTCTTTTGAGAAATACTTACCTCAGGAAATAAGATCGAATAACGAATTGTACATTGCCAAATCATCATGAAATGACAAAATAAAATGTTTGTCATTGGTCGCCAATCAGTGACAGAGTTTCAATGGTGTCAATTCAGATGTCGCCAAAACCAAACTAATTTGACAGCACAAAAAATGGTGCCGTCCCTTTCTTAACGATCGAAATAAAAAAGATGGCATCGATTAAGCCATAAATATGGCTGTCAAATTAGTTTAGCTTAGATTTTGCGACATCTGAATTGACACCTGTACATATGTACCTAAGTAAGTACCTAATGCACGCCTAACTCCCACATAGGATCGCTTCTGTTTTATTTGTGTTCACTGAGAGTAACCCACCTAACGGTTCCTTGCTCTGGGTAAATATATATGTATATATATAGGTAGGTACCTAATATGGTTCAGTTCGTTAATATTTCCCTAGATGACATGGATTACTCTTGTTTTGATATAATTTATGACATACCATGTGCTTCCGTAGATGATCAGTGCAAATTATTATAGAAATGTACCTGAATAAAGTATGCTGATGTCGAAACATGTAATTATTGCATCAAATGCATTTTTCGTCTTTAAAATCCGCGCCATTTTATATTTCGCAATTTACGCTCCGTTTTACTCATTGATTCTTACTAAATTCCTGTTGTGGCCTATCGAATAATCGCCTTTTGATAAAATTATCAGCATCGCTACACCGCATCATAACAATCTAATGCCGTGTTTGTAAATCTGAAAATATTGTTCGTTATGCTAAGCGGCAGCAAGTTACCATAATTTTGGTTTGGATTTTGTTCTGTAGATCTTTTTATGAAAATATAAAATGTTTCAACTTTACTTTGATTGTTTTTTTGCTATTCCTATCAATTCCTATCCTAGATACACCTACCACCACAGATAAAATAATACATAAATTCATTAAACTTAAGATTGTTTTTTTTAAGTACCAAAGGAATCAAATTATTGATTGCCGGCATTGGTGGTAAGGTAAAGTAACCCAGCTTTAGAGCAAAGTTGATAATATAGTTTATAAAATAGTTGGAATATTACTTTTTTTATATAAAAATCAAAAAAATTGCCCGTGGAATGTGGAATGGAACGTAGCTGGAAATTCATTTCGTTCAGAAATCAGAATTTACTAAGAATTGTCCCGCTCCCTCAACGTCTCACGTCGGTCGTAGTACGTACGGTACCTCCCAGCTCATGCTTTAGGATATTAACCAATCTTTTTAATTCCAATCCGAACTGCTGCAGTTATTCTGCTTAGAATGCTGCGTTAGAGCAGAATAATTGATAACTCACAAAAAAGATGAATCTTGATTTGACGTTTACGTGTACCTAACCTATTTTTTATTTCCGAACGAAAATTTCACAGAACATATTTACTCTGACGAGGACGAGGAAAATTTATTCAATGATTTGGCAAGTTGGGCTTGGGAGGCGGAATTTATTTTCCTTCTTTTCGAAAACAAACAAATTAATTAACTATAAATAATTGTATTCTTCAATTGCAGTCTGTTCAGCTGTTCATTATTCATGCTTTTACTTAATAATTTATAACAGCTGTAGAGCGAACGCTAAAAAATCGGTAAGTACATTTTTGAAAGTTAGCGGTCACCTCCTCTGCACTCTTTACGAAAAATCCCGTTTGTTTTGTGTATTGTCAAGTATTTACTGTTATGTAATTAATCATGTTGATACTACGGACGTTCTCTGCGTATATAAGTGTGATAAAACGGCCGTCATATGATACAGGTGAATGACTTGTAGTCTAAACAAAGGCATAGAAATATGACATGTCATCAAAGATTGAAGTGCCAGTAAAAATTAAAAAGTAACAAATATCTAACCTATCTGTAACCTAAGCTAAGCGCTTTGCTAGCAAAAATTTATTGATTCTATAAATAAATCACAACTTTTTTTTTTCCTGTAAAATACCCTCAACCTAGCCATTGTAACCTAGCCTTTGTATCTATCAATTAATTCTACCATTAAAACTTGAATAACATTATTCTTATTTATTTAGTATCCATCTCCGTCACCAGAGTTGGCCACTTATATTAATTAGATAATTAGTAATGCATAAATAGTGATTGATTGACCGAGGCACTCGACTTGGGCGTCAAGTAGCCTTTGCTTTGCATTTTGCTCGGTGCAAAGACCCCTTGCCCTAGTGAGTGATAGTTCACTGTTACGAAAGAAAAAATCATTTATTTCAGTAGGACCAAAGACGATTAATATCTAGAAGACAGACAAAGGCCATACACAAAATCGTGCCAATCGTGCCAATCGTCAAACCTTGAGTCACTTCAACTTCGTCTTACATGCTAGGTGATTCTATTGCCTGTTCCATCTATCCTATCATCGAACATCAGCATTGTAAGATTTGCTAAGCAACGGGGATATAAATAGTAATTACAGTAGATCATAAAATATTAATGACCATGTTTGTTCTATGCTAATGACCATTGTTTAGATTAAAAAGCCATTTTCATACAGTTCTGTAACCAATCTTAGATAAACCTGTGAAGTATCTGATAGTGTTTGTACTCATATTGCGTGACTGCCCGTAGAACCTAAGTTCGGCCCGGTCAATTTATATTGCACTTAATGGAAAGTGTGAGCATGTTTCAAACAAGTGCTTTAACCAACTCAGTCATGTAATCATAAGATCTATCTGATCCAACTTAAGTTTCAATGATGAATCCGAAACTCTTTGTATGATCATATTTATTTATTAAGCACCAATTTAACACCATTTACAGGTTGCTCTTAGTGATCTCTCTGGCTTGTTGCCTGATATCTGAATACGTTTTATTTCTTCTTCTTCTTCTTCCTGCCCTTATCCCACTATGTGGGGTCAGCACAACATGTATTCTTCTTCCATTTCCCTCTATCAGTCGTCATCTCCGCACTCACTCCTTTCTTACTCATGTCATCCCTCACACAGTCCATCCTTCTCTTCTTTGGCCTACCTCTACACCTATATCCATCCACATTTATTTATTTATTCAATTCACAAAACAGATTACAATCAATGCAAGATTGTTCTGTTTTGTGTAGAAATAAAATATATAAGTTTTTCTAAATTATTTGTGTTATAGTTCGCAGAATGTCCAACGGACACATGAACATCAAGTTCTCATGGGGCCTGACCAAGTCAGACCCGGACGAAAGCCCCGTCTTGTTCGTGGGGCTCACAAACCATCTGAACGCTCTTGAGTGGGACCTTGTGAAGAAGAAGTTGGAGCCACGAGTCACCGAAGAGGTAAGGAATTTTAATCCAGGGTATCACTATCAGCTACCTCCATACCAAATTTCATTCAAATCGGTCCAGCTGTTCTCGAGTTATGAGTGTTTGAATAAATTCGACTTTGTTTAATAAATAATGTAGATAGAGATAAAAATAATGTAGATAGAGATAATGCAATATGGAGTGCTGAACATGTTTCCACATTGTGCTCAAAATCAAAGTCAAAAATCAATATTTCACTTTCAAAACTAAACATTGTCGGTATCTCAATTGACGATAATTTTACGTGAGTAATTTCCCGTGTGCGTCATAATGTCAAAAATCTATAATTTATTCTCTGTGATCTGTGTGTTTTTCTTCTTTATACTACAACTAGCTGACTTGCCCGTGGCTTCGCTCACGTGGTACTTACCTTGATAAAATATAGCCTATGTTCATTCGGAAAGTCTAAGCTACACATCGGTGAAATAATTTTTGAAATCGGATGAGTAGTTTCGGAGATTGCCCCAAACATACAAACAAACAAACAAACAAACCAACATTACCTCTTTATAATATTAAGTATAGATTAGTATAGATAAAGAAATAGATAGTAAGTATAGATAGATAGATGAAGAATGATATTTGTTTAAGACATGGCGCCGCGGGCTGCAATGCGTCGCAAGCGCCCCAGGCGACGTGGTGGAGCTGCGGCCGCGGGGCGCAGCCCTGGTCAGCCTGGGCGCAGCGCGCGCCAGCAGGCACTCCGCGCCCGCGCGCACGCACGTGCTGGCGCGTGTGCTGAGGCAGAGCCGACCCTTGGAGTACATTGTGGTGAGTACCCACCATCGTGGTAGTATCAATAGAGCCACAATCAGACAAATAAAATGTAAACGCCAAAACTCGGCTCACGCTACGTAGTGCGCAGAGTTTTTCATTTTTGCGTACAAGCGACACTGAACATTAAAACAAACGTTATAACGTCTACATTCAATTGTCAAATGTCATTGTGGAACATGGAGTTTGCTCGCACATTTTTGAGTGTTGTCAGCTATTAAGATTGTGATTCTTTAATACTACCTCGATGGTACCCAGGAGTACATTGTGGTGAGTACCCACACTTTATTGAGCTTTCTCACATCATAACTGTTGGAATTTCTATTACGTTAGTATGAATTCAGTATCAAAATAAGACTACTAGCGACATCTATGCTATAGTATGTGTAATCCTTTTGTGTCATATGAATGTGTTGAATACTGTGTATGTATGAAGGTAGAAAAATAAAGTTAGTCTGCGCTGAATAACCGACGCGTTTACTTCAATAACAACGTAAAATTTGCATGATTTGCACAATGAAAAGAAAAAATGTTTTCCTACTGTGATTTTTGCTTTGATAAAGACAAGTGTACACAATCCAGGGCTGGTATGATGTAAAGATAGGATTTTTTACTTAAATATTAGTGGCAATTCGGAGTGTCGCAAAATTTAAACTAAACTAACTAAAATTAATGCCATCCTTTTTATTCCCATCGCTATGAAAGGGACGGCAACATTTTTAGTTAGTTAAGTTTAGCTTTTGCGATACTCCGAATACTTAAAGATTGCAATTTTTACTTCATAATGTTATTGCAATTGGAGATCGACCGTGTTGTTTCATGACGTTCAAACGAAACTCAACCTTGGAGTGTTAGGGTAGACCACATTTTTGGCTGACCGTACAATCCACAGATGAATTAATAGACATGGATTCCGGACTAAAAAAAGTCAATTACAAAAACCGAGTCATCTATAGTTTACTCATATAAGTCAGTTAGCATATCCTAAGGTGTGAGTGAAATAAAACATGGCTGTTTGTTTCTATTATTTTTGACGTGGTCACTAGGAAGATTAATGGGCCACATTTTCTTAGGTACAATCTTACACTCTGTTTTCCTACCCCCAGCTGGTCTGTCGTAAGCGTGACCTGTACGCCAGTGCGTCGGTGATAGCGCGTTCGTTCCCGCTGTACTCCGCCCGGTCGGCGGGGGGCGGAGCGCCTTTACCCGGCGCCGAGCCGGCCTCGCCCGCGCCCAGGACTGTGTGTGTGGAGATCATGCTGGTCGAATATAACCCGACAGGTTAGTCGATTGTGACGTCATCGTTCGTTCGTTCGTATGAGCAAGTGGCCAACTCTGGTCACGGAGTTTTTAGGTCGCCTAAAGGCCTCCGTCATGGCTTAACGACTTTAAAAGCCGGGACCGACAATTTAACGTGACCTTCGAAGCACGGAAGCGTTAAGATGAAAATGCCACTTGCCACCCATCCAAGTAGTGACCGCTCAGAGCGTTGCTTAACTTCGACGATCTATCAAGAACGAGCTTCGCCACGAGCGCTTCTCATCATCAAAGTAATAAATTCAAACACCATTATTGTCTACAGACGGCGAGGTGAAGAATTTTCCCACACACAACAGTTACAACAGTTTAGTAGTCAGTAATTTCTGATTCTAAAGGTCATAATATTGTTTTCAGATGGGGAAGAAAAGAATATACCTCCAGACTCAATCCTCGCGACCAGCACGCTGAGCGCAGACGAGCTGGCCTGCGTCCGCGCCGTGGCGGACGGCACCAGGCTCGCGGCTAAAATAACAGACATGCCGTGTAACCTGATGGACGTCGACAAGTTTATACAGGTTACATTCTCTTAAGATAAGAAGAAAATCCCTCCGGTCTCTCACTTTCTCTTAAAATAGTAGGGAGTAGAAAATCTCTCCGGTCTCGACCGAACTAACCTGATGGATTGGACATCAACTTAATACTCATCACTTACTAGTTGCTGCCCGCGGCTTCCCACGCGTGGGTTCCCTATATTTTAATAAAAATCGGTTCAGTGGTATAAGCATTAAAGCGTAACAGTCAGACAGACAAGAGCCATATTTCGCATTATTATTAGTGGGACACGATGGGCTAATTATAATAATAATAGGCCCGTGTGCATCACAATAATAATTTATTTATTTCAATTTACAATGCCATGACAGTACAAGACCAAATCGACACTGGAAAGCACCTAAAAATAATACATTACAATAAGCCAATACTAAAGTTTCTACCTAACATTGTTGTTCTGACTAACATTTAAAAGCTATTTCTGTAAATAACGTCAATGAAATTACAATAATCAAACAATAATAATAATTATCAGTCGAAATAAAAAATATATATTTCATCATTAAAATATTAAACTCAAGCTGCGCCCCGAGGTGTTACCCGCGGACCACGCGGTGAACAGTTCCCGTCCCGTGGGACCCGTCTTCCCGTCCCGTGGGACCCGTCCGCCTGTCCGGGGTCTGTTGCAGTTTTCCAAATAAAATTAGAAAGAAAGAAAGAAAAAATCTTTATTTTGTCATTACAATTATTATAGAAAACACATATATAAAAAGAGAAAGATAAAACAAGAAGAATGACAAAAATGGCTACTACTCAGCATGATGCTTAGGCAGGAACCAAGGAACCTGTCAAAGCGCTGGTCTTCCGTAGTTAATTACTCTAACTTTCACAGGAAGCATTCAAAGTAGCGAATGAGCTGGACATCCCAGATCCTACGGTCATCCGCGGCGAGGAGCTGAAGGCGAAGGGCATGGGCGGCATCTACGGAGTGGGCGCCGCCGCCGCCTGTCCCCCGGCACTTGTCACATTGAGCTACCGGCCGCCCGGGGCCACCGAGACTGTGGCCTGGGTCGGCAAGGGCATCGTGTATGACACCGGCGGTCTCAGCTTGAAAGCCAGGGTAAGTTATACACTAACTATCTTATTAATGAATAGTTGTCACCTTGCCCTTGTCACCTTGAGCTACCGGCCGCCCGGGGCCACAGAGACTGTGGCCTGGGTCGGCAAGGGCATCGTGTATGATACCGGCGGTCTCAGCTTGAAAGCCAGGGTAAGTTCTACACAAACTATCTTATAATGAAGAGTACTGTCACCTTGCCCTTGTCACCTTGAGCTACCGGCCGCCCGGGGCCTCCGAGACTGTGGCCTGGGTCGGCAAGGGCATCGTGTATGACACCGGCGGTCTCAGCTTGAAAGCCAGGGTAAGTTATACACTAACTATCTTATTAATGAATAGTTGTCACCTTGCCCTTGTCACCTTGAGCTACCGGCCGCCCGGGGCCACAGAGACTGTGGCCTGGGTCGGCAAGGGCATCGTGTATGATACCGGCGGTCTCAGCTTGAAAGCCAGGGTAAGTTCTACACAAACTATCTTATAATGAAGAGTACTGTCACCTTGCCCTTGTCACCTTGAGCTACCGGCCGCCCGGGGCCTCCGAGACTGTGGCCTGGGTCGGCAAGGGCATCGTGTATGACACCGGCGGTCTCAGCTTGAAAGCCAGGGTAAGTTATACACTAACTATCTTATTAATGAATAGTTGTCACCTTGCCCTTGTCACCTTGAGCTACCGGCCGCCCGGGGCCACAGAGACTGTGGCCTGGGTCGGCAAGGGCATCGTGTATGATACCGGCGGTCTCAGCTTGAAAGCCAGGGTAAGTTCTACACCTATCTTATTTGTTAAAAATATTGTCTATGGTGACATCAAATAAACTACTTTGTATTGTCTTTGGTTATATCTATAACTTTCTATTGTCTCTGTTGTTTTCTGTTCTGTGTGATCTCTCTAAATAAAATGTTGCTCGTCATCCAACTTATGTAGTTTTAATATTATTAATGAAAAGTACTGTCACCTTGCCCTTGTCACGTTGAGCTACCGGCCACCTGGAGTTACTGAGACTGGCCTGGGTCACGTTGAACTATCCTGAAGCTACTGCGGCTTGGGTAGGCAATGGGATTGTTTATGATACCGGGCTCTATAATGACGACCTCTGTGGCGCAGTGGGCGAAAGCCCGCCTGAGACGCAGAGGTTGCGGGTTCGATCCCCGCTGCGGGACAAATGTTTGCATGATCTGCAAATATTTGTTTCGTGTCTGGGTGTTTTTCTATGTATAATATGTATGTATTTACAAAAAAAAAATGTATCTATGTAGTTTATCAGTCATCTGGTTACCATAACACAAGCATTAAATTGCTTAGCTTGGGACTAGATGACGCCGTGTGGAATGTCCAAGAATATTTATATTTATAATACATCTCAATGAGTAAAGATGTAAAGGGGTGTGTTTATGTTGTTCCAGACATCCATGGTGGGCATGAAGGGGGACTGCGGGGGCGCGGCCGCCGTGCTCGCGGCCTTCAGGGCCTTCGTTAGAGCGAGACCCACGATCAATATACACGCCGTGCTCTGTCTCGCAGAGAATGCCGTGGGGCCTAAGGCCACTAGGTACATAGAGTAGAAAATATCGTAGCTCCATTGAGTTACTATACTAAAGAGTCACAATCTAGACATTATAAAAGTACACGGGAAATTACTCACGTAAAATTATTGTCAATAAGTATTTTCATTTGTATGTTACCCATGTTTATGTTGATGGAAAATAAAAACTTTTTCTATTCTATTCTAAAAGCTGACAACACTCAAATGTCCGAGCAACGTTCTACATACCTATACAATGATATTTGCTCGAGTGTAGACGTTATGTCGTTTGTTTTAATGTTCAATGTCGCTTGTACGCAAAACTAAAACTCGGCACACTACGTAGCGTGCGACGAGTTTTGGCTCGGACATTTTATTTGTCTGATTGTGGCTCTATAGATCGTACCTCAATGTGTAGCTTACACAAAAATAAAAAATACACATCATTATCATATTCCCCCCTTATTCCACGCTAAATGGGGTCGGCACAACATGTTTTTCTCTTCTACGTTTTATTATAAAATAAGTTGTTATTTTTCCCAGGCCTGACGATATACACACGCTGTACTCTGGTCGTACTGTTGAGATCAACAACACTGACGCTGAAGGTAAGATTGATGAATATATCTTTCAAGAATACTTTTAACTAGCTTACTCGCCCGCGGCTTCGCTCGTGTGGTACCTACCTTGGTAAAATATAGCCTGTGTTCAATCGGAAAGTTCATGCTACACATTGGTGAAATAATTTTTGAAATCGGATAAGTACTTTCGGAGATTACCTTAAACATATAAACAAACCAACTTTACCTCTTTATAATATATTATATTAGGAGTATTAGGGCACTGGTGACCTGTAGCACAGGTTTTTATACCTATTTCAGGCACCAGTCTCTCACAAAACGGTTCTTACTTCTAACCTATTTTCAATTTATTTTTGTTGTTTCAATTTATCATTATTTTTTTACTGTACTTATATTTAAAATTACTTAATTACTTTATATTTTTATTTATGTATTGTGATTTGTGAGAGAAATAATAAACAATTTGTATTTGTATAATTTGTATATTATAATTATTATAGGTATAAAGATGTGGGTATAGATAAAAACAAACTAACAAATTAATTAGGTAAGTAAGTACTTAAAGTAAGAAATATGATCACGACTGTATCCCAGTGAGCGGTAAACATTTCTTTCAGACCTTTTTAGGCAATTTTTGGATGCTTTTGAAGTTGTCTAAGGGGGTAGTCAGAGGTATGTCCAAATACGTATCTGGTACATGCCCACATCTTGCAGAAGTTAACTATTCATACGTGACAGGTTGCAAGCCCATCGACGCTATTAGAGAGCTAACTGGTTTCCTCACGATGTTTTCCTTCACCGTTAAAAGCTCGTGTTAAATAGCCATTAATTTTGTTATTTGTTTACAGGACGTCTAGTGCTGAGCGACGGAGTTGTGTACGCGTCGCGAGATCTGAAAGCCAATACTATTGTAGATGTCGCCACTTTGACCGGTGCTCAGGTAACATTATTATGAAATAGAAAAGTAACTTAATTAAATATAATATTCTTATGAGCGTGTTTGTAATGAGCAACTAGCAGTCGTTTCTTTTTTAAGTTATATCTTTTTATAGCCTAACTAGCTTACTCGCTCGTGGCTTCGCTCGCGTGGTACCTACCTTAATAAAATATAGCCCTATGTTCATTCCGAAAGTCATGCTACACATCGGTGAAAGAATTTTAAAATTCGGATGAGTAGTTTCGGAGATTACTTCAAACAAACAAACCAGCTTTACCTCTTTATGATATTAGTATAGAGTATAGATAAAAGTCTTACGCCTTCTATTATAAAACGAATTAACTTTCTGACGATGATTTTCTTACAAGAAACTACTGTTTCCGTATATAAGTTAGATGGTATCTTTGACAAGTAAGAAACTCCAAGAACTTATTATTATATCAGCCCTCAATGTCCCACTGCTGGGCAAAGGCCTCCCCCCTCTCTATCCATTGATCCTTTTCCTGTGCAAAAATAGTCCAGTCGGCACGGAATTTGGCGAGTTCGTCTCCATCAAACTACAATTTTTTTAAATTGTAATCCCAGGGCACGGCGACAGGCAAGTACCACGCGGCCATACTGTCCAACTCCACCAGCCTGGAGCAGCAATGCGTCGCCGCCAGCTACATGTCCGGCGACCTGACGCATGCGCTGCCCTTCGCGCCGGAACTGCACTTCCTGGAGTTCACCAGCAGCGTGGCGGATATGAAGAACAGTGTCGCCGTGAGTACATTTCTAAAAGTTAACGAAGCGCCAGTTTTAATATGCCTCCGGCTGCGTCAGTTGTTAAATAACCTTTCGTGCTGCGCCAGTTTTTTATTATACTTCCGGCTGCGCCAGTTTTTCATATCCTTCCGGCTGCGCCTGATTTTGATTTTCTGCCAATATGGTTCATTGCAAAACAAAACGCTCATTTAAATTATACAATAAAGTGTTAATTAGTTTATCAGTCATCTGGTTACCATAACACAAGCATTAAATTGCTTAGCTTGGGACGAGGTGACGCCGTGTGGAATGTCCAAGGATATCTATTTATTTATTATTATTTACATACATACATACATAAAATCACGCCTCTTTCCCATGGGGGTAGGCAGAGACCACGGATCTCCACTTGCTACGATCCTGACACACTTCTTTCGCCTCATTCACTCTCATTACATTTTTCATACACGCTCTCCGGTTTAGGGTACTTCGGACCTGGCCTTTCTCCAAAATGTCACCAATTTGGTCCAAATATGTTCGCCTAGGTCTTCCCCTTCCCTTATTATTATTTATTAATTAATGAATCCAATCCAGCAATCCATTATTACAGGACCGTAACAACGCGCAGCCATCTTGCGCCGGTTTGTTCATCCTGGCTCACCTCGGCTTCGACTTCCCCGGCGCGTGGCTGCACGTCGACATGGCGGCGCCGGCGCACCACGTTAGTACCTCTACAATATTATATTATAATATACTAGCTGCGCCTCGCGGTGTTACCCGCGGTAGTTTCCGTTCCCGTGGGAATACCGGAATTAAAAGTAGCCTATGTGTTATTCCCGGTCATAAACTATGTATATTCCAAGTTTCAGCCAAATCCGTTCAGTAGTTTTAGCGTGAAAGAGTAACAAACACACTTACACACACACAAACTTTCACCTTTATAATATTAGTAGGAAGTAGGATTAGTAGGATTAGTAGGATTATTATTGGGTTCCGAGCTGAGGTGTCTACCACCCAGATGTATGTCTCACGAGTCCACTACGCTGTGAAGGCTGAAGATGTAGTAGACTACATTAAGAAGTCTGGTTTTACGCTCAGGGTCGAGGAACTAACTTCTCGCCATAATGTGAGCTTTGGTTCCTTTATGGTGAGAGTTCCGACACATTATCTCTCGACCTATATGAGTGAAGAATATTGACCTGCCGGAGTCAAATTTCGACGATTTGTCGGTCGCCTGACCCAGAACAGTTAATAAAATATTATAATGTATGTTAGTCTGTAAGGTATTTATTATATGGGCCTTAGATTAAGTATTTAACATCTTGTTACTTATCTTTAGTTGCCTGAAATAAAGATTATATATATTAGTTAATTTAATAGAAGCGCTCGTGGCGAAGCTTGCTAAGACGTTCTTGATAGATCGTCGAAGTTAAGCAACGTTCTGAGCGGTCACTACTTGGATGGGTGACCGCAAGTGGTACTTTCATCTGAGCGCTTCCGTGCTTCGGAGGGCACGGTGAATTGTCGGTCCCGGCTTTTAAAGTGGTTAAGCCATGGCGGAGGCCTTAAGGCGGCTTAAAAACTCCGTCACCAGAGTTGGCCACTTGCTCATACGAACGAACGAATTAGTTAAAAAACAATGTTACCGTACCGTGAAGTTCTTTCATGATTATACGAGGGCTTTGTCCGAAGACATTTTTTACTTGTTATTGCTAATGTCTTCGCACAACGCTTAGTATAATCTATACTTGGTGTTACTTGACTGCCCACCTGAGACGCAAGAGGTTGCGGGTTCGAACCCCGCCACGGGATAAGTGTTCTGCAGCTATTTGTTCCGGGTCCACGAACTTACTTTTACTTACTTAGTCGTGGTCATATAAAATCATTGAGATGTATTAAAGAGTCACAATCTAATAGCTGACAACACTCAAAAATTGTGCGTGCAAATTCAATGTTCTACAATGACATTTGAATGTAGACGTTATGTCGTTTGTTAATGTTCAATGTCGCTTGTACGCAAAAAAGAAAAACTGCTCACTACGTAGCGTGCGCCGAGTTTTAGCGTTTACATTTTCACTGTCTGATTTTGGCTGTATAATACATCTCAATGTATAAAATACTAGCATACTCGCCCGTGGCTTCGCTACCTTGATAAAATATAGCCTATGTTCATTCGGAAAGTCCATGCTATACATTGGTGAAAGAATTTTTGAAATCGGATGAGTAGTTTCGGAGACTACCCCAAACATACAAACAAACCAAAATTACTTCTTTATAATATTAGTATAGAATATAGATATTTATGTATTGTATATATTATATTTATTTATTTATTATTTATTATTAGCCCTCAGTGTCCCACTGCTGGGCAAAGGCCTCCCCCCACTCTCTCCATTCGTCCCTCTCCTGCGCTAATACGGTCCAGTCGGCGCGGAATTTGGCGAGCTCGTCCCTCCATCTGGTTCGCGGTCTGCCACGACGTCGCGACGTATCAGGGACCGTGTATTATATATTTTTTTTATTTATTTCAGGGTGAACGCGCCACTGGGTACGGCGTCGCATTGCTGACTGTGCTGTTCGGTCACCACACGCAGAGCAAACTGCTGCAGGCTCTGAGCCCCGGACCCGCCACCAACCTGCCCGGATAATCTACACAATAGTGCCAATTCGCAGTGTCGCAAAAGCTAAACTAATCTACCTAAAATTAATGCCATCCTTTTTATTCCAATCGCTATGAAAGGGACGGCAACATTTTTGGTTAGTTAAATTTAGCTTTTGCGATCCTCCCAATTGCCACTAATATCAGTGCAATTATTAAGAGTACACAAAATCATGTTAAACTGAGCATTAACATACATTTATACACAGTTTAAACGCTCCTTTCCTTTTTTAATAATTTAAAACTAGAAACAAAAATATTAATACAAATGTAAGCTCGCATCGAAGAGCAGCGAAGCGGAGCGCAGTTTCAGTGTCATATGAATTTAAACTTTATTTTCATTACTATAATACTTATTTTAAGTATGACACTGAAACTGCGCTCCGCTTCGCTGCTCTTCGCCGCTCTTTTGGTGTGAGTTGAGCCTAAGGGCTTTTGAAGCTAACAACGTAGTTCAGCTTATGTTGGTGAAATATTCCGCTTAGGCTTTCACCGATATAATAAGAACCGCTATAATTGCCCGATATATAGATTGTAGATCCAGCAGGACTAAATTAAGTCTTCGTATATTAATTAAGCCAGTACATATAAATTATAGTGCATAAAATCACGTTAAACATGATTATACATAGGATGGTGCTTTAATAGACTAGAAAAATGATTCATATTCTCGAAATAAAGTCTCAAATAAACTGTTAAAGAGAGAAATATCAGAGATGTAATACCAGTAACCAGTAAAAATAGTCTAGTTAATCTTTACTTTTACTTGTCGGATAATGCTATTTAATCGATACTAGGTATATTCATTTTATAGAGTATTCACTTTGCCATCCTAAAACAAAACATTTATATATCAGTACAATATTTTTATTAAAAAAAATTGATTAATTGAATATTTTGGTCAGATCCCTTACAAAAACAATAAGCATAATATTTTTACATTTTGTAGCTTTTTAGTTATAGTTTTGGATGTAATACAAATTGTTCATCATCTCTATAACTTGTCTATAACTTGTCGCGAAATGACAGTAAATTCGCTACTAAACTGTCAAATATGTCAGTGAATCGCGACTAAACTGTTAGATTTGACAGTAGTCGGTTTAACTCTCGCAACATGTTAGGCGCGGGACACACAGAAAAGACGTAAGACGAAGACGTGACACGGACGCGACTTTTGAAATTATATAGAAGAGACGAGTGCGAGCGTGCGTGACGCGCCCGGCAGGCATGCCACCCCGCGCCCCGTCCTCGCCCCCGCCACGTCCGCGCCCCGTCTCTCCTGTGTGTTTTGAACAAAAGGCGCAGACGTAAAAGCGTCGCGCCCGCGCCCCGTCTCTCCTGTGTGTTTTGAACAAAAGGCGCAGACGTAAAAGCGTTGCGCCCGCGCTCCGTCTCTTCTGTATGTTTTGCGTCGTGACGCTTCTATACATTTTGTATGAAAGGGACGCGGAAGAGACAAATGTCCGCGCCCGTCTTCGTCTTACGTCTTTTCTGTGTGTCCCGCGTCTTAGTTAGCCAATCAAAACCCCTTTGTTTCCATCATCGCTGAGTCTATTTTACTTGCCGAATAACACTAATAAATTATCTAACTTCGAGGTGGTGAACTTAAGGTATGCATAGAACTAAAATTACTAATGCAGATAAGTTATTGTAGGTACCTAACAAATTTTTAATGTTTTAAAGTTACATCTACCTACTGAAATCTTTATTAAAATTTATATTTGAACTGAACTAAGTCAAAAAGTCTAAAATCTCTGCAGCCCTAGAAGTTTTCGAGTCTAGAAAATATTCTTATGTTTTTGACTTATAGAGTAGCTCTCGACTCGAGAAAATTTGTCACGCATCTTGGCCTGCTAAAGAATGTCGTCTACCGTGCTTTAGGATACAATCGTGGGTTCTTTAATTTAATTTAAGTTTTGGATTGCTTTTATAGGTAGGTAAGTATTGATTGAAAAACACTAAACATAGGCAATAAGTAAAAATGTGTTCATCTTAGCCAAATTAAATATGCGTGGATCTTGACGCACTTATTAAGAATACTGAAGCCTTTCGAAGTACTAGCATTTCTTTATACATTCACATACACTATACATACAAAGATATATTCGTTTTGGTGACGCATTTCATCTCGTTTTAGGGTTCTTTAATCCCTAAAAAAAGATTAGAGTTAAGTTTAATCCTTCAATCCTCAAGCAAGTTAAGTTTGTAATTTTAACCTTCCTATGCTCAGAGCGCCAGTGTCAGACTCGCACTTGGCCAGTGTGCTTCGTAAAATAATACTTTAGATTACCATTACTGTGATTGTCATTTTGTTTTCGACTGTATTGCTCTTTTAATTCTCAATAATTGTTTTAAGATCCATCCACTGTACACAAAACTGTTGTAACTTTTGATACCAATGTTACTGTTTGCATTTCATAAAGGAATTTATTGCATAGCACCTAATGACACGTTTTAATAAAAATAAAGTTTTGAATATTACTCAAAGCTTGTTTTTTTGTGCCTAAATATTCTTTTTAAAATAAACGTACCTACTGGATGCTTATCACAGCCATAAAAATTGGTAGTGGAAGACTGGAACCTTCTTTTGTCTTAGGTAGGTACTCCCACGATAGTGTGGGTAGGTAAGGTTAAACGTAGTGTTGTATTCTCATTGGGTAAGATAACCTAAGAGCAAAGAAAAAAGTAGTCTGCATAGAAGTAGAGCCTATGCATATGCACACCATGTTTTTCGAAGTCTTTTCGTTTTATCGACACGAAGAAAGGGCAGTCGGCAAGCTGTGATGTGACCTATGCATGCATGCACACAATGGGCTGTTGTACTCAAGTTGTACTGTATGGTAGCATAGCAAGTTGAGTAGGTACAACTGTGTGGGTAGGGAAAAATAAAACAAAACTTAGGTATTGCTGGGTTAACTGTATTCACTTCAATTAGTACACTAATAAATATTGCTGGATATTACACTAGTCAATATTCAATGTATAAAAAAGCTATAATTTCAAATAAAAAAAAAAATGTAGGGTACTTTATTGTAAATTTTTTTGACTGTTTTTCAATAAATACGAGTAGGTAAGTTAGTTAGAAATAAATGCACTTACCGCGCCTTCTACATGGCAACATTCACTAAATTTTTGGCAAAATCCTTATGAAAATACAGAAGTATTATATAAAATTGCACATTATTGCAGCATTAAGCTATTTAGATAATACAAGATGAAAATAGAATAAAAATATTGGTAAAATAAACAAACAACCTCATTCTCAATACAAAAATACGTTCCGTTTTACGTAAAATTCAAAGTCTAGATGTCATTTACGCGTTATAAATTAATAATTTAATTAAAAAATACGAACATTTGTCTTGATTTACAATAAGAAAGTTAATTTAGTCACAAGAAAATAATTTAAATTATGTATGAAAACTGTTTTTGATATGCAATGCAGTCAAAAGACAGGCGAATTTAATTGAGCATTAATATTATTCCCTGATGCCCGTCCCGTAGTTCGCTCCGCCTGCTTTGTTCAAGGCATCTTTGAATTGATCGATGTCTATTTCGGATTCATTTTCCAACTGGAGCTCCACTGCGAAATTCTGCAAACAAAGAACAACATCAAAAAAGTGAACCCATCTAATGATTCTAAAACGTTCGCTATGATAAGATTCAGCATAGCAAGCCCGCACACTAGAATGACAGGCGGGAAAATACAAAACGTCAATTTCATTTTGTAACTAACTGTCAAAAACAGTTGTTTGTTTTGTTCCTTTCCTTCGCGCGGGACGCGATCATAAACCCAACTTGGAGAGTGCGCTATGTTTACGAAACTCGAAAAATAGTTTACAAAATGGAAGAGTTCTTGAATAAAGTGCCCTGCAGGGAGAACCAGTTGAACGACTTGTTTGATCTCCTCGGCGACGGCGATGAGCCGCTGCCTTATTCTATTTTCGTAAGTGGAAGTAAAGCGACCGGCAAAAGTTTATGCGTCGACTCGGTACTTGATTATTTGGGATTTAGACATGTTGTAATCGACTGCATTGAATGCTACACGCCTAAAATAATGTACGAGAGCATTCTGTCTGGCTTAGAAGATGAAGACGTGGATATAAGATGTGAAACTCTGTTGGATCTTATCAATAGTTTAAATCGGTTGCAGAGTGAGCTAACCAGCTACGAACCCATTGTTCTGGTCTTTGATAGAGCGGAAAGGCTCCGAAACATGGACCTCTCTGTAATGTCCGCGTTCTTGAGTCTAAAAGAACATAGCAATCTCAACATCTGCACAATATTCGTCACTCATCTCGTTTACGAAAACTTCTATTTCGAAATGGGTGTCAGGTGGCCAATAAAACTATATTTCCCCAACTACAACAAGGAGGAACTGTTCAAAATAATATTCCTCCGTCATAAGAGCTTCATCCAGTATATAATCAAGAACTATGAAGTTGATGAAGATGTTAGATCGGAACTTGAAAAACCAGAGTTATTTGCAAACTTTCTTAACGCATTTCTGAGCGTGTTCTATCGACCGTGCCGAGATTTGATTGAGCTACAGCACATGGCGCGAGTGAATTTCGTCAAATACTGCGAGCCAATAATGAGGAACGAAATCGGAGCAACAGATCTGACAAAACTGTGGAGGCACATCTCTCCGATTCTCAAAACTAGTTTGGAGCTTCTATATCTCAGAATCAGCAACTCAAAACCTTCCCAACCATCACCGGGAAAGGAGAACAATGATTCTATGCAGAACTACAATTTTGAGAACACTCTGAAAGAGGAACTAACTTCTACAAAAACTTTTGCCCAGAGTTTTGAGCTGCCATACTATGCTAAGTACCTCCTCATAGCTTCTTACTTAGCGAGCTACAACCCACCAAAGGAAGACAAAAGACTGTTCATGAAGTATCATGGAAAGCAACGCAAAAGACTGCAACAAGTACGAGCTAAAGCTAAAATTAATGAAAAACTGAACACGCAACTCGGACCAAAAGTTTTTACCTTAGACCGGTTACTGGCTATATTCTATGCTATTCTGGAAGAAAAAATTGGTCTGACCAGTAACCTGCTAGCCCAAATAGCTACTTTAGTAGAACTAAAACTGATAGCGGGTAGTAAAGAGATAGATTTAGATGTTGCAAAGTATAAATGCATTGTGGGCTATGATTTCATTTCTGCTGTGGCTCAGACGGTTGGATTCAATGTCAGAAAATACTTGTATGACTTCATTTGATGTTTGTTATTTATTGGATTTTATTATACAATGGAATGCCAGCTGTGTTTTAATTTAATTAGTAATGAGATTCACATATTTATGAAGCGCTAAGGTACTTAGGTCCTTACTTATTGACCTCTCTAGCTAAATGACCTTATTGATATGCTACCTTTAAGCTAAAGGTCTATTCAGCAGTCCTACGCTGCGTTTAGAGCGAAACTTCATACAAAATACCTGGGCGCGTAGACAAGTGACAAATGTTTCGTATCTATTCTCTTTCCATCAACGCTTAACTTTAATTTAACATTGCTGATCGCTCGAGTTTTCGTCATCGAATGTCAATTCCTATACACTTTTTTAAGTTTCAATTCTAAAGCGATTGCTGAAATGTAATATGACTAGGGCTACTGAGCAGAATCCGCGCGGTATTCATTTACCGCTTGCCGCAGCAGCAGCGTTTACTGCGTAGCGTGTGATTATACCTTTACAGTGAATAAGTGTCTGGGTCAAAGTAAAGCTGGATTAGCCTTAATCATAATTATTTTGCTTTACTCATTCCAGAATAAGTAAATTAAATAATAAGGATAGAACTTCACTTAAAAGTTCGTTTAATCCTATTATAGTCAGTGTTTAAGTGTTACCACAGATATAAGAATACGTGTTACTTATTTAGGTATTGCGTCCTTGGTGTTACTATGAATTTTTCCAAAAATAATACAAACTAAAATTCAGACGAAGCTGTCTTACTTAGGCTTTATTTTATTCTTATTTGTTATCAGTTTCGCCAATAATATTCTGAGAATGTTTACATATTTTTGTATGGTTACCAACAGGGGCATTAGGCATTCTTAGATACTTTGAAGATGTTTATATAGGTAGTCAGCAGAGGTAGGTAATGTACCTACTAATAAGCCCACATTTTGCAGAAGTTACCATTCCTACAAGGTAACGAAACTTAATACTAAATAATAAGCTTGACACCTAGAATAGACCATAGCTACTTGAATAACCGCAGCCGGGTATTATTAGGTAGGTACTTGTATAATTCTCTTTTTACCTAATAACTATGTCAATAATTTACTGTAATACCTACCCATAACTTGCGATATGACTTCGCTGAATTGGAGGTAGGTATGAAGTCATTGATAAGATTTTATTGATACTTTGATAACGGCGGCTTTGATGCACAAATAAACTCACGGAGTGCATAATAAAGAAGGTAGGTAGGTATTACCTAAGGATTAAGATACATTTTTGTGAGAATTTTCAGTGCAGTGAGTTGAGTCAAGGATAGAATTACCTTACCTACCTATATCCATTAATTAGAAGCTTAAAAAATTATTACCTACAACTACAATTAATTGCAAGCAGTGCTGCAGCCCTAGGGTCAGACTGGTGATAGGTATACCTATCGGGGTTTGCCAGCTGGGCCCTAGCCTGCGCGCGCGGGCCCCACAGGCCCTGCAGGGCTATGCCTAACTTGTCGCGAAACAAAATTCATCGCCGGCGCCGTCACGAAAAAATCGCGAAAACAACTGTCAAAAAATGCAGCGACGCAATGCATCCTCGCTCATTTCTGGTGAAAACTCAGCCTAAAGATCATTTATCTACTTATATAGTTGTGTTGCTTACCGAGATGATATCCTTTATGATGGCCTTGTCGGTGGACATCTTGGCGCGGTTGATGACAGACACGTTGGGCCCCACCCACGTCACAAACATGAACTTCTTGCGTTTGGACATCTCATCGCCCATTTGCAATCTGAAACAATTACATCCCAATACCTAAGTATGGTGGGATTCAAAGCTAAGTAGGCGCGGCCAGACATCACTATTAGGTACAGCGGCGGGCGGGACTGTCCCGCTGAAACCTAAGAAAAATACTGAATAGGTACCTATTCCGCGCGGGACCAGTCTGCCTGCACGGGTTGTTCCGCTACCTAGGTATAAACCCTATACCTACCTAAATGCGATTGTTTGTGAGGGCCTATGGATGTTTCTTACTCTTTCACGCAAAAACTCCTACACGGATTTGGCTGCAACTTGGACTATAAAAAGTTGTTAAGGCCTGGAATAAGATACATTTTCCGGGACCAAGCGAACGAAACCGCCGGCAGATACCTAGGTACTAGTATTGTTAAGACTCACCTGAGGTATCCGAACGCGCGCTCGTCATCAGAGAACTGTGTCCGGAACTCCGAGAAGTCGGAGCCACGTGCGGTGCACACAATCCGAGCGCCCTCGAACTTGAATACCGCCCTGTTTACAAAAAAACTCAGAATGTTTATTTTAGCAAAACTCTAGTTGCCGCAGATTGTTAAAAAATACTCTTGGAAGGTTATTGGACATAAACGGAGCATTGCCATTGGCTATTCTTTTCGTAGCCAATGTTGGAACCAAGTTGAAGCCAATGTGTGGTGCCCGCATTCTCTCACTCACCATTCCGTGGGTGTGGTGTCGGCCCTGACGTCGTCGTATGCAGACCGTATCGTGTCCCGATCGATGCCGGTGGTCATCGCCACCTGCAGACAAACATCATCATCAACACAATACGGTAGTGTAACCAACAAGGGGAATGTCAGAGGCACGTCTAACGTCCAAAAAATACATTATAATAGACAGATTTAGGCACTAATATGCTCGCACTTGCCGAGAATGTCTTACTTACGTGACAGTTTGCAAGCCCATCGCCGGCGCCGCTCAGAAACCTAAATGGTTTCCGCACGATGTTTTCCTTCAGCGTTTAGATTCTTAAAAGCAAGCCAAAAGGCTATTTTGGCGCCCTCCGGACCTGCCACCAAGTGCCGCGCCCCCCTAGATCCGGGCCTGACTATGTTAGATACCTTTGAAGAGCTAGACAGCCCAGAATGGCAAGACTCTACATCCTGGACATCACTATGAGTGGAATCCTCCTTTTCTTCCTTTCCCTCTTTCACTATAGCGTATAGTTCATCTATCCTGCTCTTCAACACCTTAATTTCCCCTTTTAGTCTTTTTTTATCAGTCGTCATGTCTTTTAGAATTTTGCGTAGTTCATCAACGTTTTTGGTCAAGCAATCGAATTTTTCTATCATGATGCTGGCTTGGTGGGTCGTGAAGTTTTCCATGGTTGGCGCGTTGTTCATTTTGGTAAAATTCTCAGAAAGACCAAAATATCATGACATCTGTTTTTCGTGATATCTAGCGAATTTTAGGAATTATACCTACCACCTATTCGATTAAGTATACAAATTGTGGGTGATTCTATGCAAAGAGCATGTAGTAGCTAATAATTTTATGATGGACGGTGTCATGTCAAGTCAATACCTACCTACTGTCATCTTTGATGTTCCTTATTGTTTTTATTGCCTGTTATCATTAAAGATCGGTAAAGGTTTTATCCAATATAGGAACTAGACCTTCAGTTATAGTGGTTATAGGTAGGTACCTAGGTATTTTTTCGTGAAATTATTCCAAAGAAAAATGTTTTCATCAGGGCCGAACGCAGGATGAAAGTTTAGGGGCAATAGGTTCCTACTCATTTCTCTTTAATAATTGACCCGCGGCACCCCGCACTCGCCTTTGTGCTAGCATACCATCACGATGACGTCACAGCGTGAAGTCTTTTAATGCAACCTATATTCTTTATCTAGCTAGGTCATTGATAGTAGATCTGTGAAAAAATCTAGGAATATCATTCTTACGTGAATTCAAGTAACGAAAACTTTCGTTTGATTCAAAAACACATACCTACTTATGTAGTAAATTAATGTAGAGGAAGGTAGGTACATACATAGGTACCTCTTACCTACATTATGTTTTCGTCTAATTATGGTAAAAGCAAAGTATTTACCTACTATGTTTAAAATACCTTAGACGAGTTAGACAGCTCAGAATGGCAAGACTCTACATCCTGGACATCACTATGGGTGGAATCCTCCTTTTCTTCCTTTCCTTCTTTCACTATAGCGTTTAGTTCATCTACCCTGCTCTTTAAGACATTAATTTCCCCTTTCAGTATTTTCCTATCACTCGCCATGTCTTTGAGAATTTTATTTAGTTCATTAACATTTTTAGTCAGCAAATCGTATTTTGCTATCATGATGCCGCCTTGAAGAATCGTAAAGTTGCTGTTTATAGTTGGCGCGTTATTCATTCTAGTAAAATTCTCAAAATGACCAAAATATCATGATATTAACTGTTTTTCGCTTCGATCAACAATACAACGTTTTATATACCTAGCTAATTTTGAGAATTACTCGACTAAACTAATTTTGGGTGTGCCGTGTGGGTGATTACCTTCTATTGCTGCGTTTACACGCTTGCCGAACCTTGGCAAGCCTCCGCAATCGCAAGCGTGTAAAGAGGGTGTTTGTGTTGGTTTGCGTGAGCTTGTAGACGCTTGTATCCGATCGGGTCTAGTGTCGGTTTTTGAACACAAATCAAAGGGCGATTGCGGCAATCGATTGCGTCGCGTTTACACGCTGGCGCGCGCTTAGTAGCCGCTGTGATCTCGTGGCGAACGCACGTCTAGTTCTGACTTCAAAATGAGTGGCTGGTCGAACGAAGAGAGTTTATCGTTTTTGAAAAATTACCAAAAATATCAAAAAAGTTGCAGATGCTTGAAGTCGTCTTGCCCAGTTAATGGGAAAGCCAGTAAAGGAATTAAAATCCAAAAAATAAATATTGATGACAACTTTTCGAAAACATTTTTCTGAGGACCTCTGTGGCACAGTGGGCGAAAGCCCGCCTGAGGTGCAGAGATTGCGGGTTCGATCCCCGCTACGGGACAAATGTTTGTATGATCTGCAAATATTTGTTTCGTGTCTGGTTGTTTTCTACGTATAATATGTACCTACCTACTTATGTACCTATTTACAAAAAAAAATATATCTATGTAGTACCTACTTATATCAGTCATCTGGTTACCATACACAAGCATTAAAATGCTTAGCTTGGGACTAGATGACGCTATGTGGAATGTCCAGGGATATTTATTTATTTATTAAAAAAAAACCTGGAAAAAAATTAAAAGTAGGTTAAACCAAAGGTAACAGCCGATACAAGATCGACGTCCGCCATGCTTGGATGTACGTAGAACACTGACGCAGTCACAAGCGTGTAAACGCCTTCCAAATTCCAAGCGAGAATTGTGGACGCTTGTGGTTTGTGAAGGTTTGCCAATCCTTCGCAAGCGTGTAAACATGGTGTAAACGCAGCATATGATGGACAGGGAGTGTCAAGTCTAGTCAATACCTACCTACTGTCATGCTGCGTTTACACGCTTGCGAAGGATTGGCAAACCTTCACAAACCACAAGCGTCCACAATTCTCGCTTGGAATTTGGAAGGCGTTTACACGCTTGTGACTGCGTCAGTGTTCTACGTACATCCAAGCATGGCGGACGTCGATCTTGTATCGGCTGTTACCTTTGGTTTAACCTACTTTTAATTTTTTTCCAGGTTTTTTTTTAATAAATAAATAAATATCCCTGGACATTCCACATAGCGTCATCTAGTCCCAAGCTAAGCATTTTAATGCTTGTGTATGGTAACCAGATGACTGATATAAGTAGGTACTACATAGATATATTTTTTTTTGTAAATAGGTAGGTACATAAGTAGGTAGGTACATATTATACGTAGAAAACAACCAGACACGAAACAAATATTTGCAGATCATACAAACATTTGTCCCGTAGCGGGGATCGAACCCGCAATCTCTGCACCTCAGGCGGGCTTTCGCCCACTGTGCCACAGAGGTCCTCAGAAAAATGTTTTCGAAAAGTTGTCATCAATATTTATTTTTTGGATTTTAATTCCTTTACTGGCTTTCCCATTAACTGGGCAAGACGACTTCAAGCATCTGCAACTTTTTTGATATTTTTGGTAATTTTTCAAAAACGATAAACTCTCTTCGTTCGACCAGCCACTCATTTCGAAGTCAGAACTAGACGTGCGTTCGCCACGAGATCACAGCGGCTACTAAGCGCGCGCCAGCGTGTAAACGCGACGCAATCGATTGCCGCAATCGCCCTTTGATTTGTGTTCAAAAACCGACACTAGACCCGATCGGATACAAGCGTCTACAAGCTCACGCAAACCAACACAAACACCCTCTTTACACGCTTGCGATTGCGGAGGCTTGCCAAGGCTCGGCAAGCGTGTAAACGCAGCATCAAACGTATTAGTGGTTACATTCTCTTTGCCTACTGTCATCTTTGATTTGTTTTTATTACCTGTCATTAAAGGTTTTTATCCAATTCAACTAGACCTTCAGTTATATTTTTTAGGCAATTTATTCCAAAGAAAAACGCTTTCGTCAGGGTCGAACGCAGGATGAAAGTAGGTATAGGGGCAACACCATTTCTGTATAATTAATGAATTTTTTAAGCTACTTCGTTTTTGCAATGTTGGCATCATTGACAAATATATCTAGCTTGGCTCTGAAATCAACATGTCCAAACAATAGACAACTCTATCTAGGTCGAAATACGGTTTCAAGTGGCCTGGGTAAGCAACGACCCCGGGGTCGTTCCGCCGGTCAACTGCTTTTTTGTGTTTTTATACCTAACGACCCCGGGGTCGTTCCGCCGGTTGACAGGTTAACTAATACATTTATGTTTATAACTCCGAAGATCCTCATCAGATCCTCAAATTTTATAGGACCACCTCAGAAGTGTAGGTACCTACCTACTCTATCAAACAAACATTTTTTTTTTCTGTCAACTTTTGACGGAGTAACCTACCTATCTACATAAGTATTGAGTTTTTAAACACTCATAATGAAGGTAATTCTTTATTTATTTATTACCCAAGTACCTACCTATACCTACTATAATGATAACTTAGTTTCAAGAACGGTTAGGTTATCTACACCACGAGCTATTTGACTGATTAATAAATGTAAACCGTTAGTTTTAATCAAAAACACAGGTAGGTAGGTAGGTAGTAGATATACCTACTATACCTTACGTTACATCTCTAGGTACCTACCTACATTATGTAATAATATCGCTCGAACACATTATCTCGAGTAAAACACCATTTTCGTCTAATTATCGTAAAAACAAAGTATTTTCTTGTTTTTCCGCGCACCGGAGCGTGACCGACATCACTTTCGATAGTGAAAAGAGAGAAGTGGACCAATGAGGCTTATGTTATGAGATGTAGAGACGTAGGTATTACTATGTAGAATAGAATAGAAGAATAGATTTATATTTTATTTTCCATCAAAGGTAACCCAACCTAAACATGGGTGATGGGTAACAGAAATGAGAAATATTGACAATAGAGTTTCAAGAAAATAAGGCTACCTACTTACCCCTCAGCATTTGCTCCAGCAGCATCATGACTGTTGGAGCGCTGGTTTTCGGCTAAACCCCATCCAAATTGTGACTTAGGATTTTTCTAAGCGTCAAGATACAGACCTAGGTATATTTATATTTCTTAGTGATCCTTAGTGATGAAGTCTCGTCTCTCGATATGTACCTACCTACCTAATGACTGTTTTAGTTAAAAACTCATAAACAATTCATTTTTCGCGTTTTCGCTTGTACCAGCCACCATTAGAAAGAGCATCTTCATAAAATTAAATTTTTCGTATTGTAGGCCTAATTTCGCTTTGTAAAACATAGTGATATTCTTAAAAAGAAAGGCTTTGTTGATACCATCTGTAATTACATTGATAGTGTAGTATGTAATGTAATAAGTACCTACGTGACTTTGTTTTCTAATTTACGATAGGTACGAACGAATTATTTTGCTTTGCTTATTCTGGAATGACCACTTAGTAGTACTCGCTGCTCTCGCTATATTTCGCGTGTCCAAAGTGTTGCCCTGCAACTAAAAAAAAAAAAAAATTTTTGATGCCTGTGTCAGAAGAACAGGGCTCTACCTACTCATACAGACAACACTTACTGAGGATGGGATGGGCACAGTGACAAGAATCGAACCTGCACCACCCATCCGGATAACAAACACCTGCGCTATCCCTAACAGGCTAATTAACGGCTAAGTACTTTACCTATTAGGTTGGAAAGTAGGGACTGAGAATTTAAATTCGAGTATAAGTAGGTAAGTAGGTACAATATTTATTTATAACATAAAACATTTACACGGGTTTGAACATTGTTTTCTAGAAACACATTATGTTAGGACAGGCTAGACTAGACATGGTTTGTACTATGCAAAATTATAAGTAAGCTGTTGGTAAAAGTAAAGGGTAGCGAGAGATAATGAACATGAAACTTTAACGAGGTACAAACATAGCACAAGTAGTTTGGCAACCCAACCAAGATACATATATACAACGTAAATAGTAACGAACAACTTTATACAACCAGGAATTCCAACTTACGCCCAATAGACATAGATCCACTGGGCGACAAAGCCAAAGTACCCAGGTACAATTTACTCGTCAATAGTTACTTGCAGATACGATGAATACACAGTATTATTACTAGTACACACACACAGAATAATTACACATAGGTATAACATAACACATAAGTAAACAGGTAGGTAGCAAGTACTTAACTTTGGACTGCTCGCGGATAATACTTTTCTGTCCCGTGACGAGCTTTGCCCTCCCTTTTATATCATTCCAACGGAATTACAATGTCGACCAATCACAAAACAGCCCGTCATATTTCTATAGATATCAACTTTAATTTGAGCACAGTATTCTAAAAAGATGTTGAAACTTATTTTATGACGAGTAAACATTGTCTTCCCGCTTTAGATGATCCTAAAGGTTAGTAAATCACGTTTTACTGGGAACATGATTAGCCAATCACAGAACAGAAATTACAATCTTTGTAAATTTCCTTTATATTGCGAACATAGTTTTATGACAATGTGTTAAAACTTTTTCTAAAATAAACTGGATTCATAGATTTGGTATTATGTCCTAAAAAGTCAAATAGTGTTTAGAAGTAGTTAAACGTTTAGTTATCAACAATTCGTTTGGATACATCAATCCTTGTTACACAAAGTTTAATGTTATTAGTATATTTACATTTAAATACATAATTAATTAAAATAACATCTTTAACACAGCTTGGTAATTATTTAACACGTAATTATTACATTACTTTATTTACAAGTTTACGTTTGGATATCACTTAAATATCACTCCATCTGTGATTTCAGCTGAGAAACTATGCAAAAACATCTGTATTTCCAGTCCTAAACTAAAACAAATCAATTAAAGAGCCATCTGTAATTTTTCGTGTGAACTATTTCAACATTATACTGTCACCTGCAACACAACCAAATCACATCATTCGTTCTTTCGCGTTCACTCGCGGTGTCGTCGATTTTTTATCGAAAATTTTAAAAAGCAAAGAAATTATAGTTTCTTTCCGAAATCTTGTGTTGTAGTGGTTTAATAAGTTATAGTGGTCATTTGCAAAGTGTGGATAACATCCAGAGCTGGGCAAAATGCCAAGATGTTGGAAAAATTGGAAAGGCGCAAGAATGAAAGTAATGGAAGCTAAGGGCTATTTTATCCCTTTTTACGTTATTATACAATCCACACAGGAGTGGTAAGACATCTACTTATTTATCAAAAAGTCTCAATAATAACGATTGTCTCATTGTTCCCAAGAAATTTTCAAATTCACCAACCGTGGCTGGCTGTGAAATCGGCAAGGCCGATCGCCATCTTGATGGCCTAACCTTCAAGTTCAACGTTTTTGGGCGATTTGTTTTTTGTTTTCCAGGTACATCGTGAGCTTTTTTCGGGGAAATCCTTAGTAGCTACCTTACACGTAAAATAATACTTTTTGTGTTACATTAAGTATCCAGTCCGTTGGATTGGTTGTACATAAAGTGGAACAAGTAAATATAAGGAACATAACAATATTATATCCCCTCCGTTGAAAGGGTTGTACCTACAGTAAAACAATAAGGTTCTCAACATGTTATAAAATATGTATTGTGGTACAATATGTATCCCCTCCGGTGGAGGGGTGGTGCACCTAGTAAGAGAAACAAGCAAACAATAAGGTTCTCAACATGTTATAAAATATGTATTGTGGTACAATATGTATCCCCTCCGGTGGAGGGGTGGTGCACGTAGCTACTAAGAGAAACAAGCAAACACTAAGGTTCTTAACATGTTATAAAATATGTATTGTGGTACAATATGTATCCCCTCCGGTGGAGGGGTGGTGCACCTACTAAGAGAAACAAGCAAACAATAAGGTTCTCAACATGATATAATGTTATAAAATATGTATTGTGGTACAATATGTATCCCCTCCGGTGGAGGGGTGGTGCACCTACTAAGAGAATCATGCAAACAGTTCCTAACATGACATGTAATAAAATATGTATATATAATAATCCTCTCCGTTGAGGAGGTTGAACTCAAGAAATCTAAAAAATGAACCAACATTAAAGTACTAACTACCTATTGTGACTACAAATTGTGTGTTTTACAATTGTACGTGGCAGAGAGTGACTTAAACAGCTCATACATGGTATGCTTGTTCTGAAGAACTTAGATTTTTTAATCTTACTTATGACGGTCAATTTTGAAATTTGAATTAGAAATGCTTGAGATTAAAACCTCAGAGTAAAGAGGTAACAACAGCTGAAGCCTCGGGAAAGCCTTTAAAACAAGGACTTTCAAATGGAATCCTTACTAATAAAAAGTCGGACTAAAGTTGACAAACAATGAAATAAAAACCCCTTGAAATGGCAAACTGTGGGAGGCTCCAAAGTTAAATGTGGAATTATCAGGTATTCTGAACCTAACAGCAAAAGCATGACATAGACTTCTTCAAGAACATAAAACAAAAATTAGACAGTCAACATGAAACAAAACTGGGCCAAAAATATCTTTCAAAGGCAAGATGGCACTCTCTCCGTTGGAAAGAGATTACCAATGAACACATTGGGTATTTATTACATTTTTTAGAGGAAGAAGCTGTATAAGAATTGGCCCTAATTATACTAATGACCTATAAAAGCTAGGAAGCTTTTCTATAAAAATGGTTGGTTATAAAATAAAGAACTACCAACAGCCCTAACATAAGTACCAGAACAGCCAAACGACGGGCTTATGCCACCACCCAGACCTATCCAACAAAAGCTGGGCCAAATATCCGTGGAGGTTTGTTTTGTTGGTGTGCTTTAAGGTATGTATTTATTTATTATGGATGCTGGATGGGACAGAATTGCACAAGATTCCACTATCTTAGTTGGTTAAAAGGATAACTTTTCATGCTTTGCCTGAACAATCACTTATGCCACATAATAATAATTATGTAACCAAATCTAAAAAATTGATATTCCATAAGGGATAATAAAACTTTTAAATCAAATAATGATTGTGTCATATCAGAATGCAAAGCTGAATAGGATTAATTTTGGTCCAGTACATAGGTAATATGTATGATTTAGTATCCCCAAAAAAGGATGGACACTAGGTACCTGTAGCTTTATCTTAAGATGAGTTTAAACTTATTTAACTAAGTTTGTTGAAACTTCTTACTTTAAACACAAGGCTAATTAAAATTGGTTTTACTTTGTGTAAAATAGAATTGGAAAATCATACTAATTAGATTCAATTAATTCAAACTATAAAAATATTTAATCAAATAAATGGATATTATACTTTCTTAGTAATGGGTTTACATTTACAAGAGGGTCATAGAACATAATGAGAGAACAAGGTACTTACTAGAGTAGTTATTTATTTAAAGAAATTGATTTCCTTGGATATCATTAAATAATATCAATAATAAAGTTGTTAATTAAGTAGGTACCTACTTTTATTATACAAATAAAAATATTATGGTGAATATTTTCTTATGGTTTTGTAAAAATAAAATTTCATAGCTTTGGTACGTTGTGGGGGGGGGGGGGGGGGGGGTACTATGATAGTAGATTAATGAAAATAACCGAACCGATGAAGCAAAGTTTTATTTTTATTTATTTGGCAGAATAAGATCAGAACATAGTTAGTAGTTGTTTTTGCTAGCCTAGGAAAAAAGTTGACCTACGTTAGGTTTGTTTAGATGTATTTCTGTAGTGAAATATTATGAAAGCGAAAGGTAGCTTAGGTCCCTTTAAGCAATATTAGGTATTATTGTTATTATTATTATTATTTTTTTGCATGGAAGTGTTATGCATTTTAGAGGTTGAGACATACTTAAAAGTATGGTTAAAATTAAGTAAGTTCATCCAAATAGTCAAATTCCTCAATTTAATGACCCTACCTGGCAATTTTCAGTATTAACATAGATATCTAGACGGTACAAAAACTAAATTTGAATCTTGTCACTCAAATCAAGATACAGAATGAGAAGTAGGAAAGCCAGTACATTTTTGTAAGGATTGTGGACACTTGGTCCTCCAGACATTTATTTGTTTGCTTAAGGCTAAATAAAAAATGTGAGAGATATACCGATTGTACCTATAGCTTGACATGGTAATCCTTTTACTTGGATGGTAGTGCTTCTACTTTGAATTAAAGAAACTTTTCTTTAATGCATTTCTACATGTTTTAAAAAGGTGAATGTCACTTTAAAAATGATTACGTATGTTACTTAAAAGGTATAAAAGGCTTAAGGTACTTATTAGGTAGTTAAAGATAAGTATTTTATTGTTTCTAATTTGGCCTTTTCAGGTATGGGTATTCAAGAGTAATCAAGCGTGTTTAGATACATTTTTGCACCTTGTGAAAATCTATAAAATCTTTATTCAAAGTCAACTCAACTCTTCTTACCTAGGGGGCTTGTTATTAGGCAATAATAATTATGAAGGGAATAATGGTAGGACAAAGCGCAATAGAAGTAAAAATAAAAACTAGGATTCGAAAAATAGTGGCAGTAGGTATGGTAAGTTAGGAAATCAGAAAATAGTGTTTATGTTTTATTTTTAATTTTGTTATTTAATGTCCGTCTTTGTTTAAGGTGCTTCTTAAACTGCAAATTGTTTAGCTTTGTCTGTCACTTTTAATACATAATCTATTAATCATTTTGAAACAGATGGTCGCCTTAAACGTGGTTCTAAAGGAATTTTAAGAATAAAACCTATGTGCCAAAATATAAAGCCACTTGGGATTGGGAGCATAGGAGCCACATTATGGTTCTGTTTTTCATAAGACAGTGGCATTCTCTTATTAAGAAAATTTTGATTAAAAAGACTGCTTTGTTTTTGACTCCTACATAGCAGAGTCCAAACACTAAATGTTAACAGTTATAACAGAGTTCTTTTTGTTTTGTTATATACCTACCTAGTTAAGAAATCAACTGCTTAGAGCAGATGTATCTTGCCAAGCCAGTTATTGTCTTTTAAAATACCTTTCATATGATTGGTAAATAGGTACTAAACAACTAAGATGTGATGATGAACTATTAAAATATTAATTACAAATTGCTTTTTAAGAGACTTCTTAAGAGAGCCACATCCTAGTTTATCAGTAGAAAGGTCTCGCTGGGACAAGTCCTTACAGCGTTTTTAAGTCAGTAGGGTGAACCTCTTGATAATGGATGTTTGCAAAGCAATTTAATTGTAGGTATTAGTTTAGAACTCTTCAAATAGTAAAGATTTTCAAGTTTCTTTTGTTAAGGCATATGGGGTGCCTCTAGTTAACAGTATAATGTAGAAACCATAGTAAATGTTCTACCTACTTACCTTGGTGATTTAATATGGAAGTATCATTTGTAATAAATTAAGTACTTAGGTATAATGTTACTACATTGAATGGGTTTTTAAGGTTTAACTCTAAACATCTACTAAGTGGTCATTCCAGAATAAGCAAAGCAAAATAATAATAGGATTAAACGAACTAAAGTGAAGTTCTATCCTTATTATTTAATTTGCTTATTCTGGAATGAGAATTTCCCTACCCATCCCAAAGCTATTATGCGCATAGCTTCTTCCCATGGGTCTACTCATTTATTTATCTCTGAACGTAATGATGTGATTTGGTTGTGTTGCAGGCATCAAAAATTTTTTTTTTTTTTTTAGTTGCAGGGCAACACTTTGGACACGCGAAATATAGCGAGAGCAGCGAGTACTACTAAGTGGTCATTCCAGAATAAGCAAATTAAATAATAAGGATAGAACTTCACTTTAGTTCGTTTAATCCTATTATTATTCGTTCGTTCGTTAACGAATTACTAAAATATAATTATCTACCTAAGTACCTACTTTTAGAATTATCCACTTTATTGAAAGGGCTAGGAGGACCTTCGTGCGTATTTAACTAGTATAATTAGGTATTATAAAGTCTTTAAGAACAGGGTCCTTACATGAGAAATAGCCTAAAATACGCTAATGTCATAGGTACCTACCTGAAATCTAGGATTTACTGTAGGTAGGTTGGTACCTATGATTTTATACGTCCGTTGGTACTGTACTGTAGGTAGGTACTAGGTACCTATGATTTTATACGTCCATCCATCACTGGAATGCGTGACGTGCACGAGCGAGACTGCAAAACTAAGGGTCGGCCTACATCTGGTAGAAGACGCGATTGGTGGGTGTACCTAGCGTGTTCTGTACCTATCTATAAGCGACAAGCAAGTTCTCCTCTGGAAAACCTCGTGCTAAGGATGTGGAATGAGCGAGACAGAGCTAAAGGATACTGGACAAATTGTTTGTTTTTCTCGTAAAATACGTGCGCTGCACTACCGGTACATTCAAATTCAAATTCTTTATTTACAAAACTTAACTCTAACATCATAGAACAATTATTCATTATACATATTATGTTATGTGGTGTGTTTGGTTGAATGTTCTATTCTCCGTTCTAGCGTTAGCGTTACGCGACGACGATACCCAACGGGTCTAACTGTCACACATTGGCGTGTTGTTGGAACGTGTTGGTTCCAACACTCCAATGTGTGGTGCCTGGTGCCCGCATTAGATGTGAGTCGACCCTAAACTAGTACCTATAGTATTATATTATCTGTGCCCTAAACCACCGAGCAGAGCAACACAAACAAACAAACCGCACCGGGGACCAAACAGGATATTATTTATAGTGCGTGTTTATCCTTGTAGTCAAATGGTTAGCTAATTTTGTAAATGGAACATAGTATGAATAGCACTGATACATTTTAGTGTCGATGGGCTTAATGTAACCTGCCATGCATAGAATGTAAAATTTTGCAAAATGTGGCACACTACCAACATTGTGATCCCTAATATCTTTACAACCCCTTGACAGATCATGCTCATTAATGTGAGCCGGAAAATAACGTAAGTATCACTATAATATACCTACCTATAATATTTACCAAGTATCATGAAGATTGGATTAATGGTTCGACAGTTGTGCCGCGCTGCCGCGCGCGACATACAAACATACAACGCAGAATCGCTCACTCGATCGATTAAGTAATTAATTCCTAGACCCAGCCCTGTAAATTTTAGTGATAGACAAAACTAACAAAACACCATCGCAGGAAAATATTACGACGTAGGTGGGTAGGTACTACCAACCTATCTAATTATAGCATGTAACCATCAATGTTTTTTCCTGGATATTTAAGTTGGCAAACTGTTGGGTCGTTCAACCATGCGTCATCATAAATGCTTCAAAACAGTTCATTAAGCCTGTTATTTTAGGCAAGTTCAAATCACTGAGTTTTGGTCGAGCGTAGGTCATATTTCTTGTGTAGGTTTTTTTTAGGTTGAGATTGAGATTAATGCTTTTGAGTATGATCTTTTATGAGTTCTAGCACAGATAAAAGAATACTAGTAGTTCTAGCCTGCGTCGTTTCGGGCGGACTATAAACTTCACTTACCTACCTACCTACTTACTTACCAGATATTTTATCCAATAACTATGGTTAGTAACCTACCAATACGGATCGCCTCACCTATTATTGATCCTAGGGATCACCCTTCTCTTCCATCCAAACTCATTCCACATTAAACATCAGTTGAAAGGTCATTACACTGTCTTGTTTATGTTTTTGTATTTCATACCGAACAAATAGGCCGTTGTACTACACAAAGGACACTATTCACTGGACACCATGTGTGGAGAAATGCTTCCGCGTTTGAATTGCCATAGAGGTTTTAGTCAGATTGATTTTTTTTTATGTCTGAGAATGTTTTTGTAGTTGTACCAAATGTTCTGTTTTTGCTCGCAGAACAATGTTTTTAAGTTTTAGGTAGGTAGTAGTGGCAATTCGGAGTGTCGCAAAAGCTAAACTAACTAAAATTAATGCCATCCTTTTTATTCCCATCGCTATGAAAGGGACGGCAACATTTTTGGTTAGTTATGTTTAGCTTTTGCGATACTGCGTTAATGGTTATGTATGCCACAGTTATAAGAATACGTTATGCTAAACCCAAGAATGTTGCCGTCCCTTTCATAGCGATGGGAATAAAAAGGATGGCATTAATTTTAGTTAGGTAAGTAGGTACCTACCTAGTTTAGTTTAGCTTTTGCGACACTCCGAATTGCCACTATTACCTGTAAAAAGGCAAAATCTTTAAAACCTCTAAGAGTTTGTTAGTGATGATGATCTTGGCATGAACTAGGTAGGTACCTACTTACTAATAATGTTTTTTGTAAGTAACTTTTAGGGTTCCGTTTCTAAAAAACCTTCAGCGACGAACGACATAAGTAACGAAATAAGCAATGTTACAGTTTTCTTAAAACTATGTAGGAGTTTTATGCTGATCTCAATGAGGGCTATGGTTACCATAGCGAGATAATGTAGTAGGTACCATAGTAGGTTAGTAGGTAGGTACCTACCTGATTCTTTCCCTGGTGTAGGGAGTCGCGTTGGAACAAGCATTAGAATCACCAAGCATGTAAAACGAAACTTAAGTGATTCTTGAGGTCCTACAAGAATAAATGATTTTTCTTTCTTTCTTTCTTATGGTACCTACTGTAATATTATTTGTGAGATAAAAAACAGTAGGTACCTAAATGATCTGATTTGATTAACCCTCAACCGCACCTACCTATCAGTAGATCGCGTACCTACGCCTAACAACGATAGGCATGAAAAAAGTGCAGCGTCATCTATTTTAGGTAACATTTTATTAACAAAAAAACAATGGCAATAATTCTGTTGTAGTTAGGTAGGTAGGTCACTCACTAACTAAATTACCGCTGAATCTGTAGGTACGTAAGGTGTTCTTTCAATATAAATCTAAGATTTCGTCCGCAAGCTTAGACCATAGAGTACCTAGATATATCCATCCATCTATAATTTTACTCACACATTAAACCTCACTTAACCATATTAGGAATAAATTCTAAAAGCGATCAGACGCGTGCCACACTCGCTCTTAAAATAGACGCGAGCTCTTCGTTTGTGGTGAATTTAAAAGTATGGGATACCTACTTTAAACATTATCTGGATTAAATTGTACTTAATGATAAATAGGTACTTTATTAGGTATAGAAAAGTAATGAGTGATTCTGTAGAAGGCGTAGATTATCGGGCAATTATTCAATCCCACTATCCCACTAATATTATAAAGGTGAAAGTTTGTGTGTTTGTGTGTGTGTGTGTAAGTATGTAAGTGTGTTTGTTACTCTTTCACGCTCAAACGGCTAAACGGATTTCCCTAATATTATAAAGGTGAAAGTTTGTGTGTTTGTGTGTGTGTGTGTAAGTATGTAAGTGTGTTTGTTACTCTTTCACGCTCAAACGGCTAAACGGATTTGAATGAAATTTTGTATCAGGATTGCTTATACCCTGGATTAACAAATAGGCTACTTTAAATTCCTGAAAAGTGCAGTGTTCCCGTGGGATAAACCATTATTATTCATCAAAATAGTTTCGGTAGTTTGGCCGTGCAAAAGGCAGCTGTCAGACAAAATAACTTCATAGATGGCAGCAAAGGCAGAAATATAACTCCACTGGACGGATTGAATGAAATTTGGTAGCAGGATTGCTAATACCCTGGATTCAAATATACGCAAATTAAAATTCCTGAAAAGTGCATTGATTCCGTGGGATTATTAATCAAATTCATGAAAATAGTTTATACAAAATAGTTTGATGAATAGTTTGATTGAAAAAGTAATAAAATAATTTCAATAGATGGCAGCACAGACAAAGTTATTATTCCTTCACGATCAAACGGCTGGATGAATTTGAATTAAATTTGGTAGTAGGATTGTTTATTCCCTGGATAAACAAATAGGCTACCTTAAATTCCTGAAAAAAGAAATGGTTCCGTGAGATTATAAACCAAATTATTCATCAAAATAGTTTGGCCGTGAAAACGTAACTGTTAGTCAAAATAATGTTAAAAGATGGCAGCACATGCAAAGTTATAACTCCTTCATACTCAAACGGCTGGACGGTTTTGAATGAAATTTGGTACAAGGACAGTTGATATCCTGGATTAACACATGTCTTAGGCTACTTTAAATCCCTTAAAAGCGTATTGTTTCCGTGAGATTATCCAAATAGCTAAATTATGCTTCTTGAAACTCAAACGGCTTATCGAATTTCAAATATTGTTTTTTTTTGTCCCGATAATCTCACGGAATTGGGACTTATGAACGCAGATAAATCCCCGATAAAAAGATTTCTGGCTCAACATAAACCATTTGAACAAAATTTATATTTGTGTCTTCAATTAAAATTCGCTACAGCACCTCATCGTCGCTATTTTATTAAATTTCCCACAGTTTCGGCTCGCTTCGAGTCTAAAATCCTCGCAGCGCTCGCTTTGCTCGCATGTTGCTTTTTCAATCTTTTGCAAGCAAATTGAACTGTGTCAGACCATAGAATAGGAACCGACCAGCGCCTTTTCTTTGAGCATCATAAGCAAACATAAGTGTCAGTCATGATGAATGTGTCTTAAAAATTTGAGTCTAAGAAACTCGATGCGCTTGCTTAGTTCGAAGCTCGCTTCGCTCGCACGGTAGCTTCACAAATATTTTGCTAGCAAATTGATCTATGTCAGACCATAGAATAGGAACCGACCAACAGTCAGCCTTTTATATGAGCTCCATAAGCAAAATCAAGTATCACGTCAGGACGCATTTGTTTTTAAAAATTTCCGCTCGCTTCGCGAGTTTAAGACGCTCGCTGCGCTCGCTTAGTTCGAAGCTCGCTTCGCTCGCACGGTAGCTTCATAAATATTTTGCTGGCAAATTGATCTATGTCAGACCATAGAATAGGAACCGACCAACAGTCAGCCTTTTCTATGAGCTCCATAAGCAAAATCAAGTAACACGTCAGGACGCATTTGTTTTTAAAAATTTCCGCTCGCTTCGCGAGTATAAGACGCTCGCTGCGCTCGCTTAGTTCGAAGCTCGCTTCGCTCGCACGGTAGCTTCATAAATATTTTGCTAGCAAATTGAACTATGTCAGACCATATAATAGGAACCGACCAACAGTCAGCCTTTTCTATGAGCTCCATAAGCAAAATCAAGTATCACGTCAGGACGCATTTGTTTTTAAAAATTTCCACTCGCTTCGCGAGTTTAAGACGCTCGCTGCGCTCGCTCAGTTCGAAGCTCGCTTCGCTCGCACGGTAACTTCATAAATATTTTACTAGCAAATTGAACTATGTCAGACCATATAATAGGAACCGACCAACAGTCAGCCTTTTCTATGAGCTCCATAAGCAAAATCAAGTGTCACATGACGAATTTGTCTTAAAAATTTCGGCTCGCTACGCTCGCATGGTTCGAAGCTCGCTTCTTTCGCACGGTAGCTTCTTGAATATCTTGCTGGCAAATTGATCTATGTCAGACCATAGAATAGGGACCGACCAACAGTCAGCCTTTTCTATGAGCACCTTAAGCAAAATCAAGTGTCACATGACAAATTTGTCTTAAAAATTTCGGCTCGCTGCGCTCGCTTGGTTCGAAGCTCGCTTCGCTCGCATGGTAGGATCTTGAATATTTTGCAAGCATAATAAACTGTGTTAGACCATAGAATAGTAACCGACCAGCAGTCATCCTTTTCTATGAGCACCAAAATCAAGTGACACAATGACGCTTTGGTCTTAAACAAGGAGCAAAATTAAAAATTTTATGAATTTTTTTCGATTACGTAAGAAGAGAGTAATTTTTTGCACTCTCGAGGTGCATTTTTATTCATATCTCTGATGATCCTCATCAGACCAAAAAAAAAACATCGAAATCGGTTCACCCAGTCGACGAATTGAGAACTTCCTCCTTTTTTGAAGTCGTAAAAAAAATGTATCAACTTATTCACCGCGGGTAACACCGCGGGGCACAGCTAGTTTCAAATAAATTAGAAAACAAGCATAGGTACCTATTAATAACTGCAATTTGACATGTTAACTTTTAGAATTATTCCCTTTTGTTTTTAAATAAAAAAATTATTAAGTAGGTAGGTACTTTACTTACTTAATAAATAAAATCGTTTTTTTATTTTAAATAATTACCTACCTAGTACCTACTAACATAAGTACCTACCTACTTACTTATATTATTTTTTTATATTTACGTTACGCCGACTTTATTTAAAAAAATATAGGTACTTATGACAAGCACTGGGTGGCGCAAGTAAAATACAAGTATTATCCCCCTTTTATGGCATTGAAGAAAGGCACAGTGACCTCATGATGTGCCCATTTTTGGTACCTACGTTTATGGTAATGCCAAGGTTTCTATAAAAATGGATTAAAAGCGCCTGACCGCATTTTAACCTGATTTAATTCAAAATACCAAGTAATTACTTACGTATCTTTATTAAATATTATTCTTCTGTAGGTACCTATGTGTGTTTGTCACATAAATCGTCCTAAATCGCTGGGCTGATTTGTACAATATTTAGTGTGTATATTTAAGTGGGTCCCTGGATGGTTTGAAAATACTTACAATTGAACTCGGTAGATACTTAGAGGTAGAACTACAGATAGCATAGAATATACATGAGATCCTCCTTTCCATAAGCAGTTACATTCTGTCGCATCAATCAGACTTCAGTAGATAGTTCTTTATTAGGTAAGCACACACCGTTAGCAAAATCTATTTCTTGACCTTTCATTGGCCTGGTGTGTAGACCTACCTACACACCAGGCCAATGAAAGGTCACATTACAGAAGAGTAACACCACAGGATGCGTTAGCATCCTAGTAGTCTGTGACCATAGGCAGGGCACACTCTGTAGTAGTAGAAACAAAATACTTTGATTATGTTGGCATGTAGAGCTAAGATGATTTAGTTGTTCAAGATTTTACGACGAATGGCATGACTGAGTGAATCATATTTCGTCGTAAAATCAGTACTGTCAACTTAAAAGATACACTAGCCGAATGTGTGTAGCGCACAGATAATATAATACGTAGCAGCATAGTTTCTAATTATTTAAATAAAATGATAACAAACTTAACATTTTGTTAAACGCTATAGGTCAGTACCTATCAGTCGGTTCTTAAAAATATTTTTCAGGATCATTCATAATCTACTATTCATCATCATACAATACACCCATGAACGAATTAGCCACCGTTCATTACCTACTACCACTACACCATTGCACTTGGTCGCGAGGGTGTAACTAGTAGAAATAAATAATAAATACTTAGCAAAGACATTCTGATGATATGATTATCATGCTGTCTGTACAGAATTTAGAACAAGTTCTATAAAGATTGTCACGCACATTGTGAATACCTCAGAAGTCTAAAAGCGTGGCGAGTTATGCCAAATTATCCGAGGAAGTTTGATTAGACATTAGACTGACCAATATTTGCTGGACATTTTGAAAAGCAACTCTGTTTCCAGTTTGAAGGGTCAAGTTGCAGCCAGTTTAATAAGTACCTACTACCTAGGCCTAGGTACCTAATTATTACCTATTATATTTACCTACAGAATAGGGAGACAGTAGTTATTAGACTCGCAATGTAAAATAATTCCTATTAGTTATTAATATTGCCTATTTCACTTGCAGTTTTCAATAAATAATCAAAATAACTAACCTACCTATTAAGTTAGATAATAAAACCGTATGGTCTGTGACTGTGATGTGACACAGCGTCTGTTTTTAAGGATAATTCGATTTACATGAGCTATTCGGGATGTCGCTAAAGCTAAACTTAACTAATTTGACAGCACTAGAATTTATGCCATCCTTTTTATTTCGATCGTTATGAAAGGGACGGCAACATTTTTAGTGCTGTCATATTAGTTTAGTTTAGTTTAGGCGACATCCCGAATAGCCACCATTATTTGGTTACCAAGCTTTGCTTAGTTTAGGCGCTTTGTGAAATGTCAGGACAGTCAACTAATATTTAACCTCAAATATAACCGGGAGCTTTATTTCCAAAGTTCTGTTAAAACGGGACAACGCAACGGTTGCTCGCTGACGCTCACCCTGACCCCACGGTATGCACTTAAAATAAATTACGGCTTGTCTGGCAGTTCGCCAGATGCACTGGAACTCTGATTTCGTTTTCAGAGGCCATTGATATAATTTTCATTTCATTTGCAGACTTGTACTTTCAATGAAGGAGAGAAGCTGGCGAGGTTTTGTTACCTATACCACGGCCGAGATGAATTAATTAGGGACTTATGTAAGGAGAGAAAAAACATAATTTATGTCAAAGACCACGATTTTGTCGCGTTACTTATTATTTGGTGGTCGTAACAACCTTAGTCATCACCCTATGTTGGGTGGAAATCCTAATAAAATAAAAATAAAATAAAAAATAAAATGAGTTGTATGTGATCGTAAGAGTTAAGAAAGAACTTTTAATTAATTATTTATTACATTTAATAAAGAAGGGCAAATCGCCAACCTATTAATATGTCGTGAATGGTCACGGTCATAATCATTTAAAGGTTCATTCAAATCAGTTTAGTTAGTGATTCATTTAAAACAGTTCTTAGTATTGTAGACTGAGTTCTGGTAATTTTCGTCGAGGTACTGTCTTTATGTCTCGGGGAAAAAATAGCACGTTAATTAATCCAGAGAATAAGCTATTTTCATTCTAAAATTCATTCAAATCGGTTCAGTCGTTTTATCTCGAAGACTTTCTTTTAACTTTCTTTTAAGGTACCTACCTAATTTTTTTTAAGTATAAAAAAATTTATCATATGACTGTAGGTATTCAAAAGGCAAGGTAGACTCTCTCTCAGCAGTCAGTCTATTAACTCTTATAAGATATTAAAATAGGTAGGTAAGTACTTACTGTATCTTACAAAATGAAAATGTTATATAAAAGGTAGTACACAATATAAAGTGACTGTCTAAATATTTACTAAAAGGAGGATACATACAAACATACCTACTTACCTTGACTTGCCCACTCTGTCTACAGAGATTCCGGTATCTTAGAGCACAGATAACATTAAAGAGCTATCTCATTGTGGGCGAGGATCATTGACCTGACCATTCAATCTTACCTATAGATTATGGGGGCAATTCGGAGTGTCGCAAAAGCTAAACTAACCTAACTAAAACTATTGCCATCCTTTTTATTCCCATCACTATGAAAGTGACGGCAACAATTTTAGTTAGCTTAGTTTAGCTTTTGCGACACTCAGAATTGCCACTATAAGTGGCAATTCTGAGTTATAGGTACCTACCTAAATGGATTAGAAAAACATAAATCTACATAATATTTTAAGAAGTAGGTATGCATGTTTCACTTAAAATGTATTGGATTATCGTCGATATTTGACAAGTATTATAATTATTTGGTTCGATAATGTATCTAACGACTGTATTTTGTATATTTCACGTCATAATCATAATAAAGTCGAAAGCCCCAAAATGGTTTTTAAATAAATAGGTTCGATTAAAACCAGTTTTGGCTGACTAAACGTTGAAAGGTGATCATTTTTTTGAAAAGCTTGTTATGTAGGTGCCTACTTAAGAATCTATTTTCATTGAAAAATTATTAGGTAAGTACCTATCTATTAAAGTAGACCATGAATTTCTCATTCAAATTGTATTTGTTAAAAGTTAAGTCGTTTTGACAACGGAATCCTCAGACACGAAGCTAGTTCGCACTTGACCGTTTTACAGTAGGTACCTACAGTAACAAGCAATTTGACACGATTGGTTTCTTTATTTTTAGTTTTTCTTAAACTTTCGCGATCACAATTCATATTTATAAATACATTCTTTATTCTTTATTTTTTTCACACTATTATTGTTTAATGTTTGTTTCAAATTACAAATTGAAATTTACCTACCTACCTAGAATTTTCACTAAGAAGCCGATGTACCTACCTCTCTCTGATAGCACTCTTTGACAGATTTCTTTTGGCGCTAAATCGCCGGTCATTCGTACGTAAGTAAGTAGGTAAGTAAAGCTACTTAAATATTGAAACCGGGCATCTTGTAAGATGAATTGTCAGTTTTTACATTGTGAAAGTCTAGACTTTCACTAGCGTAATGTCGGTAGGTAGTAATAGATCAACAAAGATCTCACGGTTAATTTCGCACGCAGGTAAGTACCTAGGTATAGGTACTTACCTACCTATCTAAGTATTTAATATTTGGGTCATATTGTTTGACTACAATGTGCTACACATAGGTTTACGGTATGCAATGCGTCTCGAAATGCCGGTTGATGCGAAATGGCGAACCAATAACCTACATACAATGTTATTGGTTTTCAAGAGGTGTATGAATAAGTGGTGTCTAGAATTTAAACTTAGCCTAGATTTAGAGATAAAATCACTGCATGCAAGGACAGGTAAACATTCTAGAATCTAGAACCTACCTATTAGGTAGGTACTTACCTACTTATCTTTAAATACTTAGTTAAGTAGATCTTTCTGTTGGCGTCTACTAAGTAATTCCCACTTAGGTAGGTACCTACCTAACCTACTATAGTAGGTAGGTACCTACTTAGGTACCTACTTGGTAAATAGATAGATAGGCTAAGCTAACTAAAATTGTTGCCGTCCTTTTTTTATTTCCATCGCTATGAAAGGGACGGCAACAATTTTAGTTAGCTTAGTTTAGCTTTTGCGACACTCAGAATTGCCACTACTACCTACCTACCTAGGTTAGGTACCTATTGATAATTCTGAACAACTGCAGGTAAGTAGGTACCAACCTACCATGCCTGTAGGTAGGTACCTACCTAAATATCCTGTTAGGTACCTACCAGTAAGGTGGGTGTAAACAAATTATTCCCGCTGATGACGTTATCCCAATCCAATTAAATCCTACGTTATTTCCCGCCATCGTCCGAAAACGCAGGGTTTTCGCATCAACCGGCATTTCGAGACGCATTGCATACCGTATGTATATGCAGAAATGCACCCAGACGTATAGGACACCTTCCCCATAACGCCTAGATCACTGCACTGCACTTTGTAGATACAGGAATCCGTGTTTGAAAAGTTTCATAGTGCTATTAGTTTAGTTTAGCACTGATAATACTAGGTCAGTAGTATTCGAATTTGGTAGAATAAGTAGGTACCTACCTACTCTAAAAACCCAGCCCAGCTCTAGCTAAACTGTCTGAAAAAAATACAATTGAATTTTTTTTTAAGATTTTGGCAAAGCAAGGGAGATGTGTAGCGTATAAAATTAATCTTACTTTTTTTGGTCCATTCTGCACAATAGTCTCGTATTCCAAACCTTCCGACATGGTTCACAATATAAAAAGTCAACTCACAGCAATAAATAGCCACTGCAAAAATTATAAAAAAAATTGGTGTTTTTTTACTGACTTGAACACACTAATTTGTAACGAGAGCAACCCGAGCGATCTCATGTAAAACTGGCACAATAATGTTAACAGTTATGTTTAATCACAGTCTTCATTAGAGAATTTGATGGGAATTTGTTTGAATGAGAGACGTCGCGCCGGGCGGCCGGCACGGTTGTATTGTAACAGCGAATACGCCCACAGCCTCCCTCGCTCTTCAGTGAGTGCGTACCTACATTACATACAGAAACCTATAGAAAGCAGATAAGCCTCAATACCTACTACCATAATATATACCTACGTGTATTAAATCGCTGTTAACTTTGTCTGACTGAGGCGGGCTTCCTACACCGAACTCATTTTTTTAAGATGTTCTGTAGTAAAACTACGTTCCGTTATACGCGAGCTGATCAAAATGTCAACGTCAACTATCAAATTTCATTTTGTCAAATTTGTTTGACAAACCAATACCAATACCTAACTCATTGTCATTGGTAAAAAATAAACAAAAATACAGTTTAGTATTCTATGAAAAATAAGTCTTTTATGTTTCTTACAGACTTGTACTCGTACCTTGAATAAGAAAATACGATTGCACAGCACATGAGGTCACATACAAAACAAGAAAAATGTGTGATACTGATAACCTCAAGATTTTGAAACAGGGTGCTGAAGCCAAGCTTTTTATTTGCAAATACCTCGGCAAACCGACGCTTATCAAGGAGAGATTCAAGAAAAACTACAGACACCCAGATCTCGACACCACAATAACCAAAGACCGTATCCGGAACGAAGCCAGATCTATTGTAAGATGCAAAACAATAGGAGTAAAAACTCCTGCGTTATATCTCGTTGATTTTGAGCGACGACGTATTTACATGGAGCATTTTGAACAAAGCATTACAGTGAAAGACTTCATCATAATGACCAGACCGAGTCCTGAATGTTGTAACAACATTGCAAAAATTATTGGAGAGACTGTTAGAAAAATGCATGATAACAACATTATCCATGGAGATTTGACTACATCTAACATGCTCATTGTATACCGCAATGATGGCATAAATTGTATGAATGACTTTGAACTGGCGATGATAGATTTTGGTCTATCATTTATAGACAGCAGCACGGAAGATAAGGGTGTAGATTTGTATGTCCTTGAAAGGGCCCTAATTAGTACCCACAATGACCTCCCTGACTTATTTGAGAAGATTTTTGATGCATATAAAAGTTACAGTAAAAATAATATAAAAGAAATCATTAGTAAGTATGAAGATGTTAGAGCTAGGGGAAGGAAAAGGACAATGGTTGGATAGAGTTATGAAATAAAGTTTGTAAAGCGATCTTGTTTGTTTTATTTTTGAAGGTTCAATTTTTTTTAACATTGTTTACTTACAGACTATTCTGCCAATAGTGGTACAGTTTTAATTGAAAATATATTTTAAAGAATATAATTAAAGTTGTACCAAGGACGATATAGGTAGGTACTACTGGTTATGGATCTGATGCAGAGGCTTTTAATGGAGTTTTGTTTGTCTCATTTATCTGGTTGTTAATTTCGTGGGAGCTGGGGTGGGATCAGGGATGTTACATGAAGTTCAAAATAAAATTAAATAATTATGGTAGAAAAAAGATTCTCCCACGGCTTTGTGAAAAAATTAACAACAATGAACTTCTTTTAGTTAGCTGATACAATCCGTATTATTTTATTTTACAACTCTATCAAACACACAGGAACAAAAAATATCTACACTTCTGTTTAGCTGTCATGTCGTCGTATCCTACGAAAAAGGAAACAGTTGCAAAACACCAACTTTACAGGAGGCGGTTTTTTCTTAATATTTCGATGAGTTTACAACTTTTTAATGAATTTTTTTTTTAATTTGTTTTTATATCACCTTATTTACCATTCCAAGTACTTTTAATTAATTTAACACTGCTATTTCTCCCCTTTTTGTCGCTTGTCACCTTAATCCGCGTATTATTTTCTGGTTGGCTTGGTCCAAAGCGCCTTAGTAACCTTTCTCCACGGTGATTTTTGTTGACGCTAACCTTTGTTGCCTTGTTCTCCCGGAGTTGGCAGGGTGCTGATGACAATTAATGTGGGCATATGCCAAAATATGATATGTTTGGACGTGCTTCTGACTAGGTACCTACTTACTTCGACAACAACAAATGTTTTTATGATTTTTCGAATAAACTTTATAAGGGTGAAATGCAGTGCCGAAGTTTTAAGTGAAACGTATTAATGGTAGGTGTTTTGAACTCTGTTAGTTAGTAACTATAGATAGATCAATAATTAAATCTACTACTTATTAAAAAAGGTAAAGTTGGTTTGTTTGTTTGTTTGTATGTTTAGGGTAATCTCCGAAACTACTCATCCGATTTCAAAAATTCTTTCACCGATGTTTAGCATGGACTTTCCGAATACCTATACATAGGCTATATTTTATCTAGTACAAAATAAATCGACACAAACATGTTTCGGAATTCTTCGACAAAACTATTAAAAAGGGTGAAATGCGGTGTCAAAGTTTGAGCGTTCGAGTATAAAAAGCTCTCTACGCTGGCATGATTAATTCAATTCGAAGCTCGCTTAGCTCGCATGAAAGGTACCTGGATATTTTGCAAGCAAATGAACTGTGTCAGTCCATAGCATAGGAACCGACCAGCAGTCAGCCTTTCTATGAGCATCAATACCTAAGCAAAAAAGACCAAAGTCAGCCACAACAACAAACATCATATTTAAGCAAAATAAAGTGTCACATGACGCATCTAACCTAAAAAATTTCGGCTCGCTTTGCGCTTTGGAGTTTTGGAGCGCAAAAGTTAGTGATTTACTCCAAATTTTTTTATCATTTGGTACCTAATACAAATTATTTTTTTTTCGTTAATAATAAATTGTTCACATTAAACCGTTCTACAACCATATAGATAATCATTGTTTACTTAGTCAAAGTTAACCTGTTTTCAAATTAAATAAAAGTGAAGCAAGCAACTAAACTGTGTTAAAAAGGAACCAGCAAACAGTCAGCCTCTTTAAGAACATCATAATCAAAATCAAGTGTCATATGACGCATCTGTCCTAAAAAAGTTCGATCTATGAATCTTGCTGCGCTCGCTTGGTTCAAAGCTCACTTTGCTTGCACGGTAGCTTTTTGAATACTTTGCCAGCAAATTGAACTGTGTCAGACCCTATGGTCTGACACAGTTAAAAGGAACCTACCAGCAGTCAGCCTTTTCTATGAGCATCATATTAAGCAAAATCAAGTTTCACATTGCAATTGTGTTTAAAAAAAATCTGCTCGCTGCACTTGCTTGGTTCGAAGCACGCTTAGCTCGTAAGGTTGCTTCGCTCGCACGGTAGCTTCTTGAATATTTTGCAAGCAAATTGAACTGCGTTAGACCATAAACCGACCAAAAGTCAACCTCTCTAAGAACACAGTAAGCAAAATCACGAGTCACACTACGCATTTGTCTTAAAAAAATCGGGTACCTAATGTCTAAGAAACTTGCACGGTAGCTTTTTGAATATTATGCAAGCAAATTGAACTGTGTTATACCATATAAAAAGAGCACAGCAAGTCAGCTTTTTTTAAGAACACTGTAAGCTAAATCAAGTGTCACATGACGCATTTATTTAAAAAAAAATGTCGTTGAGCTTTAAAAAGCTCATTGCGCTCGCTTCATGAAAGCTTCTTCAATATTTCGCAAGTAAATTTTACTCTGAGACCATTGATTAGCAACCGGCCATCAGTCAGCCTTTTCTATGTGCACCATTTATGCAAAATCAAGTGTCACATGACACATCTGTCTTAAACAAGCCTATTTAAAAACTTTTTACTAACAAGATTTAATAAAAAGAACTAAAATTTTAAAAATCCAGCATCAAAGTAGGTACCTACTCGTCAAGACGAAACAAACGAGCTGAAACTCGATGGGGTTGCGTCGTTTCATTACTGAGTTTCTATGAACACCTTCCAGCTCCATCATCAGATCAGACCCTGGTAACCATCTAAAAATAAAATATTCGCCAAGACAAAACAAATGAGCCGAAACTCGATGGGGTTGCGTCGTTTCATTACATAGTTCCTATGACCACCTTCCAGCTCCATCATCAGACCCTGCTTAACATTGAAAGACAAACTACTCGTCAAGACGATTCAAATGAGCCCAAACTCGATGAGGTTGTGTCGTTTCATTGCGATGTTCCTTTGCCCACCTTCCCTTCCAGCTTCATTATCAAATCAGCACCATCTCATCATAATATTGCATTGTCACGCGATTTACACGTGTATGCAAAATTTCAGCTCAATCGGTTTCAGGTAACCGGGAAGTGGATTAAATTTAATTTGCAAGATTTGATAACAAACATCGGGACAGTTGAAATTAAATAAAAGCTTGTAAAAATAATAACTTATGAGCTCGCTTCATTGTAAATTCATGATACGCCACACACGCATGTCCGCACTCCACGGCAATCTTGGACGAGTAGAGCGACAGTTGCGTTTATCACCCGCGCTTTGCCCCACACGCTCGATTTCGCGCGTGGAACACTGCTACCAGAGCGTTTGTTTCCGTATTCGCCGAGATAAATTCAGCAATGTAATTGTAACCGAATTTTAAAACTTTAATAACTTATTGAAATAAATTTATTTTTGAACTTTTTTTGAACTGATCAGATGTAAATGATAATGAAGATTCCAAAAATGCAAAAAAAATAAAAGGTGACAGTGGCGTCTGTTTCCTTATTCGTAGGATACGACGATGTCATGTTATGTCAAAGTCAACAGTTTGTGACAAATCAATCAAAGTATTATAACTAACCTCAAATAAAACAAAACTTGTAAACAATCGAATGAAAATCTGATTCTTTACGAAAATATTATATTAAAATGAAGCGCCACATTTCATGTCTAGCTAAAAAGATTTCCCAAAGCAACTGTACTACTATTACTTCGATTCGTAAGTAAACATTTTACAAAGTTTTGTATGCAATTTATTTTCTAACCTATATTCCTATTTCTTCAACTTACACAGGTTTTCTGAGTACAAAAGAGGCTACAGAGCGCCGCAATCATTTATTTACGTTAGAAAAAAAGAGGCAAGAAGAAAATGTGGGACGAATCGAGAAGATTGAGGTACAATACAAGGGACTTCCGAAAGATATGTCTTTGATAATGAATAAGGATCTTTCGACGCCCTACGACTGTGCCAGACGTAAGTTTTCCTAGTTGTATCTAAAACAATGACATTGGAATACTACTACTACTACTATAAACAATGACTTTAATTATTGTCAAGGAAAATAGTGTTAATTTACATGTCTATTTTTATGTTTACAGTACAATGTTTTGAAAGCCTAGTCTACTAGGGTTACCTATGCATATTTTTTTAAAGCCTCATTGAAAACCACCAAGGGTGGTAAATATAGGTACTGAGACTGGAGAAATGCTGAAAGGATGCAGCTAGTATTGAGTAAATCCGACTTTAGCAGTTCCAAAGAAACTTCTAATATATTTTCAGATTTGTCAGAATGGCATATGGACTCAAGTGCACTGGCCCTTTTAGATGGCACTGTGTACTGGGATATGCACCGGCCATTAAGTGAGAATTGCACTCTTGAAGTAAGTTTACATCTATATCTACACTTCTATATCTATAAGTACTAATATTATAAAGAGGTAATGTTGGTTTGTTTGTTTGTATGTTTGGGGTAATCTGCGAAACTACTAATTCGATTTCAAAAATTCTTTCACCAATGTGTAGCATGGACTTTCCGAATTAACATAGGCTATATTTTATCAAGGTAGGTACCATGTGAGCGAAGCCATGGGCAAGTAAGCTAGTACATAATAATAATAAAGTTTGTATGGATGTATAGATTGATGTTTGTTAGTCTTTAATGCAAAAACTACTGTACGGATTTGGCTGAAATATGGAATGTACTTACATAGTTTATGTCAAGGAATAACACAAAGCAAGCTATGTGCTATTAAGAGACTAAAGACTGAAGAGAAGAACCCCACAAGACTTAATAAGAGAAACACATGGGCATGTCAGTGGACATGCTCCATGAACGGCATGATGACAGGACACAACTCTTTGCTAAATGCCAATCTTGGCAAGATCGCAAGAAACGAGAGGAATAAAAAAAAATAAAAAAAAAGATGTGCTATTAAATGTATTAACAAATAAATAATTTAACAACAGCTATTTACAATGTTGGTATCACAAAAGCAGAATCATATCTTTACAATTTAAAAGTTGAAAAATTAACATCCAAACTGAGGCTTAAAATTACTTAAATTTTTCAGCTCCTAAACTTCAAATCTGCCGAGCCACAACAGGTCAATAAGGCCTTCTGGAGGACATGTTCCATGCTGCTTGGTGCTGGAGCCACTGTCGCCTTTAAGGACACTGTTGCAGTCAAACTGCACAGCTTCCCTGGACCTGATAGTAAGTTTAAATTAAGTAATACTGTAGAAAAATCTTTGAAAGTCAGTATAAAGGTTATCTTAATTGAATCTCAATTAAAAACAGTTAAATCTTAACAATTCCCAGCTTGCCTAGGTTAAAAAACAAAATATTTATTCTCTAGTAAATAAATAGCCTATCTACACTCGCCCGCGGATCGCGAGCCGCGAACAACCCGCGACACAGGAGCGTGGATTCCATTCGCAATAGTATACTTAGTCGAAATAGTACAACTGTAATGTTATATTCTATGTGTGTATGTGTAAAATAAATTAATTCGCATATTTATTCACGTCTTCGCGCGCAGTCCGTGCCTTGTTCAGGTTTGTTGTCGGTATTCTGTCCAAACAAAGGAACTCAAACAATTTTGTCAAATCTCTGTGAGTGTGGATATTCTAGAAGACCTTCTTAAAACAGCCCGGATTCCTTGTGTCTAAACACATTAGAATAGAATAGAAAAACATTTATTTACATCACTCACACACATTACAGTACTGGTACAATTAAAATATTTTATGTAGGAAATATGAGTGAAGCAAATCAGTCACCACTTAGCATTACTAGAACCGTTGTGCTGACTCTGCAATTGCGTCTCACGTCGCCGGACAAACGTGTGCTTAGTTTATAAAATATTATTATGTATGTTAGTCTGTAAGGTATTTATTTTATGGGCCTTAGATTAAATCTTGTTACTTATCTTTAGTTGCCTATCCTTTACTTATCTTTAGGAGCAACTACAGCGCTGTGTTTCAGTGATCCTGCAGTATGTAGTAGTATTATAGGTACACATAACTGATAGGCAAGGCATCACAATTAAATCTAAAAATCCTATTCCAGTCCGCAGCGGCTCGTTCATATACGACATCGACCTCCCCTCCCTCCCTGACTGGCAGCCCTCCCCTCAAGAGCTGCGAGCCCTCAGCGCGGAGTGCGTGCGCCTGGCGCGGGGCGGAGCGCCGCTGGAGCGCCTGGATGTCAGCCAGGAGCTGGCCCAGGAGCTGTTCCGCGGAGACGATCATAAGGGAAGCCAGGTGCCCAGCATCGCCGACTCTGCTGATGGTGAGTTGGATGATGCTTTTAAAACCAGATATATTTCGTTCAGAATCTCTTTCTTCCAGGTGTCTAGCTATTTTTAGGCTGTTTGTATTTCGGTGCTAGATAATAGTTAGTGATTGTAACAATCAGGAGCTGTTTCAAGAGAAGTATAAGAGTGTCCAGTAGGGCTAACATGTGCAACACGACGAGACGACAAATGACATATCTTGATAATGCCAAACTGTTCTAACGTACTATGCTAGAGCAGGAGAGAGAATTTTGTCGACGACGAGAAGGTTTGTCGTCTTGCACCTTAGGCCTACTGGCCTGCAGTCTGGAATTGCAGATTCTGGATGTTACTTTAATTGCTGTATCACAATCCATCGCTATCAGCGTCCAGCACCATACCAATTCCTCAAACCAGCTGCTGTATCACAATCATGGCTATCTCTGAAATTGCCTAGTGTCTACCACTAGTGTACCTAGTATCTACCTACCTAGTGTCTACCACTAGTGTACCTAGTGTCTACCACTAGTGTACCTAGTGTCTACCACTAGTGTACCGAGTGTCTACCACTAGTGTACCTAGTGTCTACCACTAGTGTACCTAGTGTCTACCACTAGTGTACCGAGTGTCTACCACTAGTGTACCTAGTGTCTACCACTAGTGTACCTAGTGTCTACCACTTCACGACTTACATTCAGCAGTATGTAGAAGTAGCACCAAAATACCATCAGCAGAATCTGCAATTCTGGAAGCGCTTAGGTATACGTCTTCTTGGAATGTGTGTTCCAAGAAGATAACAGTGAGTCTAGGAGTGTCCAACACACTTTTGTTGGAACAGTTAGTTATGTAACCTGTATTTTTCTACAACTGTAATGTTGTCTGTAACGGTTGAGGATAGTTCTTGAAATTGTATAATTTCAGGTAAACTGACGTTATACAGAATGGGCCAGCACATAGACATCTCGAAGGGTCCAATGATAAGCAACATTTCTCAGATCGGAGCATTCACTGTCACTTCGGTTCATAAACTTGAAGGTAAATACCCTACTTCTCTACAAATCTCTACTAATATTATAAATGCAAAAGTAACTCTGTCTGTCTGTTACGTTTTCACGCATACACTGAACCACACATGGTTTCAACTTGGTTCCAACATTATAATGGCCAATGTCAATGCTCTGTTTACGGTTAATCGACACAAACGGAGCATTGCCATTGGTCATTCTAATGTTGGAACCAAGTTGAAGCCAATGTATGGTGCCGGCATTAGGACAAAGTTTCGAGCCTGTTTATGTTTCAGGGCTACCAGACAGACCTCTGAAGCAGCTGTACCGGTTCCAAGGAGTGGCGTTGCCACGTGGCATGGGACTCAATCATTTCGCATACACGCTTTTGACTGAGAGAGCGAAAAAACTGGTACGTTGAAAATTAAATAGTCTTTATTATAATAATAAGCGTTGGATCGGACTGAGTGGCGCAATAAAAAGGGTGCCTATACCCAGCTGTGGGTGCAACAGGGCTGAAATGATGATACTTGAAAAAACTACTTGGAAAAGTATTTTACTTTAACACCTTCACTGCGGCAAGTAATTTGACTATTTTTCAGGTGGTGCGATAGGGGGCTGATAAGCCCTAACGGTACCTTTTCACCAGTACGATAAGGGTCTTTCGACCCCTTAGTCACTCAATGGTTTCAAATCCTATTTTCTTCGCGAAAACCTATTTTCTGCCTAATTAACTATAACCATGGTGTTGTAAAAACCTCAATGCATCATGTGGTTGCTTCGCCTGGGGTTCTGTTGGTGGAAATAGAAGAAAAACACGAAAAATGTCAGGGGGCATATAAACCCCCTATCGCACTGATTTATACGTACAGTTACGAGTCTAGCTAGTGATGTATTGAGCGGAAAATGAAACCAAATTATCGATACTAAGTAATTTTTATTTTGAATAGTTCACAATCACAACTTACATACTACACAAGATCACAACTTACGTGAGAGAGTTTTAAAAACAATCAAGACACAATAATAGTTAAAAAAAAAAACTACGCAGAATGATACGTACTATGCTCATTTACATTTATTATACGTATCACGAATACCCAACGTAATGCGTAATGTCATTTCAAGTATTCTTTTTCTCCTTTTACTACCTCGAAACATTGTGATATTTGTTTAGGCGTATGATGACATGCACATTCTATCGACGCGTACACAACACTAATTGCTAGAAAGAAAATAATTAGCTAAAACAAGTGCGGGAAGGGGTGGAAATGCCCCAACTCGGTTTGAGGGTCTATAGGCCCCTTAGCCGCACTGAATAAAGTTTTTTCACTTACAGTGCGGTGATGGGCCGATAGACCCCGTACGTAGATTTTCGCTTTTTCGAGTCACAGATATAAAGACAAACACAAAAATATATCTACCTTTGTCTTACTCCCAGAAACCTCCGAGATATGGGCTCCGCACCAGAGGGAAACGGTAGGATTTTGTTCCGCACTGCGCGCGAGTATACGGAAGGGGTTTATAGGCCCCGTGCCGCAGTGAACGTGTTAACTTTCGAAAAAAGTATTTTATTTATAGAAATAGAAATATGATCACGACTGTATCCCAGGGAGCGGTAGACATTTCTTTCAGATCTTTTAGGCAATTTTTAGATTCTTTTGAAGATTTATTTAAAGTTCGAAATTTCGAATCCTAACTGAGAATTCATTAATTAGTTTCGGAAAATAAAGTAAATAAGTAAGTTCGTATGAGTAAGTGCCATATCTACATTTGTATTGTATATCTTGGGTAGGTACATGGTGAGAATTCTGTCGTGACTACAATAGTGTATAAATTTTAGAAAATCTAAGATTATAAAGAAAGCAAGCAAGATCGTAAATTTTGGTAGGACCTCAAGGATCACTTCAAGTTCGTCTTACATGCTAGGTGATTCTAATGCCTGTTCCAACGCGACTCCCTACCTACACCATATCAACGGAAACAGTTACTTTACCTTTTCATTTCTAACTTAATTTAATTGTTATTTCAGAACCCAGCGCGATCACCACTCGGCAATGTTAGCTTTGAGGAAGATAGAGTAGCGGCCAAATCGTAAAAAATAATAGTTTATAATGTAGTTTAGTTATTTGTAAGTTATTAAATAATAATAGTTTATAATACGACTTTTATTTACTAAACCTGGATGTGACAGTTATATATTATCTGATTGTGATAGTTAAGTGGGATTATGGCAGGGAATAAAATAAAAATAATTCACGTCAAAAGTTTTAATTTCATGATCTAGTTATATACAATTTAGTATTTACAAATTGAATGTTTTTCTAGCTTACTTTAAAACTATACTTACATCAAAATTGTAAGTTCTAAAAACTAAAAACATTAATTAGACTTAGGTTTCTTAGGATCCGAAGGTCCATCCTCTTCCGTCTGAAATATAGTTTTTGGTTGCGTTTTCTTATAAGCCGGCGCCACCCAGAATGGATTCTCTTCAGCATCCTTAGCATACTTCAAAATGGCCTCTCTCGGATCCTGTTCATCGTCCACTCGCTTCGACAGTCCGAGGTTTCTGATAACGAAGGAGCTTAGAGTGCTTCCAGATGCTGCCACCCTCCCTCCCTGCCCCGATGTGATAGGCAGATCTGGTCTCCTAGATTTGACTGGATCTAATCTATCTTTCTCCATTTTCTTCTTATTTGTTCGTAGTTTCTCTTGCCTGAAGAGCGGCAACGCGTGTGGTGTTATAATCTGTTGCGTGCTAACTATCTCTAATGACTGTTTCTTTCTATGAGTCTTGACGATGCATAGTTTCGCGCCTCGAAGCGACCTCTTCTCATCGTAATAACACTTGACTATTCCATTGCCACATCCAACGAAGATCTGATTTAACTTCGCATGCCAGACTGCTTTGATCACATGAGCTTTTGTAACATTTATATGAGTAACCTTCTCGAAAGTTTTAGTATTATAAAACAGTAACTGTCCTACATCCTGCCCTCTCTCCAACGACACTCCTGTAAAAACCATAGAATCGTCCGGACTGAATCCACAATCGGTTTGCTCATACCTCGAAAACAGACCATTGAATATGTTAAGGGGCTTTTTAAAGCTTCTAAGATCCCAGATTTTCAACGTCTCATCATTACTCCGGCTGGATAAGTAGTTAGATAAGTAAGAGTATGAGATGCTGGATATTTCTGATTGTTTTTGATGCGCATCGCGTAAAAGCATGGTTGTGTTGACGAAATTCCTTCTGGAGTCCCACATTTGGATGGAGCCGTCGTAACAGCCGCAAGCTATTGTATTGCTGTCTCTGGAGTAGGCACAGGAAGTAGGGTTGGTCTTGAGGCCTCCTTGTTGTCGCGGCTTGATGACAGACTTGTGTTGTTTAGGGTTGTCGGTGTGCCAGACACGGAGCGTGCCGTCTTGTGAGCAAGTGAGGAATTCTTGTCGGATTTGGGGATGCCAGCAGCCGCTATTTAGTGATGCTGTGTGGCCTTTTGTTCTGGAAAATATAACAATAGTAAGAACGACTTTGGAGTTGAGAACATGTAGTCTATGATTTCTGAATTATTCTAATATTTGTGTGAATTTTGTAACACATTAGAAATTCTAATGCAGGTAATATGAGGATTTTGAAGTTATCAAGAATTGAAGTACATTTAGAAACAGACAAATATTTCTATCCACGAGAATTTTTTTCAAAAAATGAACCTTCTACAATGATCAACTTACTTAGCCATATCAGCAATATATTGGTCTCCCTTCACACACTCGAGTACTTCAAACCCGTCCCGGTCAAGCACCTTGGCCTGAGCTGAACCGCTCACCACCAGGATGGAGTCTCCGGTGGCAGAGTATTGCAGACAGCGGATGGGGTGGTTCTCGCAAGGCTGAAGGGTGCGGAAGGAACGGAGTGATGAGTCCATACCTGGAGGTGATATAATTTTATATCAGTTATGTCATGTTCCCTAAAATTTGTGGTACTTAAAGTAATGTTTTACATAGGTGACCTTTTGTGTCCCACTGCTAGGCAAAGGTCAGCAGTGGGACACAAAAGGTCACCTATGTAAAAAAATGAGGAGCTAGTTACATAGGTGACATGACATTTAGCAAAAGTGTTCAAAAAACATTGCAAAGTTTAGTGTGAATTTCATGAGTGCAATTTCAGTTCTCAATCCACATCAATTTTATTTTCTATCCAATGTACACAAATGTGTGATTGTAACATATTTCACACCACAAAATCAATACATTTACCATGGATGAATCCTTGCATTTACCTGCAAAGTCCCAGAAAGAAACATCATAGTCAATTGATCCAGTTGCCAGTCGAGCACCAGATGGATCCACAGCTAGAGCAACCACTGCCTTGGAGCCATGAAGCATTTCCACCTGAAATATTTTACATTAGATAACTCAGCATTATTATGAAACAAATCAAGACAAAGTAGGTGAAAAAAATTAATTAACCTCATGAGATTGTGGAATTCTTTTCTCGAAGCTCAATTCCTCATCATCTGAGCCACTCAGCTCATCATAACTATCTGAATCTTCGTCAGATTTCTTTGTAGATTTTTTTCCATCACCGAGTAAACCTTCAGATAATGGAGGACCAATCAGCTCTTCTTCTTTATTTAAATTTGGCGGCAATGGACCAATGAGGTCGTCGTCTTCTTCAGTATCTTTTTTTTCTTCTGCAGCAGCTAAAAGTTTCTTTTTATTCGCCTCTTCTGCCACTTTTTTAGCCTGATTCACCATTTCGTCTATGTCAACATTTTTGGCTTTTTTACCGAAGTTTTTGAATCCAATCGTTTGCTGTATCTGCTGGCTCTCTAGATCATCAGCCAATTCTTCAATTTCTTTCGGTTCTGGTATAAGAGTGCGGCCGAAAGTTCCGAAACCCGATGTAGAGGCATCTTCACTCGTTTTAGAAGTTTCTGCATTGGTTTTTGCTTTGAAACTTATCTTACCGAAGGATATCCCTTTTCTGTTCATTATAAATAAAGTGTTTACTCCTTCAGTATTTCAAGCAAAGTTGTTGTCACACACACATCATTACATTACATCAAAGAGTAAAATAATACTACATATTACAAACTCAGAATAGAGAAAAAACCAGAAGTAGTTATTGCGCCTAATACTGAGGCCACAAAAACTTGGCTAAAAGAGAGTAGTTTTACGCGCAGCCGATCAGTCACGTTTTGAACGTCATACCGCATAGTCGACTTCGATTTTATTTTATTATGCCGTCTTGTGTTGTTCCCACATGCAAAAATTCAGCGGGGCAAAACAGTAGAAAGAATGGGATTACATTTCACGTGTAAGTAACGCATTTACCTAACATCTTATTGAAATATTGAATAAATTGTTTCGTTTGTAATTGTCATAAAAAATGATGCGTCCATCTTGTTAATGTTGCCAGTATAAGAATTTTGATTTTCCCTACTTTTTATTATTATACAGAAATGTTAGAATTTCATAATAGGTATTCTATACTAATATTATAAAGAGGTAAAGTTGGTTTGTTTGTTTCTTTGTATTTTGGGGTAATCTCCGAAACTACTCATCCGATTTCAAAAATTCTTTCACTGATCGATTTGACACCGATTTGCTACAGCGAGATGCATATGGCATGGACTTTCCGAATGAACATAGGCTACATTTTACCAAGGTAGATACCACGCGAGAAAAATCGCGGGCGAGAAGGCTTGTATTATTTTGTAAAAAATTTAGTCAGTAATAATAAGTGAATGTTAAAGTATGTACCTAAAAACTAGTGAACAACCTGCAGATATTCTTACAAAAGCTCTATTTAGACTGATTAAAACTGATTAAAAGGTGTTTAGAGAAATGTTGTTTAGTAGAGTCATAAGTTAATAATTATTGAGTGTAGGTAAGTAATTTAATAATTTTTTTGATTGAAGTGCAATGTTGATTTAGTTTAAAGAAATTAAGTTGAGTTGTTTTTTCTTATTGTTATTTTGAGACATATTACATTGAAGGTGTTAGAAATAAGTGTTAAAGAAATATATAGAAAATTGTTTTTTTTAGGTTTTATTTAAGAAATAATATTGTACTTCCGGTGTCAAGTGCAATGGCTGCTCTAATAACTAAATAAATAAATTTCGTCCAATTTTAATCAGTCTTACTCATTTAATCACATCTTAAACCGTGTTTCATTTAGGTACTTAAAGAACTTCTCTATTACCTACTTAAGATTATCAGGTATATGTAAATACATAAATATGGAAAAGGACAATTTAGATTTTAATATTATTATCATAATATCACACTTCCAAATTCCAATATTCTCAATGTTTACTCCAAAAACGGGCAAATTATGTCCAAGCTAGCCACATTACGCGGGTGGGAAGTGAGGCGGGCGGGGGATGCTTGTTTCGTATTTGGACTCAGCGTGCGTCTTGCAATGACAGTTGATTGTACCTTCTGTCATTTTCTCTATTCTGAGATTACAAACACCACCGAGCATCCTAGTAGTCTGTGCACCACCGCTTCGAGACAAGAAAAGAAAACATGCTTGAATATTCGCGATTCAAGAGGGTTCCGTCCATTCTCATACATTAAACCTCGAATCATGCGTTAGCATCCTAGTAGTAGTCTGTGCTCGAATCTAACACAAATTAATTTCTTGTTTGTAGGTCAAATATTCGTTACTATTCATAAATTAAATTATTTTCATCACATTGATTGAATGCTCTCGCACAAACTCCACAAGTTAAATTTGAGTTTTGAATGAAATGAATGAATCGACATGCATACTAAAAATAATGCGAGTCTTACTGATTTTGCTGACGGAACTCTAAAATTAAAATCCGAATCAATCAACGTCAAAGTCATGCTGTTTCAACTGTCAGTGTCAGTGTTTCTATCTGTCATTTAAAGATATGTCCTATCCCGGCGAACAGCACTTTTGTTTGTTGTATATTTTAATTTAGTGTCAAATATATTAATTGAATTAGACGTACAGTAAATAATTAAAGGTAAGCCAAATAAAGCTTTCTTTTTCTTGAGATAAGCTTGGAATTTATGTAGGTATATTATTGTTTTTACTTCAAAATTAATGGTAACAAGTATGTAAATTCAGTAGGTAGGTACTTAACATAGGCTAATACCTACCTACTATTATTAGGTAGGTAGCTTTGTTAGCTAACTTCAAGTTTCGAATTTGGAGTCTTTTTTAACATTTTTTATTTTTGGCTATCTGAATGCAAAGCTTGGTAAGTCAAATCAATAAAATTTTAATCAAGTACTTAATAAGAATAACATGAACAAGTTCTATTAAGTGATTGCTTATGAACTTATGAACAAAATAAAATAAAAACACAGTCGTTTTTGGAAACAGCGAGTAGGTACCTACAGGGGCAGGTTATATTTTTACCTACTAGGTATGAAGCAAATGAAATTGAAATCAGATTTATCAAATGTTGTATTATTATTAGTGTCTTTGGTTAACTGTGTGTTTGGGAGAGTATTAAGATACTTTAGATCCAAAGGTCATCTTTGAATCCAGTGTGCAGCATGTCTCACTTCAAATACAGTTAAATGTTTCCTTAACGAAGTTCCTTATTTCTTATGTTACTGTTTTTTATTATCATATAAATTCATTTAGGTACTTACTTCATTGGTACCTATATTTATTTTTCAAATAGGTACCTACCTACTAGTTTTTTCTGAACATTACTTATGCCGGTTTTCCTCAGACCAAACGATTTAACATTGCTGCGTATGCGATGCGCCGGCACAATAATTATACCAACATTACAAGACCATCATTCATTCTTCGCAGAATCGCGATCGCCTGCGGTCGTGCAACATGAAGCTCGCTGTGATATTCGCTCTTATAGGAGTGGCAGTTGGATACGTTGATAAAGGTACATAATTATAATACATATTAATTTGTACAATCAGTCATCTAATAGGTACTCTTTGTGCGAAATTGCGAGCCATAGCATGCGACTTTGATGGATTTTTGTTGCCCATTTCGTTTAAGTAGGAACATAATAACAGCTTCATTCCTGCAGATTACTGCTGTTGACATCACAAATTCAACAGAAAATGATAATCATTTAGCTTTATTTTATAGGGAAAAATGTATATTAACCCACCTCGCTTAGGACAACTTTTTTGTAGTTTATTTTTGCTAATCTACCTTCATTTGAAAAAGTGCATTTTAATTTCTTCATTTCAAATAATTAAGTATACTTTCACCATCATCATTCACAGGTCCATTAACCCACTGGGTAGGCCTCCCTTTAATTACGCCAATCATTCCGGTCCTGTGCCTTACACTTCCAAAATCGATGGTCGTGTTTCATACTTTACTAGTGACTAGCGACTCGTTTTCGCTAGAGTTTAATTTTTACATAAAACTCTCGGGAATCACTGATAGATAGGTGAAAACTGCATGAAAATCGATTCAGTAGGTCCTTTTTCTGTTATCGCGAACAGACGCGGCAGGAGTTTTATGTAGAATTAGTGATACTTTTAATGCTAAAATTTTATAATTTTATTTGTTTTTAGATTCTACCCCACAATGGAACCCGGTGTACAGTGTCAAGGGTATTATAAACATCCCGTATGCAGAGTTACACGAGCCGTTTTACGCTTGGTAAGTCATTTTAGATAAAACTTCTATGTGCATTTTTCATTTAGTTAGTACCTAAATTTGAAATAGTCTTATACTTACAAGTCACGGGTTTTAAAAGTAATTTGTAGTGGGATATGAAGAGCATGAGCAAAAATAAAAATAAATGAAACTAATAAAAATGCTTAGGTAACATAATTATAATTTAGTCATAATAGGTTTTTTTTGATTTAGTAATTATATTTTCTTGACAACACTGTTAAGCTGACTCATTAACATACATTTCGAATCAATACCTAAGTATCTACTAACTACCTATACCTTATAAAAATGACATAGGTACATAATTTACATGGCATTTTCTGCAGTAGGTATCTATCTAATATTTTAGCATTGTGTCAGCATTGTTTTTACAGCTCGTGTTAGCAATTAATTTGAGGTCACACATAAAGATAGTAGGTAGATGACCGTTCCATTCTTTTGTGTAAGTACCAAATGTTTACGTTTAAAATAATTTACCTACTGGCTTTTGATTAAGCTGACCAAAACAATGAGGAAACCTGTAAACAATTCTAATTATTGAACATAATAATCTTAAAAACAATGTATTGGAATTAGTATTACTCTTATTATGAGTATTATCAACGTTTATTTGATTAGCTAAGGTAAGGAATAAGTTTAAACATAAACTGCCTATAAGTAATAAAGCGTATTATAAATAAGATACCTACATCATTACATTAAAAAGCATAGGGTATAATTAATAATTATGCATAATATTAATATTTTTCATGAACAGTTAACTTTCATAGGTACTAAACTATAAAACTGGGGAGTATTAAGTCCTACTGTAATATTATTCCCATTGACAAACATAATGATGTGAAATCAATTTTTAACTTTTTCAATCAAGAAGAAAAACACATAATTATAGTACAAAAAACATACATAGTCAATTTTTTCGAAGTTGGTTAAATAAACTAATAGTAATAGAAACTAGTACAACGTATGTTTATATTATTTGAACTTTATAAAGGTCGGGTCGATAAGTGTCCGACACGCACTGATATGTACGTGAAGTAAATTATTCTACGCTTATTTATATGCCTTGACCAACTTTGAACTGAATCGTTCCAATACAATAGAAAGTTAATACTAAATAGTTAATACTAACGGCCGGTTTCAATATTAAACTTACGAATGATCGTAGCTTGATCGCCATGGCAACTTTGTTTATTATTATTATTATTTAGCCATAATCGTCCCACTGCAGGGCAAAGGCCTCCCTTCCCTTTGCCCTGCAACTTTGTTTAGACAACAAAAAATGTAGAACACTTTTTGACAGATAACATAACTATGGCGACAGATCAACGATTATTAGTAAGTTGAATATTGCAACCCGGCATTAGTCAACACAAAAATTAGGTCCACCATAAACTGACAACAAAGAAACGGGACAAAATACACATGAACTTAGTTCGTATTAGCTAATGACCAGACCAACTCTGGTGACGGAGTTTTTAGGCCGTCTAAAGGCCTCCGTCGCGGCTGTACCTACGACTAAAATCTGAGACCGGCAATTTAACGTGCCCTCTGAGGCAACGGAACGTAGACGTTCAGCTGCTAATGCCACTTGCACCCATCTAAATGGTGGCCACTCAGATTGGATGGATATTTATTTATTGAGAACAAAGAAACACAAAAAATAGTGGCAATTCTGAGTGTCGCAAAAGCTAAACTAAGCTAACTAAAATGGTTGCCGTCCCTTTCATAGCGATGGAAATAAAAAGGATGGCAATAATTTTAGTTAGCTTAGTTTAGCTTTTGCGACACTCCGAATCGCCCCCAATATCTAGGTACACTTCTTAACCTAAACAACTATATTTTAAATAAATAAAAGGAACTCTGTATTCTATCCAAAATATATACATACTAACTAAAGATAGAAGACAGATAGATGGATAAAGTAGTTAAGTATGTACATATGAATGTTTGTTATTCCTTCACGCTCAAACGGCTGGACGGATTTCCATGAAATTTGGTATCCTGGATAGCTTATATTATCCTGGATTAACACAAAGGCTATTTTTGATCCCGGTGTTTCTACGAGAACGAGAACTATTCAACGTAGGTAACACCGCGGGGCGCAGCTCCAACGCTTATTTTATTAGATCCATTATTGGATCTAGTGAGAAAGAAATTTCTCGTACATCCACACTTTCGTAACTGGAGCTGGTTAACGGATCTAGGGAGAATAACACTTCTCTGTAGATCCACACTGTCAAAAATTGGATCTACAGAGAAATAAATATCTCACTAAATCCATTATGGATCTGGACAATGGATCTACTGAGAGTGATCGATATTTTCAGGTATGACATTAGAAATGGCAAATCTCGCATCGACTACTACGGCGGAATGGTTCAAACTTTCCAGTTAACTGCTGGTGTTTACCCGCCATACGGGACTTCGATAAAGGTAGGTAATTTTATTTTTTATGACTACAAAGTCAACTCGTTGACTTATTATTATTTTACCTATTGAAAAAAATTTTTTTTTCAAAAAATCCTAATATCTCTCCAATCATGTCCTTAACAACCCCTCTAAAAAACTACTTTCAATGATTAATAAAAATAAATGCTAAATAGTCTGCAGTTTCAAAAAACTTGATTTACTACACTTTGTATTTAGACTGTCGATTTGGATCGATCGAAAATGTAAAGGAAATTATTGACGTGAAAAATAGTTAAAAAAAAAAATTTGATTGAAATTTGATTTGATTGAATTACCTAATAAATATTGATAGTAATAAAATTACTGAACAATTCCCCTCTACCCCTTTTAATTCAGTAGTTTTATTGTTATTTTGTCAACATCCCTGGCTAATAGCCGTGTTGGTCAAGTGGATTAGTACCTCGACTTTCGATCCGAAGGTCGTGGGTTCGAATCCGGCCGTGCATCAATGAACTTTTCGCATCGAAAAATTTATATTATGCACTTTAACACGAGCTTATAACGGTGAAGGAAAACATCGTGAGGAAACCAGTTAGCTCTCTAATAGCGTCGATGGGCTTGCAATCTGTCACGTATGGAAAGTTAACTTCTGCAAAAAGTAGGCATGTACCAAATATGAATGTATTTGGACATACCTCTGGCTACCCCCTTAGACATCTTCGAAAAGATCTAAACGCTCCCGGGATACAGTCGTGATCATATTTCATTTTTTTTTCGTTTTCCCTGGCTAAAAATAATAATTCAGATCAAGGGATTTGGACACTAATTCCCCTATGAGCTAAGGGCTAGATTCTCATGAGCATCTGTTCCAGCTAGCGCCGGTGACCACGGAGACCGAGCTGAACAAGCAGACGTGTCTCCAAGTCAACGCTTCCTCGAGTTACCAGCAGCAGACACAGAATGTTCTGCCGGATATGACAGACTTCAAGTACATCGGTGAGGCCTCAATGCTCAAATCAAGTGACAGTGTCGAATTTGACCTCGCGAGTGCAGGAAATCTCTTTTTACGAAATTGAAAAGTTAAAAAAAAAACATTTTGCCACTTGTACTTACTTATTTTAATTTTTTTTCTAGTATAAATGAAAAATCTTTCAAAAAGTTAACAGCTCCGGCAGGATTCGAACCTGCGTGGACACAAGCGATCGCTCTTAAGCCGAGCTGCCTGACCACTAGGCTACGGAACCAGTACGCCGAGGGCTGAAACTATTAGTATAGGTCGCGCCACGTAAAAAGAGCGCAGTCGGGGAAGTAGCGGGGGTATGTTTGCGCCTGTGTTCACTCGCTGACGAACCAATAGCACTCGCTAAATCAATGGCATGAAGTGCGCCGCAACACCTCTCCACCAATCATCGACCACGGAGCAGTTTGATAACCAGCGCTCTTTTAACGTGGCGCGACCTATATGATGGTTTCTCGATTAAAGCACCGCTAAGCGCCACCTACAGGGATACTAGAGGAAACTAGAATATCACCTGCTTAATGATTAAAGTTGATTTCCAGGTTCAGAAAACATGCAAGACTCTGACACATCCAAATGGCGGATGGTTCAAACGATCGGCGACAAAATAAACAAATACACCATGTGGGTTAAATACAGGAAGAGCCTCCGAGGGGAATCAATTCCTATCCCAGTGAGGTAAGGACTAAACTCCCTTAAACTTTTAAAGATAAAGATTTAACTTTAAGATACCTATATTATATCTTTATCTTTAAAAGTTTAAACTTTTACTTGTGTAATAGAGCTGATATACTTTATTCGACGGCCTCTGTGGCGTAGTGAGTGCAGGTCCTGAGGCGCATTCATTCATTCATTCATTTTCATTCATTCATTCATTTTGTTATAACTTAAGCCTTTGTTTACAGATACGAAATGAAAGGCTACAACTCGCTACTGGGCTCGCACTACGATCACTACTATCTGGACTACAGCGACTACAATGTGGACGAGATTGATCCCGATGTCTTCAATGTCAGCAGTAAGGGAGACAGTTTTACTTTGTTTAAAAAAAAAAGACGTGTGGCACTCGGAGTCTGCCGCGGTAAAGCTATTGCATTTCGGAGTGAGGGGTGTTAGGTTATTTTCGTTACGGAATTTCTGGATTCGGTCTCCACGCTCAAGGCCCGCGATAGAAGCTATGCAATAGCTTAAAAAGCGTAACATTTTTATAATATAAATTGAAATGAAATGAAAATGAAAATGAAAATGAAAAATGAAAAATGAAATATGATCACGACTGTATCCCAGGGAGCGGTAGACATTTCTTTCAGATCTTTGAGGCAATTTTTAGATCCTTTTGAAGATGTCTATGGGGGTAGTCAGAGACCAGGTATGTCCAAATGTATTTGGTACACGCCCACATCTCGCAGAAGTTAACTTTTCATACGTGACAGGTTGCAAGCCCATCGACGCTATGAGAGCTAACTGGTTTCCTCACGATGTTTTCCTTCACCGTTAAAAGCTCGTGTTAAAGCGCATATAAATTTTTCGATGCGAAAAGTCCATTGATGCACGGCCGGATTTGAACCCACGACCTTCGGATCGAAAGTCGAAGTACTAATCCACTTGACCAACACGGCTTAATCATTATTTCTTAATGTAATTGATATTTTTAATTTTTGTTTGTTCACAGCATTCAAGTGTAGTTCATTTCCCGGTCCGGGAATCAAACACATTGCTACTTTCAATCCGATGAAGGAATTTGTACACCCTGTACACGATGCTCACGTCGATACTGAGTTTCAGAGGTAAGTATACCTATCACATTAGTGGCAATTCGGAGTATCGCAAAAGCTAAACTTAATTAACTAAAAATGTTGCCGTCCCTTTCATAGTGATGGGAATAATGTTGCCGTCCCTTTCATAGTGATGGGAATAAAAAAAGATGGCATTAATTTTAGTTAGTTTAGTTTAGCTTTTGCGACAGTCCGAATTGCCACTATTATCACACTAATATTATAAAGGTGAAAGTTTGTGTGTAAGTGTGTTTGTTACTCTTTCACGCTCAAACAGCTGGACGGATTTTAATGAAATTTGGTGCCAGGATTGCTTATACCCTGGATAAAAAAATAGGCTTCTTTCGATCCCAGTATTCTCACGGGAACAATTCATCACTACATATAGTATAAAACAAAGTCGCTTTCTCTGTCCCTATAATGCTTAAATCTTTAAAACTACGCAACGGATTTTGATGCGGTTTTTTTTAATAGATAGAGTGATTGAAGAGGAAGCGCTCGTGGCGAAGCTTGCTAAGACGTTCTTGATAGATCGTCGAAGTTAAGCAACGTTCTGAGCGGTCATGGATGGGTGACCGCAAGTGGCATTTATATCTGAGCGCTTCCGTGCTTCGGAGGGCACGTTAAATTGTCGGTCCCGGCTTTTAAAGTCGATAAGCCATGACGGAGGCCTTAGGCGGCCTAAAAACTCCGTCACCAGAGTTGGCCACTTGCTCATACGAACTTACTTTTTCATTGAAGAGGAAGGTTTATATGTATAATAAGGCTACTTTTAACTACCGCGGGTAAGTAACACCGCGGGGCTTAGTTAGTATATTTATACTTTATGAATATTTCAGGTTCCAAATGAAACACAACAAAAACTACGCAAGTGGAGTGGAGCACGCAAAAAGGCACAACATTTTCAGGCAGAATTTGCGGTAAGAAAATGTAATATAGTAAGCAGAAAAGGGCCACTGGCCAGTAGTTAGGGTCACCGGCAAAGTTCATGGATCAGCTGATTATTATATAAAAATAAATATAAATATAAATAGATAAATGTTTATTGAAGCAATTGCAGTTATAGCACAGAAACATAATGGTCTCCAAACTAGGTTAGCCTGTGTTTTGGAGACCTCCTTCCTAGTTGTACAATTTACTTTATTAAACTAAAACAATTAATCATAGGGTTTCTATAGGGTTTTTATAAGCTCTCTGTTTATTTCTGAAGGAAACTTTGCTAGTCATCTCTTCAATGAAAAACATCGATTCAAAAAGTCGTAGAACAAACGTTGTTCACACTGATGAGTTGAATGACCCCTTTTCGGGATAACATACCAATTATGAATCACGTTGTATATTTAAGTTTTGTAGTCTCGTAAAATTTTAAATAGTCGCATCATAATGTCTAATCTCGTCACCAGTTTCATCAACTCCAAGAACCGCGCTCACCTCGGCTTCTCAATGTCGGTGAACCATCTCGTGGACAGGACTGATGATGAGCTGGCCGCGCTCCGGGGGAGGAGGTTCACTGCTCCTGAGGCACGAGATCATGCACTCGCTGGTATATATTGTTACTAGCCTGATGGTATACAGGGTGTTACCAGACCACTACATGAAAGTACCCATCAATATGAACAACTTTTTCTAAGAAACCAACACTGTGAACGCGAAAAAAAAAACAGCTGTTTCATACACTTTAGCCAAGTAGGTATTGAACTTATGTATGGAACTGCTGTTTTTTTATCGCGTTCACAGTGTTGGTTTCTTAGAAAAAGTTGTTCATATTGATGGGTACTTTCACCCCCTAAAGTTTTCGGTAGTGGTCTGGTAACACCCTGTATAATCATAGAAAAAAGAAAGAAAGGGTTTATCGGCATCACACAAAAATGGTACAAAACAAAGTACAAAAAGACAAGAGCATAGGGCAACAGATATATTTATGTATAAATGAACTAGTAGCCTAGTGGTCAGGCAGCTCGGCTTAAGAGCGATCGCTTGTATCTACGCAGGTTCGAATCCTGCCAGAGCCGTTTTTAGTAAGATTTTTAATTTATAATGAAATTGTTAATTTTGCCACTTGTTTTTCCTCCAAGGTCTTCCGTTCCCGTACAGCGCCGCGGTGGTTGAAGAGATGAGTGTTAAACTGCCTCCTGAGTTCGACTGGAGGTTGTTCGGAGCTATCACGCCTGTTAAAGGTAACTTAAACTTGTTGAACATACCTTCAGTTTTAACTGTTAGTTAACTAGGTTATTGTTGAAATGTTTGCTTTTCTGCAGATTTTTGTTCCGGGTCTGGTTATTTTTCTATGTATGTACCTATGTATTTACAATAAAAAAATGTATCTATAGTAGTATATCAGTCATCTGGTTACCATAGCACTATCATAAAATTGCTTAGCTTGGTACTAGATAACGTCGTGTGGAATGTCCAAGGGTATTTGTTTATTTTATATTATTATTTATATAATATATATTTATACGGACCATGTAGGTTGAAAAAAAACTTATATTTATATTTTTATACATTAGCAACGATATTTCCAGATCAATCAGTGTGCGGTTCGTGTTGGTCCTTCGGTACTGTAGGCGCGGTGGAGGGTGCATTGTTCCTTCACAACGGCGGACATCTTGTACGGTTGAGTCAACAGGCGCTCGTCGACTGCTCTTGGGGGTAAATACATTACTATGAAGAAGATGAAGAAGAAGAAACACTTTATTGTAAAAAAAAAACAAATTAAATATGACCACGACTGTATCCCAGGAAGCGGTAGACATTTCTTTCAGATCTTAATGCAGTTTTTAGATCCTTTTGAAGATCTCTAAGGGGGTGACCAGAGGTATGTCCAAATACATATTTGGTACATACCCACATCTTGCAGAAGTTAACTTTTCATACGTGACAGGTTGCAAGCCCATCGACGCTATTAGAGAGCTAACTGGTTTCCTCACGATGTTTTCCTTCACCGTTAAAAACTCGTGTTAAGCATATAAATTTTTCGTTGCGAAAAGTTAATTGATGCACGGCCGGATTCGAACCCAATAATATATCCTATATTTAAAAAAAAATATAGGATATATTAGTACCTACCTATAGATATAGACTGTTGTGTCCCACTGCTGGGAAAAAGTATAATTATCAATAATAATGTTTTGTTTAGTTTCGGAAACAACGGCTGTGATGGGGGCGAAGATTTTCGAGCCTACCAGTGGATCATGAAACACGGTCTGCCCACTGAGGAGGACTACGGCGGTTACTTAGGACAGGTAACATCTGATCTATACGACAAGGACTTGCCTTTGACTACCCTTTTACGTCTTCCGAGAATCTAAAACGTATGAACACACAAGGCAGACAAAAAAGGGCCACTGGCCAGTGGTTAGGGTCACCGGCAAAGTTCATAGATCAGCTGATTATTATAGGGTTGCCCTGTGTTTATTTCTGAAGGAAACTTTGCTAGTCATTTCTTCAATGAAAAACATCGAAATACTAAAAGTTGTAGAACAAATGTTCACACTGATGAGGTGAATGACCCCTTTTCGGGATAACATACCAATTATGAATCACCGGGTATAATGTAAATAAGTGAATTGTTTTCAGGATGGCTACTGCCACATCGACAACGTGACAGCGGTGACGTCGATGAAGGGATGGGTGAACGTCACTACCAATGATGAAAATTCACTTAAGGTGAGATAATACAACAAAGGTAGATTGTCCCGAAATAAGATCTCGCGCTCACGAACTCTGAAAAACAAACTATATGCTAGAACAGAAATTAAAACCATTTTACAATGTGCCAATAATTTTCCAATGAATGCCACTAGCAGTCACCCATCCAAGTAGTGACCGCTCAGAACGTTGCTTAACTTCGACGATCTATCAAGAACGTCTTAGCAAGCTTCGCCACGAGTAACTAACTATTTATAAACTACTATACACTATGTCCACAATTGTTGCCCACAGCTGGCCTTGTTCAAGCACGGCCCGATCTCCGTAGCAATAGACGCATCTCAGAAGACATTCAGTTACTACTCGCACGGCGTGTACTTCGAGCCCAAGTGGTAAGTCACTAGCCTAGTGCGTGTGACCTAGATTAAGTTATATTAACAGGTTAGCTGTCCCGAAGCAAGTTTCAGTTTCGTCGTCACACGTCCTCGTAGTAAATAATGACAGCTAATATGAGGCACATATGCCTCATGGACGTACCAGTGCAATCACCCATGAGGCACATGTGCCTCATCGGACAGCTAACCTGTTAATATATATTTTTAGGTTTAAGGTATTTATTTCTATGGGTCTCAGAATTAGATAATAGCTGCGGAGTAGTCTACAGACGGTATAGGGAAGCACCGCCTACGAAAAAGTCCCCTGACTAATTTTAATTAGGTATATTTTGTGCATAATGTATGTTAGTTTGCTAGGTATTTATAAATATTTATTCAAAATTTATTAGTTTAGTTAGATGTTTAAATCAGTGGAGTATAGGGCGCTGGTGACCTGTAGCACAGGTTTATATACCTATTTCAGGCACCAGTCTCTCACAAAACAGGCTTACCTCTAACCTTTATCATTATTTTTAACTGTAAGTATTTATTTTAAAAATTTATTGCTTTATATTTTTATATTTATGTGTTGTGAGAGAATTAAATAAACAATTTGCATTTGTATTTTATTAGATTTTTACCATCAGTACCTATTCTTAAGTTGCCTGAAATAAAATGTATTATTATTATTACTAACAGCCAGTTTCTCGAACACAGCTCATCTCAATAAGCATATTTATTTGTACCTGTTGCTATCTCTATTCATTGACTTATGAGTAACAAGAAAAAAACATTACTTAAAGCCTTGTTATTGACAAATCATTATGAACGTAGTTTGTAACCTTAAAATATGTTTTCAGCAAGAACAAAGTGGATGAGCTCGACCACGCAGTGTTAGCGGTCGGCTACGGCACGCTGAACGGTGCCAAGTACTGGCTCATCAAGAACTCCTGGTCCAACCTCTGGGGGAACGACGGCTATGTGCTCATGGCCATGAAGGACAACAACTGCGGTGTTGAGTCCGCACCTACTTATGTACTCATCTAGGTTAAATAGGACAATAGTGGCAATTCGGAGTGTCGCAAAAGCTAAACTAAACTAACTAAAATTAATGCCATCCTTTTTATTCCCATCGCTATGAAAGGGACGGCAACATTTTTAGTTAGTTTAGCTTTTGCGTTACTCCGAATCGCCACTATTTATACACTAGGACATTTTAGTTTTCATGTTTCATCCCTAATCGTTATTGTAGTTCTAACTGGCTCGATAGATGGCGCTGATTCGACATTCTACTAAGATATTAGGGAAATTTCTGCTTTGGATGTCACGACTGCGTTAGAGAAGGTATTTAGAAAAAACATTTTCGGATAAAAATAGTTCCAACAAGCTCGATAGATGGCGCTGATTTGACATCCTGTATTTTGGAAGACAAATCTATGAATTAAATTATCTGTTCCAACTAACTCGATAGATGGCGCTGTCATTGATTAAAAACTGTACAAATCAAAATTGAGAACTTTGGCATTGAATATTTCATTTTTAAAATTGTTACTAAAATTATGGTTGGTTATAAATGTTATGAAATCTACCAGTTTTGTTTATAAAGACATTGATTTCGCCTAAAACAAATATTACTAAAAACACCATTAAAATACCATCCAGTTGATATTATAAGCAATTTTAAATGTATGTTAGATAAGAATTCATTATGTATTAGGCTGTGTAGAACAATCCTTTGCTCTCACAATTATAGAAGCTTTTTAATGTTTCTAAGAAAAGTTTTTATTAAGTATAAATGTTTTTTATTTAGTTCCCCTATGCCTGAATACTGAAACGCTTCCTATTGTAAGTGGTGTATTGGGTAATACGCTCTCAAATATTTAAGAAGCGTTTCAACGCTTTGCGTAACTCCTTGCATTGCGGGTAGATTATATAAATTACTTGAAGCTGGCTAAATGCACAAACCGTGCGAAGCCAAACTAAAAAAAAACAACGAAAATGGCGCTCTTGAGAAATCACGACTTACGGAGTTACGGGTAAATAGGAAATACTTCGGAGCAATTTTAAAGGTAGGTTAGGATTAGGAGGTTTCATCTAGGTATACTTCTATACGAATATTATAAAGAGGTAAAGTTGGTTTGTTTGTGTGTTTGTATGTATGTTTATGGTAATCTCAGAAACTAGTCATCCGATTTCAACATTCTTTCACCAATTTGTAGCTTAGATTTTCCGAATGAACATAGGCTATATTTTATCAAGGTAGGTACCACGTGAGCGAAGCCACGGGCTAGTAATATTATAAAGGTAATGTTGGTTTGTTTGTGTGTTTGTATGTATGTTTGGTGTGATCTCCGAAACTATTCATCCGATTTCAAAAAATATTTTTACCGATATATAGCAGATACTTTCCGAATGAACATAGGCTATATTTTATCAAGATGGGTAAGGTTAAGCTAGTTAAATATAAAAACAATCCCTGGAAATTGTAATAGATTAGGAAACAAACTTTGCAATGCAGCTCAATAACCTAACTATCTTTGCTTACTGCGGGTAGATATTTGACATTTCTTCCATACAAAAAACGTCAAATAGCTCCTGACAGTAAGCAAAACCGAAGGTTATTGAAATTGGTTGTAAGTGAAATATTTTCAAGGAGTTTTGAGGGTAGTTAAAGTTTTAGTGCGGTGGGGGCCTGATGCACATAGCGCCGACTTTGATTGAATCTCCTTTGCAATCGTCCTGGTACAGGGTTTTGTCGTACTGAAACAACACAATCATGAATTAGCCATAGGTACTTTTATAAGACTTCAGTTCTATGCGTATAGTAATAAAATACTAGATCTTGTCATTTACTTAAGTACCTATATTCTTCAAATTACATCTTCAATAGTGGCAATTCTGAGTGTCGCAAAAGCTAAACTAAGCTAACTAAAATTGTTGCCGTCCCTTTCATAGCGATGGGAATAAAAAGGATGGCAATAATTTTAGTTAGCTTAGTTTAGCTTTTGCGACACTCAGAATCGCCCCCATTACCTACATACCTACTTAGAACACAAACATCTGTCCCGTTTTTTTTAAATTTTTTTTTCTATTTTGTAAAGTTATGTATTATTATTATTATATTATTACCTTTGCCCAGCAGTGGGACAAAAAAGGTTAAAAAAAAGTTATGTAAACATGTAAGTACCTAGGTACTTAGGTGTTTAGTTTCAGATGGTAACTGATATAAATATTATAGTTTATTTATTATATTTTTACAGTGTTAAACCACACTTATATTGGGTATTAAGTTTGACATTAGTGGCAATTCGGAGTGTCGCAAAAGCTAAACTAAACTACCTAACTAAAATTAATGCCATCCCTTTTTATTTCCCATCGCTATGAAAGGGACGGCAACATTAGAAGTTAGATAAGTTTAGCTTTTGCGATACTCATAATTGCCACTATTATAATAGCACACGGGAAATTAGTGTAAGACGCGACCGCGAGGAGTGACCACACTCATACCCAGATGAAGATTCTCCGGAAGAATCGAAAAATTGTCGGTATCTAAATAGACGATAATATTACGTGAGTAATTTCCCGTGTGCTATTATAATGTCTAATACAACTCACGATAGTTTTAAAAGTGAAATATTATTAAGTTGTTCACTTACAGTCCAATAGTTCCAGTAAGGATAAGATGGTAGCCACTTAACATTTTTGACAGTAGTATCTTCATGTAGCTCAATGTTGTAGGGAACCTTGCCTGGCGCCAGGGGATCGTGCTCTTCACCAGACCTTGTCCTCAGGTTTGACCTGGATCTTTTGTTCCCGTTTTCTGAACAAAAAATACACTTTTTCACTTCTATGCTCTAAAAATACCTACGCCAATATAGTCCTGCGAAGCGGGACTAAAGTGACCATTTTAGTCTCGAGCTAGGGAGTGAAAGTAATTAGTTTGTAATCTACTTTCAGAATTTGAGTTAAGCGGTTTGAAATAATTTTTTCACGCACTCAAGGGTCTTTTACGGAATTATTATTCCGTTTTATTGACAGGTTTACTCATAAGGCGACCAATATGTACTTACTTACAGCTTCAAAGTGAAAAATACAGTTTACATCTCGAGATTAAACGCCAACTTAATACACCTACCCACAGCCCACGGTTTCATTCTCGGGTTACCTTATTATTAAGGCTTCGTTTAGTCCCACGTTATAAAAGAGATCGATCGAAACACGAATCGTGTTCTCTATAATTTTTTTATTTGGGTAAGCATATTCGTACTACAAATTACCTTGTCTCAAACTTTTTAGTTTAGATCTGTCTAGCCTTTTTCCTTTTTCAAAGAATCTTTGTTTCAAATTTTTCAGTTTTTGCCAAAATGTGGTAAAATTGTTGCTTCTTGATGGTTTTTTTCGGTCCAAACCCTGAAAGTATTTCCAAAAGTCGTTCACAGGATCGCATATTCGGGCACCACACATTGGAGTGTTGATCGTGTTGGTTCCAACACTCCAATGTGAGGATCGATCTTGCACGGTTATTGGTCACAAACGGAGCATTGCCGTTGGCCATTCTATTTGAAGCCAATGTGTGGTGCCCGCTTTAGGCCTGAAACTGCTAAATTAAAGAGCAGTCAAAGAAAAGGACGCTTTGCCCTTTATTGGGATGTTACGGGCTGCCCAAACCTCGTTTTGTTGCCTAATTCTTCCTGATGTATGTTGCAGAGGGTCATCTAGCTATTAATACGCGAAACGTTTCATTTCACGTCTTAAGAGCTAGGTGATTTTACTCATAAGTGTCACCTTCTAGGTGTTTGTTTACTCCTGTATGATCCGAGACATCAGACTAGGTACCTACAATAGATGCTGATCCTAGAGGTCCTTATTTTACATTAACCTATTTTGTCCCTACTGGGCAAAGGTCTCCCTTTCTCCCTCCACGTATCTCGGTCCATTCCCATTTCTGACCATGTAGAGTCAAATGCATCTAGGTCATCTCGCCATCTTTTTTTGGGTCTGCCGCGTTTTCCTTACCCGCTTGGCACCCAATGTGTAACGAGATAGGCCCAACGTCCTGAATGCATTCGTGTCGCAATGGCAAATATTATTTTTACCACGTGCCCTATTGAGATGTTACTGCGACTCGAACGAAATAGGTGTACAAGGCATCTCCAGAATCGATATCATTATCATTCCATCAGATACTTACCGCCCATTGCTTCCAGTCAGTATCAGGACGTAACCACTGTTGCCGATCATTAGGTACATTCTTTTTAGAATCAGGTGATTGGTCAGAGTTAGGGGGGTTTCCCCAAAGGAGGCTGTTAGAAGGTAACAACTGCCAATATGTAGTATTATCTCCGTTTAATTCCGAGTCCTTTGGGTACGAGTAAGAGAAAGAGAAAGATTCTGCTCTTCCTATATTTTGAAATCTGTTTTCATTCTTTTCTTTGATAAATATAGGTCTTTTCTTGCGTATCCGCTTCAGCATTTTGTAGATTGGTTCGTCCTCCGTTTGTAAGTTTACATCGTGAGGGCCGTAAGGATTTCTATTTTTTATGCGTCTCAATCTTTCGAATCTATTATGAGCGTCGTGTAAGTCTTTTCTGCTTCTTCGAACGTCCACGTGGTTCTTTAAAACTGTTCTTCCACTCTTCCCACTGTTTAGAACCTTAACCAGTTTATCGATAAGCTCCTCTTCGTTTATATTTCTTATGTTGATGAATGCGAAACTATTTGCTATCGCAAAATTTATTACAAGTAGAATAAGTTGTTCTGCCGTCGCCATTTTTTAGGCGACTACTGATTATAAATATACTTAGTTTTTATTATTGATATAAATCAAGCATGTTATTATGCAACAGAGCCTACAATTGATTATACAGATTTAATTGGAAAGCTAATAATTAATAGTCTCGATTCGAATGACGTTTTATGATCAAGTTAATCATCGGCTTGACGTCAGATTAGAAGACAGTGATTATTTCTGATAATAACAATTTACGTTTTACGAAATAAGTCCTTTGACAGTGGCGCTAGTATCTACGTGTAAAAGAAATTACTATAGGGTTTTGATTATAGGTAGGTAGTTCCGCAAAATTCCACAGGACTTCTTTCGTGAAATACACTATATAGTTCTTGTACCTACTTGAATGCTCACGGCTGGTAGGCATCTACGTAGATATTATATTATGATTGCCTTTTTTCAACTTATGCGATGAGAACACATACGACAACATTATGTGTTCTTAAATCAAGGTTAATTTGCGATGAACACCCGCTTGCCAATGAAACAATAATTCAATCATAGCAATGAAAATGCTTGATCTTTTGCCTAAACCTTTATGGAAGAAGCAAGAAAAAACAGTGTTTGAGAAGGAGTGGTGGGAGATCGCCAAAGACAGGGGTCAGTGGAGGATTTTGGGGGGGACCTTTGCCCAGCAGTGGGACATAGTAGGTTAGTAAAAAAAAAAAACAAATTTTAGAATACCTAAGTAATTTATTGTTCTGCTTTTCTAACAAACAACTTGTCCATTATTTCGGATAGCAATTTCCTATTCATTTTTTTATTTTCTTCTGTAATATGTGCGACGGCTGGGAGATCGAAGAGATCCACGTTTTCTTCTTGCATTTTAAAATTATCAATAATATCGTTATAGTTGTCATGATGTTTTTTCGGTTTAAGATTACACCATGCACACTCATTGTTATTAGATTTTAAATAATGGCGTGCATCTATTTCTTTTGCATTTTTACTCGCTGGTATTGATGACAAAAGTATGATGTAAAGGAGATCCATTTTATTAAAAATCTGAAAGTAAAGGGTACATGAAATGATGGCTTTGTATACCTAAATTAAAATTAATGTCTCAGTGAGTTATATTGTTATGTTAGAGCTTGACACTTAGAATAGAAAGCTAGGCCCCAAACCTCGGCACTGGATGGATGGATGGATGGGGGACTCCCTTTTCCGCATTTAGACTCAAAAGTGGTCCTTTATGCGTGGGGATGACCTGGCTCACTAGTTGTGAAGTCAGCCTAGCTCCTCCCAGAAGCACAAAAGTTTCCTGGTGTCTTCACAGGCTTCGAGGAGCGACCTCGGATTGTTGAGGATTTGTTGCCGTTGAGCTGCTACGCCCACGCATGCCAGGACTACGTGGGCCGCTGATTCTTCTTCGGTTAGACATCCACTGCAGAGGGGCTATCCGTGATTTCGATGTTGTACAGATGTTTGTTAAGGGGGCAGTGTCCTGTGAGTGTCCCTATGATTATATTGAGGTATTTTAGGAGGTCTAGGCCCCAAATCTCGGCACTTAATAATAATAATAATTTATTTAATTAAACACTGTACACACAAATACAAGTAATTAAATAATTAGGGCAAACGATTCACAATTAAATGTTTAAATAATACTCAGAATAACAGGTTTTAATGGTGCACTGTTTTTCCATAAAACCACATTTACTAATTGCACTTGCTTAACTTCAGTAGCTATAGGTAACTGAATTAAGCCAACGGTTTTAATCTTATTTAATACTAGCAGACAAAAATTTTAAAAATAAGTTTTAGCTTTTGTTGCTCTAATAAAGACTCCCATATTAAGTAGGTAGTTTTTCATTAATATCTCAAATGTGCAGACATCGACGTGTTACAGTTTTATTATATGTAGAGTTAGAAATGAATAACTATACCACATTAAAAAGTGTGCAATATTCAAAACGAATAAAACTAGGTTAAGAAATACCTTAGATTAACTGTCGTTACGACGGTGAATGCAAGCCGCTTCCAACCAAAACAACTGAAGATCTATAAGGAGGCTTATGTCCAGCAGTGGACCGTCCACTGTGGACGTCCTATAGCTGAGATTATAATGATAACGATGCGATGACCTCTCGTTATAGTAATTTATATAATCTCTTTTCCATTCAGAAGTTTTCAGCTACCTGTTATATAATTTTTCCATTAAAATATTAACTGAACGTTCACGTGATTTTCAGTAAATTCGAAATTATACTTTCAATTAATATTCGTCGGCATCAGTGCACAATCAGTGACGCAATAAATAGCCAATCGTATATATCGATAAAATTTCGATGACGTTTGTAACCGACTTGTGTCTCAGTAACCTTCAGAAAATATATCGTATATCGTTTCTCAAACGCCTACAAAATCTATCTACATTTCGTTCCAAATTTTCACAGCAGTAAAACAAAACAATCCTATCTAACCTTTCGGCAATAAACGCTTGCTGATCAGGAGTGATGATCGCGATAAACACGATGATTACACTCCATAAATAAACGGGTAAATGCGCATTTTCAATACCTACAACAGCGGAAGTAAGGGTGTGCTTTTACTGAAAGGGTAGACAGGGAAAAACCGACTTCAAAGAGATGAGATTGTCAATTCTATCATCGATTCACTTTGTTCTATCTTGGGCTGACTGTATCCAATTTTGGCCCGTTATCTTGATGTCATCTTTCTATCTCATCTGGGGTCTGCCAACTGGTCTCAAATTAAATGTACTATTATAAACAACCGAGTGGTGGCCACGCTTGTGACCCTTCACAGAACACCAGGCAGACCACCAGCTAAATGGTATCATTGAAAGGGCAGCAGGGAAGTATTGGATGCGACTGGCACAGGATCGGAAAAAATGGCGTGAAAATGAGTAGACCTATAAAGACGATTAATATCTAGAAGACAGACAAAGACCATACACAAAATCGTAACCCTGATCCCGCAGTACCAGATAGCCTGGAAACTTTAAACATCAATTTTATCCAAGAAATTTCAATACTTAGTAGTAGCAAAGACGATTAATATCTAGAAGACAGACAAAGGCCATACACAAAATCGTTACCCGATCCCGCAGTACCAGATAGCCTGAAAACTTTAAAACATCAATTTTATCCAAGAAATTTCAATACTTAGTAGTAGCAAAGACGATTAATATCTAGAAGACAGACAAAGGTCATACACAAAATCGTAACCCGATCCCGCAGTACCAGATAGCCTGAAAACTTTAAAACATCAATTCTATCCAAGAAATTTCAATACTTAGTAGTAGGTAGCAACAATATTCAATATTTAAACATTTTTAACTAGAAAGTAATTGAAATTTCTTGGATAAAATTGATGTTTTAGAGTTTTCAGGCAATTTTTTAGGGTTACGATTTTGTGTATGGCCTTTGTCTGTCTTCTAGATATTAATCGTCTTTGGTAGTAGGTAGCAACAATATTCAATATTTAAACATTTTTAACTAGAAAGTAATTGAAATTTCTTGGATAAAATTGATGTTTTAGAGTTTTCAGGCTATTTTTTAGGGTTACGATTTTGTGTATGGCCTTTGTCTGTCTTCTAGATATTAATCGTCTTTGGTAGTAGGTACCTACTTAGCAACAATATTCAATATAAAAAAAAAAAATTTTTTTTAACTAGAAAGTAATTGAAATTTCTTGGATAAAATTGATGTTTTAAAGTTTCCAGGCTATCTGGTACTGCGGGATCAGGGTTACGATTTTGTGTATGGCCTTTGTCTGTCTTCTAGATATTAATCGTCTTTGCCTATATACTAAAGCAGTAAGTGGATGTGGGCTGATTAGATAGATAGATTAAAATGTCTAAGGATATTTATTTATAACTACTATCTCTCGTTTCCACTTCTGTAGAGACCTTTCCTCCGAATGGGCGTGACTGCCGTGTATCAGCTGGAACCGAGTGTCACACATGGATTGCTTCCTTTATGGTGTCACATCTACTGGTGACGCCTACTGTTGAGTAATGGCGTGTTTTTATCCTGCTTTTCCTATCCTGAGAATGCTAGTGAAAAGATTAGCTACAAGCAAAATAAAAGTGAATTTAAACTGCTTATTTCTGATCTCACTTTTTCTTGTAGGTATTATTTTCGATTCATTGTAGACCGTTAGGTATTAAGTACCTGTAATGCGGTATATTAAGGTTTTTTTTTATTAAGACATGATGGAGGCCTTTAGGCGGCCTACAAACTCCGTCACCAGAGTTGGCCACTCATACGAAAGAACGAAGGTTTTATTGTTTTATCTTAGATCAGGAAGGATCTTAAATACCCAAAGATATTTATTTATATTTTAATTTATCTTACAGAAGTTCACTGCATCTTGGACAATCTAACCTACCAATCGTGTTCATATTTAGTTTATCACAGAACCCTGATAGATAGCTTTAGAATTTAGATGAACGTTTGACCTGATTCTATCAAAATTCAAGTCACGAAGTCGCGAAGCAGTAAAAAGCAACCATAACCGAGTTTCTGAGCACTTCCGTAAGTTGGAGCCTCTGTTTAATGAGAGCCAGCCCTGGCAATTTGTTAGCGATGGGCTTGCCACCCGTCACGTGTTCTGTAATAATTGTATGGTGAAAGTTATGTAGTTTTAGTAAAATGTTGTGTACTTAGTAGCAATAAAACAATAATTTAATTCCGTTCCGTTCCGTTACGTGGCCGAGTGGCAAGGCAGTCCGGCTTCTTGTATCATCGCGGGATCAAAACCCGCTGGAATTGAAATTTTTGGTAAGATTTTTCATATATACCTACTTACTTAATGAAAAACCTAAGTGTGGTTTAATAATATTAAAATATAAAACTATAAGTGATTCAAAGTCATAATGTGTAAAGCCACGTCGCAGGTTCAAAACCAGTCATGGTGCAATTTTTGGATGATTTTAACCTTAATAATACCCAGCCTGTGTGTAGGTAGGTATATACTTTTCTATAACAACTGATCCTAGGAAGCCAAATCTTATGGCTTCGTAAAATAAATTGTGCAGTGGGCTGATATAAGGCGCGTTTACATCTGGCAAGTTACTAATAATTTTATTTATTATTTTACAGTGTTAAACCACACTTAGGTATTGGAAATTTCATTATAAATGAAAAATCTTACTTCTAATTTCTTAATTTTAATTCTTATTTTTAATCTTAGAGGGTCCGTAGCCTAGTGGTCAGGCAGCTCGGCTTAAGAGCGATCGCTTGTATCTACGCAGGTTCGAATCCTGCCGGAGCCTTTAACTTTTAGTAAGATTTTTCATTTATAATGAAATTTCCAATACCTAAGTGTGGTTTAACACTGTAAAATAATAAATAAAATTATAGAATTAGCGTAGCGACATCTCTGGTCATTTGTGTTGAATGCAACTTCAATCAATGAGCAGGTGATATTCTAATATCCCTGTAGATGGCGCTCATCGGTGCTTTAACCGATACAAAAATCATCTTACTAATAGTTTCAGGCCTCGGCTTAGAGGGTCCGTAGCCTAGTGGTCAGGCAGCTCGGCTTAAGAGCGATCGCTTGTATCTACGCAGGTTCGAATCCTGCCGGAGCCTTTAACTTTTAGTAAGATTTTTCATTTATAATGAAGTTACTAATAGTCTGGGGAAAATCTCTTTGCCTACTTTATGTGGTCAAAAATAGAAGGAAAACATCGTGAGGAAACCTGTCAACTTTCTAGTAGCGTCGATGGGCAAACTGTCACTTATGGAATGTTAACTTCTGTAGGGTTACCGGCGGTTTTTGTGTAGTATAGTAATCTATCCTCGCTTACGTGATAAATTGAATTTTTAGTTCATGCAAGTTACCGGGGGAGGCGCTGCACTGGATTTTCATACATTTGTGATACCAAAGACGATTAATATCTAGAAGACAGACAAAGGCCATACACAAAATCGTAACCCGTACCAGATAGCCTGGAAACTTTAAAACATCAATTTTATCCAAGAAATTTCAATTACTTTCTAGTTAAAATTACCTAATTTTTTTTTATATTGAATTATTGTTGCTACCTACTACTAAGTATTGAAATTTCTTGGATAAAATTGATGTTTTAAAGTTTTCAGGCTATCTGGTACTGCGGGATCGGGTTACGATTTTGTGTATGGCCTTTGTCTGTCTTCTAGATATTAATCGTCTTTGCTACTACTAAGTATTGAAATTTCTTGGATAAAATTGATGTTTTAAAGTTTCCAGGCTATCTGGTACTGCGGGATCAGGGTTACGATTTTGTGTATGGCATTTGTCTGTCTTCTAGATATTAATCGTCTTTGGTGATACTTAGCTCTGTATCGAGAAGAGTGGTGGCTATTCCGGATGTCGCCAAAGCTAAACTTAACTACTTTGACAGCACTAAAATTGATGCCATCCTTTTTATTTCGATCGTTATGAAAGGGACGGCAACATTTTTATTGCTGTCAGATTAGTTTAGTTTAGGCGACATCCCGAATAGCCACCATTGGTGGCGATTCTGTGCAACACTGACTAGTTAAATTATTCCTAAATCCGAAAGCTCTTATTTCGTTCACGTTAAAGTTCAAAATAAAATAACAGACTGAGTGACATCTCTAAAATTACTATAATTTAGTAAAATTCAAGTGAATGTGGGTAGAATTGATCAAGACCATTTTTACTTCTGACTAAAACTACCCGCAAAGATGAAAAACAAGGTTAAAAGTTGGTCTTTAGCATGAACGTAATAAAATCTTTCGGTTTTAGTCATAATTTAGCTAGTCAGTGTTGCAACAGAATCGCCACCATTATCCAATTAAATTCAATACTACGCTATACTGGCACTAACCCCTCTGCAACATGTCGGCATGTAACAAATAGGTAATTGTATTATGACATTTCTTACCTTAGACATTTTCAAAGGATCTAAAAATTCCTGAAGATCTGAAATAATTTGTGAACCGCATCATGGGAATACAACCTTGATCTTATTTCATTTCTTTAGAAATAAGAAATAAATTCAACATCAAAGTGTTCAGTGACCAAGAAAGAAGCACGGAAGCAGTACAAACGCTCCCTTCCATAAAAATAGCTTATGAAATGTTTCATTTTGTCCCGATATATCGTAAAGTGAGCTCATAAACCCGCGCAGTGAGTAACGGTGGGCTTCATCAGCCACGGGGATTGGACAGGGCCGTATTCAGGGATAATGGGGGTAAATAGATAATAATTATCTATTTATAATAATTATGTAAGTACCTACCTATGTATTTACAAAAAAAAAAAATGTACCTATCTATGTAGTGTATCAGTCATCTGATTATCATAACACAATAATTAAATTGCTTAGCTTGGGACTAGATGACGCGTGGAATGTCCAAGGATATTTATTTATTTAATAGGCCTCGGAGCAATTAACTTTAATCTGGAAATTTTAATTTTAGGATGACGGTAGGAAAGGAAAATAGCATGACGTTTTTGTAAATCCATATCTTTTTGTGATTTATATACCTACATGTACCTTAAGATTAACTTTTTTTTTTTGGAAATTATTTATTTAACAAAACAAAGAAACACACAGGATTAACTTATTAACTTATATACAAGATTAACTTATCAAACTCAAATCTAAAATAAAGATTAACTTTTTTTTTTATCAAACTTAAATTAAAAATTTCTTTACCTACTCAATAAGATCATATTAGACCACTTTGAACGTCAAGTCCTTAAAACTAGGGGATTCTACTGCCTGTTCCAAAAGCGACACGCGATCTGCCCCCTCGTTCGTTCGTTCGTATGAGCAAGTGGCCAACTCTGGTGACAGAGTTTTTAGGTCGCCTAAAGGCCTCCGTAATGTCTAAACGACTTTAAAAGCCGGGACCGACAATTTAACGTGCCCTCCGAAGCACGGAAGTGCTCAGATGATAATGCCACTTGCGGTCACCCATCCAAGTCCTTAAAACTAGGGGATTCTTTGCCTGTTCCAAAAGCGACACGCGATCTGCGCCCATGCCCCCCTTAGTCCGTCCCAGTACAATCGACAAATCACGCACCCCACCTGATTATTACGTTTGTGCTCATGCAATATTTTGAGTGAAATCGTAAAATATTGGATACGAGCCGAACTGGAGTACCTACTTACTTTGGTAGCTCAAGTGGTTTAAGGTTGATGTTTAAAATACTAGCTGTGCTCGGTGTCGGTGGCTTTATTCATACTCATTATTTTTCCTCGGATTTGAAGAGTCGTAGGTTAGCGAGATTATTAGATCTTAAGAGAAAAGATTATTAATGAATACCATCAAAAACAGAAGAGGAAAAATGATTGGTCATCTTATACGACATGACAGCTTTATAAGGAACATCATAGAAGGAAAAGTAGAAGGAAGAGGAGGAAGGGGAAGACCGAGAATTAATTACATAAGTCAGATAAAAGAGAAGGTCGCTGTCATGTCGTATCAAGAAGTAAAAGAGATCGTATTGGAAAGAAGCATAATGGAGAAAATTGCATTATTACACCGACAAGAGCGAGGTTAGCGAACCGAAATATCTTACTGATAGTTTTATCTTCGGTGTCTGGCTTCGTGGCCGAGTGGTCAATGGCAACCTAGATGAAGGGTGATCGCTTGTATCACACGGGTTCGAATCCCGTCGAAGTCATAAACTTTTAGTAAGACTCTTCATTTATAATGAAATACCTATGTTTGGTTTAACACTAATACAAAATATTATAAAACTAAAGTTTTATTATAATCAGTGCAAAAATAAATAAACAAACAACATATTACAAGAGTTTATTCATTTTAACATTTGTACAATGTATTTATTTATTTAGGTAACGCAACGCCAATAGTACCTACATACACACATTTCACATTGTTTAAAAAACAAGTTATCAAAAGCTTTGTATCGTAATTTGTAGTCTTGTCTATCACCACGATCTAGACTTCTAGAGGTATAGTTTCGACTTCATCCAACGCTGGCGTTTAGAGGTTGTTTGCGTAAATGTTAGAATTTATAGTGTTACTTTAACCGACTTAAAAAAAGAGGTTTTATGTAACACTCTTTGTTTTTCTATCGGCGAACCGTAGTGGAACTTTCTTTTTTGAAAGAGTACAATCCCGAAGTAGGTACTTAATCCCATAAAAAGTATTTGCGGAACTGATTAGGATCTTCAGAGATATATAACAGAAATGCACCTCGAGAGTGTGGAAAATTGCTCTCTCGTTACGAAATTAAGGTGTCAATAAGTAGCAAAATTAAAAAAATATATAACTTTTTTTTTAATTTTGCTATTATTGATACTTTTGAATGTTGTAGCGTTTCTTTGTGTGGTTACGAGGTAGCTGGAGGTGTTTCAGCTTTAGCCGATTCCGTTGGTTTCGGAGTAGTAACGTTCTCTGCCACTTTTGTCGTTACTTCTGGCGTTTTTGGCGTAACATCTGCCACTTTTGTCGTTACTTCTGGCTGTTTTGTCGTTGCTTCTGGCTTTTTCTCTGCAGACTCTTCATCTGTCTTGTCGGTATCCTTGATTCCCAATAGACCAGTAAGCGTTCCAACAACAGGTTGAGATTCCTTGTCCAAAGTCTCTATACCGCCATTGACTGTGTTGTCAAGTCCTTTTTTATCCTCTAGAACTCTGTCTAGAAGACCACAGTAGACCGAGACGATGGAAAGTAGAAGAATAATAATCTTGGACATTTTGATTGTTAAGAATCAAAGATTTATGCAAGATCTGCTATCTATATACCTAGTCAATTTGTTATCAGTTAAATTATGTCAAGACTATTTAGGTATAATGGGGATGACGGATTATATTTTAGAAGTTTTACAATATTAAAACATTCAATAAACTAACTATCAATAAAGTATTAGAGAAGGAAATAAACTTGACTTATCTAAATGTAGAGTTTTATAAAAAAATATATAAATGAAATGAATTAATGAAAATTGAACACTCTCACAGTTACATAAGATCTAAATCACCTTTGGTATAATTGTACAATGAGTGGTCACTTAGAAGAACGATATACCGAACATTATCTACAACTTTCCCCCCAAGCGAAGTCACCATTATAGCTAGTCTTTATACAGACTCTTCAATACTAACACACTCTCCACTGTCGGAACGATCATAGCCTGTTGCGCATCCTCTAATACCGAATATATCTTTTGTACCGTAAATATTGTCACATTTTGTTTGATTTGCATTACACATAACTTTAGTTGTATTTTTATTAGCGATAACATCACTAGAATCTTGAGTTGGTGGCATTTTGGTTGCTAAATTTAACATCAATTCTGATATATCAACTACTTTGACTTTCATACTTTCTGGCTTTATAGTTAAAACTTCACCTTCCAGTTCTGGTAATTTTGGTTTGAAGTCTTCTAACACTTTTTCGTTCTTCTCGTCCAATGTGTCATCCGTAAGTGTTTTGACGTCATCTTTATTGGCAATAAGCACGTTATTCTCATTTGCAACAGCTTCTTCATCGTCTGTTGGTATATCGTTGGAAGTAATTGGACTACTTCTTACGCAAATGAGGCAAGCAAAAATATAAATGATTATTTTCATTATGAGCACTTGATTTTGTATGTACTAGCACGTATCCATGTAATTTAATAACTGCGTTATCGGTTTGAACATTCGTTTTGTTTATTTTTATCATAATAGGTCAAAAGTTCAAATGATTGCAGGATTACTTCATTTTAATATTTTTTCCCTGTTTGAATACATTTTGTAAAATATAATTTGCATTCATTATTTCAGAATTAGATTATAATTTATTCGGAAATTTGTGAGATGAAAGAGCATTATAAAAACATTATGTTTTTTTAAATTAATGTTTTTGCTAAATGAAAACGGAATACCTACAGATATATTTTCTAGGTGTTCTGCACCAACTTAAAAACTACAAATTGCCGCACCAGAACTTTAATTAACAATTCATATCATATAAATGAAAAATCTTACTAAATTTTTTTTTTCGTTAAAATTTCATATCTACCTAATTGAGCTCAAATCAATAAGAGCACAGTAAATAAAATTATCCTAATTGTTATTCTTCATTTATTATGTTCAATCATTGTGTTATCCTTGTCATTCCTCTATCTCTACACAAAGTCCCTCAGCTTTTGCATATCCAGTGGGACACCCTTCTATCATAAACAGTTTTCTTCGCACTGGTTCTGTTGCTGAAACATTAACAGCCAAGTCACAGACTCCTTTCACTCCAACTGTGCCTTCAGGACAATCTTTTATTTCCCCAGTTTCATTCTTTATTTCTTTATTATCCTCTTCTGTATTTTTCAGTAGATTATCTGAATTATCTCCGACAGCATTGTCTGTTTCATTCTTGATTTCTTGATTCGTGTTGGTTGGATTTGGATTCGTTTTATTTTCGTCAATTGTTTGTAAGTTATCATCTTTTGCTTCTTGTGTTATTCTTTCATAATCTCCATCTCTTGCTTCAAAGTTTGTGTTAATTTTGTTATTGTTCAAATTTGTTATTTTTTCTTCATTAAAAACACTTTTTGTTTCAACAATGAGAAGCACAATTATTAATATAAGTTTATTTTTCATTTTATTTAGAAAACAACACGTCATGTGTTTCCGAGAAAGTGATAATAAATAAGTGAAGTATAATTAACTGTGAAAGTAATTTTACTTATCAGTGTTCCTTGTAGGACGAAAAGGGTATGCTGGATTCATAATCATAAAATACATTATGAATAAAAAATATGACTAATTCCCAAGATGCAGTAGACATTATTGTTTCGGATCTTTTAGGCCTTTTTAATAACATTTGAAGATGTTTTAAGGGGTAGTCTAACTAAAGTGTGTTGAAATTGATATTTGTGTAGGTACATGCCCACACAGTTTGCAGATGTAATCTAATTCCATACGTGACTGGTATGCAAGCCTCATCGACGCTATTAAATACTTTATTACGTGCTTTGAAGGGCACATTAAATTATCGGTCCCGGCTTTTACAGTCGTTAATCCATGACGGAGGCCTTAAGGCGGCGTAAAAACTCCGTCACCAGAGTTGGCCTCTTGCTCATACGAACTTACTTAGGTAGGTACTTTATTACATTAAGTATTATTTATTATCTGTGTTCTTTTAGCCCACTCTACTCAAACAAACTGATGCATTGAACTTGATAACCTCTCGATATTGAAGAATTATTGAGCTGATAAGCTTCAAGGAAAGCAATATGAAATATGGAGTAAACAAACGGAAATAAAACATATTAAAATGAAATTGAAAGATTTTATTTTATAGCTAGCTGCGTCCTCGTGACTTACTCGCGTTATGATGATGATGATGATGAAACGTACCTAAGTATGCTAATTAGACTGTCTAATATCAGCTATCAGCTATCTACCAGTGAAAGTCCTGTCCAAAATCCACCAAAACCAAAATCGGTAAACCCATTGTCAACAACCCACCGGCTGAGCTACCACGGTTGTCTGCGAAGGAGAGGACCGCTGGTTCACTATCCTATTATATCCCACTGCTGGGAAAAGCCCCCCCCTTTTTTAATTTTGTTTAATCGCGGAACTCATTCAAGGGTTACATCGTCAAGAGCCGACTTTACAAAGATCAAAGTTTAATTTGTTTACTGAAACTTCTAATTCAGAACATCTGTGCTCATGAGCTAAGCCTGGACTCACTGAAAAACTGCTACCGTTATAAACTGAAACACCGGTAGTACCTGTTTTGGATTTAATGAGAAAATAATTCTACCGGGTCGTGATCGTTTCGATGTTTAATTGTGTAATAGTAAGCTTATGCACAAGATAAGATAAGATAAGATACGTTTATTTGATTATGATGTTGCACACAGCATGTTTTTAGACCGCGCAATTACTGCGTAAATTAATGGCCCATGTTTTTTGGAAAATCCGTTCGTAGGCAACTCGATTAAAGTTTGGCTGTGGCTGCATGTGTTGAGTGCAGCCGATGAGCCGGAGTTGATGAGTGCAGGTTCGAAGGTACGACCTACTTATTTGACATAGTAGCGTTAGTAAATCAACGTTTTAATGTTTTGATTATAATGACATGACGTGTTATAATTTATTGTGTCATGCTCTTCAGCAGGGCAATCCCAGAATTTGGATATGATAGTAAATAGGAAAAAATGTACCAAAATTGTACTAAATTGTAGTGCTTTCAAAAAAATTGTACCTACCACAGTTTCGGAGTAATCAACATACCCTATGGTCCTGCTGAAAAGCATGCTTTTCAGCAGGACCCATCTTGAAATCGGCATTGTTTCACGAGTTTTGCGCATGGAATTTTTTTTATGGAAATTGTACTCTGATAATATGTTAAAAAAACAGCGTACACTTTCTTTAACAAGGAATTATAACAATATTAAAATTATTTTTCGCGGTACGCCTTATAGAAAAGACATAGCACAAATTTCTAAAATGGTAAATCGGCATTATTTCGCGAAGTTACTTGGTCTACAAAATAGCATGGAAATTGTACTAAAATATAACGTTAAGCTTACAGCATACATATTCTTGTACAAATAACAACATTAAAAAAACCTCATTTTGTACCTGAATTACTAAATAGCAAATACAACTCTCGATTTCAGACATGTGTCTGCTATTTAGTTTTCAATAGGCGCTATTTCAGGTTCGTACAGAGGCTTTCAAAGCTGCAAGGTAGTTACTGTATTTCTCCAAAATTGTACTAATATACAGGAATCGTGGTAAGGAAGACGGTCACTGCTTATACATGGCCGTAGCGACCGCCGCCGCTTCGAAAACAAACAAATGCCCTGTGATTGGACATACACAATACGTATAATCCAAGGCTTTTCAGCGGTATGTGCAGCACCTAGTAAGTTCGTGAGGGGCTACTGATCACGCTTACACCCCACAAATACGGAGATTATTATAAAGCCCATAATATAGTCAGGTTTTTTAATTAAGAGTCGAACTTATTTATTGTAATAATTTAAGTATCCTAAGATGGCTCTATAAAACATAGTATTATAGAGTAAGGGCTCATACTAGCTGGCGTTCGTATTAGAAGATTGTATGGTAATAAAAAAAAGTCCTTTAACCCTCAAATCGACGAAAAGTATTTAATACCTGTTATGGGCTGATGGGAGTGAAGAATTCGATATTTAGTGCTGTCACAGCAGCGCGCGCAAAACTTCGCGCGGACCTAGCAAAAGTGAACTCGCATGACATGCTCCGGTGTGTGCAAAATAGAAGCAAAATAGAATAGAAGCCGCTGGAGCATACAAGTATCTCTATCTTATTTTGTGAGTTTTGAGCGTAATCAGATCCCTTACAAACTCACTAGGTATTGTAGATACCTCTGCAAAGCCTTGTATTATACCAAAGACGATGATAACCAAAGATTACACGTATTGTGTATGTCCAATCACAGGGTTTGCTTTCGAAGCGGCGGTCACTACGGCCATGTATAAGCAGTGACCGTCTTCCTTACCACGATTCCTGTATATTAGTACAATTTTGGAGAAATACAGTAACTACCTTGCAGCTTTGAAAGCCTCTGTACGAACCTGAAATAGCGCCTATTGAAAACTGAATAGCAGACACATGTCTGAAATCGAGAGTTGTATTTGCTATTTAGTAATTCAGGTACAAAATGAGGTTTTTTTAATGTTGTTATTTGTACAAGAATATGTATGCTGTAAGCTTAACGTTATATTTTAGTACAATTTCCATGCTATTTTGTAGACAAATTAACTTCGCGAAATAATGCCGATTTACCATTTTAGAAATTTGTGCTATGTCTTTTCTATAAGGCGTACCGCGAAAAATAATTTTAATATTGTTATAATTCCTGGTTAAAGAAAGTGTACGCTGTTTTTTTAACATATTATCAGAGTACAATTTCCATAAAAAAAATTCCATGCGCAAAACTCGTGAAACAATGCCGATTTCAAGATGGGTCCTGCTGAAAAGCATGCTTTTCAGCAGGACCATAGGGTATGTTGATTACTCCGAAACTGTGGTAGGTACAATTTTTTTGAAAGCACTACAATTTAGTACAATTTTGGTACATTTTTTCCTATTTACTCTCATATCCAAATTCTGGGATTGCCCTGCTGAAGAGCATGACACAATTTATTTTGGGTTTGTTTAATATTACCTACCATTAATAATTTTCAATTAAGGCCAGTTTGAGAGAGACCTACGCGGTATTCGGTGCCGCGCAGGTATTTACCCGCAACCTCTGCATCTCAGGCGGGCTTTCGCCCACTGCGCCACAGAGGTTTGGCTTGCGTCTGTAATTGTAAGTATGTATGTGAGTATTTATGCTTTATTTGTATTTTGACAAGCATCTCTACATACACCTCCTCAAAGACCGATTTTTGCACCGATTTAAAAAAAAATTTTTTGTTTAAAGAAAATAAAGAATATACTTAAGTATTTTAAACATAAAAAAAATAAAGATCTGGAGGATCTTCGAATTTATAAACAGAAATGCACTGGAGTTAAGTTGATAAAAAAAAATGCACTGGAGACGGTTTTCAGATTTTTTTTAATTTTGTCACTTGTTTATAATAAGTTTACTTTGTCTGCGATCAGTACAAACTGTAACTTGGTTGTAGTCGGTCGCATGGATCGATGAGTTTCACTTTGCGATCAGCCGACGCTCAGAGCTTAGCTAACTTAATACTTGTACTCACAAACATTTAGCCTATTAGTCTACTTCTTTTCACGTGTTTGGCTCTACGGATTCGTACGAGATAGAAAGATCTAAAAATGACTGATTTACAACTTATTTCATCGATCTTATTACGTCCTTCGATTCATCTATCACAGCTTGACCACCGGAAAAACATCAATAAGCAAAAGAAACATAATTTCAAAGTAAAACAAGATACAATAAGCAGTGAGCATCTATCTGCCATAAATCGGATCCCAGCGGCGGTCACCGTAAAATAAACCATTACCCAAGACGCGTCTGCTACAGCTAACTGGGGTGTCCATAATGTTGGAAAATCATGAAGCGCTCGTGGCAAAGCTTGCTAAGACGTTCTTCATTGATCGTCGAAGTTAAGCAACGTTCTGAGCGGTCACAACTTGGATGGGTGACCGCAAGTGGCATTTATATCTGAGCGCTTTCGTGCTTCGGAGGGCACGTAAATTGTCGGTCCCGGCTTTTAAAGTCGTTAAGCCATGACGGAGGTCTTAAAGCGGCCTAAAAACTCCGTCACCAGAGTTGGCCACTTGCTCATACGAACTTGCTTTTTATGGGACATTTCGGAGAAATCATTGGAAAAATTAAAATAAACAAAAGTAAAATTTGCAGCTTTAGGCGTAACAGGATGATCTCTCAGATACATACAAGATCATTTGAAAGTATACAAAGGGTATACAAAGACACGTCCAAACAAACATGTTTTTTATTGCAAGCAACAAGTTAGAATTCAAAATGATTTAGTACGATAGTTCCTTTTTCATCTACTTTTTTTGGAGTTGGTAACCTATGTTTTTTTCTTGAACCACTACCTTCGTATCAAAGGACAAGGCAATAGTCCATAAGATCAACACAGATTCTACGACTAAGCAGTAAGATCCTACATTTTGTATCTATAGAGAATTATGATCAAGTAAAACTTCACTTAACATTAATCTAAAAAAAATAATGAAATATGATCACGACTGTATCCCAGGGAGCGGTAGACATTTCTTTCAGATCTTAATGCAGTTTTTAGATCCTTTTGAAGATGTCTAAGGGGGTAGTCAGATGTATGTCCAAATACATATTTGGTACATGCCCACATCTTGCAGAAGTTAACTTTCCATACATTAATCTATTGGGAACGTAATACCTACAAGTTACACTATGTACGAGTGTGTCGCTTCACCAAATTCAGCACACAACTTAGCAATATTGATATATGACTCAAACCAGAATATAGTAATTTGTAATGCAATTCCGAATATGAACGTGACGTTTATGACTCATGTTACCTAAAATTGAGTTCCTTTTCTCACAGTTCTTCTAACAGGAGCGCAAAGTCCTAAAAACTTGACTTCGCAAACTCCTTGGTCACCCTACAACGAAAACACGAGCGATTTTTATATCTTACACCTGCGTCGTAACTGACCCTTTTAAAATTTATGTCTTTATTGAATTAATATTATTTCCGACTCCCTTTAACTGCGCAAACGGTGTAGACATATTGCGCAATTTTTATCAACAATGTCGGCAGTATATTGAAAAGAATGACCAATAGGCATTGAGATGTATTAAAGAGTCACAATCTAATAGCTGACAACACTCAAAAAATGTGAGTGCAAATTCAATGTTCTACAATGACCTTTGACATTTGAATGTAGACGTTATGTCGTTTGTTTTATTGTTCAATGTCGCTTGTACCTACGCAAAAAAGAAAAACTCTGCGCACTACGTAGCGTGCGCCGAGTTTTGGCGTTTACATTTTATTTGTCTGATTGTGGCTCTATAATACATCTCAATGCCAATAGGACATTTCATGAGAAGATGATAGAGCTAAGATAATTAAAAAAAGAATGCATAAATTTTCTTTACTTTTTTCCATTCAATTGTATTATTTTATATTAAAAGGAAGGTACCCTGCAAATTTCAGCTTCATAGCTTCAGTGGTTTGGTCTGTGCTTTGATTCCACAAAAATGCTAATTGTTTTATTACTTATATATATTGATTGAAACTCTCTTTATAAAAGGTTTAGTAGGTACATTCCCTGTCTAGCCACCATGATGTTCTGACGATCCGTAGTGCAACATGGTCACTATCGCGATATAGAGAAATAAAATTAATTTTCATTGCATACAGTGGTTCCTACTAACGTGTAAATTTTTCAAATAGTTAATAAAAAAATCTTAAATTGACAGCCAATGGTTTTCAGATATAAAAGTCAGAACAGTTGCATTTCTTAATTCGTTCGTTCGTATGAGCAAGTGGCCAACTCTGGTGACGGAGTTTTTAGGCCGCCTAAAGGCCTCCGTCATGGCTTAACGACTTTAAAAGCCGGGACCGACAATTTAACGTGCCCTCCGAAGCACGGAAGCGCTCAGATGAAAATGCCACTTGCGGTCACCCATTCAAGTAGTGACCGCTCAGAACGTTGCTTAACTTCGACGATCTATCAAGAACGTCTTAGCAAGCGAAGCTCGAGCGCTTCTAAATTAATTTCTTAAATAAAGATAGTCCTTAAGATTGAAGAATATGCTTCGTCCACACATTAGTTCAAATCTTGACATGACGCTAACGATATTAGCTATGTCTTGTGAGGACACGTTCGGACCGTCCTCTTTTAGCGCCATTCGCCATCGAAAGATAAAACCACCCATCGAGTTTATTCTGACATTTAGGTACAGTCAGCATTCAGTATAGTGTAGATAAATATTCATTCATCTACATTGCTAACTTCGATGTCGCTAAAACTAAACTAAACTAATATGACAGCATTAAAAATGTTGCCGTCCCTTTCATAACGATCGTAATAAATAGGATGGCATCAGTTTTAGTGCTGTCAAATTACTAGTTTAGTTTAGTTTTTGCGACATCTGATCTACCGGTGATAAATAGGTTTCATATCATACAATTTGGAACCTGACTGCACCTGTATGTACAAAGTACGCTTATCTTTAAATTAATCAAAGTTCTCAACAACATTTGTTTAACTAATAACATTACACCTTAGTCGGGACTCGGTATTACCCTAGACATCTTGTTTTTGACATAGTACAAATATAATCCAGTACCTAAAACAATTTATTGGTTAGTAATATTATAAAACCATAAACCAAAAAAGATATTAAAATTAATTAACTCAACGTAGTTTTTGAAGTTAAAACTCGATATATTCGTTTTCTGTGCTAGTTAAATATCTAATAACAGCTTTTGTATGCTTGCAACCTGTCACGTATCGATTGCTAACTTCTGCAAAATGTAGGCATGTACGAGTACGTACCTACCAAATACGAGTATGTATTTATTCATCAAAGAAGCTCAAATGCTTTAAAATCTGACAGAATAATCATTAATAATCAATATTATTGCCTTAGAGCCTATGCACACCACGTTTTTCAAATGAACAGCTGCGCGTTTTACGTCACCTGATGGTTCGCAGCGCGTTTAAAAAACGTGAGGATAGTGTGCATGGGTCAGAGCTCACTGATTGCCTTTTGTTCGTCTCGCATTTGTATCGCGTTTGTGACTGCGTTCAAAAAATGGGATACAATTTTTGCTCAGTGTCGTTTCATTTTCGGTTAAATAAATTGGTAGTTAAAACACTGCATATTATACATTGTAAGCCGAGTAAACATGCAAACACCTACGAATCGAGAGTGCACCTGCAAACTTTACCAACTATGATTATGACACGATTTACTGCATTACCTGACGCGCCTCGACTGTTTAATAATAATCATCATCACCACAGCACCACTTTACCCACTGCTGGGTATATAGGCCTCCATAAGTTTGTGCCATACTTGGCCATAATAATATAATGTACCTATAAATAAATAAATATATATCCTTGGACATTCCACACAGCGTCATCTAGTCCCAAGCTAAGCAATTTAATGCTTGTGTTATGGTAACCAGATGACTGATACACTACATAGATACATTATTTTGTAAATACATACATAATATACATTGAAAACACCCAGACACGAAACAAATATTTGCAGATTATGCAAACATTTGTCCCACAGCGGGGATCGAACCCGCAATATGTATTTCAGTTTTAGGCAAAGACGATTAATATCTAGAAGACAGACAAAGGCCATACACAAAATCGTAACCCGATCCCGCAGTACCAGATAGCCTGAAAACTTTAAAACATCAATTTTATCCAAGAAATTTCAATACTTAGTAGTAGGTAGCAACAATATTCAATATTTAAACATTTTTAACTAGAAAGTAATTGAAATTTCTTGGATAAAATTGATGTTTTAGAGCTTTCAGGCTATTTTTTAGGGTTACGATTTTGTGTATGGCCTTTGTCTGTCTTCTAGATATTAATCGTCTTTGGTTTTAGGTAATAAGTTGCCACCTTATACAATCACACTGTTATCTATTAAAAAGATAGTAGTACCTACCTGTAATATAAAAATTATATAAAAAATCAGACAAGTACGAGTCGGACTCGCGCACAACGGGTTCCGTACCATTATATATACAACATTAGACACTATTATATTAACAAGCAAAAAACAAAAAAGCCATCATTCAATATTTAAATGGGTATTTGTTGTTATAGCGGGAACAGAAATACATCACCTGTGAAAATACCAACTGTCTAGATATCACGGTTTTTGAGATATAGCCTGGTGACAGACAGACGGACAGCGGAGTCTTAGTAATAGGGTTCCTTTTTTACCCTTTGGTACGAGACCCTAAAAACGATTTTCGCCTAAAGCTAAATACATTGCTAGACCTTATTATCTTACTAGTCTGCCCGTAGTGTTTACTTTGTGACCTCACCAACCCACTAATACTTTCAGTACTTATCCCCTTAATACGTAAACCCTCAGAGAATCCTCTTTTCTGTAACTGTTTAAGCAAATTAGCAAACTCGTAGCGAGCTGTGAGACACACCTGTGAACTTCGCCAACTATGATAATACCAACGCGTTGATTCAAGCCTCAAGGCCAGCGGATACCATTGCGCTTAGAATCAACTTCAAGTTTCAGTACCGCTAACACAACATCATGGCATGACATTATAATAGCACACGGGAAATTACTCACAATACACAATTATTATATAATTATATACACAAAAATATACTTACTTAAAAATATCGTCAATTTAGATACAGACAATGTTTCGATTCTTCTGGAGAATCTTCATCTGAACACTCCTCGCGGTTGCGTCTTACATTGAATTGACACAATTATGACATAAGTCATCGCAATTTCATTATCATCGAATCAACTTTAAGATTAAAAAGTATTATGGTCTATAAGAGCTCACTAGCTTATAACAACTCAGTACTTTAATTATAGGTAAATTACATGTCGAATAACTTTTGGGCATAAAATCAGGCTTGTATTTGCGAAATTGCAAACTGTTTTAAAAATATGACCTTATAAATAATGATGTGTTAAAACTTAGGCAGCTTCAAAGGATTCTAAGGCCTGTATTCAGAGACCTGACTCAAGCGTCGATTTGAACTCGGTTCAGCGGAACTCTGGTTAAGCATTGATTCGTTGCTTAAGTATCGTTTGTATTCAAGAACGTTGCTTGAGTAAATGCTCAGCTAAATCGAGTCTCAAGTGTCGATTCCTTTTTGTTTATGAATTCAGTCTGTTCTCATTTACATTTTTAATTTATTTTGTACTTCCATTCCGTTATACGCAGAAATTCAAAATGCCTGGATGAAAAATTAATGGCGACTCTCGAAAGTGAAGTAAAAATAACGTGTAACGGAACGACTTTAGAAAACTGACAAATTCATTCATTCATACGTCAGTCGTCAAGCAAGTCAATCAAATTTCAACAATCGCCAAATCGCGGGATGAAAATGTGAAATCAATGAATTTATTTTTACGCTTTGACCAAAGACAGGTAATACTGCTTGGTTATCGGCGGTAGTGCTTCTTGCCCTGGTCTGATGCATTATGTAGTGTTTGTAGACACAAACGTTGTGGAAGATAGCACCAGCACTCGTTGAAGATGACGAGACACGAAGGATCTCTCTCAACAAGCTTAGCCTGGACATGATCTAACGATTAGCTGTTTCCCGTGACTCCTATAAACTTTATTTAATACGTTTTAAATAAGTGTGTGTAAAATATTAAATAAAAACATTATGGTAGTTTTGTCAATATATTTTTTATTTTACCCCAGCCAAACCAAATGTGTTTAGGTTATGTACGTAGGTAGAATTTTCGACATAAATAAAGTAGGTAAGTAATCCTTATGAGTACCTACCTACCAAGACTAAACTAATAGTATTCTTTTATCTGTGCTAATACTAACTATAAATTCACAAGTCCTTATAACATTTGTCTGTATGAAACAGAAACAAGGTCCCCATGCATATTTTGAAGTCTTGTCTTGTGTGTCCGTTATTCTAGCATGCTTAGATGACCTCGAAAATACAACGAATCGAATATATTATCAATTTTTACTGAAAACAAAACAAAAATGCTATCTGAGTAAATGCTCAAGCGTGGTCCAGACCACTCTCTAGCATTTACTCAGATTCCTTTGAAAAATGTCAAACTCAAGCATCGATTTCACTTGATTGAGGTTTTTGAATAAGGAATTACTCAGGTGAACTCGACTCAGCTGAACTCTGATCAGCAAAACTACTCTCAAGTAACGTTCTTGAATAAGAAACGCTACTTGAGTCGACGCTCAAGCACAGATCGACGCTTGAGTCAGGTCTCTGAATACCGGCCTAAGTGCTTAAAGTTCTGAGAGAAGAGAGCATACAGGCATGTTACGTTCTTGTTGTTCGTTTCTTTTAATACCTAACAACAGAAATATTCTAAAAACTCCGTCACCAGAGTTGGAGAGTTGTTCTTATGAACCAAAGACGATTTGTACGAACGAACGAACGAACAGATATATGATGTAAAATTCAGGGTTTTTATAGGTACCTAGTTAACATTAAATGTCAAATTTCAGTTCACGCCAACTCGACAAAGCATAGGTAGCGTTGAATTTGACTTTTTTGATACATAAAACTACAGTGGACGACATCCTTTAAACAAACTAGAGGCCAATGACTTGAGGTACACAAACTCCTTATATTTACTTTTAATAACATTTCTAATCAACCTTTCGTTTACGATTATTTAAGATAGTCATTTCGTTAAAAAAACGTTCCGTTTTACGATTATTTAAGACGACTCAGCGTTTAATGTAAATAAAATAGCTTGACTTCAGCTCAAAGATAAGTATTTCATGAATTTCGGTCTAAGTCGGTTTCTAAAAAACGGTGACGTCAAAGTGACTTCAGAGGGCCTAGCCAACCGGCATTCGCTATGAAGCGATTCGATTTCTATCATCGCTACACCTTTGATTTGACATTTCTGATCGCTCGAGTTTTCGTCGTCGAATGTCAATTCCTATACATTTTTTTTAGTTTCTAATCGAAAGCGATTGTCGAAATGTAACATGGCTAGGGCCTCAGGTAGGTACATGCCTTTACATCTTTACTAGAAGATTTATACAGCATCTGGAGGCAATTTTTGCGCTTAACGGGACACTAGTGCCTGGGACATTGTTGAGATGGAATAGCCCAGCACCTAAACCATCCTTTCAGCTGCCGGCCATATCTACATGAAAGACAATGCTCAATGACAACTAGCCGCTGTAGTTTTCTATATTTTTATTATATCTCACTTTCAAAACTATCGTGAGTTGTATTAGACATTATAATAGCACACGGGAAATTACTCACGTAAAATTATCGTCGGTATCTAAATACCGACAATGACTCATACCCAGATGAAGATTCTCCGGAAGAATCGAAACATTGTCGGTATCTAAATCGACGATAATTTTACGTGAGTAATTTCCCGTATGCTATTATAATTTTTATTATAGTGTTAAACCACACTTAGGTATTGTAATCGGTGCTCTAACCGAAAAATATAATCTTACTGATAGTTTCGTCGTCGGCGTTTAAGGCTTCGTGGCCGAGTGGTCGATGGCAATCCGGCTACAGGATGATCGCTTGAATCACGCGGGTTCGAATCCCGTCGAAGTCGTAACTTTTCGTAAGATTTTTCATTTACTAGCCGCTGGTTTCAGACGATGTTTTCCTTCATCGTTTCGAGCTTGATGGAATTACCTACGTCATAACAGTCTCCGTTCATTGTGGAATCTCCATCTTTATAACCATGTCGTAATTCAGGATCTTTGAAGTCTTTGAAATTACTGCCTTAAATAATTTTGTTTTAAGCAGAATAGGATTGTATCTAAGTATTCAAAGATCGCATCTCGAGATTCAGAAAGGTGTTATATAAGATTGGAAGTTGAAGAATTTAGCTTAGCAATCACACTTCACACTAATATTATAAAGGTAAAAGTTTGTGTGTGTAAGTGTGTAAATATGTAAGTGTGTTTGTTACCCTTTCACGCTCAAACGGCTGGACGGATTTGAATGAAATTTGGTACCACAATTGCTTATACCTTGGATTAAAGAATAGGCTTTAGAACTTTAATCCCGGTATTCCCGGAAAGGAAACTATTCACCGCGGGTAACACCGCGGGACGCAGCCAGTGTTAGATATTTCTTGGACACTCTTTCTATTAAGGTGTCTATATGCGTCAAACTACGCCGCCGCGCCGCCCTAGTTTATTTTATTATTACGTTGAACAAAGGAATTAAAAAAACCGAATGTTCCGTTTGTGAAACCTATTATAAGCTTTTTTTAATAGTTTTATTTTGTATAGTTTAGGAGGAATAGCGAAGTTGCACTTCGTGGCCACCAAACTATGTTTTCGCTAGTAGACACATCCAGGCACCTTAAGCGAAAACAATAATTGTAATATTTTGACCAAAGACGATTAATATCTAGAAGACAGACAATGGCCATACACAAAATCGTAACCCTAAAAAATAGCCTGAAAACTCTAAAACATCAATTTTATCCAAGAAATTTCAATTACTTTCTAGTTAAAAATGTTTAAATATTGAATATTGTTGCTACCTACTACTAAGTATTGAAATTTCTTGGATAAAATTGATGTTTTAAAGTTCTCAGGCTATCTGGTACTGCGGGATAGGGTTACGATTTTGTGTATGGCCTTTGTCTGTCTTCTAGATATTAATCGTCTTTGATTTTGACCATTCACTTTCTGAATACAACTTACGATCTTCTGAGATTAAAAATCGAGATATTAATAAAATAAATAAATAAATATCTTTTGACATTTCACCCGGCGTCATCTAGTTCCAAGCTAAGCAACTTAATGCTTGTGTATGGTACCAGATGACCGATATAATACTTAGATACATTTTTTTTTGTAACTACATACATACCTATTATAGATAGAAAAACACCCAGACCCGGAACAAATATCTGCAGAACATGCAAACATTTGTCCCTCGGCGGGATTCGAACCCGCAACCTCCGCGTCTCAGGCGAGCCTTCGCCCACTGCGCCACAGAGGTCGTCATATTGTGCCTACCTTTTTGTAAATATGGCTCAAGATACGTACCGTATTATTAAAAAAAAGTAAGTTCGTATGAGCAAGTGGCCAACTCAGGGCCCTTACTCTGGAACAACGAAAACGAAGTTTCGTGACAATTTTCGGGGTCAGCTTATGTTGGTGGATACTGAATTCGTAATAGTTCACCAACATAATTAGAACCCGAAACTTGTCACGAAACTTCGTTTTTCGTTTTGCAGAGTAGACGCCCTGGTGACGGAGTTTTTAGGCCGTATTATTGAAAATGTAATTATGAGATAAATTAATAAACTCCGTCAAGCGGAAACGTATTGTTGTATTGTTAAAAACTCATCATAAATTCATTTTGTAATATCTTATTAGCTTATTTCGTGTAAAGAGATATAAGATTTATTAATTTTGAAAGCAGAAGGCTGAAATGGTCGTATCGCTTTTCTGCTGACAGCTTTTTTTTGCATTCCGAATGGAAAAAACATATTTTCTTAATAACTTTTGTCGATAGATAATCATTTTTTATATAGAAGTAATGTCAAATATCTACCGACAGTAAGCAAAACGATAGATAGGTTATTGAGACTGGTCGTTAGTAACTTCTTGTGAATTAGTTATTTAACACAAAAACAATTCTTCTGTAAGCTATTTTACGTTTTTCCATAAAAACTGTCAAACAGACTACCGTATTTGAAACGCTTGTTAACTTTTTTAAAGAATTGTCACAAGTATCTAAGTACCTACATTATGTTATAATTTAAAAAAAAAATCATAGTATGATTCAAAGAGAATATAACCACTACGTTTAGTATTATTTATTGATTTAATGCTAAAAGCTTTAGTCCTACATTTAAATGTTCCGTTGAACTCCTGACTACATCATTAGATCGGAAACAATTATTGCAGCATCGAAAATTAAAATCCGTAAGTATCAAAAATTTCGATTCCCGCGGGATAGTACAAAAGGCTGCGCCAAAAAAAGTCGTTTTTCAATAGATTTCCCGAAATGAATAGCGTCTTAATTTACTGGAATCACAAGGATCACTGGATAGTCGAATAAACTGGGCAAATTGCGTTCTTTGCAATTTCAATAGACAGTACAGCACAATAATAGAGGTTGCATCGGTGAAAAATACCATTACCGTACATTATTTTTTTGAAAATTGTATCTAGGACTTCGTCCAATTTTTTGTCTGAGAAATAATAAAAAAATTTGCTTTGAACATGGTAAAATAAGTTACAAACAGGTGTTAAAATTTTAATACAGTTTCAACAAAATGTATTTCACTTTTAGAAATATCTGTCAAAATTTATTAGAAATTATTATTCCGCAATAGAAATAAAATAAAAATCTCGGTTTTTTCTTTAATTTCTTTGAAGTTTAGGATTTGTATTTTTATTTACAGTTGGAGGTTTAACTGGAGTCATCTTAACTAATTCTTCAATTATTACATTACATGATACACTAGTTCGTTATACGTTATTATAAACGTAAAAGTAGCCTATTATTTAATCCAGGGTATAAGCAATTCTGGTACCAAATTTCATTCAAATCCCTCCAGCCGTTTGAGCGTGAAAGAGTAACAAACACCCTTACACACAAACTTTCACCTATAAAATATTAGTGTGAAGTGTGATAACAAAATGAATTTGGAACTGCAACCTCTATCTTAAGCCAATCTATATCCTCCCCCGGAAACTCAGTGTTTTTGAATTAAACATGTAATTCGTGTCAAGTCGAAGCCGGATTGAGTTGGATATGAGTTGGAGTTTGGCGAGGGGCGGACTTGGCAGAGCTTTGGGAAGTTCGATTTATTGCTTTCTACTAGTTTTGATTTAGTAAGGAGTTAAATGTTATCGGAATCACGAATGTATCTTTGACACTAAGTGCTTTTCTTTGTGAAGCTGTTTGCTGAATGGTATACAACGTGATTCATAATTGGTATGTTATCCCGGAAGGGGATTTTGTGATCATGAAAATGAACAGTTGTGTAGGTGCAAATCTTGTGAATTCTAATTTTCAGTTTTTCATACTCTGTCTCGCCCGATCATCTGATTATTATAGGGTTGCTCTGTGTTTATTTCTGAAGGAAACTTTGCTAGTCATTTCTTCAATGAAAAACATCGAAATTCAAAAAGTCGTAGAACATTATTGTTGTTCACACTGATGAGGTGAATATACAACCCCCCTTTTAGGGGGGTTGTGTGTTTGTCACTCTTTCAAGCTCAAACGGCTGGAAGGATTTGAATGAAATTTGGTACCAGGATAGCTTAAATCCTGGATTAACACATAATCTACTTTGATCTTGGTATTCCCACGGGAACGAAACGGTATAGTATATACTAATAGTGTAGATATACCTAAGTAATTCCATGGTGCAAGACATTATTCTTTTAGATCAGTCATTTGGGAATAGTCATTTTACTTACAGCCTAAAATAAATTATTAGTATCGCAAGTAATGCTTTCCTAAAATCTCAAATAGTGAAGGAAAACATTGATTTCAATTACGTTTGCTACCTAATCCGTGTCTGAGGGTCTGCTGATAATCCAATCGTTAAATTAAACGTCTTAATGGATTGAAAGTTACAGCGTTCGGATACCGGAAGTCAATGTACTCAAACGGCTAAACAGATTTTCCCGAAACATACCTATTACCTAGGTATACTTATAAACACTTGTTATAAGTAACTGCATATCATAAATATCAGCAGAAGATATAAGAATAGAATAGAATAGAAAAAAGTTTATTTTGTGACTTAATAAAATAAAACAAAACATAAAATAACTAAATTTAAACATAAAATGGGCCATCGAGCCCACTTTACGTCTCAGGCAGGTCCCCACTGCGCCACAGAGGTCGTCATATTCCGGTGGCGGGTTTCAGGAGGCGAGGCTTAATGGAGGAGTTGAGGCCTAGTTTGATGCATGGTGGTTATTTGGCGAGCTGCCAAAGAAGGTCGAGTGCGAACTCGTTTGTTGGTCTGGAGGCGTAAAAACCTATAGAGCTTCATCATAATAGAGCTCTTAGAGCCTCAACCAGGAATTGAGAGCCCTAAGCCTGAATACTGGCTACTTTTGATTTCGGTATTCCCACGGGAACGGGAACCACCGCGGGTAACATCGGGGGGCGCAGTCAATCAATATGTACTATCACACTAATATTATAAAGGTGAAAGTTTGTGTGTAAGTGTGTTTGTTACTCTTTCACGCTCAAACGGCTGGACGGATTTGAATGAAATTTGGTTCCAGAATTGCTTATACCCTGGATTAAAGAATAGGTAATTGGTTAGTGTTGTAGGTAAACAATTAATATTGAATTATTGTTATTATTAATTTGTAAATTGACTTTTATTATACATTTTTTTGACATGCCAATGTTATGCGATGTAACACTATGGACTAAATAAATGAATTTACTGAATTTATAGGCTTCTTTTGATCCCGGTAGTCACACGGGAACGGAACTATTCACGCGGGGCACAGCTAGTATTACATAATCCACACAATATTGTTTGCACGTCTTTGTCGAGGCAAATCGTGCGCGAAACCGCGAAGAATAAATGAATACAATCTACTTTTCAAGTACTAATAAGAATGTAATGACAGTGAATGAGGCGAAAAAGGTGTGTTAGGATCGTAGCAAGTGGAGATCCGTGATCTACTTTGCCTACCCCATGGAAAGAGGCGTGATTTTATGTAGGTATGTATGTATGTTTCAAGTGTTGTTCACGGCTTCGAGCGCAATCCTACGAGGTACCTACTTTGAATCATTGTTTGTGTGTGTTAAACCAAAGGTGCCTAGTTACCTGGGTGCCTACCTACCTTGTTTGTTATGTATTCTGCCTCCTGTTTTGTGTACTTACCTATTTTCTTACCTATATGTGCTGTAAGTGTGTCAATAAACAAGTCTATCTATCTATCTATCTATCAATCCGCGGGCGAGTGACGAGAGGCTATTAGAACAAGGCAATAGTTTGCTGTTCATGTCTCTAAGAGAAACTCAGCTCAGCTCTCATCGCCACAATCGAGGAAAATATATTTTTGCGAGCTAATGATATAACATGTAAGCATTTCTTTGTATGAACTCTCCTTTCTACGCACAAAATGGTTATCATTTGATTTGATTAACAGCCAGTGTCTCAATACTTGCCTTTGTTTCCAAATGGCAAAATTAAAAAGTAATAATAAATCCTTCAATGTGACGAAGGTCAATTTGTTGCGTTTCATCACTCCAAAGGTCATCGTCAGAGCATCACTATTTTTAAATGGGACTACATTAGGAAAAATATTCATAAAAATACGGTAGAAAATAACGAAGAAATCGGCTACCACACATTCAATAAAACACCTTCAGTGGAACTTATGTTCCACTGAAGGTGTTTTATTCTTATGAATATCTTCCTTTTTAGAAGTACTTAGGTAAAAAAAAATATCAATAAACCTTAGCGACCAAGCATTCAATTTCTAAAACTGATGATGATTAGGTTGACAAAGACCACAAAAGGGAAATTTGGGTAAATTGGTTCCGTTTTTATCATAATCAATCGTTGAAATCTAAAAATGTAGAAAAACCTTTTGCAAAACATTTTGTTTACAGATAAAAAACTGGTTACAAAAAATCTAAGCAAATAATTTTTTTTTGGAAAGTGAAATATTTGTCAATCAGTGTTCTATGCTGTATGCATGGTGCAAACACTTTTAACCATCCAGCCTATCCGTTGTGAATGTTAGAGTACCTAGATTAAATAAAAGAAGGGTTCCGTGGAATTTAGAAATCGATGATGTTATTTACTTCGTAGTCAATTTCAAAATTAATAAGATGAGTTTGGAAAATTAAAAAATGTAAGTAACCCCAATAAGTAAGAACTAGAAAACTTGCTTTCTAATATAACTTTCAGTTTAAAGATTTAGTTACTTATCATTTAATTTATTTCATCTTCTAACACCCCTCTTTTTCGGTCACCATGTTTTATATATTCATGTTTTAGCTAAATCCGTTCATTCGTTTTTACTTGAAAGAGGAATCAAAATCCTACTTCCATACAAACTATACTAACTCTCTTGGTTATTAATAATAGTGAAGCGCTCGTGGCGAAGCTTGCTAAGACGTTCTTGATAGATCGTCGAAGTTAAGCAACGTTCTGAGCGGTCACAACTTGGATGGGTGACCGCAAGTGGCATTTATATCTGAGCGCTTCCGTGCTTCGGAGGGCACGGTAAATTGTCGGTCCCGGCTTTTAAAGTCGTTAAGCCATGACGGAGGTATTAAGGCGGCCTAAAAACTCCGTCAGCAGAGTTGGCCACTTGCTCATACGAACTTACTTAGGTACTTATTAATAATAGTAGGATCACAAAAAAGGCTTGTTCCCTATTACAATTTTACAAACTACTTTATACAGAACCTTCAATGCTTTATTTAACTCACACTTCTATACGCGGAAACTGAACCGCGGATGGCTTGCCACAAACAATAGAAAATCATTTTCACTTGACCCCTTTGTTTTTCGATTTAGCCATGGACCTCTGATTTTTTCAACTCAATAGTAAAAATTCACACATTTGGCTCGCGTCCAATTGGGTATTGTGCAATGTGCCCGCATCTCCCCTTATTCACAAACGCGCTAGGTCTCATGATGGACTTACAGGGTATGCCAAGTGTTTGTATGTTGCTTAGGTGTCTTTGAAAGACCATTGATGAAGATTGTTACTCCTCTAGCTGGCCGGCAGAAGCCCGACAGCGAGGCGAAGGGGAGGGGGAACTTTGCCCAGCAGTGGGATCCAGTGAGCTTATTGGATTAGATTGGACGACTCTCGTATCTTCACGATTTGGCGATCTGGTTTTGATTTGCCAATAAAATACGAGAGTATTTTTAACTCAAAACAGCAAACATTAAATATCCAATTTTGCTATTAATGTAACAATTAATATTACCACAAATTTGTGCAATAAATTAAATTTATTGCACAGAAAATATACTGTTTAGCGGCTCATTTATTACAAAGCTAAATTATGTTGAATGAATATAAAACGGATCTATATCACCAGCCGTTTCATGTTTAAAAACTAAACATGAAACGGCTGGTGATATAGATCCGTTTTGCTTCGTATTTATCTTTAGAGTTTCGTTTCGTGCTTTAGAGTATTTAATTAAAGTAACTTGGAAACGCGTACCTAGCTTACAGTTGGTTTCTCGAACGCAAATCATCTCAAAAGTTAATTAATTAATGGTCAATTCACGTGACAGTGTCAAAAATATTCCTAATTTGACACATGTCACAAAAGAAGAAGTGAAGTGAAGTGACACATGTCACGTGATTTGACGTATAATTCATCTTTCCTGTTGACATGGCCGAAACTGTGAGGATAGTTTAGGCGCTGGGCAAAGTGGGAAAGCCTATTTCATCTCAATGTCCTAAGGCACTACAGTGTCCCAATAGATAAGAGTAAAATTGTCTCTTGACAATGGCGTCAATTCAGTTATCGCAAAAATTAAACTAAACTAATTTGACACCGTAAAATAAAAAATGTAGTAACGTCTTGCACAAATGCAGTACCTTCCTTAGTTAAAGATATTTACATGAGGCTTATTTGTGAATAAGGGAAAAGGTGCCCATTTCTTTGTTTGTATGGTTTGACTGCAGTTTGTTAGCACGTACCTATTGTTCATTAGCTACATATATTACTTGTATTTCTTTGAGCACTTATTTTGAAGCTTGGCTAAGAGTGAATGTTGTAACATGATTAATCGTTCAGCCGACTTAGTTTTCAATATATTATACCATCTTCGATTATTTTTATTACTATTAGTGCTAAGTGCTACCGTGCTTCGGAGGGCACGTTAAATTGTCGGTCCCGGCTTTTAAAGTCGTTAAGCCATAACGGAGGCCTTTAGGCGGCCTAAAAACTCCGTCACCAGAGTTGGCCACTTGCTCATACGAACGAATCGTTCGGATTACTATAAGTACTTAAGTTGTTTATAATTTTACAATATCTTTATCCGGTATGCGTTGCAATGTCGTTACTTCGACTATACAATACGGAGGGGGGCAAAATTTTGAGACACACAGGGAAAAGATATAACATTTTTTCTATTTTAATTAGAAAGTTTTGATCAAAATCGTTGTCTTATTTCAAAGAAATAACCGTTTGCATTTTTAGTAAAAAAAAAAAAAGTACGGTTAAAACAAAAAAATACATCTGTAAAAAAACAAGTTGATTTTAATCGACTCTATAGGATTACTTTTCCCAACCCAAATCAAATTGTATTTTTTGCAATAATTCAAGTAAACCATTATCATAATTATTTCTATGAAATAACGAGTAAAATGGTGAGTGAAATCACCAGGCAAACCTAAAGTTGTTAAAGAGCATAATGGCGGCGATTCTGTTGCAACACTGACTAGCTAAATTATGACTAAAACCGAAAGATTTTATTACGTTCACGCTAAAGACCAATCTAGCACTGAAAATAACATTTGAAGAACAAGGTACTTTTAACCTTGTTTTTTATCTTTGCGAGTAAAGTTGAAGTAAAAGGTCTTGATCAATTCTACCCACATTCACTCAAATTTTACTAAATTAAAGTAATTTTAGAGATGTCACTCAGGCTGTTATTTTGTTTTGAACTTTAAAGTGAACGAAATAAGAGCTTTCGGATTTAGGAATAATTTAAATAGTCAGTTTTGCAACAGAATCGTCGCCAATATATCCATAATATAAATGACATACAATTTAAAATGGCCGATGCCATAGACAAAATAATTGATTTAGCTGACATCCCATCCCGTACAGGTTGATTCCGCAAAGTTAAATTAAAAAAGTTTCAGCAAAACTCATGTCACAAACATTTTACGGTTATTTTCGTGTTTGTATTTTTATTTCCAAGTATCATGCTAAACGTAATTTTTTGAAGCCATACAAATGACATTATATATGAATAATGACTATTTTTAGCAAGAAAATAAAATAGCTTTCGGTGATGCCAATTTTTTTACTTTTTTAAAGTCATTAAGCCATGACAGAGGCCTTAAGGCGGCCTAAAAACTCCGTCACCAGAGTTGACCACTTGCTTATACGAACTTACTTACTTTTAGACACTTTGTCATTCACGTCCTTAAAACTAGGGGATTCTACTGCCTGTTCCAACGCGACTCCCTACACCAGGGAAAGAATCAGGCAAGAACCTGGTGGTGTGTCAATCTTAATATAAACTGAGTTGGATCTGAGTTGGAAACAAGTGATAAGTCAAAAGTATTAGCACTGCGAACACGCGATTACATGTAATTCTCCTCTTTATTGCTCAATAAAGGCCCAGCCTGATTAGGCGAGCTCTTTCATTAGCCCCTTGTAATGAAGATACGCTTTTATTTTACTTTTAATGTCCCCACATTGATTCAATGAGAATCGGGTTTAGGGGACGATTTGAATGGGTCTTTCAATTTGCTCTGAAATAGGTTTATAGATTCTTTACATAATTATATCCAATGTGAAATGAAATGAAATAAAATATGATCACGACTGTATCCCGGGAGCGGTAGACATTTCTTTCATATCATTAGGCAATTTTTAGATCTTTTCGAAGATGTCTAAGGGGGTAGTCAGTGGTAGGTATGTCCAAATACATATTTGGTACATACCCACATCTTGCAGAAGTTAATATTCCATACGTGACAGGTTGCAAGCCCATCGACGCTATTAGAGTGCCAACTGGTTTCCTCACGATGTTTTCCTTCACCGTTATAAGCTCGTGTTAAAGTGCATATAAATGTTTATATATATCCAATGTATACTAATCTTTAATGACTTTATACATGGATGCTGAGACAAAGGGTACGGGTTCGTTCCCGCTGCGAGTATAATGTTCGTATCTGCAAATATTTGTCTCTGGCCTTGATATTTTAAACTGACTTCAAAAAAGAAGGTTTTAATTCGATATTATAATACTTATATTTTTTTGTTCGCGGATAACTTCGTCGTTTATGAACCGATGATTGAAGATTATTTTTTGTTGGAATGAAGATATTTCAAGGGTACGTAAGTAGGTACCTACGGTACCTACATTTATAAAATATCCAAGTAGTATTGAGTAATGTAGTACAGTAACACAGGTTTCATGTACTTTGGATGATGATGCTGTGTCAAATGTCCAAGGAATATATATCTTTTTATTTTAACTACTTCAATTCGACCTTATGTAATAGAACTCTCTGCGCGCAAGTGTCAGACTCGCACTTGACTTAGGTATTCGAAAGACTGCGGCGTCTGAGAACCTAAAAGAGGTAGATTCAATTGTTTTGTTGTAACGCCCTAACTCTGTAAGATAGCGCCGGTGGAAAGGTGAGTGAACCTATATACCTCGTATGTATTTTACTGGGTCACGCATACCGTGAAAAATTTGGGCTCACTAAAAAAACTCTAAAGTTTAACATTCGTTCGTTCGTTCGTATGAGCAAGTGGCCAACTCTGTTGACGAAGTTTTTAGGCTGCCTAAAGCCTCCGTTAAAAGCCGGGACCGACAATTTAACGTACTCTCCGAAGCTTGGAATTATCCGAAGCTCAACAATTATTAACACAAAACCGATATGAAATGAAAAATGAAATGAAATATGATCACGACTACTTATATCCCAACGATATCATCTTACTAATTATTCTGTTCTAACCAGGGGTTTCGTGGCCGAGTTTTAAGGCAGTCTGGCTTGAAGTGGATCGCTTGTATCTTCGCGGGTTCGATCCCATCAGAATCAAAAGTTTTTGTAGGATTTTTTATTTAAAAAAATTTACAACCTCGTATTTTTAACCTTGGTTATAAAAATTCGTATTCACAACGACACAAGGCAAAGCAGTGTGTTAAGGCACTAAATGACGCCATAAAAGTCTTGTTACATCATAAACTTTAATAAAACACGCCATTTTTCCCAAAAGGAGGCATAAAATTATCGTGTTCCCCTTTCCTGTGTAGATAGAGCACGAAATCTTCACCTGCCGCTTTAGCATGACTGTTTTATGCAATAGGTACATAGTTTATAATATATTTATAATATACTAGCTAATTCGTCTGCCAACTTTTTGTAACTTTTACTTGATTGGTAACGTTATAATTGTTGCTGATCTAAATTTTCTATAAATTCCCGAAATAGCCTTCATGTGAACGAAGAATAAAAACAATCCTGCAAAATTCCATTTCGAATTGAAGGTTTTAGCGCTCAACTCCTTTTAAAACACAATAGCAAATCGTGCAGCACACGTGTATCACTGAAATATGTGCTTTAGGGAGCCGCAAACATTACCCACGGGAGTTTTCTTTTCTCTCATATGAATTACAAATTTACAATGCATACTGCGGTTAGTAAGGATGTAAAATTGTATTTTTTTAAGAAAACTTTAGGCGCTTTCAATTAGACGTTTCGTGTTGACTGCCGTGTCGAAACGGAGCGTTTGTCGTATTTCGCACGGACGTTTTTACAAATAATTTTATTATAGGTACACGTTAATTAAAAACCATTGATTACAATCGTTCGTTCGTTCGTATAAGCATGTGGTTAACTCTGGTGACGGATTTTATAGGCCGCGGCGGCCTCCGTCATGATTACAATGATGATTACAATCATAAATGTAAACCGCATTAACTCAAAATAGAACAAACTCGAAAAATATAACATCCGGTCCTGGTTTACTGCAGACCATAACAAAAAGCATTTACTTCAAAACATTGGACTGTCAAAACATATTTATGACTTGATTTTACGCGTCAATTTTATAAGCACTAAACATTGGCATATTCGTGGATTTTAGAACTTACAATTTTTAGTGCTTAGATATTCAAAACCTAGGATGTTAATGTTTTTTGAACGCGCATTTGCATGCAGTTTGTATTGATACAAACACGCAGTGTGTGTATCAATACAAACGAGATACAGATAGGTTCTAACAGCTTGCCGACTGGGTTGCGTTCGTTAGGCGTCCGTATCGCGTTAGTTTATACAAACACGTTGAAAAAACCCTAAAAAACATAGATGCCGACTGGACACATCTTATGAGTAAACTTTAAAATGTTGTAAAAAGTAAGTAGGTAAGTACCTAATAGAAGGTACAGTCGCGGAATAAAAAGGTTGACCACCTTGACGGTATTTAGACCACCTTGACGGTATTTAGACAACGTGCTGAAGCACGAATGGACAATTCGGACGATGTAGTTTCAACTCGCACAATGTTGGGAAATTTCAATTTGATACAACTGCCTCTTTGAACCCGCGACTGTAAAGAAACCCAAGAAACAATGGACCCACTCCACTCGCAATGTCAACATAGACGGACGAGAATTTGGAAATATGGAAGAGACCTTACAACTAGATTTTTTTTAATTTTTTGAAATTGAAAAATTCTATAGAAAATAATGTACGAGTAGTTTTGAAGGGTATTCTGAAGGAAAGTCTTACATGCATTAAATAATAGAATTGTTTATTTTTATCTCTCATATCGATTCTTTGCTCCAACTTTTTTCTATTTATTCAGTCAGATGTCGCCAATACTAATTTTAACTAATTTGGGAGTCGCGTTGGAACAGGCAGTAGAATCCCCTTGTTTTAGAACGTGACATGTCAAAGTGGTCTAATAAACGATCGTACTGAATAAATACATTGTGAGTTTAAGTTTGAGATTGTTAATAGAAATATAATAAAGTATCATTTTCTAATGAAATAAGTACCTAAGTTTGGTTTAACACTTTAATAAAAATATATAAAACTAGGTATAGAACTAAAGTATTATATTGTTTCCTACAATTTTTTTCACAAAACTTTTTAAAAGAAAGAATACGTATCTCATTTTGTAACACTAGATCTCCAACCCCTTCAGTTTTCTTCGCGGTGAAACAGAAGCTATATGAAGGTAGGTACTTACATGAAAGTCGACTGAAAAAACATAGTGAGGAAACCTACAGTTTTCTCTTCACACGGTATTGACTGTCCTGTCCTACTCTATCTCATGCGGGAACCACGCATTGGAGTGTTGGAACGTGTTGGTTCCAACACTCCAATGTGAGGATCGATCTTGGACGGTTGTTAGACACAAACGGAGCATTGGCCATTCTATTCGTAGCCAATGTTGGAACCAAGTTGAAGCCAATGCGTGGTGCCCGCATCATAGTGATTAACTTTTGAAATGATTATAGTTAAGTTTCATTGTGATATGTCGCAACTTAAAATATGACCACATTCAAAACTTTGTATTTTATTTCAGTGCTAAAATGTCAAAATCGAATTCAAAGTAGTTTAGAGTTGGCTGTCAAAAGTGACATTTGTTGAAGCGCTGATGCATAAACTACGATATCGAAAACACTGAAATAAAAACCAGCGTAGGGCTGTCAGTGAATATCATAATATAGAATCTAAGTTCAAAAAATTGCACTGAAAATATGAAAAATTGGTGGATTACACAATGTCTAAGACCTAGACATTGTGTAATCCCACCAATGTTTTCTTAGACGTAGGTAGTACCTAGACTCTAGGTACTACCTACGTCTACGACCTTTGCACGACGTCGAATTTCGACGTTGGGTATGTCATCGAGAAGTGAGATTCCGAGCATGGCTCGCTCCATTGCCTGTTGTGCTACTCTTATTTTGTGCATGTATTCCTTTGTGAGCGGCCATAGGCTTTAGCATGAGCAGGACACATTGGTTGTATACCTTGTAAGTACCTATATTTAATAGTTTTTTTTACCTACTTTATTTTGCCAACCCTAGACCAGATTCGAATGCATTTATTTCGTTGCTAAATCGCTCTGGAAACTTGAGATAATGCGCTATTTTATGAGAATCTCCATTTTATTCGAGCGCAACTTATAAGAGTGCTTTCAAGAAATGCCCGCGGCTTTGCTTGGAAAATCATTGATTCGAGAATAATGTTTTTCTTTACTGTTTTTATTACATTGAAGTTCTGGTTTGTCTTTAAAGATGAACAAGTCAGTATCCAAATTTACGATTTTTATACTTGAATAATTAATGAAGCTGTGTAGGGATCGGAATAGGTAGAGTATTTACCTTAAGTTACAGTGTTGAAGTAGAACACAGTCGATCATACCTCCTCTTCAATCCCAAATGATGTTTAAACAGTTAGTACCTACTAAAAGGTGTTAAGGTTGAGGCACACTGGATCGTTTCGAAGCAGGCGTGTGTGCGACAACCTTAAACCTGCATTATGCAGTCGGACAGTGTTGCTGCAAATTCGCTGCTTCTCGGCTTAACCTGTTTTGATCGTTTTCTGTAGGCTGTCTATGATTTTGCAAAAAATAACCTTTATACTAAAAGTTACAAATAAAAAACAAATCTTACAGGGGCCGTAGCATTACCTAATAAAAGTAATATTACAGTTTTTACTTAATTAGAAGAAAAATTTCTAAATTTAAAATTATCTTAGAAAAAAACTGTCAATAAATAACATTTTCTACACTAATATTAATTTTAATAGCTAGGTGGTGCTACGACCCCAGATAATTGATATAACCAATTTATTGCTGAATGATTCTAAAAGCCAGAATCAATAATTAAGTGGACACGCTGATCACTCATTTTAAGACCGTACAAACGTCACTAACTTTGTTTCCTATTAACTTATGTAACTACGGATATTTCCTAAAATGTCCTATGTTCTACCTAAGCCATAGACACCACAGTACAGCCGGAGTCTCTAATTAGACACTCTCGTCAGCGTCGAAGTGTCTTCCTCGCGACACTAATTGCTCGGGTGCACCCGTTTGTTTGTCATGCTAAACATTCATTCATTCAATTTGATTCATTCATTCAATTTGATTCATCTACAGCCAGTTTCTCGAACGCTGATCATCTCCAAAATTAACTAGTCAATGGTCAAACCACTTGATAGTGTCAAATTTGTTCTCAATTTGAATTATTTTGATAATTTACGTGGTACGTAGTATTTTTTTTTCTTTTTAATAACCTACTATGTCCCACTGCTGGGCAAAGGTCTCCCCCAAAATCCTCAAAAGTAAAAGTACGTAGTTATAATCATTTAATTCCTCCACGACACAATCATCATCATCATCATCATATTCAGCTTTTTGTGACCCACTGCTGGGCATAAGACTCCTTCCATAACCGCCAATCAGCTCTACTTTGGGCCTTTTGCATCTAGGTCTTAACCAGTACGGCAACTATGTCGTCCATCCATCTAGCAGGTGCTCTGCCAAGAGGTCTAGCTAGTCAATCCCCACGACAAAAATCCATCATTAATTCCTACAGCATGTAATTTTTCGTTTCTCTTCTTCAAAAAGCTAGTTTCCTGATTTACAAATTGCGACGAGCGTCGTCAGAGTGACAGGTCTCTCAGTTTTCCTTAACTTGAAAATAAATCAATGAATAAGAAATTGATCAAGTCGAATTTTCTCGATTTTTCTCGAATTTCTCTGTTTTTCCTGATTGCTTTCTATAGATAACTTGCACGGGTGCCAATACAAAAACGCATTGTACAAAATTGCGTATGACAGATGCGCTTACATACAAATTACTAATGTTTGCGACTGGCTATTAGCCAAATAAAAAGTGAGTAGGTATGTGTTTTTTAATTTCTTGTTTTATCTAATGACGAGTATTATGGAAATTCTTTGACTAAACGCTACAGTAGCTATATTATTTTTTAATTATTAATTATAGGCAAATGTAATAAAGTGATTTTTACAGCTCTCTGGAAATACAGGCGTGATAATATTTTATTTTCATTTTACAAAAGTCTAACGTCCAGTTTTGATGCTAACACAAGCATTAAATTGCTTAGCTTGGGACTAGACGACGTCGTGTGGAATGTCCAAGGATATTTATTTATTTTTATTTTATTTATTTTATCTGCACAGTTAACAAAAATTTAAACTGGACGTTAGACTTTTTTTTAAATGATAATAAAATATGGTCTAAAATGTCATGTCTAAATAAGACGTGACATTTAAGGCCGTTTCAATAACGTTATTTTAGGTCAAAAGTTGATTTATATTCAAAGGCCATATTTCATTTTAACACTCGCTCGCCAATAGAAAGCAATAAACATATTTGAATTTTAGATTAATCTAATTTCTCTGCGCGAATGAATACATTTTTTATTTCGTATCCTGTCAAAAGTATCATGCTTTGATACCGGCACTGTAATAGGCAATCACTAGGCTGATATTTGTTTTACTATCTACCAAAGACGATTAATATCTAGAAGACAGACAAAGGCCATACACAAAATCGTAACCCTGATCCCGCAGTACCAGATAGCCTGGAAACTTTGAAACATCAATTTTATCCAAGAAATTTCAATACCTAGTAGTAGGTAGCAACAATATTCAATATAAAAAAAAATTTAGGTAATTTTAACTAGAAAGTAATTGAAATTTCTTGGATAAAATTGATGTTTTAAAGTTTCCAGGCTATCTGGTACGGGTTACGATTTTGTGTATGGCCTTTGTCTGTCTTCTAGATATTAATCGTCTTTGCTATCTACCATCCTCAAATATTGGTTTCGGGGTAAGTGTCTGCCCGTAAATATTTAGTTTCAGACCCATTTCTAATCTAGATCCTTTACTATAGAGAAAATTATTACATTTTAAGAGGTAGTTTTTGAGTAGCGAATTTTCAACTCAACCCTTTAACGACCCAGTCTCAATAACCTATCTATCTTTGGTTTTGCTTACTGTGGGTAGATATTTATCGTTTTTTATACGGAAGTAATGACAAATATAAGAATAAGAACAAATTTATTTCACACAACTTAAATGGTACAAGCCCAAGGCCCATTGTGTCACCTTGTATTAGTTCTTAAGTTTTCTAGATTTAGTGCATAATTTGGTGTGACAATAAAGAGTTTTCTATCTATCTATTATCTACAAGTACCTTCATAATTATAATTTATTAAAATATATCTACCCACAGTAAGCAAAACCAAAGATAGACAAGTTATTAAGAACAGCCATAAAATAGTTATATACTTAGCCGACTTCAATTTCGTAAAAATAAAACAATTTCCTGCACTCCGATATCTCCGAAGATCGTAATCAGATCCTTAAAATAAAACAAAATCTTAAAATGTAAGATCCCTTAGTTTATTGTGTTCAGACAAAAACTTATTTAATATTAATCCATTATTCGTAACATTGTTGCCAAAATTGTATTCATTTGCCGAAACATAATTGTATCTCAATGTTACTGTTTTCCAGCAATGTCAGACGTTTTCTCACAATGATAAGCTCTGAACCAAAAGCACTTGTTTCCGACTTTGTAAGTAAATAATAATGTCCAACAAGTTTGTAAAAGTAAAAATGCAGGCAAACTCCGACACTAGCTAACTAACACATTTGATTATTCAATTATTCATCTCCACTTTCAGATTTGACAGTATTTTCACACTATTTTCTATTTTCTTTTATTTTACCAAACTCGGGAATACATCCTTGGACATTTCACAAAGCACCATCTAGTCCCAAGCTAAGCAACTTAATGCTTGTGTTATGATAACCAGTTGACTGATCTGATCTGATGATATTACTAAAATATGTTTTTTTTTGTAAATGCATACATATTAGGTATACATAAAAAAACACCCAAACACCCAGAGCCGAAACAAATGTCTGCAGAACATACAAACATTAATAACGCGACGGGGATCGAACCCGCAACCTCCTCGGCTCAGGCGGGATTTCACCCACTGCGCTACTCAGGTATATTTGTAAACATTCTATTATTCATCCCCACTGTCACCATACAAGATTATGGATTCTTGTAAACGTCTAAACCAACTTTGATAAAACATGTTTAAACCACCGCTAAAAACCGGCTTTTAATGAAAAAACTGCATTCAAATCGGTCCACTCGTCTATGAGCTACGGTGCCACAGCAGACACACAGCGGTCAAACTTACATCACCCCTCTTTTTGTGTCCCGACACAAAAAGAGGGGTTCAAAATATTATGTTGTTTAAATAGTAAATAAATTTAATGTTTTTGCCCTATACTTTGTGTATACTACATGTTAATGCAACCTTAACACATTCAATGCCAACGACACGCCCGCTTCGGCCGTCGCGCTCGCGTTTTATAGGGCGGCATCGCTGAGAAGTAAGTACTGGAAAATAATGGTGGCATTAATGGTGGCATTAAATTATATTAACTAGTGCTAAGGGTTTTAGCATGCCTAGTATCTGTGCTAGGTTTCTAGGTTAGGTTACTAATGTTGTCTATCACTGAAGCTAGGCTTGGAGTAGGACAGGTAGTTTAATGCCAGTTTGATTATTTTGAATCCAGCTTGTAACACAAATTGCACATTCTAAATAATATTTTCTGTTCGTTTATCAAATTCTAAGTCAAGTAAGTTAGACATTATAATAGCACACGGGAAATTACTCGAGTAAAATTATCGTCGATTTAGATACCGACAATGTTTCGATTCTTCCGGAGAATCTTCATCTGGGTATGAGTGTGGTCACTCCTCGCGGTCGCGTCTCACACTGTCAAGTAAGTTAGTATGAGCAAGTGGTCAACTCTGGTGACGAAGTTTTTAGGCCGCGTAAAGGCCTCTATCACGGCTTGACGGGTCTAAAAACCGGGACAGAACGTGCCCTCACGCACGGAAGTATAACGAAAAGAAAGAATACTTAAAAACCGAACCTACAACATCTCAGAATAAATATTAAATTATATTATTATATTATATTATTATAAAACGGGATATTTACCATGATTTGTGGATTTAAAAATTTCCCGATATTTCGGCACAGTTGAACGCCATGATCACGGTCAACTCGATTGAAACTCATAAATTCACGAATCATGGTAAACATCCCGTTTTTAGTGTTTCTATTGTTAAAAACCGAGCTCAGCTCTTGTCGGTGTAATGATGCAATTTCCTCCATATACTTCTTTCCAATGCGATCTCTTTTACTTCTTGTTACGACATGACAGCGACCTTCTCTTTTATCTGACTTAATGTAATTAATTCTCGATCTTCCCCTTCCTCGCCTTCCTTCTATTTTTCCTTCTATGATGAAAAAAAAACCATGATAGTTTAAAAAGTTTTAACATTTCATAAAGCTACCAACTGCAAGTGGCATTTATATCTGAGCGCTTCCGTGCTTCGCAGGGCACGTTAAATTGTCCCGGCTTTTAAAGTCGTTAAGCCATGACGGAGGCCTTAAGGCGGCCTAAAAACTCCGTCACCAGAGTTGGCCACTTGCTCATACGAACTTACTTACTTACTAGGCTGTTGACATATCTGTCACACGGATGCCCAAAAAGAAACCAGTAGGTGAAAACTCAAAATAAATTTATATCGGCCGCTCAATATTCTAACACATAAACTAAGTTAATACCAGTATTCCAATCAGGGAAAATCCGATGTAAATTGAATTCCATATTTTGTACGGGTCTTTCCGCCTTTGTTTAGCGAAGGCTTCGAAGGAAATAGGTCACAGTGGCACTATAATTTGAACGTTACGACTTTCTGTCGTGTATGGATTATGTATGTTATTGAATTATTGTGATTGGTTGTACTTTACTTACAGGTTAAGATATACCTAATTAGTGGGCTGTATGTAGTCGTAGAGGATATCAAAACTTATGTTTGACTACTAGACCCGGGCGGCTTCGCTTGCACGCTACTTTCTATAAAAAACTTTGTCTTCCCGAATTTCTATCTAATTGCACTTTCCTTTAAAACATTCCTATACAAACTTTGACACCCCATTGCAGCCCTTTAAAGGGAAAACTGCTGTAAAATGGCGCCTATTTTGTAAGTTTGACCTCTTTCGTTGTTACTCTTTTACGCAAAAACTACACAACGGATTTGGCTCAAACTTGGAATATAAGTGCATAGATGGAATAACACTTAGGCTAATTTTAATTCGGGTTAGTATCCACGCGAGTGGATCCGCGGGCGGAAGCTTGCATTCTCATAAAAAAAGTGCAATCTTCGGGTGAGTGTAAAAATCCCCAGGGGATTTTGGATTTTCAGTAAGCCGGTCACATTCCATTTAGAACACCTAATTTTCTTTAGACTGGAATTTCCAGTAAACTTCTCAGTCGTTATGAAGGTAAAAATTCACTTAGCATTTCCCTCCTAGCTCGCTCAAAATTGTAACCATAATTTATATATTTTACCCCTACCATATGCTTAATTTACTTAATTCTAAGTAACTTGGTACACAAAGCGTAACTAAAACCAGCATCTGTTTAAAAAATAGATAAGATATATTTTTTGTATAAAGTTTTTTTATCCTAAAATCTATAGACAACACACGTTAATGAAATACGATAAAAAAATACGATACTATAATACGAAATACGATAAAAAAATCCACTTATCTGTTTTACCACAGGTCGGTTCCGCTAATTTCTTCACATAATTTTAGTCTATGTATTATATTTATAAAACTTTAAAGTACGTAGAAAAATGCAATCTGTCACGTATGAAATGTTAACTTTTCTATGACTAGAAATTCCTAAAATGTCTAAGGAGGTCCTTAGACATTTTGAAAGGATCTAAAAAGCTCTGAAAGAATATGTCTACCGCGTCTTGGGAACACAGTCGAGATCGTATTTCATGTTTCATTCAGACTCATGGTAGGGGTAGTGAATGTCAAGGTATTCGCAGCGAGTTTCGAAACATAGTTTAAGTATCTCTGGACTTGAGTCTGGTTAATTTTTAAAGATAACTTGCATCCTTTCTCTTGAATTATAAAAAACTTCTAAGAGAGTTTGAGGGTATTTTCATAATCATTTTGCTAATAAGTAGCGGTCGCCCCGACTTCGGCAATTATGATTAGGTACTTATAGAATTATAAAATACTAGCTGCGTCCCGCGGTGTTACTACCGCGAATAGTTCCCGTTCCCGTGAAAATACCGGGATCAAAAGTAGCATATGTGTTAATCAGGATATAAGCTATCCTGGTACCAAATATCATTCAAATCCGTCCAGCCGTTTAAGCGTGAAGAAGTAACAAACATTTACACTTATACACACAAATTTTTTGCAAAATTACAATGTAAATTATGTAAGAAAACGCAGACGCAAAATATTTTCTTTCCTTTCAACTCAGTCCCTCGAGCAAACTAGTTCATCAGAAAACTTCGAAACTTTAACTTTATTAGAGACACCCCGGGCAATGTCATTAAATGTCATTCAGATCTACATTTTTAACCCCGGACAAAAAAGAGGAGAGTTAATTCGTGTAAATATTATATCTATAGGTAGCTCAACTGATCTAAACCACTTCTTCCTTTCTAGGGTACATCATTAGATGTAACATGTGATTAAAATGATATTAATTTATTAAAATTATATTATTTATTAAGTGATGATGATTATTTAAATGATATTTCTTTGTTCGTCATTGCGCTTTACAAAATGTATACAAAAAAAAGACGTGTGGCACTCGGAGACTGCCGCGGTAAAGCTATTGCATGGGGGGTGTTAGGTTATTTTCGTTACGGAATTTCTGGATTCGGTCTCCACGCTCAAGGCCCGCGATAGAAGCTATGCAATAGCTTAAAAAATGTATCTGTGAGTAATATCAGTCATAGTTACAATACGTTACAAAACTGGTTCTAATTGTATTTTGTACAGTTATGTATGTAGTAGTTCTGTTTCTGTAAATAAAGTTGACTTATAAAAAAAAAAGTAGGTACCAAACCTAGAATATACGCACTTTCTAGGTGCACTTAATAGTCCCCGAGAGTAAATTCTAGGTATCCAGGCAATGGACCTACCAGGATATGGAGCGAGAAATTTCATATGTATCGGTAGCTAGTAATGTGCTTGTAAATATACAGTCGGTCGCAAAATTTACTTAGCTTATTCTAAAACTAAACATCACTGATGTAAGTATCCCTAAAGCGTGGTAGACTTCTTTAGCTATTTAAGATCGTTTGAAATATTCATATTTTTAAATGTTCTCATGTCTCATGTTCTCATGTCTGTGTCTTTTATGAGATTAAATTAATGTCTTTAAACCTTTTATATGTAGGTATGCAATATTTTAAAGAAATTAGGGTAACACAGCTTTTGTCGCCGACTGTACTTAAGAGATGAATAGCTTACCGAATTGTGTTCAGTTCTGTGGAACCAATACTATCAGTCTGCTGGCAAGACATTGATAGCTACGGTCTCACTAGACATCTGGCAAGAGGCTAGCAATCTATGTTTATCATCATCTACCTATCCTACCATCGGCCGATAGAAAAGTTTGCAGTGTGCAAGGGGTCTTACAATGAGAGGTTTTCTTTTTGAGTATTAAAAAAAAACATAGTTTCCAAGAACTCTGTAGATGGCGTTAAGTATGTAAGTTCGTATGAGCAAGTGGCCAACTCTGGTGACGGAGTTTTTAGGCCGCCTAAAGGCCTCCGTCATGGCTTAACGACTTTAAAAGCCGGGACCGACAATTTACCGTGCCCTCCGAAGCACGGAAGCGCTCAGCTGATAATGCCACTTGCGGTCACCCATCCAAGTAGTGACCGCTCAGAACGTTGCTTAACTTCGACGATCTATCAAGAACGTCTTAGCAAGCTTCGATATATAGCTAGATGGCGTTGAACTGACTACGTTACTAGGGTGGTAAATCGTACTAACCCGGGTAAGAAAAAAAAAAGCTAGGCCCACACCACCAGGTTCTTGCCTGATTCTTTCCCTGGTGTAGGGAGTCGCGTTGGAACAGGCATTAGAATCACCTAGCATGTAAAACGATACTTAAGTGATCCTTGAGGTCCTACAAGAATAAATGATTTTTCTTCTTTCTTTCTTTCAAGACTATGGCGGTCTCGTTTTATCTTGTGGGTTTTTGAATCATTCTATTTCACTCTTGCGGATTATAATTGGTTAATACCACTATAGGTGGACGCTTGACAAAAAAAAACATTATTCGATTCATAATACCAAAGACGATTAATATCTAGAAGACAGACAAAGGCCATACACAAAATCGTAACCCTACCAGATAGCCTGGAAACTTTAAAACATCAATTTTATCCAAGAAATTTCAAGTTAAAATTACCTAAAATGTTTTTATATTGAGTATTGTTGCTACCTACTACTAGGTATTGAAATTTCTTGGATAAAATTGATGTTTCAAAGTTTCCAGGCTATCTGGTACTGCGGGATCAGGGTTACGATTTTGTGTATGGCCTTTGTCTGTCTTCTAGATATTAATCGTCTTTGATTAATACCAACCCTAGTAACGTAGTCAGTTTAACGCCATCTACCGAGTTCTTGGATACAATTTTTTTTTAATACTCAAAAGAAAAATCTCTCATTACAAAATCAAGTGGTAAACCGACCCACACTTCGGCACTACGGAAGACCAGCGCTCCGGCAGGTTAGATAGATAGATAGATAAATACTTTATTGACACACACACATTACAGCACAGATGGAAAGGTTTACAGAGTAGAAGAACTTAACTAAACACAGAATAGTACAAAAAGGAAAATAATATAAAAAGGTAGGTAGGTAATGCAATAGCCTGTGCTGAAGAGGGTGGGTCAAAAGGAACCAGTCTCATCTTTTTGTTACTCTGCGCCTTGACGCAGAACAACACTGATTTTCAGACTGGGCCTGGTTCCTCGGTTCCTGCCGAAGCATCTGCGTCATGCATCATGCTGAGTAGTAGCCATTTTTGTCATTATTCTTGTTTCTTTCTTCTTTTTATATGGTAATGTATTTTAATATGTAATGACAAAATAAAGATTTTTCTTTCTTTCTTTCTTCGTTTACCATTCATTCCTTGAGGAGGAGGTCCTTGAACCTTTGGGCGACCTTAAACTTCGTCGCCAAAGTTCGCAACTTTATTCAAATTTGCTTGGACAAGTTGAAGGCTACCTAGTAGCTTTGTTAGAGAATTGTGTAGAATGTCCAAAGATATTTATTATTATTATTAAGTATTATTTACTGTTATCTGTCATGGCGGCTCCTCACTTGGCTTAGCGTATTCGTGAGTCGATATTGTTGTGTTTGCCTCAAATAATCAAATATTTCAAATACCGTCAAATACGTCATCCACACATGGACTTGTACGGGCAAATCACTTCAAATATGCCACAATATTTGCAAATCAAAAGTGTGACGATAGGTCAACAGATCGTAAGTTTAATTGACAGATACCTACATAATAGTGGCAATTTTGGACGTCGCCAAAACTTAACTAAACTCGACAGCTCTAAAATTTATTCCATCCTTTTTATTTTGATCGTTATGAAAGGGACGGCAACATTTTTAGTGCTGTCAAATTGGTTTAGTTAAGTTTTGGCGACATCCAGAATTGCCACTAATACATCCCGCTATTTCGGCCAGTCTTGGCCACTAGCATGGTAAAAAAAAACAAACAGAAAAAATCATACTCCACCTGCTTCGTTACATCTTTTTCATTGACATATTTTTTCATATAAAACTCACAGGTTTAGGGCAAACACAATTAAACAAATATAATAGAAAAATCACTTAAATTTTATTATTTACTTACAAATATAACAATTCGTAACTTTATCTGTACACACTATTTACACTAAAACTACGTTAGTTAAAATACATCTAAATTAGTAATTGAAAATAAGTATCTAAGTACCTACTTTCATTATTTGTTTTGTTTATAATTATAATAGAAATATTCAATTATGTCAAATGATGTTAGTTAAAAAGCGTTTTTCAGATAAACAAATACAATATTAAGATTCATTTTCCTCCATGCTTTTTTGAATCCAAATCTAATAATTTAAATAATTATTAAGAAAACATTATTGAAAGTGATTTTTATTCTGGCAGTAAAGCTGAGCAAAGCTTTGGTACCTTTTCCTTTGAAATATCAACAATATTTTATTAGGTTTGTAAACAGCGCCAGTCTCAAACTCGCTCAAAAGGAAAAATGTGCCACAGTTGATATTAAGCAGCTAGAACACTCTGAGGTTTTGCTTCACCATAACTAGATTGTTCGCTTGCTCATACGAACTTACTTACCTACTGTAATCAAGTGAAATTTATAATCGCTGGATATATAAAAAACAGTAAGTAAACGAAGTGGCAGGCAATGGCGTTAGACCGAAACGACTGGAAAACTCGAGGGGAGGCCTTTGCCCAGCAGTGGGACACTACAGGCTGACAACAACAACAAGTAAACGAAACCCATAACTTCTAACGCTGACCTACAAAGCGATGCTGACGTGAGAAACTACAATGAGAAATTAACTTTGTGATTCAACTCAAACGTCATATTATTTATTCTTCAGAGTATTGAAAATAGTTTTATAATGTAAAGGAACTTTTATCCAATTATGGGTTTTTGTGAACTCTTACCACCAAAAATAATCATTTTTAATTTATCTGATAGTTTTATAATGTTTCAGTTTATTTCATTCTTACACAGTTTTACAATACACCACTATTTATCATATACATAACACATAATTGTTATCAAGGCAAGATAGACTGGAATACTGATTCATTAAATAGTATTCATTGAACATATTTAGGTATATTTTTATTCAAAAAAAGATCCATTTGATTTGAATGAGCTGTGACAATACTTAGGTTTTAATTTCCGTTATAAAGTTGAAAGGCTCCTAAAATTCACGCTTTGAACGTAAATATTCCTTAGGACTTGCTTTTCTAAGACACTGTGACCGTTTGAACTTAAAAGGACTTAAAATTAAGCCTTCAAAATCTTTTCTAGATGTTTTACAGCGGCAATTTAGGGCCAGTAGCTATTTTATTTTTTTCATGCGAGGATCCACCGCGCTAAATAAGTAATTCATTGATTTCACTGATTGGATTATTCAATCAATTTGCGAAAATGTATGTGTTTATAAAATTTATTTTCGGCTTAATTTTTTCGAATGAGATCTTTTGTAAAACTTGTTCCTTTCTCTTCAACTACCTGTTCTATTAGAACACAGCTAACTTATCGCGAAATTGAAGTTTGCCGCCGTCACGAATAAACTTACTGCCGTATTTGACGGTTTACGGCCGAAATTAATATTTAGTCCGATGAATGATCGCAGATTTATTGCCATAGCAACGCTGTTATCTATCAAAAAGTGCCAAACAAATTGTGTTGTGTAACAAAGTTGCTATGGAGATAGATCTGTGATCGTTCGTCGGATTTAATATTTTTATATATATATATTTTGCCGTAGGTCGTGTTGGCGACAAGTTAATTTTAGCGATGCATTTATGTACATAATATTGAGTTCACCGCTTTATGAAAAATAAAGATTCGTAAACTGAAATATAATTACTTACAGCATCTGTTATATCTGTTTGTAGCAAAAACAAGATAATTATCTCTTTATGTAAAGTTATAAATCTAGAAACGGGCAAGAGCGAGTCGGATCCAAACGCCAGGAAAACCTGCAGAAATATTTTTAAATAGATGTACAACCATGGTTAAATTTTATTATACTAGACTTAATAAAATTATTGTACAATTTTATTTCTACTATACATTTTGGTCTAAATTTGTTAGTCTAATATTTTAGAATAAAACTTTTCTGAATTCAATTAATATTAGTTGAAAACAAATTAGTCATTACATTGGAAGACATATTTTTTTTTTGAAAACTCTGAAAACCAAAAATACAAATGTATTTAATTGATTCAACCTCAATGTTATTCTGTTAAATATTTAACAACTTTAAAGTTTTCTTATAAACCACAAAAAATATTAACTTATTAGGATTACTTATGATATATTTTGGATCCTAAGAACTTTTAACGATTTTGGATCCTCGTCCTATGTTCACGAAAGTTTACATTTTAAACTTTCGTGAAAAACTTAAATATCCCTAAGTATGAAGTAAATAGATAAGTACTACCTACAATATCTGAATTATATTTGAACTTAGAAAAAAATACTCCAATGACATTCACTAATCTTAACATCACAAAACAAATTTTAATAAATAGTATAATTTAATCAATAAAAGAGATAACGAATACATTGGTAAACTTACCAAATAATAATTTAATCTGTTTAATTCGATTTAGTGATACGTAACAGAATCAGTATCAAAACTAAGCTTAAATTTAACAAACCAAGCGAACCAATTCATTGGTTAACTTCATCCAATTAATTGGTTAAACTCTAAAAACTCAAAAACCTTTTCTAAACTAATCAATGACAACTATGCCATTCGTTATCTAGGAGCCTCAATATCGGCTTTCACCACAAAAGTACGTCTCTCACAATCATCATCAACACCATAAAAACACACACTTCTATGAGGAACTTTATAATCTGTGGGAATATCCCTTTTACGTGGCAGTGTTTGGCTTTTATAGAAATCACTTTTAAGACAGTAATCATAACTCACTCTCTGATCAAAGTATTGACTGTAGTAACCTTCACATGAGTCAAAGTTTATGCTCGACGTGTCAAGGTGACTGTGGGACCCCTCCGGGCGCAGCCTGGGTTCCAGGGGCCACTCGGGGGGTGTTGGGGCCCACGGCGGGGGCCCCAAAGGTCACAATCAGCGAATCGGTTTGGATACGATGATGACATCGGGCGCGGACCGGGTGGTTTCTGTGCTCATCGGTCGACGGTCGATTTTCTTTTCTGTAAGAAATAAATAACATTATATTCTGCATGATTCAAATGAATGAGGGTGAAAATAAGTTATTAGTTTTTTTTATAAGTAAGAACAATAATTATATTTCATTAAAATTTGGTTTTTTGTCTTTCGGTTTTGAAAAGGAGCTGTTGACCTCCATCAAAGATAGAGATCTAAACTAAGGCTCAACTCACACCAAAAGAGCATCGAAGAGCAGCGAAGCGGAGCGCAGTTCCAGTGTCATACGAATTTCAACTTTATTTTTATTACTATAATACTTATTATCGCATGAGAAACTCGAACGCAACACTGAAACTGCGCTCCGCTTCGCTGCTCTTCGATGCTCTTTTGGTGTGAGTTGAGCCTAAAGGACAAACTTTGCATGATCTGCGAGTAATTGTCTCGAGTCTGAGTGTTTTCTATTTATTATGTAAATACAAAAAATAATCATTCAAGTAGTATATCAGTCATCTGGTTACCATAACACAAGCATTAAGTTGCTTAGCTTGGGACTAGATGACGCTGTGTGGACTGTCCAAGGATATTTATTTATTTACCATACGACTATCCAATTACTTGCAGTAACAGTACATAGCTGCAATAAATAAGCTTAGCTACAGTGGGCTCGCTTTTAGACCGTAAATCTAATCCGTTTGCATTCCGTCCCAGATGGGAAAATCACTTAGATTTTGTTAGCAGAGCAAAATAATCTTTGTATCACTGATGTTTAGGTTCAACTTGGACTAGACTATCTCTTTATCTATACTTCTATTTTCTAAAAAATGAAATGAAATGAAATATGATCACAACTGTATCCCAGGGAGCGGTAGACATTTCTTTTTTAGATCCTTTTGAAGATGTCTAAGGGGGTAGTCAGAGGTTCTATTTTCTATATAAATAATATTTCTATAGTTTTATGATACTAGGATTTATGGGTATTGTTGAGTTGGAATAGGCTTGTAGCACCTAAACCTCCTCTCAGCTGCCGGCCATATCCACAGGAAAGACAATGGTCAATACGTGTGGGGCTGACTAGCCGCGGGTTTCCTCACGACGTTTTCGAGTGCATATGAATTTTTCGACGTTCGTATGAGCAAGTGCCAACTCTGGTGACGGAGTTTTTAGGCCGCCTTAAGGTCTCCATCGTGGCTTAACGACTTTAAAAGCCGGGACCGACAGCCCTCCGAAGCACGGAAGCGCTCAAATATTAATGCCACTTGCGGTCACCCATCCAAGTTGTGACCGCTCAGATCGTTGCTTAACTTCGACGATCTATCAAGAACGTCTTAACAAGCTTCGCCACGAGCGCTTCGCTGCGATAAAAAGTAGGTAAGTTCGTATGCTGGTGAAGCACGTCGTGTACACGTTCGTACTTCAAACAGCATCAAATTTAGACAGCCTTTTTTAATAGAGTAGAAAACCACAAAATAAATAAGAAATTATGATTTAATTATGCTGGTATGCATTTATCTACAAAATGTGATCATACCGAGTGCACATTGGGTCACCCATTAATTCTACTCAACTTGAAGGTAACTTCGAGGGCTAGAGAAACTTTACGAAGAAAACTTAAACGTAAAAGTTATTTTGCCAAAGGAAAATAAACAAACACCCCGTAGTCATAAATCCCAATATCGAATATCAATGTCAATTTTCATTTATTTGAGTGGGGTACTAATCGAAGTAACTGTTGTTAGTCTGTGATGGAATGTCGTTCACAAAACTATTATTAGATATATAGCCTTTGAAATAGAAGCTATTTCGAGCTATCTCCAATAGTTTGTAAGTTGGTCAGCCCACAAATTTACATTTCACTGCACTTAAATTAGTATTATATTTAGTAGATACGCCATGATGCCCTTGACATTGTTTTCAAGGAGAAATGTATGTGTTCTATGCCATGTATTTTATTGAACCATGGCGTAGAGCACGTGTGAGCTCACTCTGCCTCGACAACAAAATTTCCGGACGATCACTCAAAGTTAGCGCGCAACGCTCAGTATCGATTAATTTAAAACAAAAAAAGTAATTCAGGAGAAATGTTACCTCAGTCAGACACACATTTACAAAGATGCAGAATAAACTTATAACGTCTCATTTTTGTCGGGGTTTTAAAAGTACTCGAAGAAATAAAGTAGGTAAAGTATGTTCGTATGAGCAAGTGGCCAACTTCACCGAGTTTTTAAGTCGTCTAAAGGCTTATCGACTTTAAAAACCGACTTCACGTGTCCTCCGAAACATGGAACTGTTGTCACTACTTGCGGTCACCCATTCTGTCATTCAAATTGTGACAGTCACCGTCCGTCATCTATTAAGAACGTCTTCTTCTTTATTTTGGCTTCGCACGGCTTGTGCCACGCATTTAGCCACTACCATGTCATTATAATTCAAGTCAGTAAAGAAGTCAAGTCGAAGTCAGAGTCAGTAAAGATGTGGGTCGGACACGGACTTTTTGTAAGAACTCGAAAAGTAATGATAACCAGTTTTGTTTCATTTGCCCACAATTAAGAATGTCAGCAAGCTTCACTACGAGCGCTTCCTTACTTTTAACCAACGTTTTGAAAGTGACAATCGATACCTGTTCAACACTAGCATCACCAGTTATGCAACACATAAACTATCGGCTCAAAACACTATGAAAACTGATAGCGTGCGCTCTATTAACATTCTGATTGCAAATAGCGGCGATGAATCTATGTGGAGCTTAAAGTACTGCTGAGTGGTCGTTAAACACGTTGTTTCGGTTATTTTATAGATCAAAATCACTATTTTAAGGTTGTTATATTATTGAGAATAATGTAAATTAAGTAGTGTCAAAATAGGGACAAATTTGATGCTCAAAATTGAAATTTCAGCTCATTATGAATTTGCATCAAGGTAGCAGATATCGGTGACTGTATCGCGAGACTGAAGTGGTCCTGGGCTGGACACTTGGCCAGATTTGGTGATGGTAGGTGGTGTAAGGCCGCGTGACCTAATGGTGGTTAAGAAAGGCATTTAAAAAATGTAAATCAAAAAATAAAATCAATGGAACTATCTGACTAACTAACTCGAACTATCTTCTAAGCTAATTAAGTAAATTAATGGTATGTGCACATTGTGTGTACCTAAGGAGTGCTAGTGCCTATTCCATCTCAACAATGTCCCAGGCACTAGTGTCCTGTTAAAGGCAGGCAATGCTTGCCTCCTGCCTCTGTATAAATCATCTAGTAAAGATGTAAAGGCCTGAGTTGTCTCTGCCTACCCCCATGGGAAAGAGGCGTGATTTTATGTATGTATATCAATTTTATGTATGTATGACGATCTTGTCACCTTTGACGAGGGATGGTGGGATTCGGCAAAGAATAGAGACGGCTGGAAGAGTTCGGGGGAGACCTTTGCCAAAAATATATTGAATATGAACCACCCGTATACCGATGAGTTACTCACGTGGTTTAGCAGAGTCCTGCCGTGGCACCTGCTTCAGCAGCTCTATGGTGATCTCGGAAGTGTTGGTGGGGGGCGAGGGCCGGGCGATGGTGGCCCCGGAGTAGCCGAAGGTTGAGAAACCTCGACTGTTGCTGCTTGAACCTAAAATACCAGTTATTGTGAGAAGACTCAATAATTTGGATGGTGGTGGATTACACAAAACACCATTCACCCGCTACAAACACAAGAATAAAGTATAATTTAAAATTAAGTTTTGTAAACGTTTTACGGGATGACTGATCTTTCGATTCGAAGGTCGTGGGTTTGAATCCCGGTCGTGCATCAATAGATTTTTTATTTTAAAAATTAATAATGCGCATTAACGAGCTCTAAACGGTGAAGGAAAACATCGTGAGGATATCCGCGGTTTAGTCACAGACAGACGTATTGACCGTTGTCTTTCCTGTGAATATGGCCGGCTAAGCTGAGAGGAAGAGATGTAAGATAAGATTCCGGTTTAGATGCTGGGCAAGCCTATTCTATCTCAACAATGTCCAGATTGCCTCATGGCGCTGTATAAATCATAATCGATCGTTCGTTCGTTCGTATGAGCAAGTAGCCAACTCAGGTGACGGAGTTTTTAGGCCGCCTAAATAATCGATGTAAAGGCCTGAGTTTCTTTTTCACTTCATAAAACCTTTTTTACACCATGTTGATTTATTTTTAAACTGCGATACTTACTCTTGCCATCAGAACTCGGCGGCGGATCGGTTTGGAACAAACTCTCCCTCGTCTGGCATCCAGACTCCTTGGTATCAGGTGCGCCAACCGACACATCTCTTATCTCTTTCCTTTCCTCACTCTCTCTTTTACTCCTCACACTCTCTTTTCTGCTCTCTTGTCGTGATCTTCCGTTGCGTTCGATGAGAATGTCTTCCGGTTCGATTTGTGTGTTCACTTCTCGTCTCCAGATTTCCTCGTTTAGGTCCAAGTGGGTTTCTTGGAAGTCTGAGTCTATGCTTGTTGGCTGGGGTTTAAAAATGAATAAGTAACATTAAAATAAAACAATATCATTAAATAATCCTGATAGACTGGAATTATTTAAGTCACATTTTCTAACAGACATTTCAAATCACATTTCTGATTTTCGAAAAAATGTTTATCATTTTTTATAAAAACTGAAAAAAAAGATTAGAATTTGCATTTAATTAACTTATTGCAAATAAATGTTATTCTATTCTATTATATTCTATTCATTTGATGAAGATTAATCATGAATTATAGTCAAAATTAGGTATCACTTACGAGAACTGTGATGAGTATGATTGATTAAAATAGATGCTTGTAACAAAGTAACTTACCTTTCGCTTGGAGAAGCTATCTCGTTTCCTCTTAAACATTTCATTAGCATGGTTCTCTCTTTCTAACGAGGCTCGGGGCTCGCTGTCTCTCTGCAGGCGTTTAGCGTCAAGCGTGAGTCGGCTACCGACCAGACTGTCGAGCCGGTCCAGCCGGTCTTCGCAGGACTGGCGTATGTGCTCCTGTTGTGGATAAAATTTGAAGTTAAAAGAAACCTATGCAGTCGAAATCGACGACCTCTGTGGCACAGTGGGCGAAGGCCCGCCTGAGACGCAGAGGTTGCGGGTTCGATTCCTGCCGCGGGAGAAATGTTTGCATGATCTGCAAATATTTGTCTCGAGTCTGGGTGTTTTCTATGTATAATATGTATGTATTTACAAAAAAAATGTATATAAGTAGTATATCAGTCATCTAGGTTACCATAATACAAGCATTAAATTGCTTAGCTTGGGACTAGATGACGCTGTGTGGAATGTCCAAGGATATTTATTTTTATTTTATTTAAGTCCACATTTTGATGAAGTTAACATCCCACACGTGACAGGTAGCCCATCGACGCAATAAAATTGAAGTACAATAAAAAGGTTATAGTAAAATTTTGATTACGATTTACGTATTTTACCTTAATGATTTTATGATCCTGGTACAGTTTCCTGATGCACTTGAAGAGAAACACGAAGGTCATGGCAGAGAGGATCAGACTGAAGATCACCAGGATCACTATTATGTGTACTTGCTTGATCGGGGATTCTGATTCTTCCTGTAATCACACTTATATTATAAAGGTGAAAGTTTGTGTGTGTCTTTGTTACTCTTTCACACTCAAACAGCTGGACCGATTTGAATGAAATTTGGTACCAGGATAGTTTAGAAATAGAAATAGAAAAAGTTTTTATTTTCAACATCAACATAAACATGGGTAATATACAAATGAAAATACTTATTGACAATCGAGTGACAAGAAAATAAGGCGACCCCTCAGCATTTGCTCCAAGCAGCATCATGACTGTTGGAGCGCTGGTTTTCAGTGGCGCCAAAAGCAGTTGCGCATCAACTGCTGTGTGACACGCGCATACAAGTTTATTGGGTATAGGTACAATAATGATCATAAAGAAAAGTTATACACTTCAGTAGGTAGGTACATAATATAAATTAAAATAAATATGATACGCAGACATAATTTATACACTTAAGTATATGAAGGTATATAAATGTAGTAGGATACAACGGAGTTTATATCCTGGATTAACACATAGGCTACTTCTGATCTCGGTATTTCCACGGGAATGAGAACTATTTGCGGGTAACACCGCGGGGCACAGCTAGATATATATAAATTAAATGAAATAGGATCACGACTGTATTATCAAGGTTATATTCTTCATATTTTTGTATGACTGGTGTTTGTCGTTAAGCCATGTCGGAGGCCTTTAGGCGGCCTAAAAACTCCGTCATCAGAGTTGGCCATTTGCTCACACGAACTTACTTACTTACTGGTGTTGGTTTACCTTGCAGTTATCATCATCCTCATCTGTTTTAAGACGGCAGTTGGCATACTGGTCACATTTCAGGCCAATATCTATGCAAGTGTTGTCTGCGCAGTCGAATTCGGATTCGGTACATGCATCAGCTAAAAAAGAGAACGGACGAAGTAATAATAATAATAATTTATTTAATAAAAACTTTTTTTTTGTCAACCCATATCGTCCCACGGCTGAGCAAAGGTCTCCCCCATATCTCTCCAACCATCTCTGTCCTTCAAGATTTCCCACCAATCTCTCTCGAAGGTGTCGAGATCGTCCCTCCAACGCTTCCTTCAATAAAAATTATGATACAAAAATTAAAAAGTTTAGTAATTAAAAAGAAGGAACGATTTACAACTAACCCTGCAATAGGTCAAGCAAAGCAAGTAAGGTAAAATAACGCGATAAAACCCCGTGTCTATGTATTTCCATATATGAATTATCAAGGACGATATATAGGAAGGAGATAAAGGAACTGCTCATCCATTACTTCAAAACGTATAAAAACAAACGCAGACACCAGACATTATATAGCACACGGGAAATTACTCACGTAAAATTATCGTCGATTTAGATACCGACAATGTTTCGATTCTTCCGGAGAATCTTCATTCTTTATAATGTCTAATACAACTCACGATAGTTTTGAAAGTGAAGCAGACACCAGAGTTGGCCACTTGCTCATACGAACGAACGAACTTCAAAACGTGATTAAAATAGAGCGCCATCTGGAGCGGGAGCGCGATTATAACAATATTTTAATCACGGTTCCTAGTATGAACTTTCACTGTCCTAACTATATCATCCTTGGAATTATGCTCTTGAAAGATTAAGACGAAATTTTCACCCGCGATGACTCAAACAAACGTCCTTGCCGGGCTGCCTTACCACTCTGCAACGGAACTCCTAAACGCCCCTAAATGAAAATTATTAGTTAAATTTAAAAAGCAGTAAATTACTTACATTCTTTAGAAGGGTCAGTGGTTCTGAAGGCCGTGTATTTCGCCTCGAACTTCGTGTTACCCTTTTCTCTCGCAGATTTCGATACGTACAGACGTATGTGCATCACATTACCAATATCATCTTTCGATATCACAGGATTGGCAACAGAACCACAGTAATACTCCAACCTACACAAAAAAAAAAAGATTACGACTGTATTCTTAAGAGGCTGTAGACATATTGATTCAGATATAAATAATTATTTATATTTTATGTCATGCATCACACGCTACACTTGGCTGACTTAAGTGGTAATGTATATAATGCCTTTTCCCTTCTGTATATCCAGTTCATCCTAAGGTTGTCTGGAAGAAATCGCTCATAGCGATAAGACCGCCTGTTGTACTTCATTTTAATTATTCTAAGTGTTTGTTATTTGATGTAATGTCCATGTGGTGTACAATAAAGTTTTAATCTATCTATCTATATACTCACTGTTAATTTAACTCCTAAGTAAATGTGTATGTGAAATCATAGTAAGATAGCATTTAAATGCCTGACTTTCAATTACACCGAATCTTTTAAATAAAGCAAACTTAGACATTATAATAGCACACGGGAAATTCATCATCATCATCATCATCAGCCCTTCTCATCCCACTGCAGGGCATAGGCCTCTCTTCGCTTCCGCCATTCAACCCTGACGGTTCATTCAACACGGAAAATTACTCACGTAAAATTATCTATATAATTATTTACGATAATTTTACGTGAGTAATTTCCCGTGTGCTATTCGTATGTCTAATACGTCTTATTTGTATGTCTAATACAACTCACAATAGTTTTGAAAGTGAAAGCTAACTTACTTTGCACTCAACTCCAAGACTGACCCAAACACTTGGATGCCGTTTTGATCGCATTCATTAGGTTTCTGCAACTCATAGCGTGTAAAATTGAGGAATATCTGCAACAATTAGCAAACATTTTTTTAAGCTATGAAAGAAAAAATCATTTTTTCTTGTAGGACCTCAAGGATCACTTAAGTTTCGTTTTACATGCTAGGTGATTCTAATGCCTGTTCCAACGCGCTATTGCTAAATTGCATAGCTTCTATCGCGGGCCTTGAGCGTGGAGACCGAATCCAGAAATTCCGTAACGTAAATAATCTTACACCCCATGCAATAGCTTTACCGCGGCAGTCTCCGAGTGCCACACGTCTTTTTTTATTAAAAAGACTTCAATTTTGTAAGACAAGAGCAATTTACTGCACTTTTGAGGTCTTATTTCTGCTCATAACTCCGAAAATCTTTATCTGATCCTAAAAAAAATTATGGGACCACCTCGAAAATATACCCTTTCAAACACACATACAGTGGAACATAGAATCTCCTCCTTTTTTGAAGTCAAAGACACCTTCGAGTCTTGCAGTCAAAGACACCATTTACACTGTTATATTTCAAACTGTTATTTTTTTTATTCCTAGCCCATATCGTCCCACTGCAGGGCAAAGGCCTCCCTTCTTTCCAGATTTTTCTGTCCTTGGCCGCAGTTGGCCAATCTGGAAAGTGCACCTAACTTGTCCCGCTATTCTCCGTGGTCTGCCACGCGGACGTCTTGCGTTTCAAATTTTTCAAATTGTTAGAATGAGAAAATTTAAAAAAGCAGAAGTAGAAGTAATAAAGAAGTAAGTAGAAGTAATAAAGTAATAAAGTAATAAAGTAAGAAGTAATAAAGTAATAGTAATAGTCAGAAGTAATAAAGCTCATTGTCTACCTTTGTGTTTTCAGGTGTTTGAATCTTCCAAAGAACGTCTAGACCGTGGTTGGCACTGCCTTCCAAGCATTTTGGGTTGATCTTATCAGAGCTGACGATCCCAGAAGTAGCCTCTTCGAGTTCTTCATAACACGCAGTGGGTATGCTGTCTGGGAATAATAGAGGAAGTGAGACAGCAAATAATTTAATTGAACCAATTAAAAAACAAACAAAAGAATTAAATTAGACCCGTCAGAATCCGCTCTCAGTCGAGTAAGAACTAGATTAGACCAAGAGTATTAAAAAGGTGAAAGTGTGTTTTGTGTGATTTTGTTACTCCTTCACGCTCAAACGGCTGGACGGATTTAAATGAAATTTGGTACCAGCTTCCCTAGATATAATTATGTTACATTTCTACAATCGCTTTAGAGTATCAGAAGTAGATCAAAAGTAGCCTATTCTTTAATCCAGGCTATAAGCAATTCTGGTACCAAATTTCAATCAAATCCGTCCAGCCGTTTGAGCGTGAAAGAGTAACAAACACACATACTTACACACACAAACTTTCACCTTTATAGTATTTGTGTGATTAAATAAAAATTAAGTCAAACTTCATTAATTCATTATGGAAAAAGTACTTACAGCTGGTAGGATCCTGGATCCTCTTCACCTGGATGTTAAAACCCTCGTACTCTATGGTATCGTCTGAATGGAACTTCAGCCATGCGTACGGTCCCTTGGTCGTCATCACACGGGGGAAGGCTTGCCCGCAGACCTTGCCCAGAAGATCTGAATACCCTTTATCACCATCGCGAATCTGTAAGCAAGTTCGTATGAGGAAGGAGCCAACTCTGGTGACGGAGTTTTTAGGCCTAAAGGCCTTCGTCATGGCTTAATAACTTTAACGGGACCGACAATTTAACGTGCCTTCCGAAGCACGGAAGCGCTCAGCTGATAATGCCACTTGTGGTCACCTATCCAAAGTGACCGCTCAGAACGTTGCTTAACTTCAACGATCTATCAAGACTATCTTAGCAAGCTTCGCCAGGAGCGCTTCTGCGCGTGCGCGAATCTGTGAAACATACACACATTAAGAGATTGCTATTGGTTTGGTGTAGCTTTACTTATAACTTAACGACCTCTGTGGCGCAGTGGGTGAAAGCTCGCCTGAGACGCAGAGGTAGCGGGTTCGTTTCCCGCTGCGGGCATGATATTTATTTATTGAAACTGGACGCAAGTTGACTACTAAGATAGTCGAAATAACTCACCTCTAAGTAATCATAAGCGCATTCTGGATGGTTTTCTATTCGAAACCTGTCGACGAATGTTAACTCTATGATATACCCATCAGGAACTGAAAGAAAACGACGTTGAATAGAATTATTTTTCATTTCTCATACGAACAAGTTACCTTAGGGTGGAAAACAGTACTTTGCGTCCCTAGGGCCGTATAGTAACGCAACGTCCTCAGGGTTAAAGTTCATCATTGTAAATTATTTTCTGTTTTATGTGCGTTGACTACTTCATATTTAACGTAAGTCATCAGTTTCTTTTTATCGATTATTTTGTTTACTGTGACTTATATTACTTATATTACTTTACTTAACTCTTTACTTTATATTTTGGGTATAGAAGTAGTATTAAATATCTTATCACAGCTAGCAAAACCTTAGAACCATGGATATAAACTGAGCCCTTATTACGTATTGGCACGTTTCGTTTTCGTTAACAAGTAGATATCGTAGATCGCGAGCGTGCTACGGCGTAGCATAATAGCTACGTTTCGTAGCAGTGTAACCTTTGCTACGAAGGTTAAGTAGTAATGGATTGATAACGAGCATCGTCTGGCGATCTACAGGGTGTAATAAAACTGCTTTTAAAAAGTCAAACACGAGCACTTCGCAATGATTCCTTAATTTTAACATCTTTAATAATTTATTATTTTTAGAGTGTCTAGAAGCATCTAAACCTACATTCTACGGAACGAATATAGCCTGAGATATTCTTAAGAAGTATCCAATCTGACGATGGAGTCATAAACTATGATTTGTAGTCATGTGTCACAAATGGCTCGGGTTAAGTGCATAGTGCAAATGTTTTATTTTCGATCACTGACTATCACAACGCGTAGCTGTAAGTCGGATTGACTACGCAATATGTTTCGCTCATGTTGTATCTCAAACTGCTAGTAATTTGGTACAAATAAATAAGATTTACTTACCACTTATAACGGTGGTACAATCAGAGTTGTTGTAGTACAAATCCGGCTCCTTTTCTTTATGTGGATGTGTTATATACCCTTTAGTTTCCACATAAGCAAACGACTCACACCGCGGATCGGCGTTTTCTCTTTTCACTCTCTTCACCACGAGCTCCTCAAACTTCCTCATCTGACTCTCATAACTCACTTTACCCCACTTATTAACTCTACCTCTAAATTTACTCATATTCTCCTCACTCATTTTACTTCCAAATTTACTCATCTGAATACTTTTTTGTAAATTTATATTTTCAAATTCGTTTTCTGTGTATATTTCATCTTGCATAATTTGATTGGTTACTATATTTTTATCTAGGCTCTTATAGGTATTGGTCCATGATTTGTGCGTCATTGTCGTCATTGGCCCATGATCACCTGTGTCTTCTGATGCTGTTCCGAAGATAGAGCAGGCTGCAACAAAAGAAAAGTTTTGTTAGATAATCAAATAGTGTTTGAACGAACGAGCTTTGCTCGGTATTTTTTTAAAACGACACAAAAAAGAATCAATCAAACTCTTTTTACGGTTAAGCTCGCCTTTGTACATGCCTTTACAATTCGTATTTATAATGTATAATTTCTTGCGTACAATCCTACTATAGTATGTATGTTAGCTATTATTTATTATTTATAGATTTTAAGGAATGATTTTTTGCACTTAGTTGTACCTTTCCATAAACCACGTAATGTAACAGTTGTTTAGAAATGGAAAGTAGATAAATCCGTGGTTTATGGAGAAGGCAGTTAAGATTAATTCTATTACTTATTATAAATGTTTAAAGTAGTTATAAGGCAATATTCTGTATTTAAATAAATTGTTTGCAAAGTGGGTAGTTGAGTGTCGATATCCGGTGGGTCGCCGCCATCTTGTTGTTTACTACCAGTCTTGGTATAAAACAGACTGCGGCGACACCAAGGGATCATTCGCTCCTCAACTACGGCCACGATCACAAGACAAATTAAATGTAAGTACTTATTGGTTAGATTAGATTGGAATGTTTTAATGTTGCCATGCTGTATTTAATTAGAGTTAATTATTTTGTAACTGTTGTATTGCTGTTCGAGGTAAATTATTAAATGTGGTAAAAGTGTAATAAAAACTGTCTTTGGAAAACAATGAGTTGAATCTTTTATTAACATTAACATGATAACATGATATTAGTTAACGTTAGTTTACATATCAGAAGAGGGGATAAAGAGACACGCTTTAACAAAATAAACCTTACAATATTTTTTTTTTTTTCTCTTATTATTTTTCTTTTTTTTTATGATTATAATTACAATTTTACGTAATATTCAGTAAGTACCTGCACTCATTCGGTGCATGCATAATGATTGTGTTAGCTTTATCAAACAACGACATGCTTGTGCTTTTATTGTTTTGTTTCAAGAATGGAAGATCAAGATTCTCCTAGTCTGCCGCAGAGCTTCAAGGAAGGTCAACACATCCCTGAAGTTGAAGAGCGAACACGAGATGTTCACCGCCGAGCATCAACAAGGACTTCTCTGCAGCTACGTGCGAGCCGCTCACCTAGCCGCGAGGTGCACACTTGGCCGAGGCGACGGTCGGGCAGTCGGCAGCCGCGCAGCAGGTCGCGGATGGTTTCAAACCGCCGCGAGTCCCGGTGCCATCCACGCAGCCGGTCGCGTCATTCACGTGGTCGTGAGTCACGCATTCTCCGTACACCGAGTAACCAGCCACGGTCTTCGGGCAGCCGTCGTAGCCCCCTGTTGCCGAGCAACCAGCTACGTTCCCCGGGCAGACGAACATCCAGCCGTCGCGAGCATCGGTCACGCAGCCCGCTACGCCGCCATGACCATCCTAAGTCAAAAGACATTACAGGTAACGTCTCTAATCTCTATAATGAGGGAAGAGATGATTTTTTAACCACACCAAACACAAAAGCTTCAAACGACACTATTCAGTTATTGGTCCATGCTTTAAAATCAATCGCTCCTGACTCAGATAGAGTAAACTCAGTACATAATGCTATACCCGAGTTCGATCCAGCACGAAAGGAACAAACTGTGACTATGTGGCTGCACAAAGTTAACGAGTGTGCAACCATTTATAGCTGGTCTGAAAAGCAGATCATACATTATTCACTTCCAAAACTAAAGGGTGTAGCTAAAAGGTGGTATGAAGGTTTACCTTCGGTGCTCTTTACTTGGAAGGAATGGCAATCTAAGCTCCTTGCTGCTTTTCCTTCCGATGAAAATTATGGCCAAATGTTAACAGACATGCTAGCAAAGCGGGCTAGGTTTGGAGAAACTTTAGAAGATTACTTTTATGACAAAATTGCATTAGTTAATAGATGTGGCATAGTCGGTAAAAAAGCGGTAGAGTGCGTATTACATGGAATCGATGATCGTGCTGTTAGATTAGGAGCTGAAGCGGCCCAATATGAAGATTTGGATAAATTATTGACTTACTTAAGAAATTCAAGAAATGTTAAAGTAAACTCTGATAAACGAATTGTTAACAATAAGGTTTTGCCTAACAAAAACACAGACGGTCAGCCTTCAGCTCCAAATACTAAACAGAGGTCTATTAGGTGTCTTAATTGCAAGCGGGAAGGTCACATGGTTAGTCAGTGTACAGCTCCTATCAAAAGATGTGGCAAATGTTCTAAAATAGGGCATGAAACCGAAAAGTGCTATTCTAATTTACCCGGACAAGAGAAATCTATAAATAGGGTAGCTTTTGATACGCAAACTAGCAACAAATACTTTAAAACTGCGGTAGTAAATAATGTCCCTATAGACGCATTTATTGATTTAGGTAGCGAATGTTCTATGATAAAAAGTTCTTATTTTATGAAATTAGGGATTAATACAATCAATTACGACAATTTGCCTGTTCTACGGGGTTTCGGAAACTCTATGGTAGAGACTTTAGGTAGAGTTAAAGTCTATGTTGATGTTGATGGGGTTGGAGCGCACACGGAGATTTTCATAGTACCCGATAATGTAATGCGAGTTCCAGTAATGATAGGTCAAAATTACACTGAGCAACCACATGTTCTCATACAAAAGACCAGTGATCGCCTTGATATTCTGTGCCATGGTAGTGACATTGTCCCTGTTGATAAGATAAAATTACACTGCTGTGACGCATCTACCATGTCTGGGTTAACGGTTGTCGAAGTATATACAGATCCAAAATTTACGGGAGCATTGTTTATTGAAGGTGGATTACGCAATAAAGATGGTAGTTGTCATTATGTTCACCCTGGGCTATATCATTTCAATCAAGATGGTAAGGGTCACATTGCCATAAACACAATGAAATCCGAACCTCTTGTTTTTAATAAAGATTTGCTAATTGCACGCGGGAATATCGCTCATGAAAAAATTGAAAGAAATGTGCTCCGTGTGTCTGCTCTGTGTGATCGGGATCAGCATAGACTCATTACTCCATCAGAGGTACAGTTAGGGGAAAATTTAGACCAGTCTGTAATTGATGACTTATTGAATCTTCTCAACAAATATCGAAGTTGCTTTGCCTTTTCTATGTCTGAATTAGGAAAGAGTAAAATATCTGAAATGAGCATCTCTTTACAAAATGACATACCAATTGTTTATAGACCTTATCGTTTAGCAATAAAAGAGAAAGAAGTTGTAAGGGAAATGGTAGACGAACTTTTAGAAAATGAAATTATAAGAACATCCACTTCTTCATATGCCAGTCCCATAGTGCTAGTTAGAAAAAAAACCGGGGATTACAGACTGTGTATTGATTACCGCACTTTGAACAACAACACCATTAAAGAAATATATCCAATACCTCTCATAGACGACCAAATAGATAAACTTTCTGGGTACACTTACTTCACAACCCTCGATTTAGCTTCGGGCTACTACCAAATTCCAATTAGGGAACAAGACAGACATAAAACCGCCTTTGTCACACCTGAGGGACACTTTGAGTTTAATAGGATGCCCTTTGGCTTAGCAAACGCCCCAGCAACTTTTCAGCGCATGATGCATCAGGTACTGGGTAGCCTCCGCCATAAAGAAGCACTAGCATACTTAGATGATATTATCATCCCATCAGTGGATATCACTGAGGGAATGGAAAGGTTGGAACAAGTGTTGAAGTTGTTGTTGGAGTCTGGTCTAACGCTAAAACTAAGTAAATGTGTATTTTTTGGACTCACAGTTGACTACCTAGGTTTCGAAATCTCTAGTGAAGGTATCAGACCAGGCTCTGCAAAGATTGAAGCTGTTCACCAATTTCCAACTCCAACAAATCAGCACCACGTCCGTCAGTTCCTAGGGCTAGCTAGTTTCTTCAGGCGGTTTGTTCAGGGTTTTTCGATATCAGCCAAACCATTAACACAATTACTTAAAAAAAATACCGAATGGGTCTGGGGTCAGGAGCAAGAGAACGCTTTTCAAAAATTGAAAAATATCTTGGTACAGAAACCCGTCTTAGCATTATATAATCCCAAAGCTAATACTGAACTTCACACAGACGCCTGCAAAATGGGTATTGCAGGAATATTACTTCAGAGTGATGATCATAACAGGTTGCGTCCAATAGCATATTTTAGTAGGCAAACTACACCCGAAGAACAAAATTACTCTTCGTATGATTTAGAGACACTAGCGGTTGTAGCTTCTTTCCAAAAATTCAGGGTTTATTTAATAGGCGTCCGCTTTAAAGTTGTAACCGATTGCAATTCGTTACGAGCCACCTTTTCAAAACGAGATATGTTACCTCGTGTAGCACGTTGGTGGACATTAATGCAGGAGTTTGACTTTAAAATCGAATATCGAGCTGGCACATCTATGAATCACGTAGACGCCCTGAGCCGCAACCCACCTATCCAAACTATTCCTACCGAAGAGTATTCTGTTTGTAATGTGACTGAAACTGATTGGATCGTTACGGTCCAGAGTTCTGATTCTGAGGTTCAACGCATTATTGGAATTCTGAACGATCCCAATCTGGATGATGTTACCGACATTAAAAGTAATTATAAATTAAAAAACGGTAAGTTATTTAGAATAACCACCGATGGAGATAGATGGGTTGTGCCAAAGGGAGTGCGCTGGCAAGTAGTAAAGAAAAACCATGACGATATAGGACATTTTGCAGTAGATAAAACTCTAGAGAAAATTAAATTGAATTTTTGGTTCCCGAAAATGAGGCGGTTTGTTAAAAAATATGTTACGTCATGTTTAGAGTGCGCTTACTCGAAGGCTACTGCAGGCAAAAGACCAGGTTTCCTACACCCTATAGAAAAAGTTAAAGAACCTTTTGACACTATACATCTTGATCATGTTGGCCCGTTTGTAAAAAGTAGTAAAGGTAATATGTACATTTTGGCTCTTATCGATGCGTTCACAAGATTTATCTATTTAAAGGCTGTGCGAAATACTAAAAGCAGTACAAGTATTAAAGTACTAAAAGAATACATGGGGATTTTTGGGGTACCACGTAGAATCATATCTGACAGGGGATCTTCTTTCACCAGTGACTCTTTTAAAGCTTTTGTATCTGAAAAGGGTATAAAGCATGTACTTAACGCCGTAGCTACACCTAGAGCTAATGGGCAGATAGAGCGTTATAATAGGGTTATTGTAGACGCACTAACAACCAAATGTGTAGGGAACGCAGAAAACAAATGGGATGACCACTTATCCGATGTACAATGGGGTACCAACAACACTTTCAATAAAGGAATAAATAGAACTCCCTCTGAAGCATTATTTGGAATTCGTCCAAAAGGGTTTAGCGATAGTAGGTTGTTATCGGCTATTGATGATGGTATCCCAAAACCTGGAACAGAGTCTAATTTAGATGCTATAAGAAATGAAATAACTTCTTTTGTCGAGACATCGCAACAAATGCAGAAAGCTAGGTACGATAAAACTAGACTAAAGCCCTTACAGTATAATGAAGGAGATTTAGTTAGGATAGAACGTCATGTACCCGCAACCGGTAAAAGTAAGAAACTGATTCCAAAATTTCAAGGCCCTTATAAAATAACCAAAGTTTATGATCATGATAGGTATGAAATTGAGGACACACCCTTAACAAGAAAAGCTAATAAGAAATATACAACTGTCGTTGCAGTTGATAAATTAAAACCATGGTTAAACTTCGCAAGACCCCATGATAATATACTTAGTGATGAGGAATCTGATTAAAATAGTAATTAAGTAGATAAACATAGCTAATTTTAGAGCAAAGGTGTTCTATTATTACGTAAATTTCTACTCAGTTACAGGATAAAAGTGTTCTGTAAGCATTGTCACAATAAGTACCCATAGCTTACTGAGCAAAAGTGCTCAGCAAGCATCTTAACATAAGTACACATGGCTTGGTGAGCAAAAGTGCTCGTCAAGCATCATAACATAAGTACACATGGCTTGATGAGCAAAAGTGCTCTGCAAGCATCATTAACATAAGCATATACACTCATAATCTTACCTGAGAAAATTGTTGTTCTTTAAATATAGTTGCCAGTACATAAATGACCATAATGATTCTGTGATTTTAGTGATTATTGCTTTGTAGTTAAAGCCTTTTTGTAAATTATTCTTTGAACACGGTTTCCGTAACAATAATTTTGTGTTAATTTAGATGTGAGGTCACAATCTAGTGGCGGATGGCCGAATCTGTTAGCTATTATTTATTATTTATAGATTTTAAGGAATGATTTTTTGCACTTAGTTGTACCTTTCCATAAACCACGTAATGTAACAGTTGTTTAGAAATGGAAAGTAGATAAATCCGTGGTTTATGGAGAAGGCAGTTAAGATTAATTCTATTACTTATTATAAATGTTTAAAGTAGTTATAAGGCAATATTCTGTATTTAAATAAATTGTTTGCAAAGTGGGTAGTTGAGTGTCGATATCCGGTGGGTCGCCGCCATCTTGTTGTTTACTACCAGTCTTGGTATAAAACAGACTGCGGCGACACCAAGGGATCATTCGCTCCTCAACTACGGCCACGATCACAAGACAAATTAAATGTAAGTACTTATTGGTTAGATTAGATTGGAATGTTTTAATGTTGCCATGCTGTATTTAATTAGAGTTAATTATTTTGTAACTGTTGTATTGCTGTTCGAGGTAAATTATTAAATGTGGTAAAAGTGTAATAAAAACTGTCTTTGGAAAACAATGAGTTGAATCTTTTATTAACATTAACATGATAACATGATATTAGTTAACGTTAGTTTACATGTAAGTGTGTAATTGTAACTAGATGACGCTGTGTGGAATGTCCAGGGATATTTATTTATTTATTATTTAATTATGTAAGTGTATTTGTTACTCTTTCACGCTCAAAAAGCTGGACGGATTTAATGAAATTTACCCTGGATTAAAAAATAGTCTACTTTTGATCCCGCGGGGTGCAGCTATAATAGCAGAGTAAAGACAAAAAATCAGCTGTATTTAGTTTTGGCAGGCACGGGTGTAGCGACACAACGACAACAAAACTATAAACTCAAACAATTTAACAGTTAGTCTCGCTATGCTCTATCTAGCCCAACTATTAAGAGAATAAATTGAATATTTTCAGCGAAACAAAGCAATGATTTATATTTAACCTTTGGAGTTTTATTTTATAAAAAAGTTGTAGTAGTTGATTATGACGGCCTCTGTGGTGCAGTGGGTCAAAGCCCGCCTGAGACGCAGCGGTTGCGGGTTCGATCCCCGCTGCGGGACAAATGTTTATATGACCTGCAAATGTTTGTCTCGAGTCTATGTATTTGCTATGTATAATATGTATAAATTTACAAAAAAGTATATAAGTAGTATAATCAACGAGGTAACGTTGCCAGCCTTTTGGGCACTCTACCTGCGGTCGGTGACCTGAACTCTGTCTTCTATCTTTAGTTAAAATACTTATATATTTTAGATAGAATACAGAGTTCCTTTTATTTATTTAGTTGTTTAGGTTAAGAAGTGTAGATATTTTTTGTTCCTGTGTGTTTCTTTGTTTCCGAAATATATTAAGTATTTTAAATCAGTAAGTAGTATAATTAGTCATAATACAAGCATTAAATTGCTTAGCTTGGGACTAGATGACGCCGTGTGAAATGTCCTATATTATTTATATTGAGACGCTTTTCAAAAGTGTGTTTCATTTTACAAATGACTTTGCACTCCACGTAGCCATACAATTTATATCATCAACCTTTTTTCGGCAATAAATCTCAGAAGGTGACGCTGCGATAGACCTTAAAAAATGGACGTCATCGGATCAATCTTTTAAGGAAGGGTTTTTGTTTTTACTTTCTAATGAAATAAAATTGAAAAAGGAACTCAATAAAAATACCCTTTCTTGACGTTTATAAATCTTAATCATTTTACTATTTTAGTGAAATATGTTTGTATATAATAGTTTTTCTTAAACTTTCCCGATCACAATTCATATTTATAAATACATGTACACGTCCACCCGCGACCATGGCTATTGCAACATAGCCGAAACGTCGGGAAGTAAAGAAATAAGGTAAATAACGCAATAAAACCCCGTGTACATGTATATAAATATGTTTGTATATGTTCGTAAATTCACCGTCTTTACAAGATATACACAGTTGTGGATAACTTATTTCTATTACATTCTCTAACCTGCCACTGCGGTAATGTATTCATATTGCATCGCCGTAGTGCGTCATGAGCATTGGGCGCGTTAAAAATATTACAATACAAAACCTACCCCAGGATTGATACCTAATTCTATTCTAATCTTGCTTAATTAATTGTATGTTTTAATGTATTGTTTTTTAATTCAATTTAATGTTGTATTTAACTGAACAATAAAACTATTTAATTAATTTTTTTTTTACTATATTTTTTTTTTAATTTGTTGTTTACGCCTATAATTGAGGTGGCACTTTACTTGTATATGTGTTTTAATTTTTGTAAATGTTATGGTGCTTACTTTGTTGGTGTTACTTAATAAATAAATAAATAATTAAAAATCTTACATTGCTTTGAGCACTAGGAGGAGATTAAGATCATTTCAAACACTTCTGGCTACCCACCCCTGGCCACTAATGCGGAGTTTACACGAGCACTTTGTACATTTTCCTCGTGCTGCTTGGAGGCGACTTGAAAATGTATGAAGATTGACCACGAAATTGACCAGCTAGTCACCTATGTAAACACCGCATTACTCATACGTACATACATACGTCATGAAACGTATAGCGCTTGTTATATAACGTCACTACAATATAAATCGACTACTTACCTCTCCTTAAGGGTCAGTGGCAATATTTTTATAATGGCGTCAGTGAAGGGGACAAATGATAGCTTTTTGGAAATATAAAGCCTTTGTTAGTGATTTATATGGCTTTTTCTGATAGTTTTATTTGTAACTTTTGTTTTTAGGTTCACAAAGGAGTTAATAAAATTGGAAAGCTACTCTTTTTCAATAAAATATGGTTAGTAAATGACTTTGACAAAGTTTTAAGTACACAATATTATTTTCTTTAGCGCCGCATACCGAGGCGAAGCATATAATGTCCTTTAAGATAAGGAGGTAGTCAGAGGAACGTGCAAATACATATTTGGTACATGCACATGCCCACACTTTGCACGTACTGACTGTGGATAATGCCGGCTAAACTGAGAGGATGGTTTAGATGCTGAGCAAGCCTATTTCATCTCAACAATGTCCTAGGCACTACACTGTTCTACTTTGAGCGTAGGTAAAGATTTCTGACGCAGAAATCATCTAGTAAAACGATGTAAAGACCTCTGACTGACTGACACTTGGCAGAAGTTAGCACTCCATAGCTGACAAGTTGCAAGCCCATCGTTTAGAAGATAATTAACTGTTACACTTTCAAAACTATCGTGAGTTGTATTAGACATTATAATAGCACACGGGAAATAACTCACATAAAATTATCGATTTATATACCGACAATGTTTCGATTTTTCCGAAGAATCTTCATCTGGGTATGAGTGTGGTCACTCCTCGCGGTCGCGTCTCACACTCAACTGGTTTCCTCATAATGATTTAATTCACCGTTTAGTGACGTAAGTAACTAAACTACTACATATTTACATAACTGTACAAAATACAATTAGAACCAGTTGAGCTACCTATAGATCGTTTGTAACGATCTATAGGTAGCTCAACTGATCCAAACCACTGCCAGACGGAAGCGTGCCCAAGACACTGGCAGCATAGTTAGAGCTTGTCTTCCTTTTTCTAAACTTATAAATTTGCGCACGGCCGTGATTCGAACTCACGGTCATAGGATCGAAAGTCAAGAACTATCCAATAGGCAGCCAACACGGCTCTTATTCTTTTTTTCATTTCAAAAAGGACACGTAGTAAATGTCTGAGCATACAAGGTGACCTGGTACCTGACTGCGAATTTATTTTTCATGAAAATCTACAACTTTTATTTATTTTTCGCGAGAATTCACGACTTTTATTTAATTTTATGTATCTAGCGTTATTTTCGCAGACTGGCGTGCACTTTAAAAACAAACCCTCCAGCCGCCTACACTTTTAGGGCGCATTTACATGGGGATAGTAAGTCTCTTTTTGTCATGGTCTTTAGGAAAGAAAAAATCACATAAAAGCCGTGCTAAACCGTGACATTCCAAAATTAATCATGAGATTTAAGAATAAACAGTAATAATTCATATTTTGTATTTTTAATTATCAAGGACATCTTACCTACTCTTCCAAAGTTGCAGTAGTGAAATACAATATAAAACAAGCAACTTTATGCTTGTGTTAATTATCACTGAATATTGTATTGTTTGAATGGCAAGTTATCATTCGGCTTTAAAGTATTCAATAATACTTATATTTTACAATGATGTTATTGAATACAGAGATACATTTGTTGTCATCAACAATCCTAGTTTCTAAGTTTGGTAATCCATCTTAAAAATATAGATACTTGCTATGACGCTTTTTCCTATAAAAAACGTTGCTCCACTTAGCAATGGAACAAAGTCTTTAAAATCGGCAACTTCCTCATACAATTTGCTTGTTGCTGCACTAAATACAGCTACTAGCCTTTACGAACTCTTCTATCTCCGTGTAAACTGGCCTTAGCATAAGATGAGGGCTCATTAAGTATGCAGCGCTGAACTCAAGTGCACAGTAACGGAGTAACTCGACTTTAGAATTTATAAAACACCTCTCAGTTACAACTGACGTGAGAGCTGTCTTCGTCAGAAGGGGGACTTTTATTTTAAAGCTGGATTTATGGAAATATTGCAGTTGTTAAGCAAACGAGCTCTAATCGGTGAAGGAAAACATCGTGAGGAAACCAGTTAGCTTTCTAGCAGCGTCGATGGGCTTGCAACCTAGTATGGAATGTTAACTTCTGCAAAATGTGGGCATGTACCAAAATGGACATACCTCTGACTACCCCGTAGACATCTTTAAAGGATTTAAAATTATCTATGTCTACCGCACTTTGGGAATAGAATAAGTTTCTTAGAGCTAAGACTGTTGCATCATAGTTGCATCATTTAATTATTATTTATATAATTATTCAACACTTAACAATCTAACAGCTAAAGCTTATAACAAGTCACACAAAAAAATCAATTAAACATTCTTTAAACCGGAAAACGTTTATAAAGAACTAGCTGCGCCCCGCGATGTTACCCGCGGTAGTTAAAAGTAGCCTTATTATACATACATATAAACCTTCCTCTTCAATCACTCTATCTATTAATAAAAACCGCATTAAAATCCGTTGCGTAGTAAGCGCTCGTAGCGAAGCTTGCTAAACGTTCTTGATAGATCGTTGAAATTAAGCAACGTTCTGAGCGGTCACTACTTGGATGGGTGACTGCAAGTGGCATTATCAGCTGAGCAGTTCCGTGCTTCGGAGGGCACGTTAAATTGTCGGTCCCGGCTTTTAAAGTCGTTAAGCCATGACTAAGGCCTTTAGGCGGCCTAAAAACTCCGTCACCAGAGTTGGCCACTTGCTCATACGAACTTACTTACTTTAGTAGGAAGTTTGTTTGACTACGAGTATCACGAAAATACGTTACAACATATTCGCAAATAACACTATTTTTGTCGGTAAAAGCTGTATTTAACATACAATGCGAGAGATTATCGGCATTGTGCGTTTATCGGCTATCCTCCAATTATTGAGTATTCCGTCCATTTCAGCGAAATGTGGAAAATGATTTCAGTAAAAAATTCCAAAGGTTTTTTGGCGAAATAGTCGTTTTGTTGAAGACTAATTGGTCTATTACTCGTATCAAACTAATATTCAATTCATTTATTGTTTATCTCTCACAAAAATTATAAATAAAAATACATACAAATAAAATAATGGATAAAAAAAAATCATACAGTAAATAAATAATTTAGAACAAATTTAATGTTTTAGGTTTTTCTACCTTCTGTTTTGTTCTGGTAGAAAAATGTAAACTTCTGCAAAAAAATGGTTATGTACCAAATAATATTTATGTATTTAGACGTACCTCTGACTACCCAAGATGACTCCTAATCTTAATATACTAAGATATTCGTTCGCTTCGCTCACTCGATCGATTATAAGAAAAAATAATTACTCCTATTTTACTAGCTTTTATTTATCTTGCAATGTATGTATGTATGTAACTATATTTGTTTGTGTGGAATCTAATCAAATCAAATCAAATCAAAATGTATTTATTCAGTACGATCGTTTATAGACCACTTTGACATGTCACGTTCTTAAAACTAGGTGATTCTACTGCCTGTTCCAACGCGACTCCCTACACCAGGGAAAGAATCAGGCAAGAACCTGGTGGTGTGGGCCTAGCTTTTTTTTAATACTAATTAAATATAAACTGAGTCGGAGCACGTTTAGTCCCAAGCGTTTTTGTCATCAAAGAAATCTGATATTTTATAATAATAATCTTGTTCTTAACTAGCTAGGAAGTCTAGCCTACTCTTAAAAACTTGCAGTAGTGAGCACAGTATGTAACGACTGTTCCCGTCATAGTGATGTGCTAAGAAGAAAACCGAGTGGTGTTTTATGTCATTCTAGTGATGTGCTGTTAGAAATATCGATAATTTTTCAATATTCAAGTCATTTAAGGCAAACACGATACACACACAGAGAGAGCTCCAGTGATTTCCAGATATCAATATGTGAGAACATATAAATGGTCTGTAGTTATCATTTAAGTTAAGTGAATAGTATATAATGACTGTTTGTTTTCCTATGAAATGAAAGAAAAATCATTTATTCTTGTAGGACCTCAAGGACCACTTAAGTTTCGTTTTACATGCTAGGTGATTCTAATGCCTGTTCCAACGCGACTCCCTACACCACGGAAAGAATCAGGCAAGAACCTGGTGGTGTGGGCCTAGCTTTTTTTTTAAAGCGATCCCTTAACAATCTAATTAAAATAATCTAAATAGCCAAGCTTCAGTGGGAAGCCAGTCGAACAAAGTAAGGCATGTCAAAGAAAGTAAAAGTAATTGTAAAGTTAACAAGATAACACCTCAACAAAATGTTGTCTGGCAATAAAAATAAAATATCTAAGTAGTTTGTATGAAGAATTTAAGAGCGTACCTAATAAATGTAATACTTATTGCCAAGGCTCGGTAGACATAAAGTACCATTTACATGACGCCATTTTCTTGTACCTACGCAGAACAATAATTGAATGCAATAATTACGCGCACCTAATTGACGTTCAATAATTGTAAGCAACAGTAAATAACTGTTGTAGACCATGCAAGTCATGATGACAGTCAATTTGTATGCAACATGCAAGAATCTTGCATCGTGTAAATGACACTTTTTATCTCAGATCTTTATAAAAACCTGAACCCCTCTGTTTAAGGTATGTCCAAATACATGTACTTATACTAATATTATAAAGAGGTAAAGTAGGTTTGTTTGTATGTTTGGGGTAATCTCTGAAACTACTCATCCAATTTCAATAATTCTCTCATCGATGTATAGCATGGACTTTCCGAATGAACAAAGGTTATATTTTATCAAGGTAGGTACCACGTGAGCAAAGCCGGGCGAGTAAGCTAGTATTTAATAAAGTAGAACTTAACTTCATACTTGACTGGTTACAACCTCATTGTCGCAAGGTAAATGTTTTCTCGTCTTTAGTTTGTTGGTTGAGAATATGATGTTATCGATAAATCGACTAAATTTTCATCGACAAAGCCCATCCCTACTCGTCTGAGGCCCGTCCCCCGAGGCGTCGCTCCGGGTCACTAATTTATTCATCTCTCATTTTGTACTTTGAGAGCGAAGTTTAGAAAAACCGTAGTTTGTACATCCTGAGGTACAGTCAACTACAAAAATTGATCAACTTTTATACCTAGTAGTTATCTACACTTCTAAAGTATGAATTTTTAGGTTTCACAAAGTACGTTAGTTCAGAATAACCTACGAGATGGTCCCATAAAAAATTGAGGATCTGATGAGGACCTTCGGAGTTATGAACAGAAATATACCTCGAGAGTGCAAGAAATTTCTTTCTTACGAAATTGAAGTCAGCTTATTATTATTATCAGCCCTCAATGTCCTACTGTTGGGCAAAGGCTTCCTCCCACTCTTTCCATTCATCTCTTTCCTGTGCAAGAATAGTTTAATAAAAAAAGAATTGGCATTTGTTATGCAGCGCGTCACCTCTTTTTAGTTTTCTAGTTCTAGTTTAGTTTTTTTTTATTTAACGATTAAATACTTAAAATATATATTTATACAGCATCAAGAAACCACTAGGGTTTGTAAGGAAGGAGGTTTGAAGTTCGCAGCACGTTTTACAAACGATAGGGTAGTGTGAGTGTGCATGCCCACTGCTCACTACCTTTTATTCGCACTGCGGTGTGTATCGATAACACAAACGGTGCATAAGCTCTGAGGCCTTACTCCGGATCAACGAAAACAAAGTTTCGTGACAATTTTCGGGTTCCAATTATGTTGGTGAACTATTACGAATTCAGTATCCACCAACATAAGCTGACCCCGAAAATTGTCACGAAACTTCGTTTTCGTTGATCCCGAGTACGGCCTCTGGCGTGGCTTTAAATAAAAGCGTCACTCTTAAGCTGGATTACAACATAATCTATGTAAACTTTTGTCGAGGTGCTAAAACCTGTGCTTTCAGAATTTCGCAAGTACCCTCACTTACTTTGACGAGCCTCCATTTGTTTGGCTGGCTCCGCACTGGTGCTTGACTATTTAGATTTAAGAAGATGGATCACTGAAAGCCTCCAAACACTCTCAGTTGACAGTGTAAATTATGTCTAAGGAGGTAGACAGGGAAACATCCTAATATATAATTTTTGACTGATATAACTTGACTGGCACAAGACCGTAGTGGATGGCACAAACTTAAGCAGTGGTTAAAGTCGGGCTGTGGATGGTGGATGATGATGATATGTACGTACATAGTGGTAGTTTACAAGACTGTCTGGGTGTTTTCTATGTATAATATGTATGTATTTACAAAAAAAAATGTATCGATGTAGTTTATCAGTCATCTGGTTACCATAACACAAGCATTAAATTGCTTAGCTTGGGGCTAGATGACGCCGTGTGGAATGTCCAAGGATATTTATTTATTTATAGGCTCATTTTATTTTACCACTTTAATGGCGTGATTAAAATGTATCTTCATGCCAAATTACACTTTTCTAGTATCAATAGCATCTAAGAAAAGCTGTGGACAGACGGACAGACGGACATGGCGTAATTATAAATAAATGGATTTCTTGTTGACTTCAGAACCTTCAAAGTCTTTTTTTTCCTTCTTTTTTTTTCTAACCTATGCTGTCCCTATAAGAAGAAAATTACTTTAATTAAATTTTGAACTGTATACATCATTGAATGTTCATCCATAGACGAGTTTAATCTTCGCATAATTGGCAAATACGGAACCCTACATTAAGTGTTTCCTGACTCGCACTTGGCCGGTTATTTACTTAATTACGTGAAACCAAGGGCCAGGTCAAAAGTACCAGAAACCAGCGACTTATGAGGAATGTAATGGTTGTTTATGTATGTATGTATGTTGAGGTGATTTTATGTATGTATGTTTAATAATTACTTTTATAGCCATTGTTTTGGTTAGTTCCGCTAATTAGCTTTATTTTATTTTATTTTATTTATTTGGGTAAACAAACAGTAACACATTACAAAAAGGGTTACATTCTTATTGATAAATGACAACTAAATGTGAGACCAACACCGTTTACCACGGATTACTTATATATTTTACTTAAGTTTAGGTATAGCTAATGATAAGTAGATAGTGCTTATTCTATGAGAATTTTAAGTAACATTTTTTAAAGTAGGTACAAGCTCGGGTTAAAAGGTATAGTTAATTATAAGTAGATAGTGCTTATTCTATGATAATTTTAAGTAACATTTTTTTGAAGGTACTAGCTCGGGTTGCCGGTATATCCAATGAGTTGAAATTAGTGTTAAATGAGTCAACAAGCCGGAACAACGGCGATCGCATGCCAGCATTGGTACGACAGCGAGTTGTGTAAAACATACGAGAAGGGTTGCGGCAATGCGTTCTAGTAGGAACTATATAACATAATTTATTAATTATAGGCATACAATCATATTTGTTATTGCAAAGGGCATGAAGCAGCATTGTTTCAAGCAGTGAGCGTCTTTGTTGGAGATTAAGAAGTTTGTATTTATGAAGCAACTGTTTATATGACAAACGTTCGTGAAGACATTTATAATGCATACAGCGGAGAAATTTCTTTTGAACTGATTCCAGAGCAATGTGATACTTATTATAAAATGGATTCCAAATGGGCACAGCATATTCTAATTGAGATCGGATTAGTGATTTGTAGAGATAAAGGTAAGTAGATGGTCGCTTGAAATCAGAGCTAGATCTCATGACAAATCCATACATTTTGAATGATTTACTAACAATGTTCTCTATATGTTCATTTAGGTGTAACTTTCTGTCAAGTGTAATGCCTAGGTCTTTAATGGATTCAACTGAGTCCAGTTGGACGTTGCATAGACTGTAGGGATATCTACTAATAGTTCGTTTCTTTGTGAAGCTGATACTTTTACATTTGTTTAAGCTAAGATTAAGTTCATTATTGGTACAGTAGGTGGAGAAGCGATCGAGATCGTCTTGAAAGCTTATGTGATCATTAATGTTGTCAATAGTATGGAAGATTTTGAGGTCATCGGCGAAGAGCATGAAATCACAAAATTTAAAACATTGATGTACATCATTTATGAACAGTACGAAGAGAAGCGGACCCAAAATTGATCCCTGCGGTACGCCGGAGCTAATAGGAATAAATTCGGACTCATATCCGTTACAAACAACCTTTTGTGTACGATTAGTGATATAAGATTTAAACCAGCGCCATAGATTTCCACGTATTCCGTTAAAGGCTAGCTTATCCAGAAGTATTTTGTGATCCACTCTGTCGAAGGCCTTACGAAAGTCTGTATACACGCTATCAGTTTGTTTATTGGCATCCATATTTTCAAAAAGATGTGTTGTATATAATATTAAATTAGTAATAGTAGATCTTTTTTTAACGAAGCCGTGCTGTTGCGGAATAATTATGCTATGTAGGGAAGGATATATAGCGTTGTGAACTAGCCTTTCAAAGACCTTCGACAAAGTGGATAAAATAGAGATTGGCCTGTAGTTCTCAACATTACATCTATCGCCACTTTTGAAAATTGGTACAATGCGAGCCGATTTCCAGATAGTGGGAAATACTCCCGTATCAATGCATAAATTAAAAATATAGTGTAGGGGTTTACAGATCGTTAGAGCGGTAGATTTATAAAATGTAGGAGGGATATTATCAAGTCCTGGTCCCTTGAGCGGGTCAAGTGATTTTAATTCCCTTAATAATGCATGCATGCTAATGTTAATTGAACTGATATTCAAATCGGAAGTCTGATTTTTGTCCTCGAAGTTTGATATATCGTAGTCATTGCTGACACGTGACGGTTCAAAAACTGATCCAAAGAACTTTGAAAAGAGTTGGCATATGCTCTTTGGATTATCTGAGCTATGTTGCTTGTAAGTGACTGCATTAGGAATCTCTGACTTGCCTTTCTTATTACTAATATAACACCAGAAGAATTTAATATCATCACGTATACCGTCTTCAACTGAATTTATGTACGATTTATAGCAATTATGAGATTCATGTTTAAATCTATCTCTGTACAGTGCGAACGATTCGTAGTCCGAGCGGTTACCATATTTCTTCCATTTAATCCAGGCGGCGTTTTTGTTTTTAAAAATATGAATTAACGCAGGTGAGAACCAAATCGGAAAAGTTGAACGTTTTATTATTTTAGTTGGAATATTACTTTTAATAATTGAGTATAATTTGTCGTAAAAAATAGTTGTGGTACTTTCTGCGTCCTTATTTAAGAATAATTCGTCCCAATCTGTGTTCGCTATATCGTCATTTACAGATCTATAGTTTCCTTTTTTGAAATTAAATTGAATCCTAGGAGTAGTAGTTAAGGGTGCGAAGTTATCAGATAATGGTATTAATATGAAGTATGGGTACGGATGGTTTTCATTCGGTGGGACAAGAGTTAGCGGTGCAATCGTCGGTGTACAGTTAGTGTGGTCGGTAAACAATAGGTCAAGAATACGATTTTTTGAATTTTTTATAGTGCACAGCTGTTGACAGTTCAATAAATTCATAAAGTTCAAACAGTATATATTTTCAAGGCAGTTGTCAGTTAGCAATGGATCAGCGTGTGTCCCGCAGTCAATCCATTTTAATGTCGGTAGGTTGTAGTCACCTATTATAAAATAATACTTCATGTTATAACACTGAGATATGAAAGTAAGGAAGTCAAAGTGAGATTTATAAATATCTGGTTTCATATTAGGTGGTATGTAAACAGCGCTCAAGATATAAGTATGTGCACGCAGCCTTAGCTCAATAAGAACGTGGTCGATAAGCGGCGTGTAGGCAGCGGGCGCGCCGGTCGGCGCCGCTAGCTGGGCCGGCCCGAGCTCACGCCGCACCGCAACCAACACGCCACCGCCGTCCTTTTTACCACAGCCCACACGGTCTCTGTCACATCGGAATATTTGATATCTCGTGTCTATGAATTGGTTTGAAGTGATTTCACTGATTAACCATGTTTCTGTCAAGACAATAACATCATAGTTATGTTGCAGAATGTTCATGTAAAGAATATGTAATTTTGTTCGCAAGCCTTGGCAGTTTTGATAGTAGATAGAGATCACACAGTTATCCATTGATAATTATACAACTATAAATATATATTAACATCAAGTCTTGCTGATTATGTATTATGAGATTTGTGTACAATCTAGGGGCGTTATAGGTATGTATAGTATAGTGCTGTATAAGCTGTTTCAGAGACACATTTTCACATTTATTTGATATTATCATGCTAGTTAAGTTGGATTTATGAAAGATATCACACAGAGGGCAACAAAACAAGCAGACACATAAGTAATGATGCATCATTAATATTTCACTACTCAAAACCCTACAACTTAAAGAATAATAGTATAGTGAACAAATATAATATGGTGTCAGCTGTGATTGATTTAGTAAGTCTTTTGTTGATAATACTAAGGAGTGAACAAAGAAACGGACCAGTATCCCAAGGTCATCATCATCACCCGCTGCCCATAGGCACCCATTGCTGAGTGAGGACCTCCCATTATCAACGCAACAAAACTTATAGTAGTTATGTATTCGCAATGATAACCAACTAACTAAAATGATCCATAATATTGATAAAATTTTAGCATTACTAGTAAATCTATTTTTGGATAAAGATAATAAATGAATTGTTTTGTGATTTAATAGGTAATAAGGACTTAGAATAATTGATTTAATGAACTGGGAAGTCTGCATAGTGAGTACTTGAAGTGATAAGTTGTGCACAGAAATAATTATATAGTTGTATTGGTTTGAGTAATGAGTTTGGTTTAAGATTATTGATATTATAGATGTGTGTTTAGATTGTTGTGAAATTGTTATACAGATTGTGTTTCTTACAAAATATATTATAAGGAGTGCCCATGTGTAAGATTGTGCCCAATTCAAGTTAGTAAGTCGGAGTGTTTTTTTAATAAGAATACTTAGACAAGTTCTTATATGAGGTACCCAATTGTGACCATATAAAGTTGTTATGAAGTCGCTATAATGTAGAAAAATGAGTATACAAATATAGTACTTACTTAGTTTGTTGTTGCAAAAAAGAATTAATAACATGAACCTAGTTCTCAACTTGCTCTTGCCATAACCAAGCTGCTTTTTACAGTTATTATTTTGAAAACAATTAGGAAAGTAGTATAGACTATGCCCCAGCAATGCGCTATTATCAAACTGATGAGAGGATGCAAAAAGAGTCAACACAGTATAAAGAGATTTTCACTTCAACTTTGACAAGTCCTGGGTGGAACGCACAGCTAAAACTGGTGATGTGTCCGACTTCCTGACTAGGATGGTCCCGTGTTTGATCCATACATACTTGTAGCCACGACCTTTGGCCTCCTCGCGACATTGCCGGAACAGTAATTTGTTAGTCAGTGTTAGGTGTTCGTTCACGTAGATAGCAGTAGGTGTTCCGGTGATAGATAGTCTTGAGGAGTCCAGACCCTTCATGGCTCGATACGCAGTGATGACGTTGTCTCGTTGCATCCTGTTGTTGAACTTGACGATTACGTTTTTAGGCCTCGTACTCTTCCCGTCAGCATGTGGCACACGATGTATAGCCGCTATATCTGATGCCTCAATGGGGCATTTTATCACAGTGCCCAGAGATAGTAAAATACTGATGAGGTTCTCTCCACGCCGCTCCGGCATGTTGGATATTTCAAGGTTGCATTGCCTGGCTTGCTGCTCCATTGCGGAGATTTTGTTCTCAAGCCCGCGAATATGACTGTCAAGAGATTCCTGGCGATTGGTTATGCTACTTGAGTGTTTTTCGATGTCATCCATTCTGTTATTTGTTTCAAACAGGGAGGCGTTTATTTTTGCGTTGTCGGTGTTGAGTTTTGATATGCTTGTATTAATATCAGCCAGTGAAGATGAGAGCTTTGATAATTCGCTGGATAATGCTACGTTTACCGCTGCGGCGACACTGCTAGTTATTGTCTCCGTTATCATCGCATTCCACTGAGTAAGCTGCCTGTTAAATCTTTCATCAAAGCTTTGTGATAAAGATTGTATAAGCGCGTCGTCGACCTCGGGTTGTTTACGTTTACGGAAATGCACTTTGTCATCTTCGAACGAGGCAGGTATATTTGAATCCGATGAGAATTTGTTAGGTGGCGTACGTTGAAGGGCTTGACTTACATGCGCCATTTTGTAATTGATTACTTAGCGGGATCACAAAATACTTTGTTCACAGCAGCAACGATGCAATTACGTTCGTGGAGCTTCGGGAAAGTTCGCTTGTTGTTCACGCACTTAATTCAGTATAGGAATATGACACTAAAGTATAATGTTTTATGAGCGAAAGTTCGGTGTAGGTAGCTACTTGTTTTCGTATTTGTGGAAGAAAAAAATTGTTGCACTACCACTCTCAATGCTATCCCGACGGTGAATGTAAAGACCCACATCTTTACTGACGCTGACTCTGACTCTGACTTTGACTTGACTAACTTGAATTTTAATCACATGGTAGTGGCTAAATGCGTGGCAAAAGCCGGCGAAGCCAAAATAAAGAAGAAGAAGAAGAACCACAGGTTGGATTTTACTCAAAATAAACAATGATTATGATGTTGAAAACCATTTCCTGTACCAGAACGGCTCCACGTCGTAGATAAAGTAGGTCAGATTACACCAACTTTGCTGAATTAACCCAACAAATTGTCCAACTGAAATAAAAGCACTTACAAAACATCTCCGTTTAAGGATTCTCAAACCCTAAGGGAGTACACGGTGTAAACATGATATACAGGGTGTATCAAAAAATCTAAAATGTTTTATCGATGATATACCTAGTCAAAACAGAGGTCGTACATAAGTCAGACTGGCGCTGGATAGGGGGTTGGTACAAGCTAAGAGAGGCCTAAGCCCAGCAGTGGGATGAGACGGGCACGTGTTGGTAGTACATTTTTTGAACTGTTTTTTTTCTTCCTTTGTCTTTTGTTTTGTGGTGTGTGTGTCAAATAAACTTATTTCTATTCTATTCTACATTTACGAAATTCGTCAATTAAGCATTAACAAAACAAGCTGTTATCCTGTTTATTTTAAAATACACTGTATTCCACAATGCAAATTGTATTTGTCTAAACTCACTAATATGTATATAAAATGTTCTTAAACGACTACATACAACATTAGTGTCGCTTTGCCCTTTTTCGCGCGTAACCCTAAAAAGTTATGAGTTTTAATGTCGAATGTACCCTCAAATACACCAAAATATTGTGTTTTAAGGACCTCATCCATTACAGCATACAATGAACTTAGATATTTAGAACATTTTATCTGCGTTCAAATAACCAATCTTTAGAAGAATAAAGTTTAGAGGAAGTAGAAGTTTAAGGAATTATTTCACTATCAACAACTTTTTTAAATAACACAGAGCTGTAAATTGAACCAACGAGACAGTGCTTGATAAAACAATTTATTATGCAAACACATGCAACAGAATTATCATATACTCGTACCTATCATAATAAGTTTCCGATCGCAAAAGTGAAAAAAAAACATAAGGGAAATTGCGATTGAATTTTTTAAATAACTTTAAAATAATGATTAGTTCCACTGACTATCCCAGAATCGGAAGAATAATAAAATAATTCGAATTTCTAATAATCTGTGGACTAAACTAAAGTATTGAGCCATAAAATTATAAACCTGCACTACCATGTCATGACCATGGCGCGTTACTGTGTTGGGCTCGAACCTTAAGTAAGTTTAGTCGCGCGATTAAAATAATGATTATGTTGTACATTGAAGTATTGTTATGGGATGTTGGCCGGAAATGTGTGAGAAAACGGAGATGGAAACGCTTAGGCGATAGCATCTTAATACTTATTACTCGAAATAAGAAGGGGCGTAGAAAGAGAAATGAAACAAGCCTTGTACAGGTTGATTCAGTTTAGAAGTAACGACGATAAATTTAAACAAAATATCCTAGGACATTCCACAAAGGGTCATTTGTCCCAAGATAAGCAATTTAATGCTTGTGTTATGGTAACCAGATGACTGACATATACTAAAATAAGAATGTATCTATGTACCTAGATACACTCTTATTTTGTAAATACATACATACTATAAGTACATACAAAACACCCAGACACGAGACAAATATTTGCAGACCCATACAAACATTTTTCCCGCAGCGGTGATCGAACCCGCAACCTCTGCGTCTCAGGCGGGCTTTCACCCACTACGCCACGATGAGCTGTGAGGGCTGGATTTTCGGAAGATAAGTTGTTAATCTGCGTCGAAAGTGAGGCAACCAAGGCGAACTTGACAAAGCATGGACGTTATGACATGTTTATTTTTATCAACAACAGTTTTGTGTCGTTTTTTACAAATAAAAAGTGAAACAAATTATTAAATTAACTGTTTATTTAGGACACACAACCTAGCATGGAATATATTAACCAGATTTTATATTATTTTCTTCAGCTTTACATCTCTGACTGCAAGACTCTTTTCTAAAATAACAAACGTGTGTGTCAGCCAATCACAGTTTTCAAAACGTTCATATTTTGAAACTTATCTGATATGCATGTCGATGACACTTCTATGGTGTGTCGCAGTGTATTAGTATTTTCCCCTAAATATTATGTCGTGTATGATAGCGATCTTTGATACTAATAAAAAGCTGTAGACAATTGGTGAATGTTTTGGTGAACAGGTTGTCTTATAAGAATAGGTACATTAGGTTTTGAAAATACGGAAGTGGTTTTTCTCTCGAGAAAAAATCATAAACGCAATGAACAGCTTTACAGCTTTTGCTTTACAACAAAAACAGTTTTTCGAAATAAATTCATCAATAAAACTTAATGTTAAACTCATAAATTCACGAAGCCTGTGTCGTAGTACATCAGTCATCTGGTTACCATAACACAAGCATTAAGTTGCTTAGCTTGGGACTAGATGACGCCGTGTGGAATGTCCAAGGATATTTATTTATACCAGACTGCCTTAAAATCTCGCCAATGCCTAAAGAAAAATAGAAAGTTCGTATGAGCAAGTGGCCAACTCTGGTGACGGAGTTTTTAGGCCGCCTTAAGGCCTCGGTCATGGCTTAACGACTTTAAAAACCAGGAAAGACAATTGAACGCGCAAAATGCCTGAAAACCTGAATATATTTAGGTATCTACAGTAAACATATCGGTCACGTTTATTTTGCCAAAACAAGATGGCCGCTACCTAATACAAAACGAAGTACATGATCTACGGTTAACCCGAGCTCAGATATCAATTTAATATACTGGGAGCTGATTTTAATAAAATTGTTCTGGACCGAAGCCAGCGGCAGCTGCACGCTAATACATAGTAAAAACAACGTGGGTATCCGTGTTAGGTACAGTCGGCGACAGGTTTATGTTCACTTATTAAGAAGTCACATTCTAATCATCATTACAAGCAGCCGCTCGCGATTTCGTCCAAAAAATAAATAAATATGGTCACGACTGTATTCCTTGGACATACCTCTGACTACCCCTTTAGATATCTTCAAAAAGGATCTAAAAATTGCCTAAAAGATCTGAAAGAAATGTCTACCGCTCCCTGGGATACATTCGTGATCATATTTCATTTCACCCACTGCGCCACCAAAGGTCGCCAAAAGAATCACTATTCTACTTGGCACTATACAAATCTGGCTATACACACGGAAGTATTAAATAAATCTTACTTGAAGCCGACTCTCAACATAGCCCCGTAACTTCCTTACAGCCAAAGAATACCCCATTGTCATCCATCAAAGGAGTGATAAAAGCTTCTAGAACGTATAAGGAAAACTTTATTTGAATAGTTTCCTTCAGACAAATGTAAAGAATGTTATTTACTTTGAATACCACGTAACTTACTGAGTGCTAGTTTTTTAACAAGAATTTTATTTACTTACCTACTTTTTTGGATCTTGTAACTGTTTAATATTTTATTACAATGCGATCGTGACTCGGTTTTTTTAAATCATTATCTGTGGACGGCGTTGCTCATTTAAAACCGTTTAAAAAAAAGAAGGATATAATATATTATGTTCGACTGTATAAGTTCACCAATTTTCCATCCATTTAGTGTCATTTACACGATGCAAGATTCTTGCTTGTTGCATGGTCTAAAGTTCAAACAACAGTTGCTTACAAAGTTACAATTATTGAACGTCAAATAGGTGCGCGTAATTATTGCTCTGGTACCTACGTACAAGATATGGCATTATGTAAATTTTTAGGCCGCCTAAAGGCCTCCGACGTGGCTTAACGAGTTTAAAAACCAGGACCGAACATGTAACGTGCCCTCCGAAGCACGGAAGCGCTCAGCTGATCATGCCACTTGCCATCCTTCCGTCTGTCAGTCCGCTGATCATGTCACTTGCGGTCACCCATCCATCCGTCCTTCAGTCCACATAATAGTCATCAAGGACGTGATAAATTGTTTGTTTTATATAAATCTGTGATAATTTAATGAGATCTTTTTTTCCTGTCCTTATTTCTCAAAAAACTTTTCGTTATTTCTATATTTCCCCTACAAAAAGCAAAATATCAGTTACATTAATATAAGTTCAGAAACAAATATTTAGGCCAGCGTATCGACGGCTTGAAAGAATACGTAATAAGTTAGGAATCCGAATATTTGGGCGCTGTATTACAATAAAACAGAATTTATTTTATTTATTGGAGTTTGAGACCAAAAGTTCGATACTTATAAATATTTATAGATTAGTTTTATGCTTGTAGTCTGATTTTCAATAGTCTGATAGCTTTAGGGGGTGATATATTGGTGAGTAAAACAGCTGGTAAGATAGCAAAGGCTGACATTTTGTAGGACCGCTGTGTTAACATAATAGAATAGCTATAAAAACTAGTGATTTTTAATTTAAAAATTAGCTTGAAAATTGGCTAATCAATGGTCAAATAACGTGACAGTGATGAATTTGTTCCTAATTTGACACTTGTCACGTGATTTGACCATTGATTAGTTAATTTTGATGATAAATTACATGCGAGAAACAGACTGAAAGTCCCGTAAATTATTTTAAATTAAGTAATTCTACACGGTTTAGGGAATAACTTTATTTACGGTCATCCATTTTAATTTTTAATGATCAAACTCTAGTAGAGAGGTACCTTTGAGTCTAAATGCGGAAAAGGGAGTCCTTATACCTATACCTATAATATAGAGGTTTTGAGTAAAATAGAGGTGAAAACATAATGTTAGAATATGAGCATTCTCTTTATTTCACAAAAATCTGGCATGCAATATCCACAGTGCCCTCTTCCAATTTGTAAGTTATACACCAGCGGACATTTTTTAACGACTATTAATGAATTCTTTTTTATGCTTTGTCTCGCCTAGTCATTGCATTAATTGTACTCCTCTAGTCATTGTGGAACGAATAATATAACCACTTCGTAAGCGCCCGCGACTTTGTAAGCGTAAATAAAAGTAAAAAATCAAAATATATATTCAATAGGATCACATTGAAATATCTTAGAACCTGGGTAATTGTATTGCTTGTTCCAAGGCGACACACTAACTTGATAATCATTGTACTAATGTATGTATGTAAGTATAAATATCTAAAAACTCCGTCACCAGAGTTAGCCTCTAGCTTATACGACTTTATGACTATAGAATCTCTACTTATGGTTTTATGAAGATATAATTAGCATTTTTAGAGCGAAAAAACAAAAACGCTTCATTTTAAGCATTTTCAGCTTTAAAAAGTCGTGTTTTTATTTTTCATTGCACTGCATTCTCGTGTCCTGGCTTTTTCTAATTAATTTCGCTATAACACTGGAAGCTCTTAAAAATATAACGTTTTGTGAAGGTTTCTGTGTAAAAGATGTTGTGTTTGTTCGGTGTGTTAATGCTATATGGAAATGCTATTTTTCTGGGTTATGCTGTTCTTTTGTGTGCGGTCGACACGTTTTTTGCTTTTGACGTTACGTTGAATTAAGAGTTAATGTGTTTCTGTTTCCTACATAATTAACAGAAGCACTAATGATATTGTTTTTGATACGAAACTAGTTAAAATTCATACCAGGTAAACTAAACACGTAGATACTATTACGTTGCATTGTAATTCATATGAAAAGACATATTATCGTCACTGGAAATATCACTTAACGTAAGGGACATTTTGTCGAAAATGAGTTAAATATGCAGTTCGATCTAAAATTCGACGCTCTATCGACTGGCATACTCAGAATTTTGATATCTTTAAAAAAATGTCCCTTACATCACATTTTTTTAGTAAGTTCTAGACAGATCAGTCATAAATATTTAACGTAACGGACTTGTAAGTATCTTTAAGATTTTTTTTTGTCCCTTACGTTAAATTCACTTGGAGTAATTGCATGCTTTTGACTGAATCCAACGGCTTTTTAACGTATAGAAATTGTTCTTTGGTCAATTCCTAATGATTCTGCAAGCTTTTCTTGCATTGGGCACGAGTCTTGATCTAGCAAAGCCTCCAATTTATCAAGTTCATACTCTCACAACTGGTCCTGAGAAGGAGATGTAGGTAACACCTCCTTCTCACTACAGTTACCTACGTACAGTTTTTTTTTATTTGGTCTACCTCTACTCTTAGGATATCCAATTCTTTATTTATAAAACACAATTGACCAATATTTCTATTTCTCTTCTCTTTTCAGTACCTACTTGTCCTTACCATTAAAGATTTTAAATATATTTTTGTTGTTCTGCGTTTAATTGCAAAGTCGTTATGAAACCTCCTGTTTACTCACTAGGTGTCAACATATATTTTTAGGCTGATTATCTAATATTTATAACCTAATTAGTCTAAAACTGGCATCGTAATAGAAAATTGTAGATCTAATTGGTCAGGTAATTTATATTCTCTTCTCACATACACAGATACGAAAAGGTTTGATCTCTAATTCGATAGTAATAAGGGTGATATTACTAGGTTTGTATGTACTTACAACAAATGAAAACTAATAAAAGACCCTTACGCTAAACTTACCTATTACTTTATGTTGTTCCTAACATCATCGCAGACTGTTTTCACCTTCATTTTGAATAACGTAAGGTACAACTTTACATTGAATTTTACGGTAGGTAAGGGACAGGCTATCTCCTAAACCATAAGTTTTTTCACATTTTTGAAATAATAGTAAGAAAGGTGCTGAATAACTAAGATACTTTGCTCTTTGAAGTATTCAAATCGGACGTCAGGAAAAAAAGATACAGATCAATTTCCAAAAAAAAAATCTTATTTTGGCTCTCCTGAAAAACAGGGGTTTGTCCCTTACAGTAAGTGATATTTCCAGTGACGATATAGGTACAAAATGTAGCTATAATTGTAGCAATCATCACTTCTCAGAAAACAGCCCTTAACAGTTCCTTAACCAAAATAATGTGCTTAGTAAATATTTGATCGATTTCCGAGTAATTCCTAATTCCATAATTTAAGCAACATTCCGACGACCTGTGGCACAGTGGGCGAAGGCCCGCCTGAGACGCGGAGCTTGCGGGTTCGATCCCCGCCACGGGATAAATGTTTGTATGTTCTGCAGATATTTGTTCCAGGTCTGGGTGTTTTTAAAAAACATCTGGTTACCATAACGCAAGCATTAAGTTGCTTAGCTTGGCTAGATGACGCCGTGTAAAATGTACAAGGATATTTATTTATTCCGCGTGTGATTCAGCATAAAACCAAAACGATACAGAGAGAATGGCACTAATTATGGACATTAAATGCTAGAATCAAACATTTAAGAGCCAGTATATGTATCTATTATGCGCAAGATTATGTATGTATATTTGTATGAGCGTTTGGCTAATTCTGGTGATAGAGTTCCTATAGGCCGTTTGAAAGCCTCCAGCGTGACTTTAATTTGGAAACCAACAATTCAGCAAGTACGTAGTCACGTATGACCAGTCTCAATAACCTTAGATAGCCTATATTATTTTATATTTAAAATTAATTACTTTATATTTTTATTTATGTTTGTGAGAGAAATAAATAAACAATTTGATTTGATATGATCTTCGGTTCCTTCGTTCGTTCTTATGAGCAAGTGATGAGTATGAGTCTATCTTCGGTAACTTAAAAGTCAATTTTAACGCAGGTTTACCCCTTTATAGGACTGCAATGTGTCAAAGTTTGTACAGGAACTTTTTAAAGGAAAGTGCCATAGAAACTCGGCGTGTCAAAGTTTTTATGGAAAGCGTGTACAACACGCAAGTGAAGCCGCGCGGGTTTGCTAGTCATCAATAAACTACTAAAGTGACAGAAGCCAACAACGCGATGTAAATTTCTGGTGAGGAACGACACCGCTACCCAAAGCGAGGAATATTCGCATTCCGTTTACTGTCCAGAGACTTTTTCCAAGATATACGAAAAACGACATGTTTATTTATTTATTTTTTAAGGATACCCAACTGTTACTCTGTACATGCATCAATTGATAGCCAAATATTAGAAAACAAAAACTAGTGCTCCCATAATTAAAGGATATCACAACATGCGTTAGAAAAAACATCTTAATTCTAAGTAGATAATAGTGGCAATTCTGAGTGTCGCAAAAGCTAAACTAAGCTAACTAAAATTGTTGCCGTCCCTTTCATAGCGATGGGAATAAAAAGGATAGCAGTAGTTTTAGTTAGGTTAAATAGCTTTTGCGACACTCCGAATTGCCCCCAGTTAGGTAATTATAATATTAAAAATTAATTCGAATCTAGCCTCATAGTAGTAACTATTGGTATTTCTTTCCTACTGTGATGTCATGTTATGTTGTCTGGCAATGACTTAAAATACAAAATAAAAAATCGTGTAGGTAGATTTACAATATTGTTAAATTAGTTGTATCTACTGTGCTTTTGCTTATTGGGCGTCCCACAGACAAAGAGGGAACAAAGGGGTTTTTAAATATTGTTAATTTTTTTACTATTTAAAGACATTATTACGTTAAAAGTAAGTACCTACGTAAGTAATACTGAATTCAATGATTTATAACAAAAATGCTAAGGAATCGACCCGAACAAATTTTAATGTAGGTAAAGCAATAATTAATTACGGTGCCAAAAAGCGTAAGGCTCAACTCATAACCAAAAAACACCAAAAGCAGCATGAGAAACTCGAACGAGTCGCGAGGATGCCCGCGGCTTCGCGGGAATTCCGGCGAATTCCAACCTTCTCTGCAATAATAAGTATTATTGTAATGAAAATAAAGTTTAAATTCGTATGACACTGAAACTGCGCTTTGCTTCCCTGCTCTTCGATGCTTTTTTGGTGTGAGTTGAGCCTAAAAGAATATAGATTTATGGCTTTTAAATACTACAGAATTTAAATATTTAACGGTAATTACATCAGTTAAGGTGGCCCTTCCCGGTGCGTCTATCATCGACGCGGGCATAGCTGAAAAGCTTGTTGTTTCATCCAGCGCAATGCTAGAAAAAGAAGCAAAGCGAAAAAAGAGAGATAGCGCCTCAGCGCTCGGCATTCAGTAGGTACTTTCGCCGCTCACTCGCTCACTCAAAAATAGTGTGCGGAAATTTCATAAAACGTGTTCCAGGAAATACGTGTTTTTCAGTAAGCCTTACAAGTTTGTAAAATAAATATTAGTCATATAGAATCTCCATAAGATTTGCAAGGTTTCTATGACAATATTTTCTTTACTTTTACAATTTATGAGTACATTATGAACGGCCAAAGTTCAGGTAAAATTTATGCTAAAAGCAGGTTTTTGGAAGCTTATACTGAATTTGTTTCTCAAAATTTTGATTTTTAGTTTCGATAGAAACCTAGATATAGTGCACAAGATACCTATTAGTCCAAAAGTTTAAAAGAAAGATCTGTTACAACGGCATAATCACGTACGAGCGTTTGTATGAAAAGTGAGCCGGGTTGACCGCTCTTAAGGTAGGAATTGGTATGATGATGAAGGTAGGAATTAATAAAACGATCATACAATGTCTTTTCTTTTTGAATTTACAGTAATTATGTTCAACTTTCATATAACGGGTCAATGATCCGATGCAGCGGGTAAAATGGCGAAGGAAATGCAAATTTATATCCCTTGAGTGCAATGGAGACTTGCGACCAACAGTTTTATTTATTTTTTATTTTATTTATTAAACAGTTAAAGTTTAAAGAGCTAAGTGAGCTAGTGATACACTTTAGAGAGAAGAGTTTCTTTAAACTTTGATAAAAAGACTCTAACAAAGTAGAAGTAGTAAGTAAGTTGATATGAGCAAGTGGCCGTGTAATGCCAGACAACATTTTGTTGAGGTGTTAGTGGCAATTCGGAGTGTCGCAAAAGTTAAACTAAAGTAACTAAAATTAATGCCATCCTTTTTATTCCCATCGCTATGAAAGGGACGGCAACATTTTTGGTTAGTTAAGTTTAGCTTTTGCGATACTCTGAATTGCCACTATTTTCTTGTTAATTTTACAATTACTTTTACTTGCTTTGACATGCCTTATTTTGTTTGATTGGCTTCCCACTGAAGCTTGACTATTTAGATGGGCTTTTTGACGGGAATTCAAGATGGCATGTTGTCGTTTTTGTTTTATTTTCCGAAATTTGTGTTTTGGCGAATGTTAATTTGTAATAATGGTGGATTATTAACTGTTAAGTGTTCGTGAACGTACATAAGTGTAGGCAAATGAAACAAAACTGTATATCATTGCATTTCGAGTTCTCTCAAGAAGTCCATGTAAAAAGCTGCAGTAAAGAACCCACATCTTTACTGACGCTGACTATGACTTTGACTTGACCTTGACTAAACTGACTAAAAATTTAAACACATGGTAGTGGCTAAATGCGTGGCACAAGCCGTGCGAAAGCCAAATATAAGAAGTGAAGTGAAGTGAAGTGACTATTTAGATTGTTAAAGGATCGCTTTTAAAAAAAAGTTAGGCCCACACCACCAGGTTCTTGCCTGATTCTTCCTCTAAGTAAGTAAGTACTGGTGTAGGGAGTCGCGTTGGAACAGGCATTAGAATCACCTAGCATGTAAAACGAAACTGAAGTGATCCTTGAGGTTCTACCAAAAGAAATGATTTTTCTTTCTTTCTTTCATAACAATATAATTACTCCGCACTATGTTCACATTTCCGCAAGTTAGCATTATTTCATAACAATATACTCCGCACTATGTTCATATTTTGTAAATGCTAGTAATAATATACTTTAGAGACAATAATATCCTTAATCCACCCCTGTGGCCCACATTGAATGATTGATGAGTTGATGAGGCAAAATATATGGAAATGCTATTGTGCCTTTCATAGCAAGCATACATTGCGAATGAGGAAGCAAGCCGGTTTGTTTAGCACTGGTTCTCGCGATGGAACAGGCAATATTGTTATTGTAATACTTATTGTTGGTGTAACTTAATTGACCCGTTAATTATTTGCATGTGCTGTTTTTTTTAATATAATATAAGTAATGTCGTCTACTTACTTTACATTGGCCTTCAGCAAACCTGTACCTATATAAATAGGTGCATGTTATTTTGTTTTATATTCCGTGTCTAGCTGTAACTTTTTCTAATACTTTAAAAATAAAAATAAAATAGAATCACCTAGCATGTAAGAGGAAGTTGAAGTGATCCTTAAGGTCCTACCAAAATAAATGATGTTTCTTTCTTTCTCTTTATAAGATCAGTAAACTAGTTCGTAGTTTCGAACTAGCTGGTGGCCAACTCTGCTGATGGAATTTTAAGGCCACAAGTAACGCCATAGAGGGCTGCAAATGGGTTACAATTTCTCAAATAATGAAATGAAATGGTAACTTCTGCAATAATATGTAGCCATACCTAAATAAAAAAAAAAGTGTGGATGGGCTTTAAAACTATTTTAAAATAGTTTTAAAGTCCATCCACACTTTTTTAAAATTTAACGTCGTGGTTCACACGCGGATTGCCGCGCCGTGAATAATATGTGAATGCAATCTACACTACCGCTCCTGTTTCGCGGGTTGTTCACGGCTTCGCGCGTCATCCGCGGGCGAGTGGGGAGAGACTATTAATCATTTGCTCATTTGAAGTTCACTTTAAAAATTACCTACACGTAAATATTTCTGAGAGAACTATACTTAGCACTTATCTTTTTTCATTCATTAAAACATTTGTAATCAATTCATTTTATCAAAGTGATTGAGATATTTTTATTGAGATACACAATCAGATCACGTTCAAATCCGGTACGTTATTGATTTTTTAATATTTTACGATGATATGAAACGAAAAACCTGTAGACACAGTCGGGGTTCAAACTCATGACCTTTGAATGAAAATGTAAGCTATCCGTAGGTATTTACCAAAACAGTGCTTATTTCTGACTACTTTTTGATATCTTCAATGGATCTTGAATGAATGTTGCACATCCGAAATGGATAGCTGTATAAACTTGTACCTATCATTTAAGACCTACCCTTGGACAACAGTTTTGCAATAAAATATTTCTGATTCTGATTCTGATTAAAATGCCTCAAGATCTGAGACAATGTTTAATGCGCTTTTGGAATGCAGTTAAAATCATTATTTGGTTTTGTTCATCTTATTCAGAAAAAATAGAAATAGAAATGTTTTATGGGCCATAATAAAAGGCAAGCTACAGTTTTTGAGACTCTGTATCCTGGAATAGCGTTACCTGTGGCCCAGGAAACAGTACTATCCCTTATGACTTTTACCTTTAGTCAGCACCATCTTTTACAAACTTAATACTTAATAAATTAAACAACTTAATAGTGGCAATTCAGAGTGTCGCAAAAGCTAAACTAAGCTAACTAAAATTATTGCCATCCTTTTTATTTCCATCGCTATGAAAGGGACGGCAACAATTTTAGTTAGCTTAGTTTAGCTTTTGCGACACTCAGAATTGCCACTAATACCTACTTAATAACTTAACTGGTGCTAGCAATGCTGTTAAAATCAATTTTTCCGTAATGCACTCTTAAATTCGCAATTTACCTTTTACAATAATTTAAATATTATTTTATTCATTTGCATTTCCATTGTGAGCTTTTATAATTTTATTTTAATATATGTACAGTACAGGGTGTAAAAATGACACTCTCGAAAACGGAATCGTGTACACAGACCATAATTATACGAAAAATAAAATCGTTTCCTAACAAGTGGCAAAATAACTATGTAGGTACTTGTTTTGTACATACTGTAGAGATTTGTAGGGAATCCGTTCGATAATGCTATTGAGATCCTTACGTCATAATGAATGCAGGAGGATCTCAAATCATAACTTCCATGTTATATGTGATTTTATTTCCACCATTTAACATGTTCGGACCTAGCGAGCTAACGACGCGTCATGCTAATTTTACGCGTCAGCATTCCCTACACGCAAAAAACAACAGTATAAAACATATGCAATCCGGTCGAAATGTCGGGCGAATATTAAAGGTAAAATTCGTGATAAATACCCGTTGCATATTATGTTTTATAAAAAAATACACATTACACACCCATTATTACATAGTCTCTGAACGTTGTTCTAAACTAGTGCTAAGCTTAACCGATCGATTTGTAAGGTTAATAGTCACCGGGCTCCTGAATTTTCATTTCGAAGTGGACTGTAGATACAGATTGTTAAAGGGGATTGAATAGAAAACCGCTAATAGGCTAACGCTATGGGCTGATAATGTAGAGCCGTGTTCGCCGAGTAGGATACTTAGGTACTTTGATTTTCGATAGTCTTTATTTATTTATTAAATACTTTATTGCACACTTATATACAAATACAGAGTACAATTGGCGAGCATAATGCCAAAGGCATTTTCTACCTGCTAACCAAACAACATAAGGAAAAAGTTTAAAGGCGTGCTAATTTATAAAATAAATACAAAGCTTAAAAACTAACATAGCCTTAATTTAAAATATAACACATAGTCTTTCTTAAACTTTCGCGATCAGAATTCATACTTTATTGATCTCACAGGATTTTATCGCGTAGTTTACTTTTTAATATTATTTCCCGACGTTTTCGCTGTGTCGCAACAACCGTGATCGCGAGCGAACTTTGATTTTCGATCCAAAAGTCATAGGTTCGAATCCCGGCCGTGTGTGTTTGGGTTTTTCCTTTCGAGAAATTTATATGCGCGTTAACACGAGCTCTAAATGGTAAATGAAAACATCGTGAGAAAACGAGTGACTTAGTCAGCCGTATTAGGCTATTTATTATCCCGGAGGTTGTAAGTCAAAAGGCAGTTATTTTATAACTGAATAACAATTTAATTTCGCCTGAATTTGTTGTTACTTACCCAAAACACAAATAATTTTTCATTTCACCGCAAGAAAAATATAGTTTAAACCGAACAGCGGAATTAATTTAATATTTAAAGTATAATAAATAATCTGGAGACGACGTTCTTGGCACTGAATCATGGCTGGCACCGCTATTGTGGACATTGGCCCGCGCTCGGTCCCACAAAATAGGCTATCATAGTAATGGGTGTGAGAAAAGTATACACCAAAACGGAATTGAGAATGAAGTGTAAAAAATTACCATACAATCTGTACTTTTTCTTGTAATTTGGTAAAAATGGTGGTAATTGTTCTAAACAGTTGTTGCTCTCAATTTTACATTAACTAAATATTTATTGTTAAATTCGAAATACCTACATGAAAGTGTAATTTTGCTAATTAAACTTAATATTTACATACTTTTTTGTCTCTATTTTAAAAGAAGGTAAATCTAGCCATTACTCAGTCTAAAAAGATAATACAAAAATATTTTAAACACATGCATAAAAATAGTATCTCAATAAACACTAAAAACGGGATATTTTCAATGATTCGTGCTTTCATGAGTGTCCTAATATTTCGGCACAATAGTAGGCGCATAGGTATGCGCCATGGCGCATAGGTCATGGATCATGATCACAGTCAACTAAACCATGAATCATGGTAAATATTCCATTTTAAGGATTTATAATGTTCTAAACCATGATAGGTTAAAAAGTTTTAAAATTACCAATGGCTTAGTAAGGATTTGAAAGTTCAATTAAATTTTTCATGAGTAATTTTGTAACACCCTGTACATTGGCCCTCGGTTTCACGAAATAGGCAATCATACGTTAATCGTTGTTTTTGAGCTAGTTTCAACAACATAGTAAATTTATAACACCAAGTGTTTGTGTAATTGAAATAAAGCCTTTTAAATGGGAAAGGAATTGCTCATTGTATGGTTTATTGAGTCGAAAGTGGCGCAATAAACCACTTTACTACATTTTTAAATTATTTTTATTTAGGTACTTACATGTCGTAACGGCGCTTTTAGGTCTGATTTATTTATTTAGTTTTAAATTTATTTTTTAGTTAGAATATTGTAATGAATAGGTAGGTATTATTAAATTAGCGTCTAAGACAAACCTAATGCGGTTTTTAGACGTCTTCGAAATGTTATTTATGAAACTTGTTTATTTAAATAAATAATAAAAAAAAAAGTTATCTACCATTGTGAGCTTTTTTTTTTAAATAATTAAAAAAAAACAGATTAGGACGACAGACTGGCTGTGTCAAAAACTTGAGGCCTTTGTATGCTAATACAAAGTGACAATATAGAAATAAAGCAAATGTAAATAAATTATGTACCTATAGGCTGCAAATAGGGCTGCTACGGTCTCCTTTAAAAAAACAAAATGGAATCACAAATTGCTAAATTGTACTATAAACAAGTGACAGAATTAAATATAATTAAACAAAAATTAAACACGATTGAGAGACGAGCTCGTCCAATTCCGTGCCGACTGGACTATTCTTGCACAGCAAAGGGATGAATGGAAAGAGTGGGGGGAGGCCTTTGCCCAGCAGTGGGACATTGAAGGCTGATAATAATAATAAAAAAAAAACAAAAATAAAGATTTCTATTTCGTTATTATACAGCAATTTCCTGAACTCTCGAGATGCATTTTTGTTATATATTTTGACTCTTAACTTCGAAAATACTCATCAGATCTTCAGTTTTTTTTAATGGGACCACCTCAGGAGTATATTCTTTTAAACCAAAAAAGACTTAACAAAATCAGTCAACTATTGACTCATTAGAATCATTGGAAGCATAGGTGCATAAAAAATACATACAGTGGAACAATATAATTTAATTCTACCAAAATTTCACTTTTAAAACTATCGTGAGTTGTATTAGACATTATAATAGCACACGGGAAATTACTCACGTAAAATTATCGTCGATTTAGATACCGACAATGTTTCCATTCTTCCGGAGAATCTTCATCTGGGTATGAGTGTGGTCACTCCTCGCGGCCGCGTCTCACACTCAACATTTGTTTGAATTTGTGATTATGTAATAAGTAATTAATGTACCTAGGTACTTAATAGGAATGAATACTTAATTAATATTGTCAAGATTTTGCTAGATGTAAGTAAAGTTGTAATGTCTTAGGTTAAGTACCTGTAAAGTTACAAACTTTTTTTGAATAAATAAATAAATAAATAAACATTGTCGGTATCTAAATCGACGATAATTTTACGTGAGTAATTTCCCGTGTGCTATTATAATGTCTACCAAAATTATTTACTTTCACATTCTGACAACCCTAAATCCCAAGGATTTGTAACCCCATGCGAATGAAATATAAAATATAATTTTCGCGAGCAACCGTGCGTAAAAGAATGAAGGATAATTTCGGCGGCAAGTGAGATATTCATTTCTACTTGAGTTAAGAGATATCTAAAATACTATGGCTGTTAAGTAGCGTCCGTTAAATTGTATAAACGTGAATATTGTAACTTAGACGGAGCAGCTAGAATCAGCTAGATAGAAAATAATTTTCTATCTAGCTGCTCCGTCTAAGTTACAATACCCACGTAGGCGTAGGAATAATTGTTATGACGCCTCAGAAATCGGACAGGACACTGGAAGCGTATTAACGATTTGAGACTTTTCAGATTTGTATCTGTCTTATGCAAACAGACAAGAATTCTAGAATGAAAGAAAGAATTCTTTAATTCTAAAAAGAATCATAATATCTATGCACTTTTGGTGCATCGAATATACCTACTTGTATGGTCGCTACATAGCGTTTACCGTTTTTGAGAAAATGTAAGCTTTGAAATCTACTTTATTGCATTTTTATTTTGTGATAAATTTAATACAGAATTCTGCTACTGAAGTGTTCATTGTGTGCATTTCTTGGTATTTTATAAACTCGGTAATCTCTGTGAGTAATAATACTATTAATGTAATATCAATAAAAATCTACATAATCAACATCATAAGAATGAAATAGAGAAAGGAAAAACTTTTATTTTGGTAGGACCAGGATTGCTTATACCCTGGATTAAAAAATAGGCTACTTTTGATCCCGGTATTCTAACGGGAACGGAACTATTCACCGCGGGGCGCAGCTAGTAATTTTATAAATTACAAGTCGTCTGTCTAGGAGAGTAGCATGAGCAATACGCGAGCGAAGTCGCGCGGGTTTGCTAGTAATTTTATAAAAGTATTTTTTAGGGAAAGGAATAACATTTATTGCAATTTAGCAAGGTATTCAATCTGAATTCCACTATCATTGTGTAGTGGATTTGAAACTGTTCGTGTTCAAGTGAGTTTTTGTTCAAAATTCGCACTGCTCGAAACGAGGCTTTTAACAAATATTTTTAATAAACTGCGATGTACAAATCGACACGTTTCGAGTTATAACTGACTTTAAAAAAGGAGGAGGTTCTATGTTTAATTGGTTGGTTTGTTCATCGATTTCTCCGTCAAAAATAGTGGACAGATAATAAAAAAAAAAATCTGGTTTGAAACAATACACTCCCGAGGTCCCATAAAATTTATATTTTGATGAGGAACTTCAGAGTTCTTTTTAAAAAGCAAATTACTTTCAAAAAAGGTCCACTATTGACGGAAAAATCAATGAACATACATTAAAAAAAAAACAGTAGCAGAACACCTCCTCCATTTTTAAAGTCGGTTAAGAAGGGTGCGCTAAATGGCAAGGTATCAGGAAAACAAACCGTGTTATTCAGTTAGTGAGAAAATGTAACAAAAATACGTCCCTTTAAACTCTATTCAGTCATCCAGAATTGCCACTCAGGTCACAATGAAAATTCTCTGCACTTACGTCATTTATCTGATATCCTACGTCAGTATGGAGGAGCGACAACGTCAGGGAAGCGATTGATTTACGCGTATTTGCACTGACCAGAGCTAAAAGGGTTTCTACAGAACGCTTACCGTCACAACTTATCGGTATTTACGGTGTCGCATTTGGAACAGGCAGTAGAATCCCCTATAGTAGCTTTTAAAGTCGTTAAGCCATGACGGAGGCCTTAAGGCCTAGGAAGTTTTTAGACCGCCTTAAGGCGGTCTAAAAACTTCGTCACTAGAGTTGACCACTTGATCATACGAGCTTGAGTGTAAGCATAGGATGCTTTCAGATTGATAAACATCTAGAAAAGATGTAAAGGCTTATGTTCAGATTTTATTATTAATAAATCTTAAGAGCTCAGCTCTTGTCGGTGTAATGATGCAATTTCCTCCATATACTTCTTTCCAATGCGATCTCTTTTACTTCTTGATACGACATGACAGCGATTTTCTCTTTGATCTGACTTATATAGCTAATTCTCGGTCTTCCCCTTCTACTTTTCCTTCTATAATGTTTCTTATAAAGCTATCATGTCGTATAAGATGACCAATCATTTTTCGTCCGTTTTAATCTAACCCCGTTATTTTAGAAACCTATGCCTAGACATAGTGTTGGTAAATGCACCGAGAGATACTCCGGAGACATTTCGTGCCGCAGAATATGTTGTGCTCATTATGTATTCGAGCTCTTAGACTAGCCACTACATCACACTATCACACTAATATTATAAAGGTGAAAGATTGTGTGTGTCAGTATGTAAGTGTGAAAGTATGTAAGTGTGTAAGTGTGAAAGTGTGTAAGTGTGAAAGTGTGTAAGTGTGAAAGTGTGTAAGTGTGAAAGTGTGAAAGTGTGAAAGTGTGAAAGTGTGAAAGTGTGAAAGTGTGAAAATGTGAAAGTGTGTAAGTGTTACTCTTCCACGCTTAAACGGCTGGTCATTATTTTTATAGTAAAACTGATTTCAAGAACTCGGCGACTTCTTATAAACCTGCAATAAGATAATAGAAAATTGTATGAAATAACTTACCCTGTGCCAAAAACAGCACAAGTAGTGCCGATGTCATTGACCTGCCGGCCGGTTGGCCCGCTAGCCAGCATTCGTGACTGTTGCTCGACCATCAAGTGACCACACTGACCCCTGTCACCTTTCTGTCACTTTACTGTCACTACTTTCACTTCACTTCTTTCACTTTTTAATGGTAAAAAAGTGGTCCGATGGTCAGTTTTCGTGACTGTAACTTTACCATTAAGTGATCACACTGTCACTATTATGTCACTACTTTCACTTTACACCTTGGCCGCTCATTTAAGGTAACCGCTGGTCATTCGTGACTATGACTTGACCATCAAGTGACCACCCTGTCACTTTACTGTCACTATTTTGTCACTACTCGGTTTAACACTTGGTCACTTTTTGGACTATGGTAACCACTAGTCATTCGTGACTGTGATTTGACCTTCCAGTGGCTTTCACTAAGTTTTCACTTTCATTCCAATATCACTATAGAACAAAATTATCACTTTTAAAAGTTTAAAATTTTATACTTATCACTTAGTTTTAATTTGGCAGTACATTTCAATAAAATTATATTATTATGTCAACACAATGTAAGTGTTTGGTTCAAAGTTTAAAAAATGTCACTATTTTGCAAGTCCTTAGGTAATTCATTCATTTGAGTACTTATGTCAAATTGTTCACTGTCTTCTATTTGTTTGCAAATATTTACCTACAGGAAAGTGATTGTTAATTATCTATTCAATGACGCTGATTCTGTTGTAACGCTGATTAACTAAATTATGTCACTAAAACCAAAAGTTCTTATTTCGTTTAATTTTAAAGACGAATACAGCATATCGAACACTAAAAATAACATTTCAAGACTATAGTACCTTGCTTTTCATCTTCACGGGCAGTTTTAGTCAGAAACGAAAATTGGCCTTAACTAATTCTACCCTAGTACTAAAATATATTGCTTTTAAAGATGCCATTCAGGCTCTCATTTTATTTTGAACTTTAAAGTGAACGATATAAAGAGCTTTTGGATTTAGCAATAATTTAACTAGTCAGAGTTACAACTTACATGTGAGTGCTATAACTATTATAAACCGCGTCAAAATTGGCTAACACTACACAGTAATAACACTCTTTTTAGCAGGGGTTTAAAGAAGGGTCTAAGGCTCGTATTCGAAGTCTGCAGTTTCTATGTAGAACTGTCAAAAAAATCAATAATTGAGCGAAGAAGTGCATGTAATGCTTCAGTAAAAAACCCACATCTCTATTGACGCTGACTATGACTTTGACTTGACTAACTTGAATTATAATGACATGGTAGTGGCTAAATGCGTCGCAAAAGTCGGCGAAGCCAAAATTAAGAAGAAGAAGTCTAAGTGCAAACTTTGAATACGAGCCTGCGTGTAGACAGTGAGAGCTTGCTATTAGCTCAACACTTTACTTCTCCAATTCAAAGTAACAACAATCAATGAATTCTGTTCAAAACAAAACAACTTCTTCGTTAACTGAGGCGCAAAGCCGAAACTTTATATATTCAATTTAAGTTGAAAATTCCGAGGTTTTAAGTTCAGGGGTGCGCCCATTACGGCGTGCCATATCATGCTTGGAATCTGACATAAGTAAACCAAAATGGTTGTTTTCTACATTCGTTAATTAGCAATAGAATAATTGGACTCACAACTTTATCTTTTTATTCTGAAATAGATTGACTTCAAGTCGCTATTTTATAAATCAAAATCAAAAAATGGTCTATGATCATAATTTTCAGTACAGTTTTTTTATCTTAGTTTTACTTACTTGCTGAAACTAAGAAGATTAAAAACTTATTTGCTTGAATTTAATTTAGTTTTCATGCATTTAAAGATCATTATAACAAGTTCGAACAAGCTCGTTCGAAGCAATTGTTGCCTCTACAAAAACTTAGGTAGGTACCTACTCTAAAATTTTGAATCTATTTGTAAGACCTTTGAACTCTACTATTGGAAAATATAGAGTTTTTTGATATAAAATTGAATGTACCTACTTTAGTAAGTACTCTCTAAGTATAAAAATAAACCTATTTTAAATATTAGTACGATACTTTATACAAGTACTTAGTAAAGTACTTCATTAAAACCTACTCAGACAAAATAATATGGTGCACTGCAGTGGGCGGTCTCCTTAAAGTAAAACAAGTATTTATTTCGTTAGTGACAGAATTTAAAAGGGGAATTCACGGAGTTTGTTTGATGCCCCCAACCTGAAACAAAAGAGAGAATTTTATAGCGACTTAGTTCAAATACTTCAAATTACTTGCCTATTCCTACTTTCAACTCTTTGACGATTATAAAACGGAAAACAGAAACCTTTACCCCCTTTTAATAAACAAAGATTAACAAAGAACGTCAGTGAATGAACGAATTAGCACTTTATTGTACACAGAATAAACATACAAATACAACTTAAAATTAATACTTCGTTGATCTTTGTTTATAATTAAGAGGGTTAGAGCTTTGATGGGCTTTCAAACGTTTTAAAATATATATTTAAATCCAGTTTGTCCTAAGGTTGTCTGGAAGAAATCGCTCGTGATAAGATGTTATCATATCAGCTATAGGACGTCTGCTGGACATATTTTGTGCTAAACTATGTTCATCTATCTATTTTGTAACCGACTTCAAGAAAAGAGGAGGTTCTATGCTCCACTGGGTATCTTTTTTTGTATGTTTCATTATAAATGAAAAATCTTAATAAAAGTTAAGGGCTCCGCCAGGATTCGAACCTGCGTAGATACAAGCGATCGCTCTTAGGCCGAGCTGCCTGACCACTAGGCTACGGACCCTGTAAGCCGAGGCCTGAAACTATTAGTAAGATGATTTTTATCGGTTAAAGCACCGATGAGCGCCATCTACAGGGATTTTTTTGTATGTTCACCGATTTTTCCGTCAACAGTAGACCGATTTAGATTTTTTTTTGTTTAAAATAGAAGGTAGGTACATTACATGTAAGTACATGTGCAACTAATGAGATCATTATTAGGTATGCGCAATCAATCACAGCGCAATTAATCATGAGATCATTATAATGCGCAATCAAGCACAGCAATATTGCTTTACAAGACGAATGCTATTACACATCTAGATTTGATATCACACGGAACTTCAAACGAACCATTATTTACTCTGTGCCTCGACATTTGCCCTGCCAGTATATTCTGTAACCCCCTTATTAATAAACAAATATCAACGAAGTATTAATTTTAAGTTGTATTTGTATCTTTATTCTGTGTACAATAAAGTGCTAATTCGTTCATTCACTGACGTTCTTTGCTAATCTTCGTTTATTAATAAGTGGGTAAAAGTTTAACTATTTGACTAGTTTCTAAAAACCAATATTATATTTATTGGTGTTGTTAAAAAAGTAAGTAAGTTCGTATGAGCAAGTGGCCAACTCTGGTGACGGAGTTTTTAGGCCGCCTAAAGGCCTCCGTCATAGCTTAACGACTTTAAAAGCCGGGACCGACAATTTAACGTGCCCTCCGAAGCACGGAAGCGCTCAGTTGATAATGCCACTTGCTAAGACGTTCTTGATAGATCGTCGAAGTTAAGCAACGTTCTGAGCGGTCACAACTTGGATGGGTGACCGCAAGTGACATTATACCTGAGCGCTTCCGTGCATCGGAGGGCACGTTAAATTGTCGGTCCCGGCTTTAAAAGTCGTTAAGTCATGACGGAGGCATTAAGGCGGCCTAAAAACTCCGTCACCAGAGTTGGCCACTTGCTCATACGAACTTACATAATTTACAATAAAGTGTTAATCTATCTATCTATCCTTTTCATAGTTCAGCTTTCAGCTGTTGCAACTTGTTACTCCCGCGGTAACAACTGCTGCAACTCGTGCTACGAGCACGTGTCACATGTTGCACGGGCACGTGTACTACAGAATACCATTGCATTTCCCCTGGTTAAGACAAAGACGCAATAGTTCAGTAAGACGGTAATGGCCACTCCACACACCACACGCGAGGCGGTGCTACACTTTGAAGACACAGTGCAAAATGTACAGTAAGAACTTTAAATGAAAAATTCAAAATCTAAAAAAGAAGAAATTAAATTAAATATGATCATAATTGTATCGGTGCGGTAGACAAATTCTATTAGTTTTTTTGTCATTTGAGATGAAGATATCTAAGGGATAGTCAGAGGTATGTCTAAATATATACAGTACATTACCCACAATTTAACTCAAAATATTATTTTGTATCAATATAAATGATTACGCTAACTTTAGTAGTAATTACTTCTTAAGACTTTTTGTTGATTTAAATTAAAATTGCCGTCTCTTTACAGCGACCTAAGAGTGACAGGAAAAACAATGTCAAAACCATGGACCTAGTATAGTACCTGGACGAACAGTGAGCGTGCCGCCGAGAGGGACAAAAATTGCAATGAATCCATAGTTTCGTAGTACAAAATTCGGCGCATCAAGTTGCCGGCCATACAAAAAAACGGCACGCGATGAGGGACAAAAGATCTAGGTAATGCTTTGTCTCTTTTATTCACAAGAATGTTGTATATATTCTTCTTTGTTTTTGTGTGACTGAGAAAGAAATAAACAGCGCTCTATTTTTTATTTTCTCTAAGGTCAAAACAATAAAATCCTTTTACTTCCAGATTAGATTTTTTTTAATTAAATAAAAAATATATATAAAAAACGACACTACTATGGTTTAAGTTCATTTTTTTTTGGGGATTCACTAGACCTCTTGGCAGACCACCTGCTAGATGGATGGACGACATAGTTGCCGTACAGGGTAAGACCTGGATGCAAAAGGCCCAAAGTAGAGCAGCTGATTGGAGGTTATGGAAAGAGGCTTATGCCCAGAGTGGGTCACAAAAAGCTGAATATGATGATGATGGTTTAAGTTTTATAACTCTTAGTTAGGTATGTAGGTTATTAATTTGTTTCCTTGGAACCCCCCTTAAGTAAATAAAAAGGTAGGTATTGTTCGCGAGAGAAAGGGCGACAAACAATTATCTGCTTCATAAGACGATCGAGTAAATCCCTGTTCTCAATTAATTGACTTTTGAATTTGATTTGGAGATAGTGATCCAATTTTGTTTCGGAAAGCCAAGATGGCCGAGGGGCTAAGTGTCTCGACTTTTGATCGTGGTCGAAGGTCGTGGGTTCGAATATGGTCATGCATCAATGATTTTTCGTTCGGCTAAGTGTCTCGACTTTTGATCGTGGTCGAAGGTCGTGGGTTCGAATATGGTCATGCATCAATGATTTTTCGTTTCGACAAAAATAGCGAGCTAAAACGAGCTTTATACATTAAAGGAAATCATAGTGAGGAAGCCAGTAAGCTTTTAGTAGCATCGGTGGGCTTACAACCTGTCACGTATAGAATGTTAACTTTTGCAATATGTGGGCATGTAAAATATTTATTTGGGCATACCTACCTCTGACTACCCCATTAGACAAATTAATATAGATAGATATCAGCATCGTTTAGCGAAGTTTACGCATTTTTTCCTTATTAACTACTTACTTTCTATGAAAAAAAAATGAAATATGATCGGGTCCCAGGGAGCGGTAGACATTTCTTTCAGATCTTTACTTTCTATATCAAGAAATAATACACGCCTCTTACATAGTTGACGAGTGATAGAGGAGAGTGGAAGAGAAAAACATGTTGTGCCGACCCCACTTAGGGTGGGATAAGGGCAGGAGAATGATCAAGAAATACGATGATCTCCACTTTCTATCTCTTGTTCAAAATTTTATTGTTTAGGATTTTCCTATGCAAATCAGTAAAGTAGAGCACTGGTGACCCGTAACACAGGTTATTTCTATACCTATTTCAGGCACCAGTCTCTCACAACATTTCTTTGTAATAAGTTAGAACCGACACTCATTTTTGGATTATTTTTATTTTAACTGCATTTATTTATTTTTAAATTTATTTTATTTTCCTGTATTTAATTTTATATGTATGTATTGTTTGTGAGAGAAAATAAATAAATGATTGATTGATTGATTGATGGGAATCTTAACTTTTCCTTCTGAATACTGTGTACTGTGTCAATGAAGAGTTCTCCACACGGCTGCCAGACGGAACACAGACTTGAGGGGCTGACGAGAGCAGATTTTTCTCGTTAATTTTTATTTCTGCAATTCTTTGTATGTTTTGCAAACCTTTTTATTGTTGATGGTTTGTATATTCTTAAAGTTAAACCTGCTATTAGAGTAACATCGCTGAACAATTCTTATTTACATTAATTATTGTTCCTGTATATTAGTAGTTTTTTTTAATGTTATTTTTAAGTTTTTTGATCTCACTACCTAGCTAGATTATCGCTTTGGATGTACTATATCTGTAATGATAATTTATTGAAATAAATAATTGAGTAATTGATGATTTATACTATTAAAACATTAGTATGCTTACCTGTTGCTATATATTATGCTTATAGTATAGAATAGTATTAGTAGTATAGCCGAAGCAGAGCCCCTCGTGTCTAAACAAGTTATTACTTAGTTAGATCGAGGAGTAGACGCATTGACAGCACACAGGTTTTTTCTTACTGGGCAAGCTGTAGTATTTTTCATAAATATTACTAAAATTGTTATAAAAACATTAACTTAAGTTAGTTATAATTTACGCTCTGTAACTTAAACCTTTCGTAAATAAAGTCATTTATTATTATATTTCATTTTTCTTTTTTTTTAATTTTCATTTTATTTCATTTTTTATCAAAAACGCTTGGGATTGATCGTGCTCCAACTCAGTTGATATTATTGAGATTGGACCACTGACAAAAAACCTAGGCCCACACCATCATGCTGCTTGATTCTTTAGATGGTGTGTCGCGTTTGGAACAGGCCTTAGTTTTAAGTAAGTGAGGCAGTAGGTATGTATACCTACCCTTAGTTTTAAAGACGTGACGTGTCTATTGAATAAAATATTGTTTATTTTTGACTTTTGACTTCCTGACTTTTTTGACTTTCCTAATTTAGAATGTCAATGATTTTACAGAAACCTACTAAACATTTAAATAACTACAACGAGGAAATTTTCTATAACAGAACATAATTTTGTGTAAAATATTTTGACTACTATTTTTTTATTTGATTTATATCAAACCCTTTTGGAACAGTCATTAACCTACTCAAAAATTCTAATACCTTTAAAAATAACGTATATTTTCATTTCATTTATTAATAAAGAAAATATTATTTAATATTAATCCAAAAATAGACCAAATGCTATTACCTATTTCTCACCGAAACGATGAAAAGAATTTATCTCAAAGGAAAGTCTAATCAGATTTGAAATTTGAGAAACCCGCTTCGCTATGATGTACCTACTCTAAAAATAGGAGTTACTTAGGTATTACTAATCTTGGTAATAAGCCTCTAATTGGTTTCCACTCTATCCACTTAGCTAATCGTTCGTTCGTTGAGTAAGTGGCCAACTCTGGTGACGGAGTATTTAGGCCGCTTAAAGGTTGTTTTGTGTATGTTAAATAAAATATATTCTATTCTATTCTATTCTAAAGGCCTCTATCGGCTTAACGACTTTAAAAGCCGGTACCGACAATTTAAAGTGCCCTCCGAAGCACGGAAGCGCTCAGATGACGCCTCGTGTGGTCACCGCTCAGAACGTTGCTAGGTATATGCGCATATTTACTTATACCTATATTACCTATATACTTTTCAAACAAAACATTCAGTGAAACAGGCCGGGTACGAACAAATTGCTGAGGTTAACCCACTTTTATTGCTAATGCGACTAGACGGCTTTAATAGTGCTTGTAAATACAAAGTTTACTCAAAGATGGTACAAGCAGTAAGCCTCTTAACCTAAGCTAAGGTACCTACTCTGGTACCCTCCTTAACAACAATACCACTCTTAAAATTCCGTCACAATACCGGCGGTTCTTCGTTTATAAAAATATTACCTAAAAGGCCGCGGTGCGGGCAAATCGAATTTTGTGGAACAAGATTGTTCCATTAGAATAATGCTGGTCTTTTGTCTGCGGGTGTCCTTGCGTTTCTAAGGCTGGCGCTACACTTGACGGAAATTCTGTCAAGTGTAGATGTGTGCAACATAGAGATTTGACAATCTTGTTCGCGTTCCTTTGTCGCGAGACAAAATACCGCGAACGAGGCGGAACCCTGAAATTTAGTTTTAAAAATAATGAATCGCTGAAAAATAACTCTAGCTATTGAGAACCTTTTCAAGAAGTTTTGAAGTCCATATATTATACTTCATTCAACAAAGCTTGCTTATAGCATGTATTTAATTGCTTTTACCTACTATATTATTGTAAAATGTGAGTATTCTGCAAGGCCGCACACACACATTTACCTTCGGCGCTACGGAAGACCAGCGCTTCGGCAGGTTCCTTGGTTCCTACCGAAGCATCATGCTGAGTAGTAGCCATTAATGTCATTTTTCTTGTATTTTTCTTTTTTTTAATGTACCTAATGTGTTTCCTATAATAAGTAATGACAAAATAAAGTTTTTTCTTTCTTCTTTCTTTCAAAGTGGCTAAGCGTCTGCGTACACAGAAAGATGTAGTACCTTTCCAGGCTCCTGATGTTTATAAAATCGATTGCAGCTGCGGCCGTTCCTAAGGCCATATATTGGGGGTAAGGGTAGTTACACACAAAGCGGGCCGGCATTAATCGGCACAGCCGTGCGGTAAAATCGTATAAATGTAGATGAAGCTACGCACGAAACAGGGGTCTTACTCCGGATCAACGAAAACGAAGTTTCGTGACAATTTTCGGGTTCCAATTATGTTGGCGAACTATTACGAATTCAGTAGCCACCAACATAAGCTGACCCCGAAAATTGTCACGATACTTCGTTTTCGTTGATCCGGAGTAAAGCCCCTGTTCGACAAAAACTACCGAACAGACTATGCCGGCCCGCTTAGTGTGAACTTACCCTAACGTCGTAGATTCGTACCTTACATTCCTTACAGTACATCCCTCACTTTGTATGTAAAAAACACCCCGCTAAGCCGTTTCCACTAAAGCTGAGCGAGGCTAAGTAGGTATATTATGGGCTTCTATTGATACTTAATAAATACCTAAGTATATATCCGTCGCTACACTTTCTCACACACCTTTGGTGGAAAACCAGCCTGAAACTTGTTCAAGTAGTTGTAAATTATTTAGTCAATAACTACATACATACACAAAATAACTTTTAAGTTTTAAAATTAGAAATTGCATGAATTCTTTTTGACAAGTTCTTATATAAATTGAATGTTCGAAACCACAGAAAATAAATGGCCCCAAGTTGCGCGCCAATACTTTTAAGGTCGTGTTCATATTGGCAAACCGAATGCTTTACCATTGTAACCAAGACCTTGTCACTTGTGACTGACCTACTTTGAAGGCTTTACTCTAAGTACTTCTAAAACAAAGTAGGTAGTAAAATGGATGTTAGTATAAGTTATAGTTTAATTTACTGCCTCGTAACTTAAAAATAATGGAAATTTTGAAAGGATATGAATGGATTGTAAGAGAAAATGGAATGAAATGGTTCAAAGAGATTTAGCGGAAAATAGAATAATGAAGAAAACAGTAAATAAGGCAGTACCTACCATAATATTAGGACGCGTTTTTCGAACGCGCCGTCACTGCGCGTTTGTATCGGTACAAACACGCGTGGCGAACGAAATGTAGCCAGCAAGCTGTGACCGTGCACACTACCCTCGCGTTTGTGAAACGCGCTGCGAACCAGCAGGTGACGCGTTACACATTGCGCAGTGACTGCTCGTTCCAAAAAAGTTGAGTGCCTAGGCTCTAAGTGGTAATATTAAGTTCGTATGAGCAAGTGGCCAAATCTGGTGACGGAGTTTTTGGCGACTTTAAAAGCTGGAACCGACAATTTAACGTGACCTTCTAAGCATGTAAGCGCTCAGATATTAACGCCACGTGCGGTCACCCATCCAAGTAGTGACCGCTCAGAACGCTCAGATATTAATGCCGATTCCGGTCACCCATCCAAGTAGTGTCCGCTCAGAACGCTCAGATATTAATGCCGCTTCCGGTCACCCATCCAAGTAGTGTCCGCTCAGAACGCTCAGATATTAATGCCGCTTGCGGTCACCCATCCAAGTAGCGACCGCTCAGAACACTCAGATATTAATGCCGCTTGCGGTCATCCATCCAAGTAGTGACCGCTCAGAACGCTCAGATATTAGTGCCGCTTCCGGTCACCCATCCAAGTAGTGTCCGCTCAGAACGCTCAGATATTAATGCCGCTTGCGGTCACCCATCCAAGTAACGACCGCTCAGAACACTCAGATATTAATGCCGCTTCCGGTCACCCGCTCCGCTCCAGTTCCGCTCAGAACGTATCTATCAAGCTTGCCCACAAGCGCTTCATTTACACTGGTTGCTATGAACCACGCCCATTTCTTCACTCGTTTTTTTATTCGCCTCGGGGCATAGTAGAAGTAACTTTAGAACGTTAGAAACTCTTAAATTGTTATGAGTCCGTCTAGACGATGCGGAATGCTTGGCTCGATGCCCAGTGGCTAAGAGCCTTTACATTTTCATTTAGACTTGAGTGAATTGAAAATGAAATTACGTCAGGCTATAAACTGTCAGTTATTATGTATGTAGGAAGATCTACGGCTATCATACAAAACCATAGAAAATATTTTCTACCTAGCCGTAGATTTTCCTACATAAATACGTAATTACTGACATTTTATAGCCAGGTTGCGTAGACAAGTGACAAATGTTTCGTATCTATTCTCTTTCTATTATCGCTACACCTTTGATTTGACATTTCTGATCACTAGAGTTTTCGTCATGAATGAAGAAGTTAACATTCCATGCGACAGGTTGCAAGCCCATCGACGCTACAGAAAGCTAACTGGTTTCCTCACGATGTTTTCCTTCACAATTTAGAGCTTATAAATGAGCAATATGCGAAAAATCCGTCAATGCGCCGCCGGATTCGAACCAATGACCCTCGGATCGAAAGTCGAGGCTCAAACAAAGATAAAGATGATAAAATAAAATATGAAACATTATTTATAATATAAAAGAGGTCAATATCCCCAGAGCATTTTAAAAGGATTCATTAACTCTTTTAATTACTTCGTATATCATTAAAATATTTATTATTTATTTCTCAAAATTAATGAGTAAACTTCGTGCGTCTGGCCGACAGAATAATAATTCTGATTCAATTAAAAAAACCACTTTATTTACAGAATCAAAGAGGTATACAATACCAAGCTATAGAGTTGATTTGACCTCGGTTGCTGAGCGAATGGTTGCGTCGTTGCTCCATTCTTTCTTTATTTGAAGCCATCGTGGTGAAGCTTGCTAAGACGTTCTTGATAGATCGTCAAAGTTAAGCAACGTTCTGAGCAGTCAAGAAGTAAGTTCGTATGAGCAAGTGGCCAACTCTGGTCAAGGAGTTTCTGGCCGCCATAAGGCCTCCGTCATGGCTTAATACTTTAAAAGACGGCACCGACAATTTAACGTGCCCTTCGAAGCATGGAAGATCTCATCTGTTATTGCCACTTGCGGTCACCCATTCAAATAGCGATCGTTCAGAACGTCGCTTAACTTCAACGATCTATCAAGAACGTAGCAAGGTTAGCCACGAGCGCTTCGATGAATTGGTTAACTAAACAGCTGCCCTAGCCATGTTACATTTCAACAATCGCTTTCTAGAAACTAAAAAAAATGTATAGGAATTGACATTCGATGACGAAAACTCGAGCGATCAGAAATGTCAGTTCAAAGGTGTAGCGATGGTAGTAATAGAATAGATACGAAACATTTGTCACTTGTCTACGCACCCAGTCATACAAGCCATTGTTCATACTTGGTACACAATGTAAATTTCCACTTGACGCTGTGAAATCATCCATCTATTTTTAATCTCCACTCCAGACAACGCCCTTGGTCTGTTAAATCGTGATTTTCTCGTTATTTTGTGTCTTTTCTTGACACTGACAGTTGATTTTGACGCATGTCAAAATCTACGCTAGCATTTTATTTCTCTATTTTATAACATTTTAAACTATCGCGACTTGAAAACATATTTAAAAATATTAACGGGACTTAATCGCGTATTGAAATCAATATTATTTATTTACCTCGACGTTTCGATGACATTACAATCACCGTGGTCACGAGTAGACGACGTTCAATACGCGATTAAGTCCCGTTAATATTTTTAAATATGACTAGCTTACTCGCCCGCGGCTTTGTTTGCGTGGTACCTACCTTGATGGATGATAGGAAATATGATCACGACTGTATACCCAAAGTGCGGTAGACATATTATTTCAAATCATTGGACATTCTTAGATCCTTTCTATATGTCTAAAGGGGTGGTCAGAGGTATGTCCAAATACAATAAGGTACATGCCCACATTTTTCAGAGGTTAACATTCGTGACAAGCCCATCGACGCTACTAGAAAGTTGACTGGTTTCCACACAATGTTTTCCTTCAACGTTTAGAGCTCGACTCGTGATAATGCATTTAAATAAATTTTTCGAAACGAAAAATACATTAATGCACGGCCGGATTCGAACCCACGACCTTCTATCGAAAGTCGGGTACTAACCCAACCACCGTGGCTACTAGCTCAAACGAAGTTACTTTTGAAGAAATTGGTTTCCAAGTTAAAAATAACTATTTATTTCGAACTTGGACAGCAATTTCTTTTAAAATTCATTCATTTCCTCTTTGAGTTCACTTTAAGTTTTAGAGTGTTCCGTAGCTAACGCGAACTTTAAAAGAACTTCTTTTAAAAATAATACTTGAACTTTTTTATTTCTGGCAATTTTTAAGTTCTAGAGACCCTTTAAAGTTTTATGTTTTCGTACTTGTTTCTTTACTTACATCGACATTTCTATAAGGAATCAGAAATGAGGAGATACGTAGAAGAAGGAGGGTCACCGACATAGCCAGGCGGTAAAAACTCTCGTTATTAAAACATAATATATATTTTACTTTTAAGAGACTACATTTTCTTCTTATAACATATTAAATTTTTAAAGTTTTCGAAAAATAAAACACCAATACGTGTGTATGCAACTCAAAAATTCCAAGGAACCAACTCTACTTTATAGTTTTTAATTTGAAAAGACGTACCGTGAAACTTCAAGCACGAATTTTAACGAGACACTATTTATCAGAGCGAGACAGTGTTAGAGCGAGAGGAGTATAGTTTTGGAAACTTAATTAAATTTAGAGAATTTAAGAGAAAGATCGTAAATTGGTCCGGGCATTTTTGTTTTACGTTATTGATGAGATGCACTTTTACACTCTCACACTTCTTTACCTAAACAACTTCATTAATAAAAAGGAACTCTATTCTATCCAAAATAGAGACTAAATAAAGATAGAGTTCAGCTCATCGACCGCACTTCGTTATAAATTAGAATAAATAGAAATTTACAGGATTTTATCGCGTAATTTACCTTTTATTATTTCCCGACGTTTCGGCTGTGTTACAACAACCGTGGTCGCGGGCGAACTGGAGTATGTAGGTAGGCTCCGACGAGAAGCGGCAGTTTATAAAACTACCCTCCCTTAAGCTTCACAATTCGGAACGGCTGCATGTCCACCACAGCACACGACACTAACTGTATCTTTACACCGAAACTTTCCATCACGACGCGCATTACACCTACTAATAACTGGATTCCATGATAACGGGAGCCTAAATCCATCCTCGCGATTGAAATTCGGATATTTCTTGATTTCTATTGCTTCACGAATTATTCGCTTATAATACTGGCGTTCGTTGGCAAGAATCTTGGGATCATGAAGTTCAATCCAGTGATTAGGCCCCGAGTCCACTAGGTGCTCTGCTATCGCCGATTTGTTTACCTGGCGGTTTTTAACTGCTGCTATGTGTTCCTTTATGCGTTCAGCTATTGTACGCTTCGTTTGCCCAATATAGGAACGGCCACAGCTACAGTCAACCTTATACACACCAGGTACCTGTAAAGGCGTGACGTCTTTCGGTGATCTTAACAGCTTTGCGACTTTGGTGAAAGGAGTAAAAATGGTCTTGATAGAAAACTTTTTCAAAATATTGCCAATTTTGTCCGTTACCCCTTTCACATACGGCAAGTACGTAGGCTGCCTGCTGACATCAGGCATTCTCTCTGTAGCGCCTTTTATCCGTCGCTTCTTCAAACCTTTGTATCCATTTCTTCTTAGTACCTCCTGAACATGAGCCAGTTCTCCATCTAAATGTTCAGGGTCACAAAGATCATATGCTCTATTCGTTAGAGAAGAAACAACGGACTGCAAGTGGCGAGGATGATGGTGTGATGCAGCATGTAGATACCTATCAGTGTGTGTCGGTTTTCTATACACAGAGTGCGCCAAGGAACCATCAGTTCTCACCATTACTTTGACATCTAGAAAAGCCAGGGTTCTTTTTTCTTCCGTTTCATGTGTAAATTGAATTTTAGGATGGATTGAGTTTAAATATGTGTTCAATCGCTCAATTTCATATGCACCACCCTTCAATATGCAAAAAACATCATCAACGTATCGTTTCCACATTCTTATCTAATATCTGGATGGAGCATTTTGAAAGTCTTTTAGACTTGACAGTCTACGGTATAAGAATGTGGAAACGATACGTTGATGATGTTTTTTGCATATTGAAGGGTGGTGCATATGAAATTGAGCGATTGAACACATATTTAAACTCAATCCATCCTAAAATTCAATTTACACATGAAACGGAAGAAAAAAGAACCCTGGCTTTTCTAGATGTCAAAGTAATGGTGAGAACTGATGGTTCCTTGGCGCACTCTGTGTATAGAAAACCGACACACACTGATAGGTATCTACATGCTGCATCACACCATCATCCTCGCCACTTGCAGTCCGTTGTTTCTTCTCTAACGAATAGAGCATTATGATCTTTGTGACCCTGAACATTTAGATGGAGAACTGGCTCATGTTCAGGAGGTACTAAGAAGAAATGGATACAAAGGTTTGAAGAAGCGACGGATAAAAGGCGCTACAGAGAGAATGCCTGATGTCAGCAGGCAGCCTACGTACTTGCCGTATGTGAAAGGGGTAACGGACAAAATTGGCAATATTTTGAAAAAGTTTTCTATCAAGACCATTTTTACTCCTTTCACCAAAGTCGCAAAGCTGTTAAGATCACCGAAAGACGTCACGCCTTTACAGGTACCTGGTGTGTATAAGGTTGACTGTAGCTGTGGCCGTTCCTATATTGGGCAAACGAAGCGTACAATAGCTGAACGCATAAAGGAACACATAGCAGCAGTTAAAAACCGCCAGGTAAACAAATCGGCGATAGCAGAGCACCTAGTGGACTCGGGGCCTAATCACTGGATTGAACTTCATGATCCCAAGATTCTTGCCAACGAACGCCAGTATTATAAGCGAATAATTCGTGAAGCAATAGAAATCAAGAAATATCCGAATTTCAATCGCGAGGATGGATTTAGGCTCCCGTTATCATGGAATCCAGTTATTAGTAGGTGTAATGCGCGTCGTGATGGAAAGTTTCGGTGTAAAGATACAGTTAGTGTCGTGTGCTGTGGTGGATATGCAGCCGTTCCGAATTGTGAAGCTTAAGGGAGGGTAGTTTTATAAACTGCCGCTTCTCGTCGGAGCCTACCTACATACTCCAGTTCGCCCGCGACCACGGTTGTTGTAACACAGCCGAAACGTCGGGAAATAATAAAAGGTAAATTACGCGATAAAATCCTGTAAATTTCTATTTAAAAGTATGAATTGTGATCGCGAAAGTTTAAGAAAGACTAAATTAGAATAAAATCACATTATTGACATGACGCAAAAGAAGTGAAAATTGAAGCAGGCATTTTTAATTCAATTTCAATAGCCCTTTATTAAGCAATCTTAAATAATATTTTCTGAATACAAATGACACATAATAATTAATGAAAGAAGAGAAACTAGGAAATGTGAAAATTAAAGCAGACATTTTTAATTATTTAACAGTTATTTGCGTCCCTAGAACTAGAAAAGTGCTGTTTTCCCTCATAATGGTTAGGTAACTTCAGGCGAACTTTCCGTATAATAAGATAAAGTGAATTAAAAGGACCGGTTCATTTGTTAGAAGCCACAGTAATATAGTAGTAATTATACTTAACCTTATTGAATGCTTTGATTTAACCTGTTTTATCAAGGGTAGATAAAGCCTTTCTCAAGACTTCAATTGAAATCGATTGTACCCGCATAATCGTTTCGGATTGTTCGGAACACAATACAGTGCGCACCTAGTAGGTATTTGTCGTTATGTAGGTACGTTTACGATCACTTAACAGTTAATAATCCACTTTTAATATAAAAAAAATATAGATAATTTTAACTAGAAATAAATATAAATTACCTACTTGGAAAAAATGATGTTTTAAAGTTTCCAGGCTATCTGGTGCTGCCATCTACTTTAAACTTCCGTTTTGGGCCATTTTCAAGGTTACGATTTTGTATATGGCCTTTGTCTGTCTTCTTGGTATTCATCGTCTTCGCCAACGGTGAATTCTTTAAACAATTTCTTGCGACATTATACGAAGACGTAAGGCAGTGAGCAGACTGCGTTAAATCACGATTGGAGGCTGTAAATCTTGCTCGAGTAGATAAAGTGGGTACGTGCGACGCACCCTAACAAGCGGTTAGTATCAGCTATTTATTTTAGGTTATATTTTAATGTATGTTTGTTTTGAGTTGTATATTATTTATAAGGTTGTATGCGTCAATCTAACAACCTATTTTAGCTTATAATTACGTTACGTTGAAAAAGGTATTTAAAATATTGACTGTACAGTTTGTGATAAGTACCTACATTATCATAAGATTTTATTGATACCTCTGTAGATGTAATATGTACTCGTATTGTGTAGGACGAGTAGCAAAGTTGCACTTGGTGGCCACCAAACTCTGTTTTTCTTCCGCGTATCAGGCGGGCCTTGACCAACTGCGCCACAGAGGTCGTCATAAAATATCAATACTTTTTCAGTTTCTTACTAGCAAAGAGTAATATTAATTTAAAATAGACTCCTTGCAATCTTGATTTATGTAAGAACTTTTAACTTCCTCTAGCATTTTCGAATACCTTCATAATTTTCATATCGATATCGGGAAACTATTAAAGAAATATTTATTTTGTAGTCCAATAAAAACGAACAGCTCCTTAAATGGTTTTATAAAATCTACGAAGATGGTGAAGTTTTTAATAATGCAAAATGAAATGAAATATGATCACGACTGTATTTCCAGGGAGCGGTAGACATTTCTTTCTCTTTTTGGAATTTTAACTCTTATAAATATTTTTAAAGGATAGGCAGAGGTGTGTCCAAGTGCATTTATTAGAATGAATGAATGAATGAAGGAATGAAAATTCTTTATTGTACACTCAAATAAAAAAAGCCTAAAAAAGACAGGCGCTACTTGGGATCAATGAAAAAGAAGTTTCGTGACAATTTTCGGGGTCAGCTTAATATGTTGGTGGATACTAAATAAGTAACGGTTCACCAACATAAACGGAACCCGAAAATTGACACGAAACTTAGTTTTAAGTTTAATTTCTTGTATTGTGATTATCTAAATAAAGTATTTGTCTTTTTTAAACTTTCGCGATCAGAACACATTATAAACAGTCTTACCGCGACCACGGCTGGTGCAATCCGGTCGAAACGTCGGGCGAATATTAAAGGTATTACCCGTTTGTATATGTTTTATAATGAATAAAGTATGTTTTCTTTCTCCATCTTTAAAGAAAATGAGACGCTATTTGCCGCAGACCAAATATTTATCGCAGTTATTTCCTAGGACGCAACTAACTTGAAATGCTACTTTGTAGCAGAACACTCTTTGAGACACACAGACTTATAAATAAGATAATTTAAAATAAATATACTTGGAAATTCCACACAGCGCCATCTAGTCTCAAGCTAAACAATTTAATGCTTGTGTTGACTGATATACTGTGTTATGTTATGTTATGAGCCTGTAATGTCCTACTGCTGGGCAAAGGCCTCCCTTCCTTCTCTGCATTCATCCCTGTTTTGGGCCACTGTGAACCGATCCTTTAGATGGGCATCTAACTCGTCATTCGACTGATAAACTACTTAATTTAGACTTGCTAAGACGTTCTTGATAGATCGTTGAAGTTAAGCAATGTTCTAAGCGGTCACAGCTTGGATGACCGCAAGTGGCATTAAGGCTTCTGCGCTGTACGAGTTCCCCATACAAACGTAATACCATAACCATTTGAAATTTGAGCATATCTTTAGCATAGTATGCTATTATTCGTATTAGGATAGCATTTATCTAGGTTTCTGCCAGAAGCTTTTTTCAAAATACTTAGCTAAAGTGAAATTAAACCGAATCGCAATTTGCATATTTTTACATCATAGAAGACATGTTTTCTTATTATTTATATAGTATTAAACACTAGGATATTTTAAGTTTCCTTCTGTAAGAAACATAGCTTATATGGTCTAGTAACAGAAAAACAACACTGTGTGAAGAATAAAAACATCATTTTTGGGACTACGGGAGACAAGCAAATTCCTTGCAAAATAGCTATGCATTTACATTTAATACATTTTTAACCTTTTCTAATAGTGCGTCTGTGTGCGTGTGTCACGCACGCTCACGCACACAGATGCAAAATGACAAGCAGACCAAGATTTTGTCGTGTGTCGATGTTTGAATGCGCGGGGTATTGAATTTTGCCGAGCCACGTCGCCGGACTCTTAACATCTGAACGCTTCCGTACTTCGGAGGGCACTAAATTTCGGTCAAAATGTCGGTCCCGGCTTTAAAAAGTCGTTAGGCGGCCGAAAAACGCCGTCACCAGAGTTGGCCACTTGTTGTTTCTTGCTTTGCTTTGTTTCTGTAAATACAATTTATTCAATATGATATAAATTAATATACAAACAATCGAACTATCCAGTCGGATCCGTTAACTTTTAGTAAGATTTTACATTTATTCTAATAAAGTTTTTTTCCTTTTCCCTAACTAGCCCTAAAGTCCAATAATAATATTTTTTTTATATTTACATTCAATATTTTCTTGTATGTTCATGATTTACTCGATGCAAGATTCTTGCCTGTTGCATACAATTAAATTGATTGTCATCATGACTTGCATGGTCTAAACAACAGTTGCTTACAATTATTGAAAGTCAATTATTGCATTTTAGTAATTGCTCTGGCACGTAAAAGAAAATGGCATTATTTAAATAAATAAATATAATGGTACTTAAACGACAGTGTGTCACAAATTGACTTCGCAACTCAGTGCTTACCCGACAATGCTTAAGTTATTTTTATCAGTTTTATTTCATTTTGCTTCTGTTGGTAATATCAGGTTGAAAACTGTTGAAATTGTACAGTCAGCTGCAATAAGGTACAAAATATTTTGTTATAAGAAATCTATTTGTAACGACATTAGTTTTAAATATTGTTAAAGTTAATGATATTAGCTTAACCTTAATTTTATTAAAAAAACTTAGGCACGGTGGCCCGGATTGGAACCCACGACCTTCGGATCAAAGGTCAACTTATTGTACCTCGGCCAAGACAAATCTTAAAACTTAAAGCCATAAAGTTATACCTACAGGTATCTATAATGTATTTTTTCGGACAAATTCAAATTAAACTGACTTGAAAAACATGTTGGACTTTTGACTTTTCACACATTTCAGAAAGAAATTACTTAACAATATGCTATAGTTTCCTCATATGCCTTCTCCATTATTTTGTTCTTTTGTTATCGCTATCTCAGCAATTTCCACTTACCGCTTTGTCACCATAGTCATAAGGAAAACACATTTTGACAACAAAAAATCTTGTACATTTAAGGACAGTCAGCACGCATTTTATTATACCCATCACAAGAAGCTGCCGCAAAGTAGGTGCTCAATGGGGAATAGAATCAAATTTTATTATTTATTTCCCTGTGAGTACCACGTTGAAATATTTATTAGAGCTCAAATGGCCTTTGGTGCCTTCAAACGGAAATACATCCCAATGACGAATAAATTTACAAAAACAGTGTAGTAGGAAACTTGTCTAAAAAGCAAAATCATTTGAAAAATTTAAACAAACAGTTAAATAATGATTGAGTACTTTTATTACTTTCTTTGTTCGTTATTCTCCGTCCAATATTTTGTGCAAAAAATAAAAATTATTTTCTGAAGAGTTATCTAAGTACATATTTACAAAACAGTAGAAAAAAACAGTTAGATACAGTTGAGCCTCTTGAAATTATAAATGTAAAATTTCATGGTCTTCCTTTATTTAAGATTCCATTTTACTTTGAAAAAAAACAATACTTACGATTGAATCTTTTGATCGGTACCTATCGTTAAATTAGTTGTAACTTGTTTTTACAATTTGGGACAGGCGATTATTCAAAAATCTTTGAATGCAGTTTAAATTATTTTTAAAATTAAAATGAAGTCTTCTTTCAGTAAAATTGTCTATCAACAATATTTAAGGTAAGTACTTTCCCTCCATGTCGCATGGCTGTGGAACGCTCTGTGTATACAAAATTGCTCTTTTAAACGTAAAATATAGATAAAAGTATAGAAGTCACAGTGTTCTGTGGTTAAGTGTACTTTAAATTAAACATGAGATAAGATATGACAAGACCCGGTGCTTACGCTGGCGTTATGAAAAAATATCTTTAGAATTGAAATAGGGTAAACTGACCTTATTTTGGCACCCCACCAATGGGCATGATGACAGTAATGTAATCAAGAATTACTTTAAAAAAAATTATCTAATTAAATATGATTCACGGATCCTGAAAAAACTTATTTAAATTCTATTAAGAGCAAAAAATTTTTTTTTTGATATTATAGTATTAGAAATTACAGCATTCCGGCATGTTTTGTAATACAGCAATTACAGGATATGACGTCACGTTTCTTGTCATTTAGTTTCTTTCAAAAACTTTGAACTTCCTTGGCGTGACGTCACTCCTTAGGAAAAAGGCGAAATGACACTTGCTTAAAACGAAAACAGAGTTTGGTGGCCACCAAGTGCGTCGCTACTCCTCCTAAACTATACAAAATGAAACTATTACATAGGTTTAAAAAAGAGCTTATGATAGGTTTCACAAACTGTACATTCAGTTTTTTAAAATTCCTTTGTTCAACGAAATTAAATAAAATAGGCGGTGGCGCTAGTTTCACCCATACAGGCACCTTAAGTTAGCGTCTATCTAAGACAAATCTAATGCGGGATTAGACGTCTGGGAAATCTTATTTATGAAACTTTTATTTAAATAAATAAAAAAGTTTCCTGGGGAAGCAGACTTCGAATTGACGGATTAAAATGTCTACTAAGGCCTTACTCCGGAACAACGAAAATGAAGTTTCGTGACATTTTTCAGGGTCAGCTTATGTTGGTGAATACTGAATTCGTAATAGTTCACCAACATAATTGGAACCCGAAAATTGTCACGAAACTTCGTTTTCGTTGATCCGGAGTAAGACCCCTGGTTAGTCTTACTGATGTGTTTCAGTGAGTTGTTGATCGAAACAAGCGCCCAAAAGAATAAATTTCCATCTCATATAACAGAATTTCTAGGTAAAAGAAAGTCTGAAAGCTGTAAATAATATTAGTACTTATGTAGGTACCTATACTTACGAAATATTTATTTTTTTCTTGAAGATTGTTATTTATATATAACTAGCTTACTAACCTACGGCGTACCTACCTTGATAAAATATAGCCTATGTTCATTCGGAAAGTCCATGCAACACATCGGTGAAAGAATTTTTGAAATCGGATGTTTAGTTTTAAATTGAACTAACAGGATTTTATCGCGTAATTTACCTTTTAATATTATTTTCCCGACGTAACGACGACTGTTAGTTCAATTTATGAATTGTGATCTATCGGATGAGTAGTTTGGGAGATTACTTACCCGAAACATACAAACAAACAAATCAACTTTACCTCTATATAATATTAGTATAGAAAGTTAAAAGTATTAGCGTTTTTATTGGAATTGTATCCCTAGACGCAAAGGGTCCGAATAAGGGATGGAAGTTTTTACAATGTTCGTCATCTTTGAAGTTAGGTATGGAAATTATGTTTGGGATTTCGTCAAAAGTTCGATTCAATGTCTTTTTTTGGGTTACTCCTTGTGTACCCCGATCCCGCAGACATTCGTCCCGGAGACACCCGATTTCAATAATTATAATTTGTAATTTTTTTTCTTTATGTTTCTAACTTGTACATTCAACATTAGGGAACTTAAGGGATTTTTAAGGTGTTACAATGTGTTTGTTTGTTTTCTACTGGCATAAAGAGGTTAAAAATTATGATAAATACATTTCATTAGAACATCTTACAGAAAAGCCTCGTCAGGTCTTAACTATAATATAAAATAAAATATCATAGATAACGAAACTATACAGGTTAATGTATCAAAATTTATCTAACAAAAAACAGCTCTAATTTCAAATTGAAGCGCACGTAAAAAAATCGGCGGCCATTTTGGTTTTGGCACTACAGGGTATAGCTCTGTATAGGCATTTGTAGGGTTAGATTGTGTTTCTAATAAATGAAATGAATCTCATTAGGTTTTTTTATTAAAAATAACACAACATTTTTGTGAATCCGTTCAAAAGAGACTCAGTTAATTACATAAAGGGTTCTGGTATTCCTGCTTAATTTATAATAATAATAGCCGTTTATACGAGGTGCGCCATTAAATACAGAAATAAAGTGGTTTTTGGTACAATTTTAATTAAAAAACGTGAGGTTAATATTTTTAGAATACACTGCGGGGCTATTCGTCTTTGCACGTGGCTTAATCACAAGTTGTCTGGTTGATAAATTGTTTGTTTTTCTTGTTTATCTGTATATTGATATGATCGCTATAAGCACTTAGCTAAGATAAAAAAAACTTAGCTAGTTACTAAAAACATATCTGCAAATATTTTTCTCAAGTCTGGGTGTTTTCTATGTATGTATGTATTTACAAAAAAAAATGAATGTATCTAGGTAGGAATGTAGTATATTAATTATCTGGTCACCATAACACAAGCATTAAGTTGCTAAGCATGGGACTAGATGACGGTATGTGCAATCCGGTTGAACGTTAGAATAAAATAATAGAACGAAATCGTGATAAATATCCGGACATAGGTAGGTATAATGTTTTATAATACGCAGTTTCAATAACCTATCCGTGGTTTAGCTTAGTAGATATTTGTCATTTTTACAATGGAGTTGTGTCAATCTAAAAGATAGATAGAATAGTGCGATAAAAACAGAAGCAATGTCAATCTGGACATCTGGAAGGGGAAGACCTAGGCGAACATTATTTGGACCAAATTGGTGACATTTTGGAGAAAGGCCAGGTCCGAAGTACCCTAAACCGGAGAGCGTGTATGAAGAATGTAATGAGAGTGAATGAGGCGAAAGAAGTGTGTCAGGATCGTAGCAAGTGGAGATCCGTGGTCTCTGCCTACCCCCATGGGAAAGAGGCGTGATTTTATGTAATGTAATGTAATGTAATGAAATGTTATCAGGGCTGAATCGTGTAAACATCATTTTCGTCGTATGCCTTTTGGTATGCCTCTAGGTGGCGTAGAATATCACACAACTAGCTCATACAAACTTAAAGAATAGTACTAGGCAAACAGAACACTATAGAAAGTAAACTGTGCTTCTAAGGCGTACTCTATAAATCGAAAACTTTCCCTCTATTTCAGACGTAGACCCGAAATCACTCGCTACCTCATCCGCCGTCACAACTTCACTATTATTTATCTCGTCCTTTGCAATTCTCTAGAGATAACCCCGAAAAATGTGCCTTAAAATAATACGGCACAGTCTAAATTGGTATGGCAAATTTATTGTTGAAAAAACATTATGCGAGTGTAAAACAAACTAAGGGCGACGACTGCAGGAATATTTGTAGGTTCTTGTCGGTTTGTGGACCTTCTTTATTTACAGATGTCCTTTTCTGAAAGCCGTGTTGGCCGTGTGATAAGTACCTCGGCTTTTGTTCAGAAGGTCGTGGGTTCCGATTTTTGTTTTAACACATTATTTTGCACGATATGAGCTTTAAAGGGCTCACCTCACTCGCCGCGCCGTGAACTATCTGCGAACTAGACAAGTGACAAATATTTCGTTTCTATTCTCCTTCTATCATCGCTATACCTTTGATTTGACATTTCTGATCGCTCGAGTTTTCGCCATTAAATGTAAATTATTAGTACTGTAGGGTCTACGAAGATGTCTACGAGCCGTAGACGGCCTACGAGCCGTAGACGGTCTACGATATTCGTAGAGCCAACCCAACATCAATGAATTAATCTGGTATTTTGCCGATTTCTTCTACGATACGATTTATAGTGATTATTTCGAAACAGTTCTTTTGAACGGGTTACTTTAAAGCTTCTTAATTTTATCTATATTTGTATGTAGTATTTTTTTACGTAACTTTTGTTGTTTTACAAGAAATTTTCATTTTTAGGCATCAACCAATTTTAGACCAATGTAAGTGACCTAACTATTTCCAAAGAACTGTATGTCTAGCCTTTGGAAATCATAACCCTACTTTATGTGTGTATTCGTGCTAACTGCGCCCTGGGGTGGAGCTGAGATGAGCTGATCGTGAACTCTGGAATAAACTATATAGACGTAAGAGTATACAGGACGTCCCAAAATATAGCTATTTTGGGACGCCCTGTATACTGTAGAATCACATTTTGGGTAATGTCTCTTCAGCAGTTTCATTCATCTTATATTATATTCTTTCATTTATTATAAACACAAAATATTATTATGTAGGTACCTACAGTTTATTTTACATCTATCCTAAACTGAAACCGTCGAAAAACGAAATAGCAAATAAACAAAACGTTAGTAAAATGTTTACTTTCGCATCAAAACAGAATTCTTTGCAATAATCATTTCCATAACAATACTCGATCCGAATCGCTAGGGATGGGAAATGTCGATGAAATTATTAGGTAGGTATTATCGCTACGATAATTTTAGTAAATACGCGTTAAGTTTTGATTGTTAATGTTCATTGTAGTCTATGAATGCTGCGTTGTTAAAAACGTTTATAAAACAAAAATCACAATTTTATTTTCCTAGTTTCAAAAGTATCATTCTCACAATCCTTGGACATACCTCTGACTACTCCCTCAGACATCTTCAATGCATATTAAATCTGCGATAATTTTACGTCAATAATTTTCCGTGTGTTATTTGAATGTCATAAGCAAAGAGCAACTCATAAAATTCTCTGAAACAGAGTTTGGAGTGAAGTATTATACTTTTTAATGAATATATCTTTAACGTACCTACTTACCAAAGGATAAGTTTATCGATAAAATTACATCCCTACGTAAATCTGTAGACTCGTCTTGAGATGTGAGTCAGTAGCCATTCCGCCATTATCGGGGTTACCAACTTTAGGGTGTTCGAGTAAAGTAGGGGAGATACTACACTCTTCGCAGTAACTGCTCGTAAAATAACTGAAAAAATATTGCTGTTGCCGCGTTCTGTCAAATTGTTTACATAGCACTAAAATGATAAATGGTTTTCTAATTTACAAAGAAATCTATAACGTTAAAAATAAGAAATATAACTCGTATACGACCTTTCAAGTGGAAAGGCTATAAAAAGAACAAATTGTGCTTTTATTAGTTTTTAAGTGAAGTCGATGCACTTAGGCAGGTGATGCTGTTTATAACTTATAACTATTAAACTTATAGCTCTATACTTTTATTTTTTACCTTAAATCAGAGCTGATACGCAAACTCCATAAAAATTATATTGATGTTTTTATTACCTGAAACAAAATAAAATACGTAGGTTAGAAAAACAAATATGATCACGACTGCATTCCCAGGGAGCGGTTGGCATTTTTCAAATCTTTAGGCAATTTTGTTGATACATTTTGATGTTAAGGAGGTAGTCAGATGTACCTATGTCCTTTTACATATTTTGGTAGGTACATGCTCACATTTTGCAAAAGTTAACAACACACGTGATATGTTGCAAACTATCGACGCTAGTAGAGAGCTAACTGGTTTCCTCACGATGTTTTCCCTTACTGTTTAGAGTTCGTGTCAATGCGCACGAAACATCCGTTGATGCACGTCTGGATTCGAACCACTGACTTTCAGATCGAAAAGCGAGGCAGTAACTCACTCGTTCAACACGGATCTGATTATTTTATTATGAGTTTTAGATTATAGTTTATTTATTATTTTACAGTGTTAAACCACACTTAGGTATTGGATATTTCATTATAAATGAAAAATCTTACTAAAAGTTAAAGGCTCCGGCAGGATTCGAACCTGCGTAGATACAAGCGATCGCTCTTAAGCCGTGCTGCCTGACCACTAGGCTACGGACCCTCTAAGCCGAGGCCTGAAACTATTAGTAAGATGTTTTTTTTTAATGGTTAAAGAGTTTTATATTATTATTAGTTTCACGTTCGCTTCAAAATCACGGCTTTACCCAATACATCGGGCGATGTCTAATGGCAAAACTTTTATCCCCGTGGGATGGAAAACCGATTTATATATTAGCAATGCTTTTCCGGGCTCTCCTGATGTATTTTTAATATTTCTGCAATATAATTTCTGACGAAAATCATTATTTTTGTATGCTCCCTTTACCTATCCTATCGTACTCATGGCGTACCTACTTTGCTTATGTTTTTGTTGAACATTCCGTTGTTTTAAATCCCTTTGTTCAACGTAATAATAAAATAAAATAGGCGGCGGGGCGCTATTTTGACGCATACCTTAAGCCCGTCACACACGCAGCTGTAATATTATATTATAGCTGCGTGTGCGGTCACTTGAATATTTGTATAGAAAATATATCGTAATATGCCTTGCTATAATTTATAGTAATATATATTATAGCTACGTGTGTGACGGGCTTTAAACGATCTTAATAGATTGTTGAAGATACACTATCGCGTGCTGAGTCAGTACCGCACACAGCCACGGCAATCTCAATAATGAATAATAAGTTACCTTGGTAATTCCACACAGCGTTATCCTGGTCCCAAGCTAAGCAACTTAACGCTTGTGTTATAGTGACGTGTGACGACACAGAGGTCATCAGAATAAGCATAAGCTACGCCACGGTGGTTCAAAGACACAAACTCCATTATCTAGAACCACAGAGTTTTCAAACCACAAAGTTTTTATTTTAAAAACCAGTACGCGTCGTTAAGTTGGTACTAAATCTAGTTTCAGAAGAAAGGTACCGAGTTGAGGGTAGATTAAGATTTACTTTCAGTACTTGCTCTGAACGCCTTACTACATGTATACGGTTGAAACTGTGAATAATAAGAACTTGTGATAAATACTCGTTCGCATTATGTTTTATAATCAACAATATCGGGTAAATTCTCGTTTGAGAGTGAAAGAAAGAAAGAAAGAAAGAAAAAACATTGATTTGACACACACACAAACTAAAACAATACACAAAAACATAATTTAAAAATACACAATGGTGGCTATTCCGCATTTTAACTAAAAATCCTAGTTAAAAATCCTAGCTAAGTTTAAAAATGCGTTAAAGGCTATTCCGCACAGCACAACATACTAAATTTAAACCGATTTGGCATGCCTAGTCTGGTTTTTAAATTGAATTCATGGTGTTGCCAATTTCGAAAATTTTATTGGTGCTTGATATCAGTTTCCATCAGTATGAACGAATGATTTAATGTTTTGACGTTGACATATATAATTTATTTGACATTTGACAATTTTGACAGGCCACAAGCGCATCAAACTAAAAACAAAGTAAACAAACAAACAAAATTTAATTCGAATTCAATTTATCTTCTCAAAAAGATTATATTTGAGGCATAGAGCCTAGGTCTTCTTCACTTCATACCATACTACTCCACTGGCTCAGTGACCTAAAGTGAGTCTTGGCCTCCGATCCGAGAACTCGTCACTTTCTTCTGTCCATTGCAGTCTTTTGCCAATTGTTGGCTTCGAGGTCGCGCAAGTCAGCTTCCATCCTATCGCTCCACCGATACTTGGGACGACCAATCGGTCACTTCATACCATGCTAATTTGAAAAGGTTAGTAGTGGAAGATAAAGAAATTTTGATCTTGAAAATGATATTACAGTAATGCGTGAAAAATGTTGTTTTGTTTCACATAGTGTACCTGGCAAGTAGAGATCCGTGGTCTCTGCCTGCCCCCATGGGAAAGAGGCGTGATTCTATATTGTATTATGTATAAAAAGTACCTACATAGGTTGAGGTATGTATGTAAAACTAATTTTTAAATGACTTTGTTTCAGATACCTAATCAAGCTAAGGGCGAAATAAATTCATTATTTGAAAGTTCTATGATAATAGTTTCTGTAAAGGGTCACAAACAAACATATAAGTTTTACCTTTTCATAAGAAAAATCATATACCTACTTACTTTAAAGTGTTTTTTGACTTGTATTTTATTTTAACTTTCAATGTTTTATTTTCATAGATTTTGAATGACTGGGTGATAGAAATGCATAGAAAGTTCAGATCCACACCTCAAGGAACATGCAGATGACACCTCGAGTGGATCTACATTAGTAACAACAACATATACCTACCTAAATAGCAACAAAGTTCTTAAGATTTTCCGACTGCCTCAGAAGACAGAACATCACACTGGTAATTAAAACAATTTTTAGAAAGTTATTTGTAAGTTCTTAAAGTAACTTGTAATTAACACTTTTTCTTTTTAGGATCTACCTTTGACTGCCTCACCATTTGCAAAGAAACCTCAAAGCTACAGAACCAGGAGTTTCCCTTACCGTAGAAGAAGTCTGGTCAAAGTGGTACCTACACCACATGCTATGTTACAAAACAATCCTAATCAATCCTTGCTCGCTCAAATGAATGTAACTAGTATTGTTATAGTAGTACCTTCCGATTTATTGGTTATATTTCAACTTAAATAAATGTATCTAGTAGGTACTGTTATTTTCCTCAAATTATGGTGTTTAATAAAAGTAACAAAATTAAAATAACTAGTTTTAATTTTACATAACAAGAAATGTTTAAATTTGACTGATTAATAGCCCGAGCATTGGAAAGGAAGTCCATTCCAAGCTCAATATTATTCTGCTTGTTTTCTTGAATGTTAACTAGTATTATCACCTTCTAGGGCATGGTCCAGTGTATCTGCAAAAAGTAACCATGATTTAGTATTATAATTAGTGTGACACCAGAGATGTGAGCACATAATCAGTATTATCCTTGCCTGAGAACTTTATCCATAAACATAATCTTGTCCAGGGTTTAGGTTATGCAACTATGATTTTTGTACATTGTCTGGGCTTATAATCAGGGTCCGTGGGGGTGTAGACACTTATTCAGTTTATCAGTGGTCCTCCGGTCCTTTGTGTGGCTCATTCTTGATGTTGTCAACCAAGATATAACGGTAGCCCTTGTCACCTGTAATATAGTAGGCAATTCATTAGATATAAGTAATATTTCTTTCAAAAGGTTTTACTTAGGTGCCTAACCTAGTTGCAGGTTACATTTTAACTACCTATAGCAGTAGGTGTGTGTATAGATCAGGGGAATATTGAAGATAATGCCTGGAACTGATAAATTGAGGAGAACAAGGCTAGCCTGGTATGCTATTACATGCTCTTTGCTGGCATGGGCTCATGGGCTGGGCAAATCAAAAGAGGAATGAGTCATGTTACCGACATGGTAGGTAGATACGGTCTACTAAACAATGAATGTGATTGTTGATGGATAAATGTGACCCTACACCGCTAGAGATTCAAAAATTGTACAAAATGTGAGTGAGCTGAGCACTGAGATGATGCTGATAGAAGAAAGTGGTGAAGAAACATGTTTTACCGACCCCGCAATGAGGAATAGGGGCAAAAAGATAATGATGAGTAGGTAGGTAGGTAGGTAGCCCACCTGAGTTTTGATGTGAAGAGATAAAGCTTCACTGCACATTTATAGTAGGTAGATAATTATGAGTAGGAACAACCTACTTACCTACCTATTTCAACATAACAACAAGGACTACAATGTACCTACCTACCTACCTACCTACCTACCTAATGATTCCTACTACTACTAGTAGAAATCATTCGTACCTACTACGTAGTACCTAAAGAAGATACCAAAAACACAAACCTTTCCGAAATATCCATCACAGGCAGCCACCACAAAGTCCACTATCACCAGTAGGTATTTCTAGTTAACTATAACACTAAAACAACACTTTTCTACCAAACACCATTGTTATTTATACATTTTACTATAATTTACTTTGATTTTGCACTGTAATAGCTTCCAATTTCACAACAAAAATCTTAGCACTTTACCTACTAATTTTAATCAACACCTTTTTACATGCTCTCTAAAATTAGGATAAAGTTTTAAATTTACGCGAAAAATACTAAAATGGTTGTCGCCGAATAAGTCTTTAGCATTTTGGTCTAAGTTGAGTAACCAACTATAATTTTAGGAATTTTAAAAATTTTAATCAGATTTTAGTCTAGTTTGGTGCCATCTGAATAGGGTTGAGTCTCTAAACCTAAATTTAAGAATTTTAGTATGATTTTAGCTTAGTTTGGCGTGTGTAGAATTGGTACCAATGTGTCCCAAATAGGCGTCCAACTCAGCATTTATGAGTGGTAATACATTTTGCAACGAAAAATTTCATAAGTAAAGCACGCTGGGAATCGAACCTCTGGATTGAAAGTAAAGTCAGACTCCCACTCTGCCGACACGGTTTTTATAGAATTAATACCTGTTCAGAAATACCTGTTCTAAGATATTTACGAAGAGCTGTGCTTCAAGTTTCGAACGTTGTTTTTCTTTAACGTTCTTTTGTTATCGTTATTGGAATTCAAAAAGTTCTGAAAAAGGTATATTTTTCTAGGTAACTTCCACTTCCTGTCTGCGTCATACCCTGCTGGCCTACTCTTAGTAAAAACATTAGTAATCAGTCATCTGGTTACCATAACACAAGCATTATGTTGCTTAGCTTGGGACTAGTTAACGCCGTGTAAAATGTCCAAGGATATTAATTTATTACTATTTATTCATTGAGTTGCTTAGCTTGGGACTAAATGATGCTGTGTAAATAATTATGTCTAAGGATATTTATTTATTTATTGCTAAACCTAACTAATTACTTCTAACCTACGATTGTTTGAATTTATCATAATTTTTTACTGTACTTATCATTGAGATGTATTATAAAGCCACAATCAGACAAATAAAATGTAAACGCCAAAACTCTGCGCAAACTACGTAGTGCGCCGAGTAACATTTTTTGTGTACAAGCGACATTGAACATTAAAACAAACGACATAACGTCTACATTTAAATGTCAAATGTCATTGTAGAACATTGAATTTGTTCGCACATTTTTTGAATGTTGTCAGCTATTAGATTGTGACTCTTTAATACATCTCAATGGTACTTATATTTAAAATTAATTTCTTTATATTTATATTAATGTATTGTGATTTGTGAGAGAAATAATAAACATTTTGATTTGATTTAAATTTTTTTTAATTTGAATTACAGTTTGCGATAAAACACTAATTTCTGAAACAAAATATCCATAAAAAAATCACCAAAAGCCAAACATAAATCAGTGATTGCCTGAATAATTAAACCAAATTATAAATTATGATTCCAATTAGCAGGCGGTCATTTTAAAAGGACATAAATCATTAAGAGACCTGCGACAAACTTGGCGCATTAACATTCAAATGGCCGAAGTGTTCGGGCAATTTTGACGGGATTATAATATCTGGTTTATAAGGCTTTGTTGGTCCACTAATCATACTAATCACACTAATAATTATAAAGGTGAAAGTTTGTGTGTACGTGTTTAAGTGTTTGTTACTCTTTCACGCTCAAACGGCTGGACGGATTTAAATGAAATTTGGTACCAGAGGGCCTAGCCAACCGGCATTCGCTATGAAGCGATTCGATTTCTATCATCGCTACACCTTTGATTTGACATTTCTGATCGCTCGAGTTTTCGTCATCGAATGTCAATTCCTATACATTTTTTTTAGTTTCTAATCGAAAGCGATTGTCGAAATGTAACATGGCTAGGGCCTCTGAACTACTTATACTCTGGATTAAAAAATAGTCTACTTTCGATCCCGGTATTCCCACGGGAACGGGAACTTATTCACCGCGCTTAACACCACGGGGCGCAGCTAGTTAAACTTGTTTGCTACTCCCACGAAATTGATTCTTCCATGTTGCATAATAAATGTAAAAGTAATGCTACATCTACCCTACTGACTGTCCTACTTTCAAACTTTGAGACTCCTACATCAATTTTCAAAGGCTTACAAACAGTCTACACGATAATGTCGTCCTTTTCTACCACGACGTATGTCGCATCTATTGGTCTATTTAGTCAGATTGTTAAGGAATCAATAAGCCGTGTTGGCCAAGTGGATAAGTACTTCGACTTCCGACTTTCGTGTGGGTTCGTATCCGGTCGTGCATCAATGGACTTTTCGTGTCGAAAAATTTACATGGCACCACGGCCAACGGTGAAGGAAAACATCGTGAGGAAACCAGTTAGTTAGCGTCGATGGGCTTGCAACTTGTCATTGGAATTTTAACATCTGCAAAATGTGGGCATGTATATGGGTTTGGATATGCCTCTGACTACCCCATTAAACATCTTCAAAAGCTCTGAAAGAATATGTCTAACGCATCTGGGGAATACCAGTCGTGATCATTTGAATTTTTAAGATAAAAAAAAGTAAGTTCGTATAAGCAAGTGGCCAACTCTGGTGACGGAATTTTTAGGCCGCCTAAAGGCCTCCGTCATGGCTTAACGACTTTAAAATCCGGGACCGACAATTTAACGTGCCCTCCGAAGCACGGGAGCGCTCAGTTGATAGTGCCACTTGCAGTCACCCATCCAAGTAGTGACCGCTCAGAACGTTGCTTAACTTCGACGATCTAACAAGAACGTCTTAGCAAGCTTCGCCATGAGATAAAAATAAAAATAAAGATAAAGATTTTATTTGATAGGACACACGCACAAAAAAAAAGACAAAAAGAAAACACAGAATATTAAAAAAATAGCACAGATTAATACATCAATATCAACAAACAATTAGTGGAAATATTGGTCCTTCCTAAGTGTGCGGCTAAACAGGTCCAGCCTCAGCTTTTTCAAATCACCAATTATCCAATTAATTTGAGGAATCGCCTATCAATTTGGTCGCTCCAGTGACTATTGGTGAATCTGTGACCACAAAGCCACGGAACCCACCACATAAAATGTCCAAAACAGCCCTGCTACTCTGCAAAACGAAAAACGAAGTTTCGTGACAATTTTTGGGTTCTAATTATGTTGGTGAACTATTACGAATTCAGTATCCACCAACATAAGCTGACCCCGAAAATTGTCACGAAACTTCGTTTTTCGTTTTGCAGAGTAGCAGGGCAGAATCGGACATAAAATTCGTGTAAAACCCCACCCTTCGGCTATCTAAGAACATAAGTTGTCTAGGTGGGCGTTAGTTAACGGCCGTTAGCACCGTTAGCCTACGTCAGACTTATAAATCCTACTATAGTCAAATCAAGTCTTTCTCAAATGTCAAAACGGGCCTATTACTTTGTGCTAACTATAGGTACCTATAATTATTTCATTTTATATTTATAAATACATGTACACGGGGTTTTATCGCGTTATTTACCTTATTTCTTTACGTCCCGACGTTTCGGCTATGTTGCAATAGCCCTTCCATGTATTTATAAATATGAAGTTTAAGAAAAACTAATTCATTCGGTAGTCGAAGTAAGTCCTACAAGAATAAATGATTTTTTCTTTCTTTCTTTCTTTCTTTCTCTACTCATAACCTTTTAACAGAGCCATAAACATCTACAAGACTGAGAAAATGTATACCGTGCCTTGGCAACACCAGACGAAATTGAAAACCACTGTATGTTTTTACATGCAACTTCTGCTGAATTTATTTCCTTTATCTCTAAGTTGTACTTAGATTAAGACCTAAAAGCGCTCGTGGCGAAGCTTGCTAAGACGTTCTTGATAGATCGTCGAGGTTAAGCAATGTTCTGAGAGGTCACAACTTGGATGGGTGACCGCAAGTGGCATTTATATCTGAGCGCTTTCGTGCTTTGGAGGGCACCTTAAGGCGGCCTAAAAACTCCGTCACCAGAGTTGGCCACTTGCTCATCGAACTAACTTACTTTTTACCTAGATTAAACTGTATATAGTAACCTGTGTATTATTTTTTTATTTGAGATAATAAATCATTTTGTATTTATTTAGACGTGATTGTGTTTTTTGTAGGTGACGGCCGTTAGGTCCGTGCGATGTGCTGTCAACAGCACCGTTCGCGTAGAGAACCCAGGTTCTGATGTCGTGGTCAGGAAATAACAGAATTTTACAGCTTGGCTCCGAAATCCTTTGTGGATTATTAAATTACAAGCTATTTTCCGCGGGTTTGTTTACGTTGCCTTTACTTTTTTTAACAGTGACGTAGAACATTATAATAGCACACGGGAAATTACTCACGTAAAATTATCGTCGATTAAGATACCACACCGCGTGAGACGCGACCGCGAGGAGTGACCACACTCATACCCAGATGAAGATTCTCCGGAAAAATCGAAACATTGTCGGTATCTAAATCGACGATAATTTTACGTGAGTAATTTCCCGTGTGCTATTATAATGTCTATAATACAACTCACGATAGTTTTGAAAGAGAAATAGTGACGTAGAAGTTGAAAAACAATTTAACACACAAACAGACGTAACTGGCAAGGCCATTGATATTTCAACCGACTTCAAAAAAGGAGGTTCTATGTTTTACTATAGGTAGGAGTAGCAAAGTAGCACTTGGTGGTCACCAAACTCTATTTTCGCTACTCTTCCTAAACTGTACAAAATAAAACTACTTATACAGAGGTATTAAAAAAAGCTATGGTAGGTTTCACAAACGGAATTTTTGTAATTTCTTTGTTCAACGTAGTAATAAAATAAAATATGCGGTGGCGCTAGTTTCACGCATATAGGCACCTTAAGGGCTATATGCGTCCATTAATTTCCATGACAAAACGTCAAAACCATAAGGGTATTGATCAATGGTATGGTGTTTTGCATAATGAAGTAATTTTCAGTGCGAAGAAGATTAATTTATATTATTTATTGATGCGACTCAAATGTGTGTCTTAGAGGTAGGGACTAGGGACATCTTAAATATTTAATAGAAAACGAATTAGGGCTCTAATCATAATGAACTAGTAAACTTAAATTAGCTAAAACGGCTATTTAATATGTATATATCTCTTTTCATTGTCATAAGAGTAATAAAAATAAAAAATAATTAAATAAATATTCTTGGACATATCACACGGCGTCATCTAATCCTAAGCAATGTAATGCTTGTGTTATGGTATCCAGATGACTGATATACTACATAGATACAATTTTTTTGTAAATACATACCTACCTACTTACTATAGATAGAAAAACATCCAGACCCGGAACAAATATCTGTAGAAGATACAAACATTATTTTGTCCCGTGGCTGGGATCGAACCCGCAACCTCAGACAAACATACACAGTGGTCAAACTTATAACACTCCTCTTTTTGCATAAAAAAACAAAGCTGAATTGTCCAGTTTATCTTTAGAGCTTCAAAGAATTCGTGTTGATTCAAATGATCGAAAATAAAAATAAACAAAATGGTTAAAATATCGGCCACACGTCTGAATAAACAGTTCTGTCTGGATAAGCTTGTGTCACTCTAGCAATCTCCAAATGAAAATAAGTTTTATAATGCATGAGTAAGGTTTAATATACTAATCAATAAATAAAACCTTTGCCCTTTTTCACGGCGTCATCTAGTCCCAAGCTAAGCAACTTAATTCTTGTGTTATGGTAACCAGATGGCTGATATACTACTTAAATAAATTTTTATTTGTAGATACATAAATTACAAGCGCTCGTGGCGAAGCTTGCTAAGAGGTTCTTGATAGATCGTCGATGTTAAGCAACGTTCTGAGCGGTCACAACTTGAATGGACCGCAAGTGGCATTATCAGCTGAGCGCTTTCGTGCTTCGGAGGGCACGTTAAATTGTCGGTCCCGGCTTTTAAAGTCGTTAAGCCATGACGGAGGCCTTTAGGCGGTAAGGTTTAAGATGCCGACCTGGTAGCCAGGGAACCGAAGTCCGAAGTAAGTCAGCCAAGTGTAGCGTGTGATGCCAGACAATATTTTGTTGAGGTGTTATCTTGTTAACTTTACAATTACTTTTAATCTCTTTGACATGCCTTACTTTGTTCGACTGGCTTCCCACTTAAGCTTGACTATTTAGATTATTTTAGATTGTTAAGGGATCGCTTTTAAAAAAAAGCTAGGCCCACACCACCAGTTTCTTGCCTGATTCTTTCCCTGGTGTAGGGAGTCGCGTTGGAACAGGCATTAGAATCACCTAGCATGTAAAACGAAACTTAAGTGATCCTTGAGGTCCTACAAGAATAAATGATTTTTCTTTCTTTCTTTCCGAAATAGAATTAATCACAAGCCATTCAGTTAGGTAATGCCATTGGCGGTCATTAATTAGTGACTGCTAGAACGACGCTTAACTTAACGATTTTCAGTGAAACTTTTACGCATTCCAACTGAGTTCGAATCTGTGCTCTGGCCTCGCCTACTTGGCATGCGCACGCGCCGGTCAAGGCGCAGTGTCACGCGATAGGCATGTACAAGCGACAGATTTGAACTTCCAACTATGTAGTACCTATATACTGTTGAGTTTATATAGGTAGTCGACCCTTAAATTGGATGTTGACTATGTTGATAGTCAACATCTAATTTAAGGGTCGAGTTAATTTTTTTATGAAAAGAAAATTATTCTGTTATAATAAATGTTACAATGCTACAGATTTGAAATTTATTTATAATATTATCTAATTAATTTGGTGAACAAAAGGATTTTAATAACGACCAAAACCATCCGAATTTCCGACTTTTCCTAGCGAATTTTTCCGATAGTAATATATTTTCGAACACTGCGACACTATTACTATCACCATAGATAAAGGAAACCCTTTTTGTCTATGCTATTACCAAAGACGATTAATATCTAGAAGACATACAAAGGCCATACACAAAATCGTAACCCGTACCACACAGCCTGGAAACTTTAAAACATCAATTTTATCCAAGAATTTCTTTCTAGTTAAAATTACCTAAAATTTTTTTTATATTGAATATTGTTGCTACCTACTACAAGTATTGAAATTTCTTGGATAAAATTGATGTTTTAAAGTTTCCAGGCTATCTGGTACTGCGGAATCAGGGTTACGATTTTGTGTATGGCCTTTGTCTCTCTTCTAGATATTAATCGTCTTTGCTATTACTAACTTACAGAGATGGTAAAACAGGCCTTAATGAAACCTACTTATGCCCGGTACCTATATCCAACCTACGGATGACCGTAGGTCGGTCGTCATAGCAGCGTTGTTATCTGTCAAAAAGTGTCACATTTTAAGTCAGATAACAACGTTGCTATGACGATTATTACTACTAGGTATTATTACTTACTACGGACATCCGTTCGTTGGATATAGGAACACGGCATTAGAGAAGACAGAATCGTGTGAAGTCGGTGTGGTCGAAGATAATGATGATGGATAAGTACTTCACGACAAGTATGAAACACCCAGGGACTTAAAAGGGATTTATTGAGAACACTTTGGCGAAGTGGAGTCAATATAATTTCTTTTACACGAAATAACGATACACTCCGAAGAAATGTCAAGAGTAAGATGGATCGCATTCTCGGCCCTATTAAGTAATACTTGGGTAAGTCAGAGATCATTAATATGATCATAATACCAATCTATATTATAAAAATGAATTCAATTTTGTTGTCACTCAATAGCTCGAAAACGGCTAGACCGATTTAGATAAAACATGCTTAAGAACCGACGCTAGAAAACCTGCTTTTAAATAATAAAAAAGACAAATTGGTTCCTTGGTCCTGTGACCCTGTGGGCTGTGGTCTAAACTCTGTAACCAGGTTTGGCCGTTCATACGTACTTATTTTATTCTTTTTTATTTATTGTACACAAGAAAAAATACAATTAAAAAACTAAATTAAAAGGCATGTACAAAGGCGGTTCAATTTTGGTACTTACTTACTTTTATGAAAATTACTTACATCAGTGGCTATTGCTTATTGCTATGAGCACACGAATTACAACGCTTTTTGACAGTTGTCCTCCACCTAATGGATGGCATATTGTTATTTGTCTTAATAATAAATGTAAGCAACAATTCCTCTATTTTTGTTAGTTCTTATTTACTTTTAGTGAAAAAAAAATAGTAAATATTTCAGTGAATTCTCGGCATTTTGGTTCCAAAATTAAACAAACCTAAGTACACTCTGAGCTGTCAACATTTATATCATTTCATATTTGTTCCGCGACACTCAACAATCGATCTTATTTATAGGGAGTTAGGGTTTAGTATAATTTGCGCCAAAAAAAAAAATAATAATAAATATCCTTGGACAATTTACACGGCGTCATCTAGTCCCAAGATAAGGCGCGTCTCAGACGAGCCTTCGCCCACTGCACCACAGAGGTCGCCTTAGTTAGAGGCTAAACACACTACGTTTTTTGAGCAGCCGCTGCGCGATTTTGTGTAGCGCGTCACCTGCTAGTTCACAAACGCGTGAGGGCCTACATTTTGTTCGCCTTGTATGTATCGCGTTTGTATCAATCCAAACGCACAGTAACGGCGCGTTCTAAAAACGTGGTGCGTCTAGTTATAAGAGATAACTAGACCCGAAAAATTGGGTGAAACCGAAAAGTTATTTTTACTATGATAAAACTTTGAGGAATGATTTCTGCCAATCGCAAAGTAATTTCGGATTCCCATTTCTTTTTGATGTCCCCTACGACAGCCATGTTTGTTGATAAGTTTTCCTGTAGCTAACTTTTGTCTTGAAGTGGTGAACATTGGACGAAATTTTACACTGAACTTTGGTTTTGCAAAATCAAGTTCTAAAACTATCTGTCATTTCATTACACTGTTTGAAATAAATTGAGACTGAGAAATTTAGTTTTTTTTTATTTCACAAACGTGGGAGTAGATCGCGCTGGACCGGACTGAATGGCGTAATAGAGAGGAGGTTTATACCCAGTAGTATAAAATAAAATAAATAAATAAATAAAGTAGTGGGTGCAACTTGGCTGTGATGATGCAAATTTTAGGCTTTATTTGCCATCCGCCACGATCCTGCACAAGTCCAATCCATTTAGTCAAGAAATACTAGCATCAAGTCGAGTCCAGTAAGATTGGTAACAAGAAGTTGTGTCCAGTAGGAACACCTCGCTCTCAATTCAAGAGTATCACAAGTTTCGGATTCAGTTTTCAAGAAATCCACACTCAAAGTAGTTTTGATATCGATTCTCAAAGCGAGTTTAATTTAATTGGAAAAGTTAATGTGAACAAACTTGATCGTCTTGAAAATTCAAACCTTATCAAAAATTTGACTCTGACAGGATCCGAACCCGCGATGATACAAACAATCGTCATAGCCGTGAGCCTATTACCTAAAATAAGCGTCAGCGATAATCGTACAATTGTCGAGCAGCTATCGCGCGACTGATTGCTACACGTCAAAACAAACTATATTACATACGAGACCGATTGCTAACAGCTCGCTGATTGTTGGATTGTTCTTTTGCGAAGGAACTAGCGCCATTCGCAACCAAGTAGCAATCAGTGTAACTAAAATGACATAACCACCCACTAAACCCGATAATTTACCAAATTGTACCAAGAATACATGCAATCAGAATTGACAACCTCCGTGGGTGAAAGCACAGAATTAGGTAGAGATACTACGTGGTGAAAGTCCGCCTGAGACGAAGAGGTTGTCGGTTCGATCTCGAGTCTGGGTGTTTTTTATTGTATACAGGGTTATTCATTATTAGCTACAAATATTCAGGAATTACCTAATCCTGCTGGACTGCCTTCGATAAAAAGTGCTGTGGCCACAGTGACGACCTCTGTGGCGCGGTGGGCGAAGGCTCGCCTGAGACGCGGAGGTTGCGGGTTCGATCCCCGCCACGGGACAAATGTTTGTATCTTCTACAGATATTTGTTCCGGGTCTGGATGTTTTTCTATCTATAATATGTATGTATTTACAAAAATAAAAAAAATATCTAAGTAGTATATCAGTCATCTGTGGTCACCATAACACAAGCATTTAGTTGCTTAGCTTGGGACTAGATGACGTCGTGTGGAATGTCCAGGGATATTTATTTATTTATTATTATTATTTAAGCTACATTTAATTATTGTAGGTACAACAACAATACTACTGAACCAAATCGTTAAATACACTTGGTCAATGTCCTTTGTAGGTACTGAAACACGCACGAGCCTTCGACGCTAACGAGACGAGTACCACTAGAAAATCGAATACGAATCCGCAATTTGGTAATCCCTCTTGACTACCCCTTAAATATCTTCGAAGGATAGATATCTGAAGATCTACCATACACTTGAGATGATGGTTTTTTGTATAATGTACAGTAAGCACTATATAACTTGACCGGGCCGAACGTAGGCCCTTCGGGCGGTCGCCTTTTATGAAAATTATTTTTCTTAATCATAATTAGATCATAATAACGTTCAATTTAATACTCTGAAAGAATACTTTTGTAGTAAATACAAAATCCTTCATTTTTCATTAATAATTTAATCTAGGTAATTGACAAAAGTACTCCCACTGTTAATTAAACTTAAACTTTGAAATTAAACCAAAAACATTTAACTTTACTGCCGAAACAAGACTACAGTCACGCACAAAAGTGCTTATGGCAAATAATAAAAATGACAGTTCACGACTGCCAACTGCCGTTATACGGATAATAACAATGGTAACAACAAAAGACGCGACTACGATATCATATAATCGGCTATATTTTCGAGTTGAGTGCCTCGTTAACAGACAGTGGTTCTTAAGAGCTTTTATGCGCGAATGTACTTTAGTTGGAGATTTAGTAGTCAAGGATTCTATGTATGAAGAACAATACACATGGAAATATTGTTACGGTATTTATCATAATTTGCTGTTGCATTCCCACAATTAAGTGAGTGTGAGCAAAGTACTGCTCACTTTAACAGTTAAGTTCCATTTACTTACATGATGCCATTAATTACCAGGAGTTCTGTCATCAGAATTACTCAACAAAACAGGTGGGAATAGTAGAGATAAAAGTCAGGTGAAAAGCATAGTCTTTTAAGTCACAGAACTAATGGGGGGAAAATCCCAGTAGTTCTGTCAACAGAACTACACAACAGAACAGGTGGGAGTAAACGTTTTCTTGTACGTACCAGAGCAATCATTGAATGCAATAATTACGCACAACTAAATGACGTTCAATAATTGTAAGCAACTGTTGTATAGATCATGCAAGTCATGATGACAGTCCAGTTTGTATGCAACAGGCAAGAATCTTGTATCGTGTAAATGACACTTTACTGATAACTTTTTAAATTTATATGTGGTGTGGCAAAATATTTTTAAGCTATTGCATAGCTTCTATCGCGGGCCTTGAGCGTGGAGACCGAATCCAGAAATTCCGTAACGAAAATAACCTAACACCCCCCACTCCTAAAATTCTATGCAATAGCTTTACCGCGGCAGTCTCCGAGTGCCACACGTCTTTTTTTATTTTGCTAATTTTATTAACCAGAGGGCCTAGACAATGTAACAATCGATTAGCGAAAGCGATAGTAGAAAAGTCCAAAATGTATTGGTTTGACATATGCCTTCGATATGTCACGTGATCTGTTACGTAGGGCCTAGCCAACCGGCATTCGCTATGAAGCGATTCGATTTCTATCATCGCTACACCTTTGATTTGACATTTATTCAGATCGCTCGAGTTTTCGTCATCGAATGTCAATTCCTATACATTTTTTTTTAGTTTCTAATCGAAAGCGATTGTCGAAATGTAATATGGCTAGCATTTCGATTCCACCAAACGAATCGACAACATCGAACGATTACTTCATACAAATGCCTAGCCAAGTTGCACTTTTGACAGTCGATTTCGCTTAATAGTCGAATCGTCTGATGGAAACGCTAGCGAACGCTAAGACCCTGTAGATATCGAAAGAAAATGGCGATTTCATAAACAGCTGTAGAAAGAATATCATTGGATGTGTTTAATAAGCGACCCTGGCTGATAACACCTGTTTTAAATGCTGCACCTGGGTCTCGAGAAGATATATACACAAGCCAGAAACTGTATTGAGCGTTGCTATGGTTTGCTGAAGTTTCGTTGCTGATAACACCTGTTTTAAATGCTGCACCTGGGTCTCGAGAAGATATATACACAAGCCAGAAACTGTATTGAGCGTTGCTATGGTTTGCTGAAGTTTCGTTGGAGAAGCTTGCTTAAAGACAGAGTTCTTCACTACCATCCTTATGTAGCTAACAGGATAACACTTGCATGCTGTGTACTACACAACATTGCAGTAAAGGCTCGGCTTCCAACACCACGTTTTAGCTCTGGCACAAATAATGATGGCAGTGATGATTACACCTCACAACCTAATAATTAACTCATGCATGAAAATGAGAATTCTAAGTGGATTATAAATAAAAGTACTTAAGTTACAGATATATTTTATTTTAAAACAAAACCGTCCATAACATGCTGTCTGTGTATGTATACTTATATGCGCTACTGCACGTTCTCACCTTGTCTACACTTATACTCAAGGTATCACACAAACTCACTCGCTATCAAGCCATACCGTGACATCGCTGTCCCTACTCAAATATTGTTGAAGAAAAGCTTCAGCAATATTTGTGAAACGGTTGAGGACATTGTTTCGCTCATTATTCAGTTCTACTCTTCGGGCTTCAGTCTGTGCCCGTCTCTCCTCCAACTGAAGGCGTCTCTGCTCGATAGCCACGAACTCACTCGTCGCTCGGTCAAATGGAGTTAGCGCTCGTCTTCGGCGCGCTTTCAAATGTCGACGATGGGGAGAGGCAACACTAGGATTCGGTGGTAGGCACAGGTGGGAGCGGGGTGAACGTGGTAGGCTCAGGCGGGAGAGGACTGGCAGCTCGGGTCGGTGAGCACCGTGCCGCGCCGGCCCCAGTGGCGCTGCCAGCTGCCGCCGGCGCTGACTCCAAAAGAGTTGGAAACTATTCACCGCTGGCTCGTGCTCTTGATTGCATTATCTTTATAAATCTCAATAAAATAATTCAAATAGGATTCCGAATTCATCAAAGTTGACAGACTCATTAGACGTTTGATGTCGACAACCATAGACTAAGCGCGCTAACAAAGAGAATGTAACTCTCGTTTACACGGTATTTAGCGATCAGACGAATAGACAAGGCGATCGCTATGCGAAGGTTACTTTGTCTACCAATCGAACTTCGCTATCGCTTCAGCGATGACGATTGTAGAAATCGATTCGCTTCATAGCGAATGCCGGTTGGCCCTCTGATGGAAACGCTAGCGAACGCTAAGACCCTGTAGATATCGAAAAAAAATGGCGATTTTATAAACAGCTGCCGAAAGAATATCATAAGATGCCCCCGGTCAGTTTAATTTAATCCAAAGATTTTTTTTATCAAATGTACTGGCAGGCATAAAAGGCATAAGCTTGTAATATATATTCCCAAGGGAGCATTTAATCGGGATCAAAGTCCCTATCACCCAAGTCAGCTCATACCAACAGACCAATCGCAAAAATCCATTCTGAAGTTTTTACGTGAAAGAGTAACAAACATTAATCCATCTTTCATCTCTCCATCCATCCCTACTTACAAACTTTTGCATTTATTATATTAGTAAGATTAAAGACAGAAGTATTTTATTGGTAAAGTACAATTACTTAAAAGTCATGTGAGCTTATCTCTAAAACGGTATGTAGGTAAGATACACTTTTGACATTTACTGTACTAGTGCAAAAGTGCAAATCATAATAATAATACAATTAGTAGAATCGGGGGCGTCAACCACAGGTGCATCGACCACTGGGGGCCTAAGCCACGAACCCGACAGATTTACTGCGAAATAAGCGATGACTCATTTGACGTTTGATATCGACAACCATAGACTAAGTGCGGTATCAAAGAGAATGTAACACTCGTTTACGCGGTATTTGGCGATCTTCGCTATCGCTTCAGCGATGACGATTGTAGAAATCGATTCGCTTCATAGCGAATGCCGGTTGGCTAGGCCCTCAGTAATCATTTCTAAAATCAGACCGATTGTTTAGAGATAGCGTTCAAACAAATAAACTTCTTTTCAATATTTTGTATGAAACAATGAACAAAAGTGTGTTCTAAGCCAGTTTTTTTTTTTTTACTATTCTCTTTTCGTTTGCAAGACAATTGGTCTACTGCTAATCTAATTTTTAATTATGTGCCCTAATACCTAATTGTACTAGTGCCAGACCGCGAGGAAATAAGTCGTATAGAAGCGTCCCGTTGCCCAGCTGTGGGACATGATAGGTTAACAAAAAAAAAAGCGTCACTGCTAAATTTCTGCGAAAGACTGAAATAAAAATGAAAAAAAAAATGAAATATGATCACGACTGTATCTCGGGAGCGGTAGACATTTCTTTCAGATCATTAGGCAATTTTTAGATCTTTTCGAAGATGTCTAAGGGGGTAGTCAGAGGTATATCCAAATACATACATATTTGGTACATGCTCACTTTTTGCAGAAGTTAACTTTCCATACGTGACAGGTTGCAAGCCCATCGACGCTATTAGAGAGCAAAAATTACATTATACTATGACAGTATAACGTTTGTTTCAATAGCATTTCAATTTGGCGACCTCTGTGGCTCAGTGGGCCCGCCTTGCGGATTCGATCCCCGGTGCGGGAAAAATGTTTTGTGTGATCTGCAAACATTTGTCTTATTACTGGGTATATTTCTATGTTTGTAATTATAAAAAAAATACGCCAATTTTATTTTGTTATAACGTTGAATAAAGGAAATAAAAAAAAAATTGTTCTGTTTGTGAAACCTGTCTGTATTATAAGTATTTTTTAATACCTCTGTAATAGTTTTATTTTGTATAGTTTAGGAGTAGCGAAGTTGCACTGTGTCCACAAAACTTTTGCTACACTTAGTAAAAATGGTTGTTTAATATCTGTGAATTAATTTCTACGTATGTAATGTGAGTTTTGTTTCTATGATTTTATCCCGCCCGCCCTAGCTTATCCGCCCTGGGCGACTGGAGGGCCCGCGCCATGATGTGATTAACCGTCCGCTTTTTTGGTAACTTTTGTGGGTAGCGGCTAATTGTTTGAAAACATTGCCTCTAGATAATAAACTGTATTGGCTGAGAGGAACGCGCATTGACTTTTGCTGTGGGTTTGAAGCCCGGCAGACCTAATTAAACGTAAGTGAAAGTGCATTTATATGAGTTCTTAAAGATGAAATCATTCATGAAATGGGTATATTGATAATATGCTTAATTATAATGTTTTATAATATTTTAGTTTTTATAAAAACTGAGCGCGAACCTCGTCAAGTATGGACAGGCCATTAGAGAGGAAAGACAACGGAGGCTTAGTAACTAGCATTTTTTTAATATATAACCCAGAAAAAGACTAACTAAACAACAATATTGCTTGCTATTTTAACATCAGAAAAAAAAAACACATTTAACAATACAAAATATTACAATAATTCTTGTAGGAATAATGTTGCACGAAATAATTAATAGCAATAGCCCTCTAGAATCATAGAGTATGTTTTTCACGTTATAATCCCATCGAGCTCATAATTATTTGTAACAGTAAGTCCTGGATAATCCTACGTGGAGCTCTTAACGGGAGCCATTACTTACGTTTCAGATCTCTCGCTTACAACCGCCGTTAAATAGCAATATCATTTTATTTTACATAGCACTAAACGGTGAAGGAAAACATCGTGAGGAAACCAGATATGAGAGATAGATTTCTAATAGCGTCGATGGACATCTGTGTATGGAATTTTTACTCCTGCAAAATATAGGTATTTTATTTTATTTTAACAATTTTAAGAAAACTTACAGCTATGTATAACTATTGACAAGATATACAATTTAACATGAGTTAAAACATCATGCTATTACTGGGAAGGCTAATTAAAAGTTTCCACATATAGTAAATGTAAAGAAGGTAGTTAAAATTAAAGGGTCAGTAGATGAAAAACACCACCTACGCGTAATTGAGAAGAAAAAAGTAATTTAAAAAAAAAAACCAGATATAAGACTGTATGAAACCAGGTATGTACCAGATATGTATTTGGACCTCTGCCTGCCCTTTCAGACATCCCAGGATCTAAAAATGCCTTAAGAGATCTGAAAGAATTCATCGACCGCACCTTGGGAATATAATAGTCGTTCGTTTGTCCGTTCGTTCGAGCAAGTGGCCAACTCTGGTGACGGAGTTTTTAGGCCGCCTAAAGGCCTCCGTCATGTCTTAACGACTTTAAAAGCCGAGACCGACAATAATTTCATTTCCTTGACGTGATTGGATGAATAGATCTTTGTGACACATTCAAGGCTGAACTGATTTGTTTGAAACTTAGAGTATACAATAGTAAATTTGATTTGATTGAAATAGGGCTTTGTAACTGGGATACCACGCGAGTAAAACCGCGAGCGAATACTAGTCCCCAATACTGATTATTGATTCGCCTCACGATGTTTTCCTTTACTTTTATGAACCCGGACAAAATCTGTAATTTTATCTTCACCGTTTTGTGGAGTCTCCTGTAGCAACGATGATTTATTTTGCGTAAATTGATGTACAGACAATATCCGGCAAGGTGTTCCAGAAAATATGGTCGGCGGACCTCTTTACCTATGGAAGTAAAAACGTAAGCTCACATTTTTTATGTTACCTTACATTAATTAAAAAGCCATGTTGGTCAAGTGGATAAGTAGGTAAGTACTTCCACTTTCGATCCGAAGGTCGTGAGTTCGAATCCGGCCGTGCATATGCACTTTAAACGGTAAAGGAAAACATCGTGACAATTTTTAGATCCTTTTTGAAGATGTCTAAGGGGGTAGAGTTATGTCCAAATACATATTTGTTACATGCCCACATCTTGCAGAAGTTAACCTTCCATACGTGACAGGTTGCAAGCCCATCGACGCTATTAGAGAGTTAACTGGTTTCCTCACGAGGTTTTTCTTCACCGTTAAAAGCTCGTGTTAAAGCGCATAAGTATAAATTTTTCGATGCGAAAAGTTCATTGATGCACGGCCGGATTCGAACCCACGATCGAAAGTACTAATCCACTCCACGCCCAACACGGCTTTCCTTTAATTAGAAGTCTAGCAGGTTTCTGATAATGATAACCAAATGTAATCCAAAAACCACATATTTACACTAAAATCAAGATTTATAAGACAACATTTATCTAAGAAACTGTTAAGTATCTAAATTAAAGCTATCTTCTTTATCAAGTTTGTTTAGGCATTTGGTTAGGTAATCATAATGAATTAGTTATAAGTTTAGTTACTAAACGTTTATGTTGTAGGTATCTATGTTTTTTTTTATTATTATTTACAGAAACTAAACTACTACATAAATAAATAAATAAATATCCTTGGGCATTCCACACAGCGTCATCTAGTCCCAAGCTAAGCAATTGAATGCTTGTTACATATTTACATAACAGTACAAAATACAATTAGAACCAGTTGAGCCACCTAAGGATCGTTACACACGATCTATAGGTAGCTCAACTGATCCAAACCACTGCCAGACGGAAGCGTGCCCAAGACACTGGCAGCATTGCCGCGCTGGATGGCAATGCTGATCTTTTGAGCCAAATAAGTGCCAGCCCTCGGATCACGCATCGCTTCGACCAGACTCCTCGATAGATTTTTTATAGGTGGTGTAAATGTATGAGTGTCTTGTATGAGTGTCTTCTATGACTGTCTTCTATGGTCTCGTACGTTCGTATGAGCAAGTGGCCAACTCTGGTGACGGAGTTTTCAGGCCGCCTAGAGGCCTCCGTTACGGCTTCATCATCATCATCATCTCAAGCCATCTTCGACCAATTTGGTGTAGGCCTCCTTCAACCTCCTCCACTTTGTTCTGTCTTGGGCTGTCTGTATCCAATTTTGGCCCGCTATCTTCTTGATGTCATCTTTCCATCTCATCTGGGGTCTGCCAACTGGTCTTCTGTGTTCCCACGGTCTCCATTCTAACAGATCTTTGCACCATGAGTCTGATTTACGGGCTATGTGACCTGCCCATTGCCACTTCAATTTCGCTACTCGCTTTACTACATCTGAGACTTTGCTTTGTTTTCTCAACCACTTGTTAGTTTTTCGGTCCCGTAATGATATTCCCACCAGCTTACGTTCCATCGCCCTTTGAGTGACTATTAGCTTCTGGAGTATCTCTTTGGTTGTCACCCATGTTTCGGCTCCGTAGGTAAGAACTGGTAGGACACACTGGTTGAATATACGTGCTTTCTGACTGCTGGTGAGATTCATTTGGAAAGCAAAGTCCAGTTTCGTAAAGGCAGCCCAGCCGAGACGCACCCTCCTGCTGATTTCTGTTCCTTGGTTTTCTTTTCCCAGTTTCACTTCTTGGCCAAGATAAACATACTTGCTGACTTGTTCCAGTGGTGTTCCTTGTACTGTGATTACAGCAGTGTTTGCAGAATCAGTAGTCATGACCTTAGTTTTAGTTAGGTTCATTTCCAGCCCTACCTTCGAGGATGCGTCATGTAGTTCATTTACCGTTACGGCTTAACGACTTTAAAAGCCGGGACCGACAATTTAACGTGCCCTCCGAAACACGGAAGCGCTCAGCTGATAATACCATTTGCGGTCAACCATCCAAGTAGTGACCGCTCAGTAGTGACCTTTTAGAACGTTGCTTAACTTCGACGATCTATCAAGAACGTCTTACAGCCAATCTCAATTACGCACTAATTGTTAATCTCGGACTGCTACTGGCGAGTCAAGGAAAAGTTTGAACAACCCTTTACTGCCGTCTCAATAACAAATTTTACGGCAGTAAAATGTCTAGTTAGACTCTTATTTTTTTTTTCTTTGACGACCACTGTGGCGCAGTGGGCGAAAGCCCGCCTGAGACGCAGAGGTTGCGGGTTCGATCCCCGCTGCGGGACAAATGTTTGCATGATCTGCAAATATTTGTTTCGTGTCTGGGTGTTTTCTATGTATAATATGTATGTATTTACAAAAAAAAAATGTATGTAGTTTATCAGTCATCTGGTTACCATATAACACAAGCATTAAATTGCTTAGCTTGGGACTAGATGACACTGTGTGGAATGTCCAAGGATATTTATTTATTGATTTATTTATTTATATCTTTCATTCTTCAATTCTTTAGCAAGCTTCGCAAACACAATCCAACGAAGGTTGCAAAGTGTCCATTGCAACCCCCTGTCATATCGTAATGATAAAAATCTCTTAATTACATCAGTCCCTTCCAGATCATTAAGGAATGATCATTAAGCACCATGTTTACTATTCCGCCTCATTAACCGGTTTGTACCGGTTTGAACCGGATATAATCCGACAACCGGTACAGTCAGCGACAAAAGTAATTGCAAAACGCGACATTATATTAATCTTTGTCGCTGACTGTTTGGCTATACAAGTTTGGGACTAAGATATAAATAAAAATATAGAGGAGTTTTTTCTAGAAGTTTGTATGAGATAATTTTAATGACGGAGTTTTTTAAGTTCAAGCTGTTAGTTTGTGTGTGTTAAATAAATAATGTACACTTGGTGCTGACTGTACATTGTAAAATTAATGTCAATGATATGATACAGCAAATTATTTAAAATTATTTACTGAATACTTAATTCAACGTTCATAATTTAATCAATTCAGTTATTATATAGGTACTAATGATTAAGAAAGGGGTGAATGTTGAGATGACGTCTGATAGAGGGAAATGGAAGAAGAAGTTATTATTATTATTTTTTTTTAATCGGCGTCATCTAGTTTCAAGCTAAGCAATTTAATGCTTGTAATGATATATTAAATAATGTCAAGACAAATTACAGCCAAAATGGAAAACAAAATTAGTTTTCCATTGGTTTGGCTGTATCACTGTTTTTACAAATAAATATCACCAAACTTAAATTTAAGTGAGTAAAGCCAAGATTAATAATATTTTTGTAAAACAAAATCTTTAAAAAATTATGTTAATAAAGTAAAACCCCAGGACACTAATCCAATATTATAAAAAGCCACAATACAGAAACAAAATCATATGATTCAAAAAGCTTCAAAAGCGAAAACCGCGTTCAAAACTTTGACGCGAGCATTAATATCCCTTTTTCGTGAATTTTCCCCTCCTAATGAAAAACTCGACCCTTTTCATGTAAATACCTATAGGTATGTCGGGTAATAACAAAGAAACAAGTAGCAAAATTTAAAAAAGCAATTTTTTTTCCAACTTAAATTTTGTAAGACAGCAAATTCCTGCACTCTCAAGGTGCATTTCTGTATTTTATATTTTAAATGTTATATTTTATAGTATTCTTTATACCCTTTCAATCAAAAAAACATGGAGTATAGAACTTTCTTTTTTCAAGTCGGCACCAACAATGTTTCGATTCTTCCCTAGAGAAAAAGTTTCTATCCTATAAAAAGGAATTTTAAAAAATCGTAGGTGTGTAAGTCGAGACCGACAGTACCTAATACGTGCAGTCCAAAGCACGGTAGCACTTTGAATGCAAGTCTCTAAAAAGAAGCCAAAAAACTTAATGCTCAATTTCGTTTAAAATTCGACGGATTTGTCATGAGAATATTTCATTTATAATCGACTTATCCTCAACGCTCGCTATAAGCATGGGTCAGAACGACCATAGCACGGGTTAAACACGTTTTCATTGACAAAACTATATCCGGGGACCGAGAGACCAAACAGGCGTTAGAATCACCTAGCTGCTGGGTGATTCGTGTTGTGTTTAACCCGTGCTATGGTTGTTCTGACCCATGCTTACTAGCATGTAAGACGAAGTTGAAGTGATCCTTGAGGCCCTACCAAAATAAACGCTTTTTCTTTCTCTCTTTCTGGTATTGAAAATTACAGAATATCCTCCTCCGCTAAAAAGGACTAGTACCTATTAGTACTAGATAATAATCATAATAGTAATAATTTATATAATAAACATTAACTCATAAAGACGGCAATCTCAACTAATTCTCGTCCGGTTTTTAAAAAGAAGCCTAAAAAGCTCTAAAAATTGCCTAAAAAGATCTGAAAGAAATGTCTTCCGCTCCCTGGGATAGTCGTGATCATATTTCATTTCATTTTTAATTTTCCAAAAAGCTCGATTTCATTCAGACTCGTCGGATTTGTCAAATATTTAACTTTAAACTTATCCCCGAATTTCCACATCATGGTCAGAACGACCATAGCACGGGTTGAACACGTCTCGTCTCGTTTTATCAGTTTTTATCGACAGAACTCGGTATCCGGGGCCGACTTTAGGCCATTTTTACGGTCCACAGTTGCCAGTACAACCCAGATAAGGGGTATCGTATCTGATTAGTATAAGTAAGCTTTTTGCTGGCGCGCTGAAAACCCGAAACGTTTTTCGGATGAAATTTATTCATGGAAGGTGCTGTTTATGAAGTTTTGATTCGTTTTTGTGCATTCACTTGTCGGTAATGTCGCTTGCGCTTAAGTTATGTGTTTAAAATTCAATAGTTAAAATTCAAATTCAATAGTTTTTAAAAATCATTGCTTCAACAATAACTATAAAAAGAGGGCATAAAAAGGCAGTATTTTTGTCATCTTAGAGTTTTTATTGTAACTTAGTGACAGAGACCTTTAGGTTGCCTAATAGCTAAAAACTTCGCCACCACAGTGAGAGACTAGCTCTTACGAACCTAAATACGTTTGTGACTTGAACTTTTTTACAGACTTGTTACGTTATCAATCGAATCCAAATCAACGTTCTGAGCGGTCACAACTTGGATGGGTGACCGCAAGTGGCATTTATATCTGAGCGCTTCCGTGCTTCGGAGGGCACGTTATATTGTCGGTCCCGGCTTTTAAAGTCGTTAAGCCATGACGAAGGCTTTAAGGCGGCCTAAAATCTCCGTCACCAGAGTTGGCCACTTGCTCATACGAACATACTTTTTTAATCGAATCCGTGTGCCAAGTCAAACCAAATGGTATAAAAGTTTTTGCGTTAGGTATATTAACACAACGAGAAATTACTCACGTAAAATAATCGTCGGTACCTATACCGTTTTCTGTATGTAAAGACATCATTAATAATTTGTTCAAATTATTAATTGAATTTTTTGTAATTTATTAAATAAGTTTTATAAATAGCATTTCCCAGGCGTCTAAAAACACATTTGGTTTGTCTTAGACGCTAAAAACATTTCCCAGACGATAATTATAACTTATAATACCTATAACATAATGTACTTTATCTGTTTTCTTTTTCACAAAGATAAAGTAAACATAAACACATAATCGACGTCAATCAATTAATATCAAACAAGTCACAAGAACTCAAAGTTTCTAAGTTTTGCCAAAATCAGTTCACTCGCAAACATGCAAACACTCTCACTAACTTTCACATTAGTAGGTACCTACAGTCACGAAGAAAAGAAAAATTTAAGAATATTTGTAAAATAAAAAAAACTAATTATTTAAATACGTGTGCTTAATATAGTGCCGTGATGGGATATTAACTCGACTTGTGATCCTAAAGATCGAACCTCAGCTATAAAAAAAAATATTTATAATATTTTGGGATATACGATATTTATAATGCATGCGCACTAACACTAGCTATTTAAACGGTGAAGGAAAATAACTTTAGAAAACCAGTTTCTTTTGAATTTCTGAAGAATGTAATCATTTTGTCAAATATCTTATGTACACAAAGTTACGTTACGATAATATTAACGTTTCTCTTTCAACTAAACAGTAAGTAGGTAATACAGTCAAGATTTTTTTTGGGAACTATAAGTGTATAATTACTGTCGCTAACTGTACGTTCTAATGTATAGTACAGTTGAGTACATTAAGCCCGTCACACACCTAGCTATAATATATATTAATATGCCTTGCTATATCTATACAAATACACACACAGCTATAATATATATTATTATAGCTGCGTGTGCGGTCACTTGAATATTTGTATAGAAAATATATCGTAATATGCCTTGCTATAATTTATATTACTATATATTATAGCTACGTGTGTGACGGGCTTTAGTTGTCACCACAATCGATACGGTGCCATTGATTTCCATCACTAATTCAGTCGCCCGTCGGTTTTGTGCAGTTTAACATATTTGGTAGCATCGGCTGATCACCTAGCTGTAATAATAATAAAAATAGAGCTCTGATGGCTGCTTAATCGGATTATTTTATCTTTATTATTTATCTAGTTAAAAAAAAATTATAAGTGGGAAAATAGATAGAGACGGTTGGAAGAGTTTGGGGGAGACCTTCGCCCAGCAGTGGTAGACAGGTTGATAAAAAAAAGTGGGAAAATTTAAAAAACTATTAAACCGACTTCAATTTCGTAAGAAGAGAGCAATTTTCTGCATTCTTGAGATGCATTTTTGTTTATAACTGGGACAACACACCCTAAACAATGCCTCGATTGTATATAATTATTATAAGATCGATGCATCGTATAGTGTGTGTTGTACTGTACGCCTGCTAATGGCAAAGTTTAGTGGTAATAGTTGATCACATACAATAGTTAGGGTCTATTCAGACCGACGCGGTAAACGCTGCCGCTGTGTTCTGCGGTTAGAGCAAAACTTCATACAAAATACCTGAACAGAATCCGTGCGGAATTTACTGTTTCCCACAGCGGCCGACAGACCTTCAGAATTATAGGCATTGTTATATATAATAATCATTTAGGTAAAGCTTATGACAAATAAAGACAAGAGCACAGATATCAATTTAATTAATCTTGGATATTCACACAGTGCAGTTATTTACAAGTAGGAAGGTACATTATTTAAACGAAGACACACAGTCGATACAATAATAATTATAATGTAGTGATATTAGTGGCAATTCGGAGTGTCGCAAAAGCTAAACTAAACTAACTAAAATTAATGCCATCCTTTTTATTCCCATCGCTATGAAAGGGACGGCAACATTTTTGGTTAGTTAAGTTTAGCTTTTGCGATACTCCGTATTGCCACTATTTTAGTCGTGTAACCAAGATATTAGTATATAGTATATTGTCAAGATGCATGATTTTTTCTATACATAACTATGAGTAGCTGATCCAAAAAACATTGTCCTATATACAGTACCTATACATCTTTTTGGTTCGAATAATGCCATCAAAATAAACGTATTCAGATTTAAAATAACAACAAAACAAAACTCACTAATTTCACCCTCCATTTCGATCACAGATTTTATGTCGAATAACGGCTATATAAAAACAAACGCCAGTCCGAATACCCGGACATCTGTCTATCCGGCCGTTTTTATAACCGGATGTCGTATCATCCGGATTTTTAATGTTTTCCATGACGTCATTGCGTTGGAAATGCTGTCCGGGTGAAATGGATTAGTGATCCTTTTGTATTTAAAATAAAAGGTTATTATTTAGTGGGGTACATAATATATTTGACGACCTCTGTGGCACAGTGGGCGAAAGCTCGCCTGAGACGCAGAGGTTGCGGGTTCGATTCCTGCCGCGGGACAAATGTTTGCATGATCTGCAAATATTTGTCTCGAGTCTGGATGTTTTCTATGTATAATATTATGTATGTATTTACAAAAAAATTATATAAGTAGTTTATCAGTCATCTGGTTACCATAACACAAACATTAAATTGCTTAGCTTGGGACTAGATGACGCTGTGTGAAATGTCCAAGGATATTTATTATTTATTATTATTATTTATTTAACAGTAAATTAAAAAAGAAATAAAATAATTTATTCTTTTTTAATTTACTATGCATGAGGGAGGAGGCTTATACCCAGCAGTGGGCTATAATTTAAGCTGCCAATGATGATGATGATTTGCTTAGGCAACCCGGCTAAAGGGCGATCGCTTGCATCATCACGAGTTCGAATCCTGTCGAAGTCGTAACTTTTCATTTAGGTATAATTAATAATTATTAAAACATACCTACCTAAAATTAACATTTCAAACTGTATCAGAATCCACACACTTTTTATTTAAAAATAAAATTATAAAAATATTTCTTATTATTATTTAAAACATTTTATCAGATCAAAGACTAATTATAAAAGGGATCTATGTTAATATTAAAACAAAGCTAACAAAATACTCTCAAAATTTATTAAAAATATTCTCTTTTCGAGGACAATGAACTGAATAAATGTTATGATCAAACAAAGAGAAGGGAAAATGAAACAAAACATTGTAGTCTAGAAGACAGTGCTGATTTTCTTACGTCAGTTTTTCAATCAAACTCACAAAACACTGAAATGCAAAACAAAAGTATTATAATAATTATATCTTATGCGAAGTGTTCACTAGCAATAACATTTGCGGAAGTTGACTTGCGCAAACCACTTTCAACGTATAAACGCTAGCGCAAGTGGACTCCTGCAACTTTTAGTGACTTGCCGAACGCTGCAAGTTGCAAGTGTATGTTGGATATTCATTTAGTTTGTTATTAGTGGCAATTCGGAGTGTCGCAAAAGCTAAACTTAACTAACTGTTGCCGTCCCTTTCATAGCGATGGAAATAAAAAGGATAGCATTAATTTTAGTTAGTTTAGTTTAGCTTTTGCGACACTCTGAATTGCCCCTATTGAGTTTTTATTAATAACCAAGTTAGGAAATATAATAGTATACTTCTTGGGAACCCATTTCGTCTCCGAAAATCGATTGTCCGTAAATCACAATCAATAACAAGTGTCTCCGAAACATAGGAATCCATAATATTATGGTCCCATAACTATAGTTTGTAATAAGGTATTGTTCATCCTTATGCTCCTCATCCATAAATTTATGTTACCTAATATTATAATCCCGAGTTTTAATTGTTATAAACACATGTATCATAATAATAAAGAATCATAATACTTCCACTTCCGAATAATAATGTTTTCGAACGTTTATAAATTATGTAAAACAGAAACAACTTCGGTTGTATTCACCCAGATCGAAATCAGTTAGTTAGGTTAGGTTTGAATAGTGACCACTAACGTGCGAGGCGAGCGAGCGTAGCGAGCGTGCCGCGGTAGCGGCCACCGAAGCGCCAATTAAATGTGGAATAAAAGTAATCAGCCACCCAGATCGAAATCTGTTGGTTAGGTTAGGTTTGAACAGTGACCACTAACGCGCGAGGCGAGCGAGCGTAGCGAGCGTGCCGCGGTAGCGGCCGCCGAAGCGCCAATTAAATGCGGAATAAAAGTAATCAGCCACCCAGATCGAAATCAGTTGGTTAGGTTAGGTTTGAACAGTGACCACTAACGCGCGAGGCGAGCGAGCGTAGCGAGCGTGCCGCGGTAGCGGCCGCCGAAGCGCCAATTAAATGTGGAATAAAAGTAATCAGCCACCCAGATCGAAATCAGTTGGTTAGGTTAGGTTTGAACAGTGACCACTAACGCGCGAGGCGAGCGAGCGTAGCGAGCGTGCCGCGGTAGCGGCCGCCGAAGTGCCAATAAAATTTGGAATAAAAGTAATCAGCCACCCAAATCGAAATCAGTTACATTCCCTATGCTGCCTTGTGCTTGAGACACAATGCTCTTATGTTAAAATTATTCTCATAAACTATTATGAAAATAAAGTTATGAGTTAGTTACATTATGGATTAGATTATTTATTGAGACTGATTTTATGTATTTTAAACATTATGGATGTTGATATTAGCCGTAACTATATTAGGGATCCTTATATTATAGATCCTGATTATACGGGCAAACGATGATTATGAAAACCCAATTTATAGATTTTTATTTTAGGGGTATAAAATTTCGGAGACAAAATAGAGACCCATACTTCTTGCAGTCAGTGGAAACATTTGTCAATTGACTTCTACAAAAAATTGTTGAAGTTACTTGCCAGTGGACACTTCGCATAATAATGTAGTAAGTAAGTTTATCAGTCATCTGAGGCCCTAGCCATGTTACATTTCGACAATCGCTTTCGATTAGAAACTAAAAAAAATGTATAGGAATTGACATTCGATGACGAAAACTTGAGCGATCAGAAATGTCAAATCAAAGGTGTAGCGATGATAGAAATCGAATCGCTTCATAGCGAATGCCGGTTGGCTAGGCCCTCTGGCATTTAAATGCATAGCTAGACGACACTGTGTGAAATGTCTAAGAGTCCGAGTGTATTTATTTTCATAATTTTTTTCGTTATAATTATGACATAAATAATATTACACAACGTTAATATGTATGAAAACATAATTAGAATTCTTATACTTAATGTGTGATAAAATATATTATAATAATTATTTTTTTCTGATTTTCCCAGTGCAGAGCAAACATTCCCTCCACTGATCTCTGCTCTGTGCCCACAATTCCAATTGTCAGATGACCACAATAACGATGTAATACGTATTATTAATCAGTAATATCTGCTGACATTATGTTGTATTTGTGCTCAATAGTATGATAATATAGTGTTGCAAATCGTATGCCGCGTTTATTTATTTTTTCCCACTGCAGGCTACATAGATATACTCTGCTACAGGTTATTTGTTCATTATTATTTGTTGGGTAAAAATAGATTTGACATGCAAATATTACAATTATCTCTCGGTCTATCCTCAAGAGACCATTGAAGATCTCTTTACGCAGTGTTGGAAATTTGATAAGAAGTGCAGTTTAAGACTTTCATACATTTTAACTTACCTTCCTGGATAAAAAATATTAAAATTGCTCTACTTACAAAATTAAAGTTATCTTTATATATATACACACGGACACGGGGTTTTATCGCGTTATTGACCTTATTTTTTTACGTCCCGTTGTTTCGGCAATTTTTTTATATGCATTACAACCCTTTAAAGTTAAAATAGGGCTTATTTTTTAAGTTAGACCTCTGAAGTTGAAGTTTTTGCATAATGCGGAAACAAACATCCATACAGACAGACAGACAAAACAATTAAATCATTTTTTTGGCTTCTGTTACTCTAACAGTGTATTATATAATCTGTGCTCTAACAAAGACATATTCGTTTTTCATTAATATCTCAAATGTACATACATCGACGTGCTACAGTTTTATTATAATGTAGTGAAGAGATTATGTCCGTAACATCATTTAATATTGTCGCCTGTTAATCTGGTCTATCTATATATCACACAAACATGTGACGGGTAGCAAGCCCTGCTCCGATTCTTAGAATATTTGTGTTTCAGATTCCAGGAGCTCATAAATGCCCGGCAGTGACGCAGTGCGGGTTTCCATTTACGAGGTTTCAGTCCTTACTTACAGTATTTCTTATATTTATGTAATCATATTGAGTTATGTACCTATTTAAAACTTAGGAATAGAGTACTGTCACAGAGTGTACAGAGCTGTGTACAGAGCTTTGAAAATTTATAATTTTTTAATTGATCGAATTGTGCAGACGGCGGAAAACGACTTAGCTTTATAATATGAAAAGACATTTTTACGAGTAGATACAGTAGATAGATATAAGCTGTTGGATCTCCAATAAATAAATAAATACCTATTACTGACATTACAAATTGCCGTAACGCATGAAAGACTTTACAAAATGAAAAATATTAAAATTAAGTACGCTGGGATCTCTCATTGACTACCAAGTTGCGCAGTTTATATTGAACCTATCTGGGGATAAAATCGTGAGCCTGTTTACAAAAGTAACTAAACAGATAGTGAAAGTGAACAAATGAGAACATACCCTAGGGCAGATAACCCACCAGCTTATCTAAACGTCTCGTAAAATACATATAAAGGGGCGTGCAGACGGCTTCGTAATCGGGGTGATTAAAGTTTGTACGAGCCCTTAGGTATACTTCTTACTTCTCACTAATTTGATGTTTCACGAAATCGCTTCTAGAAGCTTCCTAATACCTGATTTCTATATCCAACGTACGGATGACCGTCGATCTATTTCTATAGAAACGTTGATTATACAACACAAAATGCATGACGTTTTTTGACAGAATAACAACGTTGCTATGACGATAGTTTTACGGTCATCTATACGTTGGATATAGAAACCGGGCATAAGATTGGACCGCTGAAAAGCTAAGCCCACACCACCAGGTTCTTACCTAATTCTTTCCCTGGTGTAGGGAGTCGCGTTGGAACAGGCAGTAGAATCCCCTAGTTTTAAGAACGTGACATGTCAAAGTGGTCTATAAACAATCGTACTGAATAAATACATTTTTATTTTGAGTTTGATAGATCGTTGAAGTTAGGCAACGTTCTCAGCGGTCGTTGGTGTAAGATAATAATATTGTTAGATTTATCTTGCGGTTTAAAAATAAAGCTTAACCTGCGACGTGGTGAGTCGGGATTATCCCAGCTCAATGAATGTCCGGGGCATTAGGGAAAGAGATGGTTTCATATTTCAAATGATACGAGAATCATTTGATAAGCCTGGGTCCTTAGAAGGGCAAAGTGGAGAGGAGCGGAGAGAAATAAGAGGGATTTTATAAAAAAAATACAGTCGAACTGTGAACCTCCTCTCTTTATTGAAGTCAGTTGAAAAGCAGAAAGAAAACATGAAAAGATCAAACTTTAAATGAATGAATGAACCAAATTCACTCGCACGTGAATGAATTGCACTCATTCATTCATTCATTCATTCAAGTGTTCGTGAGTATTTTTAAGATTTCAAATGGCCTGAGTATTCGGGCATTCTCTGGCAATGACTTAGGGATTTATTTATAAACACTATTTAAAACTATAAACTATTCGTTAGTCACGACTATTGTTTCGTTGTTTGAATCCCAAAAGAGCACTTAATCGATTTTTGGTTTCAGAAAAATTACATGCGTTCGTAAACAAAATGAAGAAACCAGTTAGAACTGCAATTTCTAATAAGCATGCATTCGTTTTTTGGGTCAGTACCGACCCGTCCCCTAATACTGGACCCCTGGAATAAAAGGTGTATATTTCGCCGTTATATAGATGACCATTGGTTCTCCGATAGAAGAGTCAAAATTAGTTTTTCTTAAACTTTTGCGATCACAGTTCATTATTTATAAATAGATGGACACGGGGTTTTATCGCGTTATTTACCTTAAAAAGATAAGAAATAAGGTATATAACGATAAAACCCCGTGTCCATGTATTTCTATACACTATTTAATTTAATTCGTTTGCCTTTCTTTTCAATTACTTGAATTTTTTTTCGTATTATCATAATATGTTTATTAAATAAATAAACGGTAAAAATTTTGTTGAAGGTAGCTCCCCTCGTCTCCCAGATTTTCTTTCAGTAATATTTATTTTTTTACATAAAAAGCGTTGACATTTGTGAAAAAAAGCTTTCGATTACAAACATACAGTTTTTGCTTACCCCAGACATTATCACAGGATCTTACCTGAAAAGAATTAACATATTAATTTACAGAGACTAAACTAATACTATAAACATTACAAAGAACGAAGTGCCAAAAAATCTGAAAGAATGTGCCTCTTCTAACCGAAACAACTGAAGATCTATAAGAGAGGCTTATGTCCAGCAGTGGGCGTCCTATGACTGTTATGATGATGATGATGATGACGTTTAAGTTTAACGTTAGTGGAATTTAAAGTTAAATTTAAATTCTATTTTGTTTCACTTATACAGTGTAACCTAATAAAAGTGTAAAATGTCTACCTATATAGAATCTTGTGATTTTGGCAACAGCACGCACCGGATGTGCATACATTCTCCAGTAAATATAGAAGTCTGAATACCAAGCTGAGCGTTTATAGGTTACGTTGAATAAAGTTGAGATGGTAATGTCTTTTCATCTAAAGAACTCAGGCCTTTACATCTTTACTAGATGATTTATACAGTCTTGCCTATACTTATTGGGACACTGTAGTGCCTGGGACATTATCGAGATGAATAGGCTTTTAGCAACTAAACCATCCTCTCAGCTGTCGGCCATATCCACAGGAAAGACAATTGTCAATACTGACTAGACGCTGGTTTCCTCACGATGTTTTGCTTATAGTGAATATACATTTTTCGACACAAAAAGTCCGGCAAAATGCACGACCGGATTCAAACCCACGACCTCGGATCAAAGTCAAAGTAGTTATCCACTTTTCCAACGCGAACTCTGCATCTAATACAATGTAAAAAATACGATACTATCCAATTTTAAATGGGCATAGGCTCGTATTCAAAATCTGCACTCAGACTTGAGTCTTCGTTCAAGTATCGATTTTTAGACAGTTCTCTATAGAAACTGAGCGATGACTAAAAATTGAAAAATTGAATACACAAAAACAAATACGTTTAATTTATGATTTGAGGTAAAAATATTTGACTAAATATTCTCTCATTTTTTTCTTCCGCTGCAATTAAATAATCCAGAAACTCAGACGATACTCATTAAAGTATTTTTGAAACAAAATGACTCATTTGTATGGATGACTCAGGCAGTATACCTATATTATACATACATACATACTGTCCCAGTTAAAAAAAACCATTCGGTACTGTCACTAAAATACCACGGCTCAAAAGTAAGTAAGATAATCCTGATTTATTTAATTCGACTAGCTTTATTTTAATTCGAGTAGCTTTTAATTCAACCATTAATTAAATACGGTGAATATAAATTCGTCAGATGGTGTACAAATCCACCATTTCGAATTAACTATGGCTTAAATTAATTCATGGGTTAAAGTTATTGTACCCTAAAAGTTGAGCTTCTTACGGTACTTTTTTGTTTGATTTTGAACAATATGTACCATTAACATGATGCCATTTTCTTGTACGTACCAGAGCAATAATTGAATGCAATAATTACGCGCACCTATAATAATTGTAAGAAATCCAGGAAAGCTCTCTGCCTAAGAAACTGAAGTCAGTTTTCATGAAAAAGTAATGTTAACCCAATATATTTTTTTTATCATTAGATGCTCATGGCCGGTGATCGAAAGAAGTGGAAGGAGATGGGGGAGACCTTTGCCCAGCAGTGGGACACATTCTAGGCTATTAAAAAAATTATAAAAAAAAAGATGCTCATATCATAATTATGTGCTCAAACGAACACATAAAGTTAACCGTGTGCATGTGTAAAGAACAAGCTTTCAGTCTCCGTCGTTGTTAATTTCGTCAGTATCTCAAATTACTCCATTTAATATATAACGTAATTTATCAAAGCGACAACATGAGGGATATTTACGTCATTTTCAGTTTAAAGTGTTTAAGAGCAGATCCATACTGGTTTATTTTAAAGATAGATTCTTCTTCTTCTTCTTAATTTTGGCTTCGCATGGCTTGTGTAGAGTGTTAACTTAGGCCTTTACATCTTTACTAGATGATTTATACAGAGTCAGGAGGCAAGCTTTGCCTACACTTAACGGGACACTGTAGTGCCATTGGACATTGTTAAAATGGAATAGGCTTGCCCAGCACCTAAACCATCCTCTCAGCTGCCGGCCATATCCACAGGAAAGACAATGGTCAAACGTGTGGGGCTGACTAGCCGCGGGTTTCCTTACGATGTTTTCCTATATATTTTATAATCTCGAGAAACGCTATAAACCATTTTTTATTAATTAAAAAACACCGGACACAGCTAGTTTCATGTATTATGTATGTAAAAAGGGTTGGGTTAAGTCCCGTAGTACAATGGTATTTTTGAAGTTTAAAGGCGTCAAGTCCATAAGCTGTTTTTAATTACGGTAGTATAATTAAGTACGGTCAAGGGTGTTACTTTATGCTAGTTTAAAATCACGCGTCCGTGTTATTCAATTTAATAATTGAAACTATGTCTAGAGAAAATTCCAATAATATGTTTTTTTTTGGGCCAATTTGCAATCAGTTCCATTACTTTTAGCAGGTGTGTTGTAGTATTAGTATATGTTTATATCAATAATATTGTTATTTGTATGGATTCATGGAACTTTAACCGCAAAATACTATATTGACAAACAATAATTTTCCTTTAAACTGTGTTGTTTCACTAGTGTTTGACTGCGAGTCGAGTCGTGCATTGTAAGTATTTTTTTAAACATCTCTAATACGTGAAATGTTTTTATAACAAAATAATTATAAAATGTCTACTATTTATTTTTGATTGTTCTATTATTGTTTTTGTTTGTGTTGTGTTTATTTCTAAGTTACAAATAAACCTTTTTAAATTGATTTTGATTTGATTTATTTATTATTATTATTATTTTGTTTGAGAACTTAACAACAAAATCAATACTTACGAGTATTTCAATTTAACTTACATAACTTTTAGATTTGAATAACTATATGAAATTATTTTTATATTTATTTTTTGTTCAATTGAAACATTGCATGTTTTAATAATCAACATCAATTTTTAAAATGTTGTAAACATTTTTACGTATATAACAAATCCCAAAATTCATTACAATCTTTTTAATACAAACAAACAAACATAGATGCTTATTTTATACAAGACGTACAAGCGATACGGCAAGAAATTCTCAGGAATGGGCAACAGCTGATAAAGTGTCGCAACCTTTACTAATCTCTCTACATAAAAGAAGGAATGTAAACAAGTGTCTTAGTATCACTGTGTTATTGTGCGCAAACGCAATTGTAAGTACATTGTATAATCTTCAACTTTTATTTAAGTATTTATATTATTTAGCCTTTTCTTCGAACTTTTCACAGTTTTGTCTATGCTTCTCTTGCTTATTCGTTGAAAGTCCGGTTGCCCTTCGGCAAAGGCCTACTCTAGCCTTCTCCATTCCCATCTATTTCTCGCTACTCTGTTCCATGTTTTTCCAGCGATCTGGCTTATGTCGTCGGCCTTCTTACTTTATAATCTTCAATTTACTTTATATTAGTAGTATTTCAGTATTAGAGTGTTAGTGGTCTACTGAGGCCTTACTTGGGATCAACGAAAATGAAGTTTCGTGACAATTTTCGGGTTCTGTTTATGTTGGTGAACTGGAACGAATTAAATACCACCAACATAAGCTGACCCCGAAAATTGACACAAAACTTCGTTTTCGTTGATCCCAAGTACGGCCTCTGAATAAAGACATTTTGAGTTTAAGTTTGAATACAAGAATAACTATTTGAACCTTTTAAAATTATTTGGAGACCCTGGATCTGGGGTAGGTACCGGGCAGATCGCGTTTTCAAAATTCTTTCGGGGCGTCTGATCGATGTGACGCGTGATCAGCTGCCCTAGCCATGTTACATTTCGACAATCGCTTAGAAACTAAAAAAAATGTAGGTATAGGAATTGACATTCGATGACGAAAACTCGAGCGATCAGAAATGTCAGATCAAAGGTGTAGCGATAATAGAAAGAGAATAGATACGAAACATTTGTCACTTGTCTACGCACCCAGAGGTCTGGCACCTATTTGGCTCCAAGGATCAGCATTGCTGCCAGTGTCTTGGGCACGCTTTAGTCTAGTAGTAGGTTGAATCAGTTAAGCTATCTATAGATCGTTTGTAACGATCTATAGATAGCTTCTTTGGGTGGCTACCACGCGAGTGAACTAATTGACTACACGAGTAAGCTAGTAGTCACTATATTCGCTGCAGATTGTCTATATTGTGTGCAGTACCTACTGCTACTCGTCTAATTTTTTTTAATGACATTGAACGACCTTTGGTTGAAAAGTCGCAAATACTTACGTTGCATAATTATGTACTGTACTTGATAACCTTTATTTATTTTTTGATTATTTTCTTGTTTGTATTGAGTAACCCTTTCGCATCAGCGAAACTTGCTTAGTTTTGATAGACCGTTAAAAGTGACGTTCTGAGAGGTCAAAATTTGGACAAGTAGCATTAACACCGGAGCGCTTCTGTGCCTCGAAGTGCACGTTATATTGTGATGTGGCTTTTAATGTCTTTAAGCCATGACGGAGGCATTTAGGTGGCCTGTAAATTCCGTCACCAGGGTTAGCCACTAACTCATATTGAATGTGTTTCTTGTTATTTAATATATTGTTCAAAATAAATTATCTATCCATTTTATTTCGTGTTTCAGATGAAACTTCTTATACTGTCTGCAGTGCTTGCGCTATCGTCTGCTAGAACGGTAGACAATACAATCAGCAGATGTGACGGCATCATTGTCAACCACATCAACCATGAAAAGGAAGTCATCAGGGCGAACGTTGACAAGCCATACATGTTGTCCATAGACTACGACACCAATGTCCTATACTACACTTATACTGAACCTAATGGAATGAGTTTCAGTCCCGCAGCCTTTAATTTAAAAACAAAAGAAGATTACAAAATAACAGGCGTTAGAGGAGGTTTCGCGACTAGCGTCGATCCAAAAACTCATAAAATATACATAGGAGGGTCTGATGGCATCTACCAGTTCGATCACCAGACTAAGGAAGCTAGAAACCTGAGGATCATTGACCTTAATATCTGGCAAGTTTTCGCTAAAGATAGAGTGTACTTCACGACGTATCCTGACGAGACAGCTTATGTATACAAAGACGGAAAGGTAGAGAAAGTTGCTGAGATTGGAGACACGAAAGCAATGCTTATTGGTTTAGATAAAGAGGACAATATCTTCTTTTCCAACTCATCCGGTCTATTCTTCCACAAGAAAGGAGGTGATACTAAACTTGTTGGAGAGTACACAGTTAATTCATTTAGCATGGACTCTAATGGAATACTGTACTTTTCAACTCCCACTGGCATTTTCTCCACAGACGTTGTAAATGAAAATGTAAGGATCACCAAGTTGGCAAATATTATCAACATCTACGGAATGGCTATAGAAAGTGACGGTACTTTCATATACTCTGTGGACTACTCGATTGTCAGACTTAAATCTACTGGTCAGAAATGCAACGAAGAATACTAGAGTCCTTCACGAAAACAGTCCTTGGACAATGGCGCTAGTGTCTACGTGTAAAATTGAATTACTATTGGGTTTTTATTAGTTCCGCAAAATTCCGTAGGACATTTTCGTGAAATGCAATTTAAATATTAATTAAAACTTAAACTTTGTAATTTGCTTCACTTGTATAGGTACAGAATCTTTAAAGGTTATTTTAAACTTCAAATCTATTATCAACACAAAAATTAAAAAAGACTAATAAAAAATGGCAGCCAACGTAGACGAAACTAAACACAAGCTTATTAAACTTTTATAATTATTGTAGATCTCTTTTGTGGAATTTTAAAAGTATTGTCATTGTGCTACATCAAAAATATTTACTTTTTAAATTAACTAAACCCGATAATAGTCATCTTGCTACTAAACCGTTTTAAGAAAGAAAGAAAAAGTATTTATTTCACATTTTAAGTTATTATTACATTGCCAATGTTTTGTTCTATTACACCATGCAATTTCTATCGTATATTTTGACAGTTAGCATGATATTGGAATATTGTATGAAATTATAATAAATTGTACCTACTGAAGATAATGTTGGTATTTTTTTAAAGTTACGTTTCATGAGTAGAACCATAACAAGATATCACACATTCCACTTATTTTAAAAACGCCAAAGTTTATAAGGATGTGTGAAGTTTATAAGGATGTGTGAAGTACTTATAATAAATAAAATAAATAAATATCATTGAACATTTCATCACACACGATCATCTAATCCCAAGCTTAATGCTTGTGTTATGGTTAACCAGATGACTGAAACTACATAGATAATTTTTTTTTGTAAATACATACATATTATACAAAGAAAACACCCAGACACGAAACACATATTTCAGAAATGTTTGCAGATCATGCAAACATTTGTCCCGCAGCGGGGATCGAACCCGCAACCTCTGCGTCTCAGGCGGGCTTTCGCCCACTGCGCCACAGAGGTCGTCAATATATCAAGAACGTCTTAGCAAACTTCGTAACCAGCGCTGGGGGTAAACGGACTTTGTGAGATAGAACAACTAGGTATATAGATATTTTTGATTATAGTGTTAAACCACACTTAGCTCTCACCACGCTCATCGGTGCTTTAACCGAAATATCATCTTACTGATAGTTTCGTCTTCGGCGATAAGGACTTCGTGGCCGAGTGGTAAAGAAGCCCGGCTTAAGGGTGATCGCTTGTATCTCGCGTGTTCGAATCCTGCCGAAGTCGTAAAACTTTTAGTAAGATTTTTAATTTAAAAATGAACTAGGTATATACCTAACTTAATAATAATAAATCTTACTTGGAAGCTCACGTACACTTTTGAAACCAGTGCCAACTGTCCAGTTGAGGAAATGACGTGCAATAAATAAAAGTCTACGGAATCCGTTGACGGAGCTTAGAAGACAGACTCCATTTATCTTGACTAATACCTATAAAAGTGACGCTTCTTCTATTTAGGGTTACGTAAAACTTATGTAGAAAAACACCGTTATTCATTATGTACTAGTAAGTTTAAGCTAGCTAAAAGGGCTGTTATATGAGTTGCTATCTCTTTTCATTGACATAGGAGTAACAAGAAAAAAATATTTTTTAAAGCCTTGATAAATTGCTTCGGGAACCTACCTTGATAAGATAATATAGTCTATGTTCATTCGGAAAGTCCATGCGGTATCGGTAAAAGATTTTTTAAAACGGATGAGTAGTTTTGGAGATTACCCCAAACATAGGTACAAACTATAGGTTTAGATATAGATAGTAGTGGCAATACGGAGTGTCGTATTAAGCTAAACTTAAGTTAATGCCATCCTTTTTATTCCCATCGCTATGAAAGGGACGGCAACATTTTTAGTTAAATAAGTTTAGCTTTTGCGATACTCAGAATTGCCAATAATAAGTATATAGACTTATACCATGGCATAAGGCAATCAATAAAAGTGTTTAAGATGGCGTTGATTATAGACAAATTGATTTTATTATTCATATACCTAAATTTTTATAGAGATGAGGCCTTTACCCAGCAGTGGATGTTACCGGCTGAGTAGATACCTAGATATATAAATAGACCTACATTTTTTGATTTCCGGCAACCGGTAGCGAGGTGAATCGACAACATAGCCCATGTCGTCGGCGTCAATAAAGATGAGGTTATGATAAATTATTGACTTTCAAGTAGGTACCTATTTGCCTTCATGTACTTGAAAGGTCAAACTAGCGCCGCCGCCTATTTTATTTTATTATTACGTCGAACAAAGGAATTATAAAAAACGGAATGTTCCGTTTGTGAAACCTATCATAAGCTTTTTTTAAATCCTCTGTAAGTAGGTAATAGTTTTATTTCGTATGGTGGCCACCAAACACTGTTTTCGCTCCTCTTCCTAAACTATGCAAAATAAAACTATTACAAAGGTATTAAAATAGCAGTAGTTTGACGCATACAGGCACCTTAATTATAACATACCATACCGTTACTTTGATTTATCGTAACTAGGAAAAAAAATGAATTGAATGATCGTTCGTTCGTTCTGAGCAAATTGCCAACTCTGGTGATGCAGTTTTCAGGCCGCTTAGAGGCCTCCGTCATGGTTAAACGACTTTAAAAGCCGGGACCGACAATTTAACGTGCCTTCCGAAGCATGGAAACGCTCAGCTTATAATGCCACTTGCTACCCATTCAAGTTGTGACCGCATAGACCGTTGCCTAACTTCGAGGATCTATCAAGAACGTCTTAACGTCCCAAGCAATCTAGCTTACTAATTAATTTTAGCCACCAGTCTCATACACACTGCATGTACCTACCTATTAAATCTCTTTAGTATATTCTCACTATAGTTTCAAGTCTCTTTGTTCAAGATTGCAACTTAATAACTTTTTTATTTGCTCTTAAAATGTATTAAACTCGTATCCGGCGGCGTCGATCGTGTAATAAGTATGAATAAAAAGTATCCTATGTGTTTTTCTGGGTCATAAACTATGTACATTTCAAGTTTCAGCCAAATTCGTTCTATAGTTTTTTTCGTGATGAAGTCACAAACATCCAATCATTCATCCATCCTCAAATTTATCATTTATATATTAGAAGGATATAAATAATGAATTCTACGGAACTCATAAGACTTCGCTCGACTCTCGCTTGATCTGAATTTTGCTTTATCATTTAACCTTAACGAAAAACGGAAGCGTGGTGAAGATTACTTAGTGCCAATTTCACCAACGAAACTGTATTCTTTTCAGTTATGCCAAATGAAAAATTTTGTCGCATTTTTGGCTTAGGCATTCTTGATAGTTAGTCAGCCGTCTTCGAAGGGGATTTTGGGACTGAGTTTTTTCACCTGAAATTATTTTAGGCCAATGTGCAGTGCGGGAATGCGTAGCGGAATCTTTATTTTCATTTGACAACGCTATTGTATGTTCCGATTATCCGGTCAGAACCATTTTGGGAAAAAAAATACGTGACAGGTTATGTAGGTATGCCATAAATGTAGGTAAGTATGTACAAAATATGTATTTAGACATACCGCTGACTACCCCATTAGACATCTTCAAGGGATCTAAAAATGTCTAAAAAAGAGAAATAAATGTATGTCTACCCTACCTTAAAAATACAGTCGTGATCATAAATTAAATTTCACACGTTGTTAATACATTTTTAGCATCATGACTGTCATCTTTATATTCAATAACCTATCACCATAATAGGCGACTTCTAATTCATTATCTCTTCACTCCATCAATTCGTTACCATAAAATACCGTCAAATCAGGCAATCTTTTAACCATCGGCACTCTGTCCCGGAAGTTATCGGCCCGGGCCGGAAGTGACGATAATAAATTCACTGCCCCCCTCTTCCATTCCTCCCCCCCCTCTCCTTACTTCCTATCGCAGACAGCTGTAGATCTATTGGATGATGTTAGGTTTATTAGTACTATTTACTGGCTAAGGGATGGCCGAGTGGGTTAGTGCCTCGACTTTCGATCCGAAGGTTTCGCATCCGGCCGTGCATCAATGGATTTTTTGTTGCGAAAAATTTATAACGGCCTCCGTTTGACTTAACGACTTTAAAAGCCGGGTAACTTTACAGTAGGTACTAACTATGCAATCGAAGCCAGAAACTGTTACATTTTTAATGGATTTTAAATAAAGTCTTAAATTTAGGACCTGAGTTCACAAATCGTTACAGTCGTTAACCTGTTTATTGCAACAATAGAATTCCAGTCGCTAACGTTATCACCATAACTGCCTCATCAATAGTTAGCTGGCCATCCAATCAGATCGTGAGCTATCAATCTCAATAACGAAGCGAACATATCGATTCTAATTACTGCAGATTCTACGTAATGTCCTCCAGAGACTACAGGGTGCTCGAGTTTTCGAGCGCTTGACTACAGGGTGCTTGGATTTGCTTCGCATTTAACCTCCAGGGCTCTTAAGGTAATAGGGGTTTTCAAGTTTCTTTTTTCTTTTTTTACTTGATTTTACGTGTCTGTAGTTATTATAATCTTGCGTATGGTGTTTCTTTAGTGGTCAAAATTTGATCTGAAATTTATGTTTTAAAGTGGATTTTGACACTAACCCGTTTATACTCGTAATATAATAAAATAAATAAATAAATATAAATATCCTTGGACATTCCACACGGCGTCATCTAATCCCAAGCTAAGCAATTTAATGCTTGTGTTATGGTAACCAGATGACTGATAAACTACATAGATACATTTTTTTTTTGTAAATACATACATATTATACATAGAAAACACCCAGACACGAAACAAATATTTGCAGATCATGCAAACATTTGTCCCGCAGCGGGAATACTTATTCTAACAAACAAACAAAAACAACAAACTATTCCGTTTTACCATTATGATAGACATTATTATCGATAAATATAATTAAAATTTCACCGACGAGCGATAAAAACTATCATAAACAATCACTAAGCTGCAATACAATTAAATATTTATTTTATTTATAGAAAATGTATATCTTGCTTTGAATCAGCACAGGTGGATAATAATTAGTGGCGCCAAGGTGGCTGTAGTTACGTACCTACTATCTGTATTATTTAATAGAACTTAGGTACTTTTGGGTCGCGCACGACTTTATGTCGTGTTATACAAAACTGAAAAGCTCAACTAAAGATGGGTTTCAAGAATGAGTTTGAGATAATTATAGTATAAACTGCTCGTTTATGTATATTTTTTTGTTCGTTAGTTTGTTTGTTCGTATGAGCAAGTGGCCAATTATGGTGACGGAGTTTTTAGGCCGCCTTAAGGCCTCCGTCATGACTTATCGACTTTAAAATCCGGGACCGACAATTTAACGTGCCCTCCGAAGCACGGAAGCTCAGCTGATAATGCCACTTGTGGTCACCCATCCAGTAGTGACCGCTCAGAACGTTGCTTAACTTCGACGATCTATCAAGAACGTCTTAGCAAGCTTCGCCACGCCATTTTTTAGTGTACCTACAGGTAATTGTTTTTGTGTTCATCGAACTTACCGCAAGGCACGTTAAATTGTCAGTCCCAGCTTAAAAGTCTATAAGCCATAAGCCATAACAAGGACTTAAAAACTCCGTCACCTGGGCAAGCCGCTAGGATAAACGAAAAACATCACACTCATATTATAAAGGTGAAACTTGTGTGTTAGGGTGTTTGTAACTATTTCACGCTCAAGCAGCTGGACGAATTAGAATGAAATTTGGTAGCAGGACTGCTTACACCCTGGATTAAAAAATAGGCTACTTTTGATCCCGGTGTTCTCACGGGAACAGGAATAATTCACCGCGGGTAACACCGCGGGGCGCAGCTAGTATTCAATAATACCAAAATTTGACCGATTGCATTGAACCTACACCTACACAAAAGTTTTCAAAAAATCTACACGACAAAAATTGCGATTACAAGTCGCGTCAGAGATTTCTCTCCCTATCTCGAATCTCAAAGCGAGAATTTATCGAGACTAATTACGCTGATAGTGCAATGTGCACAAAACCCTGATACCTTATTTACACTGAAAGATGGGTTAATGCGAAAATTCAACTTTTGTAGATATTGCTTGAAGAAACACTCACTGTTGGTGAACGGTCTCGAACGGCAACCTGGTTGACTGATGGAAATTTTAAATAAATATAAATATAAGTAGGTTTAGGTTCAAATATCGATTTTTTTTCGAATTTTAATTTAGGAGTTCAAATCCGGCCGTGCATTAATGAACTTTTCGTGTCGAAAAATTTATATGCACTTTAACACGAGCTTTAAACGGTGAAGGAAAACATCGTGAGGAAACCCGCGGCTAGTCAGCCTCACACGTATTGACCATTGTCATTCCTGTGGATATGTCCGGCAGTCAGTCATGGTTAAGGTGCTGGGCAAGCCTATTCCATTTCAACAATGTCCCAGGCACTACAGTGTTCCGTGAAGAGTAAGCAAAGAAAGAAAGAAAGAAAGAAAGAAAGAAAAATCATTTATTCTTGTAGGACCTCCAGGATCACCTTAAGTTTCGTCTTACATGCTAGGTGATTCTAATGCCTGTTCCAACGCGACTCCCTACAAAGCTTGCCTTCTGACTCTGTATAAATCATCTAGTAAAGATGTAAAGGCCTTAGTTTTTTTTGTACATTTACGGAACTACGACCGTATTGGAAGTTAAAGAGAATTGTCTAACTTGCCCGTGTAATTATTTTCCAGTTCAACCCCAACCTGCTTCATCAGCAAACGGGTTCTAATGTCCTCAGCGTCCATTATTTATTTCCACCTGAGGGAATGGACTGTAATGTGCCCACTGTATCAGGGCTTTTGATGAAGTACTGCTCGCTTTGATAATATTAATTTACTGGTTAATACAATGTATTCAATCAGGCATTATCAGCTGAGCGCTTCCGTGCTTCGGAGGGCACTTTAAATTATCGGTCCCGGCTTTTAAAGTCGTTAGGCCATGACGGAGGCCTTTAGGCGGGCTAGAAACTGAGAGTTGACCACTTGAAAAAAAAAGTATAAAAAGTAGCCGATGTGTTGTTCCAATATTAAAGGCCATTTTCATGAATATTTTCTAACCATTTCTTACATCCTTGTTAAAAGACACAAAACCGCTATTAAATAACTAATTCCCATGGGATAGTTAACCCCACTTTCCTACTTTTGCTATCTACCCTTACAAATCACATTATCCGGTACCTCGGTATCTATATTAATAACATAGTAAAGCTGAAGAGTTTGTTTGTCTTACTACTAACACATAAAAAAATAGTTTACCTACCATGACATGTCCAAATCAATCTATAGGGTGGCACATTTAGATCGGTCAGAACAGAATCTACAGGGTGGTTTAGATCGGTCAGTACGGAACTTACAGGGTGGTTTAGATCGGTCAGTACAGAAAACTCGTAAACTTAAGACATACGAAGATCTCTTCTTTTGAACATGTCATTGACTTTAGTAACAAGAATAACATTCATTTAATAAAAAAACTTGTAGAAAAACTGCATTCATAAAAAAAAATGTGTACTCAGCTCGGGAATCGAACCCGGACGTTTTAGTTTCAGACTTACTGACCGATCTAAATGTGCCACTCTGTATTGAAAATCATAAATAAATTACAGACAAAATCATTTATAAATAAACGATGTCGTTCACTAAATGGCAGATGAACCAGGGTATACCTATAAAGTGTTAAAGAAATAACCAATGTTAACGAACCGAATTTACTGTGACCAAAATTTAGGCGAGCGTGAACCCGCAAATTGGCTAAACGAGATCTCCTGTGTTTTCACATCACTGGCTCATATCAACGATAATCAAGGATAGGGACCTGTAGGGACTAAAATAGTCCCAGGAGGGAAAATGTTTTATGTTGATACCTTATTGTCAATCATCTGCCTTTATACCACGCTCGTGGGGAAGCATGCTAAGACGTTCTTGATAGATCGTCGAAGTTAAGCAACGTTCTGAGCGGTCACAACTTGGATGGGTGACCGCAAGTGGCATCATCAGCTGAGCGCTTCCGTGCTTCGGAGGGCACGTTAAATTGTCGGTCCTGGATTTTAAAGTCGTTAAGCCATGACGGCCTATAGGCGGCTTAAAAACTCCGTTACCAGAGTTGGCCACTGCTGATACGAACGAACGATACCGCGCTAAGGCTTCATTTTTATCAGAGATGAGAAAGGATGCGTTGCGTGAAATGTGTTAGTCAAGAACCAATCGAATCGCTTCTTTTAGGACGTCTGTGGTGCAGTGGGTAAAGGCCTGAGACGCAAAGGTTGCGGGATCGATCCCCGCCGCGGGACAAATGCTTAATATTCTGCAGATATTTCTTCCGGGTCTGGGTGTTTTACTATCATTTTTATGATATAAAATAGTAGTAAATCAGTCATCTGGTTACCAACACAAGCATTAAGTTTAGTGGTATTATATGACGCTGGTGAAATGATATTAATGTATTTATTAATCGGCCAACGCAGGTCTTGATAAAGAGGAAGTATGTACCAAGTTTATAAATCCACGATCAGACAGACAGCACACAGTAGCAAAAGTTTATATCTATTTGACGTCACTCATGCGTGAAAGTTTCGCCTTGAGCACTGGTTAAAGTATCGATTATGTTGAATGACAGTCTTTGAGCACTGGTTTAGTACGTCATGACCTACTTTATCTGTTGCCTAAAACCACAGATAATATCAAGATTTACTCCGGACATTACCATCCTCTCAGCTCTCAGAGAAGCGCTCGTGGCGAAGCTTGCTAAGACGTTCTTGATAGATCATCGAAGTTAAGCAACGTTCTGAGCAGTCACAACTTGGACGGGTGACCGTAAGTGGCATTATCAGCTGAGAGAGCACGTTAAATTGTCGGTCCCGGCTTTTAAAGTCGTTAAGCCATGACGGAGGCCTTTAGGCGGCCTAAAAACTCCGTCAACAGAGTTGGCCACTTGCTCATGCGAACTCGTGTGATGGCTATAAAAAGATGTTAAAACTTTGCACAAAACCTTTGATGAAGACAAAACTTCGACTCCTCACTCTGACTAAGTATCGGTATTATCCACAGAAGTTTCGCCTCAAAGTTGATATCATTCGATACTTCCTGTTTTACTTCAGAATCGAGTACTTATTTTACTTGAGAATACTTAAATGAGCTTTTGTCAGTAGACTTTAATTTGGTTTGTATTCGGATAACGTTGCATTTAGGGCATTTTATATCCACGGTCATCTTCTAGATTCTAGATCTTTCTAGATCTCAGACCTTATGACCTGATGATCTAGCTTAGAATCTAGCTAGATCATCAGACTAGCGTTACCTAGTATTTACCAAGTAATAGAAATAGAACAATATTTATTTACATTCACTCACACACATGTCATTACAGTAGGTACAGTAGTATCATTACTGATGTGATTAAATGAATATAGACTGATTAATTTGTACGAAATGTATTTATTGAACCATTAGAGCAGCCATCACACTTGACAGTAGTGACCGGAAGTACAATCATATTTCTTAAATTAAACCTCATAACCAGACTAAACAAAGCTACCGGAACACACTAGTGTTGCCAATACATATAACATTGTATAATTCTAACACCCCCCTTCAATGTAATATGTCTCAAAATAACAATAAGAAAAACAACTCAACTTAACATCTCTTAAACTAAATCACATTGCACTTCAACCAAAAAATTACCTAAATTACACACACAGCCTAGTTATTAACTGATGACTCTACTAAACAAAATTTCTCAATACACCTTTTAATCATACATACTTTAACATTAACTTATACCTGACTAAATTTTTGACAAAATGATACCTAAATCAACATGTTTTAATCTTTTATATTATCTGTACTTGCGACAGATATGGCATTTAAAATTAAAATTAAAATCCAACATCCTTTACTGGCTGCCATACTTAACGCAATGTACTCTGATTCTGTGGACGATAGGCTGACTGAAAGTTGCTTTTTCGAATACCACGATAAGTACTAAGCAATTACAATACTTGAACAAATAACCCGAGGTAGATTTTCTATCTTTTACATCCCCACCCTCAAATCTGCATCACAATAACCTTTCAGCATCCCATCATCGCACTTATAATCCATTGTACATTTAACATAATATCTTAAAACCCTTTTTAAAGAAACTAACTCAACAAATTTACAGGAAAACATAGACCTGGTCGAGTACCAGACACAGCCTACTTATGAGACCCTATATTATCTGTCTACATAATTTTTCTACATTTTTATCTTTGCTTTTATCATCCTGTAACAATACTTCATATTAAAAATCCATTTACTTTTTATAACCTTTTCATTTACTGATATATCTAAATAGTCCCATTTTCTAGTTCCAGTTTCTAGTTCCCTATTCATAGCTTCACGCCACTTACTTGCATCCTCTCTCTGCATCGCCTCCTTGTAGGTGAGTGGCTCATTTTCGGAAGTACATACATTATGACACTGGTAAAACGATGTTTGTTTTCGCAGACGCTTTTCACGTTGTTTTGATTCTGCCATACCTGCTCCATCTGGATCTAATGTACTCTCCTCTTCCTCATCATTACATGGTTCATAATCACTATCATTGTCTATTAAACTCTCTGCTCCACTTTCACCGCTGACGACTACGATTCCTTCAGATTCTTCAACAGGTTCCTCTGCTATCTTTGTTTCCTCCGCACAGTTCAAGCTTTCACTTTCCAGTTCCAGTGAAATTACATTTTCTTTTCCTTCGTTTTCATCTTCAATGAAAACTATATCTCTTCTTGATTCAACTGTGTTCTTCTGCGAAAAGTAAATCCTATAACCTTTCACATCTTCTCCGTATCCAACCATCAAGCCTTTTTCTCCTTTTCTGTCAAATTTCCTCCTCTTCTCCTTAGGAATATGTGAGTAGACAGGTGTCCCAAAGACCTTAAGCTCGTGGATATCAAATGTCTTCTTTGTCCATACCTCATATGGTGTCATGTCCTTTTCCTTACTCTTTCCAGTTCTGTTTAAGGTATACGCTGCAGTCTGGACGGCTTCAGCCCACAACTTCTTAGGCAAGTTCTTCGCATGTAACATTGTTCTAGCTGCTTCCACAAGTGTTCTATTCTCCCTTTCAGCCTTTCCATTCTGCTCCGGGGTATAAGGAACAGAAGTTTGGTGAGTAATCCCACGCCTTGAGAACATATTCTTCACCTCTTTGTTCACAAACTCTAGGCCATTGTCACTTCGAAAACACTTGATTTTATTTCCAGTTACATTCTCAGCCTTGTTCAAAAAATCTTCAATGCAATTCTTAATTTCGTGTTTACTTTTAGTGAAATAAACGCACCTGAAGTTGGAGTAGTCATCCTTGAAGACAACAAAGTACCTTGACCCTCCCACTGAAGTTTCTTCCATCGGACCGCATGTGTCTGCATGTATAAGATCACAGGTCTTACTGCTCACACTTGCACTGCTATTGAACGGCAGGCGATGTATTTTACCCTGTAAACAACTTTCGCATTTAGGAACAGAAGATTGTTTTACAGTAACGTTGTTGCACGCTAAGATTCTGCGTACATAATCGAAGTTCTGATGTGCTAGCTTTTGATGCCACACTGTCAGTTCATTGTTCACCACTTTCGCGATCCTTGCTGCTGCTTCGCATTTGTAACGAAAGTCTAAATAGTAGGATTTTCCACTTCGTTTTGCAACCGCACAAACTTTATTGTTTTTATAAAATTTACAAGAATTGTCATCTGTCAACATAACGTAACCTTTGTCTGTCACAACGTTCACCGAGAAAAGATTTGTTTTTAAATCAGGAACAAACAAAACATTGTCTATTGTTGTGTCGTACCATTCACTTCCGTTTGAAACTTTTACCGCCATCTGTCCACAACCTTTTACACTAATGGTTTTACCATTACCGACTATTACTGTCTCTTGCGATACTTTTACAAAGGATGTAAACAACGATTGATCACAGCACATGTGTTGACTGGCACCAGAGTCCACTAGCCACATAGATTGTTCGAACTGACTCAATTCTGTATTTGACACCATGAAAGCATTATTATTTTTAAAGCCCTTACTTTCGCTGCTATTTTTGAAACGACACTGCGCCTTATAATGTCCCACTTTACCGCAGTAAAAACACTTGTTATTATTGTCATTGTTTTTGTTATAATTTTCATTGTTTTTGCACTCATTTTTATAATGTCCAAGTTTCTGACACTTAAAACACCTAACAGCTCTTTGATTCTTGACTACGAACGCTGACGAAGTAGCCTCTTGCTGAGATACTTCTCCTTTCTCCTTCAACCTTTCTTCCTCCACCATTAGTCGGGCGACTAGGTTATCAAAGGTTTGCTTATCATCCGGCGCTGACTCCCATGCCGAAACAAAGTGTTTATATTCATCTGGCAACGTCATCAAAACCTTCGTTATTACTAATTTATCGGAGACTTCTTCACCCAACTGTTTAAGCTGATTCTGAATTTCTTGAATCTTCGATAAGAACAACGACATTTCAGTACCCTTTTCATACTTGTACTGAAAGAAACGCTGCTGAACGATGTGTATGCTTGTCTCAGATTTTTGTTCATAGACGCAAAGAAGTTTTCTCCACATTTCAGACGAAGTTTCACATGAAATTAAATGTAGCATCACGTTCTCCGTCATCCTTGTGACTATCAGCGTTTGCGCCTTGGCATCCCTGGACTCCCACTTAGCTCGTTCATCTGCGCTTTCAGGTTTGACTTCCTTCCCTTCAACGATGTTCAAGTTGCCTTGACCTCGCAATAAAACCATCGTTTGAAACTTCCAAATGTTCCAATTCCTGACTCCTTCCAGCTTCATCACGCTGTTATACTTGTAAACTTCCATTTCGCTTTCCTTCCTTGATCAACCTCCTGAACCAAGTTTTCCTTCTCGACGTAGCTCAATTTTTTGCAGCAACTGAATGTCGATAATATTTACGCCTTCCTTTACTTTCAATTAATCAGTCATACAGGATCATGTTCTGGGCCGATAACCTGATGTGATTAAATGAATATAGACTGATTAATTTGTACGAAATGTATTTATTGAACCATTAGAGCAGCCATCACACTTGACAGTAGTGACCGGAAGTACAATCATATTTCTTAAATTAAACCTCATAACCAGACTAAACAAAGCTACCGGAACACACTAGTGTTGCCAATACATATAACATTGTATAATTCTAACAATTACTTATAATGATTTATCATTCGTTTTATAATTTTTGAAAGTGAGTAAAATGTGAATACACGCACACGCAGACAAGACTGAATAAGATTAAACAATATTAAGTATAGGTAAGTATTAATAAATAACCCCTGGACTCGGACAATTTCCAAACTAAAAATAACAGCATCGAAATCGGTTCATCCGTTACTATGATCACAGATAAAAGAATAGGTACCTATGATATACACAGATGAGACACAGTAAAAACTTCGATAGCATCCTGGCTTGCCGGTATTAGTTGTGTTTTTTCACCGGACTATCTCAATCCGTTGATAGCTATTCGCCAGATTAAGAACCGTCTTATGGTGCTCTTAATTGATTGCTGGATTTCACTGACAGAGGAGAGAGACTCCACTTCAAACCTACACCTTTTTTGTCGAGGGTAAAAAAGAGGCCAAGTTGATCAGTAAAATTTTAGAATGACTGTACCTCTCAGTGTTTTTATTTAATAATCGTCCAGAGCTGTTACGGAAGCAATCACAGCGGCTCGCTCGGATCGCAATAAACCATCGCCCTTTATCGCCAGCTCGAGTGAATATCGCTGATGTATCGCCAACACAATTGAAACATTTCTCGGCTTGTTCAAGCTTCGAAAGGATATGAGAAAGCCCTTTGATTTGGCGATAACTGCGAACCGCATTATTTATAGAAGACAACAGTAGCCAGCCACAGTTTAAATTAGACAGTTTTACTTGTTTATATACCTTTTGATATATTTTGAAAAATTAGAGATTTATTTATTTATTTATTTATTAAGGCAATGCCAACAGTACACATAATTTCACTTTATAAAAAACATTCTATAATAATATGAATCGTAGTAATCAAAAATAAAAACTAAATTTATTAAATTAAATTAAATTAATCAACAAAATAAAACTCTATACCTACATTTAAAATTAAAATACATACCTATATAATTTCCTAAAAATACCTAAAATTATCTTTGCCCTCACTAATTATTCTCAGATTGGTCATTATGACCTACACTAAAATGTTTATTTAATTTTCTTTTAAAAATATTTTTAGAGAGATAATCTGCATACAAAAAATTTTGTTCTTACGATTATGTATATAACTCATTTTTTTATTATTTAAACTCTAATTGGCCCCTATGTACGGATATACATATATTTAAAAATGTTCTTATTTTTTTGGGAAATTTAACATTTTACATAGGTACTCCTCTCGGATCAAAGATTAACTTCATTGAATAAATACATTAATCCTTTAATTGAACACTTGATGGAATATTTCAATTCACAATACGAGACGATGGGTTTGTTCGCATTCAGTGTTTATCTGATGAATGCCAATGTAAATCGCTTCTCATTCAAATCCCTGCGATTTATTCTACTCGTATTTCAAGTTGAATAGATATCACAATGGAGTGTAAATAGAATTTTAGAATGAGAATGAAACCGAATTATAAATAGTAAAAGTAAACGAAAAATAATTTATTTATTATTTTACAGTGTTAAACCACACTTAGGTATTGGAAATTTTAATGAAATAAATGAAAAATGTTTGATTTGATCTTTAAATAGATCAACCTGCAAATACATGAATTCTTTTATTTATTTATGGAAAGACAAGAACATGAAACATTATTCTGTTCATACAATAAAATACCAAAAAAGGCCGGTTTCACCCCCAAAACATTGTGTTACTTTATTTAAGTTTAAGTGTTACAAACAGCCATGTCTCCAAACTTAATTTGAAACTTCAAGGCAACTTGTTAGTCCAATAACTTGGCGTCAACTTCAGCTGAATACTCCTATCCTGCAGTTCTACTTAATAGCATACTATTATACACTAGTCTGCCCGTGGCTTTGCTCGCATGCTACTTACATAATACATTGATCAGCCCTTGATTGTTTAACTTGTCTCGATTATATCAAAGTTGTATCAAAGCAAAAATCACAGTAAAATGCGAAAACAACTGTCAAATATGACAGTAATTAAGTAAGTTACTTACTAAGTTTCTTAATCAGCGTTAAATCTGACCGTTGTTTTCGCGATTACTTAACTGTGATTTTTGCTTTGATGCAACTTTGATACAATCGAGACAAGATACACAATCAGGCTGCACACAGGCTAAATACAACACTTTATATTATACTACTTAGTATAAATATAATAAATATAAATATAAATATCCTTGGACATTCCACACGACGTCATCTAGTCCCAAGCTAAGCAATTGAATGCTTGTGTTATGGTAACCAGATGACTGATATATTACAAAGATACATTTTTTTTTGTAAATACATACATAATTATTATACATAGAAAAACAACCAGACCCGGAACAAATATCTACAGAACATGCAAACATTTGTCCCGCGGCGGGGATCGAACCCGCAACCTCTGCGTCTCAGGCGGGCTTTCGCCCACTGCGCCACAGAGGTCGTCAAAAAGTATCATTATCATTATCATCATTTTCAGCCTGTGTCAACCCACTGCTGGGTGTAGGCCTCCTCCAATGACTGCCACTCGGTGTTGAGCCGATCGCATCCAGGTCTTGTTGGCGACCCTAACAATATCATCCACCCATCTAGCAGGTGGTCTGCCAGCATTGCTTTTATTCGCCGGGATTCCTGGGATATACTAATACATACTAATAGCTTGCAATGTACCGTTTAATAAGCTACGTTAAGTGCAGAACATTATGCAACGTTAATGCACTAAACACCCTGTATAAGCCTCGAAACGGCGTATACAGGTTGCTGTGCTGTAATCTAGGTATTTTATACGCGGTGTTGAGTTAAATAACAATACAGAATGCAAAGTTCTTCTTGGTATCAATATAAAAAACATTATTTAAAACTAATTATTTGTTATTAATACCTACCACTAACAGTCATCCATCCAATTTAAGACCATGCAGAACGTTACTTACGTTACTATCAAAAACCTAGCAAGATAGGTAGTAGTCAACTCCTTAAAATAACATTAAAATATCCGTGATTTACAAACATTTTGAAATCGCGTTTACCTAATAAACTTTTTACTTAAAAATATTTGAGTTTTAAACAAAAATATATTTATATATTATTGCTAATATATATATTTTTTTAATCATCCCATGTCATCCCACAGCTGGGCAAAGGCCTCCCTTCCTTCTAACACTCGCGATCACCCACCACTTCCCACCAGCCTTTCCAAAAGAATCGAGGTCGTCACACCATATTTAATTTACTTGATATTAAATCAATCTGATTACAAGCCCTTCTCAAATCAAACAATCAGAATCTCCTAAGTGGTCCAAAGAGCAATGATTGTCTGTGATAAGGCCCTTTGTAGACGGTACAGGGGCTCTAATTGACCCCCTCCCACTGACCCCTTACTGACGCAGATAGTAAGAAAATGTCCTGTTAATGTTCGCGGACTTACAGTCAACAAATGTGTCATGCTCCCCAGCAAAATCATCTCGGAATTTGGATATGAGATGAGAGTATAGGAAAAATTGTAGGTAGGTATGTGATTGTTGTGCAATTCAAAAAATTGTAGGTACATATAGGTCGCGCCACGTATAAAGAGCGCGGTCGGGGAAGTAGCGGGGGTATGTTTGCGCCTGTGTTCACTCGCTGACGAACCAATAGCACTCGCTAAATCAATGGTATGAAGTGCGCCGCGTTACCTCTCCACCAATCATCGACCACTGCGCAGTTTGACAGCCAGCACTCTTTTTACGTGGCGCGACCTATACCACAGTTTCGGAGTAATCAACATACGGTTTGTTTCTGCTGGGGAGGACACCAAAATAAATTTTAGTAAGAGAAAGATTTATCAAGCCTTTTTGCAAAAACAAACCATAATTTATCCATTTTCAAAATGTCAGTAAACAAGCAAATGTTTTTTTCATAAGTGTCATTTACAGGATGTAAGATTATTGCCTGTTGCATACAATAAAATTGACTGTCATCATAACTTGCATGAAACAACAGTTGCTTACAATTATTAAACGTCAATTAGGTGCGCGTACGTAACTATGACATTCAATAATTATTGCATTATTGCTCTGGTAGGTAGTGGAATAGCTTCTGTTCCCGTGGGAATGCCGGGATCAAAAGTAGCCTATTGTTACACAAACTTTCACCTTTATGATATTAGTAAGATTCACTATTACTATGGATGACTGACTATTGTTGACAAACAAAAGTGCAGTGAAATTAATACTTGGAATAATTTTATATTGTCACAGTATAATTTAAACTTGTTTAGGTAGGTATACCTGCAGATTTGGAGTTTTATCATTTTTACTTATTCTGTTAGCTACGTATTACATCACTCTATTCTATTCAAATATCGGTCTATGAAACTTACACGAAGACCTTTTCAAACAAAATCAACAAATTTCGACCACTAAATACAATTCGATCCTATTTGCTCAATCTCATTGATATGCAAAAGGACCTTACTTTCCGAACTGTTCGTCCATGTGTCCTCAATAACTCAATAAAAAGATCCACCAGTGTTTCCTGGTCCGTCGCTCACTCAACTTCCTAGAAAATGCTGTGAGAAACGGAGAAGTAACTATACTTTGCAGCTCAAGTTATACTGGCGATCCTTTCTGAAGAGGTCAACTAATGGTTGTAGAATAAATGATAGTACGTTTCACTTGACAAAGACACTTCCAAGCTTAATGATAACTATTGTTTTTGCTGACGGCTTCTCCTGTGGATCCTCCCTGCGATTTACAAGTTTTACCCTAATTGGTTCAATGGTAATAAAACACACATTTGAACAAACTCACTATCTGAAAGCATTTATTTAACGCATCTTGGGAATAATATTAATAAATATCTTTGGACATTCCACACAGTGTGATCTAGTCCCAAGCTAAGTATTTAAATGCTTGTATTATGGTACCCAGATGACTGTAAGTATTCCTACTTATATACATTTTCTTTGTAAATACATACGTTTATGCATAGAAAACACACTCGAGACAAATATTTGCAGATCATACAAACATTTGTGCCGCAGCGGGGATCGAACCCGCAACCTCTGCATCTCAGGTGGGCTTTCGCTGCGCCACAGAGGTTGTCGATACAGTCATTATCGTTTAACTATTTTCATTGCAAGGGATCTTAAATTCCTAACAATCTGAAAGAATGCGCCTTTTGAGCAAACGTGATCACAACTCATTTCGTCTGTTGCATAACGTCTATTAGTATAGATGTAATAACCTTTTAATACCTAACTAAACGTTGAGTCAGTCCGAGTTTCCGTTCAGAGAAGATAAACATTTCATCTATGTAGATGGGTAATTAAGCCATGTTTTCGGTAACTAGTTAAGCTACTACAGCTGTGTTTGTATGAGCTGGAGAATTGGGAACTGTTCGCTGAAATGCAATTTCTTGTGTAAACCTTTCGTAATTACCTAAGTTTCTATACTACATAATATTATAAAGTTAAAAATATTTGGTTTGTTTGTGTGTTTGGAGTAATCTCCGATACTACTCATCCGATTTCATTATTTTTTTGTTGGTAGTAGGTAGTAGTTTCTGCAAAATAGGTAATTTCTGTAAATTTAACATCAAAATTTTTTACAATATTTCATATTGTTTCTCAACAATTTGGACGAACAAAATAATTTCACGGTATAACGTGAAATTATTATACCATTATTATAAAATGATTATGACAACTGTTTTCATAAAACTCTACAGAATCTGTTCAGGGAAGCCTCCTCTTACTTCTATTGTCTTTTTTGTAAAACACAGCGAACATTGAACAATAATAAAATGGATATGATTTATGAAAGAAAGAAAAAAAAACATTTATTTTGGACCTCAAGGATCACTTTAGTCGTCTTACATGCTAGGTGGTTCTAATGAAATAAATACATTAAGAAATAATGTAAGGCAAGTACCCACTTGTAATAATGCCTCAACTTTCAAATCAGGGGTTGGGTGACTGCAAGTGGCATTCTCAGCTGAGAAGTTTCGTGCCTGTCGTGCTTCGGGCACGTTAAATTGTCGGTCTTAGCTTTTAAAGTCGTTAAACCATGACGGAGGCCTTTTAAAGGCCTCTGACTCTGGTGACGAAGATTTTAGGTCACCTAAATTAGGTGACCTAAAATCTTCGTCACCAGAGTGTGCCATTTGCTCATACGAACGAACGAACGAACTTTTAAACAACTACCCCGGTAGACATTAGTGGCAATTCGGAGTATCGCAAAAGCTAAACTTAACTAACCAAAAATGTTGCCGTCCCTTTCATAGCGATGGGAATAAAAAGGATGGCATTAATTTTAGTTAGTTTAGTTTAGCTTTTGCGGCACTCCGAATTGCCACTACTCTATGAAGTCTTAGGCATTAAGAAGAAGAAGAAGAAGAAGAAGAAGAAACACTTTATTGTACTTACACAAAAGAAAACAAATAAAGGACATAATTTACAATAAAAAGCACAATGGGCGGCCTTATCGCTAAGAGCGATCTCTTCCAGGCAACCAACCAGGCATTAAAGATGTATTATGAACTCTTTACTCTCTCTTACTTACTTTTAACTCTTTTACAGATAAAAACGATACCAACCAACGTGGTCGTGCGCGTCGTTCTAGAAACTCACGGTTCCTCCTTCGTTGATGCATTGATTTGTTATTGAATATTATTTATTATTTTGAATAATCAGTTGATGAGTTTTGACGGTACGGCGTCTAGGTATGACTAACTGAAGAAAAATCTTGTAGGTTATCATTCTGAGATTGAACAGGAGATTTCGAATTTACGGACTTTTTTTTAGTATACAACAAAATCAATTAATGCACCAGTTATAGCACATCCAAATTTTCTGAACTCCGCCTACCTTTTAAGAGGTCTATTGTATGCGTACAAATATTTTTCTGCAACCCTGTTCCGGCCAACCCCCAACCCCGATAATACTTTCAAATGTTGAACAAATAACGTCCATGTTATTATAACAGTGACATGTTGGTTTAGGGCAATTTAGGTTCCATTTTATTGTCATTGTGAAAATTTGATGGAAATGTAGAATTTTAGGAATTTAGATTGAACGTCCTCATCCTTTTTCATGAAGAATCTAATATGTGAAAGGATAAAAAGGATGTGAAAGACAAAAGTATTCTTGTTTATAACAAAAGATGAATTCTGAAAGGATCTGAAAAAAATACGTGAACTATCTGTAGATAGGCAACGAAAAAATTGTATTATTACGTTGAACAAAGAAATTTCAAAAAACTGAGTGATGAGTTATATTTTTTGTAGTTTAGGAGGAATAGTGAAGTTGCACTTGGTGTTCACCAAACTTTGTTTTCGCTATTCTTCCTGAAGTATACAAAATAAAACTATTACAGAGGTAATACGAGTTCGAATTTTTGAAAGACTCGAGACTCTCTGATCGTGTAACTTTCCTTCATCGAATGTCAAATCCCAATTTATTCTAAAGCAATTCTACAAAATTAAATGTAATTTGACTAGGGACAGTTTATACAAGTGTCACAATTTCATATCAACAGCCTACGTGGCTTTTTTCAGTGCAAACTACCGAAAGCCTCTCTATGACGCTCAGCGGAAACTTTTTCAACTGAAAATGGATTTTCAAAGTTGAACCGAGTTGAAATCGAGGTTGTTAAATGGGAAAAATGGAGGGAGAATTTCGCCGAGGTAAGCTTTTTTAGTAAAATGGACTAGATTTCAAGGATTTTTTAGGCTTCAGGCATGGACTTTTATTTGAAGCACGGTAGCGGATTGTTCGTTTTGGTAAAATGATTTGTAAAATCTTTATGGTGAAACATCTAAAGGAAAGCAGTTGAATTAGTCCATTTATTTCATTCACGATAATACATAATGATAATAAATTGATAATGATGGTAAATATTGATAATAAATTAGTTACATTATTCAGCCAACATAATGTATCTTATCTTATCTTATATAATAAGTATATCTTATTTGACCATTTGACTACCTTCATAATTTGATTACCTTCCTCCTTCTGTTTCTTTGTGCATTGTGTCTTAATTTGTCTGCACCTACTTACCTATTTAAATGTATGTCTGTGTTTTTGTTACCAAATAAACGTTTATTCTATTCTATTCTATTCATAAGCATGACGCATTTAACTTACTTGAAACCTTACTGACTTGTGTAGGTATAAGCTCGTACTCTCAAAGTAAAATATCACACAGTAACTTACCTATTGCAATAAAAAAGGCTCGTGTACAGCGCACAGTGCAATTGTTTTATTTTCGACTATGGCACAGCACGATGTATTGCGTTGATAGAACCTGCAAGCGCGAGTGAACACGCAATATGTTCTGCTCTCCTAATTTTTTGACGTTTTTTATTTTGTTGATTATAAGTTATTTAGGGTTTCATAAAATTTCTGTGATGTGTTTGCCTACATTTGTTGAGGTTTTAAAATTAATTCGTGTTTTGGGCTCGAACATTTTGCTGCCTATCTACCTAAGTGTCTCATTTAAATTCAGTGTCATTCAGCACTTAGGACTAGAATAATTTGGGTTACACATTTTAGGTACAAGGGTTTTTAAGCCATTTTACTTTTAGAATCCACATTTCAGCTGTCTATCAGTGGCTTGTACGTAGTATGTTAGTCTGTAAAGTATATATTTTATGTAGGTATAATATAGGCCATTGGCAAATAGGTAGGTATAGGTATGAATAAGACTAGCAGTAAGAAACTATTGGCACAGATAATGATTATGTTTTTCAATGTCGTCCGATATTAAAATGTATTTTATTTAATAAAAAACAGTTGTAACTGGTGCTGTGAATCCTACAATTTTTTCCGCCAATCATTCGTCTATTAGTTGCAAAAGTCTATAAATTACAAAAATAAAAACTTTTGAAATTTTCGATTCTAACGGGATTCCGACGATCCCACATCGAGACGAGTGGTCAAGCCGGACTGCCTTTAACCAACTCAGCCACGGAACCCCTGTTACATTAGAATAAAATTATTAATGTTTTACACTTCAAAAACGAAGTAATTATTGAAATATTGAAAACAACACGATATTATAGACTAGGTTGCGGGTTCGATTCCAGCCACGGGACAAATGTTTGTATGATCTGTAGAAATTTGTTCCGGGTCTGGATGTTTTTATATCTTTAATGTGTATTTACAAAAAAAGTATCTAAGTATTATATCAGTTATCTGGTTACCATAACACAAACATGAATATGCTTAGCTTGGGACTAGATGACGCCGTGTAAAATGTCCAAGGATATTTATTTATTTATTAAGGTGCGTCCAAACATTGAGCGGCAAGAGCGCGGCAGCAACACGCGGCATGGCCAGGAAACAATTCTGCCGCGCTCTAGTTAGGACAATCCGACGAATGTCTAACTAAACGAACGATACTGAGCAATTAAACTGGCACGTTAAATTGTCGGTCCCGGCTTTTAAAGTCGTTAAGCCATGACGGAGGCCTTTAGGCGGCCTAAAAACTCCGTCACCAGAGTTGGCCAATTGCTCATACGAACGAACGAATACTGAGCAATGTTTGCGCGCGGCATGAAGCACGCGGCTGCCGCGCGCGGCAACCGTTCAATCATAGCGCGGCACACCGCACGCGGCAGCCGCTCACACTTGCCGCTTAATTTTTGGACGCACCTTTATAACACTAGGTATACCTACGATGGCTTTTATACAAAACACTCATAAATATTTCATAAGTAAAACATAACCTCATAATAAACCTACTTACAATTATTAAGAATAACAAGTTGTCCCATGTCATCATAACATCCCGACCACACCGTGATCCCCATCCCTTAGCACATTCATATGTGAATACCTAAACGGCATCAAAATATTTTTGAAATAAACATGAAACATGATCGACTTTACCCCTTTATTCAAAAACCTTTATTATGAGTAGAACGATGCAATTCACAAACCAAATTTTTTGAAATTGCATTCTGCGCGTCGAGAAGACATGAAATATTTGGATAATGTCAAACTGCTCTAACATACTATGCTAGAGCAAGAGAGAACGTTTTCTCGACGACGGGAAGGTAATCGTGTTGCACATTTAGACCCGCTGATGTACAAACATGACATTTACGTGCCATAATTCAATTAATAACTCACAACTGTGCAGTTATTTATGAACCTTTAAAATACATTGTTGTATGCCTATAATTCTGTTTCGCTTCATAAGTATAACGTAGGTAGTGGTAATTAAAATATGTTTTGATTACGTTTAGAAAGTTTTTGTTGTAAGACTGGTCACAAGAAACACTGGTCACAAGAAATTGTCTTTAAAATCACACATACAAATGTATTGTATGTAATTTTGGTATAAACAGCCTCGGATTTACGACTTTTTGAACAGAGGCAAAATCTTTAGGGACGCCAAAATACTTATTGATCGAATGCGAGCGAAAGCTATTTAAGCGCTGCGCTGGACCTGCCCCAGAGGCAAGAGCCCGGTTTGCCCCCACCTAGGTCCAGGCCTGGGTATGAGCTTCTACCTAATTCAGTAGAAACAAGCTCAAACAGGCAGTAGAATAGTTTTAAGGACGTGACATGTCAAAGTGGTCTATAAACGATCGTATTGAATAAATACGTTTTGAGTTAGAGTTTCTGACGGAGTTTTAACAAATCGATTACAAAGTGATACTCTAACTAAACATAATATTTATAATGGACTTTGCTTTCTAAAGTTCTGAAGACTGCTTAATCTAATCTCTTTTGATTAACATAAGAGTGACTCCAAAATAAAATCTCTTAAACTGACTTTCTGATCTCTTTAATAAAATTGACAGTTATATATGAATAATGGGATATAAGTTTCTTTTCACTTTCAAAACTATCGTGAGTTGTATTAGACATTATAATAGCACACGGGAAATTACTCACGTAAAATTATCGTCGATTTAGATACCGACAATGTTTCGATTCTTCCGGAGAATCTTCATCTGGGTATGTTAAGTTTCTTTTCATCTAACGGATCCTAACAATGACCATCTAAACATACGAGATGCTTAGGGCTGGGTCACGTTTAATAGGCGCTCGGGGTAAGATCGTAAATAACGTTGACCAAATCGATAAATACTCGGAATTGACCATAATAATTATATTGCTCCACCAACCGGGATATAAAAGTAGAATGGCGCCCAACTGGAGAACTCAGTAAAAACCGCACTTAATCATTATAATATATAACGTGGGATTCCGAAAACTTCAACTCGTTAGAAGTACGCGTACTTCGAGTACCTATAATAGAAAGAAAGAAAGAAAGAAAAAATCATTTATTCTTGTAAGACCTCAAGGATCACTTAAGTTTCGTTTTACATGCTAGGTGATTCTAATGCCTGTTCTAATATGTTTCTTTGACCGGTTTCAAACGACCTAGCGCATATAATGTTTTCTAAATAAAAAATATTATAATATTATAAACTAGCTGCGCCCCGCGGTGTTACCCGCGGTGAATAGTTCCCTTTGCCGTGGGAATACCGGGATCAAAAGTAGCCTATTTATAAGCAATTCTGTTACCAAAATTCATTCAAATCCGTCCAGCCGCGTGAAAGAATAACAACACACTAACATACTTACACACACACAAACTTTCACTTTTATAAGTAATATCAGTAGGATTCCTTTCACACCACCTTTTGCTTGCTCCTGGCATCATATTATTTAAACCTTGAGGTAAACAACAAAACACTGGACGTGTACATGTCAAAAGGTAACAAGAAACAAATATTTTTTTCAGAATGCCAACAAGAAACAAATATTTTTTTCATGGCTCAAGATCTCATATGGGGGCTTACTCACTACACAAAAAATACAACCATCATTTAATGTAGGTATTTATTGTTAGAGTCGGTTAAAGAAAAGGTATATTAGCTAATAGTAAGTATTTAAACATGATTAGAAGCTTTGCCCAGCAGTGGTACGTTAGAGGTTTATAAAAAATTTTAAAAGCTGTGTTCGAAAAAATATTGCATCTCAAGTTTTAATCCGTGAGTTTGAATGCCGTGCATCAACGAAAGGAGAAAGAAGAATAAGAGTTTCGGAAAATTTTTTTTAGTAAAGAAATTGTAAAAAATCTTAGCTTTAACAGCTATAGGTTGCGAAATAAAATAAATGAAATGAAATAATGATCACGAATGTATTCCCTAGGTGCGGTTGACAAATTCTTTCACATCTTTTTTGTAATTTCAGATCCTAATATCTCTAAGTAAGTACTAAAGGTATGTCCAAATATATATTTGATAATTGTTATTGTGACAGGTTGCAAGCCTTCACCGTTAAGCTCGCATTAACATTTCGAAAAGTCTATTATTGCACGGCCAGATTCGAACCCACCACCTACGGATAGAAAGTCGAAGTACTTTATCCACTTTGCCAACACGGCTTTTGGTAAAAAATAAACATCTTTGCTATCCCGCGACATCTTTACATCCGTTACTGTCAACTTTTGTATGCCACGTGTCAAAACAAACATTTGATCAGACGTACTTTTTATGTAGGTATATATTTCGATAACTGATTGGGATGAGGGTATGACGTCTGTTTGAAAGCTTGGGATAATGCGGATTCAATATTGTTATTCCTATTTCATTGGATTTGTTTATTCAAATTGGATAATATTTATTCAATAACCAAATAAAAAACATTCTATTTAAATATGAAAACAACAATGTGACTTAAAAGGTATAGTAATTATGATTATGTAGGTACTTAGGTACCATTGTTTCTAGCGTGAACGAATACCTATACTATAGGCTTAAAACACTACTAACAATGTTTAAAAATGTAAATGAAAAATCTTACTAAAAGTTTATGATTTTAACGGAATTTGGATGCGTGACGAACGAATAACAAAGAAACTAGATACATTTTGATATTTCCTAATTACAGCTCTTGTAGTTCGTATTTAAATTATTTACCGCCAAAAAAGTCAGTTTGTAGATTTTTGAATGTAAAAAACTGAGTTATCGGCTATTATGACCCATGCACATCTGGAACAAAACAACCTTGACCGTAATGCTGAGCTGTTTATGATGGCGTTCGTTCCAAGTCGTCAATGACACGATTACTGCGCGTCTTTCCGCGTGAAACTACAAAAATACCTGACCTAGATGAGACGGGCTTATTCGGAGACCGCTTCCAACTGATTATAAGATAATACGTCGTAATACTTCAACAATCATTCATTCAACGAATGAATGAATGAATGAAAATATATTATTCTACACTTACTATATAAAATAGATAACTTAAAACTAGCAAACTTTAGTTGAAATTGTACAATGGGCGGTGATCATAGTTTTTTTATTATTACTTTGAACAAAGGAATATAAAAAACTTAATGTTTCGTTTGTAAAACCTATAATAAGCTTTTTTTTAATACCTCCATGTATAATCGTTTTAATTTTATAATTTAGGAAGAGAAGCGAAAATAGAGTTTGGTGGCCACTTCAACTTCGCTACTTCATAATCTTATTCGCGGTATTCGCTGCCGCTGTGGAAAGCGAAAATACCGCACAGATATTTTCTATGAAGTTCCGCGGCGCGGTTTCGCTTGCCACAGCGGCAGCGAATACCACGTAGGTCCGAACAGGGTGCGTAGACAAGTGACAAATGTTTCGTATCTATTCTCTTTCTATCATTTGATTTGACATTTCTGAGGGCCTAGCCAACCGGCATTCGCTATGAAGCAATTCGATTTCTATCATCGCTACACCTTTGATTTGACATTTCTGATCGCTCGCGTTTTCGTCATCGAATGTCAATTCCTATACATTTTTTTTAGTTTCTAATCGAAAGCGATTGTCGAAATGTAACATGGCTAGGGCAGCTGGCCTTGATAAAGTCGTATCGTCCATATGACACACCAGAATAAGTTCCCGACGCGCCGTCGCGACTTCTCGCCCGAGGCGTTCAGTAACTTTAGTATAATCTGTCGAAGCTCTAAATAGTGCAAAGATTTACTGCCTAAATGTGCGAGCTGCGTGCTAACTATCCCATCTATTATAATTGCGAGAGTAACTCTGTTTGCGCTATCACACCTAAAACACTGAAGCGATTTTCATGAAATTTGGTATAGAGATAGAGAAAAAAATAAAACTCAAAAATAATTTAGTCGGTTAGAAGTTCTAATGTAGGATGACTGAAATTTACTCTGTTTGCGCTTTCACGCAAAAAACATTGAACCGATTTTGATGAAATTTGGTACAGAGATACCTACGAGTAGAATAGATCTTGGGAAAGAACAAAAGAACAGACTATATTTTGTTCGGGTCCCACGCGTAAGAAGCCGCGGGGAGCAGCTAGTAGGTAGTCTATATAGGTACTTGCTTTGACATGCCTTACTTTGTTTATCTGTCTTCCCACTGAAGCTTGACCCTTTAAAAAGAGCTAGGTCCACCAGGTTCTTGCCTGATTCTTTCCCTGGTGTAGGGAGTCGCGTTGGAACAGGCATTAGAATCACCTGGCATGTAAGACGAAGTTGAAGTGATCCTTGAGATCCTACAAAAACGATACTAGAATAAACGATTTTTCTTTCTTTAAGAATCATCTAGTCCCAAGCTAAGAAATTTAATGCTTGTGTTATGGTAACCAGATGACTGATATACTAGTTAATTATTTTTTTTGTAAATACATACATATACAATAATACATAACAAGTTCCAAGTGAAGTATTGTATGAATTACCAGTTACCAGTATTAAATAAATAAATAAATAAATAAATATCCTTGGACATTCCACACAGCGTCATCTAGTCCCAAGCTAAGCCATTTAATGCTTGTGTTATGGTAACCAGATGACTGATAAACTACATAGATACATTTTTTTTTAATACATACATAATATACACGAAACAAATATTTGCAGATCATGGCAATATTTGCAGAGGTTGCGGGTTCGATCCTCGCTGCGGGGCAAATCCGCAGCGGGGATCGAACCCGCAACCTCTGCGTCTCAGGCGGGCTTTCGCTCACTGCGCCACAGAGGTCGTCGAATATGTTGATTAAATAAAGCACTCACATCGTATTTGCCGGCACCTATATTATATTTACCTACTCGTACCTCGGTTAGAATTGTCGAGTTCCGTCGCGTTCGTCAAGAGAAATGCTTGCACGTCGAAAGCTTAATTAAAAGAGCGCGTGCCACAGGCTACCCCCTTAGTTTGTGCAAGTATCTCGAACGCCGGTGCTTTTTGTTTTATTCAATATATTTTTTTAAGAACAGTTTACTTACAGAAACTAAACTACTTACTACATATTTACATAATGATGATGATGATGATATCAATTATTGTTTTTGTTTTTGTGATCGCACTAGTTTCAGACCGTAGACTAACGGTTAAGCCCGGGTCAGACGGTCCTGGTCAGTATCACGTGAACCAGGCCGCGGGCGGCTAGTTGTATATTGCCCCAGGCACAGTCAAGTCGTCTTAATAGAAAAGTCGCTTCCGTGCTTCGGAGGGCACGTTAAATTGTCGGTCCCGGCTTTTAAAGTCGTTAAGCCATGACGGAGGCCTTTAGGCGGCCTAAAAACTCCGTCACCAGAGTTGGCCACTTACTCATACGACGAACGAACGAACGAATAGAAAAGCAATTTCTTAAAAAAGTATAAGAGTAACAAATAAATAAAAAAAAAATATACCTATTCTCGGTAATTCGACACAGCGTCAATCGCAAAATGTCAATCCCAAGCTAAGCAATTTAATAAAATACCGACCCCAGAAACCCCACACTCTTATCACAGTTAGCCACTCGCTCACTAATCCACTCGCTTACTTCCGCAGAACTATTTATTGCTTTACTTTGTAACTAACGAAGAATTTAGAACTTGCTTCGAGTCGGTTTTGGGTCAGCAAACAGAATACACACACATAACACAATACAGACACACTGTCTTTGAAACTACATCTGACAAACTGAATTGAATTATAATATGACATGGTAGTGGCTAAATGCGTGGCACAAGCCGTGCGAAGCCAAAATAAAGAAAAGAAGATGAAACATACAGTTTTCAAACTCAGTCCAGCTATCCGTCTCCGAAGAGAACCTATTATATTTATAGCGTAGGTATTATATTTATACCGTAGTGTATTATATTTATACTTACCTATATATATATTTATAGCGTTGATAGGCATGAGTACCTACTCATAAATGCTAATAATGTGGCATGTGTTGTGTGCTTTTGACTACCCTGTCATTGAATTCCTTACTATAATCATGATTGAAAAAAACCAAATAGTCTGTTTTAGCATAATATAATTCATATATAAATATATATCACTCATACTTTACTTACTTTCGAACTGTTATTTTCTTACATTAGTTTTTCTTCTCCAAAGCAACCCTACCAAGCAAGGTTGCAAGGTCTCGGGTCATTGACCTAGCATGTAAAATGCATGACTACCTATTCACAGCGCTACGAAAACGTAGAGGTCTCGTCTACGAGCTACGCTACGAGAATGCTACGAAATGGCTACGAGATGGGCATCATACAACTAGAAAGTAACAACTTTTAAAGGAGTTCATTTCAAACCCAGACTTGGCGCAAAAGTAAAATAGCAAATGTAAGGATTTTTCGTAGACATTTTTTATATACTAATTTTATATAGAGGTAAAGTTGGTTTGTTTGTTAGTTTGGGGTAATCACCGAAATTACTCATCCGATTTCAAAAATTCTTTCACCGATGTGTAGCATTTACTTTCCGAATGAACATAAGCTATATTTTACATTTTACCACTCGAGCGAAGCCGCGGGCGAGTAAGCTAGTTATTAATATCAACAAATATATAGTCGCTCCTGAGGTAAACAATTAGCGAAACCTATAGCCACAGCTTTAACTAGAACATAATATATTATTTATCTTTACCAGGACTGTCTAGACCAGATCTGGTCCCGGGCCACTACAAATTAGTAAATAGATATGAGAGTCGCACATTGAGTTACTATACTAAAGAGTCACAATCTAATAGCTGACAACACTCAAAGAATGTCCGAGCAAATTCAATGTTCTACAATGACATTTGACATTTGAATGTAGACGTTATGTCGTTTGTTTTAATGTTCAATGTCGTTTGTACGCAAAAACTAAAACTCGGCGCACTACGTAGCGTGCGCCAAATTTTGGCACGGACATTTTATTTGTCTGATTGTGGCTCTATAGATTATTATACCTCAATGGGGTCGCACAAATAAAATTCTACAAATCGCTGTATAAATTCCACAATCATAAATAAAGTACCTACATCAAGGGATCCTAAAATCCATATACAAAGAGGTAACAAAGATACTGAATGGTAAAAAAACTACTATTTGATCGGAGTTCAGAATTAACAAATATGGAGTTAAGTAGAATTTTTGAGATAGAATCATTAGGCATTTGTTTTACTCTATGAGCAGGTAACTCGTCTCCTTTGTCAGTTTTTTGTAAATTTCTGCTGCTGCTGATGATGTTGATGATTATAATTAACATCATCGTCGTCATGAATCTGTGTAGCAGTCCACTGCTGGACATAACTATTAATTTTAGCAGTTTCCCCTCCGCGGGGCATTAAAATATCCTAACCAATTGCACTCGATATTCAGTGATTTCCATCTCTTATGCACTATTGCAATGGCGTTGGCAGAATTTAAATAATATTTAAATTTTAATGCCCCGCGGAGGGTAAACTGCTTAAATTAATAGTTATGTCCAGCAGTGGACTGCTACACAGATTCATGACCACGATGAATTTAAGGATAATGATAAATTCCAAGTTAATTTTATCTCAAGGGGCAGCAATTTTTGTTGAGAACTCTTTTCGATTTTTTAGGCTCGTATTCAGTCAGAGGTCGTATTTGGGATCAACGAAAACGGAGTTTCGTGACAATTTTCGGGGTTAGCTTATGTTGGTGGATACTGAATTAGTAACAGTTCACCAACATAAACGGAACCCGAAAATTGTCACGAAACTTCGTTTTCGTTGATCCCAAGTAAGGCCACTGCATTCAGCATAGATTTTTTGACAATTATCTTTATAAATTGAGTAGGTATGTACCTAGACTACTTCAAATAAGATTGATCAACATAACTTGAGTATGGACGCTGAATACGAGCCTAAGATATCAATCTAGACATTCTGTAGATACATCTACATTCATACGTAACGAGCCATCTGCAGTTGCTTACGTAGAAATTTATAAAATCTCTTTTTCAGGTCAAATTCCTATCCCTAAATACTTATTCTACCCGCATTGTCATTTCAACACACAATTTTGTAATAAATCGTTTGCCGTTCTATAAAGAGCTTTTCTCAAGTTACAAAGATCCTATTTCAAAATCTCAAAGCAAGTCTCTAATTAGGCAAAAACTTACCGAAAATAGGCGACAAAGATTAATCACATTCTCTACGCCCTCGGCGAAAATATTCAGCTATTTCCATCCCAATTGGCAACACTACAAAGTCGATCAAAACACACACCGTTCACTTTTAACCGCACGAATTTAAAAAGTTGAAACGTCACTTTTGAATTAGGAATTCGATTTGCGTGTATGAACGCGAGCGGCACGTCCGTTCTACACCGAGATCGCGGGACGACTGAAGATCTTATGCTGAAAAAGGTGCAAGTTTCAGCGCAATGATGAGATGGATGTATGGGATATATTGGCCTCTCTGTTTGCCGAGCGGGAAAGTGCTGTCTAGGCACAGAATATATTGTAATCTAGGTTCAAAATACAAACTAGACTTGTCTTGTTTATCACCTTTTGGCTTATTCTAGATAGGGTAATGCCCCCTTGGTAGTTTTGATTTCCCTATTGCTATAATGTTTTTGTTTCAAGATTAATAATAATAATTGTGAATATATTAGAGATGACGCGTCGTAACTAAGTTGCCACTATAGAATATCATCTTCAAGAACTCGCCTGCAGAACATCGCCTACCTGGATAAAAACAAAAAGTTTTATTTTGTATAGCTAATTTAGGAAGAGTAGGTAGCGAAAACAGAGTTTGGTGGCCACAAAGTGCAACTTTGCTACGCTTCTTTATCTATACTAAATAAAACTAAAAGCAAAAAAAAATATAAAACATACAGAAAAACTGTTATTACGACTCTAAAGACAGAACTCAAACTCAAATTCAAAATATTTATTTGAGAAACACAGGTAGGAAGTTGTTACAAAGTCTTAATGGACACTGGTGCTCTGCGCAGGCGTACAAATATTGTAGATACCTACCTACCTTATAACAATACAAAAATATTATTATAGTAGTAAAAACATGATAATAATATGCCGTCGCAAACTCAAGACATAATATTATACATAATATAGATTAGATAAGATTGATTGTAATTGCACAATATTAGTTTTTTTTGTTATCCTAAATATTTATTTAATTCTATTTTTAGTACTTATTTGTTGTTATAGCAACACAGAAATATCATCTGTGAAAATTTCAACTGTCTAGCTATCACGGTCTTGAGAGCCTAGTGACAGACAGACATACGGACAGCGGAGTCTTAGTAATAATAGGGGTCCCGGTTTCACCCTTTGAATGAATAAAATGTATTGTAAAACTTACTTTTTAACATTGTGTCTTGGTGACGTTTCCATTTAGTAGTGGCTTGGATCAGTTAAGCTACCTATAGATTGTTTGTAATCCTTAGGTGGCTCAACTGGTTCTAATTGTACCTACAGTTATGTAAATATGTAGTACCTAACTTAGTTTTAGTTTCTGTCAAGTTTCTGTAAAGAATATTATTTCTCTTGGACTCTACTAATAAAAATGAAATTATGAGCACGACTATATTCCCCAGGTGAGACGATTTTCAGATTTTTGGGCATTTTTAGATCCTTTTAAGATGTAAATGGTGTACTGGTACTAATTATTCAGTAAATTAAAGCGCTTGTGGCGAAGCTTGCTAGACGTTCTTGATAGATCGTTAAAGTTAAGCAACGTTCTGAGCGGTCACTGTGATTCTAATGTAATAGAATAGAAATAATCTAATAGAATTAGAAAAACAATTCTTGTAGGAATAAAGTTGCACGTAATAATTACTTGACCGCAAGTGGCATTATCAGCTGAGCGCTTCCGTGCTTCGGAGGGCACGTTAAATTGTCGGTCCCGGCTTTTAAAGTTGTCAAGCCATGACGGAGGCCTTTAGGCGGCCTAAAACTCCGTCACCAGAGTTGACCATTTGCTCATACGAACTTACATTTTACTTTATTAAATTATTCCGTCACGTCACCCGTGCTCGCAGCGATTGTGCAATACCTAGTGACCTTGGTTTCTCGCAACTCATTTATTTTGATTTTAAATTCAGAGTAAGCGCCGGGTCTCGCTCGAACGCACGTTTATAACTGTGGAAGAGTATAAAGACGTATTGATAAAAGCGATAACAAGCAAAAAACAAGATATCAACGTACAATGATGTTTCAGAAGAGTATTCTGTCAGTAACGTTAGCGACAGCACATTCTACAATGGCGAGGAATTTACCGAAACAAATGAAAGCCGTCGGCCTGTACAAATATCTACCAATCACAGACGTGAATAGCCTCCAAGACCTAGTGGTGGATGTGCCAGAGATTACGAAAAACGAAGTGTTAGTTGAAGTAAAAGCTGCAGCTGTAAACCCTGTAGATACGAAAATACGCGCTCCAAAACCAAACGTTGAAACGAAACCAAGAATCTTGGGATGGGACGGGTCGGGAATAATAGTTGAAACAGGAGAAAATGCTCATCTTTTCAAGGTAGGTGACGAGGTATTCTTCATTGGTGACATGAGCAAGAATGGCTCTAATGCACAATACGTAGCTTTAGAGGAGAATTTAATCGGAATAAAACCGAAGACCTTGACTTTTGAACAAGCGGCGGCCTTGCCTTTAACTGGTGTCACTGCGTACGAATCTCTATTTGACCGGATGGCGTTAACAGAGAAAGATAGAGGCAAAACTCTGCTTATCATCAACAGCGCCGGAGGGATGGGTTCTATAACTTCTCAGATAGCGAAGAACATCGGTCTTAAAGTCATCGGCACAGCGTCACGACAGGAAACAATAGATTTTTCCAAGCAGTTCGGGACTGATCTGGTACTGAACCATACACAAGATTTACTACCCCAATTGGAAGCGAATGGTTACAAAGATGGAGTTGATTTAATCTTGGTGAATTACGATCCTTTTCCTTATTGGGATACAATAACAACAGCGATTAAGCCTCAAGGTAAGATTTGCTTGATCGTCAACAGCAGTGGTCCAGTTGATATCACAGCGCTTAAAGATAAGAGCATCACGTTGGTTTACGAAATGATGACGACAAGAGCCAAGTACGATACTGAGGATAAATTCAGGCAGCATGAGATACTGCAGGAGATTTCAAAGATGGTGGATGAAGGGAAAATCAAACATACGTTGACGAAGACTCTATCACCGATGAACGCCGCGAATTTACGTGAGGCGCATAAATTAACCTATATATGCCCAGAACTATTTGCAACTCGGATTTTTCAAATTTTTGGATATGTTACTCCTTATACATTTTTAAAAAACTAATTTTTCGCATTTTGAGTTATTGTAACTGAAAGTATCTTTTTTTCAGTGGGTCGATAACGACCCCTTGGTCAAATCAGGTCTAACAATTTGCTTTAATGTATGAGTGAAATAAAATAATGTGGGCGACTGATGGAGACCTATTTATTTAAAATTATGTTTATAAATCATTGAAACATTTGTCGTGAAGGGTCACGTTACATTTTTTACACATTTAACAGTTTTTTTTTTGCATGGAACACATCTTTGCCTGTTTTGGCGAGTCAAAATGATGTGGTCTGCTGCATGTTTCCGGACCGACATAAGAACCGTTGTCGGTACATGAAGCTCAGGTTTGAGTGGCCCAGTTTGTGATCTCGCTGTACTATACGTGAGAAGAAAGGGTCGTGCAATATCGTGATCGATGAAAGTCGAGAGTCTATAAGCTGCCGCCAAAAGATCTCGCAAGCATAGTAAAATAACTCGCAACAACATCCAACTGCTAAATTAGGATAGGTTTGAAAGTATTTTTTTAGCTATAGACGAGAGCAATACGCAGACTCCAATGTATCTAAGCATCCAAACGATCTGCACCACCTATAAATTTATAATATTTGTGATTATTATCAATCCTGCGTTTGGCAGCTGGAGAGTATCTTTGAGTCAACGAAGGTGCTAATATCTAGGTATAATTATGTAAAACCACCACATAATTAAACGTTGATATTCTCACCTTCCCAACCTTCGAAAACATCGATCATTTAGAGCGTAAAAGGAATACGAAGAGACCTGAAATGATCAATAATAGTTGGTAAAACACGAACAAAATGGCATCACATATGCTCACGGGGTCGTTAGCGACCCATGAAAGTATTTCATTTGTTTTAGGTATCTAACCGAATATCCATCCAAAATCAAATGATTACCCTACATTACACACACATTCAGCTACATAATTAGTCCATTGTATTTCAAAAAGTAAAATCAAAACACATAGATATTTGCATTTTCCTGCGCGCGAACCGTCAAATCTTCTCACCAGAAACAATCGACAATTTAACTACCCTCAAATTGGACCATTTTATAAAAAAAACGTAAACAGGTAAAGTTCATCCATAGTAATAGTCTTTTCAGAAATTAAATAATGTAATATTTTACAGTTGTGTTTATTTACCTACCTAATATTTATTGAAATGTAAAGTACCTGCTCGTGGGTCATTTTCGACCCCCTGGGCATATATAGGTTAATGGAGGATAAGCTTATGATTGGGAAACTGGTTGTGAGTGGAATTCTTTCCAGAATATAATTCCATGTAACTGACATCATTTAAAATCTCATTGACTAATATTTACAATGTTTGTATGGATGTCTGGATGTCTAGATGTTTATTAAGTACAAAAACAAAAACATTTCATGCAAAAACTACAGAATGTTTTAGCTGAATCTTGGAATATACATAGTTTGTGACCTGGAGCAGCATAGGTACAGTCAGCGTCAAATTGATATGGAGCGTTTAGAGTAGTCAAAATGATCTGAAAAACTTAAAAGCAATTTGATAAACGCATATTTAAAAATATTAACGGGACTTAATCGCGTATTGAAATCAATATTATTTATTTACCTCGACGTTTCGATGACATACGCGATTAAGTCCCGTTAATATTTTTAAATATGTTTTCAAGTCGCGATAGTTTAAAAAGTTTGATAAACGCAGTTGGAAACATCATATTGTTGCAAGCTGCTTAGTTGCTTATATCAATTTGACGCTGACTGTACAGGTTACATTATTATCCGGTTTGATAAATTTTATGTAGGTACCTACCTATTGTACCTACAGTTCAATTTTAACTGAAACTCTCAGATTGCATTATCTATGATTCTAACTTTAACATTATTTGAAAGAAAGAAAGAAAGAAAGAAAGAAAAATCATTTATTCTTGTAGGACCTCAAGGATCACTTAAGTATCGTTTTACATGCTAGGTGATTCTAATGCCTGTTCCAACGCGACTCCCTACACCAGGGAAAGAATCAGGCAAGAACCTGGTGGTGTGGGCCTAGCTTTTTTTTAAAAGCGATCCTACACGTATTACCTACACGTACCTACAGACATAGGTACCTAAAAAAATCTAATAATGACTACCTACCTATACTTTAGTCCTAGCTTTCATATACTTTTTGCAGAAGTATTGACAGATCCTATTCCAATATCTTTATTTTGGTTCAGCAGTTCAAATATAATATCGAAATAAAAACGTCGAAAGAAACTCAAAAACTTTTGTTTATTTTCTATTCTCAGAAGTAGATAGGATTAAAAGTATAGATCTCACTCAGTATTACAGCATTATTTTAAATACATCTTTAGTTTTAACAGATACTCCATTAGAATTTCCTCTATAGAGACATCAAAATAGAGTTGAAATTTCACTGTCATGCGCTAGTAAATCTAGTGGTTTTAAAATACAAACTGCAAGTAAGATTTACGTCTGATCGAAATTAAAGCGTGCTAAATGAAAAAGAAAGAGATAGCTGTTTTATTGCTCTTTTGTTCTCAGACTTCACTGCAGCGGCTTTGTTTACACTTAGACAGTAAACTGACACTAGAGGAAGAGATTTAGGGCGCTTGCAAACGGCGACTTTTACTCTCGATAAAGTTTATTAGCAAGTGGTACCTATTACATTACAGGGTCAGTTTATTTTGAGGGCTATTGAGGGAAAGTCTGAAACCGTGAGAGTTATCGAAAACGCATGTAAAAATAATAAGCTCTGCATTTAAAAAATTATATAAGTAGGTATAATAATAGGTAGGTAAGTATTTATAGTTTTTGTAAAAACGTAAGATTTTGAAAAAATCACCCTGACCCTAATCGTGCCTCTAAATACCATCATAGACACCTTTAAAACCATTTGATTGCTAACACTTTCAGTGCCCATGACGCACGTAGGCTGACTTGTCGTGCTGCGATTCTTCGGAGAGCACGGACTGTGCCGGGATTTGTTTATACCAAAGATTTGACTGTGTCTACCGCGGCTCTTGAATACAATCATTCAAATTCAAATAGGTACCTACTTTATTCTTTTTTTTTTATTCAACCTATCGTGTCCCACTGCTGGGTAAAGGTCTCCCCTTTCTCCCTCCACGTATCTCGGTTCATTCCCATTTCTGGCCATGTAGAATCAAATGCATCCAGGTCATCTCGCTATCTTTTTCTGGGTCTGCCGCGTCTTCGTTTTCTTAAACTTTATTCTTTATTTACAAAAAAATAACTACAACATGACAGAACAATTCCAAATCATCATTTTTCTCTAATTCGTTTTTCGTATTCCTCACAAATTGATTAGGTAAGTACCTAGGTACCTACTAAAGTAATTTCTTAATACGACGAGATTTACTGGCCCGACTAAACAAGTCTTGTGCGAGTAACTATCTACTCCGCTGTTAGTGTTCATTATTTATACCAAGTACCTACCTACTAGCGTTCATTTACACCAATCTCCAACGTGAATACATAAAAAAAAAGTAAGTAAATACATAGGTAGGTACAGTGAAACACAGAACCTCCTTTTTTTGAAGTCGGTTAGGTACCTACTCAGTCGTGATAAAAATGTGGGCATGTATTTGATATACCTACCTAATATAGGTACCTACCTACTTACCTCGAACTACTCCTGTATCTGTCTCCTACTCTTCAAAGAATTTGAAATTTCAGATTTGAGAAAATCAGTCGTAATTTTTTTTGTCAAAAACCATTTAGTAAGATTGTAGGTACCTAAGTATCCAAGTTTAGATCTGATTTTTTATAATATTAGGTAGGTAGGTATTTTGTATCTCTAATATTTTTAAGCTACAGAAGCCAAGACTCTAGTTAGTATAATGGGTCCCAGTGAATGCACTTGACAACTCCCGCGTGAAGTCGCTAAAAATTTCCTCATCGAATACCTCATCTCCAATTTGCCGAGCCGACGGTCTGGAGGAAGTGGGGACATACGGCAAATTATTCTACACATAGGTATTACATATTATATGTATTTACCTAAGTATATATAAGACGTGTACCTACCTATAGGTAGGCGAGACAGGGTCGAGTGGCGGAAGCGAAGAGAGGCCTATGCCCAGCAGTGGGAAGAGAGGGGCTGATGATGATGATGATATTACGCATTTTCTAATGAGATATTACGCTAGTAGACCCGCGCGGCTTCGCTTGCGTATGCTACTTTCTATAAAAACTTTGACACCCCGATTTTCTATCTAATTGCACTTTCCTTTAAAAGTTTAAAACGTTCCGATACAAACTTTGACACCCCATTGCAACCCTTTAAAGGGGTAAATACTGGTATTTCCACGGGAACGGGAACTATTTACCTCGTGTAACACCGCGGGGCGTAACTAGCAGGTTCCTATCATTATAATCTTGTACTTATACTTTGGTTTATTTTAACACAATTTAGATAGGTACCTATACAGAATACTGACGCTACCGTTCACAATACCGTCCCGTGTGTTTCCCTACTGGAATCCATCGAATCAGACAGAAATTCAATTTACGATGCATTTAGTTCGCTCGGCACAGATAATTGGGATGAATTTTATTCAGCCATTATGGTTTTCGCGTGATATTAGGAGCCTGTACTTAGGTAACTATCTGGATACTGCAATTTTAGATTGAATATTTGAAGGTTTAGCATTTTGACTGGATTTGAAAGAAGTTCTCAAAGCAACTACTTAGGTACCTATGTAATTTATAATGAATGAGAATTTTTGTCATAACTATTGAACCGAATCATTGAGTAGGTAGGACTTAAGTTGAAAGATAAATCAAAGATTTTATGTGAAAGTACCTACCTACCTACTTGTGAATACCGATGTATAACTAAAAACTAGGCAATTAAGCAAACCTAAGCACACAGTAAATTTCACTAAGTACAATTTACGTGTGGATATACCGTGTTCGAAACGTTTCGCTAATTGGCTAAATCTATAACTAATGAGCACAAAGACCTGGATTCCTTAAGCTGTGTCTTTTAAGAAACGTTGAATTTAATTGTCTTACTACAATACAATATAGGTAATCTATTTATACAAAAGTGTTATCCAGTTATTCAGATTCAAGATTATAATGAGAATTATAATGAGATGCGAATGTTATGATGGATGTTAATGAAAAGATGAGGAGTCATAGGTTGGGCGTGGTATGGTCATATTACTTATAAGGGAAGAATGTCACGTTATGAGGAGAGTATTAGATATGAATGTGGATGGATATAGGTGTAGAGGTAGACCAAAGAAAAGATGGATGGACTGTGTGAGGGATGAGATGAGAAAGAAAGAAGAGAGTGCTGAGATGACTGATGGGAAATGAAAGAAGAACACATGTGCCGACCCCAGGAAGAAGAAGAACGTTTTAAATTTTTGATTCCGAGAATTGTTTATTACAATTGACACAAGCTTTAAAACGGTGACGGAAAAAACATGAGAGGAAACCGGTGTGTTATTAACCAACACATTAAGTCCATATATTTTTTCTGTAAATAGGTAAGTATTTAAATAGACGATTTATTAAGCTGAAGAGCTGAAGGCATGGTTTTAGGTGAAGAGCTAGCCTCTTTTTTTTTAATAAATCACAAAAATTAATAGTGAAACAGCTAGCTTACCTATTATAAAATATCTGCAAATTGAAAATTCGATAATTTTCACTATGTAGAGTAGAAGATTTAAGTACCTAAACGTAATTGCAAGTAAGTACCTACCTACTTAGATTAGTTTCTTTAAATATTATGTAGATTTATTTATTACAATGATTAGAATCGATCCCAGAACATACCTACTGCAAAAAATATAAAATCAAAAATTTTATTATAGGTAGGTACGCAATAATTAAAAAGCAAATAAATTGTAATAACAAAGATTATTCGTCTTTGGATTATAATAATAATATTATAATACCAAAGACGAATAATATTACCATCTGGGTTCAAAGTTTCGAATATCAATCAGCGCATCTCAGAAACTCCAAAGTTTTGGTTAGAATAGGATCACTATCCGTCGTCATTACGATCTCAGTGTTTGCTTCATTAGATCTACCATTGATCTATAATAGTCGATGTGTTTTAAATGATAAGATTAATTTCAATCTAAATGCACTAATATCACAGAATAAATAAATAGAACAAGTAAGATAGATAGATAGATTAACACTTTCTTGTACACCACATGGACATTACATAAATCAAATAACAAACACGAAGAATATTTATAATGAAGTACAATGGGCGGTCTTATCGCAAGAGCGATTTCTTCCATACAATCTTAGGATGAACTGGATATACAGGAAGGCAAAAAGGCGGTGTAAATAAAAATACTTAGGTACCTACTTATAAATATTAAATACCTACCTAAATTAATACAAAAAATAAATAAATAAAAACATAAGTAGGTACTAAAACGTAAATAATGGGTACTTAATAATAATAATTTTGAATTTTTAATAGTCCTGCACAGACCGAGGACTGCCTTTGGATGCATTTCTTTTGTTATTCAGGGTAGTCACCGGTATGTGTCTCCATCACAATAACATTAAAACTGTGAAAAGGGCCTCTGTGTGTTGGCTTCGGCCCCATGCATGCCTAAGTACCAAAGGTCCGGGACTCCATAGTTCCGTGATGGTAAACCTTGACATACATAATAATAATTATTTATTTAATAAAACATTGTACACACAAATACAACGAACAAGTAGGTAATTAAATAACTAGGGCAAATAATTCACAATTAACCCCGTTAACGGTTGGTAATACCACAGATAAAAGAATACTAGGTAGGTAATCACTTCTTGGCCAAGAAGTGAAACTGGGAAAAGAAAACCAAGGAACAGAAATCAGCAGGAGGGTGCGTCTCGGCTGCCTTTACGAAACTGGACTTTGCTTTCCAAATGAATCTCACCAGCAGTCAGAAATCACGTATAATCAACCAGTGTGTCCAGTTCTTACCTTACCAGTCTTACCAGTTCTTACCTACGGAGCCGAAACATGGGTGACAACCAAAGAGATACTCCAGAAGCTAATAGTCACTCAAAGGGCGATGGAACGTAAGCTGGTGGGAATATCATTACGGGACCGAAAAACTAACAAGTGGTTGAGAAAACAAAGCAAAGTCTCAGATGTAGTAAAGCGAGTAGCGAAATTGAAGTGGCAATGGGCAGGTCACATAGCCCGTAAATCAGACTCATGGTGCAAAGATCTGTTAGAATGGAGACCGTGGGAACACAGAAGACCAGTTGGCAGACCCCAGATGAGATGGAAAGATGACATCAAGAAGATAGCGGGCCAAAATTGGATACAGACAGCCCAAGACAGAACAAAGTGGAGGAGGTTGAAGGAGGCCTACACCAAATTGGTCGAAGATGGCTTGAGATGAGGTAGGTAATACTGACATAAACTATTTATTCAAAGTTTCAGCCAAGTTCGGAATAAATGATTTTTCTTTTTTTCTTTCTTTCTTTCCATGACTGAAACTTAAACTTATCCTGAAATATACCTACATAACGCCAGACACACTGAAGTAGTATTCTGAAACATAAAAAATTCACGCGTATTTTCTAAGGGTAGGCAGAGATTACAGATTTCCACTTGCCACAATCCTTTGCCTTATCCACTCTCACATTTTTCATGTAGGTATGCCGGCTTAGGGTAATCTTGACCTGGCCCTTTTTCAAAATGTCTCAGATTTGCTCCAAGTACGTCTGCAAGGTCTTGAGTATGGAATCCATAACCACCGAAAAGGGTTAAAATAGTTATCCAACCAATTTCTTAAAAATTATGTTTCAAAATGTAAGTAAAGGCCGTTATAGCAATATCATTTTTATGTCGTATTAAGCTGGTCATGTTTGCCGCATGCCGGACGAGCTGTGGGCCAAGCCTAACACTCAGTGGAGCCCTGCCCTGAGACAGCAAGACGGCGTCGCGGCAGACCTAGAAAGAGGTGGCGCGACCAACTGGATGCCTCGTAATGGCACAGGACAGTGATGAGTGGAGAGACCAAGGGGAGGCCTTTGCCCAGCAGTGGGACACAACGAGCGAGATTAATAATTATAATAATAATTAAGAATAAGGTGCTAAATTATTATTTAAATTAAAAAAATGACTTCTATCAGCTGAATTGCTCAATGCGGCCATTTTAGCCCCCCTGTAGACCTAGATACCCAGGATATCAAAAATATCAACATCAAGTGAGACACACTAACACAAAGATGGATGCGGTTACTTACTGTTGGCTTAGAAACCGAGGCTTTTGTGCTCAACAGTATCGAAAACCAGCGAACTTAGTGCTGACCGAAATTGATCTCTTTGGCGACAGTTTCAAGTTGACTAAATACCTACTTGGAAACATGAGTACCTACTTAATACCTACGCCTAAATTTAGTTTAAGGTGCCTGTGTTCGTGAAACTAGCACCGCTACCTATTGTTTTTTATTATTAGGAGTAGTGAAGTTGCACTTGGTCATCCAACTCTGTTTTCGCTACTCTTAATGAACTATACAAAATAAAACTACCTAAGTATTACAGAGGTATTCAAAAGAAGCTTATGATAGGTTTCACAAACGGAACATTCTGTTTTTTCAGCGCTCGTGGCGAAACTTGCTAAGTCGTTCTTGATAGATCGTCGAAGTTAAGCAACGTTCTGAGCGGTGTCTACTTGGATGGGTGACCGCAAGTGGCATTATCAGCTGAGCGCTTTTGTGCTTCGGAGGGCACGTTAAATTGTCGGTCCCGGTTTTCAATGACGGAGGCCTTCTTTAGGCGGCCTAAAAACTCCGTCACCTGAGTTGGTCACTTGTTCTACGAACGAACGAACGAACGAGTTTTTTTTAATTCCTTCGCTTTTTTTAAAGTCGGTTAAAATAGAAACTGTCTGAATTCTACATACAAATAGACAACACACTTCTCAGTTTACAAAAAGCTTGGTACCTTTATAAAAAAAAAGCTTTCCTGAAAGCGTATTCAATCTCCAGTGACTACATTTGTTCTGGACCCTTCTTTCCGGGTCATTAACCTGCGTAGGACAACCCTATGAATAGAGACCTTATATTTTTCTAAGAAAGTTTTCCTAGAAAAGCCGGAAAGTCTAAAAAGCCAAAGCCGGTTTTGAAAAGCCGGAAAGACTGATAAGCTAAAGCCGGTTTTGTTAAAGAAATTAGATGTTTTTGATTTTTTTTGCTTACCGCAGACATCAGAATTATAAAAAAATGCATTAAAAATAGAGTGAAACTTTTAAAATAATCACAAGTTTAATCGCCGACCTGGATAAAAAAAATCTAAGTTTCAGCCGCGTGAATGAGATCAAACATCCATACAACCATACAAGCTTTCGTCTTTATAATATTAGTAAGACATGAAATACTGAGCACAGTACATACGCCTACCTACGTGGTAAATAGTAAATATTGAATAACTATTTTATATTAAGACATTCTGGAATCTTACACCTACCAAAAATTTAAAAAAAGTATGTTCTAATTCCAATAATTATATACTTAATATGACTCTACACAACCCATACAAAATTGTCTCTCAATGAACATTTTCATTTATTTTGTGAAAAAGTCGGGTGTAACAAAAAAGCAGGATAGCGCACCTCTCTATCTGCCCAACGCTTTACCCTAATGATAATAGTTACGGGCTATTGAAGAAGGTAGCGTGTGCTTTTGATTGAAAGCTACCTTAGGTGGCCTTACGCTTCCATCTCAACAATGTCCCAGGCACTACAGTGTCCCATTAAGTGTAAGCAAAGCTTGCCTCCTGACTCTGTATAAATCATCTAGTAATGATGTAAAAGGCCTAACCGCTTTAAGCCTTAATATAAATCCGCCTTACATCTATACGCTGAGAATTAACAATTATTTTGGAATACACATTTGCTACTAATTACGCCAACGTAATTACTAACGTTCGCGTTAACAATACTGAAATAATTAATTTGCCACACTAATTTATTTCTAAGTAAGTATCTCTGATTGCTTCGAGAACAATCATAAATGTAATCAGTAGATTAATATTAGACACTAAACAGACACTAAACAAGTGGCAAAACAAAAAAATATGAAAATTTACTTCAATTTTGTAAAAAGAGAGCCATTTACGACCACTTACATTTACATTTGACGACCTCTGTGGCACAGTGTGCGAAAGCCCGCCTGAGACGCAGAGGTTGCGGGTTCGATCCCCGCTGCGGGACAATTGTTTGCATGATCTGCAAATATTTGTTTCGTGTCTGGGTGTTTTCTATGTATGTATGTATTTACAAAAAAAATGTATCTATGTAGTTTATCAGTCATCTGGTTACCATAACACAAGCATTAAATTGCTCAGCTAGATGACGCCGTGTGGAATGTCCAAGGATATTTATTTTATTTATTTATTATTTATTTATTTAAGTACTAAACTTTTGAGTTGCACTCTGTTCCTCCGAAGCTCCTCATCATATCCTCATTTTTTTTATGTGACTAACTCGGGAGTATACTCTTTCAAATGAATTGTTTTTTATCATCATCATCATCATTGGCCTGTATTACATCTTTTGCACAATCAGATGATTTAGGTTTATATCGATACTTAGGTGTTTTTTATATCGACCCACTATAGACTAATTAATAATCGATGAACATACATAAAAAATACAATGACATGCCTACCACAGTAAAGTATACCTCCTTTTTTGTGTAGTAGGTATAATAATAAAATCACTATGAAGCTGCGTTTAAGTAATAGGTAAGTATAGGTAGGTAGATCATTTAATTAGGTACATTTTAGACTCTTTTTTTGTACATGCCCTTTACCTATACCAAAGACGATTAATATCTAGAAGACAGACAAAGGCTATACACAAAATCGTAACCCGATCCCGCAGTACCAGATAGCCTGAAAACTTTAAAACATCAATTTTATCCAAGAAATTTCAATACTTAGTAGTACCTAGGTAGCAACAATATTCAATATTTAAACATTTTTAACTAGAAAGTAATTGAAATTTCTTGGATAAAATTGATGTTTTAGAGTTTTCAGGCTATTTTTTAGGGTTACGATTTTGTGTATGGCCTTTGTCTGTCTTCTAGATATTAATCGTCTTTGCCTAGGTATACTATCTGTATTTTTTAATGTATTATTTTATTGTGTACCTACAATAAAGAATAAAGAATAGGTCGATTGTAGGTATATTTGCCGAGCAGTGGGAATCGAACCCGTAACATTAGTATTTCTGGCTGACTGCACATTCTGCGCCTCGGTCGTTTAACTTTTATGATTAACTTTTATGTAATAAAATAGTTATGTCCCCAAAACATCTAGATTCTAGGTCGTCTAGAAGAAATAAGCTCATAAAACTACTGATCCAACTATTACCTCGGTTTACTACAAATTGGTCGCCTTATTACCTACATTCATAGAGAAAGTAAGAAATAGAGCACTGTTTATTTCTTTCTCAGTCACACAAACACAAAGAAGAATTATACAACATTCTTGTGAGTAAAAGAGACAAAACATTCGATATTTTTTCCCTCATCGCGTGCCGTTTTTTTGTATAGCCGGCAACTTGATGCGCCGAATTTTATACTACGAAACTATGGATTCATTGCAATTTTTGTCCCTCTCGGCGGCACGCTCACTGTTCGTCCAGGTACTATACTAGGTCCATGCCTACATTACTATTGGGATTAAGTATTTTTTTTTGCAGGTAGAAAATGCCTCTATTTAAAAGATGCAAGATTCTTGAAAATGATTGGTCATCTTATACGACATGACAGCATTTTAAGGAACATCATAGAAGGAAAAGTAGAAGGAAGACGAGGAAGGGGAAGACCGAGAATGAAATACATAAGTCAGATAAAAGAGAAGGTCGCTGTCATGTCGTATCAAGAAGTAAAAGAGATAAAAGAGAAAGAAGTATATCGATGGTCATACGTTGACACCTCGTAACTAACATTTTTTGTCAAAACAACTTGCGCACATGAAAAAATTCGTAATTTCGCGGCGGATCCTTACATTACTAGCTCGCAAACCGCAAAAAATATCTTTCGAACATTTCTTTCCAAAGTTGACACCTCACTACTGTGAACGTCTCTAGATTCCCACTTCTAAGTGCTGTTACGAGGTGTCAACACTAACTAAACGTTGGAAGTGGGTAGTTATTTTTACACTTTGTCGTTATTTTTTGGTAATGGAAGGAGTTCGCTGCATATTCAATTGTGTAAAAAATCTTTTTATTGAAATAATCATAATTCCTGCTCTTATCCCACATTACGTGGAGTTGGCACAACATGGTATTCTTCTTCCATTTCCTTACATTTACATTCACTCTACAACTACATTCACCTCTTTCTTTCTTATGTCAACAACACAATCCATCCAGCTCTTCCTTGGTCTACCTCTACCCATAATATATCCATCTACATGCATATCAAGGACTCTTTTAGTTACATGCCATTCCTCTCTTCTCATAACATGTCCATCCCATGCCAAGCTACCTATTAAGTACTCCTAATCTTTTATTTTGTTGACTCCACTTTCAATCTTCCTCATAAATACCCACCTCAGCCGCATGTGTCTCTCGTTCATCCATCCTTTTTACTACCTAACAATCAGGCCATGCTATAAGCTAGTGGCAATACGCAAGTTCAAATTTTCCCCCTGAACTGAAAGGGCTTACGCCGATTGCATGCTGTTCCTGAGACCTGTCGCCATTTCATCCATCCAGCATTTATTTTTGTTCCTCACATCCGTATCTGTCTCGCCATCATTTTGCACTCCTGGACCGAGGTGCCTACTAAAAATCGGAGCAGATAGAGATACAATACCTCCTGACCTGATACAACATCAACAACTAACTTTATGAACTCGCTGCCTACCAAATTAGCCATAACAAAGTCGACCAAGATAGGTACTCCAACATCTGCACGTTCTTTGCCGAATCTTTGGCACAACCAGCCACGAATCAGCTTCAGCAACCTACCAGCTCCAAACTTAACTTAAACTCTGAAAATAAAACTAAAGTGGAACTAAAACAAAACTCTGGAATCTCAAATCATTTCTGATAAAAGTTGAATCTTACATCGACCAAGTTTAATTATTTGCAGGCTCATAAAAGCGTGATACTGCTGATTATCACTCTGTTTATGACAACTTGCCACCTAATTAAGACAAATTGACTACTCGTAACTTAGCATTTGTAATTTTTTTTTGACATTGTCATCTCGTAACTGATTATAAACTGATTTATTGAAATAAAACTCCTTGGGGTCCTTGTCGCTTTTAATTTAGTTAAATAATTAAACAAATTATCTACCAACTATATTTTTGTATCACTTAAATATAATCTATATCATATTTTAGACAGTTTTTTCTCTCTACTGTAAAGTTTGACATAAAGTAGATACGAGGTGTCAACCTATGACCATCGATATTATGGAGGAAATTGCATCATTACACCGACAAGAGCTGAGCTCTTAAGTTTTATAGATGCTTGGGCTATTTGGTGATCATTTTTATATACTTAAATACCTAGATAGATTTGCGTTCACTGCCTCTTTGCGACTATCCATTCCGAGCCTAGGTAATAAAGACGCGGGAAGTAGCACTAAGGCCTATCTAGATATTCAGACGGTAATGTCAAAGTTTCAGGTACTACGGTAGTAGGTAGGTACTACGTATGGTCTAAGTCAGGAGATGATTGGAAAGTTATTATATAGTTTCAAAGATTGGAAATCCAAAGACTACTTGTGAGTAGTAAACATTTGATACTCAACAATTAGTAAGTTACTAGCTTACTCGCCCACGGCTCCACTCGCGTGGTACCTACCTTGATAAAATATAGCCTATGTTCATTTGGAAAGTCCATGCTACACAACGGTGAAATAATTTTTAAAACCGAATTAGCAGTTTCGGAGATTACCCCAAACATGCAAACAAACCAACATTACCTCTCTATAAAATTATATAAGTAGTAAGTATAGACTAGTATAGATATAAACAAGAATTGGTTTAAAGGTGTTAGATAGATAAAGTCCAATAATACTTCAAATAAGTTTTATAATAATATTAAATGTCATCAGCAGGTCTAGCAAGTGAAAAACTAGGTACAGTATGGTAAAGGAGGGCGTTGCGTAGGAATGGTTGATGGTTGACCCTTAATTGGCAGTCCATTGGACACCTTTGTCTTTGCTACCGTAAACGAAACTATTCAAGAATTCTATAACTTAAACAGCGTATTACCTGCAAAGTATGCCAAGTACCGCCGAAACTTACTGAACCCAATTTTAAACTCGTGAAACGCCGTAGGACGTAACCATCTCTATTACAATGAAATAAAGTCTGAAGTTGCATAAAGGTACTTTCTTTCAAATGAGTGTAATATATTGGATTGTGGATTGTAAGATTCTTAAAGTTTTAGGTAGGTACTGTTAAATGTTTATTGTAGGTAAAGATGTGACATTGAAAATGAAAATCCGTACCAATCTGTGTCCGCAATTTACATAGGTAATCTTGGGACTGGATGTCCCAAGCTATAAAATGTCCAAGGATATTTTTTCCTTTTTTTTATATTCGATGCCAACGCCATTTAGACCAGTTACGGAATTTTTAGTCTTGGCGACTATGGAAAGTCTTAGTCAAAAATTGACTATTTTATGCCGTTTTTCTCTAAGAGATATCAGAGAGGACATACCTACTTGCTCAGCGAGCTAAGTAAGCATAGTATTATGTTTGATCAGTTTTTATGTCAGACCTCTAGCTAAAATAACCCAAATACAATGTTGCAAAGAGTTCTAGGTCCCCAACGATGTCATAACCTTATTTTAGTTTGCTCTTGGACTTTTCACAGGCTATTGGCTTGCCAGTTTGCTATGTTATTTTTAATAGGAGTTTTCAGTTTTGCACCGGAACTGAACTTTTGACTTGTGTTAGGATGTTTCAAAAGTATCTTTGGATCACGGCTTCGTTTGAATGAACTTATAATTATATTCTTCATAATTTAAACAGTAGGTACCATGGGATTTACTCTTTTATATATACCTACTTACCTAATTAATAAGGTATAAGTATCATAAAAATAAGTATTAAAAAGTAAGTAGGTACCTACTACCTACAGTAAAGTAAGACAGGTTGCAGGCCCAGCGACGCTATTTCAAAGCTATCTGGTTTCCTCACGATGTTTTCCTTCACCGTTACTAAAATTATACAATTTAAGGAAAACGCGTTATAGACATACCTACTCACCTATTTTATACTACCTAATTGAATTTAGCAGCTCGTTTTTATAAACAGGTTTTCGAACTAAGTAGTTCCATAATTTGAATTACACAATAAGATTAACGAAAATGTGATGTCTTGTGGATTAATTAGCAGCTCTGAATATAGGCAATTTGTGCCCTAATAAACAATAAATAACGATTACGAAATTGCTGAGCAATTACAGCTTTCGGCTGCTGAAGCGGCACAAAATACACGGAAACTACAAAACTGATCTTAAAAGGAACATGAATTTAATAATTGTATGTTTGAGTTTCTTAGGACACGTGTCATGATATTAGTGGCAATTCGGAGTGTCGCAAAAGCTAAACTAAACTAACTAAAAATGTTGCCGTCCCTTTCATAAAGATTGGAATAAAAGGATGGCATAATTTTAGTTAGTTTAGTTTAGCTTTTGCGACACTCCGAATTGCCACTATTTTCAATCCGTTATTAATTTGTGAAGCCATGCCGGATATCTAAAAATTATATTAATCGTCATCAAAGATGGCCGCTAACTCAAACGAGCTTACTTTCTTAAACTCAGGCCTTTATTTATTTATTTTATTAGAGCCACCAACACAATATACATCAAAGCGTGCAAAATGAAAAGAACATAACATGCAAAAAAGAAGAGCCTACGTAATGCCAGCTCAAATACAATATTTCCCCTCGCCTCACTGGCCGGCCGTGCCGCGCATTCGCAGTTATCTCACTCGCACAGTTCACCACGCGGCCGGCAGAGGTCACGCGCACGCACGAGTCGACCGTACGATAGATAGGGAATTAGACACAGATATTGTAAGTAAGTAGGTACATCTAGTTGGTAGGTAGTAGGTACAAACCTATGTATGGAAATAAAATGAAACTATTGTAGAAAACTAGCTGCGCCCCGCGGTGTTACCCGCGGTGAATAGTTCCCGTTCCCGTGGGAATACCGGGATCAAAAGTAGCCTATTCTTTAATACAGTGTATAATCAATTTTGGTACTTACCAAATTTCATTCAAATCGTTTAGCAAAAAGAAAGAGTAACAAACAAACATACTTACACACACACAAACTTTCACCTTTATAGGTAATAAGTATATATATTATAACTAGTGTGATAATCAAAGCGCCGCCGTACAATAGGGTAAATAAAATAAATAATCTACAGTTATTGTAGCTAGGTACCTACCTACATTAGGCTTGGAATTAGAAGGAAACTAATGGGTAGGTCTAGGTAGGTATTGTAATTACGTATATTCATTTTCGAATCATACTGCAAATCATCTGTTGACAAACTTGATGTTGATTTTTTTTGTTGACATAATCGTCGATTGTCCTAATGTTATTATTATTTATAAACTGGCATGATTGTTGCTAGCCATATTTTTTTAAAAGCACTGAATAAATAATTTTACCATATTTTATGAGTTTAATTTTAATTATGCAAGATGATAATAGTTTATTATGGAGATCAGATCGGATAAATATTAGGATAGATACAATTACTAACACAATTGCAATCAAAATCACGACAAAAACATCTAATACATCTGACATAAAATTAATAATTTTGTTATTGATAGGTACTTACTTACTAATTTTCCTAGCATGAACAATTGATTTAATCTGAATCTAACATTACAAAGGGAATAGTGTTTTTCAAATAGACAGCGATTCGCAAAAATTATACACACTCATTTATTTCTCAAACTGGCATATTTCGGGCACGTGGTGGATCGAACAGCTCAGGCAACAATATGTTTGCTTTGTGTCCAATGGCATTTGCATTCTGCAACAAACACAAACAATTAATAATGTTTTAGCTATCCACATTATTTTGGCAGTCTACTATTATGGTTATAAATATTATGAACATAAATAATCACGCATACAAACAGTTTAGGACAAATGACGATTTTAGCTATTCACATTATTTTGGCAGTCCACGATTATGGTAATAATTATTATGAACATAAATAATCACGCATGCAAACAGTTTATAGACCAGGGTGAAGCCTTCAAAAATAATGAAAAGTAAAATTAAAGCACAGTAGAATGAAAACCATTGAAAAAGGAGGAGAATATTATAAAAGTTAAAAGAAAAAATATTTACGGGCGATCTGAGGTCGGGAAGGGGGGGGATGGGGGTAAGCTTTTAAGGGTAAAAAACGGTTTATCTCGATTTCCGGCAAAACTAAAAGTTCTATGAAAAAAAACCAAATGGCAAAGTTGTAGGTAATAAAAAGATCTAAAACTTTTACATTGATACTTTTTTCACATAACCTCAAAATTTATGTGATAAATTCATAAAACCAAGTTTTTGGTTTTTTATTTGTATCTTTTACAAACAAATTATTGTTTTCACGAAATTTGGTGAAAACTTACCTTTTTATGTCCCAATTACGGTGTAATTTATTTGATTTGAAATATTCATTTTATCACCTTATTTTTAATTAAAATTCGAAAAACCACCCTAATTTTCAATCTAAAATTCACCTGTCAAAATATCAGCTTTTTTCAAATAGTTGGTGTGCTTTCTGTTCATGATAATATCTCTACTTTCCGATGGTGTAAAAAAAATTTTATATTACTACAGTAAATCTTCTCAGAAAATGAATCAACTTGATTTATTTAATTCTAATTACATTTATGTCATAGAAAATCTTATAATATGTAAATATAAATATAAATCGTACTATTAAATTTAGATACTTTATATTCTGATTATGTTATTCATTTTAATTTTCTGAGAAGATTTACTATAGTAGGTAATACATATAATATTTTTTTTACACCATCGGAAAGTAGAGATTTCAATGAACAGAAAGCACACCAACTATTTGAAAAAAGCTGATATTTTGACAGGTGAATTTTCGATTGAAAATTAGGGCGGTTTTTCGAATTTTAATTATAAATAAGGTGATAAAATGAATATTTCAAATCAAATAAATTACACCGTATTTGTGACATAAAAAGGTAGGTTTTCACCAAATTTCGTGAAAACAATAATTTGTTTGTAAAAGATACAAATAAAAAACCAAAAACTTGGTTTTAAGAATTTATCACATACATTTTGAGGTTATGTGAAAAAAGTGTCGATGCAAAAGTTTTAGATCTTTTTATTACCTACAACTTTGCCATTTGGTTTTTTTTCATAGGACTTTTAGTTTTGCCGGAAATCGAGATTAGCCGTTTTTTACCCTTAAAAGATCACCCCTATCCCCTTCCCGACCGCAGATTATTTTTCCTTTAATTTTTATAACATTATCCTCCTATTCCAATGGGTTTCATCCTACTATGATTTAATTTTGTTTCAAAAGCTATCGACACTGGTCTATTAGGACAAATGACGATTTTAGCTATCCACATTATTTTGGCAGTCCACGATTATGGTTATAATTATTATGAACATAAATAATCACGCAAACAAACAGTTTAGGACAAATTACGATTTTAGCAATCCACATTATTTTGGCAGTCAACGATTATGGTTATAATTATTATGAACATAAATAATCACGCATACAAACAGTTTAGGACAAATGACGATTTTAGCTATCCACATTATTTTGGCAGTCCACTATTATGGTTATAATTATTATGAACATAAATAATCACGCATACATACAGTTTAGGACAAATGACGATTTGAGCTATCCACATTATTTTGTAGTTGAAAAGTTTTATGAGTAAAAAAGTACGTATGTAAATATTTAGGTAAGTAGATAGATATTGGTAGGTACCTACTTACTGATCCGACGAAATATTATCCATAACAAAGTCATTTATTACTCATAATTCGCACCTTCGGGATCAGAGTGTCACTTCTGCATGTTTTCCAACTTTACAGGAGGAGCATTTTAAAGTTTTTTTTTACGCAATTTTTTAATAACTTTGTGCTGTTTTAGAATATTAAGGTGTTTCTCATAGTCTTAGATTGGTTAGTTTTTCAGGTTTAATCGGCGCTATTAAAAAACAAAAAACAAGAAGTCGTTTTTGAGAAACAAGCCGTAAGCTGAGGGAAGGGTACCAAAAGTGCCTTTTTGTTACAAATCGCTAACTGTATTAATGCAGAAATGACATTTAAAAAATATTAATAAAATCACTAAAGCGCGTATAACAACATGTTTATGGCTGCTGTAAGTTTATTTTTAGTAAATATGTATTCTATAAACTGAAACGAGCAAAACAAGGAGCATTATCGCTTAATTTAACGGTTAAATAGAGGATTATTAAATAAAATAGGTGATATTATCAAGAATTTTTATTTAAAATGCAAACGAATGGCACATAAATGAAAAACGATAGAAAACATTTCGAAATAAACTACTAAAAATGGCTTTCAACTTATACAACTTATAAAACCTTAGTTTAAACTGAATAGTTAGTTATCACGACTGCGCACTCTGTTCTAGTATTAGTCTTTATAACAGTGAAAGTTGTACTTATCATTTAAAAGGAATGAAATTTATCTCTAAAAGACATGTCTTAGGTGCATGGCATGAATAATCTAAACAAAATAGGCATAGTCTCATTTCAATTTAATAATCTATTAAAACTAGTATTTACAATCGAAACAGTTGAACTAACTTTAGACAGTTTGCAGCAGAACGCAGTTAGCTCAATAGTTTCTATTGTAAATACCAGTTTCATTATCTTAAACTATAGTCAATAATCATCTAAGAAAGTAATAATCTTATAGAACGAGAAAGGCGGACAAAATCGTAGAAGATATTAATAAATTCTAAAATTGATGTATGACATCTTTAATATTTAAATAATTATTTTATAAACGTTACAATATTTATTTCTTATTTATAACTTAGGAATCTACTTAAATCACTTTTTCACAGCATTATGGCCTTTTTATTTAGAAACTACTAAGTACTTTGGTAACAAAAATATAATGAAAATCAGTAAGAAATAAAAAAAAACAGAATGGGCATTATCAGCCGCACTTTGTGTGTACCCTCGAATGTGTTTGATGGAATTTATTTGCAGTGTATTTACTGCATTTATTATGCAGTAAATTCTTACAGGTTAATCATAAATCTGAAATCAAAACAAAACTACCTATTACTTAATAGGTTAGTTCCCTCCCATTCGATAATCAATCTAAGTAATAATGTAAGTAGAAATCTAATAAATATTTTAACCAAAAGCACACTTGTATACAAAAATAACGTATGGTTACAATAAAAATGCTAATGATTTCAAATTTTAATGTTACTTGTACACAGAAATGCCGTTTTGGTTCCAATGAAAACCAAAGTTTTATGCTATAATGTAATTTTTAAGTAGAAGTGCCGTTATGTTTACAGCAGACAAATGCCATAATTTGGTAACAAAACGTGAATTGTGTTTAGAAGTAACATTATTATTGCAAGAAGTGTGTAAACAAAATGTTATTACTTACCGTAGTGCCCCTCCGCCGCAAATGCATATGGTCATCCTTCGGCAGTCAACGCTCTACTGACCGGAGAGACGTTTCGTTTCAAGCAAACGGGCCAATTACGCAAAAAAACAGAACGTTCCTCCCGCCGTCAAAACGATGTGATTCATGCGATTATCACCGATTTTGCTGAGTATATAAAGTCGATTATCGCGGTTCTTTCTGCATATTTAGGTTGTTTTTGTAAAAATTTGCAGAAGTGCCACTCTGATCCCGAAGGTGCGATCTTCAGTTTGTACTGTTGTATCACATTGTTCTGACAGCAGCTGATGTCGTCTACTTCTGAAAATATGAACACCAAGGTATAATACTTGTATAACTAAACTTTCAAGGTAGGTATCTGGCTTACCAATGTTGTTACCTACCTAAGTACTTACCTAAATATAAGTAGGGTAGGTAGTTCAACAGTGAACCAGGCAGCCACAATTAACCATCGTTATTTCTCAGAAATCTGACGTTGCCCATTTGTGCTTCTACCTGTAAATGATAGGCACATGTGTCCCCCCTCCGCACACCTGTTTGTGCAAGTCGCCCACTAATAACGGCTGTGTGAGAAGCGTTTGTTTGAAAATTGAACCAAAAAGTATGTTTTTTCTGCTGGCATCTTTGATTTTTTGTGTGAATTGTATAAAAGATATCACTTTTTTTATTACAAATATTAAATAAACATTTAGTTAGCTTTCTCATGTACCGCACGTAAGCTTAAAATAATAAGACTAAACCGTTGAAATTTTCAGATTAGTTCAAAGTATGTGCTGTGTCTCTCATAGAACCACATCGAGGTAGTTCACAATGAACCTGGTTTTTATGCTACTTGCTAAGTGTAATTTTCTAAAAAAAATAGAAACCTTGCTGATTTTGATTAAGGTTAATAATAAATAATAATTTTGATCTCTTTATCGTGATTTGAGTGTTTTTCCATTAGTTATTCAAATGTTGTATAGGTTAAATGTAAATTTTTGACCGATTAAATGTAGGAAAATGATAAAAAAATAGAGAAAAGTGTTTTATGCTACCAAACCATAAATATCGCAATTAAAAGCATAAAAGTACTATGTATTTTCATATATTGCCCTTTATTAATGTTTTATAATATAATTACGCTACCCAAAATAAGGTGGTTCATTGTGGAAAATACCCCGGTTCACTGTGTACACCTAAGAGTACACATTGAACCAAATCTCATTTTTTTTTAAAAACCATGTATCTTCTAAACTAATAACATTTGTAAAGAAATTTAAATGCAAATTGAAAGACAGATAAATTCACTAACGAACAGTGAAAAAACCGAACACAAAAACCCAAGAAACTCGAAGCTAAAGGCTTCCAAACTTTACCTGGTTCATTGTACGACAATGTACCCTAAGTGCATTAGGTAGTTTATATGACCTGTCTATATCTATACTAATATTATAAAGAGGTAATGTTGGTTTGTTTGTTTGTTTGTATGTTTGGGGTAATCTCCGAAACTACCTACTTATCCGATTTCAAAAATTCTTTCACCTATTTGTAGCTTAGACGTTCCAAATGAACATAGGCTATATTTTATCAAGGTAGGTACCACGTGAGCGAAGCCACGGGCAAGTTAGCTAGTAGGTAATAAAATACCATTATACTTAGGCCACTTTTTATCGTTTTCATAAATTCAATCATGCCCGTAGGTACCACTCGTAAAGTCGTAAGTAGGTACTATGATAAGATTGATAAGTATGTACCTACCTACCTACGAATGAAAAATGATCATCATTTTATGTGTAGGTAGTATACGTAAATGCCTACTCATACCTACCAATAGTACCTACCAGTAGGTCTAGGTAGTACCTACTCCTATACTTATTGCAAAATTCTGATCACATTATTTATGTGTAGGTAGCCAAAATAAAATCAAAAACATGAATTAGGTACTTAGTCTAAGGTTGTGTGAATGTAGCATAATTATGTAGTGTAGGTAGGTGAATAAGTAGGTAAGTAGGTACTCACTTTACTATGCTGACCATGTTTATCGCCTTATTTTGTCTCCATTTCCGTTATTTTTATTACAATGGTCTCCCATAGCTGTAATTTTAATTTTCGCGTATTGCGCCGGTCCGAAATGAGCGCGAGCGACACAGCCTCCCCGTCCGAACGCCGAAGCGGGAATGGCCCGGAGGCCAGTTGCGGGCCGAGCGGTAGGGCGGACCTGTGTACACTGGTTACTACGCACGAAATTTTACCTTTTTTGTTGTAGCGGCGAAAATAATCTCTTTTTTATAAAAATATTTTTCAAAAACCGGCTTCTTTGTTAGTTACATTATTACACAAAGTTTCGTGATCTAGTATAGAGTATTTATTAAATTGCAAGGGTTTTAATGTAATTTTGGACCTAAGTTTACGATTTTTTTCTATCGAGAAAATTTTAAGGAATCGTGTTTTCGTAATTTAAAATCTTTAGTATGAATCCTCAACTTTACGGTGTATTTTTTTCAAAGTGAATAATACAGTATTGTAGATATAGTATAGGATAAACTGAAGCACTCTGACGCCTTCTGACAACCTATAAGGCCATAATTATAGGTGACAGACAGCAAGCTATTAATGTAACATCGAGCGAGTACAGGTCATTATACAATTAAAAAATTTACAATAACAGTGTGAACATAATTAAAAAAAAATATAATAATAATAATAATAATTATAAAGGTTAAAACTTAAATTTACATAACATGCAACGTATATTATACATACAATTAAAGGTAAGACACAGCTTATGAAGTAAAATAAATGTCAAATTAAATTATAAAACTAGTTAAATTATAAAATCAAATCACAAGTTAGGTTTATAAAACAAAAAAAAAGGTATTTACAAAATTTAAATAATCATTATCAAATAAAGTGTACCCATGTAAAAAATAAACATATCTAAACATTAATAAATTAATCAATCACACAATCGGGCGTGGAAATACTCTTCTTGAAATTATGTACGCTGCCAAACTTTACATTTTTACTAGTCTAGATGATTTATACAGAGTCAGGATGCAAGCTTTTCCTACACTTAACGGGACATTGTAGTGCCTGGGATATTGTTAAGATGGAATAGGCTTGCCCAGCACATAAACCAGCTCCTCTCAGACTCTCAGCTTAGTCGACTATATCCTCAGGAATGACAATGGTCAATACGCATGGGGCTGACATGCACGGCCAGATTCGAACCTACGACCTTCGGATCGAAAGTCGAAGTACTTATCCACTTGGCCAACACGGCTTTTACTTTTACTTTCTTACTACTATCATAAGTAGGTAGGTACCTAATTGAATAGAAAACTAGCCAAGTCTTAAAAATATTTAAAAATGCACTTTTCCAAGAGTCATTTTATCAGATCCTCTTGTGCCATAGTAATAGACAAATACTGTACCTATTACTGTAATATAACGATGAAATTACGAGATTTTCAAAATTAATAAAATTACCTAATCTACAGAATGAGGGGCAGATTTAAACGGTTAGCTCAAAACCACCTTTTAACGTAAAACAAAGACACTGTTTTTAATTAAAGTTAAATAAAAAAGTTGTCAAGGGCGTTGGAATGTAAAGAATAGGGTTCTGTACAAATTATAACTTAGGTATACCTAATTTTTACTTCTATATTCAATAATATTAGATTTCGTATAAATTTACAAACCGCCCAGTTTTACCTAGTTCCAATTTTGGAGTTTTGAAATTAAACATAGTTTAAAATAATGATCAAGACGAGTAGGTACCTACCTACCCAAGATACGGTAGGTACTTACGCATTATTCTCTTAGATATTTAAGCATTAAAATTTAAAATCGTTGTATGATGCTTGCATGTGGGAGTATTTCAAATAATACTTTTGTAGAAGTAAATAACCTAATAAGTTACTTAAACTCTGATATCATGTAAGTAGGTATACATGACAATAATAAATTGTATGATAATAAAAAAATAATAATTAATATTCTACAACAAATTACATTCTGAAATTTATCAAAGATGACTGTATATTTCAACTAAACCTAATTATTATCAGTCCATTAAACATCTATTACATACAACCCAAGCCTCATTATGCGATGAACTACGTCATAATGAGAGTGCGGGTTCCAGTTACGTTTTGTTTACAGAATTCACAACAAGGAACCCTAAAAAGGGCTCAGGGGTATCATTTTAAAACGCTCTATAAATCACGGGGCTTATTGCTCATAATCTCGCTTTAATTAATTTTTGTGGGATGAAAGGGTGGTTTCTTTTCTTTGTAAGTTTTGTTTAATTTTTTAAATCTCGTTTATCATTGAATCTTTTTCTTGTATTTAGAACATTTAGAGCTTTTAACTATATTTTAAAGTAAGTACCTACTTTTGGTCTCAAGCAATTTAATAGTTAGCTAAGTAAGACACAGAATAAATCAGATACAGTAACGGGAGTTGCGTTGGAACAGGCATTAGAATCATCTAGCATGTAAGACGAAACTGAAGTGATCCTTCAGGTCATACCAAAATAAACGATTCTTTTTTCTTTCTTTACAAAATAATGTAGGTACCTAACCTAAGATGGCTATGGTACGAATTACTAGTGCATGTCTAGGATTCGAATCACCGGCCGAAAGTAGAAAGTCAACAATCGACCAACTTTAAAAAACATTTGGTTAAAATAAATAAAACAACCAATCACAATTGTTTCATTTTTTTATTTGAAATTAAATAATCATGGCGAGAGTCAGGTAAATAAATAGGCCAAATTGAGAAAAAAATGTTTAAAATTAAAAGCACTCCAATCACAACCGTTTTATTATCTTAATTGAAATTGAAATAATCAGGAGTTGCGGTTATACAATTTGTGGCTCACAGACGAGACCGCACATTTCTACGGACAGTGCGTCCAATCTGTTAATTGGGTTGTGCCTAGTTGTGCCTAGTTGTGCCTTTATTTGTGGATCATACTTTGAAGAAGAACTAGCGCAGAATAGAGGCGAATGGCATTCACGAAGGGAGGCCTATGCCCAGCAGTGGGTTAAAAGTGGCTGATGATGATGATGATGATGATGACTCTGACTACCCATAGACATCTTCAAAAGGATCTAAAAATTGCCTAAAAGATCTGAAAGAAAAAGTCTACCGCTCCCTGGGATACAGTCGTGATTATATTATTTATATTTCATACAGGGCCCCTAGGAGACAAATACTTATTTGTAGATCGTGTAAACATTTTGTCCCGCAACGGGGATCGAACCTGCTACCTCTGCGTCTCAGGCGGGCTGTCATCCACGAAGAGACCTATGACCTTTATATTTAAAATAGTTTTTATTAGTTTTTTGGAGGATAATTAGCAAATTGCTGGAACACTTTTAAGTGGACAGCTGCAATGCTCAGTGCTGTCAAATAAATAATAAGAGCCATTAAAAGTGCATTAGCGCGAGAATCGCTTAGAAATGCAAATTTTATAAGTAAATGCACTCGTGATGTGTCCTGTGCCAACGAGTAGGGTGTCCATGGGTCAGGAAATTATTGGGATATTGGTTTATAGTCATTATTATTATTATTGACTCCCAAATGGAAACTAGAATCGAATAATCGGATAAGTAGTAATACACATATTGTGTGTGTAGGTACACTATAAGTTCATATTAGAAAAAAAACTAGGAATTATTAGTTAATAGCTTACTTGTAGATTACAGATTATACTGCACCATCAGTATTGAAAAGAAAACTGAAGAAGAGAGAGATTTGATAATAAGAAAATTATTTTCTTAAAAGTTCTTAAATCATGAACCAGAATGCTATTGATGTGATGAGGTCATCTCAATAAAAAAAACTACGATATATCTGACAGTCTTGGGTCCCAGACGATGGAAGGCGGCGTAGGGGTTGACCGAGGAAGATAAGATAAGATAAGATAAGATACGTTTATTTGCCAGAACATATGATACATCAGGTCTTACATTCTAATATTATGTCCAATTACATTCTACCATGCAGGCATGCAAATATTCAGTCAATTAATTTTTAATTAGGTACATTATAATAAAAGAAGCATTTAATTTTCCTACAATAATTCAATGTCCCTATAGTCAAAATATTGATTTAATGAATAATAGCATTTAATATTAAGCCATTTTTTTAATTTTATTCTAAAAAGATCACCTGACAGGCTCTTTAAGTCTTCTGGTAGATTATTATATATTTTAATTGTCATGTAGTATGCTTGATTCTGTGTCATTTTTAAATTGTATTTTGGGTTATGCAGTCTGTTGTTTGACATGTCCCTCAGTCTTCTAGACCTTAACACGTTCACTGCGGCACGGGGCCTATAAACCCCTTACGTATACTCGCGCGCGGTGCGGAACAAAATCCTACCGTTTCCCTCTGGTGCGGAGCCCATATCTCGGAGGTTTCTGGGAGTAAGACAAAGATAGATATATTTTTGTGTTTGCCTTTATATCTGTGACTCGAAAAAGCGAAAATCTACGTACGGGGTCTATCGGCCCATCACCGCACTGAAAGTGAAATAACTTTATTCAGTGCGTCTAAGGGGCCTATAGACCCTCAAACCGAGTTGGGGCTTTTCCACCCCTTCCCGCACTTGTTCAAGCTAATTATTTTCTTTCTAGCAATAGTGTTGTGTACGCGTCGATAGAATGTGCATGTCATCTTACGCCTGAAAAAATATCACAATGTTTCGAGGTAGTAAAAGGAGTAAAAGAATACTTGAAATGACAAAACAAGATAACATGACATTGTGGAAGACACTACAGTGCCTAAATACCTTTTTTTTAACTATTAAAATATTTTTTTTCAACTATCATTGTGTCTTGATGATATTTAAACTCTCTCACGTAAGTTGTGATCTTGTGTAGTATGTAAGTTGTGATTGTGAACTATTCAAAATAAAAATTACTTAGTATCGATAATTTGGTTTCATTTTCCGCTCAATACATCACTAGCTAGACTCGTAACTGTACGTATAAATCAGTGCGATAGTGGGTTTTTATGCCCCCTGACATTTTTCGTGTTTTTCTTCCATTTCCACCAGCAGAACCCCAGGCGAAGCAACCACATGATGCATTGAGGTTTTTATAACACCATGGTTATAGTTAATTAGGCAGAAAATAGGTTTTCGCGAAGAAAATAGGATTTGAAACCATTAAGTCACTAGGGGGTCGAAAGACCCTTATCGCACTGGTGAAAAGGTACCGTTAGGGCTTATCAGCCCCCTACCGCACCACCTGAAAAATAGTCAAATTACTTGCCGCAGTGAAGGTGTTAATTCGTGATTTTTTATAAAGAGTTCTGGATGCTGTTTAACGAGTTCTACCGATTGTTTGATATATAGGCAGGGGAGAGGAAGTATGCGATACTTTTGGAACAGTGGCTTGCACGGATCCAAATAATGTGCTCCGCACAAAGAACGTATGCATCGCTTCTGGGCCCTGAATGCTCTTTCGATGTCAACACTATTGCCCCATAAAAGGAGACCATACTGTAGAGCCGAGCCTATATGACCATGATATGCACTGAGCGCTGTTTCTATCGAAGCAATCTCACGTAATCTTTTTAAAACGAATGCATATCTATTTAGTTTAGAACATACAATATCGATGTGTGTCCGCCAGCTATTGTGCGAGTCTAAATGTATTCCTAGACATTTAAATGTCGTAACTTCGTCTATTTTAGAATTATTAAATTTTATGTCAAGTGTAATTGGTAATCGCCTAGTTGAATGAAATTGCATGAACCTTGTATTTGTCAAATTTACTTTAAGATTATTATTACTAAGCCAATTGACTACGTCATGAATTCCCTCATGAATATCATTTTCGAATGTTGTGAAGCGTTGGCGGGAAGATCTCGTCACCTTTGACGAAGGATGGTGAGACTCGGCAAAGGATAGAGACGGTTGGAAGAGTTTGGGGGAGACCTTTGCCCAGCAGTGGGACGAGACAGGTTGATAACAGATACCTACACAGGTCCATGATTCGCGAAAACATTTAATCAAACTTATTACCTACCTCTCTCTGCATTCTGAGTTGATAATTAACTATGATTGTCTATTCTATTGACCGCTAACGAGCAAAGCGTAGCATGCATTTCAAACTAACACAGAACCTGAATTTCCAAACTTCACTCTAAAACTAAAATTGCATGTAGCTTTGAAAGCTGCTTCGATGAAGTGGAATTGGGCTGGACATGTCTGTTGCATGCCTAATGAGCTGTGGGTGGAGGTAGACCGACTTAGCAAAAAAGGAGGTGGCAGGCCAAAACTGGTGGAACAAACTAGACAACTATTTGATGGACTGGACTGATTTATGACGACTTCGAAGACTGTAGAAAATGACCTCGCAGGATGAACTCGACAATAATGTTTAATTGACTAGAGATGGTTTTATTATAAAAAGTCAGTCTTCCCGCGACCACGGCTGGTGCAATCCAGTCGAAACGTCGGGCCTATATTAAAGGTAACTTTCGTGATAAATACCCGTTGGCTTAATATGTTTTATAATGTGTTCTGATCGCGAAAGTTTAACCTGTCAACCGGCGCAACGACCCCGGGGTCGACAAAGTACTTATCTAACTAATTCTGTCGAATAATTCGCGAATTTCGACATTTCGAATCTGAATCGGTTAAAAAAGCGATTACCTAAAACTTAAAAGTCACAAACTTTTGACTTATTTATCCCGAAAATACTACAATAATTTAAATTTTATTTTTTTCAAAAGTATCTAAGTTAGTCCTTCGAATTTTAAAAACAAGGTTTTTGCTTCAATTTAATTATCTATTGATCTTTATTGTGTCGTGACAAAATAATATTCTGATTTTGAATATAAAAAAAAATAAAGTAAATAAACGCAACTGATGGTCACCGTACAAGTCATTTAATCAATATTAATGTTGGCATGATGCTTTGTATATTTAATTAATTTGTTAACTTGTCAACTAACTTTACTCTCATCATTATAATGTACAAATCAAATATTTGAGTTGTTTTATGTTTTACACAGTAAAAATAATGTGTTGTTTAAAAATAATGACTGTGTAAGTATGGAGCGGTAGACATTTATTTTCAGATCTTTATCCAATAATTCTAGATCCGAATTCTAGATTCTTTTAGGGTTCAGCTCGCCTTTGTACATAGTCTTTTTTTTTATTGCTTTATTTGTAATTGTTTTTTCATTTGTGTACAGAATTACAAGAATTACAAGATCCGTGCATTGATAAATTTGACCTTTCAGAGCGGTAAAAAAAAGTACCTACCGTTAAACCCGATATTTGGTAGTAGGCTTACTAAAAAATATTTTTTAATTATTTTGTTATAATGACAATGAATGATTCCCACACTTAGGCCTAGGCCACACTAGGCCTATGTCGTGAGAACCGATATACAAAAAAAACATTTAATGGTAGGTAGGTACTAGGTACCTACTATTTTAATCAAGTAAATGAGACATGTTGTTGATATCTAATTAACATAGAACCATTTTAAGTACGTAGGTACTACGACATCGTCTGAGGTAGTAAGTGGTAAAATAAATATATATATCCATAAATATGTACCTTAAGTTATAGAAATTAAATAAAAATACTTAAGTATCTACAAATAAAAATAAAATAGAATAAAAATAGCCTTTATTTCTACTACTTTTAAACTTAGCCTATACTTAAATTAATATTGGTTATAGCAGTTGCCCATCGCGTTCAGAATTATATCGGGAGGGTCTGGTCGAAGCAACGCGTGAGGAAGGCTGGCACTTATTTGGCTCAAAGGATCAGCATTGCCATCCAGCGCGGCAATGCTGCCAGTGTCTTGGGCACGCTTCCGTCTGGCAGTGGTTTGGAACAGTTGAGCTACCTATAGATCGTATATAACGAATCTTAGGTGGCTCAACTGGTCCTAATTGTATTTTGTACAGTTATCTCTCTTATAACATGTTAAAACATAGGTAAACAATCAAACTATATACCCACTCGTGCCACGGGAAATCTTATTTCCCGTGAAACTACTGGTTACCGTGTAGTGTCACTGGAAATGAACTTTTACTCGTAGCTCTACCAGTAGTATCACGGGAAAGTAAAATTTCTCTTCACTCTACTAGTAGTGCCAAGCGGTAGTGCCTAAGAAAATTAGGGTACCCCTAAATATGTAGTAAGTAGATTAAGTATAGCATATAAATTATTAATAATACATAAATACTTACCTACATTATTTTCCTATAAAAAATGCTAAGTTACTTAAACTATATTTGTAGTAGATAAGACAACACATGCTCACACAAACCGCTAACGTGAGTAGATCACAAACAGCAGATTACCACTAATTATACCTAATTAGTAGAATCCACGTAACTTCACTAATTAGACCACTAAGTAGTTCCAATAAATTAGGTCAATTTGAAGACGTGACTTCAAATAGGATAGCCGTTTATAGTTTTCCTTAATTTATTAGTAACATTGAGCATTATTAGGTATTTGAAGATATTATGAGGAAGCTTAGATATTTCCACACGTATCTATTGAAGTGGGATGTACCTTGACTTTCAATCCGAAGGTCGTGGCTTCGAATTCCGACTATGCATCAATGTATTTTACGTTTCTAAAAATTCTAAACCGTGAAAAAAAATATCGTGGGGAAACCCGCGGTTAGTCAGCCCACATGTTATTGACCTGTCTTTCCTGTGGATATGCCCGGCTAAGCTGAGAGGATGGTTTAGAACTTTAGATGCTGGGCAATTCCATCTTAATAAAGTCTCAGGTACTACAGTGGTGGTTCGTTCGTTCGTTCGTATGAGCAAGTGGCCAACTCTGATGACTCTCATCACAGTGGTGGTGATTCTGTAGCAACACTGACTAGCTAAATTATAACTAAAACCGAAAGCTTCTATTACGTTCATGCTAAAGATTAATAACATAGCACTGAAAATAACATTTGAAGAACAAGGTAAGTACTTCATCCTTGTTTTTCATCTTTGCGGGTAGTTTTAGTCAGAAGTAAAAATGATTTCTCAATTCTACCTACATTCACTTTAATTTTACTAAATTATAGTAATTTTAGAGATGTCACTCAGGCTGTTATTTTGTTTTGAACTTTAACGTGAACGAAACAAGAGCTTTCGGATTTAGAAATAATTTAACTAGTCAGTAGTGGCAATTCTGTGTGTCGCAAAAGCTAAACTAAGCTAACTAAAATTGTTGCCGTCCCTTTCATAGCGATGGAAATAAAAAGGATGGCAATAGTTTTAGTTAGGTTAGTTTAGCTTTTGCGACTCTCCGAATTGCCCCCATTGTTGCAACAGAATCGATACTACTGTTCCGTTAAGTGTAGTAAATTGTTTAATGTTGCCACTTGTTTATTTTCAAGTCATCGACCGTATTATCCTTATAACTTTCCCAAACCGTTTTAAAAATAAAAACTTTTATTAATCCAGTGACACGCACTTGAATAACGTTTATTTTCGACAAAGGAGGAAAATTAAGAGTACAGGGTGAATCAATCCTAGCGACGAACTCTGGAGACGGAGTTTTTGGCTGCCTAAAGTAAATAAATAAATAATTAAGTATATTAAGCTTTCGCGTTTTATATACTTACTTAAGTTGGATTCGGTGATAGAGATTTATTAGAATTTACTTAATTTTAAACATCGGTGAGAAGATTGCTAATGAATACTATCAAAAACAGAAGAGGAAAAATGATTGGCCATCTTAAACGACATGACAGCTTTATAAGGAACATCATAGAAGGAAAAGTAGAAGGAAGACGAGGAAGGGGAAGACCGAGAATTAATTACATAAGTCAGATAAAAGAGAAGGTCGCTGTCATGTCGTATCAAGAAGTAAAAGAGATAGTATTGGAAAGAAGTATATGGAGGAAATTGCATCATTACACCGACAAGAGCTGAGCTCTTAAGTTTTTATATAGACCTAAAATATTTGAAAGAAATGTCTACGCTCCCTGGGATACAGTCGTGATCATATTTCATTTTAATTTTTTTTCGGTAGGTACCTAAGCTCAGCTTGTCACTTTTTAATTATATTTTTACGAAATACTTATTTTACGCTCTTCAAGGAAAAAAAATTATATCTCACATAAAATGAAGTCATAGTTTATTGAACTCGAAACATTTCGCATTCCATTCACACAAATGCAAAAATAACAGCTTTTAAAAGGTAGGTATTCCCAATATAATTTGAGACTGATGGTAGTCACTCAGTATATTATGACTGGTTATGAGTACAATCAGTCATACATAATCTACACCACTTTCTCGTGGCGAAGCTTGCTAAGACGTTCTTGATAGATCGTTGAAGTTAAGCAACGATCTGAGCGGTCACTACTTGGATGGGTGACCGCAAGTGGCATTATCAGCTGAGTGCTTCTGTGCTTCGGAGGGCACGTTAAATTGTCGGTCCCGGCTTCTAAAGTCGTTAAGCCACGACGGAGGCCTTTCAGGCGCCTAAAAACTCCGTCACTAGAGTTGGCCACTTGCTCATACGAACTTACTTAGGTACTTACCTACCACTTTTAAACAAAAATCAGCCAAGCGCGAGTCGGACTCGCGCACGAAGGGTCCATCTATACAACATTAAGGTTGTATGAGACAACAAGCGCCACTGCCTATTTTATATTATTATTACGTTGAACAAGGAAATTTAAAAAAACAGAATGTTCTGTTTGTGAAACCTATCATAAGCTATTTTTTAATCTAATCTAATCTAAATAGCCCACTGGATCCCACTGCTGGGCAAAGGCCTCCCCTCCCTTTTTCCATTCGCCTCGGTGTAGGGCTTCTGTCAGCCAGCTGGTGGAGTACTCATCGAGTTCGTCCCGCCATCTCCGCTTGGGCCGACCACGAGGCCGTGGGACCCACTCAGTATTTTTGAATACCTCTGTAACAGTTTTATTTTGTATAGTTTAGGAGGAGTAGCGAAAACAGAGTTTGGTGGCCACCAAGTGCAACTTCGCTACTCCTACGATTAAGGAATAATAAGGTATCTACCGCTCCCTGGGCATACGTAGTAATTTTTTTAATACAGTTTAAAAACAAGTTAATAAATAATTATGCAGTAACTGTCGGTATCATGTGGTTCAATTAAAATGTAACAATTGAAAATAAAATAATATTATAATGATCCTCGTGTAACAAAAGTGCAATAAAAAATGTCCTTGGATAAATGCTATCATTTTGTGGTCATGTTTCCTTATTACGGCGTTATTGTCTTACCTACACCTCGCGCTTTGAGATAGTCGTAGCTGTGTTAGGGCGCTTTCAATTTAAGCGTTTCGTGTTGGACGGCTGCCGATGCCGTGCCGAAACGGTGCGTGTCGCATCTCGCACGGAGACGGGGTGGAACTATGCAAAATAATAATAATAATAATGTTTCCCACATTTTTAAATAGTCCTGCACAGACCGGGGACTGCCTTTGGATGCATTTCTTGTGTTATTCAGGGTAGTCACCGGTATGTGTCTCCATCACAAAAACATCAAAACTGTCAAAAGGGCCTCTGTGTGTTGGCTTCGGCCCCATGCATGCCTACCAAAGGTCCGGGACTCCATAGTCCCGTGATGGTAAACCTTGACATACATAATAAATAATAATAAATACCCTTGGACATTTCACACAGCGTCATCTAGTCCCAAGCTAAGCAATTTAATGCTTGTGTTATGGTAACCAGATGACTGATATACCTACTACATAGATACATTTTTTTTGTAAATACATACATATTATAGATAGAAAAACATCCAGACCTGGAACAAATATCTGCAGAACATGCAAACATTTGTCCCGTGGCGGGGATCGAACCCTGAAAATGAAACTATTCATTTATTATTTATTTATCTTCGGAAAACCAACAGCTTTTACAAGGTGTCCTTAAAAAACAAGATAGAAATAGTGAGCCAATTAAAGGTTTTCACTAATAGCAACAAATTAAAAACCTTAAAAAAATGTGAACACTTACACTTACTTACATCCTATTTTGCTACAAAAAGAGAAAGAAACAACAAAACACAAAAAAAAACATTGAAATCACACTGTAGGGTTAAAAAAGTTTAGTGTTATTGGTGTTATGCATCGCCTTGCCTTAGGAATACTTGTATTATAAATATCAATGTCCAAGGACCAGACGAGGTCATTAACGGTATAACTATTACCTAGGTGTATTAAAAAAAAGCTTATGATAGGTTTCACAAACTGTACATTCAGTTTTCTAAAATTCCTTTGTTCAACGTATTAATAAAATAAAATAGGCGGTGGCGCTAGTTTCACCCATACAGGCACCTTAAGTGAGGTGTTTGTGATGTTCGCAGTATTGAATTCATAACAGTTTGTATCGCGTTTGTATCGGCGCAAACGCGCAGTTACTGCGCGTTTAAAAATGTGGTATGCCCAGGCTCTTAACTAAAAAAAGACTTCTGCATTTTGCTAATTTAATTCTTGTGGAAGGATCCTAAAGTACCATTTTCATTTTACATGATACCATTTTCTTATTTACGTATACGTACCAAAGCATAATTGAATGCAATAATTACGCGCACCTAATTGACGTTTAATAATTGTAAGCAACTGTTGTTTCGACCATGCAAGTCATAATGACAGCTATGCAACAGGCAACAATCTTGCATCGTGTACCTAAATGACACTTTGATTTGAACCCGCGTTAGCGCAAAGCGCCGAATAGTAGTCCGAGATCCCGCCATAGACGACCTTCATCGAGCTGGTTAATGGATGAAAAGTATTCTAAATCAAATTATATAGGTCAAAAATTATATTGCAAATGGGTAGCCTAACAAATTTTATTCAAAAATTGTTGTTTTTCAAACATTGCATCGGTGTGGTTGATAGACAAATCCCATACCAAAAGTATGAAACCTACAGAAACTTTTAACCGCTTCTCAGTCGTTTTGGTCGCGCAGGTGTGGGCGAAGCTTCATGGTTCTATAGCTATGCATGACATTTTGAAATTTGCCTACTTATAATAGTTTTAATTTTAACTTCAATCTTTAATTATCTTTAATTTTTTTTTCTTAATTTCTAGGACTTACATTGTTTATATTTTTTTTAGTCATTATTTCTGGTAGTTAATTAATCAATAAATAAATAATGACATTATTTACTCAGAAGTAAATAAACTTGCAAAGAATAAATAATGTCCAGTAAGGAGGTAAACATGAGAATTCAAATGAGGTTGCAATTACAAAGGTTTGTTGAAGTTACTGGATGTGGTATATTTAGTAAAACTTAGGACATTACGTCTTTAGGTCCTAGATTATGTATAGGTGCAGTCAGGAGACAATAATTAGCCTACACCTAACGGGACACTGCAGTTAGTACCAGACACTAATTGTTGAGAAGGATTGGGCTTGCCCAGCACCTAACTAAACCATCCTCTTAGCTTAAGTTTTTTTATAGCTGTATTTTCACCGCTATTTATATTTAAATAAGTCAATGTAGGTACTCATTGAGTTTTAAAAAATATTTAAGGTAAATTGGGCTAAGAGTATGCTAGCGGTTTTTTATGCAAAATATATAATTAAATACCTAGTTATAAAATCTTTTATTTATTTATTTCTTGAAATATAAAAACTAAATTGTCTATTGTTTTAAAGTATAGAAAATTCTTAAATAATCCTGCAAATTTACGCATAATTTGTAAACGCCAGCCACATTTGTAGTTTCTTATAAAGTTGTTTATATTTGTTAATAAAATCGTGACAAATTATACTGTCGGTCTATTTGTTATTCCACTGAGTTACAGTTGTGATGTGAGATGTTTTGCGAACGAATTAAACTTATTCAGAATATAGATTATTACATTGGCTTCTCTAACGGCCAGTAGTCTGTAGGGAGTCCCGTTGGAACAGGCATTAGAATCACCTAGCATGTAAGACGATACTGATGCGATCCTTGAGGTCCTACCAGAATAAATGATCTTTCTTTCCAGTCTCAATAACCTACCTAATTATCTAACTTTGGTATAGCTTACTGTAGGTAGGTAGTTATACTTAATAATGTAATTTTTTGTATAGAAGTAATGTCAAAATCTACCCAGAAGAGCTACGCGCAGTGACAAAATTATCAAATAATTAATTAGAATTAAACGGCAAGATTAGGCATAGAAAGCGGCAAGTGTAAAGCTCTTGTGTTGCTTTGTTGAACGTTGTTGCGTTAAATAGTCAGAGTCGCTATTAAATGTATGTTTTCGAGATTTTAGGCCTCTATTCTTGTTTTTATTTTTATTCTGTGGTTAAAGCTGGGGCTCATATTCAGAATCTGCACTCGGGCTTAAGTATTCCCTCAAGCATCGACTTTTTGACAGTTATCTATGGAAACTGAGTGATGAATCACCGATTAGGGGACCTGAGGCCCTAGCCATGTTACATTTCGACAATCGCTTTCGATTAGAAACTAAAAAAAATGTATAGGAATTGACATTCGATGACGAAAACTCGAGCGAACAGAAATGTCAAATCAAAGGTGTAGCGATGATAGAAATCGAATCGCTTCATAGCGAATGCCGGTTGGCTAGGCCCTCTGGGAAGCGCTCGTGGCGAAGCTTGCTAAGACGTTCTTGATAGATCGTTAAAGTTAAGCAACGTTCTGAGCGGTCACTACTTGGATGGTTGACCGCAAGTGGCATTATCAGCTAGGGCACGTTAAATTGTCGGTGCCGGCTTTGAAAGTCGTTAAGCCATGACGGAGGCCTTTAGGCGGCCAAAAAACTCCGTCACCAGAGTTTGGCCACTTGCTCATACGAACTTACCGATTAGGATACGATTCACACTTGAGTATGGTTGGAATACGAGCCTTAGTAAGGTAAACACACGAGTGGCAGCCTCATAATATGTAATGCGGTTAAAAATGCGAAATGCATTTATATCGTGTAAGTCACAAACACGTTCACATTATGCAGTAACAATATTTGGATGGCATTATGCAGCCAACACTAATTCCAATTTATGTTACCGATAAGCGGTTAATCAGTTATTGGGGGCAATTCGGAGTGTCGCAAAAGCTAAACTAAGCTAACTAAAATTATTGCCATCCTTTTTATTCCCATCGCTATGAAAGGGACGGCAACAATTTTAGTTAGCTTAGTTTAGCTTTTGTGACACTCCGAATTGCCACTATTTACAACGTATTTTAGCAGTTGTTGGGCGCGGAAGCGGCACTTACTTTTTCACGACTCAAAACCATTTAATAACTAGTTTTCGCGATATTTTCTTACCCAACCAGCAAAACTGTGATAACAACCAATCGTTTATCACTGAACACTGATATTACATTTGTATATAAGTAACGCTTTCTACTGCTAACTGTATCGATGTTGATAAACACTTTCGATTATTTTCTTCTTTATTTTCGATTCGTAATTGTCTTTAATATATTCGCAGCTATATTATCACTTACAGCTGTTTAAAAAATACTCAAAATAGTGTCAAAAAATTACTGACTTTGTGGTGTGATGAGTGCTAGAGAGTGCTAAACTTAACTAACCAAAAATGTTGCCGTTCCTTGCATAGCGATGGAAATAAAAAGGATGGCATTAATTTTAGTTAGTTTAGTTTAACTTTTGCGACACTCCGAATTGCCACTATTATTCTACTAAACGGCAACGAACTCAACCTGTCACGTAGCATGCACCAACTGTGCATTTACCTGTTCTGCATTGATTTGCCTCTGACTATCCTCAGACAGTTCAGTCGTAGCTCGTAATGTTAAGTTATGCCCAATTCATAACTGAAATTTATTCATCGAAATCAAAGACGATTAATATCTAGAAGACAGACAAAGGCCATATACAAAATCGTAACCCTAAAAAATAGCCTGAAAACTCTAAAACATCAATTTTATCCAAGAAATTTCAATTACTTTCTAGTTAAAAATGTTTAAATATTGAATATTGTTGCTACCTACTACCTACTAAGTATTGAAATTTCTTGGATAAAATTGATGTTTTAAAGTTTTCAGGCTATCTGGTACTGCGGGATCGGGTTACGATTTTGTGTATGGCCTTTGTCTGTCTTCTAGATATTAATCGTCTTTGATCGAAATTTAGTAATTAAATCTAAGCCATTGTCGGCGTTCCCTTTGTACCTACCTGTTGTAATTCAAAATACGCTAATGAACATTACCCAGAATCTACAACTATTATTAATGATCTAGGTAATAGTACTGCATTTATATAGGTACTTGCAAATAATTGAATGTAATCAATTTTCTAAATTAAAACTAATTACTACTAGTTTTCAAAGACAGCGACGATTTTTTTTTATTTATATTCCTATGGCTAGTCTACCTAGTCACATGAACAGATATTTCATCATTGTCATAAATTATTACTTATGTAATATTGTTAGCACGACCTTTCGACATTTTACTGAACTTAATTCAAGGTTTATTTTCTATGAGTAACCTCGAAAATGTTAATGAAGCCATTCAAATGTGTGCATTGTTTCCAATATAACTTGTAAAATAATATGAAAAACAAAATTATTGCATTATTTTACGCATCATCGACTTTAAAATTGAACATAATATAGCTTTGAAGTTTATTTATTTCATTAAGTAACAACGATAGATGGATAGAGGTAAACCAAGGAAAGAGATGGATGGATTGTGTGCAAGTTGACATGAGTAAGGGGTGAATGTTGAGATGGCGGCTGATAGAGGGAAATGGAGGAAGAATACAATATTGTTGTGTATCCCACGTAATGTGGGATAAGGGCAGGAAGAAGAAGAAGTAACATATATTATCGTAATATTTATCAAAGAAAAAATTAACTTTTTACGCAAATGAAAGCAGAGTGAAGGAAAAACATAATACCTATGCAGATTCCACAAAAAAATTATACGAGTTTAAACATAAAGATCAAAATAAAAACTCGTAGAAGGGATAAGGACAGAAATATGAATATGAAATAAAGAAAAAAAAAACGAGTAAAATAAATTAAATGTCTCACTGTTATATAAAACCGTCCATGCGCAAGAGTCTGCCTTGTCCTTAAACTTGGACAGTTGCGTGTGCGTTTCGCGGTCGCCACACGTACTAACTGGATCACAACAGATTTTTACGTGGTATAATCTGATTTTTGCGTTTTTCTGAATTCAACGCGATATTTCTTCGGAAAACTACGCCAAAATTTAAATTTCGGTATTTTTTTATATAAAGATAAAAAAACTGTTTTGAAATTGAGAAACATAAAACGCGCTATTTTATTACGAAAATTTGTTTACGCAAAAGTTTAACTAGTATGTGAAATGTTTTTTTACGGACAGATAAAAGTAAAAAATACAATGTTTTTTCACTATAAACGCTAAATCCACTTTTAGTTTTCCATCGCGCTTCATTGGAAGTTTATCTTGAAGTGATCTGATTATAATCAGTAATTAATATACCTACCTAACAAGCGGTAAGTCAATAATGAAAGAGTGGTAAAAGGAAATGGAAAACGGTGATGATTATTATCTATAGTTTATACAACGTGATTCATAATTGGTATGTTATCCCGAAAAGGGGTCATTCACCTCATCAGTGTGAACAGCATTTGTTCTACGACTTTTTGAATTTCGATGTTTTTCATTGAAGAAATGACTTTGCTAGTCATTTCTTCAATGAAAAGTTACCATACCAATTATGAATCACGTTGTATTATATTTTATTATTAGTCTTATATTTTTTGGGATAAGAACAGGGAGATGATGTCTATACTTAGGTAAGTAACTATAATAATTGTCTTTTATAATTCTCAATGTTTTCTCAAACAGTATCATTACCATCCTCATCATCATCAACGTCATCATCGTTGGCAGCCCAATGTTAACAATAGTACCTATAGGTACCTAAGTACCTGTTTTGAAATTTTGGTTGCCTGGAAGAGATCGCTTTCAGCGATAAGGCCGCCCATTGTTTTAAGTACCCTTTTATTTTTTTTTATTTTTTTTTACTGGCATTGTTTTTTACTTGTTTAAGTGGGTATTTTTAATTCAATAAAGATATATTCTATTCTATTCTATTCTATTCTACCTAAGTACATAAATTTGAAATATCACACTAATATTATAAAGAAGAAAGTTTGTGTGTATGTTTGTTACTTCTTGGACCTTTGGACTGATTTAAATGAAATTTGGTACCAGGGTTGCTTTTACCCTGGATTAAAAAATTGGTTACTTTTTATCCTGGTATTCCCACGGGAACGGGAACTATTCACCGCGGGTAACACATGGACGAGTATTTTGTTAAAATGCACTTTTATTAAGAACTCTTGTTATTTGTATTTTATAATAAAAAAAAACAATTCAATGTTAAAACATATTATGTTATGTTTTAACATTGAATCATTCCTCTTTACAGAACAACGTTGTCATGTTTATTGGTTATTAATTCAGTTTTCGACATTCTATTGTTGCGTGTAAAATAATTATTTGAGTTGGATATCGTTTTCAATTCCAAAAACATTTTATTAAATGTCGAACCAAAATCAACAATATCTAAAAGGTTTAGATATTGTTGATTGTTGTTGATTAGAGCGCAGTATTCGCTGCGCTTTTACAAAAAACCACTTTTACACAAAAGGTGTGAATTCAGATGTCTCCTGACAATGGTGTCAATTCAGATGTCGTAAAAACTAAACTTATTTGACAGCACTAAAATTGATCCAACCCAACTGAACTTTGAACTCCTTTCTAAATCAAGAACACATCCCACTAGGCCAACGCAGCATCCTGATATGATATAATAACATGCAATACATTAGCATTTATAAATTCCACCGAACAAAGGTCAAGGACCATTATTGCAACATTTGCGGAACTAGTCATATTATTATTATCTATTTAATAAATTAAGATTGATTTGACTCATAGCCATAGTGGGTGCTACTTTAGGCTCATAGTTGTATACCTACCTACTTACGTCCGACTTCTAAAACGCTACTTAATGTAAAATAAATATAAAAAAGCCTCTATTGCTGTTTTTTTTTAATTACAATGTGCCTAGAACGAATCAACTAATAGTGTATTAAATAACTATCATACTTTTAACTACTTATATGCTGTTATTTGTAATGATTATTATTAACGGTTCTAGCATTTTTTCTCTGACTACCCCCGTAGACATCTTCAAAAAGATTTAAAAATTGCCTAATGATCTGGAAGAAATGTCTACCTCTCCCGGGATACACAGTCGTGATGATCATATTTCATTTCATTTCATTTTTTTTTCATTTTTCTCCGACAAACGGTAATTATTCGTCAACTTGTCTTCCGACAAAGGCCTCTAAAGATCTCCCCTCCTCAGATTCATGTTGGACCCACTATTGTCCTGCGGGCCTAGCTTGTGCAACACGAGAAATCATCTCGTCGTCGACAAAATATTCTCTCTTTCTCTAACATAGTACGTTAGAGCAGTTTGACATTATCGAGATATTGAATTTGTCGTCTCGACGCGTTGCACATGTTAGGCCTACAGAAGTCGTCCCATCTTTTAGTTTGTGTACCTCTGTTTCTTTTGCTGTCTAGCGGGTACCATTCAGTTATTACCTGGTTTTGTCCATTTTAGGCTTCTGTTGATCAAAAAGAACCCCATATATTAGTTTTTCATTAATACCTCAAATGTACAGACATCGACGTGTTACAGTTTTATTATAATGTAGAGATGCGAGGTCAGAACTGACTGCTGCATTTAGGCTGCGTTTCCGCAAATAATACGCTCCGCACAGCTCCGCGTCAATGGAAACGCAGCCTTACACATTGACTATTTTCGTAGTAGCGGAAGTGTCATCTTATCAATTTAGTATTTTACGGAAATTGTGGATTTTGCTGTGATAATTAAAAGGTGACATCAACAATTTGTTGACGGAGTAAGACAAATTGGCAACACGAAGTAAAATGACACGTATTTACTGGTATTATTCATAAAGATTTGTCAATTAAAGAATGTTTTTTTTTCTTGTTACTCATATTATGTCAATGAAAAGAGATAGCAACAGATTTAATATCCGTTTTAGCTATTATAGGTTTACTGAACCATTATGCATAGGTAAGGGGGTTAGTATTTTACGGAAATTGTGAATTTTGCTGTGATAATTAAAAGGTGACGTCAACAATTGTTGACAGAGTAGGACAAATTGCCAACTCGAAGTAAAATGACATGTATTTACTGGTACTATTCCTCAATGATTCATATAGATTTAAAGAATGTTTTTTTTCTTGTTACTCATACGTCAATGAAAAGAGATGGCAACAGATTTAATATCCGTTTTAGCTAAAGTAGGTTTACTAAGCCAAGCTACAAACCTACTACATATTTAAATAAGTAAATGCACAAAATACTTTAAGGACCAGTTTTTTTTATTGAAATAATTATCATTTTCGAGACGTCTAAACAGCCGCATGTTGTTTGTCTTAGACGCTTTGACCTACAAACTTGGTCGTTACAAACGATCTATAGGTAGCTCAATTAATCCAAGCCGCTGCCAGACAGAAGCAGCAAAAATCCAATTTTTTTGAAAAAAAATTTGAAGCATTAAGAAATGTCACTGACTTATCAAACCTCCCTAATGCTAAATTTACTCATTTATCCATTTCCAAAAAGTTCCAACTTTATTTAAAAATTCTTAAAATATTTCTGTATGTAACAATAAAAATACGCCAACTATAATACAAAATTGAAATATAATAAATAATTAAATAAATATCTTTGGACATTTCACACGGCATCATCTAGTCCCAAGCTAAGCAACTTAATGCTTGTGTTATGGTAACCAGATGACTGTTATACTACATAGATACATTTTTTTTGTAAATACATACTTATTATACATAGAAAACACCCAGACACGAAACAAATATTTGCAGATCATGCAAACATTTGTCCCGCAGCGGGGATCGAACCCGCAACCTCTGTGTCTCAGGCGGGGTTTCGCCCACTGCGCCACAGAGGTCGTCAAATACCCAGTTATTCCGTTACACTTCCCCAAAACCTTATTAGCGCATCAATATTAAGTCTTAACAAGGTCATTGACACGACTGGCGTCTTAGTTTTTATGGCAAAATTATTAGCGTTCATATTTCTCGATACGTTTCTGTAAAGTTAATGGCGTTGTTTTTAAAGCGCTTTGTAAAGCGCTTTAAAAACAAAATTAAAGAAATGTTTATATGTAAATTTTTATTTTATGTCCTGTGTTTATTTCTTGTCACTTTAAATTAAGAATGGAATAAGTGACACCGTATTTTCAACATAGCAAGTGTCTTAGAAATTCAATCTTCTTCTTAATTATTGCACCTTGGTAGTTTAAACAATAAATAGAAAAACAATTGAGCGTAAACTAATTTTTATGCATCAAATAATTATTATCACAATAATTTTCATTTCATCCATTAGATGACAATGATCACTATCTCACTGAGATTTCGACACAGGCCTATCAGAGTAAGATTTTTGTAAAAAAATACTTTGAGATATGATTTTGTGGCAACCATTATACCATCATTTTAACAACAACATAGAGCGGCCACCGCTATTTTGAGAAAAATAGCTTTAAATAATTCTTAATACTTCCGACTAGAATTTAAATTATAATTTGTCTGAGTTTATTTCCTATTAATAATTATAAAAGGTGATGTTTAGCGAAAATTACGTCAGCATAGCTATTTTTTTCCGGTATGCCAAGTTGGACGAGAATAGTCCATAGTAGACCACTTTCGATCAGATTTAAATTCAAAACAGAGGCCTTACTCGGGATCAACGAAAACGAAGTTTCGTGTCAATTTTTGGGTTCCAATTATGTTGGTGAACTATTACGAATTCAGTATCCACCAACATAAAGCTGACCCCGAAAATTGTCACGAAACTTTGTTTTCGTTGATCCCGAGTACGGCCTCAGTATCGTTTCTCTTTCTATCATCGCAATCCTGTGTTTTGTCATTGACTTTGATGTGACTCATCAAATCAATCAAACTGTCTGAGCAAAATTTCGAACGCAGACCGGAATTCAATATACCTACTTACCTACAAAGATAAATAATAATTAATGCAAAGAAGAGGGCATTGACTCATAGCCTAAATTTATTTACAATAAAGATACGGTATTTTGAATTAGTTTATATTGTGGAATAAATTAAAGATACATTAGTGGCAATTCGGAGTGTCGCAAAAGCTAAGCTAAACTAACTAAAATTAATGCCATCCTTTTTATTCCCATCGCTATGAAAGGGACGGCAACAATTTTAGTTAGCTTAGTTTAGCTTTTGCGACACTCAGAATTGCCACTATTGTAATGTTTTGTAATAAACAAAATATCTTTGGACATTCCACACAATGTCATCTAATCTCAAGCTAAGTAATGTAATGCTTGTGTTATGGTAACCAGATGACCGATAAACTACATAGATACCTTTTTTTTTGTAAATACATATGATACATAGAACTAACATACATACATCCAGACTCAAGACAAATATTTGCACATCATGCAAACATTTGTCCCGCAGCGGGGATCGAAACCGCAACCTCCGCGTCTCAGGCGGGCTTTTACCCACTGCGCCACGGAGGTCGTCAAATACATCTATTGAACGTTTCTTGAGCGAGAAACCGATAGTTAAGCGCTTCCTCGCCGGTGTGAAGGGACAACTGCCTTAATCAATTTAGCTACAAGTATAATCATCATCATTGGCAGCTCAAATGATAGCCCACTGCTGGGTATAAGCCTCCTCCCTCAAACGCCACTCTAATCAGCCCTGTGCCGTTCGCATCCATGCCTTTCCCTCTATGGCTACAAGTATATGTAGTGCCATAATTATAAAAGATGAGAGTAATTAAATTATTTGAGCTAAACGAAGCCTAGATTATACATATGACCTAGGTCATTGCAATCAGGTCCAGTTCTTAGTTAGGTGTTAGCTTTGAGCTAGATACCAACAAGCTGTTAAGAAGGTTTTCAATGTCAATTGTTATATTGATGACTAAATAAATATCCCTTTATAACGGAAAATTGATTTCAAAGTAGGTATTATAACACTAGCTGCTGCCCGCGGCTTCCTACGCGTGCGTGACAAAATTAAATGTACCTACCTATGTTTGTTCAAAAAATTTGTTCCGCGGCGGGGATCGAATTCGCAACCTCCGCGTCTCAGGCGATCAATGTTAAAATGAAGATCAATTTGACCCAATGCTTACAATATGTTGGACAAACCGCTTTTAGTTTTTTCATTCTTATATAGGTTTAAATGTTGATAAAACTGGATACTCTCCGGTAATAGGTATATTTATATGGGGTTGACAACCTCGGAAACGACCTTTAAAAATGAAAGGAGATCAATGAATTTGAACTTTAAAACCTTTGAATTTCGAATAAAATCTCAAATTCAGTAGAAGAGGTAGTGTGCTTCATCAAGTTACTTATCGTAGGTTCAGGATATCCTCAATTCGTATTTTTTTTTAATATTTACTAAGTTCTATGGAACATATTATACCTACTATACCAATGAAAATCTTAGGCCGTTTGTCCACCGCCGCCGTCACCGGGACGTCATCGAGAACGAGATTATTTCGGGCCGAGTTTAAGATGACGTGACGGCCTTGCGGTGGACACGCGGCTATAGTTAGTCTATGTATCAGTACCTACTTCGGCGCCGTCATCTCGTTCTCGTTGACGTCCCGGTGACGGCGGCGGTGGACAAACGGCCTTACTAAAAGTTAACAGCTCCGACAGGATTCGATCCTGCGTAATAAAAATGCACTGGTTTTGCGTTTTGATGGTTTTTTGAGGTTGTGTAAACATCGTCGTAAACCGCCGATTCTAAAGTAGGTATATAATATACCCAACATTTTTTGAGCTATCAATGATAATAATGTTTATATTTCAGCGATATGCGAAGTACGTTCGCGGCCTTAGCGGTCGTGGCCTTGGCCGCGGCCTACACGCCACCTGATACCGGCATTCCAGCGGGACTACTGCCTGACTGTAAGTAAACATCATGATAGACAGTTGTTGTAATATATATAAAGGGTTAAAAACAGGTTACATAATGTCATATCAAAACAAGAACACATTTTTCTATTTATCTCAGGAACAGCAAACTATTTTTGTTGGGTTTTTGTCTTGTCAAAAAACCTAGAAGTATTTATTTCGTTGTGTCTTTTAATTTTTGATTCGCTGTACGTTGTGTTTGTAATGCTTTACTTTTTACGCAAGTTCTTCGGATTTTATAATAATATAATATTAACAGAAATGCACATGGATATTGCTGATAACGGTTTACTTAAGAAATTATACTTAGTCATTTTTATATTTTCTTTATTTTTGCTTGTCACTTGTTATGCTGTAGGTATCGAAATAACCAAAATAAAATTTACTCTCAAAATTCACCACAAACGACCATATTTCAACGTTTTCACATATCTTTAGGTATTGCGAAGGACAATATGAAATTATTACGAATAGATTATTGAAAATTACATTTACGTCATATTTTCCTTAATTAAAAACGTTAATGGTACTTTAGTTAACTGTAGATGGTTCAAAAAGCAATTCAAAACATATTCTTAATCTTTTAAGAGCCCTTAATGTGATGCACTTGTCCATAAATTGAATTAAACGTTTTTATATTGAGTGTTGAAACGATTAAGCTTAACAAGTGGCAAAATTTAAAAATACATGAAAACCGACTTTAATTTCGTAGGAGAGCAGTTTACTGCTCGCTCGAGTTCATAACTTCGAAGATTCTCGGTAGATCCTTAAGGCGAGGATATACTAGATTTCATGAATTCCGAACAACGGTATCTTAATAAACATACAACATACAATTCTGAAAGTTAAACATATTAAAGTTGAGGATATTATTATCTTGAATTGCCCCAGAGCAAACACACGATTAGTATAATTTCACTCGATAGAAAAAAAATGATAAAAATGACGTGAAAAGTTTTTTTTAATTGAAGGAGTGGGTATACTCCTGAGGTAGTCCAATAACAAAAACGAGGACTTGCAAGAAATCGCTCTCATCTTACGAAAATAAAGTTAGTTTTATTATTATTTTTGATTTTGTTGAGTATTGATTTCGATCTCCGCCGCGGGACAAATGTTTGTATGTTCTGCTGATATTTGTTCCGGGTCTGGGTGTTTTTATCTATAATTATGTGTATTTACAAAAAAAAAACATTTAAGTTGTATATCGGTCATCTGGTTACCATAATAAATAGAACGGCAAGTATTACACTATAGGCCAACTTATCCTTTACTTTATTTGCGTATTGTTAATCAATTAGGTCTAGGTAGACAACTTAGTGGTCACGACTATTAAAGAATTAGCATTAGAAGATATTATTGATAATTTGATATCAAGGTAAAGAAAATATTTACCTTATGGATGTTGTTAAAAATATTGTCTATGGTGACATTAAATAAACTACTTTGTCTTCGGTTATAAGTAGAACTTTCTATTGTCTCTGTTGTTTAGGTAGGTACTCTGTGTATGTCTGTCTGTGTAGTTATGTAAATAATTCTTTAAAATATTGAAATAAATAAATATCATAATATAAACTAATGAATGAGTTAAAAACTATATTGTACACTAGCAGCGCCCTGCGGTGCTACCTGCGGTAGTTAAAAGTAGCCTATGTGTTATTCCCGGTCATAAACTATGTATATTCTAAATTTCAGCCAAATCCGGCCAGTAGTTTTTGCGTAAAAGAGTAACAAACATCCATCCATCCATACACCGATAAATCGATCTAGCTAGGATTCATTTTTGGAAAATGTCGTTTTGTTTCCAAAAAACACGATTTACCATGAACTTCTTCAAATACCATACAACAATACAAATCGGCAGGAATCGCCCGAGACAAGGCGAAAACCAGTTTTTTGTGATTGATTGTCAAAATTTAGTGTTAGATTTAGCTAATAAATCACAGAAACAGGTTATAAAAAACCTATCTCAACGACGTTATAATATTTACGACATAAGGCTCAACTCACACCAAAAGAGCATCGAAGAGCAGCGAAGCGGAGCGCAGTTTCAGTCTCCTACTAATTTCAACTTTATTTTCATTACTATAATACTTATTATCGCAGAGAAGGCGCGCGTATTCGAATTCGCCGGAATTCCCGCGAAGCCGAGGGCATCCTTGCGACTCGTTCGAGTTTCTCATGCGATAATAAGTATTATGGTAATGTAAATAAAGTTGAAATTCGTATAACACTGAAACTGCGCTCCACTTCGCTGCTCTTCGATGCTCTTTTGGTGTGAGTTGAGCCTATATAAGAGTGTCAACAACTGATAACGGGTTTTGGTTTAAATTATGTTAATATCATGTTAAGACAAAATATTAACATGATTTGTCTTAATAAAATATTCGATTCGAAGCGACTTGAAATTATTGAGCACATCATTTAAAGTTATAATCTACTAGCTGCGCCTCCCGGTGTTACCCGCGGTGAATAGTTTCCGTTCCCGTGGGAATACAAGATCAAAAGTAGCCTATTTTTTAATCCGAGGTATAAGTTATTCTGGTACCAAATTTCATTCAAATCCGTCCAGCTGTTGGAGCGTGAAAGAGTAACAAACACACTTACATTATTTAATATTACTTATTAGGAAAAAATGAAATATGATCACGACTGTATCCCAGGGAGCGGTAGACATTTTTTTAGATCTTTTTGAAATTTCTAGATCCTATTCGAAGATGTCTAAGGGTAGTCAGAGGCATGTCCAAATACATATTTGGTAAATACCCACATTTTGCAGAAGTTAACTTTTTATACGTGTCAGGTTGCAAGCCCATCGACGCTATTAAAGAGCTAACTGGTTTCCTTACGATATTTTCTTGTTTAAAGCTCGTGTCAAAGCGCATATATAAATTTCAGACACGAAAAGTCGATGCATATTAGTAAGATTTGTCACAAAGGATTGTTGCGGAAATGCATTTAATTTAATAAATTACAATGCAAAGAGCCAATTTGACATTAAGCTCGTAATTCAGTCATGAATATGATAAAAGAATGAACCCTTGTATTTCCTGCTAATTAGACAAACATGATTATGATTTATTATTTCCTATAACGCATTTAAGTCGGGGTCATCTTTTTTATTAAATAAATAATAATAAAAATAAAATAAGCCTTTATTTCTACTACCTTAACAAAATATTATATAAAACTAAACTAAACACTAACTTAATCTTAATATGAAATAGATTTAATACCTATGTTTTGTTACTATATCTATATGCCAGTAGTAGTCGCCTCTTTCGGCCGGCCTCCCCCATTTCCTTCCACATTTCTCTGTTTCTGGCCTTGGACATCCAGTTGGGTCCTGCTTTCTGAGTGAAAATATGAGATATCTTTTATATTAATCTTATTTAAATCCTAATAGACGTTCTTGATAGATCGTCGAAGTTAAGCAACGTTCTGAGCGGTCACAACATGGATGGGTGACCGCAAGTGGCATTTATATCTGAGCGCTTCCGTGCTTCGGAGGGCACGTTAAATTGTCGGTCCAGGCTTTTAGAGTCGTTAAGCCATGACGGAGGCCTTAAGGCGGCCTAAAAACTCCGTCACCAGAGTTGGCCACTTGCTCATACGAACTTACTTACTTACTTATTTAAATCCTCAATATATTTCAGGTCCAGGCACAATGAAGAATGCAACGATCAGCGCAAGGACGATGAAGCAGTTCACTGTGATTGTGCAGAGGGTAGTCAACGGGCAGGTTAAGCGCCACTCGTTGCCTGTCGAGACAGCCTGGAAGAGTTTAGTTAAGGACAAAAATCTAGGTAAGCCTGACATCACTTTGTTTGCCTGGCTACCCTTTTAAGTACCATTTATATGATGCCATTTTCTTGTACACGTACCAGAGGAATAATTACGCGCACCTAATTGACGCTCAATAATTGTAAGCAACTGTTGTAGACCATGCAAGTCATGATGGCAGTCAATTTAATTCTATGCAACAGGCAAGAATCTTGCATTGAAGGTTTCCCACTGAAGCTTGAGATTATTTTAGATTGTTATGGGATCGCTTTTAAAAAAAAGCTAGGCCCACACCACCAGGTTCTTGCCTGATTATTTCCCTGGTGTAGGGAGTCGCGTTGGAACAGGCATTAGAATCACCTAGCATGTAAAACGAAACTTAAGTGAGCCTTGAGGTCCTACAAGAATAAATGATTTTTCTTTCTTTCTTTCTTTCTTTCTTTCATTTTGTAAATTACCTTTAGAGTTATATCTACAATCTTTCTCCAAAATTGAAACTCAGAACTCAATAATGTGCCATTAATAAAATCAACAAGTTCATAAAATATAAAAATAAGACGTCTGATTCTTGAAGACCATCAATAAATTTCCCGGTAATAAATTGAATACGTTGAAAATGTGAGACGCAGAGGTGTATTAAGAAGAAAAGAGACGAGAATTTAAAAAAAAAGAAAAATCGTTTATTTTGGTAGGACCTCAAGGATCACTTCAGTTTCGTTTTACATGCTAGGTGATTCTACTTATTTAGATTATTTACTTTCATTAAATTTTTTCACTAAACCGATTTCAATTTCGTGAAAATAACATAATTTTCAAAAACAAGGTACTTTTAACCTTGTTTTTCATCTTCGTGGGTTTTAGTCGGAAGCATAAATGGTCTTGATCAATTACCTACTAACACTGCAATTTTACTAAAATAAAGTACATTACCTAATTCTAGAGATGTCACTTAGGCTGTTATTTTGTTTTGAACTCTAAAGTGAAGGAAATAAAAGCTTTCGGATTTAGAATTAATTTAACATTGACTGAATAATAGATGATTTTTGACTTTGATATGTCTTCTATCTATATCTTCTATTTATACTCGTATCTTCATTCACTACTAAATATATCTGAAGTTCAAGTTTTAACAAATAGGCATACTGGGCATTAACTCGTTAATCCGTTAATCGTTAATTAACGAAGTTAACATTTTGATTAACGGTGCCCAGCTATGCAAATAGGTCCCTGGAACAAAGCATGATGCCTCGTGAAGCGAATGCCTCGATTCACGTACCATTCATATTTTATTCATACCGGGGCCCACAGAAAAATGTCGTAAGTGACAAATTGCCGGATTTAATTTTCTGTCACTTTCATTTGGATATGGTTATAGTAGGTTTTCTGATTCTTAGTACAATTGAGATTATAGAAATGGTATCGACATTTCAAAGGTTCTATATAAAGAAATGTCTGAAGGGGAAAATATTGATTTGGATCATCCCATAAGCTTCGTTAAATTTAGTTTTTAAGCTATTGCATAGCTTATATCGCGTGGAGACTGAATCCAGAAGTTCCGTAACGAAAATAACCTAACACCCCCACTCAGAAAAAATGCTATGCAAGCTTTACCGCGGCAGTCTCCGAGTGCCACACGTCTTTTTGTTTCCGGAAGTTTAAAAAAGCTTTTTGAATTACATTTCTATAAAAAGTGTCAATCTTGATGCCAATGAACTTTTATTTCTAGCTCGTTTTTCGAACTACATAATATTATTTTGCTTTTTTACATGAGAAATGACCAAACGTAAATTGCTACGTAACACGTGTAGTAGTTCGGCAAACTACGTTTACGTGATAGCACGTAACGTAGACGGATATGCGCTTTTCGGGGCAATTTTCAGAAGGCTTTTGCTGTGACGGGAAAATAAATGGTTTATTTTTAATTCTTCGCACATTTATGGTCGTAAAGTGTTTATTGTTTCATTTTATCTGGTATGGTCTTATTGCAAACTTGGAAATTTAATTATGGTGACCAGATGACTGATATAGGTACTTACTTAGATATTTTTTTTGTAAATACATACATATAGAAAAACATCCAGACCCGGAACAAATATCTGTAAAACATACAAACATTTGTCCTGCGGCGGGGATCGAACCCGCAACCTTCACGTCTCAGGCGGGACCTACCTACGGCCTTCATGAACATTAGCGGTCCCCCATCTGATGGTATTTTTGTGTGAGTAATTCCAGTGTGTTTCTCAATTATGTTCATGTTTTCTTATTCCAGATCTCAAGAACCGCAAGACAGTGCTCTACGCCGTGGGTTTCCTCGACAGCTCCGTGTTCCCACACTCACAGGCCATCGCTAATGCGTACGCGAGGAGAGGATACAACGTCCTAGTCACGGAGACTTTCAACTTCCTCACTTATATCTATCCCAAGTAGGTTCTTTTGCAGCATATTTTTTTTTCTAATCATTTTTCTGAAGTGCGACGCCATTAGAAAATTCGCGGGGAAGGTGAAAATTCACGTGTGGCATGTGCAAACTTTCTATAGGTGAGTTGTTAATTTAAATTTCAAATGGTTCGTTTGTGCGTATGAGCATGTGGCTTCGGTGACTGAGTTTTAAGGCCGCCTCAAGGCTTTCGTCATAGCTTAACAATTTTTAAAGCCAGGAGCGACAATTTAACGACAATTTCAAATTAATACTATACTTATGATATTCTTAATGAATTCGTTTCTCTTCTATTATGTGAACAACAATAATAATTCATTTAATTTACACTAATATTAGTGGCTATTCAGAGTGTCGCAAAAGCTAAACTAAACTAACTAAAATTAATGCCATCCTTTTTATTCCGATCGCTATGAAAGGGACGGCAACATTTTTAGTTAGTTTAGTTTAGCTTTTGCGACACTCTGAATAGCCACTTTTACGGAGTTTAAATCAAATTAATTTGTTGTTGAAGTAATTAATGATCTCCGAAACTCGCCCAAATATAAAAAAATATCACTGGAAAGATACTTTTACATTCAAATAAACATATAATGTTCGTTTGTTTAATCTCTGTAACTACGAGTCTTAATAAAAAAAACACTATATATTATCCCGGTATAAATAGATTCATCCCATTTATGATATTAAAAGTAGCGATTACTACGTAATTATGATCCATCACGCAAATCAAACAAATAACAATTTATTAACCCTATATTTTCTTTCCAATGTCTATTTAATTTGCCCTAAACAAACAACCATTAATTAACTTATTTATACAGAATTCACATACTTTAATCACTCACTAAATGTTAATGAACTAAAAATATTTGTCAATAAGAAATACCTTCATAATAAATAGTTCAGCCCGCTTCGTAATCGTAAGTCAACATACACACCATGATTTTGAATTAGAGCTATCTTTAGATATAAATAAATATCCGATACATTCCACACAGTGCTATATCTAGTCCGAAGCTAAGCAATTTAATGCTTGTATTATGGCACAGATAAATAATACTGTTTATGGTAACCGGATGACTGATAAACATACTACATAAAAACCTTTTTTGTAAATACATAACATAGGACATTCCACATAGGATGTACTGCAACATCCTATGTGGAATGTCCAAGTATATTTATTTATTAATTACCTACATAGAAAACACCCAGACCTGAAACAAATTGACCCGCATCCCCTGCGTCTCAGGCAGGCTTCATCCTCTGCGCCACAGAAATCGTAAAAAAGCCATTTTCTAGTCCTTCTTGTCTTAAGAAGACTTGCATATTATATAATAAGCGACTACTTACTTTGTTTATACAGGGTGTAAAAAGACTACTACCGAAAACTTTAGGGGGTGAAAGTACCCATCAATATGAACAACTTTTTCTAAGAAACCAACACTGTGAACGCGAAAAAAAAAACAGCTGTTTCATACACTTTAGCCAAGTAGGTATTGAACTTATGTATGGAACAGCTGTTTTTTTTTTCGCGTTCACAGTGTTGGTTTCTTAGAAAAAGTTGTTCATATTGATGGGTACTTTCACCCCCTAAAGTTTTCGGTAGTAGTCTTTTTACACCCTGTATTTATGGTAGTGATAAAGTACCTACTACACAATGAGCTAGGTAACTTAAATCAATCGATGTTATAACCAGTTAACGATTACAATGATAGGTACTTAATGAGTTAGGTTTAAACCTGTATTAGCCTTTTTATTCGTGAGAATATACTTTGAACTTTGTACTCCCGTGTTAAAGGAAAATCCATTGAGTACCTATTTGCCTACAAATTATTATGAAACGCAATAACATCAAGAAGACAGGATTCTAGTGGAAAAGGAAAATCCAGTGAGTATTTGCCTATACCTAAACTAGTAAGGTACTGTGGGTGATTAACGCCCACCTAACTTTAATTTCAAATAATTTCTATATTTACATGATTATGAAAACAAAGAATGCTTATAATCAATGTTTTATTTAAGTGAAACAAAAAAATAACACCTTACGTTGAGTTTTATTCTTACACATGTTTATTCAGTTTTTAAAAAAGGTCTATTTTGGGCGTTATTAAAAGTTATAATTATGTCTATTGACGCCCGTTTCATAAACCAGGCTTTAAATGCATAAATAGGCTTACAACAACAAAAAATAATCTCACAACAATTATCTAAAGTCGCATTACCGTACATAAACTAAAAATATAGGAACCACATCAACATTTAAGATTAACTATAGTCAATTTAATAATACACCTTACATCACATGGTATATTTGTATTTGGTCATATTTATGGAACTTTTTAATAATTTCCATTTAAAACATCATGAGCACATTCCGTTTTACCCGTGTTTAAGGCAGAATTAAGATATTTTTTAAATGTTCATTGGGCGCTATTATGTAGACAGCGGGTAATAACGCTTGGAGATATTAGGTAAATAACAAAGTTTTTTTTTATGAATACAAAGTTCTTCGGCAAATCTATCAAATAATATGTAATTGGCAAAATTACAAAGAGAATTGTCTAATAAATTTATAACACTAAGGAACCACCTCCACGGGTGAGTATCGCGACGATTTCGTCCTCCTATCATCGGGTAATTTACACGGTAAGGCGATTATCATAAGAATTAAATTTGCAATTAGTAGTAAAGTCGTTTTGGACATTATGTACTATTATAAAAATGCTCTCTGGTTATAACGCCCATGCAGGCTAATAGCGCCCAACCGTCATTTTACCGGGCGTTATTCCCCAGCCGGACGTTATTATTTGACACTGACACGTTTTTGTAAAAAAACATATAAATCGACACAAAATATTTAAGTAATAGTAGAACAAGATTATCGTGAATCTCTTTAAACCAAAAATCATACCCAAATCGCAAAAAATACATGAAAAACTATACTATTTGTCGTGGCATTTATTATAGTAGCGCGGTACTTGACAGACCCAGCCGGGACGAGGCGTCACACTGCCACAAATGTGGCGCGAGCGTGCCGCCGCTCGCCCTGCGCTTTCTTATTGATTCATTCTACCTATACGTGGAGTGTCAATTGAATAATACGATATTTAGTGTGTTTTCTGCTACCCGGGCGTTAATAAACAGCGGGCGTTAATCACCCACCCTACCTTAGTTCGCCCCGAACTCGTGCGTCGTTGGTTGGTGGTTTATTTTGTACCTACTTGCTTCGACTACCCCTTAACTCACTGTTGAGTTGACTCATTGATTGTTTATGAAATCTGGCTGCTAGATCTCTACGATTCAATCAAGTCTTTATTCAAAGTCCAATCTCAATTATCAAATTAAAAAAGGTCGTATTTTGATACGCAACCATGCAAAAATATAATTAGAGTATTTGCCTATAAATTATTATGAAACACGATAAAATCAAGAAGACAGGATTCTAGGGCTGGGTTTACAGATAGACACTTGGGTAGGTAGTTACTTACAGTATACTCAATTTCAATTTCGTAAGAAAATATCGATATCCTGCACTCTCGAGGGTCTGTTCATAAACTTGAAGATCCTCAAATTTTTATAATGGGACCATGGTTACGGGTTCGATCCCGCTGCGGGACAAATATTTGTTTCGTGTCTGGGTGTTTTCTATGTATAATTATGTATGTATTTTCAAAAAATCTATGTAGTATCTCAGTAATCTGGTTACCATAACACAAGCATTAAATTGCTTAGCTTGGGACTAGATGACGCTGTGTGGAATGTCCAAGAATATTTAAGTATTTATTTATTTATGGAATCCCGCAAGCCACAGCGGTGACTTAAAAACACCGCCACTATAGTTGACTATAAACTTCAACGTTGTATAATATGGTGTATTTTAATAACCACATTGTTTTATTTACCATAGATGTTATGACGTATTGTTTATGTATTTGAATAGTTTATCATCGGTTCCTTATTGAACCATTTTAATAGGATTCACACGAAGTATCTACGTAAGGCTGGTACTGACAAACAAGTTATATAACACGATCTATTGTAATGGCAGGGATACACGGGGCCGGTTATATAACGGTCTGGTTGTTTTTCTATGTATAATATGTATCTATTTACAAAAAAAAAATGTATCGATGTAGTATATCAGTCATCTGGTTACCATAACACAAGCATTCAATTGCTTAGCTTGGGACTAGATGACGCCGTGTGGAATGTCCAAGGATATTTATATTTATTTATTGACATTGCCACTACATCAGCAACTAAGTGTCGTGGCAGTGGACACAATAAAGATAATATAAAGAATTTAGTCACAGACTTTAATTTAAGGCGTGTTGGCCGAGTGGGTTAGTCACCAGATTTACAGCATGAAAGTTGTGGGTTTAAACCCGGCCCTGAGGGCCTAGCCAACCGGCATTCGCTATGAAGCGATTCGATTTCTATCATCGCTACACCTTTGATTTGACATTTCTGATCGCTCGATTTTTCGTCATCGAATGTCAATTCCTATACATTTTTTTTAGTTTCTAATCGAAAGCGATTGTCGAAATGTAACATGGCTAGGGCAGCTGGCCCTTAATCCCAAAACCGAAAACAATACATCGTATAAATAATCGCAGGCCAGCTTTTGTTGGTGGAAACTGAATTTGGAAGATGAACCAACATAAGCTGAACTGCGATTACTGAATTGCAACACAGAATCTCTCAGCTGTTAATAGTCATCGAAATTGCGCGATCACTTATCGAGTGACCGCTGTGAACACTGCTTAACTGATCTTTCAAGAACTTCTTAACAAGCTATGCCACGAGCATTTCTACTTCTTAATCACACTATCACACTATCACACTTCACACTATCACACTAATTATAAAGGTGAAAGTTTGTGTGTGTGTGTGTGTGTAAGTGTGTTTGTTACTCTTTCACGCTAAAACTACTGAACGGATTTGGCTGAAACTTGGAATATACATACCTACATAGTTTATGACCGGGAATAACACACAGGCTACTTTTGATTCCGGTATTCCCACGGGAACGGAAACTACCGCGGGTAACACCGCGAGACGCAGCTAGTATTATAATAATTCTGCTATTTCCCTCTTTCCAGGTCCGTCCGTCTCGCCAGAGCACTAGGATTCAAATTAGGAGAACTTTTCGTCAAACTCTACGAGAAGGGATTGGACCCTGAGAACTTAGAGCTGGTTGGAACCAGCCTTGGAGCTCACGTCGCCTCTTTCGCCTCTAAATATTTCTACCAAGCCACCGGACGAAAACCTTCTAGAATAACAGGCTTGGATCCAGCCGGCCCTTGTTATAGAAACCTTCCGTTAGAATACAAGTTAGCTCCAACAGATGCCACGAGAGTTGACGTGATTCATACGAATATAGACGGGTTCGGCATCGCAGAAAGGTTAGGTCACGTCGATTTCTATGTCAATGGAGGGGAATTCCAACCTGGGGATTTACCGTACATCCCCTGCCTAGTCGTCTGCAGTCATATCAGAGCTATAATCTACTGGTGGCAAGCCATGGAGCACCCTAAAAAGTTTATTGGTATGAAATGCGACTCGGTTCAGGATGCTCGGTACGCGAATTGCTTTAACAATTCCGAGACTAACTATATGGGGTTAGAGACTAAATTCCAGCAGCAGGGGATATTTTATCTGCCTACCCACAATGAGTTTCCATATTACAGAGCGAAGGAAGGATTGAAGAAGGATAATGAGATTTATACGTCTGTGGTGAGGAGTATTAACGCAGGTGATGATTTTGTTGTTTAGATTTGTGACGTGATTTGGAATTAAGTATTCAATGTTTATGGTCTTTAGGCCCAGGCCAAGTGGATTAGTACCTCGGCTAAGTGTCAATTTTAGCCCTACTGCGCAAAGTATTGTTTGGCAAATCCTATCGACGTAAATCAAGCAAATTCTTTAATAGTGTTTTGAATTTATGTGTCATTTACTGCCGTTTCACATTGTAGGTACTTATAGTTTTTTGCAGGATCCTTTTTAGTAATGTCTACCGCTCCCTGGGATACAGTCGTGATCATATTTCATTTTTAAGCTATTGCATAGCTTCGAGCTGGACTCCTACCTTAGCACATGGTGCTAAGGTAGGAGTCCAGCTCGTCCCGCCATCTCATCCTGGGTCTAATATAATAAAATATTAAATCATCTTATTTTAAAAGCAAGAACTGACGACCTCTATGGAATAGTGAGTGTAGGCCCGCCTGAGACGCAGATTTCTGGTTCAGTTAATATTGATTTTCTAGGTATTTATTCCGGGTCTGGGTGTTTTTCTATCTATATCCTATAGGATCTACCTATGTATTAACAAAAAAAAAATTATGTAGGTATATTAATAGTACCTATATTAGTCATCCGGTTACCATAACACAAGCATCAAGTTGCTTAGCTTGGGACTAGCTAACACCAAAGACGATTAATATCTAGATGTCTTCTAGATATTAATCGTCTTTGGTGTTAGCTAGTCACAAAGGCCATACACAAAATCGTAACCCTACCAGATAGCCTGGAAACTTTAAAACATCAATTTTATCCAACAAATTTCAATTACTTTCTAGTTAAAATTACCTAAAAATTTTTTTATATTGAATATTGTTGCTACCTAGTGACTACCTACTACTAAGTATTGAAATTTCTTGTACCTACTGCGGGATCAGGGTTACGATTTTGTGTATGGCCTTTTTCTGTCTTCTAGATATTAATCGTCTTTGCTAACATTATGTTATAGAATATTTATTTATTTATGAACTTAAAATATTTTACTATTCTGAATCACGATTACGAAACCGTATTGTAAATTCGATTTAATTATTTTGTAATGTGCAAAAAGTGGGTAAATATCTGTGATTTTAGTTTTAAACAAGAGTGTAATTAGGTGTAGAATAAATAAATTAATTTAATTTGATTTGTGTCATCGATTAATATGTTAATAAAATTAATGAAGTACCTGAGTGAAGTTTTAATTAACCGCAACATTTTACCTGATTATATTTTAGGTTTCAACAATGTCCCAGGCACTACTACATGTCCCGCTAAGTGTAGGCAAAGCTTAATTCTTAAATTCTTTATTACAACAAACAAAACAAATAAAACAAACGACATAGATACTTAAAGGCTATGTACACTGACGGTTTGAAAATGTTCGTCACCTTAGAGTCGGTTTTCGCTTGCACCAGATTGCAAGAATCAATTGTTATTGTACCAACATTTGTCAGTGACGTTCCTTTTTCAAGTTTCAAAAGGGATTATGTGCTCGTGCTCGTTGAACGAATCAAGTTGAAAACCGACGAACATTTTCAAACCGTCACTGTACATAGGCGAGCTTAACCCTGAAAGAGCTTGTAAAACAATCAATGTAGAAATAATATTTTTTCTATCTGTATAAATCATCAAGAAACAACGGCGTTGATTATAGTCAGAATTTCCACACACTCTTTTATGCAGACATATTCCATTAAATTTCAATTTCCCATTGAATATGTTAAATTCAGTGTCGAAACCCATCAGGAGAGCTTTTATTTTAATCGCAGCCTACGGAACCCAAATGTCGGTCCAAAAACAGGCGTTTTAAATCATCCAATTTGAACCGTAATCCCGACTTTCAGCTGAAATTAATGCTCTTGCAAATGATACTGGATTGCGATATGCCGCAGGAGACGAACTAAGTTTTTTTAGCAGTGTAAGATGTGGTGTGACCAAACTCAAAAGCAGATGAGGATCGAGGTAACCCGAGGTAGGCAAAATAAATAAAATAAAGAAAGTGCAATGTTTTGTAAATAATTGTAGTGCAAGGGTATTTTGGAAAATCCATAATTAGTTGGTGAATTGGTCTGAATTATTTTATTACAAATACATAGATAATTTATTGTAATTAGCAAATTATTTGTTCACTCTCTCTACACGTGAACGACGGATCACATCATCTTCTACCGGCAAAAAGGAAATAAAGGAGGCTTTGCAATCGACACTTCATTAGCTTTTGTACAAAATAAAATAGTTAATACTTAATGGATGAATTCCCACAACAGCTATTTAAATACTACCTAGTGTAGGGAGTCGCGTTGGAACAGGCAGTAGAACCCCTTATTTTAAGGACGTGACGTGTCAAAATGGTCTATAAACGATCGTACTGAATAACTACAAGAGTTTGACCAAAGTTTACTTTTATTTTCACTATTTAAAAAAAAATAAGGTGTCATATTATTATTTCCCTTGTTGATTCTCAGAAAATGGGGTATAGCTCACGATACCTCAGACACCGCGACATGCCGCGGCGCGGTGTGAAATGAGTCTAATGAATTCAGAATGTTTTCATTTTACTCAATTTCGTGGGCGTTGTTTTTGTCACGTGGGACAGTCGTCCAGCTTATAAGCACAAGTTATAGTCATTAATACAAATAGTCGAAAATGTATAATTGGTAGCGTGAAGTAAAATTCATTTTGGTTTAAAAAAAGGTATTATTTTTGCAGAAAATCTGTAAATCTCTACTCAACACAAAGCCGTGAACAAGCTGCGTAACGGAGTGTAGATTGCATTCGCGTTTTCTTCAAGGCTTGGCGAAGAATACGTGAATTTCCGTTTTTGTCGGTATTTTGCCTTGCGAGAAATGAAATGATGTTCACTATAAACAATTTATTAGATAGGTACTGTCATTTTTTTATGGTTTTCAATACAATTTCTCAATGATCATCAGACAAAGATACCTAATCCTAATAGGTACTCGTAAGTTCAAATAAAACAACATTTTTTATTCTCAATTTAGCAGCTGAAGCATCTTTCCACGGACATATTTATCTAACACAATATTATTAAAAAAGCCCACTCGTAGTCATGTCCGATACCGTCAGAAACCTGTGCTCAGTCTACTGACAGCTCAGTGTGATTGGCTCCGCAACTTTTTGTACTGTTTGGCTAATCTGCATTTTTAAATGCAATTTCTGGGAACAAAAAATGAAAATGAAAACAGTTAACCTTAAACTAGGTTCATTTGTTTGTTTTGTATTATAAATACACATAAGGCTGTGTTTTCACTAGAGATTTTAAATAGGTCTTGGAATTTTAAAGTTTGTAAGTATAAGAAAAGTCATTTTTCTGTTCAACACAAAGTAGTAGGTACCTAAGCCCAAAATAAAGATGGTAGCTTACTTTCGTTCGATGATGACTAGACATAGATTTTTTAACAGCTATCTATGGAAATTGATTGATAAATCACCGATTCACGCTTGAGTATAGATTCTGAATACGAGCCTTACTTTACCTGATATGTGTTTATTTTTATGGTATAAAATTAAGTTCAGAGGACCATAATTGGGCGCAAAATAATTAATTTTGCTAATAATCACTGATGAAAACAAAGCTTACGTCCAAGAGGCGTTGAACCTTTGGCCATCGAACCTTGAGGCAATTCGTTAAGAGGAAGAATGGAGAGAAATTACTCTACTTAAGAGGACACCAGACGCCACAAGTCTGTGTGGGTGGTGGGTGAATTAATATCAAACTTAATATTATAAAGGTGAAAGTTTATGTGTGTAAGTATGTACCTAAGTGTGTTTGTTACTCTTTCACGCTCAAACAGCTCAAACAACAGGATTTGAATGAAATTTGGTACCGGAATTGCTTACACCCTGGATAAAAAATTGGCTACTTTTGATTCCAATATTCCCAAACGGGAACTATTCACCTCGGTTTGGTATAAAGAAAATATTTTTTCTGATATTTTTAACTTAATTGCTGGCTAAGCAATTGCATTGTCTAAAAGTATTTTTAAGAATTTTATGACAACAGTAGATATAAGTACCTATAAATTTTATATTAACAAATGTTCAATTTTATTCGAATTAAGAATCGCACGGCCATTTTTCCCAGGTGTTCCGTAAACCATTAAAACAATTTCTCCAACAAAAACAAGATTTCTCCGAACATAAAACATCAAATCACGAATTTTAAAGTCAAAAAACGTTAACATCTTGAAATTGTAAAGTGCATAAAACTTTTAAAGCCGGTTATTATATATTTTTCAGATCCGAAATTTCGCTGTTAAAACTGCTTAACAGACTGGTTGAATACGTGTCTTGATGGCGATTGCTCAGTTTGTATTTAAAGGCGTTGGTGGCTTTTCAAATAAATAGAAAGTTTGCTAGATTTTGCAAGGGGCTTCGCTTCCAATAGTTTATAAAATTTTGCTTTCTTTTCTGTAGATTTTACATGTTAAGATAATTTAATTAATATTTAATTTATGTACTTAACTTGAATTAATGTTTAAGTTACTGCTCTTTTAAATCAATCGTCATTCGCAGTCAGACACTCATTTAGTAATAGGTACAATAACCCAAATTAATTATTTTTTTCACTTAAAATTTTGATTTACGGCCTTGTACTCGTTTAAATTCTTTAAATATTATTAATTAAAAATAGGTAAGTTCGTATGAGCAAGTGGCAACTCAGGTGACGGAGTTTTTTGGCCGCTTAAAGAAATCTGCATGGCTTAACGACATTAAAAGCCGGGACCTACAATTTAACGAGCCCTCCGAAGCACGGAAGCGCTCAGCTGATAATGCCACTTGCATTTATATTGAGGATATTTCTTATCTTTGTGGTAGGTAGGTACTTATCCATGTGATTTACTAGTCAATAAATGTATTAATTTGATGATGTCCAATTACTTGCTATGACACGTAATACCTAGCTCTCAACAATAAAATGTTTACTTCTAAACCATGGTTTCCTAAAAAGCGATAGCTGTTTGATAAATAAGTCCTTCATTTGAATGATAAATTCATTTATTTGTGATTATATTACATCACAATTAGGTAGTAATTAGCTAGTAATTAGTCAGGAAAAATTTGATGCACACTTTAAACACACACTTTAATTAAACTCTGTCTCTACAGTAGAGACTCTACTACTAGGGAGAGATCCCTATAGGACTTTCTGGAAAATAATTATGTTTAGGGTTAAGCTCGCCTTTGCCATTACGTCCCGTCTAGTTTTAAGCTCTTTTTATGAATGATGATTTTGTGCAATAAAGTATAAATAATGGGTATTCTCCGTATTAACAGAAACATTTATTGTCGGGAGGGGCTTTAATTGGAAAATCTTTTTATCTTTTTCTGTGTGTTATTATAATTTATTTTTCCGCTACATCATTACCGTTACCAACGTTACCCGCTTTCCAGCATCGCCACAAAGGCTGTTGGAGCTCGTAAAACAAAAGTGAGGGACGGAAAAATTGCCCGTCCATGTTTAATGAGCGTCTGAATTATGGATGGTGGGTTTATTAGCTGCTCGGGTGTTAATCTGCCTCGCTTTAAAACAACAGATTTTGTTTGCGAATAGCGAGTCTCCATATTTTAAAGTTATTGTTCAATCCTTGTTAAAAATTCCGTGTTCATTGTACACAATAAACACTATACTAATAGTTCAGGACTTCCCAACCGGTGGGCGTGCCCCCTGGGCGGGACGTAGAGATATCTTAGGAGGGGCATGAATTGTTTGGATATTTTAATTAATCTAATTATCAATAAATTAATTATAAATATCTAATATTGTTTTTGTAACACCAAATGAACATGTAATTTAACTTTCGTGTGTAATATATTATGTCGTAAAGTAATTTGTTGTTTTTGTTGAAGCAATGATGAAAATAATAGGGGGGCATGGAATTATTTTTATAATCTGGAAGGGAACCATGCAAAAAAGGTTGGGACCTTGAAATAAATAGAGTATGTAACTGAAAATATACTAAAAGCAGATGACGCGCTACACAAAATCACGCAGTTATTGACGAAGTGATTGTGTACATGTATCTACAATATAGAATAGAATAGAAAAACATTTATTTACATCACTCTCTTAGTGTGTGTAATTACAGGACAGGTACATTTACAAATTAGAATATTTTATGTAGGAAATATGAGTGCAGCACATCGGTCACCACTCAGCATTTGCTGTAGAAGCTCAAGGACCAACTACAGCGCTGGTCATCATCATCATCAACCCCTCTCATCCCACTGCTGGGCATAGGCCTCTCTTCGCTTCCGCCACTCAACCCTGGTAGGTACATAGACCAAATTATAGTCTTACTTCGAGTTACACTGCGCTATAAAAGGTCGCCAATTAACAATTTGAAGACCAGATCCTTCAGACTTCTTCCTTTACTTCAATATCCAATTTTTCCAAAACACTTTAATCGAACACTTGAGCTACTGGCAGTTACGGAGTGTATCCATCTAGTCTCATAAAAGCTCCGAGCGAAGCGAAGCCAGGAGCAATGTCGTTAGCTCCACTGCCGTCGGAAGCAAGAAGGTATTGTCGAGATGATGACAACGTGTTTGATACTCAAACATAACCTGAAGGTTCCGAAACAATAAAACTTTTTTTGGAAAACTTATTTCGAACTCAATTAAAAAAACAAATCAAAGCACATTCCTGTTGTTTTGTTTCCAGAATGTTTTTAAAGTCGTTAAGCCAATAAGGGCTTTAGGCGGCCTTAAAATCTATCACCAGAGGAATTAACGTCACTTTACTTTAGTATTGGATACTGTCCTCGATACCGAGTCAAGTACCTACCACAAATGTATGAAAATCCAGTGCAGCGCCTCCCCCGGTAACCTGCATGAACTAAACATTCCATACATTTAGAATACTTGACACCATGAGCGAGGATAGATTACGATGCAAGAATATAGGCCTATGCTGGAAAGCTTAGTTTTTTTCTTTATTTTTATACACCTTTATTTTATAGCGATAACTTTCATTGTCAATTTTAGTCTAAAGTGTAATTTACATGATGCCTCTGTTGCATACAAATTGACTGGCATCATTACTTGCATGGTCTAAACAACAGTTGCTTAAAATAAGTGCGTGTAATTATTGCATTAAATTTTTGTTCTGGTACGTACAAGAAAATGGCATCATGTAAGTAAATGGTACTTATTACCGATTATAAAATCGAGTTACACAAGTCACGAGTTAGTCGAATAGTCACACTTCAAAGCGTTGCTATTAATCGACTTTCAAATCCCGTAACGCTTAAGCTGGGGATACACATGCCAGTAAATCGGGAAATTAGGTGGCATGAAAGTTACAGGCATGTACAGTCAGCATCAGAAGTAAGTGACATGAATAAAAAAATCAAAACTAGTTTTCAATATTATTTTCATAATATGATGTGCAACTTGGTTGCAAAATTAACTGACTATAAAACAAAATCATAAAAGTAGGAACGATAAATTTACAAAATTCCCGCTATGCTGTGGCATTTTTTTGAATACACACCCATTGCCCATAGATACCTATAGTGACATTGACCTTGAACATTCCTGTGCGCATAAATAATTATTGAGTTATGAAACGTGAACTGTCACATACTTTTGATTTTAAAAACAATCATATTTTTTTGAATACACACCCATTGCCCATGGATACATCTAGTGACATTGACCTTGAACATTCCTGAGCACATTTAATTATTGAGTTATGAAACTCGAACTGTCACATACTTTTGATTTTGAAAACAATTATATTTTTTTTAATACATACCCATTGCCCATAGATACCTACTGTAAACTAATAAAATAATATTGAAAACCAATTGTGAATCATGTCATTTTCTTCTGATGCGCCAGCATAGCGGGAATTTTGTAAATTTATCGTTCCTACTTTTATGATTTTGTTTTATAGTCAGTTAATTTTGCAACCAAGTTGCAAATCATAATTATGAAAATAATATTGAAAACTAGTTTTGATTTTTTTATTTATGTCACTTACTTCTGATGCTGACTGTACGAGTAACTGGCACACTGCGGATACATTTGCAAGTAATACTGGCATGCATACTGCGCCCTGGCATGCCAGTATTACCCTTGCGTATACACAGGACAGTTCGTGAGAGTATTTCGTACCAATTCTTGCGACCAAGACTTTTGATTTTATTTTTAATTTATTTTTCAGTCAGATTTAATTCTTCTTGTATTTTGCTGTAGGCATTGCCACGTGCTATTTTGTTTTTGTAAAGCGGGCTAGTCGGCTTCCAAAGACATTCGTATTCTCTGTACAAATGAATGAACTGCACAACAGCTACTGGCATGCCCGTAGCTGTCGCGTCTGTTCACACGTGCCAGGTTAGCAGCCCCCCGCGACCCCTCGCCCAACGGGCATGCAAGAAAATCAAATGTTGTGCTAGCTACTTGCAACTAGCTAGCTTCCAGTTACAGGCATGCCAGTAAGTGAATATACATGACTGTAGCTGGCACTTGCATGGAGCTGGTATGCTAGTGTGCAAGCTACGGGCATGTGTATCCCCAGCTTTATGTAAAATAGGGGTCAAAACTTTGAAATCCGTTCAAATGCGTCTGCCCTTTTGGGAATAACCCGAGAAATATCAAATTATCCCTCACTCGATTATCTCTCGATCGAGTTCCGACTCAACACTTTTTTCTTTTTAAACACTTCGGAGTGGATTTATTTTTTATTGAAAAAGTTGCCTGTTTTACACCCCCTCAATAAAAGTTAGGAGATGAATGTGGTAAGTCGGGTTTGTTGATGTCATTATAACGGTCGGGAATTATGGAAAATCAGAATTCGTGTTATTGAAATTGACATACATTTATAGATTTGCATAAATGATAATAGGTATTGTATTCTTTCTAAGAGTAATAATTGTAGCAAAAGTAAAAAAATATATATAAAAACCTTATCAAATCAAATCAAATCAAATCAAAAGACATTAAAACCAAGACTAATATTAACGCAAGACTAACCTAAACATTATAAAAAAACAAAACAAACTAATGTACCTCTATCAAAAGAGGCCTACGTCATGGCTTAACGTCTTTAAAAGCCGGGACCGACAATTAACGTGCCCTCCGAAGCACGGAAGCGCTCAGCCGATAATGCCACTTGCGGTCACCCATCCAAGTTGTGACCGTAATTTTCAATACGCGATTAAGTCCGGAAAATAAGTTATTATTGTGTTCAAGTCGCGAAAATATAAAAAGTGTTTTATTTTTTTCTTAGACAACAAATAAAAACATTGGAAATTCCATTCCAACAGTTTCAACTCCACATACGTAGATATAAATGCATGCTGAAGTTCGCGAATCCATTATAAACTTCGATCAGCCGCGGGCACCCAACTTATCTATCGCGCATTCAATGTTTCATTACAACGAACTTGGAGTTACTTATACTCGTATAGCAATTCAAGTTGCTAAATGGTTACAAATAATTTTATCAAGTTTAAGATTATCTTTCGGTAGAAGATAATTTCGGATACTTTGGGATAAGAAATAAATTCATATTTATAAGTACATGTACACGGGGTTTTATCGCGTTATTTACCTTATTTCTATAGCCATTGTCGCGGGTGGACCCGCGACCATGGCTATTGCAACATAGCTGAAACGTCGGGAAGTAAAGAAATAAGGTAAATAACGCGATAAAACCCCGTGTACATGTACTTATAAATATGAATTGTGATCGCGAAAGTTTAAGAAAAAAAGAAATAAATTATTCAATTTAATTAATACTCTTTTTTTGTTGGACCACTCCTTCTCTATTTACTAACTGGTTTTGTTTTTATTAGCTCTATCTTTTTCAGACTGGAAAATGGTTGTTAAAGTTGCTAAAAAAAATTTACGTTTCAACACCAACAGACAAAATTTCATTATGGAAAATTACTACCTTCAAACCCAATTAAACACTATTAACAACAACAAAACAACCACTATTAAATATTATGAAAATAAAGAGACTGCAAAAAAACATTTTAGTACCCATATAAGTAACTAACGTTAGATTTTATGTTATATCGCTATAACTTAGATTAAAATTTTATACCCTATGTCGCTCCCTAATCAAGGAGAATTTACGACACCTTATACCATAAAATACATCAAACTATTTACGTTGTAGATCGTGCCAAATATTTATACACTTGAAAAATACAACAAAATATTTTACTAATAAAAGTATAAATAAATTGTGCTTTTTTACCTTGCTAGAAATATAAAGATCAAGAAAGAAAAGATAACAATAGTCGAAAAAGAGTTCTAACAGAATAAACAAATTATTTAGGAGTTTGTGAAATGACTTTGTAGCAACGTCTACGGTTCGTAGCACTCTAAGCAGCGTAGCAGTTTGCTACGAGTTTTTTTCTATCGGCTTTATTTTAACCCCGACGAAAAATAGGGGCAGTATAAGTTTGTGTATCTGTGAGTCTGTCAAATAAAAAGTAGCTGCTAAAAAGATGAATCGTTTCTTTTTGTTCTGAGCTACGATTATGTCCCAAGAAAATCTGCTCAGTCGTTTTGAAGATCATCATCATTTTCTAGTTGATGAAGGATATTATATCCGGGCTTTTTCATTAATTTAATTATTATTTAATAGTATATTTAATTTAATACATAGTGTAATAATATAATATAGATCGATTGTAACCATCCTTAGGAGGCTCAACTGGTTCTAATTGTATTTTGTTATGTAAAATATGAGTGGTTTAGTTTCTGTAAATAGTGTATTAATATTGAGATAAACTAGATGTAGGTACATAAGGTTTAAGAATGTACATAGGTAGATACTACAATAAACAATGCCATGGCTAGATAATTGGCTAAAATTTATGTGTTTTGTCTTAAGAGACAAAACTGGACTCTTGCCATACACTTACAAGAATAGAATCACGTAAAAGTATTTTCGATTTAGATACTGCCAATAAAATAGAATGCTTTATGTATATTTATAGGACAAATTATATTATTAAAGTCTTAGAAACCTCAGTTAAGCAACGTTCGGAGCGGTCACAAATTGGATGGATCACCGCAAGTGGCATTATCTGCTGAGCGCTTCCGTGCTTTGGAGGGCACGTTAAATTGTCCCCGGCTTTTAAATTCGTTAAGCCATGACGGAGGCATTTAGGCGGCCTTAAAACTCCGTTACCAGAGTTGGCCACTTGCTCATACGAACAAGCAAAAATCAGAAACCTTGAAACATTAGTTAGGTGATCGTACAAAGCTAACAGTTCTTCTATATCCGAAGAATTTTATTACTTTCACTATTTTCCTTATTTGGTGTAAACCGATCTCTTTGCCTCCACGAACGTGACAGGAAGCAGAGGCTTCTGACTTCGATCTGTGACGTCACTCGACGTTGTCGAGGCAAACAATACTACTAAGATTTTGTATATTAGGTATTTTATTATATATGAAAAATCACACTAAAATTTACGGACTCCGATCAGATTCGAACCCGCGATGAAGCGATCGCCCTTGTTGTGTTAAACCACTCGGCCACGGAACCTATGATATTTTGGTTAAGTAATAATTTTTAAAATTGCTCTATTATTTATGGAGCAGTAGTACATACATAAAAAATAATACACACACATAGAACATCCTCCTTTTTTGAAGTTAGTTAAAAAGTTGATTTAATCTAAGCAAAACGGTAACTCATTATCTTTTACTATTACTATTACTCGATTATCGGGCACTAGCCCATACTGTCCCATTGTTGGGAAAAGGCCTCTCCACTTTCGCCAGACACGCCGATCCGCCTTCGTCCGCCAATCCCTCTCAAAGGCTTCTAGTTCGTCCCGCCATGCGCCATCTCAAACTCATTAACATCAAACAAAATTCTCCCAGACCTTAATAAACGAAGTACATAACAAAATTCTCCAAATTCTATCAAAACACGTTCAAAATGAACCGCGCAACGCATTATCGTTTCAAAAACACGTAAACATAATTATGGCGGCAGTTAATTATTCACTGATGACAATGACGGTAATGAGCGTGTGAGACGAGGGCTCATTACCGTCTTTGTCAAGTACAAAGATGTAAACTTGTAGTGATGTGCCCACATAATCATCATCATCATCCAGCCCTTCTCATCCCACTACTGGGCATATGCCTATTCCGCTTCCGTCACTCGACCCAGTCTCGCGCCAATCTAACCCATGTCCGATCTGCAGTTCTATGTCGTCGACATTCTTGACGACCTCTGTGGCGCAGTGGATGAATGGAGGAGGTTGCGGGTTCGATGCCCGCCACTAATATTGAGTCTGGGTGTATTCTTTGTATACGAAGAAGTATATCAGTTATTTTGTTATCGTAACACAATCATAAAATTACTTGGCTTGGGACTAGATGACGCTGTGTGAAATGTCCAAGGATAAATTTATTTATTTATTGATATTATTATATTTTCATAACATTCATTACTTTATACTTCAACTTATTACTTCCGTCCATTCCTTATTAATTCGAGTTTAAACGAAAGCTATCCCCCCACTACACAATCTTCAACGCTATCACAATACAATTTGCATGCGAAAACAAAACTTACACGCTTATAAACAAAAGCCAAAATACATTCTTGGAATGAGCTTTTTCATTTTTATTCTAATTGAAATAGTCTTCTAATGCTTACAATACTATTTGATATGATGTTTCAAATCTTTATTACTAATAATAATTAATAGGTTTTTAATAATAAGTAACTTTGTAAGTTCGTATGAGCAAGTGGCCAACTCTGGTGACGGAGTTTTTGGGCCGCCTAAAGGCCTCCATCATGGCTTAACGTCTTTAAAAGCTGGGACCTACAATTTAACGTGCCCTCCGAAGCACGGAGGTGCTCAGCTGATAATGCCACCTGCGGTCACCCATCCAAGTAGTGACCGCTCAAAACGTTGCTTAACATAAACGAATTAAATTGCCGTTCCGTCATACACAACGCGAGCTTTAAACTTTAAAGGAAAACACTGTGAAGAAACCCGCTCGGTCAGCCCCACACGTATTGACCATTGTCTTTCCTGGGGATATAGGCCGGCTGAGAGGATGGGCAAGCCCATTTGATCGCAGCAATGTCCCAGGCTAGTGCCGGACAACGAATTACGGGACACTAGTGTGTCCCGTAATTCGTAGGCAAAAATTGCCTCCTGACGCTGTATAACAGTACCTATACCTCAAGTAAAAGCCTGAGTTTACATACTACACGCTAGCATTTCATTCAATTTTATTTTTTTAAACAAAATCAGAACAATATTTTTTTAAATTGAAAACATGGAAGCCATCCAAAAAAGTGTTGAAACGTGACGACAGATAGGTTTTTCAATTCGACCTTATCTGCTCTGCTATCTAGTGGCTAGGCACGTGAATGAGTGATCAGTGTTCCTGTTGTTACAGATATTGACTTTTGATAGAATAGCCGAAACTTTCATGGAAATAATAAAGTGGCAAAATTAAAAAAATTATATTACCGACTTTAATTTCGTAAGAGAGTTTGTTTTTCGTTCTGCCATTTGTTTCAAGTCTGGGTGTTTTCTATTTGTAATAATGTATGTAGGTACTTATTTTTCAAAAAAAAATGTATCTGTGTCTTTATGTAGTGTAACTATCTGGTAACTATAACACAAGCATTCAATTGCTTAGCTTGGGTCTAAATGACGCTGTGTGGAATGTCCAATATGTATTTATTTTTATTATTATTAATGTACCTACTACACATTTCTTCTATTTTAGTTTCAATGTCACGCAAGCCGAAGAGAATAATTTAGACCCCCAAATGTTGCTACCGAATCGTTGTTATTACAGAAAATACATGGTCAATACGTGTGTAGACTAAGTGGGTTTCATATTCTGTTTAGAGCTTGTATTAATGTTCATTCATGTATTCATTCGAAGTGAAAATACATTTAATTAAGCATGTGTTTACAGTGCTCTGGATTCTAATCGGGAGCTGTACCTATTTACTTTTATTATAGTAAATAGTGTAGGTATCGCCTTCCACTTCAAATAAAATGAAATTGCGAACAGGCTCACAAACATTTTTAATAAAACTAAAATTGATGCAGGGCCGAGATCTGAACCAACAAACTCAGACACACTACCAACTGTAATGAAGCCAAGGAAGCAAAATGATGATAATTGCATTATTGTAGAGCAAATGTCTCCCGTTCTCTCCTTCAGTTTTATTCTAAGCAGAATATTCGGGTTAGTGTGAAAAATACCCTTTAAATGTGATTTACCGAGGTATCAGACGACCACGGCCTTCTTTCTCTCGGCCACCATTCCGACAAAATTTTACTCCACCTACTGTCACAATAGTGGCAATTCTGAGTGTCGCAAAAGCTAAACTAAGCTAACTAAAATTGTTGCCGTCCCTTTCATAGCGATGGGAATAAAAAGGATGGCAATAATTTTAATTAGTTTAGTTTAGCTTTTGCGACACTCAGAATTGCCACTAATGTCTAGCAGAAGTCTAGTCCAATTAAAAATATAAAAAAACTTCGACCACGGTTCAAGAGTCCGTTCGCACTTAACTTATTCTATCGGGGTGACCATAAACGCTGATTATTTCGGGACAATATTGTTTACAGCCGTTGAGAGTGCATCGTAAACTCCAGTGTCGCCATTTGAAGATTACTGTCATAGAGTAGAGATGGACTAGATCATTGTGAAACTTTTTAAACTATCGCGACTTGAAAACATATTTAAAATATTATCGCGTATTGAAATCATTATTATTTACCGTGGTCACGAGTTGACTGACCTACGTACGTACGTAGACTATCGTGACCACGGTGACTGTAATGTCATTGAAACGTCGAGGTAAATAATAATAATTGAAATACGCGATTAATTCCCGATAATACTTTTAAAAATAGATCATTGTGATATAAATTTAGCACACATTTTATGATTTTAATACTGTCTATCATTTATGTTGTTTAATTCTAAAAATATCTTATAATATTCGCTGTTATTGCGCTGGAAAGTTAAAATTTACTAAAAACTTTTTTTGACATTTATTTTTGTCAGTTTCAAGCTATTTCAAAACAAGGTTGTTTGAAAGTTGGTGGTACGCATGTTAAAGTACCTACCTACCTTTTATATTTTGTATCATAAACATCGTTTCCATCATACAAGATTAGATAGATTTATGCTTGTATTTTTATGTTACAATCAACCTTATTAGGTTAACCTTAGTAGGTAGGTACTTATTTTTGTACGTACCTAAATGTTCATACCGAAGGAATGTCTAATTTGATCACTCTAACGATTAAACTACTTTTGTCGTCAGTCTGTCAGCGTATATCATGTTTGAGTACCTTTTTACTATTTTAAAGGGTAGCCGGATGAAAAGTGGGAAAAGATTTATTTATTACCTAAGTACTTACAGAATATTTTATATTTGAAACAAAAACATTTTTTTTTTAATTAAAAAAAAGTTCTCAGATGTTTAAGAATATACAATTAAGATCATTTTTTTGAAGGTATATACACTGGGGTAGTGGTAGATATGTCCAAATATTGATTAAAACATTAAAACATTTTGCAGAAGCTCTCGATTTTTTCGATTTTTAATACAAGAATTGTGCGTTGGTTTTACTCGTAAATCAAAAACAAAAAAGGATCTTAAATGCCAGTAGGTACCTACATCTAAAATATTTAGTTGTTTTTAAATTTACTAGTTCAGTATTCATGAAGACCATAATATTATATAGGTACTCCGGGTGGTAGATGACAAGCGACGTGGCGGCGCGGCAGCTCTCTCCTTCATAGAACAGTGCAGAGCCGGGGCACAGAATTTGTAAAACTTAAACTATCGCGTTCAGTGCCCATGGCAAAAAAGCTCCGAATTTCAGGTGGTGAACAGCAACCCACATAACACCAAGGGGCAAAATTGGTTGTTGCAAAGCTAACGTAAACACCAAAGCAGGAAGAGATGCATCATACTTGAGGAGTTGTCCGCAAAAATCACAACAGATGGCGCCCCTGTGGCCACAAATCTCACGTATCTTCTATATTGCGGCCATTTTGCCCGGCTATCAATCATTCTCTTTATCCTGCAATGCAACGGCTTTGTGGACACTATTTTCTTGGTCACCCTGTTTTTGGTCATCCATTTATTTACCCGTGATAGAAAAGATTGGTAGAGGAAAATAATTTGTGCCAAGCGTAAATGAGAAAACTAGGTAGGTATACATTGTCAAGTTGTTTACTTAGTACTTATAAATACCTATATAGAATCACAGTTGTACCTATCCTCTTGGGTATTCACCTTAATAAGTCCTGATGTTCAAATTATTAAAATTCCAAGATTATCTGGGAGATCTGCTCTTAATCATAAAATAACGTTCTTTATTTTCACTCTGTTATTTTTTAATCTGGGCACACTACGTTTTTCGAACGAGCAGTAACTGCGCGATTTTGTTGTGCGCGTCACCTGCAATGCAAGCTCGCAGCGCGTTTCACAAACGCGAGGGTAGTGTGCACGGTCACAGCTTGCTGCCTACATTTTGTTCGCCTTGAGTTTTTCATCGATACAAACGCGGCGCGTTAACAAACGCGTGTACGATACAAAATGACTGGCGGCGCGTTCGAAAATCGAGGTGTGCCTAGCTCTTAGCTATAAACATAAAATATTCAACTTAATGTTCCCTGGATCCTCCCTAGGCACTTTCTTCCTTTGAACTATTAAGTTCTTAAGATTATATTTGAGAATTTTAATCATAAATCTTATATCAAACAAGGCCCAACTAGCAAATTCATTTACAAACTATTGTAAAATGGAAAATACCCGAAACTTCGCGAAATTCCCGGGAATTTCTTAAGAATACCTGGCAAATTGCTTCCGTAAGTGTCCCCGTAATTATTGGGGAGATGACGGGCGAAATATTCTGTCTAAACAAGGCAATAATGTGTCCCTAATGGCAGGGGAAATTAGGACTGCTGCGTAAATGGTGATTTATGTCCCCTAGGGTCGCCAAACATGTCCAAGTTTGACGGACAGATGTAAAACTTATAACTTTCCAATTTTTTGTTAGATGAAACAATGATTGAACTTTCTTGCAAGTTCCTAATTTTTTGTTTGATCAAACAATAAATCAAATAATAATTCTTGGCCATAACTTTGTCGAATATTTTGTTTAGAGAAAGTTATTAAGGAATATAGGTTTTTGATGGTGGCCATTGATTTTTCAGTCCGATGAGTTAGGGCGTACCTACGTATACCTCTTCTTTTGTTTTGTTTGACGATGTTTACCAGGTTCTTGCCTGATTCTTTACCTGGTGTAGGGAGTCGCGTTGGAACAGGCATTAGAATCACCTAGCATGTAAGACGAAACTTAAGTGAACCTTGAATCGTTTATTTTGGTAGGACCACCAAAATAAACGTAACCAAAATTAATGAAAAATTTATATTATGTAGTTTAGGGATCTGTCATCTGGTTACCATAATACAAGCATTAAATTGCTTAGCTTGGGACTAGATGCCGCCGTGTGGAATGTCCAAGGATATAGGTATATATATTTTTTTATTGTTTATGGCTTGTGACTGAAGAACTCTAGTACCTACTTGGCGTAATCAGATGGTATAAAACAATTAATATTAAGTTACATATTATCAAAATTCATGTGCACCCCACAAAAATTATAAGTAAAAGACGAATAATGAACACCATCTATTTCAATCCCGGTTAATGGAGCTAAAACCATAATGTTTTCCATTCAACGATCATTTATTATCTTTGGTATTCATTTTTTTCTCTTTGTCACACCTAATGGAAAATATAATCTGTTTTTTGTTTATACAATTTCATAAATTATTATCAACATGTGTAGGTACATGTTGATATTAAAAGTATTAAACTGTAACTGTTATTTACGAATTTCAAGCAATTTAGTTTGATGTCAGCTAACAAATATTTGCAATAAGTTGTAAGATGCTTAAATACGATCTTTTAAATAAAAGATCTTGAGAGTTTATCTACTATTTATTCAAACTAAAAAGAATTTCCAAAATCGGTCTTGGTAAGTACTATTGACAGAATAATCGGTGAACATACCTAGACAAAATAAAAATTAAAAATATAAATATACAGTGTAACATAAACCTGCTCCATTTTCGAAGACGGTTAAAAACGAATACCTCAGATCAATGACCTAAATGAACCACTGACAAAGTACCTACTGAAATAAAATGAATGAAATTAAATATGATCACGACTGTATCCCGGGAGCGGTAGACATTTCTTTCAGATCATTATACAATTTTTAGATCTTTTTGAAGATGTCTAAGGGGGTGGGGGTAGTCAGAGGTATGTCCAAATACATACATAGTTAGTTGGTACATGCCCACTTTTTGCAGAAGTTAACTTTCCATACGTGACAGGTTGCAAGCCCATCGACGCTATTAGAGAGCTAACTAATTTCCTCACGATGTTTTCCTTCACCGTTATAAGCTCGTGTTAAAGCGCATATGAATTTTTCGATGCGAAAAGTTCATTTTTGCAAGGCCGGATTCGAACCCACGACCTACGGATCGAAAGTCGAGGTACTTGACCAACACGGCTTAACTTGACAAAGTACTGACCTACGATTTTTTTCTTATCTTGAAAAATAACAATAGGTATCACTCAGGTTTTTTCCATTTATTTTGACCTCATCTTTTAGATAGTCAAGTATTATTTATAAATAAATGGTTATCTATCAAATAATAACAATCTGTTTGGTTACTTCATAATAATGTTCTTTTTAATTAAATCAAAATAAATCCTATAGGTATATCTTTTCTATCACAAAGCGTCATCTAGTCCCAAGCTAAGCCATTCAATGCTTGTGTTATGGTGGCCTATTCCATTTCATCATTGTCCCAGGCACTACACGTGCTTCGGAGGGCACGTTAAATTGTCGGTCCAGGCTTTTAAAGTCGTTAAGCCATGACGGGGCCTTCAGGCGGCCTAAAAACTCCGTCACCAGAGTTAGCCACTTGCTCATACGAACGAACGAACGAACTACAGTGTTGTATTGTATTTTAAGTTCTGGTTACCAAATGACTCAATGTTTTATACTTTTTGTATTTTTTTTTTATTTAGGTATACATACTTATCACCATGATATCACCCTGACACGAGACAAATATTTGCATATCACACAAACAATTTTCCCGCTGCGAGCATTGAAGCCAATACTTAGTACGTCTCAAGCGGTCTTTTACCCACTGCGCCAAAGAGGTCAAGTTTTTTTTTTGCGTAGGTACCTATATTTTATAACATATTTAAATTTTCCCTAAAAAAAAGAGAAGGTCGCTGTCGTGTCGTATCGTATCAAGAAGTAAAAGAGATTGCATTGGAAAGAAGTATATGGAGGAAATTGCATCATTACACCGACAAGAGCTGAACTCTTTTAAAGAATAGTTGTGTTTGCAACTATGTAACATGGTACATTTAAATACCTACCATCTCACAGCAAATTAGCTTCACACAAAACTTAACAAGTTACCCTGAAGTTCCTTATTAGGTGTGGATTACTTTACCCCTTCTTACCAGTTCAGAAGTTATCTTATCGGGTAAACTTCGAAGGTAATTCGGGTGACCAAACTTTTTATAATAGGTAAGTAGGTACCTAGGTAATAATATAATAGTAACGCATGATTAAAACAAACATACCTACACACGCAATTTAAGATTTATAATTAGGTACTAGCTACTTGCCCCCGTGGCTTCGCTCACGTGGTACCTATAAAATATAGCCTAGTTCATTCGGAAAGTCTAAGCTACAAATTGGTGAAAGAACTTTTGAAATCGGATGAGTAGGTATATAGTTTTGGAGATTACCCCAAACATACAAACAAACAAACCAACTTTACCTCTTTATAATATTAGTAAGTACCTACTATAGAAGTATAGACAGTATAGAAGTACCTATACTAAATTTTAAAAACATTTTTGTAATTTAAAATCGCTCTTTATCAAACATACCATTTGATCCCTTCTTTCAAACACATTCATAAACATTTACATTACTTTACAATGAAAGGAATCTTTCCCAAGTTACTAGCGACTTCTAAAACCCCTGTAGACAAAAGCCACAACGTCCCGAACGCTATTGTCTGCGATATTATTCCCGCTGTTAATTTGCATGCCGAATGCCCGTCCTCGTCGCGACAATCGTATGAATATATAGGTAAGCTTATTTTCTAATAAACGGTTGCCATTATTTAATGGTCGTTACAGTAAGCGCATTAAATGAACAAAAACAGCATGAAACAGATAGTGATATTTCCGAGCACTGCGACGCTAATCGCAAGAACACTCTTTCAGTGATTGAAGGTATTGTGAGCTTTACTAAGTAGTTATTAAGTTTTTATATGTTTTACGTCCGAAAAGGGCAAACTGTTTGCACTTATAATTAAACACAAATCAACCACCTTTTTAAAAATTTCAACAGTTTACAATAAAATGATCTATCTATCTATCTATCTATCACTCCGGTCAACTTAGATTGCGCTTTGTACTTTTATAACTAGCCGCAGGCCGCATGAAGCGTTAGTTGTGTTATTTAAAAAAAAAAGCTGTGTGGAATGTCCAAGAATATTTATTTATTTATCTTATTTATTTATTTACACGGCCAGTCTCAATAACTTTGGTTTACTCACTATGGCAAGATTTCTATTAAGACGAAGGCCTATAAACTCCGTCACCAGAGTTGGCCACTGCTCATACGAACAAACGAACGAACGGCAAGATATTTGAGATTATTTTCATACAAGAAATTAATGACAAATACCTATCGAACCAAGAACAAAGTAATCCAAATCTTAGGTTATAGGTAGAGAGTAGAGACTGGCCAAAAGTCGTTTGATAGATCTTTGAAGATGACTTAAAAATCTGGGACCAACAATTTATCGTGCCCTCCGAAGCGCGGATAATAATAATAATAATAACAACGAAAATTTGCCTTTGAACGTCCGTAAAATATCGGTGATAGCGTATTACGAGACTAGAGCTTAGTATTCATCAGTCATAAGTCGCTCGCGTGGGATGTGCTTTAGGAATACGCGGGAATGTAAAATCAGCTAAGCTGCGCGGTTGCTCAGTTTTTTAGCGACTGACAGTTAAAATAAGGATATTTTGGACAGAATTCATGAATAATCTTTACTAATATTATAAAGAGGAAAGATTTGTATTTTTGTATTGTAACGAATAAACTCAAAAATTACAGAACCGATTACAAAAGTTCATAATAAAAAGTTACACAATCAGGGGGCAGTATTCTACCATAATATAAGTCAAAACTGTGCAAGAGTTTTTCTAAATAAAAATATCAAAAATTGACAAAAACACCGTCTTAATGCAACAACAGGCCTCTTTAATTTATTAGAATCTATCTTGATACAAAATAAAACCCTCAGAGAGTAGAGTTTTTATAAAGATTCGTGAAGAAAAGTTTGGAGATAAAATCTAGTACGAGTAGGTAATGAAAACAGGGTTTTCATATCAAGTATCTGTAGTTTTTCGATCACAATTCATTAATCATATTTACCTACTAGTGATACAAAACTACCCATCCATGTAGCCTACACAACGAAACTCATGAAGCCATGTTCCAACATAGCCGAAACGTCGGGACGTAAAGAAATACCTAAGTTAAATAACGCGATAAAACCCCGTGTCCATGTATTCTGTAAATAGAGTTCGATTTTCGTGAGTTTTCTTCGGAAACAGTTGCACACGTACAAACAATAGCCAACACAGGTGCAGCTAATAGCGACGATATACTTACGTTTTGGCTGCGGTTTCTCTCGCTCGCTGAGTTTAATTGAACATAATAATTTATTGGTACAGCTTTCTGGCTTTTGTGTTCGCTGTTATATTTACAGCGTTGACAAATTTTATTAACACTAACAGCCTTCTAAAGTAGTTATTATAATGATGATCATGATAAAAAGTTGCCTATAACCTTCCTCAATTTTATAGCTCAATACGAAAAATATATGTGTAAGGAATGCATTTGAACTCACTAAAATATCGCTCCCAAAATACCTAATTTTAAGAGCTAAATGCCAGTTCCTTGTCACATACACACCTAAGTTAAACAGGTCTAACTTAGGTAAGTACAAAGACTAACCTAACACCAAGTCCTTCACATTTGCATAGGTACATTAAGTTACAGATAGTCCCTGTTACTTATCAGCTGTGCGTGTAGGGACGGAGACACCACATACCGGGTTAGCATTGAAGGTACACACTCATGAACCTAGACGATTTTATTTTTTTATAAACTCGACTTTACTACTTACTATAAACTCGACTCGGAAGAGTTTGGGGGAGACCTTTGCCCAGCAGTGGGACAAGATAGGTTAAAAAAAAAGCTCGACTTAAATTTCGCACTCTCGATTTGTATTTCTGTTTTTATGAAGATCTTCAAATTTAATGGGTCCACCTCGGGAGTACTTATCTGAATATCTAAGACTCAACTCACACCAAAAGAGCGACGAAGAGCAGCGAAGCGGAGCGCAGTTTCAGTACCTATCTTATGTATGAATTTCAACTTTATTTTCATTACTATACAAAACAGGATTTCTTTTTTTAAAATTCCTTTGTTCAACGTAATAAACGTAATAAAATAAAATACCTAGGCGGTGGCGCTAGTTTCACCCATACCTACAGGCACCTTAAATAAGACGCCCTGTATAAAATCATATCTCCAAGCTGAGCCTAATCAGTTTAGAGGCAGGGTGACCCTGTTCAATGAATTTACGTGGCCGTCCATGAATAATAATCGTATGATGGTAGTTAATCACAAAACCTTGATAATAAGCGCTGTAGTTGCTCCTTTGAGCTTCTACAGCAAATGCTGAGTGGTACCGATTTGCTCCACTCATATTTCTTACATAAAATATTTTTGTTCAACAACTTGAAAAGATGCATTGCGGCTAGACAAATGATGACCAAAACCGTTAGACGGTTATCAGATCGATGTGAAATGCTATTTGATAGCGATTACCGATTCCCGTCAGACGCAGGACCGGCGACCTCTGTCATACAAATATTTCATTGAGGCAGCGCTACGTGCCGTGATCGCTACGTGCCGTGCCGATAACTCATACTTGACGCATGGCATGACGTAGGTAATTAAGTAAGTAAGTACCTAGGTAGGTACTCAAGTATATTTAAAGAAAGCATTATTGTCACTTCATAATGTGGAAATCGACCTTGTTGTTTCATGACGTTCAAATGAAACTCAACTTTGTGGTGGTAGGTACTTGGTAAATCACATTTTTGGCCGACTGTACCTACACTATATAGCACTATATGTACCTACTTACCTACGTTACATGTAACGTAGGTACCTACCTACCTACATTGTACAACAAGATCCATTATTTCTCAAAGTTACAAAGTCTCTTGACTATTGTAAATTGTCCCTAGGTCCTTACATAAAAGCCTTAACCCACATTTAAATCCTTTATCCTTCTTTAGGATCTATAAGACCGGCTTAATCGTTCATTAAAACGAAATATTAGATGCTAGAATCAAGATAATCTAGTTAGAAGATGTTTTGTTAGAATAACGGGACCCTGGGAGTCTTCTAAGAGTGTTACATCGGAGATTAGAGACGTAAGTACCTATTTTGTAGCGCTGAGAAAAATAAACAAGTTATAAAAAAAACTCAGGCCCTTACCTACTACCTTACTTATATGATTTATACAGAGTCAGGAAGCAAGCTTTTGCCTACCTACACTTAACGGGACATTTTTGAGATGGAACAGGCTTGCCCAGCACCTAAACCTTCCTCTTAGATTACCTACCTAGGACAGGTTTTATGACGACGAATTTAACGTGATCTCCGAAACAGAAACGCTGCGGTCACCCATCCAAATTGCGACCGTTGAGAACGTTGCTTCAACGAGATATCGTTAGTTATCGTAAGTATTCATAGTACCTATCAACAACGTCTTATCAAGCCACCTTCGGTTGTCACGAGACTCAACGGTCAATCTAAATCTGTGTCTAAGATAGTGGCTATTCTGGATGTCGCCAAAACTAAACTAAACCAATTTGACAGCACTAAAAATGTTGCCGTCCCTTTCATAACGATCGAAATAAAAATGATGGCAAGTAGATAGGGTAGGTACCTACCTAGATAATTCAATATTTGCTAGCTAACACAAATTTCGCAAGTTAGTAGGTAGGTAAGTATAGGTTTCGCAATCTACCTATTCCATACCTACAGTACCTAGGTACCTACCCTACCAACAGATAACGGCAGCTGTTTTGGGAGAACCCGGAGAACACAGAATACAGTCTAAGGTTTATCTCTTTGCCACACTAATTTATAGTTCGTCCATTAAATCGTACCTACAAATAGTAAGGACATTGTGTAAGTTTGCCTTTGTTAGGCACGTGTATGTGCCTAAATAGGCCACTTTAGGCTTTTGTTTCGGAAAGAGAGGATAAAATCGTTTGGGGTAAGTACCTACTAGGGTATTTATTCAACCGCCTATAATCATTGAGGAAGTCTATAATGCCTTCTTTTGGATTCTTTTTTAGGTTATGTAAGTAATTGTGTAGGTACCTAGTTGAATTAATTTAGGTAGGTAGGTAGGTTGATGGTTGTACCTAGGTAGCACAGAATAAATAATATAACAGTTAGGTAAGTACCTTACATACCTACCTAAGTACCTACCTACCTATAGTTAGTACGAGTAGGTACTCTACTAGTATCAAAGAGGAAGAGTACCTACCTATACCTACATAGGTAACTAGATTATAATTATCTGTGCCGTAACGAAAGTTGCATAACTTGCTAATAAGTGACAAAGAGAATATAACACTATCTTTACGCTGTGCGGAAATGTCCAAGGATAGGTAGGTACCTACCTACTTAATTAATAAGTTAGTAAGTAGGTACCTACCTAAGTACCTTACCTATACAAAGACGAAGACAACCATGGCCATACACAAAATCGTAACCCTGAAAATGGCCCAAAACGGGAGTTTAAAGTAGATGGCAGCACCAGATAGCCTGGAAACTTTAAAACTTTAGTTTTATCCATTGAGATGTAATAAAGAGTCACAATCTAATAGCTGACAACACTCAAAAAATGTGCGTGCAAATTCAATGTTCTACAATGACCAAAGAGCATGTATGACATTTGACATTTGAATGTACCTAGACGTTATGTCGTTATTTTAATGTTCAATGTCGGTTGTACGCAAAAAAGAAAAACTCTGCGCACTAAGTAGCTTGCGCCGAGTTTTGGCATTTACATTTTATTTGTCTGGATTATTGCTCTATCTATAATACATCTCAATGGTTTTATCAAAGAAATTTAAATTAAATTTACAAATAAGTACGTACCTAGGTATGTACCTACTGTTAGAAATTGGATAAACTATACATCAAAAGGATATAACCTTCAGTCACTGTCACTTGTCAATAGTTTTGACATTAGCCTAGTGAGTACCGACCGGGTATTGTATCTCTCTGATTGTAATAATTAATCTTCTAAATATATCTAATAACGAACTTATCACGTTTCCTTTTTCCTACACAAAACCCTTTCTTGTTATGGGCCCAGCACGCTTCCACTGCGTTTCACCCTTACCTACCTAGGTACCTACGTACTTATATAAGTACCTAAATTAATTGATTTACCTAGGTTAGGTATAGTAAAACAAATATTTATTTAGAACATTTATTTATAAGTAGGTTGTTAGCTAGTAAAGTATCAATATAATGAGTCCTTCCTCTAAGTCTAGAACTTTGTGTGTAGGTAATCATCACAAGGTAATAATTACCACGGACACTGATACCAAAATTCGCCGTCGGCATCAAGCCAATCGATGATTTTTCTGTCATGCCACAAAAAGGAACCCTTTAGCTTTGAAGAAGCTTCAAGAATCAAGTAGAGAACACCATTAGCTGCTTCATCTGGCTCTATTTCTCCTCCATTGTTCGCCATATCTGTTTTAACATGACCTGGATGAACAGCATTGATTGAAATATTGTTGTATTTTCTTTGCCAAATTTTTGTCAAAGCTGTCAATGCGATTTTAGAAACTCTGTGCTCGGCGTGTTTCCCGCCATCCGCAAAATCGGTTCTATCAAACGTTCCGTTCCTAACACTTTCTAAGTATTGATCTACGAATCCATTTAGTTGTTCGACAGTCAAATCTGGGCTTTGAAGTATTTTCAGCCAGTGCGTGTTTTTTAGATTCGATAGATGACCGCATGCGCTGGACACGTTTACGACTCTAGCGCCATCTCTTAGCAGCGGAAATAAATATCTTTCAATAGTCAGTAAACTTTTATAATTTGTGTCAATGTTTCGCTTCGCTGCTTCGTAAGTTGGGTAGACTTGCTGCCATTCCAAAACTCCTGCATTGTTAACAAGTACATCGAAACCCCCATGCTTCGATTTGATGAAATCAGCAAGTTTTTTAACACTGTCACTGTCGCTCACATCAAGTTGGTGAAATTCCGGCTTCAATCCAATTTTGTTTAAAGTTTTCACTGCTTCTAGTCCTAAGGCTTCATTTCGCGATGTGAGGTAAACTGTTCCGTCAAATTTCTGGCAGAGTCCTTTGACAATCGCAAATCCAAGGCCTTTGTTTGAGCCGGTCACGATTGCAACTTTCTGAGTCATGGTTCACGGTTCACACGTCTATGCTCAACGGTACACTGAGAATCAATGAGTGTAATTTTTGTTTTTGAGGTAAGTAAAACGGAACGTATTTCTGACAGCTGATTTCAATCGAATTTGACATCCAGCATTTGACAAGCGAGCGGTTGTCAGTCAAAAGTTGATAAATTATTCCGTTCATGGGTGCAGTTCACTACAAAATTTAATTTTATTAATTTAAAAAACCTAAGTAGAAATTTTAAAGCAGTGGTTACTATTTTGTGAGAGAAGTGAATAAAAGTCCCTCTATTATTACTCAAAAACTGGTGTTTCATTCAACGCCACTCATTTATCCGGGTAAGTCGATGTACATTTTTACTTTTCAGCAAAAATATATTTTTCAGTGCTATTTATGTAAGTACTCAGATCTCGTGGTTGACGGAAGTAACTGATAATAAATAACTTACTTACCTACGTCAAATAGTAAATATCGTGTCGTTTTCTACACATCAGCTGTAGATTTTTCTTAAAATAGACAAGGAAGGGTACCTACCTTGACCTAGCTTTTTTCATTACCATCCGACGGCATTGCAGATCTAGATTGAGTTAGACAGATTATGTGTTTGCGTTCAACACAGTTTAAAAAAAAGTGCGGCGATTACTGGTTCAATAAAGTGCATACAAAAAGGTTCTTGTGCAAAGCTATTTCAAATTTGAAAACAGAACTGAAAACTGAAACCTTGACTGCCAGTGTTGTGTCTGTTTTTGTGTAAATTAAAGTTATTTCGACTGTTTGAAATAAGAACGAAAATAAAACTGCATGACTGTGTTCAAAGTGTGCTAAAATAAATCCACAAAAAATGGTTAACCTTGAAGCATGTCTTGTAGGCATAATGTTATGTAAAATACCTACCATACAAGATTATGATAATATTTGAGGCTAATAAAATATACCAACATGCTGTTTTTGTACATCTTAAATTAGAATTTCGTAAATATAGTAATTAAACCTGGCAAGTTTGCTTTCATATTTCAATATTAAATATTATCTCAAGCCTCTGAGTGTGCCAAAAATGTTTGCAAAACCCATTTAGGTAGGTACAACTTAACCTGAAAAACTAATTATAAAAATATTTATAACCATCTGCCTACAAATAGGTCATAAAAATGTGCCAAACGTAGAACACATGATATTTTAGACAAAAATAGTCTAAAAAATGTAGTAGTTCGTAAACTGTGCCAAAAAACAAGCAAACAAAATGGTTCTAGTGAAGTGTGGGCGCGCTATGGCATCTTTCGCCGCACAGGCAGCACTCCGATCCCGTTGGAGTTCACTGATCGAGTCCACTAGCGTCGACATGCCCGGGGAGGTCACCGACGGAGTGCGATCCGTTGTTGGATGGTTGAAACAGGCATGTGGAGCTCATCTTACAATGGAATGTGTAGATTGCTTGCTGTAGTGATCATTTCTATAAGACCTCTCATTTGGTAGTTGAGACGGGCATGACTTGTTTATTTAAAAGTAGTTAGAATGTGATGATCAATGATTGGTAGTGCAATTAAAGGCGAACCTTAAACTTAATATGGACTAGTTATAATATTATGGATAAGCCTTACTATATTGAAATCCAATTATGCAAGCGATTTAAAGGCATATCCACATTAAGATAACGTCACGAAATCTCTCGAAATTGCACTACCTCTCCGATCACTAGTAAATCTATCATGTACATTTGGCTTTGCATAGACAATTTGTACCTTTCTCAAATACAATAGGTAGATTTAATTATTCACATCTAGAATAAGAGCACAGTATTCATCACAGATTAGAATCAGCATGATCAATTCTTGATTTCACCTAGGTAGGAATAGATTGTTTATTATATACCTACACTATACACATGTTTGACTACGCACCTTGTACTTCCTATTTTACTTAGACGTACTTGCTTCTTTGGTGCCTGTATGAGTGAAACTATCGCCGCCGCCTATTTTCTATTGACCGACTTCAAAAAAGGAGGAGGTTTCGATTTTCACTATGTATTTTTTATGTATGGTTCACCGATCCGTCAATAGTGGACCTATTTTGAAAATTATTTTTTTGTTTTGAAAGGTTTTTATCCTAATCCCGAGAGGTCCTATAAAAAAATCATAATTGACAAATTAATAACACGCTAGTGGGACATACAGTAGAACATAGAACCTCCTCCGTTAAGAATTAAATGTTATCACGACTGTATTACCATGAAGCGGTACAGATTTCTCTTCAGATCTCTAGGCAATTCTAGATCCTTTGAAGATGATTAGGGGATGTCAGAGGCGTGTCTAAACAAACTTGCGCTACGACTGCCCAATCCATTGGTGCCTAGACTACCCATCCAAATTGTAAATGCTCAGAAAGTCGCTTGATTTCGGTGGCTGTTTTTTGCAAGCTTGTCACGAGCGCTTCAAGCAATTAAAATCCATTAAGTAGGTATAAACTACACCATGTATAGTTGGTACCAGAGGGGTTCGTATGATTTGGTGTGAACGTTTCGGTTGGCGAATTGGTTTGACATTGGTCTGCAATTGGTACTTCAGCGACCTTGCAACACCCTAGTGCTGTGTTTTTACGGATAGGCAATTAAATTGGGCAATTTCTTTAAATTTGTATGGGTAGGTGGTTAAATGTTGCCACTACAAATAGTTGTCTTTTTGTTAACGGCTCCGGCAGGATTCGAACCTGCGTAGATACAAGCGATCGCTCTTAAGCCGAGCTGCCTGACCACTAGGCTACGGACCCTGTGAGAAATAATGAAATATCCAATACATATGTGTGGTTTAACACTGTCAAATAATAATAAACTATATCACTTAGGCCGGTATTCAGAGACCTGACTCAAGCGTCGATTTGAACTCGGTTCAGCGGAACTCCGCTTAAGCATTGATTCGTTGCTTAAGTATCGTTTGTATTCAAGAACGTTGCTTGAGTAAATGCTCAGCTAAATCGAGTCTCAAGTGTCGATTCCTTTTTGTTTATGAATTCAGTCTGTTCTCATTTACATTTTTAATTTATTTTGTACTTCCATTCCGTTATACGCAGAAATTCAAAATGCCTGGATGAAAAATTAATGGCGACTCTCGAAAGTGAAGTAAAAATAACGTGTAACGGAACGACTTTAGAAAACTGACAAATTCATTTATTCATACGTCAGTCGTCAAGCAAGTCAATCAAATTTCAACAATCGCCAAATCGCGGGATGAAAATGTGAAATCAATGAATTTATTTTTACGCTTTGACCAAAGACAGGTAATACTGCTTGGTTATCGGCGGTAGTGCTTCTTGCCCTGGTCTGATGCATTATGTAGTGTTTGTAGACACAAACGTTGTGGAAGATAGCACCAGCACTCGTTGAAGATGACGAGACACGAAGGATCTCTCTCAACAAGCTTAGCCTGGACATGATCTAACGATTAGCTGTTTCCCGTGACTCCTATAAACTTTATTTAATACGTTTTAAATAAGTGTGTGTAAAATATTAAATAAAAACATGATGGTAGTTTTGTCAATATATTTTTTATTTTACCCCAGCCAAACCAAATGTGTACGTAGGTAGGTTATGTACGTAGGTAGAATTTTCGACATAAATAAAGTAGGTAGGTAAGTAATCCTTATGAGTACCTACCTAGGTACCTACCAAGACTAAACTAATACTAACTATAAATTCACAAGTCCTTATAACATTTGTCTGAATGAAACAGAAACAAGGTCCCCATGCATATTTTGAAATCTTGTCTTGTGTGTCCGTTATTCTAGCATGCTTAGATGACCTCGAAAATACAACGAATCGAATATATTATCCATTTTTACTGAAAACAAAACAAAAATGCTATCTGAGTAAATTCTCAAGCGTGGTCCAGACCACTCTCAAGCATTTACTCAGATTCCTTTGAAAAATGTCAAACTCAAGCATCGATTTCATTTGATTGAGGTTTTTGAATAAGGAATTACTCAGGTGAACTCGACTCAGCTGAACTCGACTCAGCTGAACTCTGATCAGCAAAACTACTCTCAAGTAACGTTCTTGAATAAGAAACGATACTTAAATCGACGCTCAAGCACAGATCGACGCTTGAGTCAGGTCTCTGAATACCGGCCTTAGTGTTGGATCATTTAAAATGAAGATACCTACCCAAAATTGTTCGTGACATCTGATTTGTTACAAAAATCACAATATTCAAATGTGATAGACGGGCTAATCACGAATGTGCGTGTTCTAAAGTGAACAGCATGCCCAAATTCTACCGGCACGTTTATAGAGAAACTACACTACCTGGGTGGTTATTCGCTATGATCCCACTAAACGTAACGCGACAAACACGACGTTAACGCGCAGAATACAAATAACGCGGTGACGTGACGACCCGCTTTTGTCGCGTTACGTTTTGTTGGGTCATAGCGAATAACCATCCTTATCGGGTCATGGTGTATACATAGTGTAGATAGTTAAAACGCCTATGATGGTAAACTAGGTTAAAAATAGAGGTCAACTTAATTGGTAGGGTGTTAGAGTAGGTATAGTTATATAATTCTAGCTAGGCGTCTTAACTTGACCGTATTCTAATGCAGTACTTACCGGGTTAAATGGACATCAGAATAAAAACTCAGGCCTATAATGTAAGCATTTCTAGATGTGCCTGGGACATAGTTGAGATGGAATAGGCTTGTAGCACCTAAACCATCCTCTCAGCTTAGGCGGCCATATCCACAGGAAAGACAATGGTCACGTGTGGGACTGTTACTATAACATTATGTAACCTATGAGCAATGAAAGCTTTTATTTCAATTATTTTTAATTGAAACTGTTAAGAATAATCGATACATTTGGAGTCCCGATCAACTGGGTCTAATAGACGGGTTTTTCAGGGGATAATAGTAAAATTTAGCGCAAATTGGAACACATGGCAACACCAGTACCAACGCACGCCTTAGGAAAACAAATTATAGAGTTTGGTGATGTGATGAATGTAATGAGAAGCGAGTAGACCTATTAGGTATAGAAATAAGTACCTACAATATATACAATACGAATTCTAAATCGGCATCTGCTTACTGCCTATTTTAAAACGTGACTGAAATATCAAATGAGTCATTTTCTTTTAATTTGAAGTAGGCTCGTTCATCATTCAAATTCGATTCGAGATTCGTTTGTGTGTTTGTATCGATACAAATGGATAATAGAGGAAATAATAGGTCGCGCCACGTAAAAAAAACGCGGTCGGGTAAGTAGTGGGGTTTGCGCATGTGTTCACTCGCTGACGAACCAATAGCACTCGCTAAATCAATGGTATGAAGTGCGCCGCGTTACCTCTCCACCAATCATCGACCACTGCGCAGTTTGACAGCCAGCGCTCTTCTTACGTGGCGTGCGTGACCTATAAACAAAAGGAGCTGTAAGCTGTGACCGTGCACACTACCCTCGCGTTTGTTAAACGCGCTGCGAACTAGCAGGTGACGCGCTACACAAAATCGCGCAGTGACTCGTTAGAAAAACGAAGTGTGCCTAGGCTCTAATGCCAGGTTCCTATATCAAACGTACGGAAGTCCGTAAGTAGGCAACGTTGTTAACTGTCAAAAAGTCTCATACATTTTGTGTTAAATAAACAACGTTGCTATGACGACCGACCTAACGGACATCCGTACGTTGGATATAGGAACCGGGGGTGAGAGTGTAATAAATTACCTATGGTCTGTTTCCAGGCATCACTTGAGGTCCGTCAAGTTGGAAGACGAGCTGTCAGTCAGTTGGCCGGCCGAGGGATGGGAGATGATGTCGTCATTATACACTTCAATGATGTGTACAATATCGAACAGACAACGAGTAAGTTTTATCCATATTGCTACAAAAGCTGTTCCTTACATGGACCTATTATAGTACTTACCTACCTGGACGAACAGCGAGCATGCCGCCGAGAGGGACAAAAAATGCAGTGAATCCATAGTTTCGTAGTACAAAATTCGGAGCGTCAAGTTTCCGGCCATACAAAAAAACGACACGCGATAAGGGACAAAAGATCTAATGCTTTGTCTCTTTTATTCACAAGAATGTTGTATATATTCTTCTTTGTTTTTGTGTAGGTACCTAACCTAATATCAGCGCTCTATTTCTTACTTTCTCTAAGATTAGTTCCTTATTTCGAGGGCTACCTTTGTTGTCATGGTAACACGATTTGTTATTGCAAGTCTTTACCATGTTCCCAGGAAAAACGTATTGTTGACTGAGGTATGGAAGACGATATGTCATCATATCATACACTTTAACTATGTTATTATAACACTCAGCTGATAATGCCACTTGCGGTCACCCATCCAAGTTGTCCATAGAAGTTGTCTATAGATAGTAGAAGCTAGTGATGTTTTTGTAGATACGGAGCCCGTGGGTGGAGCGCTGAGGTTCAGCACAGCTGTGAAAGCGCTTCAGCATCTCAACCCTTTGGTGCTGTTCAGTGGAGATGCATTCTCCCCGAGCATGCGTAAGTGTTTATAAACAAATACAAAACTTTATTTATAACACCATAGTTACAAGTCAAATGTAAATGTAAATTCAAATTATATATAATATAAATTAATCATTATATATATCATATTATGTAAATTGTTACCAAGGACGATATACATAAAAGGACTGCTCATCCAATACTTCAAAACGTGATTACAAAATTAGTTATTAAAATGCGTGATAGGTGTCGCTAGGAGTATCCTTTGATGCACGGTCGAGTTTCGAACTCCTTCGGATCGAAAGTCGAGTTAAATCTCACTCGGCCAACACGACTGTACCTACACGACGTAAAATAAGCTTTTTTTTTTCCAGTTAGCAATTTCACCAAAGGCGAACAGATGGTACCAGTGCTGAATGAAATCGGCACACATTGCGCTGTTTTTGGCAACCATGATTTCGGTATGTACTTTTAACCCCCAACGAAAAAGGGGGATGTTATAAGTTTGTATCTGTTCGTTTGTTGGTTCGTATGAGCTAGTGATGAAAAAGTGTTGCCAACATTTTTAATTCCAACGGGAGTTCGATTCGTTCAGGAGTGACGTCAGACAAATACTCAGATACAAAGCGGTCACTACTTGGATGGGTGACCGCTAGTAGCATCATCAGCTGAGCGCTTCCGTGGAATGCACGTTAAATTATCGGCTTTTAAAGTCGTTAAGCCATGACGGATTTAGGCGGCCTAAAAACTCCATCACCAGAGTTGGCCTCTTGCTCATACGAACTTACTTTTTATATTTATTTTCTAGATTTCGGCCTAGATGTCCTCTCCGGCCTAGTGGCGCAATGCAACTTTCCCTGGCTGATGAGCAATGTCATAGACAACGAAACAGGTCGTCCGCTGGGAGACGGCAAGATAACACACGCCTTGGTCTGCAATGGACATAAAATCGGACTTATCGGATTAGTAGAACAGGTGAACAATTATAAAAAAAAATAAACATATAATATTTATTGGATATTTCATTATAAATGAAAAATCTTACTAAAAGTTACTAAAGTAGTGATACTCTGGTATCCCTGTAGATGGCGCTAATCGGTGCTTTAACCGATAAAAATCATCTTACTAATAGTTTCGGGGTTCGGCTTAAAGGGTCCGTGGCCTAGTGGTTGGGCAGCTCGGCTTAAGAGTGATCGCTTGTATCTACGCAGGTTCGAATCCTGCCGGATCCGTTAACTTTTAGTAAGATTTTTCATTTTTATTGAAATATCCAATACCTAAGTGTGGTTTAACACTGTAAAAATAATAAAAAACTATATAATATTTATTTACCGAAACTAAACTACTACATAACTGTACAAAATACAATTAGAACCAGTTGAGCCACGCCACCTAAGGCTCAAATCACACCAAAAGAGGGGCGAAGCGCAGCGCATTTATTTTCATTAATATAATAAGTATTATATTAATAAAAATAAATTTGAAATTTATATGACACTGAAACTGCGTTTCGCTTCTTTGAATTATTAGTGACTTACATAATTTGTATTGCCTGGATGGCTGTATATGACACAATATAAATTTAATTCATGAAATTGTATGACATTATTTTCAGGAATGGCTGGACACACTAGCTACAATAAACCCTGAGGAAGTAACATTTATAGACTTCATACAAGCCGGCTCTAAGCTAGCCTCGCAGCTTAAACAAGAGGTAAAACACTTTTTATAGTAATGAAAATAAAGTTGAAATTCGTATGACACTGAAACTGCGCTCCGCTTCGCTGCTCTTCGATGCTCTTTTGGTGTGAGTTGAGCCTAATATATAAATGTTTGCAGGGTTGCGAGTATGTGATAGCACTAACGCACATGCGAACACCAAACGACATCAAATTGGCGGAAGGATCTACGGATATAGACCTTATTCTCGGCGGACATGACCATGTTTACGAAGTATTGGAGGTAAGAATGTCGAATAGGCATTTTATTTTATTTAACAATTTTAAGAAAACTTACAGCTATGCATAACTATAACCATGGTATCCCATCCCCTTATTAGATGGTTGTAGTTCCAAAAACAAATGAATAGATGGCGTTACGTGTTGCTATTTCGAAATAAAGTCTCTGGAAATTTATGAAAATGCCTAAATTTTGCCAGAATCATACATTTTTTGTTTTTTTTTCAATTTATCGAAATAAAATATCCCATTATTTTATTTCCTAGATCAACTTCTACAAAATAAAATAAAATTACATGACATGAACGCTAGATGGCGCTGACTCAGAAACACAGGTAAAACGGGATAGCCCGACGAATTGCCCGCAAATTCAGGATTGTTTTCAATGTTCTACATGAGGCATCTGTACTAGTGTATTATATAATCTGTGCTATAACTAATAACAAGATACACAATATAACATGAGTAAAAACATCATGCTATTATTTGGGAAGGCTAACATTTTCCACATTAATTATTTCTACGCATGGTGACAGTAGTTTTTCTACGTTCGCGATAAAAAAAGAAAGAAAGAAAGAAAATACATTTATTCGCCCCAAGAACACGTAAGAAGGTATATTAATGTAACAGAGAATACAAACAAAATATTATAAGTAGGTAAGTACATAACACAGACAAGAGAAAAAGAAAAAAAAATGTATTTATAAATAACAATGCATATTTTTAAATACATGGACACGGGGTTTTATCGCGTTATTTCTTTACGTCCTGACGTTGCGGCTATGTTGCAATAGCCATGGTCGCGGGTTGACTAAACGTCGGGACGTAAATAATAATAATATAATCTTTATTTCAAATTAATAATAATAATATAATTTATAATTAAATAATAATAATATAATCTTTATTTCAAGTAAAGAATAGGTAATAACGCGATAAAACCCCGTGTCCATACATATATAAATAATATTTATATCGTCACTGGTGATTACTATCATCATTATTATGATGATGATAGTAATCAAGAATTTCTAAAAAAAAATATTTATCAAATAACATAGGTACTGTACCTACTTACTTGTATCTTTAGCATTTTTTTCCTTGTGTTTATTTCTTTTTTTCTGTTGTACAATAAAGCATTATCTATCTATCTATCTACTAATCATAGATCCTGAATAACGTATTTATTTTTATAATAAGAACAAGATTTATTTTGATAAAATATAATTAGAAATTACAGCATTCCGCAATGTTATGTTAGACAGCAATTGAAGGACATGACGTCACGTCTAAGTAAAATCACTTGTCATTTAGTTTCGTTTGAAAACTTTGAGCAACGTAGGTTGTTAAATGACGTCAAGCCTTAGTAAACAGGCAAAAGTACACTTGCGAGCGTTTTGGCGTCAAACACAAAATGTTTCAAAAACTCAATTTTGGGCTGAAAAATAACATTGCATCAATATTCGTTTCAGATAAACAATAAATACATAGTGAAAAGCGGCACAGATTTCCGTCAGTTTTCCAAAATCAGCATCAACTTTAGCGGCGAGAGCGCGCAAGTAGACATCGCTGATATGCACGTCACTAGCTCTTTCGCAGAGGACCCCGTCTTGAAGGCTAAAGTTGAGAAATATTCAGGTAAGGGCGTAATTTTGAAGTTTTTTTACTCTCCCTCACCCCCCTTACGCTCACCCCCCTAAACGTCACTTAAAAGTCACAAAAATGTTGAGTAAAGTACCGAAAAGACGCTAAAGCCAGAGAAGAAATCGAAAGTATGTTAAAGGAGGCCTATCCCAAAACGCAACCTGAGCTTCGGGATATTAATTATATGTATTAACCAGAACATAGTTACAATTCGGAGTATCGCAAAAGCTAAACTTAACTAACTAAAAATGTTGCCGTCCCTTTCATAGCGATGGGAATAAAAAGGATGGCATTAATTTTAGTTATTTTAGTTTAGCTTTTGCGATACTCCGAATTGCCACTCATGGCTGTCTAATAATCTTACCAACTTTATCGATAAGTTCACAATAAAAAGGCTTTTTATTAGCTGCGCCCCGCGGTGATACCCGCGGCGAATAGTTCCCGTTCCCGTAGGAATATCGGGATCAAAAGTAGCCTATTTTTAATCCAAGGTATAATCAATTCTGGTACCGAATTTCATTCAAATTCGTCCAGCTGTTTGAGCGTGAAAGAGTAAACACTTACATACTTACACACACAAACTTTCACCTTTATAATATTAGTATAATACATAAACTCAATTAACGATATTTATATGCTTTAGACATAATAGCACACGGGAAATTACTCACGTAAAATTATCAACATTGTCGGTATCATCGACGATAATTTTACGTGAGTAATTTCCCGTGCGCTATTATAAAGTCTAATACAACTCACGATAATGAAAGTGAAATTATGCCTTCCCCTTCAGCGATGATCGAAGGCAAGATGGACGAGGTGCTGGGCAAGTTCCTGGTGCCTCTCGAGGGTCGGTTCTCCCGCATCCGCGCCTGCGAGTGCAACCTCGGGAACTGGGTCTGCGATGTGCTGCTGTGCGCCACGGCGGCCGACCTGGTGCTGCTCAACTCCGGCACTTTCCGCTCTGATCAGGTAATGGTCTAGTGCTGCTCAACTCCGGCACTTTCCGCTCTGATCAGGTAATGGTCTAGTGCTGCTCAACTCCGGCACTTTCCGCTCTGATCAGGTAATGGTCTAGTGCTGCTCAACTCCGGCACTTTCCGCTCTGATCAGGTAATGGTCTAGTGCTGCTCAACTCCGGCACTTTCCGCTCTGATCAGGTACGCTTCCAGCCCTGCTGCCGTTCAGTGCCCATAACGCACATGCACTCTGCCCCCTGATTGTGTAACTTGTTTCACATTGTATCCAAGTTGTATCAAAGCAAAAATCACAGTAAATCGCAAAAAGAACTGTCAAATATGACAGTAATTAAGTAAGTTACTTACAAATTTACTTAATCAGCGTTAAATCTAACAGTTATTTTCGCGATTTACTGTGATTTTTGCTTTGATACAACTTGGATACAATGTGAAACAAGTTACACAATCCAGGGGATGGTCGCTGCCCTCTCATTCGAAACTTTGAAGAGTACCGCGGGTCTTTGTCAGGTCTATTCATTCATTTCAAAACTTGGTGCTGATCTAGTGCTGCTCAACTCCGGCACATTCCGCTTTGATCCGGTATGCTTCATTCCAGCCACATCTGCCTGGTTCAGTTTATTTATTTATTTATTTTATTTATTTAATACAGTTATGACAGAAAGCTTACAGTTAAAACCAAAACGCTAACTATCTAAGATAAAAACTTAAGAAAACACTCAAGGAGTTAAAAATAGTGCCAGTGCCCATAAGTCACATGAACTATGGTTGCACGCTATGCGACCCTCTCATTCGAAACTTCTGAGAGCACAGCGGGTCCTTGTCAGGTACCAGGTACCACCCCTAAATCATAATCAACATTGTGTATTTTTAAATTATGTTTCTGTGTATTGTTTTAGTATGTGTGTGTCAAATAAATGCTTTTTCTTTCTTTCTTTCTTTCTTTATGATAATACCAGAGATGAGATAAACCCTTTTGTCTATGATAATACTATTGAACAATTTCCAGGTGCATCCAGCAGGCGAGTTCACCCTCCGAGACCTGTCCACCATCATCCCCATGAGGGACCCCATCGTGCTGGTGGAAGCGACCGGCTCCGTCATTCTGGAGGTGCTGGAGAACGCTGTCAGCAAGTACCCCAGCCTGGAAGGACGGTTTCCCCAGGTGAGACCCAACACCCCCCGAGTCTACTGCACCATCGTGGTGCTAACTACTGGATTCGTCATCCTGGAGGTGCTAGAAAACTCCATCAGCAAGTACGTTTGTTCGCTGATAACTTCGTCGTTTATGAACCGATTTTGAATAGAATAGAATAGAAAAAGTTTTTATTTTCCATCAACAATATTTTGATGATTCTTTTGTTGTAAAGAAGATATTCCAAGGGTGGTCTCATAAATTTGTTTTGAGGATATAATTCGTAATATATTTAATGAGTTGGCTGCGTTTTACGACATCGATATATTTAATATCAATGCTGTTAGGTTTAGACGGTGTCTTCACGAAGTCTTGCTGTAGTACCACAAAAATGAGTGTATTGTTTAATTTTTATTTATTTCAATTTTAATGATCTTGTTGTTTCTAGTTTTAGGGTAGGTAAATTAATGTTGTTGCATGCAACACTTACCATATTCACATACTTAGTTGAATTACAATTAGAACAAAACAAATTGTACTAAGATGAAAATGTATTTAAATTGTAATTTGTTTTGTAAATTAATAAATAAAATAAAAAATAAAAGTAATATTTCTCCAGGTGGCGGGCATATCGTTCGCCTTCGATCCATCCAAGCCGGCCGGTCAGCGCGTCGCCGAACAAGTCGTGAAAATCGGCGATGAATATCTTCAGCGCAGCCAGAGCTACCGCCTGGCCATCAAGGAGTATCTGTACGCTGGGAACGACGGATTCACTGTGCTGAAGAACTGCAAGCTTATCGTGAGAACTGTTACATTTTATTAGACACATAAATAAATATAAATATCTTTTGGACATTTTACACGGCATCAATTCTAATCCCAAGCTAAGCAACTTAATTCTTGTGTTATGGTAACCAGATGACTGATATACTACTTAGATACATTTTTTTTTGTAAATACTTACATATTAAAGATAAAAAAACATCCAGACCCGAAACAAATATCTGTTGAACATACAAACATTTGTCCCGTAGCGGGAATCGAACCCGCAACCTCCGCGTCTCAGGCAAGCCTTCGCCCACTGCGCCACAGAGGTCGTCATATATACATAGACTGTGCTACTTCATACGGCCCTTGATAGCGCCAAAGACGATGAATACCAAGAAGACAAAGGCCATACGCAAAATCTTAACCCTAAAAATGCACTAAAACAGGAGTTTAAAGTAGATGGCAGCACCACATAGCCTGGAAACTTTGAAACATCAATTTTATCCAAGAAATTTTTATTAATTTCTAGTTAAAATTACCTACTGTTTTTTATATTTAATAATGCAAAATTACCTTGTTTTATGCTACCTTTCAATTTCTCACCACGCCATCTGTTATTATGCAACTAACAAAAAACTATGTGAAATAATGATGAAATATTGTATTTTGCACAATATAATATTATATGTATATTTTGGATATAATACAGAGTTCCTTTTATTTATTTAGTTGTTTAGGTTAAGAAGTGTAGATATTTTTTGTTCCTGTGTATTTCTTTGTTCAATTACGAATTAAATTTCGATTATATGTTGAACAAAATATTGTATATTGTATAAAATAAATACCTAATTTTCGTATTGTTCCAGGTATCAGATGACATGTGCCCCGAAATCGGAATGGCTGTTCAGAATCACTTCGCGGCGATCAACGTGCGCACCGGCCGAGCGAGGCCGTCCAAACATCGCCAGTCACTCGTCACACTCAGTCGAAGGTAAACACACTAATACTAATATAGAATGGAATAGAAAAAATATATATTTTCCATCAACATAAATATAAATAAATAAATATCCTTGGACATTCCACACGGCGTCATCCAGTCCCAAACTAAGCAATATAATGCTTGTGTTATGGTAACCAGATGACTAATAAACTACATAGATACATTTTTTTTGTAAATACATACATATTATACATAGAGAACGCCCAGACACGAAACAAATATTTGCAGATCATGCAAACATTTGGGTACAATATGGGTACGAAATGAGAAATATTGACAATCGAGTGACAAGACAATAAGGCTACCCCTCAGCATTTGCTCCAGCAGAATCAAAACTGTTAGAGCGCAGGTTAAAAAAAAAAATTTGCCACTTATAAAAATATGTATGAACACGTGACCAACAAATTAATTCTCCAATCATTAAAAATAATATTTCCTTTTCTTCAGTTGGGAAAAACTATTATCCACGAAACTGAGAAACGGGAACAGTGTACTTGGTTGGCTGAAGAGGTATATCTGTGTGACCGATCTTCCATTTGTTGTCACTCTTCTCCATCCAAAGGTTGCCTGGAAGAGATCGCTTTTAGCGATAAGGCCGCCCATTGTACATGTTAACTACATTTTTTATTGTTATTTGAATTTTGTTGAGACCTTTGCCCAGCAGTGGGATATAGTAGGTTACTAAAAAAAAAAAGTTTGAATTTATGTTAGTATTTTAAGGTGTGCAATCAAGAATTTTAATTCATTAATTTTATTCATTCTTATATTGTGTGCATTTCATTCATCCTAGTTATTGCTATAAATAGTATTTCATTTAAAATTCTGATGTTATGTTTACAAAATATTGTTTTCAAAATCATTGTATTCTAAGAGGCCATTTCATTTTGTCTCCTAAACTGAAATCACACTTAATATAGGTGAAAGTGTGTAAGTGTGAATTTTTGTTACTCCTTCACGCTCATACGGCTCACCAAGTGCATGTTTGCTACTCCGTTTCACGATATATTCCCAACCACCCCATTAACCTGTACTTCAATGGGGTGGTTGGGAAAAAAATCCCATCCACCCCATTACTCAAGTCAATGGGGTGGATGGGAATTTTCGCCCCATTGACTTGAGTAAACCACCCCACTGACTTTTTAATAATAACTCATATCCGTCCAGCAGTTTGAGCGTGAAAGAGTAGCAAACATACTTACACACACACAAACTTTCACCTTTATAATATTAGTAGGATAGTAGTATAAGTGAAGCGTAACATTGTCTTTGTGTTTCCAGACACAGCCTGGTGAAGATGCTGGACTGCAGCGAGCTGGACGGTCCTCCTCCTCTCCGCAGGGCTTCCTCAGCGGCCGTGGAGCCCACTCCTCACGGCGGACACCACAGGTAACCATCATCATCATTCACACCACTCACCGACTGCTCTGAAGCGCTCGTGGCGAAGCTTGCTAAGACGTTCTTGATAGATCGTCGAAGTTAAGCAACGTTCTGAGCAGTCACTACTTGGATGGGTGACCGCAAGTGGCATTTTCATCTGAGCGCTTCCGTGCTTCGGAGGGCACGTTAAATTGTCGGTCCCGGCTTTTAAAGTCGTTAAGCCATGACGGAGGCCTTTAGGCGGCCTAAAAACTCCGTCAACAGAGTTGGCCACTTGCTCATACGAACGAACGAACAAACCGACTGCTAGATATATTTTATAGTAAACTAGCTGCACCCCGCGATGTTGCCCACGGTAGTTCCCGTTCCCGTGGGAATACCGTGATCAAAAGTAGCCTATGTGTTATACCCGGTTATAAACTATGTATATTCCAAGTTTCAGCCAAATCCGTTCAGTAGTTTTCGCATGAAAGAGTAACAAACATCCATCCATACTTACAAACATTCGCGTTTATAATATTGTACATAGCAAACGCCCAGACTCAAGACAAATATCTGCAGATCATGAAAACATTTGTCCCGCAGCGGGGATCGAACCCGCAACCTCTGCGTCTCAGGCGGGCCACACCCACTGCAAAGAGAATATAATTACGTTTAACCCACTGCGCCACATGATACCTAATATAATGTTTCACTTTCAAAACTATCGTGAGTTGTATTAGACATTATAATAGCGCACGGGGAATTACTCACGTAATATTATCGTTACACTCAACCGTGTGAGACGCGACCGCGAGGAGTGATATATTCCCAACCACCCCATTAACCTCCCCATCAATGGGGTGGTTGGGAAAAAAAATCCCATCCATCCCATTACTCAAGTCAATGTGACCACACTCATTTTTGTATCATATGTTTTATTAAAATAAATGTATAATAATACTTGTAAAAAAAAAAACAAAAAAAAAATACCCAGATGAAGATTCTCCGGAAGAATCGAAACATTGTCGGTATCTTAATCGACGATAATTTTACGTGAGTAATTTCTATAATGTCTAATATAATGTTGTGACCGCGAGGAGTGACCCCACTCATACCCAGATGAAGATTCTCCGGAAGAATCGAAACATTGTCGGTGTCTAAATCGACGATAATTTTACGTGAGTAACTTCCCGTGTGCTTTTATAATGTCTATTATAATGTCTAATATAATGTTGGTCCAGACTAACCCGCCGCGCGTCGTTGGAAGACCTGGAGCAGCAGTCGTGTGAGCTGGCGCCTAAACTAGAGAACAGGATCATCATTCTAGATAAACCAGAGGTAATTAACAATGGATCTTTCAAAACTTTCGTTAGTTGCACCAAAGACGATTATCTAATCGTCTTTGGTTGCACTAAAGATACCTGAAGTTCAGCCATGGTATCCCATCCCCTTATAAGATGGTTGTAGTTCCAAAATCAAATAAATAGATGGCGTTACATGTTGCTATTTCGAAATAAAGTCTCTGGAAATTTATGAAAATGCCCAAATTTTGACAGAAACATACATTTTCTGTTTTAAATATATTTTTTTCAATATAACGAAATAAAATATCCCATTATTTTATTTCCTAGATCAATTTCTACAAAATAAAATAAAAGTAAAGTAAGTTTGTATGTTTTTAAGTATAAATACCAATGTATTGGTCAAGTGGAGCCGTGTTGGTTAAGTGGATTAGTACCTCGACTTTCGATCCGAAGCTCGTGGGTTCGTATCCGGCCGTGCATCAATGAACTTTTCGCATCGAAAAATTTATATGCGCTTTAACACGAGCTTATAACGGTGAAGGAAAACATCGTGAAGGAACCAGTTAGCTCTCTAATAGCGTCGATGGGCTTGCAACCTGTCACGTATGGAAAGTTAACTTCTGCAAAAAGTGGGCATGTACCAAATATGTATGTATTTGGACATACCTCTGACTACCCCCTTAGACATCTTTAAAAGGATCTAGAAGTTGCCTAAAAAGATCCGAAAGAAATGTCTACCACTCCCCGGGATACAGTCGTGATCATATTTCATTTTCATTTTTTTCATTTGTATTATTAATGTTTTTCGTCGAAGACAGAGCGAAGTGGAGAAAATCTATCAGGAAAGCTGACCACGCCACCATGTGGGACACATAGCTTGGAAGAGAGAGAGAGGAGAGAGAGAGAGTATTAATAATGTTTTTATTAATTTCAGATACTGCAAGAGCTCTTAGCAGAGAGAACGCGATGGGAATCAGATACCGTGATCAAGGAAGTAGATGAGAACTCACCGTAAACTTATATTTACTACTAGTAAATTACTAGCAATGCTTATCTAAACGTGCACTGTACCTTGACGATTGACATGTGAGCTTTTTACTGGGCTGATTGATTATATTGGTTTGTCTTTCTGTGGTTAATACCTTCAAGCGAATTGATAAAGTATGATAAAATATTAATATTTACGGGTATTTATATAATTTTACCCGACTTTTCGACGACGTGGTCGTGGGCAGACTGATGTGTTGGAGATCATCATCATTTTTATAAATACATGTACACGGGATTTTATCGCGTTATTTACCTTATTTCTTTTCTTCCCGACGTTTCGGCTATGTTGCAATAGCCATGGTCGCGGGTGGACTGGAGTATGCTTCAATTTGAGTTTCGTTGTGTAGCGGGTGGGTAGTTTTGTATCACTGGTAAAACTACCCTCACAGATCTTCAGAATTCGGATCGGCTGCATTTACACCGCAACACACCACACTAACAGTATCTTCACACCGAGAAGTCATATTACGACGTGCATTGCATCTACTAATCACAGGATTCCAAGATGATGGGAGCCTAAAACCATCCTCACGATTGAAATTCGGATACTTCTTGATTTCAATTGCCTCACGAATCATTCGCTTATAATATTGGCGTTCGTTGGCAAGAATCTTGGGATCGTGAAGTTCAATCCAGTGATTGGGCCCGGAATCCACTAGGTGCTCCGCTATCGCTGATATCCGCCGCGACCATGGCTATTGCAACATAGCCGAAACGTCGGGAAGAAAAGAAATAAGGTAAATAACGCGATAAAATCCCGTGTACATGTATTTATAAATATGAATTGTGATCGCGAAAGTTTAAGAAAAACTATCATCATCATTCTCCTGCCCTTGTCCAACGCTGAGTGGGATCGGTGTATGACTGGAATCTACTCAGCTTAAATGTAAAAGAAAAGTCTCCACAGAATAGCGTTTAATGCATCATGCGGTTTCCCATCCATTTTGTGACCCCACAAAACGTTGCTTAACACCAATGACATATAAAAAACCATGGAAACTTTATTGAATGTCAATCGTCAAGTTAAAGTGTACAAGTGTAATATTTTTTGCGTAGATTCGCGTTTGAACGATAACTAGGGAACGCAAGAATGCAAGTTTTATTTTGTAAAACGAAAATCGAAATAGAATCGAAATAATTATAACATTATCGTATTTTAACTTCACATAATGTGTAAAATTATGCCGTATTATATTTTATGAGAGCATAATTTTAAAATCATAACACATTTAGCGGATCAAAGTAAGAATACTTAGCTATTTTACATATCATTTTATATTAAATCTTCAAAATGATTACAAAAATGATATAAAAGTAATTATAATTCTACCTTTTCTATAATTTGTGATAGGTAGGTGGTAACGCCATCTATCCAGACAACTCACACAACTAATGCTAACTCCATCTATCCACACAAATAGCACAACTATTCATATTTATTCAATCTCGATCTATTATCAATTCACTCCTCTCCTGTGACCAATCCCCTTCCTTGAACGGAACGAAAACTAGGAGTGAACATGTGCAAGTTACAACTCATTCATTCACCGTATCCGAGAGCTGAACGAACACTTTGATTTCCGCTCGCACCCGCAACGCACGCACGCTCGCTTGTAATTATGGTGAAGTGCCGCAAAGATCCAGCTACCAAGTAAGTCCGTTCATCCTAATCCCCAGCACTTCCAATTTAATTCACCATAATTTCTGGTCCTTCGAGCCGGATCCTACTTACCGCCTTCCTTTATATATATTTTACGCACGCTACGCTACTCAACACAAAACTCTACTCATAATTTTCACACGCATCCGCACCGCATAAATACTATACAAACGCTAAACAACCTACGCAAAACGCATACAATATATCCACGCTATTATTTCACTCAGAAATACGCTAAAATTATTTCGCATCACGCACGCATTTTCTTACACAACACATACAAAACTACGCCGCCATTTTTCCCGTGTTCGCAATTTTATTTCTATTCTGTGTTGTGTTTAATCACTGTGTTTACCTACTTGTGTTATACCTACCTAATTTGTGCATTATTTCTAAATCTGTGCTACAATACCTATTGTGTTTTTCTAACGTGTACGTAAGTAGGTATTCAAAACAAAATGTCTTTGAACACGGATCCTGCCCTGTTACAAAACAATATCTCCATGCTTACCGCTAAACAAAAAAGTCTGTTAAATCTTGTTGAAAATTTGTACGAGTTAAGTGTTAATTGCAGTAGTGACGATAAAACAATGGTGACAAGATCTGACAAAGCGACGACGCGATCTTTTCTCATTCGAATAAAATCTTTAGACAAAATCCGCCAAGAGTTTACTGAAGTGACAGAGCAGTTAAACTTAGCTTTACTAGCCGCTAATCCAAAATCCGTCGTTGACTTCGCGCAGTTACTTACATTCGACGAACTCTACTGCCACATCAAAGCCGTAGAAACAGACTTAACCTGTGTCGTCACTCCTAAAACGCAAACGCATAACTTCGATGTTTTAAAACGCAAACTGCCTGCTTTGGAGTTAGTGTCCTTTGATGGTTCGCCCAACAAATGGGTAATGTTCTATGAGAACTTCACCGCGCTCATACATACTAATGTAAATTTATCTGACGCGGAAAGGGTACAATACCTTATCGGAAAGTTGTCCGGCAAAGCACTCAGCATTTGCGCGGGCATCCCTCCGATCGCTAGTAACTACGCTATTTTGTGGAACACTCTCAAGGACAAGTACCAAGACAAACGGACACTAGCTACAATGTACCTAGAGCAAATTCTCAATTTCAAAGGTAGCCAGAACCCATCTACTAGCTCGTTAGACGCATTCATAGAGCACTTCTGTGCCGCTCAATCCGCATTGAAACAGTTAGGTATTGACGATCTCGCGGACTTTATCTTCACGCACCTCGCTATATCTAAACTAGATAAAGAGACAGTCAACTTGTTCGAACAAGCGCACCGGGATGAAAAGCTACCTAAATTCGAGTCACTTACAAAATTCATCAGAGAGCAGAGCAAAATTCACATGCTACGTAATACCGGGATATCTACTTCTAGGGCCGCTAGTACCTACTCCAACAAACCGCAACAAACAAAATCTTACATTCCGCAATACAACAAACCGCGATTCCCGGCTACGCAGACATTTGTTGCTCAAAATAATAATAATAATTTTCCAAAATGTGCCTTCTGCAAAAATGATAATACACACCCGCTGTACCGATGTGAGGCTTTCCTCAGGTTGAACGCTCCCGCTAGAAATACTTTCGTACGATCTAACAACTTATGCCCGAATTGTCTAGGGTTTCATAGCATAAATTCGTGCCGCTCATACAACAGATGCACTGTTTGTAATCGCATGCATCACACGCAATTACACATTGATTCAACTCGGGTTGAATCCGCCGACGCCGGCGCTACTGCCGGCCGCCCGGCCGCTCGCTCACGGCCGCTCGCCGCCGCCGCGTGCGACGAGCACATTTCCTACGCGCCCCCCTCCGCGGGGCCCGCGCCCGCGCCCGCGCCCGCATGGCCGGTTGAGTCGCTTGCGGACTCGCGCGTATTTCAACACGATAACGTACAACAAGGTCCGAACCACACTATGCACGATGGTGCCGCATTTACTACGACGCGTAACGCGAGTAATACGACCGTACTTCTACCTACTGCCGTAGTGTACGTGTACAACGACGCAGGCGAACGCTTTAGGATGAGAGTATTTCTCGATAGTGGTTCCATGTGCCATTTCATAACGAAATCGTGTTGCGATCGCTTAAATATAAATATCACGCACGCACATTCTGAGGTCAGAGGCATCGGCCTTTCAGTTAAACCAGCCATTGGTTTCGCGAAATTTAAAATCCATTCTCGCTTTGACGCACGGTGTAGTTACACGATTCACGCTCGCGTAATGGATACACTCACCGATAAAATGCCTAACGCTAAAATAGATACGTCCGAGTTAAAACATTTACGCGATCTTCCGTTAGCAGACGAAGAATTTCACGCACCAGCCGATATTGACTGCCTGATCAGCAATGAGCTATTCCCATTCTTGTTAGGTAGTCGCAAGGTAACATACCCAGGCTCATCCGTCGTTGCAGTTGAGACCTCTCTGGGGTACGTAGCGATGGGACGTGCGGACTGTGTTCCGTATCCGTACACACCTCAGAGCAACCACGCATATCACGCGGTCACTGAACCCACGCTAGATAGCTTAACTCAGCGGTTCTGGGAACTAGAGAGCGTACCTACTAAAAAACATCTTAGTCTGGACGATGAGGCCTGCGAACGCATATTTAAAAACACCGTTTCTCGCGACGATACCGGGCGGTACACGGTTGCGCTGCCGTTCAAACACGAACCAACCGAGCTCGGTCGCTCCGATAATATGGCAAAATCGCGCTTATTACAACTCGAAAAACGCCTAAACGCTAATCCCGACTTACGCACAAACTACAACGCAACCTTACAAGATTATATCGATAAAGGCTATCTAAATAAGGTCGAAAATCCCGCACCTGGTCCGTGCTACTACATCCCGCACCACGCTGTCTATAGGCCCGATAAATCAACTACTAAAACGCGAATCGTACTAGACGCTAGCTGTAAAACGAGTTCACATAAATCGCTCAATGACGTATTGTATACGGGACCAAACCTACAAACAAACATTTTCGATCTATTGATCAATCTTCGATTGTTTCCGATAGCTATATCCGCTGACATTGAAAAAATGTTTTTCCAACTGAAACTCGACGAGAATCAAACCCGCTTTCAACGCATTCTATTCCGCTTTAACTCGAATGATCCAATCTCGACATTCGAATTTTCCCGCGTCGCTTTCGGAATATCTAGTTCGCCCTATTTGGCGATGCGAGTCGTGCGGCAGCTTGCTGATGATGAGCGTACACGCTGGCCTGCTGCTGCGTGGGCGGCCGAACGTCATTTCTTCATGGACGATTACGTATCATCTGTATCCACAGTCTCTGAAGCTGAACAGCTGTTTCACGAACTCACGCATCTCTTCAAGGCCGGTGGTTTCAATCTCGTCAAGTGGGTAACGAATAGCACCGAACTAATGAAACGCATTCCTATAGGTCAACAAGCACCTGACATCGTAAATTTCGACGAAGATAATAATATTAAAATTATCGGTCTTCAGTGGAAACCCCATGAAGACGCTTTCTTTTTCAAGGTCAACTACGCTAACCACGCTAAATGTACTAAACGCACCATCCTTTCGGTGGCCGCCCGGCTTTTCGATCCGCTGTCTCTGCTCGGTCCGGTCACCGCGCTATTAAAATTACTTGTCCAAGAATGTTGGAAACGCAACTTGGACTGGGATGACGACGTCCCCGCAGACATAGAAGACCAATGGTCTCAATTTCAAAACGAAATTCACGTATTAGAAAACATAAAAATTCCGCGCCATGTAGGTATTTTTCAAAACTCGCGAAACATTTCGCTTATCGGTTTCGCTGACGCTAGCGAAAAGTGCTACGGCGCTTGTATCTACCTGCGAGTCAGTCAAAGTGAGAGTGACTTAGGCGAAGTAATTCTTCTTTGCGCGAAATCCAAGGTCGCATCTTCAAATAATATTGTCACACTACCGCGACTCGAACTTTGTGCTGCTCTGTTATTATCGAATCTAATCGTAGCCGTACGCGACTCAGTAAGCGAACGCATTCAAATAAATGAAATCATTGCCTTTTCGGATTCCACGATTACGTTGTCGTGGATTCGCGCTCCGCCATTTCGATTCCAAACTTTCGTTGCTAATCGAATCTCCGCAATAAACGAGAACTTGCCGGCCCGACATTGGTTTCACATCCCGGGGAATGAAAACCCAGCTGACATCATTTCACGTCCTGTCATGCCTAGCATTCTCGCTAATAACCGCCTATGGTTTCATGGCCCAACGTGGCTCGCTCTTTCGCTTACTGAATGGCCGATTCAAACTTACGCTAATCCATTACCGGTCATCGAATTACCTGAAACTAAAACGAATACTTTTGCCGTTCAACCCATTGAACATTCCGACGTACTATACGATCTAGCTACTCGAATGTCAAAATGGAATAAGTACCTACACGCAGTCGTTTACGTCCTTCGATTCGCTAAAATATTAAAATCTCGCAACGAAATAACTGTTCATGACTTAGAAACCGCTCAAACGTACATAATCCGTAGCATCCAAAAGAAACATTTCCACGATACAAAAATTCCCGCTTTACAAAAATTAAACGTTTTCACTGATAAAGATAATCTCATCCGAGTAGGTGGTCGTTTGAATAACGCTCAACTAAATTACACGCAAAGACACCCAATCGTTCTGCCCGCCAACGACCCGATCGTACACTTACTGGTCGATCATTCTCACATCATTAATTCGCACGCAGGCCCAAGCCTTCTTTTAGCTTTGCTAAGGCAGAACTATTGGATTCTCTCTGCTAGGAATATGCTTCGTAAACGCTTGCGAAATTGCAATGCTTGTTTTAAAGTCAAACCTAAAAATACTTGCCCTCTCATGGGAGATTTACCCCACTTTCGGGTAAGTGAAGTTAAAAGTTTTGTTTTCACTGGCGTCGACTACGCTGGTCCGTTTTTCGTAACGCCTCATCGCCGCCGCGGAGTAAAAAGTATAAAGGCTTATCTGTGCCTATTCGTTTGTCTGACTACAAAGGCTCTACACTTAGAATTAGTTTCCGACCTGAGTTCAGAAATGTTTCTAGCGGCGTTCAAACGATTCATTAGTAGAAGGGGTCCGGTTTCAATGATCCTAAGTGACGGAGGCACCAATTTCGCAGGGGCCAAAAGGAAACTTGACGAATTACATTCACTTTTAACTTCTGATACGCATAACAAATATCTTGATCAAAAACTATCTGACTTACGCATTCAATTCAAGAGGAATCCTCCTCTAGGGTCTCACTTTGGAGGCATCTATGAAAGTAACATAAAATCGGTAAAAACGCATTTGAAAAGATCAATAGGAAATCAAGTCTTAACATACGAGGAGTTAAATACCGTCTTAATTCAAATTGAGGGAATCTTAAACAGCCGTCCGCTGTGCGTTCTTAGTTCCGATCCTAACGAACTTGAGGCGTTAACACCGTCGCATTTTTTAAATATAACTCCGCTAAAATATCTTCCTGCACAGGATGTTCTTAATTTACCGGAAAATAGACTTAATCGATACGAACTACTAAACAAACTAGTTCAAACATACTGGCGTAGATGGAGAGTAGAATATTTGACCTCACTTCAAAGTAGGCAGAAGTGGAATGTAACAACTGAGCCCATACAGAAGGGTCAAATTGTTATCATTAGAGACGACAATGCTCCAGTGTTGAGCTGGCCTATCGCTGTGGTAGAAGAGCTCTATCCGGGTAGAGATCAGATCACTAGAGTCGCAAGAGTTAAAACTAAGACTGGTTCTTATGTTAGGCCAGTTGTCAAACTTTATCGTTTGCCTCTTCAGTAAACTCTAACGTTTGTTTTATTGTATAATTTTAGTTACTTAACTCTCAATTCAAAATTTTAATTTTATTCTATTTTTTGTTTCTAATTTAAACTAAAATCTTAACTCATTTTCTTTACATATTTGCAATGCACAAATGGGTTATTCAGAAGGTATCCCTTCAGCCCGGGGAACAATGGTAACGCCATCTATCCAGACAACTCACACAACTAATGCTAACTCCATCTATCCACACAAATAGCACAACTATTCATATTTATTCAATCTCGATCTATTATCAATTCACTCCTCTCCTGTGACCAATCCCCTTCCTTGAACGGAACGAAAACTAGGAGTGAACATGTGCAAGTTACAACTCATTCATTCACCGTATCCGAGAGCTGAACGAACACTTTGATTTCCGCTCGCACCCGCAACGCACGCACGCTCGCTTGTAATTATGGTGAAGTGCCGCAAAGATCCAGCTACCAAGTAAGTCCGTTCATCCTAATCCCCAGCACTTCCAATTTAATTCACCAGTAGGTACTTACAGAAAATTCGAAAAAAAATCTGTAGATTAGACGTCTCTGTTTTTACATGTTACCAAACATTTATCATTCTACAACTTGGCCATGATGGGGTAGTCAATGCCATGATTTAGTAGTTGATAAATATTGAATTGATTTTGAACGACAAACGAACACTGCCAATAGCGATCTCTTACCTTTAGTCCGCTAAATGTTAAACAATGGTGGCTATTCGGGATGTCGCCAAAGCTAAACTTAACTATTTTGACAGCACTAAAATTGATGCCATCCTTTTTATTTCGATCGTTATGAAAGGGACGGCAACATTTTTAGTGCTGTCAGATTAGTTTAGGCGACATCCCGAATAGCCACCATTATTGTATTATTCAACTGTTGTTTATACTAAACTAACCCAGCGATATTATTACTTATAAAAATTCTTATCAAAATATTCATTGATCAAACTGATCAAGTCGGAATCCCATAACGTCGGCTCGAAAATCTCAATAAGATCATTAATAGTGGCAATTCGGAGTGTCGCAAAAGCTAAACTAAACTAACTAAAATTAATGCCATCCTTTTTATTCCCATCGCTATGAAAGGGACGGCAACATTTTTAGTTAGTGAAGTTTAGCTTTTGCGATACTCCGAATTGCCACTAATAAAACTCTAAAGATTCATTATAGTTTGGCAATCAATCTAGCTCATCTACCTCAAACTTGTATTCCATATGCTCATAGTATTAAAAGACGCTTGATGTCGTGCTTATAGAATAGTAAGGGCGAAGATGAGTTGATATAGACAGAGAGACAACGGTAACAATCTCACGTTATTTAGTACCAGAATACATATTTTCAATATTTTTTTGTGTATTTTTCATTGCACAAAAAAACGAGTAATTTAACTTGTCTCCGCCTTTTCCGTAGGTCTTCCGTTTGAATACTATGTTAAAGTATTTTATAATCGGGCTATAATGGTTGAGAGGGACAACTGCTGTAAAGCAATGTGTATGAGTGAGAAAACGCAATATTAATATATTTTAATGAAACGTTGTGTTTTAGAAACTTATTAGGTTGTCTTTTTCAAGCTTCTGAAGCATTTTACATCTATTTATCTGCTAATGAAGTCTGGGAATAAGCTAGTCTTGGTTATCTTGTGCTACTTTTTTACTGAAGGTATATCGGTGGCTAATTATAGTAGTCAAATAGTATTTTAGTTTTGCTCACGATGTTGATATTAATCAATATTATATTTTATATACCTACTCATTAATACACATTTATATTAGTTTATGTAAATAACTATTCACTTAGGTATTATAATTTGCGAAGCATATCATTCAATGTGATCTGTAATTAAATTATGAATTTTATTTTTAGAGGTTACCAATAAATATGAATGTTAAGAACAGTATTGATGTTAAATATAAATTACTATAATTACTTTATAACTAATAATTGCAAAATATTCATCTATTTTGCGTAACAATTACAACAATTACTTACCATATTTTTTTCTGCTTGTATTTTAAAGTAGGTAATTGTGACATTTTAGAGTTGTATGGTTGCGTAAAAATCAAATATATTTTTTACGCATAAACTTTCACGCTACGCAATTTGTAAATAGTATTCGTGTAAAAGAACAAATTAATAGATCTGGTAGTAGATAGATTTTAAATTATGAATAATACGTGTAATAGACCAGGCTAAGGCCGTTAGAAACCTTACTTCGTCAAGTACCAGTATCAAAATCTACATAACAAACCATACTAAAGTTTAAAGTTTATAATACTGGCCATTCCACGCTGCTGGGACTACGTCATGTAGATTTTTGCACGGCTATCTCCTGGTCTATAATATAGACATAAATATATTTAATTAAGTACTCACAGAAAAAAAGCTTAGCTTTCACGCATAGCACAATATAGTTATGTAACAAAGTAAGTATTTCAATTATGTTACCTCATTTTGTACCACCAAAATAATATAACTCAGTATTTAAAAGCACACAATTGGGGTAATTCTGAGTGTCGCAAAAGCTAAACTAACCTAACTAAAACTATTGTCATCCTTTTTATTCCCATCGCTATGAAAGGGACGGCAACAATTTTAGTTAGCTTAGTTTAGCTTTTGCGACACTCAGAATTGCCACTAATATGTCTAAATATCATTATTTTTACTTAGAGTTGCCATGTTTTGAATAAAAAAAATGTACCCTAAAAGAGCCGATTCGGCTTAACTTTGAAAACACTAGCAGTCTTACTTAAAAAAACCAAGCTGATTCAGCTCTCAACGGCCTCTCAACTGAAAACTGATCAAGGGCTTGAGAGTACTCAAACTTATCTTTACCTAAAAACAAAACAAAAAAAACAAAACAACTTTACCTAAGGTTATGTCAAACAAATACAAACATCAGCTGTTTGAAATGTTCGCCATTTTGCGTCTCAAGGCTCTCTCAACTTTTTAAACAAGGTCCCGACGTTGTTTAACTATTTGAGAGTGTTCAAGCATGTCTCAACTTTGAGATGCGTTTATAGGTAATAATTTTAGCTGATCAGTCGTTGAACAAGTTTTCAACTTTTGAGAGGCGTTTTTAAGTAAGACGGTAGATGATTAGTAATTTTAACAAATTTTAAACTAGAATGAAGCTTAACTCTGTTATCTATATAATTAAACTCGAATTCAATTTATTTATTAGGTTTGCTCACCTATAATCTTAGTGAACTTAGTCGAATCGGACCTAATTTCAAGCAAAATTATTTTTAAACAAATCTAATGAAATGTTTGTCAGTGCCTTGCATAAAACAATAGGGTATTTTTTGTATTGTAGCATTTTGTGTTCAACACTTGCGAAAATAGCGATTTAATTAAAACGGTCTACTTTTACTTGCTCAAGGTTTTTATCTATTTTTGAGCAGGTATTTAATTATATTTGATTACTTACTGTTAATAAAATATAATAAAAATAGATGTAAAATCGGGTGTAAATGGGACATCTGGAAGGGGAAGACCTAGGCGAACATTTATTTGGACCAAATTGGTGACATTTTGGAGAAAGGCCAGGTCCGAAGTACCCTAAACCGGAGAGCGTGTATGAAGAATGTAATGACAGTGAATGAGGCGAAAGAAGTGTGTCAGGATCGTAGCAAGTGGAGATCCGTGGTCTCTGCCTACCCCCATGGGAAAGAGGCGTGATTTTATGTATGTATGTAAATTTATTTATTATTTATAAATAAATAAATACAAACTTCATAAATTGATCTACTTGGGATGTCTGACTACCCCTTGAGATATCATAAGCATCGGTTTTTATAGTTTTCAGTGCAACAAAAGTCTATATTTAATACTAAGCTAAGACTTGTGAGTCCTTTTCTTTTATCTAAATTTAATTTAGTAATAAATCACGAATAAATATTATATTTTTAAGAAAATACTAAGTAATATAGTTTGTAGGTAGTAGGTACGCACTGCAATTTAAGTGAGCTTATTACCTATCCTGTCTACAATAAATAGAGGCAGTTTGTTTTTTTTTGTTAAAAATAAAATGAAAGTAAGTAGGTACCTACCTAATGCTTTTCTATCAATATTTTGTTACATTGAAATTTTCAACAAATTATTTAAACGAAGTTAGGTAACGAAACTATGTAAAATGGTATCAACTTAATGTATGATTAACGAATGTGTTGTGAGTGTTAGTTTTAATTTTAATATTAAAAACACGCGCGCAATGCAGCACTTGTTAGTAAAATAATTTTGGATTCTAAGACACAGTATCCACCAAAGCGGTGATTCTTATTTCCTCTAGGATGAGACAATGAAGTCCATGTTCATCCTTCATTGCTTTATGAAAGAAAGAAAGAAAGAAAAATAATTTATTCTTGTAGGACCTCAAGGATCACTTAAGTATCGTTTTACATGCTAGGTGATTCTAATGCCTGTTCCAACGCGACTCCCTACACCAGGGAAAGAATCAGGCAAGAACCTGGTGGTGTGGGCCTAGCTTTTTTTTAAAAGCGATCCCTTAACAATCTAAAATAATCTAAATAGTCAAGCTTCAGTGGGAAGCCAGTCGAACAAAGTAAGGCATGTCAAAAAAAGTAAAAGTAATTGTAAAGTTAACAAGATAACACCTCAACAAAATGTTGTCTGGCATCACACGCTACACTTGGCCGACTTAAGTGGTAGGTACCTACTTATCAAGGTAGTAAAGATATTGTATACCATCAACCGTCGAGGGGCAGAGCGACATCAGGCCACGTAATTTTGTCATTAATAAAAGCCTCAATGGAATAATACGCTTTCTCTACAAGAATATTCTTTATGTACGTTTTAAACCTTCGAGTCGGTAGGTTAGTTACGTTGATTGGGAGTTTATTGTAAAAACGTACAGTATTTCCCATAAAAGAACCGTTTACTTTTTCTAGTCTAAATTTAGGCACACATAGTTTATTTTTATTTCTAGTGTTAATTTTGTGCACATCATTTTTTTTCTTAAAGTTGTTTATATATTTGTGAGTGTGCAATAGGTTTACATAAATATATTGCGAAAAAACAGTAAGAATATTTATTTCTTTAAATCGCTCTCTTAAAGAGTCCCGACGTTTCATTTTGTAAATGGCACGGACAGCTCGCTTTTGTAAAACGAAAATAGTTTGAATATCTGCTGCTTTACCCCAAAGAAAAATACCATACGACATCACACTATGGAAGTAACTGAAATATACTAACTTAGCTGTTCCTTCGTCAGTAAGTTGCCTAATCGTACGCACTGCATAAGCCGCGGAGCTAAGCCTACCTGCAAGTGTTTCAATATGCGGACCCCACTGCACTTTGGAGTCAATTGTAAGACCTAAGAAAACAGTTGAATCAACAAGATTAAGTGCTTCCCCATTTAATTTAATTTTTGTAGGTCTCTGAACCACGTTAGGCAAAGTGAATTTAATACATTTAGTTTTTTTGGCATTAAGTAAGAGGTTATTAGCAGTGAACCAGTTTGAGACTTGGGATAAAGAGGCATTAACATCATCATAATTATCTTTAGACCTATCAACTTTAAAAAGTAAAGATGTATCATCAGCAAAAAGAACAATGTCACACATGTCTTTTACAAAAGAAGGAAGGTCGTTTATGTACACTAGAAACAGAAAAGGGCCTAGTATCGAGCCCTGTGGCACACCCATATCAATAACTGACCCTGAGGACTTTTCACCTCCTACTTCAACTTTAAGGAGTCTCTCAGAAAGATAAGATCGAATCAGGTTAATAGCTTGGTTTACGACACCATAGTACTTTAATTTGGAGATTAAAGTCGCATGACACACGCAGTCGAACGCTTTCGACAGATCGCAGAAAACTCCGACTACGTCTTGTGAGTTCTCATTATTGGATACTTGTCCATAACAAAGATTTAGATACATAGATTTTATTAAAATGGGTTTACGGGATCAAAATTCCATAGCTATCAGCTTTTGTTGCAAAAAATTTTAAACTAATTCTAGTGAAGGAAAGTTATACAAAGTGTTTTTTTTTATCTCTGATTGTAAAAATGTTTACATACAACGGTAAATTGACTTGATTTTACCTTTGATGGTAAGGTTGCCCTTGACGGTAAAATCGGTTGAAATTACCCAAAAAACTAACATATTATTTTCTGTAAATATGTCTAAGATCCGCTACTGTGCTTCTTTTTGTTCAAATAGCAAGTAAAAGTGATTTTGTGAAGCTAGTTACGTGAAATATTTGTGATAATATTATATTCAATTTTTATGTTGCTGTTATTGTTTTATAAAATACAATTTAGGAGTGACTATTTTGTTTTTTCACTTCCAACCATCTTTACCTTTTACCTAACACACTAGAAAAAAGACAAGGTTATGTTAAGAAATAATTTATTTACACTAATTACAAAATAGTTTTTCAGATTCACCTTTCCTTTCAACCATAATCACAGATTCATTACAAATTCATCATTAATTTAACACAACAAATTAAAATAAGCATAATTTTAATTACAACACTATTGAATGATAATTTTATCTATGAAATATTGTTAGGCCAAAACTTGTACATACACATTTAAATTTCTTTTTCTATTTAGATTAGTTGGATCTTAAACTTTGATATCTTAGATAGAAACAGATAAGCGAAAACCAACTCTCATAAGTCAACTTTAGCTCCAATATTGCTGAGTGGGATGGCTTGTAACTCTGTCCGGAGACAGAGAAACTCACCAGCAACACATGTGATCGCTGCACAAGCTATGTTGAGTGTCCACCAGGAGAATGTTGTTGGAAATATGCCGTTGTACATCCAGCATCCCAGTAAGTGTATACAGTGAAAGGTGCAACTGTGAACAAAATAAAATGCTGAAATAAACATTCAATTTGTAGGTAGCTAGCTTACTTGCCCGCGGCTTGGCTCGCGTGGTACCTACCTTGATAAAATATAGCCTATGTTCATTCGGGTCCATGCTACACATCGGTTTGAAATCAGATTTTACATAACAAAACTTTCCTACTCTTCATGGTACCTATTTCAACTTACCTAAAGTCTAAGCACAGCTTGGTCCTCCCCACAATGTTCCACATTAAAACGGCTCCAATAAATGCATTCAGTACAAATGCAAATATGACTGCTCTGCCCTCATTGTCTCTTACATGTATTTCCTGAAACCAAAACACATGACTAAATATATTTTTGTTACATGAAGAATATTCAATCTGCAAAACATCAATAATAGTGTAGAAAGAGAATAAGTAAATTATAAGTTTAACATTAAATTCTTGCCTGAGTCCTGTATGCGACTGAGTACTTACTTAGCGACCAAGTTATTGATATTTTGATAGGTAGGTACACAGTAGTTATATAGTTTATTACATAGTATACTTTTTCTGTCAGTATTGTTTACATTATTAGTAGGTAAGTACCTACACATTGTTACTGGTTTGGTATTCGCCATCTTCACAACACTAACAGGATCAGTAGGTAAAGGTGAAATTCACAGATCCTAATTGAGTAAGTAGGTACTCAAAACAAAATCTCAAGTAAGTAAGGTTACAGTTTCATGGGAAGGAAGTTGATGAATTCAAGCAAAAATTGGATAAGGGACAAGTGGAATACCCACTTATTCCACTTGTCCTTTGCCCCTTATCCAAACAATATACATAATTAAAAGCATATAGTTTTATGAATGAACAGCTGTACCTACATATGTAACAAATAGGCCACTTACGTGATACTCGAAGATACTGTCTAGTGTTCTCGTTGAGCCAGTCAGATCCTGCATAATAGCCATCAGCACACACAAAGACAGGTACACAACAGACTGCATTGCCACTATTTGGGAAGAAATCAGGCAAGGATCCCATTGTGTATAGCGGAAGGAGCCTTTGAGTTTCTTCATTTTGGACATTTATCACTCAAATCGAAATTGTTTCATAGAATAAGGTAGGTAGCAGCTCGTAAATTTCTCTTCGTATTATTTTTGACGATATTAGTGTAAACATAGGGATCTAATGATTAAATTAGTTTCGGAAAAACAGAGTTTAACAGAGTTGCGTCGCATGAGAACATACTATTACATCTCTATTACATGCTCTTTGTGAGAACAGAGAAATCAAACACAAAATCCATCAATCAATCAATTCATGACGTGCGTGACGTGACGTCATGATTGACTGACTGACGTTGACAATTGACATTGGCATTCATTTGGCTAGGCACTGACTTTACAAAAACTGACATTATTTTGTGACTTGAGTATACTATAACCACAGATTATATAATACACTAATACCTACACTTAGTACAGATGCCTCATGTAGAACATTGAAAACAATCCTGAATTTGCGGGCAATTCGTCGGGCTATCCCGTTTTACCTGTGTTTCTGAGTCAGCGCCATCTAGCGTTCATGTCATTTAATTTAATTAATTTGTAGAAATTGATCTAGGAAATAAAATAATGGGATATTTTATTTCGCTTTATTGAAAAAAATAATTATATTTAAAACAGAAAATGTATGATTCTGGCATAATTTTGGTGTTTACATGAATTTTCAGAGACATTATTTCGAAATCGCAACACGTACCGCTATCTTTTATTATTTTTTGGTACTGCAAGCGTTTTGTATGGAACTGGTAGGTAGGTACCCCATGCTTTAACTAATAAAGAAAATCCTTGGACATTTTACACGGGGCGTCATCTAGATAATCCCAAGCTAAGTAACATAATGCTTGTGTAATGGCATGGTATCCCATTACCTTTTATGATGGTTGTAGTTCCAAAATCAAATGAATAGATGGCGTTACGTGTTGCTATTTCCACAGATAAAAGAATACTAAGTACAGATGCCGCACGTAGAACAAAAAATCTACCCTTCATTTCGGGCGATTTTCTTCGGGCCAGATAACCTTACATTCCGTCAGCGCGAGATGGCGTTCCCGTCTTGCCCTCAATCGAGATTTCTTAACTCCATCTAGTAGTGAGTGGTCTTGCCCGCAATCGAGATTTCTTAACTCCATCTAGTAGTGAGTGGCTTGAAGCCGCATCCACTCACTACCAGATGGCGCTAGCAGTTTTAGTGTCATAATTTTAAACTTTATCTTCATTGAAATAATACATAGTATCGCTTGAGAAACTAGAAAATGTTGCTCTTTGCACAAGAAAACATTTGAAGTGCAATCATTAAAATTATAGCTATCTATTTCATTTGCGTGCTGTTTCATATCTTTTGTTTTACTTTTCAGTAAAACTTGTCAATGTGTGTTTTACACTGTTTTACATTGCTTGGAACATAATATTTATACCTAACGCAAATTACTATGAACGTATTCTTTTATGTGTGTATGAACGAACGAACGTAATTAGGTATCTGTGTTTAATTTAGGAATATCATTGTTTTACCAGTGATCGGAATAGGTAGGTAGATAGAGTAGGTTATTTACCTACCTACTTACTTACAGAAACTAAACTACTAAGTAGGTAGGTACATATTTACATAACTGTACAAAATACAATTAGAACCAGTTGAGCCACCTAAGGATCGTTACAAACGATCTATAGGTAGCTCAACTGATCCAAACCACTGCCAGACGGAAGCGTGCCCAAGACACTGGCAGCATTGCCGCGCTGGATGGCGATGCTGATCTTTTGAGCCAAATAAGTGCCAGCCCTCGGATCACGCGTCGACATCAACATCATCAACATCAACCTACTTACTTATATAAAAAACCAGTGTGGAAGTTGATTAAGTACTTATATAATCAGTAGGTACCTACCTCTTCTACAGTCCCGGGATGTTGATAATGATAATTATTAAATCCCGAGATTTTAAAATCATGTGAAATTCGCTTTATTTAAGTAGGTACCTAAGTGAAAAAATGAGTAACTGGTTGGCATGGTATGGCCATGTTACGAGAAGAGAAGAATGGCATGTAAATAGAAGAGCTTAGTGCTTGATATAGGTAGGTATTATACTTACCTACATGCATGTGGATGGATATAATTATGGGTAGAGCGAGAAATAAAGTGCAATTTAAATAAAAGCTTTTGAAAATAACCTACCTACCCTTTCAAACATAAAAATATTTTTTCAAATCGGTCAAGGCGTCCTTGAGTAATCGGGGAACATAATAAATAAAGCGAATTGAGAAACTCCTCCTTTTTTGAAGTCGGTTAATAATTTGAAAAGTTAGATTTATTCATAATCGCACATTTCACGCGCGCCCCCAAGCGGACCTCCCCCTCCCGCCCGCCGCGCGCCGTTGTCACCACCCCGCTTGCATTCTTGTTTAAAATGTTTACGAAAAAAAATAAAAATATAGGTACTTACCTTTTTTATACCTACCATTTGTACCTATATTATTTTATTCCAATAAATTATGAAGCAGTAAAAGGTAAGTAGGTACCAACGTCTCAATTTGTGTATCTTTTGTCAACTGGAACTCAATTTTTATGTTCAAATAGAAAAAAAAAGAAAAAAAGAGTGCAAAAAGATCACATGGGGTGCACTGACTTGAGCTTGCGATTATCAATTTCATATCAAGGGCTGTGACCATTACGCCAATTTAATCGTACCTCATGCGACGAAAATATCAAGCAGCCTGTCAACTCGCTAAAAACGAGTCGGTGCATGGCATGCACGGGCGTCGCTCGAGATGGCGCATTCATGTAAGTACCTACCTAGTTTAAGTACCTATAATATTCCAAGTTTCAGCGTATTCTTTTATCTGTGTTTCAGCTAAGTAAGTAAATCCGTTGAGTAATTTTCGCGTGAAACAGTAGTAAGTAGGTACCTACCTACCTACTTAAGTAAACATCCACCCACACATCCATAGGTACTTCTCTATCCATCTAATTTTATCCATCCATTTTTACAAACTTTCGCATTTATGATATTAGTTTATAGGAAGGATTATAAAATACCTACCTACCTACGGTAGACGTAGGTAGGTAACAAAAATAATCAGTTGGCTAATTAATATTTCACACCTGAATATTGGTAGGTAGGTAGGTAACTATTTACCTAAAATCATACCTAGGTACCTACAATACCGAATCCCCAGTAGGTACCTATAATATGTGGTAAACGTAAGTAAATTCAAAAGATAATCAAAAAAGTCTATGCGTCCAATTTACATAAACAACGCATCGCGCGATCAGTCGCACAAAAGCGCACGCAACCTCCTTTGAGAATTTTGAGATGCATGCACCGACAATCTATCTACCTACCTACCTATGTTATGATGCACGTGAGCTCTCCATAGTAACATACTACATACCTACCAATTTTAGATAACAAGATATTTTTAGCTCTAATTCCGTATAAATTAACTACTATAAAGTACCTACTGTGGGTGGTTTAGATCAAATCGAATTTGGTGGCTACCTAGTAAACACAGATACATAATATTATCTGTTAACTATAAACGCGCGCCCCGGCTTTAGTGTAGCTAACTGGCGTCATCTAGAGGCGAGTAGCAAAATTTAACGTCACTCTACGTTAGTTTCAACTACTTGATTGCTGAATCGGGTGAATCGGGCCATTTTGTTACGTAGTTCCAATATTTGCCGCTAGTGTACCATATTTTCATTTTATTTTGTAGAAAAAGATCTAGGACATGATTATTGAATTTCTATGTACTAAAGAAATATAAAGAAATATGATTCTGGCAAAATTTAGGCATTTTCATAAATTTCCAGAGACTTTATTTCGAAATAGCAACACGTAACGCCATCTATTCATTTGTTTTTGGAACTACAACCATCTTATAAGGGGATGGGATACCATGCTATTTCGAAATAAAGTCTCTGGAAAATGAAAATGCCTAAATTTTGCCAGAATCATACATTTTCAGTTTTAAATATTTTTTTTTCAATATAATGAAATAAAATATCCCACTATTTTATTTCCTAGATCAATTTCTACAAAATAAAATAAAATTACATGACATGAACGCTAGATGGCGCTGACTCAGAAACACAGGTAAAACGGGATAACCGACGAATTGCCCGCAAATTCAGGATTGTTTTCAATGTTCTACATGAGGCATCTGTAGGTACTAGTGTATTATATAATCTGTGGTTATGGTAACCAGATGACTGATTACTACTTAGATAGATCTTATGACTTAGATACATTTTTTTTGTAAGTAAATACCTACATACATTATTATAGAAAAACATCCAGACCCGGAACAAATATCTGTAGAACATACAAACATTTGTCCCATGGCGGGATTCGAACTTCCAACCTCCGCGTCTCAGGCGAGTCTTCACCCACTGCGCCACAGAGGTCAAACTTTCTTGAATATGATTTACACATTGGGACAAAAAAATGTAGGCGCACTACAATATACCTACATTTCTTCGAAAACAATATCTCGCTTTTTTCGTACCTACATAATTTTCTTTATTGACAAAATCCAAATTCAAACAAAAAAACTGGCATTCGAGTTTTCACTCGCCGCCACGTTATAGAAGTGCTAGAGATTAACCGGAGCTAAGCTAACGAGTTAATAAACCGCGAGGTTCTGTGAGGCCCGCCCAAGGAAAGTGCGCTGCCCACCGTCGCAGCCGCGCGGGCGATCGGCCGCCGCGCACGTTACAAGGGTGTGCCTGGCAAAGCGTGACGTCACGTCTTGCAGATCTTCTAACTAACGCTAGTGATCTTTATGTACAGGATTGTAACATCACACTACTAGGAGATACACTTCCAATGTAATCTGCAAGCTTTAGCCTACAGTTGGCGCTTTTATTGAATTTTATCTTGCGCGATTTAGATTTCTTCTAATTTTTCTAATCTTTTAAATAAGTAACCATACTTTTTGGTTTCATAATTTTTTTATAAAGCTTTGTTCAATATTTTGATGTAGAAAATAGATACTTATAGAAGAAATTTATAGTATAAAACCAAACTTTAAAGATTTCGAGTTCGAAATTGCAACAGTACCGACATCTAGTAACAGCTTTGATAACCAAATAAAGGCTCACTATTGTTTATGTAATGACAGGTAGCAAGTGCTCATTACCTTTATAATGTACTACAGAATAATGTTACAGTTTTTAAAAGTTGCCTGAAATTACCTCAACCCTTTAGGTAGGTACCTAACAGCTCCTGGGAACAGAAAAGGTTGCAATTTTATATTATGGCTTATAGTTGGTAGTGGTTTGGAAACATGTTGTACCTAGGTATCATATTATAGAAATCGGTAAGTACCTTCAGAGAGCATGTAGGGTGTGCTTGAAAGTATCTCATAACATAACGTAAGTACCTACTCTTTCTCATTTTTTTTTCAGTATAATTCTCCACTAGGATTAACTATAGGTTATTTATATAGGTAGGTGCTTATGATAATATCCAAAATAAATGTAAATTACACTTCGCTATGAAAAAAATATTAGTTTTTTCCACATAAGTATCAATAGGTACCTACCTATAAAATTATTTCTTTACAGCGAATTTCTTTTCTTGTGTGTACGTAGGTAATAACATTTTAATGAATAATACTTACCTAGTTTATAAATCCATAGAAAAAATAAAAAAATAATTAAATCCTATGAGAAATACACAATTTTATTATATTGTTATAAAGTTTTAGGTACTTACCTACCTAAGTCATCTTTTTGCCTTTAACTTTCCATACAAAAGATTTCAACGCGCTCGGTGTAGCACACTTGTAGCACTTTCAAATATTTCGGAAACAAGCAATGTCAGCCAGTAAGGTCAGACGATTCAAGGGATGGCTGAAGGCCAATTAAAAACACAATTTTGATTAAATTCAGGTTAGAATAGAATAGAATAGAATAGGTAGGTATATATTAATTTCAAAACACCACATTATTATACAGTAAGAGGATACAATGCATAAATGTTAATAATTACCTATCAAAAAGTGAAACATTATCATCAAAAATGTGTTCGTGGTGATGAAATAGCCATTAGCTCAGCTTGGTTGAATATATGAGTAGGTCATGTGATTATTATGCTAATACAGAAACCCGCGGCTAGTCAGCCCCACACGTATTGACCACTACCGTTCCCGTTGAATACCGGAATCAAAAGAGCCTATAGGTATGTTTATCCAGGATGTAAGCTATCCTGGTACTTACCAAATTTCGTTCAAATCCGTCCAGCCGTTTGAGCGTGAAAGAGCGACAATCACACTTACCTACACACACACAAACTTTCACCTTTATAATGTAAGTGTGATAGTGTGATTGTCTTTCCTGCGGATTTAGCTGGCTAAAGTGAGAGAATGGCTTAGGTGCTGGGCAAGCCTATTCCTTCTCAACAATGTCCCAGGCACAACAGTATCCCGTTAAGTTTAGGCAAAATTAATTACCCACTTTAGATTTAAAGAACTATTATAAATTATACTGAAATTATGTAGGTTCTCTAGTGTCTATTCATATTTTTATAAAGATTGTATGTTTACACCAAAGACGATTAATATCTAGAAGACAGACAAAGGCCATACACAAAATCGTAACCCGATCCCGCAGTACCAGATAGCCTGAAAACTTTAAAACATCAATTTTATCCAAGAAATTTCAATACTTAGTAGTAGGTAGCAACAATATTCAATATTTAAACATTTTTAACTAGAAAGTAATTGAAATTTCTTGGATAAAATTGATGTTTTAGAGTTTTCAGGCTATTTTTTAGGGTTACGATTTTGTGTATGGCCTTTGTCTGTCTTCTAGATATTAATCGTCTTTGGTTTACACCTTGAAAAAATGTGAACCGTCATAATTTAAGTAAATTAAGTAGGTACCTACTATTTTGCCTAAGCACAGACCTTAATTATTTAAAAAGATAACAACATTTACATAAGCGATCCATTAAAAGCAGTTCAAGCAAAAAAATATAACACAAGTATATTTTTTGTAACCTTAAAAATAAAGAAGTACCTAGACCTACCTATGAACAAGTACATATTACGGTTCTGCAGATAATTACGTCAAAATTAAATATTCAGTTTAAATCATGATGCGTTTGACCGCGGTCGTTTTTTGGTGAGTGGTTTTTAACGTTTGCTAAAAAAATGGTGAAGGAAAACCTTACCGCGAAGTCCGCGAACTCTCGAAGTGTAAATCTTACCTACAAGATCAATATTATGTCTACATAGTGGCAACTTGGAGTGTCGCAAAAGCTGAACTAAACTAACTTAAATTAATGCCATCCTTTTTATTTCCATCGCTATGAAAGGGACGGCAACATTTTTAGTTAGTTAAGTTTAGCTTTTGTGACACTCCGAATTGCCACTATTGAACGGAACATTTAGAAGCATTAATAATGTAGGTAGTGCTTGTAAATAATAATGTATGCGAACTATTAATATATATATATATATAACCCAGGGTTTGCCTCGACTTTCGCTAAGAAGGCCGTAGGTTCGAATCCGGCCGTGCATCAATATTTTTTTCAGTTCGTTAAATTTGCCTGCGAATTATCACGAGCTCTAAACAGTGAAGGAAAAATCGCGAGGAAACCGGTTAGCTTTGAAGCAGTGTCGACGGGCTTGCAATTTGGGCATGGTACCAAATTTAATGGACATTCCTCTGACTAACTTTTGGAGGTTGGAGGTGCAGGCAGACCACATAAGTACCTACTATGTAGTTAGGTAAGTATATAAAATTGATAATACGCCCTCAGATAATTTATTTATTTATTTACACATACACACATAGAATATAACATTACAGTTAATAATCATTCACAAAACATACAATTATCTGTATAGTTTGTATGATCTGCAAATATTATTAAATATTTGCAGAATTATAATTTATTTTTGCAACTAAAATGTACTATATAAGTAGTATATTATCAGTCACCTGCAGGTTACCATACATAACACAAGCATTAAATGCTTAGCTTGGGACTGAATGACGCCATGTGGTATGTCCAAGGATATTTATTTATTTATCTTTTCAGCTCACTGTTTTGTTCATCATGGTGCGTGGAAGTAAAGTTTCCGCCATGGTTCAAGTTCGGTGCCTCTACTGCCGCTTACCAGATTGAGGGCGCTTGGAATGTCAGTGGTAAGAATATCGAGAGAGCCTGGGCTGGGCACTTTGACGACCTCTGTGGCGCAGTGGGCGAAGGCTCGCCTGAGACGCGGAGGTTGCGGGTTCGATTCCCGCCACCAAATGTTTGTATGTTCTGCAGATATTTGTTCCGGGTCTGGATGTTTTTCTAAGTATGTATAAAAAAAAGTTATATAAGTAGTAGGTACCTATAACAAGTTATCTGGTTACCATAACACAAGCATTCAGTTGCTTAGCTTGGGGCTAGATGACGCCGTGTAAAATGTTATTTATTTATAGCTATTTATTTATTTCATTTTTTAACGAGCAGTCACTGCTCGATGTTGTGTAGCGCGTCAGCTGTAGGTCAGCTGCTAGTTCGCAGCGCGTTTCACGAGGATAGTGTGCACGGTCACAGCTTGTCACCTACTTTTTGTTCACCACTGGTTTGTATCGATACAAACGCGCAGAGTCTGCGCGTTTGAAAAACGTGGCGACCACAGGTGGCTCTAATCTTGTAGGTACATTTCTCTATGGTTATATGCCACACTCTCTATCCTATAATTTGATTTTCCCACTTTAAACTACGTCGTAGAAATGAAAGTCTGGATGTTAAATGTTTCATTCATACCACTGACTACCTGCTAAGACGAGGCATATGGCAACTAGCACCGCAACTAACTCGGCCAGTTTGCCAGTTGCCGGATTTATTTCTTTTTTCAGCGACTGGGACCACTCAGAACCGCGGTTCCAGTTGTACTAAAGATCTGAGAAAATGACGTGATCAGATCATTTACTTAGTTAGTACAATCGTCTTTATTCAATACCAAGTCCTGGCTCCTCTATGAATCTTCCCAATCTCCTTATGGAATCTATCAGAATTCCAAATTATAATTATAAGTACTTAATATCCAATGATTGTAGACAAGGCAGAGAGCATTTGGGATCGGTTCACGCACGCGGAACCGACCGTGGTGGCTGACCTCAGCAACGGCGACGTAGCCTGCGACTCCTTCCACCAATGGCGCCGTGACGTCGACATGGCCGCGGAGCTGGGTCTACACTTTTACAGGTATTTCATGCACAGACAATCCTAGTTAGCTGTTGTTTCCGTTGGTCTGTTCTTTTGTTCAAAACCAGTTGGTATACTAGTTTCTGCATGATGTAGGTACCTAACCTAATCGTTACAGGACCTTTGCGGTCACAATTTGGATGGGTGACAAGTAGCATTAACAGCTGAGCGCTTCCGTGCTTCAGAGAACACGTTAAATTGTCTGTCCCGTAATCAAAGTTGGCACTAGTTTTTCCATCTTTCTTTTTAAGATGTAACATCTTCAATACCCTAATCTGGGAAAAAGTAGACATTCTTAACTTTCATGTTTTATCACATCTAGAATGAAAAGGTATAAAATGTATACCTTTCTTCCTTCTTCTCGCTCTAGTTTTTTTGAGAAACTTTTTCGATTCAATTCTCCAGGATATCAATAGCCTGGACCCGTCTCCTCCCCTTGGGCTACAGCAACAGGGTCAGCAAGGACGGAGCCAGGTTCTACAGCGACTTAATAGACGCACTCCTGGAGAAGGGCATAGAACCCCTCATCACGCTCTATCACTTTGACCTGCCGCAAAACTTGCAGGAACTTGGTAAGTAGATTTGTACACCTACTGTGGATGAATATCGGTTCGGATCGGTTGAAATATCATATTGTCAAGTGGTGTCGGATCAAATCTTCATCAGCATGCAGGAAAACATTGTTAGGAAAGTAGTCAGCATTAGGTGGTGATTACGTACCTACATAAAAGTCTTGGCACCTGAAGCGATAGGTACTAATAAGTCCTGGTTGAGACCAATTTGACAGAACTTAATTTGTCTATCTCCCATTCTAGGTGGCTGGACCAACCCCCTAATCACCGACTGGTTCGCCTCCTACGCTCGCGTGGTCTTCTCGCTCTACGCAGACCGAGTGAAGACCTGGATCACCATCAACGAGCCCAATATTCTTTGCGACTTGACGTATACCAGTGGTCTATTGGCCCCAGGGTTTGTGGACACCAAGTTTGCGCCGTTTCTCTGCAGCAAGCATGTTATGATCGCTCATGCTAAGGCTTGGAGGATATATGATGAGCAGTTCAAGCCGTTGTACCATGGTGAGACTGAGATTGAGAGTATTGAAACTTTTTGAAGCGGCAAGATGTCTGCGCCGCGAATTCACCTTAGCCGTTTCTGTATTATTTGTGCCTAAAGGAAATCAATTGGTAGAATTCTTACCACTTAAAAATGTGTTATGCGACCTGTCCTCACATATTGGCGATGGGCGTGCATGGCGCTTGTCAATTTAATCATAAATTCTGCAAATTGAGGACCTATGCACTATTATAAATTTGGAGTTCGGTTGCCTCTAGCTCGTTCCTTAGTGAGTATTTAAAAGCATTTTAAATCCTTGCAGAACTGGGAGAATGATTCTCTTTTCAGCATTATTTAGTTTGTACCTTTATTCCTTCAATCTCTTTAGTAAAACTGTTTTATTTCTTACAGGAAACCCCCTTACCCCCTTAGACATCTTCAAAAGGATCTAAAAATTGCATTATGATCTGAAAGAAATGTCTACCGCTCCCTGGGATACAGTCGTGATCATATTTCATTTTTCATTTCATTTTTTTGTTACAGGAAAGGTGTCTTTGTCCAACAATCTTGTATGGTACTCGCCGTACTCAGTAAAAGAGTATGCGCTGACTAAGCTGACCATAGATTTTACTGTGAGTAACTTAAGATAGATGACAAATGGCAATTTTTAAGCTATTGCATAGCTTCTATCGCGGGCCTTGAGCGTGGAGACCGAATCCAAAAATTCCGTAACGAAAATAACCTAACACCCCCACTCCGAAAAAGTATTGTTTTATCTGTGGTATGAGCAAGTGGCCAACTCTAGTGAGGGAGTTTTTAGGCTGCATACATCCTCCGTCATGGCTTAATGACTTTAAAAGCCGGGACCGACAATTTAACGTCCCCTCCGAAGCACGGAGCGCTTAGCTGATAAAGCCACTTGCGGTCACCCATCCAAGTAGTGACCGCTCAGAACGTTGCTTAACTTCGACGATCTATCAAGAACGTCTTAGCAAGCTTCGCCACGAGCGCTTCAAGCTCCTAGTATCAGGCGTTACCTAACATTATTTTACAAACTTGATAATTACGTTCAACAGACAGGTCGCTACAGCCATCCAATTTACTCGAAGCAAGGAGGCTGGCCACCGAGCATGGTGAAGCTGATGAGAGATATCAGCAACCAAGAAGGTTATAGCTCGTCTAGGTTGCCGGATTTCACTCAAGAGGAAATTGAACTTGTGAGAGGTAGGCACCTCTAGCTTGTAAGACGGATACACTACACACTTACACGGATAGGTATACTACGTGATCCTAGAGGTTAAACAAATGATTTTTTAATTTAATTCTGCATCAAAAAATATATTAAATAATAATGATCATGACTGTATTCCTAAAATGCGGATAATTCTTTCAGATCGTTTGGCATTATTAGATCCTTTTGACATTGTTTAAGAGGGTAGTCAGAGGTAGGTACGTCCAAATACATATTTCGTAGCTATGCCAAAATGGTAATTGCCCATACATCCGTAAAGCGCCCGTATTAAAGCACATAATTATCAATTCAATTCATGCACAAGGATTCGAACCCATAACCTCCTGAACGTAAATCAAGGCAACCCCTAGGCCAGCACAGCTCTCACTCTCACTATCACTCAGGAACATACGACTTCTACGGTCTTAACTACTACACCTGCCGCTTGGTGCGCCGGGCGCGGCCTGGTGAGAAGGTGGATCCGGTGTTCCTGCAGGGCATCCCGGAGCTCAGAGCCATCATGGAAGTGGAGCCTGGCCAGATGTATACCAAGTCTATGTTTGTGGCGGTAATTAAACCTATCTTATATCCTTGTATCTCTATCTCTTCTCTTCTCTATCTCTACATATATATTCATCATTCTCATGCCCTTATCCCACGCTTAGTGGGGTCGGCACCACATGTTTTTCTCTTCCACTCTCCTCTATCACTCGTCAACTCTAATCTCACTCTTACATTCATTCCTCTTTCACACAATCCATCAACTTCTTCTCCGGCCTTCCTCTACTTGTATACCCATCCACATTCATACTCATAACTCTTTTAGTAATACATAATGTCTTTCATCCCTACTCACATGACCATACCATGCTAATCTGGCACTCCTCACATTTTCAATCACAGGTGTCACTTTCAAACTTCGTTTAACACTAGAATAAAAATATATCTAAACTAATATTATAAAGAGGTAAAGTTGGTTTGTTTGTTTGTACTTATGTAATCTTCAAAACTAACAGATTTCAAAAATTCTTTCACCGAGCGTAGCACAGACTTTCCGAATGAACATGGGCTAAGTATATTTTATCAAGGTAGGTACTGTAATAACACCCTACCCTAGCCTAAGAATTAAATAATTTGGAGCTAAAGAAATCTACCTGCTCATCTAAAATAATATTCCTAATGTTGTGTGAAAGTCAAAGAGGTGAAATAAAATATAGTTCAAGTTAACACACAATATTTTAATATCAGAAATTCAAAGGAAAGTTACAAGAAAAGACCCAGACTTCGAATTAGATAAAACAAAACAAGGCAAGTTCTAAGGTGTTTGGAATCAAGATTTTAAAAGAATATAAATTTAGAAATCTTAATCTAGCGTTCTTGTAGCACGGTGCAGCTGAAAGGGAAACAAATTGTTTGCATTAGAATTGCGAATGTGAATCAAGAATAAATTTAGTTTTCATGCAAAAATCCCCTACTCAACACAGTCATCTAGTACCTCGTCCACCTAGAGACTGTGCCCAGGAATATCTTGTCGCGCAACTTAGAGATGGGGTCGCCTCCTGGTTTCTACAGAAGCTTAGCAAGCGCAAGGTGCCTTAATTCTACGCCAGCAAACCGCGGACCTAACGTTTAATGAGCGGGTTCCCACGGAGGAAATTTCTGACACAAGTCACTCTCAACTATAACGTGTAATAGATGATTTTTATGAATGACTCACATGGTAACGTATATCATGGAAATAACCTCTATCTAGACGATCTCACCGGGACGTATCACGGACGTGAAAAGGCCTAGGCATGAGAACCAAGGTGCGCGAGCAGAACCTAGCGCGCAGCTACATGTGTAAGCACGTGCAAATGCCCGAGCAAGTCACGCGTGTACACAGCAACCATCTGTTCGGAGTTGATTTCTGTCGGACTCCCCCACCCCGTAACGTATACGTGATGGTTTTGTTGGAAGTCCACGCGAATAACGTATACCACGGATATCGACTCTACCTAGAACAGTACGTTCGATAACGTATACCAACCGTAGCTGATCTAGTCAAACAGACATGGGTGTTAGTGTCTAAATAGTCAGGAACTCGTTCTCAGCTTCATTGCAACCTAGAAAGCGAGCGTAAGTAGAATTAAAGCATTATAACTAGACAAGCATACAAGATGCACAGGTAAAATGATAGCTTCGCTTATATTAATGTGCACAAATCTTAAATCTAAAACAATGTCCAGCCGCAGAAATCCTGTGGACAACTTACAGAAAATAGCATAAGTAAATATATAGATGTAGATAAGTAGTCTCAATTCCAGCGACCACCTAACCTGTAAGTAATATTATTTCCACGCAAACATAATAAATTATTATCATTTAAATATAAGGACAAGCTGTGGAATAAACATAAGTAGTTATTTTGTACTTCTAACATAAAATACCTCCTAAATTATCGTATGCTACTCATACCTTATTCGAAAATACATTACCAAGACCATTCACTGAATTTATAACCAAAACTAGTATTAACGTGGATCTAGCTAAATACTTGTATTATATCGATAGACACTGACTCTATTTACTCTATACTCAATACAACCAACACTGATTCTAACATGACTGAATTACGATCAACTCTATCAAACTCCTCTCAAAACTCTCCCTGTTCATCTCGTTGATCTCCGTTGATCCCCCGTTGATCTGCCCAGAATTCCCTGCGTTCCTTAGTTTTGTTGCTCTCCCCTTCCTCCAAAATTAGGTGTGGTTATTAACAAACTCCCACAAATTCAACCAATCACGTTAAGGTATTGAAGACCATAAAAAATAAAGGGTGTAACCTATTTCATTTCTTTTAGTTTCCAGACATACAAAAACTACCAACCCATAAATTTCGAGAATTGTTAAAAGAAATCGTCGCCTAGCGCACTTGACTAGAACCTATAAAGATGATTATTTATTGGCACATGAACTTCGAAATTTGTACAAACTAAGATACCCCAATACTTAACACAAGAGCTCTTTCTCAAGTGGATTTACTTCTCAGTATTTTAAAAGAATGCGAGTGAAGGAAAATAATTTATAAGCTAAAATTAACGTCTAAAAATAGAAATCGTTACAGTCGCCCCTTGAATTTATTGAGATTTTTAGGGTGCAACCCGAGAAAATTGAAAGAAATTCACTCTAGCAATAAATAAAACGATTTCATAATTATTATTAAAATTAAAAGCGCTAATTTATCCACCGCTCCCTGGGAATACAGTAAATTTTTTTTTTAGTTTTTTATTTATTTATTGTTTTATTCCTAATATATTTAAGATTATTTGGCTTAACACTTAATCCTTAATTATTTCTATATTAAACACAACACTTACGAACATTATTATAAATAACTAGGTAATTATTCACTTATTTCTACCTTTTCTCCTCTTCTTGGTTCTCTTTAAGTTTTTCGACGTATTTATCTGATTCCGTTGAATAGCAAGAGATGCTGTTGTTAGGTAATTTTTTTCACAATACAAGTTTGCATCACCTTGGCATTCTTCCATTTTCTCCAAAAACTTACAAGCTGGTATAGGTCCTCGTTGTCCCGATATAACCCAAAGCTTTTGAATATCAGTGTCAAAATGTTTTATTAATCCGTCAGTAATCTCCTCATCATCCATTACATATTTAGTAAGTTTGCGTACTTCACCATATAATTTTAAAAAATATTCAGACATCGACAGTTTTCGCTTCTTCATCCATTTCTGGTTATGAAATTTTGTTAATGTTTCTTTTTGTGCAAATTTTCCCTAAAAATCGCTCCAAAAAATCTGTTTTAAAATCATTTACATCACTCCATTTTGCTGAGTATAGTTTCGCCCAATTCTTGGTATCTCCCACCAAGCAGTCAATGATTGTGTCCAAGTTATCATCAGGTACCCCTTTTCTTTCTCGATATTTATCCAAGTTTTCAAGGAAAGTAACTGGGTGTACATTTCTTCCGTTAAATTTCGGTAGGACAGGAGCAGGCATCATCATCAGGAAGGTGTTCTGTGTTCCATCACAATTTCTTAAAACCGAAACTCGCTCACAATCAACATCTCTTTGTTCTGAAATATTCTTGTTTATTCTAGTATTGTGTCTCTTCATTTTGTGATAGATAAATCTTTTCCTGTTACTATGCCTCCAAAACCGAAATAACTGATCTAACCGATTGTCTTTAGATTGTTAATTTTTTTTTTTTTTTTTTTTTTTATAATTATAATAATACCATAAATTGATTCATTGAATTAAATAAAGATCAAACGTTCTATCTATCTAATGATACGTATTGGTAAACGTTGTTTAATGCTATTTACACATTGCGTTTAATCAAACAATCGTTAACGTCTAAGATAATTTTCATTTGTTATTAATTAGTACTTACTATTTGAAAACGATTGTTTTTATCATAAAATGAGGTATTTTTAAGCGGTAGTGAAAAAGGCTTCTGTTTTATTAATTATTATCCTACAATGTTGACATGACAATTATGAACATCTAAGCGACAAACTAATATGTAAGATGATAAATAGTTAATAAAATAACACTTAGCTCAGGATATTGTCTTCATGCAAGCTGCACCCACGATGCTTTATGCTCTGTAAACATAAACCCTGACTCCACTGACTGATGTTTTACAGGAATTGCACGATGTCTTTACGGTCCCCACGATGTATATACGGTCCTCACGATGTTTTCTGCATTTTTATCGGTAGACAAAGCTCTGAAATTGATAAATTTACGAGTCATACAACTGACAAAAAAGGGTTTAAGGCAAACATGATAATTATGTATGAAAAGCATTAACATCATCCGAACGATGAAATACATAAAACAAAGTTTCACACTACATCCATCTGCCTCGTATAATATGCCGTCTGTATTATAATCTGCTGCTGAGTTTGATTTTAACATCAATTAATTTAAGAAGCGCTCTTATTATGATTTTGATAATTTGTAGTTCAGTATTTATTATACAATTTGTTATTTATTTTCCTAAAGCAATATTATTATTATTATTATTATTTTAAACAACATTAACCGTGTTTTAACGTGTTTATGAAATTAGTTTGTAAATTTTATATTTTAAGTACTTATAATCTAAGTTGATTGCAATAATTTTGTGATTTTAATTACCTAACTAATCAAACCTAAAAAAATAAAATTCTACACGGATAAGACACAAACAAGTTGATATACCAAAATTTAAACTTATAAATTTGAATACAAGACTACTTAGCTCAGGACGTTGTTTCGGAGTTGCATTACTCAGTTCGACTCGCATCACACTGTGTCAATTCGAACAATCAAATTGAGTGAGAAGGCTCTCACGATGCTTAAACCAACGGATCCTCACGATGTCTTAAGCGTACGGCCCTCACGATGTTCTCTGCGTTTTCGCCATAAGCACTGAAATTTAAAATATCCAGATGTGAATGTCCACGAAACATTGAAATGTAATAATTAACCTACGCTCCTAAGACTCTAGTCACATTTAATAGAATTCAAATTCCATTCATAAAACAAATGGGCACATAAACACGCCCCTATGACTTTTGTCAAACATAAATAAAAATATTGAAGTCTTAACAGGTGCGGATTTTTTTGTTCTAATACAAACATACAAATAAAGACGCCCCTACGCGTCGACGTTAACCTACAAATATTTGCTTGATTGATTGATTTAATCCGCACTATGATCTCAGTTTTGTGATTTCAATGAAATTTAAAAATCTGACTTGATACCCTGCATTAGGTAAAATAATCAGTAATAACCACTTTAATGATATACCTTCTTACCTATAACTCAGAAATTATATAATATTATGTATTGTATTGATACAAGACATTACCTGTTAACTATTTTTTTATAAAATAATTCTTCACGAACTGACTTATAAATTTGTAACAAACATCCTACAACCTAAAGAACTACCATTTAGATAAAAACATAAGTCCGTAACAATCAACAAAACAACTAAGCCCTCTCCTATCCTCTTCTTCTCTTGCTTTGTGACGATGACTGTTTTATCGCGCTCCTAGCTTATTATTGTTCTCCTAAAGCTAATAAAACCATCCTAAATTTCAAAATCTATTCAGACATTCAACATAACCTGACCGCTGCAATTTGCACGTGTTGCACATTCGCACTTAATATACCATTCATTCCATTGTAAAATTTCCTGTCTTTGTTTTAAGGAACAAAACGAAACATCTGCAGATGCAGTAAACAAAAAATATACCCAACGCTAACGCAATAGTTTTATGGCTCGCCCTGTCCTGTTGTTTCTTTTATTTCACCCTATTGACTTTCACATTTTAAGTTTGGCACATGATCTCGTCTAATAAATACTCTACGTTGTGTTTTAAATTTGTAGTAACCCAAAATCTTTTTATAGGTTATTGAATTAAGTAAATAATTCAATATTGAATGACCTTTATCCTGGTCACGGCACCACTGTAATAACACCCTACCCTAGCCTAAGAATTAAATAATTTGGAGCTAAAGAAATCTACCTGCTCATCTAAAATAATATTCCTAATGTTGTGTGAAAGTCAAAGAGGTGAAATAAAATATAGTTCAAGTTAACACACAATATTTTAATATCAGAAATTCAAAGGAAAGTTACAAGAAAAGACCCAGACTTCGAATTAGATAAAACAAAACAAGGCAAGTTCTAAGGTGTTTGGAATCAAGATTTTAAAAGAATATAAATTTAGAAATCTTAATCTAGCGTTCTTGTAGCACGGTGCAGCTGAAAGGGAAACAAATTGTTTGCATTAGAATTGCGAATGTGAATCAAGAATAAATTTAGTTTTCATGCAAAAATCCCCTACTCAACACAGTCATCTAGTACCTCGTCCACCTAGAGACTGTGCCCAGGAATATCTTGTCGCGCAACTTAGAGATGGGGTCGCCTCCTGGTTTCTACAGAAGCTTAGCAAGCGCAAGGTGCCTTAATTCTACGCCAGCAAACCGCGGACCTAACGTTTAATGAGCGGGTTCCCACGGAGGAAATTTCTGACACAAGTCACTCTCAACTATAACGTGTAATAGATGATTTTTATGAATGACTCACATGGTAACGTATATCATGGAAATAACCTCTATCTAGACGATCTCACCGGGACGTATCACGGACGTGAAAAGGCCTAGGCATGAGAACCAAGGTGCGCGAGCAGAACCTAGCGCGCAGCTACATGTGTAAGCACGTGCAAATGCCCGAGCAAGTCACGCGTGTACACAGCAACCATCTGTTCGGAGTTGATTTCTGTCGGACTCCCCCACCCCGTAACGTATACGTGATGGTTTTGTTGGAAGTCCACGCGAATAACGTATACCACGGATATCGACTCTACCTAGAACAGTACGTTCGATAACGTATACCAACCGTAGCTGATCTAGTCAAACAGACATGGGTGTTAGTGTCTAAATAGTCAGGAACTCGTTCTCAGCTTCATTGCAACCTAGAAAGCGAGCGTAAGTAGAATTAAAGCATTATAACTAGACAAGCATACAAGATGCACAGGTAAAATGATAGCTTCGCTTATATTAATGTGCACAAATCTTAAATCTAAAACAATGTCCAGCCGCAGAAATCCTGTGGACAACTTACAGAAAATAGCATAAGTAAATATATAGATGTAGATAAGTAGTCTCAATTCCAGCGACCACCTAACCTGTAAGTAATATTATTTCCACGCAAACATAATAAATTATTATCATTTAAATATAAGGACAAGCTGTGGAATAAACATAAGTAGTTATTTTGTACTTCTAACATAAAATACCTCCTAAATTATCGTATGCTACTCATACCTTATTCGAAAATACATTACCAAGACCATTCACTGAATTTATAACCAAAACTAGTATTAACGTGGATCTAGCTAAATACTTGTATTATATCGATAGACACTGACTCTATTTACTCTATACTCAATACAACCAACACTGATTCTAACATGACTGAATTACGATCAACTCTATCAAACTCCTCTCAAAACTCTCCCTGTTCATCTCGTTGATCTCCGTTGATCCCCCGTTGATCTGCCCAGAATTCCCTGCGTTCCTTAGTTTTGTTGCTCTCCCCTTCCTCCAAAATTAGGTGTGGTTATTAACAAACTCCCACAAATTCAACCAATCACGTTAAGGTATTGAAGACCATAAAAAATAAAGGGTGTAACCTATTTCATTTCTTTTAGTTTCCAGACATACAAAAACTACCAACCCATAAATTTCGAGAATTGTTAAAAGAAATCGTCGCCTAGCGCACTTGACTAGAACCTATAAAGATGATTATTTATTGGCACATGAACTTCGAAATTTGTACAAACTAAGATACCCCAATACTTAACACAAGAGCTCTTTCTCAAGTGGATTTACTTCTCAGTATTTTAAAAGAATGCGAGTGAAGGAAAATAATTTATAAGCTAAAATTAACGTCTAAAAATAGAAATCGTTACAGTACCACGCAAACGAAGCCGCGGGCGAGTAAGCTAGTCTATTATAAACAGTGATATAAAGTGAGAATAACAGTGTTCATCTCATAGAAACTCTTATTACAGCTGTGCCAGCTGTGACACTTCTAGAGTTCTCAGATTTATAGACTGAAAAGAAAGCGAATTGCGTCAATATCATTTTGACAAACAAAGATGACACAAAGGATGCGAAGAATCTCGAACTGCTACATAGACATACAAATCTGATTAAAGCTTCAAGGGCTGATTGCAGATCAATAAGAGAGGAAAAAAAAATTCTAATAGAAACTCTTATTACAGCTGTGTCCAAAAGGTCTTCGGGAGCAGATGGCTTGGCTGAAGGAACAGTATGGGAACATCGAGGTCCTGGTCACGGAGTGTGGGTACTCCACCGCTGGGACTGAGCTGATGGATGGAAACAGGATCAGCTTTATAAAGGATCATTTGGAACAGGTGATTTTTGACGTTTGACATAAATGAGGCTTACAAAGAAAATTATTAATTTTGCCACTTGTGTTTGTTAAGGTGCTGTTATCAATCCAACAAGATGGAGTTAATGTCACCGGCTTCTCATACTGGTCATTAATGGACAACTTCGAATGGGTAGATGGATATGAGTAAGCTCAATTTTAACTTGATAATTTCTGATCAATAGTTAGTTCGTATTAGCACGTGGCCAACTCTTGTGACGGAGTTTTTAAGCCAATGAAATGCCAATTTCTGCCCTTGGATTGTGTAGAATAGAATAGAATAGAATAGAAAAATATTTATTTACATTCACTCACACACATTACAGTACTTAAGTACAGGTACAATTATTATTTGTAGGAAATATGAGTGAAGCAAATTGGTCACCTCTCAGCATTTGCTGTAGAAGCTGAGTGTACACTTGTCTCGGATTGTATCCAAGTTGTATCAAAGCAAAAATTACAGTAAATCGCGAAAATAACTGTCAGATTTAACTCTGATTTAAGTAAATTATCTTACTGTCTTATTTGACAGTTGTTTTCGCGATTTAGGTACTTACTGTGATTTTTGCTTTGAATACAATCCGAGATAAATTATTACAGTCAGTTACGAAACGTCGAGTAAAATAAAATAATTTCAACGGTTCGAAGCCGCGGGCGAGTAAGCTAGTAGTAGGTATTGTATAAAAAATGTGTAGTTTTTGTCTTTCAGAAAGAAATTCGGTCTATATGAAGTGAACTTTACATCGCCTGAAAGAACTCGTTCTCCTCGATCCTCAGCCAGCTTCTATAGTCAGGTCATCAGGTCGCGGGCCTTGAGGGTCACGTCTCCGAATAGCAAATACTTTTTTAAATAAAACATAATTATTAAATATTTTTTTTATTTTTAATCCCTGACTCAAAAAGAGGGGTGTTTTATTAAGGGGTGTTTTTTTAAGTTTAACAAGTTAACTGACTGAAATGTATTTTTTTTTATTTAACAGCAGATTTTCTAGGTCTTCGGTTCTTAAACGTGTTTTATGAAAATAGGTGAAGAGATTTTCAAAATATGGAGGTGAAAGTGTATTGTGAAATTTATTTTAAAGGTAGGACGAATACGGTCCCTTTTCCTTTGTGTTCCCAAACACCTGCCTTATCATAGTGTCATGACATGAGACAAGTTATGCCTACCTACACTTATAGGTCGCGCCACGTAAAAAAGAGCGCTGGCTGTCAAACTGCGCAGTGGTCGATGATTGGTGGAGAGGTGTTGCGGCGCACTTCATTGATTTAGCGAGTGCTGTTGGTTCGTCAGCAAGTGAACACAGGCGCAAACATACCCCTACTACTTCCCCTCAGCGCTCTTTTTACGTGGCGCGACCTATACACGGTTTAGTCCAGAAATGCCCTGCGATGTTCCTCTTCGAAGGGGATTTTCATAGGACATCGCTGAGATGAAGTAGGCTCTGTGTATCTGAATATACAGTTAATAATACAAATTAAAATGAAATTCACACTCACTTTAAACAGGTAGTCGAACGATAACTACAAAAAAATATTATCTAATCCAAGCAATTATAGAGCATTATCTCAAGGGTTATCAGTGTACCTAACTTATGCATTTTTCGATAAAGGTAAGTACCTAATTACATAATATAAAATTATTATTATATTGTGTGTTTGTATAAGCCAATCGTTCTTTAGCATAGGTAGGTAAGTACCTACTATATTTTTTTATATGTCACCAAAACCTACCCACATACCCAGCGTAATAAACTGTAACGTTAGGAAACAGATATTACGGTTTTATACCTTTTGTCGTTTGTGAAAGAGATCAAAATTAAATCAGACCAGATTTAGTTCGTGACTTGATTTCTTTTCGATAGCAAATCGTGATAAGATTTATTTTGATAGGCCCTACATACCTACGCGCTAGCGTGTAGTTATTTGGCAGATAATGTAACTTGTCATACCTAGTGCCTCTTGATTAAATGAAGTAAACTTACTAAAATGGTACTACATGATTTCAATTTCAGTAGTTTGCCAAGTCATGGTACCTACCTAAGTACTTAGGTAGGTACTAAAAAAAACCGCTTTTACATGTGCATTAACAAAATATCGAGTGAAACCGCTCTGTCAACTTGTGTTTATTCAGAGATAATACGTATTGTTGTTAGGTACAAATACCTACATTACAAAAATGATATCGATTAGAGCGCTTGTGTTCAGGTAAGTGTTTAAAAACAATAATCCATTTTTTAAATATCTAACTAAGGTAGGTAATTAATTTTGGGAGGGTCTCGCTCGCTGGTGACGGTGGGTGGGAATACTTAGGTACGTTTCTCTACGTTTCTCTACGTTCTCTACGTTTCTCTACGTTCTCTACGTGGTGGGAGGGAATACGTACGTTTTAATTGTCTTATCTTATTTTAATAATTTAGTTATACCGACCTGCAGATAGATAAGATAAAGAAAAAAAACCTTTACAAGTTTACAACTGGTTCTAGATTCTTGATTATTGAGTAAGTAGTTAAATTGTATAGGTAGGTAGGTACATAATTTTTTTTTGTAAATATGCATGCGTAGCTGTTGCTGCCGCGGCACCACAGAATACCAGCGCTGCAGCAGCTCTCTGCTGCTGCAGCACATACTAAGTGGCGTATATTTAGTTATTTTATGTTACATTATATTTTTTATGTCACAAAATAAACTTTTTCTATTCTATTCTATTCGATTATAATATTATCTTTAGGTACACTAGGTACACAGTCAAGGGGCAACCTGTAGGTTACCTGGTTACTTACCTATATCTACCTAGGTTAGGAAATAAAATTAGAAACAAAATTGGTGCAGTATTTTTAAAAATTAATTTACTTTGGTAATAATAGCAAGGACGATATATCGTTATACGATATAACGTCCTTGCTAATAAGGACGATATATCGTTATACGATAATCGTCCTTGCTAATAGTCTGGAAAATGTTGAGAAATGTTGTTGTAGTGCTCTTGTGTCGACGTCATGGAGTGCGGACGACTTGCCAAAAGACTTGAGTTTCCCTCCGAAGTTCCTCTTCGGAGTCGCCTCATCGTCATACCAGATTGAAGGAGCTTGGAATGTCAGTGGTAAGTCTTCGTAGGAGGTAATACCTAATGCCTTTGTCTTAGATCCGAAAGGTCTGTCTACCTTTGTGACATGCTCTTTATCTGGGGCGAAAATTCCTATCCACCCCATTGACTTCAGTAATGGGGTGGATGGGATTTTTTTTTCCAACCAACCCATTGATGGGGATGTTAATGGGGGGAATATATCTTCAACAGGACTATCCCGGAATTTGGATATGAAGAGGTAAAATGTATATAAATTGTAGATAATTGCTGTGCAATCCAAAAAATTGTAGATGCCACACAGTTACGGTAATCAACATAGGTACCTACGGTATGGTGCTGCTGAAGAGTCTAACACCAACCTTTACACACCTGTTTACTGAGAGGAAAATATTTTTTAATAGGTTACCTATTTATTACTTACATCAAAAAAATGTAGTGTTTACTTATTTAATTATTTATTTCAACACTTTACAAACTTACAGCTAGAGCCAAAACGTTTGCAAGCCTCCTTACATAACAAAATATAACAAATTCAATTCAAGATTTCTTGGTTTCTTGGTTCATCTCAAGATTTTTCATCCCATACAATATTTTTCTTGCGAAGGTGCCTAATAAAATCTGGTTGCAACCATCCTTCATGACCATCATAACATAACAACGTACTACCACCCCAACAGCCTATTCTAAAGACCAATCGGAACTGTGATAAAGTCTACCTTGGAGACACAGTCATGATCCTGTTTCTAACATGACAAAACTTCCAGACAAAGGCGAGAGCATCTGGGACAGGTTCTCACACAAGAGGCTGGAGGAAACAGGAGATGTAGCATGCGACTCCTATCATCTTTGGAGGAGGGACGTTGAGATGGTCCAGGAATTGGGTGTCCATTTCTATAGGTATTTAAACACTTCAATGGAACAGCACATTCAGTTGTCACGAAAAGCATTAGACGATTTTCAAAGAGAGACTCTAGCACTTTAATATCCCTACAGTTACAACTTAAAGTACCTTAGGTCGCGCCACGTAAAAAGAGCGCTGGCTGTCCAACTGCGCAGTGGTCGTTAATTGGTGGAGAGGTAACGCGGCGCACTTCATACCGTTGATTTAGCGAGTGCTATTGGTTTGTCAGTGAGTGAACACAGGCGCGAACATACCCCCACTACTACCACTCAGCGATCTTTTTACGTGGCGCGACCTATACTACCTATCATTTTGTACTGACAGACTGTTAATAATAACAAACATACAACTGTTTAATAAGGCTCTTTATGGAAACTGTATGGTTTTGTATCTCTACCAACTGAATCACATACAGGCTAGCCTAGTGGTTAGGCAGCTCGGCTTATGAGCAATCGCTTGTATCTACGCAGGTTCGAATCCTATCGGAGCTGTTAACTTTTAGAGAGAGAACAAGATATATCACTTATAATACTACCATAACCTGTGCTAGCTACATTGGTGTTAGATGACGAAATTATGTCGTAGAACACACTTCATAGCTTTCGCCCGAATACCTACGCCATCTCTGCCCCTGGATTGTGTAACTTGTCTTGGATTGTATCCAAGTTGTATCAAAGCAAAAATCACAGTACCTAAATCGCGAAAATAACTGTCAGATTTAACGCTGACTATTAAAGTAGGTAGGTATGTAACTTACTTACTTACTGCTATATTTGACAGTTATTTACGCGATTTACTGTGATTTTTGCTTTGATACAACTTGGATACAATCCGAGACAAGTTACACAATCAGGGGGCTGGTGACGCTACAGCGACCGCTTAATACGTTCAGTTCCTCGTTCCAGATTCTCAATATCTTGGACGAGAATATTGCCGACAGGTTTTACAAACCGCATCAGTGCTAACGGTACTAAGTACTACAGTGACCTGATAGATGCACTATTGGAGAAGGGCATTGAACCCGTCGTCACGCTTTACCATTGGGATCTCCCACAGAGGCTGCAAGATCTTGGTATGTAGAAGTTTAAACTCACCTTCTCGTTTTATAAAATTAATGTCTATCACTACTAGCTGCTCCCCTCGGTGTTACCCGCAGTGAATAGTTCCCGTCCCCGGGATCAAAAGTAGCCTATTTTTTAATCCAGGGTATTAGCAATCCTGGTATCAAATTTCATTCAAATCCGTCCAGCTGTTTGAGCGTGAAAGAGTAACAAACACACTTACCTACATACTTACACACACGAACTTTCATCTTTATAATAATAGTGTGATAAAAGCCCATCGTGTCCCACTGCTGGGCAAAGACCTGCCCTGATCTCTCCAACTTTTACAGTTTTTTATTATTTGGACCTTTGCCTTGTCAAAGTCATCGAAACGTCTAAAAAAAAAAATGTCTTTGCAGTAGGCACTAGGCAATAGTCATTCCTCTCATATAGGTACCTATTTTTTTTTTCCAGGTGGCTGGACAAACCCCCTCATCGCCAAATGGTTCGCCGACTACTCCCGCGTGGTCTTCTCCCTCTACGGCGACCGCGTGAAGACCTGGATCACCATCAACGAAGCCCTCATCATATGCGACGTTCCGTATCAGTACGGAAGCTTGGCTCCTGGCATCATCAGCCCTGAAGGTTCGATGCTGTGCAGCAAGCATGTGCTGCTGGCCCATGCTAAAGCCTGGCGAGTTTATGATGAGGAGTTCAGAGCTAAATATCAAGGTAAGTATATAATTAATGCTATAATAAATAATTATAAAATAGGCTCAACACCGAAACGAATGGCAGTCATTGGAGGAGGTCTACACCCAGCATTGGATTGACACAGGCTGTAAATGATGATGATGATGATGATATTATAAATTTGAAGGTCTTAGTTATGAGTATATTGGATATAGGTGTAGAGGTAGGCAGGCCAAAGAAAAGATTGATGGAATAGACTGTGTGATGACATAAGTAAGAAGGGAGTGAGTGCTGAGATGTTGTCTGATAGAGGGAAATGGAAGAAGAATACATGTTGTGCCGACCCTACATGGTGGGCAGGAAGAAGAAGAAGAAGAATTAAGAGTATGTTAACGTCACTCTTTACACCCATGGTGTAGCTTGTTCTTGATAGATAGGTACCTAGTTAGACATGTTAAGCTTTTGCCATCTGTACCTATATATTTAAGGCAGGAGAAGAAGAAGAACGTCACTCTTTACGCCCATGGTGTAGCTTGTTCTTGATAGATAGGTACCTAGTTAGTAGGTACCTACATGTTAAACTATTGCGATCTGTAGGTATTATTTAAACGAAATCACGAGACTTTATCGCGTAATTATTGATACTCTTATGAATCATCATAAAGACTTAGAGAATGCGTTAACAGCCACATAAATAGTTTCAAATCAAATCAAATCAAATCAAAAAGGTTTATTTGTAACTTAGAATTAGGTAAACACAACACAAACAAAAACAATAATAGAACAATCAGCTACAAAATGGTCCCAACTCAGCTTTTGCAGATTCTAAAAAAAAAACCTACGCTGATTTTCTCCCGCACGTACTTGGGCTAGAACGTGTAGTGATCAGAAACAGCATCCAGACTAGACCCGGATTAAACAAATACCTACAGATCTCTTATTATTTGTTTCGGGTGGAAATTGAAACCTGTGTTGAAACCGCTTCTTTGACATCTTATCCTAGCGTGAAAAATAAAACTTAAGTGGTTATAAATAATAATAATAAATAATAAATATCCTTGGACATTTCACACGGCGTCATCTAGTCCCAAGCTAAGCAATTTAATGCTTGTGTTATGGTAACCAGATGACTGATAAACTACATAGATACATTTTTTTTTTGTAAATACATACATATTATAGGTACATAGAAAACACCCAGACACGAAACAAATATTTGCAGATCATGCAAACATTTGTCCCGCAGCGGGGATCGAACCCGCAACTAACAAAATAATAAATAACGTTTTACTTGTCCTAGGTCGTGTTTCCCTGACAAACTTCGAGATGTGGTTCGAGCCAATCACAAAAGAAGATGAGGGTGTTGCAGAATTAGCGCGACAGAATTTGGTGAGATTTCAATTTAAAACTCATCTTTTTTTTAATGTTTGGGAAGTGTGCTTATTGCAGCGGTGTTTATCTCGAATGTATCCAGAAGCGCCTTGGAAGGCAAAGAATGGAAATTAAAGGGAAAATCTTTTCCCCGGCAGTGGGTCATGATAGTTAAAAAAAAAAAGCCGTCGCTAACCTTAACATGATATTGGTGTCCAACTAAAATGCACTAAAAATGTTGCCGTCCCTTTCATGCCTACCTAACGATGGAAATAAAGGATGGAATTAATTTTAGTGCTGTCAAATTTTAATGTAGTTCTTGCGACATCTGAATTGACACCATTGAAGACTTTATATTACAGGTTGGACTCTACTCCACCCCGATCTTCTCCAAAGAAGGCGGCTGGCCACCAGCGGTCGAGAAGGTAATAGCAGAGTACAGCAAGAAGTTGGGATTCTCTCGTTCTAACCTGCCAGCTCTATCCAAAGAAGAAATTGACCTTCTTAAGGGTACGTTAGTTAGTTAGTTCATATAAGCATGTGACCAACTCTGGTGACGAAAATTGTCACGAAACTTCGTTTTCGTTGATCCCGAGTAGGTAAGGCCTCAGATATCTCAGATGATAGCCTGCAGTAGGTACGCTCTAGGTTGTTAGGTAGGTACTGGTGGCTATTCGGGATGTCGCCAAAACTAAACTAATTTGACAGCACTAATGTTGCCGTCCCTTTCATAACGATCAAAATAAAAAGGATGGCATCAATTTTAGTGCTGTCAAATTAGCATCCCGAATAACCAATACCTATTTTAAATATACCTATCGGTAGGTACGTTACTATTGCAGGTCTAAAACCTCTCATGTTCCAGGTACTTACGACTTCTACGCACTAAACTACTACACCAGTCGGACCATACGTGCAGCCAATGCGAGCGAGTATCTGCATCCATGGCCGACTGGCGACGCTCCACAGCTAAACGCCAAGCTGGAGTTGGACCCCTCTTGGGAAATCACTGCCTCTTCCTTCTACCCTGTGAGTTTGGGAATCTGAAATTTACCTTCTATCTATACCTACTAATAACTATCCTTGGACATTTCAAAAAGGTCATCCAGTCTCAGGCTAAATACCCAAGTCTTTTTCTGAATAACTTTATCTTTCTAGAAACATCCAGAAGGCATCAGAAAGCAGTTAAAGTGGGTGAAAGACCAGTATGGAGACATCCCAATCATGATAGCGGAGAACGGCGTCGGCAACGACGGAGGAATGCAGGACAAGGATCGGATCCTGTTCTTCAGGGACTACTTGAAGCAGGTCAGGAAGTCACTAACTTTCCTTCCAGTACCTAGGCATTTCCAAGTTATCTAAGTTTTTTTTGTGATATCCAACGAAAACATGAGTAGGTAAATCTTCTAACGGCTAGTCTCAATAACCTATCTATCCTTGGTTTTGCTTACTGCGGGTAGATATTTGACATTTCTTCCATACAAAAAACGTCATTTAGCTACTGACAGTAAGCAAAACCAAAGATAGATAGGTTATTGAGATTGGCTGTAAGAGACCTGTCGATATTTTCTATTAGTTTAGCTTAGCTCGCATTAGTTGAGCCAGTTTTTCATAAGTAGAAAGGTTGGCCTGACGGCCTGACGGACTGGCCTGACGGCCTCTGTGGCGCAGTAGGTGAAAGCCCGCCTGAGACGCTGAGTTCGATTTCCGCTACGGGACAATGTTTGCATAGTCTGCAAATATTTGTCTTGAGTCTGGGTGTATTCTACTAAGAAGAGTTGAGTTAAGTTTAATTATTTAAAACAGTATTAAGACAGTTTTTCCTCTAATTTCAATACTTTTGGATTTAATACTTACACTTACCTACCGTCCAGGTGTTATTGGCCATCAAAGAAGATGGCGTCAATGTGACCGCATTCACTGCTTGGTCTCTAATGGACAGCTTTGAATGGATGGATGGATATAGGTAAGTTTTATTTTTAACACTTACACGTCACACTGTAAGAAAGAAAGAAAGAAATTCAATCAACTTATTCTTACAGACCCAAGTTCGGCCTCTACAAAGTAGACTTCTCTTCTCCTGAAAAGACGAGGATGCCTCGTGCTTCTGCCGCCTTTTACACCAACCTCGCCAAGACCCGCTCTTTGGTCATCCCTGAGAACCTTTTATCGGACGTTGCTGTGTAAGTTGAGTATGCTCATAACTATCTTGTTTCAGCGGCTAATCAAAATTCGAAATACCCTATGATATGTAGATAAGTACCTATACCTACTAAAATCATACTATCTATAGCTAATCTAAGTTTCATCACTAAGTAGGTAAGTACCTACCTACTCAAATCCTACTATCACACAGACTTCACACTATTACATCACACTTGGTAAGTATATTTTATAGGTGAAATGTTGTGTGTAAGTGTGTTCGTTACTCTTTCACGCTCAAACAGCTGGACGGATTTGAATGAATTTTGGTACCAGAATTGCTTATATACCCTGGATTAAAAATAGGCTTCTTTTGATCCAACTTGCTCTATTCACCGCGGGTAACACCGCGGGCGCAGCTAGTTTTCAATAAAAGCATTTTATTATTTTGTGCTAATTGATATAGGTAGGTACCTACTTAACCTTTGCATAATTTATCATTAGTGGCAATTCGGAGTATCGCAAAAGCTAAACCCTACTAACTAAAAATGTTGCCGTCCCTTTCATAGCGATGGGGATAAAAAGGATGGCATTAATTTTAGTTAGTTTAGTTTAACTTTTGCGACACTCCGAATTGCCACTATTGTCAATCTGTTCATATCATACCTAAGAATTCTTTTTTGTTTTTAATTAACATGAATAATTCCAGGCATGCAACTACTCAAACCAGTTCAAACACTTCTACGTACATCTTCATAACCGGAGGTGTCGTAGCAGTGGCCATCATAGCCACAGTGCTGGTCATCAGAAATCGAAGGTCGACGCAGAAGAAAGAAACCTACACCAGCGTGCTCACTGAAGATGTCACGACCAGAGGGCTCCGAGCCACAAGCCTTATATAATATTTCTGTCATGGTTATCGCCCGGTTCCTTTACCCAACGTAAACGTACGGATGACCGTAGATCGTCATAGCAACGTTGTTCTGTTAAAAAGTGTCATTGTTGTATAGTTCGCGCCACGTAAAAAGAGCGCTGAGGGGAAGTAGTGGGGGTACGTTTGCGACTGTGTTCTCGCTGTGTGACTCGCTGACGAACCAATAGCACTCTCTAAAGCAATGGTATGAAATGCGCCGCGTAACCTCTCCACCAATCATCGACCACTGCGCAGTTTGACAGCCAGCGCTCTTATTACGTGGCGCGACCTTGAACAACGTTTTTAAAGTAGAATCACGCTGAGATTGGACCTTTTTAGCCACAGTAGTCCATGGGAGGGGCTAATTACTCATGTAAAAATGTGTCTCGCTGAGTGCCTAGGTACCTACCTTCCTACCTAATTTGTGTACCTACCTAGGTATGTTTGTTTATTATTTATTTTATTTTGTAGGTACCTACTTAGGTACCTACTGTATGTGTTTTATTCTGCTGTTAGTCCACTTCCGTCCTTGTATCAATTATGTTTTGTGTGTGTTAAATAAAATATTTTCTTTCTTTCTTTCTTTCTTTTATGGAGATAGATTAAAGTAGTTGTATGCGTCAAACTAGCGCCGCCGCCTATTTAATTTTATTATTAGTACCTACGTAAAATAGAAAAAAACATAATTTTTAAGGGTAGGTTAGGTACCTCTACTACATGTAAAGCGAGGGTGATTTTATCGTTAACGGGGTGTAATCTCAGAATACAGAAAATTCTGAGGGTTTATTAATTTTAGGGGTTTTCTATGACCATTTTCCAACTGAAATCAAAGAGAATAAAAACACTTGATTGAAATATTTAGCTTTATAAAGTGCTTATTTTCGTTAAATTGTATTTGTAAATAAATGTTTATTATTTAAATTAATCAAAGAAAAGGTAACTTAGCTACCCATATGGGCCCAAAATTTTGCCCCATCCCATCCTTATATATTTTAATAAAATTTTACTTTGTTTACTTTACAGAAACTAAATTACTATAGGTACCTACTACTACTAATACTAACTAACCACTACCTTATTTACTGAACTGTACTGTTCAGTCCACTTCATTCAAGTTCCTTTTTATTGTTAACTCTGAAATACCAAACAGTATTTCAATAAAAAATTTCAATGTATTATAACAAAAATCTTGTTTGTAAAGATATAACGCAAACAATTTATTTTGTGTTATCTTCTCAAAACGCTTCGATAGCGCGATCTAGCATTGGGTCACAGTCACGCCATCTAGTTATGTATATTTGAACTAAAAGTAGCCTTGACCATGATCACAGATAAAATAATACTAGTAATTTCTATAATTTTAGCCAACTTCAAAAAGAGGAGCCTGATTACATTTTTTATACTCGTAATGGCACCATGAAAAAATTAAATATTATCTGATGAGGACCTTCGGTGTTAAGTACATAAATGCACCTCGGAAATGCAGAAAATTGCTCTCTTCCTACGAAATTATCATAGTGTACACAAGAAAATAATAATTAGATAGTAACTTAGATTTATATTAATTTTCCTTTTGAAGATGTCTAAAGGGGTAGTAGTCAAAGGGGGCGAGTTTAGAAACAGTAAATAAAATAATAATAATGCTAGATGGGTGGATGATATTGTTAGGGTCGCCAATAAGACCTGGATGCGATCGGCTCAACACCGAGTGGCAGTCATTGGAGGAGGTCTACTACACCCAGCAGTGGGTTGACACAGGTTGAAAATGATGATGATGATGAATTACAACAAGATGGACGGATATTTTGATACAGGCCGCAGGTTCACGATAAATGGCCTCTTCCAACATATCATCTATGAGGCTACTAGCTGCGCCCCGCGGTGAATAGTTCTCGTTCCTGTGTGAATACTAATCAAAAGTAGCCTATTTCTTAATCCAGGGTATAAGCAATCCTGGTACCAAATTTCATTCAAATCCGTCCAGCCGTTTGAGCGTGAAAAAATAACAACCACACTTACATTACACACACACCCTTATTAGTGTGATAGTGTGATGTGTGGGACATGCTAGGTTAAAAAAAAAAAAAAGTGTGACGTCCAGCAGTGGACGTTCAAGTCTGATTATGACGTTGAAATAAAATAATTGAAATATAATATATAAAGTGGTATAATATACTCAGTAATAATACATGTTCTATAATGTACATGTTGTTTAATCTTTCTCTTCTTCTTCCTCATCGGACGCGCCGTTCTGTTGAGGCTCAGCGTCATCCATACCTGCGTCGCCCATGCCTGAAATTATACATAACATTTAATAAAAAAGTCGTTAAGCCATGACGGAGGCCTTTAGGCGGCCTAAAAACTCCGTCACCAGAGTTGGCCACTTGCTCATACGAACGAACGAACGAACGAATAAAAAAAGAAGCTCTCGTGGCGAAGCTTTCTAAGACGTTCTTGATAGATCGTCGAAGTTAAGCAACGTTCTGAGCGGTCACTGCTTGGATGGGTGACCGCAAGTGGCATCATCAGCTGAGCATCCCGTTGCATTTAACTTTTTACTTTTTAACTGACTTCAAAAAAGAAGGAAGGTCTGTTCCGCTGTACCTAATGTATTTTTTTTTTTGCTCCTGACGCCTCGAATTGCATTATATCCCAAAAAGTCTCAATTAGCTAGCTGAAATTGCTATAATAGAGTAGGGCTCCAGTACCTTGGTCCTCGTCCTCCTCCGCGGAGTCTCCGGCCACCTCAGCATTCTCGGCCTCCGCGCGCTCCATCTGTCTCGCCAGCTCTGCCTCATCAGTCGCCGTCACCACCTTGGGCTGCAAAGACAAACTCCAGTCAGCCACTTTTATGTTAACATTATAGTGGGATATCGTTTTGTTTTCTTTTACAAAAATTGTTATTCTTTAAATATCAATTCTATAATAATATTAGAAAGAGGTTAGTAAATAAATATCCTTGAACATTTTACACGGCGTCATCTAGTCCCAAGTTAAGCAACTTGGGACAAGTTAACAACTTAATGCTTCTGTTATGGTAACCAGATGACTGTTACAGAGGTAAAGTTGGTTTGTTTGTATTTTTGGAGTAATCTCTGAAACTAGACTACTCATCCGATTTCAAAAATTCTTTCACCAATGAGTAGCATGGACTTTCCGAATGAACATAGGCTATTTTCTATCAAGGGACGAAGGTGAAGCCGCGGCGAGTAAGATGAACAAGTATGCAATGATTGTTCAGGTACCTATTGACTTTTAAACTGTTTTTAATAGTTAATTTTACTGTTAAATTTTTGAAACAATTGTGCATAAAACATTGTTTCTTTAACATTAAAAGCTTCTTTCTTTATCTTTTGTTTTTGGTCATGTCAGGACAATAAAAATAAACGCCACTTACCGCCATCTGAATGTTGAAGACACCGCCAGATGCGGTGATGGTCTCCTTGATCTTGTCGATGGCATCCTGCAGCGCTTTGAGGCCGTCTGTCTTCTCAGGTGTGGAAGTCGTCATTACTGGAATAGAATATTGCAATCGGTGTGATATCATTTAAAATGTATATATACCTACTAATTAGTGGCAATTCTGAGTGTCGCAAAAGCTATACTAAGCTAACTAAAATTGTTGCCGTCCCTTTCATAGCGATGGGAATAAAAAGGATGGCAATAATTTTAATTAGTTTAGTTTAGCTTTTGCGACACTCCGAATTGCCCCCATTATTGTCATAAAGAAAGAAAAATCGTTTATTTTGGTAGGACCTCAAGGATCACTTCAGTTTCGTCTTACATGCTAGGTGATTCTAATGCCTGTTCCAACGCGACTCCCTACACCAGGGAAAGAATCAGGCAAGAACCTGGTGTTGGGCCTAGCTTTTTTTTAAAAGCGATCCCTTAACAATAGAAATAGTCAAGCAACTTCAAAGGCGGATTTCAACTTTAAATACAAACAAAAACAGTATTTTTCATTGTGATAGAAATTAGCTTACCATACAAAGGTGGAGCAATAAGATTAATCTTAATCGGCAAGTCAATAGTAGACAGAGCAAGGCCTGACTTAAGAGCAGTCCGGACTGCATCAATCCCTTCATATCCGTAGCAAGCACACTCAATGTCAGCGCGGATCTTAACTGCTTGAGATGTGAGCTTCCTCTTAATGTTTGAGAGTAGAACCTCTTTTGTGTTCTCGTCGAGGCCGCATTCGTTTAGCACTGATGGGTCACTGGAAAAAAAATAAAATAGTATTTTATCGCGTAATTTACCTTTTAATTATTATTTTCCGACGTTTCGGCTGTGTTGCAACAACCGTGGTCGCGGGCGAATTGGAGTATGTAGTTAGCGATAAAATAAAAATAAAATCCTGTGAGTTCAATTTAAAAGTATGAATTGTGATCGCGAAAGTTTAAGAAAGACTATAATAGTACTTTAGGATTTCATATACTTTGTAATGTTTTTTTTAATTTTCTTACGGGACTGACATTTACTACTTAACTTTTAAAAGAAACTTGATCAAGCTAAAGTCTGCGTGCAGACTCTGATATGAGCCCAAGAGAATAATCTTTCTAAGATAATGATAAAGGGCTCTTAAATTTATGAAGAAATATAGACCCTTAACTGTGTTTGTTTTGTGTGTTGTGTGGTTTTAATGAAAATTTTAATAAAATTAAAGACTAAGCTCTTGATGAAGATTTTAAGTAATCCCAGTGTTCCTACAGAATGTTTATTTATATTATCAGGAAAAAGCTTATAAAAACTTAGATCAAAAAAATATCAAATACTCACACAGCTGCCTGCTTAAAGAAATCATACGCCGACGCCTTCTTCTTATACTTCTCTTCAAAAAGCCAGGCTGTCCGCTTATACAGCTCTTCCAGCTGTTCCGAGCTCTCATAGTGCAGGAGCTCAGCCACGTGACGCAGGATGGAGTTCACAGCTTTGGCCTTGGCATACCGCTCTGTGCACTTGTCAATGTCTTCTGCGGAAACTCTGCGCTTTGATAAGTCTATGTAACCTGGAGAAGTAAGGATTGATGAGTTTTGTGCAAAGGTTATTAAACTTAGTAAGTTCAAATAATCAAGCAATTTGCTTTCTTTTCAGTCTATAAGTAGACTCTGAGTGTTGTATTAGTGCTGGTAATAAAGATGTTAGATTTCTACATTTTCTACAAGATAAATCGGAGTGTTAGGTTTCCTGACTAGCTTTACAGATATTAAATAGCTACCAATAAACTGTTCTAAATAGGATTATTATCTGATACTAATGAACAATCAAGCCTCAATCAGGGTATTGACCTACCACAGATAGTTCTTTGAGAAAACAAAAGAAAACAATTTTAGGTTTAAGTACATGTTGTGCCGACCCCACTTAGCGTGGGATAAGGGCAGGAGAATGATGATTTAGGTTTAAGTACCTATTATGAATTTTGGACTAACCTTTTTCTTTATCCACTCTGATGACGACAACCGGCTCAGTTTTTCCAACTCTGATTAGTTTGTTGATAGAACGAATACGTCTCCGCGACAACTCGGAGAGCAATATCATGCCTTCAATGTTATTGTATTCGAGTAAGTGGACGTACGCGCCCATCTCTGCTATCGACCTCACGTTCACCATAACCACATCCTCAACTTCAGGATACTTCTCCTGGTAAAATCGACACGACAACGGCATCTGAAAAGTATCCACCAAATCATAACCTATAGGTTCTCGGAACAGTGATAAATATCTCTAAAAATGGTTTAAGATGGAGGTTTTAGTCACCTTGGTGTTGTGTTTATTCTGTTTGTCTCTAATTAATTAGCAGCTAACGAAAAAATGATGAAATAGTCCACTTGTTCACGTTGACGACCGAGCGAAAGACAACTTGATTATTTATTATTACGTTCCAATTCCATCCAAGTTGCTAAGATGTCTTCCTTCAGTTTGGTTTGATATTTTTTTATAAGTCCACTAAGGTTAACTTAGATTAAAAAAACCTAAATAATTGCATAATTAGCTGTCTCGCATCATAAATTGAAATCAAATAATATATGAAAAATATTTTAAACAAAATATAATGATTATTAAAAAAACTAGGTACGTGAAATGAAACGTTCTGTGATAATCGCGTTTTCTTGTTTTGACATTGATAGACATGCGTATAATGACATTGGCATCTTTCGTAGTCTACAACAATGACTTATATAGAAGAAGAAAAAGAAGAAGAAGAAGAGAAAAGACTTTCAATGTCAATGTAATAGCGCCAATATTCAAAAACAGTAATGCGAGTTGCGAACTTGCGCGACTGCACACAAGCTCGGTCTTAAAATACCTCTATCTTGGATTTTTTTAGTATAGCTAGGTCGTATTCTGGATCCCCCTCAGTTAATACTCAACTAATGTGTGAAATGTCTAGGTAAGGATATTTATTTATCTGGGTTTTTATTGCAGATCTTAGGTAATTAAGGATTTTTATAATACGGGCGTGCCTTTGTATCATAAACATCTTGAAAGTTAATAGTTGTAGGTACATCATAAACATCCAAGGCATCCTACAAAAAACTATCACAACAGTTAGGGACTTGTTACCCAAAACAAAATATAGCCAGCTATGTAGGTAAATTGGATATAAATAAGTAGGTACCTAGGTACCTACCGAATAGCCGTGTGACCTACACAATAATACCTACCTACCAACCACAATGAGGAGTTATTGAAGCGAATATTCATTATTGATAATGGTTCGTAAACTCGTGTGGCTACGCAGCCTATTAAAATCCATTAAACATTGCCAAAGCTATCGCATACCATATGCGGAACAGATTAGGCACGTTGTCTTCTGAGAAGATGTCCTATATTGGTTGCATTACGCATCTTCAATGAAATATGATAAAGCTACATTACTGAGTAGGTACAATGAAATATTGCTCAAATAAATTGTTCACGATATCCTAACTAGTAGTTCGCCCCGAACGAGATCTCGCGCACCCCTGGTTGGTAGTTTATTATTGTACCTACCTACTTTACTAGGTAGGTACAATAATAAACCACCTTTTTTTATTATGTACCCCATTGCCATAATAATATCCTTCTCAAAACGATCTATTATTTTTCGTAGAACTCAGCGTAGAGGGTTCTACGGTGCTTTCGTAGCAAACAAAAAACTTCAACGCGCACATTTCCTTAGTTAGGTACTTATAGATACCTACCTAATGCCTAATAACACTAGGTAGGTACCTACTAGGCAGAAATGATGAGTTCAAATTCCTTCAGTCATCCATGATGCCATTAGCGATATGTCTGACGCAGTTCACAGATCAAAAGCGGTCTCTTTAATCAATTAAAACTGTATTGACTAGCGTTCCAAATAGGTTTTGTTTAAGTGTGTGCCATAACGCCGAGGAATGAGCGGGAGAGCGAATAATGTTTTTACTCGTGAGTGAGAAGCGCAGAACGATAGACACGCAACATAATTTATAGCGAAAAAACAGTTTTTATTTAATTACAAGTTAATTAAACAAGCAATCGAAAAATTAAAAAACCAGAACTAAATGAATACTTCTAGGCTATTTGTCAAAACATAAAACCAACAAAAATAGCGTTCTGTTCCTGAGATAAATAGCAAACTGTGTGAAAAACATGTATTTTTCAAAAAAATATATGATCGAGAAAACTTTTACCAATCGTGTTTCTAAAAAACCACAACGCAAGATAAAAGTTCAAAGTTTAATTTCTCCAAACATTATAAGGTGGTATCTTTCACGGATTTTGAGATCTAATACGATTCAAACCACATATTTGCTACCTACGGCCTCTTAACCATCGTCCTACAAGTGAACGTTTAAAGTCAACCAAAACAGAGTGTGCAAACATTAAACTAGTTCGATATTAAATTGCCAAAATGTAGGACAATAATAATATTATTAATGAAAACAAATGGCCATAGAATCGATTGATTTTATTGCTACCAATATTTGCCAGTCGTACAGACATCTCTGCAATTGTACAGAATTAAAAACGTCACCAAATTAATTGAAATATTCGTCTCATACAAATCTCGGTATGATTAGCTTGCGGTAGTGGTTGTCTAGCACTCGCATCTGTGCCACGCGCGAAATTAAAAAGTTGAAATTGGAGGGAAACCGGATAAATAAATTTGAGGGAAATAATGTTTTGACTTTGGTGATATTGTTTTAGTTCGATTTATAATTAATTTAAAATGAATTTAGTGGTTTGGTAAGTTGAAATTTAATTAAATTTGTGCAGGAATTTATTTTTAGATTGTAATTTTGTCGAAACTTTTAAATGTAGGTACGAGTAGGTTTAGTTAGGCACACACATAGCTACTTAACCTGCTACTCAAGCTATTTACGATTAGAAAAAAAATAAAGAATGACATTACGTAAGACATTTATTTTATTATACTTACTTATATTATGTTTATTTAATATCATAAGACACTGACCTGAAAGGTAAATAACGGTCCTACTGATTTTTTAACGAAACCTAAGTATTTGCTTACGGCCGGGAATAAAACCCGCAATCTTTCAAGTCCGACGAGGCGTGATAGAGAAGAGGCCTTTACCCAGCAGTGGGTGTTACCGGCTGATTAGATAGATAGATAGACAAACCGACTGATCCTTAGAGCTTTTTAATGAAACTTGAAAGCCTCGCTAAATTGACAGGTGAATACGTTAAGTTTCCATGGTGTCAAGACAATTTTTTAATAAAGGCGTTGGCGGGACGATCATGATGGATTCGAGAAGGAGTGGTGGGAGATCGCCAAAGACAGGGGGAGTAGTAAATTTTAGGGGAGACTCTTTTTTTGTTAACCTATTGTGGCTGCCACAATAGGTTAACAAAAAAAAAACTTAATTCTTCAATCCATAGGTATCAAACCGTCATCTCAACACAAACATTCCAGCAATTTCTAGAAGTCAGAGGTTTCAACAGAACTTTCCTAAGATGTTTTTTTTTAAGAATCACAAGCAACATTTTAAATTTGGGCGGTCAGAGATTTCAAATATTGGGTCAATCTCAAGATTCATTTCAAGGTTTCAAGGAACCAGTTCCAAGGTCCGCGTCATATTGGCCTAACTAACTGATTGACTGATGAAGGTCGTCAAGAAGTGGGTCGCGCGCCGTTTGGTAGATCAATTATTTGTTGACCCGTCAATGTATCGGGATCTGATGCCGTCTGATGTTTCAATTTGCTAAATTATTTGAATCTTGATAAAAAATATTTTGCATAGCTTTCGTGCAACAACCAGTTTTGAGTACTTATAAGTAGGTACTCGATTACCTATTTTCAGAGGTTTTTGATTGAATAAAGACTCGATGAACATAGAAATTTAGCAGCCAGATTATTAGTATACTCCAGTGACGTAAATAGTAGGTAGTCGAAGCAAGTAGGTACAAAATAAACGACCAACCAACGGTGCACGAGATCTCATGCGGGGCGAACGACTACCTAGTTATTTTTTTTTTTAAGTTAAGATATAGGTACCTACTGATTAAAGAATCTTGCAGACATAGCCAGTTAGTCTGAAATATCATGATTTAATATTTCAGAAAACACAACAGTAAAATTACGACTTCTTTTCAGGTTAACATGGCTCATTTTAGCAATAACAGCAAGTCATCGATGCTCAGCACAATCATTAGGTTAGTAACCTTTTAAAACCTTAAATAATATTTAATTAGGTTTAGGTAGGTATGTAGTACTTATTTGTACTTACGAGTATGTTTTAGCACTTTTTAGAACCGATACACAGATTCTTTGGTAAATATCTTTAATTCTACACATGCCTACATTTCCCATAAATATCTTGAATTCTACCACAGATTATATAATACAGATTCTACATAAGTATGCCTACATTTCCCAGACAACACAACAGAGTCCCCATTCACATGGAACTCCCAATGCTCCCCCTCAAACCCTGGAGACGTGGACTTCCAGACCCTGGACTTGATCGCAGTATACCGCCTGGACCGTCCACGGACCACCGGGGTTACCATGGTGCAAGGGTCAAGGGACCTGCAGAGGGCTTATAGGATAGGGGGAGGAGCTAATCTTACCATGGGGTTACAGTAAGTAAATTTAGTCATGTGTGTCAGGATCGTAGCACTTGGAGATCCGTGGTCTCTGCCTACACCCATGGGAAAGAGGCGTGATTTTATGTATGTATGTATGTATGTAATTTAGTAAAAAGTGGATTCCTAACAGGTCTGACTAACTCCTCGATAAATAAATATGCTTGGACATTCCACACAAGGTCATCTAGTCCCAAGCTAAGCAATTTAATGCTTGTGTTATGGTAACCAGATGACTGATACACTACAGTGACTACATAGATCATTTTTAAATTACACAATACTTCGATTCATACGGAAAATCTAAGGATAAGAGGGTTCGACAGGAAGTGGAGAGATTTAGATGTGTAAAGATAAATCAAACTCAAATGCTTGCGTCGTTGTTTAACAAAGTTCCCATGGATCTCTTCAAGTTTTGAGACGCATTGAATAAAATAATATGATCAACAACTGGTTGAATGGAACAAAAACCCGAGCACTCCACCAGCTGGCTGACAGAAGCCCTACACCGAGGCGAATGAAAGGGAGGGGAGGCCTTTGCCCAGCAGTGGGATCCAGTGGGCTATTTAGATTAGATTAGATTAGATCTGTTGTTTGAAACATCAAATGTCTTCAGGCAGGTATTCCCCAACGGCCTTCCTCACAGCTTCAGCGTGGTAGGAACATTCAACTCTCGCGGTCAGCGCCGCCCGTGGAGCCTCATCAAAGCAAGATCTAAGGAGATGCTTTTCTCTCTAACTCTGCTGCCGAAGGCTCAGAAACTTGCTGTCTTTTTCAAAAAAACCAGGCTTCTGTTTGATACTTTGGAGGTAAGTGATTTTTATTTTTCTAAATATTGTGGTTCGTTCGTTCGTTCGTGAGCCCAGCCAACTCTGGTGATGGAGGTTTTAGGCCGCCTTAAGGCCTCCGTCGTGGCTTAACGACTTTAAAAGCCGGGACTGACAATTTAACATGCCCTCCGAAGCACGGAAGCGCTCAGATATTAATGCCACTTCAAGTAGTGGTTAATTAGCATTGAAAAAAAAACTGAGCAGCTAATTAAATAGAAAATAAATTTTATAACTAGCCGCAGCTGCGGTTCGTGTGGTATTAGAAAGACCAAGTGATCCTTGAGGGCCCACCAAAATAATATTTTTTCTTTCTTTCTTTTAGCCGCCAAAATGGCTCTAACAAACTTATGATAGATAGATAGATAAATACTTTATTGACACACACACACATTACAGCACAGATGGAAAGGTTTACAGAGTAGGTAGAAGAACTTAACTAAACACAGAATAGTACAGAAAGGAAAATAATATAAAAAGTAAAAATAGAAGAGAGATATAAGAAGTAGGTAGGTAACTTATTAACACATAATTATCACGTCAGTTCTAATGAAATAATTGTCCTAGTTTCAAAATCCCCTTTAGTAATCTGTTTTAGAGGATTTCGGTAATTTGAGTGTCAAAATCCCCGAAATTTCAGATCAAGGGGCGGTGGGGGATTTTGACATTTAAATTAAATTAACAAAATCTCCTTTGATGTTAAATTTACTTATAATTTCCAGCTATTCACACCGGGTTGGCACAAGTTGAATGTGGCCGTTGACAACGAAACAATACATGTGGCAGTCGACTGTGTCGAGGTATTTATTTTGATCAAATTATTTTAGAAGTTTTCATTTATTTTATTTTTTATATTCTATGTGTGTGTTAATTCAATAAATAAATAAATTAACTGCTTTATTTTGCATTCTCATTACAGCTAGAGCCAGAAAATATTATCCAAAAAGAGTTTTTAATGCAGAAGGACGCTAAATCGGTAACTATAGTGTCCAACGATGATGGGACGCCTGCGCCAGTAAGTATTTCACTTCACTTCACTTCTTATATTTGGCTTTCGCACGGCTTGTGCCACGCATTTAGCCACTACCATGTGTTTAAATTTTTAGTCAGTTTAGTCAAGGTCAAGTCAAAGTCATAGTCAGCGTCAGTAAAGATGTGGGTTCTTTACTGCAGCTTTTTACATGGACTTCTTGAGAGAACTCGAAATGCAATGATATACAGTTTTGTTTCATTTGCCTACACTTATGTACGTTCACGAACACTTAACAGTTAATAATCCACCATTATTACATATTAACATTCGCCAAAACACAAATTTCGGAAAATAAAACAAAAACGACAACATGCCATCTTGAATTCCCGTCAAAAAGCCCAGTAAGTATTTATTAATTTACTAGCTGACCTGACAGACCGACAGACTGACCGACAGACGTCCTGTCATTCAATCTGTCAAACAACTGACAGTTATTTCAAATAGAAATAGAAATATGATCACGACTGTATCCCAGGGAGCGGTAGACATTTCTTTCAGATCTTTATTAGATCCTTTTGAAGATGTCTAAGGGGGTAGTCAGAGGTATGTCCAAATACATATTTGGTACATGCCCACATCTTGCAGAAGTTAACTTTCCATACGTGACAGGTTGCAAGCCCATCGACGCTATTAGAGAGCTGGTTTCCTCACGATGTTTTCCTTCACCGTTAAAAGCTCGTGTTAAAGCGCATATAAATTTTTCAATGCGAAAAGTCCATTGATGCACGGCTGGATTTAAACCCACGACCTTCGGATTGAAAGTCGAAGTACTAATCCACTTGACCAACACGGCTACAGTTATTTCAAACGTGCTTACTCGTATTAAGGTGCCTGTATGGGTGAAACTAGCGCCACCGCCTATTTTATTTTATTATTACGTTGAACAAACGAATTTAAAAAAGCTGAATGTACAGTTTCTGAAATCTATCATAACCTTTTTTTTAATACCTATGTAATAGTTTCATTTTGTATAGTGTAGAAGTAGCGAAGTTGCACTTGGTGGCAACCAAACTCTTTTCGCTATTCCCATAGCTGGGCACCGTTAATCAAATGGTTAACTTCGTTAAACGTTAATCCGTTACAAAAAAAGTTAGCTTCGTTAAACGTTAAAGCGTTACATTTCGGAAGAATTAACGCAAGTTAACGTTAATCGTTAATCCGTTAATATGTGTAAAATTGCATTTTCTCGATCAACTGGCACACTAAATTCGGAAAACAAACGAATTTTGATAGAAAGAAAATTACAAATGAAAAATCTTACTAGAAGTTTTACGGTTTCGCCGGGATTCGAACCCGCGAGATACAAGCGATCCTTAAGCCGGGCTGCCTTACCACTCGGACACGAAGCCCTTGACGCCGAAGACGAAACTATCAGTAAGATGATATTTCGGTTAAAGCACCGAAACCTAAGTGTGGTTTAACACTACAATAAAAAATATAAACTATAGAAAGAGACTATAGATATATCAGATGTCAGTTTGACTTTGAATTGAAACTATCAATCAAATTAGCATCTCTACATTCTTCACCAATCAAAGCCGGGAAAACCGGAAGCAAATAGATGAAAAAACAAGTACAGACTAAAAATAATAAAAAAAATCTATAGATAAAGTTGCACCGGGCACGTCGGCGCGTACCCGACTCGGGGCTAATGCTCTGTATAGAAAATAGTTGAATACAATTTTTAGCTTCATCTGTCTGGTCTGATTGTTGATTAGGTACTGACAAAGGATGTAGATAATATCACGAGCTATTGTTTAGCCAAAACAAAAAGCTACTACTAATATTTATTATAATTACTACACTGCACAGTACACTTTTTCTATCTAACTAAATTACACTGCACTCTTCTTTATCAAATATCAACACGCAAATGATCACTGACAGTAATTTATAATAACAACAAACAAACAAAACACTAGTCACTCTAAGCACCGGCGCTAAGTAATGAAATGATCAAACGAAACAAATCTCTTCGCAGTTTTCTTTCTCACTCGCACGCGCCGGCAAAATATATCTAGTTTAGTTTTTTTTTCACTCGCTGCCACGCGCCGCCCGGCACTTGTCGGTGCCAATGCCGTGCGGTAACTATTATGCATTGGATTAACGATTAACGGACTTCTCGCATATTAACGGAAGTTAACGTGTCCGTTAACATTTTTGAAAGTTAACTTAAAAGTTAATCCGTTAATCAAAATGTTAACTTCGTTAATTAACGATTAACGGATTAACGAGTTAATGCCCAGCTATGGCTATTCCTCCTAAACTATACAAAATGAAACTATTATAAAATAGGCGGTGGAGCTAGTTTCACCCATACACTGTTATTTCAAACGTGCTTAGAAAAGCTTGAGACGCGGAGGTTGCGGGTTCGATCCCCGCCACGGGACAAATGTTTGTATGTTTTACAGATATTTGTTCCAGGTCTGGATGTTTTTCTATCTAAAATATGTACTTACCTACCTACTTATGTATTTAAAAAAAAAAATATGTAGTTACCATAACACAAGAATTAAGTTGTTTAGCTTGGGGTTAGATTAGATTAGATGACGCCGTGTAAAACATCCATCATCATCATCATGATTATTCTCCTGCCCTTATTCCACGCTAAGTGGGGTCGGCACAACATGTTTTCCTCTTCCACTCTCCTCTGTCGCTCGTCAACTCTGAACTCACTCCTCTTACATTCATATCATCTTTCACACTTCTTCTTCGTGTAAAACATCCAAGGATATTTAATATTATTTATTTTACGTGAGTAATTTTCATATAATATGATAATATAATATGATTTATATTATATTTCATATAATATAAATTTTCATATAAAGTACATCCCACGATAGTTTTTAAAGTGAAATACCTAATTAATATATTTATATTTTATATAATTTCAGATAGATCTCCAATGGTTATCACTGAGCTGCAATATCTATAACATCACAAATGAGAGCTGCGATGAAATTGTGAGTAAACTTATTTAGAAATGTTATATTTTGAATACTTATAAAAAAATACCTATAAGCTATATTTGTGTACGCTTACGTTACGTTGAAAGATTTTTTTTCAGGACGAAGTCGACTTTCTTACTGCGACTTCTGCACCGGTAAGTTTTTTTTTTACAAATATTTATTTATTTATTTATCTTCAAAACCAACAGCTTTTACAAAGTGTCCTTAAAAAACAAGATAGAAATAGTGAGCCAATTAAAGGTTTTCACTAATAGTAACAAATTAAAAAACTTAAAAATGTGAACACTTACACTTACATCCTGTTTCGCTACAAAAAGAAAAATAAAGAACAAAACACAAAAAAAAAAACATTGAAATCACACTATAAAACTCTGAGAAACGTATAGAATACATTATTCTCGGTTTAATCACAATAATATTAAAAAGGTGAAAGTTTGTGTAGGTATGTGTAAGTGTGTTTATTTCTCTTTCACGCTCAAACGGCTGGACGGATTTGAATGAAATTTGGTACCAGAATTGCTTAAACCCTGGGTTAAAAATTTGCTACTTATGATCCCGGACAGTTACGGGATCTATTCACCGCGGGTACCACCGCGGGTGCATTTCATAAATAATAAAAGACACTTAAGTCCTTGGTTATTATATTATTGTTATATTATTGTCTAATAAATCTATTTTTACAGTTCGGAGTAGAAGCTTCAATGAATACCATTCCAGCTCTAGGAGTTTGTAATACAACATGTCCACCTGTAAGTACCTATTATCTATACTTTCAAAACTATCGTGAGTTGTATTAGACATTATAATAGCACACGGGAAATTACTCACGTAAAATTATCGTCGATTTAGATACCGACTTCTCGCGGTCGCGTCTCACAATGTGAGACGCGACCGCGAGGAGTGACCACACTCATACCCAGATGAAGATTCTCCGGACGAATCGAAACATTGTCGGTATCTAAATCGACGATAATTTTACGTGAGTAATTTCCCGTGTGCTATTATAATATTATCTATACTTCTATACTATTATTATAAAGATGTTGGTTTGTTTGTATGTTCGGGGTAATCTCCAAAACTACTCATCCGATTTCAAAAATTCTTTCACCGATTTGTAGCATAGACTTTTAGAATGAACATAGGCTATATTTTATCAAGGTACCACGCGAGCGAAGCCGTGGCCGAGTTAGCTAGTATTTTATAATTTAATGTTGTCATAATTGTATGTATTTAATTTTAAATATATTTTCAGGGTCCACAAGGCCCCATAGGACAGAAAGGGGAAGCTGGGTTAAGAGGGTACACGGGGTTACCGGTGAGTAATATGTATATTTTTAAAACAAAAAAATTAATTAGATATTATAAGTAATAATAGTAATAGATTATTTTGTAAATTTTTTTGTTTCAATTTTAGGGATACAGAGGTGAACAGGGACCGATAGGGCCTATGGGTCCAAAAGGCGATAGAGGAGAACCGGGAATACCGGGTTTAGTTGTAAATGTAAGTAATTAACTAAAACGGTTTATTGTATAGAGAAATACATTTTATTTGCAACACGAATGAAATTGAGAATGATTTAATCAACTATTATTTTGGCTACGTCATTCTTAAAGTACACTAAAAATTAACACTGATTCATTTGATGTCAAATAAAAAAAAAAAGATGTTTTGATAGGAACTTTTAAATATTTCTAGGGTACTTCAATACAAGGGCCACCGGGAGAACCTGGAAAATCGGGTCCTAAGGGTGACAGAGGAGAAGTTGGTGAAAAAGGTAAGTTATAGAATAAAGTTCAATATTCTTATATTCATTTAGCATTATAATGACGAACGAAATTGTAAACTACTAGCTAACTTGCCCGTGGCTTCGCTCACGTGGTACCTACCTTTATAAAATATAGCCTATGTTCATTCGGAAAGTCTAAGCTACAAATTAGTAAAATAATTTTTGAAATCGGATGAGTAGTTTCGAAGATTACCCCAAACATACAAACAAACAAACAAACCAACATTACCTCTTTATAATATTATATATATAAGTATAGATAGTATAGATGTAGGTAGTTGCTTAAAATATATATTTTTTGTGTTACAGGTGATCAAGGGGATCCAGGGTTAATTGGACCCCCCGGTTTTAATGGACGAGATGGCAAAGATGTAAGTTTTAGTATAATATTCTGTACAACACTCTATACTCTACAATCTTAAAAATATTTCTATGGTATAACTTACAAAATGTGTTTAAGAATAACGCTAAAGTGATTTTACGGTTACAGCACACTCAATCAATCGACAATTTATAATTATAAGCAAAGTTGGCATTATTATTATTATTAGGAGCCCGTATCATCCCACTGCAGGGCAAAGGCCTCCATTCCCTCTCTCCACTCCTCTCTATTGTGAGCTAGTGTGGTCCATTGTGGACAGTAGGAGTCAAGCTCGTCTCGTTGTTGGTTGTTTAGTGAGCTAATGTAGTCCATTGTGGACAGTAGGAGTCAAGCTCGTCTCGTTGTTGGTTGTTTAAAAGTTGGCATAATTCAAAAAATATTAACAAATTGATTATTTCATAAAAACTATCACCTTTTAAAACTCAATTTTGATTGTATGAAAACCTGTTGTCTATTTTTGTGAGCCTGAAGCTTTTGGTTTATTTATTTTTTATCTTAGAATTTATACTACAGGGTGTACCGGGTCCGCCTGGACTAGTTGGACCGCGAGGGGAGACGGGACCAATCGGTCCACCCGGTGCAGCCGCGAATGTGAACGCTTCGCTTATTAGAGGTAAGTTTATTTTTAAAAGACTATTTGATTTTTATGTCTATTATGTCTTACGACAGTTTTGAAAAAATACCTGGATCTTAGTTTCCTTCAATAATAATAACACATTGTTTTAAATAATATCAGGAATGAAAGGAGAAAAGGGTTCAGCGGGAATCCCGGGTAGAGATGGCAACACTGGACAAAGAGGACCACCAGGGGTAGATGGGAATCCGGTAATATTGCTTATTTAATGAATATTTAGTTATTTAAAATTTATAAGATTTTAAAGAATTGACTTCAATTGTTTTAATGTTAAACGTTTCCTGTAATTTTGCTTAAGTAATATACTTAGTTCTTTGAAATTTAAAATTTTTAAGATTAGTTTTTAATTTTTAATAAAATTTGAATATTATCAGGGTCAGCCCGGACCTCAAGGTGGCATGGGTCTACCAGGCCCGTCCGGGTTAAGCGGTCTCCCCGGACCAAGCGGGCCGGCAGGAGAGAGAGGGCCTGAAGGACCCCAAGGGCTTGAAGGTCCAGCTGGGAGGCCGGGGTCTCCTGGACCACCGGGGACGTTGGTGTCACAAGCTAGTGTTCAGGGACCACAAGGACCCCAAGGGGAGAGAGGGTTTGTAAGTACTTTATACTTTTTTGACGACCTCTGTGGTGCAGGGGGTGAAAGCAAAAAAAGCGGTTGTGCATGGATTATTCGATTCAAAAAATGTATGCGTATTAACATGAGCTCTAAACGGTGACGGAAAACATCGTGAGGAAGTACCTAGTCAGCCCGTATTGACCATTGTCTTTCTTGTGGATATGGACAGCTGAGAAGATGGTTTAGCTGCTACAAGCCTATTCCATCTCAACAATGTCCCAGGCACTACAGTGTCCCGTTAAGTGTAGGCAAAGCTTGCCTCCTGATGCTGTATAAATCATCTAGTAAAGATGCAAAGGCTTGAGTTTTTATTATAGGTCTTTATTCTTAAAGATTTGCAAAGAAAAGAGATAGCAACAGATTTAATAGCCACTTTTAATTCTTCATTGTGAACTGGGGTCTCTGGCCGGCCACGGGGTTTATTCTGTAGGTCAAAATTTCCAGAAAGAAAATGTTGGAACCAAAAACGTACCGTGTTTTTTTCCGCTCCGTATCAGAAGGTCTATCAAGGAAAATGTTGTAGTTCACAGAACGTCGATATATTAAAAAGTCTTTATGGTGGCAATGTCTTGAGTGGCACAACGATTTACTAGTAAAACGTCCAAAATGTAAAATTGACAACGATATAAAACGTTAGGGATACTAACAAAAACAGAAAATAATTTAAATATCGGAGTATACAGTTACAAGATGCTTGTTCCAGAAAGGCGAGCCCGGTCAGCCCGGGCCCCCCGGGCGTGACGGCATGAACGGGGTCCCCGGGGCCCCGGGGCCCGCGGGGCCCCCCGGCCTGCCAGCACCACACAGTCAAGTTGTACAGGTACAGAGTATATTATAGATACGCATGTCGCCTAAAATCTAAGTTTCATTTTGATTTTTTAAAGCCATTTTTGTATTTTCAGTCGCAATCAATAACGGAGGGTGAAATTAGGAATATTTGTGAAGATCTAATCAGAGGTATGAACAATGTGTATAAAAATAATAATGTGGATGGATATAAGTGTAGGGGTAGGCCAAAGAAAAGATGGATGTACTGTGTGAGGGATGACATGAGTAAGAAAGGAGTGAGTGCTGAGATGACGTCTGATAGAGGGAGATGGAAGAAGAACATGTTGTGCCGACTCCACATAGTGGGATAACGGCAGGAAGAAGAAGAATAAAAAGAATAAGAATCAAAATAAATCACACTCAAATGTAAATAAATTAGGTATACCTACATACTTATATTATTATTATTTTTTTAGTAAGGTTAAGAGAGTTCAGTGAATCCCTGCCACTGTTGAAGCCAGCATCCTCAGTGGGCAGACGGGGGCCGCCGGGGAAGTCGGGCCTGCCCGGACTACAGGGTACGTAACTATTGTTTTGTATATTTTTTATTATTTTAAACCACACTTAGGTAGCTTAAGGCAGCCCGGCTAAAGGCTTTTCTTGTTACTTATGACAATTATATGAGATAGCTACAGATTTAATATCCAATTTAGCTAAAATATGTTTACTAGTCCAATATGAATTACAATTAGAAAGAAAGAAAGAAAGAAAATATTTTATTTAACACACACAAAACATAATTGGTACAACAAGAAGATACAAGGACGGGAGTGGACTAACAGCAGAATATAACACATCTTAGGTACCTACCTACAAAATAAAATAAATAATTAAACAAACATAGGTACACAAATTAGGTAGGAAGGTAGGTACCTAGGCACTCAGCGAGACACATTTTTCCATGAGTAATTAGCCCCTCCCATGGACTACTGTGTGGCTAAAAATTATGCTTCGGAGGGCACGTTAAATTGTCGGTCCCGGCTTTTAAAGTCGTTAAGCCATGACGGAGGCCTTTAGGCGACCTAAAAACTCCGTCAACAGAGTTAGCCACTTGCTCATACGAACTTATTATTTATTATATGAATTACAGGGTATATCCATACCATAGGTCTATGACCATAGTGTTATTAGCCGGCCGATTGTTTTTATAGCGTATCATAATACTTTAAGCGTTTTAAAAATCAGATTACTTTGATGACAAAAACGCTTAGGACTAAACGTGCTCCAACTCAGTTTCTATTAAATATTAAGATTGGACCGCTGAAAAAAAAAGCTAGGCCCACACCACCAGGTTCTTGTCTGATTCTTTCCCTGGTGTAGGGAGTCGCGTTGGAACAGGCATTAGAATCACCTAGTTTAAGAACGTGACATGTCAAAGTGGTCTATAAACGTTCATACTGAATAAATACATTTTGAGTTTGGGTCTGTATAAATCTTCTGTTCAGGTACCCCCGGTGGCCCAGGAGACACGGGACCCAGAGGCGCTCCTGGCGAAGCAGGGGAGCCGGGCAAGGCTGGACCTCCAGGCAGTCAGGGGGAGAAGGGGGATAAAGGGGAGAGAGGGCCTCAAGGAATTGGTTTACCGGGGGCAGACGGGCAGAGAGGAGTACCAGGTAACTTGGTATATTAAGTTTCTAGAAATGTATTTAAAACCAACCATAATAAAGGGAAAAATGCTGAATTTCCGAATGTTTTAGGGATAAATAATATTAATACCACCGTTCACAATAGTGCGAGAGAGAGCAATATTGCTGTTTCGTTCAGATAATTTATGACCGAGTTGCAGCGAGTGTTTCGCGACTATAATAGGATTTCGTGAAACAGAACACAATTAGCTATCTCTACCGTAGCACTCGCGTAGCAATTCCGTAGCAGTTTCGTAGCAATTCCGTAGCTGTTTCGTAGCGATTTCGTAGCTATCTAGTTTTTCATAGCTAAGTATGCTAAGTACTATAACTTAGTTTAGGTACTTTAAACATTATCACTTTAGGCATTCAGTATATTTTGTAGATGTATAAGGGGGTAGTCAGAGGTTGTCTAAAAACATTTTAGCACATACTCACAGTTTTAATTACTACGTAATAGGCGGCTTGACAGAGGCTTTGAGTTGTTTTAAGTAGGCAGAAAAGCTCATAAAACCTTTATTTTTCAGGTCTAACAGGCCCACCGGGTCCAGAAGGCCGCTCGGGGCCTAGAGGCGACCCCGGCAGAGAAGGCCCCATAGGCCCCCGAGGCATTACCGGGCCTAGAGGTACATGCGAGTGTCCTGTCGCCGCTTACTACTCTTACGGCCCGGGATATATTAAGGGACCTTAGAATGTTAATAAATTTAAATTACGGGACTTAATCGCATAATAAATAAGTCATCTGGTAACCCTAAGGGCGATTGTGCACAACACGGAATTAAAATGTTTTCCGGTCCGTAATGAATGAATGAAATGAATGAATGAATGAAAATTCTTTATTACGTAATGTCAGTTTTAAATACAATACTTACAAATAATAAATATCCTTGGACATTCCACACAGCGTCATCTAATCCCAAGCTAAGCAAGTAAATGCTTGTGTACTGGCATGTTTATTTCTTTATCTTCTAATATTTACATTACATGGGTTTGATACCCTTTTAACCGAAATTTCATCTTTCTGATAATTTAGTCTTCGGCGTTATAGGCTTCGTGGTCGAGTGGATAATGTGAACCCGGTTAAAGGGTGATACTGACGGGATTCGAACCCGCTTGTATCACGCGGGTTCGAATCCCGTCGAAGTCATAAACTTTTGGTAAGATTTTTTATTTATAATGAAATATCTAAGTGTGGTTTAACACTATAATACAAAAATAAAAACTATACCCTTTGAAGTATAAAAATACCTGTGTTAGGGTATCTCGCTCTTCCGTTATACAAATACATGTCTTGTCTCTTTTATTTCCGATAAGTTAGAAGGGGACAAAAACATTTTCCTGACCGGAAAAAAAGTAAAATTCCATGAAGTGCACAAACGCCCTATCACAAGTATTATGTTGCTTAGCTTGGGACTAGATGACTGAATACCCAATTTTATTTATATTTATAATATCCCTGGTTTTAATATTGAAAGTGACTGACCGTAGTCTATGGTCGGCAATAGTCATATGATAGGCAAATCTTTTTATATATATACCTCATATTTATTGGCTACATCTGAATGTAATAAATTCACACTCGATTAAGAGAAAATACATCGCATAATTAGTTTGACTAATTTTTTAAGGCTCCACGGACAATTTGATTTCAATAACAAATTTATTTTAATAAAACTGTTTAATATAAATTTAAAGTTATGTTCGAAATTACAACATTCATTAAATTATTTCATAAAACCACACTCACTTTGATTTACGTTGCTCAAAACTTTAAAATACTTGACTGGCGAGGAAAACCATAATTATTATAAAAATATTTTTACTGCAAATTTTAAAAACCCAATTTGATTTACTCAACGATGAAGTAACAGCTTTGTAAAATTAAAAATGTTAAGTCACACACTAAAAAAATTATAAGATTTTGAGGGTGATAGAAATGAGTATAACATAATTTATACACGCAAATTCACTTAAACTTTGCTGTTCCTTCCAAATAAGATATCAAGTTTCGTCAGTCTACAAAGTTTTGTTCCAAAATATAAAAGGATTTGCTCGCCAATCTGCTTAAAAACATGGAAATATACTTGTAAAAACCCCTGTCAATTCCTTTTAACAGAAACCTCCTCTCTTCGCCACTGTCAAATATTTGTTGGTTCGATTTCTCTCACCGAGTCGATTTCAGTTTTGCAAAAGAAACATTGCTTGCTGTTCAGTAGATGCTGCATGACGCAAGCTCTGTAAGAATAAATAATATTTTAGGCTTTAATTTATTAATATTTAGGTATACTTCAGGCTTTAATGCTTAGCCAAGGTTTTTTTGGAGGTTTTTGTGTAGCAAAATGGAGTTTCTAAAATAAGTAAAATGTAGCCACAAAGCTTTTGGATCAAGTGGTAACAGATAGTCTTAGAATTTGGTAACTGCCTGAGCAATTTCATGCTTTCTGTGTCTGACAGGCTTTAGGCTGCGTTTTCATTGACGCGGAGCTGTGCGGAGCGGTGCTTAGCGGTGCATGAATTGACCAATCACTATGCTCGAAATCTCTGCTCGATTATGCAACTTTAAAGCGACGCCCGCACGGGGTGAAAGCAGTATGGAATAGAATAGAATAGGAATCTCTTTGGTCAGAACAGAGCAAAGACAACAGAGTAACACTACCTGTTTAACATGTTAGACTGCGCTCCACTAGATTCTAGTAATATTACCAAAAGTGTCCATATTTGTATATCCCCCATGGAAAAAGAATGTTAAAATTGATGTCGATTTTGTTAGTGAACTTATCGTATAGGTCGCGCCACGTAAAAAGAGCGCTGGTTGTCAGACTGCGCAGTGGTCGATGATTGGTGGAGAGGTGTTGCGGCGCACTTCATACCATTGATTTAGCGAGTGCTATTGGTTCGTCAGCGAGTGAACACAGGCGCAAACATACCCCCACTACTTCCCCTCAGCGCTCTTTTTACGTGGCGCGACCTATAACATTTATAGGTCGGACTGTGCACTATACCAGATCTTGGCGACTTGACTACACACGTATGCACATTGTTAGAAAGTTACCAGCAAGAGTGGTGTCCGCAAGGCTTGGTGACTTGACTATATACACACTTCTCTAATGCTGGGTTCCTATTTCCAACTAACGGATGTCCGTACGTAGGTCGTCATAGCAACGTTGTTTATTCAACACAAAATGTACTTATAAGACTTTTTGACAGACCCAGCATTAGTTACCTGCAAGAGTGGTGTCCGCAAGGGTTGAAGGCAGTGTCAGCGGGCCGTGCGTAGCATATAGTGCAGAGTAAGTCAGACTGGGCGCCACTAGAACCTGGTGACTTTGCTATATACACACTTCTATAAGTTACCTGCAAGAGTGATGTCCGCAAGGGTTGAAGGCAGTGTCAGCGGGCCGTGCGTAGCATATAGTGCAGAGTAAGTCAGACTGGGCGCCACTAGAACCTGGTGACTTTGATATATACACACTTCTATAAGTTACCTGCAAGAGTGGTGTCCGCAAGGGTTGAAGGCAGTGTCAGCGGGCCGTGCGTAGCATATAGTGCAGAGTAAGTCAGACTGGGCGCCACTAGAACCTGGTGACTTTGCGCGTATTATCGCGTCGCGGGCCACTCGCAGCCTGTCTATTACCACTTCTAATGCTTTTAACTCTTCGACTGTCACGTCTTCGGGGTCTAGGGAAAACAATTAATATTATTTATTAAAAAATAAAATACCTATAGATGGTGCTAATCGGTGCTTTAACCGAAATATCATGATACTGATAGTCTTCGGTGTCATAGGCTTCGTGGCCAAGTGTTCAATGGCAACCCGGCTAAAGGGTGATCGCTTGTATCACACGGGTTTGAATCCCGTCGAAGTCATAAACTTTTAGTAAGATTTTACATTTATAAAGCTTTGAAGGTGGAATAGTTTACTAACATTTGTAAAATGAGAAGTGTTTTCCCTTCGGCTTTCCCAGCATGAACTGGAGGCCGTCCACTCTGAACAGAGGCTCCGACACCAGAGCCTTCGTCACCTTCTCCAAGTGCTGCAATGTTATTGTTTATGTAGAGAGTTCACTTTTTGGGGGACATTGTATTAATGTTTTATTTTTTACAAGCTGCGCCCCGTTGGTTATAGGTCGCGCCACGTAAAAAGAGCACTGAGGGGAAGTAGCGGAGGTATGTTTGCGGCTGTGTTCACTCGCTGACGAACCAATAGCACTCGCTAAATCAATAGTATGAAGTGCGCCGCAACACCTCTCCACCAATCATCGACCACGGAGCAGTTTGACAGCCAGCGCTCTTTTTACGTGGCGCGACCTATACATGCGGTGAATAGTTCCCGTTCCCCAGGGAATACCGGGATCAAAAGTCGCCTTTTTTTAATCCAGGGTAGGTATAAGCAATCCTTGTACTACATTAACAATATAATATATTATTCATTCTCGAGAACGCCGTGTGGAATGCCCAAGGATATTTATTACAGGTACTTACTTCTGGTGCTAGCTTCGGGTCCAGCATTCTGATGAGACAGCCAGCGACAGGCGCAAGTGCCACGTAGTAATGAACCCGGTCGGTGTCTGGCAGACCCCGCGCCACCAGTCTGGAGAAGCCAGCCCCACCACCACCTCGGATGCACACTCTTGACACCACAGCCATTAGTATCTGAAAAGTGTACCTAGTAAAAGGGTCTGTGTTCACCGAGAAGTGAAACAGTGCAGGCAAAATAACTCTCATTTAAGTAACAAAAATGTAAACATCGTGAGGAAACCAGTTAGCTTTTTAGTAGCGTCAATGGGCTTGCAACCTGTCACGTATGGAACGTTAATGCAAGATGTTGGTATGTACCAAAATGTTTTTGGACATATCTCTGACTATACCCCTTAGACATTTTTAAAGGATCTAAAGTTTTAAAAGAGTAATGTTTGCCGCATCTTGGAAATACAGTCGTGGTCGTATTTCATTTTCTAATCAGAACAATAAATAGATGAAAACTGATTTAGCAGCTTTACCGTTAAAGCTGCATTAAGTTTTAGGATCATTATGAATGACAGACCGTCGATCAGCTTTCACAAAAATTCTGACTTGATCTTAAAATAAGTTCGAAAAAGTTAGTAGACAACTATTAGTGATGAAGTTTTGGAGCCGGTCGTTAACCTCAGAATTTCATTTACCTGACAAGTCCTGCCCAGCAATAGTTCATGTTGATTATCACACGCCTCCGGCTTGGTGAGCAGTGTAGGGGCAAGGTGCATGGTCATCTCTAGCGCTCGCGCCAGCCCGTGGTACAGGTCGAAACATGTCGCGCAGAGTTTGATCTGACGGGACTCTAGTTGAGCGTCCACGTGGACTCTGTCCATCTATTGAGGTAGACCTTCATGATTGATGCGTTCAAATCCCACTAATATTATAAACGCGAAAGTTTGTTAGTATGGATGTATGGATGGATGGATGTTTGTTACTCTTTCACGCGAAAACTACTGAACGGATTTGGCTGAAACTTGGAATACTTAGTTTATGACCGGGAATAACACAGGCTACTTTTGATCACGGTATTCCCACGGGAACGGGAACTACCGCGGGTAAAAACGCGGGGCGCAGCTAGTTAATATCAATAAGACTACCATACCTAAGTAGGTATAGTCTCAAGATAATTTAAATCGAGATTATTTTATACTAGGTACGGTCGGCCAAAAATGTGGTCTACCACCCTTCGGTTGAGTTTCATTTGAACGTCATGAAACAACAAGGTTGCAGATCACCTCCAAAGCTATGTCGCGCCACGTAAAAAGAGCGCGGTCAGGGAAGTAGCGGGGGTATGTTTGCGCCTGTGTTCACTCGCTGACGAACCAATAGCACTCGCTAAATTAATGGTATGAAGTGCGCCGCGTTACTTCTACACCAATCATCGACCACTGCGCAGTTTGACAGCCGGCGCTCTTTTTACGTGGCGCGATCTATACCTAAGTTTTGGAGGTGATCCGGGCTCGAGAAACCGCAAGCTAGTGTCCTTACTTCTTGCATCATAGTGATGAACTCCGAGAAGGCCCAGTTGAGCTGGCTGAGGAGAGAGTTGAGGAACGCCGCGGACTCCTTCGGGTGCTCCAGTAGGTAATCCCTGATTCTGCTCTGGATGACGTCAGAAGGGCAAGGACCTGGGAAGTTTTATGATTGTGACTGTCAATAGAAGTTGAGGTTTTCTGTAAAAATTCACCCTCGAATTCACCCAAGTGACCGAGCTCACTTGTGGACATTTCTGTAAAAATCACCGTCGAATTCACCCAAGTGACGGAACTCACTTGTCGACATGTGAATTCGAATTTGTGGTGTCGAGACAGCTTGGGTGTTTACAATAACTTTCATTGGCACACAAGAAAAGATGAAATTCAGCAACATTTGCCCTAAACATACCTACACTAAATTGAATATAAGCTTGTAAAACAGAAGTCATCACCCAAGCTCAAGGCGAAATCCAATAGTTTGTTTGTTCATGAGAACGAATATTTACCAAAACACTGACTCATGAGGCCCGCGTCGACTTTAGCTCCCAGATTGTTTACTGTCGGCTCCCTGTCTCCATACCTGGAAAATCAAAACAGGCTCACAGCTGTATACATTGGAATTATTTACGTGCGGCTTCGCGCGAAAATATATAATATATTTTTTGATTTACTTGTTAATTCAGGCCGCTATTTACATCAAATGTTATCCAAGTGAATCCAAAGGTTAAGGCGTAATTGAAAAACAAATACAACTAAAACTTTTAGATCTGAGAAGGTTTTCAAATACTTCAATACCTAGGTACTCTAATTCACCGTTTGATAAAATACAAATTTAAATTTGAAGCCTTGTATATCAGTCTTTGCTAAGAAGCGAAGAGAGGCCTATGCCCAGCAGTGGGATGAGACGGGCTGCACGTGATGATGATGATGATATCAGTCTACAAAAATGAACATTTATTTCTCTTAACATAAAACCTACACATTAATAAGTATTCAAAACTTTCTCTAAGTATTTTCACTTCCAAAATTTCCAAACACTACCTACAATAAAATAATCTTGTTTTCACCGCCATTTTGGCATTCCTTCAAGGTCAAAAAACAAAATAATAAACCAGATCTTAGACAGGAGGAGCGGCACGTAATGAGACTATATTATTCCTAGAAGACACTCCTAGTCCTACGAGCAAAGTTCACCAACAAATGGACGGTTAGACCTTGGCACAGACAAAATTACTGCGTCACCTTGGTCACTTTGGAAAAACAAACAGATCACAGATAAAATGGAAACGACAATGATCACGACTGTAACTACTACTAGGTAGTTCTCTCAGAGATCATTTGAAGATGTCTAAGAGGTTAGTTACAGACACGCATAAAGCTTCGTAAATGCTTAGGTACCTACCTACATTTTGACGAAGTTAACATTTCATACCATGAGTTCCAACCCAATACTATTAAGTTCAAACTTCGAACTTCCACATATTTTCCTGCTTTTACAAGTCGTTAAGCCATGACGGAGGCTTTTAGGCGGCCTAAAAACTTCACCAGAATTGGCCATACGAACTTACCTCACAGTTCAACGGAGGCCTTTAGGCGGCTTAAAACTTCGTAACCTGGCCACTTGCTCCTACAAACTTACTTACAGTTTAAAGTTAGTTCTCACTCGCGCGTGCACTCGCTGATGACGATGTCGTTAAAGTGCATTCACTGTAATCGTAATTTTTGCTGACTTCATACTTCATTGTACCTACCTACAACCTGCCTCTTTGTTTTCCTCACGTGCTAACTCACTCTTTCACTATAATAAATAAAGGTAATATAAATTATTGATTGTGATTTATAACCACTCGTTTATAAGTTGGTTAATGTTTCGAGTTGCCAAGTGGCCTACGGTACTAATTTGCCCTAATTTATCCAGTCACTAAGCCTTCGGCCGCTTTGAGTGGGCTAAATTATGTGTTGTTGCCATTTAATTAATTCTTGCTTTTATTTTGTGGCTGAAATATTTATGTTTTTCGGAGAATATGCCAATGTAATAAAATATTTTTCAGGTATGAGCCTTTGGAGGCTATCTTCCTGCAAGCTGGGCTTAAGCATAAGTATTTTCTGTGATATGCTGAGTAGTTTGAACCTTATTGTCATCGAGACATACAGGCTGTGTTTAGTATTCAACTGTATGTCGTAATAATTATAACTACCTATAAACTCGTAAACGCTTGCAGCAATTCTTGAGTACCTAATGCAGTGTAGTCGTTCATACGTTTTCATTGATAGGTACAGCTATTTCAGCACTCAAAACAAGGCGCAAAGCACTAAAGATTGATCACTAAATACAGCCTAGTATATTAAGTAGTATTATATTATCTGTGATACAGCCTAACAGCCGATTTCCCGAATGCAGATCATCTCCAAAATTAACTAAATAATAAGCCATGACGGAGGTCTTTAGGCGGCCTAATAAATATAAATAAATAAATAAATATCCTTGGACATTCCACACGGCGTCATCTAGTCCCAAGCTAAGCAATTTAATGCTTGTGTTATGGTAACCAGATGACTGATAAACTACATAGATACATTTTTTTTTGTAAATACATACATATTATACAAAGAAAACACCAAGACACGAAACAAATATTTGCAGATCATGCAAACATTTGTCCCGCAGCGGGGATCGAACCCGCAACCTCTGCGTCTCAGGCGGGCTTTCGCCCACTGCGCCACAGAGGTCGTCAATAAAAAATAACTCCGTCACCGGAGTAGTCCACTTGCTCATAGAACTAATGCCGGGTTCCTATAGCCAACTAACGGATGTACGTTGGTTGGTCGTCATAGCAACGTTGTTTATATAACACAAAATGTATGAGACTTTTTGACAGATAACAACGTTGCTATGACGACCGACCTACGGACATCTGTTAGTTGGATATAGGAACCCGACATAGGTAGTGTATCCGCAGCTTTGCTCACGTCGTTCTTACCCGGATAAAAAGAGGCCTTATTCCTGGCTTATTTCCAAAGTGTATTAGGTACGATCTGTAGGATTTTTTTTTTGTGATTGAATGGTACCTATTGCGAGCTTTACTAAGTAGGTTGTACGTCCGAAAAGGGCAAACTGTTTGTACTTATATTTAAACACAAACCTACCTTTGTAAACCGTGTTGAATAAACAACGTTGCTATGTCGACCGACCTACGGACATACGGTTGGATCTAGAAACCGGGGGTTAGGAATAAATAAATTTGAATGAAGTAAAGTTGAAGCCATATGTTAGTACCTAGCAGCAAGATGAGGCCACTGTCGATGCCGGAAGCCGAAACCGGTGCCGTGCCAGAATCGAACCAGCACCCAGTTGGACTGCGCCCACGCACGGTTCTGGTACGGACGGACCAGCTCCTCCACCATGTACATCTGTCTGCAAACAAAATTTAAACAGGCTCTCGTTATTATCATATAACAAGTACCTACTTACAGGAAGCTTTAGGTTAATCATAAAAAAACAAATCATAAGTGATAATTATTAAAAATCGTAAAATGGCTCACTAAAGAGAAATTCCTTTTGTATTCCTAAGAAGTATCTCAAGAGAGAAACATTTTTAATTTCATTTATCGAAACGGCCATAATAGTCCCCCAAAAGCCTAACGACGTGAAAACATTCGAAATTCAAATAGCGACTCTTGATAGAGAACAGATTCAATCCAAATCTCCAGAAAGAGATTCAGATCCAGACCCTGACCCAGACTGAAGCTGCTTGAAACCTTTGTGCTCGTGATAGAACTGTGAGCCTAGTAAAACAACGCCTTAGTTCACTCACTGTTTCAAAGGCACTCGTTCAATGGCCCGCATGGTGGCCGGCTGCGTGGCGAAGGAGGCCAGCGTCTGCACCAACGACTCCCGAGTGCTGGCCAGAACTATGCGCTGGTCTGCGAACTCTGCGCAGAGGAACGCCGCGCAAGACACCACTAGCTCTTCCCATTCTGAGAGTAGAAGGAAGATTTACAAGTACTGCCCGCCACATGATGCCACTACCAGATGGCCTGATGATACTCGTATAGTAAAGGCGAGGAGGAAGCATTGGAAAATGAAAAATGAAAAATGATTTATTTAACAGTAAAAATATAAGCATTAGCAATAATTACAATTAACATTAAAAATACCAGTTTAAATACAATAATTATGAATATCTTAGTACTTCAATTTCTACTGTGCATAGAAGTCAGGACATTGTCTGTGGTGCCCACACTAGAATAAATCTGTATCGTGGGTACCTGATACGATTAACTAAAATAGTTGCCTCGGTTTCTGCCTAGGTAATGAAGTAGGGGAATAATTGAAGAATAATAAATAAATTATATAAATAAATAGATACTTATATGATAAATGTATAAACTAAATATTTATCAATAATAAAGTCATTTATCCTGTTTTTTAAATTAAGGTATCAAATAGTGATTCTGTGCCAAGGTATGATAGAGATGCTAGCCAAAAAAAATTGGATTCGACTGGCACATAATAAGTGGTGTGAAAATGACGATTTTTAAATGAAATAAAATGTAATATGATCACGACTGTATCCCGGGAGCGGTAGACATTTCTTTCAGATCATTAGGCAATTTTTAGATCTTTTCGAATATTGTCTAAGGGGGTAGTCAGAGGTATGTCCAAATACATACATATTTGGTACATGCCCACTTTTTGCAGAAGTTAACTTTCCATACGTGACAGGTTGCAAGCCCATCGACGCTATTAGAGACGATTTTTAGACATAATTTAAACGAATTTACGGAACTCTATCGCGTATTACGTGTTACCAAAGACGATTAATATCTAGAAGACAGACAAAGGCCATACACAAAATCGTAACCCGATCCCGCAGTACCAGATAGCCTGAAAACTTTAAAACATCAATTTTATCCAAGAAATTTCAATACTTAGTAGTAGGTAGCAACAATATTCAATATTTAAACATTTTTAACTAGAAAGTAATTGAAATTTCTTGGATAAAATTGATGTTTTAGAGCTTTCAGGCAATTTTTTAGGGTTACGATTTTGTGTATGGCCTTTGTCTGTCTTCTAGATATTAATCGTCTTTGGTGTTACTTATTATTGACCTGGTATTTGGTGCAGCGGCACCGTCGGGTGCATGTACAGCCGCAGTGTATTGCACAGCTCCAGCATCGTGTCCACGTGGTATTCCGGCACGAACGCGAACAGGGACTCCGTAAAGTCTTGGCTGTCGTCTGAAACATGTACAGTGACGGTTTTTAAATGTTCGTCGTTTTTCAACTTGATTCGTTCAACGAGCACGGGTACATCCCTTTTGAAACTTTTGGAACGTCACTGGTCACATGTTGGTACCTACAATAAAAATAGATTCTTGCAATCTGGTGCAAGCGAAAACCGACTCTAAGGTGACGAACATTTTACAAACCGTCAGTGTACAATGTACATAGTATTAAACAGGAGAAGTTTACGGTTGAAACAAGCAAAAACATACATATCTTAACATCTTAAGGTACTAATAAACAGCGTTAGCCTGTGACTTTTGACAGGTGTGCGTTAAAATCTCGGACATACACGTTACATCAATGGACTTTTCGTTTCATTAAATTGTATTTGCACTTTGTCAAGAGCTTTGAAACGGTGAAGGGAAACTTGTGTGGTAAATTGACCCTCTACTTGTGACCATGTCTTTCCTGTGACATGGTCAGGGTCTTATAAGACTCAAAGCTGTTTTCTCCAAATTCGACCAAAGCTTGCCCGTTTGTCTTTAAAGTGAAAAACTAAGTTATTCTAAAACCAAACGGGGCCCCGTTACTATATACCCTTTAAACTACTATTTTAAACTCGCAAGATTCACAAATACCTCAATAGTTAGGTATCCCAAATCAAAAACGCGGTCACGTTTCCAGTAAAATTGCGTATGCAATCATATTACCTTAGAGACGCGTAAAGAAAGCCTATTTCGGGAATAAAATATTCTCTTTCGATTATCTGACTTAGAAAGCTAACGCGGTTAAGGTCAACGCTCATCATAGTTTCAAAGCACGTACAAGTTTTTTTTTCTAGTTATCTACTGCATAAATTCAGTTTTTCTTACTAAAAATTATACTATTTTTAGTTTTATTTATTAATTTCGCGTTAGTACCAAAACAATACAATAAAAATTATAAATTTTTAATGCTATTTGGTAAGTACCTACCTTTTTAAAAAAATTGGGTGATAGATGTATAACACTAATTGAAAACAGGTAGGTAAGTATAATAAACGTGAAATGCTGCGCCCGGCGGTGAATAGCTCCCGTTCCCATGCGAATACCGGGATCAAATTAATCCAGGGTATAAGCAATCCTGGTACCAAGTTACCTGGTAAGAGTAACAAACACACTTACATACTTACCCACATACACAAACTTTCACCTTTATAATATAAGTGTGATTATAATGATAAAAAAAATATTAATGATTACAACGCGCTTTACTGTGGTGTTTGTTATAAACACACCCTTATCAATGTAATGGTCGCAAACCTTTAGAGTGAAAGTTAATTTTGTATTCAGTCTACGACTTTCGGAAAAATAGGATCCAATTTTCAGGCTCAAAAGTGTCCCGTAAGCGTCCTAGATGGCGCTTTAGGGTCACAGTAAATAATGCTACTGTTTTTCTACTTTTGGATCCGTTCCAGGCAATTAAAAAGATACGATACGGGGATGTGTGCACCAACACCATAACCCGTAATAAATGTTCTTTCATTGCACAAATTAAAAATAAAAATAAACTGAAATATGATCACAGCCGTTTTCCCAGGGAGCGACATTTATTTTCAGATCTTTAATTAAGTTTTAGATACTTTTTGAAGATCCCCTTAATTAACAATTAGCTAATAACATAGATAAAAGCCATATTCCGTGTTTATATTAGCCTAAATTCAATGTAAAAACTAGAGAGTATACACAGAATTATTGATATAAAAATAATAATAAATAAATAATAAATAAACATCCTTGGACATTTCACATGGCGTCATCTAGTCCCAAGCTAAGCAATTTAATGCTTGTGTTATGGTAACCAGATGACTGATAAACTACATAGATACATTTTTTTTTGTAAATACATACATATTATACATAGAAAACACCCAGACACGAAACAAATATTTGCAGATCATGCAAACATTTGTCCCGCAGCGGGGATCGAACCCGCAACCTCTGCGTCTCAGGCGGGCTTTCGCCCACTGCGCCACAGAGGTCGTCCAAAAATAAAATTAACCCAAACTAGGTATGTATTGTTATGTGTCTACTACTTATCTAGTTTATTGCATCTACTATTATGGGTAATCGTCGTTTTGTCAAAGGACCAGTGAGCAAATAAATAATATAGGTAAGGTGTAAGCGTATTTTTTGTGTTTTCTCTTCAATCCTCGGAAATCAAGATTCAATGTAATTTTTTTCTATCTGTTGTAAGTATTATATAACGGTTAAATTAATCAACCGATTGTTTTAGTGAACTGAGGGCTCAGCTTGTGTGCTTTATTTGTTGCTTCTGACATTGTGTTTTCATTTCAGGGCCAGCCAATTATTGAAGCCGCTAACGATCTCTATTTTCTTTTAAAGTCAGTTGCTAGAACTGAAGCTAATTAGGTATTTTGAAAGTAGGTCAAAAAGTTGTTACAATTTGGCAATTGGAAAGTTTTATTTTGACCATTTTCGAACATTGTGTAACGATTGCTTAGCCGTTCGTGTCTATGAGCAAACTGTAGTGAGGAAGTTTTTATACGAAACATGAAAGCGCTCAGTTATATATCTGGTGACCATTTTAGTAAGCTTGACGATCTCTGTGACGCAGTGGGCGAAGGCTCGCCTGAGACGCAGAGGTTGCGGGTTCGATTCCCGCCACGGGAAAAATGTTTGTAATTTCAACAGATATTTGTTCCGCGATCGCGAGATTAACGTAGATACGAATACAATATAAAATACTTACGGTTTGTAGAGTCTGTCCGTGAGTTGGAACCCAGTCGAGGAGTGGCCGCTCTTGAAGTAGGGCTTGGTGGACTGTGAGAGAGAAAGCGATTCCAAAGTATTACCTACCTACTTGGTATTACCAAGGACGATATACTTAGATAAACTACTCATCCAATACTTCAAAACGTGATTTAAAATTAGCTATTAAAATTATAGGTGTCGCTAGGAGTTTCCTTTCCATAAAATTGAATAAATTGGACATTCCTTAACCTATAGTTTTTCTTAAACTTTCGCAATCACAATTCATATTTATAAGTACATGTATACGGGGTTTTATCGCGTACATATCCAGTCCACCCGCGACCATGGCTATTGCAACATAGCCGAAACGTCGGGAAGTAAAGAAATAAGGTAAATAACGCGATAAAACCCCGTGTACATGTACTTATAAATATTCCTTAACCTTTCAACCCTTACGCAATGTAGGTAATAATCGTAAAGATTTATAATATCATTTATTATCCTGGTTGACATCACAAATATACCAGCGGAACAAATCCTTTTTTGAAATTTTAAAATTAAAAGGACGTTAGACACTGAAAGAATTGGTATATTTTGTATAACCATGCAAGAGAAACCAAGGCTTTTTTTTTAACCCACCAACTGCTGGGCAAAGGTCTCCCCATATCTCACCAACAATCTCTGTCCTTCGAGACTTCTCACTAATCTCTCTCGAAGGTGTCGAGATCGTCCCTCCAACGCTTCCTTGGCCGACCTCGCATCCCGACGGGCTGCTAATTTATTAATTATTTATTCAAAAAAGTTTGTAACTTTACAGGTACTGACCTAAGACATTACAACTTTACTTACATCTAGCAAAATCTTGACAATATTAGTTATTAATTCCTATTAGGTACATTAACACAATATCACACATTACCTACCTTTGATCAGAGCCGGACGTATACTCCAGCTGAAGAGACGCGTAGCTCGAAGGGCCGAGAAGAGAGCTCTTATCGGGCAGGATCTCTTTGCTGGCAACCTGAAATTTCACATTAGAAAGAAAGAAAGAAAGAAAAATCATTTATTCTTGTAGGACCTCAAGGATGACTTAAGTTTCGTTTTACATGCTAGGTGATTCTAATGCCTGTTCCAACGCGACTCCCTACACCAGGGAAAGAATCAGGCAAGAACCTGGTGGTGTGGGCCTAGCTTTTTTTTAAAAGCGATCCCTTAACAATCTAATTAAAATAATCTAAATAGTCAAGCTTCAGTGGGAAGCCAGTCGAACAAAGTAAGGCATGTCAAAGAAAGTTAAATTAAACAATAAATAAATATCCTTTGCCATTTCATTGTTTAAGCAATTCGTTTAATGTAATCTGGCCTCCCGCGATACAGGCTTGCCTCGTGCGGGGACCACCAGCAAATCTTTTAAAATCGTGTGTTTTGGTCATTGAGATGTATTATAGAGCCACAATCAGACAAATAAAATGTAAACGCCAAAACTCGGCGCACGCTACGTAGTGAGCAGAGTTTTTCTTTTACGCATACAAGCGACATTGAACATTAAAACTAACGACATAACGTCTACATTCAAATGTCAAATGTCATTGTAGAACATTGAATTTGCTCGCACATTTTTTGAGTGTTGTCAGCTATTAGATTGTGACTCTTTAATACATCTCAATGGTTTTGGTAAATAAATTTGTATTTATATTTATTTGTATCCTTGGACATTTTACACGGCGTCATCTAGTCCCAAGCTAAGTAACTTAATGCTTGTGTTATCGTAACCAGATGATTGATTTATTACTTAGATAATTTTTTAAAATACAATACACCTTATAGATAGAAAAACATTCAGAACCAGAACAGCCTTTTCTGTGACACATCCTCATAAATTGATTACTTCCTAAAACTTAGGCTGCAAAATATTATAATTACTTATGCCATGGATTCAAAAATAAGCTACTATAGATCCCGGTATTTCCACGGGAACGGAAACTACTGCGGGTAACACCGCGGGGTGCAGCTAGTAAATAAATAAATGAGAGTGAGTAATCCTATCCGTCATTTGTAATATTTAATTATTTTTAAAAGTTTAAGATTGCTTAAAAAAGGGCTATTGAAATTGAATTTGAGTGTAGGATCCGCCATGAGTGGCGTGATAGAGAAGAGGCCTTTACCCAGCAGTGTTACCGGCTTATGTCCGGTTCCTATATCCAACGTACGGATGTCCGTAGGTCGGTCGTCATAGCAACGTTGTTTATACAACACGAAATGTACGACACTTTTTGACAGATAACAACGTTGCTATGACGACCGACCTACGGACGCGTTGGATATAGGAGCCAGGGTTAGTAGATAGATAGATAGAGTGGTCCTACCCGCACATGCGCAGCGTAGTCAGGATCGGAAGCGACGCGCAGCGAGTGCAGCGTGCCGGCGAAGTGCTTCGCCAGCTCGTGCTGCCGCTGCTTCGTCCAGATGGCTCCGACCACCCAGCCCATCTGCAACGCACCTGCTTCCAGCTTCTCCTGCAACCGTTAAACTAGTCCAATCTAAAGAAAGACTATATAATAATTCTGGAAGAACAACTTATTTATTTGGTCGCTATCATCGATTTCTTCTTCTTTATTTTGGCTTCGCCGGCTTTTGCCACGTCGAGTCAAAGTCATAGTCAGCGTTAGTAAAGATGTGGGTTCTTTACTGCAGCTTTTCACGGACTTTTTGAGAGAACTCGAAATGCAATGTTATACAGTTTTGTTTCATTTGCCTACACTTATGTACGTTCACGAACACTTAGCAGTTAATAATCCACCATTATTACACATTAACATTCGCCAAAACACAAATTTCGGAAAATAAAACAAAAAAGACAACATGCCATCTTGAATTCTCGTCAAAAAGCCTAAATCATCGATTTACTATACTAAAGAGTCACAATCTAATAGCTGACAACACTCAAAAAATGTCCGAGCAAATGCAATGTTCTACAATGACATTTGACATTTGAATGTAGATGTTGTGTCGTTTATTTTATTGTTCAATGTCACTTGTACGCAAAAAAGTAAAACTCGGCGATCTAACTACTCATCCGATTTCATAAATTCTTTCACCGATGCGTAGCATAGACTTTCCGACTGGACATAGGCTATATTTTATCAAGGTTAACCTCTGACATTCCACACAGCGTCATCTAGTCCCAAGCTAAGCAATTAATGTTATGGTGACCAGATGACTGATATTAACAATTATAGGTACTTATTTTTGTAAATACATAATATTATACAAAGAAAACACCTAGACTCGAGACAAATATTTGCAGATCAATAAAAATATTTGTCCCGTAGCAGGGATCGAACCCGCAACCTCTGCGTCTATCATAGCCTTCTCCCAGGCATTAGAATCACCTAGCATGTAAAACGATACTTAAGTGATCCTTGAGGTCCTAAAAGAATAAATGATTTTTCTTTCTTTCTTTCTTTCTTTCCCACTGCGTCACAGAGGTCGTCTGAGAATAAAAACTGTAGTTTCAATGTAACCTCATAAACAGCTTTAGATCTCTCCAGCTCTTGCAATATCTTCTCCATCAATTGCCGCTGCGCTTTCTGCTGTTCCGATGCATTTGGATCTACAATAAAAAAAAAGTATTATTGGCAATTATTCAAGTGGGAATAGTAGAGATAAAAGACAGGAGTAAAGCATAGTCTTTTAAGTCACAGAACTAATGGGAGAAAAAATCCCAGTAGTTATGTCAACAGAACTACTCAAAAGAATTGGTGGGAGTAAACGATTATTATAATATTTTAGTGTAATTAATTTTATGAATAAATTATTATCATGATACTAGATTCGCCCCGCGGTGTAACCCGCGGTGAATAATTCCCGTTCCCGTGGGAATACCGAGATCAAAAGTTGCCTATTTTTTAATCCATAGTATAAGCAGTCCTGGTACCAAATTTAATTCAAATCCGTCCAGCTGTTTGAGCGTGATAGAGTAACAAACACTTACACACAAAATTTCACCTTTATAATATTAGTGTAATAGTGTGATAACCTTCAACAGAATGCAACTCTGTGTCTATGGCTGCGATTCGCTGCTCTATATCGTGCAAGCAGTCAGCCATGTCCAGCTGGTTGTCTCGCAGCTCACACAGCTGTTGAAAAATACATCACATTCATCAGCTTCACGCTAACGTTACACTTAGCTGGTGCATACGGGCATAAAGCATAAATAAATAAATAAATAATAAATATCCCTGGACATTCCACACGGCGTCATCTAGTCCCAAGCTAAGCAACTTAATGCTTGTGTTATGGTAACCAGATGACTGATATACTACATAGATACATTTTTTTTTTCGTAAATACATACATACTATAGATAGAAAAACATCCAGACCCGGAACAAATATCTGCAGAACATGCAAACATTTGTCCCGCGGCGGGGATCGAACCCGCAACCTCTGCGTCTCAGGCGGGCTTTCGCCTACTGCGCCACAGAGGTCGTCTCATAAAGCATAAGATCAGTATTCTAGAGTTTGTATAACATTTGGAAAAGAGATATATAAGCATAAACGCAATGAAACATGATCAATGGCTTTAGCCCCAACGCGGTAGACATTCTAGAAATCTAGAATATCAATTAGACCTATACACAGCCTAAAAACTTTGTCTCCAGAGTTGGTCATTTGCTCATACGAAATTACTTTTGAGGGGATAAATTTGAAACTAGGTACACACAAGTGAAAATATGTCAGTATGATCAAAGACGATTAATATCTAGAAGACAGACAAAGGCCATACACAAAATCGTAACCCTAAAAAATAGCCTGAAAACTCTAAAACATCAATTTTATCCAAGAAATTTCAATTACTTTCTAGTTAAAAATGTTTAAATATTGAATATTGTTGCTACCTACTACTAAGTATTGAAATTTCTTGGATAAAATTGATGTTTTAAAGTTTTCAGGCTATCTGGTACTGCGGGATCGGGTTACGATTTTGTGTATGGCCTTTGTCTGTCTTCTAGATATTAATCGTCTTTGGTATGATTGATGTATGACAGTTGGAATATTTTAAAAATGCATTGTGAAATTTGCGTATACGAGAAATAAGGAAAAAGTATCATACCTAAACGAGTTGAAACATATTATATTATTTTGTCCTACTATTCATAAAAAAAAACTATTAGTTTGGAACATTATAAACGCGCATTATTAGTGTGTATTATATTCAAAAGTTTTTATAGTTATGACGTGTAATTAACTTTTCAAAAGCTCTTTAAGCTCAGCAATTACTATAACCACTAATTAAGAGCGCTCACGGCATTAGGCTAGACCTCTTTAATGATCATCCTATGGAAATTGAATTTTGCAGAGGTTAGGGTTGTCAATAATAAAACTATTATTTTGACAAAAATATATAAAATACCTGATTTTATTTTAAATGTAGGTACTTTTTTGTAATATGATTTTTTCAAGTTAAAATACCTAAGTACCAACTTAATATTTGGAATGTGTACTGTATTTATTTTACATTATAATAGCACACGGGAAATTACTCACGTAAAATTATCGTCGATTTAGATACCGACAATGTTTCGATTCTTCCGGAGAATCTTCATCTGGGTATGAGTGTGGTCACTCCTCGCGGTCGCGTCTCACATTTATTTTATTTTGAAAATTATTATTATTTATTTATAAGCCTGATGTTTCCCACTGCAGGGCAAAGGCCTCCCTTCCCTCTTTCCACTGATCTCGGTTTTGTGCATCTTGGCGCCATTCTTTGTTGTAGGAGTCAAGCTCGTCACGCCATCGTCGTCTGGGTCTTCCACGTGGAAGAAATTTATTATTTTGAAAATACCTACTCAAATTATAATACCTAATCCTGTTTGTTGTATGTTGTTTATTATAAAGTAGAACTCTCAAAATAAATAGTAGGTATTCAATTATCAATTAAAATGTAATTTCAGCCTAAGCTGACGCACTCAAGCAAACGATGTTGTAAACATGTCAATTTAGCGACCTATTCAGGGCAGACCACTACTAAACTTATTTAGATAGTAATAAAACCAACAAAATAAGGAGCAGGGCTCACGATTTAAGAGAGTTCTCTACTCATAAACTCTTCCGCTAATACTGTACAGTTGACTTCATATGTGTACATCTTATAGTTTGTTAAATATTGCCATAAAATTAAATAAATAGACACTTAAAAAAATCCAAGATTATGTAACTGTCAATTATTAATGTCAAAAACGTGTACTTAGCCATTTAAAGAACAGCGTGTAAAGTTTCAATAAAATGTCACTATTCTCTTTTGTTTATCGGTTTTTTATTTAGTAAAACATTTGAAAATAATAAGCAAACATTATCAACAAATTGCTTCTTCAAATACATCACTTCTGAGTTACACCGTGTACCTAACTTACACCCTTTCCAACCGTTTATTTAACTTTTGACAGATCTTACTGACTCAAATAGTGATACCCTAACCCGTTACCGATTCGATTTATTTTATCGATCGATTTTATTCATGAAGAAGTTTTAATCGATTTAACACACTCATTATTTACTATGAATTTAAATATTTTGCACCTTTTCATTGTAAGTAGGTACCGCAGTTCATTCACATGGTTTTTATTTGAACCAACTACTGTAAGTCTAAACGATTATTTTAGATTCATTAATTTTCAGCGAATAAATTCGATCCCATTTCTAGGTACGAGTACGATGGAACTGTTTTCATTACGCAAATTATTTATGCATTAAAACAGAGACATTTACAAAATAATAAACGTGATTTGATATAAAAATAATCACAATTTTATTGTATGTTTTAATACAATCGATAATCGATTTATTTCAAAACCTGTAGTCATTAATTTGGAATGACACATCTCTAAGTGGGCGGATCCCGTCCATGACAGTAAAGTATTCCCTGTAGTACATTGTATCAAAAATTATTATAAAACTTTATGTGCGTGATCTGTCAAAAGTTAAATAAACGATTGGACAGACTATAGGTACTCGTTTTTGACTGTTCTTCCACAAAATGTAGCACTGTACAGTGTCAACCATTTTCCCTAACCTCCCTGACAGCCCTGGATAAAAAGAATGGAACATTCTAGACAGGAGAGCAATTCACTTCTGGAATCTGTTTCCGTTAAGTGGGGCGTACAAATTGTGGCGAGTTTTTGTCAAATCGCGTGTTGTGGCCAAACGTAAAAGTTTCAAGTAAAGATCTTTGTTTTTCTGGAATGTTGCAAGTCAACAGCATTGAGATGTAATTTTTTTAAGATATTAAGACTTGAGAATTATATTTTTTCTTTATAAAGGCTCATATTGTTCATACCTATTCCTATAGAGTTTAAAATTGTAAAGAAACTAATCAAAACTTTATGAGAAGATGGTGAGATGACAAGAGTTTCAAATGAAAACAAGGTATTTACTTACAAGATATTTTTCTACAAAAAACTGACTGGTCCCTTTTCACTCACCCACCTCAGCACAGGCCTATTAGCATTACCTTTAAATTCTTTAAATCTATATTCAATTGACAGATCTTTATGAATAAGACCAAAAGTCTTTATTTATCTACCTAGCTATCAAAACCTGTTGTTTTAAAATCTGTTAGAAATGACAATGCATGGAGTCACCTTCTCAGCATGTTTAATGGCAGCTCCATGGTACAGCGCCAGTAGACCGTCCACCAGCCGCAGATGAGCTGACCGCACGTCAATAGAGCCCGCTCCGGGCATCACGGAGCGAGTGCCTTTCAAGGCCAGTGCTGTTTCTCCTGTGGTCCTGTGGGCGTAAATACGCCACATTTGGGATTTTGTAATACGCTAGTAGACTTCGGCTTCGCTTGCGTCAAAGACGATTAATATCTAGAAGACAGACAAAGGCCATACCTACACAAAATCGTAACCCTGACCAGATAGCCTGGAAACTTTAAAACATCAATTTTATCCAAGTAATTTCAATACTTAGTAGTAGGTAGCAACAATATTTAATATATAAAAAATTTTAGGTAATTTTAACTAGAAAGTAATTGAAATTTCTTGGTTAAATTGATGTTTTAAAGTTTCCAGGCTATCTGGTACTGCGGGATCAGGGTTACGATTTTGTGTATAGCCTTTGTCTGTCTCCTAGATATTAATCGTCTTTGCTAGCGTGTTGTACACGCTAGTTTCCGTAAAAACTTTGACATCACATTGCAACCCTTTAAAGGGGTAAACCTGCGATAATTACGTCTAAATATGTTACAGGTGTATGGGGCACTCGCCTCAAATACCTGTTTTGTTATCGGGTTTCATTCATCCGCTATAATTGACGAATTCATACGTATTTTTTTATAGTGTCGGTTAAAATTGGACGGAAAACGTAACTATAGAATACTATTTCACTTTCAAAACTATCGTGAGTTGTATTAGACATTTTAATAGCACAAGGGATCACTCACGTAAAATTATCGTTGATTTAGATACCGACAATGTTTCCATTCTTCCGAAGATTCTTACTGACAATATTTATCACAATGTTTTCTTTTTCGACACCGTTCTTACCTATTCGACATCGGCAGCATAGGCTGATTCATGAACCTGGCCATCGATGATATGACCTGCGGCAGTGTCGCTAGTCCAGGCGAGCCGGCTGCCATCTCGCTCACACCTATGAGGAAGAAGAAGGCAAGAGAGAAATTTAGGACTTTTTTCATCATCTTAACTGTCTTGCAGTGACCCACTGATGGGTTAATGCCTCTTTCACTAACCACCAAACAGCTCTACTTTTGGTCTTTTTTACACATGACATACCTACCCTATTCGGCAACTATAGTCTTTCCAATCGTTTATTTAACTTTTGACAGATCACGCACATAAAGTTTTGTAATAATTTTTGATACAATGTACTACAGGGAATACTGTATGTCATGGACGGGTGCCGCCCACTTAGAGATGTTTCATTCGTAATCAATGACCACCGACTATAAACTGTTTTGAAATAAATCGATTATCGATTATATTAATAACACATAATTACAATAAAATTATTGTGATTATTTTTATATCAAATCACGTAAAAACCTTTATTATTTTAAAATGCCTTAGATGTCTCTGTTTTAATGCATAAATAATTTGCGTAATGAAAACAGTACCATCGTACTCGTACCTAGTAATGGGATCGAATTTCTTCGCTGAAAATGAATGAATCTAAAATAATCGTTTAGACTTACTGTAGTTGGTTCAAATAAAAAACATATGAATGAACTGCGGGGTACCTGCTTGTAATGAACAGGTGCAAAATGTTGAAACTCATAGTAAATAATTAGTGTGTTAAATCGATTAAAACTTCTTCATGAATAAAATCGATCGATAAAATAAATCGAATCGGTAACGGGTCAGGGTATCACTATTTGAGTCAGTATTACAGCTGTCAAAAGTTAAATAAACGGTTGGAAAGGGTATAGGTATATCGTCCATCCATCTGGCAGGATGGTCTACCAAGAAGTCTAATAAATTCCCATTCCGAGTTGATATGTAGCATACATATCAACTCGGAATGGGAATTTATTAGACATTTATCACATTATTAATATTATAAAGGTGAAAGTTTGTGTGTGTGTGTGTGTGTGTCTGTGTGTGTATGTAAGTGTATATGTGTGAGTGAGAATGTGTGTGTGAGGGTGTGTGTAACGGTGTAAGTATGTAAGTAAATGTTTGTTACTCATTCACGCTCAAACGGCTGGACGGATTCGAATGAAATTTGGTACCAGGACAGCTTATATCCTTGATTAACACAGACTACTTTTGATCCTGGTATTTCTTTATTTTACCTTTATTAATATAACACTATCTTAAACACAAATCCTCGCCAAACCGACAGGATATAAATAATGGCTAGTATTTACCCGTGTCAATGCCCCCGGCTCGGTTATAATTCGGCTCAAAGCTTTGTATGAAGGGATTATCTTCTCCGAGCACGCTGACGAGGTCTTGTCTGTGGAATAGTTACAGGATCGTAAGCACTATTACAGAGGCTTAAGGTTCATATTGTAGGTTAGATTGTGCTTTATCATTGTTCGCATTTTTGGATGGAGCTCAACGATTATGGCTTACGGTGTTACGGGGCAATTTTTTATCTGTTTGTGCAGAAAAGCTAAACAGTTTAGAAAAATAAAGTAAGCAGATATAGCAATAACAATTGTTGTTGTTGTTGTTTTTAGCCTGTAGTCCCACTGCTGGGCAAAGGCCTCCCCTCGAGTTTTCCAATCGTTTCGGTCTAACGCAATTGCCTGCCACTGATCATCGCTAAAGATGTCCAGCTCGTCACTCCATCGCTTGCGTGGTCTACCGCACCATCTCACTGGATTAATATAATAACAATTAAAATTACAAATTTATTTATGAACCCTCCCCATTATATCCTTTGATCAACTTGGAAAGAACTGATGATCTACAAACGGCTGACCAGAATTTTAGAGAACATTAAACACTCGGCGAACTTGAACGTAAATAAAAATTAATCCAAGCTGGTCCATCCGTTCAGGAAATACGTGCTTCTGAATATATAAACGGGAGGTTTACCGAAACTCGTGGATTTCTAATGGCTATATTTTATCGAGGTAGGTACCACGCGAGCGAAGCCGCGGGCAGTTAGCTACAGTTGAGTTATTAAACTAATGAGAATAAGGTATATTTTACCGTAAGGTCCGTACTAAGAAAGGTAACACGCCACCCAATCGGTCCACGTTATAAAAGTCCAGCTCGCCGTCAATGAAGGTCTTAGCTGGCACGTGCGGAGGCATTAGGCTGGAATAGTAAGTAACTTTTAATCCCAAAAATAAGGTAAAGAGAAAGATGTGTCAGGATCGACGTGCGGAGGCATTAAGCTGGAATAGTAAGCTATTTTTAGTTCCGGAAATAAGGTAAAGGTGTGCCAGGATCGTAGCAAGTGATCCGTGGTCTCTGCCTACCCCCATGGGAAAGAGGCGTGATTTTATGTATGTATGTAAACAAGGTTTTATCACTGGCATACACACTATCTGCTACTTAAATCTTTAGTAATAGCATGTCCTGAAAAAATATGAATTTGAAAGTTGAGAAAGTGTGAGGATGAATGGATAGATGTTGTTGTTTCTCTTTCACGTAAACCTACTAAACGGATATGGAAAATTGAATAAAACAAGAATACTTTTGATCCGCGTAAGGACCACGCGACCGAAGCCGCGGTATGCTACACTGCGTTTGTAAAGCGCGCTGCGAACTATCAGCTGATGCGCTACACAAAATCGTGTTGGGACTAAACGTGCTCCGACTCAGTTTATATTTATTTAGCATTAAGATTGGACCGCTGAAAAAAAAGCTAGGCCCACACCACCAGGTTCTTGCCTGATTCTTTCCCTGGTGTAGGGAGTCGCGTTGCAACAGGCAGTAGAATTACCTAGAACGTGACATGTCAAAGTGATAAACGATCGTACTGAATAAATACATTTTGATTTTGATTTTTGATTTTCGTGTGAAAAACGTGGTGTGCATAAATTTTTGTAGGAGATTTAAAGGTAAAAGAAACGGTTAGTGCTAACGGGTTTCCAACAGGATTCTCGCTCCACAGCTTCATTATGGCTGTAAGCAGACGAGCGTGGCAACACCACGAGATGGCGGGCGAGTTGCGAGATATGTTGAACATCCTCTGTAACATGTACCTATTATAAAGCACAGATAATATAATACTCTAAGCTATAATCTAGTAGGTATAGACCTACTAGATTATAGCTTAGAAACAAACGTTACTTAATTGTTTTCTAGAGTTGGCCACTTGCTCATACGAACTTACATACTTATAATTTATTAGAAGATTAAGTTCCTCAGAACACTCCCACTCAGTTTTCTGAGTGGTAGGTAGTTTTCTCTCATACTTTTCTCTGGGCTTACCATATCCAAGATGCAGTTGTCCATGATGTACCGTCTGAACTTCTCCAGGTAGATCTTCCTGGTGGATGGCACCATGTTGGAGCCATCCGTGTTGTCGAGCAGCATCAGGAGGAATTCCAGCTAAAATAATTAACCTAGGTACCTACAACCTAGGCACACACAAACATTGCGCCTAGGTAGGTACTTAGTTCATCGCTCACGGTTACTGCAAAACAGCAGAAAAGTCAGATAATTATAGGTATTAAAAAAATTAAACGCTCCAAAATCATCTAACTAACAATTTCATTCTGGCGTTTGGGTTCCGTGGTAAGGCAGTCCGGCTTAAGGACGATCGCTTGTACCATCGCGGGTTCGTAGCAAGGAATCGAAAGTTTTATTAAGATTTTTCATGTACAATACTTATATATTTATATATTCATTTACATTCTATTGTGTTAATATTAAATAGCCCCACCCAACATTTACAACGCGTAATGGATTAACACAATACATTGAATTCCTCGCAATATATTAATCTTTATTAAGAAGCTCTCCAATCCACCTCACTCGTCCCAAGAGACGTACAGAGTAAACAATAGTTCTCAACTTGTGGTTTATTATCCATCACATTCAATAATTGAGAATACAGCTCTCAGACGAAACAATTATGTTACGTAAATAGCGTACAAAATTAAATGTTAATTATTTGATAAAATAATTAACATTTAATTTTGTAAAATTGTAAATGTAAATAAGGTAGGTATATGCTTTTAAATTGAAATTTACAGGATTTTATCGCGAACTAGTTTGCCCGCGACCACGGTTGTTGTAACACAACCGAAACGTTGGGAAATAATAAAAGGTAAATTACGCGATAAAATCCTGTAAATTTAAATTTAAGAGCGGTCAACCCGGCTCACTTTTCATACAAACGCTCGTACGTGATTATGCCGTTGTAACAGATCTTTCCTTTAAACTTTTGGACTAATAGGTATCTTGTGCACTATATCTAGGTTTCTATCGAAACTAAAAATCAAAATTTTGGGAAACAAATTCAGTATAAGCTTCCAAAACCTGCTTTTAGCATAAATTTTACCTGAACTTTGGCCGTTCATAATGTACTCATAAATTGTAAACGTAAAGAAAATATTGTCATAGAAACCTTGCAAATCTTATGGAGATTCTAAATGACTAATATTTATTTTACAAACTTGTAAGGCTTACTGAAAAAAACGTATTTCCTGGAACACTTTTTATGAAATTTCCGCACACTATTTTTCGAGTGAGCGAGTGAGCGGCGAAAGTAACCTACTGAATGCCGAGCGCTGAGGCGCTATCTCTCTTTTTTCGCTTTGCTTCTTTTTCTAGCATTGCGCTGGATGAAACAACAAGCTTTTCAGCTATGCCCGCGTCGATGATAGACGCACCGGGAAGGGCCACCTTAAAAGCATGAATTGTGATCGCGTAAGTTTAAGAAAGACTAAGGTTACATAGTAGTATTCTACATATTATTAAGTCTACCAAACTATGATAGTAATATGCTGTATCATTCTCACTTGTATCTGTTCTAGCGGCTCAATTGCTTTGGTAATCTTGTCACAGTCGGCTCTGTACTGCGACTCCCGCGCAGCGTCGTCCTGCGCGGATGGCTGCAGTTTTGATATCTTGTCTGTAAGACATAAGGCCTTTACATGTTAACTAACATAGACTTAGTGAGAAGACTCAAACGGACTAAACCATTTGAGTTAGTGTAGTGTAAAATCATGTGTATAAGATCTACATAATATAAAGAACACAAGAACAAAGTGTCTTCCCCTTAAATAGAGACAGTAAGAAACGTGCTATTGGGCACATTCTTAGTATTAAGCAACTTTATAAATCTAAGTTAAAATTAAATTGCTCATTAGCCTACTTGGCTAGATTGTAATTTTACTAGTGTATAATAATAATTATTGTGCTCTAAAAAATAAAAATAAATAAAAATAAAAACATGATAACTAGCCGATATATACAGAAGGCAATTTATTTATGTATCTAACAGGACACTGTAGATTAGCAGGGGTATTGTGTAACTTGTCTCAAATTGTATCGAAGCAAAAATCACAGTGATCCGTGAAAACAACTGTGAAACACTTAAATATGGTAGGCATCTTCTCAGTTAAGATTTCGTCGTCACTAAAATTGGCTTAGAACAGTCCAAAACGACTGAAGACACAGGTTTTCAGGCACGGTAGGTATCTTATTTGAATTTCTCAATATTCCAGATTAAATACCTACAAGTTTAAACTAAAATTTGGTAAACGTCCTCATAATATTTTTAGCCATTGCCCACCCGAGACGAGTTAGATGTGCACCTTCCAGATTGGTCAACTGCGGCCAAGGACAGAAGAATCTGGAAAGAAGAAGGGAGGCCTTTGCCCTGCAGTGGGACAATATGGACTAGAAATAAAATAAAATAAAATAAATTGCCCATCCCAAGAATATGAATTAATGATTGCAATGTGTTAAGAGCTAAATTTTTTGATTTGTCAATGTTTTTTAAATTTAACACTTACCATCATTGGGGTTACGAGAATTTCACGTAAGGCCATAAGGCCATAACTCACCAGTGCCGGTCGGCGCAAATGGGTGCTTAATCATGCCTTTCTCAGCCATCTCTGTGAAAAGTCAGTAGATAGACAGTAGTGGCATTTCGGAGTATCACAAAAGCTAAACATGTTGCCGTCCCTATCATAGCGATTGGAATAAAAAGGATGGCATTAATTTAAGTTAGTTTAGTTTAGCTTTTGCGACACTCCAAATTGCCACTATTACTGAAATTAAATTGTAGATGTAATACTTATTCAGTTGTCTTTAAGGTGGCTGTATGCGTGAAACTAGCGCCGCTGCCTATTTTATATTATTACTACGTTGAACAAAGTAATGACCGACCCCACGTAATAGGGATAAGGGCAGGAAGAAGAAGTTGAACCAAGGAATTTTAAAAAACTGAATGTTCATTTGTGAAACCTATCATAAGCTTTTTTTATTACCTAAGTAATGGTTTTGTTTTGTATAGTTTAGGAGGAGTAGCGAAAACAGAGTTCGGTGGCCACCAAGTGCAACGCTACTCCTCAAATAAATGATGAATTTATATACTTATTATAGTGTTAAGATGCTTTAACCGAAATATCATCTTACTGATAGTTTCGTCTTCGGCGTCATAGAAAGAAAGAAAGAAAGAAAGAAAAGGTTTATTGACAACACACACAAAAATATAGTTATACTCATAGGCTTCGTGGCCGAGTGGTAAGGCAGCCCGGCTTAAGGGTGATCGCTTGTATCTCGCGGGTTTGAATCCCGTCGAAGCCGTAAAACTTTTAGTTGGATTTTTCATTTCAAATGAGTTTACCAGCGACCCTAGGATCCGTTTCTCCTTGCACTGAGGTGGGCCGTTGCCACCAGGGGCTCTGTATCACCGTCCGCAGCACGCTGTCGTCCGGACACTTCACGTTTAGGAAGTTATCAAACCTACGACCACAGGATAACAGAAGAGAAATTAGAAATCGATTTTAAGGTGTCGATATATTAAGGTAATCGATGTAAGAATATGCGAATGCAATCGACACTCCTGTTTTATAATAGAATAGAAAGAAAAATGTTTTTTAATTTTATTTTAATTTAGTTTTGCGGGTTGTTCACGCCTTTGCACGAAATTCGCGGGCGAGTACTAAGTATAGGCTCCATAGCGATTGTAGAAATGCAACATGGCTATAGTAACTCTATTTTTATTTCAATGCACGAAAAACATGTGATTAGATCATTAAAGAATCACGTTTAAATGAGTTTTTTAGGCAACTACGAGTATTTTGTTGTGAGCGTTGTGATTTTAGTAATAAATAACTTTTGTGTTTTTATTGGTATTAAAATACATTGGTTTTACCAAAGACGATTAATATCTATCGTCTTTGGTTTTACGTAGCTCAAAATATCTCACGTGATTTTATTGAAGAAGACATATTTGACGAGATGATGCCTGGTCTCCTGATGCTGCATCAAACCACAAAGAACGTAGACTCCTTCCATTTGCTGAGTGAAATTCATGTCCTGCCGAAGAGATGATTAATTTACAGCCTTCGAATCCGATAGCGTTATATTCCATTTGTATGAGCAAGTGGCCAACTTTAGTGACGGAGTTTTTAGGCCGCCTAAAGGCCTCCGTCATGGCTTAACGACTTAAAAAGTTGGAACCGACAATTTAACGTGAATCGCTTAGCTGATAATGCCGCTTGCGGTCACCCATCTAAGTTGTGACCGCTCAGAACGTTGCTTAACTTCGACGATCTATCAAAAACGTCTTAGCAAGCTTCGAGATTCTAGATCAACAACCGATGCAGGTACATTGCTTCTAAAGCACATTTATAATGCCTTTGAGAACTCGCAAGACGTAGTCGGAGTTTTCTGCGATCTGTCGAAAGCGTTCGACTGCGTGTGTCATGCGACTTTAATCTCCAAATTAAAGTACTATGGTGTCGTAAACCAAGCTATTAACCTGATTCGATCTTATCTTTCTGAGAGACTCCTTAAAGTTGAAGTAGGAGGTGAAAAGTCCTCAGGGTCAGTTATTGATATGGGTGTGCCACAGGGCTCGATACTAGGCCCTTTTCTGTTTCTAGTGTACATAAACGACCTTCCTTCTTTTGTAAAAGACAGGTGTGACATTGTTCTTTTTGCTGATGATACATCCTTACTTTTTAAAGTTGATAGGTCTAAAGATAATTATGATGATGTTAATGCCTCTTTAGCCCAAGTCTCAAACTGGTTCACTGCTAATAACCTCTTACTTAATGCCAAAAAAACTAAATGTATTAAATTCACTTTGCCTAACGTGGTTCAAAAACCTACAAAAATTAAATTAAATGGGGAAGCACTTAATCTTGTTGATTCAACTGTTTTCTTAGGTCTTACAATTGACTCCAAAGTGCAGTGGGGTCCGCATATTGAAACACTTGCAGGTAGGCTTAGCTCCGCGGCTTATGCAGTGCGTACGATTAGGCAACTTACTGACGAAGGAACAGCTAAGTTAGTATATTTCAGTTATTTCCATAGTGTGATGTCGTATGGTATTTTTCTTTGGGGTAAAGCAGCAGATATTCAAAATATTTTCGTTTTACAAAAGCGAGCTGTCCGTGCCATTTACAAAATGAAACGTCGGGACTCTTTAAGAGAGCGATTTAAAGAAATAAATATTCTTACTGTTTTTTCGCAATATATTTATGTAAACTTATTGCACACTCACAAATATATAAACAACTTTAAGAAAAAAAAATGATGTGCACAAAATTAACACTAGAAATAAAAATAAACTATGTGTGCCTAAATTTAGACTAGAAAAAGTAAACGGTTCTTTTATGGGAAATACTGTACGTTTTTACAATAAACTCCCAATCAACGTAACTAACCTACCGACTCGAAGGTTTAAAACGTACATAAAGAATATTCTTGTAGAGAAAGCGTATTATTCCATTGAGGCTTTTATTAATGATAAAATTACGTGGCCTGATGTCGCTCTGCCCCTCGACGGTTGATGGTATACAATATCTTTACTACCTTGATAAGTAGGTACCTACCACTTAAGTCGGCCAAGTGTAGCGTGTGATGCCAGACAACATTTTGTTGAGGTGTTATCTTGTTAACTTTACAATTACTTTTACTTTTTTTGACATGCCTTACTTTGTTCGACTGGCTTCCCACTGAAGCTTGACTATTTAGATTATTTTAGATTGTTAAGGGATCGCTTTTAAAAAAAAGCTAGGCCCACACCACCAGGTTCTTGCCTGATTCTTTCCCTGGTGTAGGGAGTCGCGTTGGAACAGGCATTAGAATCACCTAGCATGTAAAACGATACTTAAGTGATCCTTGAGGTCCTACAAGAATAAATGATTTTTCTTTCTTTCTTTCTTTCTTTCGCCACGAGCGCTTCAACCGACAGATAGGTGATGATTTTTCGCTACTGTGGGCCATATTAGCATTTATGCTTGTGATATCGTTTAGCCAGACGACACTGTTATGTTTACTCGACTCAAACTCATCTGCAATTATCAACTATATCTGTGAGTGGTTAATGAGCCACTCACTCTACCTATAACAACCGCGGTTTTAAATAAATAATAAATATCGGTGGACATTTTTCACGGCGTCATCTAGTCCCAAGCTAAGCGACTTAATGCCTGTGTTATGGTAACCAGATGACTGATATACTACTTAGATACATTTTTCTTTTGTAAATACATACATCTATATTATAGATAAAAAAACATCCAGACCCGGAACAAATATCTGTAGAACATACAAACATTTGTGGCGGGAATCGAACCCGCAACCTCCACGTCTCAGGCGAGCCTTCGCTCGCGCCACAGAGGTCGGTTTTACCTCCTCCTTTTATAAAATCGGTTAAAAATCAAATATTCTCACCGGAGACACCAAATCGAAGAGCAGACACTCTCTCACGATACAGTGCTCGAAGACATCGCACAACGCCGACTCGTCCAGGAAGGTCCACAGCAGGTCCAACATTGTGCACAGCCTCGGCTGCGGCTGTGACTGCATTTTCAGGGCCAGATCTTCCTGCAATACAACCAGTGACTCTAGGAAACAATTTGACATTAACAGGCAACGATCTGAAATGAAAGCGTAAAAAAGAAAGAAATACCTCTATTATCATTCCCCCTTATGCATATTGGTTTAGTAAACCTACTTTAGTTAAAACGGACATTAAAAACACACACACACACACACACATGTGCTAAATTATTTTTCTAATATACTTAGTGACTATCGTAATATAAGTAGTACTCAAAAAATGTAAATCCGTCATTGGCTGTATGAAATATAAATAAGTTTGTTTTGTGAATACTGAGAGCTGTGGATTTTATTTGATAAATAAATAAATAAATATGTAAATAAATAAATCTGTTGCTATCTCTTTTCTTTGGCAGTGTTGTAATATTAGAATTTTGGCGCCTTCTACCCCCGGTTTTTAATTGTTTACCCCCGGTTCCTATATCCAACGTACGGATGACCGTAGGTCGGTCGTCATAGCAACGTTGTTTATAACAAAATGTATGACACTTTTTGACAGATATCAACGTTGCTATGACGATCGATCTACGGTCGTCCGTCCGTTGATATAACCGAGCATAAGTAAGCAAGTTATGAGCAAGTGGCCAACTCGGTGACGAAGTTTATAGGCCGCCTAAAGGCCTCCTTCATAGCTTAACTTTAAAAACCGGGACTGACAATTTAACCTACCCTCCGAAGCACGGAAGCGCTCAGCTGGTAATGCCACTTGCGGTCACCCATCCAAATAGTGAGCGCTCAGAACGTTGCTTAACTTCAACGATCTATCAAGAACATCTTAGAAAGCTTCGCCACGAGCGCTTCTTCTAAATATAACCGGTGATTCTAGGAAACAATTTAGCAATAACAGGCAACGATCTGAAAATACCTCTATTATCTTACTCTTTAGGAAAATAGTTAGCTTTCTAACAGACGTTTTCTATCTGAGCGCTTCCGTGCTTCGGAGGGCACGTTAAATTGTCGGTCCCGGCTTTTAAAGTCGTTAAGCCATGACGGAGGCCTTTAGGCGGCCTAAAAACTCCGTCACCAGAGTTGGCCACTTGCTCATAAGAACGAACGAACGAACGAACGAACAGACGTTGAAGCGCTTGCAAACTTGAGTCTGATAAATAATTAAGCAGCAATTCAAGTGCGAACTAAAATAGCATCAAAAGGGACAGCGGTCGTGACAACAGACTTAAAATTCTTACTTAAAATTCCTTTGTTCAACGTAATAATAAAATAAAATAGGCGGTGGCGCTAGTTTCACCCATACAGGCACCTTAAACGGCCTTTCAACCCCACCAGGACAGTGGATTAATTGTGTTTAACGGGAAATACGCAGGTGAAACCACAAGGCACTGCTAGTTCCACTTATAAAGAGACAAACACGTACAGTGTAGGGGAGTCGCGTTGGAACAGGCATTAGAATCACCTAGCATGTAAAACAAAACTTAAGTGATCCCTGAGGTCCTACAAGAATAAATGATTTTTTCTTTCTTTCTTTCTTTCACACTTACAAAGTTGTCATCCCTAGCCGTGGCAAAGTACTCAGCAGCACGAGGGTCGGTGAGCGCGCCGCGGGTGTTCAAGCCGAGAGCGCCGCGCATGCGCGGGAGCAGCTCGCTCACCACCACGTACGAGATGCGGAGAACACCTCCTAACTCTACCACGACTATCCGAGAGAGGGACATCAGAAACGCCTGCCAAAATTGAAAACGACCACGGAATTAGTATTAGCAGTATTAGTATTTAATATTAATGAATTTAATTAATGAAACGTTATAAATATTTTTGGACATTCCACACAGCGTCATCTAGTCCCAAGCTAAGCAACTTAATGCTTGTGTTATGGTAACCAGATGACTGATATATATACTACTTAGAAAAATTTTTGTAAATACATAGGTACATATTATTATTATAGATAGAAAAACATCCAGACCCGGAACAAATATCTGTGGAACATACAAACATTTGTCCCGCGGCGGGGATCGAACCCGCAATCTCCGTATCTCAGTCGGGCCTTTACCCAACTGCGCCACAGAGGTCGTCTAAACGTTTATTATTATTAACGTATTAGAATTAGCAGTATTAGTATTTAATATTAGTATTACTAGTTTAGTATTATAATTTAAAAATATTATCGGGACTTAGTCACAAGAGTCTCGTGACCACGGTAAGTAAGTAAGTTCGTATGAGCAAGTGGCCAAGTCTGGTGACGGAGTTTTTAGGCCGCCTTTTTAGGCGGCCTAAAAACTCCGTCACCAGACTTGCTTGCTTGCTTTTGCATAATGTGCCTAACCACGGTGACTAATGTCATCGAATCGAGGTAAATAATAGGTAATGATTTCAATATGCGATTAAGTAGTCCTGATAATATTTTATATGTTTTCAAGTCGCGATAGTTTAATAGTATTATTTATCTGTGGTATTAGTAGTATGACTAAAAAGTTTTTGACCGATTTTGATTGTGTATTTTTTACATTTTTGTTGATCGAAATGGTTCGTAGCTACTGTTAGACAAAGATTTGTTGATTTATTTTACCTTCTTAGACATTTTCTTGATCTCTGTACTCTGCGAGTCGACGAGGGAGTGCGGGGAGGCGCGGGGGGTGTACACGGAGTTGGAGCTGTGGATGCGGAGGGCCACTTCTTCTTCAGCCGCTTTGGAGGACTCCGACTTAGCCTGGGTAAGCATTCGCCTTAATTAAGAGTAGCGAAAACAGAGTTTGGTGGCCACCAAGTGTAACTTCGCTACTCCTCCTAAACTATACAAAATTAAACTATTACGGAGGTTTTAAACAAAAAAGCTTCTGTTAGTTTTCCCAAACTAACATTCAGTTTTTAAAATTCCGTTGTTCAACGTAGTTATAAAATAAAATAGGCAGCGGCGCTTGTTTGACGCACACAGACTAAGACTAACCTTAAACTAAGGCCAACAATAGTTTAATGGTATAATTTCGGTCAATACGTTTCAGATGTAAAAGGAAAGATCGATGATAAAAAACCAATGTCTCAGTACTTCACTGTCATACCTTACTGCTTTTAACAGTGAGTGAAGCCTTCAAGTCAGTCAACCGTGACATCTCATCGATCAGAGCCTCCAGTGATTTGAAAAGTAGCGCGGCGCGTGCGCACTCTTTTGTAGGCGCCACCTGTAGTGGGGCGAAGCCTTCTACTGGAAACCTGAGGAACATTTGTAATAAATTTGGAAAATTATTAAAAAAATATTAAGGTGCGATAGAAAGTACCTATGACTTTACGATAGTGCGTGTTATCGAAAGATTAAAAATTGAAAGTGGGTTTCTGACATCCTGATAAAGTGGCCCTAGGAAAGCTCACCCTGTACACACAGAGTTTGAAAGTATTCTTCAAGTAATTAAAACGTGGTGCTTATAACTTACACAAAAGGCACGTGTCCGAAATTGGCGTAAAGATGCTCCTGCATGGCCAGCGATACTGCCGGGAAGTAGGCAAGCCCGGAGCCATGCGTCACGTTGTCAAACGCCATGCCCATAGACACGCCGTTCCTGGGACAGAGATTCTCATAGTCATTATCACTACCAATAGCAGCGTTAGGGTAGGGCGCGGTTGGGCGACCGTCCAGGATGCCAGATATAATGCGGACACCACACATTGGGTATCGGTCTTGGACGATTATTGGACACAAAACGAGCACTGCCATGGCCATTCCATTTGTTTCCAATGTTCGAACCAAGTTGAAGCCAATGTGTCGTGCCCGCATATTAGGGGCACCTGGCTGAGTTCCAGGGGGCCAAAATCATTATTGATTCTAGCCCCCCGGAGCCAATTTTGTCGCGGTTAAAATAAAAGAAATGTTAGATCTAATGTTGAACTAATAAGTAAATTGGGACAATGCCAGGCAGGTGATTACGACGAATGCATACTTATTCTCTGGATACATGATTTAAAGCTTACATAACACTTTTTGGAAGCACTTTCTCATGATCAGATAAACAAACATCTATCTCTTTCATATGAATGATAGACAGTGGTTTACGCAATAAAGACATTCGCTTTTAATCTAGTCGGGAAGCCATCGACGATTTCCTGAAACCAGTAATCCGTTCGGTAAAAAGCTGCAAAGTAAACAAATTCTCTGACCTTGCCAGCTGATATGGTACACTCAACCCTATTGTTAAAATACATTAAAAAATATGGATTTATTAATCCCTAATGCCTTGTCTAATGAGCTGTGAGCTGTGTTATTATGTGTATAGTGAGTGTCGCCATTACTTATTATCCGACAACGATCGATGTCAATGATATCGGTATTGCTTTGCTGATCGTTGTTGTTTGCATCCGTTATGCATCGTCGGCAACGTCTTAAACTGACGTTGTTCATCAATGTTTTTTCAAAAACGTCCACCTCTAGAAATGATATTGATAGATATTGTATTTTATTGTTTCAGGTTTCATAAAATTACCTATTTAATGGGGCTGGCTTAAAATGTCTGTCTAAAATGCCATCACATACATGAAGTAAACAACAAGATGGCTGGTTCAAGACTGTTTATTCACACGGCTATGATGCCTACCCACACATTTACCTACATAAATTAATAATTAATGTTTGACATTTTATCTCAACATTCAAAAAGACTATCCTCCTTCAATTTCCGACTGTACATGCAAATTCCAAGTATCACAGTCTATTCCACTGTTCGCTGCTTTCCGGTTCGAGCAGCGAAATTGCTTTTGTGTTTCTGTCGCGTAGGTAGGTACATGTGGAATTACAATGTTTACTCTTAGGTCATGGTCGTTATGCGTAGTGTTAAAACATGCAGCTATATACCTATTAACAGATAAACATAATAACGACTGTATTCTCAGATAAATACTGGTCTAAATTAAATCCTCTCTGATCTGCATTCAAGATTCTTTGAAACAGAACTAAAGAGGAGTCAGAGATGTTTAAGAGTGCGTTTATGTAATCACATAATGTTGACTATGACTACTTCTTCTGCTCAGCTGTGTTTGTTGATAAGACTTAAGTTATCAAAACTTTCGATTTGCCAAAGAGTTTGAGACACAAATTCACGTCTTACTTGGAATTTTTTGAGAAATTTCGAAGAGCATTTTCAATAAGTCTCAAAGTTTGCCGCCCACAACTGTGGCTATTTTGCAGCTTATTGGTTAGGTATTCAGTGCAACTAAAGATATTTTGTAGCGAAAAGAATTTTGTTCCTACAAATTAATGTTAAGGTACTGTCACAAGTAGGGACCTTGATCCAAAAATAGAACAATTTGGGTTAAAAGAACAGGAATCTTGTATTCACATTCACGTTCCTCGGTCCAGATCAATACAATCTCGGGAGCCAGGCCAGGCCTTACGGACGTGGCTACATTTCTCCGACGCACGCTTACGTACGAATGCATCATGTGATTCTTGGTGATCCATCTTTCAGCTGGATTTAAAGATTTACCTACCAGCTCCAGATAATTATGACTTTTAAAAGTAAAAAGCACATCCAATCGAATCTTGGGAGCGTTTCTCAGATATTTTCATTGTTACGTAGCATAATAAGGTACCTGAGGTGAATAAAGCCCGCGGTATAATAAGGCCCACTTTTAATATTCGAGCTGCTAATGACTAAAACCAACTTCCTTCTACACGCACACATGCTCCATGACCATATACCCCCACCGCATAAACAAACCACGCACTAGCGCCACCATCCTGTCAGTGGCGAGCTCGTTTTTGTGAAAGTGAGACGTTCAACGTGATTTTAGAAGATTTGAATGCAGATAAGTGGAAGTTTTAATGTTTTTTTAATACTTTGATACAAAATAACTTGTTCAGATCATGTGTTATGTCAAGCTCAGTGTGATTTAAATGATTGTTAACGTAAATATCTGATTGTTTTGATATGTTGGGGTTTTTTTCTGAAATTACCTCTGGGATAATAAGGCCCAGAAAAACAAGTGCTGGGCCTTATTTTCCTTGAGGAGAATAAAGTTAAGTAGCCTATTATTTTTATGTTTTTTATGCAGATACAGCACACATGCATCCAAGAAAGCTTTATGCAGCATCAGAACCTGTAGCCACACATGATTCTGATACAAACGAGGAAATCCCCGATAAAATTAGACATATTATGTCTTGGGTCGCCATCAATCTTTGATGAAAAAGATTCTGGCTTGTTATCTGCAAATAACATCAGTCCTGATCGATCCGCTGCTGGTAAATGCGAAAAAAAACCCAGTACAGCCAAAAATTTGCAAAACATGAATGAAAACGTAATCATTTCGGTTTCTTCTCCACAGCAACTACCACTAAGCAGCTGTTTACTCTACTAAGCTTAAATATTGAAAAAATTAAAATATTTTAGCAATAAATATTATAAAATGTTTCCTAATTGTAAATGTTGTCTTTTTATTGGTATGTCCATATCTAAATGATCATATTTCTTTGAACACTTTGCAAATAAAACAGAATTTTATAGTGGGCCATATTTTACTACTATGGTAAAATAAGGCCCAAAGGAAGGTTTTTTTAAATAGCTATTTTAAACTTATATTTTTTATTAAGAAGCATTTAATTTTTTTATTTAATTAGTAGCATAATGAACTAAAGTTTATAAAAAACTCAGTTTTTATCACATTAGTCATGTTACACACGATTTATAACACTTTCAAGTTAGGTGGGCCTTATATGCCTCGGCTACCTTAGTAAGAACTACACGCGAAGCCAATGGCGTGTTAATGCTAACTCTGTCCGTGTTCCAACGTATAATATTCAAACGTCTTCTAGGATTCAGCTAAGCAGCGTCTTAATAGAACGCAACTACGCGATTCCCGCGCGAGTAATCGATGTGACCATCGTGTGGTCACGTCATTCCTCATCATTATAGCATCGCGCGAATGCCGGTTAGGACACCTATTTTATATCAGAATGTTTGATCGCGGATTAGTACCTACGTTTGAATATGCGATGATCGCTTAGCCACGTTCTATTAGGACATTGCCTCAGACATGAGACTATTAGTTGCCAAATCTTAATTATAACTTAATTATTTTATTCATAGTTATATACTTTTTCAATTGTGTCGGTGTACTATACGTAAGTGCCGGAGCCTTTAACTTTTAGTAAGATTTTTCATTTATAATGAAATATCCAATACCTAAGTGTGGTTTAACACTGTAAAATAATAAATAAACTATAGAATTAGCGTAGCGACATCTCTGGTCATTTGTGTTGAATGCAACTTCAATCAATGAGCAGGTGATATTCTAATATCCCTGTAGATGGCGCTAATCGGTGCTTTAACCGATAAAAATCATCTTACTAATAGTTTCGGGCCTCGGCTTAGAGGGTCCGTAGCCTAGTTGGTCAGGCAAGCTTGGCTTAAGAGCGATCGCTTGTATCTACGCAGGTTCGAATCCTGCCGGAGCCTTTAACTTTTAGTAAGATTTTTCATTTATAATGAAATATACGTAAGTGATCTAATAAATAAATAAATCTGCAGAATTTAGTTCTACTCACCTATAGTACTCAAGCGTGCCCCGGTCCAGGTCAACACAAGCACCAATGACGTCTCCCGGCAGCCAGGCCATGCCGTACGGCGACGTGGCCACATTCCACCGCCGTACGCGCCCGCCGTCGTACGCGTACGAGTGCGCCGTATCACCCACGCCGGTGTCCATTGAGAACACACATGCTGATGTGCACCAGCCTATCTAGAAAAAAAAGTATTTGGACAAAGACTTTGAGCAAGTACATCTTAGGCTCGATTCATAGTCCATCATCCATCTATAATCCAACCTTGCATCAATGGAATTTTCGTGTCGAAAAAGGAAAATGTGCTTTAACACGAGCTTAAAACGGTGAAGGAAAACATCGTGAGGAAACCAGTTAACTTTCTAATAGTGTCGATGGGCTTACAACCTGTTACCTGGAAAGTTAACTTCTGCAAAATATGGGCATGTACCAAGTTATGTATTTGGACATATCTCTGACTACCCCCAGAGACATCTTCAGGTGAAGGGAGTCGCGTTGGAACAGGCATTAAAATCACCTAGCATGTAAGACGAAACTGAAGTGTTCTTTGAGGTCCTACCAAAATAAATGATTTTTCTTTCTTTCCAAAAGGATCTATTAATTGCTAAGCTTTCAGATCAAAATAATTTGCTATTAGGTACCATGATGTATCAGTGGGTTCCGCTAACTATTGTATAATATCTAGTATTATCTGTGATAATATGAAAGAAGCTTTCTACAATGGTCTTGCACCGCTGGCCGCCCGCCAATAATACGAAATTAATTTAGTTGACTTTTATAAAGTGAAAATGAAAATTATACGCTTGCTTATTGCAGTAAAGAACCGATATTATAAGTTGAATGTCTCTATTTGTTGATACCTACTACCTCTGTGACTCAAAATCTGCCGTTTGAAGATCATTAGCTGTTTTCTAATTTGTGAAATGTTTTAGAAAAAGGTTTTTCACAAAAATGTTGATAAAAAAAATGTATGTAAGTTTGTATGAGCAAGTGGACAACCCTGGTGTGGTGGCATCTCCGAAACTACTCATCCGATTTCAAAAATTCTTTCACCGATGTGTAGCATGGACTTTCCGAATGAACATAGGCTATATTTTATCAAGGTAGGTACCACGGGAGTGAAGCCGCGGGCGAGTAAGCTAGTTGCTCTATAAATTGGTATAATTATGTGATAGCTGCGTTAGAAAGCTGGTACCTGCATAATTCCTTTAGTCCCGAGCTGCACTTCATACATCCACCGGCCGGAGTACACGCAGGCCGTGGCCCTGATGGTAGCGAAGCTGGAGAGACCCTGGACGCTCACCCTTTCGTCTCCAACCAGCACCAGTCTACCAGTTCCTGATATCACATCACACTTATATTATAAAGGTGAAAGTTTGTGGAGAATTCAAATCCGTTCAGCTGTTTGAGCGTAAAAGAGTAACAAACACACTTACACACTTACTTACACACTTTCACACTTACATACTTTCACACTTACACACTTTCACACTTTCACACTTTCACACTTACACACTTTTACACTTCACAAGTGTGTTAGTTACTCATTCACGCTCAAACGGCTGGACGGATTTGAATTAAATTTGATACCAGAATTGCTTATCCCCTGGATTAGGTAATAGGCTACTTTTGATCTCGGTATTCCCATGGAAGCGGGACGGATGACCGGGCAGCTCTAGGACCCTGGGGATACGGAACAAGAAACGATCGAGGTAAAACTCTAATCAATTTCTGCCTAGAAAACGAACTCTATATTATGAACTCCTTCTTCAAGAAAAATACTAAAACTAAATGGACTTGGCGTTCACCGGGCGGTGGAGTAACAAACGAAATTGATTTCATCATTACCAGAAAAATACACATACAGCTAGTACAAAATGTAGAGATTATAAGTACTACCCATCCGACCGATCACAGAATGATTCGCGCAACTATATCGCTGAAAGGAAACCACAGACCAAGGCACACATTTCAAAATAAAAAAACTGGCTTTTTGCCCGTAGAACGGGACCTAATGAAGAATTATTTTATTGAATACTCTACCGAACCAAATAAAATTAAAACAATCCAAGACACCTATGACGAACTATTGGATCGAATAAAACGCTGCGAAAAGCAACTACCTACAGTCACTACGAAAAATAAATTAGAATACATCATAACTGAAAAAACTAAGAAAATGATCGAGGAACGAACAAGACTGAAAGAAAAACAAAACAGAACTTTACAAGACAGAAAAAGGTTGACAAAAATTTACAGAAAAATAAAAACACAAATAAAAAGAAGTAAAGAGAAATTTAAAATGGATATATATGAAGAAGAACTCGACAAACGATGTTCGGTAAAAAGGGGAAACAAACGAATAAATGTCACAAAGCCTTGGATACAGACACTCAAAAGTAAGACCACAACTACTACTACTAACAGAAATAATATTTTAAAAATAGCAACAGACTTCTACAAAGAACTCTACAGCACGCACGATCAATCAAAACCAACTTACGAAGTAACACCAAACGTTTTATCCGTAGAAGAAGTATCCTTAGAAGAAATACCAGTATTGCTGAACAAAGAAATAGAACATGCTATAATAAAACTTAAATCCATGAAGAGTCCAGGTAGCGATTACATAACTAACGACATCTTAAAAATACTAAAAGATCCAATATCTCCAATGATCACCCAGCTATTTAACGAAATTTTTACCCACACACAGATACCAATACAATGGGAAACATCCTTAATAACATTGTTGCATAAAAAAGGAGATCCACTCAACATCAATAACTACAGACCAATCAGTCTCCTTCAATCAACATACAAGCTATTCACCAACATTATTTTAAACAGAATCAAAGTTCAGCTAGAGTCTCAGCAACCGAGAGAACAAGCTGGGTTCAGAAGAAACTACTCTACGCTGGACCATATATTTGTTCTGCGACAAATCATAGAGAAGTACTTAGAATACAACAAGACACTGTTTATTGCGTTTGTTGACTACTCAAAAGCTTTCGACACGATTCTTCACGAAGAGCTTTGGATAGCACTGAAAAACCAAGGAGTGAACGAAAAATACATAGCAATACTCAAAGAAATCTACAAAAGAAGTAAAGCTGTCGTCAAACTCGAAAAGAAAGGTGACACATTCGAACTGAAAAGAGGTGTAAGACAAGGAGATCCGATCTCACCTAACCTTTTTAACGCCCTACTCGAACACATTTTCAGGAAACTACAGTGGACTCTACTTGGTATTAATGTAAACGGTGAACTGTTGAACCACTTACGATTTGCCGACGACATCGTTATAGTGACAGACAACCAAAAAGACCTGGAAATTATGTTACAAACTTTAGAAGTACAAAGCAGAAAATGTGGACTGGAAATGAACCCTGAAAAAACCTGTATAATGACTAACGACAGCATAAAACAATACCCATGAACGGTAAAAGCATCAGCTATGTAGACGAGTACATTTACTTAGGCCAATCAATCACTTTAAACGGTCAATATATAGAGGAAATAGAAAGACGAATCAAAAAAGCATGGAGCACATACTGGTCACTAAAACACATCTTCAAATCCAAAATGAAAATCCATCTTAAGAAAAAGGCAATGGACTCTATAGTGACACCTACCCTTCTCTACGGCTGTCAATCTTGGCCTTTAACCAGAGAGCTTATCCAAAAGATTCAAGTTTTCCAGAGATCTGCGGAAAGAAGCATGCTGGGTTTAAAATTAAAAGACAGGGTAAAAGGTAGAGACATACGCGCAAAAACAAAAATTACGGATGCAGCAAAGATGGCATGTCGACTTAAATGGCGATGGGCTGGTCATATAGCAAGGACAACAGACGATAGGTGGAGCGAAAGAGTGCTTCACTGGTACCCGCGCGAAGACCGCCGCCCCCCCGGGCGTCCACGCCGCCGATGGGCGGACGACATTGTATCCGTCGCCGGCGCAACCTGGACACGACTGGCACAAGACAGAGACGAGTGGAACAGGATGGAGGAGGCCTACGTTCTAAAATGGACGTCCCATACCCAAATATAAAGTTTAATGCATGCAAATTGAAAGGATACAAATTATTATTTATTTATTGAATTCACGAACAAATTTATTTTTTAAATCTACAATTTTAATTAAATTATTGTTATTATTATTTTAATTTATATTGAATGCAAAGTTGACAAATCACGATTAATTCACAACTATACTAAAAGAAAGACATTTATTTAATTATTTAATTATTTTTATATGAAATAGTTTTTTGTTATAAGTATAGTACCGATGTCATTTTAAATATGTCAAACTAAATCTACACAATTTATTGTTTTATAAGTACGTATGGGAAATAAATGGCTATATTATATTATTATATTATATTATATATTCCCATGGAAGCGGGAACTATTAGCGCGTGTAACACCGTGGGGTGCAGCTAGTAAGTAGTTAAATATTTTTTTCTAAGAATGTACCTTCCTTCATGTCAAGAACTTTCAAAGTTTATGCCAAAAAGGTTCCGCAAAACAGTTTTCCATCCTATGTTCAGGTAACTTTAAGAGTAGGTACTTTCCGTGTATGAGAAAGGAAAATATTAGAAGATGCTTGAGTACCTGTTGATGCATCAAACACCACGATTTTCGGTCCAATGCGTCCACTCCTGTCGTCCGTTGCTTCGGCGGTCTGAAACAATAACCAATTTTATTGTAACATGTAAGTAAGTGAAAGAAAAGTAATCGCAAAATTATCTTAGGCCAGGTTTCGACTGGATTCCACCAGTCGTGGTCGCGGGAAGATTGAAATACCTATTAAAAGGTGACCTCTGTGACACAGTGGGTGAGACGCAGAGATAGATAGAAAACTCTTTACTGTGGCGGAGGTTGCGGTTTCGATCCCCGCTGCGAGACAATTTTTTGTATGATCTCGCGACCCCAGGTGGCCGTTAACCCACTGCGTCATAGAGGTTCACAGAGGATAATTGTGAATCTATAGGCTTAACTAATCCAAGCCACTGCCAGAAGTTAGCGTGCTCAAAACACCAGCATTACCGCACTGAATAGCAATGCTGATCTTCTGAGCCAAATACTAAACCTGGCAATAATTGTGCCAGTAGGGTTACCGGTTTTTGTGTAGTATAGTAATCCATCTTCGCTCACGTGTCAAGTATTCTAAATCTATGAAATGTTTAGTTCATGCAAGTTACCAGGGGAGGCGCTGCACTGGATTTTCATACATTTGTGATACTTGACTCGGAATCGACGACAGTATCCAATACTACGGTAAACTGGCGCTAACACCCCAGACCTTGGATATTTCATCAATATAGAGTACCTCTGGAGCGATTGGTGCATGTTTCTTAGGCGTCTTTTTGTGGCTCACCACCTTGGTGTCGAGGCTCTTGGAGAGGTTGTCACGAATGTGGCTGACGTACTTACTCCGTCTGAAAAAAGATTACAAAATACAAAAAAAAATCGTTCTATACCATTATTATATGCCTGTTATAGTGCTTGTGGTGACCTTTTGGCTCAACCCACACCAAAAGAGCGTCGAAGAGCAGCGAAGCGGAGCGCAGTTTCAGTGTCATAAGAATTTCAACTTTATTTTAATTACGATAATACTTATTTCGTTCGTTCGTATGAGCAAGTGACCAACTCTGGTGACGGAGTTTTTAAGCCGCCTAAAGGCCTCCGCCATGGCTTAGTAGCTCCTTATTACATTCATTTAATTTTTAAATAACTGCTCTTTGCTTTGATAATGTGAGAGATTTATTCTTGAGACACAAAAGACAAATAAATTTGTATCACCAAAACATACTGATTATGTTTATCCGTATTATCTTTCATCACCATTTCGTTGCCGAACACTCGTCTTATAGTATCGTGCACCTCGCCCTTCTCCGCTGAGCTACTGCAGACCCCAAACATAGAACGCAGAACGTTCATCATCACTTTCGTGATTTACACTTCACTTCACTTGCTTTTCTTCTTCACTACTCTGGTTTTCTAGTCACAACTCGGCCAATGTTGATTTTCATTCATTGCTGAAAATTATCAAGTACTTATAAAACAGGTGTAGGTGCTATGAGAAACTCTATTTAACTAGTATTTTTTCTTGAACAAGCAACAAGCTGGGCACGAATATTCTATTTGAACAATGTCCCAGGCACTCCAGTGTCCCGTTAAGCGTAGGCAAAATTACCTCCTGACGCAGTATAAAATACCTAATCATCTAGAAAATATGTAAAGGCCTGTTTTTTTTTAACAAAAGAGACAGAACTAAATTAGGTAGGTAGTTATATATTGCAATCCTTAAAAATCATTAAGTGTTTTAGCCCGTAGAGTTTAAACTAATACGTAACACAAACTAACATTTTTTATACTTTTATAAATCACCAATAAAACCGCTGGTGAACTCTACAAAAATGGGCAACTGACAAACACTGACAAATCGAAGTTTTATATTTTGACAGTACTGAGTTTTGTGTAAGGAGTTTTCGTTCAAAAGAGGTTGAGCTGAAAAATGAATGTTAAAATAATAGAAGAGTATCACAGATAGAAAAACACTCTAAAGTAAGAGGATATACTCTACCCAAATTAATATGTCCGTTTGGACATATGTCATTGTGATGTAGCTAGTGATGTAAACCTAAGACTCGGTACACGATACTCACGAAAAATGGATTCAATTTGTATGAGTATTTGATTGATTTTATTATATTGTAAAGTGCATTGGATTTAAGTTCTAATTAGAAAATTTAAATTAAACTTTAACACTGTATTTTCTTTTGATGATGATGAGCCAAAATCGTCAGATGAGCTATTTTCTTCTATAATTCGTTCGTTTTCTATAATATTATAAATATTGACGTCTCTGTCATAATCTTCCTTTATAATTTTTCATGTTTTTTCTACCACTTTTGTTTGCACAGTATTCTTAAGTGATTTTGGTACAAGCTTGTTTCAGCAAGTCATCATTTTAGTAGTGCAGAATGGCGGCTTTGTATTATAGCGTGCTGCGTTTCCTTTGACTTATAGTATTTTATTTATTTATAAGTATTATTTTTATATTATAATACATTATAGTATTTTGTGTTATAAAAAAGACAAATGCAACATCCTAGTGAAAAATATTTCACAAATTAAAAAATACTCACGACAAAATAATATGAAACTGGTGAGATTCAAACATGAATTGGTTACAACACTATTATTAAAAAAGACTGAGAATGTAACTGTTTTTGATACGTTTCGTAATAATTTGAAATTGCATGCTACTATAATTATATTATACGTGAAAATAATAGTCACAATATATTCTATCATGTTATTTATCGCACCACAAAAAGTTTGTATATTTGATGAACACTCTAGGTAATGGATTATTATTAGTTGTTTCTTTCAGTTTCGTTCCAAGTTACATTCTATGGTCTTTCTCAAATGTCAAAACGGGCTTCTAATTTTATTTTAACTATAATAGTAAAGGTTCTGGAGAAGCTTACTCCTCAACAAATCAATAAATAAATAATAATAAAGATGTAAGGCCAAAGTTTTTAATGAAGTAGAAATAAGCTTTTTTTTTCTTTTTTGCCCAACAATAAAGTGAGGAGCGGAGAGATCTTTATTCGCGATAATAATGTGAACTTTTTGATGAAATCGCAAAGATGTAGATTAAGAAAAGAGGTTAATTAAACAAGGAGATTTTATGAAACTTTTTGGAGTGAAATGACGTAATGTAGGACCTAGCAATCTTCCTAGTGAAGGAAACCACAGATTAGGTAGAGATACCTACTACGTATAAGGACACGGGAATTCCGGTCAAAATAATTATGTAAAACTCTCTTCTTCTCATCTTCCTAGGTAAAACTAGCTGCGCCCCGCGGTGATGCCTGCGGTGAATAGTTACCGTTCCCGTGGGAATACCGGGATCAAAAGTAGCCTATGTGTTATTCAGGAATGGATCCAGGATATAATAATGTAGTAGCCGAATATATATAGTGTAAGTTGTAGAATTGCACAAATTAAACAAGATGCAAACTTTTGTGGGTTTTGATGATCCCCAGGAGAAAACATTTAACACGCCCTTAAACATTTTTGAAATAAGACTTCCGTGTTTGGCTTTTTCGAGGACACTTCCGGTTTCAAGGTTAAAAGGTAATGTAATTATGGACATTTCCGGCTGTTGAGTTTGACCAATATGAACAAATTTGTGAAATTCTTATTACCTACACCTTATTTTTCTATCGTTTGAGATAGATATTTATACAAAAACATTTTTCTTAAGCAATCCGCTTACGCAAGTGCCACGCAAGAAAAACGTGTTTTTGGCACACCTTTTACACTCTAAAAAAAAACGAAGACTGGCACTTTTTGTTAGTTACTTTTATTAGGCACCACGTTTTCGGTCAACTTTTTCGGTTCTATATTTTCGGTCTGCTTATTCAACTCCACATTTTCAGTCACTTTATTCGGCTCCACGTTTTTAGTCAACTTATTCGGCTGTACATTTTCGGCAAGAGCCAGAATCCGTGCGAATAATAAAATTGTTTACAGGAAAACCCTGAGTTAATAGATGTCTTATAATAAAGTATCCGTAGTATTGATTATAAACTTCTGACCTTGAAGATGTTGTTTCATCGTGATGGATAAAATGAGCCAATGGCTACTTTAACATAAAATATGTTATAGTAAATATTTTATTGTTTATTAAATAAAACTGTCTCTACAAACACAATTATACATCCTAACTTTTAACTTTATTGATCGTTCGTTCGTTCGTATGAGCAAGTGGCCAACTCTGGTGACGGAGTTATTATTTTTATTGATGCAATCTTTGGAGGTAGTTAAGGTCAAGTCTTTTAGCAAAGGCCGCTCTTTCATGTTTTTATAAACTAAGTTTTGCGCGCGCTGCCTTGAGAGCACATAATACCTACTTCTTTTCTCCCACTGGCCCTTAAAGGGATTGATATAAATCACTCGGCTTTAGTCGACATGAGGAAGCTTATTTGGTATAGATTAGCGGAGTCTATGATATTTTAAAATAGCTTATCAGCTTTGAGCGAAAACAGAGGCCCTAGTCATGTTATATTTCGACAATCGCTTTCGATTAGAAACTAAAAAAAATGTATAGGAATTGACATTCGATGACGAAAACTCGAGCGATCAGAAATGTCAAATCAAAGGTGTAGCGATGATAGAAATCGAATCGCTTCATAGCGAATGCCGGTTGGCTAGGCCCTCAGGTTTACTCTACTTGATCATAAAGTCCAGAATTTGTTTACAATGCTTACAAACTGTATACTTTTTCATATGCAGTCGGGTAAACAGCAATGTTTTCTAAACAACATCCTGTCTATTCGCTAACAAATAACAGCCATTTCGCATTTTATCGCTCCAATTTAAAAGCTTTACTAGAAGTCCAATAACGTTTTGTCACAGATTCCAAACTGGTAATAAAATCCGAATATACAAATGGTGTTTGTAATCAATGACGGACTTTGTTTACGAGTGTTTTGGGCACCAATGGTTTAGTGGTAGCAAGTTATATATTGCCTCTCCCTATTTCGTCATTAAAAAATAAGGTATGATATTGAACGAATGAAAAATTATTTAAATAAGAATGGCCGTCTTAAAACGTCTAGTAATGTCTGGAGTAGACACACCTAGGCTCGTATTCGGAGTCTACACTAAGTGAAACTAAGTGATGAATCACCGCTTGTGACACGATCCACGCTTGAGTATGGAATTTAAATACGAGCCTAAGGCGCAAATTGTACAGAAACGGCATAAGATGAAGGCAATACAAAATGTGTTGAATGGCGACGATGCGCCTGCGCCACGCCGCTTGAGTACCTACTCGTACCTATTCACAACGTGTTGTCTACCCACATTTTGTATTGAAACGTTTTGAAGCGGCAAAATACCTGCGCCGCGCCGACCTTACTACGTTTCAGTATAATTTACGCCTAAGATAATCTAATCTACCCATCTTGTCACCGGATGACTTAACTTACTTTCTTACTTCCACACAAGTCCACAATTAAGTTAACGGAGCCACAAACTGTTACTTCATATCAAAAGTGCATACCAACAAGGAATATGGTGTTTGAACGCTTATAAACAATGTCTGCCAGTCGGTGTACAAACACCGTTGTATGTTCGAATTTAACTGCCGCAGTAAAAGGACAAAGCGAAGGAGTTCACTGTTTGATATTTTCTTTTTGATCTTAGAGCTCCTTTGACAAGAACGTACAGAAAAGCCCTTTTTAACTGACTTGAAAAAAATTTGGTTTCTCAATCCGACCGTAATCTATATATATTTTTATGTTTATGATAACTTTGTCGTTTATGACCCGATTTTGATGATTCTTTTTTTGCTGATAAAAAGATTAAAATTGATGATAAAAAGTAGCCTATGGGTTATTCCAGGTCATAAACTATGTATATTTAAGGTTTCATCTAAATCCGTTTTGTAGTTTTTGCGTGGAAGAGCAACAAACATGCATACATCCACAATACATGCATATTAGTGGGATAGTGGAATTACTGAGTATCTTGATAATGACTGCCTTCACCAGATGTGGAACACTCGTTTCCAATTTAAATGCCAATTATCATGAAACAAATGAAAATTCGTAAAATTGTTATGCAATTAGAATAAAGTTAAGATCTTAAATTGTTAAGGTAAAAAGAAAATCGTTCTGGCAAGAAAATTTATGCCTATTTGCTATCTGAAATGAAATCTTTGAGAGTGAGAATGAAAGAAACTGATAAAAGAAGTACTGAATTTACTTTAACCATTTTATTTCTTTCTAAGCTGAAACTTGGTGCTAAAATACCTTTATTTTTTTTTTACCTAGGCGCAGTGTATATTCTAATCCTGTTTCAATGCGACTCATTGGATTTTTTTCACCATCGAGTCACATATTTTCATAGTAACACAAATCTTTCCGGCATTCATAATTTTAAGAATATGTAGAGAGACATTTACATTTCTGTTAGCACTAATTCTTCTAAAAATTACTTCGTTGCAGGGCCAGAATTCAGATCAAATATTAGGCACAATCTAACTCGACCAACACAGCCTTTACGATTTCTGTGAGTAATGTAAATAGAAGTTGTAAATGAACCGAAACTTTCCTAATGTAAATTTGACTTGAAAATTGATGATACGCTCATAGATTTGCTTGCATAGACTTTATTAGTAGATAGTTGAAATGTAGACAGTATGAACATAAAACAGATGGGTGACTGCTAGTAGCAATAACAACTTGAGGTATTGTAAATTATTGACCCTTATTATATTTTTGTTCTATGTTATCATTACAAAATTCTATGTTATCATTTTGAAATTTTATCTTATCTTTTTTTTAAAGATCCAAGTGATTCTCAAAGACGTTTTTAATTATTTGTTGAAAATAAATATCTCTATTATATTAACCTTCCATAATTAAAAAACAAAACTTAGGCCTTTACATCTTTACTAGATGATTTATACAGAGTCAGGAGGCAAGCTTTTGCCTACACTTTACGGGACACTGTACTTTACTGTATCTGTTCCATAATTATGTAACAGATATCTTTGCAAATTAAAAGAACATTTAAAAAACAACAGGTATCACACCAAAACCACGGCAGAAAACATTTTCCCGCCAGAACCCGCACCCGTGAGAATATTAAGCAATTTACAAAAGGTTTTCCGGGAATTAAAATTTTTGGCGTAATCTTCATGAAAATGCAAAAAGCGTGGGTCACATAAAATGGGGTCGGTTTATTTCCATTACCCTCAATTGGGGAAAAGGTTGGGTATTGTCACAATTATTCTAGGCATAATAAGTAAAAGTATTTTATTTTATTTTTATTTTGAAAAAAACTTGTGTACTAAGTCGACTGTCGTCGTTCTAAATTAACTTCATAAAATGTAAATCCGTTATTGGCTGTAAGATTAATTGTAAGAAACTATTATTGTATTATTCTAAGGGCTGTGGGTTTTGTTAAATAAATAAAATAAAAAATAAAAATAAAAGAAAGTAAGTAAGTTCGTATGAGCAAGTGGTCAACTCTGGTGACGGAGTTTTTAGGTTTTTTTGCTGTACTTTAAGTACTTACGCTTGAAATTTTTCCATAATTATTAAAATAAAATAACTAAATGGCATAAAAAGGCTAGCGCCTGTATTGTGTTCCAGAATTGTTTAAACGTTTAAAGTTATAAATTACATTTTCTTTTCCAGAAACTCTACGACGCCGACGTTAATTAACAAACCTTAAGTTCAGAGGGTCGAGTGGTAGCTTATTAAGAAGATTTGTTTGTTCGCTTTCCAACTCTAGGGCAGGGCATACACGGGCAGCTTGAAGCAGTCAACCTGACTTTGTGCACCCAGCTTTATTTTTATTTCCAAAGTTATATAATACTAGCTGTGCCCCGCGGTGTTACCCGCGGTGAATAAGTTAATAGATTTTTTCGTTAAATAAGTTAGAACGTCGTTAGTTAATAAGTTAATAGATTAGTTAGAACGTCGACTGGGTGAACCGATTTTGATGATTCTTTTTTTGATCTGATGAGGATCGTCAGAGATATGAATAAAAATGCACCTTGAGAGTGCAGAAAATTACTATTTTCTTACGTAATTGAAATTTTTTTCATAAAATTTTTAATTTTGCTCCTTGGTTAAGACCAATGCGTCATTGTGTCACTTGATTTTGGTGCTCATAGAACGGGATGACTGCTGGTCGGTTACTATTCTATGGTCTAACACAGTTTATTTTGCTCGCAAAATATTCAAGAAGCGAGCGAAGCAAGCTTCGACCCAAGCGAGCGCAGCGAGCCGAAATTTTTAAGACAAATTCGTTATGTGACACTTTATGTAGCTTAAAGTGCTTACAGAAAAGGCTGACTGTTGGTCGGTCCCTATTCTATTGTCTGACATAGATCAATTTGCCAGCAAATATATAAAAAGCTACCGTGCGAGCGAAGCGAGCTCAGTGAGCGTCTTAAACTCCGAAATTTTAAAAACAAATAAGTACTCCTGACGTGATTTTGCTTATGGAGCTCATAAAAAAGGCTGACTGTTGGTCGGTTCCTATTCTAGGGTCTGACATAGTTTATTTTGCTTGCAAAATATTCAAGAAGCTACCATGCGAGCGAAGCGAGCCAAAATTTTTAAGAAAAATGCGTCATGTGACACTTGATTTTGCTTATAGTGCTCATAGAAAAGGCTGACTGTTGGTCAGTCCCTATTCTATAGTCTGACATAGATCAATTTGCGAGCAAAATATTCAAGAAACTATCGTGCGAGCGAAGCGAGCGTAGCAAGCTTCAAACTAAGCGAGCGTTGCGAGACTTTTAAACTCGAGCCGAAATTTTTAAGAAAAATGCGTCGTGTGACACTTGATTTTGCTTATAGTGCTCATAGAAAAGGCTGACTGCTGGTCTGTTCTTATTCTATGGCCTGACATAGTTCAGTTTGCTAGCAAAATATTCAAGAAGCTACCGTGCGAGCGTAGCAAGCTTCGAACTAAGCAAGCGCATCGAGTTTCTTAGACTCGAAATTTTTAAGATCAATTCGTCATGACTGACACTTATGTTTGCTCATGGTGCTCAAAGAAAAGGCGCTGTTCGGTTCCTATTCTAAGGTCTGACACAGTTCAATTTGCTTGCAAAAGATTGAAAAAGCTACATGCGAGCAAAGCGAGCGCAGCGAGGCTTTTAGACTCGAAGCGAGCCGAAACTGTGGGAAATATAATAAAATAGCGATGATGAGGTGCTGTACCGAATTTTAATTGAAGACACAAATATAAACTTTGTCCTAATGGTTTATGTTGAGTCAGAAATATTTTTATCGGGGATTTATCTGCGTACATAAGTCCCAATTCCGTGAGATTATCGGGACAAAAAAAAACAATATTTGAAATTCGTTAAGCCGTTTGAGTTTGAAGAAGCATAATTTAGGTAATTTGATAATCTCACGGGCACAACGCTTTTAAGGGATTTAAATTAGCTTATGACATGTTGTTATCCAGGATATCAACTGACCTGGTACCAAATTTCATTCAAATCCGTCCTGCCGTTTGAACGTGAAGGAGTTATAACATTTCCTGTGCTGCCATCTATTAACAATATTTTGACTAACAGTTACGTTTCACGACAAAACTATTTTGATGAATAATTTGGTTTCCAATCCCACGGAACCATTCCTTTTTTCAGGAATTTAAGGTAGCCTATTTGTTAATCCAGGGTACTGCTACCAAATTTAATTCAAATTCATCCAGCCGTTTGAGCGTGAAGGAATAATAACTTTACCTGTGCTGCCATCTATTGAAATTATTTTGTTACTTTTTCAGTTAGTTTTTCACGGCCAAACTATTTTGTATTTGATTATTAATCCCACGGAATCAATGCACTTTTCAGGAATTTTAAGTAGCGTATATTTGAATCCAGGGAATAAACAATCCTGCTACATAATTTAATTTAAATTCATCTAGCCGTTTGAGCGTGAAGGAATAATAACTTTGCCTGTGCTGCCATCTATTGAAATTATTTTGTCTGACAGCTGCCTTTTGCACGGCCAAACTACCGAAACTATTACAATGAACATTTTGTTTTATAATCCCACGGGAACACTGCACTTTTCAGGAATTTCAAGTAGCCTATTAGTTATTCCAGGGTATAAGCAATCCTGATACAAAATTTCATTCAAATCCGTTCAGCCGTTTGAGCGTGAAAGAGTAACAAACACACTTACACACTTACACACACACAAACTTTCACCTTTATAATATTAGTGGGATAGTGGGATTAACGGGGCTCTTGTTGCGGCCAAACCTAATTTTTAAGACCTTATGTACCAACTTGAAGCAATAAGTGAATATGAATATATCGAACGGGGATTCTGTCTATAAACGATCGTACTGAATAAATACATTTTGAATTTTGAATTTTGCTGTTGCTACTAGAAAGAGAATTGTGAGACGTTTTCGCTATTACCGCCTTTTAGAATACTTACCAATTGTTTCATTCGCAATCAATGTATCCTGATAAATGTAAGAAACATAATAAATGAAAAAAAAAACACTAAATCAGTAGAAAATTAGGAGAAATAAAGACTTGAAAAAAATACGATAAATTCATTATAATAAAAACAGGATTTCAATCGAATCGAAGCACAATGCCATTTAACAGTGTAAATTACCATTCAAGTTTTGTTTTTGGTAAAAAAATATACACCAATAACTTTTTTTTAATAATAACAAAACAAAATTCTATCGAATCGAAGCACAATGTAATTTCGCAGATGTAAGAGTACCTACTCAAATTTTGTATCAAACTAAAGGAATGCTCCATTAACATTCAGTGCAAAAATACATTTTTGTCCACGCGTTTTCAATCGAATCTGTTTGTAAACACGCACATCAAAGAGTTTGATCAAAGAACGGTTATTTCTGGGACAGCCATCTGTTGAAGACCTGTTATAATAATATATTAGCTTTGGTTAAGATCCGGGTTGGTTTAGGGGGTGTACAATAGGCATGATGACAGTAATCAAGAATTACTAAAAAAAAACATTTATCTTATTAAATACGGTTATTTTTTTTTATGGAAACTTATTTAATTTTATAATAAGAGCAAGGTTAATATTTATTTTGATAAAATATATTCCAGACAAGCTTTATATTTTCCCAGACGAAACCGAAGTAGGCCACTAGTTGAGTAAACTTCCCACAATAAAAATATGGAGTCCAGACCATTATAAAAAGCAATTCCAAGCCCATAGCTTAGAAGAATGCAAATAACCCTGACACCATAGCGATTATGGCGACACATTTCCGCGCAAATCCTCCCACTTTAACAAACAGAAAACCGACTAAATTATAAATCCCTTCATCCCTCCTTACCTTGTCCAATTCACCTCTTTTTAAATCCTCCGGGTAAAACCCGAACAGAATCCCTGAGTTTTCCACTAACCAGGCAATTTAAAAAGTCGCATTCAGGTCATAGTGGTAAGACAAATAGATGTTTTAATTTGGTCGGGTTCTAACGTCTGGATTGCCCCGCCCCTATCGGCTACCCGTGCGATTCATTCATTCCGCTCCCAGCTGCCGAGCAGGGAACACGTGTCGCGTTCGTGACGAATATAAACAATACGCTATAAATTGCAGCAGAAAAAGGTGAGTGATTTATTTATGTTTTTAAAAGATATCCTTAAATATTCAACCAGTGCGTGTATTTTTTTTTTTAATTATAAGGTTGTCTGAAGGTTTATGAGCGTGAAAACGTGGTGTGGGATTGTTGCTCTGTTATTCGTGAGATTTTGAGGTATGATGGAATGGGTATCTTTTATGTTTGACAAAGTAGCTAAAAATGAGGTGCCTGTTCACAGTATTTTATAAAGCTTTGTGTGTGATAATGAGTACATTTTTATATTTTCTTTATGAGGCGTGTAAATCAATATTATAAAATCGTTCAACATAATGACTCAATGTACAAAACATTAATTTAGATCAAATCAAATATTCCGTCAAAGTATTTTAAAATAACAGTATAGTTTTTATATTATTGTGACAATTTACTTTATGATAATTCAAAATCTGTAGTTTAAAAATATTGTTTCAAATTATCGATAGACATTATTTTGGCATAAAAATAAACCGCGTAGCAAGTTCGTAGACGACCGCTACGCCGTAGCACCCCTACGAGACAATACAAATATTGGCGTACAAGCTGCCGCCCGTAGCTTCGCACGCGTGGTACCTAACTGGACAAAAAGTAGCCTATGTGTTGTCATGTTATAAACTATGTATATCACAAGTTTCAGCCAAATCTGTTCAGTATTTTTTCGTGAAAGAGTATCAAACATCTATCTTTATATCCATACAACCTTTCGCGTTTATAGGTACTTGTAATATTAGAAGAACTGTCTTAGAAATACAGGTATGCAATCTTTGTCTACGCTTAGCAGGGCACTGTAGTGCCTGGGACATTTGTTGAGATAGAATAAGCCCAGCACCTAAACCATCCTCTCAGCTCATCCGGCCATATCCACAGGTCAATACGTGTGGGGCTGACTAAGCCGCGGGCTTACGATGTTTTCATTCACCGTTAAAAGCTCGAGTTATTACGCATATACATTTTTCGAAACGAGAAATCATGCATGGCCGGGTTTCGAACCCACGTCCTTCGGATTGAAAGTCGAGGTACAACTCACTTGGCCAACACAGCTCTCAACCTTTCAAAGCGAAGCGCTCGTTGCGAAGCTTGCTAAGACGTTCTTGATAGATCGTCGAAGTTAAGCAACGTTCTGAGCGGTCACTACTTGGATGGGTGACCGCAAGTGGCATTTTCATCTGAGCGCTTCCGTGCTTCGTAGGGCACGTTAAATTGTCGGTCCCGGCTTTTAAAGTCGTTAAGCCATGACGGAGGCCTTTAGGCGGCCTAAAAACTCCGTCACCAGAGTTGGCCACTTGCTCATACGACGAACGAACGAACCTTTCAAATAACCACGTATGGGATGGCGTGGGTGTGAACTATCGTTTTGTCTGTTGGGTCTTCAATTATTCATCAAATCGTTTGGTCCGCTCAATAGTATATTTGAGTCCGATTAGTTTCGTAAACACAAAATGATGTAAGTTTATATTGCTTGAACCATACATTTTATAATTATTAACTAAATGTGGGCATTTGCCAGATTTAACGGTGTGTAATATAAATAAAATATACGTTAACATTATTTATTATGAGGAAGTTCTATCTGAATCTTTTTTTTATCAAGTATCAATTTATACAAACCTTCGCCTTTATATTATTACTATATATGATTTTTATTCAAATTAAAAATTATAAATAAGTACTGATGGTTTATTTCTCTGTAACACTCTCGTACAATCAAAATCAGGACGCCTCAATATCTACCAGGGCCACCTAGTTTATACTTTAGCTCCAACAGCGAAAGAATGAAAGGGAATGAAATACAAAAGAGCTCATTAATGCTTTCAAAGCCGGTTATTTAAACTTAACATGCAATACCAGTCATTCCTAGTGTATTGTATGCCTAGTATGATAGACATTGACAATGTATAGTATTGCTGTTTCATTTGTGCTGTGCATAGAGTTAGGCTGCGTTTCCATTGACGCGGAGCTGTGCGGAGCGGTGCTTAGCGGTGCATGAATTGACCAATCACTATGCTCTAAAATCTTTGCTCCGCGATTTCGAGCATAGTGATTGGTCAATTCTGCGCCGCTAAGCACCGCTCCGCACAGCTCCGCGTCAATGGAAACGCAGACTTATGTCTTCATTTATTTGGTCTGAGATTGTGCTACGCTTGCGTATATGTCGCGTCTCGTTAAAAGATCTCCAAGGGGAAAAGCTGCGCAGTAGTCGATTTTAAGGTCCGATTGGTGGAGAAGTAAAGCTGTGCACTACATACCATTGATTTAGCGAGTGCTATTGGTTCTCATCCCAGGCACTACAGCGTCCCGTCAAGTGTAGGCAAAGCTTGCCTCCTGACTCTGTATAAATCATCTAGTAAAGATGTTTAAGGCCTAAGTATTGGTTCTCATGCGCAAACATACCCCCGCTACTTCCACATTGCCTGAAGTTACATTCAGTACTACTGACTAGAAATGTCGGTTTAGCTAATTTTAAATTTAATTTATAGTGTTAAGGCACACTTAGGTTGCAAATGAAAAATCTTACCAAAACTCCTCCGCCTTTTTTGAGGTCGGTTAAAAAAATAAGCTTTGTAAAGTTTTGTTGTTAACGCTACTGAAAGTAAGTTTTATTAAATCATCCAGAAAACAGAAAACATAGGCCATAGCTATTCTTAAAGTTCCAGGGTTTACAGGGTGTTATAAAAACCAGTTCTGATAGAGGCGGAAAACATGTGAAAATACCAAAACTATGTCCTAAAAAAAACAAAAAAAAAAAAAGTTACATCATTTTTAAATTAAGTCTTTAAGACTTAATTTAAAAATGATGTAACTTTAATTACCCATTTATGGTTTCTAAATGAACTCTCCTAAAATCTAGCAAATTTTTAAAATGGACCCTTCTTAGACTTGACCATGTTTTCTTTCTTTTTGTTCTTAAAAACCAAAAGTTAATTTAAGGAAACCTAATTTTTAATAATTTTGTCAATTTGTTCTTTTTAAACGATGATGAAATATAATTGAATCTCTACACCTTTACTGAAGAATAATCATTAAATTATTAAATTGAGTTTTGTATACATATTATTATAAAAAACTAACTTTGCCCGGGGCGGTTAGGTCTTCAAGATTTTAAATACATCCTAAAAACATTTGAACTATTTAACTAAACTTCATTAATACGAGCTCTTGACAGTACAGGAAAACATTGTAAAACCCGCGGCTTAATCAGCCCCACACGTATTGACTATTGTCTTTCTTGTGGATATGGCCGGCTATACTGAGAGGATGGTTTAGGTGCTACAAGCCTATTCCATTTCTACCATGTCCCAGGCACTACAGTGTTCCGTTAAGCGTAGGCAAAGATTGCCTCCTGACGCTGTATAAATCATCTATTGATAGTGGTCGTCAAAATATAAAACCATAATAACCTATCAATTTCAGAAATGGTGAAGCTTTTAAATTAAATATTAGAGATGTCCGAATGATTTGGGGTGACAAGTGAAAATGGTTACCAATATACCACAAAAAGCTTGATATTCGAATACAGACCTTATACGTAGACATATAAAGGTTAATATTAAGTGCACGATGGAGATTCTATTACTTCGAACTTTGGACAGTTCCCAAAGTTGAGCTATAGCATCAGGCATACTATTGCGATACGATATTTAAGATTCAGGGCCTTAAATGGCCTCAAATGTTATTAGTTTAGTTATACGTGTCGAAATAAAAGGTACATGCTTTATCAAATAGGTACATGCAAATAATAATTATAGATCCAAATTTTTTTTATGTTGGCTCAGTAAAATGTATTTTTGAGTTGACTTTGAAACCCTGGCAATGCATTTCACTTTACGCATAACTTGTAAATAACAATTTTGAAAAGAAAACAAAATTGTTTAATGATAAGAAGATACTAATTCTCAATAATGTCCAAGGATATGCGTTTTGTTTTGGACTATTTTCGAAAATGAAATCCTTGCTGCATGCAAGCCTCTATCCAAAAATATCCTAGCAATACTGTTACCTTTTAAACCAAATTGCAAACCCATCATGTCATCAGATAATATTCCATTACTATTTACAACTCCACCCTGATATTCTATTTACATTGAAAGCGATATTGGATAACAATTTCAATTTTAAATTTTGTTTTCGTCGCCATTGCATGGTCGTTTAAAAAGGCTTTTATTTTAAGTTTGGAGTTTTCACGAGATCAATGAATATGAATGTTGCTAGTGAAAAATAAATATATTTGTTACAATGTAGTAGTTTTAACAATAGTATTTTATAAAGAAATATTTATTTTACTTTCACAAGAAGACTCTTCGTGAAATATTTGGCATCCACATTACACAGCTACTTGGAAATCTTCTGATAAAATATTGATTGCTTAACTGTAGGCTACATTTAAAAATATAAAATTATATATGTAATTTGACTAAAATAGGCGCATTAAAAAAAATTTAAACTTATTTCTAAAATTTTAAATAACTCAATGTTAATATTCAGGTTAAAAGTAGGCACACTACAAGTAACTACAAAAACATTTTAAAACACAGTAGGTAGGCTTTATTCTTATCGCCAAAGTGGCCTTGTTAAAGAAATTGTAAAATAAACCAAATGGTTTATTCCAACTTCGTGGATTAAGGACATTTCTAATAGCCCATCCACACTTCGCGGTTCACACGCGCAAGCTGTCAACAATCCACATTCACAGGGATTGTTTGCGTTCCTTTGTCGCAAGAAATAATACCGGCAAAAACGGGAACTAGGCGCGGATCGCTAAGACGTGAAGAATTAAGCGATTATAATCTACACTCCTGTTTTACGAGTTGTTCACGGCTTTGCGCGCGTTTCACAGGCGCGTGAGGAGAGGCACAACCACAAATAAAACGCGCAGTCAATAAATGCGTGGCGAAATAAATGTATGCGGCAAGCTGTGACCGTGCACACTATCCTCGCGTTAACACGCGGCGAACTAGCAGGTGACGCGTTACACAAAATCTCACTCGTTCGAAAAACAAAGTGTGCCAAAAACAAAGGCTCTTATAGGTATAAACTTACATTCGAGTTTATTGGTGTAACCCGTTACAGGACTTGGCTGTTTACATGACTGAACGTCCAAATTAACCGAGCACTTCATAATAAGAATAAAATTACCTAAAAAATAGGTGTTCCAAATTTGAATACCTAAACTTCCGGGCGCGTTCACACATCCCAAAATGCACAAAACAAGCTAACATTATGCACGTGTCTTTAGATTGGATGGATCGATATTTTGCAATAACGTAGCTATCACCTGCCTCACCAGACTTCGACATAAATCAATTATTATAACCTTCAGAAAGGAGACCTTGAGAGCTTTTAATTGAATAAGTAAATAAATAAGTTCATAAACTAATAACAAACTTTTAGGGCCGATTATGCCTTGGAATATTTCGAACGAAAGAGATGGTAAGACGGAGTCCTTTGCCCAGCAGTGGATTATTAATGAATGAATTAAAACTCTTGTTTGTCATAACTTGTAAACTTAATACAGTATAACAAAACACATAATTGTAGAATGGGCGGTCTTATCGCTTAGAAGCGATCTCTTCCAGCCAACCTTTAGATGGAACGATTACGGCCTATTCGCCTTTTGTCAAGTCACAATTGCCCACTTTCATTCTCAACACGCGAGTGGCTTCAAAACAGTAGCATAAACACTTAATTACGGTTGTTGCGTGCCGTGTGTGTAGCTCAAAAGTAAGATAGCTGCACCACCGCAACTACGACGACGACAAATGTACCTACTGAAATATGCTAAGACCTACATACTTTACGTCTCATCATCATCATCCGCAGCCCGATTTCACCCACTGCTGGATATAAGCAGTATAAGCCTCCACTTGTTTATGCCACTCCTCACGGTCTTATGCTAGACTCGCCCTACAACGCTCGTATTATCGTCCGCCCATCTCGCAATCGGCCGACATTTCTGTCCAGCTCTTAGGCACCATTCAGTTGACACCTAGGACCACTTTACGTCTAGGTTATTTTATTACTAACCAATTATTGTAATGTTGCACATCCGAAATGAATAGCTGTATAAACTTGTACCTATCATTTTAAGACCTACCCTTGTACAACAGTTTTGTACTTTTAAATAGAAATTTACAGGATTTTATCGTGTAATTTACCTTTTTTTGTAACCAAATATTTCTGATTCTATTTCTGATTCTGACATTACCATCTAATTCTGACATTAATACTCCAATTTCGCCCCAAGCGAGATCTTGCGTACTGTTTATTGGTGGCTTATCTACATTTTAACTTTCTTTTGACTACCACTATAGTCTAAGGTTCGTATTCAGAATCCATACTCAAGCATATATCGTATCTTAAGTGGTGATTCATCAATCGATTTTCAAAGAGAACTGTCAATCGATGCTTTAGCTTAGACTCAAGTCTGAGCGTAGACTTTAAGTATGAACCTAAGTGCTATTACCATGGACCTAGTATAGTACCTGGACGAACAGTGAGCGTGCCGCCGAGAAGGACAAAAATTGCAGTGAATCCATAGTTTCGTAGTACTAAATTTGGAGCATCAAGTTTCCGGCCATACAAAAAAGCGGCACGCGATGAGGGACAAAAGATATCATGCTTTGTCTCTTTTACTCACAAGAATTTTGTATTTCTTCTTTGCTTTTGTGTGACTGAGAAAGAAATATACAGCGCTCTATTTCTTACTTTCTCTAAGGCATACACATCAAGTAGTAAGTTGGTTAGCTATCTCATCAGAGCTGTGAACAAAAAGGTTATAATTTAAAGAAATAGTTATTCGCGGTAGTCTACTATTATTCTAAGTAGGGTTGAATTCTTTCACACCTTGTTTAAATGTTTTACAAGGTTTATGTAAGTGTTAAGGGTTGCTATGAGCCGTGTCGGCGGAGTGGAGTGTAAATCGACTTTCCATCCGGTACTGGGTTCAAATCCCGACCAACGATAGATTTGTTTTGAAAAATTTGCCTGTTGTGATCTCATTTACATGGACATTTTTAAAGGGAAATAGTTCAACACGCAAAATAAATCGTAGACACGATTAATTTTAAATTCATCATTATTTCCAATCAAAACTAGCACACAATAAAAATTTCACCACAGAAAAACTGAAAAAAATCCAGAATTTCCTTATTATCCGTGACTTGGTATCAAAATCGAGAATAATATTGTACTAATAACTTCCGTATATTAAGATATCTTATTTGTGTTTATCTTTATCTTATATCTTATCTTATTTCCCTGTCTAATTATCATGGAAATTAAAACAACAAACCGTCAGCAACAGACCAAAAAGCCAAAAGTAGTTAAAACCTGCTACAACTTGTTACATCATAATTAAACTTTTCAAATTAAACCACTTCTAACAAGTACTTATCTCAAGTTTGAAAATTCACTAATAAATTACAAAAGTATATCATTTTACAGTCTCCGGCTGTTGACTTGGCACTTTTTTCGAGCCAGTAAAACTGTAGGTAATCCTTAAAACAACACCTCTTTTTCTGTAAGAGGTTACACTTTGCACTTTGTTTTTTACGCCGCCTAAAGGTTTTCATTATAATCATCATGTCTACACAGCGTCATCTAGTCCCAAGCTAAGCAACTTAATGTTTGTGTTAAGGTAACAAGATGAGTGATATACTGCGTGTATACTTTTTTTTATATGTAATTGTTAATGCTTCATACAAATTGTGAACACACAGCATGTAGCTTAAGTTCAACGATCTATCAAGAACGTTTAAGCACGCTACGAGCACTTTATAAATATCTACTATGACTTAAGGATAGTCGAATGTCATTGAGGTACAATCTATAGAGCCACAATCAGACAAATAAAATATCCGCGCCAAAACTCGGCGCACTACGTAGCGTGCGCCGAGTTTTACTTTTTTGCGTACAAGCGTCAAAAGTCATTGTAGAACATTTTTTGAGTGTTGTCAGCTATTAGATTGTGACTCTTTAGTATAGTAACTCGATGTCGAATGTTTATATTTTTTTACTGAAAGCGCCATAGTAACTTCCGGCAACTGTATCGCCAACAAGGCATCAAGTTGTCAAGTTTAAAGGAAATCGGTATAGGCCCCAATTATTTATTTTAAACGCTGCCAATTAACATTTTCTGAACTGGATAAAACTCTTAATATAAAAGCTCTTAAATTAATTACGTTTCAAACTGAAGTCTTTTAAGAGGCGAACTTTGACGTCAACTATTAAAAGTCTGTAGCTTTTAAAATTATATCGGCGTTTACTGAAACACTGCTCGGTGCCCTCTTAAGAAGAGCTCAGTAAATTAAGTAGCGCAGGCTGATTACGTATCTCGCGACATCAAAGCGACAGCGATAATAGTGCAATTTTTGCTTTCAAATCGCTAATTCGTATTATGTAAGAACGATAGCAAAGTTAACGACTTTTTTCCGTTTGTTTTTGACGACTAGCAATCGGTCGCGCAATAGGACGACAATAATAATTGTACAATAATCGCTGTCGCTGTCATATCGCGAGATACTTACGTTTTAGTTATTGGATATAGCTAGTTTTTTTATAAAAAAGGACAGCCTCTTTTTGTTGACAATGTACATTTTGTCATGAAACAGTCTATAGGTAAATGGTGTGTTTATCATAATCTACTAATATTTTTTTTCGAATGCTAATATTTTGTAGGTAGGAAGGTATAATTTTTTTTTCTTCAGGCATCATTCTGAATTGATTGATGCCTGAAGAAAAAAAAATTATAATAGAAAAAAAAAAAAAACATTAATAAACAAATGACTACCACTATTACACCATTAAAAATTAACACCATAAAAACATACAAACCTAAAACTTCTTTCATACTAGAAAAAACTATGAAAATTCCAGTGAAAATTCCAGTGGAACAGTGAAAACTGCCAGCGATTTGCACAAACGACGCAATAAACATATCACTTTCGGCATTTAAAGCGCACGGCTATAATACTGGGGTTAGTGCTCGTAAATTGTGCTATCTGATACTCTCGTGTGTGGATTAAACTGTTTACTATTATAAACGACGAGTGATATTCAGATGATTATAATTGATAGCCTTCTTCTCAGCCTCTCCGACTAGCTAAGGTCGGCAGTCAATATGGCATATTGTTCACGGTCCTTAGCGAGGAGAAATAGTTCGGCAGCGCTCGCTATCCCCGTCCACTCCCTGATGTTCCTCAACCAAGATTTCTTCCTCCGACCAACACGCCTCCTTGCCAGCGACTTTTCCCATTATAATCAGTTGAAGTAGGACATATCTCTCGTGTCTTATGATAATTTATAGCCACTACTTAGCCACACATAGCTTATTCGCCCGCGGCTTCGTTTGTGGTACCTTAATAAAATATAGCCTATGTTCATTCGGAAAGTCCATGCTACACAACGGTGAAATAATTTTTGAATTCGGATGAGTAGTTTCGGAGAAAGCTAAGAAAATAAATAAGAGATACGCTAAACAATGAAGGAAAACACCGAACAGCTGACTTCCGGTGAAGGCATAAATAAGCTGAATTTTAATATATTTTATTTAAAACATGCTGACCCCGACGCACTTCGTACCACACAAATTTTTGATCACATTTATCACCATTTAAACCTTCCCTGAATATCCACAAATATTTTAAGATCAAAGTTACCCAATAGTCTTTCTTAAACTTTCGCGATCACAATAATAGTAGTAGTCAATAATAGTAATTTATTTGGTATACACCTTTACACGTCACATAAAATAACAGTTTGCAGTGCATACCTAGGTAGGTATGCTTAAATATCTAAGTAGTACAGGAACATACATTTTAGTGTCATACTTGAAAATAGAAATTAGTAATTTATACTAGATTAGTTCTGTGAATAATAATATTAAATTATAAATAATATGTATTATTTGTCAATATAATTAATAATAATTTGAAATTAAAAAAAAAATCACAATTCATACTTTTAAATAATAAAAGGTAAATTACGCGATAAAATCCTGTAAAGTTAAATTTCTATTTAAAAGTACAAAGTTACCCAAATCCGTCCAGCCATTCTCGAGATAAAAGCGTGACACGAAAAGGGTCCATTTTTATATATACCTATATCACCAAATCACGTGTTGTGTTAGAATTTAATTTTCAAAATTGGGTAAAACCAAGATTTTTGTTTACCCTTCATAAATAGTCCCGAATCAGTCAACATTACCTAACCAAATAGCATTCTATCCGCCGAATCGATCGTGTTGAATCGGGTAACTGGTCCGGATAACCGCGTCTCAAATAAGTGGCCATATTTCAAGCACATTATTGAAATGTTATGCTTCAATGAATATAGAAGAGCTTGCTGTACTTTAGCAGGTACTTAAAAATATTTTTTGGTATTAAATATAATGAGATTTTATATTAATTTCTTATCGATAAAGGCCTGCTCGGATTTACGCGGTATTCGCTGCCGCTGTGGGAAGTACCGCGCCGCGGAACTTCATAGAAAATACCTGTGCTGTATTTTCGCTTTCCACAGCAGCTCGAATACCGGGTAGGTTCTTCTTTTTGAAAACTTTTACCCAATAAAAAACGGCCTCACAGAGCAGAGTGCGTGCGAGCAGCAACAGCATTCTAAAAGAAATTGCAAATAATTATGCGTGTCCTCTGGTGTGGAAACTCTCCCAGAGAACGAAATCTGTTTTAATTATTAAGTACTTACCCATATTTCTTCCATGTTTAGTTACTAACCATTCTGTGGACTGTGTTATCTGAATAAAGAACTATTATTATTATTATTATTAACCTGTCAACCGGCGGAACGACCCCGGGGTTAATATGGCGTTCGAAAATATAGGATAAAAAGCTTATTTTTGAAGCTTTATATTTTGAAACGCCTTTTTTATGATACTTTAGTAATTGCAAACTCTGAAGTTAAGCTAAAACTTTTGTAAAATATAAGAATATAGATCGTGTGCATGTGAAAAGCGTCCATTGAATATTTCCGCGAAATCTGAGCACGTGCCATCTGAGCTATGTGCGGACGTGACAGAAATTGTACATTTGATTTTCGCTTTACTTGTAATATAATTACATTCTTATACCTACATAATTATATTCCGAAATGACACTTCGGCAAATTCGGCTCTCTAGAACTCTCAAACGTTTATCTTGGTAAGATTTAGACTTTTTTAACCTGTCAACCGGCGGAACGACCCCGGGGTCGTTCTGCCGGTTTTTGACTAATTCTAACCTAATTCGCGAATTTTCGACATTTCGAATCTGATCGGTTATAAAAGAGATTACCTAAAACTTAAAAGTCACAAACAAAGTCATAGAAAGAATTAAAAACAAATATTAAATTAAAATTTTTAATCTTGAATATTTACTTCCAATTTCTGTAAAAGGTACCAACGACCCCGGGGTCGTTCCGCCGGTTGACGGCGGTTCGACATAATTCGCCCGTTACTTGATGGGTTAAATTTAATAATTATGTCACTTTCAAAACTATCGTGAGTTGTATTAGACATTATAATAGCTAACGGAAAATTACTCACGTAATTATATCACGTATTATCGTCGATTTAGATACCGACAATGTTTCGATTCTTCCGGAGAATCTTCATCTGGGTATGAGTGTGGTCACTCCTCGCGGTCGCGTCTCACACTTATTATTATGTGCTTAAAGTAGAAATAGAAATAGAAAAAATGTCGCAAAAACTAAACTAAACTAATTTGACAGCACTAAAATTAATGCCATCCTTTTATTTTGATCGTATACTTTTATGCGGACGGCAACATTTTGATGTCAATTTTTTTTTTCTTTTTTTTTTAATTACCTAGTTTAGTTTAGTTTTGTTTTGGCGACATCTGAATTGACACAATTATAGTGTTTAGTGCCCATAAAAAGTCCTTACTTATTCTTCACCTCAATAATTACATCTAAAAGTTTTTCACTAAAAATATATTATTATCTGCAAACTAAAAGCTTTTCTCAGTAAAATCAGTGAAAAGGAAAAATCCGTGTTCCGAAATTGAAGGGATGCTGAAATCCCCAACACATTAATAAAAGTTTCCGAAACCATCCGTTATTTAGCCACCTGAGATATCACGCCACACCACATCCGTTTGGACATCCTACACCCCAATTCAACAAGAAGGATATAACATAGTGTAGCGTGTGATGCCAGACAACATTTTGTTGAGGTGTTAATAGTGGCAATTCGGAGTATCGCAAAAGCTAAACTAACTAAAAATGTTGCCGTCCCTTTCATAGCGATGGGAATAAAAAGGATGGCATTAATTTTAGTTAGTTTAGTTTAGCTTTTGCGATACTCCGAGTTGCCACTAATATCTTGTTAATTTTACAATTACTTTTACTTGCTTTGACATGCCTTATTTTGTTTGATTGGCTTCCCACTGAAGCTTGACTATTTAGATAGTTATGGGATCGCTTTTAAAAAAGCTAGGCCCACACCACCAGGTTCTTGCCTGATTCTTTCCCTGGTGTAGGGAGTCGCGTTGGAACAGGCTTTAGTTAGAGCAAAGACGATTAATACTAAAAGACAGACAAAGGCCATACACAAAATCGTAACCCGTACCAGATAGCCTGGAAACTTTAAAACATCAATTTTATCCAAGAAATTTCAATGACTTTCTAGTTAAAATTACCTAAAAAAAAATTTATATTGAATATTGTTGCTACCTACTACTAAGTATTGAAATTTCTTGGATAAAATTGATGTTTTAAAGTTTCCAGGCTATCTGGTACTGCGGGACAGGGTCACGATTTTGTGTATGGCCTTTTTCTGTCTTCTAGATATTAATCGTCTTTGGTTAGAGTCACCTAGCATGTTAGACGAAACTAAAGTGATCCTTGAGGTTTTTCTTTATTTAGTTGCGGAATAGTTTTTACTTATTTTCTGAAAGTAATGTCACAAATCGAAACTAATAAAACCCTCATGGATCGAACAGGGTAAAAAATTCGTTGTATAAATGGTTTTGATAAGATTAATATTTTATTTATTTATTATTATCTTTTTTTCTTTGTGAGTTATTACCGAGCCTTCTTTGAGAATAAAGGCTCGGATTAGGGTTTGGCAGACAAGTCCAAATAACCGGATTAGGTAGAAAAGCCGGATGAACCGGCTTCCGGTCAGCTCCGGATTCTATTGACGGAGGATTTCATGTGCTAGCGATTTGATGAGAGGTTTTAGCAATTAGTTTACTGCGACCGAAACAAAAAATACGTTGGTAGTTTCATAGTGAAAATAGAAAGGATAGAATACTAGTGACTAGGCATGGAAATGCTCCTTTAAAATAACTAGAATGCTGCGATATTAAATTATCGTAATTAAGTGTGCTAAAGATAACGGCCTGCTAATTTTCATACAAGATGATTCAATAGCTTTAAGTCGCTACATTTGCTATTGGTACTGCCTTCTAATTTTAATTAGCGTATCAGTAGTTTTATTTTATTATCAGAGAATACGCGTTCGCGCGTCCTCAGTTATCACTGAAAATTGTGAAACTACGCAGCCCGTGCCGTTAATTTTAGCGACTGCTAATTTTGTAAGTAGCGGACGCTAATTGTGATTTAACTTTTAACGGTCTTTTTAACATGCTATTGTTAATTTGTTCCATGAAAGAGAGAAAGAAAGAAAGAAAAATCATTTATTCTTGTAGGACCTCAAGGATCACTTAAGTTTCGTTTTACATGCTAGGTGATTCTAATGCCTGTGCTATAGTGACCTACGCCTACTATAGTGACCTACGCCTACATTTGTATCGATACAAACGCGCCGCAAGTGTTAAAAAATATTAAGCCGACCTCAATTTCGTAAAAAAGAAATTTCCTACATTCTCGAGTTACAATTCTGTTCAAAACTACAAAGATCCTCATCAGGTCCCCAAACATTTTGATAGGACCACCTCGGTAGAGTATTCTTTTAAACAAAAAAAGAATATTCAACGCCTACAATGCCACCTTAGAAGACTTTGATCTATTAAATAAAATATACTCACGCCAAATAAAAGAGAAATTATTAATGTACCCCCATTTGTTCAAAGCTCATGAACCCAAATTTCGACGACACAAGCCAAAATGATTTACACAAAGACGTTTGGAACACGACATTTTTCGTGAAATGTAATGTTATAGGATGTCTTTGTATGTATGTGTATGTATATCTCTATTCCCAGGGAGCGGTAGACATTTCCAGCTCAAATTTAAATTCGCCAAACGTTGGTGGGACGATCTCGCCACCTTCGATGAGGGATGGTGGGACGCAGCTAAAGATCGAGATGATTTTAAGAGTTTGGGGGAGACCTTTGCCCAGCAGTGGGACAAAATAGGTTAAAAAAACCCGAAATCATCTTCACTAAATCATCACTAAAAATGATATTCTGTCACTTTGTGTAATTTTCTATTAAGGTGATAGGTAGGATAATAAGTTTCACAAACGGAACATTAATTTTTTTTAATTCCTTTGTGTAACGTAATAATAATATAAAATAGGTGGCGGTGGTAGTTCCACGCATACAGGCACCTTAATATTAATTAATGGTATTAAGTGCATAAGTAAAGTAGTTGGTGTAAGTTCCTTCCAAATATTAATGTTGACTTGACATTCATATTTGGAAGGAAAATATTGTTTTGCTAGTTTGATGTATGGGTGTATTTACATTCCATTCGGGTGTTGCTTTCGGATGGGGATGAAATATGTTCCATCTGTTTTCTTGTTGTTTACTTTGTTAAAGTATTGAGATGGCCAAGCGAGTGATTAACCAACTTCAAAAAAGGAGGAGGTTTTTTACATGCCTACTCCACTAGGCCAATGCAGCTAAGTGTGACCCTGAAAGCACAACCTTGGCGAACTGCATAGGCCTGCATTGCAGCCGTGCCAAGAGTTTAATTAATTGACAAATCATAATATTTTAAACCTTCATTCATTATTCCGTGCATCAATGGATTTTTCATTTCGAAAAATGTTCTACTTATCCTAGAATTTAAAACATAAAAAAATCCAAGGCAAGGACAACAAAAATATGATAAATCTAAATACTTATAAATAAATTTTAATTCCATTTGTAACGTCAATTATTATTGAATGCAATTGAACATCGACATTGCGTGATGGGTCATACTCGACATTACAAATCAGATATTGATATCAGTCAGTTGGTATCATGTGAATATTAGAAAATTATATTCTCCATACTATAAATAATATAAATTACTTAATAAAAATAATAGAAAATATATAATATAATAAAATAAATAATAAGTAATGAATGTTGCCAGTGCGGAAAATAGTGCCGTGTTTGGGTGTAGATCTTAATTATCGGAATATCCCGACTATCGGAATTACCCGAAGCCACTGTATAATAATATATAAAATATAATATAATGTTTATTTAGAAAATATATAAAAATTTATATATTTATGGAGAATATAATTTTCAACACATTTTCTCCACACATTTCATTAAAATCTCAAAATAGAGACGAATAGATGGCCACTAACAGAGAAAAGTTTATGTAAAATAATTCTAGCTCTGTAGTATAAATGGGACACGTAGGTACCTACTAATACAACATAACATTAGTGTTATCACTGAAATCCATCTGCCTCAGATTAATGAACTCGATAGCTACCATTGTTACTTAGTAGGTAGGTACATACAAACAATCGAATTTACGAACTCACTTGAACTTACGAATTACACTAAATTGAGTAGTAATTATGTAAAAACGTCAAAATATATGAAGTTTTTTTGACAAGTAACAAATATTGCTATAGTTATAAATTCGACTGGTAGTTGTATAGCCTCCTTTACATCTTTACTAGATGATTTCAGCGTCAGGAGGCAATTTCAGCCTACGAAACACTGTAGTGCCTAGGTCCTAGGCACTACTATCCCGTAGGCCATTAAATTGTCGGCCCGGCTTTTAAAGAAATAAATAAATTGCCTGTTCCAAAAAAGTCGTACTGAAGTCGTTTAGCCATGACGAGTTTTTAGGCCACCCAATGGCCCCATTTAGTTGGCCTTAAAACTCAATCACCAGAGTTAGCTAGCAGCTTATAGGTACGCAGCGTGCTGATAAATATGAACCAAAATCGGTTTGTCTGTTCCAAGTTTCGTACCCACGACCCATGATTGAAAGTGTAAACACTTTCCCATTCGGCCAACGCCGCTTAAACTCAAATATCACTTCAAACATATTATCAAACAAACTGTATTTCTACGTAAATAACGTTTTAAGATCAATAAAAGAAACGTTTACGCAGCCGTGGCACCAATTTGTTTTCAATTTACCAAACCAATATGTAACATTACGAGTTTGCCTATAAATCTTTATTTAAACAAAACCTACGGTTTTATTCGTATTGAAATGCTCATTTCAATCACTCTTTAGTGGACACTCTAATCTCTAGCCCTCTTATTAATAAACAGAGATCAACCAAGTATTAATTTTAAGTTGTATTTGTAATAATTTGTATGTTTATTCTGTGTTCAATAAAGTGATAATTCGTTCATTCACTGACGTTCTTTGTTAATCTTCGTTTATTAATAAGGGGGTGTGGACTGATTTAAAAAAAATATTTTGGTTTGAATAGAATATGGGGGTAAGTAATATAATTTAACAGACTTGATATTTTTACCTGATTTCATTAGAAGGATGACTAAGTGCTTCCATTGTTCTAAGTATTTAGGAAGAAATTATTTATTTAACAAACAAAGAAACACACAGGAACAAAAAATATCTACACTATCACAGAGTTCCTTTTATTTATTTAGTAAGTGTAGATATTTTTTGTTCCAGTATTTAGGTACTTATATTGATCACTATTTCTAATTCTGGTGTGGGTAAGTTTTTAGGTTTGTAATTTTTTTTTGTAATACTCACAAAATGGTCATATATTTACAAACAATCGAAGATATTATTATTATACCTTAAATTTGTATACAAGCATCTATGTAATTATATTTATTACGTAAGTAATTGTTCTACGTTTGATTGTAATAAAATTGAACTTTTGGACTTTCCTAATATTTTATTCTGCCTAAGTACGAATTATATAACTTATAGCATGATGTTTTTACTCATGTTATATTGTATATCTTGTCAATGGTTATGCATAGCTCTAAGTTTTCTTAAAATTGTTAAAATAAAATAAAATGAAATAAAAAACTTTATATACCCAAATCGGTAATAAGTTTCACCCAAATCGGTTCAGTTGCCCTGTAAAGAAAAGTCATATTCTCACACAAACAGGGTTTCTTAGCCAAGCACATAATTTACCCTCATTTATGAGAATGGGGGTGTAAATACTAAGATCCCTGACTTTTAGGACTTCCAGGCTAGATTTTACGTCAACAAATCTGCCTCGTTAGGATGCCACCGTGGAAAATATTTTGTACTACCACAGATAAAATAATACTATACCTACTAGCTACTCAGGCCTTTACATTTACTAGATGATTTATACAGATTCAGGAGGCAAGCTTTTTTCAAGGAAATATTTGTATACCTACCTATTGTTATAAATTAACAAGTGACAAAATAAAAAAATATGTGGTCCCCGGAAAGCTATGTCAAATGTCCAAGGATATTTATTTTGTATATTTATTTATCTCTCAATCACCATTTAGGTACCTACCTTTTTTATTATTTTCGATTCTTAATAATATTCTTAATATTCCACATACCTTTTGTTATATTTTTCTATTATATTATGTAGGAGTTCATGCTAAGTAAATCAGTCTAGGGCCGCCATAAAAACTATCCGCAATAACAAATATTACTTATCATGAAAATTGCCGAAGTTGGCAAAGACACAGCGGACTTGGAGAAAGCTGGGTAATGGGTATCTGTAAAATACCTTGTACGTTGTAAATATAGGTACCTACATGATTAGTATTTGCTCTCGGCTTTGAATGGTACTTATCCGATTAATTTTCTGTAATGTTACTCTAAGCTGTTAAATTATTGTCTAATAGTCTTATTACCAGTTTCGAATATTATAAATAGGTAATTGAAAAAATATTTTTAAGCTATTGCATAGCTTCTATCGCGGGCCTTGAGCGTGGAGACCGAATCCAGAAATTCCGTAACGAAAATAACCTAACACCCCCGACTCCGAAAAAAACAAATGCTATGCAATAGCTTTACCGCGGCAGTCTCCGAGTGCCACACGTCTTTTTTTTATATTATTGATGAACTAGCCATCCATATCTTCCAAGACAGTACCAGAGGGCCTAGCCAACCGGCATTCGCTATGAAGCGATTCGATTTCTATCATCGCTACCCCTTTGATTTGACATTTCTGATCGCTCGAGTTTTCGTCATCGAATGTCAATTCCTATACATTTTTTTTAGTTTCTAATCGAAAGCGATTGTCGAAATGTTACATGGCTAGGGCCACAGTAGTATTTACGACTAGAACAAAAGGGGACAATGAAATCGAACTAAGTAGGTACTAGGGAAAGTCCGGGACATTACCCGGCAGGGTAAAGTTAGTACCTATTTGGCAACACCTGCTATACTACGATTAAAAGAATTTACGAGTTTAAAAAGAGCGGAGTTTTGCAAGAAAGGTTTTATTATAATGTTAAGACAAACCTACGTTTTTGTTAATAAAATAATGATTACCTACAATTTATTTGTATTCCGGTATAATTATCAGATTTTTTGGTAATTTAAGATCTTTTCATTATTATGGCAATGACAGTGAATTGGTAATTTTGACAGTAGGTAAGCAAAACCAAAGATAGATAGATTATTGAGACTGGCCGTTAGTTGCTGGACGTCGTACGCTGCGCTTGCTAATGAAAACTACCTACATTTTACGAAACAAAATCCAGTGATAGTCGACTCTCTCGTATTAAATGTTGTAAATAAACTACGTCCAGCTCCCGACGAGATTTTCCTGAGAGATTGCGTGGGTTCATAGATATTTATTAACTCCGGGCTACGGAGCTCTGATATATTACACCTTAATACGGGCATTGCTCGGGTCCTGGCCTAGATAGGCTAGGCGAAAGGTTGAGCTGAAATGGGGATAAGCAACATGATATGAAATTATTGCTATAGTTATCTAAAGTGTCATTTACACGATGCAAGATTCTTGCTTGTTGCATACAAATTGTATCAATTTAATTGTATGATACAATTAAATTGACTATCATCATGACTTGCATGGTCTACAACAGTTGCTAACAATTATTGAACGTCAATTAGGTGCGCGTAATTATTGCATTCAATTATTGCTCTGGTACGTAGGCACAAGAAAGTGGCATCATGTAAATAAATGGTACTTTAAGCACATATTTACAAAGATTATCGGGACTTAATCGCGTATTGAACATTTTCTCGAGAGGAACCGTCCTTTTTAGCCCCCCTGAATTGTTTACAAGTCCTTCGCCTTATTTACTTTTATTATAATAATCTTCATAGTTATTGTGACTTTTGTTTTTGGTGTACAAAGTTAATACTGTGTTTTGTTTAGGCTTCTCCAACCTCATCACTATATATACACTCTGATATTAAAAAACATTATTTCTTTTGTTACAGCAACACAACATAAATGGCTCATAAATAAAAAACTCAATAAACATAACTATAAAATACTGACAATAATACACGCCAAATCATTTTTAAGCAAAAATACAAATTATATTCAAAATAGATTTTCCTATACAGCAAATTATTTTTTGAAACATAAAGATTTTTTAACTAGTAACATTTCAAAGTGTATTCAAGTGACAAAAAAAGATAGTGACTCGATAAATCGTTCGAAATTTAAAATCGCATCTAATTCTCAGTTTGAATAATCCGTCAAAATTAACTTTTTAAATTTAAAAATGAGCATAGACTCGACGGCGTCTGCAAAGAGGTTGAATTTGGAGAGGGCTTCGAACTTCATGAGGCAGTTCCGAGACCCTGACTCCAGGGAGCTGAAGAAGCTATCAGCGAATCAGTTCATGGAAGTCTGGAGCCATTATGACAGAGATGGTAAGTTTTTTACTAAGCTATAGTGGAACCATGCCTCGACTTTCGCGTTTGAAAAACGCGCTGCAAACTAGCAGGTGACGCGCTACACAAAATTGGATCCTCAAAATTACCATTCTATTCGTAGCCAATGTTGGAACCAAGTTGAAGCCAATGTGTGGTGCCCGCATTAAATAGCACCGAACCAAGCTACGTGAATAAAATATTCATACGAGTCTCGTCCGTCACTCATATCGCTCTTTATATTTCTTTTATCCGTTACAGAACGGGGTCTATTCAGTAAAATTGTCCCACATTGTATTTATGTACCGTATATGGGTCACATTCACATGAGAACACTTCCTAGGGTCTGCATTTCTGTGAAATGGTTTCCGCTATTTACTGTTACGAATTGAATAAAGAACAACTTTTTTACAGTACGCTCGTCATGTAGGTAATCGTAGAGCTTGGAGAGTTGTTTAATTTAAGCCGCGCTTGTACGGTTACCGGCGGTTTTTGTGAAGTACCTACCTATAGTAATCTATCCTCGCTCACGTGTCAAGTATTCTAAATGTATGGAATTTTTAGTTCATGCAAGTTACGGAGGGTGGCGCTGCACTGGATTTTCATACATTTGTGATACTTGACTCGATATCGAGGACAGTATCCAATACTACGGTAAACTGGCGCTAACCCCCGTTTGTTCTTCTTTTGTTAGATTTTTATTACGAAAACTATCCATGAAACGCTCTATACTTTAACGGTATTACCGTTATGACAGTACGTGCCTTAGCACGTGCTGTCGTTTTGTATCGATAGGTAAAGATTAACCTTTTTAACAAAAACGGAAAGAATCTAACGGCTGCCGTTTCTCAGTAGCCTGTTTAGACGCTCTCGCTAAGATAAATATTTGCTGACGCGAAATTAGTATTATTGTGTAGATGTTTGGAGTGAAATGAGAGATTAAAAGTAAGTAGCAGACAATAGGTACCTAAATACAAGCTTTGGAGAGATTTTAGGCAGTCTGAAAAGGTTTCGAATTCTACAAATTGAGACATTTAACTTATTCAATAAATTGACATTAGTGGCAATTCGGAGTATCTCAAAAATGTTGCCGTCCCTTTCATAGCGATGGAAATAAAAAGGATGGCATTAATTTTGGTTAGTTTAGTTTAGCTTTTGCGACACTCCGAATTGCCACTAATATTTAGACATTATTCAATAATTTGACATTTCATTTGACATTTATAGGTACCGTACTCTGGTATTAAAACTCTATTTGAAATATCTTTTTTGTATGTTCACCGATGATTCCGTTAATGACTGCTGGGTTCCTATATCCAACTAACGGATGTCCGTACGTAGGTCGTCATAGCGACGTTGTTATCTGTCAAAAAGTCTCATACATTTTGTGTTGAATAAACAACGTTGCTATGACGACCTACGTACGGACATCCGTTAGTTGGATATAGGAACCCGGCATTAGTAGACCGATTTCAAATGTTTTTTTTGTTTATACGTAAGAATAAGCGTCCGAGGTGGTCCCATAAAAAAGGGGATCTGCCGAGGATCTTCGGAGCTATGAAATGAGTTTACTCCTCTCACACAATTTTCTACTTAATAGACAAGCTGGCCCATTCAATTTTAAAATAGCATCCATTGACACGAGTGGGTTGCCAGCTAATCACTTCAGACTCGAACTCACGACCTTCTGAATGCTAAGTCCCATCCTACAAGATCATCATGACTCTCACTTGCCCAAAACAGCGCATTATGAAACACCCCTAACTTCCCATAAATCAACCCACACTAAATTATGACACATCGCAATTTGGATAGTTTATTACAACACAAACAATTTTGGACTCTGTTTACATAAAGGTCTTGATGATACACCTACAACATTTCAGACTAGACAAATCTAAAGTCGATTTATCGGAACAGAGATGGTTTCGTTCTGTATACAGTTTACAAATATTTATATGCACTTTAACACGAGCTTTAAACGGTGAAGGAAAACATCGTGAGGAAACCCGCGGCTCCGGCCCCACACGTATTGACCATTGTCTTTCCTGTGGATATGGGCCGCTAAGCTGAGAGGATGGTTTAGGTGCTGAGCAAGCCTATTCCATCTTAACAATGTCCCAGGCACTACAGTGTCCCGTTAAGTGTAGGCAAAGATTGCCTCCTGACTCTGTATAAATCATCTACTTAGTAAAGATGTAAAGGCCTGTTATCTTACAAATATTTACTTAGATTTTCAGGTGCTACAATGTCGCACTGACGTTTAGTTGAAAAAATACAGAACTAAAATTTAAATTAAAACTATAACAAAAACGAACGAGAAACAATGAAAAACTTATAAAATTGGATAACTAATTAATTACGAAGGTATAATTCATTAAACGTAGTTTCAAAAGTACCTACTCGAGTATTGATCACAGAACTGAATTGTGTAGGTATAAGGGCGGCCTGGTACAAGGTAAAGGTACTTCGACGTCTAAGTAAGTATAACTTTTACTAGATAATTTATACTTCCTTGCAATACAACTTAACATTGAATATAATGTATTGGCATATCCATTGATGCACGGTAAGGACTCGAACCCACAACCTTCAGACCGAAAGTCGTGGTACTCATCCCACTCTGCCAACACGGCTCAGACGGATGAAGTAAAGCCCGTCACATACGTAGCTATAATATATATATAACTAAAAATTATAGCAGTTATAATATATATTATAGCTGCGTGTGCGGTAACTTGAATATTTCTATAGAAAATATATCGTAATATGCCTTGCTTTAATTTATACCTAGTAATATATTATAATGCTACGTGTGTGACGGTGTGTGTATTTGTTTTTTAAATGTTGCATCTGTAGCACGTATCATGTAAAGCAAAACGAACCAAAACAAAGCCTGCTGTACATTGCTGCTTTTGTATTCATAAACAAGTTTACGGCCGTACATCAACCCTAATATATATTATTCAAGCATAAGCTACGACCTCGCTAAAGCCTTGTGGCCTTTTCTAGTCTTTTGTTGAACTCGTTTTAAAATATAGTTAGATAATTTTCTTGCTTGTCTCTCTCCCATTGGTGTTGTGCTGTGTTGGAAAACAGTTTTTTTAATTCCATTAAAGTTTCAAAGATTGAAACGACTGTTGACAGTTTAGTCGTTATTTTTTCTAATTATAGGGTATTATAGGGTATTACGACCTCTGCGTCTCAGGTGGGCTTTCACCCACAGCGCCACAGAGGTCGTCATATAAGAGTACCATTGATCCCCGCCCGCTTTGTCACGTCATCTCCAAAGTCATTTCCTCTTCAGCCTGCCAAATCATCATACTTGTGTCGCGTCTTATGTTCCCGCGAACAAAAGGTTCCACTCGGCTGAAGGGTGACGTTGAGAAGCGATCCCACTCGTTTAATACTTCGCGGAGCTGGCTATTGTGTTCTCGGATATGTTAGGCTCAGATAAAATAAAACTAAACAGGGAATAGCTAACGTGATATATCGTATATTTAAATATATTATCGGGACTTAGTAAACCACTCTAGATAGGGTTACCGGCGGTATTTGTGTAGTATAGTTTTCAATCCTCGCTCACGTGTCAAGTATTCTAATGCCGGGTTCCTATAGCCAACTAACGGATGTCCGTTGTTTATTCAACACAAAATGTATGAGATTTTAGTTCATGCAAGTTACTGGGGGAGGCGCTGCACTGGATTTTCATACATTTCTGATACTTGACTCGGTATCGAGGACAGTATCCAATACAACGGTAAACTTTACCCCCAGTGGTAACGGTGACTGTAACGTCATCCGAAACGTCGAGGTAAATAGAATGATTTCAATACGCGATTAAATCCCGATAATATATTTAAATATATATTTATATATTTATATATGATATAATTATTTGCATTCACAGCATGCCAGTATAGCAATGCTATATAATGCTATGCTATAGTTGCAAGCGCGCAATACAGTCATAGTTCCAAGCGCAACTGGACTCTATTTTTAGTCGGTTCAAAAATAAGGTTCATTCATATATCTAAAAACTCCACTGAATTTTTTATCTTAAAATGAAACTCAGCATCCATTACTCATAATAATTGACATTGTTACGGCTGAAATGAGAAAAGTAACTCCAAGATAAAAGGATGTAGGTATACGAGAAGTAATGACGGCAGTAGACCGGTCAATTTGCTTGAGTCTTTCAAACGTGGGCGAAAAATCGTAATGTAGTACATTACGATTTTCAAAGCGCTCGTGGCGAAGCTTGCTAAGACGTTCTTGATAGATCGTCGAAGTTAAGCAACGTTCTGAGCGGTCACTACTTGGATGGGAGACCGCAAGTGGTATTTTCATCTGAGCGCTTCCGTGCATCGGAGGGCACGTTAAATTGTCGGTCCCGGCTTTTAAAGTCGTTAAGCCATGACGGAGGCCTTTAGGGTGCCTAAAAACTCCGTCACCAGAGTTGGCCACTTGCTCATAGAGAGCGTGAGAGAAAACTCTCTAAAAGTTGACGCTTTCTACACGTTGGCGCTTGCCTAGACTAGGCCAGCTAGGCGAGTGATAACGAGTGTAAGGCAAGGCAAATATGCTGTCCATACGTTGGGTATTGGTGTTCACTCGCCTACGTTCGGCAAACATTGTATTGCACGCTTTACAAATAATATTGATTATTCTTACGACATTTTTCTAAATAACAACAGAGAAGTGGGTCAAATAGTTAGATATTAAACTGGTAACCTACTGGTAGGTAATGGCCGAACCATCAAACTATAGATAGTAGGTACAGTTGGCAACGAAAGTTAATTACAAGTTAAATTCACCCCATTGTCTGCGATCTCCTTGTCAAGTGTATTTTAATTAATTCTAGGTCGGTTGGTTTTTTTTATAATTTGATTATTTTTTATCATTTCACATTTATCATATTTAACTCCTTACTAAAAATACATCTATCTTTATTTATAACAAGCTGATACCTGACTCAAAAACCTAACTACTTTTTCCCGACTACCGAAAAGAAGAGGGTAATGTTTTAGTGTATCTAATAAACAGCGGGAGTCCGCGTACAATCTCAATGACAATATCTGTCGAATCAATTGGTTTCATTCATTACAATTTTAGCGTAATGAAGTTTTCCGGCACAACTTATATTATAATTAAATAACAATGAAGTCAATTATTACCAACAGTGTCGTTAAATTGTCGGTCCCGGCTTTTAAAGTCGTTAAGCCATGACGGAGGCCTTTAGGCGGCCTAAAAACTCCGTTAACAGAGTTGGCCACTTGCTCATACGAACGAACGGAACCAACAGTCATTAGGTATTAATTTTTGTTAAACATAACTGGCTAGTATCCAAATAAAAAAAAAACTTCACGTCTTTTCGCGCGATTCGCGCCTCCCCCGTTTTTGTTGGTATTTTGTCAAACGACTTCAGGATCTCTATGAGTGTGGATATAAGACTTTATACTTGGACTGTACCTTACAAATAAGTTGAATCGGTCGATAGTGTCATGCTCTTCAGCAGGGCAATCCCAGAATTTGGATATGAGAGTAAATAGGAAAAAATGTACCAAAATTGTACTAAATTGTAGTGCTTTCAAAAAAATTGTACCTACCACAGTTTCGGAGTAATCAACATACCCTATGGTCCTGCTGAAAAGCATGCTTTTCAGCAGGACCCATCTTGAAATCGGCATTGTTTCACGAGTTTTGCGCATGGATTTTTTTTTATGGAAATTGTACTCTGATAATATGTTAAAAAAATAGCGTACACTTTCTTTAACAAGGAATTATAACAATATTAAAATTATTTTTTGCGGTACGCCTTATAGAAAAGACATAGCACAAATTTCTAAAATGGTAAATCGGCATTATTTCGCAAAGTTGATTTGTCTACAAAATGGCATGGAAATTGTACTAAAATATAACGTTAAGCTTACAGCATACATATTCTTGAACAAATAACAACATTAAAAAAACCTCATTTTGTACCTGAATGACTAAATAGCAAATACAACTCTCGATTTCAGACATGTGTCTGCTATTCAGTTTTCAATAGGCGCTATTTCAGGTTCGTACAGAGGCCTTTAAAGCTACAAAGCAGGTACTGTATTTGTTCAAAACTGTACTAATATAGAATAGAATAGAATAGAATAGAATAGAATATAATTTATTTAGCACACACACATTCAAGACATAAATAGGTACAAAAGAAGAAACAAGGAGGGAGTTGAGAAACAGAATAGAACAAAGAAAGTACCTAGGTACCCACCAACAAAAAAGAAATTACAAGTAAACATTTAACACGAGTACCTACCTAAGTAGGGGGGTAGGTACCTACCTACTCAGCGAAAAGAAAAAGAATAGATAAATGAGTAGTATGTTAGCCCCTCCCATGGTGTGGCTAAAAAGGTCCAATCTCAGCGTAATTCTACTTCCAAACACAAAAGTGAAGGAAGTAGCGCTGGTTTTCAGATTGGACCAGTTGCAGTGTGAATCAACAGACAGAGCGAAAACACGTTTTATTCAGAATGAGTATACTTAAATAAAAAAAATAAATAAAATAAAAATAGTACAATATGTATAAAATAACCAGATAGTGTACAGTACATATCAAAGGAATAAAAACTGAGTTTAATTATGTAGGTATATAAAAAGTTTTAACTTTTAAAATAGTTAAAAATAAATAGGTACCACCAAATGTCAAAGTACCTAAACGTCAGCGAACTGACACTGACTAGAAGTTCTATGTTTCTAGTTTCTACAGCTAAGCTAATCGTAGTGTTGACATGTCATGTTACATTGTCTTTGCTGTGCTGTCATGTCAGCATGTTCGCCACGTTACAAAAAACGTGGCAAATTGACTTGGCAATTTTACAGCGAAGCAATCATTTGCAATACAAAAGAAAAAGACGAATTAATTATGAAAAAAACGATGCCCAGTGTTGAGTGCTGGAAGAGGACCTGCCCACTTAGTCTGTTGGACATAAACCGAAAGGTAAGTAAGAGAGAAACCTAAGTAGGTACTTACTTCTTACATCCCCCTATCATTACGAAGTTTTTTGTGCAAGCAGATATATTTTTTTAAGATTTAGTTTAAAAGTGTGTAATGTTTTTAGGGTCCGTGCGGCGCACGCGCGCGCCCTGCAGCAGCTGGTCCCGCAGATGACGGCGCGCCAGGCGCACTACGACACGACGAGGGGCGGGCGGCGCTCCCGCCGCGCCCGCGACCTGCACTGCTCCAACTCTCTCCGCGAACACGACGTCCCGCTCGTCCAGCACAACGCCCAACTTCGCCGCCAGCACGGTTACGGTGTGAACGACGTTCTCCCCCTTCTCCTCCGGGAGGTGACCAATCTCAAGATCGGATAAAAGAGCATCTTGGTCACGATCATTGAGCTCCCGTTGAAGCAGAGTCACTTGGGACTGCAGTTCGGTGACCGCGGAGGGGGAATCCTCTAAACGTCGCTCGATTGCTCCAAGCCGCTCCTCGACGACCTCCACCCGCTCCGCGAGTCCCCTGACAGTGGCACGAAACCCTGCCATTTCCTTACGGAATTCGCGCATCTCCGCCATAAATGCCGCTATCTCCCTGTGCACGTCCTGGAGGTCCACAGACGGCGCCGCGGGCGGCGGGGATGCGGGGGAGGTCTGCAACATCGCAGCAGACGGCGCCAGCGCATCCTGAGTGGCCGCCGCCCTCACCGGGGTGTTGTCTCCCTTGCGCGTCCGAACTTTGCAGCCAGGACACACCCATCCCTTGGCAGCAGATGTATCGGGCAGGGAGACGCAAGCCTTGTGATATAAGGCCAAACAGGTGGTACAAGTGGCAGCCCCTGTCGATGAGAGGTACTTCCCACAGGCCTGACATGACTTTGCCATTATAGAACAGTCAAAATCAAATCTCCGATGATGATATCGAGAATGACAACAATTAGGTACTTTGAGTTTGAAAGTTTGTCACCCGTCAATAGATGAAGTACAATGACAAATCAATACGAGTTCTGTATTTGACACTGACACTGACTGTTCCCAGAAAAGTTCTGCCACTCGTCAAACGATGGCGCCACCAAAAAAGTCTGTTCTCTAGTTACAGTGCTGTGAAGTGCTGCGCAAAGTAACAGACTACCCACACAGTAATAAAAAGTGCAAGTAATCACAGTTTTAATTATCCTAATTAGTCCTGATCCGACGACAATTTAGACTCACAAACACTTGCACACACGATTCTAGTGTTAAACAATCAATAGCACTCACTCGCGTTACTGTACAGTAGGTATGAGACGGCGTAAATGAATAAAAATGTACGGACTACTTTGTTGCGTTCTCGCTCTCAAAAAAGCAATCTCGCTCTCAAATATACAGGAATCGTGATAAGAAAAACGGTCACTGCTTACACATGGCCGTAGTGACCGCCGCTTCGAAAGCAAACAAATGCCCTGTGATTGGACATACACAATACGTATAATCCAAGGCTTTTCAGCGGTATGTGCAGCACCTAGTAAGTTCGAAGAAATACAGTAACTACCTTGCAGCTTTACAAGCCTCTGTACAAACCTGAAATAGCGCCTATTGAAAACTATATAGCAGACACATGTCTGAAATCGAGAGTTGTATTTGCTATTTAGTAATTCAGGTACAAAATGAGGTTTTTTTAATGTTGTTATTTGTACAAGAATATGTATGCTGTAAGCTTAACGTTATATTTTAGTACAATTTCCATGCCATTTTGTAGACAAATCAACTTTGCGAAATAATGCCGATTTACCATTTTAGAAATTTGTGCTATGTCTTTTCTATAAGGCGTACCGCAAAAAATAATTTTAATATTGTTATAATTCCTTGTTAAAGAAAGTGTATGCTGTTTTTTTAACATATTATCAGAGTACAATTTCCATAAAAAAAAATCCATGCGCAAAACTCGTGAAACAATGCCGATTTCAAGATGGGTCCTGCTGAAAAGCATGCTTTTCAGCAGGACCATAGGGTATGTTGATTACTCCGAAACTGTGGTAGGTACAATTTTTTTGAAAGTACTACAATTTAGTACAATTTTGGTACATTTTTTCCTATTTACTCTCATATCCAAATTCTGGGATTGCCCTGCTGAAGAGCATGACACGGTCGATAGTATTTTTAGTTGGCTTTGTCTATTTGGTCAAATTATGTAACTAGAATAGATTTATAGCGTTTGTCGCCGGTTTTGTTTGCATTATTCTACGATTAGGTATACCTACAAATGAAATTTAGGTACCTAAGTACCTATAATGTTTGTAAGTAGGTACATGGGTACGGGGTTTTATCGCGTTCATGTATTTATAAATATGAATTGTGATCGCGATTTGAAGTCTGTTAGAATTACGTATAGTTCTATCTCACGAAGTCCGTTTAGCCACAGATAAAAGAATACTAGTAGTTTAGCTCTCACTTGCGCTTAGTTGTCATGCTGACGGTACTCGCTACCAAAATTATAAAACATTATACAAACGGGTACAACATAATACACTCGTTACCTGTCTGACGTGAACACATTATACACTATAGTGAGTGACCAGTAGGCCTAACATGTGCAACGCGTCGAGACGACAAATTCAATATCTCGATAATGTCAAACTGCTTTAACGTACTATGTCAGAGAAGGAGAGAACATTTTGTCGACGACGAGATGATTTCTCGTGTTGCACATGCTAGGCCCGCTGGACAGCATTTTGGACTATGATTGCTTCTGAGTGTACGCACACTGACATGCATTCACTATGACATTTAAAGCAACGAACTTCGTGAAATATTTAGAATATCGATACCAATTAGGGCATTCTCTCCATGCGGATACCTCTAACTAAGACTAATTCCGGGTTCCTATATCCAACTAACGGATGTCCGTAGGTCGGTCGTCATAGCAACGTTGTTATCTGTCAAAAAGTCTCATACATTTCGTGTTGAATAAACAACGTTGCTATGACGACCAACCTACGGACATCCGTTAGTTGGCTATAGGAACCCGGCATAAGGTATCTTAACCTCTCAATTGGCTGCCTTAAAACTGAGAAATTGGCACAAAGAGTAGAAGTTAATGGAGACCTTTTCTCAGCATTGGGCTGCTAAAAATCGTCTTTTGGATACAGATATATTTAACTTTCTCTTGCAGGTAACGGCTACATAGAAGGCACAGAGCTGGATGGTTTCCTGAAGGAGTTTGTGTCCAGTGCTAACTTCAACGACTTCAGCCCAGACGTGAGTAGACTCTTATGGGCACCACATATTGGAGGGTTGGAACGTGTTGGTTCCAACACTCCAATGTGAGGATCGATCGTGGACGGTTATGCACACAACGGAGCATAGCATACCGTTAGTTATCAACAGTTTAACCAATGAGTTCAACTGTAAAAATTCGAACTCGAATTCACTTAAGTGACCGAGCTCACAAGTCACTTGTCGGCAAGTCAATTCAAGTCTTCAGTGGCATGATGAAGTCATCTGAAATCTCCCTCTGACCTCAACTCTAATTTAAGTAAAACTCTTCTCATTAACTTTTGTATACATAGTTATAAAACCTGTTTGCTCGCACAAATTTGCAGACCATCAAATATCATTGAAGTAACAATTAAAACGAAATTATCGGAAACCGATCAAACGTGACCATTTAAATACTATTAGGTAAGTATTCATTTCCAAGCCGGCCACAGACGTATAAACATGAAAATTGTAATATACAGTGTTATTTTAAGCGTTTTAAGTGAAACACAATGTGCGTTTTACGATGGAAGAAGAAATGACCACTGGAAAAGTTCTCAATTGGAAAGCGATGAGATGTTTTCCGGGAGCAAAGAATTGGGCGATTTCTACGCGAAATTAAGTGATAATTCCGATCGGGAAAATTCCCGTCGACATAATGACGGGAATAATGATAAGTCGCTACAAATAACAAAGTATTCCGCTTTTGTGGGAGATCAATGTCCTACAGGTATGATAAGGTTTAATTCTATGTGTATTGAAACTGATTATTAAATAAGTAGAGCGTAATATTCATGTTTATTTCTTTAGAAGTTTTATATTAATTTTACCATCATTTTACCATTATACGAGTGGGTAGGTTATGACTGTTTTGTTATTTTATGACGCTATGAGATTTTTGTATCGTAGGTACTTAATATACTTATAAATCCTACTTTTATATATTACCTACGATAGTACTTAATTATGTTGGTTATCATTTTAAAGCTAAAAAAAATCTTACAAATATTTTAATAAATACTTAATACCTACGTGATACGTTTTATAATTAATAATACTTAACCCTAAAAATTATACTTATTTTTCAAAAATAATATAAAATAATAAAACACGTTTATTTTTAATACGGTTTAATAATAATAAAAAATGAAATAAACATTATTATCCCTATGTACTTATTGTCAAATTCATAAAATTCAATATGGTGATGTTGTTTAGACAAAAAATGTAATAAAAACCACAATTTATTCTCTAAACACGTCACTAAAACATCTTCATACTAAAGATTATGATCTTGATTTATATTATAGAGTCTATAATATAGACTATCCTCATTCGCGCGCGAATCTGTGAACAACCCGCGACACGAGTGTAGGATCCATTCGCATATTCGTCATGGCTTCGCGCGCGATCCGCGCCTCGTTACCTTTTGTCGTACAAATCTCAGTGATTGTGGATTGTTGACAGCTTGCGCCGCGATCCACAGCGGGAACCGCGACGCGAAGTGTGGATAGGCTATAATCATTCTCTTAATTTTTTATATTATCACAAAACCGTAAAACTTTTTACACTTCAACCTCTTTTCATAATAAACTGTGAGCAAGGCTTTAGCGATTGTTTTATTCAATATAAGTTCAATTTGAACGGAGACAGTTTTAAAGTAAATTCGAGTAAATAACTTTCCTGCGATCCATACAAATCCTACACCAGTTAGAATCCGCTGCTGTATCTATTGTCGGCCCCAAATATCAAGTAGGTAGTAATACCCATAACCTGTGTAAGATTGGAAGCGTACAGTGATGTTGTTGGTACCTACACCTCCCGACACCACCCAGGAGGAGGCCCACTGCGTGCCTCCTATCTCTGTGGCCTGGACTGCTGTGATGAATGTCGATGCATTGCCTCGGTAGATCACGTCTTCGTATTGCACTGTGTTGGGAGCTCCTGTCTTAGTCACATAAGTTCTGGAAGATAAAAAAAAGCCTTATTTGGAATCTTGCCAATTGTGTTATTTTATTTTCTTAACCCCTGACAAAAAATAGAGGTTTTATAAGTTTGTCTGTAGTACCGCTTTAACGAGTGCACCGATTTGTATGTATTAAGATGTTTTTATTGTTTTCTAGCCTTGATTCTTATACAATACATGTTTATCAAAATCTAAGTATTTAGACTTTTAAAAGATTTAGGGGATGAAAGTTACACAAAAAGAGAAATGTTACATTATAGTTTCGTTCGTTCGTTCGTTCGTATAAGCAAGTGGCCAACTCTGGTGACAGAGTTTTTAGGCCACCTACATATACTTAGGTAAATAATTGAAATGATAATTTTTTGTACATATATAGAGAAACTGAAAGTCACATTGAGAAAGCAGGTTTTCTAGCACTTTTTAGTTAATTTACTATTTTTTTTTAGAATTATCATTTGTCATACTAAATCAATTAAAACGACAAAGAATAAATCTAATATCTGTTCTGTTGTGTCCAAGGTTGCCTTCACAGATCACTTAAATTAGTGTGACCAATTAAGTGATAATACTGACAGTTATTTTACCTTTAAAATGATACCTATAACCTATATAATGGGGGCAATTCGGAGTGTCGCAAAAGCTAAACTAAACTAACTAAAATTATTGCCATCCTTTTTATTCCCATCGCTATGAAAGGGACGGCAACAATTTTAGTTAGCTTAGTTTAGCTTTTGCGACACTCAGAATTGCCACTAATATATTATTAAATTACTATAGATGCCCTCTATCTTTTTTCTAGCCTCTTTATCTTAACATTGTCATTGATAAAATGCAGACGTAAGTAGCATCTTGTAACTTAATCTCGAAAAGATTAGATAAAATTCCATCTAGAACATCGATTTAATGTAATCAATTCAACTTCAAATAAATAAATAAACTGATCCTCCCTGACTATATTCTAAATTAAAATCAGACCCTAACACCATAGACTGATGCTTACGTATGAATGTAAGAAGTTTTCGAATGATATTTAAACCTACGCGGTATTTGCTGCCGCTGTGGGTAGAGAGAATCGAGTGGGTATGCGGTAACATTAGGTACTATTCACACCAAAGCGGACTTCGCTATCCTTGTGGGTAAAAATACCGCGTTCGAGTTTCGCTACTTCTACTTCTATCTACAGCGGCAGCGAATACCGCTCTAGCCGCGGAACTTCATAGAAAATACCTGAGGCCTTACTCGGGATCAACGAAAACGAAGTTTCGTAACAATTTTCGGGTTCCAATTATGTTGGTGAACTATTAAAAATTCAGTATCCACCAACATAAGCTGACCCCGAAAATTGTCACGAAACTATGTTTTCGTTGATCCCGAGTACCTACGGCCTCTGAACGAAATCCGCGCGGTACCACTAACAGCAACAGCGAATACCGCGTAGGTTTGAAAAGGCCTTTAAAAATGACTACCTGTATAAAAGCCGATCTCCAGCACCGATGTCTCCGACGTTGAGATTGGTCCGTGGGCTGGCCTTGATGACTGCGGAGCTAGTCAGAGTCACGGCAGCCAACACGGCGGCGAGAGCTAGTGCGAACTTCATCTGATAAAACAATTATAAACATTACATCAAACGAATAAGGTTCCTAATAAGCTAGCTGTCAGTTATGAAAAAAACAGGTCAATGCTAGTAGCACATCCACACTTCGCGTCGCGTCTCGAACCTCGCTCGAACCGCGCGAAGCGGTCAAGAATCCACACTCACACAGATTTGACAATATTGTTAGCGTTCCTTTGTCGCGGGACAAAATACCGACAAAATTGACACTTTTTATATTTTGAGTGGCGCCGGTGCTCCTAAAACCGGCCCTGATTGCCACCTGACGCAGCAGTCAGATGACTCTAAATCTGCGTAGTAAATTCTGACTGTATTAAACTAGCTGTTTTTGCAATCCACGATAGTTATTTCGATCGACTTTGTATACGACTGTTGTTTAATTAAATAGGGAATTATACTAAGTAAATTATATTTAAAAGCGTTATATTGATCTTTTTATTCTTTTGCAATCGACATCTATCGCTAGCTTTGATAAAATAGTTTTCAATAAGGAGAAATGAAGTTCCGCGGCGCGGTATTTTAGCTTCTCACAGCGGCAGCGAATACCGCGTAGGTTTGAACAGGCCTTAAGGGAGATCTATGCCCAGCAGTAGGTACAAGATGACCGATGATGATGCTGATACATTGTAAATAAATCGCTAATTTTTCAAGTCAATAATTCCAAGATAATGCGATTGAGATGACAAAAAGCAATTATTAACTAATCAAATAGCTTACCTTGCAATAACTAAATTAACACAGCCAAAATGGTCTTTAGTCAAAGAGAGAAGTATACGGAATGAATTTCTTAAAAACATGATGTATAGACGAAAAGATAAGATTAGCATTGACAAGGAATAGGCCTGACTTTACTTGTGTATGTATAAACGACCATGCACACCACGTTTTTTGAACGAGCAGTCACTGCGCATTTGAATCGTGTCGTAAAAGATCATAGAAATGTAACATGGCTTAGGGGCTTTTAAATAAAATAGGTAGTTCTAGGTTGTGATAGTAGCCATCTCTGATGACGAAGTTTTTAGGCTGCCTAAAAGCCTCCGTAAAGTAAGTTCGCAGCAAGTGGCCAACTCTGGTGAAGGAGTTTTTTAGCCGCCTAAAAACCGTAATGAAATGGAGTGACAGACATAATATAGTTTTTAACCAACTTCAAAAAAGGAGGAGTTTCTCAATTCGTTTGTATTTTTTTTATGATTATACCTCTCAGAACTTTGAACTGGATGAACTGATTTTGAAAGTTCTATAGGTATTTGTTTGAAAGCTGGTGCTTCCAAAAATAACTTTTGTGTGTTTTACTACTTTGAACACTTTTGTGAAAAAACAAAACTTTTGTGACACTTTTGAACAATTTTGTTGAACACTTGTGTGGTTGAACAAAAATACACCTCGAAAGTGCAGAAAATGATCTCTTCTTACGAAATTAAAATCGGTTTCATATTTTCTTTAATCTTGCCACTTGTTTTGTGTAGTGATTGACTGGAAATTCCACAAAACAAGTTGAAAGATACCGTCATGATTTTCCAGTCTGGATAATTATGACGGTTCTACAAAGAGATAAATCAACACAGTCAATCACATATATATTTTTAGCTCACAAAACGTTATAATTGTTTGTGGTAACATTGGAAATCTCTAAATCTTTACTTTCAGAAGGTAACGTTGTAAAGAAGAAAGCACTAATTTATATTTCTATGTTATTCTAGGTTAGTCTTATATAGGTTTCTAACAAAATAAAAACAAACTTGATTATAATCATTGTATATTCAAAAATACAATCTACTGTCCCCAAACTTGAAACAGATAGTTATACCCCTCGCCCCTGTACGCGTGGATCCTGGCCGTGATATGGCTCCGAGCCAGGCCTCCTGCTGTGATCCAAATGGCAGCCCGGTCAGCCACCAGCTCTGTAGCCAGGATCTTGGAGATAACTGTGGTGGCGTTCCCGATGTAGACCACATCTTCTTGTTGAACAGTGTTGGGCTCTGCAGTGCGATTGGCGTATACACTAAAAAAGAAAGTAAGTTCGTATGAGCTAGTGGCCAACTCTGTTGACGGAGTTTTTAGGCCGCCTAAAGTCCTCCGTCGTGGCTTAACGACTTTAAAAGCCGGGACCGACAATTAAACGTGCCCTCCGAAGTAAGGAAGCGTTCAGCTGATAATTCCACTTGCATCCAAGTAGTGACCGCTCAGAACGTTGCTTATAACTTCAACGATCTATCAAGAACGTCAAAGCTTCGCCACGAGCGCTTCGTTCGGGCGTATACACTGAAATAATAATAAATGTGATCACGACTGTTTTTCAAGACATATTTCTTTTAGATCTTTGAACATTTTAGATCCTTCGGAGGTATAGTCAGAGGTATGTTCAAATACAAATTTGGTACACATGCCCACACTTTGAAATTAAATAGCTTTTACCTTTTAAAACACCATTACATCCATATTATATGGTATAGGTAGGTATATATACCATCCATTAACTTTTACTATACCTACCTAACATGTTTAAATGGGATTTACCTCAACAAAGCTAGCGGTGATAACCGAATCTGATCTTATCAAGATTTCCATTTTATCACCGACAACATAAGACTAGATATGAATTGGCACTCTAGCACTCCAGTATGTAAAAATCGTTCAAAATACGGGTTCAAATCCAGTCGGAATCCGAAATTTAAAAAAAGGTTTTCATTTAAAAAAAATTACCTGTACAAAAGCCTGTCTCCGGATGTGGTGAAGCCAAGGTCAAGTCCAGTGCGAGGAGTAGCCTTGATGACTGCGGACGTGACAGCAGACACGGCAGCCAAAATGGCGACGAGAGCTAGAGCGGCCTTCATCTGCACCATAGAATCAAAAGAATTATAAATATCCTTGTCATCTAATCTTAATGCTTTTGTCCTAGGCTTGTGTTAAGGTAATCGGATGACTTCTACCTACTTAGTTTTTTTTTTAAATACATAGGTACATATTCTACCTAAGTAAGTAAAACAAGTGGCAAAATTAAACATTTTAGCAAACCGACTTCTATTTCGTAAGTAGAAAACACAAACAGTAATCACATGAAAGAATAATCGTAATGCTAAATTCTACAATGGGCGGACTTATCACTTAAAGGCGATATCTTCCGGGCAACTTTAGGATGAAAAGAGCAAAGTCTTACCTTAAATGAATTCCGTGTCAGTGTCGTAATCAGGGAAGACGGAATTAATTTCTTAAGAGTAGATAATTCATTATTTATAGTGCAGATGACAAGATAAGATAATAATGACCATTATGATAATAGTAGTATATGTCCTCAGTTTCACTCGCGTGGTACTTACCCGGTTAAAAAGTAGCCTATATGTTATTCCAGATCATAACTAAAGTAATGTAAGTATTAATCTAAATTTCAGTCAAAAATGTTCAGTAGTTTTTGCGCGAAAGAGTTATCAAACATGCACACATCCATGTGAGTTGACGACTTGACTTCACTTGTTAAGATTTTTTTCCTAATACCTATTTTAACAGCGTAGAATATTTGTTATTAATATTTTCCCAATTGCTTAGCTTGGACGCTGACTAGATGACGCTGTGTGAAAGGTCCAATGATATTTTATTTATTTATAAGAACACATTTATTACTGCGCGTTTTAGTGTCCGCGTCACCTGCTAGTTTTAGTAGACTAAATGACACGGTGTCTAAATAATGTTTATTTATATATTTTAAGTAGATACCCACAAACTGACAGACAACAATTTGTTTTGCCTAGTGTTCATATGATAAGGAATGATCACTTTACATCCTAAGTGCTATAAGTATCTTACATTTTAAAGTTGTACTAGTAGATAAGACAAACTCTTGAACGGTGATGAAAAACATTGTGATACAAAGAATCAATAAGCATACGTCTACTATGTATGTACTTATGTAGTTATAACATTTAATATCCCACTAATATGTATATATTTTACCTAGCCGTTAGAGCCTATCTGACGATTGGAAAATCAAAGACGATTAATATCTAGAAGACAGACAAAGGCCATACACAAAATCGTAACCCTAAAAAATAGCCTGAAAACTCTAAAACATCAATTTTATCCAAGAAATTTCAATTACTTTCTAGTTAAAAATGTTTAAATATTGAATATTGTTGCTACCTACTACTAAGTATTGAAATTTCTTGGATAAAATTGATGTTTTAAAGTTTTCAGGCTATCTGGTACTGCGGGATCGGGTTACGATTTTGTGTATGGCCTTTGTCTGTCTTCTAGATATTAATCGTCTTTGGGAAAATTGAGAATCTTTATAACTGTAGAATAAATCCTATCTGGTCATTTAACTAAGCATTGAAAAATCGGCCCTAAGTACAATAGGCATGAAAACTAATTTTGAAAAACCATTCTAATAAGTTCTTTGTTTAAAAAACCCCTGTTTTATCAATAATGACAACATTCATTTTGTGATAGGTATGATCTTATTTCATGTCACAACATAAAACATCTCTTTGACAGTTTTCATATAAGTAGGTATACCTAATAGGTGGCAATTCGGAGTATCGCAAAAGCTAAACTTGACTAACTAAAAATGATGCCGTCCCTTCCATAGCGATGGGAATAACAAGGATGGCATTAATTTTAGTTAGTTTAGCTTTTGCGACACTCCGAATTGCCACTAATATATAACCTAACCTAAACCCGAGATATTACGAGATATTAGTATTCTGTGACGAATCTCATTCCTAGCAGTTGCTTCGCCAAACTTTGCGAATGCTAATAGGGACGAGAATTTGGTGGTTTTGCGGTGAAACTTACAGTAAGTAATTTCGTATTCTAGGTCTTACTGCAGTTAATACTAGGCACAGGTCCTAGTACTTACTGCAGTAGGTCTAGGTCTTACAGTATTATTATTATATTATTTATATTTATATTAAGTATATTAGTTTTAGTATTATATTGATCTACGTATGAGCAAAGACGATTAATATCTAGAAGACAGACAAAGGCCATACACAAAATCGTAACCCGATCCCGCAGTACCAGATAGCCTGAAAACTTTGAAACATCAATTTTATCCAAGAAATTTCAATACTTAGTAGTAGGTAGCAACAATATTCAATATTTAAACATTTTTAACTAGAAAGTAATTGAAATTTCTTGGATAAAATTGATGTTTTAGAGTTTTCAGGCTATTTTTTAGGGTTACGATTTTGTGTATGGCCTTTGTCTGTCTTCTAGATATTAATCGTCTTTGGTATGAGTTAGTGGCTAACTCTGGAGCTTAAGGCCGCCTGTAAGCCTCCATCATGGCTGAAAGGAGTTGTAAAGATGACTTATAAAATGAAGTCGATAAGTAGGTACCTACGATAAAATAAATGTCACAAAAATCTAATGAGGTACTTAGATTATTTAGTATCAGCTTTTGTAGCAAAATAAACGACTTTACCTACGGCTAGTGGGGGGATCTCCTTGCATCATTTGTAATGTACCTACCTACCTTCTTAATGAGTTTTCATCAAGATAATGTCCATCCAAAAGGATAAAAAAACTACGGGGTAGAATTTTCTTATATTTTAGACATTTTAGATTTTTGTTGACCAAACTAATTTGACAGCACTAAAATTAATGCCATCCTTTTTATTTCAATCGTTATGAAAGGGACAGCAACATTTTTAGTGCTGTTAAATTAGTTTAGTGAAGTTTTGGCGACATCCAGAATTGCCACTAATGTCTATGTTTAAACGGTTTGCTTTGTCTATATTTGTTACAGAAAATCTTTTGAATAAGAATTTATTCTTGTGTCGAACCCACGACCTAGCACTATGAGATTTTTGTACCTATAATAGGTACCTACTGACAAATCCATTTACTAAGCGTAAAAGTCTTTTGTGGGAACATTTTTGTTGCTTTCTTTCCTTTCGTGTGTCAAATAAGCTTTATTTCAGTTGAAATCGCGTCTAATGCAATATACCGGCCAATTTGTCAGGGCACGTCTGAGACACTTCGAGGCAGAGACGCAACTAAGGGTTATTAAGTGGGGTACTAAGAATTATATTAAGACTTCAAAATGTTAATAGCGATTTCTAAGAAAAAATAAAACCCAAGTGCAACAATTATCTCAACTTACAGTCAAAAGGTCGTGGGTTTGACACATAATATTCAATAGATTTAACAAAAAAATAGACAAATCAAACCGTTAAAACTCATGCCTAATAATCTAAGACTAGTCCATGTAATCAGTCGTGATCCGAATTCTAGTAACAAAAATGGTAAAAAAAAATTAAGAGGCGAAAATTATTTAAAACAAATTCACAACCGTAATCCCAATTAATATAATATTATATAAGTATGTAGATAGAGGCAAGTCCAGCTCGCACAACACAATGCTCAAATCTTGAAAGTAAAACATGACAAATGACCACGATTCAGCCAGCTGAGACGCAGGTGGTGGCGGGTTCAAACCCGCTGCGCACATTTTGTTCTTTAGAAAGAGAGAAAAGAAAGTACTTTATGTAAGAACTTATATTTATTTATTTATCATACCAAAGTATTTGACCCTTTAGATATTCAAAGCTCTGAAAAACATGTCTACAGATTGAGAAGACACAGTCGTGAAACTGTTTAAAAACAAAATGTAAAGTTTGAAGTAAGTGAAGCGAAAAAGCATTGGCAGGGCCGTAGTAAGTGAAAATCGGTGGTTTTTGTTGACCACCAAAAGAGGCGTCGCGCTATTGCAAATATGATCAGTTTGACCAACAAGTTAGTAAGCACAGAAAACATTTATTTAAATAACGAGTCAATTACTATGACGACGCAATAAAGTGCAATTCAGCCAGCAAGCGCCTCGTGCCTTTGGCTAGATAGAGTGCCTGAGTATGTAATTTCATTGTTATAGAGTTATCCATTGCATATACAACTCTGTTACGAGCGTAATAAGATGCAAAGTGACCAACTAAAGATAGGGGTAGGCCTATGAAAAAATGGATGGGCTGTGTGAATTTGGTGTGCTAGTGAGTGCTGAGATGACGAGTGAAGTAAATGGAGACATGTCGTGCTGTCACTTAGTCCGGCTAAAGACAGGGAAATTATGTTTTGTTCTTTATCATTCCTAACTCCAGCCCTGCGCTGGCACGTTCCCAGCACATATCGCTTGTCGTCATTCCACTTTATTGGATCTGAAAGTTGTGCAATTCTATACAAGAATACAAGAATTCAAGTTGGATCGTAGGTACTTTCCACTCGCTCTAGAATATATCTAGAAGACATATCTAGAAGACAGACAAGGCCATACACAAAATCGTAACCCTAAAAAATAGCCTGAAAACTCTAAAACATCAATTTTATCCAAGAAATTTCAATTACTTTCTAGTTAAAAATGTTTAAATATTGAATATTGTTGCTACCTACTACTAAGTATTGAAATTTCTTGGATAAAATTGATGTTTTAAAGTTTTCAGGCTATCTGGTACTGCGGGATCGGGTTACGATTTTGTGTATGGCCTTTGTCTGTCTTCTAGATATTAATCGTCTTTGGTATGAACCAAGAAGCACTCGGTTTTAGTGATAGGTATTTTTTAGAAAACTTAAAAAACAGGTTTTTATAGGTATGTTCCACTGTACCTACCTACTTATGTCTTTTTAAGTAGGTAAGTACCTACTTAAGCTCACCTATCACTCCGTTAAGTATTGTATATGTTTCAGCCACATCTTTTCAATAATTTTCGTGTAAATGAAACATCCATCCATACAAACATCCGCGCTTATAATATCAGTAGGAAGTATTTTCTGAACGAAACGCGACGATGCCGATGGATTCATCTAAAACGTGCTCGTCGCATCTATTGAAGTATCTATTGACACAGCTATTTGCATTTCAATCAGCTCATTTGAATTTCTCGATAACAGAGCCTTGTTACTTTGTAAGATTTCCCGGACAATTTTCTCTAGTTTTCCTGTACTTCTCTACCATTAAAGTTTCTATATGAAACTTTATTTTCTTTTAATCTGCTTATATTATTATTATTACCCGATGGTAAATCATGACGATTCATGATTATGTTGCGTAGTGAACATTATCTCCATTTTCGGAACTAGGTTTAGCAATTATTATTCAAGAAAACTCCAGAATAAAATCATAACATTGTGTTTCAAAAAAATCAATTTAAATTCCTGGCAGAAAACAAATTCAAAATTAAATTCTACGAGTAGATTCAAATTGTGATATTCAGTGAAGAATACTGCGACAAGCTACGTTCTAAGTTTAAAATTACTTCCTTTTCAATGGCCAACAATAGCGGCAGAGCGTAGCGGAAACTTTTTGCCAAAACGAAAAAGAGTTTTTTTATCTAAAGAGGTTTTACTTTCTCCTACATTTGGATAGTGAAATATCCAATGTCTTGAGAAGGGTCGCTTAATTTTGCCAGAATGTTTAATAGTGATCAAGTGGAATGGAATATTTGTTTTTCCCTGTTTTATGGGCTGTTTAAGACCTATTTGTTCCGAGACTTAATTAAACTCTTGGAATTAAATCCTTGAGAAACTGACTAGGTATTTTTTTAAAGATATCGATTAGAAAAGTGATCGAAAATACCTAACTGCGTGGTAGAGTCCGCAAGAATAATGCAGTTATCCTAATTTGTGATTTGACAAACTGAAAGCTCTAAGATATAACTTATCTTCAAGGATATTGAAAACATACAAAATTTGTAAAACAACGATAAAATCTTCAGTCTTTCCGTTCTACAATGTTATGTTATGATGTATTTATTTATTTATATAGATATTTTATTTTATTTTTATAGATATTTTATAAGATATCACTGTGACACCAATAAGTAGGTATTTATATGTTTAATTGATTGTTTGTTTGTTTCAGGCCGTGTCAGATGAAATGCTAGTTGAACTAAAAGCGTGCTTCATGGAGGCCTACGATGACAACCAGGACGGAAAGATCGACATACGAGAGGTAATAAGTACATCTTTCGAGCGAAGGTCTTTACTACATTATACTTATACTCCATACGTACCTACTTCTTTACCACTATTACTTATAAAGAGGTAAAGTTGGTTTGTTTGGGGTAATCACCGAAATAGGTACCCTACTCATCTGATTTTAGTGGGCTTCAGTTGCAAAAATTGTCACTACGATTATTATTATTATTATGAGCCGTGATGATCCTACTGCTGGGCAAAGATAAGTAATTGTCACTACGATAAGCCTTTTTATTTTAACGGGATAAAATATAGATTATGTTCATTCAGCAAGTTACATGCTACACATCGGAGAAGAATTTTTGAAATCGGATGAGTAGTTTCGGAGACTACCCCAAACATACAAACAAACAAACCAACTTTTCATCTTTATAATATTAGTATAGATATAGATATAGATACCTAAATCATAACGCATGACCTTTTAGCTATAATCTTATCCTTGGTCGCTATACTCACCAATACATTTTTAGTGTTTTTGTTTCAGCTGGCTCAACTGTTACCAATGGAAGAAAATTTTCTCCTTTTGTTCCGATTCGACAACCCTTTGGAGTCGAGCGTAGAATTTATGAAGGTAATGGACACACACTGGCTTCGAATAACCAAACATACAAACCGTAGGGTTACCGACGGTTTGTGTAGTACCTACCTACCTATAGTAATCTATCCTCGCTCACGTATCAAGTATTCTAAATTTTGAGTTCATGCAAGTTACCGGGGGAGGCTGCACTGGATTTTTATACATTTGTGATACTTGACTCGGTATCGGCCAGTATCCAATACTACGGTAAAGTGGCGTTAACCCCCTTGTAAGAGTTGTAAGTTTATTCAAGCAAGTGACCAACTCTCGTGACGAAGTTTTTAGGCCACCTAAAGGCCTCCCGAAGCAAAAACTGTCAATTTTAGAGTTCAATTTTTCGTGCTCTCCGAAGCACGGAAACGGAAACACGCTATAAATTACTTGCGGTTCACCCATCATAGCTGCTTAACTTCAAAGATCTATCAAGAACGTCAGCAAGCTGCCACGAGCGTTTTAGATTAATTATTTACTCTCTGTTTAATAGGTGTTCTTTATAGGTATGTAGGTACCTACCTACTCCAAAATGCAGGAAATTTATCTCCTTTCAAAATTGAAGTCGATTATTGTATATTTTTTTATTTGGTTCTCGTCCGATATATTTCATAATTTTTTTTTTAATCTTTCAGATATGGCGAGAGTATGATACAGATGGAAGCGGGTACATAGAGGCTGACGAATTGAAGGTAAATTAAGAATAAGTAAAAAGATGGTAGGTATTTTAGTTACAAACTATTATGCATCGGTATATTGAACCTGCATAATCACTTGAAAAAATTAGATTAATTCTTAAGATGAAAATAGTAATCTGTCGACCTAGGTACCTTCATATCCGTCCCACCACAAGTAAGACTATAATAATAAGTATACCTACTTAATAAGATTTATTAAAACACGTCTTGTAAAATAATGTAAGTATTTTAATTAACAGAATTTCCTGCGAGACTTGCTGAAGGAAGCGAAAAAAATAAATGATGTTTCAGAAGATAAACTTATCGAATATACAGACACAATGGTAAGTACACAAAGTATTAAACTTAGTAGGGTAGGTAGTACCACAGATAATAATATAATACTATACGTAGTACCCTCACTATAATTACAATTGAACCATGGGCTACGCCGTAGCCGCTACGGCGTAGCTGCTACGGCTACGAGGCGCCGAAGTTGACAGGAAACGGTGACATCACGATGTTTTCAAACACCCTTGTTAATGTTTATCTATGAGTAAACCTCATTAAAAACCACATCAAGAAAAAAGAAACTAAAACTTATTTAATTATAATATTTTCTTAATTTTTTGGACTACTATTTTAACTAAAATAATGAAAATAGTAGTTCAACTGACTTTTCAATTGTGGCGGGAAAACAATAAAAACTTTTTTATTGTTTCACTAAAAACCATTGTCCTCAGCTTCAAGTGTTCGACTCGAATAAAGATGGCCGATTGCAGCTCTCCGAGATGGCGAAGTGAGTTTTATTTTCAAATCTTTCTGTAATTTTTTTTGACTGCGTTTATAGATTAAGCAACGCTATGCGCAGTTAAAAAAACTAAAGACGTAGGTACTTACCTCTGACTACCCCCTAGTCAGCTTCGAAGATCTGAGAGGATTCCACCACGTCTTGGAAAAACAGTCATGACAACATGACAAATTATCAATGACGTATTTTTTTATGTGAAAGTAAAAATTTTTTACTCATGTCATTGAAACCTACCTAGGTACCTTATTTCATGAGTAGCCCAAGGATGAAATAGACTAGGTATCTATCTACCCGTTTCGAATTTCATTTCATTTATTTATTCCATTTTTTTTTTTTATTAGCCTATATCATCCCACTGCTGGGCAAAGGCCTCCCCCAATTCCTTCCAACACTCGCGATCACTCGCCACTTCCCACCAGTCTTTCCTAATTATTTATTCCATATAAAACAACTAAATTGTATGCAGAAATCACTTATAAAATACATAGAATAATCGGGTATATATTCGTAAAAATAGAGTTCAATTGGGTTTTAGCCAAGGTCGGGAGATCACGATTAAATTAAAACGGAAAATTCGATATTCACCGGGCTGAGAGTAATTTTATCACCGACACAGCGGCCCGTGGTACCTAAATCAATGATCAGTTTTGGATACTTACTTATATCAAATAACATTAAATTCATTAGGATAGCGATTGATAAAGTAGGTATTGAAATTAAAATTATATAACTTAAGATCACGATGACTAGTCAATAATGATAGGTATTCTCAAAAATCTAGATGCGGTAGATACCTAGGTAGACTATTCCTTCAGATCTTTTTTATGCAATTTTTAGTAGGTAGGTACCTTTTAAAATATCTAAAGGGGTAGTCAGAGATTACCCATAGGTACTTACCTACCTCTGACGGAGGTAAGTATGTCCAAATACATATTGGTACTTACTTACCTACTTACTTACCTACCAACATGCCCACATTTTGCAGAAGTTAGCATTCCATACGGGTTGCAAGCCGATCGACCCTGCTAGAAAGCTAATTCGTTATGGTCGTTTAGAGCTCGTAATAATGCTCATACACTCATTCATACATTTTTCGAAACGGAAAATACATTGATGCACGGTCGGATTCAAACCCACGACTTTCCAATTGAAAGTCGATGCCCTACTCCACCACCATCTTATAATATGAATGTGCGTGATATTCCAGGTTATTGCCCGTCAAGGAGAATTTTCTCTGCAGACAAGTATTCAAGGTGAGTGACAGTGTTACTTTGATACAAAGACGATTAATATCTAGAAGACAGACAAAGGCCATACACAAAATCGTAACCCGATCCCGCAGTACCAGATAGCCTGAAAACTTTAAAACATCAATTTTATCCAAGAAATTTCAATACTTAGTAGTAGGTAGCAACAATATTCAATATTTAAACATTTTTAACTAGAAAGTAATTGAAATTTCTTGGATAAAATTGATGTTTTAGAGCTTTCAGGCTATTTTTTAGGGTTACGATTTTGTGTATGGCCTTTGTCTGTCTTCTAGATATTAATCGTCTTTGCTTTGATACAATCCGAGACAAGTGTACACAATCAGGGGGCAGCCCTCTGATTGTGTACCTACACTTTTCTCGATTGTAGGTATGTATCAAAGATAGAACAAAGCAAAAATCACAGTAAATGCGAAAATAACTATCAGATTAATTTAACGCTGAGTAAATTAAGTAACTTAATTTAACTGTCATATTTGACAGTTGTTTTCGCAATTTGCTGTGGTTTTTTCTTTGATACAACTTTGACACAATCGAGACAAGTTACACAATCAGGGGGCAGTCTTTATCTTAAGTCCCCCTAGCATGAATGGCGATGTACAACTATCATAATAATAATTATGGTAGGTACACCTCTCACTTTTTTCTGATTGAGATTCTAGGATTACACTATTTTGATTGAATTAGGGAATGATAATGAAGATTAATTAGGATTTAAAATTACTATAAGTTTGGAAGATGTAGAATTATTTGTACTTTGTTTGACTAATTTCTTTTGTTTCGGGTACAAAATTCATTGAGTTTAAAAATTCTACATAAGTAATTATATTTGGTGGGTTTAAAAGATAATGATTTCAGTACATAACTAAGTAGATACGAGGTAAGTAAACACTTCACTCACTTATGGACATTACATTACTCATAATTACCTATAACATTGTGATACCTACCTACTCATATCAATATACAACTTGCTTCACAAGCGCCTTACATATGTACCTACCTAGTCAAAGTAGTTTATTAGGTAGGCACCTTTCTTTGAATAATAAATATCCTTAAACATTTCACACAGTGTCATTTAGTCCCAAGCTAAGCAACTTATTGTTTGTGTTATGGTATTTTTTTTTTGTAAATACACACATAATTATTATAGATAGTACATTTAAACTAACCAGTACAGTAACATACTTATTTCGTAAAGGTTCAATACCTACATTTAAGCTACTTACATAAGTATTTATGTAGGTATTTTATTTTATCTAATGCACGTAGATACTATTTTAGGCATCGTCTTTGGCTTTAGTCGTATTTCATATTTTTTGTTTGCTTATAGTATTTTTTATAAAGTGCTTACAGTCAGCTGTTGATTATGTAAAATCAAATACTAAATAAAAACTGTAGGTTTGCATGAAAGAGCGCGAAAAAAAAATAAGAACATAAACTTTTCTCAATACTTAACCTACTGAACATCTTTGTTTTAGTAAGCATAAGTGGTACCTTGCCTACCTACCTACAACTCAAATGTATGTTGTTCCTATGTTATGCTGATTGTAAGCACTTCATTGTAAATTGATTAGATACTTTCACATTCATACTCAAGTGTCATTTCATCTTTGAGAATGCCATACCATTAAAAACAACTCTAATAAATTGGATAAATAAGTATGTAGGTAGGTTAAAATATCATACTTATCTTTATAAAGAAAAAAAATAACGTAGGTTTCATTTAAATTTCAAAAACGAAGTAACAAAGTAACAGTAAAAATAATTAATTAATGAAATAATGATTATATTATTGTATGATACACTTATTATTTACAGTTAGCATGTTACCTGTCATTTGTTTGCCTGTCTCTCTGTCTGTAACACTAACGCTTGTCTCCTGCACTGCACACATAGGAGGGCATTGAGGTGAGTTCGAGGGATTTCTTAAAATGATGCAATCTTATACCGGGTGATGGTCTCGTTCAAAACTTTTACTGATCCCTGAACCCTGTAATGATCACAAAAACTTTGAGGTAGGTTTAAATGATTTCAATACGCGATTATGACCAGCCCCCTGATTGTAAACACTTGTCTTGGATTGCACCCAAGTTGTAACAAAGCAAAAATCACAGCAAACCGCGAAAACAACCGTCAAATATGACAGTAATTAAGTAAGTTACTTAAGTACTAATTTACTTAATCAGCGTTAAATCTGACGGTTAATTTCGCGATTTACTGTAATTTATGCTTTGATACAATCTGAGACAAGTGTACACAATCCAGGGGCAGAAAATAATTAGGTAGGTACCTACTAACTTACCTATCTATTATAATGATCTAAGAAAATGAACCCCTATTTTTTCGTGTCAGTCAATTTGGCTAATTTCGGTAACCAAAACTATGGCGGTATTAAATTGTAGGTAGAATATTGTTACTGATATTGTTTTAAATAATAAATTAGTTAAATGGGTTTAAAAGAAAAACCAATTATGAATGCATCATTTTGAGATTACGTTTTCTGAATAAACACTTTCTAGACTAGATAAAATGGACACAACATAAACAATTAAACACTTTTAGCGAATGTTGTTCTTAGTGATAGCGCACATAAATTAAAAAAACGTTAAAATTAATGTATATCGTCAAAATAAAATTTAATCATTGTATGTTTTAGACTTTTAAATGTATTAAATTGTACATTTTACAGGGTGCAACCAAACTGACGAAAGATGACATTGAAAGAGTTTTTTCCTTATACGACAGGGTAAGTTAATCCTACTGTTACTACCCATTTACCTACTTTAGCCCATAGATACTGTCCTAATACTTTGTTTGTGTTTCAATCACCCTTTATCTACTTTACCGCTTTGGATGAAATTTGGAATAAGTAGGTAAATGTTTAGATTATGGCCTGGAACAGCCCCGGTATAAAAATCTTGAGTGTAGGTAGGTAGGTATTATTATTATCTGTGCTGAGAATTTGTTCGAGTGTTGATTTTTTTCCGTCACAGTCACTGTCTTCAAGTTTGATAATAAAATAAATGCTCAATACTTATTACATAGATACCTACATATATTTTGCCTATACTTTTCAGGATAATAACGGCTCAATCGAAAACGAAGAACTGAGAGGGTTCCTCAAGGATCTGCTAGAATTAGTTAAAAAGGTAATAAAAAAATATTTTAAAAATATAACACTAAAAAAAACAATTGAATAATTGAATGGCTGATTGACTAAATCAACCCCCTGATTGTGTACATTTGTCTCGATGGTATCAAAGGAAAAATCACAGTAAAACGACGGTCAGATTTAACGCTGATTAAGTAAAATTAGTAAGTACCTAACTTACCTAATTACTGTCATATTTGACAGTTGTTTTCGCGATTTACCTACTGTGATACAATGGAGACAAGTTACACAATCCAGGGACAGATGATCTGCCCCCTGATTGTGTAACTTGTTTCACATTGTATCCAAGTTGTATCAAAGCAAAAATCACAGAAAATCGCGAAAATAACTGTCAGATTTAACGCTGATTAAGTAAATTAGTAAGTAACTTACTTAATTACTGTCATATTTGACAGTTGTTTTCGCGATTTACTGTGATTTTTGCTTTGATACAACTTGGATACAATGTGAAACAAGTTACACAATCAGGGGGCAGATATGATATAACATAGGTAGGTATCTACCTACTTAATAAAATAATATTTTTCATTTTCAGGACTACGATGCTCAAGACCTCCAAGAATTCGAAGAGACCATCCTCCAAGGAGTAGAATACAGCAGTGAAGGAAAGATCAGCCGCAAGCAGCTCACCATGATACTCCTGGCCCTCGCCAAACATCATCAGGAAGAAGAACCATCCACCCCATAAATGTTTCCAAACGCCATCGCCACTCCGTCCCGATTTCCGAACGAATTTTTTGGCGGCACTCAGAACTATAGGCTTAAAAAAAATTTGAGCACTACACAAAGTTCTCTATGTTGCTGCTAACTGGTGTGCTCACCTCAGTACATTAAGTTTTAGAAAACGCACTGTAATAATAATACTTGCTTATATGATTGCAAACAAAAATACCTACATGTCAGAACAACTGAAAGTTAGTAAGTAATAAAGTTATTCAACATGAAGCTGGGAATAATGCACTAATTCATGCTAGGGTGGCAATATTTCTCTTTTTTTCGCTAGCTAACTAAAGCAAAGGTCATACTAAAACTATTGAATGAGTAGGTACTTACCTACCTAATCAAGGGTAGGTAATGCTAATAAGTCATTAGGTAGGTACCTACTATGTAGACCGTAGATGGTAATTAGTAGTGACAATCTACGGGTATTTCGGCTTCCTAGGTACCTACCTACTTACCTACTATGTATAGGGAATCCTACTTAAAATACAGTAGGTAGATTAGACACCTACCCCTAGGTAGGTACTCATCACGAGAATATACCAATTTTCGTATCTACCTACCACAGAATAGGTACAGATAGCTACTACCTAGCTTAAGTAGTAGCTATACCTAGATACCTTCCTAGGTTAACTAAACCTAGGAAGATTAATATTGATCCTAGAACAAAACAATATTTACCTACTACCTACCCTATAGCACAGATAATATAAACTACCTTTATGGCTGTGTTAGATTTCTTAAAGTTCAATAATTTAGCTAAAATGAGTAAGTAACCTACCTAGAAATCGATAAGCCAAAACAAATGCCAAAATAAAATAGTGTACCTAGTTAACTTAAGTTAGCTACTACACCCAATCCGTTATTATATTACCTATGTTATTTTCGGTTGGACTACAGTAGCAGGACTTTAAACATTCCGTCTTTTATGTGTAGGTAGTCTGCAATTTCTGGCCTTTGCTTTTAGTTAGGTGCTCAAATAGGAATACCTACTTTCTTTTTTACGGCTTAATTATATCAAAGATAAAAATTATGAAATAAAATTAATACCTACCTAAGTAGGTACCTAATGATGGGTAGGTACTTACCTATCAAAATTATATACCTACCTACCCACATAATGATTTACCTACCCAACTACATATTTTCATAGACGATTTACCTAGGCACTCCTAGACAAATTCTAGACGTTAGTTACTGTGACGTTACATATCATTCCATTATTCACTTCAACACACTAGATTGGTAGCTATCTAATACAAACTTCCTTACTATCTAATACCTATAGTCTTTTTTAAACTTTCGCGATCAGAACACATGATTAAACATATATTTACGGGTATTTACTTATCGCTATTTACCTTTATTTAATTTTAATTTTATCCCGACGTTTCGACTGGATTGCACCAGCCGTGGTCGCGGGCAGACTATCTAATACCTATAGGTATTGTGATTTTCTCCCTTTCTATACCTAATCGTAATCAAATCAATCCCGTTACCTAAACTTTAGAAATTTTTAACTTTCCTCCTAATCTAGTTTAGACATCTTGTAAAATTTACTGAATAATTATATCTACTTGTGACCCTGTAGGCTCAATTTGATCGAAAAATATCTGCCCCCTGATTGTGTACCTAACTTGTCTCGATTTTATCAAAGCAAAAATCACAGTAAATCGCGAAAACAACGGCCAAATTTAATGCTTATTAAATAAATTAGTAAGTAACGTAGGTACTTAATTACTGTCATATTTGACAATTGTTTTCGTTTCGCGATTTACTGTGTGTTTTTGCTTTGATACAACTTTGATACCAATCGAGACAAGTTACACAATCTAGGTGCTGGTTCTGTGTCAAATAAAATCCCTATTAGCAATCAATGTAGGATGAATCGATTAGCGATGGTCAAGAGCTTTCGATGTCTGCTTAGAAAATCTATCACAGATTTAATATACCTAGCGATCGTCAAAGTAGAGAAATGCTTCAATTGAATCTCGATGTGCTCCTAAATTAATGTTACTTACATTCTTAAAATTAAGATGAAGGAAGTACCTACCTACCTACCTACGTCTACGACGTAGGTAAGTCGCTTCCACACAGCAGCTAAATATCGTTACGTTACGTAACGTTATTGAGAATTTTTAAGCTGTTATTGAGATTTTTTAAGAGTTCTGTAAACTGTGTGGAATACCAAGATAATATTATGTCTTGAAGTAGATAGGTTAGATGACTTAGCTAGCAACAAAATGTGTTGCTAGGTAGGTACCTACTTTGCTAGGTTACCTAATTAAACAAAGATTTTCAAAATGGTCAAATACGCCGCATCCAATGATAGTTTCAAAAGAACTATCATTGGCCACATCTTGTTATGTATAACATTGTTGATTGTTTGTTACAACTTTGAATGTTACAAAAATGTTTATGGTTTTCCTAGATTATTTGCAAAATGTAGGTGGGTGGATCTACAGAAATTGTTATTTTTGACGATTTTTTTGGCACTTTTTATATATCGAGTTTTGGGCTGTTTTTGCATGCTGGGATGGTTTGTATGTTAAAAATAAGTTATTTCACGAGGGGTATCAATCTAAATAACTGCTACTTTACGAGATAATCAAAATTGCTGGTTGCTAACAATGACAAAATGTGAGAATAGTGATAAAATTAGAGAGGACAATTACGGTGTGTTGTTAACAATGATAAATACAAAGGGATCACAATTTTTTTATTAAAAATCCTAAATTAAAACTTCGTTAATGTAAAGAAGATTATGTTTTTTATTAAATAAAACACGAAATTAAATAAGAAATCAACTTTTATATATTTATTCAAAAAGTGTTGAACAGCACACATCAAATTCTTATAAATTATTATGTATTCTTTTTTTTTTCTAACCTTATGTTGTACCACTGCTGGGCAAAGGTCTCCCATGTCTTCTTATTATAAAAATATTCAACGACGACATGATATATGTATTATAAGTCCGAAGATTATATAGGATTATTTATAGGATATATATAAGATTATATTACTTATATATATTATTATATTATTAGGATTATATATTATAAGATAGATAGATAGATAGAAAATACTTTATTGCACACCATTAACAGATAAAAAAAACATTATGAACAATAAAACACTTAAATTACTATGATATACAATCGGCGGTCTTATCGCTAAAAAGCGATCTCTACCAGACAACCTGAGGATGGATATGGACAGATTAGAAGATAATATGGGGCATAACTATATATAGTATTATTAATATAAACCTTTAATATATTTAAATAAGGTGCATTTATTAAATAAAAAATAAACAAACATAATAAACCAATATAAGCAGGCACACACACATCTACCTTCACATTACATAAATATACCTACATGTATATAATATACAATGGAAAAAATAAAAGATAATGAATAGAAAATATAATGAATAAATGAAAATGAAAAAAAAATATTACCATAACAAATACAATATAATAGTACGAAATGGGTTGATGACAGGTCAGCGACAACAAGACAAATAGTGTTCCTTCAACATTGATTTAAATGAAAAGATAGATTTTGCTCGTCTGATAGGAACAGGCAATTCGTTCCATAAAGAAACAGCCTGCACTGAAAAAGAGTTGTTATAGTAAGAAGAGGAGTGAATAGGAGTTTTAAGTTGAAGAGTGTCAGAGGAGCGTAAGGGACGAGAGTGAGAATCGTGGAGAAATTGAAATCGTTCTTTTAGATAAGGTGGGGAGCAAGAGTTAAATAATATATTGTATAATAATAGATATTATAGGTCCGAAGCTGGCGTCACTGGCGAGTTCAATGTGGCAGTAGGTTTGCACCAGGGATCGGCTTTAAGCCCTTATTTGTTCCTCCTGGTAATGGATGCTTTGACATCAGACATACAGGAAGAAGCACCCTGGTGCATGCTGTTCGCCGACGACATTGTCCTCGTTGGAGAGGAGGCAGCCGAGGTACAGATTACTGGGAAAATGGCAAGAGAAGCTTGAGAGGGTGGGCCTTAAGATCAGCCGCACTAAAACAGAACATCTGTTCTGAAACTTTAGTGGCTCCTCTAGTTTCTCACGAATTGCCTTAAATGGTATAACCCTACCAGTCTGCTCCAATTTTAAATACCTTGGTTCGCTTCTCCATAACGACGGAAATATTGACCGAGATGTTAAAAATAGGATGAATGTGGGATGGATGAGTGGCGACAGGTCTCAGGAACAATATGTGATCCGCGAATGCCCCTTAAACTTAGGGGGAAAATTTACAAGACGGGATTAAGACCTGTCGCGTTGTATGGATCAGAGTGTTGGGCAATGTAGAAGACTGATGAAAGGAGAGTGCATGCTACTGAGATGCGAATGTTAAGATGGATGTGTGGCGTGACGCGTTTAGATAAAATAAGAAATGAGTATGTAAGGGGAGGTTTGAAAGTGGCATCTGTAGCTGAAAAGGTGAGGAGTGCCAGATTAGCATGGTATGGTCATGTAATGAGGAGGGATGAAAGACATATTACCAAAAGAGTTATGAGTATGAATGTGGATGGGTTGGGTATACAAGTAGAGGAAGGCCGAAGAAGAAGTGGATAGATTGTGTGAAAGAGGATATGAATGTAAGAGGAGTGAGTTCAGAGTTGACGAGTGATAGAGGAGAGTGGAAGAGAAAAACATGTTGTGCCGACTCCACTTAGCGTGGGATAAGGGCAGGAGAATGATGAGTCAATAACTCATTAAATTGACCGAAAGTTCCAACATCGCTTCCATAAATAACTATCCGATCCGCCGTTCTTTTTAATGTTGCTTCAACTCCATCAGGGGCACCCTTTCCATGGCTTACTTCGCTATAATTCCAAGTTCAATGTAAATATTTGTTTCTTCTTTTTGTTACTTTTTAATGTTACCTACTTCTTTATCCTTTAGGTACTTTTCCCTTCTTTTATCTTTTGCTATTGCCAGACGTTCAGGGTCGTTTATTTCAGCATAGGTACTTTCGTTTTTTACACAATCTTTGTTTAGCCCTCCGATCACTATTGATTGTTTTAATTTAAAAGGAGGCATTTTAAATAATTAGTATTGAATTATCTGTAAAAATATGTTTAATTTAATTAATAATGTATAGGTATAAGTACCTAATATACAGCACAATAATGAATTATTAATAAGTTAGTACTTAATTTATAAAAATCTTACCTGAAATTGTCTTTTTTATATAAATAGTAATAAGTACCTAGGTACTTACTTTTGAGAAAACTTGCTTGATTCGTTATTTTCTTCTTATCTGAAAAAATAGGTGGGGATTTTAATAAATTAGAGCTACTCTATAAACTAAAACATCATACTTAGTTATTACTTATCATTATTATCTATCATATCGTACATGTTTATTTGCATTTCATAATTACATTATTATTACCTACTATTACAAATTTATCATAATAAATATATAATACGTATTTTATATCCAAAATCGTTAAATATAATATATTTTTTCAAGCTACATCATCATTGTTAGCAACACTTGTCATTGTCCTCTCTTGTGTTTTTGCTGACAATGACGTTACGAATGATGATGGATTCCAGAAAAAAAATCGTAACTGTGCAACCGAATGCTTAATACAAACAAAAATATATGCCATCGATAGCTGCAAGTTCTATTTAGATACGATAAAATATAATGCAAATTAAACTCACTAATTTCTTAGTAAAAGTAATAAATAACAATGACGAAAAAAGTGACACACTTTGTAGAATCATTTTCAATAACTCACCTTTCCAAAATGCGACACGTCTTGCCTCCGTGAAGTGTTCTGGCCGACTGGGAGGAGGGACGCGGGTCATTTGGTGTCCAACACAAAGTTTAAATGCGTTTCCTTTTACGTAAATGATAAAAACAAAAGCTGGCGTAGACAATGACGTATATTTTGTGACACGTTTTTGATTAATCATATCATTGATTTCTAGTCAAATAAATAAATTTTTTTTTTCTGCATAATATAACTGAGTTTCTTAGCTATAAATATCAGTCATTACAAATAAATATCCGCAATAAATAAATATTTTATGACAACAAACTCCTTTGTGCAGGTCAATTTTACATGTCCAAAATGCCGATTTTCAGTTGTTTTTTGGAAATATTTTTTTTCTGCATAATTTAAATTAAATTTTATTGTTGATACCTTTTTCGAATTATATCTAGACATTAAAATCAATGTTTATTTTTACAAAAATATGACCGGTTTAAGAATAATCTTGAAGAACTTAAATTTTGCGCCTCCAGTAGAATGACCCAGGTACTTATGTAGATTTGTTGTAAGATTGCTAATTTTATATGAGAATAGGTATTTCGATGTGAGGGTAATAGATTTGTATAACTTTATAACTAATCATTTATCATTTAAGCAGCCCTAAATGTGTAGCGATGTTTATTTTTTAAAGTGGTCTTCTGTGTTGTGATCAAAAAATGTTTAGCTTTAACGAATAGGAAAGTACCACGTCTATAATCATATAAATTGATAGGTATTTAAATATATTGCACAAATGTTGTTATAAATACACAGATGCTTTAAAAAAATATTTAAAAACCATTGCTGTACCTTTTACCAAGAACGATTTAATTATATTACTAACTTAAGCATTCCCTACAATATAAATATTTATTTTTAACAACAGCCATGACTCTGTTTTTTTTATATTAAGTAGTTAATAAAACAACATTAGAATCACCTAGCATGTAAGACGAAATTGAAGTCGTGATCCTTGAGGTCCTACCAAAATAAACGATTTTTTTTTCTTTCTTAGTACCTACCAAAGACGATTAATATCTAGAAGACAGACAAAGGCCATACACAAAATCGTAACCCGATCCCGCAGTACCAGATAGCCTGAAAACTTTAAAACATCAATTTTATCCAAGAAATTTCAATACTTAGTAGTAGGTAGCAACAGTATTCAATATTTAAACATTTTTAACTAGAAAGTAATTGAAATTTCTTGGATAAAATTGATGTTTTAGAGTTTTCAGGCTATTTTTTAGGGTTACGATTTTGTGTATGGCCTTTGTCTGTCTTCTAGATATTAATCGTCTTTGGTACCTACTTACCTACCTACTTACTAATAGGTAAACAATTTGAGAACAGATTTGTTCCTAGGGTGGATAAGTAGTATATAGTAGGTAGGTACCTATTCTGCTAAGATGTCACTATCTATAAAATCACAACAAACGGACTTTATCGGTGTTTTAATTTAAGTTATAAATTATCAATGAAGCCAAAATAATGCCTGATTTTCAAACATGTAAAACAATTTAATAATACTTACCTACATATGGAGGTTTTGAGAACATCAAAAACGCTGTAAAATTCCGGACGCTTGTGGTCCAGGCCTTCGTCACTTCCGCAAATTGAATTATCTGGCACTACACTGAATGATACTATTATCTTCTAAATAATTATTGACTTTTGTGCTGAAACAAAACATCTAATAACACATAACAAACTTTATTTCACTTCCAACGTCATAAACATCACTTCCCTTCGTCTTCATTTTTTCCTTCTCACATCTCCCAAAACGTCAGATGTCATCCTCTTTTTCCATGATGGCTCGGCCCCGTCCTTCATTCTTTCAATGTTGCCAACACGGCCATTCTGCATGCTGCCTGCCCCAGGCAGCCCACGAGTTAAGATAAAATGCTGAAATGTAAATAACATAAATTAGCTTAGGCACCTAATTAGGTAATTTGACAGTTTCATCCCAGCAAAAGCTTAGCTTTTGTTTTAAAATATTATATCCGAATTTTACCAAACTTTAAAAAACCCAGATTTGTTCATTTCTAAACCACTTGCACTCAAAGGGCAGTGCCACACTTAAGCGTACCAAGTTCGTTTTTCTATGAACAAATCTTCTTCCATATTTATTTTTTTTCAAACCACTTGCACTCAAAGGGCATTGCCACACTTAAGCGTACCAAGTTCGTTTTTCTAAAAATAAATATTTCTCTTTACTTTGAAATGACTTGCACTCAAAGGGCAGTGCCCACTTAAGCGTACCAAGTTCATTTCTTCTTTTATTTATTTATTTTTTTCCTTTTTTAAACAAGCCATATTTATTTTTTTCAAACCACTTGCACTCAAAGGGCATTGCCACACTTAAGCGTACCAAGTTCGTTTTTCTAAAAATAAATATTTCTCTTTACTTTGAAATGACTTGCACTCAAAGGGCAGTGCCCACTTAAGCGTACCAAGTTCATTTCTTCTTTTATTTATTTATTTTTTCCTTTTTTAAACAAGCCATATTTATTTTTTTCAAACCACTTGCACTCAAAGGGCATTGCCACACTTAAGCGTACCAAGTTCGTTTTTCTAAAAATAAATATTTCTCTTTACTTTGAAATGACTTGCACTCAAAGGGCAGTGCCCACTTAAGCGTACCAAGTTCATTTCTTCTTTAATTTATTTTTCCGATTCATATCTTTGTATTTTTCCGATCCATATCTTTGTAGGTTATACATTACCTACTTATTTGTGACCTGATCTAAAGCATTTTATCTAGACTCGCAAATTTCAGATTGTTGACTGCAGCCTTTATTTGTCAACTTAATAAAGCTTTTTTTTTTCCGATCACTCATACATATGGCAGTGAAAAGAGATAGTAACAGATTTAACAACCGTTTTAGCTAAAATAGGTTTACTAGTTCTTTATATATTTTATAGATATATATTTTTAACTTGCCAACACGGACGTTTATGCTTCCAGTCCTTTGGCGACTACCACCACCTTATCAATCACCTTATCAGACTCCAATTTACGAGTAGGTATTTATTTAGTGGTTTACCGTTTCTAGACTGTTTGATTATACTTTTATTGCCCTTATGTGTTTTATATTATACCTACTTTTCATTTTACAACTGTGTTTAAACACATCTACACCCCCTTGGAGCTAGCTAGCCGGGCTGGTGCGAAAACATAACTTAATAAGCCTTTATCTACCAAGACCTACTTAATTGTTTATATTATATGCATTTTAAAGTTTGTCATCATAACAATCACCTGACACACTTTTTACATTAAGTAGGTACCTATACATTACTTTTTTAGACTCATTCCTACAACTTTATTAGTTTTTTTTTTTAAACACTCTTTATAATGTCATTTCACTTTAGGTGAGAAAACACCCACCATGCCAAAACTGTTAGGCAATGCAGAACAATAAATAGTAGGGGTTACCACCCACCCATCTATGTACAGTACAAACTTAATGAAAGTCATTCATTATTAGGTACGCATCCCAAAATATGTCCCTAATCAGTAGGGAGCCAAACTATTCATAGCTTTCACCCTAAAAGAACCTTACCGTTTAATTAATTGCAATTTGAGAACCTTGTTATTGAAATTATCATAATTTTTTAAACCATCATTGCTAGTGTCCAACAAGTAGGTACCTACTTATTACTTGTTATTTTGAGTCATTCAAACCGACCGCCCTCACTGTCATTGTATGTAGACTAATGCATTTATCCCGCACCTACAATAGGTACTATGCAAGTTGTCTTGATTTCCAAAACTCCCGACATTTATATTCCAATCTGCAAACAAGCTGACCTTGACTTCACCAGTGAGATGAAAAACACAATACTTCTGTTTTTCCACTGTTAGAGGTCTTTTTTTTTTTTAATCACCAAAAATATTATTATGTTAGGTATTAACTACCCGCCGACCACCTCGCTTAGCTCTACTGTGGACCGTTCCACCCAACAGCTCGTAGGTATCTCGCAAGCTAAAATTAGGTAGGTACCTAGGTATAATGTTCTATCTTTAATAATAATTTTATCGGCCACTCCTGATTCTAAAATGGTTTTATCCGTTGCAGTTTAGAATCTCGTAATTGTAGGCCATATAGCACGCAAAACAGAGGGCAACCAATTTGCTTCTGTTATTGATCTCTATTTCTGATCTCTAAGTGGTACCTCTGGGTACCGCTTGGTTCTGGCATGAGATATCTACACTCATGCTTTCACGATGGACAATTTCGTAGGAATATTCCTGAATCGATAAAACTCATCATACTCACAACCTGTTTTCGTAAAATCTAGCATTTTATTATAAGAATTCATCGTTATTTGACTAAAGCCCGAGCACCTACATTATTATAATTGAAATACTTTTAGACTCAGATCTCCAATAGAGACAATGAATACAACCATCAAACAATAAATCCAACTAATATCTAAAATAAACCTATTTATTCGTCATTAAAAATCAACTCAATAATTTAACACTAGGTACATACCTATGTACGCATTTAGATATGAACTGCAACTTGTATGCATCAGGAATATTTTCCATCCTTCAACAAAATATTAACTTATTGTCAACCATTAATTTATCAATATAAATATTAATCATATAGCTGTCAATAAATACATGTTTTTAACCGTTATTGCCTTCTTCTTTAATCTCCATCACAAGGCTACCCTACAATGATCAATGACATTTCTTCTTGTCACTTCACAATCACAAAGAAATCAATGTCTATAATTTAAACACAATGGTCTTATTAATTAGAATCTCTCCTTAATATGGCCCCAGTCCCAGACCAGTTAAATATACAAAAATATTGTGAATAATTCTATTAGACTAATAGTCCAATATTATTTTCAACACCTTATTGAATTCAACAGTATTTACCAGAGCAGGACCATCTTACTCCCTTGTCAATCCTGATTTATTATTACTGATTTCATACAACTCAGACCCAAACCACGGAGCATCTTCAGTCCTATGCTAATCTTTGTTTATTAATAAAAGGGACTTACCAACTTAAACTTACTGTTATCTTTCATATTATCTATATTTATATCTTTCATATTTTCAATTTTGTTTTCAAAATCATTGCAGTCAAGTGGTATTTTACAGGACAAATTTAGTAGCATAAATTATTTAGGTATTTTACATTCATTATTCAGTATTTATACTTATTTTACTGTATGTTTTCCAGAAAAACACAAATGATTTGATTTGATTTAATCTTTGAAATACTTAGGACATAATATTTATTTTTTTACAACATAAATACAATGTTCAGGCGCTACCCTGTAGGTACCCTGTACATAAAGATTAGAGAAGGCAAGAGAAAAACAACAATCCCGAGTATCTACCATGAAGTTTCAGACTTACTCCTTGTGTTAGTTAAAACTGTATTATGGAGAAGTAGCTCCTCTTCCCCATTCAGATTAAAATTATTAAGAATGTTTTCTCTTATATACTAATATTAATTTCACAGCTGACTCAAATATTAATGAACAATTATACCTGTATCATAAATACTCTTTGTGAAGCTTTTATGGAGAGCTCATGGCAAAGCTTATTTAGTAATTCAAATTCCTGGATGGGTGACCTCAAGTGACATTACCAGCTGAGCTCGTCCGTGCCTTGGAGGGCATGTTCAATTGTCGATCCCGGCCTTCAAAGTCGCCAAGCCATGACGGAGGCTTTCAGGCGGCATCCATCACTAAAATTGGTCACTTGCTCATACAAATGAATGAACGAACAAATACTTTTTGTACAAAATTGTTCTAAACCTCTTATTTATTTACTTACTTACCTACACATAAATTGTTTTGGATTTGGAAAGTGTAGGTAGTATATTATGTAGGTAGCATTACATTCGTATTGTATTGTTATTCGTATTGTTTCCCTTTTTTTTTTTTTTTACTTCAACAAGAATCAATGATAGCTACTCCACAACATGAAATTATGGTTAGCCACCTACCTCATTTTCGCCGAACCATTTAGTAGGTACGTATATTTTAGATCTTGATACCAGATCATTTTGTCAGGCCATGCAAAGGTTTTGGCGTAACATCGTATAAAACTTTTCAGAGTCAATTTCGAAAAGTAGGTACCTTAGTATCGTTCAACGTAAGGTTAGGTACTACATATTTGTACTTACAATTGGGGTTTTCAGTAATTTGTGGTACCTTCTTTCTCCATAGTTCCCGGTGTACCTACATGACGAGTGCTCCAGTGCACTCGTTTTCGTTTGGCGCGTTTATTGAGCTTACTCCACCGTTTCTACTGGCTGCAAGGTTGTTTTGCCACTTCTGATATTATCTTCTAAATAATTATTGACTTTTGTGCTGAAACAAAACATCTAATAACACATAACAAACTTTATTTCACTTCCAACGTCATAAACATCACTTCCCTTCGTCTTCATTTTTTCCTTCTCACATCTCCCAAAACGTCAGATGTCATCCTCTTTTTCCATGATGGCTCGGCCCCGTCCTTCATTCTTTCAATGTTGCCAACAATACGATAATTTTGTTACAAAAATGTGTATAATTGTACAAATACCTACTTGTTTTATTTATTATTACTAACACAACAACCCTAACCTTTCATAAATTACCTTTGGCATAATTTGGGTACTTACCTAGATAAATGACGACCTCTGTGGCGCAGTCGGTAAAAGCCCGCCTGAGACGCGGAGGTTGCGGGTATGTAAACGTAGTGGTTATATTCTCTTTGGTTGCGGGTTCGATTCTTGCTACGGGACTTAATAATTATAATAATTTGATCAGAAATAATATAAAATATATACTTAACTTCTACTTAGACTTTTCAGGACTTTTCTAGGCTGATTTGCATGAAGTTCAATATACGTGAACAAAATCAAACTTCGATACCGTTAGCCACCAAAGAGAATAAAATCACTACGTTTTAGCCACCAGTACGAGAATTTTTTGTCACAAGTGTGGACCTTACAGCATTGGCGTATCTGTGGCGTGGATCCACGCTTACCGTACGCCACAGACTACTAGGATGCTAACGCATCCGTACGCTAACGTGTTGTAGTGTGAACGACGACGGCTCAAAAGCCGTCATACCGTGCCAAGTTGAGCCAACTGAAAAAAAAATAAAGAGCGACGCCATTTTCCTTTCTGTGTAAAAAAGGAAACCACCGCGTTGCGCCGCTGTGCCTGAATTTATTGTATAGAATAGTCAATTTGCGAACATGGGTGTGAATGTTGAAATCATCTCCCCCGGAGACGGTAAGTTATTTTTTGTTGTAATAGTATCATTTTCAATCTCACTTAACAAAATTTGCTGCCTATTGGAACACACCTTGCGCTTCAGAGATTTTCATGGAGTACTTGCTTGCTTTCATGACAGCTTCTCTGTATTTCTTACTAGAATGAGACATTATTTTCTATGTAAAAAAATATTTTGCGTAAGTACCTACTTACCCACACAGTCTAACTCTAAACCAAATAAAGTCTTGCCCCTATTTAATGACAAGGTTTAGTCATGGTTGCATTTTGCTTTTCACCGGAATAGCCTCAACACACAGATTTATTGACCTTCAACCCTATTATCGGGTAAGTTTACATCATCCAATCATTTATCAAGGTACCTACTGAAACATTATGATTTCCATCTCAGTAGATTTTTACTGTATGTACTTATACAGGTACTTATATGTATTTCTACTGTCCATACTTAAAGTAGGTACTTACAGTAAACAGAGCAGAAACAATCTAGTCTTTAAAACAATGACTTTACATGTTACATGATATTCTTTGCTTTGAATATGAAGTATAATAAGTCTGAGATCTCATTGAATACAGACGGACAACGGACATAATCTAGCATTAATTATTCAGTAGGTCACAGAATAGATAGTCCTCTATGCTATGTGTTTCCACTACTGTTCTTTCCCTACCAATACCATGCTGAACTAGGATTTTAGCAACAAACTGGATTTGGGTCTTGTTATTATTTCTATTAGTCTGTATTGTTCCACTTAGGTCAAAGGCTTCCCTATTCTACATGGTTCTTAGCTAAAGTTCTGTTTTCTTTTTTAAACTTTCGCGATCATAACACTGATGAAACATATATTTACGGGTATTGAGTCAGCCCGTGACCACAGCTGGTGCAATCCAGTTGAAATGTCAGAATAAAATTAAATAAAGGTAAATAGCGATAAATACCTGTTAATAATATATCTATACTAATATTATAAAGAGGTAAAGTTGGTTTATTTGTTTGTTTGTATGTTGGGGGGTAATCTCCTCATCCAATTTCAATAATTCTTTCACCTATGTATAGAACAGAATAGAGTTTCTGTGTAGGAAGGACTTTCCGAATGAACATAGGCAATTTTATCAAGGTAGGTAGGTACCATGTGAGCAAAGCTGCGGGCGAGTAAGATAGTGTTTTATAAAGTTCTGTTCTCATTTCAGAGTCCAGCTACCCCAAGTCAGGCCAGACCGTGGTGGTCCACTACACCGGAACTCTGACAAATGGCAAGAAATTCGACTCATCCCGGGACCGCGGCAAACCTTTCAAGTTCCGTATTGGCAAGGGAGAGGTCATCCGAGGCTGGGATGAGGGTGTCGCCAAGGTATTACATTCAAGACATAAAATATCCAATCAAATATTTTATAAAGCCGTGTTGGTCAAGTGGATTAGTACTTCGACTTTCGATCCGAAGGTCGTGGGTTCGAATCCGGCCGTGCATTAGTGGACTTTTCGCATCGATTAATTTATATGCGCTTTAATACGAGCTTTTAACGGTGAAGGAAAACATCGTGCGGAAACCAGTTAGCTCTCTAATAGCGTCGATGGGCTTGCAACCTGTCACATATGGAAAGTTAACTTCTGCAAAATGTGGGCATGTACCAAATATGTATATTGTATGTATTTGGACATACCTCTGACTACCCCCATAGGTATCTAAAAATTGCCTAATAATCTGAAAGAAATGTCTACCGCTCCCTGGGATACAGTCATGATCATATTTCATTTCAAATATTTTATTATCTATTTGGACATTATTATTAACAACCAGTTTTAATAACCGTAAAGGCTGTTTTGGTTTAATGATTAACCACATAAAAGCAACCAAAATCGCATATGGGATATTGAAAAAAAATATGGAAATTGAAAATTGGATGCCAATCATTTTTTATCCAATAAAGGAGTAGCGAAGTTGCACTTGGTGGCCACCAAACACTACTATAAAAAATAAAACTATTACAGAGGTATTAAAAAAAAGCTTATGATAGGTTTCACAAACGGAACATTCCCTTTTTAAAATTCCTTTGGTCAACATAATAATACAACAACCTTTAAAATACCTTAAAAAGAATAACTTAAAAAGAAAACAATGTTCTTTTTTATTCCAGATGTCAGTAGGTGAGCGTGCCAAACTTACCTGCACCCCCGACTTTGCATACGGCCAGCAAGGCCATCCCGGAGTCATCCCTCCCAACTCAACCCTCATCTTTGATGTCGAGCTCATCCGCCTTGAATAACCACCATCACCCAACCATTAGTCCTTAGTTATATACAATTCTTTATCATTCAAAGATTATTGTCCCACTTTTGAATTCTTGTAAAACCTTTCATTATAAACTAATATAAGCCAAAATGTGGATTAACTAGGCATTTCAATAATAAAAATACTAGAAAATTACTGTTAAGTCAGCAATATTTGTGAAACTGTGTCTTATTAGAGTCATGCATAATGTTGTATTCTTCTCTGCAATATGTGTATCAGAGTCAGTGTATGTAGATCTTTCTAGAATTGAGAAAACTGCAGATCTATGATATTACTGCTGCTAGTATTTTAGAACCAGTGGTGAAACAGCCAATGAATTAGTTAAGGAATGTAGTCATCTTGTGAATTGGGAATCCTAGTACTTAAGATTTATTGCCATAACAATGAATTTTTCGTAGTTTATTGTGTAGAACCTAGTGCCCCAGTCTTAGCATTTGAATTTAAAACATTCCTTGCTGGCATTTTTTCTTGCATTAGACAACATCTTGTGAGTACTAGAATATAATCATGTTTACGCTAAGTTTTGAACTTAATGTTTTCATTATTACAGAAATATTTTTAATTTTGTACTTCACCTGCACAAATACATAGCATTTGATGGATTTATCTTGTACCTAGGTATTGGTGATTTCATTACTAAAGCTTTATTCATAACTTAAGTTAATAAACTTATTGTGAAATTAATGTTTTTGTTTCAATTTCTAAGTTATGAGTTCCTAATAAGTTATTCTATGGTAGAGAAAATTATGTGAGTACAGATAATATAATAGGTACCTACTATTCGAAGGAGTTCTTAATTGCATGACATTGACCCACACCCAGACCCGGAAAAAATATCTGCAGAACTTACAAACATTTGTCCTGCAGCGAGAATTGAACTCGCAACCAAAGAGCATGTAATAGTACTCGCAACCTCTGCGTCTCAGACGGTCCTTCGCCCACTGCACTACAGAGGTCGTCAAATTATCAATAGATAGCTCATAAATTTGGAGTCACGCTACTTTATGGGAAAAATAAAAGACAATCAATACTTTGTTTATATTTTTATTCTTAAATCTCGTTTTAGAAATTTGTTATAGTTTCACTCTTTTTTTATAAACTCAATTATAAAAATTATAATCACTTAATACCTTATTTGGGAGTGTCTAAGTTGCCGAGCATTATTTACAAAGCTTAGAATATAACTTTTAAATTTCACTTAACCTAACCTAACCTAACATTCCAGTAGGTCACAAAAAACAAAAAAAAATCACAATTTCTAATAAAAATATGAATTATTCTTAGGTACAATGTGATTATTCTTGGACTCACAAAATTTCTAAAGTTTATGAAAATATTTTGACCAATATTTCAAACATTCGCTACTTCGACTTTTTAAGACAGAGATACTTACAAGCTAACATAGATAAATCAGTCTACAATATTCATAAGTAAATAAAAATATCTTTCAACAAAAGCAATAAATTCATCCCACAGAAATTAGACAATAACAAGAAATAAATCCAACGAAGTTTTACGGAAGTAAAAATATGAAATGAAAAAAATAATAAGATTATTTATGTTCTGCACACCTTTGTGCTTAATATAAATGTTTGAAACTTAGGTTATCTAGAACCAGACAGATTAGGTATTAACTTTTACTTTAGAATTTAGGAATGAAATAAACTAAATTTGATGAAAATCAAATCACTAATTGCACCTGACGCCAATTAATAATACTAATTCTCACGAATACGGCTGTAACCGCTGTAGCATGAGAATTTAACTTAAAAGGTAAGTACTTAGCCTATAATTTACAAAACCTGCTAGGTATATTCGAAGATATTTATATAATTTATCGGTACTATTTAAATCTATTGCATGTACTTCGAAACATAATCTAACATAACTCTAAACATATTTTTTTCAAATAAATTTTGTAATATTAATTTCCACTGTATTGCAAGTGCACTGTATCCACTGTATTAAATTTCGTAGGGAATACAATTCATAACAAATATTTGTGATTTAATTAGCTAATTACTATTATCGTTTCAAAAACTAGTCACCAACAAAAATACAAACTCCATACAATAGGATATCCCTTTAAGTAATTTGAGAAAAGTATACAAGAGTTTCAGGCATTCTACATGCCAACAATATGAAAACAATATTTTATGCCTTTTTCACAATTCCAATAAAAACACTATGTGTTTGGTAGTTGCTTAAGAGGTCCTAAGCTTAAAAGTCCTTCTGCACCAAGCGCCTGCAAGTTTTTGGTCATGCCATTCTGTGCGTTATGTACTGAGATGATTGGAAGACCGAAGCACCCACCACCTCCATCCTTACCCGCTAATGGAATATAACTATAGATGCCTAAACTACTCAATCTCTTCAGATTATCTTCCTGAGACATGTCGACCACTGGTATTCCTAGCTCTCGATTCGGCCCGACAACATTATGGAACACCCGTTTATGATGCTGAAGCTGCAGGATCTTAGGGTACGCCGCAGGGCATTCTTCGCATCGAAACATCGGGAGTTTGCTGTTTGGATGCGCGGCCGACATGTGTGCCGATAACGAGTTCTGGTTCATGAACATTTTATTGCAAACTTTGCAGGATAGCATCCCGCCGCCGACTTTCGCCTCTGGTATGGAGAAGTTGCTCGATTTAGAGGTGTGTTTGATGCTGACTCCCGCGCCGAGGTTCGGGATGTGAGGCACAGGACGCTCAGGAGAAGGCGACCGGCTTTTCTGTTTCTGTTTGACGCTGATCCCTCTCGTAGCTAAGATGTTTGCCATAGCGCTGGCTTCTTTGTTCACGACCTTCTTGGTTATTGAAATCTGACTGCCGAGGTTCAGTTTGTCCTTAGCGCCTTGCACGCTCTGGATCAGAGGCATGCCTTCGCGTTGCTTCTGGAGAGCCATCACTTGGCAGTCTTCGTTGTCATGTTTTCCTGGTAGAAGCATCGTGGGTCGTTTCTTCATGGCTGGTCCGGGCCCGGGCATACCTGGCCGCTTCATCGGCATCCTCATCCCGGGCTTGGCTCCTCTGATTTGCCCGTGGACTTGTATCCCAGGTCTGATGGTGGGTCGCTGTCCCCTGACGTTGGGCATGCGAGGTCGCGGGCCTGATACGTTTGCAGCCATCCTGATCTGACCGGGCGATGGCATCTGACCTCCTACCACCTGGCCCGGCGCCAAGGGCTGTGACGGGTCCGAGCCATGGCCCTGCCCTCCCATCATCTGACCAGGCGGGAACGTTTGGATATTCTGTATTCGGATTCCACTGCTGGTCGTCATAGGCGGTTTCATCATCCCAGGACTGGAGGTCGGGACGTATTGATTACTGTGTGGAGCTGGAGGTGGCCCCATTTGGCCCATCTGTGGGCCCATGCTGGGTTGTCCGTATACCGACTGCTGCATGCTTTGCAGTGGTGACGCTTGAGAAAAAGGCGAAGAGTCGAAGGAGTTTGGAGGGTATCCTGGTTTGGGCATGGAATTTTGAAACTGTCCATATCCTTGTTGACCCATGCCAGGTCCGTAAGGTTGGTTGGCGTATTGACCAGGCATCGGCTGCTGTGGGCCTCCGTACATGCTGTTTGGCTGTTGGTATCCTGGCGGCATGTTTTGTTGTCCATAGGAATTATACGTGCCTTGCTGCGGCATCACACCCCCAGCGCCCGGATAAGCCTGGATATTAATCATAACATTCTGCTGATGCGTAAATCCGGGTCCTCCCATTCCGGTCATCTTCCCGACTTGCTCCACCATCTGTTTCACAGGCAGCAAGCTTTGAAGAATACTCGAAGTTCCTCCAGGATTGTAGGGTAAAAGCGTAGATGACGACGGCGCAACTAAAGACTTTGAATGACCCGTCATTCTCATATGATCATCTAATAGTGAAATGCTAGTGAACCTTGTATTGCAGACGTCACACGTATGCTGGGGTCCTAGCGTATCTAAGGATATGTATTCGCTTGGTTCTGAGAATCCTTCTTTTTTAGGTGTATTCGAGAGGAGGCTTTCAAAGATATCTTCAGCGCTTTTTTCCAGCATGTCTATAGGAGGTTTGGAGTCCGGCGCGTTCCAATTGAAGGAGTGGTTTTTCTCTAGAGATGTGCTTCGTGGCAAGGAGTTGCCATAGGAAGATGTTATGGGGTAGCTAGATTGAGAGCTGTAGTTAGGAGTTGACGAGGCAGGGTAGGCAGGAGGGGGATAGTTCACTTGTTCTATTCTGCCACTCATCACTGGCTCAGTTTTTGGGATAACTGGTTTAACATCAGATGGCGGGGTCGCAGATACTACGCAGCAGTCATCATCTTCATCATTAGAGTCACCATTAATTTCTATGATCGTCACCCCAGTGTCTTCGGTCTTAGTGATAGGAAGTAAAGTAGGAGGGGTACTTTGACTGAAGAGAGGTTGAGCATTCTGCATAGACACTGGTTCTGCCTCTGTCTTAACAGTAGCTATAGCAGGAGTAGTGGTTACCAGAGGAGGGGAGGATCTTTCTGTTTTGATCTGACCAGAGAAGAGAGGAGTGTTTGATTGAGATTCAATAGGTTCAACCTCCGTTTTGACAACCACATTATCTGTAATCCTGTCGTGTGATTGTCTTCGTTCTGGAGTAGAGTTTGATGAAGGTGGAGTCGCTATTTCAGTGATTTTGGGCCCTTCTTTTGGGGGAAGTGGTAGGTTAGCGCCACGTTTTGGTGTTTGTTTCATGCTAGGTCGTCCCATTGGTTTTGGAGGAGGCTGTTCTTTCGTAGGTGTCCTGGTGATAGGTGCTGGTTTAACCGGCGATTTCGCTTCGATTTTTGCTACTGTTTTGCCTTGCAAGTTCTTGAGGACGTTTGCAATGTTTATACTTGTTACTTTATCGTTTGCTATCTTCTCGTCATCAGAATCATTATCTGGTTCTGATTCTTCTGGTTCTTGTTCTTCTGATTTTAATGGCTCGTCATCGGAATCTCCGTCAGGATTGTCAGGCATTTTGTCAGTTTCGTCATCACTTTTATCTTCATCATCAGATTCCGTTTTAAAATCTTTCAAGCCATTGACTACTTTGAAACTACTAGAATTATTGCCCTCGCATTTAAGTTTGAGTTTTAAGCCGCCTAGTTTCCCTAGTTTCTGCATAACATCGCTATTTTTATCGGTTTCCGGTTCTTTCTTTATAGGAGTGTTGCTCTTTTTTATCGTGAAACCGAAGCCGCTTAGTTTGTCAAGCGCAGAGTTGGCACTTTTAGGGGGTTCTGGTTTTTTTATGGACAGGCCAGTTTTCTTAAGTAATTCTGATACGTCTATTTTTTGGGGGGTTCTAGGGGGGGTTTTAGGGGATGCTTCTTCTTCATCGGACCAGTCTTCATCGCCCGACTGGGGGGCATCTTCGTCGTCGGAAGGCAGCTTGTCGAGTACCAACAACGGGAGGGACACGTGAGTTATGAGATGGGTTTCCAAATCCTCCCAATTGGTATATTCTAGTTTGCAGGTGAAGCAGTAGTACTCTTGCTTGGGTTTTACGAGTGCCCCGGAAGACTGCAGCCGTTTCAAGATGTCAGCGACATTGCTGTTCGCAGGTTTCTTGAAGACCTCTTTTGTCTCGGTTTGTTCTTCTTGATCTAATAAATCTTGTTCTTCTCCATCTGGAAGATAATAAAGATATAATAAGTACACATTACACTAATTGCCGAATTAAAATAATGTTTTAAACTGGTCAGTTTTGCAAATAACAGTTGGAAGCCTCGCATCTTGTACTCAAGATACTTTTCTCATTTTTCATAAGTAAAAGGCCGTGTTTTATATTTTGCAACTCAAATTATGCAACTACCCTCAGCCAACAAATAAATATACAAGCGCAATACCAATCGAATATATTTTAATTTACAATAATACAATAAGCACAAAGCACAGATTGATTAATTGATAGTGAAAATGTAATTGAAAACTACAATTTCATTTTCAAATATCAATAGCAAGGAAAAACTCAAAATGAAATAAAATCTTAGATTGGTCTCGTTTTTTTTTTCCCCTTTTCATTATCAATCGACTTTAATACGGTGGCACATCTTAAATAATCGAAATATAGATAAAATGCAGAAACTAGCTGCTAATGATAAACTAAGTTAACCTATAATAGAATAATCAAATTCTTAATGATAATCATTATCCCCTACTCCTTTTTTCTTTTGAATAAGTACCTGAGTACATAATTTTTATGTTTACCTACTTGATAGATAGAAATCTAAATTAATTTTATAGGTAGGTAACTAGGTAATGTTTGCAACTATGTAATATATTTTCGAACTAAATATACAAATAAAAGATTAGCCATTTAAGGTTTTATTTCATTTTCAGGGTTTGTTCTTCAGCAAAATTTTGACAAACCTGATTCATCAGGTGGTGATGATGGTACCTCAGGTTCAAGCTTAGTTGCCATATCTTAAGAGACCTGCGAACAATTAAACCGACTTTAAATACAACATTTTGAAATTAAGTGTGTCTATGAAAAAATCTCTGCCCGCACATCCAGGAACAATGTGCAAAGTAAGTTTGATCTATAATGTTTGGGCACTAAAGCATCGCATTTAGAGTTAGATTGTCTATAGTACCTAGTCAAGACCTGAGCTTTTATTTTAGACATTAACTTTTAATTTCAGGATTTACTCTATTTTTTGTCCTTCCTCTTTAAATCTTGACCAATACAACTAATAATTTCACACAAAGAAAATAGTGCAAGCTCGAAAAATGAACAAGTGAAAGTTCATGCCACAATTCCATTTCTAATAAGATGTTTGAATCATGCTACTAATTTTCATGGCTTGTTTTACTATCTCTTAGTAAAGTTTTGTTATATTTTTTTTAAAGATGCTTTGCTAGTAAATGTAGAAACAACTCACAAAAATAAACACTAAACGGGATATTTAACATGATTTGTAGATTTGTGAGTTTCCCAATATTTGAGCAGTTGCATGCGCCATGACTACCCACATACTCGCAATAGTTTAGTTGACCATGATTCATAAATTCATAAATAATGGTAGGTAAATATCCTGTTTTACTGTTTATAATGTTCAAAACCATGATGCGGGCGCCACACATTAGCTTCAACTTAGTTCCAACTGGTTCCAACATTGGCTACCAATAGAATGACCAGTGGCAATGCTCCGTTTGTGTACAATAACCGTCCAAGATTGATCCCCACATCGGATCCAATGCTTCCCGCATCATAGTTTAAACATGATTTAACACACAAAAATACAAAGAAATTAGCATTCGACAACCACAAAACATAACCACGTAGATAGGAGGTAGGTAGTCCTTGTAAGTTGGTTTCAGCCGGGAATAAATTATTAAAAATGTGCTAAAATATGATTAGATTTATAAATTCACTTTTTATTAGGTAAATATGCAAGTTTTTTTAGGAAAAAGAGGAAGTCTGTAACTTAGAGAGTTATTGTAAAGGAATGTTATGTAGGTAGGACTTAGGAGTGATTTATTTGATTTTAATGCGCGCCTGCCTAGATATTTAGAAGTCTAATGTAATTAATTAATCAACACTGAAATACTGTATCAACCTTTATAGTTGCAAATAAATGAATTTTGTTTTTTTTTTTTTTTTTTTTGAATACCAATAAAAATAAGATTATAGTTTAATTTTTTTGTTTTCCATAAAAGTAAATTTTTGAATGATGTAGGTAGGTAGGTAGGTAAGTACCTACCTATTATTATTTTTAGCATTTCATGCTTTACTTTTAATAAATACCTTTATCCTGAGACATTTTACACAGCATCATCTAGTCCCAAGTTAAGCTGCGTTATGGTAACCAGATGAATGATAATTATGATAACCTACATTACATAGGTACTAATTTTGCTTTTATTAAGGTAGGTAAGTAAGTATAGAGATATTTGCAGACCAAGTGCCTAATTCATCTACCTACTTTGCATTGTCTCTCCTCACAAAATTTCTCCCTTCTTTCCATCTATTTACTTTCAAAACAAAGTTTTGTTTGTTTGTTTTTTCTTATAATCAGACTTCCGCTTCCTACTATAATATTTATTCACAATAAAATAAATTGCCAAATGAAACAAAACAAATTCATCCTGGTTTAGGTAGAATGTCTAAAATTAAAAACAACAAAAACACAACATGCAACATTGGTGTTTACAATTACATAGCTAAAATACCTACAGGTTATTTAGGTAAGTAATAAATTATATACCTATATTTATTATAGTAAGAACTCACATTTATCACCCCAGAAAGAAGACTCAAAACAGAAGAAATCAATCCAGTTTGATTTCAATTCTTTTAGAGTTTTTGCATCTCAAAAAAATGCTTTATATGCCGCTAACTGTTTTCTGTTCAGGTTTACACACACAACAATGTCAGTGTTAATCAAAAACAAACCACGAGTGAATTATGTATTCAGTTCACAAAATTAAACCTTGAAAATTCACAATTCACTTCGAAAATCGGCAAAAACTTATTTATTTTGCAAGCTTCTGTCATCCGATCGAATCGGTGAAATGAAAATACAAAATGGCCACCCTTAATGGCCTGGCCGAATAGTCCGAACACAAAAAAGTCCAACAAAAGCAAAGTGACGACTTCGACTTTCAACAAATGTTGTTGTTTGCTGTTTTATAAAATGAATGCAATATTAATTGCTCAACAATATAATATAACGCACTTATTGCAATGCTACGCGATTAGAGATAGTCGCGCGAAAGAGAGCGAGCGCACGCTGACGCAACTCACTCAGCAGACCATCGCACGGCACGGCACGGCACGGAGTCGGATCAAAGCGCTTCGTCGGTGATCGGTCGATTATTCAGAAGTCAAAACAAACTATAGAATAAGCTAGGCGGGCCGGGCCGAGTTCAACCGAACTCGTCGAACAAAATGTTGTTACTTTCTCGCACAGGCTAGGCGGACAGGCACGAACGGTCGAACGAATGCCTGTGCCAGTATGGCTTGCTGCCAGCATTATTTTGCCTGGAAATTCATAGCAGTTCGTTGCTAACAATAGCAGTCTCTTTCGCACATGTTGATTTTAGCTGTAGCTGTCTCTTTTTTATCCGACGCGGTCAGCTTACACACATAGCTGTAGCCACACACAAAGAATTTGATTATGATGGAACGGAATAAGTCGGTCGCCCCCATCTCATCTAGCTAGGTAGATAGACATGACCTCGGTCGAGTCGTTAAGTCTTGGTTAAGTCCACTCAACGCAACGACGCGAATGTACCAAAAGCGTGACGCATTGGAATGGTTCGAATAGAATAATAATATCAAAGAATGGTTGAGCGCGCAGTGCGCGTACCATTATTTTAAAATGCATTATGTACCTACCTACCTATGCGTTAGTGTAGGTAGGTACCTAGTATAACTTGTAAGTACCTAGGTACCTTATATAGGTATTGTACTTAAGTAAGCTTACCTAATTTGTTTTTATTGAGAAGTCCCAAAAATCTAATCTTGGTTCAATAGAATTAGGTACATAAAGGTAAAAGTTTATGTGAGTGTAGGTAAGTGTGTTTGTTACCTACCTACTCTTTCACGATCTGCTGGACAGATTTGAATGAAATTTGGTACCAGGATTGCTTATACCAGGACCCTGGATTAAAAATAGGCTACTTTTGATCCCGGTATTCCCACGGTAACGGGAAATTCAGCGGGTAAAACCGCGGGGCGCAGCTAGTAGGTAGGTATATATAATAATAATTCCATTGTCAATAATAATAATAGCATATAAAAAGGATTGATCAATCGAAACCGGAATAATTAGTCGAACAAGGTCTCAATCACACACAATGGAATGCAGCGCAGTCTGCCTCTCCAGTCAAGTTGAGTGAACGATCGAACACGAGCGACAGAGAGAAACCGGTACTTCTGACCGTCCGTCCCATTCGCACTCGTAGGCAACGTAATAAGCTCGCTTCGGTTATGTTCGGTTGGTAGTCACAGATATTATAATAGTAAAGTATCTCGTGTGTGGGTAAACGTCGCTAATAATAATACTACATGATTATACCAAAGATAATTATTAACCCTTGGTATAAAATCATCTTTGATTATACATTATGATTCTAGTTTATTATTCTGCATTTAAGTAGGTATGTAATGTATGTGTAGGGTCAAGTGGTAAACAGTGGCTCACTTTTTTTCCGAAAGACATAACTCGGCGCTGGATAGAGCTAGGACATTGAAATTGAAAATGAGCCTAGTGTAGTTCAGCTAGTTTGATTGTGTATTACCATTTTTTTTTATAATAATAAGTCAGAAATGAGCCACTGTGTACCATGGGGTCGACACAGTGGCTAAGGCTTAATTACACAGTGGCTCGGGCTAGTAAACAGTGGATAATTTAAGGGGATTATTAGAAAAAAAACATTATTTTAGTCATTATTCGTTATTTTAGGTAGATACCTAATTCTTATAAGCACTAACAATTCAGGCTAGGGTAAGTATAATTTTTTATAATAATTTTTCGCATACCTACTGTTACTGAGCCACTGTATCTGCTATCGCCACCGTGTACCACTTGACCCTACCAAATAGTTAGGTGTGTAGAACAATGTTTCAGATAAGTACCTACGTCATTCCTACTTATACCTACCTAGGTGAAGTAGGTGTGTAGGTACCTACCTATTACACACCTTGATAGGGTTTATATCTTGAATGTAAAGTTAGTTAAAAATTGTACATTAAGTAGGTATAGGAAGGTACCTAGAGTAGGTAAGTAACCTACCTATATACAATTATTTTTCATTAGTAGGTTAGGTAGGTAACCTACTTAGGTAAGTACTTATCTAATTATCAATTATATACTTACCTAAATTAAAATTATCAATCCACTCCCCTGCTCCCAAAACTGAAAACGATAAGTACCTAGGTAAGCACCTATAGGTTGGTTACCTGTGTCGTGCCAATAATTGGAGTTCAGCATAAGTTGGTGGATACCAAATTCGGAAGATTACCAACATAAAATGAACTGCGATTATTGACACGATCAATGCATCGTCTTTGGTTTTGGCTGATTTTTTTAATCGTTAAGTTTCAACCAGCCACTAGCTTAGCTATTATTAGTGGCAATTCTGAGTATCGCAAAAGCTAAACTAAGCTAACTAAAATTGTTGCCGTCCCTTTCATAGCGATGGGAATAAAAAGGATGGCATTAATTTTAGCTAGTTTAGTTTAGCTTTTGCGATATTCAGAATTGCCACTATTATCTACCTACGAATGTAACATTTAGCATTGATCAATCACATAAACTATGTAAGTAGGTACCTACCTACCTATCTAATCTACCTAATATTATTATTACTTATTAGATATGGCAGTCGCTATGAATTATTCTAAAAATTTTATCTTATCTCTCTGAGTAACGTTATAAATAGCTAATGGGAGTAGGTACTTACGTAGACCTACTTAGGTGCTTACGAACAATAGGGTATAGGTACGTCTACTTACCTCTATTGTTCGTAAGCACCTAAGTAGAGTAGGTAGGTACCTACCTACATACGACTATGACCACAGATAATATAATATAATACAGAATACTAGGTATGACTAACGTACCTACTAGTACTATGACTAATAAACTAAGCATAGGAATGTGTTCTGTCTGTCTGTTCAACTATGTATGACCTCATTCATTACTATTCATTTGAATTCGCTTCTCGACTCAATACGATTCAACTCAGCGTTCTTCGTTCTTGCTTGCTTCATATTTTTAGCCCCAGCACAATGTTTAGTTGTGTGTGTTGTGCCTCCACAGCCCAAGGATGCCCCTCTATAAGCCTTCTGGAAGCCAGGAAATAATGAACCTTATACGCTAGTAGATATGGTTGACTATTGAGATCCTAACGAGTCATACTTGTGTGTGTGTATTTGACTCGGGCGGGGACAATCTGCGACCGCGGGCTTAGTCTCCCTTCTCCCTCTCCCCCCACCTCCCTCTTCTTCTCACTCACACACACCACGGTTGTAGGCTATTACTTACCTACATGCTCTTTGGTTGTAGGAGTAGGATCATGGATGTGAGTAGGATAGATGACTGTTACAGTTACAGATACTGCGCATTTGAGGATTTAGTACGAACACAGAATACTTACTCATACCATAGACCATAATCTCTGCTAATACTTACTACTTTAGTACTAACTATGTTACATAAACTTTATGTGGTAGGTACTAGAGTGGATATTGCCTTGATTGATAGCGTTCTTTAAGGTTTTCTGTATCATTCTTTTTTACTTGTTCTTTGCTTTGTTCGAAACAAGTTTTGTTAGCAAACTTTGCCATCAAAACTGTTACCTATTTAAAATTTCAAAAGATATTTCGTTCTGTGTGGTGTGTTTCTGTCGAACTCGAAACTACTATAGGTACTGCTCTTTGCTCGAAACGACTGTGACGAGTGTGCCTGCCCTGCCATGCCAATACCAGTGTTATAATAATTGAAAACCCGAATAAATTCAGTTGTCGACAAGTATTAGACCATTTTATATCCTTCCTTCCCCTCACTAAAAAACACAATCGATTCGTTTCGTCTCAGTCACACAAACAAAACAAATTATATTCAAGATACATAAGAAAGAATGAGACAGCGCTATGTTTGTTGTTCCGTAGCTAGCTGCTGGACATCAAGGACAGAACATTGTCGTGCTCTTCGTTGAGTGTAAGTAAACCAGTGTTAAACAGCTCTTTGGTGTTATATTCTCTTTGGTTGAGTGTAGGTATAATTGTTTGCTAGGTTTGTTCCCAACAATAGTGGCAATTCTGAGTGTCACAAAAGCTAAACTAAGCTAACTAAAATTGTTGCCGTCCCTTTCATAGCGATGGGAATAAAAAGGATGGCAATAGTTTTAGTTAGGTTAGTTTAGCTGCTTTTGCGACACTCCGAATTGCCCCCAGTGTGTGTAACTCTCGCCACGCCACGCCAGGCTTTATTTCGGAATAGTTTTTTTGAAATTAAGGTTTACCTAGACTACCTATTTATTTTGGTCTTATCTTCTGAATTGAGCATTAGGGTGCCACCAGTTTGGCGTGAATCCTTTGAAATGGTGCACTGCTGTGTTCTTGGCTGCACCAGTGACAGTGACACAAAAACAGGTGCATCGTCTTTTCATTCGTAAGTAACTAAGTATTTCTGGATAAATAACGGCGCAGTATAGGTTTTCTTTTCTACGAAGTATTTTTTTTTTATCATTGCTTTTGCTTTCCTAAATACTCAGTGTTGCCATTTAATGAAGCGGACCGTTTACCCCATTAACGGGTAATTTATAACATAAAAATCATAAAATAGAGAGATACCTATTTACGCTTTGTTGCTCTCATTTCACAATGTTTTATGTTTGCTTTACTTAAATAAATAATACCTTTCAGATTTCCGAGCTTTTCCGAACCGGAAATGAAACAATGGGTTGCAGCGACCGGAAGAAAGAACTGGATACCTAAAAAGGGTTCTAGAATATGCAACAAACACTTTCCCACTAATTTAGTAATTAAAAAAGCACGCAGAACATATTTGCATTCTAGAGCTGTTCCAACCAAGGTAAGTGGTGTTAACTTGTGTCTCTATTTGTGATTTTTAGAATACATTACAAAAATTGCACCTAGACGGGATTTGAACCCGCAACACTGCTTACCGTGGCCTTGCTCTAGTCTAGTACCTACAACTGAGCTACTATTGATTACGAACTAATTAGGTAGGTACCTAGGTACGTACTTAGTATGTACCGTGAAACATGCCAACTTTGCCAACATTTTTCGAATAATTTCAATTTTTGGATAATTTTTCTATGGGAACGTAAGTATTTTCTTTTAGCATCTGCAATTAAAAGATAATGAGCATGTATTATTTTATCAGATTTTATTATTCATCAATATTTAATTAAGTATTTTATTCATTTTGATGGCGGGCAAAGTTATCTGGACTTTTTGCCAACATTACCCACATTGATTTTTGACGCAACTAAGGCCTCTATACAGATGGCACAAAGTCCAATACAAGAATTTTGGCAAAAATGGCGTTTACTTTATAAATGAAAACGATACCATGAAAGGTTTCCTACCAAAGTGGATGGGCAAAGTTACCCTAACTTTTTTCCTCTTTTTCATACAAACCGCATTTCGCTTTTTAAAAGTACTAGGGTTGGCACATCTCAGTAAACTGATCTTAACGTATTTTTCTTCTTTTTCTGCAAAGTATTGTAATTCGCTTTAAATTTTAGGCAGGAATTCACATTTTACCTACTTCCTTGAAGTTTAGGCCAATATAATCTACCTATTCCGATCACTGGTAATACTATAACAGGTACTATAGAATAATAAAAATAATAAAGTTTCGTAAGTGCCAACCCTAAGCTTATTTTGATGGCGGGTAATGTTGTCAGTAGTAGATCGCAACATCACTGGGTAACTTTACCCACCATTATAACTTTAGTTTTAAAAGACCTTTAGCAATGATAATAAAATATAATACTCTTAAAGTGTTTTTGCATAACTTAATATAAATTAAACTAACCTGTGTTTTCGCCATCACGCACAATTAACTTTAGAACTTGTACTAAAATTTGCCCGCGAAAATACGCACCACATTCTACAAGTTCTAAAAAGTGACTGAGTGAAGTTAGCGACAAACCTGATAGACTGTGTTACTAGACACATAACCTACTTTCTATCTAAGTCAATAAATGTTACTATAGTATTCCGATACTTTTGGAATTTAAAGATTTGCTTAAAAATTGATTTTCGGGCAAAGATACCCTTGGTGGCAAAGTTGGCATGTTTCACGGTACATGTTAAGAACCTAACCGGTGGTTAGTAATAAAATTAGTATCCATTAACGTCATGATAAAACTCTGTAGGTAAGGTAGTAGGTAGGTACCTACCTAACCGTGCATCCACATTGGCATGGAAATTACTGCTACTTTTAAATAATTATAATGTAGTGATATTATTTTGTTTTTTAACGTGTTATAAATAACGGAGTTATTTTTCATACACGATGATAATTAAAAAATACTTAAATAAATATCTTTGGACATTCCACACAGCGTCATCTAGTCTTAGCTTAGCAATTTAATGCTTGTATTACGGTAACCAGATGACTGATAAACTACTTAAATATTATTTTTTCTTGTAAATACCTACATACTTACATATTATTATTATACATAGAAAACACCCAGACTCGAGACAAATATTTGCAAATCATGCAATCATTTCTCCCGCGGCAATTATAATGTCAATAGCGTTAAGTCGCTACATCACTGACTTTTAAGTTATGTTACCTATATTGGCGATAGGGACGCGATGAGTAGGTACTGCCGTCCTTATCAAAAGTGCGTTATCTCGAGTTTTGGGCCAAACAGAGTTATATACTTACCTACATAAAAAAAAAAAATTTTGGGCGCGTTTTTCTCTAAAGTAGCTTTGACCTAGTTTTTGCACTTATAATAAAGGCGGCAGAGAGTAGGTAAGGTACCTAAAATCCAGTAACATCCAACAAATAGTGACAAGTAGCCGCAAAAGTAAGATAAGTATTGTTATTAAAATTAAATGTTGACGTGTTGCAAAGTGCTGCTCAACAAAAAATAACAGCGGTGGGTGGGATGCACGGTAATAGGTAGGTAAATAAATCAATAAAATTAAAAAGAAAGTCCTGTCTAGGTGCAATATTTCTAAACTAAACGTCAGTATAATTTAAATTTTTTGAGATTTATGAAAATAATCTAAAATTTAAACTATGTAGGTAGGTACTTATTATAACTTTACAAAATACATTTAGAACCAGTTGAATGCTTATGGATTAAAGGTAGTTATTACTATTAATATATAATTCACAAAAATGTTATATTTAGGATTTTTTAAGATGCTAAGGGCCTGCACCTATATAGGTACCTAATAATTATTACTCAAGAAATTTTGAACAACTTTGACCTTTAGCCCCACGTGTGTAAAAAATAAGATCTAAATCAACTCCTTTAGAGAAAAAGCAGCAACAAAATAGGTAATAAATGATCCACCACGCAAAAATTTACATTGGTAGGTAGGTACAGTACCTAAGTATTGTTTATATAGTACCTACGTGGGTAACTCGGGACTAGATAACGCGCAGTGAATGTAGAAGAATATTTATTATTTAGTTATTTATTTTATCGTATCAATCAGTGGACGGCATACTAAGGGGATCCCCTATAATAATGTGGTGTTTCACAACGTTTTGTTGACTGACTTGCGGGTTTTGAGATTGGGATGTAGTGGTTGGATTAATAATTGTCCTGTTCGCTTTTGCTGGATCTGACTCTACAACTCGATCTTCCACGCATGTGCGAAAAACTATATTGTGAACATCGTTCATTAACAAGTCACGCGTGTTAGGATTTTTCATTTTCCTTAGTTTACTTGCGATCAGTCTTCCGAACATCTCGTATTCGTCATCTTTTATTTCAGGAGCAGCGTTTAATTGTTGTGTTGCTGCTTCTATAGGCAATTCTGTTTTCTGTTGGCTTTTTCTACCTCTTATAAACCTAAAATCTTGTGTAGATTTATTTTCTCTGAGTCGTTTAATTTTCTTTTCTTTTTTTTCTGTTTCATCTTGCGAAAGTTCTTCGATTTCATACATCGTATAATTACTCTCATTTCCATCACTTTGTTCCTCATCTAATTCTTGATAATCGCTGTCTTCGTTCTGGAAGAAGATTTAATGAAGATATAAAAATATGTTTTACCTTATCTACCTATGAATTAACTATAAGAATGAAACCCTAAAAATATTAACATGTTTAGTAGGGTCAGGTGTTCAACAATCAGCCAGCAATTGACCATGCATAGGTTTTATTTAGGTATTTATTTTATTCAAAAAGTTTGTTACTTTACAGGTAGGTACCTACTTAACCTAAGACATTACAACTTTACTTACATCTAGCATTACCTAAGTATTCATTCTTAGGTACCTACTTTGTTTTGTTATGTTTATCGTTATGACGACGTGAATCGTGATATGATAAATCACAGTCAATTATTTTTAGCACCTACACGATAAATATAATGTCATCAACATTAGGTCGCTCGCTCGCTATAATATATGCTACCTACTGCCCGCTATGAGTTAGCCTTCTGCTACATACAAGGTGAAAATCACATCGCAATTTCGGTCACTTCATTATAGCCAAGCTAGAGTGTAGCGAATAGTAGCGATGAATATGGTGGCCTAGCAATTTATTAGGATTTAGATACTTATGGAGAGGATTTACAGGTAAGTAAGTAGGTAGGTACCTAGGTAGGTACTGAAAAGAACTTGGTCCTGTGTTACCTGATCGACAATTAAAAGCTGCTGATCTTCGGGGGTTTTCATACTTTTTCGTGCCCTTGCATTGTCACTGCGCCCACTCAAAAAGTAATTGTAAGCACTTTTATGTTTACAACTTAAATGTTTTTTTAAATTTGTAACTGTCGTTTTGTAAGAATATTCCTTTTGGCACAATACGCATCTTGCAAGAGAGCTATTTGGGACTTTTTCAAAGTGCTCCCAAACCGCACTCATTGTTATTTCAATTCACTTTAGGCACTATTATTTACAGAAAATAAAGCGCATGGCATCACACACACAAATCACACAATACGGCGCGTAGCGAGACGCGATCGCAACGCGAATGAATTGAAATTATTTGAAGTTCTATTTTCCATCATTTGGTGACCTAACTCTGTTATAAATAACTTCAATGGGCTAAAGGCCTTATGAACTTCAGCGTAAAGTTCATTTTCAAATAACTCGGTGCTCTATATAGTTTCAAGTGAATAACGAACTAAACACGTTACACTAAGGATCATAATAAAATTTCTGCGTGTTTGGCTGGCTGGAGTGGAGTGACCTCAGCAAAATGTGTGCATCTCTTTCGCAAGCGCTAAGGTAATGCTTACGACTAGATTCGCCAAACTGCTCTAACAGCCAACGACTGAACAGGGTGCAGTGTAGCGGCTATGCGATGGAATCATGGAACTAACTAATACTTGGATCGTTGACGTTATGTATTTGTAGCGCTCGTTACCACTATCCAGAAGTATGATTTAATTTTATTATAATGTGATTTAGAGCGTGTTATTATGTGATTGATAATGAAAATGTTCCATGCCCAAATAACATTTGTTTTTGGCGGGAATTTGAAAAATCAAAACCCAAGTTTTGTAAAATAAAAAAAAATGTTCGGCAAATATTCAAATTAGAATTTTCCCAAAAAGTCCGTGTGATGGTTCAGTCAACATCTTTGCTGAAGCACAAGGGAATGGCTGGAATAATAATTATATTACTTGCAACTAAATGGTGGGATATTATCAAATTCCCTTAAAAAAACTCCGATGCTCTCTACATAGGTACCTACCTACTAGATAAAAAAATATACCTACTCTACAGTGGACCTACTTTAGAACTTCCTCTTTGTTTTGAGTCCTTTAAATAATAAATAACTTAGGTACCTACTACACTAATAGAAAAAAAAGACTAAAGATAGGGTACCTACCTACCTAATTATAGGTGATTGTATTTTAGGTAAGTACCTATAGGATAGGATATTTTGGTAATGAAACAAGGTTAAGTACTTACATGTTTAATTTACATTGATTGTAAAATTGTTCATCATTAAATTAATTAATTCAATGCAGTAAGAGATTTCATTCAGACAATTTTATAATACACAATAAAACTATGGCTAATTTATGATTTTAAATAATTATCTTTATTATGATTTTACTAGCCCGGTGCTACCCGCGGTGAATAGTTCCCGTTCCCGTGGTAATACCGGGATCAAAAGTAGCCTATTCGTTAATCCAGGGTATAAGCAATCCTGGTACAAAATTTCATTCAAATCCTTCCAGCTGTTTGAGCGTGAAAGAGTAACAAACACACTTACACACAAACTATCACCTTTATAATATAAGTGTGATTATCATACAGCTAAACCCGGCCTTTTTAGCCCCTAGACAAAATACAAACGACAAACGAAACAGTAAAACGTCCTCACAACCTCAAACATTCTAGAAACATCCATTCATAGTCCTTGTAACTTTTACTTTCAACCACTCTCTTATCCGATATGTACTGCTTCAAAGAGTTTTCAGTCCATATATTCAGGTTTTCTATACCAATATGCAAAGTTTTCTCAGTTTTCTGCAAGTTTAGTATGCTGTCGTTCAGTCGCTTCTTGATTTTGTCTTTCGTTTTCTCTTCGTTTGCAGTGATTGGTGTGATATCTGAAAACAAGTGACAAAATTAAAATATTATAGAACCGACTTCCATTCTGTAAGATATATTTCTTGCACACTCGAGGTGTATTTCTGTTCTTATAACATCTATTATCTATTTATCTATCTACTATACTAATGTATACTATGTATACTTGTATCTATACTACTTATATAATATCAAATATATAATAATAATATTCTAGATAGTATCTATACTAATATTAACCCAGACCCGGAACAAATTTCTGCAGAACATACAAACATTTGTCCCTCGGCGGGGATCGAACCCGCAACCTCCGCGTCTCAACCGGGCCTTCACCCACTGCGCCACAGAGGTCGTCAAAGTACTTAAACTCTTTCAAACAAAAAAAAATTTTAAAATAGGTCCACTATTAATTGACGAAGTAATCGGTGCACATACAAAAAAATACATACAGTGAAACATAGAACCTCCTTTTTTTTGAAGTCGGATAAAAATGGCGATAGCGATTAGTATTACACAAAATTCTTACCCAAAAACAGATCGTTTCTCTTCCCATCTTCCAAGAACCGCACTAAAACTTCTAGCTCATTCTTCGCCGCCATTTCCTGAGCTAGACGAGCTAAGTTCTGAGCTAGGCTGATGGACGGGCAAAGGATAGAGGTAGTGACGTCATCTTCCTGCCATTTTGAGTAAATCCGGCTCAGAGTGGATTGAACTGTTTCGAAGATCCAAATCTTCTCGCCGCTGGAAGGTAAATAGTTTTTGAAGAGAATAAATAAATAATGCTTATCCACAATTTACACGTCATATATTCCGTGCGTTGGAACAGGCATTAGAATCACCTAGCATTTAAAACGAAACTTAAGTGATCCTTGAGGTCCTACAAGAATAAATGTTTTTTTCTTTCTTTCCCAAGCTAAGCAACTTATTTATGGTAACCGGATGACTGATATTACATAGGTACATAGGTTTTTGGTTGTAAATAAACTCATAATAAACTCAGATTATAATTTTTTTTCTACCTCGGGACTCTTTCAGACTTAAAAAGATTTTTCAACTTGTGTGAACTAAAAATTCCATACTCGAATACTTGACACGTGAGCGAGGATAGATTACTATACCTACTACACAGGCATTAGAATCACCTAGCATGTAAAACGAAACTTAAGTGATCCTTGAGGAAACTTATGTGATCCTTTCCTACAAGAATAAATGATTTTTCTCTTTCACAAAAACCGCCGGCAACCCTACAGACCGGGAACAAATACCTGCAGAATACGCGAAGTTTTACCCACAGCGGGGATCGTAAATTCCTGCACCCCTGGGGGTCTATCACGAGTTAACCATAGTATTGGATACTGTCCTCGTTAGCGAGTCAAGTATCACAAATGTATGGAAATCCAGTGCAGCGCCTCCCCCGGTAACTTGCATGAACTAAACATTCCATACATTTAGAATACTTGACACGTGAGCGAGAAAAGTTAACTATACCAGTCGAAAACTGATGATAGGCCCCCAGGCCTTTACCCGCGTCACAAAAAAGTTAACTTACCTCTCCAATACCAGCTTTCTGTTCTTATCCAGGCTAAATTTCTTCAAGTACATCCTCAACTCGTCCACGAACTTTGGATTTCCATTGTCTGCAACAAAACTACCATTTTAGCATCATATAAATACCTACAGTATTATAAAACATGCAAACGGCAGTTCGAATCCGGCCGTGCGTCAATGGACTTTTCGTGTCGAAAAATTTATATGCACTTTAACACGAGCTTTAAACGGTGAAGGAAAACATCGTGAGGAAACCTCTTTCACGCTCAAACAGCTGGGCGGATTTGAATGAAATTTGGTACCAGGATTGATTATACCCTGGATTAAAAAATAGGCTACTGTTGATCCCGGTATTACCACGGGAACGGGAACTATTCACTGCGGGTAACACCGCGGGGCGCAGCTAGTCATTATATACGATGCGACGTGTATCGCATCGCATCACAGTTTTGTGCAAGAGCCCTTACTAGAAGAAATAAACACAGCGTCAGGAGACAATCTATGCTATGCCTATACCTACCTACCTACTTATACGTTGATATGGAGTATTGTGCGATAAGTATTCGTTATAGTTGGCAAATGTGTGGGGTCGTTCGCCTTACATCGATCGTCGCTTCGAGGACAAAATGCAAACATTTGCTGACCCGTCCCACACAATTATCAGACAAAACCAAACCTTAAACCCATAGCAATACAGTAAACTTTACCTAGAACTATCCCATCACTGAGCACAGAAATATGAACCGAGCTGGGAGTTGATAAAGTTGGTAATCCCTTGGCAAGCAACGTGAACATTTGTGCAAACAACATACAAACCACATTCCAACGTCGACCGCCGACGGAGATAGACGTGTTTTATCGTGCAATTTATTTGTGCAAAATGGATTGGACGAACGAATCTATTCTCCAATTCTTACGGCTATACAAATCTCATCAATGTATATGGGATACGAAACAATGTAAGCAGCATAGGAATCGTGACCTAGTGAACGAAGCGTGGCTGGATATTCAGAACAACATGAGCATTCCGTGCACTATACCGCAGCTGAAGAAGAAAAAGGAGTCGTTGATGTCTGCGTACAGGGCTTACAAGACGAAAATAAAGAATTCCACGGCCGTGGTCGGTGGGACGGCGTACAAGCCGTCGTGGTTTGCTTTTGCGACGATGGACTCCTTCCTATCGACGGTGTATCTGTGCAACACTTCGAATTGGAGAAATCAGTCCGAGGTAGGTCATCATCATCACAGTAGGGTATTGTTACATACACCCATCTTTACGTGATTTATTATGAATCCTAAGTCGATGAGACTAAGTATTAATTTTATTACTTAAGTACTTAGGTAAGTACTTATATTTTTTTAACCGATGGAAAAAAAATATTTTATTTTATCATTCGGATTTTTCGCGCGGATTAGCTTTGCGTTTGCGGCTCGTGACGTGACGTCTCACAGCGTTAATGAAATGACGTTTCGGAGATGAAATATGGCGTTTTGCAGAGAAAAAAAAACAAATAACTAGACTGTGTACCAAAAATTGTAGTTTAGCTAAAATGAGATCTATTTTCTTACACCTAGGGCAGCTATTACCTTAAGCGGTACCGAGCTAAAAGCGGTCCTGGCGAGAGGGCTCCCGCTGGTTGTGTGTCTTTGTCTGATGTCTTGCCAGCATGGGTTTAGTAGAAATGGTAGATCTAGTTTTTTTATGAAATACCAATCGAACAATTTATAAACTTTGACAGTTATTAAAACATTTCTAACTATAGTTCTTAAAATTAATAATCATTTTTTTGTATTTTAAAAATAGTTCATTATCAATAAAACGATCTATCTATAAGAAAAGGACACTACCAAAGAGGGCCCTCTCGCGCGGACCGGTTTTTGCGCCTTAAAGCACAGTCTAGTAACTAGACTAGACTACTAGACTCTAGTTAGTAAAGTACAATGTTATTTTATGAGCCTGTAATGTCCCACTGCTGGGCAAAGGCCTCCCCTCCCTTCCTTCTCTCCAGTCATCCCTGTTTTGGGCCACTGTGAACCAATCCTTTAGATGGTCATCTAACAAAAGAACAATGTGTTTGAAAAAAATAATTATTTATGAAATTGAAATATACCTACCTAGGTAGGTACATGTTTTTTTTTATGGCTACTGAGGATAAGTCTGTAACCGCGAGATTTATCGAAAAGTAATGTTAAGACTTATAAGTTATATCTCTCATACACATTGCTATTGTTTATATTGTTTTGGTTTCTGGTTTGTATGTCGTAGCCATCTGGTTAGAGTAGCCTGCTATTTGAAACGGGACATTAATGGTGAGGTGACCACTTGCTCATACGAACTTACTTTTAATAAGCAAGTGCTATTTCCTTTAGGGTTTTAAAGAAAACCATGGACTGCCGAAAAAGTTTCGGAGGATAATGGCCATATCCGAAAAGCTAGGGTGACCATGATTTGAGATCAACCCAAGACGTCTATGGAATACTATTGAAAAAACACATAGGTACCAATGAAGAATTTTTAATACTTATTTAAAAAGAAATATCCGAATGATCCAACGGTGCGTATTATAGTATTTTGGTTGGTCCATAAATCTTGCGGCCATGGCGGGCGAGACAAAATGACACATGCCATAAAAACAAAATTTTATAAACCAAAATATCCTTATCCTTGGACATTCCACACAGCGTCATCTAGTCCCAAGCTAAGCAATTTAATGCTTGTGTTACGGTAACCAGATGACTAATAAACTACATAGATATTTTTTTTTGTAAATACATACATATAGGTACATAGAAAACACCCATACACGAAACAAATATTTGCAGAGTATACAAACATTTGTCTCGCAGCGGGGATCGAACCCGCAAAAAAGAAGAAAAATAAAAAAAAAGCAATAGTACCTAATATTCGTTGTTCACTGTCCAACTGTGAAAAAAGAAAACACTTTCCCAAAAAGGGAAAAAGAGTTTTTAATATCAAGGAGGCTAAAATCGAGTCAGATTGACTTTTGTGAAGATCGTTCTAATGTAAGTACTTAAGTAATGATCACTTTTTCATTTTAGAGATATTTAGAATAAGAATATTTTTATTTTTGCAACAACAACAATACAACATTAAAAAATTATAAATAAACAAGAACTTACAATACAGTTGTTACAAAAAAAGGGCCTCTAACTCAGCATAATACTGGATAACCAGGTTAACCAGCGCTGGTCTTCCGTTAGAGCCTTTTCATATAGCGGACATAGAACAATCAAACTAGGTACAAAGAAAAAAGAAAATACACTAAAAATTTATAAGTTATTTCGATTATGTGGATAAATAAAACTATCTATAGCAGTGGATTAATAAAACTATCTATAGATTTTACAGAGTTCCTTGGTTTAACTGGTTCTAATGTGTTTGAAAAGTTATGCGCCTAAAATGTTATTTGGTCTTAATGAAATTTTAAGGTTAGAATTTAATGTTGACATTTTGTAACGCGACAAATGCGATTTCGCATCTTTGTCACGTTCGCCAGATTGTCGCATTACGTCTTAGAGAAAAATTAAAAATGTTTTTGGAGTTGATCGAAGAATATTTTTTTAATAACCTTTTCTTGGTTTTTTTTTTTGGATGGTGGCCGATGACTTATGGGATTATAAAAAGGGATTTAGCCAGAAAATGCCCAATGATGGAGCTGTGAAGGACAACCATTCAGGCACAAGTCAAAATAATTGTTACGCTGGTACTTCTAAGATACAAGACATTCAGCCGACTACTATGCAAGATGGCGGTGGAAAGTGTTTTTTGACAATAGGTAATACATTTCTGCTATAGCAATAAGTATGGCGGTATGGCTCAAATCAAAACGGCAGCGAAGCGGTTGCAGTTTCAGTGTCATTAATTTTAAACTTTATCTCTAATTTGTTATTGCTCTATAATTTTATTAAACGCGAAAGTTTGCATGGATTTATTGATGTTTGTTACTCTTTCACGCAAAAATTACTAAAACTTGGATCTTACTTTACAGTTTTCAATGATTTAAATAGTGTTAATATTTAGTTGTTTTATTCAGTATTTCAGTGCTATTCCCGACTTGGTTTCAAGAAATATTTTTTACGACTCAAATTTCGTAAGAAAATGTATAAAATGTATAAAAATGTATGGATATTTATTTATTTCTGTTCATGACTCCGAAGATCCTTGTCAGAACCTTTAACTTTTACAGTTATAAATAAAAATTCCATTCTATGCGGGCAACGCACATTGGAGTGTTGGAACGTGTTGGTTCCAACACTCCAATGTGAGGATCGATCTTGGACGGTTATTGGACACAAACGGAGCATTGCCATTGGCCATTCTATTCGTAGTCAATGTTGGAACCAAGTTGAAGCCAATGTGTGGTGCCCGCATAATATGATTAACATAATACATCAAATAATCATTGCCTTCTTTTTCAGAACCGCTTCGAATTTTGGACCATAGATCATCTACAGAATCTATTGTAAGCAATGAACAACCGATTGAATGTTATTTGAATAAAACAGCAATGTTTAGAAGCATGGCAAAAGATAAGATTTTTGAGAAAATATAGTTCTGTTTTGTCTTACAAATATTACTCATACCCTACTCTTAATTCCTCAGTGTTTGAGTTATTATTATTATTATAATATATATTATATGAATCATAGCTGGGAAAATAAAATAAATGAAAATTCTTATCAAAATTTTCGATTCCGGCGGGTTTTGTACCCGCACGATACTAAATCGTCCTTGAGCCTGACTGCCTTGCCACTAGGCCACGGAACCCCTGAACGCCGGGATAAAAAATAAGCGATTTAAGGACTATCGGTTTTATCATCGCGGGTTCGAATCCCGACACAATCAAAAATTTGATTACCTAAGTTTGGTTTAACACTAAATATACATAGGTGTCTATTAAGGGCACTGAATTCGCTAATTTAGAATATAATTGAATGAGATAGGATCGTATCAAATGGCCATCTTCGGTCTCTAACCTCTCGTAAGCTCGTAAGGTGGGCACTGACCGGCGTTACGGGGCGTAATGTAACGTGTTACACCGCGAGCATTCGTGCAGTCTGTACGTCGTGTTACGGGGAAACACAGCGTAATATGCTTGATTACACGCTCGATGCGAATGTTACATTATACCTCGTAACGTTGGTCAGTACCCACCTTTAAAGCAGCAATGGTTAACAATATTTCTATTTTTTCTTGCAGAACGAGCAAAACACAGAAAACACAGACGCTCAACTTGAAATCAACCCGGGGGAAGAAGAGACGCCACGGAAGCGAAAACGTCAGAGCTTAGACACACCCCAAGACGAGTTCTCACAGATGTCACACGAAACTCCACAAATCGACGACGAATGTGAAACAATAACCAAGCTATGGGCGAAAAAATTAAGAAAACTGCCCGAAGACAGGCGAGATGAGTTAATCTACAAAATAAACAATTTAGTGTACAAAGAATGCGTAGAATACCATAGACGAAGTGAAGATGTTTTAGAGTGTCCAGTGCAAGTTAAAGAAGAAAGCACAAGTGATTGTAGTGAAGAATTGCCGAAATCGGATGAAGAATCGAATGGTTTTATAAGTGTTAAAACAGAGCCTGAAGACTCTTAAGTGTTGTCAGTCCGAGGACATTGCTGATCTATTATGATGTTTAGCTTAAAACGGTGAAGGAAAACATCGTGAGGAAACAAAATATGTTTTATAGAATCGTCGATGGACTTGCAACCTGTCACGTATGGAATGTTAACTTCTGCAAGATGTGGGCATGTACCAAATATGTATTTGGACACACCTCTGACTACCCCCTTAGACATTTTATAGGATTTGATAATGCCTAAAAAAATATCTGAAAGATGTGTCTATTCTACTGCTCCCTGGGAATACAGTCGTGATCATATTTTTTATTTTGAAATGCAATTATCTTTTTTTTTTGATCTGTGTCCAAAAACCGACACCGTGTCCAAAAACAACCAAAAACCGACCAGATCGGATACAAGCGTCCACAAGCTCACGCAAGCCAAGCCAAACACCCTCTTTACACGCTTGTGCTCGTGGACGATGGTCAAGCCTTGGCATGCATGGAAACGCACCATAACAGTTTTTTAACTTCTGCCGATATCATCCACTTTCATGAAATTGTACCAGTGTATCTGTTCCCAATAAAGATTTTTATTATTAATATTATTTTCTTAATAGAGATCTGATCTGCTCGACTCACTAGGAGTCGGGTATATAGTATAGGTCACGCCACGTAAAAAGAGCGCGGTCGGGGAAGTAGCGGAGGTATGTTTGCGCCTGTGTTCACTCGCTGACGAACCAATAGCACTCGCTAAATCAATGGTATGAAGTGCGCCGCAACACCTCTCCACCAATCATCGACCACGGAGCAGTTTGACAGCCAGCGCTCTGTTTACGTGGCGCGACCTATAACTGTTGTACACGGGCCTAAGCCAAGTGCACATCAGTAGGTATGCGCGATTAGTAGTGGAATCGTATATTATAAATATCACACAAACCTGATATCTCGTAAGAGCAGCCCTCGGAGACGTCGAGATCCATGCTGAGCTCCAACTTCTTCTCTCGTCTCTCCCTCCGCTCCGAGTAGAACTGACGGATGGAGGAGATGGATTCTTGAGGACTCGCGATCGACTGACCTGGGGAGTAATAAATAAATACAATATCTTTGAACATTTCACACGGCGTCATCTAGTCCCAAGCTATGCTTGTGTTATAGTAACCAGATGACTGATCTAATACTTAGATACATTTTTTTTTGTAAATACATACATATAAATAGAAAAACATCCAGACCCGGAACAAATATCTGCAGAACTTGCAAACATTTGTCCCGCGGCGGGATTCGAACCCGCAACCTCCGCGTCTCAGACGAGCCTTCGCCCACTGCGCCACAGAGGTCGTCGATAATGATTGCATTGTAATGCCGACACCACACATGGGCTTCAACTTTGTTCCAACATTAGAATGGCCAATGGCAAAGCTCCGTTTGTGTCGAATAACCGTAAACGGAGCATTGCCATTGGCCATTCTAATGTTGGAACTAAGTTGAAGCCCATGTGTGGTGTCGGCATAATACTGAAAATTACGATTTAAATAAGATAAAAGTAAACAAGTTAGTTCGTATGAGCAAGTGGCCAACCCCACTTAGCGTGGGATAAGGGCAGGAGAAAGATATTAACATACTAGCAGCCTGGATCCTTTCTCCATCATGGAAACTCCTGAACACGGCTGCAAGATTCTCCTTCACGTTTTGAGTTTTCCTCTCAATAGCGGCCGCTGATATGATGAGGCGTTTGAGCTCATCTCTCTTTGTTATCTGTGGATAATACATAATGTCAATCACCCTAGGACTAGAAGATTAGTTGATTTGTAAAATATTTTTAACCGACTTAAAAAAGAATGGGCTTTTATGTTCCGCTGTATGTATTTTATATGGGCCGTGTTGGCCAAGTGGGTACTTCAACTTTCGCTCCGAAGCTCGTGGGTTCGAATCCGGCCGTGCATCAATGGACTTTTCGTGTCGAAAAATTTACACACTATAACACGAGCTTTAAACGGTGAAGGAAAACGTTGTGAAGAAACCCGCGGCTAGTCAGCCCCACACGTATTGACCATTGTCTTTCCTGTGGATATGTCCGGCAGCTGAGAGGATGGGTTTAGGTGCTACAAGCCTATTCCATCTCAACAATGTCCCAGGCACTACAGTGTCCCGTTAAGTGTAGGCAAAGCTTGCCTCCTGGCTCTGTATAAATCATCTAGTAAAGATGTAAGTAAGTAAAGTTCTTTGTTTTAAAAAGTATACTCCCGATGACTTACGATGGCCTTGTCGACAGCATGCACGTCCCCCGCGTCCCCGCCCTCCCCCCCGCCCCCTCCCCCTCCCCCCGCCGCGAACAGTCCCCCCCCCGCCCCCAGCTCCCCGCACAGCCCCCGCAGAGCGTCAGCCCGGGCGGCGCTCCGGGCGCGCTCACAGCGGAGCACTAGCAACTCACATGCCTCGCCTGACAGACAATCCTGGGGAGGATAATTTATTATTATTATTAAGTCTTTGCTTCGAACTTTTCGGAGTTTTATTTAGTAGATAGATAAACATTTATTCAGCACACACACATACAATAGAAAAAACAATAACAGAGAAGGACACAAGACAAGTCAGGTATTAAAGGTAGGTAGGTAGGTAGGTACAGATAAAAAAACAAGCAAACCAACATTTTTAGAGGACGGTTATTCTGTACGGTATTCTGTTATGCTTCTCTTGCTTATTCGTTGAAAGCCTTCACCATTACCATCTATTTCTCGCTACTCTGTTACAGGTTTTTCCAGCGGGGTGGATAATAAATATCCCTGGACATTCCACACGACGTCATCTAGTCCCAAGCTAATCAAAGTAATGCTTGTGTTATGATAACCAGATGACTAATATGCCTCGATGAATTTAATAACTTGGCTACTTAGTTTTTTTGTAAATACATACATACGTTTGAATCCAGTTGGAAGTAATAAACTTTTAGTAAGATTTTTATTTAATAATAATGTGTCATTTCATTATAAATGAAAAATCTTACTAAAAGTTAAAGGCTCCGGCAGGTTAACTTTTAGTAAGATTTTTCATTTATAATGAAATATTCAATACCTAAAATAATAAATAAACAATAATGTGTCAGCTTACGTTAAGTTCATTGAGCGAGACAGCGAGCTTTTGACTGGCTTGCTTGATGTGAGATCTGTTCTTCAGCGCTTCAAGCGCTAAACTGCAGTGCAGCGCTGCTGTGTGAGCTAGCACTGACTGTGGCGACTTTCTGTGGAAAAGTAGCAAAAATATTTTATTTACTAAACAGATTTCAATTTCTTAAGAGAACAATTTCCTTCACTCTTAAGGTGCATTTCTGTTCCGCTCCAAAGATCCGCATTAGACCCTCAAAATTCCTTTAGTTGTAGGGATTAATTAACAATTTGTGCTAAAACTAACTTTGTTGGTTGAAAAAAATGTTGTATCATACAAGCTGACCCGCTCGAGATAGTAAGAAATAGAGCGCTGTATATTCCTTTCTCTGTCTAAAAAAACAAAGAATATATACAACATTCTTGTGAGCTTGTGAGAGTTACTCACAAGAATGTTGTAAGTATATATTCTTCTTTGTTTTTGTGTGACTAAGAAAGGAATATACAGCGCCTTAGAGAAAGTAAGAAATAGAGCGCTGTTTATTCTTTCTCAGTGACACAAAAACAAAGAAGAATATATACAACTTTCTTGTGAGTAAAAGAGACAAAGCATTTTATCTTTTGTCCCTCGCGTGCCGCTTTTTTGTATGGCCGGAAACTTGATGCTCAGATTTTTGTACTACGAAACTATGGATTTACTGCAATTTTTGTCCCTCTCGGCGGCACGCTCACTGTTCGTCCAGGTACTATACTAGGTCCATGTACAGCGCTCTATTTCTTACTTTCTCTAAGGTCCAGGTGTACTAGGTCCGTGACATAAGCTCTAATATACCTATCCTTGTCGTTGACAGTGTGGTCATCGCGTACAATACGTCCGCACAGTCCCGCGCGTCGCTCCAACAGTTGCTTGAACACGAGGTCGCCGCGACACCTCACTAGCGCGGTCACTTGCTCTTCTGGGGACAAAGGGAGGAGCTAGGCTGGCTTCACAACTAGTGAGCTAGGTCATCCCCACGCATAAGGACCATCTTTGTGCGCGGGGATGACCTGGGATGGCCAAATGCGGAAAAGAGAGTCCCCATACATACATACATTTTGGGGACAAACTCTTTTTAAGGTGGTTGTATGCGTCAAACTAGAGCCGCCACCTATTTTATTTTATTTAAAAAGGGTTTTTTATACAACAGGAGATAAGAACCTAAGCCCGTCACACACGTAGCTATAATTATATAGTAATATAAATTATAGCAAGGCATATTAAGATATATTTTCTATACAAATATTCAAGTGACCGCACACGCAGCTATAATATATTATTATATTATATATATTATACAAGTCTTTCTGTGTTACCTGTTTCATTGTCGCCATTAGTAGACGCAATCGAGGAGCAGGCGACGGGATTTGCGACCGACAGCAGCGACGCGAAGCCGCGACAAGTCGCCTGAGCGCGAGACACGGTCGACAGGCACTTGTCTAGCTTACTCTGGAAGTTTTTAAACTTTTAACACTAAAAAAATATTTGATGGGCACAATACTCGACAATACTACACCAGTTATAAGTCAGTTGCAAGAAAGAAAGAAAGAAAAATCATTTATTTTGGTAAGACCTCAAGGATCATTTCAGTTTCGTCATGGCAATGCTCCGTTCGTGTCGAATAACCGTTTGTTCCGTTGTAATTGTAACGGAGCATTGCCATTGGCCATTCTAATGTTGGAACCAAGTTGAAGCCCATGTGCCAGCATTACATGCTAGGTGATTCTAATGCCTGTTCCAACACGACTCCCTTTCTACACCCTACAGTTGTATTGCTTACCTCCACATCAAGACTCTCATCGACACAGCACAGTGAAGCAGCAATGCTCTTGGTCTCCAACAGGTTCAGCTTCCGATCATTAAGTTCAGCACCAACTTGCTGTAGAAGCCAGGAGCGCCTCTGGGCATCTTGCAGCCTTTTCTTCAACAACTTGCGCTGTGCCACTGGGAAAATAAATATTCTTGGACATTCCACACAGCGTCATCGAGTCCCAAGCTAAGCAATTTAATGCTTGTGTTATGGTAACCAGATGACTGATATACTCCATAATAATTTTTTTTGTAAATACAATACATTGACCAAATTGGTGACATTTTTGGAGAAAGGCAAGGCCAGAGGCTTAAACCGGAGAGTGTGTATGAAGAATGTAATGAGAGTGAATGAGGCGAAAGAGGTGTGTAACTTCTGCATAATGAGCATGCACAAAAAAGTATTAGGACATACCTCTGACTACCCCTTTAGACATTTTCATAAGATAACATAAGATCCGCATCTTGAGAATACAGTTTCATATCATCTCTTACCATGAACTTACATTTACTTGAAACCTTGTTCACAATTTGGTTCAGGCGGTCCCGTTCTTCAAAGACCCTGGCTTCAGCATCAGCTACCTGTTCCTGCACTTCCGTGTGCTGCCGCCAGAGGGACAGCTCTCGGGGCATGTTCACATCCAGCTGAAGAAATAATTATCTTATTACAATAAGGAATACTCGTTTTGGAGGTGGGTGTTGGGACTGCTTTACTATTCTTAACCAACTTCAAAAATGGAAGAGGTTCTATGTTTAACTATATTAATTTATTTGCTAGTGGCATTATCAGCTGAGCTTCCATGCTTTGGAGGGCACATTAATTTAAAAGCTTTTAAAGATGTTAAACCAGGGCGGAGGCCTTAAGGCATGGTCTGGACCAGGAATGGGATATAGGTGGTATTTTTTTTTTGTAGGATCTCTTACGAACCTCATTAAACACATTCTTCTTCTTGCATTTAGTGATATCATCATTGAAAACCTGCAGCCTCTTTGATGATATAGCATCTTTTGGTCCAACATGCTCCATGAGACTTTTCCATACCATGTAGTATTGGCCTCTACACATTCTGAAAAAAGTTTATTAGAATTATAACTTTATTCTAAATATTAAAAAGATGTTTCCCTAATGCTGGGTTTACACAGGTGACTAGCTGGTCGATTTCGCGGTAATATTTGGAATAAGGTAAAAACTTTTTTTCTAAAAAAATAAAACAAATCAGGCTTTTACATCTCTCCTATAAATTATATATACAGATTCAGGTGCAATCTTTGCCTACGCTTAGTGTAAAATATGAAGGGAAACAGAGCAGATAAAACTTACTCAGAGATCTTATCCAGAGGAGGAACATCTTCAGGAGGACATCCCATCGACAGAAGCCATTCTGCGAATTTAGGAGGCACTTGCTCGCTACTTAGCTTTTCTTCACTCATGTTTTCGTTGCTAGATTTATGTTTCGAGCTTGGGTAAATTATAAACTTCTGCTCTGCAACATCACAACACAAGTCAAAACAAACAAACCGGTGAAAATTCAAAATACAAATTGGCTGAACAATAACAGTGCTGCCAACTCAACAAGATTAATATGGTTTCATTTCATCATAATTTTTACTAGACTGAGGGGGGGTGATTGTAGAATGGCTAGAAGATGGATAGAAGGGATGTGAAAAAATAATCGATTATTAAAAAAATCGATTAATAATCGATTTTTTTAAAGTAAAAATCGATTTTAATACGCGATTTTTTTTTTATAAATAATCGATTAATAATCGATTTTTTTTATAATCAATCATTCAATCAATACCGATTTTTTTTTCTTAAATCCTACTTAACTTTCCGTGGATATTTAAAGGTTAGAAAGGTTAGAAAATAATTCTAATAATAACAGTCTTTCTGAAAAGTCTGTGTTTTGAAAAAAAAGTTCCTTCTTCGCGACCTTTGTCCCGCGCCGAGCAATACTTCGCACGCAGTGTGAGACGCGACCGCGAGGAGTGACCACACTCATACCCAGATGAAGATTATCCGGAAGAATCGAAACATTGTCGGTATCTAAATCGACGATAATTTTACGTGAGTATAAGTCGCGCCACGTAAAAAGAGCGCTGGCTGACAAGCTGCGCAGAGTCGATTTTTAGGTCCGATTGGTGGTGTGGACTGCGGCGCGGGGTGAAGGGGTAACGCTGTCATTGATTCGGCGCATGCTATTGGTTCGTCAGCAGTCCTTAGCTTCCCGCGCTGTCACTACGTCAAATTCGTTCGCAAAATATCATCGCGTACAAAAGTTTTCGCTTACGAAATGGTTTTACATAGAAAAATCTGAAAAATTATTTATGACGTAGGTATATAGTTTTATGAAGAGACAGGCTGTTAAAAATGCTGTTGATGTTGATGATAATAAAACAATGTATCAACAATACCTGAATTTTGTAGGTTAGTACTTACTTACTTATTTAAATTTAACAATTAACACTGACTAAAACATGTTTTTAATAATAATTCCATATATTCATCTAAGTAATTTATTTATTTTATTCATGAAAGACAGTGACATAAATTTTGAAATGAGTAAAATATTTATTACACACACTAAATTGTGTTGACAAAAGTAGTCAGATCAACTGTTGACAATAAAAAATAGGTGTTAAAACGGTGTATACTAGCCTGCCCGAGCCAGCCGCCCAGCTACAATACTACCTACATTATGATAAGTACTTTCGTGCGCGAGTGTAGCCATGCGCAAACATACCCCCTCCACTTTTTGCCAGCGCTCTTTTTACGTGGCACGGACTATAATTTCCTGTGTGCTATTATAATGTCTAATACAACTTACGATAGATTTGAAAGTGAATAATTATTTTTGTTAATTTATGTGAAAATATTTTCATTTGAACTAATTTGTTTGCTAAAACTTTAATTTGTTATGATTATAATAAGCTTGCTGTTTCTGTTGTTTATTTTTAATTAATAAATCTATTGATATAATATTTATGGCGTGTAATTTGAACTTAATTGACAAATTAGAAAAAAAATCGATTAATATAACAAAATCGATTATTTTCTTAAGAAAAATCGATTATTTATTAATCGATTTTTCATGCTTCAAAAAAAATCGATTAATGAAAAATCGATTTTTTAGGTACAATGTCACATCCCTAGTAGAAGAAAGAAGACAATGGCTGTCAAATGGAAACTAGGGATGTGAAAAAATAATCGATTATTAAAAAAATCGATTAATAATCGATTTTTTTTAAATAAAAATCGATTTTAATACGCGATTTTTTTTTATAAATAATCGATTAATAATCGATTTTTTTTATAATCAATCATTCAATCAATACCGATTTTTTTTTCTTAAATCCTACTTTACTTTCCGTGGATATTCAAAGGTAAGAAAGGTTAGAAAATAATTCTAAACATAACAGTCTTTCTGAAAAGTCTGTGTTTTGAAAAAAAGTTCCTTCTTCGCGACCTTTGTCCCGCGCCGAGCGATACCTCGCACGCAGTGACGCGAGCGAGGAGTGACCACACTCATACCCAGATGAAAATTCTCCGGAAGAATCGAAACATTGTCGGTATCTAAATCGACGATAATTTTACGTGAGTAAATTCCCGTGTGCTATTATAATGTCTAATACAACTTACGATAGATTTGAAAGTGAATAATTATTTTTGTTAATTTATGTGAAAAACATTTTCATTTGAACTAATTTGTTTGCTAAAACTTTAATTTGTTATGATTATAATAAGCTTGCTGTTTCTGTTGTTTATTTTTAATAAAAATAAAAGTTATTTTTAATTAATAAATCTATTGATATAATATTTATGGCGTTTATTTTGAACTTAATTGACAAATTAGAAAAAAATCGATTAATATAACAAAATCAATTATTTTCTTAAGAAAAATCGATTATTTATTAATCGATTTTTCATGCTTCAAAAAAAATCGATTAATGAAAAATCGTTTTTTTAGGTACAATGTCACATCCCTAATGGAAACACCTCGAAGGCTATAGAACAAGACAAGATTGTTTTCCTGCGTCTTGCCAGCTGCAAACTTAGGGCTTATAGCAATTTCATTAAAAGATTATTGAACTAAGAAGATGAAAAATAAGAAAATATGATAAAAATTTTGTTATAGACTTGCTTCGTATTAAAATAATAGAAAAAATACAAAACTTTTAAATCAAAATTGTCATGATTGTGTCATGCAGCTAAGGGTCATGTAGTTTTTATGTTTGTTTTAGCAAAGACGGTACAGAGTTGGCAGCACCAAAATGGATATGTCAAGTGTCATATATTGCATTGCTGTCAGTGTCGGAGCGTAATAAAATAAAGTTTTGGCATGTTGGCATCACGGCTTGGCTATCGTGAGTTTTACACATTGACTTAACGCGTTTTCTTTTTCGTTTTCTTTCCTTCTTCTGACTGAGGTTTTACAGAAAAAAAACGTATTTTTACCAAGCAATCAAAGTCAATAGCTGATCGAAAAGTCAGGTAGGTAATGCGTAGAATAGAATAAAAAGTAGTCTGTGGTCAGATGATCTGACCACAGACTACTTTTTTTTCTACCTGATCTGACTCAGATCGGCCTACCACGAGCTCTTAGCGCGATCCAGTTTAGGACCTAAACTGAATTGTTCTTCTTATGACTTTAGTTTTACGATTCAATTTAGCACATGACATCTGAAAGCGATTGAGTTTGATAATGCTGCGTTTACACGCTTGCCGAACCTTGGCAAGCCTCCGCAATCGCAAGCGTGTAAAGAGGGTGATTGTGTTGGTTTGCGTGAGCTTGTAGACGCTTGTATCCGATCGGGTCTAGTGTCGGTTTTTGAACACAAATCAAAGGGCGATTGCGGCAATCGATTGCGTCGCGTTTACACGTTGGCGCGCGCTTAGTAGCCGCTGTGATCTCGTGGCGAACGCACGTCTAGTTCTGACTTCAAAATGAGTGGCTGGTCGAACGAAGAGAGTTTATCGTTTTTGAAAAATTACCAAAAATATCAAAAAAGTGGCAGATGCTTGAAGTCGTCTTGCCCAGTTAATAGGAAAGCCAGTAAAGGAATTAAAATCCAAAAAATAAATATTGATGACAACTTTTCGAAAACATTTTTCTGAGGACCTCTGTGGCACAGTGGGCGAAAGCCCGCCTGAGGTGCAGAGATTGCGGGTTCGATCCCCGCTACGGGACAAATGTTTGTATGATCTGCAAATATTTGTTTCGTGTCTGGTTGTTTTCTACGTATAATATGTACCTACCTACTTATGTACCTATTTACAAAAAAATATATATCTATGTAGTACCTACCTACTTATATCAGTCATCTGGTTACCATACACAAGCATTAAAATGCTGCTTGGGACTAGATGACGCTGTGTGGAATGTCCAGGGATATTTATTTATTTATTTAAAAGAAACCTGGAAAAAAAATTAAAAGTAGGTTAAACCAAAGGTAACAGCCGATACAAGATCGACGTTAGGGATGTGACATTGTACCTAAAAAATCGATTTTTCATTAATCGATTTTTTTAGAAGCATGAAAAATCGATTAATAAATAATCGATTTTTCTTAAGAAAATAATCGATTTTGTTATATTAATCGATTTTTTTCTAATTTGTCAATTAAGTTCAAAATAAACGCCATAAAATTATATCAATAGATTTATTAATTAAAAATAACTTTTTTTTTTATTAAAAATAAACAACTAAAACAGCAAGCTTATTATAATCATAACAAATTAAAGTTTTAGCAAACAAATTAGTTCAAATGAAAATGTTTTTCACATAAATTAACAAAAATAATTATTCACTTTCAAATCTATCGTAAGTTATATTAGACATTATAATAGCACACGGGAATTTACTCACGTAAAATTATCGTCGATTTAGATACCGACAATGTTTCGATTCTTCCGGAGAATTTTCATCTGGGTATGAGTGTGGTCACTCCTCGCGGTCGCGTCTCACACTGCGTGCGAAGTATCGCTCGGCGCGGGACAAAGGTCGCGAAGAAGGAACTTTTTTTCAAAACACAGACTTTTCAGAAAGACTGTTATGTTTAGAATTATTTTCTAACCTTTCTAACCTTTGAATATCCACGGAAAGTAAAGTAGGATTTAAGAAAAAAAAATCGGTATTGATTGAATGATTGATTATAAAAAAATCGATTATTAATCGATTATTTATAAATAAAAAAATCGCGTACTAAAATCGATTTTTATTTAAAAAAAATCGATTATTAATCGATTTTTTTAATAATCGATTATTTTTTCACATCCCTAATCGACGTCCGCCATGCTTGGATGTACGTAGAACACTGACGCAGTCACAAGCGTGTAAACGCCTTCCAAATTCCAAGCGAGAATTGTGGACGCTTGAAGGTTTGCCAATCCTTCGCAAGCGTGTAAACGCAGCATAAGGTCATGGTACGGGTCCAGGTAGAAAAAAAAGTTTTGTAAACAACAGCTGAAAGGAAATCTTTCTTTTTGTTTTTATTTTCCAAAATGCTGGGAAATTTAAAAGAATTTATATCAGTTGTCCAAGATGGCATATCATCAAACAACAACCTACGACAAACCCTTCAAGAAGTGCAAAAAGTTACTAACATTTTCAACAAAGATACCAAACTTCCATCTAGCGCTATTCCCAAGACAGATCAAGTGAACTTCGGCGCTGGTGGTGAATTACTAGAGAAATATCAAGACGACTGGGTAGCTATACACGACAATGCTGAGAAAAATGCTAGAGCAGTTGAGGAAGTTGATAAAATAATCTTAGAAATTCACAATACGATGGAACGTCGTCTGAAAAGTGCGAAAGAGTTGGCGCAGCAATTAGCCTACATCCCAACGCTGACTGCCACGGTAGCGGAAGTTATGGACAGTTTGAAGAATGTGCAGAAACTTATGAAGACTGTTGAGGAAGAATTAGTGGAGTATGAGGATATTGTGGAGAGGAGTAAGATGGAGAACTGGAAATTAGATCATCAGTACCATTTGACGCTTTATAAGGAAAAGAAAATGAGTAAGAGAAAATTAAAAATCACAATACAATCTCCATGATTTTGTAAAGTATTTTCTCAAACTGTATTATATGTTATCAAAAATAACTTCTAATTCCCCAAATGATTCATAGTCACGCTAATTTGTGTTTATTTACAATTTTCTAACATTGTATAGAATAGAAATCTATACCTACAATATAAATCTAGGAAATATAAGTAAAAGAATTATATAAATTTTCCAGTGGCCCTTGAGGACGTGAGAACCAAGCTCTCGAAAAAGCAGAGCTGTGAACGAGAGAAGAGACAGCTGGCCGAGCTGCAGGCTCGCAGAGATCACAGCTCCGTGGCCTTCCAGAATGATGTGGCTAAATACCTGGCAAGCGGGAGTATGCCGGCTGGTAAGTTTTACACAGCATTTCACTGCAACTTTAGTGTTATAGCCAAATAATAAAATCTATAATCCAAACAAATATCTATTGTTTTCTATGTATAATATGTATGTATTTACAAAAAAAATATGTATCTATGTAGTATATCAGTCATCCGGTTACCATAACACAAGCATTAACAGGTTAGCTGTCCCGAAGCAAGTTTCGATCTACTTTGTACACATCCTCGTAGTAAATAATGACAGCTAACATGAGGCACATATGCCTCATGGACGTACCAGTGCAATCACCCATGAGGCACATGTGCCTCATCGGACAGCTAACCTGTTAAAATGCTTAGCTTGGGACTAGATGACGCTGTGTGGAATGTCCAGGGATATTTATTTTTATTTATTTATTTATTTATCACTCAAGGATTTAGTTTGTCATTCACCTAGGACAAGTGAACATGTGGCTGTTTAACAGGTTAGCTGTCCCGAAGCAAGTTTCGATCTTCTTTGTACACGTCCTCGTAGTAAATAATGACAGCTAACATGAGGCACATATGCCTCATGGACGTACCAGTGCAATCACCCATGAGGCACATGTGCCTCATCGGACAGCTAACCTGTTAAGAGCCACATGTGCCCAATATTATATGTTTTAGGCCAAACCACACATTGAATATTCCTTTCTTTTCTTAGGCACTACCGCTTGGCACTACTAGTAGAGTGAAGGGAAATTTTACTTTCCCGTGACACTACTGGTAGTGCTACGGGTAAAAGTGGGCTAAAACAATTTGTTTGGAACAGGCATTAGAATCACCTAGCATGTAAAACGAAACTTAAGTGATTCTTGAGGTCCTACAAGAATAAATGATTTTTCTTTCTTTCTTTCTTTCAAAAATCAAGATAGCGCAATGATTGGTAAGGTTTGGTAATGATTGGTAATATTGTTTTGTTTTTGTATTTCCAGGACCAAAATCACCTCCCAAAGTAACCCTAGAACAGATACAACTGGATGATGATGCTGAAGACTTGGAGAAGTTCCTCGACAGCTGATGAAGAAACAAAAATGCCTTGGTAGAGTAAGTTAGATTATTTAATGTTGATTTTAATATATTACTGTTATTATTAATGACTTTTGATTTTAATCATAGATTTTAGCGTTTTCTATTTTTATCTGTAACTAATTTTAGATAATAAAGTGGTTACCTATAAATATATCTACGAGACAGACTCGGCATGTGACCATTTTTGGTCTTTCATTGGTATCTTTTTTTGGCAACGACACTACCAGCCGCACTACCAGTAGTGTAGTTGCCAAATGAACAACAGGTAGGAATAGTTTCAGATTGAAGCCAGGTGTAAAGCATAGTCTTATAAGTCACAGAATTCAAAAAATCACAGTAGTTCTGTGGACAGAACTACTGGACAGGTGAGATTAGACGAATTTACTAATGTTATTTTGAGAAGGGTAGGCAGAGACTATCAAAATTAATTAAAACAGTTGATTTCCTATACAAATTATTAATGACTAGTAAAAATAAGCATAATTTGCTAAAACAGCTTGATCGGAACACAGGCCGTCGCATCAGTTCATCTCTTTGGGATCTCACAAAAAACTATTCAAAAAATATCACTCCGGTTCTAAACTATCCATACACTCACAAATTTTTACAAGGATATCGTATTTTTACGTTTTTCTCATGATTGGGTGTAAGTCTCCGCCGCCGTGAGCGGACATTTTCATTTTTCCTGGTTTGGCCCTAGGTCCCGCATCCTTGATGGAAGCCGTTTCATCGTCGGAGGAAAAGTCAGATACACAGACAGTAAGGTGTCGTTTCTTAGGAGGGACCACGTGTAGGGTCCATCGCATTGGTCCCTTATGAGTCTTCACAGCAGCCTCTTTCCCTTCATAGTCGGTATCAGAAGCCGCGCGTTGCGTCTCAGCCTTCAAACTCCTAGATTTACCCTTTTTTTCCCCCCTCGGGGGGCCGTTTAAGTTTTTTAAATTGATAACACTTGACGTCTGCTTCGTATTCAAATCTGGAAAGTTCTGTGAATAGATCACAACGCTGTCAACAGGTTTTTCTTGATGAAATTTTGCCGCCTTTTTTGGATCTTCCGTAGAACTGTTGGATGGTTTCTTCTCCGCGGAGTTTCCGCTGCTGCAACTCGTGTTGCTGTTGCTATTGCTGTATTGCTCTTCGGCTTGCTTTTCCAGCTCTTGGAATTTGGTATCTATGCTTTCGTCTGAAGCTTTGTATTGTTCCAAAGCCTCTTTTTCCAGCTCCTCAAATTTATTGTCGACGTTGGGTCGGATTCTGGCTCCAGGAAGGACGATTTTAGGGTTCAGTTTTAGAATACCAGGTGCAAGTTTCTGAGCGAGTCTGACGCATCCAACTGGAGTTAGGCTGATTTGAGTTGGAGCGCTCATACTCAAAACTGTGCTGTATAACCTTTTCTTCCTTAACCCGGATTCTATAGCCGCAGCGCTGGTCGAAGGAACCTGTCCGTCTACAACTACTTTTTCTTTCGGGCTTTCTGGTGCGTCCGGTTGAGGAGAAGTAGAAGGTTGCGGGTCTTCTTCAGGCTCCTTGGTATCCTCTGTTTTGTCCTCTGTTTTTGGCGTGGGCTTGGGGTTTGGCAGGTTCTGCGTGAGTTGGAATCTGTGGTCGAGTCTTGGGGAGGGGTGGTCTCTTGGCCACCAGACGTAGCGTCTGTCTTGGCAGCGGGCAGGTCGCTGGCCGGTCGGTGCGTAGCGGCTGACGTTGGTGCCGCGGTAAGGAGGGCATCGTGAAGAGGCTCGGATGGCCGCCGTCACTGTAGCCGTGAGACGGCCCATGGCTCGCTGGCAGTCTGCCAGCTGAGGAGGTCGGGGTGGGTCGAACTGAAACTGGGAGAACGTGCTTTTTTAGCAAAAGAGAGTACGTCATAATTATGCTGGCATCTTCTAGATTTTAAGAAGGAATACGAATATTTGCTTGTAGTTCTTGAATTGAATTGAATAGTTTTTGAAAATAGTTTTTGAAGCAAACAAGTGGGACATCTGAATAGCTGAGCGGGCTTCTCCAAGTAACATGCGGGCGCACAGTAACACCACAAAAATCCATCAGAAAAAAGCAGCTCATTAGTATGACTCACTTTACAAGTAGGATCACAGAACAGTTGAGCAGGTATCTCTAAGCAATACGCCGGCGGTGGCGGCGGCAGCGCCGTCAGCCGCCGCGGCTGGCGTCTTCTCGCCCGGATCTTGCGCGGGGGCGGCGGGGGGCTGGGCGCGCGGGGGGCGCGGGGGGCCCACAGCCCCCGCACGCTGCTGACTCGCGCCGCCAGCACCGCCTCCTCGCCCCGCGCCGACAGCGGGCCCCAGCGCTCGCTAGCTGCCGATCGGTGCCAGTTATAGTCACAAATTACAGTCACTACCTACTACACTAATCTTGCGAGGGGTCGGAGGGTGGGTGGGGAGGGGCCTGCGCCGTCTGCGGGCCCCAGCGCTAGCTGCCCATCGGTCACAATACAACACAGTATGAAGGAATCTATTCGTAGCGAGGGACGACAGCATAACTGACACTGTACTAAAGTATCTCACACACAGCCCGCCAGCGCCGCCTGTTCGCGGGGCGAGAGGCGGCGCTTGGGAATACAGATTCCCAAGGCACGTTAGATATTTTAGATTTATTAGATTTTCATTTTTAAGGCCTTCAAGATATTTTGAAGATTCTAAGGACAGTACATTCATTTCATGATATTTGAACTTTTGCCGATTCGTGTCCTTTTTTGTTGATCGCATCTAGTGCCCCACACGAATCGCAGAGCAAAGTGATCTTAGTGGTTTGGAAAAATGTTTCAAGAAGTGGACGTGTACGCACAAATCGTCATCGGGCGGCATCCGGTACTGGCGCCGCCGGCGAGGGAACAGGCGCTCCGCGGAGTCGTCCAGCAGCTTGCGAAACCAGTACTCCACCTAGAACAGTCATAAACGCAAAAATACAGGAAAAGGTAAGTAAGTAAGTTCGTATGAGCAAGTGGCCAACTCCGGTGGGAGTTCTTAGGTCGAACTGCTTTAACACTTAAAAAAATGGTAAAACAGCATTTCTTTTCGGTCCTTTTCCAATAATAATTGGCGTTTTGTCTGTGCATTTTACCATTATTTTGGCATACGCAAACACGTTGGGACGTGTGGGGAAAAAGACAGGTTACCAAAGAAGAACTCAGGGAAACCACCGAATTTGGAATGGAAGAATAGTGAAAGGTAGTGTCTCTACTTTCCATCAAAAGATCGCCTTTTCTACTAATCCAGGTCGTGTATCAATATTTCCGTTATTTTGCTTATCTGTTCTTCTGCTGCAGACTTCCTGTCTAAAAAGCTAAGCGTAAGTAGGTAAGCCTTTTTCATCTGAACTGCTGCAGGGTCTCGTTAAGTGTAGGCATAAGTTGTCTTTTTTAATGCTGTATAAATCATCTAGTGAAGATGTTAAGGCCTAAATTTAGAGACCATTAATACGGCTGAGCTGGAGGGAAGTAATTCCAAAATGTCCAAGAAACGAAGATAAAACTTAGGACTTTTAGGCACATCGTTTGCGGTTGGCCTATACATTTGTGAAGTGTTCAAAGAACGCGTACCTACCTACTAACAGTACAAAACAAACCGCGCAGTTTGCGCGGTAAACGATTTTTGTTAGCTACAGAAAGCCACAAACTGTTTACCTAATGTGGCCATAACCGAACGCTCGGTTCAAGTAGGTACCTACATTTAACGGTCCATGGCCTAGCATAAATCTTCCCTAAAAAGATAGACAAGAGTAGGTATAGTATTTAGGTATTAGGAGTAAAAGAAAACGGTCATCATGACCGCAGCAAAAACCTATTTGGTGCATATTTTAGTTGGCTAGCAACTAAAGTGTGTGATCTTGTATGGGTCAGGAAATAATAAAAAGCTATAAGAAGACAGTTTCCCTCATTATTTAAAAGAAGATCTCAAAGTTGCAATCCGTTTTTAGTAATTTTCGTAGGTTTGTCCAACATAATACCGTCCCCAAGTTGAAATAATGTAATTACCTCTGGCAGCATCCAGCACTCCGTCAAATCAGTGTTTTCATTCCCCTGGCCGTTGAAGCCTCGATAGTTAGCTCTATCGTTCGGATTCGAGTAGCATTTTTCTCTTGAAACAAAAAAGAGGTTTTATTATAACGTGAAACAAAGATGGCGGATGGATGACGGAAATGAACTTTCGCGCTAAAATGTCAGATTGATTTAGACGGGCGGGATGTCAGTGAATAAAAATCGTAATTCGGGGCAAGTGTTTACTTAAAAAATAATTTGTAACCGAAAGGCGAACCTATGTTCGTCGTAATAGAAATTTCCATAGAATTGTGCTAATCTCGATTCGGGTATGATTTCTTTTGCGTTTCTCCTGCCACTACTGCTCCCATTCTCCTGGTTTTGGCTTGATGCTGAACGTCTGTTATCTGGAAAGGTTTGGAAAAGTACAGTTATAGAACAATCCCAAACAAAACTGTTATAAGTACCTACCTAATTCCCAAAACACAAAGCTATAAAACGCTTCAAAATCCAACTAGATGCATAATCCGATTCTTCATCGTATGCTACAAATCAACCGTAGGTTGGTAGGTATATAAAAATGATCGGTCGTTCTAAAATTCTGACCACAAAGTTTTTCAAAATAACTGATATCATCCTGGCTCAATATCTTTGGGCTTACTATTGCGTAAAGTTGTAGGGTCGGGTCATGTCACTGAACTTTAGGCCTTTAGGCGGCCTAAAAACTCCGTCATATGAACGAACGAACGAACTGAACTGCTTCACAAGCATACCTGTTAAATCACATTGACCTGCTTGAAGATTCTGTGATTCGGATGCCGTATCCTGTAGTACTTGTCGAACACGACAGTGTTGTGCCCAGAGGCGCTGCAAAAAAAAAGAGATCTTTATAACCGTCGTAAGAAATAAAATCACAAAATGTACTAGCGTAACAGGAAAGGATGGTTTAAATTAGAAGTTGAAGATATGTAGAGAGAAGTCTAGGTGGTATAGAAGAATATGAAATGAACCCTTCTGAAACTGAAGACCTACCTGATTGGCTATAATGAACTCATCAGGTGGTTCAGTAGCCCATGTGAGATCCGCACAAAGGGCGACATGTGCCCACGAAGACCGGTCTACGTCGAAGCTCATTCAATGTGACATCTCACACATACAATTAACTATCTATATCAATAACGAACTAAATTATAAATCACTAAATTCCAACGGTATAACATGTAATAAAAACGACGACAATTTGAAAGACATTGATCAAACCTACAATAACAAAATTTTACTCTTTTTTGATAGATACATTATTTTTTTCTTTTTACTTCAACTTCAAATGGCTTTTTGAATTTCGTACCGGGTGATTCAAATGAAGTTGTCATCGAGTTGGCTCGGCTGTTAGTTCCCAAGGAGGATTTCTAAGGATTTATGGTAGGTACCGTACCTAAGCATTTTAGAAAGGGTTCCTATCGATTCTCAGTCAGCCGGTTATTGGCAAAGCGAAACCCTGATTATGATACAATAATTTCGAAATAAGTTTAATAAAGGAACCAACCATTAAAGGTTATTATGAGCAGAATCCTTAATAATTTAAAGGTAATGAACAAGGTTCACCTCGAATTTATGGTAGAAAATATAAGCTAACACATGGCAGCATCGAATTCATTTTTGTAAAAGGCATCACAGACCCGCCCGGTGCGATCCGTCACAAGTTATATTATGTCAGTATGTCTTGCGCAGTCAAGAGGCGTTGTCGTGGGTTCCACTCCACGCACCTCTGAGGAGGCTCAGAGAACGGACAATAATTTATTAATTTTATGATTTATCTATTCAAAATAAAGTGGTCTACCAAACCTTACATACAAACTAGTACTTTTGTCTCTACAAATTGTATTTAAGTATTGTAAAGAAACTAGTAATTGTCTACAAAATAATTAATAAACAAAATCGATTGTTGTACGAGTTCTTTTCGATTTATCTCATCTTTTGCAACAAGTGCGTTCCGAAGAACTGGTTCTGTGACCGTTGAGTTTTTTGTGCTATGTATATTTGTTTGTGTTGTGTGTATTTCGCGAGTTGTTGGAGCTGGTTCCGTTAGTGATGCTGCAATACCTTGCTCAGTGACAAGTCATCGCTTCTATAAGGTAGGTAATTTCTCCACAGCCACTTTGCGCTTCACCTTGTTCTATTATTCTGTGGCATTACTCAAATTATGCAATATAGTTATAGGTTTAGTTGTAGGTGTACTTTTCTTTGTTGTACGTCTGTGTTCTGATCTAATTGTCTGTATCTCGTTCGGGTTATTGTTGCAATAACTCATATATTCCGATTCAATTGGTCCGTAAGTATCTTCAATTGATATGCATCCATTGTCTCTAATTATAGCATTGTTACTTACCTTTACATTTAAAGTCATGTCATAGACAACATTTATTTTATTGCTGAATCTTTAACTCTCCTATTATTTATAGGTTTAGCAAGAAAAACAAGTAACAAGCAACCACCACGCTAAAGTTTCACCACTTCAAGCCTTTATTACACTCCCTTTTACTTCATTTAAGTAAGTATTATTATTATCGACACTGTCTATATTATGCCTACTGTAAGTAGGTACTTATACGTGTGGAGGTACATTGCGTGATTGATTAACAACGTTTTAATTAAACATCGCTATGTTAAATCGATTTTCCGAAACGAAAGTGCGTTCATACCGGCGCCGGCGCATCAAAGAAAAGACAAACGATTCGTTAACGTCGTTAGTTTGACTATTTAAGAGTCTAGTCTCTATAGAACGAGCGAACCGATTTCGATAAATCTATGATTGATCAAATACTAAACTGTTTCTGCGCATAAAATGTCTCGCATTATTATCCCATATTCATTATTCAATACCCATATTCTCGATGGACATCCTATGATTAGTATTCATAGAATCACAATAATAACTATTGTGTGTTGATTCATTGCAGTCACTTGTCTTAGATTTGTTCTGATAAGTTCACTTGAGTTCGTGATTTGGGTTAGCGGGTTATCTTTCCGATTTAGATAGTATGTAATCTGTGCTATCTTTTGTTCTCATTTCATATGTTTTGGTGCCCTTTAATTTATATATGATTAACCTATTGCGCTCGTGGCCTAACTTGATAGGGTTCTTGATAGATCGTAGAGATTTGAATTCATAGTTTTCATATAACTCGTGAATGCATCCCACCACTAGTCCACAGTAGAGCTATTGCTCTGTGTTTGACTTGTTTTTGTTTGCGTTGGACTAGTGGTGGGACGCATTCACAGAAAAGAAAATGAATGAAAAAATATGACCACAACTGTATCCCAGGGAGCGGAATTTACAGAATTAACAGAAAAGACAGAATACTACTCATTTCTAACTTTGAAGAGTTGAATCCGCAGTAAGATTCTAATTTCGTATTCTGTAGAACTCGATAACGCCTGTGACGAGTGTGTCAGTGATATGAAAATGTTATAATAAAATGGCAATTTCCAGGGTCTCTCGACACTGAAAACTCGAATTCACTTGTCGACAGACAAGTGAGTCACTTGAGTGAATTCCAGTCCTAACTTTTACAGAATGACTACTGAGGCTTTTAAAAGGCCGTTATAGCAATAGTCTTCTTATGTCATATTAAGAATAAAGTGCTTTAGCAATATCCGTTTTATGTTATATTAAGAATAAGGTGCTAAATAATTGTTCGAATTTAAAAAATGACTTCTACCAGTAGAATTACTTGATACGGCCATTTTAGCCCCCCTAGTCACAAATGAATTGATACTAATTTTACTTGCGTCATAAACGTAGGTATATTTGTCTATATTGTAGATTTTTTCTTGCATAATATATCAGCAAATTTTACTTTCAACACAATAGTTGCGTCTGCAAAAACTATTCTTCGTATAACACGTACTATGTCATGTTCAGCGTCATTTCAATTGACCTTAATACAATTTCACCGTTATTATCCAATGACCTTGCTGGAATTGTTATAAATATGGCTATATTGTAAGATTGGTAGGTAGGGTGGTGTGGCAGCCATTGAACCACCAAAAGTTTAGAGAGCTGTAGTTTTTTTTTCTGTAACATATTTACAGTACTTTAAAGCCCATGACTTAGGAAATTTCAATGGCTTTGAAATTGCATTTGTATTTTTAGGTTTTAGCTGATAAATACTTGGCAAAAAGACTTAAAAAAAAAAGAGGGAAATGGCTCATTGTGTACTCCTAGGGGGACACAATGAACTGGGGGGTGGGTAGTCAGTAAACCATGTGGTATACAATAAAACGTTGTTCTACCATTAATGATTTAAGCCTAGAAGGATGTTACATTATAAAGGTAATTGTGTTTTTTATTAATTATTTATAAATCAAGATGTTTTTTAGCATTCACTTCTGGTTTATGGCTTTAGTTCTGGCGTATTTATCGTTATTTTATGATCTATTTATTACCTATCTAATATTTCTTATATTATGATCTTCTATCGACTTATATTATGTATATCTTATATTATGACGACCTCTGTGGCGCAGTGGGCGAAAGCCCGCCTGAGACGCAGAGGTTGCGGGTTCGATCCCCGCTGCGGGACAAATGTTTGCATGATCTGCAAATATTTGTTTCGTGTCTGGGTGTTTTCTATGTATAATATGTATGTATTTACAAAAAAAAAAAATGTATCTATGTAGTTTATCAGTCATCTGGTTACCATAACACAAGCATTAAATTGCTTAGCTTGGGACTAGATGACGCCGTGTGAAATGTCCAAGGATATTTATCATTTTAAGATCATTAATCTAACATTTCTTAAATCATAAAAATTATCTTAAGTGATATCTCCAAAGTTATAGGGTGACCAGAAGAAATAGGGTTTTTTTTATATAATATAGTTAAAGTAGTACGGGATTAACTATGGTTCATTGAGTGCTTAAAAAAAACGTTTCACTGTGTACCATACCACTATTAAAATATTTAAAAAAATTCTACAGTTATCAGGAACGCGATTGGATAACAAATATAAATCTAAACCATGCTAATTAATCTATTCTTTAGATAAAAACAACACATAAGTTCCTAGGACTTTAACAAATTGAGTAAAGAGAAAAATATACTGACATTTTTTCTTTACTTTTTGCACTTGAAAACAGAAGTTTACTCATAGCTCGCGCGGTTCGGGCGACAGTCGGCGACTAGTCGTGACAGGTTGGCATCAGAAGGCGGTTCAAACGTGTATTAATGCATAAGCTGGCAACGTCAAGTTATGGCTGTAGGCCCTGTGGTTCACTGAGTACACTTGATTCATTGGCTACCACACCACCCTACTTGATTTATTCGTTTAACGACTTCGGCAGCTTCGACTGTGCCATGACAGTTTCAGAACTTTGAAAAAAGAAAGATTTGCTGCGGTGTTGACTGCTTGACGGTGAGGGAAAGATCTTGGTTGTTATCTCATATTGAATACAAATAATATGTATTTCTTTTTGGCACGTTCCCTTTCCGAATATAACATGGTATGGCACTGTTCGTTCGTTCTTATGAGCAAGTGGCCAACTCTGGTGACGAGGTTTTCAGACTGCCTAAAGGCCTCTGTTAACGACTTTAAAAGCCGGGACCGACAATTTAACGTGCCCTCCGAAGCACGGAAGCGCTCAGCTGATAATGGCACTGTATTGTCGGCCAAAAACCTCATCCGTTGTGACTTGTGGCACTTTGATCAGCCAGTGTGCTATACCTATACCTACATTTTCATGTTACTGTCATGACATAGGTAGGTACCTACTCAGTTCGATTGATGATGATATTCAAATTCATTTATTCATTCTTATTTCAATTAGTAGGTACCTACCTATAAACGCGAAAGTTTGTACCTATGGCTGTGTGGATGTTGGTTGCTCTTTCACGTGACATCTACTAAAAGAATTTGGCTAAAACTTGCAATATTAAACTCGATTATGAAACTTTGTCATAGTTTGTGACACACAACACAACATACCTACGCTACTATTTATCCAGGTTGATACAACGCGAGCGAAGCCGCGGACGAGTAAGCTAGTAACTCATAAAGACTTTTTATTCACTTAACCACGTTCATTGTCACCATTATCATAATTGCGATCAAGGTCCCTACAAGTTAAGACAGAAAACAATAAAAAATGTAGTCCATTCCATAATAGGGAAACAACTTATAAATAAAAATAAATAAACTTCTTTAGTATCTACAGGACCGGAAAATCCGGACTTGTTTTACCTGAAAGACCAAGATTAGAAGACCCGTGTTGTAGGGATGTTATTTATCTCCGTAACTATCCGAAACTAACGGATGATTCGAAATCATTTCATATCGCATTACTTATAAATAAATAAATATCCTTGGACATACCACACAGCGGCATCTGATCCCAAGCTTAGTAATTTAATGCTTGCGTGTTTGTATTATGTGGGCAAAGTACCAAATAATATTTGGACATACCTCTGATTTCCCCGTTTGAAGCCCGTCACACACGTAGCTATAATATATATTACTATAAATTATAGCAAGGCATATATAGGCTACAATATATATTATAGCTGCGTGTGCGGTCACTTGAATATTTGTATAGAAAATATATCGTAATATGCCTTGCTATAATGATTGTATAGTACTTAATATATATTATAGCTACGTGTGTGACGGGCTTTGACATCTTCAAATGATCTGAAATGCGTTAAGATCTGAATGTCTACCGCACCTCGGGAATACATCGATCATATTTCATAGCCGTAACGGTACATTGGTCAGACTGGCGCAAGATAGGGAAGTTGGCATTATAGAAGAGGCCAGCATTAGGATGAGATGGGCTGCACGTGATGGTAAGTTCCGTAAGTACTTGAAACTGTTATTATTATTATTATGAGCCCATTCTGTCCCACTGCTGGGCAAAGGCCTCCCCTCGTTCTCTTCAATCATCACGGTGCTGTGCCATTTGGACCCATGCTGTGTTAAAGTCATCAAGTTCGAAACTAGTAGGTATAACATTATTCCTATTCCGTATCCGTATTCGTAATTGCATACCCCATCCCTGCCGTGTTATAAAATATCGTAGATAACATTCTAGTTAGCGTTAAATTTTCGCAATGTCCCTCTGCGGGTCGACCTTGGCCCGTTTCCCGCCCAAATGCTATCCCGAAGGAGGCTGGAGGCTCAAAGAATATTAGCCTTGAGAGCACCTTTTGTAAATGAATTCTATGAAACAGGATCACGTAGCACGATAGACATTTCTTTTTATTTCTTTAAAGGTATTTTTTGCAAACCAACTTCACTTCCTTCATATTTGATAATTATGGGACCACATGGGACATACTTACCTAGATAATAGTGGCAATTCGGAGTATCGCAACAGCTAAACTTAACTAATTAAAATGTTGCCGTCCCTTTCATAGCGATGGGAATAAAAAGGATGGCATAATTTTAGTTAGTTTAGTTTAGCTTTTGCGACACTCCGAATTGCCACCTTTTCAAACGAATACCTACTTACTACATCAAAAAAGAAACATAGAGACGATTACCTACTGATTTTTTTTAAGTCAGTTTTTTAAGTAAAAATCAATTGCTGCATGTATAAACGATCGTCACTTCAGAACGGCTTGACAGTCTGATTATCTTTGTTCGTAATTTTCAGAACAATAATCAATTTAACCAGAAGGTACTTAAAGTGATTCACCTCTATAAGTAGTTAGCTACACTTAAAACAATTTTTTAGAGATAAATTTACCAGTTTCACAGGAAGTCTACAAAAACTTTCTAATCGCCCATACAAACAACCCCTATTCGAATCAACTCATCAAATAAAGATATACCATCCAAATTCTCCGTTTTTTGCTCCTAAACCCGGCTGAGGCAACCTTGGCCCAATTCCTACCGGGGATCTATTATGATTCTGCTAAGATAAATTCCTTTTGACAGCTCTGGTAATGATGGCACATGTGAATGATAACTTTTTGCTATTAGCACAGATCAAAGACGATTAATATCTAGAAGACAGACAAAGGCCATACACAAAATCGTAACCCTAAAAAATAGCCTGAAAGCTCTAAAACATCAATTTTATCCAAGAAATTTCAATTACTTTCTAGTTAAAAATGTTTAAATATAGAATATTGTTGCTACCTACTACTAAGTATTGAAATTTCTTGGATAAAATTGATGTTTTAAAGTTTTCAGGCTATCTGGTACTGCGGGATCGGGTTACGATTTTGTGTATGGCCTTTGTCTGTCTTCTAGATATTAATCGTCTTTGGCACAGATAAAAGAATACTATACTATTAGGTAGTAAGATTTTTTTATATAAATGTGTCATTTACCTTTGATAGGTACCTACTTTATCCTCGTCGGGTTCGATCTCGTTTTTACAGAAATACCTAATGCATTTAAATCGAAGGGTCAATTTGTGCATAAGTAGGTACCAATCAATGTACTTATTGAATATGTACCTATTTAAAAAAAATATTTATGGACTCAAATGTTAAGACAACAGCGTCACTCGTAATGATTGACTGTCTTTTTTGATGTAGTATTCGATTTCTTCGTTTGAAAAGGTATTATGTCCCAAGTGGTCCCGTGATCATCAAATAGGAAGGAAATCGCTTTAAAATCTTTGCAAAAAATACCTTTGTTTTTATAGATAAACATAGCTTTGTGAATAAAGAGCCTAGGTTATTTTAGGCATCGCCATGGCCTGGTTTACTAAAACAATAGTAAAACCAATAGATTATCTCAATGCTGTAACGTGTAACCTAAAAATAAACTATGCTTATTAACCGTATCTAAATACTACTAGTTACCGGCGGTTTTTGTGTAGTATGGTAATCTATCCTCGCTCACGTGTCAAGTATTCTAAATTATGAAAATTTTAGTTCATGCAAGTTACCGGGGGTGGCGCTGCACTGGATTTTCATACATTTGTGATATTTGACTCGGTATCGAGGATAGTATCCAATATTACGGTAAACAGATGACGTAAGAAGTAATATTTCTTGACAACCTTTTCATGATTTTCAGTAAAAAAAATCAGTTTAGTACCTACCTATTCGCTTGGTACTGCAATCACCAAGTATTGAAATTGTGTGTATTGCGAACATAAAGTTAGTTTTCCCAACATATTCATATTAACTTAATCTAAAAATATCTGGTCGGGTCAGTGACTAGATTCAGGCTATTTTAGTACTTAATATTATGTTCTGTTAATAAAACCCGTCAGCATACGAATAAATATAAACTATATATAGATTCCTCACACACAAGGGAGCTTGCTCTCAATATTGTATCTAAATAGTAGGTATATTAGTGGCAATTCGGAGTATTGCAAAAGCTAAACTTAACTAACTAAAAATGTTGCCGTCCCTTTCATAGCGATGGCAATAAAAAGGATGGCATTAATTTTAGTTCGTTTAGTTTAGCTTTTCCGACACTCCGAATTGCCACTAAGTATTATGTATCTATTTGGTACCATTTTTGTGTGTGTTGTCTATAAACCTTTTCTTTCTTTATAAATGCTATGAAAATACTAATTTTGTAAAAAAATACAGCACAAAAAATTGTTTTGTCAACGAAATATTATTTACTAAATCGTTATAAATGATTAATCTTACTAAAATTTTATGACTTCTGTTAACTTTACGTCGTATCTCATTAAGGGTTGCAAGCCCATAGCCGCTGTTACGTGTTTGAGGTTTCGCTGTTTCGACCCACAGTTTCGACCCGCACAAATTTTATTTGTGTTTTAACCCAAAACATGTCGGTGTTTCGACCCACTACAAAATTTAATATTATATTTTTTTGTTTTTACCCAAAATTTTCATTTTCGCGTTTGTTTGCTTTTGTATTAACTCTCGTGGTTTTACGTTTATCCTCGTTCTCATTAAATGGTACTTAATTGTAGCTTATAGTCTTACCTGGGGCTTAAACTTGGCTAAATGACCTGTGCAATGGCCCATTTTAATTAGCTTCCTGGTTATTTACAGGAAGCCGAGTTGTGTTTGCTTGGTAGTTTTGTTTTTATGGTCCTTCGAGCAGTATCCTTAATTTAATGCACACCCCAGTGACCCCAGTATTCATTAGTAATTTGAAGAAATGAAAAAAAGATTTTAATATAAAAAATATTCCTTAGTTTGAGCTAGCCTGAAATAGGACAGTTTCAAAAAGGTACCTAGGTATTCAATTAGTAATTAATTACGTAAGTACCTACGAGTAGTTAATATTTTTTTATATTACAATTTAACATGTTTCATATAGGTACTTACCTCACACGTATGGATTTTACAGCACATACTCGTAGCTAGAAGAAATGTGCATACCTACTTACTTCAACAAAATTTAAACCATGATGTCGATTACCTTGTAGCTCAATTGGTACAGCCTTGTTAGGCCGAGGTCGTTAATTCAAATCCCAATTAAATATTCTAGGATTTACTTATTTCAAAATCTTTTGAAGACTAAAATGTTACATTATGGTTTATTTAGCAACTTTTTGAAATATATTTATCTACCTACATTATGCTCAATAAAGAAATACTGAATAATGTTTCAATTTCAAAACTTTCGTGAGTTGTAAGCACTGTCAGTACAGTAGGTACGGTAGGTAGGTACGCGTGCACGTACACTCACTCAGTACCTACGCACTAAATGAGTTTAAGACGCGACCGCGAGGAGTGACCATACTCATATCCAGATGAAGATTATCCGGAAGAATCGAAACATTGTCGTCAAGATCGACGATATTTTACGTGAGTAGGTACTGTGTGTTATTTTAAGAAATACTGACTCATAATGGTCCTTCGAGCAAAAACTGCTTGTATTGTTATGATCATCACAATTTCAGCGCTAAGTGATAATGAACATTCGTTAGTCTCATTATCATCTTCGCGTAGGCTTTTAGTAGGCGTTTAATTAATGTAGTAGATACCTATAAGCATAAGGAACCGGCACATTTTAACTGAATTTATCTTGAGCAATAGTTGCATAATAAATAGAATCTTTTTTTTAAGGCGAGTCTTAAGAGGGGGTAAAAATCACACGTGATACATAAAAAGCTATTTTAACAATGTTAATTCTTTGCAGACGTGATTTATTCTACAAACACAGTAGATATAGTTACTATAACCGTTCTGTAACTCGATATGTAGGTATCCACACTCCCACGATTGAATACACTTCCCATACCCCACTTATGATTACATAGAATTCTGTATTGATCTGATTATAATAAAGACACGAGGCAGATGGTAAACTAGTATAAATGTTTGGAAATAAAATATAGAGAAATAGAGCATTAAACTTAGGAATTGTAAGAGGTAATGATAGTTAATTCGTAATCATGATACTTATTAAAAACATTTTGTTTTGGATCACGAAGTATTAAAAAATTTTTTTAATTATTTTTGGAAAAATATCAAAAACAAAGTTTCGTAGAGACTGAACTACTTTCAGAAACTCATTTTTTTATTTCCACTGTTTTTATTATTTTGATAAGTCTTCCAATGATTATTTGTATATTTTATTAGTTGCTTAAGTGACCTCACGCTTTAGGCAGATTTCCACTCTGCCTTCTCTCTCATAATAAAATGGTACTAGGAAGTAGGTACCTAAACCTACACCATCTCGCTTTTTTTCACTATGACGACTGGTGCTTTCTTAAACTTTTTATATAGAGGTATATACGAGTATTTCATAAACTCAGGACCAGCTATACATTTTTTATCCAACATGGCGTCAATAGCTACGACATCTGTGTCTTTTGACTGATCCTTAACATCTGTGAATGTAGAAAAGACAAAGGGACAATGACAAAGTTTTAAAATTAAACATGTGGATTTGTTTCTGAGTATTGTTTTGTTTGGATATTTCATTTTATACCCCCGCAGACGCCCGATGTTACAATTACCTAAAGGGTAGCAAGTGCGCCTCGTTTTTTGTCACATTAAATTATTTTCTATCTGCTGACGCGTAAAAAAAAAGAAAATATTATATTTAATATGTAGGTCTAAGCCACCGATTTTAATTTATTTGAAAAGGTTTATAAAAGGCTGAGAAGATGGTTTAGGTGCTGGGAAAGCCTGCTCAGCTCCACAATATTCCAGGTCAATCAAGGCACAAGAGCGATATATAAGTAGATGCCTGCCTACTGAAGTGTTCAAGATTGAATATCTAAAGATACAATGTTTGAGTTATATCTCTGTGGTTATATTCAAACTTTAAAAAAAAATAACGGTCTGAACTTTAAAGGGTACCTACCTAAGTAAGTACCTACTTGATTCTATTATGGGGTAAAACTATAACTAAGTACCTACAATCCGTACAATAATTTATTGTTATATTGATCTTTATCCTTCTATAGGTATCCATATAAATAAACCTTGCACTAACTTAACATTAAAATGTCAGCATATTATTTCGCCCACCCTTCTATCTTCCATTTTCCCGCGAAGCGCCATTGTGTCTATAGCTGTTTATTGTCTTGTCAATCAAAAGGAGGAATATGGGGCATGTCTAATGGATCTATACGCATAATACCAATGTTGTATAGGATGGAAAAACGGTTTTCTTATTCTCAAGAACGCATTATAGAATGTTCATTGCATTTCAATATTGATTGATGAAAATTAAATAAACAACGAGATAAGTTTTCGTCAATAAAACTATATTGTATTAACTATAATACGAGTAGGTACATGACTTTTCATGTCCAAGTTGTTGTTTTTCCCTTGTTTAACAAATTACTCGAACTTTGAAAGAAATATTTATAAAAGCTGCACATCTGAGTTATCGGCAATCGTATGCTAATCCATCGAATAAAGTCGGATCACGTACCAACAACACAATAAAATTGTGCAAATTCTGTTTGCTTCATCGATTTCGTGGACTTTTGACGCGATAGAGTTTATTTTCAATAATTTATGATACCGAAATTCTACTTTCAATCGATAACTTAAAAGGCTATGCTATGCACACCACATTTTTCGAATTTTTGTTTGATCTTTTAAGGTTTTTTTTGGGTAAAATAGAGATATTCTTTTTCATTTTCTGTGATTTCCAACGACTACGACTGTCTAGAAAAGTGAAACCGCTTGAAGAATTACAGCCAAAAAAATAGCGTTTATGTGAACATGTTTTGCATAAGGGTGCATACCTAGTCGTTCTTGATAAATTAATATCCTTAGTCATTTCACACTTGCTTGTACATTTTTTGTAAATACATACACATTATACAAAGAAAAACAAAACTCATGTGAAAAACCACGAAGCTTGATAAAACTTGATGAATTTTATTCCTCTTTAGGTGGCCTAAAGCGACTAACATTCGTAGGCACTATTCGATAGGCACTATGTCTATGTAAACGTACTAGTTAGTTAGTTCAATACACATACATGTTTTGTGTATTGCCACAGTCTATAAAACAAAGCCTAGGCAATGAATCGATAACATCACGTGCACTAAAAACTGCAAACAATGTCGCAACACGTTTTACAAGCTCCTGTGAATACTTCAATTGAAATGTAAATGATTACCTACGACTGTATACTCAATGTGCGGTAGACATATTCTTTCAGACCTTTTAGGCATTTTAGATCGAAATGTCTAAGGGGGTAGTCCGAGGTATGTCTATTATGTGGTACATAACATACCCAGATTTTGCAGAAGTTAGTAAGTATTCAATAGTATGCAAGCCCATCGACTCTATGCAATGTACAAATACGTCCATGTTTATTGGCTGGAGGACTGACTTAAACTGCAAATATCACAGTATCATTAGAAATAAAGTAGGTACTAGATGTTTCATCTAGAAAAAGTAGAAATCACGCTAGCCTAGATAGCATTTTGATAGCTTCGTGCATGATATAGGCTTTCATCGTAAAAATCGTGCAAAGTGGTCGCGTTGGCCGCTCAATCATAGCGAGTGGCGTTAAATTATAAATTTCTTTATCGCCTCTAATGATACCATGTGCAGGTACAATCGGCTTAATAAACTATAAAATTACCTTTGTGTACCTACCTGTTATTTTTATTTGATATCCATATAACTTACAAGCACAACTACATAAGAATCATATTTTAATGGAATAAATATTCTTATCAAAATTTCCGTTTCGAAGGGACCTAAGTAAGTATAATATATTTATGTTCTACGCCAAAAAAGATTGCGAATTAAAAATATTACACTAGATCCATTATGGATATGGACAACGGATCTATTGAGATTGAACGATTAATATCAATCATCGTTTTTGTAGATGACTGTACCATGTGGTCTGTCTGTACCTCTATTGTTCTGCTCTAACTGACACGGTTGAAAGTAACACAAATACGACGGATTCTGGAGCTCTTGTGTTTTCTGTTATGTAGGCGAAAACAGAGTTTGGTGGCCACCAAGTGCAACTTCGTTATTTCTCCTAAACTAAGTATACAAAATAAAACTAGGTATTACAGAGGTATTAAAAAAAAGCTTATGATAGGTTACACAAACTGTACCTACCTACAGTCGGTTTTTTAAAATTCCTTTGTTCAACGTAATAATAAAATAAAATAGGCGGTGGCGCTAGTTTCACCCATGCATGCACCTTAATAGGCAAGAATCATTTACGGTTTTTTTAATACCGTTTATCAGTAGTACTTAGGTAGGTACCTATACTTATTATCTGTTTACTGGATTCAGAAAGCGTTACCGTTTCCAGTTTGCTGCATGAGTGTGACACTAATAGGTGTGTAATCTTAAATTGCTCTATTGTTTGTTAAGAGGTTTTTATGTGTCTTAAAAACAATGAAATGTAGATATTTTTGCTCTGTTTTGAGTAAAAATGGTAAAAATTCAACTGTATAATGATATAAAGTATGTAAGTTCGAATAAACGAGTGGTCAAGTCTGGTGACGGAGTTTTAAGGTCGCCTAAAGGCCTCCATCATGGCTTAAGGAGTTTTAAAAGCCGGGACCGACAATTTAACGTGCCCTCCGAAGCACGGAAAATAATTATGAAATTATATCATCAGCTTTTAATGTCTTTAAAGTCCTAGATCATTTTGAAATAATATATTTTGTAAGCTTACCATCGGCTACCAGAATACTGCCTATTGTTCAATGTTTTTATAATACTAGCTTAATTATAATTACCTACTCGGCCGCAGCTACGTACATACTAGCTATTATTCCAGATCATAAACTAGTATGTGTATTCAAAATTTTATCCAAATCCGTTCAGTAGTTTGCGCGTTAAAGAGTAACAAACACCCATTCATCCACACATCCAACATACATGAAAACTTTCACATTTATAATATTATTTATGGATTATTTTCAGAACTATTGGATACAATAAATTTGATACTTATACCTAGTTTAGGTACTTAAGTAAGTACTTTTATATTTTTTGATGTGTGTGTGTGAGTATGTATGACTCTACACTGATACTCTCACATGCCCTAAACAGTATGAAATATTGCACGTCCGCCGTTTTTTAAACCTTAAACCACACTTTAGATGTACAAAAGAAGTTTATTATAATTGCGTTCCATATGGTCTATAACCTCAAAAGGCCAGGTGTTATGACCACTAACTGCCGCGCATCAGACCGGCAAGTAGGGTGCGCATGCTCATGTCTAAATATTATGTAGAGTAGGCTAGCTTATATTAAGAAAAAGTAAGTAATATGAATTAAGATGGGGTATGGGGTATAATTACATACCTTAAATCTTATTTTTTACACTTAGGTGTTATGCAACTTACCTGGGACATTGTTGAGAGGTAAACTTACCTAACTAATTAATAAGGCTAAGCTTTGAAGATGGTTCGTAGTTTAGATTAGTATTGCCGTTTAAGGTGCCTGTATCGGTGAAACCAGCGCCACCGCCTATTTTATTTTTTTATTACGTTGAACCAAAGACGATTAATATCTAGAAGACAGACAAAGGCCATACACAAAATCGTAACCCTAAAAAGTAGCCTGAAAACTCTAAAACATCAATTTTATCCAAGAAATTTCAATTACTTTCTAGTTAAAAATGTTTAAATATTGAATATTGTTGCTACCTACTACTAAGTATTGAAATTTCTTGGATAAAATTGATGTTTTAAAGTTTTCAGGCTATCTGGTACTGCGGGATCGGGTTACGATTTTGTGTATGGCCTTTGTCTGTCTTCTAGATATTAATCGTCTTTGGTTGAACGAAGGAATTTTAAAAAACTGAATGTACAGTTTGTGAAACCTATCATAAGCTTTTTTTTAATACCTCTGTAATAGTTTCATTTTGTATAGTTCAGGAGGAGTAGCAAAGTTGCACTTGAGGGCCATAAAGCTCTGTTTTCGCAAAACAGAGTTTGTAACATTAAAATTTAATAAAATGATTAGACAATACCTACTTATATATAATAAAGTATATAATTATATATATAAAATAATCGGTTGTGTTATTATTTTATTAAATTTTGATGTTGTGATGATGGTATGAACTGAATGATGGTAACACTGGTTCCTTTAAGTAGCTGAGCTGTGGTGCAACTAGGGCTTGCAATATCCGCCACATTTTGGTATTCGGATAATACGGATAATAGTGAAGTCTACTATCCGGATATCCGGATAATTCGGATAGTTATTGAAATAAACTAAAAAAAAGGAAAAAATGATATAAAAGTACTTTTTATTGAAGTTTACGTTTATAAAATCACAAATAACTGTCTCAAAATTATCTATTAAGTCTTAAACATTCGTATTTAACAAAAAAACACACTTACACACTGCGTTACGGTACGTACGGCTCAGTGTGTTCACCTAGGCTGACTGATTTTAATGTTAATGATGCGCTTTCTGCACTACCTACTCATTTATCGATCGAGTGAGCGAAGCGAACAAAGATCTTAGTAGCAACTTGGGAGATTTTTCGTTGTATGTTTGTAAGTTTGTATGTCCCGACACCATTGTCAAACCTTTAATCCAATCTGCATGAAACTTAGTAGGTATTATTATAGGTTGTATTTCCGGCTAACTAAAAAATGAGCTTGATCGGTCAAGGGCTTGTAATGATAATTATAGGGTTCACTCACATTCCCAAGATGAAAAAAAAAGTTACATATATATACAAATACTTTGTGTGGGGTGTCCTGTCGAGTCATTTTCACCCTAGTGCCGGTGTAAGGCAGGGGTGTATCATATCTCCACTCCTGTTTAATATCTACACTGAGCTCATCATGAAAATTGCCCTAGAAGATTGGACAGACGGAGTTGCAATCGGTGGCCCAAAGATATCAAACCTTCGTTACGCGGATGATACTACCTTATTTGCGACTAGTGTTTGTCATATGGAGGATCTACTGCGCAGGATGAAAAGTGTAAGCCTCAACTTTGGTCTAAAGATTAATCACAGTAAGACCAAGATGATGATTGTCGACCGTGCTAACAACAATTCTATTGAAGTCACACATATAGCGAATTGTGATACAACATCAATCAATCAATTATGTTTACCTAGGAGCCCTAATCTCTAACAACGGAGGATGCGTAGACGAGATTAAACGACGTATGGCGATCGCTAGAAGCGCTATGGATGGGCTGCGAAAATGGATGGGCTGCGATACGGCGGAACCGTAACATCACAAAAGCGACGAAAATCCGACTCGTTAGAGCGAAATGCTCGGGATATCGTGGACCGAACACCGCACACCGCACACCGAACACCGCCGAAAAGAGATTTTACTCTACTTGTGTCAACAAACATCAGTAATATACCATAAAAATAGGTTTATAGCCTCAGCTCCGACTCTAAATTTATCGAGTATGTAATCAGAATCTATGTTTTATGAAATAATTATAATTATTTTTTCATAATTGCTTATCAATATAAGACCACTGGTATTTTTAATTTGACCAATGAGATTAGAAAATTGGACTCTGAATAAAGACTCGATGATCGTAGAGATCTAGCAGCCAGATTTTGTAAACAATCAATTAGTCAACTCAACAGTGACGTAAATGGTAAGAAGTCGAAGCAAGTAGGTACAAAAATAAACCTAATTTTATGTATTTATGGTAATTTTTGACTAATTTACCTACTATCCGAATTATCCGGATAATGTATTAGTCAATATCCGGATTTAAAAAATCGGCGGATATCCGGATAATTCGGATATCCGGATATCCGGATAGCAAGCCCTAGGTGCAACCGTCTCGGTTGGTGACCACCAGACGTAAAGATGCGATATTGTGCTATAAGTACAGTGCTCGGCTGATGGTATGAGGTGAAATAATTTCTGAACATTGTAATTACATCCATATACTTCTTTCAAAAAATCAATCTCAAATCCCTCCAGTCCGTAGATCTCGTGCGTTTTTAAAGTCGGTTAAAAGTTTAGTAGACGTTGGGATCTAATAATGTTCTATATATATATATTTATATATATTATATAAAGGGCACGTGGCCAGGCGTGGTGATGACCGGTAGAGCAGAGCAGAGTGTTATCGAATTGTGGCTTAGAGAAGGGTGCAGTAAAGTAGGTCGTCCGCCGGCAAGATGAGTCGACGACATAGTTAAAACTGCAGGTCGGACATGGGTTAGATTGGCGCGAGACAGGGTCGAATGGCGGAAGCGAAAATAGAGGCCTATGCCCAGCAGTGGGATGAGAGGGGTTGATGGATATGATGATGATGAATATATATAAATCTTTAGAGCTCAGCTCTTGTCAGTGTAATGAATATAGTCACAGATAAAAGAATAGTGGACCGATTTAAAAAAACCTTTCTAGCTCAAAAGAGCATACTCGAAAGAAAGAAAGAAAGAAAGAAAAAATCATTTATTCTTGTAGGACCTCAAGGATCACTTAAGTTTCGTTTTACATGCTAGGTGATTCTAATGCCTGGTCCAACGCGACTCCCTACACCAGGGAAAGAATCAGGCAAGAACCTGGTGGTGTGGGCCTAGCTTTTTTTTAAAAGCGACTCCTATATCAACGCCCCTTAGTGCCATGTCATCAGACGAGCAGTACTCCTGTGATAAATGATGACGCAAGGCTAGATCCTCATTGTTTCTGAAGAATACTTTTATTGCGTAAATATAGTTTTGTGTTTTCACTTGCTATATTAGGATCCTTGACTTTCGAAGGTCTAGTTAGTAGGTACTAGTGGCAATTCGGAGTGTCGCAAAAGCTAAACTTAACTAACTAAAATGAATGCCATCCTTTTTATTTCCATCGCTATAAAATAAAATACCTTAATATCCCTGGACATTCCACACAGCGTCATCTAGTCCCAAGCTAAGCAATTCAATGCTTGTGTTATGGTAACCAGATGACTGATATAAGTACTTACTAGGTACATAGATCATTTTTTTTGTAAATACATACATTATTATACCTACATATAAAACACCCAGACTTGAGACAAATATTTATTTGCAGATCATAGGTACAAATGCGGGTTCGATTCCCGCTGCGGGACAAATGCCGCAGCGGGAATCGAACCCGCAACCTCCTATGAAAGGGACGGCAACATTTTTAGTTAGTTAAGTTTAGCTTTTGCGACACTCTGAATTACCCCTACTATCTACATACACGGTGGCGCAAAATTTGGAATCCCTTTGCACAGAAATATTTGCATTTCAAAGTTTTTTTATTTACAAAGGAAAAAGAAGATATTCTTTGTTGTAGTTAGAAATGCAAATACTTCTGTTTCATAATAAAACATCGTTTGTCTAACATCAAAACTTTACAGAATGAGTTTTTATTCTAGGCTAATGAGGCGAATTCTGAAAATCGCGCACGGGAATCCTGAATGTAAAATATTAGATCCAATTCTGATAATTTCACTACTAAAAAAACTAGATTATTCTTATATTTTGGCTATAATATAAGTATTATAAAAAAATTATAGATACGGGAGAATTCATTCAGATATACCTAATCTCAGGCTTGTGAAATTTCGCAATAGACGCGAGACCTTGCCAAGGGATTGGCCCTGCCAACCGGAACCAAACTCATTCAGTAACTCACTGTTTCACAAGATATTTGAATAGTGCCCATTGCCCATTTTTAACTTTAATTGCTTTCATATTCCTAAAGAGTCCACTCCATTATAATATCCCATCGACGCAACTTTTTAAATCGGATGAGTTGTTTCGGAGATTACCCCAAACATACAAACAAACAAACCAACTTTACTTCTTTATAATATTACCAAGGACAATTTTATTATAGATCTCACACTGCGTGCGAAGTATCGACCGCGACCGCGACAAATAAGGCACTTAGTTAGTATTTATATACTAACTAGTGCCTTATTTGTCGAATAGTGCCTATGAATGTTAGTGGCTATAGCTCTGATGAGAGTTTTAGGCCACCAAAGACAAAAAAGAAAGAAAGAGAAGTGTGAGACGCGACCGCGAGGATTCGAGTGACCACACTCATACCCAGATGAAGATTCTCCGGAAGAATCGAAACATTGTCGGTATCTAAATCGACGATAATTTTACGTGAGTAATTTCCCGTGTGCTATTATAATGTCTAATACAACTCACGATAGTTTTGAAAGTAACATACCTAGCTAGGTAGGTACATATAAACTTATAGACCAATATCCCATAATGGCTTACGAATGAACGCGATTCAAATTCACTTCATTTTTCCTCATCTCGTATCGATCGTGTCGTGTAGCGACGACGGGGTCAACGCACTCCCATTTATCTGTTAGGTAATGCCGTGATTTTCGACTGACAATGCTGGTCGTGATTTGAGAAATCTGTGTTTGATTTTTTATGGACAAGATTGACAAAAGTAGGTAAGTAAGTACCTAAGTACTTACTTACATCTTTTTTTTTATTTTTATTTTCGTTCAACTAGAGTTGCATAAAACATTGTATCCTAAGTGAATATTTAATATACAAAATACAGAAGCTTACCTAAAAGTGTAGGTATAGTACCTACCTAACATATTTTTTGAATGCATTATCTGCCGTGTGCAATACATTTACTTACCTACCTAAAATATTGTAAAATAAAGCCTCGTTTCCGTAAATGAACCTAATCGAAATATTTTATAATATAGGTACCTACCTTAAGTAGGTAAGGTTCGAATAGGAATAATTTATATTTCTATTAATTTTATATTTAAACATAATATTTCTAAATCATTGTCAGGATTTGAGTCCATTTCCTCACCACTGTTGGGTAGGTTTCCTCCTTATTACATTATTTTCGATAAGTAGGTAATTATAATAATTCTAAGAAGTTCACAGAAAAACAACAGATTTCTTTTCCCATATTTCCTATCATAAAACCTCATAAAGCTATAAATAAAGTCATAAACATCTTCACAACATGTCAACAAATAGGTACTTAGGTCAACAGAGTCAACGCGCCACAACTCAAGATGTGCATTATTATACGCCCTTGTCAATTGATAGGGTACTGTCAGCCTCCGATTTATGTGGGTAGCAATATTAGATTAATTTATAGGTATATTTTTTACCATTCATATTTATTTATTCACCCCATAGTTACAACATAACATAGGCAAGTCATTTTACATTATTAACATATTATTTATTTTACATAGACGTACCGACTTTAATTTTTTTATTAAAAAGTAGGTAGGTATGTATAAATGTTTATCTGTTGCTGACTGTACCTACATGATGCTGGACAATCAGTGACCGTTGTCTTGTCAAGACAATTGACCTCGAGTAAGTATAAACAATTGGACTTTTGACGGAGGATATTGTGTGACCTTCTAGTAAAGTCCGAAAATAAGGTTCATAATACCTTCACACTTTAATGCATAAGTCGGTGCACACCACTTTTCCGATCACGAAGTCACAGGCGTTAGTATTATCAAAGACGATTAATATCTAGAAGACAGACAATGGCCATACACAAAATCGTAACCCTACAAAATAGCCTGAAAACTCTAAAACATCAATTTTATCCAAGAAATTTCAATTACTTTCTAGTTAAAAATGTTTAAATATTGAATATTGTTGCTACCTACTACTAAGTATTGAAATTTCTTGGATAAAATTGATGTTTTAAAGTTCTCAGGCTATCTGGTACTGCGGGATAGGGTTACGATTTTGTGTATGGCCTTTGTCTGTCTTCTAGATATTAATCGTCTTTGGTATTATCAATACTATAAATAATTGTCAAATTAGGAACAAATTGACACTGTCACGTCTCACGTGATTTGACCATTCGTTAGTTAATTTGTGAGTAGATCTGCTTTCGAGAAACTGGCTGTTAAAGCGTTTTCAAGATTTTTTTTTCTGGTATTTTCTATGAAGTTCCGCGGCTAGAGCGAAACTTACAACATTATTTATATAACCAATCAACCAAAAAGTTTAGTTATATTGCGAATCGATTACTTTTTGCAATGAGACTGCTTTTCGGTACAACTCAACTTGTAACACGGACTTCGTGCACAAGAAACTGATTGATGCGTAACGAACAAACGTACAACATTACTGTTGGGTAGGAGATACCTATTTTTGAACCGACTTCAGAAAAGGAGGTTCTATGTTCCACTGCAGGTTGTATTTTTAATGTAAGTAGATAAATATCTGAAATTATCAATATCTTTTTAATGTAATTTTTTTACAGATGTTCACAGATTATTCCGTCTATTTGTGGACTGATATTGTTTTTTTTAAATGATGTAGTGATCCCATTAAAAGTATTTTAGGATCTGATGAGGATCTTCGGAGTTATGAACAGATGCACCTCGAGAGGAAATAACTCTCTTCTTACGAAATTACAGTTAGTTTGAGAAAGGAGGATGGGCGTTAGACTTGGGACGGCGCCCATACAAAAGTGCCCATCCTCCTTTATAATTTTACCACTTTTTTATACTCGTATTTTAAATTATCCGCAAAGAAAATGTAATTGATGTAAGGTCGAGATTTGTAGCTAAGTTCAACATATAGATAGTGAACTGAAGTTATTATCCTACTCGGCCAACACCGTTAGAAGATGAACAAAGTGACCCTAGCAAAAATACCGTCCTATTTTTATTTCGTGTAGAGGCGTGTGCAATCCAATTTCTACAGAATAAGCCTACCCTAATATTTGGTGCTTTTGCGAATCTTTTCGTCGGCTTTCTTATTGAAATCTCTACGTGCGCCGAATCCCTTTGGCATTGACTCTATTTCATTTTCTCTATTAGGTGTAGAGTTACCAAATCTGTCTAGGTCAAACATTAGTAGGTACTATTATTCGTAATGGAATAAGGCTGTGTTTTAACGAGAGATTAGCCGCTTATTCCTGACAAATTAAAAAAAAACACTTTCCTCGCATTGTCGCTGAATTTTGGTAGAATGCGATCTGCTCAACACCGGCAGGAGTGGCAGGGATTGGACCTACGCCAGTGGGTTGACACAGGCTGAAGATGATAAATAAATAAATATACTTGGACATTTCACACAGCGTCATCTAATCCCAAGCTAAGCAACTTAATGCTTGTGTCATGCTAATCAGATGAATATAATTATTTTTTGTAAAAACAATTTTTGAAATCGGATGAGTAGTTTCGGAGATTACCCCAAACATACAAACAAACAAACAAATCAATCCTCTTTATAATATTAGTATAGTATAGATATAGATAGATAGTATAGATATAGATAGAAAACACCCAGACTCGAGACAAATTTTTGTAGCTCATACAACCATTTGTGTCGTAGCGGGGATCGAACCCGCAACCTCCGTGTCCCCGGTCTTTCGCACTGTGCCACAGAGGTCGTCAATGATGATGACGGTTTCATCGATATAATTAAATCAGAGCTACAGTAACGTAAAGAGTGTAGGTCAGTGACCGAGGACGCTCACTTTGGTGTAACGACGGCATGTGGAAGACATTAACAGAACCATTATCTTTTATATCTTGGTGTTGTGTTCGTAGATCCTTGTCTGGGACCCTCAGAGCGGTTTACTTACTAAGTAGCTGTGTTGTCCGAGTGGGATAGTGTATTGCTTTCGATTGTAAGGTCATGGTTACGAGTCCCGGACGTGCATCAATGGTGTTTTCTAACATCAGCTACAAACGGTGAAGGAAAGTAACATAAGGAAAACCGCGGCCTGCTTGCCCTCATTAAAAAAACAAGAACAGCTTTTAACATTCCAACATTTTTTGGCTAAAGAATACCTTTACAAATACTTTTATTTCGACATTATTCTTACGTAACTTTTTCTTTTGCAGGTATACCCCAGGGTGCCTTGAAGATTTTGTAGGTAAGACCCAAACATGCGCATGTAATTCTAAGTATCACTTCTGTCTTATGCGGGCACCACACATTGGAGTGTTGGAACCAACACTCCAATGTGGAATTCGATCTTGGACGGTTATTGGACACAAACGGAGCATTGCCATTGGCCATTCTATTCGTAGCCAATGTTGGGACCAAGTTGAAGTCAATGTGTAGTGCCCGCATTAGGTAGGTACTGCATAATCTCAGGCCCTCTATCACAGATTTAAGAGAGCTGCTAATCTGAAACTAAAATAAAATTTTCGTTTGACTTTATATTCCTTTATTATTTTTACGTAATACTTATATTCCTAGGCGGTATGATTCTCTTCCTATAAGAAAAAAAACATTTACCTACCATTACTTATAGTCTTATACTTATAGTGTCCTAAAGCATCTACTTACCAATTTCGTGTGAAGCCGCACATTTGTACCGCGTAGGCGTGCGTGGGCCGGTCTTTTGTCCAAATTCGGATAGCCGTGGGCAGATTAATACTTATAATTAACATTGGAACAGACAAGTGTGATAGGCGCCGCAGAAAAATCATCATCATCGTGCCCTTGCCCTAGTTTTTGAACGACAACATTTATATGATCACTTTTAAGTGGAGTTTCTTTTTTTCGCTTCCGTGCTTCGGAGGGTACGTTAAATTGTCGGTCCCGGCTTTTAAAAGTCGTTAAGCCATGACGGAGGCCTTTAGGCGGCCAAAAAAACTCCGTCATCAGAGTTGGCCACTTGTTCATACGAATGAACGAACGAAGTGGACCTTTCACTAACTCTTTTCATGGGTAGGCTAGGTCACCATGATCACTACCAAACTAACTTTTATTCTGAGAACTAAGATAGGTATAAGTATCTAAGAGAGCTAAGAGCGAAATCTTAAGAGAACTAAGATATATCTAAGAGAGCTAAGAGCTAAGACTATTAAGAGAACGTCATTGTAAGTTATTAACGTTACAACGCACAGCAATATTTAACAACGTTACAACTTGTAACCTTATGAAAATTAAGAAAAAGAACCCACAACGGGGTGCAATGTAGCTCTACGATATCGTTACAGGTACTTATGTGAGCGTCTAAAACCTTGGTTATGTTATTATTATTGATGCACTATTATTATTCTATGACATGATGATACTACATTTGGTATCTTGAATGAAATGGTCTGTCTATTTCCTTAACACTCGCAAATTATCTGTTAGGATTAAACAGTTTCGTCACTATTTTGTTAGTAAGTAAGTTTATACTTACTTACTATTTTGTGAACAAGTGACACTTAGTCATAGAAGATATAGTTCCAGTCTAGAGTATGTGGGAGGACCAGACATAAATACCATTTACAAACTCCCCAAGGCGGTAATGGTCTGCGCAATGTGAATTTCTAACGAGCTAAGCCACATTTCACGGCGGCACCGCAACGTAAAAAATCCGACACCGAGGTATAGGTCGCGACACGTAAAAAGAGCGCTGGCTGTCAAACTGCGCAGTGGTCGATGATTGGTGGAGAGGTAATGCGGCACACTTCATACCATTGATTTAGCGAGTGCTATTGGTTCGTCAGCGAGTGAACACAGGCGCAAACATATCCCCGCTACTTCCCCGACCGCGCTCTTTTTACGTGGCGCGACCTATACTTGCGAGGTGCGGTCCTTGCAGTAATAATCTATGTAGTTATATTCCATGTTTCAGCCAAATCTGTTCAGCAGTTTTCGCGTGAAAGAGTAACAAACATCCATCCATTCATTACATACAAACTTTCGCGTTTATAATATTAGTAGATCTTATTTGTAGAAACGTTTTCTTAACCTTCGTTTTGTGCGGGTGGTATATTAGGTGCTAAGACGTTCTTGATAGATCGTCGAAGTTAAGCAACGTTCTTAGCGGTCACTACTTGGACGGGTGACCGCAAATGGCATTTTCATCTGAGCGCTTCCGTGCTTCGGAGGGCACGTTAAATTGTCGGTCCCGGCTTTTAAAGTCGTTAAGCCATGACGGAGGCATAGTTTTTAGGCCCTAAAAACTCCGTCACCAGAGTTGGCCACTTGCTCATACGAACGAACGATTAGCGGTCTGTACCTAACGTATACTCGCAGGCACATTAGTTTACCAGCGGTTTTACCCGCCAATCGATCACCCCCTTCCTAGCAATGACAGGTAGGTACCTAGGAGTGTGCTTTTCCATGCGTTTCATTCAAGTTACGTTAGGTACTTTCACTTTTAGCTAGGTATCAACTCATTTTATATTAGGTACCTACTAGGCGTTTAACATGTACTTACATAATTTTTTTTATTTTTTTTATTCAACCTATCATGTCCCACTGCTGGGCAAAGGTCTCCCCGTTCTCCCTCCACACATCCCGGTCATTCCTATTTCCGGCCATGTAGAGTCAAACGCATCCAGGTCATCTCGCCTGGATGTACATAATAATAATAATAGAAAAAACTTAAATATCCTTGGGCATAACACCTAGCCTCATCTAGTCCAAGGCTAAGCAGCTTAATATACTTACATATATAAATTTTCACAGATAGCGAACTGTCTAAGCCTTGGAACTGACAAGCATAAATTTATTTAACTAGCTTAATCACAATTAGCAATTGTTGTTACTGATTTTTTTTCATTTAACTCGAGAACATTATCGTCTACTGGGTCAGCTATTTTACTATAAAATAAGATAATTTAACGAATCGATAAATAAAGATGGCGCAATGCCGTCAATACCTTTCATTGCGACATTTCTGACAGCAAGACCTAAGGTGCTTAAAGAGCTAGGTACTACGTGGGAGACTAGGGAGAATGCAAACAGGTTGGGCGAGCTAACATGTTGTGGGAACGTTAACGTCGACAAAACTAGATAAAGTGCGTATGACCACAGATAATATAACACTGGTATGACCTAGCTAAGTACATCTGTACTAGATCTGAATTATTTGGTATCCGTCCATCCATCCGTCCAGCTGTTTGAACGTGAAGGAGTAACAAACATTCACACTAGCATACTTACACACACACAAACATTCACCTTTGTAATATTAGTGTGATTTTGTTATTTGTCAAAATTTGTTTGATAAGCCTACCTATAGTCTTTTTTAAACTTTCGCGATCAGAACCATGATAAAACATCATCATTATTTTAAACGGGATAAAATTAAATAAAGGTAATTAGCGATAAATACCCGTAAATGTATGTTTTATCGCGATAAGCCTATACTGGATATTTAATGGTACCAATTCTGCACACGCCAAACTAAGCTAAAATCATACTAAAATTCTTAAATTTAGGTTTAGAGACTCAACCCTATTCAGATGGCACCAAACTAGACTAAAATCTGATTAAAATTTTTAAAATTCCTAAAATTATAGTTGGTTACTCAACTTAGACCAAAATGCTAAAGACTTATTCGGCGACAACCATTTTAGTATTTTTCGCGTAAATTGAAAACTTTATCCTAATTTTAGAGAGCATGTAAAAAGGTGTTGATTAAAATTAGTAGGTAAAGTGCTAAGATTTTTGTTGTGAAATTGGAAGCTATTACAGTGCAAAATCAAAGTAAATTATAGTAAAATGTATAAATAACAATGGTGTTTGGTAGAAAAGTGTTGTTTTAGTGTTATAGTTAACTAGAAATACCTACTTACTAGATAGTGGACTTTGTGGTGGCTGCCTGTGATGGATTTTTCGGAAAGGTTTGTGTTTTTGGTATCTTCTTTAGGTACTACGTAGTAGGTACGATACGAATGATTTCTACTAGTAGTAGTAGGAATCATTAGGTAGGTAGGTAGGTACCTAGGTACATTGTAGTCCTTGTTGTTATGTTGAAATAGGTAGGTAAGTAGGTTGTTCCTACTCATAATTATCTACCTACTATAAATGTGCAGTGAAGCTTTATCTCTTCACATCAAAACTCAGGTGGGCTACCTACCTACCTACCTACTCATCATTATCTTTTTGCCCCTATTCCTCATTGCGGGGTCGGTAAAACATGTTTCTTCACCACTTTCTTCTATCAGCATCATCTCAGTGCTCAGCTCACTCACATTTTGTACAATTTTTAAATCTCTAGCGGTGTAGGGTCACATTTATCCATCAACAATCATATTAATTGTTTAGTAGACCGTATCTACCTACCATGTCGGTAACATGACTCATTCCTCTTTTGATTTGCCCAGCCCATGAGCCCATGCCAGCAAAGAGCATGTAATAGCATACCAGGCTAGCCTTGTTCTCCTCAATTTATCAGTTCCAGGCATTATCTTCAATATTCCCCTGATCTATACACACACCTACTGCTATAGGTAGTTAAAATGTAACCTGCAACTAGGTTAGGCACCTAAGTAAAACCTTTTGAAAGAAATATTACTTATATCTAATGAATTGCCTACTATATTACAGGTGACAAGGGCTACCGTTATATCTTGGTTGACAACATCAAGAATGAGCCACACAAAGGACCGGAGGACCACTGATAAACTGAATAAGTGTCTACACCCCCACGGACCCTGATTATAAGCCCAGACAATGTACAAAAATCATAGTTGCATAACCTAAACCCTGGACAAGATTATGTTTATGGATAAAGTTCTCAGGCAAGGATAATACTGATTATGTGCTCACATCTCTGGTGTCACACTAATTATAATACTAAATCATGGTTACTTTTTGCAGATACACTGGAAAACCATGCCCTAGAAGGTGATAATACTAGTTAACATTCAAGAAAACAAGCAGAATGATATTGAGCTTGGAATGGACTTCCTTTCCAATGCTCGGGCTATTAATCAGTCAAATTTAAACATTTCTTGTTATGTAAAATTAAAACTAGTTATTTTAATTTTGTTACTTTTATTAAACACCATAATTTGAGGAAAATAACAGTACCTACTAGATACATTTATTTAAGTTGAAATATAACCAATAAATCGGAAGGTACTACTATAACAATACTAGTTACATTCATTTGAGCGAGCAAGGATTGATTAGGATTGTTTTGTAACATAGCATGTGGTGTTGTAGGTACCACTTTGACCAGACTTCTTCTACGGTAAGGGAAACTCCTGGTTCTGTAGCTTTGAGGTTTCTTTGCGAATGGTGAGGCAGTCAAAGGTAGATCCTAAAAAGAAAAATTGTTTTAATTACAAGTTACTTTAAGAACTTACAAATAACTTTCTAAAAATTGTTTTAATTACCAGTTTGATGTTCTGTCTTCTGAGGCAGTCGGAAAATCTTAAGAACTTTGTTGCTATTTAGGTAGGTATATGTTGTTGTTACTAATGTAGATCCACTCGAGGTGTCATCTGCATGTTCCTTGAGGTGTGGATCTGAACTTTCTATGCATTTCTATCACCCAGTTATTCAAAATCTATGAAAATAAAACATTGAAAGTTAAAATAAAATACAAGTCAAAAAACACTTTAAAGTAAGTAGGTATATGATTTTTCTTATGAAAAGGTAAAACTTACATGTTTGTTTGTGACCCTTTACAGAAACTATTATCATAGAACTTTCAAATAATGAATTTATTTCGCCCTTAGCTTGATTAGGTATCTGAAACAAAGTCATTTAAAAATTAGTTTTACATACATACCTCAACCTATGTAGGTACTTTTTATACATAATACAATATAGAATCACGCCTCTTTCCCATGGGGGCAGGCAGAGACCACGGATCTCTACTTGCCAGGTACACTATGTGAAACAAAACAACATTTTTCACGCATTACTGTAATATCATTTTCAAGATCAAAATTTCTTTATCTTCCACTACTAACCTTTTCAAATTAGCATGGTATGAAGTGACCGATTGGTCGTCCCAAGTATCGGTGGAGCGATAGGATGGAAGCTGACTTGCGCGACCTCGAAGCCAACAATTGGCAAAAGACTGCAATGGACAGAAGAAAGTGACGAGTTCTCGGATCGGAGGCCAAGACTCACTTTAGGTCACTGAGCCAGTGGAGTAGTATGGTATGAAGTGAAGAAGACCTAGGCTCTATGCCTCAAATAGAATCTTTTTGAGAAGATAAATTGAATTCGAATTAAATTTTGTTTGTTTGTTTACTTTGTTTTTAGTTTGATGCGCTTGTGGCCTGTCAAAATTGTCAAATGTCAAATAAATTATATATGTCAACGTCAAAACATTAAATCATTCGTTCATACTGATGGAAACTGATGTCAAGCACCAATAAAATTTTCGAAATTGGCAACACCATGAATTCAATTTAAAAACCAGACTAGGCATGCCAAATCGGTTTAAATTTAGTATGTTGTGCTGTGCGGAATAACCTATAACGCATTTCTAAACTTAGCTAGGATTTTTAACTAGGATTTTTAGTTAAAATGCGGAATAGCCACCAATATGACCACAAACTTCCTAAAATTCATAATACGGCTTCCACGAACCACGTAACCCGATCATAAAAGTCCTAAACTCGTTAAAAGTTCCAATACTACAGATAGAGGTTAATCTTAATGCGATAGACCCGGCTTCATTCACTTTGACTACTCTATCGATATAGTTACGAATAAAACATAGGTACAGTCAACTAAATTCAATTATGGTTAGTAGTTCACCGATTTCAGAAAAGGTTGTGTTGTCTAATTTTATTTTGTACCAGCTGCTGCTCGCGGCTTTCCACGCTTGGGACCTGAACAAAATGTAGTCTATGTCCTTAACCAAGGGTCTAGCTAGTCTATCTCAAGGCCTATCTCTGTACCAAATTTTATCAAAATCGGTTTAGTGGTTTAGGCGTGAAAGTCAGACAGGCAGGGTGTTACAGACAGGCAGTTTTAATAATACATAGGGGGTAGGCAAACTGCAGGGATCACAGATCTCCACTTCCTACGATCCGAACACCCCTTCTGCTTCATTTAATCTCATTAAATCTCATGTTTTAATAGTATTTCGTTCTGATATTCGAGGTGGAGGTAAATCTAACAAATCAAAGAATTGAAATCAGTCCAGCCGTTTTACAATTTTAAACTGACTTTGCTAAATATAAAGATTAATAAAAAATGGAATAGTGTAGGTCTGCATGTAGGCTTGGTACAATCAAAGCCGTGTGTGGAAGCAAGTCTAGAATATAATGTTAAAGCCTATAATATACGATGGTAACGTACCTAATGTAAGGTCCCAGGATATTAAGTATCGATTGAAATGCGACACCGTGCCGGAGTCAGGCCGGACGCCATTGCCGTATTGGAAACCATTCATTTCCATTACTTGACTTTGTTACTGTATATCGTACCTACGCGTCTTGATAATAACTTTGATTTATTCCGTGCAAGCTGACCCGGCGCATTTCGTACCACTTTTTTTGATGTACGAACTGTTAGAACACATCTATTTTAGACAAAAATAAATCTTCGTTTTTTCGTTTTACTTATAATAAAAAATGTACAAAATGTAATGTATATATCAGAATTTGTACCTCAGTTTAAATTTATTCAGTGTTTATATAATTTTTGTGTACTTAAATAAATAGATGAACTTGCAGTGTCACCAAGAAAGAACTCATGCACCTGAGTTACTCATCTCATTATTCTTTGTTTCTTGACCTTATGTCATTGTTTGTGTTACGTATATAATGGTGGCTATTCCGCATTTTAACTAAAAATCCTAGTTAAAAATCCTAGCTAAGTTTAGAAATGCGTTATAGGTTATTCCGCACAGCACAACATACTAAATTTAAACCGATTTGGCATGCCTAGTCTGGTTTTTAAATTGAATTCATGGTGTTGCCAATTTCGAAAATTTTATTGGTGCTTCACATCAGTTTCCATCAGTATGAACGAATGATTTAATGTTTTGACGTTGACATATATAATTTATTTGACATTTGACAATTTTGACAGGCCACAAGCGCATCAAACTAAAAACAAAGTAAACAAACAAACAAAATTTAATTCGAATTCAATTTATCTTCTCAAAAAGATTCTATTTGAGGCATAGAGCCTGGTCTTCTTCACTTCATACCATACTACTCCACTAGCTCAGTGACCTAAAGTGAGTCTTGGCCTCCGATCCGAGAACTCGCCACTTTCTTCTGTCCATTGCAGTCTTTTGCCAATTGTTGGCTTCGAGGTCGCGCAAGTCAGCTTCCATCCTATCGCTCCACCGATACTTGGGACGACCAATCGGTCACTTCATACCATGCTAATTTGAAAAGGTTAGTAGTGGAAGATAAAGAAATTTTGATCTTGAAAATGATATTACAGTAATGCGTGAAAAATGTTGTTTTGTTTCACATAGTGTACCTGGCAAGTAGAGATCCGTGGTCTCTGCCTGCCCCCATGGGAAAGAGGCGTGATTCTATATTGTATTATGTATAAAAAGTACCTACATAGGTTGAGGTATGTATGTAAAACTAATTTTTAAATGACTTTGTTTCAGATACCTAATCAAGCTAAGGGCGAAATAAATTCATTATTTGAAAGTTCTATGATAATAGTTTCTGTAAAGGGTCACAAACAAACATGTAAGTTTTACCTTTTCATAAGAAAAATCATATAGGTACTTACTTTAAAGTGTTTTTTGACTTGTATTTTATTTTAACTTTCAATGTTTTATTTTCATAGATTTTGAATAACTGGGTGATAGAAATGCATAGAAAGTTCAGATCCACACCTCAAGGAACATGCAGATGACACCTTGAGTGGATCTACCTTAGTAACAACAACATATACCTACCTAAATAGCAACAAAGTTCTTAAGATTTTCTGACTGCCTCAGAAGACAGAACAACAAACTGGTAATTAAAACAATTTTTAGAAAGTTATTTGTAAGTTCTTAAAGTAACTTGTAATTAAAACAATTTTTCTTTTTAGGATCTACCTTTGACTGCCTCACCATTCGCAGAGAAACCTCAAAGCTACAGAACCAGGAGTTTCCCTTACCGTAGAAGAAGTCTGGTCAAAGTGCCTACACCACATGCTATGTTACAAAACAATCCTAATCAATCCTTGCTCGCTCAAATGAATGTAACTAGTATTGTTATAGTAGTACCTTCCGAATTATTGGTTATATTTCAACTTAAATAAATGTATCTAGTAGGTACTGTTATTTTCCTCAATGGTGTTTAGTAAAAGTAACAAAATTAAAATAACTAGTTTTAATTTTACATAACAAGAAATGTTTAAATTTGACTGATTAATAGCCCGAGCATTGGAAAGGAAGTCCATTCCAAGCTCAATATCATTCTGCTTGTTTTCTTGAATGTTAACTAGTATTATCACCTTCTAGGGCATGGTGTTCCAGTGTATCTGCAAAAAGTAACCATGATTTAGTATTATAATTAGTGTGACACCAGAGATGTGAGCACATAATCAGTATTATCCTTGCCTGAGAACTTTATCCATAAACATAATCTTGTCCAGGGTTTAGGTTATGCAACTATGATTTTTGTACATTGTCTGGGCTTATAATCAGGGTCCGTGGGGGTGTAGACACTTATTCAGTTTATCAGTGGTCCTCCGGTCCTTTGTGTGGCTCATTCTTGATGTTGTCAACCAAGATATAACGGTAGCCCTTGTCACCTGTAATATAGTAGGCAATTCATTAGATATAAGTAATATTTCTTTCAAAAGGTTTTACTTAGGTGCCTAACCTAGTTGCAGGTTACATTTTAACTACCTATAGCAGTAGGTGTGTGTATAGATCAGGGGAATATTGAAGATAATGCCTGGAACTGATAAATTGAGGAGAACAAGGCTAGCCTGGTATGCTATTACATGCTCTTTGCTGGCATGGGCTGGGCAAATCAAAAGAGGAATGAGTCATGTTACCGACATGGTAGGTAGATACGGTCTACTAAACAATTAATGTGATTGTTGATGGATAAATGTGACCCTACACCGCTAGAGATTCAAAAATTGTACAAAATGTGAGTGAGCTGAGCACTGAGATGATGCTGATAGAAGAAAGTGGTGAAGAAACATGTTTTACCGACCCCGCAATGAGGAATAGGGGCAAAAAGATAATGATGAGTAGGTAGGTAGGTAGGTACAAAGGTAGGTAGCCCAGAAGAGATAAAGCTTCACTGCACATTTATAGTAGGTAGATAATTATGAGTAGGAACAACCTACTACCTACCTATTTCAACATAACAACAAGGACTACAATGTACCTACCTAATGATTCCTACTACTACTAGTAGAAATCATTCGTACCTACTACGTAGTACCTAAAGAAGATATCAAAAACACAAACCTTTCCGAAAAATCCATCACAGGCAGCCACCACAAAGTCCACTATCACCATGTAGGTATTTCTAGTTAACTATAACACTAAAACAACACTTTTCTACCAAACACCATTGTTATTTATACATTTTACTATAATTTACTTTGATTTTGCACTGTAATAGCTTCCAATTTCACAACAAAAATCTTAGCACTTTACCTACTAATTTTAATCAACACCTTTTTACATGCTCTCTAAAATTAGGATAAAGTTTTAAATTTACGCGAAAAATACTAAAATGGTTGTCGCCGAATAAGTATTTAGCATTTTGGTCTAAGTTGAGTAACCAACTATAATTTTAGGAATTTTAAAAATTTTAATCAGATTTTAGTCTAGTTTGGTGCCATCTGAATAGGGTTGAGTCTCTAAACCTAAATTTAAGAATTTTAGTATGATTTTAGCTTAGTTTGGCGTGTGCAGAATTGGTACCAATACAGTAATAAACGTTCTTAAAATTCTTAGCATTGAGTTTGAATGAGGATGTTAACGCACAGCGGTTCCTTCCTGGTTACAAGAATAAGTGAAGGTATATTTTTGAGAAAAGTTTTAAATAAAAATAGGTTTCTTTGAAAAGACAAGAAGAAACTCGTTCATTTACATAAATGTGTAATGGTAAGGATAATAACATTCTGATCTTTCAATCAGAATGTTATTATCCTTAGGTACAATTAGAAATACCTATTTAGGACTCTAATTTTTTTAAATACAAACAAAGTCGTATTTTTAAACTTAACGTGGTAAACTAAACTTAACTTAACGTTAATCTTTCTACTAACTACTTACTTAACTATAACTACTGTACTAAGCAATCAATGTTGACGACCTCTGTGGCGCAGTGGGAGTGTGTGCGCCCGCCTGAGACGCAGGGTTGCGGGTTCGATCCCCGCCGCGGGACAAAATGTTCGCATGATCTGCAAATATTTGTCTCGAGTCTGGGTGTTTTCTATGTACTTATAATAATGTATGTAAAAAAATATATATCTATGTAGTATATCAGTCATCTGGTTATCATAACACAAGCATTGACGCTGTGTAGAATGTCCAAGAAAAAAAAAATGTTTGAAATTTTAAACAACAATTACTAAATGCAGGTTCGATTCCCATCATTACAAATTACAATTCCATGAATCAGGTACATTTGGGGGTACAATGTGGAATCCGTGACAATGCGAGTCAGAGGTCGGTATGCCTGGTAAACATGTGTACCTACTCATGCTGTCTCCATGCCGCAGCATATAGCGAAGTTGCTGCTTTAGAATTAAGACTGTAGGCCATGCTCCATATCATAGAATTATTCCCAACTTGGGAATCCCAAGTGAGCACTTATGCATTGAGCACCCAAGCTATTCCCATTTGAGCACCCATCAAAATTTTGACGTAGTAATAAATATCCTTTGGACATTCCACACGGCGTCATCTAGTCCCAAGCTAAGCAGTTTAATGCTTTGTGTTATGGTAACCAGATGACTAATATAATTACGACATAGATACCTACATGTTTTTTTGTAAATACTTACATACATTATTATAAATAGAAAACACCCAGACTGGAGACAAATATTTGCAGGTCATGCAAACATTTGTCCTGCAGCGGGGATCGTACCCGCAACCTCTGCGTCTCAGGCGGGCCTTCACCCACTGCGCTACAGAGGTCGTCAAATACAAGATAGACGAGTTCAAGGTAATTGTAAACCGAAGTGACACAGCCCGCGTCGGTGTGAACGAACTTGAACGTGCGTTGAATAAATAAAGCCCGAGCGGACACTTATGCACAGAAACTCTTGCACTTAATGTGTCGCACTGTGCTTAAGGGAAGTCGAGAACTCGAGACGCTGTTCTTGAAAAAGCGGCAAGTTTTTTCGGCTTTGTTATTTGTGAATTCCGTAAGCTCTCGTCATAATTGGGCTAGCCGGAGGTACCTACTTTTTTTTACAAAAATCTAAAAATTCAAATACCTACTGTTTTCTCAAAATAAAATAACTGTTGTAGGTATAACATCAAAACTTTCGTAAGAAACTTCTTAGGAAACGGTAACTACCCTTTCTCAAAATTTTGTCCCACCCTGTATAGACTATACCTACATAAACAAGATTGCTCTATCTAAAAAAAAGACGTGTGGCACTCGGAGACTGCCGCGGTAAAGCTATTGCATGGGGGGTGTTAGGTTATTTTCGTTACGGAACTTCTGGATTCGGTCTCCACGCTCAAGGCCCGCGATAAAAGCTATGCAATAGCTTAAAACCATAGAACCGTCAATAAAAAATTTCAGTACCTATCCAAAATACATAGGCCACTGCCTAAACTTAAACTGACGGCGGCATCGTTAGATCGGCGGTGCCGTTCGTCTAAAAACTGCGGCTTAAGTGTGTCTCAGAGCCGCTCTTAAACACGCAGAGTGGTGAGACTGTTTTAAGAAGTCTGGAATATAACTGTATCTAGACTTTAGACGGTTGCTTTCAGATGTCCCACTTTATTAACAATGTGTGTAAAAAATACAAACTTATTTATTTATCAAGGCAACAATATTCACGAACAATACAAGATAGACATACAAGTGTACGAGTTTGTCTATGAGAATAAGAATTACTTATTGTCAAACTGTGCATGATGTTTCCATATTTGTAATAAATAACTTTAAACAAAGAACAGTTAAGTAGGTACTTAGTAGTGGCAATTCTGAGTGTCGCAAAAGCTAAACTAAGCTAACTAAAATTGTTGCCGTCCCTTTCATAGCGATGGAAATAAAAAGGATGTACGAGTATTTGAAAAGTTAATTCAGTCAATATAAAACGCGATACAAAATGTCCCCGCGTTATATGGTGACGAGACAGCGGCGAGATGGCATGCCCGAAATAGGCCCATCTCCTATTACTGCGCTCATTTTATAAATATCCACTTAAAATATGCATGTTACGGTCTCTTAATGGACTTATAAAGCTCAGACAGCTGATAAATCTTCAGCTAACTCTTTTAATTTGACTTTATAAATTGGCAGTTTTTATAAGACAAACCGCGCTCTATTTCAACCGAGTAAACAAGGTGCATCTCAATTTTGGTGAGTACCTATGGTATTATATTATCTGTGGTGGTACCCAGTTTTTAATGTTTGTTAAAACCGATTTGGAAAAGTTTATTTTGTTTCTAAGATGTCTTTGTAAGTACCAACCTGGATAAATCTTATTGTTCCCTATTTTCTTTTTCCAGGGTTTTTGTTGTAATGGTCCGGCTTTGGCAACATTATTTTGTAGATAGGTAGGTACTTTGTCATAATCTATGGTTGGATGGTTTGGAATTGATTTTTTTAATACAAAGTCTGATTTGAAAAGTTATTTCTGCATTTGATGAGCTCTCATTCTTTGAAGAAGGTTTTTTTAATCGTTGTTCGTTAGTCCCGCTAAAACTCACGAACAACTGCGCCGATTTGGCCGATTATGGTTTTTAAATGTTTCTGGAAGTCTAGGTAAGTTTTAAAACTTTTAAAAAATATGGAAATATGCGCAGGAAATTAAAAAAATTCACAAAACGTACTTAACCACTATAAAGTTCTCGCGTTTGACAGTTGAACTAACAACAACGGCCGTATAGTCTTTTTTTAAATTCGAACATTATTTTAGCACCTTATTCTTATACAATAGTGGCAATTCTGAGTGTCGCAAAAGCTAAACTTAACTAACTAAAAATATTGCCGTCCCTTTCATAGCGATGGAAATAAAAAGGATGGCATTATTATCTATTACTATTAATTATTATCTTAATAAAAATTTCTTCAAAAAATATCTTGCTAAAACGGCCTTTTTAAGCCCCAAGGACGTATGTTGTATCAGCTAGTAAAATAAATGGCTGATGAAACCGCCAGGCACAGATATTGATGGGGTGAGGACCGTACGTATACGTTATCATGTCCGCTACCTGGGGGTCTATCACGAGTTAACCATAGTATTGGATACTGTCCTCGTTAGCGAGTCAAGTATCACAAATGTATGAAAATCCAGTGCAGCGCCTCCCCCGGTAACTTGCATGAACTAAAAATTCCATACATTTAGAATACTTGACACGTGAGCGAGAATAGTTAACTATACCAGTCGAAAACTGATGATAGGCCCCCTGCATTAACCGGCACCGCAGTACCGAAGTTTGGAACTAAAAGCTAATGTTTAAGTTCAGATAACGCGATAAAAATCATATTAACCTGACCTGCGTGCCTACACTTATTAAGACCTTCATTATTTTATGAGAGGAGCGATAAGCAGAGCGGGAGTTTCTTTTAAACGCGATATATTTTATTGTTCTGAGCTGAATACAGAGTCCTTTTTGTTTTCTTTTTTGCATAAGATTGTTCCACAATAGCATTAGATACCTAATCCTTTGTGTTAATCTAGATATTGCTAAAATTATGATAATGAGCAATGTCGAGTCGTGGTAAATAGCGAAAAAGAACTTTACTTACATAAGTTTAAGTACCTACTTAATATTTAAAATGTTAATGTAAGTAAGTAAGTAGGTACTGCCTTTTCATAACTAATCCTTTTCCCCTTTTTGCACACGTAGGTACTAGTACCTAACCTTTTTAGTAATCCTTAAATCTAAAAAGCGATATTTCAAACGATTAACCGTGCGTAATAATAGCGTAATAATCGATTATAATTAACTATAGGTTACTTTCCTGAATCAATGTTATTGTTAATAAGGACTCAAAGCACTTCATTAAAACTACCTCATTATAGTCGGCAGTTTAACATACAAGAGATATAATTGTTATGGTCGTGTTTAAATTGTTGGGCGTAGGTAGGTACCATATCGGTTAAACATGACCATGACAATGGCTTCTTGATAGATCGTTGAAGACGTTCTGCGCGGTCATAACTTGAGCGGAGGCCTTTAGATGGCCTTAAATCTCCGTCACTGGAATTGTCCACTAGCTCATACGAACTTACTTTAAACGCTACGCTTATGAATACCTAAGTCGTGGCCTTACTTCTCATTGTTACAATGCGCACACGACTAACCCAATTTTCACGAAGAAGATTCAACCGTTATTTCTTTTTAATTTTAACGATTATTTTGATTATGATAATTTTGACTTTCACGACACTCTACTTTCGTACAAACTTAATTGCCTATTTACTTAAATTTTAAGTACCTACCTACCTACTTAAGTATTTTAATGTTTACGTTTTTTATTTTGGTTCCTATGTGTGCATATAAAATGTGTCAGTGTGTGAAACGAGTTACCTAAGCGCTGTGTTTATTTTAAAGATTATGAAAGTTATAATAAATAAATCAGTCCCAAAATTTGTCACTTGTCACGTGATTTGACAATTGAAAAAAAATTGTAAATATTTAAATAAATAAAAAAGATGAAAAGAAAAAGAAAAATATGGCGAGACGACCTGGATGCATTCGAATCAAACTGGCAAACTGTTGCCTTGGAGCGCAAAGAGTGGAAGTTGAAGGGGGAGACCTTTGCCCAGCAGTGGGACATGATAGATTAAATAAAAAAAAATTAAAAAAAAATCCTTGGACATTCCACACAGCGTCATCTAGTCCCAAGCTAAGCAAGTAAATTTTTGAGTAGGTAGTTAATTTTGGGGATGTTCCGCGATCGAGAAACCGACTGTTATACATCCTTTTTGGTTTTTTGTGAAACCTATGAAAATTTTCTTTATCTGTTTCATTTTTACTATTTTTATTTTATGCTTAAAATTGTTGTTATTAGTGGCAATTCGGAGTGTCGCAAAAGCTAAATTAAAATTAATGCCTTCCTTTTTATTCCCGATCGCTATAAAAGGGACGGCAACGTTTTTGGTTAGTTAAGTTTAGCTTTTGCGATACTCCGAATTGCCACTATTGTCTTGTTTATTACCTATGTTAATTTCTTTTTATCTATGATTGATGTGTCCTAGCTATTAGGTAGGTACGCTTTAGAATATTATTCTGTTACTTATGTGAGTAATATCTAAGTGTAAGTACCTATATAAATAAATAAATCCTTACTGGTGAGCTGATGACAGCAAGTTTCTCGATAGAATGATAAAGCTAGGTATTGATAGAGTAGATCAGAGTCTGCAAAGTGCATGTACAATGTATCATGTTATCGTCTTGTCCCACTTCGATAGTGCATTGCATGTGAGTGATTTGTTGTCTGATGTACTATTGGGGAAAAATAGTTTAACTAATGATAGTTCGAGTTCGTTTGAGCAAGTGGCCAACTCTAGTGACGGAGTTTTTAGGCCGCCTAAAGTACATTGAGTAAGGATAACATCTCTATCACTGTAGTTCCTTGTGTACTTTCTTATTTAAAACAAAAAAAATCCTAGTTATCTTAAATCGACGAAACGATACGAAAACGTAAGCGATACGGTAAATAGCAAAATTAAAAAAGAATATTAAATTCAAAACTCTCATCATATCCTCTTTAATAATTCAAGAATTTTTCTAAATTCTTGAATTGAACTTGAATTTTTCAAGACCATTGACGGAATAAATTGACATAAAAAAATACATACAGTGGCAACTGCTCTTAGAACTATCAACAACTTAAAGAAAGAAAGAAAACATAAAAAGCACAAAAACTTTAGACTCTTTTTTTTTTGTGCTGTGCTGAATAAACATGTTTTCTTTCTTTCTTTAAGTTGTTGATAGTTCTAAGAGCAGTTGCCACTGTATGTATTTTTTTATGTTGTAGCGGGGGTGCGCGGGGGTACGCCAATTGAAAGAGGGCGAGTAGGGAAAAACGAAGATTTATTCAGGTTAACCAATTACTAGAGTACGTCTCGGCTTTCAGTCAGTACACTAGTCCAAGCAAAGGTTGAAGCTAGGTATACCACCTTGACGGAATGATAGCTATGGTCGTGGTCAATATTGCACAGGTAGGGCCTGAGACCCTGTTATCTACGTGAAACACTTCGATAGCGCGTTCTAATTTTTCCAGTAGCGCCATCTAGTTTGATTCGGGTGTAAACTCAAGGCTTGATATCGATTCTTTGAGTATTGTGGGAAGGCGGTGTTACAGTCTCCCCCTTCTGTCTTCAAAGACGCCTCGGCGAAGGAGACAGATCTTGTGTTTATTAGGTTTTTGCGGGGTCTTCCACAGGGTTGCGTAACAGTCGTATCTAGGGCTGCTTGAAAACGGCATAAAGTGGAATGTGTCAAAAGTTGACTTGCATATTCGAGAGGGTGTACATTTTCACCCTCCCCCTGTTCCAAAACTGCTCCAGTGGCAAAATCGCTGGCATCAGTCGTCATCCCGATGCAATGCTCTTCATATTGGTATTTCTCGCGGCGTAGTTGACAGATCATACTGTAGGACACTATGCTGGACCTTGCATAGGTTTTGATGTACGCAGCTGAAGGGCAGTTACTCCTTACTACTCCAGGAGCATTCTTCAATGCTATGGCCAACTCAATCATAACGGGTAACGTACGTAGGGCTTAAGGATGAGGAACGTCGTCGCTGGTAGTCGCAGTCGTCGTTCATCCGATTTGCGTAGTGACGTAGTCCGCTTCCGCTGACTGTGGGACGATTGCGTGGTGACGCAATGCCGAACGTTGAGCGCCAGTTGTAGTGAGGGTGCGCGGGGGTACGCCAATTGAAAGAGGGCGAGTAGGGAAAAACGAAGATTTATTCAGGTTAACCAATTACTAGAGTACGTCTCGGCTTTCAGTCAGTACACTAGTCCAAGCAAAGGTTGAAGCTAGGTACATACCACCTTGACGGAATGATAGCTATGGTCGTGGTCAATATTGCACAGGTAGGGCCTGAGACCCTGTTATCTACGTGAAACACTTCGATAGCGCGTTCTAATTTTTCCAGTAGCGCCATCTAGTTTGATTCGGGTGTAAACTCAAGGCTTGATATCGATTCTTTGAGTATTGTGGGAAGGCGGTGTTACAATGTCAATTTATTCCGTCAATCTATTATACATACCTACTTAACTGTCTAAAGTTTAGACAGTTAAGTAGGTATGTATAATAGATTGATATAAATAAACTAATAATAATAATCTTAAACTAACGAAGACGAAACTTACGAAGGTAACTTTTTTCCTGTCAGTACCTACCATAATGTTACTATCGGCAATTACCGCGACAGTAGTGGTCGATAAACCTTTTAACTATTGTAAATAACTATTGTTATGTGATATCGTTAAATAAATACAGAGTTACATCACTTGTGAGAAAGTCCAACGTTCAATATAAGTACTTACCTAACAGCGCATGGATGTCTGGTCTCTACTTGGATGGGTGACCGCAAGTGGCATTAATATCTGAGCGCTTCGGAGGGCACGTTAAATTGTCGGTCCCGGCTTTTAAAGTCGTTAAGCAATGAAGGAGGCCTTAAGGTGGCCTAAAAACTCCGTCACCAGAGAGACCGTCGCCTAAAGGCCATTATGGCTTAACGATTTTAAAAGCCGGGACCGAAAATTTAGCGTGCCTACATTGATTTATCGCCCACGAAACACCCTGCATTCTAAATTTCATGTTATTATAATACTTAAAATTGTCTGACAATTTTAAATAAATCCTTTATAAATAAATCCTTTATTTAAAATTGTCTGACGTTGAATGCTGCAAAGGAAGTGTACGCCCACTTCAATCTAGTTTTTACCGCGTACCTAGGTATCCGCTGCCAACATCCCCTTCCTACCTAGTTCATTGATATCAACCGATCTCAGACAGAAGCCACGGTGCTTGACTATTCGTACACGCAGAGTTGTAACTAGGAAGGTAAGATAAGATAAGATTCATTTATTTGCCAGAATATAAGTTACAATCAGATCTTGTAGTAGGTATCATAGGGGGTAAAGAGTATCCGTCACCCCTCTACCCCCTCCCTTCCTATCCTACCTTTCTTTGATATTAGTAGCTAGGTCTACAGAAAGCAGGTCCTTCTGTTCGTTCGTGAATACAGTGCCGTAAGGCCGTGACTGGGAAAGTACATTATCCCCATAATAACGCCCCGGTTTAGAGTATCTAGGTACCCTGTCTATCCCCTTACCATTGTGTATATAATACTTACCTTATGTCTTTGTTGGCAAAGACTAAGGGCCTTTAAAAGTCCGTATGTACCTATAGCATTATTATCCTTTAAGTTACCGTCTATGACGCTCATTAGTGTTAAAAATGAAGTTCTATGTTTTCTGTAGACATAATTATCCATGACTAGAGGTAGAGTTGACCACTAGCTTATATGAATTTACTTACTTTGTAGACTTATTTAATCTAACCTATTTAAATCAAGCTTATTTCCGTATAAACTCCTTAGTGAACGAACTTTTTTAATCTATTGAAATTTTAAAATTGGAACGATATTTTTACTTTTTAATGGCGGAAGTTCGAAAGCGGATTTTAGTTCGTTATTTTTAATCTGTTTCGGTATTCAGTTGGTTTTAGGGGATTCAATTATTTTCATGAAAATGGGTTGTCGTTAATTGAAGAAGTGAACGCCAAATAGGTATACCTACCTAAATTCACAGTTTCTTTGTTAAACCTCTTCCATGACATGCGTATAAAATAAATAAATAGATACTTAACCTATCCAGTTTTTATTATTATTAAGTACCTAGATAATAAATCCAAAATCAAAACGGCACTAGATGACCTAAATTAGGAAAGTACCTATTTCAATTCAAAAGAGAACTATTATTACTTTTAGAACTAGCTAGACCCACTGAACATTATTTAATCTAAAATAAGTTAACTAAATACTAACGTTGACATAATCTAATCTTTAGAAATACCTCTAGACCCCTATCTTCTAAGAATAAAGCAATTAAAATAGCATAGTTCTACCACAGATTTATATATCGTCATCAGATAATGTTAGTGACACCCGATGCGCTTGCGCAAGTTTACACGTAAGCAGTAAAATGAACCTGATGATATTATGACCGGCTTGTATATAATAAATAACGCAAGATACTTACAAACTAATTAACAAAATGATTTGATTATTCACTAGCGGTGTTTCATTTCCTATTTTTTTGCGCCTAATAATTGAAAAGTAGCAATTCAATTTATTGTTTTTCTCTTATATTAAAAATAAATACGTATAAAATAATAAATGTTCAAAAATTAGTTCAAAACTTTTTTCTTCAATCTATTACGCCTCAAGCGGAAGCAAAGTTTATCAATAAAATCCATCGCCCATTCATTTCAATCAACTTTGTAGTCACATTGTGGTGTATTTTCTCATAATCACGAGCACTTTGCTTTAATCTCACGTAATTAGAGAAAAAACTAGTAAACAAGATACCTACTTTCATTTTCCCGCGCATAAACTTTCTACTCGCTGGCTGAATACATTTAATATTGCATGTTATTGATTGCTAATTAATTTATTGGCGATATTCGTGACTATACCCTATGACCTGTGACCGCATGATTGAGGGAATCAGATTATTGTACCTACAATCTGTATAGCTGTATAGCAATTTGTCACAGAATCAAAATCAGAATCAGAAATATTTTATTGCAAAACTGTTGTACAAGGGTAGGTCTTAAATTATACGTAGGTACAAGTTTATACAGCTATCCATTTCGGATGTGCAACATTATGATAATTGGTTACCTAGTAATAAAATAACCTAGGCTCAAGTATGTAGGTATCACCTATTAAAATACTCATCAAGATTGTAAAAGACACTGTTTACAAGCCAATTTCTAAGCTGATTTTTAAATTTGTTACCTTCAAGAATTTTAAAATCAAATGGTAGCTTATTGTAAATACGTGCTGCTGAAATAAAGGTAGGTACCTACCATTTGAATACATGGCATTATTAATTTGGGGAATACAAATATCATGTTTATACTTAGATCGTAAAGAACACACACAGAGGTAAGAATAAACAAGAAATAGGGAAGGTGAGAAAAACTATCATAAACGGCACATATTTTAAGTGTTTGAAGTTTTAAATCAGCTAGTATTCTATCAAAAAGATCTTGACTGTATCTCTAAATTGTGATAGACAATCTCTTATATTTTAAGGCATTCAAAATCTTAGAGCGCGCCTAAAATTCAGCCATAATTTACGTGCCATCCTTTAAATTAAATAAATAAATATCCTTGGGCATTTCACAAAGCGTCATCTCACCCCAAGCTAAGCAACCTATTGCTTGTGTTAAGTTAATCAGAATACTGAACTACTACAATATATGCATACAAGTATAAGTACCTACCTACATAATTTGGTATACTTACATATTTTGCAAAAGTATGCATTCCATACGTGACAAACAGCAAACCCATTAACGCCTATTAGAATTCTAACTGGTTTTCTCATGTTTTTAGACAAAGGCAAAATCCTAATGGCACAATAATTATGGCCTAATTTAGTAACGAGTTCGTAAAAGGGTAGGATTTTACTAAAACTTTAAAAATTAGAAGTAACTGCTAATTATTTTGTATTGTTACCATAAATAGGTGCTACTCAACACATCATTAGGCTAATCTATGGACTTTTGGACATATAAAAGGGATAGAAAGGTAATTGTAAAAAGAAAATAATTTGCAAGTTTTTATTAAATTAAATTAATTTCACGTTTTAATTTTAACGTACCTAGATGATAAATAGTTTTCAGTTTCATTGTTAAAATACTTTTTATAGATTATAGATTAATTTAGAAAATAACAACCATCTGCCACCGAACGTGGGTAAGTGAAAATTACCAAAGTATTTAAAATTATACATCAAAATCTAGGCCACTTACTTGAGCTATAGAGTAGTGCTGGAATTATTTTTAAGATTAGCAGCCCATTTTATTTACCTTAACGTTTCGGATGATTTAGCAAAGTTTGTTCAAGTCACGAAAGCTTATAAAGTTCTTGCAAGATATAGGCATGTGCCAAACTTCTAGACTTACCTTTGTCTACCCCCTAGACATTGCACAAAACTAAGAGTTTCCAAAACTAAGAGTTTCCACATTCAGGGCTGCTGAATCTTAATGACATGTCATCGTAAGTCATCGGTTCGTCAATCGGTGAAAGCGCTTCTTTTCATCTCTTACGTAAAGATTACGATGGGGTTCTGTAAAACGCTGACCGCCATGAACATGACGGCACAGTAATTCTTTTGATCTCGTTTATAAGTATTGCCACCATCAAACTACAGTTTAATTAAACAACTTTTTTAATCGGCCTGGTAGCCTAACGGCTTGTTTAATCTATCATTATTTTTTTTTCTTAATTTATCAATCACGGTAAACTAAATATTGATAGGTAGAACTTTGAAACTGGACATAAAATTGAAAATAAAATTATCTCTTCATTTTTACCGCCGTCATGACTTTCATCGTTCTTTAGAAACGTTTTACTTATTCATTTCAAAAGAACTGATGAGAAAGTAATTGAAAGATATTGTTTGTACACGGATTTCTATGACTTTGCAGTTAGTTATTTAATTCATCTGAATCTTGAGTCATCTTTAGAATAATTGCTAGATGTTTAAGTTGATTGCTAAATGTTCATTTAACATTTTAAAATTGTGAAACTGATTGGGTTTCCCTGCAAAAGACTTCAACGCGCTACTTAATAATGTTAGAATTGTTTAATTTTTTAAAGAATAATCGACGTACGATTTATATAAATATAATTTAGTAGGTAGGTATGTAGTCGTATATATGTTAAGTATCTATAGGGAGGTAGGTATACTTAACTAAAAGGTTAAGATTATGTTCGAATATACAATTTGAGTAGATTACCTAACATTCTGTATACCTAATTATATTTTTAGGTGCGATTATTTTTTAATGGTTTTGGTTAGAGTGTGGCCGCCCGTTCGTACCTAATAGGTATATATGTTTTATAACACACACTCAACTAAGAGCATAGTTTTACTTTCCAATGCAATGACCAATTCTTTTATAAATAGCCAAGCACTCTTATTTAATTCACTAGTATAAATAATTCTGTAAAATGTGCATCAATTACTGTCATGCTTAATATTTATATTTACATTTTTAACATATTCTTTAAAAATTATCGTCGTTCACATAAAATGGTTTCTTACAATCTGTGTTATGCTATTGTTACAGTTCTTGGGTGCTTGGAGGAGGATGAGCGCGGTGGCTGGCGCGTGCCTGCGGCGCCATGGCCCTGTCCTGCTACCAACCGTGTCGAGAGCACCTTGCGCAGCCCGCTAGGTGAGTATCCTTACACGTTTTGACATCACCTTTATCATCCCTCTGTTCTTTGGTCTTTCCTCCACTCGGACATTTTGATTTGATTTTTTTTTCCGTCTTCCTGAACCCAGCCCAAAAATACCATCTTCATCTTACAGATTAACCCTTTAGGCGGCCTAAAAACTTAACCACAAACTCATAGGCTCCTTTGATCCTAGGTGCTTAGACGACGAGGAGGAGCGGCTATACGCGGCGACGCTTGCGCTGCGCCGGCGCCAGTTCATCGAGAGATGTCACGAAGCGCGCAGCGGCAGGCATCGCGACACCAATCCCATTCCTGAAGTCAAGGTACGTTCACAGGATAGGCTGGAATATCTGAAATCTGGTTATGCTATGCTTGTGACTACAATCAATGTTTCAAGTTTCATCCATAAGAATCCAGTTGTGTTTGAACAATTACCTTAAAATATTCGATTTTTAATGTCATAGGCGACCAGCCCCAACTTCGTACAGGATTTCTGTTGACCCGATCGCTACCAAAATTCGCAGTCATGCTATTCTGGAGTCTATGTAAACCAATAGATATAGGTCGCGCCAGGTAAAAAGAGCGCTGAGGGGAAGTGGCGGGGGTATGTTTGCGCCTGTGTTTACTCGCTGACGAACCAATAGCACTCGCTAAATCGATGGTATGAAGTGCGCCGCGTTACCTCTCCACCAATCATCGACCACTGCGCAGTTTGACAGCCAGCGCTCTTTTTACATGGCGCGACCTATACACACGTCGATTTTTTTAAACATAAACGAGCTCGCTTCCAGGTTTCAGTGCGTAAGACCCGTGAGGAGCTGACGAAGCATGCGTCACAAACAACGCCGCTGAGCCGGCGGCTGAACGTGGAGTCCGGCTGGTCCAAGGTCGAGGAGGTGCGCAAGAAGTTCGAGACCGCGGCTGCGGCGGCGTCCTACTCGCGGTCCTTTGAATCGCCTCCTAGGTAAGAATTTAACATCTAAGGTCGATTTACACTACATCAAATAATTTTAGTAAAAAGAAGAATTTGATGTAGTGGGGATAGAATGTGCATTCGCTCGTTTGGTGTAAATGCACCGTTAGAAGTCAATATCTCCCAAATTCTATCTAAGAAGTCCACCTCCTCCTGCGCCTCCTTAAAGAGTCAAATAGGATTGTGAAGGTCAGAAAAATCTAATGCCTCCTCGTTCTCACGGTGTCCCTTGAATGGGCGCATAGTAAAGAGTAGACGTGGAAGAATAGAACATAGATCTCCAGTTGCTTACTTGCGACTCTTTTAAGAAGAATTTTTAAAGAAATTTACTAAATAGGTACCTAGAAATTGGTTGATCTTAGGAGTTCAAAATCTTGGGAAGAAAGGGCTATACAAATTAAGCAGACCTTTGGAAACCAAGATATCCAGCGGCCTCGTTATGGCCCATTGATTCGCCCTAGGCATATCTAGGACTTCAGTCTACCCAGGATGAATGTGGTGGACAACATTTTATAATAGCTGTGTTCTAAAAAAATATCGTTTACAAATGTAGGTAATAGTGGCTAATATTCAGGATGTCGCCAAAACTTAACCAATTTGACAGCACTAAAATTGATGTCATCCTTTTTAACTCGATCGTTATGAAAGGGACGGCAATATTTTTAGTGTGTCAAAATGTGTAGTTTATTAGTATGTCCTCTTCAACAGGCGGCGGTTAGCCGACTCACTATTCGCGAGCTTCAAACTCCCTCGGAAGAAGGAAAACATGGCCGCGCCGCGCTCGCTGCCGCAGCACCAGCACCAGCAGAAGAGGAAGTCGGCCGTGGAGCTGCTGGCGGAGACCAAGGCCTTCTACGTCAAGTCAGAGACGGTGCTGGATAGGAAACAGGAACTGCCTTTGAGGGTGAGTCTATTGGTTCGTATAAAGAGTCGCTATCTTGGATTCATTAGTTTCTTTGGGTATTTGCCAAACCAATTTGTTTTGTGATACTTTTATGTCAAGTCTAATATTGTGCTAGGAAACAGGGGGTGCGTCCTACCTTGCAGTTGAAACTATCAACGTTGACAGAGTGACTTTTTAAAGGTTGACAGGGGATTTTAGTAAACATCTCAGAAACAAAACAAGTGTAATGTATTATAAAACGCGAAGACAAGACAACCTTCTAATGTCCTTCAAACTTCGTCTCCACTTTGGCCACAAGATCAACAAACCTGAATTATTAATTAATAATTAAACATTTACTAGTAAAAAGTCTAATTGATTGCCATCCCAGTGGGTGAAGTCTGCCTGTGGAAGATGATAAGAACTTTGTTATCTTCCAGGTGAGCAGTGGGTTGAGCCAGGCGATAGCAGCAGGCGGGTGTCATCTCGTCAGCTCCGGCGCACTCAACAACGACAACTGCTGCAACCCTTGTAAGTTCTCTTACCATCACAACTTGTCTACTTTAGATGTTTATTCTGCCTAATTCTTAATACATAGATAGAAAAAGATTTGATCAGCTTCATAAAGACGGACCAAAGCTCTGTAAAATCTTTAAACGTAGGCATAAGTACCTACTCGGTTTTTAAACTGGTTGTGAAAGAAGTTTGAAGCAATCTCACATTGTAGAGGTGACCGTAAGTAACATTAACAGCTGAGCGTTTCGGTACTTTGGACGGCACATTAAATTGTCCATCCTGGCTTTTAAAGTCGTTAAGCCATTAGAAAATGAAACCATGACATGTCGTTAAGCCATGACGGAGGCCTTAAAACTCCACGACCAGATTTGGCCATCTCATTATTTATTTTAAATTCTTTATTACACACGAATTACAGAACAAATGTACAATTAGCGAGAATAAAACTTACAAGGCTGTTCCTCGTCAGATGGCACGACGGGTCGCGCGGGCACCCGGCGCGCCATCAGCGCCGGCGAAGGCCTGCAGAGCACCCTGAGGAGATTGCTGGAGCACTCAGACAGCAGGGAGAATGTCTACTCACCGCCTTTTCTTAGTAAGCACTCTGAACCTCTTTGGAAACAGCTGCTTGGGAAGCACTTGGTTGCAAGATATTGTTGAACGCTCTTTTGAAAGCTTGGTAAACGGTTGAGGTTAAATTCACAGATTGGAAGCTTATGAAATAACCTGCGAGATTAACTAGTATTTTTTTCTTGAGAAATGGTCTTTGTAGGTACCAGCACTTTAACTTGATCATTCTGTTCAACAAGCTTAGAAAATAATATATTGTTATGTCGGTGTGGTTTTGTCCTAACTATTTTATTTACTAATTATAAAACCTGGGTTGTATGCTGTATGGTCTACTGGTTTTAAGTGGTTTTTGAGTATAGGTCGCGTCACGTAAAAAGAGCGCTGAGGGGCAAGAGTGGGGGTATGTTTGCGCCTGTGTTCACTCGCTGACGAACCAATAGCACTCGCTAAAACAATGGTATGAAATGCGCCGCGTTACCTCTCCACCAATCATCGACCACTGCGCAGTTTGACAGCTAGCGCTCTTTTTAGGTGGCGCGACCTATACCTAGATTTTACAATGGCTGGGTCTAACCTCGCTTCACAATGCTTTCTCCAGCACGGCTCATCTTTTCAGCGCACAAAGTATACGACAGACGGCAAAAAGAATACTCCGATACCATACCTCGTTCCAATCACAATTCTGGGACCTTCTCCGGAACCTCTTCATCGGGGACCTCAGGGTCGAAGGCGAAAGAGGAGCTGAAGAACAGACCCTTGAGTTTCGGAGACGCGAGGGTCTTCTTCCCGGAGTCTTTTGTGATTCCGAGGCAGAGGTGTGACCAGGATAGGGTGGTGATCAAGAATGCTTATTCAATACGTAAGTTGCTGAATTCACTACAATGTGGACGTGGAAAACATTCAATGTGTGTCATCATTATTACCTGCCCTTATCCCACGCTAAGTGGGGACGGCACAACATGTTCTTCTCTTTCACTCTCCTCTGTCGTTCGTCAACTCTGAATTCACTCCTCTTTCACACAATCCTTCCACTTCTTCGGCCTTCCTTTACTTGTATACTCATCCACACTCATACTCATTAAGTACTTTTTTGGTGATATGTCTTTCATCCCTCCTCATTACATTACATTCCATGTGTATAACATCTTTATTTACAATAAAGATAAAGTTCTCAACAAGTGAAATATTTGTTAAACTCCTTACACCAAACTCATTTTTTATTGTATTAGATTTATTTAGATACCTACGTTAGTTAGATTAGTTAGACCAACAACTTACCTTTTTCTTCTATACTTCGATTAATATCTATTGCGCCCTAATAAAAAACTTCTCTACAATAATGTTCTTCCGAGTTACATTTTAAGCATGTTGATTAAATTAGTACCTAACCTAGTAAGTACTTATGAAATAAACAAATAAATGTAAATGAAGCCGATTCGTCCATAATTACTAATTTCTTCTTTACCAAGAGTTCAGGTATTTATCATTCATAATGACTAGTGTAGTGTGTGACTGTGCTTAGTATTAGTTAATTATGCTTCGGACACTTCGGAGCTATAATCACATTACTGCCACAAGGGTTTTAATCGCGTGTTTGTATTCCAGCAGCCAGTTCCCATTCAAGCGTGGAGAACATGGAACTGCCAGAACCGGTAGTGAGTGGTTCGGGATCCCCAGCAGACCCCATGGACGCCATCAGCCCACCAGCTCAATACGCACACTCCGCACCCAGGTACATCAGGTCAGTGTAGGTGGTGCAAGCTAATGTCAGTACTGCTTCATGGCTTAACGTTCCGTCATGGCTTAATGACTGGAAACATATCCAGTCGGTAGCTAATAGCCTGAAACTGGTAGTTGTAGATTAGCTAAAAGCCTCCTCAAGGCCGGAGCTGTTAGAGCTGACAAAAGATAAGTGTAGTTGTAGATTAAGTAGAAACGATTTAGTTAGTGCTTAAATATTTTCCATGCCATTAAATAATATGTATTTGCAGTCTTGCGACATATACATACACGAGGTATTCAATTGTGAGGACTAAAACCTTTAATAGATATTATATTCGTTGTTATTAATGAACAATATGGCATTATGACACCATTAGGGTAATATGAATTCGAAAAGATTTCTTTTGGACTGTAAAATGCACCAAGATCTTCTAGAAATAGAAAACCTAGATGTTAAGAACATCCTATTCTATAGTACATACCTATATGGTAAGTGTTTTTGTGGATATGGCTGGCTAAGCTGAGAGGATGGTTTAGGTGCTACAAGCCTATTCCATCTCATCAATGTCCCAGGCACTAGTGTCCCGTTAAGTGTAGGCAAAGCTTGCCTCCTGACTCTGTATAAATCATCTAGTAAAGATGTAAAGGCCTGAGTTTTTATATACTCGTAGCAAAGACGATTAATATCTAGAAGACAGACAAAGGCCATACACAAAATCGTAACCCGATCCCGCAGTACCAGATAGCCTGAAAACTTTAAAACATCAATTTTATCCAAGAAATTTCAATACTTAGTAGTAGGTAGCAACAATATTCAATATTTAAACATTTTTAATTCAATATTTAAACATTTTTAACTAGAAAGTAATTGAAATTTCTTGGATAAAATTGATGTTTTAGAGTTTTCAGGCTATTTTTTAGGGTTACGATTTTGTGTATGGCCTTTGTCTGTCTTCTAGATATTAATCGTCTTTGCTCGTAGTAAGAATATTTATTTAAACAAATATTCTAACGATTTAAGAAAACTGTAGGGCGTAACCTATAGGTACCTACTTAAAATAATATTAAGACGAGGATGGCCTAGCGCTGTAGGCATTGAAAGCCACGCCCAACCCCCGCGCGTCTGCGTATACTCACGCGTCCGCAATCTTGGCCACAGTGTAATTAATCAGTCACAGTGTAATATACAAATACAGTAGGTAATATTATTAAACAAAGTTTTTCTTACGTTTCAGATCGAATTCTCACTCGCAACCGTCTATGAGAGAAGAGGAGGGCAACACTAATATTAACAGTCATAAATCATTGCCCGATTTACACACACAAGCTAGATGCTATACGGAACAGTAAGTAAACATGTACCTTTAAGTGTTGTATTTTTTTAAGTGTTAGTAAAATGTGTGTTGGTGTTAAAGCAAAAAAAAATTCAGATTTTAAAGAAAATGACACGGAAACCAATCACCGTAACACCGCGGGGCGCAGCTAATATACAATATTAACAAAATTTATGTGATTAAGTGAATAGTTCCCGTTCCCATGGGAATACCGGGATCAAAAGTAGTCTGGTACCAAATTTCATTCAAATCCGTCCTGCCGTTTGAGCGTGAAAGAGTAATAAACACACTTACCAACACACACACAAACTTTCACCTTTATAATATTAGTAGGATTAGTAGGATTATAGGTAATATTAGTACTTAGGATGAATAATCTATTAGTAATTTTTATATCAGCACAAGCACCGGTCACACGGAGACGATAGGGAGGTCTCCGCGGCGGAGACGGCACTCCTCGCACCAGAGGACGGCCTCCTGCTCATCCAAGGGCACCAGGTGAGGAACTCCAATACTCCTTATATACCTAAGGGTGGTATTACATTTATCAAATATCTTGGTCCATGTACATTTGATCAAAGAAATTGGACGACTTCATCAAATGTATTGGCAACACCGATATTTGATTTTACAATTGACCACAGATAAAAGAATTGACTGACGATTGTTTCCCTTTCAGATCAAACCATTCATCGTTGATGTCGTCATGCGACGCGTTCTCTGAACATCCTTCGCCAGGAGAAGACAACTATCAGTCATACACCAGGTAAATTAATAAGCAATCAAATGAAGGATCATTTGATTGTTTTTTCATCTAAGTATATTAACTAATACCTATATAGCAACCGGCCATATCCACAGGAAAGAATCGTCAATAGGTACGTGTGGGGCTGTGGGGGCTGACTAAGCCGCGGGTTTTCTCACGATGTTTTCCATGGCCGTTGAGAACAGGCTTAGTACCTACAATTAACAGGCATTAGAATCACCTAGCTTGTAAGACGAAACTGAAGTGATCCTTGTCCTACCAGAATAAAAGATTTTTCTTTCTTTCTTTCCTTTGAAAACTGACAGGGCATTTCTAGACAAAAATTCCAAAAATCCCCTTCGAACGGGACTGTCGAAGGGGATTTCTGGAATACGCCCAAAATTTTTCGATAATTAAAATACTTACATTGATTCAAACTCATGATATTCTATGTGTGTATGTGTAGATAAATAAATAAATAAATGATCTTCTAAACGAAAGTCAAGTTAGGTTTACTATCACTCGGCCAACATGGCAATAACTCAAAGACTGGAAGAAGTTATGCATATTGATTTAGTAAACCTACTTTGGCTAAAACGGATATTAAATCTGTTGCTATCTCTTTTTATTAACATAAGAATAACAAGAAAAAAACATCAAATCTTTATGAATAAGAGCAATACAATGTAAATTCCTTTGTTTCCAGTCGCTGTGGATCTTCATTCGCCCGTGACTCGGGCGGCTCCAGTGGTCACTACACGCAGCGGAGCGCACCGCCTCATGCGCTGAGAACTGACTCTGGCTCTTCCACGCAACATGATCACGCCAGGTAAGACATACCTATGCCTGAGACGCAGAGGTTGCGGGTTCGATCCCCGCTGCGGGACAAATGTTTGCATGATCTGCAAATATTTGTTTCGTGTCCGGGTGTTTTCTATCTATAATAATAAGTACCTATATGTATTTACAAAAATAAAAAGAAATGTACTTATCTTTGTAGTGTATCAGTCATCTGGTTACCATAACATAAATTGCTTAGCTTGGGATTAGATGACGCTGTGTGGAATGTCCTAGGATATTTATTTATTATTTATAGGTCGCGCCACGTAAAAAGAGCGCGGTCGGGGAAGTAGCGGGGGTATGTTTGCGCCTGTGTTCACTCGCTGACGAACCAATAGCACTCGCTAAATCAACGGTATGAAGTGCGCCGCGTTACCTCTCCACCAATCATCGACCACGGAGCAGTTTGACAGCTAGCGCTCTTTTAACTTTACCTAACTAATTAACAATATGTGTTATAGCCGCTACAACAGCTACTACGGCGAGTGGTCTGGCTCGCTGGAGTGCTACGTGTCCGCCCCCCCGCAGTTCCAGGACGGCGCCCCCTCGCCCCCCGCGCCCCGCACGCCCCCCGCCGCGCCCCCCGCCGCGCCCCCCGCGCACCCGCACTACCAGACCCCGCACGTGGGGATACACTTCCAGGTACATAGCTACATTCCTTTTTTAAACGCGAAAAACACTGTCTGCTACAGAAACGAGATGGATAAACAGTAGGTTATTAGGTTTCTGAAATTCTTCCTGAAATTACCTAATAATACTTATAGAAGAATATGTCTCCTCTTTGGTTCCTAAGGCTCAACTCACACCAAAAGAGCAGCGAAGCGGAGCGCAGTTTCAGTGTCATATGAATTTCAACTTTAGAAACTCGATCGAGTCGCGCGGATGCCCGCGGCGGCGCCGCGGCAATTCCGGCGCTTTCGAATACGCGCACCTTCTCTGCGATAATAAGTATTATATTAATGAAAATAAAGTTGAAATTCGTATGACACTGAAACTGCGCTCCGCTTCGCTGCTCTTCGCCGCTCTGTTAGTGTGAGTTGAGCCTAAATGTCGTGTGTATTATTAAATGTGACCGTCCTCAGGCCAGCGCGCCCCCGCCCCAGTTCCAAGACGAGCCCCCCCTCTACGACTACGGCGACTACGAGTGCAGCTACAAGCCCGCCAAGTGCGCCCTCCCGCCACGTAAAGACTACACCAAGAGGGATTATAACAGGTATACTACAGGCCTGGATCTGGGGGTGGGGTAAACGAGAGGGGGCAATTCAGGGCACTTGCCACACTTCGTTCGTTCGTTCGTTCGTATGAGCAAGTGGCCAACTCTGGTGACGGAGTTTTTAGGCCGCCTAAAGGCCTCCGTCATGGCTTAACGACTTTAAAAGCGCTCAGCTGATAATACCACTTGCGGACACCCATCGTTGTGTGTTGTGACCGCTCAGAACGTTGCTTAACTTCGACGATCTATCAAAAACGTCTTGGCAAGCTAAAGTTTCACCTTTGAAGGGTGTCTAAGTAGTCTAAGTAGTAAGTCCTGTTTAGTGAAAACTGAATAATTTATTTGTTTCATGGCAGATACCACGAGCAGAATCGTGAGGAGGTAATAAAACAGCAGCCGATATACGCGGAAGTGCGCAAGAGACCTCCGCGAGCTGATGATAACAAGGAATATGTCAACACCACGCAGGTAATACTGCCCCACTGCTGGGCAAAGGTGGCATAGATTTTACTGAAGTTGGAAAAAGTATTTGGGGATGTAGGTATGCAAGTAGCTTTATGAAATCATAAATCAGTATCCAAAATGCGAAAAATAAGCTCTCTAAGCTCTCCCCTCCAAATTAGGTAGGTACCTACATTATAATCCAAAGTATCCATAATCACGAAACCTCACTATATTAAGTAAATACTAACTTGTCAAATATGACAGTAAAACGCTACTAGACTGGCAAATATGACAGTTAAACTGTCCAAAACTGTTAAATTACACACACAGTAGGTACACACACACACACACAGTACTTAATTAAAATAATTTTACTGTCTCATTGCCCCCCTGCTCGCTTTGTTCGCACGCTCGATTACTGTTCGTTTGTTCCAGCTGGGTCCGGGTGAGGAAGTGACGTCACCGCTGGGCACGTTCAAGCGCCAGCGCTGCCTTCGCTACAAGCAGCGCCGGCCTCGACCCATCCTGCGCTCCAAGTCTGATATCTCTGATAGGTGAGGATAATTATTATAAGTAGGTAGGTACCTTAAATAAACTGCTTCGTTAAGATTCCTTTTTATCCCGCAAGCACTATTAAAGTAGCCCCTAGTATTAAAGTAGGGGTATTCGATATGTCTGAGATGTAATGTAAGGTAGTTGAAATTAATTAGAACTTGTAAGACCTTTTAACATCCGAGGAGCATAGGCTTTCAAAATTCCAAATTTCATCCAAACGCGTTGATTCTATCTGTGATTTTGACACATCTTTCACGACATTCACTCTCAATACCTACTCTCATACTTGTTAAATAGATCTAACGAATTAGCACAACTGTAATGTTATATTCTATCCCCCTTAAGCATATTGGTTTAGTAAACCTACTTTAGCTAAAACGGATATTCAATCTGTTGCCATCTCTTTTCATTGACATAAGAGTAACAAGAAAAAATCATTCTTTAAACCTTTATTAAATTGACAAATCTATATGAATAAGACCATAATGTGTGTATGTGTAAATAAATAAATTACTTACATCTTATCACATACTGTGCCTTTCAGATACCGTCGCACAGACGGGCGAAGCCCTGCCTCAGCGCCATGCGAAGGCGACGACTCCCCCTCCAGTCCTTCAGAAGACTCCGGCCGGCTGCGCCAGTTCTTCGAGCGGCTAGGGCTCCAGGAGCGACAGTACGAAGCCCTGGTGTCAGCGCCACCAGACAGTCCTGTGTTCTTCTCTTCGGCGTCAACTGTTGATTCTAATGCTTTGCCCGCTACAGCTGATTATACGGTAAGTTTCAACCGGCTGCGCCAATTCTTCAGGTTATGGGTCTTTTCCAAGGTGACTTAGAACCACTTCCTGGTGTCTGAAAAAAAATATTTACATATAGCTATACCTACCTACATAGAACAGATCAAAAGAAAACGATTGAGCCCTGTTAAGGCAAAACACTGTACCTAACTTAAGATACAGTGTTTTGGCTTTACACGGTATCAATGGTACGTTGAGTGAACAACTTTATAATTATTAGACATTATAATAGCACACGGGAAATTATTCACGTGTGAGACGCGACCGCGAGGAGTGACTACCTACACTCATACTACTAGTATTCTTTTATCTGTGCTCATACCCAGATGAAGATTCTCCGGAAGAATCGAAACATTGTCGGTATCTAAATCGACGATAATTTTACGTGAGTAATTTCCCGTGTGCTATTATAATGTCTGATACAACTCACGAAAGTTTTGAAAGTGAAACTTATAATATTCTACAGGTGCAAGGTCCGGGCGGCGCGCAGAAGCAGATCTACCGCAACACGGAGCCGCCGAGCGTGGTGGAGCGCAACGCGCGCATCATCAAATGGCTCTGCCAGTGTCGGAAGACGCAGATGCTGCCGCCGCAGTGAACCAGAGCAGGATCTACGACTTTTTTAAACTGGGGCAAAATCTTAATAATGGCGCCCCGAGAGAGGGTTAAAAGGCGCACAGAAATGACATAACAGGTTTAGGTCCAGGGGCGCTCTACGAATTTTTTAAGCCAGCAGGCCTAACATGTGCAACACGACAAACCTTCTCGTCGTCGACAAAATTCTTTGTCCTTCTCTAGCATAGTACGTTAGAGCAGTTCGACATTATAGAGATTTTCATTTGTCGTTTCGACGCGTTGTTCATGTTAAGCCTACAGGGCAAAATCTTAATAATGGCGCCCCGAGAGAGGGTTAAAAGGTGCAGAGAAATGACAAAACAGGTTGCCTTTAAAAGCCTTCGCTCGCATCAATTGTGATTTAGGTCCAGGGGCGCCACCTGACGCCCGGGGCAGTCAAAATCCTAATTGATTTAGTCCAAGCGAAGGTTATTTTGATTCCCCCCGGACAAGTCCCCCCCTCCCCCCTAAATCCGGGCCTGGACCAGAGGATTTATCATATTACACGAAAATTAAACCACAGTGAACATCTTTACTGACCCAATCATGAAAATAATTAATGAAAATAATTTTTGCTGTTAGGGAAAACCATCGTCAATGAATGAAAATTTTGAACTCGTATTCATCGCATCGGACTTGCTTGCATAGTCGTTAGCGGTCGGTAGGTACCTAGGTACCTACATAGAATGAGGTACCTACCTTTCTACCTACTTACTTGGCCAGTCGGCTAATTCAACTGGTTGTAAAATCCTATTTTATTTGTCTGACTATTCACATCATATTGCATTTATTTACCTACTTTCTTTTAAATTATTAAAAAATGAAGCTTACATTGTGAAGTAACAGGAAACTGTAGGTAGGTATGTATGTATGAGTTTGTGGGAATATTGGCTAAAAGACTTTTATCCTTACTCGTGCACTTGTGTCTGTGACAATTTCAAGAAATTCAAACTAGGGCTGCCACCAAATTATATTTGTAAAATAAAACTTTATTTTATATAACTAAATGTTGCCCTTTCAAAGGGGTCGTAACTTTTTTTATAAACCCATTCAATGTGAGATGTACCCTCAGATTACATTTTAATATTATAATGACAGATTTGAAAACGTGCAAACCAAAAAATATAATTATAGTTCAAACAGCATAATTCAATATGGCTAATAAAAATGATAGGTAATGAAGAATGTACCTACTAATAATTAAACAAATTACTTAAACTGTTTTGAAAAAATGAGAGAGAACCAAATAAATTTGCTCATAAAAATACGTTTTAAGTATCGTTAGATTAAACTAAATCTACGTTTAGGTACCTACCTAAAAAAATATTTTAATGTAGGTACGTACCTACCTAGTGAAACATTTTTAAATGCTAAAGACTAAATTTACTAGGTACCTAAGTAATACAGTAAATTGATTTTAGGTACTTACTGAGTGTAAATTGGTTTAGAAACTTGTAAAAAATTAGATCTCGCATCATACGAAGTTATAAAAATAAGTAGGTAAGTATTCTATGAAACCAAAATTGTTCAATACTAACATATTTGCGTAAAAAGTAATAATAATTATGTGTTTAAAAAGAAAATCAAGAATTATGGTGTAGGTATTCCCTAAATTATATATTTTGATGTTAACATGTATCTGTACAAGTCCTGAGCTTAGACAAAATAAATATTTTCAATCTTAAAAAAGTAAAACTTATTTACTGAAGTTAAATGTTTAAAGTTGGAGATATTTTGGCTTTTAGGTATTTTATGTTATTTTCGAAACGAAAATGTCATCGATCATTCGTATTTCTTCATAAGTCTAAAAATATGTTCCTGTTATGGATTTGTTAATATTAAATTTTGATAGTTGTCTACTTGTAGTATTGTAATATTATTTATTTAAGTTATGCTAGCATAAGTCTAAGTGTTTCGGGAGCACAAAATGGATCAATTTTAAAGATGCTATATTTTTGTGCCAAATAATCCTATAATATTTTCTGGCCTAACAGACATGACACAATTAATATTAAAATTGTACCTACCTATCTAAGTAAACTTGTGGGTTAATTTAAATACCTGCTACTTATCGAAATAATTCAAGTTATTACGCAATTAAGGTGATAAATTAATCAATAATAGTAATTATTATAGAAATAAAGACAATATACAGAAACGAAATCTAGGTTTAAACTACAGTGAAACGTCATTACTTTAAAGTTAAATTTTTAATAATTATAATAGTTCATTCAACGCAACAATTTTGTAAATAAACTTTACTGTAATGTAAATGGCCGTTGTTCTAGTTATTGAATTAAAATTTTGTAGTTAAACTGACTTAATTATAACTAGACTTTTTTGTCATTCAAATAAGATTGTTCTAGCTAGAGAAATAGCATCGTTTTAGGCATTTACAAGACTGTTTTTTCTCAAATTTTATTGTATGTTCTGTGATAAAATAGAATTGAATTAGATCATTTTGTGTATGTCTTTTGCTTTCGTGCTAAATAATTCTAAATGTTTCTGGTTTCTATGTAGGTATGTTTGGCAATATTATCTCATAGACATACACAATAGATAGGTCTATCTTTCTGAATTATGCTCATCTATATAAATACTTCTGAACGATACAATAATATATGAGACTCATTGCTCTAATTATTTAATAAATTATCACTGACTGCTAATGTACTTATTCTAAATTACCTATATTCAAACATTAACTGGCCCATTCGAAGCCTAGTACCCTGCCCCATGTTTTTATAAACCTAGAATGCATGTTATTCAATTTAACTCCTGAAAATACGTGTTCTAGATATATTAGGTTAGGTAATTGTAATCAACTACCTACCTATATTGTATGACATTGTATGTACCTACCTACTTACCTATTAGCTTATCTATTAATTTGATGCTTCCATTGTGTAAATAAGATTTACCTACGTAATTATGTACGTACTACCTACGTTAGAATTTTATCGAAAATAAAATTTTGGTCAAACGTCGTTTATTTTATTTTACTTCTTGGTTATCATTGGGGGCAATTCGGAGTGTCGCAAAAGCTAAACTTACCTAATTAAAACTATTGCCATCCTTTTTATTCCCATCGCTATGAAAGGGACGGCAACAATTTTAGTTAGCTTAGTTTAGCTTTTGCGACACTCAGAATTGCCCCCATTATCACCGTAAGGTAAGCTATTTTTACTTCTCATACAAAACTTCAACTACTGGAGCACTGGTCCAATAGGGCACATTCCAGGTTTTGGACCATATTAGGTAAAAAATAAATGAAAAAAAGAGTTGTGTTCTTATTTTCTAATATTATCTTCAATAAAACAAAGCATACTTAATAAAACTTAAACTATCGGCAAATCACGCATGATTTTTTTTTGTCTGTTGTTTATGACTGGTACCTACATCCTGCTAACTCGAAAAAATAAGAAAATACACCCTTGAATGAACAATAATGGACTATTAGGACCTGGGTATGTATGTACCTATGCTAAAATAATTTTTAAAATTTCTAAGCTCACATCCACGTGATCTCCATGGAGAATAAAAATCACTTTCGTTAGGTTTTATTAGAAAAGTGATTTTTTTCAGGATTTCGCGTTTTGTCAACCCTATTTCAAATGACGTGACAAATGTCATGCAGTTTGACGTTTCAACTCATTTCATTTTCCTTCCCGTCCCGAACATTGACACTATGTAAGTCCCGAACGAATGTCAAATGTCAATTTTGTTTGTCGACGCCACGTAGTATCTCTACCTAGACTTGTTCGGGGAAAGCGTAGAGAGGTTTTTAAAAACTGATACAAAAATAACTGAAGTTGAATTATTTAATGTAAAGTTAAAGGTGTTTTACAATCAGTGGCTTGAAACAGAATGACTAAAATCTAGAGTGAAGCTCTGAGAGCGACAGCGCTACATCAGCAAAAATCACATGTCTGAATAACAGGATGCGCGTGGGCGATTACTGAGAGCCAAGCCTTAGAATGCATGGTCAGCTGTAAAGACTGTGTGAGTGGTCGATGTAGGCAACGTAACTCCTCCCTCCATAAGTTCAAGATTATCTGAAGGATGAGGATTATCTTGAATTTTTCCCCCCATACACAATTTTTTGAGTTTAAACTTAAATACTAACAATAAAAGACAGATCAATACAATTACGCAAAGCACGATGCTTCCTATACTAACACTTTTATGTTCTAGAGCACTATGATTATTTTCACTATTACTAATAATTTCACTTCCACCTTTCTGCAATAAATGATTCAGGAACTGGATATCAGCTAGATCGATTCCGTTGATATTGACAGGTCTTCTTAACATGTCTGACGGGGTTAATTGTATTTTAGGCAGGTTGATTACTGGAAACTTTGTGTAAACTATTTCTTTTCCAAAATTCTGATGTTTCTTTAGAATCAGATCCTTTATCTCAACTTGGCAATCATCGTCTATAGTTAACAGGTAAGTTCCACTAATTGTTTCTTGTGTTATCTCGTCTTCACAATGTTTTGTGAGCAGCGTTTCGGTTTTTGAGTAAATGATCCAACGATTTGGCTGTATGAGGTTGGCTTTTATATCGTTGATAGTAACAGGAACCAGGTGACAACTCGAGATATTTGTGGAAAATTTCATCAGTTCAGTGATACAATCGTCTTCGATTAGCAGTGAGAAATCTCTTTCGTAGCACAGGAAACGAGCTTCGTCGATCTCACGGCATGACTGGGAGAGCGGCCTTGCTTTCAACCCTTTCACAAGGACGTATGGGTATTTAGGAAGGATAAGAGAGGTAAGGTCATTGACTTTATTGTAGACAGGTAAGGGAATCAATTTAAAGTAGTTAAAAACTTCATTTATAATCAAAGGAATATGCATGATAAATTTTATCTGATTTTGTTTTATGTACGCTTTTATCTCTATACATTGCTCTATTTTAACTAAATTTTCAATTTTGACTGGAAAAACCAATCTTTCTGTCTTCTCGATTTCCTTTAACAATAGCACTAACTCATCCGTATCTATAATTGATTGATGTAACAATTTAACTCTAGCGAAAGTAATAGCCGTTTCAATTTCATTCAGTCTGATGTAGAGTATTTGAAAATTGTTTATGAACATGTTATAGAAATGTATTATTTTATTACTAATGTGTATGAGTTTAGACTCATTTAAATTACGGTGAATATCTTGAATGTTTTCCTCAATTTGATTGAAATTGTTTTTAGTAGAGTTGGCTATCTGTGTGAACATACCCACCATTTCGGCAACGACTGTTAATTTATTTGAAATAGCTTTTTGTTTTGTCTTTACCTCATGAATTAACTTTTCGTACATTACAGCATCGTCATTATCTAGATTACCAGTGATAGTCTTGATAATTGAACCGATGGGGTTTATCAAACCACGCTTAGATCTTACTGATGGAATCAATTGCTTATACTTTACTATAGTCATATTCATAATGTAATCCGTTTGTGATCCTACTTCAATGAAGTCTGAATCAAAAGTTTTGATATCGAAACAGCTTTCAACTTGCCTTTTCAATCTTACGTAACTATCTATATTTAATTCTAGTTCCTCATGGAAAAGCCTTAAATCTAATATCTTAATGACAGTCCACGTGTCATGACTAATAACAGCTTGGCCTTCCTTTACAGGTAGCAGTCCAGGGTTCTTGTCAATCTGCTGCAGATGAAGGGCCTGGCTTCGGATCACTTGGACCGCTAGAAGTAATAACCTGTGGAGGACGCCTAATGTCTTTAATGGGAACTTTAGTATTCCGTTTATTCGTAATAATCGGTACTATGTTTCTTTCTATAGCTCCTATAACCTGTGCTTGCTGGTATCGCGGCTTATCTTTGCTACGTCTAGTATTTACTCCTTTAATAAATACTGTATCGCCTACGTCTATATCGAATTCTTTCTCGCCACCGCGTTTCTCTATTACAGCTCTCTTTTTGTCAATAATCTTATCTGTCAAATATTCATATAAATATTTTGTTCTCTTAACGTGTTCTCTAACCAATTGTTGAGTAAACTGTTTATTGAAATCTACATAAAATGTGCTGTTGGATTCGGTGTGACCGAATACTACTTCAAACGGGGTAAGGCCTGTAGTAGAATGAATCGAGTGGTTATATGACATCACTGCATAGCTCATGACAGATGCAGCGTCCGTTATTTTCTGTTCGTACTTCGCAATACGATATATTTCTATAATGGTCGAATGAAATCGCTCAACAATCCCCATAGAGTTAGGATTATGTGGGGTACCAATGTGAAGGTCGATCTTATAAAATGCTAACATTTCCTTCATTAATGTGTTGTTAAATTCCGTGCCAGGGTCCGAGCTGATTCTAGAAGGTGTTCCGTACAACGAGAAATACTTTATCAAAGCTCTGACTGCTTCCGGGGTGGACTTCGTGGTGATTTCAAATGCTTGGCCTAATTTGCTGAAGGCATCTACTATTGTAAGGTAGTGTTTTCCATCAATTGAAAATGTATCTATAAATACTTCTTGGAATGGTCTAATTTGTGTTTGTGATAACTGTAATTCTGGTTTAAATGGTTTTCTGTCATACTTCATTTTCTTACATAATTCACAAGCATTGATGATGCTAGCTACCGTTTGATCCATGTTATTCCAATAAAAGGTTCGTTTCAGATGAGCTAACGTTTCCTTAATTCCCCTGTGACTGTTTTTTCCTATGTGATATTTTAGTACTAGGTCTCGTTGTTCTCGTTCGCTTTCTACATAAACTACTCTCTTCGTACATTCGTAAAACTTTACTGTTCCTTTCTGAAATAGCAATAATGAAGCCTCTGAAAACTGACTACGATGTATTTCGTCTTCAAAATAAAAGAAGTATTTTATTTTAGGCTTAATGTAAGATTTCAGAAATCTTTTTACTAGTTCCGTATTATTTAAAGGTAGGTGAACTTCTAAAACCTTTTGTTTGTCCCTTGATAAATCCTTAACTGCTAATTCATCCCTATTCCAAGTATGAATGAGTATTTGATTTGGCTTGGTGTCTATAGCCTCCTGTAATATAAGCATACCGTCGGTATCTAAGTTGCGAGACGTATGTACTGTTTTAATACTCTCATCGTCGCGTCCTTCAGATGCGGATGCCGTAGTACTGCCCAAAGATGGGTTTGAGTAAGGTGATCGCGGTCTATTATGGATTACAGATGTGTTGCTTTTCTCTGAACCTGAAGAAATCAATATTGGAGATGGCGTTCGCTCGCGTGGTGTAGAAGCGCGAGATATGTTCCGATCTTTTTTGTCTACATTCACTTTCATTGACACGTCATCATCTTCACTTAAAACATTTAATTTGATTCGCGATAAAGCATCAGCATTTAAATTTTGTTTACCCTGTTTGTGTTGAATGTCATAATCGAATTCCGATAGTTTCAATTTCCATCGCGTTAGTTTACTGTTAGGTTCTGTAATTGATTTAATCCAAGTAAGTGGTCTATGGTCAGTGTAAATAACGAATTTTTTTCCATATAAGTATGGTCGAAAATGCTTAGTAGCCCAGACTATGGCTAATAACTCTTTTTCTATCGTACTGTATCGAGTTTCGGCGTCGTTCAACGTACGACTTGCGTATGCTATTGGTTTATCGCTACCAATTGATCCCTGTGAGAGCACAGCGCCTATGGCATAGTTGGACGCATCCGTCGTTAGGACGAATGGTTTAGAGTAATCGGGAAATTGCAATAGCGGTGCGTTAGTTAAAAGCTCTTTACACTTTTCAAACGCATCAATGTACTCTTTTTTTGTCGGGTCAATTTTATTTTTCTTTTTCAAACACGAAGTTAGAGGTTGTGTTAGTTTAGCGAAGTCTTTAATAAATTTCCGGTAATACCCTACCAAACCTAGAAAACTCTTGATTTCGGTGGATGTTCGCGGTATAGGGAAATTTAAAACTGCTTTTATCTTATCATTATTAGGCATAAGGCCGTCTTTAGAGATAGTGTGTCCAAGATAAAGGACTTCCTTTCGCAGGAACTCGCACTTATCGAGTGTTACCTTAAGATTCGTTTTCCTAAGTCGATCAAATATCTTACGAAGTTTCTCAACGTGTTCCTCCAGACTTGATGAGAATACTATGATGTCGTCAAGATATACCAAACAGTGGATACCCTGAAGACCCCGCAGGACATTATCCATGGCTCTTTGAAAAGTTGCTGGGGCTGTTTTCAGACCAAATGGCATCCTTTTAAACTCATAATGACCTGATTGTGTTGTAAACCCAGTTTTAGCTCTATCCGCCTCATTTACTTCGATTTGGTGGTACCCGCTAGCAAGATCTATGGTGCTAAAGTATTGAGACTTGCCTATTTTATCAAAGAGATCGGTTATATTAGGCAACGGGTATTTGTCATCAACTGTAATTTCGTTTAGACGTCGATAGTCGATTACCATTCTAAATTTCTTTTCTCCCGATGCATCTGTCTTTTTAGGTACCAGATGGACCGGAGCACTCCACGGTGAGTGAGAATCTATGATTACGTTATCTGCCAAAAGTTTATCTACTTGTTTTTGTATTTCCTGATTTATAACAGGCGGGTGTCTATAAGGTCGGATGTAAATCGGGTCTTCGTTTGTTGTTCTGATGTTATGTTTCACTTGATTAGTGAAGGACAAAGGTATTTGGTCACAATAAAATATGTCACGATAATCATGACATAGTCCGTAAACTGCATCATGCTCTTCCTCATTCATATGATCTAATCGCAATTTGTTTAAATTTTGTTTCAGTAACTCATCATCATTCATGCAATCACCAGTTACAAAATTCACCTTACATTCTGAGTTATCAAATTTCGTAACTTCAAATGGTTCCTTGAACGTGATAATGATTTTATCGTTAGATACATTCTGTATAATTGTTTCGGCAAAATAGTTTTTACACGTTACAAGAGCGGTAGGCATACGAACGCCTTTCTCGAACTGTAAATACTCTAATATTGCTTCGCCTTGTTGTAAATTAGTTGGAATCCTAACTCTTGTTTCAGATCGTGGCGGTACATCAATCTCGTACGGCGGGTGGTAAATGATTGGAATCGTCGCATTGTGTGTCAGTAGTAGTTGATTACGCATGTCAATATTAGCTCCTAATTTCGCTAGAAGGTCGGATCCTATTAAGCCATCGTATAATCTATCAACATCATAAACGAAAAATTTATGAGGGAGTGTACTTTTAAAAGTCTTGAGCAATGGTATGTATATTATTTCATCATGTATGCTTTTAGCATGTGTGCTTATTACAGCGAACGGTTCGATGTACTTGAACTCACTAAAAAACTCGGTAGCTATTGCGGGACTTATAAAAGATCTACTACTTCCAGTGTCAATGAGAAACTTTGCGTTTATTTCAGGAATTACCACGTGAGGTAATTTTAAAATACTTTCACAGTAATTCAAACTTATAACTTCTCCACATCTTTCGAGGCTGGTTTCTGAAAATCCTGCGTTTCAGTTTCCGCACAGATGTTTTCCGGATTCGGGTATTTTTCCATGTACTGACACTCGTTGGACTGTACGTTATCGTTGTATGAACTATTTTCGTAGTCATAATCGTCGTAGTTGTAGTCGTCATACACCTGATTAGAGGTTTCGTCTGTATAGTAAAGATCGTTCATAGTCATGTTTTGTCTTATCGGGGCTGTTACCATGGTAATGTCAGAATCTTGCAACCTAGGTTCTTGCACCTGGCGTTGGCTGCCGAATTTATGATGATTGTTTGTTTGAGGTTGATTCTGAATACCGAACTTATGACCTTGCTGTTGAGGTATACCGAACCTGTAACCGCTGTGTTGGAATGGTGCGCGTTGTGTGAATGCCTGACCAAAGGTACGTTGGGGCTGGTTTTGACCTAACCCAAATCTATAACCTTGCGTGGGTGGCGCGAATCGCATTTGTTGAACAAAGTTTGGACGGAACCCACTTTGATTGTGTTGCGGAACCCCAAATCTAAAGTTATTTGGTTGTCTGAAACCGTTATTTGGCGCTGAATTAAATGCTGGTTTAAAACCTTGGGTTACTGGATTGGATTTCATTGTGTTTTGAGAATATAATTGCGATGACGTTTGTTTCAAAAGTTTATTTTTCGAATCATATTGAAATTTAAAGTTTACCTCTTCAGTCACAATGCTTAAAGCATTTTCCAGAGTAGAGCAACCTTTTAGACGCACAATTCGTAACATGTCTTCAGGTAAATTATACAAAAAAACATTAAGCGCGTTGTTGTTGTAAACGATCATTTTAGCTGCCTTGATTCCTTCATCGGTAAGTCTATTCACTTTCGCATACAAAGAACTCCTAACATTCTGAATTCTATGACAAAACTGTATGTACGTTTCGTTATGTTTTAACTTCAAAGTATCAAGTTGAATAGCGATGCATTCCTCCGATCGAGGGTCGCCGAAATGCTGTGTAAGAAGTTCTTTTAACCCTTCATATGTCGTAATATTCGGGTGATCACTCAATAGAGCAGCGGCTCTACCTGTTAATCGGCTTGATATGGCATGAAATAAATAAGTATTTTGTGCCGCATTTCCTATGATCTTACTACCACTAACTACATACTCACACTTAGATATGAATAAATTTAATAAATTCTCTTCTCCGTCATATTTAGGAATGAGCGACAATGTTTCTTTAGGAATGGCTTTGAATTCCATTTTTAAAATATACTTAATTATTCACTTAATTAATTGAATTACCGATTTAGTGTAAAACAAATTAAACCTAACTAAAACTATACAAATTAATGAACGCTTAGTATCTGTAAATGTGGTACAAATTAGCTTGCCAAATCACGTGCAAACAAAATCAGATAAACGTAATTAATAGGTTCGACAATGTAAGTTCGAAAAATGTTGGAAAAGACACAGGAATATGAAAAACAGGAAGTGAAAAGGTTTACTCACAAGCTGCTCGATCCCATGTCCTCCAGGTGATTCTGTCACTTATTATCACTGATTTCTCACGCTTTTCCAGAGACGAGGAGTCTTATTTATTTGGTTCGATATTTTCCACATCCGCTAATTAGTCGGTTTCATACGAATTTCTATGTTCGTGATACTGATGTGAGAGTTTCACGACCGTAGATTTCCGGGAAATCGTGGAAAATCCGCACGGCTGCGCCAGACTTGTTCGGGGAAAGCGTAGAGAGGTTTTTAAAAACTGATACAAAAATAACTGAAGTTGAATTATTTAATGTAAAGTTAAAGGTGTTTTACAATCAGTGGCTTGAAACAGAATGACTAAAATCTAGAGTGAAGCTCTGAGAGCGACAGCGCTACATCAGCAAAAATCACATGTCTGAATAACAGGATGCGCGTGGGCGATTACTGAGAGCCAAGCCTTAGAATGCATGGTCAGCTGTAAAGACTGTGTGAGTGGTCGATGTAGGCAACGTAACTACCTAATCTGTGGTCGACGCAGAGATTTGATTTGTGTTGTGTTGTGTTCTCCTGTTATTTTAAAATTGTTGAAATACAATACAATACAATTGAATTTTGCAGTGTCTAGGACTGCATAGAGTGAATTAATATTTTCAAGCATTGTTAATTTTATTTATGAAGTGAAGTAAGTTTCCAGTAAGTTACGCCATGATATCGTAAAATCTGTAAACATTACGTCATAGCATAATCAGTGTTGTTTTCAATTTCCAGTTTGTGTTTGTACATTCAACAGCAAGTTAAATTGCGTACATGGGCCAAAACTCTTGGTAACTCTTTTATATGATATTAGACGACTTTGATACAACGATGCCGCCAGCAAAGCGAGCTAGAAAAGTCAGCAGTTGCGATGATGATGATGATGATTATAGACGTCGGAGGGACAGAAATAACGAGGTATTTATATACCCTGCTACTACTAACTGCTACTAACTAACAAAGTTTCTCGGAAGAGAATGAAGTAGAATTTAACTGGTATTATTTATGTATAAAATCTTGATCAATTGAATATTTTAGGGCCTTAGTCCTTAGCTGTTATTTTTGTTGCAATAAATAAGTTATTACTTACTACTTTTGCTGCAAGACAAAAATGTAAATAACAAAGAATTCTGAATTGAGTTAAAAAATCTACCATGAACTCATTCGAATGAGCAAGTGGCCAACTCTGGTGAACTACATAGATACTTAAAGAGAATTTGTTTCTAGAATACAAATTCCATAACAATTTCACAATGTAATGTAACATTGTCATGGTGCAGTATTGCACAAGATCGTTCAAGGTTCGATGAAATTTCATAAACCTGTATATACATTATTTTGATGCAGCCATTTCTCACCGGTCTCTCAACCATCTCAGTAATGGATAAAAAGTGTCTGTAAAGTGTTGAGTGGATATGCTAGAGCTGAAGTGTTATTTGAATCGGTTGAACAATGGTAAAGTGGTTTCCCATCCATAATCTATGGTTCAAAATTTAGATGGTCAGCTAGTCCTACAATTGAAAACTAGTTGTTACTCTGTGATGTCTAACAGTCTCAATAACCTTTCTATCTTTGGTTTTTCTTACTGTTGGTAGTCGTAATTTTTTGTATGGAAGTAATGTAAAATATCTACCCACAGTAAGCAAAACCAAAGATGTGTGCGTGGTACTCCTTTTTATTGACAGATACCCTAGTCAGATTACAGATAAACAATACAGTTATGCAATTTAAACTTAGCCAATTAAATGCTTTACATAATTAATGGAGTTCTAACCAGCATTATACTTTGGTTACAGGCAGTAAAAAAAAGCAGATACAAGTCAAAACAGAGAACACAGGAGACTAGCACACGAGTCAACAAACTGAAGGCAGAAAACCAGATGTTGGAGGAGAAAGTGAAGACCCTGACAAAGGAACTGCAGTTTCTGAAAGAACTGTTTCTGGCACACGCGTCCAATGCTCCGAATCCCAAGTTTGATGGCATTGATCTAAATAAACTGCTAGAGGAAGTGCCGGATGATACTAAAAGTAGTAAAAAGAAGTAGGTTTAGGTTAGGTTAAGGTAGGCATTAATGTGTGACTAACGGCCGGTTTCAATATTAAACTTACGAATGATCGTAGATTGGTCGCCATAGCAACTTTGTTTAGACAACAAAAAATGTAGGACACTTTTTGACGGATAACAATATTACTATGGCGACAGATCCACGGTTATTAGTAAGTTGAATATTGCAACCCGGCATAAGGTAAACCTTTTATTATACAAAACGGAATTACGTAAAATATCGTCAATTTAAATAAGTTTTTGAGGCATCTTGATCTTGGATAAACTGTCTAGATTCTAGACAGTTTATCCAAGATCAAGATGCCTCATAAAATTTGTGAGTTGTTCTAGACTCTAGAACAACTCACAAATTTTATGACAAGAGAAAATGAAACACTGTGTGTGATGCAAAACTAAATATGAAATATTTTTTAAGAAGCTCAGTTAATGCTATGTGGTTGAACTTTAAGAAAATAATTATTTTGGCCTTGTCAAAGATAGGCCTTAATATTTTCGTAAATGATTCTTCACTTTGTAGGACACCGTTGTGTCTGGGGCACAGTTAAGGTAGCTTGTAGTGTAGATATAAGCTGCCCAAAACCTAAACCATCTTCTCAGCTAAGCAAGTACACATAACTTCACATAAGCATACATTTTTTCATTACTAAGATCCAATTTTTAGGCAATTACATCAATAGATTATGTTGAATCTTTTAAGCTAAACCAAAGACGATTAATAATCGTCTTTGGCTAAACTATGCCTGTTTTATAAATAATAAATTGCCTAATAAATAAGCAGATAAGTGGGGCAACTCTTTCTCGTAATGATTAAATAAGTTTGTATGTAAGTGGGATGAAAATATTAATAGGAGGCTAATTTTTAGCCAGTAACTAGGCTATTTAGTAGAGAGGAAATCTGTACAATAAAAATTTTTAATCAACACTGACCACGATTTGTTTTCTTTGTGAAATAGTTTTTAATCATTAGTGTGTCTGTTGTATGAATATCGTTTATTGTAATTAATTTTAAGACCTAATTGGAATAATTAAATATACCTAAGCACAAAATAAATTTGTAAAATTTTTAAATTGTGCAAAATAAAACAAAATTGTGCAACATAATATTTTTAATATGAAAATATCCTATTCTATACATAAATTACAATTATGTGGTAAATATACAAGTTTTATACACAACTCAGTCGTTTTAATTGACTAAAAGAGACTGTACTTACTAAAATATTTTTTAAAATATTAAGATAAAACAAATTTCAACATTGCAAAGCAAATCACAGTTGGATAGAAGATTAAATACAAATTTAACAAGATACTTATGCGGCTTGTGCAACACAAACATGAATCGTTAAACATGCTTATCGGCTGTCAAAATCAGTGCAGCTTTATTCAAATAAATCATTTGTTGTGCAAGCCACACTAAATATAAACTATAGTCTTTCCAACCGTTTATTTAACTTTTGACAGCTGTAATACTGACTCAAATAGTGATGCCCTGACCTGTTACCGATTCGATTTATTTTATCGATCGATTTTATTCATGAAGAAGTTTTAATCGATTTAACACACTCATTATTTACTATGAATTTCAACATTTTGCACCTGTCCATTACAAGTAGGTACCGCAGTTCATTTACATGTTTTTATTTGAACCAACTACAGTAAGTCTAAACGATTATTTTTGATTCATTAATTTTTAGCGAAAAAATTCGATCCCATTACTAGGTACCTACGAGTAGGATGGAACTGTTTTCATTACGCAAATTATTTATGCATTAAAACAGAGACATTTAAGGCATTTTAAAATAATAAAGGTTTTTACGTGATTTGATATAAAAATAATCACAATAATTTTATTGTAATTATGTGTTATTAATATAATCGATTATAATCGATTCGATTTATTTCAAAACAGTTTATAGTCGGTGGTCATTAATTACGAATGAAACATCTCTAAGTGGGCGGAACCCGTCCATGAAGTACAGTATTCCCTATAGTACATTGTATCAAAAATTATTACAAAACTTTATGTGCGTGATCTGTCAAAAGTTAAATAAACGATTGGAAAGACTATAAATATTTTACATTACATGAGATGAATGATACAAGAAAATAAAGTTAGAAAAATCATTTATTCTGGTAGGACCTCAAGAATCACTTCAGTTTCGTCTTACATGCTAGGTGATTCTAATGCCTGTTCCAACGCGACTCCCTACACCAGGGAAATAAACAGGCAAGAACCTGGTGGTGTGGGCCTAGCTTTTTTGAGAAAGGAAACAGGTGTTAAGTCCAGATGAAGACGAGACCCTGCTCTGAAGAATGGCACCAGCCAGCAGCACGGAGCGTGCTTGGTACAAATTCGCATTGCACATGTGCGTCTACAGCATTGAACGCATTAATGAGTCAGCCATAAACGAAGCTGGTCAATACGGGAGTACTCGTGTCTTCGTAATCCCTACTGATACTGTACTGTCTGTCGCGTTTTCACGCCTCGATTTTGATGAAATTTGGTACAATTATCGTCAAGAGTCTTGGCTATAATTGTACCTTGGCTATAAAATTTTGACTCAAGACATAGAAAGGACTTTGGCTACATTTTCGTTTCTTCGTTTTCGAAGCCGCAGACAGCTGCTAGTTCATAAGTTTATTTTTTGGGTGTATTCTTTTCTCCTATTTCAAAAATATTTACTATCTTGGAGTCTATGGTTATTTCCAGACGTTAATGAGTCCATCATGTCCTGCACTAACCAGCACGGGGGCTGCGCCCTCGGCCTGCGCGAGCGCCGTGACGGGCGCGGAGTGAGGGGCTACTTGCGTGTGCAGGGACACGCTGTCCTCAGGGGGCGGAGCCCTAGGGACTACGTGCTCTTGGATGACGGTGGTGCCGTCGATTATGCGACTCCTGCGGAAATACATTTTGTTTAAATGTTTTAGATATGACGACCTCTGTGGCGCGGTGGGCGAAGGCCCGCATGAGACGCGGAGGCTACGGGTTTGATCCCCGCCTCGGGACAAATGTATGTATGTGTTCTGCAGATATTAGTTCCGGGTCTGGATGTTTTTCGATCTATAATATGTATGTATTGTATATAAGTACCTATATCAGTCATCTGGTTACCATAACACGCATTCATGCCGGGTTGCAATATTCAACTTACTAATAACCGTGGATCTGTCGCCATAGTAATATTGTTATCTGTCAAAAAGTGTCCTACATTTTTTGTTGTCTAAACAAAGTTGCTATGGCGATCAATCTACGATCATTCGTAAGTTTAATATTGAAACCGGCCGTAATTTGCTTAGCTTGGGACTAGATGACGCCGTGTGGAATGTCCAAGGATATTTATTTTATTTATAGGGGGGCATTCCTCTACCCCATGGTGACCCCCCTAGAGACTGACCTGAACTTGGTGGCGTGTTCCTTGGGGTCCTGCGTGAGGACGTAGGAGGCCTCAGGTCGGTCGAGGTCCCAGTACCGGATGCGCTGGTCGGAGCCCCCCGTGATGAGGAACCGGGAGCCCCCCGCCCGTCCGTAGCACATCGCGTGAGTGTAGTGGGATGCCTGGAACAAAATATATTTAAAAATTGAGGCAGGTTGCCACTTGTGTATGATTTTATAGTGAGGCCTACTACATCGCTAGTGAGGCACCTACTACATCGCTAGTGAGGCACCTACAACATCGCTAATGAGGCACCTACGACATCGCTAATGAGGCACCTACGACATCGCTAATGAGGCACCTACGACATCGCTAATGAGGCACCTACGACATCGCTAATGAGGCACCTACGACATCGCTAGTGAGGCACCTACGACATCGCTAGTGAGGCACCTACGACATCGCTAGTGAGGCACCTACGACATCGCTAGTGAGGCACCCACCGGTTGCGTGTAGTGCAGTGGTTGCGGCGCGTTCCCCGCGGGCCACAGCGCATGCGTGCGTTGCGTGGACTCCAGGCACCAGGCCGCCAGGTCGCGGAAGCCCGATGCCCACACTTGGGAAGTTGAACGACCGAAACCGACGATTCGACGGACGCGTTCCGCTGGAAAGGATAAAACGAAAATACATCCCACTAATATACTGTTTATTTTATAAATACGAATATTCATTGTATTACAAAGATATTTGTACTCTATCACGCAAAAACTACAGTGGGGTTACCGGCGGTTTTTGTGTAGTATCCTCGCTCTCGTGTATCAAGTAATCAAGTATTCAAGTATTCTAACGTCCGAAATTAATATTCAATCCGACGAACGATCGCGGCTCTATCTCCATAGCAACTTTGTTATACAACACAATTTGTATGGCACTTTTTGATAGATAACAGCGTTGCTATGGCAATAGATCTGCGATCGTTCCTCGGATTGAATATTAATTTCGGCCGTAAATGTATGGAATTTTTAGTTCATGCAAGTTACCGGGGGAGGCGCTGCACTGGATTTTTATACATTTGTCTTGAGTCGGTATCGAGGACAGTGTCCAATACTACGGTAAACTGTTAGTTTTTTATCGTTAACTCACAGTTGGGGTGACGTAGCTGTGTGATGGGCAGTTGGAAGCGCAGGTCCCAGACACAGATGGCGCCACTCGAGGTGCCCACGGCGATGTACCCGCTGCTGTTGGCGTAGAGACAGGTGAGGACGCCCTGTTTGAGGTCGCTCTGTAACTTCCACGCGTTACCTGGAATATAAGTTGTATGTAAGTTGGTATAGGTCGCGTCACGTAAAAAGAGCGCGGTCTGGGAAGTAGCGTAGGTATGTTTGCGCCTGTGTTCACTCGCTGACGAACCAATAGCACTCGCTAAATCAATGGTATGAAGTGCGCCGCAACACCTCTCCACCAATCATCGACCACGGAGCAGTTTGACAGCCAGCGCTCTTTACGTGGCGCGATTTATCGTGCGCACACACATCATTTACAAATTTATTCTGATTTTTGAAACGTCATATGGTTTCGTGGCTCAGCGCTCTTGTTACGTGGCGCTCGCTATACCTGGCGCGCGCAGGTCCCAGCCGCACACGGCGTCGTGTAGCGTGGCGTAGGAGATGACGCCCGCGTGCGCGCCGGCGCCGCCCGCGCATGCGCACGCCACGCACCCGCCCCGCGTCGCGCGCTCCAGCTGACGACACTGCGGGAGTTAGTACCTGGCGCGCGCAGGTCCCAGCCGCACACGGCGCCGTGTAGCGTGGCGTAGGAGATGACGCCCGCGTGCGCGCCGGCGCCGCCCGCGCATGCGCACGCCACGCACCCGCCCCGCGTCGCGCGCTCCAGCTGACGACACTGCGGGAGTTAGTACCTGGCGCGCGCAGGTCCCAGCCGCACACGGCGCCGTGTAGCGTGGCGTAGGAGATGACGCCCGCGTGCGCGCCGGCGCCGCCCGCGCACGCGCACGCCACGCACCCGCCCCGCGTCGCGCGCTCCAGCTGACGACACTGCGAGAGCGTCATGCGGGAGGACGCGCTATCTGGCCTGCCAAACAACAATGATTATTAGTATTTATGTATGTCAAGGTTTACCATCACGGGACTATGGAGTCCCGGACCTTTGGTAGGCATGGATGGGGCCAACACACAAGACGCCCTTATGACAGTTTTGATGTTTTTGTGATGGAGACACATATCGGTTATTATTATTAGTATTATTATTCTTAGTTAACAATATTATGATCACGACTGTATTCTCAAAGTGCCACATTTCGCACATTCCAGCGAGATAGCATGAGCCTCTGTTTGGTTGACTGAGAGCGATGCCACACGGCGCTATCACTGCGCTGCGACGTCGCATCGCAGTGACTTCACGTTGTTTCGATCCTTCCGATGCACGTTGCTTCAGCGCACCATGTGGCATGCCGGTCAGAATTGTATGTACCTAGAACTACGGAGCGTCAACGCTGCGACTTCGCAGCGTTGACGCAGCGCAGCGGCAGCGCCCGTGTGACATCGCTCTTGACTAGTCTATAATTCAACAGCGTTGGTATTCGGGTTAAACTTGTTCTCTTCTCTTCTTGTTCATTTTGCCGATGCGCTTATAAAAGTGGTACAACTGTACAATTGTACCACATTTATAAACGCCGATGAGTTATAAGCAAACAAACACGTTTCGCATAGGCAGTGCGTTATGATTGGCTGGGAGTTTTTCGCGCCTATCAAAATTCAGACAACTGCGCAGGTACATCTGTGTAACCTATAAATGTGGTACTACTGTACCTACATCAAAATATCAAATGAGAGACTGAAAAATAACCTGAAAAGGAGAGGAGTGCCAGATTAGCATGGTATGGTCATGTAATGAGGAGGGATGAAAGACATAATACCAAAAGAGTTATGAGTATGAATGTGGATGGGTATACAAGTAGAGGAAGGCCGAAGAAGTGGATGGATTCTGTGAAAGAGGATATGAATGTAAGAGGAGTGAGTTCAGAGTTGACGAGTGATAGAGGAGAGTGGAAGAGAAAAACATGTTGTGCCGACCCCACTTAGCGTGGGATAAGGGCAGGAGAATGATGATGATTGGTAACTAACCTGAGTACAAAGATAGAGCCTTCCTGCGTGGCCGCTACGAGAGATTGTCCGCTCTCACACGCGGCCAGGGAGACCACGGGACCCGCGCTTCTGTTGTACATCGACTTAGACCTGTCAAATACACGTTATCAATCAAAACTTACTTACGTAGCGTAAGGTAGAACGTTTAATATAATGCAAGAGCAAGATTCTCTAACACAAGACTCTAATAGATAATAAAAAAAAGGAATTTTAAAGTAAAAGTCGCAGCTAATTGTTTTTTATTATTAAAACATATTTAAAAATATACAGAAACACTTAAATATTGTGCCCTAAAACCCCTAGGGTTTGTGTGGGCACTCACATTCGTCTTAAGTTACTTACGCAATATTAATATTATTAAAAAACATATATGTAAGTACCTATGTATTTGGACATACCTCTGACTACCCCCTTAGACATTTTCGAAAAGATCTAAAAATTGCCTAATGATCTGAAAGAAATGTCTACCGCTCCCGGGATACAGTCGTGATCATATTTCATTTAATTTCATTTTTCATTTAAAAAACATGAATATTGTACGGGCCAACCCGCACATTCAGCACAAAATGCATTGTGCAACCGTGTTTAGCAAGCATTTTACTTTTACAATAAATTCAGTTCAAAACTCACTTCCGCGACGAGCAGTCGTTTTATTTATATCATCTCCCGGTCTAATCAAATCATAGCAATTATCAAGTTAAATGTAGGGTTCAGCAAACTACCCCTACATAATGGTCCTTCGAGCCTCCAAAAGCGGGATCATTGTACGCGAGTGTTTTTTTTGACAAAGTGTTCGTGTTAATGAACTTGCTAGTGAGCTAGCATATCAGCATACCGTCACTGGCTCGGCGTTGGCCGCCGTGACGATCAGCATCGTCTTGGTATAGCAGTAAATACCAGGACAAGCAGCAGCGACTCTTGGCTGGCTTTAGCCGCCGAGAAAAACATCAGCAAATTCTGGTTTGGTAGCAGCCACCAGGGACCATTGGACAAGCAGTCTTCTGGTCACTCATCATTATCATCAGCAGAGCAATCAAGTAAGATCTTTCCTTTTATACATTGACGATCTTAACAAATAATCAAGATGTCTTCGTTAGAAGATCTTTTAAGCAATCAGCAACAGATTGTAGATGCGATAAATACAATCCTCAAAAACTTTAAAAAGGATGGGCCGGATCGTAAATCATCAGATTATCTCAAACGGCGCATAGATACATTAGATAGTTATTGGAAAGAATACTTATCAAACCATGAGAAACTAATGTTATTTCCTGACAAGAGCAATGAATATTTCGTAAGCAATCATTATCAGCAAGCAAAAGATTACTATTTATCAGTGCGGGAGAAAATTTTAACAACTCCAGCATCATCGATAATTAGACCCGGAACACCTTTAGGAGGTAAATCAGCAGATCCTCCTTCCACAAGCAAATCAGCAGATTTTCCTGAGATATTTACAAAATCTCAGGGAGTCACCAGCAAAACAGATGACTTAATCAAGAAACAAATGAGCAACTTCAAAGCCTTCGTAAGAACGGTTTCCAGCATTAATGTGGATATCATCACGGAAAAATGGGAATTTGAAGACATTATCAAGAATTTAGAATTCAGATGGTCTCTTATTGATAAAGTTCACTGGGAATTAGACAGTGAAATGGACGACAGCAATGAGCAATACGAGAGCACTTTCTCGGAGCACGAGAAAACGTATAACGACACGAAGAAAGCTCTGAACAGCAAACTTTGGTCTATGTCTCACAGAGAAAAGACCACTCCGAAGATGGAAGTACCAAGCTTTAACGGGAATTATCATCAATGGGTCTGCTTCAAAGATCTTTTCACCGAAGCAATTCACAGTAACAGCTTTTTATCAAACGCACAAAAAATGCAATTCCTAAAATCTAAAGTGAAGGGTGAAGCAGAACGCCTAATTCAACATCTAAACATCAGTTCTGACAATTATAGCATTTGTTGGAACATCCTACAGCAGAGGTATGATAACAAAAGAATGATATTTTCATCTCACATCAATATCCTGATGAACCTACCAGTAATGCAGCAATCATCCGTTACTAACATCAAACGCATTCATGATACTACGCAGGAAACATTGAATGCTATAAAAAACTTGGGAGTTGATGTATCATCATGGGACCCACTGATCGTGCATATCCTGTGTCAAAAATTAGACAGTGATACACACAGTGAGTACATGAAATCAATTAAGCAGCCTCGAGAAATACCAGTCCTATCAGAATTTCTTTCTTTCTTAGAGAACCAATTCACGAGCATGGAGTCTAGCAGAAGAAAGCAAGATAATATCAATCAAAAGCAACAAGAACAAAAAACATTCAAGAATTCCAACATACGTAAATCATATCATAAACTATCATATCAAAGTAACAAAGACATTTCGCAATCGGCTTCAAGTAAAACATTCTCATCAAACAGAATATGCCCCGTTTGCAGCGGTGAACATGGAATATTTTATTGCAAAAGGTTCTTAGAAATGTCCCCAACAATCAAAAAGCAATGCATGCAGAAATATAATTTATGCAAAAATTGTCTTTATGATCACAAAGGCAATGAATGTTTCTCTACAAAACGTTGCCGTGAATGTGAAGAGTGTCATAATACGATACTTCATGACATTTACAAGCAAAAAACGAATGAAAATGAAATTAGCACACGTTCAAGTCCGCGTAATAGTAACTCACACGTGGCTCAACAGGATGAAACCCCTGAAATTTTGTTAGCAACGGCCATGATCAGAGTTCAAAAAGTGGACGGAACTTATCAAACAATGCGAGCTCTAATTGATCAAGGATCGCAGACATCTTTGATCACTGAAAACGCCGCACAGCAATTAGGATTACCGCGCCGAAGATGCAAAGGCGTAATAAGCGGCATAGGAGCGAAAGATAACGCTTGCAAAGGAGTAATTAATATCAAATGTACGCCAACTAACAACAACTATCATTTTGCCACTGACACATACATCATGAAAAATCTCACGAAAAATTTGCCCAGTAGCACATTTTCTATTCCATCGTGGGATTATTTGGAAAACATCCAACTAGCAGATCCGAACTTTAATATAAGTCGTCCTATCGATCTTTTATTAGGAGCAGATATATACTCCAACATCATCTTGGAAGGTATATGTCGATCAGAGCAGACCGCATTGATTGCACAGCAGACCCGCCTAGGATGGATATTATGCGGGAGTACCAGAACTTTACAATGCAATATTGTACAAGTCGACATTAACGAAATGCAGAAGTTCTGGGAGCTAGAAGATATAACAGATGAATCATCACACTCATCGGACGATTTGGAATGTATTCGTTTTTATCAAGAAACGACAAAACGTGTTGCAGATGGAAAGTATCAAGTCAGACTTCCTCTATCAAAAAATTTTGCAGCTGAACTGGGGCAGTCGAAAACAAAGGCAATAGCTCAATTCGTTCAGTTAGAGAAAAAACATATTTCTGATGAATATAAATCATTTATAAATGAGTATAAAGAATTAGGTCACATGCAGTTAACGGAACCGTCGCGTAAACCGACACCGGAATGTTACCTACCACATCATTGTGTATTGCGCAAGGAATCTACAACTTCGAAGTTACGCGTCGTATTCAATGCATCAGCGAAAACATCAAGTGGCAAAAGTTTAAATGATTTGATGCAAAAAGGACCTAATTTACAACAGGATCTTCAGTCATTGATATTAAAATGGAGACAATATAAAATAGCCTACACAGCCGACATTGAGAAAATGTTTAGGCAGATTTGGGTTCACCCAGATGATAGGAAACTACAAAAAATCATTTGGAGAGACGATCCTTATCAGAGTCTACAGGAATATGAGTGCACTACCGTCACATACGGAATGAAAGCTGCACCATTTTTAAGCATGATGACATTAAAACAATTGGCAAAAGACGAACAGAACAAGTACCCTGAAGCATCCAAGGTCATCGAAGAATCATTTTACATGGATGACCTGGTACACGGTAGTCATACCATCACTTCAGCAAGGAAGTTACAACACGATCTAAACACTGTAATGAAGTTAGGAGGCTTTAACTTGAGAAAGTGGTCTTCAAACAAAACTGAGTTACTAAATGACAAAGAGGATCAACGACAAAGTATCATGGATTTTAAGCAAGCAGAATCAACGAAAACCTTGGGACTTCGGTGGAACCCGGTGGGAGATCAATTTACTTTTACATCAAAAATTGAACCATCCAACAAGAAGGTCACAAAAAGGTCCATACTCTCGGACATTTCAAAAATTTTTGATCCTTTAGGATGGATTTCGCCAATCACAACAAGCCTCAAAATCCTATTTCAGAACGTATGGACTTCAAACATTCAATGGGATGAGGAGATACCAAAAGCCATTTTGAATCAGTGGTTAAAAATCAAAGATGAATTAAAAGGCATCGATGAATTTGAAATACCAAGATGGTTAGGTACGTCAATATCAAGTAGCATTGAACTGCATGGTTTTTGTGACTCATCAATGAAAGCCTATGCAGCAGTTATATATTGTAAAATACAAAGCACTGATAAAAATGAATCAAAAATCACACTTGTCGCAGCAAAATCAAGATTGGTATCATCAAACAAAAATGTTTCACTTCCCCGCCTAGAACTATGCGGCGCGCTTTTATTATCAAAACTCATGACCAAGGTCAAGGAGTGTTTAGCGGGATACAGTATCGAAGTTTATGGATGGTGTGATTCCACGGCAGTACTAGGCTGGCTGCAAGGCGACCCAGGTCGATGGAAAACCTTTGTAGCAAATAGGACACGCCAAATAACTGAAATTATGCCTGCCAGCGGTTGGAGATACGTAAAATCACAAGAAAACCCCGCTGACAGTGCGAGCAGAGGTCTATCAGTGCCTCAGTTGCGTAACAATTCTTTGTGGTGGCAAGGACCTTCGTGGCTACCTACCTACAGCTCCACCAAAGAACATAATCAAGCAAAATACATAAATGAAACAGAAATGAAAACAGAAAAACTAGTACATAACATTATCAAGCATGAAGAAAGCATTATCAACATATTATTGAACAAGCACAGTTCAATATCAAAAATTACGCGTATACTAGCATGGGTATTACGCTTTTTATCAAGCAAAAAGCAAAAAGGTTCCCTTACATTAGAGGAAATAAAAATTGCAAAGCAAAAAATTATCAAGCATGAACAGCAAGAGCTATTCTCACAAGAGATAAGCAATTTAAAGCAAAATAAAAACATACAAACAAAAAGCAAAATCATTAATCTAAACCCATTCTTGGATAACAATGGCATTCTGAGAGTAGGAGGAAGGTTACAGCACGCGCAGATCAGCGATGTCATGCAACATCCGATCATTCTTCAGCACAACGGACGTCTTACAGAATTAATCATCGACGAAGCGCATACAACTATGCTGCATGGAGGAGCTAGATTGACGTTGAGCTTTATCAGACAAAAATATTGGATATTGGGAGGCAACAGAGCAACTAAAGCTCGCATCAGACGTTGTGTTACATGTGCAAAACATAATCCCGAAATGAAAGCTCAAATCATGGGAGATTTACCGGAATCACGAAGTAACCCATCGAGGCCATTCACGCACACCGGGATAGACTTCACCGGACACATTTATGTCAAATCAAGCAAAGGTCGTGGAATCAAAAGCACAAAAGGGTATGTGGCTGTATTCGTGTGCATGGCCACGAAAGCGGTACACCTCGAGTTAGTCTCCGACCTCAGCACATCGGCGTTTATAGCAGCATTACGACGAATGTCAGCTAGGAAGGGTACTCCCAGCCATATCTACAGCGATAATGGCCGTAACTTCGTCGGTGCTAACAGAGTCCTACAGAAAGAATATCAAGAAATACAACAAGCATTACAAAGCAATGAAATACAAGCAGAAGTGTTAAGTATGGAAATCAAATGGCATTTTAATGCGCCCCTTTGGCCCACAGGTGGGGGGCTATGGGAAGCGGCTGTAAAAAGCTTTAAACATCACTTCAAAAGAGTAATAGGAGAGCAAATTCTTACCTACGAAGAACTGTACACAGTTCTAGCTCAAATAGAGGGATGTTTAAATTCGCGTCCATTATGTCCGATAACAGAGGATCCCGATGAAATGAACTTTTTAACTCCAGCACATTTTCTGACGGGAACACCCAGCGTAACTCTATATGAGACGGAAACAGACCTACGAACCCGGTGGCAATTAACTCAAAAAATTATAAAGGATTTATGGCAACGATGGCGGAGTGAGTATCTCACTCAGTTGTCAGCTAGAAGCAAATGGAAGCAAGCAAGTAAAAACATCGAATTGAATGACGTTGTTATTATCCATGATGCGAATTTGCCTCCTGGAAAGTGGTTAATGGGAAGGGTTGTCGAGTTACACACGGGATCAGATTCACACGTACGAGTAGTAACCTTAAAAACAAAAAATGGATTTCTTAAACGACCAGTCACAAAAATATCTACTCTACCTGTACGAGATCATGAAAAAAGCGAACAAAAGCAAATTAATAAATCAACTTCATCAATATCAAAACCAAGCATTAAATTATCAACAATGTTCGCGTCATTGATTATTTTTCTCAGCATCATAACATCATCTCAATGCACGTTAAACGTAACAAACTTTAGAGAAAATCAGCATCTCTATTTTGACAAACTATCAAACATGAACATCATGCGCGAAGAGTGGAAACTTGTCGTTTACTACAATATGCAACCTTATTGGGAAGGAATTACGGCACTCAACAAATCAACAATAATCCTAGAGCGCTTGTGCAAAACAATTGAAGATAACTCTTATTGTAACACGATATTGTTACAATTACGGCACGAGCTCAATGAGTTAGATTACAACAATCAACTTCTTCTTAGTCAGCAAGACGGCACGCGCCCTGCTAATAAGCGCCGGCGCCGCCGGGGCCTTATCGACGGTGTAGGTTACCTGGCGAACTCGCTATTCGGCGTACTCGACAGCAGATTCGCAGAACAGTATAAACAAGACATTCAACTGTTACGAAATAACCAACAGCATATTTCAACTCTTTCAAAAAATCAAACGTCAATCATAGAGGCAGAATTTAATGTACTAAAACGTATTGAAAATACGACTTCTCGACAGTACAAGATTGTCCATCAACAATTTATTCGGACGGAAAAAACGCAAGGACTTCTGAAAACTGAAATCCAACTATCAAACGAATTCAACACAGGAGCGATAGTAGCGAGCAATATATTACAGAATATGAAACACTTACAAGAAATGTTGTTGGACACAATCACTGACTCGTTTCATGGGCGATTAAGTCCCTATTTAATAACGTCGAAACAACTACAGAATCAACTCAGCATAATTTCAAGCCATGTTTCAAATGACGTTATGCTACCTATCAACAACATTCATAAAGATTTATCAAGTATCTTCAAACTTATCTCATGTAAAGCAAGAATGATAACTGACTTCCTATTATTTGAACTACGAATCCCGTTAATTAGTAGAGATTTCTTCGAAATATTCAAAATCATTCCAATTCCCGAGCAGAAGCAAAACAGCATGATAACCATCAAACCTTTATCAAACTACGTAGCAATCAATTTGAAAAAAGATACATATATGACTCTTTCAGAAACCGGAATAAAATCATGTCTGGTAACGGATGAAGGAACATATTTATGTCATATAAACAAGCTTATCTACCGGATCGGCGGCGATATGGAATTCTGTCAAAGGAAGAATGCAGCATGTGAAACATCAATCAAGCCTTGTGAAGACATTTGGGTGGAAAGTCATTCATTAAACAATTACATTTATTTTTGCTGTAATCGATGTCAACTTCGAACAATGTGCCGCGATCAAGTTACTATTCATCAGCTGACACGTTCCGGTATACTAGCTATAGATAATGGTTGCGTTATAAAAACTGATACTTTCGAAATTATTGCTCACGATCAGAAAACAAGCGAGATGTATATCAAATCAAATATCAAAGCCCCTGTGATTGCCCCCATCAATCATATTATCAATGTCTCCATACCTAAGGAGTCCATAGAAAACTTCGAAAAAGATCAAAAAGAGATGAGAGACATCGACGAAAGAATCAAGGTCGTGAAAGAGAACGAAGCGATCGCATCAAGCATATCATATCACGACATCCACCACTATGCGGTAATATACGTTGTCATCGGCGTGAGTATCCTGGCAAGCTCGGTGTGGTGGTGTCGCCGCGGGCGCGGCGCGTGGTCGCTCCGAACGCCGCAAGCCGCAGCACCGACCACGGCGCCAGCGCCCATGGCGCGCGGTAATCTACCTCCTCAGCAATCAATCAGTGATAGTGTTGTGTATCAAAGTGTTAGTGCGCGAGTCAATAAGGCAACGTCGCCTATCGTGCCGCGTTGTGATTTCAGTGCACCAATAAACACTAATTTTAGTTAACTAAGATAATTTAAATCAATCAATTAATATTGTTTAAAGTTGATATTTAATTTTAAATTACTATTTTATCATTTTTGGCCCTAATGTCTTTAACTTTCTCTTGCGGGGAGCATGTACGGGCCAACCCGCACATTCAGCACAAAATGCATTGTGCAACCGTGTTTAGCAAGCATTTTACTTTTACAATAAATTCAGTTCAAAACTCACTTCCGCGACGAGCAGTCGTTTTATTTATATCATCTCCCGGTCTAATCAAATCATAGCAATTATCAAGTTAAATGTAGGGTTCAGCAAACTACCCCTACAAATATTATTAAACGAACTTGACAGGCATTAGAATCACCTAGCATGTAAAACGAAACTTAAGTGATCCTTGAGGTCCTACAAGAATAAATGATTTTTTCTTTCTTTCTTTCTTTCTTTCTTTCTTTCTTTCTTTCACTTACCTGTTAATATGGGCGTGTCCCTGCAGTCTCTGCACGTCCCACAACCTGACCGTGCCGTCGTCAGAGCACGAGCCGAACAGGTTGCGTTGAGCTGGCAACGTCACGAGATCGTTAACTCGTGCTCTGGGGATATTTACAAGTAAAATTATGTTTTAGACCAGGGACGTCACGAGATCGTTAACTCGTGCTCTGGGGATATTTACAAGTTAAATTATGTTTTAGACCAGGGACGTCACGAGATCGTTAACTCGTGCTCTGGGGATATTTACAAGTTAAATTATGTTTTAGACCAGGGACGTCACGAGATCGTTAACTCGTGCTCTGGGGATATTTACAAGTTAAATTATGTTTTAGACCAGGGACGTCACGAGATCGTTAACTCGTGCTCTGGGGATATTTACAAGTTAAATTATGTTTTAGACCAGGGACGTCACGAGATCGTTAACTCGTGCTCTGGGGATATATTACAAGTTAAATTATGTTTTAGACCAGGGACGTCACGAGATCGTTAACTCGTGCTCTGGGGATATATTACAAGTTAAATTATGTTTTAGACCAGGCTACCGTGTTAAGCCAATACACTGTATGTTGAAAAAACGCGTTTTGAGAAAACGGTACATAAGATTCATCAACTTGTTTTGTATTAAACTTATAATTTGAATCTTTTAAAGGCAAAACCAGCAAAATCCACTTGTGACTGTTCTCGGTAAAACGAAAATTACTTTTCTAGGGCAAATATATGTATGAATTTTCATAAAGATTTAATTGTATTATAATAAGCAGGAGGTAGTGTATACGTGGACGACTGGACGTATTGAAAGAATATAATAATGAGATTTTCAACTAAAAACACGTAAAACTAGTTAGGATTTTGCTGTATTTGAAATTGACCTTTGGATATTGCTGTTTTTGAATCTCACTTCAAGGGATATTGTTTGTTCCGCGCACCGACGCCATTTTGAATACAGATTCACCTAACTTCTGGGAACAAAAATCTTTTTGATTGGCTGTTATGGATATTGCTACTCATGCACTTCATCAACAGCGACTTTGCTATTTTTGCAGCTAACAGTACTTTTTGTGGCCGTTTTATTATAGGATATTGCCGTCTTTGAAGCAGTATGATTTTTGAATTTGGCAAAGAATTCAATGTACGAAACCGTGACACCAAAATATAAGTTAGAGAAAAAAGTGGATTTTGCTGGTTTTGCTTTTACTTATATGATTCATTTGTTGGTTAACACTGAGTTTTTCATGAAAATCCGTTATCACGCTCGGTTTTGCACCGAGATTTGACGCTAGCAGGTGGTTTTTACGATTTAATGATAATGGCTTACTTGTGTTCATGTAGATAAGCCAGGAGCTGGCTGCCGGGACGCCAGGACAAAGGCGTCGGGATATCCTCTCCATCATCACAGGCGTTGTCATGGCTACTGTAACAACGTTGTATAGAGTAAGTTTGGTGACTGGCTCTTGTGATGCCTGCGTCATAGCTTAAGAGCTGAAAAAAGTAGGTAAAAAAGTAAGTTCGTATGAGCAAGTGGCCAACTCTGGTGACGGAGTTTTTAGGCCGCCTAAAGGCCTCCGTAATAATAGTAGTAATAAATATAATAGTAATCATTTTAGTAGTAATCCTAAAAGTAGGTATTACTACTACTACTAATAAATAAGTAGGTATTATATTTTTTATAATACCTAGGTACTTATAATCGAAGTTCATTTTATGTTGGTTAATTTTCCGAATTTGGTTTCCACCAACATAAGTTGACCTGCGATTTTTATTATTTGCGAAATTGACTTTGTTTGACTGGCTTCCCACTGAAGCTTGACTTATTTAGATTGTTAAGGGATAGCTTTTAAAAAAGCTAGGCCCACACCACCAGGTTCTTGCCTGATTCTTTCCCTGGTGTAGGGAGTCGCGTAGGAACAGGCATTAGAATCACCTAGCATGTAAGACGAAACTGAAGTGATCCTTGAGGTCCTACCAAAATAAATGATTTTTCTTTCTTTCTTTCTTCATTATTATAAATATGTCGCCAGGTGATGGATTTTTCGTCAGACATTTTACGGTCTGTGGGCGATGTGCGGGTATTCGTGAAATAAGAAAGTTGGTACAATTCGACACACCATATTTAATCCAACTTCTCAATTATTTTCTAAGGGCTAACACAACACTGTAGGTACACTGATACTAGATTGACACAGACTTTGCACAGACGCTAAGTTAACAACGAAACGTGGACAGTTCCGAGACGTCTTCACTCAGTGGCGATCGGGCAGCGACTGTAAAGCGACTGTGTGGCGCCGATCCCTTCGTTGAGTTATAACAGCTCGACTCTGTCAAAGCGCAGGGTAGATGGCGCTTGCGTTTCGTTTTCAACACGATATTCATGACCGGATGCGACAAATAAATATCCTTGGACATTCCACACGGCGTCATCTAGTCCCAAGCTAAGCAATTTAATGCTTGTGTTATGGTAACCAGATGACTGATAAACTACATAAATACATTTTTTTTTGTAAATACATAATTATTATACATAGAAAACACCCAGACACGAAACAAATATTTGCAGATCATGCAAACATTTGTCCCGCAGCGGGGATCGAACCCGCAACCTCTGCGTCTCAGGCGGGCTTTCGCCCACTGCGCCACAGAGGTCGTCAAATTATTGGTACGATGTATCGTTTTCGGTTTGTAGAGTAGTCTAAGTGCCTCTTTCACGATCTTCAAGTAAGTTCCGAGTAGCTAGTCACCAAGTAAAGTGTCGAATAATTGACGTACCTACCTAATTGACATTTGGCGCATAGAACGAATGACGTTACTCGTTAAGTAACTAATCAACACTTTACTTGAAATAGAAAGAAATAGAAATAGAAATCATTTATTTGCATGAAGTATGGTTGTATAAGTTCTTAAAATATAAAATAAAATATCACATACTTCGCGGTGCAAAGACCACGTGCAAAAATTTACATGCTATTTAATTATCTAAAAGCTAAATCCTTGTCAATTTTCAAAAACGAGGTCTTTAAACATTTTCTGTCAACTACCTTAAATTAATTGTCAACTGTTCATTTTAATTAAATTTTAATGTACCTACAGACTTGTTGTAGGTATTGCAATGTTGTTTTTCTATTCTTAGTCTTGTATTTACTTAATATTTATTTCATCATTATGTTTCTATTGTAACACCACCTCCTCTCACGTTCTTTCAGTCCAGTCCATCCAAAGGTTGCCTGGAAGAAATCGCTTTGAGCGATAAGGCCGCCCATTGTGTCACCTTGTATTAGTTCTTAAGTTTTTTAGTTTTAGTGCATAACTTGGTGTAACAATAAAGAGTTTTCTATCTATCTATCTATCTTAATTTAAATTTAAAATACAATTACCATTTCTTAATTAACTATCATTGAGGATGGTGAACGAGGCCCTTACTGTTACAACTGGTGTGGGTAATCTTACCGTAGTGATTTCTGGAATTTTTGTTGCATCCTCGCTGTTAAGTCTCGCAGCTCGACGCGACAAGGCGCCATGCTATCTTTAAAGAACAAGATATTTCAAAAACACAAAATTATCAATTAAACGTAACGAGGTAACGTTGCCAGCCTTTTGGGCACTCTACCTGCGGTCGGTGACCTGAACTCTTGTCTTCTATCTTTAGTTAATATATATTTTGGATAGAATACAGAGTTCCTTTTATTTATTTAGTTTTTTAGGTTAAGAAGTGTAGATATTTTTTGTTCCTGTGTGTTTCTTTGTTCATAAATAAATTATAGAATGTCAATTAATTAAACATCAAATTATCAATCACACTAATATTATAAAGGTGAAAGTTTGTGTGTAAGTGTGTTTGTTACTCTTTCACGCTCAAACGGCTGGACGGATTTCAATGAAATTTGGTGACAGAATTGCTTATATGTACCTATGTATTTTTACATACCTCTGACTACCCCCTTAGACATCTTCCAAAAGATCTAAAAATTGCCTAATGATCTGAAAGAAATGTCTACCGCTCCCGGGATACAGTCGTGATTATATATTTCATTTCATTTCATTTTTTTCATTTCAATTGCTTATACCCTGGATTAAAGAATAGGCTACTTTTGATCCCGGTATTACCACGGGACACGTTCTTCGGACACGTTTCTCGGCGTGATAATCAGTCCTTAGAGCGCCTTGTCGTCCAAGGAAAAGTGGAAGGCTCTAGACCACGCGGAAGGTCACCCACGCGATGGACTGACCAGATCAAGTCTGCAGTCGGAGGTTCACTGAACCAGTGCAGCAGGATGACCTCCAGCAGACAGAAGTGGCGAAACATCGTGAGCCGCATCGCATCTGCCCCCCCCAGTACTGATACTGCATAGCGATCACGACCGCTCTGTCAAGAGCGTACCGGGTAAGAAGAAGATTACCACGGGAACGGGAACTATTCACCGCGGGTAACACCGCGGAGCGCAGCTAGTTTTCTATAAATTATAGACCCTAAAAAAACAAGATGTCTTTGACCACAAGATCGTTTTTTTTAATAAGTCATCCAGTCCTAAGCTAAGCTATTTTAATACTTGTATGGTAACCTTTACATCTTTACTAGATGATTTATACAGAGTCAGGAGGCAAGCTTTGCCTACACTTAACGGGACACTGTAGTGCCTGGGACATTGTTGAGATGGAATAGGCTTACCCAGCACCTAAACCATCCTCTCAGCTGTCGGCCATATCCACAGGAAAGACAATGGTCAATACGTGTGGGGCTGACTAGCCGCGGGTTTCCTCACGATGTTTTCCTTCACCGTTTAAAGCTCGTGTTAAAGTGCATATACATTTTTCGACACGAAAAGTCCATTGTTGCACGGTCGGATTCGAACCCACGACGTCAGATCGAAAGTTGAAGTACTTATCCACTTGGCCAACACGGCTTTAGACAAGTCACCCCCGGTTTCTATATCGAACTTACGGATGACCGTAGGTCAGTCGTCATAGAAACGTTATTTAAACACATTTTAATTGTTTAAAATGTGTTTAAACAACGTATAAACACATTTTAAACAATAACAACATATACAAAATGTATGACACTTTTTGACAGATAACAACGTTGCTATGACGACCGACCTACTACGGTCATCCGTACGTTTGATATAGGAACCGGGCATTCAATACAAATACTGAGGCCGTATTCGGGATCAACGAAAACGAAGTTTCGTGACAATTTTCGGGGTCAGCTTATGTTGGTGGATACTGAATTCGTAATAAGTAAGTAAGTAAGTTCGTATGAGCAAGTGGCCAACTCTAGTGACGGAGTTTTAGGCCGCCTAAAGGCCTCCGTCATGGCTTAACGACTTTGAATTCGTAATAGTTCACCAACATAATTGGAACCCGAAAATTGTCACGAAACTTCGTTTTCGTTGATCCCGAGTAAGGCCTCTGGACGTACATTGCACGTAGCTCGCGCTGTGGCCCATGTGCGAGTGCGCAGGTTGGACCGACGCCGCGGAGACCACTGCGCTGGACTGTGAGACTCCGGCCTGAGACGTCGAGTCACCCACTGTAAAATACAGAATAGAATAGAATAGAATCATTTATTGAAAAAGAAGCACATCAACTGTTATTAAACGTAATTAATAATGTTAGTGTAACATCTGGTTCTCGTCATGCATTTAAGTTTACAATTTTGTGGTATGTATAATTGCATTGAATAATAATATATATATATTTTAAGACTAAAGTTTAACGTTCTCATACACCATCGAGGTAGTATTATAGAGTCACAATCTAATAGCTGACAACACTCAAAAAATGTGCGTGCAAATTCAATGTTCTACAATGACATTTGACATTTGAATGTAGACGTTATATCGCTTGTTCAATGTTCAATGTCGCTTGTACGCAAAAAAGAAAAACTCTGCGCACTACGTATCGTGCGCTTACATTTGGCGTTTACATTTTATTTGTCTGATTGTGGCTCTATAATACTATCTCGAAGACATACATACATAAAATCACGCCTCTTTCCCATGGGGGTAGGCAGAGACCACGGATCTCCACTTGCTACGATCCTGACCTCTTTCGCCTCATTCACTCTCATTACATTATTCATACACGCTCTCCGGTTTACCCCGGGTTCCTATATCCAACGTACGGATGTCCGTAGGTCGGTCGTCATAGCAACGTTGTTTATTCAACACAAAATGTATGAGACTTTTTGACAGATAACAACGTTGCTATGACGTCCGACCTACGGACATCCGTTAGTTGGATATAGGAACCCGGCATTAGGGTATAGCTCGCGCCACGTAAAAAGAGCGCGGTCGGGGAAGTAGCGGGGGTATGTTTGCGCCTGTGTTCACTCGCTGACGGACCAATAGCACTCGCTAAATCAATGGTGTGAAGTGCGCCGCGTTACCTCTCCACCAATCATCGACCACGGAGCAGTTTGACAGCCAGCGCTCTTTTTACGTGGCGCGACCTATACTTCTCGTTCGTTCGTTCTTATGAGCAAGTGGCCAACTCTGGTGACGGAGTTACTTTGGGAAAAGTGTTCCTGGTGAAAACAGTCGATTAAGATCAACTGGTTTTTTAATTTTGACAAATATAATTTTTTGGTGAACCTTAGGTACCTACTTACTATTTTTTAGTACAGTAAGTAATCGCGTTGGAACTTGGAACAGATCACCTAGCAAAGTAAGACGAAGTTGAAGTGATCTTCGATAAGGTCTTACCAAAATAAATGATTTTTTCTTTCTGACTTTTAAAAATCTAAAAAAAATTGTATTTTTTTTTACCTTTAGCTTATTCTTAAGAACTGAAATGTACCTCTAGAATGGTGTTCATTGGAATGCCCGAACATGTGTTGCCATTCAGTGTTCATGTGAGGCTCTTGTGAACCGGACGTCTTGTGGGTCCTTCTGAAAGTTTTACAACTTAATTACATAACAGTATTTCATTATAAATGAAAAATCTTCGGCTCCATTTATAATGAAATATCATTTTTCATTTATAATGAAATATCCAATATCTATGTGTGGTTTAACACTGTAAAATAAGAAATAAACTATACATAACAGTAGTCCAGCAATTAGATAACAGTTGCCAAAGTTGTCGCGAAATCAACATTAGTCGCCGTCACGACTAAACGTAGAACTGCCAGATTTGACGGTAAAATTGGTCTGTCAAATCTGACAGTTTCAAAGCAAAAATCAAAGTAATCCGCGAAAACAACTGTCAGGTTTAACGCATAAAACGTTACTTGAGTAACAGTAACTACTCAAGTAACGATTTTTATTCTCTAGTTTAGCAATTGCTTGAAGTTGGAACTGTTTAAAAAAAAATATTGGCTGTGTAATAGTCACCATTTCCTTTATAGATAAGTCGGCCATTTTGTGTTTGATTTGACAGTTACTGCGTATTAATAATAAACTTGACTATAGAATAAGATTTTTAAAAAAAATTCTACTGTCAAGCAATGACTTCGCTAAGAAATTACTTAGTAACAAGCAATTGCTTGTTTAAAATACGAGTGCAGTAAATCTAGTTATAGGTCGCGCCACGTAAAAAGAGCGCTGGCTGTCAAACTGCTCCGTGGTCGATGATTGGTGGAGAGGTGTTGCGGCGCACTTCATACCATTGATTTAGCGAGTGCTATTGGTTCGTCAGCGAGTGAACACAGGCGCAAACATACCCCCACTACTTCCCCGACCAAGCTCTTTTTACGTGGCGCGACCTATACCCATACAGATAATATAATACTATACCCGCCACTTACTTGTTTTGTGAAGATGTGTATAGTTTGTCGGTGATATTCTGCGGCAGCGTTGAGTCGAGTTGCACAGATCTCGAGATTGAGGTGTTGTTGATTACCAAACGGCCAGGCGCTTCGGTTATATGCTGAAAAACAATGTAAATAACGACCTCTGTGGCGCAGTGGGCGAAGGCTTACCTAAGACGCGAAGGTTGCGGGTTCGATCCCCGCCACGGGACAAATGTTTGTATGTTCTACAGATATTTGTTCCGGGTCTGGATGTTTTTCTATCTATAATATGTATTTAAAAAAAATCTAAGTAGTATATCAGTCATCTGGTTACCATAACACAAGCATTTAGTTGCTTAGCTTGGGACTAGACGACGCCGTGTACAAGTGTAGTTAAAAATTTGCATATTATTAAAATTAGAGTACTTAGTTAAAAACTAGAACAACAAAATGTACCTGTGTTGATGAACTTTGTATCTTTATAAGATGAGCGCTCATCGCTAAAAGTTGATTTTCCACGTGCTCTGTCATACCTGAAAAAAAATTTTCATTAGCAATCTTAATTTTTATAATAGCACACGGGAAATTACTCACGTAAATTATCGTCGATTTAGACACTTAGATTTTTACACTGAAGAAAGGATGAGTGAGGATGAAGACCCAGCACTGATTCTTTTATAGCTTTATTATATACATATTTATTTAATTTGATTTGAATTACCGTCCATTGATTTACCTAGTATATATGATTATAATTATAACTTTATGTTCACTTGTGTTGTGCATCGCACGTGCCGCTGCTGTACACTAACTAAGGCGTCACATAATACCAGCGCAACAGTAGGGTACCTTTCTGCTCTACTGTTGCACATGCTGAGTGACGACCTTTTTCTCTGTCGCAATTTATTTTAAGTTTTTTTGTAAATGTTTTTAAGTTTTTTATGTGACAAGAAATAAAAGTTTTTATTATTATATTATTATGTTTGTCAACTTTCGTATCTCGGAACTATGGAGTCCCGGACCTTTGATAGGCATGCATGGGGCCGAAGCCAACACACAGAGGCCCTTTTGACATTTTTGATCTTATTGTGATGGACACACATACCGGCGGCTACCCTGAATAACACTATAAAAATGCATCCAAAAGCAGTGTCCGGTCTGTGCAGGACTATTACAGATGAGGAAAACTACTACTGGGCTATGGGAGTGTGATGGTAGTGGACTGGTTACTGGGAAACTATGGGGACTATGGCACCCGCCGACACAATGTTAACGAACATGTATAAATATCATTATTATTATTATTATATTCCCCGGACGACGCCGACGCCGACGCCAGCACCAACAACAGCGCGCGCCCCCCCGCCACCTCCTCCGCGACCTTCGTCCCGCGCCGAGCGATACTTCGCACGCAGTGTGAGACGCAACCGCGAGGAGTGACCACACTCATACCCAGATGAAGATTCTCCGGAAGAATCGAAACATTGTCGGTATCTAAATCGACGATAATTTTACGTGAGTAATTTCCCGTGTGCTATTATAATGTCTAATACAACTCACGATAGTTTTGAAAGTGAAATCTTAATTTTTGTTCTCTTTTGAACTTTATTGATGAAGTGATGATATATTTTTCAATAGTATGCAAGAAAGCACTGAAATGAAATTAAATACTTAGTTTATTTGCATGAAATTATGTTAATATTGAGTAGTAATATTGAGCATAAAAAAATAGGCTACTTTTGATCCCGATATTCCAACGGGAATATTCACCGCGGGGCGCAGCTAGTCTATACTAATATTATAAGGAGGTAAAGTTGGTTTGTTTGTTTGTTCGTATGTTAAGGGTAATCTCCGAAACTACTTAATATTCGATTTCAAAAATTATTTCACCTATTTGTAGCTTAGACTTTCCGAATGAACATATGCTATATTTTATCAAGGTACCACGTGAGCGAAGCCACGGGCAAGTTAGCTAGTATTTTATAAAGCTTACCGTCGGATGCTAGCCTTCTAAACAGATTTCTGAGTTGCTGGCCCATTTCTGAGTACTCTGGCATGGTCCCTTGCTTCACCTGAAGATATAAACCACTTATTTTATTAATTTTCTTTTATTTTTATTATTAAATTATTAGGAAAACTAACAGCTAGACAAAAAAAATAGGAAAAAGAAATAACTTAACATGCACCTATATTGTAGGTACAGGTTTGCTGAAGACCAATTAAAAGTTTCCACTTGTTGACAACTTAAAGCACTTAACTATGCTCTAAGCAGAAAATAGATACAAAAAAAAAAGTAGGTTAGACGACATAATACATAAAAAAATAAAAACCAAACCAAAAAATTAAACGCAGTAGGTACATAAAAATAATGGTAAAAAATTTACTTACACCAATCACAAAACGTAGGTATACTAATCATTATCAAAGAAACGATCACTTAATAATCGCTTGAGCGTATGTATAGAAGTATTAAATATATCTATGTCCACACCTGACTTCACCAAAGTATTGAGAGAGCTACTTGACCTTATAACAAATGCGTTTTGCCTGTAATTTGTTCGCACTGTAGGAATGTGAAGTGTGTTTGGCTTTCTAAGGGAGGCTGTATTACAGCGTAATCCTATCAAAGCCAACAGTTCCGGACAGTCCACCGTGCCATTCGCTATTCTCAGAAGATACACTAAATCGGCCATTGCTCTTCTTTCAAATAGCGGTAAAAAATGAAATTTAAACACTAACACTTGCAGTAAAGCTAACTAATGACAAAATAAGTATAAAATCGAGCGTAAAATCCAGTGAAGCTTATTGCGCGCGACCAGGACAGACTATACTGTTCGATGCCAATAAAATAGGCGGCGACGTTAGTTTCCCGCATACCTTAACTTAAAGTTGCCAAATGGTTACTATATTTCGCCACACGACTTTAAACCTTAATACAGTTACCTTGAGTCTAGTATTCCGCCGTTCTCTCAAAGTCTGCACAAGTCTATCGACGTCACCGTGCCTTAACACAGCGTCTAAGACTTTCCTAGGAATGGGGTCGGCTAAGCTTTCTAGGAGGAGTTCTGCTCTTTCAACCTGCAACAATGACACCGGTCAATTCAGATGTCGCAAAAACTAATTTGACAGCACTAAAATTGATGCCATCCTTTTCTTTTCTATCGTTATGAAAGGGACGGCAACATTTTTAGTGCTGTCATATTAGTTTAGTTTTGGCGACATCTAAATTGCCACTATTGTGAAGCGCTCGTAGCGAAGCTTGCTAAGACGTTCTCGATAGATCGTCGAAGTTAAGCAGCGTTCTGAGCGGACACTTGGATGGGTGACCGCAAGTGGCATTTTCATCTGAGCGCTTCCGTGCTTCGGAGGGCACGTTAAATTGTCGGTCCCGGCTTTTAAAGTCGTTAAGCCATGACGGAGGTCTTTAGGCGGCCTAAAAACTCCGTCACCAGAGTTGGCCACTTGCTCAAACAAACGAACAAATGTAAACACACACATACATACATACACAACACATACATTCTTTAACTATATCGTTCTTGCTAATACATACATACACACTCACTTGTGTATGTATTAGCAAGGAATTAGTTACCTGTTTGGACATACCTCTGACTACCCCCTTAGACATCTTCAAAAGGATCTAAAAATTGTATTAAGATCTGAAATAAATGTCTACCGATCCCTGGGATACAGTTGTGATCATATTTCTTTTTTTTTCATTTAGTTACCTGTATAAGCTTATGTTTAAGATGAGGCCACACGAGCGGCAATATCTTGCAGTTCACGTCGATCGGGTTAAGCAGGCTCGCGACGCAAGAGATCAGTCCGCACACTTCGTGCCTTATCTGTACAAAATTATTAAAAACATTGAGGTACAATCTATAGACACAATCAAAATAAAGCGGGCGAAGGTCCGCCTGAGACGCGGAGGTTGCGGGTTCGATCCCCGCCGCGGGACAAATGTTTGTATGTTCTGCAGATATTTGTTCCGGGTTTGGATGTTTTTCTATCTATAATATGTATGTATTTACAAAAAAATGTATCTATGTAGTTTATCAGTCATCTGGTTACCATAACACAAGCATTAAGTTGCTTAGCTTGGGACTAGATGACGCCGTGTGGAATGTCCAAGGATATTTATTTATTTATTTATTTATAAAATGACATGTCTGTTGTCTGAGCCAAAACTCGGCGCACGTAAAATGTAAAGTTGGTTTGATTTTATGTTTGGGGTAATCTCCGAAACTACTCATCCGATTTCAAAAATTCTTTCACCGATGTGTAGCATGGTCTTCCCGAATGAACATAGGCTATATTTTATCAAGGTAGGTACTGAGCGAAGCCGCGGCGAAGAAGCTAGTTTTATACAGTTTTTAGTTTAAACTAAATAAATAGTTATTTGGTTGTAAAGATCAGCATTGCCATCCAGCGCGGCAATGCTGCCAGTGTCTTGGGCACGCTTCCGTCTGGCAGTGGTTTGGATCAGTTGAGCTGCCTATAGATCGTTTGTAACGATCCTTAGGTGGCTCAACTGGTTCTAATTGTATTTTGTACAGTTATGTAAATATGTAGTAGTTTCGTTTCTGTAAATAAAACTGTTCTTAATAAATAGTTACCCATAAATTAGGATGAGCGAGGCAAACGGCGCTTTCTGCTACTAAATCACAGAGCGCCTGTTTGGGCAGCAGACCCAGCTCCGCCAGACTAGTGGTAGCGAGCAACGCCTTCGCAATAATCCACTCAGATTGGTCCGTGAGGCCCTGGGACAAAGAACACAATCAAGACAGATAAAACTTTCTTAACGTGCAGCTAATACTCTAATCGCCTGCTACGCTATTGTCTAACTAAATATTCTTCATATTCATATTCATTTATTGCTTCAAGTTGGTACATAAGGTCTTAAAAATTAGGTTTGGCCGCAACAAGAACCGTTAGGAAACCACAATGTTTGAGGAAATAGTAGTACGTAGGTAGTACCTAGATAATAATGTACCTATAAAACTTAAGAGCTCAGCTCTTGTCGGTGTAATGATGCAATTCTCCCCATAAGCTTCTCTCCAATGCGATCTCTTTTACTTCTTGATACGACATGACAGCGACCTTCTCTTTTATCTGACTTATGCATTGAGATGTATTAAAGAGTCACAATCTAATAGCTGCCAACACTCAAAAAATGTGTGTGCAAATTCAATGTTCTACAATGACATTTGACATTTGAATGTAGACGTTATGACGTTTGTTTTAATGTTCAATGTCGCTTGTACGCAAAAAAGTAAAACTCTGCGCACTACGTAGCGTGCGCCGAGTTTTGGCGTTTACATTTTGTTTGTCTGATTGTGGCTCTATAATTCATCTCAATGGACTTATGTAATTAATTCCCGGTCTTCCCCTTCCTCGCCTTCCTTCTACTTTTCCTTAAGTGTATAACGCGCGCCGATAAGCACTGAACGATGCCGACAAGTTCCGACAAGCTTCAACACGCGCTGGTCAACGCTGGGCGCTGCCATTTGTTGACGACCTCTGTGGCGCAGTGGGCGAAGGTCCGCCTGAGACGCGGAGGTTGCGGGTTCGATCCCCGCCACGGGACAAATGTTTGCATGTTCTGCAGTTATTTGTTCCGGGTCTGGATGTTTTTCTATCTATAATATGTATGTATTTACAAAAAAAAATGTATCTATGTAGTATATCAGTCATCTGGTTACCATAACACAAGCATTAAGTTGCTTAGCTTGGGACTAGATGACGCCGTGTGAAATGTCCAAGGATATTTATTTATTTATATTTATTTAAAAAATGCCAAATCATCGTCCGATGAGTCCGACATTTTGCTTGGTCTGCTTCAACATGCTTCCTTTCTGTAGAACGGACCAGCGTTGTCAAGCGCCGGTAAGCGCTTATAAGTTTCCAGCTTTCTTTCTGTATACGCACTTAGTCGCCAAAAACGACTATGCCATACCTGTTAATGATTAAACATATATTTACGGGTATTTATCGCTATTTACCTTTATTTAATTTTAATTTTATTTTTATCCCGACGTTTCGACTGGATTGCACCAGCCGTGGTCGCGGGCAGACTGAAGAGTTGGAGGTACACCACAGCAAAGCGAAGGCATTTATTTTTCTACCCTCACTTGATCTTCATAAATGTTAATTAGGGCCGGTTCACACTAGGACGGCACACTACACTAACACACTGATACTGGGGGCAATTCGGAGTGTCGCAAAAGCTAAACTAACCTAACTAAAACTATTGCCATCCTTTTTATTCCCATCGCTATGAAAGGGACGGCAACAATTTTAGTTAGCTTAGTTTAGCTTTTGCGACACTCAGAATTGCTACTACTGTTAGTGTAGTGTGCCGTAAAGGGATAAAAATAAAATTAAAATTCATCATCATCATCATCAGCCCTTCTCATCCCACTGCTGGGCATAGGCCTCTCTTCGCTTCCGCCATTCGACCCTGTCTCGCGCCAATCTAACCCATGTCCGACCTGCAGTTTTGACTATGTCGTCGACAAAATTAAAATTAAACAAAGGTAAATAGCGATAAATACCCGTAAATATATGTTTAATCATGTGTTCTGATCGCGAAAGTTTAAAAAAGACTATTGCCACCTGTTGTAATAATGGTACTAGTATTGGAGCAGCGTGTTGTCCCACATAAGAGGCGACGCCGACCACTCTTTCGAAGAAACACCCTCTTAACGCCACTTCGGTCTTGTCGTTGAGAAACGTCACCATGTGTGATAATATCACGTCGTTGGCTGAAATAAATTGATGATTATACATCACTGCTTGAGTATAGAGTATTTATTTAAAATAATAAATAAATAAAATAAAAAAACTTTATTGAAAATCTTAAAAAGTAGCTACTTGTTACATTCCATGTACAGAATACAGTAAGGAGGTAAGTTTGTGATGATTTATTTATTATCGTTCGTTCGTTTATGAGCAAGTGGCCAACTCTGGTGACGGAGTTCTTAGGCCTAAAAATTATCCAATTCAGTTCAGCCATTCTCTATCTATTGAGTGGCAAAGAAATATAATTTATTTTTTTAATTATTATTATTATATACGAAATCGGAATTTTTGAAATCGGATGAGTAGTTTCGGGATTACCCCAAACAAACAAAAAAACCAACTTGACCTCTTTGTAATATTAGTACATAAATTAGTAGTTTAAATACATAAATACCTTTTTGTTTCCCGAAGAATATACACAGTTTGGTGATACCGTTTTCAACGAGTGCTCTCTTCACCACCGCCTGCGAGTCCGTCAGAAGATACGACACCGTTGAGCGAACCTGCATTCAATGTTAAGGCTCAACTCACACCGAAAGAGCGGCGAAGAGCAGCGAAGCGGAGCGCAGTTTCAGCGTCATATGAATTTCAACTTTATTTCCATTACTATAATGCTTATTATAGCAGAGAAGGCGCGCGTATTCGAATTCGCCGGAATTCCCGCGGCGCCGCGAGCATCCGCGCGACTCGTTCGAGTTTCTCATGTCAATGAAAAGAGATAGAAGAGATATAGTCCGCGCCACGTAAAAAGAGCGCTGGAAAAAAGTGGAGGGGGTATGTTTGCGCATGGCTACACTCGCGCACGAAAGTACTAATCATAATGTAGGTAGTATTGTAGCTGGCCGGTCGGCTCGGGCAGGCTAGTATACACCGTTTTAACACCTATTTTTTATTGTCAACAGTTGATTTGACTACTTTTGTCAACACAATAAATATTATGTGTGTGTAATAAATATTTTACTCATTTCAAAGTTTATGTCACTGTCTTTCATGAATAAAATAAATAAATTACTTACTTAGATGAATAACATTAATGGAATTATTATTAAAAATATGTTTTAGTCAGTGTTAATTGTTAAATTTAAATAAGTAAGTAGGTACCTAAGTACTAACCTACAAAATTCAGGTATTGTTGATACATTGTTTTATTATCATCAACAGCATTTTTAACAGCCTCTCTTCATAAAACTATATACCTACGTCATAAATAATTTTTCAGATTTTTCTATGTAAAACCATTTCGTAAGCGAAAACTTTTGTACGCGATGATATTTTGCGAACGAATTTGACGTAGTGACAGCGCGGGAAGCTAAGGACTGCTGACGAACCAATAGCATGCGCCGAATCAATGACAGCGTTACCCCTTCACCCCGCGCCGCAGTCCACACCACCAATCTGACCTAAAAATCGACTCTGCGCAGCTTGTCAGCCAGCGCTCTTTTTACGTGGCGCGGCCTATAGCAACAGATTTAATATGCGTTTTAGCTAAAGTAGGATTACTAAACCAATATGGGGATAGTTTATGATCTGGAATAACACGAGGCTTCTTATCCGGTTAAGTACCACGCGAGCGATGTCGCAGGCAGATACTAATACATACAAAGTCGTACCATCTCGTGAAGCGCAGACAATTCTGTCTCGTAGTTAATATTAGCGGCATCCTTGTCTACCATGTTCTGAGTTTGGTCGAGGAAACGCACTGCTGTCTCTGCTAATTTAGCTGCAAAACAAAAACACGTTTTCAATACAAACACTAACAAGTCTTAGGCTCAACTCACACCAAAAGAGCATCGAAGAGCAGCGAAGTGGAGCGCAGTTTCAGTGTCATACGAATTTCAACTTTATTTTCATTACTATAATACTTATTATCGCATGAGAAACTCGAACGAGTCGCGCGGATGCCCGCGGCTTCGCCATACAAATATTTTATTCATTGTATTTTTAGTATTTGTTGTTTTAGCGGCAACAGAAATACATCTGTGAAAGTCTGGTGACAGAAAGACAGACAGACGGACATCGCAGTCAGTAATTTATTTAAAAAAAAACAGGTTAAGTAGGTACCAATTTTTTTTAAGTGATTACAACTACCTAAGACACATCTACATCTAGTCTAGTAAAATCTTGACAGTAAAATACCATTTTTACCCTTTAGGTACGGACCCCTTGTAGTTTTCTTACTACTAAAGTATCATGATGTTATCTCGAACATGCGGGTAGTCAGAGGACAGTCGCGTGAGAGCCACGGGCGAGAACCGGACGTCTGACGATACTGGTGTGTGACCGACCCAACAACTACATCTGTGTATAGGAGTACTACACCCCTAAAACCTAACAGAATCATAGTTACCTTGGTTATTGGCAAAGACGATTAATATCTAGAAGACAGACAAAGGCCATACACAAAATCGTAACCCGATCCCGCAGTACCAGATAGCCTGAAAACTTTAAAACATCAATTTTATCCAAGAAATTTCAATACTTAGTAGTAGGTAGCAACAATATTCAATATTTAAACATTTTTAACTAGAAAGTAATTGAAATTTCTTGGATAAAATTGATGTTTTAGAGTTTTCAGGCTATTTTTTAGGGTTACGATTTTGTGTATGGCCTTTGTCTGTCTTCTAGATATTAATCGTCTTTGGTTATTGGCATAGGCAATCCGCACCGGCGTAGCGGGGTCCGCGGCGCGCGGCGCGATCTCTGGCAGGATGTACTCGGGGAACAGTTTGATAGCCAGGGCTCTTTTAACGTAGCGCGACCTAAGGAACCCTAGAAATCTAAAACCTAACAGAATTATAGTTACCTTGGTTATTGGCGTAAGCAATCCGCACCGGCGTAGCGGGGTCCGCGGCGCGCGGCGCGATCACTGGCAGGATGTACTCGGGGAACAGTTTGATAGCCAGCGCTCTTTTAACGTAGCGCGACCTAAGGAACCCTAGAATCTAAAACCTAACATAATCATAGTTACCTTGGTTATTGGCGTAAGCAATCCGCACCGGCGTAGCGGGGTCCGCGGCGCGCGGCGCGATCACTGGCAGGATGTACTCGGGAAACAGTTTGACAGCCAGCGCTCTTTTAACGTAGCGCGACCTAAGGAACCCTAGAAATCTAAAACCTAACAGAATTATAGTTACCTTGGTTATTGGCGTAAGCAATCCGCACCGGCGTAGCGGGGTCCGCGGCGCGATCTCTGGCAGGATGTACTCGGGGAACAGTTTGACAGCCAGGGCTCTTTTAACGTGGCGCGACCTAAGGAACCCTACAAATCTGATACCTAACATAATCATAGTTACCTTGGTTATTGGCATAAGCAATCCGCACCGGCGTAGCGGGGTCCGCGGCGCGCGGCGCGATCACTGGCAGGATGTACTCGGGGAACAGTTTGATAGCCAGGGCTCTTTTAACGTGGCGCGACCTAAGGAACCCTAGAAATCTAAAACCTAACAGAATTATAGTTACCTTGGTTATTGGCGTAAGCAATCCGCACCGGCGTAGCGGGGTCCGCGGCGCGATCTCTGGCAGGATGTACTCGGGGAACAGTTTGATAGCCAGGGCTCTTTTAACGTGGCGCGACCTAAGGAACCCTAGAAATCTAAAACCTAACAGAATTATAGTTACCTTGGTTATTGGCGTAAGCAATCCGCACCGGCGTAGCGGGGTCCGCGGCGCGCGGCGCGATCTCTGGCAGGATGTACTCGGGGAACACGTTGCAGTCCGCGCGCGGCAGCGAGCGCACGCATCGCACGCATCGCGCCGTCGCATGGACCGCGGCCGCACGGACCCGGGCCGAGGGGTCGTGGCTTAGGTGGATCTGGGATTATGGATAAGATCATTATGATCGAAACAATAGACAATTTAGACCTCTTCAAAAGGATCCAAAAATTGCCTAAAAGATCTGAAAGAAATGTCTACCGCTCCTAATAATTTGATATAGACGCCTGTGGCTACTCGATGTTGAACGGGGACAGTCTAGATAGCTGTACCTACCTATTTAAGTACCTTCAATTTTTTTAATCTACTGTCTGTCTCCTTTCCTGTTTTTTGTTCGTCTGTGCTCTGTGTTTTCCAAATAAATTGTATATCTATCTATCTATCTATCTATCTATAGATTTGAAGAGTGTTTTTTCTTGATAATGGCAATGAAAAGAGATAGCAACATCATTACCAGTTTTTGCTAAAATAAGTTTATTAGTCCAATATGAATAACGGGGTTATTTAATAATGATTTTTGTGTTTTTTTTTTATTGTTTACATTTATTTCAATACCTATGCACGTCATACGATTAAATAAATAATAATGATATGAATGTTGATCTGTCTGATTAAAGAATAGACACTATAATCAAATACATGGCATTTATAATATCGAAATTAGCTTACAATATAAGGCAGAATCCGATCCAATATCGTCTCAGAGCTGGTATTCTCACACAGAAGCAACAGTATCTCCAAACTATACAACTTCGACGTACAATGATGCAACCCTCTTATACACGACGTCACCAACGACGTTATCAGAATCAACCCCTCACTATCCGGCCCTAACTCTTTCTCCTCAACATTCCCATCGGTTTCCTCCTCATAATCTGTCACATTCACATTGAGGACTTTGAAACCGTCTTTGTAATCCTCGATTGTCTCTGGTTTACGCTCTGTGGTGTCATCGACAAGGTCTTTGTAGTTTTTCTCATCAGATGGCTGTGTGAAGATCTTTATAATGTTTCGAATGTCTTGGTGGATTCGTAGGATCTTTTCGTCTGCCGGTAGGATTGGTTGGGCGGAGAATATCAGCATGTATGATTGGAGGAACGAGTAGAAGTATTCGGGGAATAACCTAAAATAGAAAATGTAATTAGTTGGCGCCCAACGTGGGGCGGTTTTTATAGTTGGTGCAGGATTGTGGCCCCACGTTGGGCGCCAATGTTAAAATCGAGGCACACTAAAATAAGCAATTTTGATTCTATTGATACGATAAAAAAAAGCCCAAAATCAAATGTTGCCTTCCGCTACATCCAAAAACGTACAACTTGAGATGTTTTCATTTCGCAGGAAGTAACTTGGCGTAAATCATTCCCATTTAAATGCATGTAGGTCTAGGTATACATTCACGCTTTTAATTATGCATTTAAGCGGGTTATGCAAAGCAAGTCCGTTTAGATATAACAGCGTTCTTATCACTTCTATACACGTGTCGAGATGGAAGCGTCATCCAAATATAGCTAAAGAACTCACTTTATTAATTCTATCAATAAAAAAAAAAGTAAGTTCGTATGAGCAAGTGGCCAACTCTGCTGACGGAGTTTTTAGGCCGCCTAAAGGCCTCCGTCAAGGCTTAACGACTTTAAAAGCCGGGACCGACAATTTAACGTGCCCTCCGAAGCACGGAAGCGCTCAGCTGATAATGCCACTTGCGGTCCATCCAAGTAGTGACCGCTCAGAACGTTGCTTAACTTCGACGATCTATCAAGAACGTTTTAGCAAGCTTCGCCACGAGCGTTTTCTATCAATTAAATTTTGTTAAATACTTACTGGCCCCTAGCTTCATCTAAATACAGCTCAGCACTCCGTCTATCCTTCGGGTTTCTCTCTGTCATGGAATGCAGTAACGCTTTCAACTGCGGCTCGCAGTCCCCCACCGTCATAGTGGGGGGCCGTTCCTCGCCGTTGCGATACGCGAGGAGACCGGGCAGGTCTAGGGCTGGTGTGCCATCGTTCCATAGCTCTAGGAGGGCACAGCTGAAAGATTTTAGATTGTGCTGAGTTTGCGTGGAATAGGAGTGTTTGTGTGTGCGTATAAGTAAGTTTGTATGTTTGTAAACTACATAAATGTCGGCCGCCCGGTTGCGAGATGGGCAGACCATATTACGATACGAGCATTGTGGGGCGAAATTGGATGAGGCTAGCACAAGACCGTGAGGAGTGGCGTAAACAAGTGGAGGCCTATACCCAGCAGTGGGTGACAGCGGGCTGCGGATGATGATGATGATGATTATGTAAACGGCTGATTTGTATTGATGATGAGAAAATGATGTTGGTGAGGACAACAAACTACTCACCCAGCTGAGAAGATATCCATACTAGGTACCAGTTCTCCAATTTTACAAGGAGATTCGCTGAGCAACAACCCTTTATCATCCCCCTGCAAACAAAAACACAGATTAACTTAAAAACAAGACACGAAGCGTGTATTAAGTCGCATTTCAAAATAAAAAACCCCTCAAAGCCGGGTTAAAACTCACTATAATCTAGGCGCTATTTTACTAAAATATATGTTCGTATAAGCCAACTCTGGTGACGGAGTTTTTAGGCCTTCGTCAAGACTTATCGACTTTAAAAGCCGGAACCTTAACCTGTGCTCCAAAGCACTAAAGCTGTTGATGCCACTTGCCCACCCATCCAAATTGTGATCGCTCAGAACATTAATCGCCCCCCCCCCCCCTCGTACACTCCGGTTTTGACTACCTCTGTGGCGCGGTGGGCGAAGGCTCGCCTGAGACGCGGAGGTTGCGGGTTCGATCCCCGCTACGGGACAAATGTTTGTATGTTCTACAGATATTTGTTCCGGGTCTGGATGTTTTTCTATTTATAATATGTATGTATTTACAAAAAAAAAATTAAGTAGTATATCAGCCATCTGGTTACCATAACACAAGCATTAAGTTGCTTAGCTTGGGACTAGATGACGCCGTGTGAAATGTCCAAGGATATTTATTATTATTACTCCCCCCCCCCTCCCTCCTCCAGAACGAGATTGAACAACAGCGCCTGATGAAATATTAATAGTTAAATTTTTGCCTAAACTTATTTTCTTTCTTCTTTCTTAATCAACTTTAACTATCTATCAAGAACGTCTCGAATGCTTCAGCAGCGGCATTTTCTTACCACAGTCCTATTGTTAGGGTCTGGTGCTCGCACAAATCTCTCCGGAGCCACATAGCACAGTCTTCTTCTAGATGTGTCGAAGAAGTAGCTGAAGTCTGCAGGGTTGTCGTCGGGGAGGAATGTTGGCTTGAAGGACGCTATGTCTGTGAGTAGCACCCATAGCCAGGAGGTCACCATTATGTTCTCTAGCTGTGAGAATAAATAGTTTTTGTTTTCTAATATTTGGCTATCAGTTGATGCATGTACAGTGTAACCCTATGTTGGATATCCTTAAAAAAAAAAAATAAAAAAAAAAAAAAAATATGTGTTTGTAGTGTAAACGAAAAAAGTAGTAGCTACAGTTTCAGTGTCATATAATTTTGAACTTTATCTTATAATAATACATAGTACTCGTATAATACATAGTATTAAAGCACTTTAAAAAGTGCTCTTCTTGAATGTGTTTGTATTTTTAGTAGCGAAAACGTAAAAAGTAGTATAGGTCGCGCCACGTAAAAAGAGCGCTGGCTGTCAAACTGCACAGTGGTCGATGATTGGTGGAGAGGTGTTGCGGCGCACTTCATACCATTGATTTAGCGAGTGCTATTGATTCGTCAGCGAGTGAACACAGGCGCAAAAGTACCCCCACTGCTTCGCCTCAGCGCTCTTTTTACGTGGCACGAACTATAGCTACAGTTTCAGTGTCATGTAATTTTAAACTTTATCTTCATTACTATAATACATAGTCTGAAAGAGCGTTAAAAAGTGCTCTTCCTTGCCATATTTTTGTGTGTTGAGTTCAGCCTAACACTATCGTTTGTACATGAGCAAGTGGCCAACTCTGATGATGGAGTTTTTTATGACTTAACAACTTTAAAAGGCGGGTCCGACAATTTAACGTGCCCCAAAGCACGGAATACTGATAATGCCACTTGCGGTCACCCATCCAAGTTGTGACAGCTCAGAACATTGCTTAACTTCGACGATCAAGAACGTCTTAGCAAGCTTCGCCACGAGCGCGTGCGCCTAGCCTAACACTAACCCCCTTATTAATAAACGTTGATTAACAAAGAACGTCAGTGAATGAACGAATTAGCACTTTATTGTGCACTGAATAAACATTAAAAAACAACTTAAAATTAATACTTTGTTGATCTTTTTTTATTAATAAGAGGGTATGAGAGTAGAGTAGGTACTTACTTATAGTTTCATGTACATAATATGTAGGTATACAGCTGATTACCTTAATATCCCCATGGCATATCCCAAGTTTGTGCATCCGATGCAGAGCATACAGTACTTGGAAGGTGATCCACTTCTTCTCCAGCACTGTGAGGAACGGTCTCGTGGACAGGCGGTCGTAGACACTGCATCTGCAGTACTCTCGCATTAGAAGACCAGCTTTATCTGTAAGCTAGATATTAGAGATTAATTAATAATATTATGCACAACATAAAATCATGAGGATAAAAACTGTATGAACCAAATGCATTAGTAACATACAACTTCTTTCCTTAAAAAAATTATTGTATTCAATTTTACTTACTATAACTCTCTGGAACGGCAAGCAATTAAATGCTGACACTAGTTGTTCTTTAATCTTCAGTATCCTTTCCTTGTGTTCTGCAAGGGGCAGTGATGGATCCTGTATTGCAAACACCTTCACTACTACGAGGCCTTCTCGGGACTTAGCCCGGGCGACTTTGAGGAACCTTGTGGAACCCAGGCTGAAATAAGCCATGGAAAAATAAGTGTTTAGAGTTGGTTCTTATTTTGGTAATGCCTAAAAAGTGGAAGATCAAGTTTATAGTAGATGTTAATTTCTTTCTATGTTAATTGTTATGGAATTATGAAAACACTTGTCAAAAGATGAGTTATGGGAAATGTTATTTATTTACTAGAAATTAGATACCATGATCTCACCAACTTTGACAAAGGATGATGGGATTTAGCCAAGAACAGGGACAGTTGGAAGAGATTGAGGGAGATCTTTGCCCAGTAGTGGGATGAGATAGGTGTAAAACAATAAAAAATAGATAGCAGGAGATAAAGTGAACTAAATAAACTGTAGGCAATTTTGGACAGGATATATGTAGGTAGGTAGGTACATTAGGTACATACCTCTGGTCAAAGTTGAGGTCCACATGGTCACTTAGATAGTGCTCTACAGGAAATATCTGCGAAGGAGCTACTCCAACTAGTTGATTACCCATATTTCTTTATTTCTACAGAACTGCACCAATATTACTAATTTTTATAACATATTACAAAACGCTCAGAAGTGTTTCACGTCTTCTAACTGTTGCGAACGTTTACTTCCAGCTTTAGAAAGTCATCAAAGGATTAAATAGCAATTTTTGATTATTTTCTAATTCGATTCGAAAAATCAAAACAAAGTATTAATTGCTATTGTCTTGTCTGTCTGATCTGTCTGACTGATGACGAATGACAGTGTCTGACAGTGACAGCAAATTAAATGACAGTTTTATAGGCTGTCAGTGCAGTCAACACAAAAGTCAATTTTTAAATAATTTATCCAAAGACAATGACCTGACTGAAGTGAAGACACCTCATCATCATCAATCTGTCACTTCACTTGTCTATGATCTCTTCCCTTCAACAAACAAGCATTCCACCCATTTTCAATTTATTTCGTAAAAATCCCATAGATTTATTGCAAATATGACTTCGAAAAGTGAAAAGGATCGTGCAAAACAGATCCAGGATCGATGTCAGAACATATTACTCCAGATGCTCAAGGATGAAGACAACAAATATTGTGTTGATTGTGATGCAAAAGGTATGTTTTATGATTTTGTTATTTTAATTCCTCTCCCACTGTGTTCTTGAAGCTAGAAAGTAATTTAGCATTGAAATAAAATCTACCCCTTCCAAATATCACCTTTTTGTAGAGGTTTGATTCGATTTGGACTTGGTAATAGGGCTGAAAAATTCGTCAAATGAGTCACTACTTGGGCCCTAAAAATCTGTAAGTAATTACAGATCATAGTTTTTCCCTAACATCGTATCAATAAACCTAATCTAAGCTATTAGCATATGTTGCTTGCTTATAATACCTGGTTAGAAATAGTAGTCACTAAACCTACATTTCCATTATCAGTTGAGGATTAGAACATGATATAATTTTTAAATAAAATGCTCTGATAATTACTATCCTCAATATCATTACAGAGGAAAACATATGTTCTAGTAAAATCCTTGCAGTAATTTATGCAAAATTCTATTCTAAATACTCACACCAAGCAAATAAGCTATCAATTCAATAAAACGACTAAATATCAAGTTTATATACCTACTAAATAAGTATCCGTTCATAGTGAACTCACTATATTATTCTATAGTTTCAATATTTCTAAAAATATCATCAAATCTGTCAAGTCACCTTTGTAAATGATATTTCTGTGGAAAATGTATGATAATTTTTATTGTCACATTATTTCTATTTGTAACATTATGGGACAATTAAATATTGTGTTTTATTGTATACTAATGTAGGTACCCAATGTATTTAAGAAGTGTGAGTGAAGAGTTTTTAATTGGTTCATCATGTTCATTAATTTAGCTACATAATTGTTGTGATAATAACTATAATTGGAGTAGGAAACAACAAATTATTTTGACTAACTAAAATGAGTTTGAAGGATTATTTTAAAACTATACAGGGTAGGTCCATAGTTACATCGGGGGGCCCATCCAGAAAGAAAGAAAGAAAGAAAAAATCATTTGTTCTTGTAGAACCTCAAGGATCACTTAAGTTTCGTTTTACATGCTAGGTGATTCAAATGCCTCCCAGATCCATGGGGGGTTCGTGTAGGCTAGGGCTTGGCTGGAAAACTGGCAACACCACGGCTATATGGCCAGTTCAACCCTGTTTATTAGCACCATCAGATTGAGGTTAATTCTTTAGGTCAATGATTGAATCATGACCTGAATTATTATAAATTGCGAATCTATATGCTAGACCTTGCTTGAAGATTATGGCTATCAGCCAAAACCAAATAAAAATAAAGTTTATAACTCTATTGGCTGTTTTACTTTATAGTTATAAGTTTAGGCCCGGATCAGTGTTTATTTTATTAGTTTTATTTTATTTTTTATTTTATCGGGTTTTACCCTTTAAAATTGATGCATCAAAATACCTAAAAACATTATTCGAAATTTATTACTATACTTACTTAGATTTTTTTTTTCTTAAAACTTAGGAGGATGTATAGATTTTAATTCTCAAACTCATAAATTTCTAAAATACCACAGAATAAAAAATAGAACAACCAATATTTTTATTGGTTTTTTTTTTGTAAATACATACTTATTAAGTTATTAGGTATACATAGAAAACATCCAGACACGAAACAAATATTTGCAGATCATGCAAACATTTGTCCCGCAGCGGGGATCGAACCCGCAACCTCTGCGTCTCAGGCGGGCTTTCGCCCACTGCGCCACAGAGGTCGTCAATTTTGATTGTTTGTTGGGATGATGTGCTTATTCAAATCATGTCTGGGAATTTTTTGAATCTCTTTTTTAATATTATAAGGTGACATTGGCTTGAGTGTACACCGCCTAAAGAGATGGCAGGTGCTTGACATGGACAGGAGAAGCTGAATTGCTAATGCTAACGAAGAATCATAATGGTGCCATTCAGTGGAAAGGCGCCTTAAAACAAACCCTCTCAAGAACGGATCTGATTATGGCTACACAGCCGATCGCAGATAAATTATGAGAAAACAAAAAAGGTGACATTGGCTTCAGGATGATGAGGAATTCTTGCCTTTCAGGTCCTCGATGGGCATCCTGGAACCTGGGCATATTCCTGTGCATCCGCTGCGCCGGCATCCACCGAAACCTTGGCGTGCACATCTCCAAGGTCAAGAGCGTCAACCTGGACTCCTGGACGCCGGAGCAAGTGGTAAGCAATAATTTCGTTTTAACTATCTTGAAGACTAGCCTTTATTCATAAAGATTTGTCAATTTAAAGATTTAAAGAATGTCTTTTTCTTGTTACTCTTATGATAAAGAAAAGAGATAATTTGCGGAGAGAGGAGTTGCGAAGTTGCACTTGGTGGCCACCAATCTCTGTTTTCGCAACTCTTCCTAAACTATACAAAATTAAACTATTACAGAGGTATTAAAAAAAGCCTATGATAGGTTACAGTTTTTTAATTATATTTTAGTGGCAATTCGGAGTATCGCAAAAGCTAAACCTAACTAACCAAAAATGGTGCCGTCCCTTTCATAGCGATTTGAAAAAAAAGGATGGCATTAATTTTAGTTAGTTTAGCTTAGCTTTTGCGACACTCCGAATTGCCACTATTAAATATTCAGTCGCTTTATTCAGTTCTGGTCGCCATAACACAAGCAATTAATTGCTTAGCTTGGGACTAGATGACGCCGTGTGAAATAATAATAATAATAAAAATCTTTATTGGGAACAGATACAGTGGTACAATTTCATGAAAGTCGATGATATCTGCAGAAGTTAAAAAACTGTGTCGCAGACATCAACGCCCTCCTCCGATGTAGGGCGTGATGAAATGTCCAGGAGTATTAATTTTTATTTTATTTATTCAATGTAATTATAAAATAAAATATGCGACTGCGCTAGTTTGACGCATACAGACCTTAAAGACATAAGCATCCGTTTTGTAGCTGGTTTTATGTTTAATGATCCATCTCCGATCTCGTTTCGACAGGTGTCCCTCCAACAAATGGGCAACTCCCGCGCCCGCGCCGTCTACGAAGCCAACCTGCCTGACTCCTTCCGCCGCCCACAGAACGACTCCTCGCTGGAAGCCTTCATCAGAGCCAAGTACGAGCAGAAGAAGTACATCGCTAAGGAGTGGGTGCCACCGGCTAAACCTAAGGTTAACTGGTGAGTGAACAAGTGGTTTTAATTTTATAAAACACTTTAATCGCACTTATATTTTAAAATTGAAAGTTTGTGTGTTTTTAAGTGTGTAAGTGTGTTAGTTACTCTTTCATTTCACGCTCAAACAGCTGGACGGGTTTGCATGAAATTTGGTACCAGGCTTATACCCTGGATTCAAAAATAGGCAACTTTTGATCCCGGTATTCCAACGGTAACGGTAGTGGTCCAGGGTCGAGGACGGCAGAAAAAGCGTTGAACGTCCAGCAGCACAGGTTGACGATATTATCAGCATCGTGGGCCGGCAGTCGATCAAGCAAGCCAGGACCGGCGGCAGGGTTATTACGTATCTCGCGACAGCGATACTCGTGCAATTTGTGTCCTTGGTACTATTTGGTTATTTCACGATGTTTTCCGTCACCATAAAATACGATGTTTATCCATTTCAGGGATAAAGAGATAGACGAAGAGCTCGAGAAGCAGAAACGGAAAAAGAAAACCAGTTCGTCATCAGGAGTTGGGCCGTTGCCCGCCCCATCAGCCAGTGATAAAAAGTACAATGTAAGTTGAACTTTACCATCCCTTAGATAGAGATTCAAATCCTATCCTACTAATATTATAAATGTGAAAGTTTATTACAAATAGTAGGCACCCCGGGTCTCGAAAGTTTTGAATGTGTTAATGATGTTTTAAAATGTTGTTTTAATTACGCCTGCCGCCAATTTGTGTAATACTTGGAATATATTATGTATTCAGAAAACTTACATACGAGCGAAGCTAGAAAATCAATATTTACCCCTCAGCTTAGATGGTTTGTTAGTACCTACCTATATAATATGTTGCTATCTCTCTTCATTAACAAAAGAGTAACAAGAAAAAAACATTCCTTATAGTCTTGTTAAATTGACAAACGGTTATTATTTTAACCTTTCAGAAATCCGACGTAATCCCGAGCATACCAAAACCAAAGTCGTCAGTCAGCCCGAAGCTCGGCCGGAACACGCCGCCGACCGCTCCCGAAGCGAAGTCGAACGGGGCCACCGACCTCCTCGGCCTAGACACGACCAAAACCGAAGCAAAACCCGACGATATCTTCTCCAACTTCTTCTCAGCTCAAGAGAAACCAGTAGAGATAAAAGAAGAGAAACCCGATCTCAAGACTGAGGAGGAAAACTTCTTCAAACAACCCGCACCGACCGAGAAAGAAAAGTCTAAACTAACTAAAGATAGCATCTTAGCGTTGTATAGTCAAACTCCTTCGACGTATCAAGCGCCAGCGACCACGTTTCAACCGCAAACGTTCCCTCAGCAGAATCAAACGTCGACCAGTCAGTTCAACCAGAGTTTCAACCCGCAAAGCCAAACAACCGGTCAGTTCAACCAGAGTTTCAACCCGCAGAGCCAAACATCGACCAGTCAGTTCAACCAGAGTTTCAACCAGTTCGGCTCGTATCAACAGCAAGGGTTCACGCAAAACCAGTTCAGTAATCAAAACGGAATGCCGTTCAATCAGTTTCAAGGGAATCAGTACCAATTCGGCATGCAGCAGAAACCTGCCCAGAACTTACAGCAGCAAAACTTACAGCAGCAAAACTTACAGCAACAGAACTTACCCCAGCAAAGCTTACCACAGCAGAATTTCTTTAACCAACCTCAGAATGTTGCCCAACAGTTTGGGAGTCTAAGCTTAGGACAAAGTTTCCCCAATTCTTTCGCTCAGAATAACGTTAGCAACACATGGCAGTAATGATTGTATATTTTGATGAGCACTTTTGTTGTCCGTGTAGAATTGAGTTTAGTGTACAGGCTTGTTAGGGTCCGTGCCCACTGTACTGTACCGTACCATGTACGTACTCTGTCACTTAAATATGAGACCTTTGGAGTGTTTACTAGTTATCGTTTTTTAAGGGTTATTTTGAATTCTTTCAAAATAGTTTGAGAGATGCAACATACGGATGTCTGTTTTTGACCTGAGTTGCGAATCAGTGGTTGTATTATTATTATCCAGTTAAATCAAAACAGTATTAACGAACGCCAAACTGGTTATGCAAACTGAAGTGATCGTGAAATAGTATCATAAACTGCGTACTGTATGTGCAGTGTGAACGCTATGTTTGTTAGATTATTCTGTGCTTACTGATTACTCTCAGACTGCTACTTATTATACCTACACAGAAACTATATAGAGAAAGTTAAATTACAGTCCATTACTAAGACATCATATAACTTCGTATTTGGCCGCAAGCTCCTACTGAAAAGTATATTTGTGACAGAGTCATGGTACGTGATATGATAGTGGGCTTAGACCTTTAGGCTAAAACTTGGATACTTGAGTTTCAGGCGTCATTATTTGTCGTGAAAATAGCCTCTAAGAAAGCTAGAATTGGTTTTATACTGAGGGTCTTTACAATAATAACACAATTTTAATTTGCCCAGAGATAAAACTCATAATAGGCCCTTTGTATTGACACTAGTACTTACCGGCTAGACACAAATAACCTATCTTTGGTTTTGCTTACTGCGGGTAGATATTTGACATTTATTCCAAACAAAAAACGTCAAATAGCTACTGACAGTAAACAAAATCAAAGATAGATTGTTTATTGAGATTGGCTGTAAGTAGCATTATCCTACTAATATAAATGCATAAGTCTGCGAGGATGTCTGTCACGTTGATGAATTTTAATACATTATAGAATTCGTATGTATAAAACAAACAACCGAAAATATTATGTTCAAAAGATTATGTCAAAACATCTAAAAAAACTACTACCAAGCATTCGTTTGGCTAAAGTCTTACCCTGTTATTCATTAGGCTTCTAGACATCCTAGAGCAGATAGCTGCTGAATCTGCCTGGCTATTGACTTACTTGTCGCGAAAACCGTCAAATATGACGGTAAAACTGTTAGATTTGACGGTAAAATTGGTTTTACTGTCAAATATGACAGTTGTTTTCGCGATTTACTGTAAATTTAATAGAATCTCCTCCTTGTTTTCGCTGATAATGTATAATGGGGTTAGGCTAGGTTTTAATGGTTCAAGTATTTCGTTGCTCTAACTAAAGGCATATTAGTGAGCAAAACCGCATGCTTGTATTAACATAGTTTTGGCTTTAAGTGATTTATTGTATTACATTCAAGAGAAGTTCAATTCTTGCAGTTTTATTGAACATCAAACAATTGAATTAATATCGATATATTTTTAATTATTGTGGATAATAGTGCAATGTGATTTAATAGTTATTTACATTTATACATTCTTTTTTTAAGAAAATTATTATTTCAATGGGGACTAGCAATTGCATAGATTGATCTCGGCGTAGTTAAGGAATATTTTAAATACTTTTCCCCTACTCTTGAAGCTAAAAACGATACATATCGTGTCAATATTCTTAGCTCAACTTAAGTTGGTGAATGTAAATTCAGCCCAGTCTAAATGTCTTATCTATCTGTGATTTAGCTTACTGTAGTTAGATATTAAAATTTGTTACTTTATATTAAGGAAGTATGTCAAATATACCACAAATCAAATCAAATCAAATCAAAATGTATTTATTCAGTATGATCGTTTATAGACCACTTTGACATGTCACGTTCTTAAAACTAGGTGATTCTACTGCCTGTTCCAACGCGACTCCCTACACCAGGGAAAGAATCAGGCAAGAACCTGGTGGTGTGGGCCTAGCTTTTTTTTCAGCGGTCCAATTTTAATACTAAGTAAACAAACCAACCACCAGTACAGTAATCAAAACCACAGATAGATAGGTTGTTAAGTCTGGCTGTTATGCGGCGTCACTATCGATTATTATTGATTTGGCTGCAGAATTCAACAACGCGTATTTTTTCCCTTAATTGTAACAAAATAAATCAAAAGATGTTACGATACGAGCAATGTTATAGCTAGACAACTCTTAAGGCCGTCACACACGTAGCTATAATATATATTACTATAATAAAATATATAATAGCTGCGTGTGCGGTCACTTGAATATTTGTATAGAAAATATATCGTAATATGCCTTGCTATAATTTATATTACTATATATTATAGCTACGTGTGTGACGGGCTTTATCTTTGCTTTATACAAAAATCTTACCTAAAGTTTAAAAGATTTATTCCAATTACTTTTACGAAGCTACATAAACTTAATCCCCATTTGTCTTTAGCACATTTATTTTCATGTACCTCGTAAATATTATCGCACTTAATATTTGTGCATTTTAACGCTTGTTTTTATAACTGTACCTAAGTGGATCGTGAACCACTACAATGTTAGTCGTGCAGATAAGTTTTTTCATATCTTATAATAATTATACTTACTTCATCGAGGTACCTAGTAATAAAGAGCCACAATCAGACAAATAAAATGTAAACGCCAAAACTCGGCGCACGCTACGTAGTGCGCAGAGTTTTTCTTTTTTGCGTACCTACAAGCGACATTGAACATTAAAACTTCACTTCACTTCTTATAATTTGGCTTTCGCACGGCTTGTGCCACGCATTTAGCCACTACCATGTGTTATATTTAGTCATATTTAGTCATTAGTCAAGGTCAAGTCAAAGTCATAGTCAGCGTCAGTAAAGATGTGGGATCTTTACTGCAGCATTACAAGGACTCCTTGAGAGAACTCGAAATGCAATGATATCCAGTTTTGTTTCATTTGCCCACACTTATGCACGTTTACGAACACTTAACAGTTAATAATCCACCATTATTACACATTAATCGCTAAAACACAAGTTTTGGAAAATAAAACAAAAAAGGCAACATGGCACCTCGAATTCCCGTCAAAAAGCCCGAACATTAAAACAAACGACCGTCTACATTCAAATGTCAAATGTCATTGTAGAACATTGAATTTGCACGCACATTTTTTGAGTGTTGTCAGCTATTCGATTGTGACTCTTTAATACTACCTCGATGTCTTTCTTAGATTAATTTGCCGACCTCTGTCGGAGTGTGCACGGCTCAGACAAGACCCTAAGACATTACCGAGGCGCGATAAATCCTACTAATATTATAAAGGTGAAAGTTTGTGTGTGTGTAAGTATGTAAGTGTGTTTGTTACTCTTTCACGCTAAAACTACTGAACGGATTTGGCTGAAACTTGGAATATACATAGTTTATGACCGGGCATAACACATAGGCTACTTTTGATTCCGGTATTCACACGGGAACGGGAAATATTATAAAGGTGAAAGTTTGTGTGTGTGTAAGTATGTAAGTGTGTTTGTTACTCTTTCACGCTAAAACTACTGAACGGATTTGGCTGAAACTTGGAATATACATAGTTTATGACCGGGCATAACACATAGGCTACTTTTGATTCCGGTATTCACACGGGAACGGGAACTAGCGCGGGTAACACCGCGAGGCGCAGCTAGTATTTGCATAATCCTACGAATTATACAAACGCAAAAGTTTGTAAATATGGATGGATGAGTGGATGTTTACTCTTTCACGCGAATACTACTGAACGGATTTGGTTGAAACTTGGAATATTATATGACCGGGAATAACACATAGGCTACATTTGATCCCGTTATTCCCACAGGAACGGGAACTACTGCGGGTAACAACGCAGGGCGAAGCCAGTCTGTAAATATTTGTTCCGGGTAACTTGTTTAAGATTAAGTAGGTAGGTACTAAAGATTGCTAGATCCATTCCTTTTCAGACAACAAAGATCTAGGTAGGTAGGTAAGTATATTACAATATTGTCGTATCATGAAAGTTATGTAAGTACCTACCTACTTATTTCTTTGTTGGTAATTATGGAAATACCTACTTACCACGCCTGTATTTAATTCATATTAGAAGATTCAGATGTTCTGTGTACCTAGAGGTTTTTTTTACCTATTTTGGTGTATTTCGTTGATAAAGTTAGGTAAGTATCTAGTAGAAACCGGGCAGCCACTTGTCATATTGGCCAGTGATGCTTGCTCCAGATTGATCCTGTATTTCAGTTTACACAAATAAATATTATGCCATTACCTACATGATGTTTTTAATCGTTGTTAACCTTTAGTTAGGTAAATACCTAGCTTTCCAAGAAGCGCTCGCGTGGCGAAGCTTGCTGAGACGTTCTTGATAGATCGTCGAACTTAAGCAACGTTCTGAGCGATCACAAGGTAGGTAGGTTCGTTCGTTTGTTCGTATGATTTGGGTACAATACCTACCTAGATACATATCACATAGCCTACCTATTAGTCTAAGATCCCGTCATACAACGACCTTCACCGAGATGTTTATTTGATGAAACGTATTTTATATGTAATTTAATATGTAAATAAATATATTGCATATGGGTTGCCTAACAAATTTCAGTCCAGTATATGCTTAATTAAAAAAAAAAATTTTTTTAACATTTCACCGGTATGATTATTAGACAAATTCTATACCTATCGAAAGTCTGAAGCCCATAGAATATGCAAACGTTGGGTTGCCTATTCTTTTCCGGTCACAACTCTCGGGCAGCCAGGTATAAACAGGTAAATAATATTAGCATTTTGCACCGATCTCATTATTGAATTAAAATTAAATTAAAAATAAAATAATAAATTAATAATAAATTCATAAAAAACTCATAAATTAAATTAATAGTTGTGACCGGAAAAGAATAGGCAACAGAACGTTTGCATATTCTATGGGCTTCAGACTTTCGATTGGTATTGAATTTGTCTAATAATTATACAGGTGAAATGTTAAAAAAATATTTTTTTTTAATTAAGCATATACTGGACTGAAATTTTTTAGCCAACCCATATGCAATATATTTATTTTCATATTAAATTACATATAAAATACGTTTCATTAAATAAACATCTCGGTGAAGGTCGTTGTATGACGGGATCCTATACTATATCTATTTACTTACCTATTCGAAAACAGATCAGTGGGTAAGCTACCTATGATTTTTATCCTGCCTACCCACCAACTATATTTTTGGAGGAAGTCAAGAACGTAGCTTGGCTTACTTTGTGGTGGACGTGGGGATCATTTCATTGAATTGCATTCGTAAAAAAGAAACTAGGTACCTAGAGATATACCAAACTGCTGTTCCTAGAGATGAACTCTAACTTTTTACGTTCCATTTTACCCCACATTGGTGCGCTACTCAGCCCTCTACCATAACTCTACCTACATTATTGCGTCGAATGAAATGTTTTAGAGCGTAAAAGTTGGTAAAAGTTTGTTTGCAGAGTAACTCGATTTTTTTTTTAAATTATTTTTAACAAGATTCTAGTGTTTTTCGTACCAAAAATACAGTGAAACAAAATAATATGGATAGTGGGTAAGTTTTCAAAGTTCTTTCATTGATCAAACTGAAGTTTACTCACCCAATTTCATTTACAAAGTAATTCAATTATTGTTTTGGCGCCGCCAGCCAGAGACGCCATGTTGCCCGAAACAGCTGTTGTACGTCTCTTGAGCGCTCCGTTGTTTTTATCATTTTTGTGACAAAAAAATGTTTCTAAATTAATTTGCGCGCTGCAAACAATGCTAAATGTGTGTACTTGTGTTGTGATAAAAAGAACGTAAAGTTCTACAGTTCCGGTATGTTTAAAAGTTGATGTCTCGCCATGGCCTGTGGAATGCATTGTTACGACGATATTCCCGCTGAAGAATTGGAGTTCCAAGCGAAATGGAGCAAGTTCTCGGACTGGCTGCACTGCATCTGCGTCGTCACCTTCGATTTGGAGCTGGGGCAGGCAATGGAAAGCGTCTATCCTCCAGGCGTGAAGTTGACTGACCAAGAGAAATGTAATATTTGCTATCTAGCATTCCCAGATTCTAATTCTGGATGCATGGGAGACACTCAGTTCCATGTGCGGCTGCGGTCAAGGGCGCCGCTCACTCGTCAGCAATTGATTTACAACGAAGAAAGCGTGCCTACTTTGCGCGCTGATTCCACGCACTACTGGGGCTTCGTTTATTTCCGTCAGGTCAAAGATCCGTCCCTACCTCGAGGTTACTTCCAAAAAAGTATAATTCTACTAACAAGATTGCCTTTTAGTAACTTGTTCTACAAGGTCATTCAGCTCATTGCCCCCAAACATTTTGAAGAAGGCGAGAGAAGTTTGGAAGCTGCTTGTCACGACATCAATAGATGGCCGACGTTAGACGCGGGTCAGAACGTCCTATTGCCGGTGCTAGGTACGGTATTTCAGTCCTACATTCCAAATCAGCAGACTGGAAAAATTACAAGGTCAGACATAGCCAAGCCACTAGATTCACGCAATGTGCCCCATATTTTGGCGTCATTGCAAGATGTGAACGTTTTTGATGCATTGTCCAGTGTAATATCACATATCCATTTACTATGGGAGCTAGTCCTGACTGCCGAGCCCATAGTGGTCATGGCCAGTTCTCCGACTGAGTGCTCGGCTCTTGTGCAAGCCCTGACCTGCCTGATCCAGCCGCTGCCCTTTTCTGCTGAGTACCGGCCATATTTTACAATCCATGATAGTGAATTCAAAGAGTTCACTAGAAAACAGTACAACCCACCTTGTGTAATACTTGGTGTAACAAATCCATTCTTTACAAAAACATTGCAACACTGGCCACACACTATAAAACTTGGTGATGCAACGTCTATTAAAACTAAGCTAAGGAAAGTTGGGAACATTAAGCTTCTAGATACGGCTCCTGGAGTCTACACTCAATATAAAGCCTTTTTAGAAAAGGACAAGTCAATTATAAAAAAGTTACACAATGGAATCAGGACTGATAGACCATCAGAAGTTCAGACTGCGATGGTTAAGCGCCATCTATTAGAATTGACGCAAAGTTTCATGATACCGCTAGAAAGATACATGGCTTCACTTATGCCATTACAGAAGAATATTTCACCGTTCAGAGCGCCCCCTGTGCCAAATCCGTTTAACCCAGAAGACTTCTTTGCAATGCTCCAGCAATCAGGACCTCAACTGACCACTGGTATAAAAGGAGACTGGATAGGTCTTTATAGAAACTTCTTCAGAACTCCAAACTTCAGTGCATGGTTTCACGAGCGGCACAGTAACTTGACAAATAAGCTCCATGCATTGCAACTAGAGGCATTAGCTGAAAGTGACTTGAAAAAATGGTCTATTGGGAAGAAGGAAGTGGAAATCGTAGATATGGTGTTAAAACTGAGAGAAGTCTTGAAGAGTAATCCTCCGGTTGCAGACAACACTCGGACATTGTTAGCGAGAAGGTTGGATGACTTGAACTGTGTTCTGCCTGATGATATGAAGTCTATACTGAATGCGGCCTCGTGACATCAGCAATGCTGCGCCTCAAAACTGAGAGGCTGCAGCAACGACTGCAATTTTCAGTTCTCTGTCTGTGTGTGACTCCAAAATACCGTGGTATTTCAGTGAAAACACTAACAGCTAATTTATGGCATTATGTTGTCAGGTTTGTTGAAGTAAGAGTGATAAGTAAGAATTTTGAAGTTAATGGTTTATTAAAACAGTGTTTTGACTCAAGCTCAAGACTCAAGGACAACAAGCTGCCCAAGTGACAACAGGAACAGTTGAAGTGTTAAGAACGAGTGTTGTAAAGTTAATAGCTAATTTTTAAAAGGAGTTTTAAAACAGCCCTATGTTTGTTAAATTGCCGGCCAGTATCATTTTAACTTGCTGCAAATTGCTTAGCATCTTTAAAAAGCCTTTTTACTCTACCTACCTAAACATTGTTTTAGCAAAGCATGTTGAAATATCAGTCCTGTCCTGGCCATAAATGTAGGTGTTGTTTTAATACTCTGCTACTAGTATAATCCATTCCTCAAGCAAACATACTTTATAATGATTCATATTAAGGTAAATGACGTATGCTTAATGAAGCTCCACTTTTCAGAATGTATTCTGAGCAGTTGTGTATCTATATGATTAGAAGTTGTTTGCAAGTCTTTATTACGAACAAGACGGTTAGATGATACAGTTCAGTGCGCTATTAAATTACTACTAAAACACGTGGGAAAACAAATGATTATCTTGCCTATATTATACAGGTATCTCAGGTTTTTCCGTCTATTCTAGCTATTAACTAGTGCCTGGGATAATATATACCGCATTAACAATGGTTAAATGATTTATTTTGTTACTTCTTTAGGATTTGCTTATGGACTGTAACTTTGCCCGTGAAATAGCAGTTAGATAATTTTCTATTAAATAATGTCTATGTTGTAGCTATGTACCAACTGTAGGGTACATATTATTGTGTTTGCTACAAATATAACAAAATCATAAAATTTAAACGTACCTAATCTAAATTAATAAGCGTGATACAGTTAGGTACTTAAATCGAAAAAGATAAACTTTGCAATAAAGCAATGGATATGTTAGATCATAGATACCTTTTCTGTAAACCGTGCGGTTTTTTACCGGATCCGAATTCTGAAACGTTAGGAATATTTCCTAAAGGAACTCCACGATTGTCTGCTTGACAAGACAATCGAAACGGTCCGACTTAAAATGTCTTAGGGCTAACTATTTTAAGCATTCCTAAATATGCCATCTGCTATTTATGTAGGTAAATGCCTAAAATATTCTTGAAGATTATGCCTACATTTACCTACTTAGGTACCATATAAATGTGGATTATATAATTACCGATAACACTCTGTACCTATGTATTCCACTATGTGGATTGTAAATAGTAGAATATAATAATATGTGTGAAGATCCGTCTCGCTCCAATGTAAACAGATTTGTTCTATAGATAGTACAAGGACCTTGGAATACCTAGAATAAGCGTGTACTTTAGGGTGGGTTCCCAACGAGTCACACTAGACCTGCTAAAGTTTTGCTGTAACAAAATGAGCTACCGAGCGATATTAAATACTTTTTACTAACGAACGACGTCGATCATTTCAACTCAAAATTCTCGCACATGGGATGATATATAATTATATACTTAGGGATCATTTTATCCATAACCTCAGCAGCCTACACGTTAAACGTTTCGATAAATCGGTGAAATTTTAGGTAAGTACATAGTTAATTTCACAAAGCGAAGGAAAATTTATTGCTAAGGGTTTTTGATTAGTTCTAAAAAATCCAAGGGACTTCTTTCGTGAAATGCGCACTAAGGTTAATATTCCTAAGTGTGAAGAACTAATAAACAAATAATAACGTAAGGAGCCTGTGCTGAGTTAGATTAGGTATTGCCAAAATTTAATTTATAATGAAGTGAGCTCGCTCTTTCTCCTTTTGGCTGAGAGGGCTAGTCTACCATTAATTATGTTTGAAGCTTACTAATTATCATAACATTATAAAATATTAATTATTGTTATACCTAAGTACATTAAAAATACATACTAAGTACCTACTTACTAAGTTTTACAGCAAATGAAGTTGAGTATGATTTGGAATCTCTAAAAGTAAAATTAAATGAATGTTTTGTACTGATTTAAATGTTAGATGCGCCTCTAGCTAGCAATAGCACGGATGGTGTTTAAGAGTGATAAGATTAATTTTGCTCTTGATGTTGTTTGAGACTATTTGTTCCAAACTTTTTCTGAGGGCGTATCTAACGCTTTCAATGGATACGTGTCTTGTAATTTTATCAGTTTGTAAATTATAAATGTCTTAATATTCTATTATAAATGTATAATGCAGTAGGTAAATATAATAAATTCGGTAAATAATCCCTCCATCAAGTAAATAATGTCTATTCATATTGTGTCTTATCAATGCTTTGTGTAAGGTTTCTGCTGTTTATTGAAAACGCAGTTTAGATATCAATGATTTAATGTTACAGTTATTATTACTAATAATAACTGTAACATTAAATCATTGATGATCATGAACCTACCTACCTATCTAATAATTTATTAGATAGGTAGGTAGGTAGCATGAACGAAGTAGCCACTGGACCCGACATTTATGCGAACGTACCTTTACCGGTCTTATCAGTCACCAGGAAATTCTGACCTTGGTAGCTTGTTCTGGCTCAGTCTGAAGCACTCACTTGTCAACATCTCCCAAAATTACTAGTATTATAACTACTTCGTTCATGGTAGGTAGGTACTTATATTTTTCATCACAACATGAAAAATATAGATTGCATTGATATTCCAAGAACATTTATCTAATATTCTTGTACCTATATAGGTACCTACCTAAACCTATATAAATATATAATCTGAATCTCGGAAAAGTCTTCAACGTTCATGAGTATGCAGGATGATAGACTTGGGGGGTTTAGGGGGGCGATAAATCGATCTAGCTAGGATTCATTTTTAGAAAATGCAGTTTCAACTTTGTTTTCAGGCAATTAAAAAATAAATCCCTGAGCAAAGCTTGGTCATCCGGGTAGGACTAATAATTATTATTATAGTAACTTCTACTAATAGTTTTATGTAACTGCTTTCTTATCTATGCGTCTTCCATATCTGTTTGACATTGATTGCCATTTGCTAACGAGCAACAAGATAAATTAGTGCTTTGTCTGCCTGGTACAGTCAGCTACAGAAGACAATTAACATTTTCTTTGTACCTAAAAACTATTAAAAGCTAATTTTGACTGAAATTTGACTTAAAACTGCTACAAACACATTTTTTTAAATGCTGTTGCACTAGATTTTACTGTTGATGAACTTTTGTTTCTGTCTGACTGTTATAAGATTAATTTTATGGTATAGTAAGGCTAGGTAAGTACCTAATCTTATGAAAAATTTGTTTATTTGCCTGTACAACAGCTGGGATGAAACTTTATACAGTCATAGAGTGAATTACGTGCAAAAGCTAGTTATGACTATTGCTTAATCATCATTGGTCAATATATTTTAGTAAAAGCATGTTGGTGCCAAAATTAGATCTACGAATTGGGCTTTTAATACCCCACATTTATTGTGGAGTTACACCCATTATTTTTGGTACATTTCTAGGCTTATTAGCTGTTGCTCAATATAATCCACTACTAATAATTAATCCCATCGTTTGAAACACATGTAAATAATGTACAAATGCACTGAAATTAAATAAACATTATTTTTCAAATAATTCGTTTTATTAACACTTATTTAAAATTGTGCAATTACCGATCGGGGGGAACAATATCGGTATTTAAAGCACTTGAACAAATCTTAAGTGCGAGACATGGAATTAACAAGTACTCTGGCACTTTTTGGCGATAGTAAAAGCACCCCACTCATTATTCTAAATTAATTAAATCAAAATAAACTATTTTAAAAAGTCCAGCTTTTTACAACAAAAAGAAGCAAATTTTAATTAGATTTAACATTTAATGCGTTCAGTGCCCATGACGCTCATGTACTCAGCTCATGACAGGTCCTGATATTTTCAGTTTTCATAATTAAATAAAGTAAGTCTTATTGTGTTAAAAACCATGAGTGGGACGCATTGACGCATCATAAACATAACTAAAAATAAACAGTCTATTCACATATAACTAGAGGCGGTTTGATCACAATCTGTTGTATTTTGCTTTGCTCCAGATATTGTCGTTATCTGTAACTAAGGTATACACTCCGGCCAGGGTCAGGCCTACTGCAGCACCTAGGCCCATAGAGCGGAGGCCCGAGGTGCTTTTGTAGATGATACCAGTTGTGGCAGCGGCTATGAATGTGTTGCCTGTATCTTCTTTATCTCGAAGCCAGGTTACGCCAAGGGCTATGCAGGAGTAGAACGATGCGATGATGCCTAGGGTGCAGCCGGTTGTTGTTCCTGAAAATCACAAATATTTTGATAGATAATAGAGAAAACATTGCCTAAAAGTAGTTATATTAGTAAAAATAACAGAAAAATTAGACAGAATAATTTAACATCTTAGAAATAGTAGGGTTGTATTAACATTAATATTGATAGTTTAGTTAGTGCAAATATAGTTAATTATGAGCTGCAGTAGGTTTCAAAAGTACTGATAGGTACATGATAATCATGAGGCGAGTTATGTGTCAATACTATTTGTTAAGTTCACTGGTTGTAATAGAATAGTTGGACATTTTATTTATCAAAATATAATATTTTTCATTTTTTCACCTTGCTTCATGATGTAGTTGACCACTTGTGTCCTTCGGACTTTGCCAACTTGTCCTGCCAGAGTGGTAGCTCTTAGGCCTTTATACAGTCCGGTCACACCTCCCAACCCTGAAAAATTCAATATTCTAATAAGAACCTTTTAATCTAGGTAGACCCTCTTACAACTGCATCAAAGTTTCATTCAATTAATAGTTTTGCCTTATGAGTAACTGTGTGAGAGTGTTTTCATTGAACAATAACAAAATTATTGGTGTTATGTAAATTTATAGGTTATAATTTCATCATTTTACCTGAACCAGTCATGAAGGACATTCCAATGATAGGTAGCGCTACGTTTGACCTTCGTGCAGTAGATGCCATGTGACTATCATCCGGGTATAAAAACTCTGGTTGAACTTTCGATATATAGGAAGGGTCGAAGTTGAGATAAGGGGATAGGTTTGCCCCAGCCTGGCTCTGCTTCTCCTCGCTCTTGGGCCCCAGGATATCACTAAACAGCGACATTTCGTTTTATTTGTACTAAACCACTAAAATTACAATAAAGCGTGTTTCGTTCACTTCGTGAATTTTCAGAAATTATCCTGCCTGAGCTGAAATCGAAAAATCGAAAAATAAGTGACAGAAGGAAACGATACGTCAAATGTCATATGAATGTCATGTCAATGTAATCCAAATTTCCATAGACAAAAAGTGTTACCAGCATAAAGTTTTCAATAACCAAAAAATCTTAATGTAAAGGCGGCAAAATTCAAAAAGTATATTTGAATTATTATTCTAAGTAGAAGTAGGTAGTTATAAAACTACTTTTGATTAATAATTTTGGTTACAGAGAGACAAGAACATCAGAGGAGGTCAGAAAAGTAATAAAAACGGCAAAACTTCACGAGTCTGAGTTAACGGAAACGACACAAATCTTGAGATTTCCTGATTCTAGTCAGCAAAATGATAACCTGCGACTAATGCTGCTTGATGACAATCTGCTGAAGCAAATCGAAGCAGGAAACGAACTGGTTTTCAAAGGTAAGTAAGTACCTAATTAATAAATTATGTAACATTTATTATGCACTTGACTTGCTCCGTTAAGACAACAGAGTGATCATCAGTGTCTTGACCAAATAATCTTCACAGGTGATCCAGACGAAAATGTAGTCTTATGCACAAGCGACAAAACTTACGATGTGAAGGAAGCAGAAACATCCAACAGTCTTCTACTTGTGCCCAGTCTACTCTTCGCTGCATCCACTGGTCTAAATGAAACCATACAGAATAATTCAATGGACGATTCAGATACCTCCTTGGATAAATCTAACGCTAGTCTAAACAAATCCACCGATTCCGACGACGGCAGACCTCCTAGAAAGATAGAATACAAAGAAATAGCCAACACATTCTTCACTTACTACGAGCTAAAACCTTGCAAACCCAAACTAAATAAACTTGTAAAATTACTAGAACATTCTAAATATCAAGGACCCGAACTGGAATACGTGGTTGATAAATCAAAATTATACACTTACGAAGCTATTTTAGAACAAATACAGGCGTCTAGAAAGGAGTTAGATGGAGAATTAGTAAAAGTTCAAGCGATAAATATAGATGGATACTATCGTTTACTGGACTTTGATTTCGAGTTTAGAGTACTGTCGTACATGCTAGATTTGATTGAGGAGAATTCTTGGCCTCTAAATAGGGTTTCCAAAGAGGTGACGTTAGAAAGTTTGAAAGAATTGGTGCCTGAATGTATTTTGGAAGCTGTTTTCGGATTTTATACTACAGAAACAGCAATCGAAGATGGCGTTCAGTATTATGAGTACCAGCAGGATGAAGTCTGTAGATTCTTAGCGAGGGTTTTGTTAAAGAGTGCAGGGAAATTCAATTTGGTTGAGTTTTTGCAAGCGTGGAGAGATTCGGTTCCTGAAGGAATGGTTACAGATGTAAGTTAAAACTGTACTATTCTAGAAATATTTTCTTCCATCTTTTAATCTTCGGGGATCACAAATTTTCCAAGAGTAGAACATTTTTAATTGTTAATGTTTAACTAAACATTAACTTTGATTTCATTGAACTCAATCAAACCCAAACTATTTTATTTTTAAGATTTAAACGAGAACATTTTTTACGAAACATTTACAAACAACAGGTAATTCGTCATTTATCTTCAAGGTTAATTTCCACTATCATACAAATAGAAGCCTTGAAACTAATCTTCCACTCCACTCTCTATGAAAAACAAACGCATCACAAAAACATATTGATTTCAGGAGTCATTATTAACTGGAATCGCATTGATAGATAAGTCCAGCACGCCACAAGTCGTCTGGGGATTTTCCGAAAGCGATCTACCGGAGAATATTAATGAACGATTCAAGATACTGTTTCAAACGAAGCCTAAATGGACTGTGGATCAGATTTCACCTTACATTGAGTGAGTAACCTACTAGGTATAGGTCGCGCCACGTAAAAAGAGCACTGGCTGTCAAACTGCGCAGTGGTCGATGATTGGTGGAGAGGTGTTGCGGCGTACTTCATACCATTGATTTAGCGAGTGCTATTGATTCGTCAGCGAGTGAACACAGGCGCAAACATACCCCCGCTACTTCCCCGGCCGCGCTTTTTTACGTGGCGCGGCGCGACCTATACTCGTAATTTACTATATTTTTTATTGGTGTGCATTAGATTGTCCTAAATAATATAAACTCGATTTCTACTAGCAAGAAAATAGCGTTCCAACGCCTTTCCAAAGAATGTATTTTCCAACTCTACAGGTTTTTATCTTCAGTCTCCTTTGAATTTTTTTATTTTTTATTTTCAGGTGTTTTGCGACAGAGAAATTAAATGTAAACGCTTTGTTGACTAAATACGCAAGAGCTTCTACCCAAGATGGTGTCAGAGTATTTTCTGCGAAACACATGAAATAAATATTTTTTTAAATTTAATTTTAAACTTATCCCTCAATATTTTCAACAAATCACAAATTTCTGTCTACTAAAGGTGTATTTTATAGATTAAATCGAAATAAAATATTAGATACATCTTAAATCTCTTTTATTAATATCATTTTCAATACATAATTTATTTATAATTATCTAAATAATCTTAAATTACACTTAAAATTACATTTGTTATTCTATCTAACACAGCCCTATTTCCAAAAAGAAAATATCCTTCAAATACAATCATCTTTCCTACATTCTCCAAATTCTTCAAAATTACAAATTTACAACATTAATAAGAAGGAATGTTTATGACTTTTTCATTTAACAGCGATTTAATCTCGTTTATGATCGTGATTTTATTTTAATAAAGATAATGAGCGTTTTACGCCTTATAAAAAGCGCAATGAATCTTTGGTTTATGACTGTTGGATGTTTTTCCGGAGCTTGTTTAGTTCCTCCCACATTTCTGAAGGCAGATCTTCGCCAACCTCTTGTTTGAAATACTTTTCGATCGCATCAGCCTGGAAAAAACGTTACAGATTAAGACTCTACCTACATCTATTACAATAAAAAATAAACAAATTCAAAAGGTATTTAGTTGGATGGAGGTCACTATGGGGGTAGGCAGAGACTACGGATCTCCACTTGCTACGATCCTGACACACTCTTTCGCCTCATTCACTCGCATTACATTCTTCATACACGCTCTCCGGTTTAGGGTACCTACCTACTTCTGAGTAAATTCTATTAATGTCTAGTGCCTCAAAACCTTAAAATCAAAAGCTTGAGCGAGGAAAGCAAGCCATCATTTCCCTAATCTCACCTCCTGCATCCAGAAGTCCTTAGGTATGCTAAACAGCGTATCCATGTCCAAGTTGCCCAGTTTGTCGGTGTTCAGTGCACCAGGTGAGGGTATGTTGCCCAGTGCGGTCTCAGTGTGGCACGCCTCGTCGTCACAGCGGCGGAGAATCCAGTCTAATACGCGGGAGTTCTCGCCAAAACCGGGCCAGAGGAACTTACCCTGATGAAAATTATATTGTTAGATAAGTTTTATAATTAGGTTAGTGACCCAACTTTGCAGTGTTTGGGTTGCATAAGTGATTTGGTCGACTATGTTTGTTGTTTATTCAAGTCACGACACAAGCTTTTAATAATATTTTTGTGTAGGTATATTAGAGTCAAAGTGAGCATTCATAAACCGTTAATTAGTGGCTAGTAATTAGTTTTTTCTAACTTCGTCAATCTATATTATTATAATTTCCGAGCAAGAACTACAAGAGTTTTAACTCTGTGCACGCTCACCAAATATAATCCATGTGAAAATGGACTCCTTACTAAAAGTATTCCATCGGGTCTCGCTGCTGGGCAAAGACTTCCCCTTTATCTCTCCAACTATCACAGTTTTAGGATACTTGGACCAATGTCATTGTCAAAGCTAAAACTAACTTAGTCCGAGTAAATAATAGAAATTCTAATGGTCTAAAATAATGTACCTAGAATTTAATAATAGGTACCTGGTCGTTCTTCCTGAACCAGTTGACGTGGAAGATCTTAGGCATTTTGCGTCCCGACTGCGGCATGGACAGCCAGTGCCGTAGGTACTCGCCGAAGTTGTAGCCGAAGAACGGACGCATCGCGAACGGGTCGTGCATCACCACTTTACCCTAATAAAGTGATAACACATTTATACATTATGTCAGATGTGGTGTTAGGGTTATTCCATGTTACCCCTTGTTTAAAATTCCCCTTTAAAAAATTGACCATGTTTAATTGACGGAATTAAATTTGACTAATTTGGCTATAAGTAGGTAGGTATGTAAAACCAATAAAGAAAGTGTCGAGCGAAGTGAGCCGCAAAAATATGACAAGAACTAAACAATAGTGTCGGGTTGTTCTTTGGTAAGGTCTAATGAGACTAAAGTTGTTTCTATTTTGAAGACCACCCTTAAAAATTTAATAATTATTTTTAGTAGGTACTTATCCGTAATTTTTTTATCATAGTTCATTCGAAAATGTAATTTGTACGTAGGTATGTTTTAGATAGCAATATATTCAACAACTCACGCTGTGTTCAGCAGCAGCAGTAGCCTCAGACCTCATAGCAGCTCCCATAAACACGCCATGCTGCCAGTCGCGGGACTCCACGACTAACGGCACTCCTTCGGGCCTGCGCCCTCCTAGCAGGATGGCCGAGATGGGCACGCCTTCCGCGCTCTCCCAGTCACCGTCGATGATGGGGCACTGTTCCGCTGGGGTGCAGAACCTGAGAAGTGCAAAGAGAATATAACACTACGTTGTTGATATGGGAAAATTTTGGGAAAAATTTCATAGGTGAGAAAAAATGTAGCCAGTGGACGTTAGTCATTTTGGTTATAATTATAAAAGTTAATTTGGAAGTTTTAAAATTAAACTACAAAAAACGACACAACTGAAAAAGGCTTACCAAAGATAAAAAAATATAAGAATTTGTGTATCAGGCAGGTTTACTACGATATTTTTCTTGATACCTACCTTGAACCCGGGTAAACTTTAAATAGCGGGCAACAAGGGTCTCTATTTTGTCTCCGAAATGTTATACCCCTAAAATAAAAATCTATAAATTGGGTTTTCATAATCATCGATTGCCCGTATAATCAGGATCTATAATATAAGGATCCCTAATATAGTTACGGCTAATATCGGCATCCCTAATGTTTAAAATACATAAAATCATTCTCAATAAATAACATAATCCATAATGTAACTAACTCATAACTTTATTTTCATAATAGTTTATGAGAATAATGTTAGTATTCATAAATTATTTGAACACTTTATTTTGAATAAGAGCATTGTGTCTCAAGCACAAGGCAGCATAGGGAATGTACCTAACTGATTTTGATCTGGGTGGCTGATTACTTTTATTCCACATTTTATTGGCGCTTCGGCGGCCGCTACCGCGGCACGCTCGCTACGCTCGCTCGCCTCGCGCGTTAGTGGTTACTGTTCAAACCTAACCTAACCAACTGATTTCGATCTTGGTGGCTGATTATCTTTATTCCACATTTTATTGGCGCTTCGGCGGCCGCTACCGCGGCACGCTCGCTACGCTCGCTCGCCTCGCGCTTTAGTGATCACTGTTCAAACCTAACCTAACCAACTGATTTCGATCTTGGTGGCTGATTACTTTTATTCCACATTTTATTGGCGCTTCGGCGGCCGCTACCGCGGCACGCTCGCTACGCTCGCTCGCCTCGCGCGTTAGTGGTCACTGTTCAAACCTAACCTAACCAACTGATTTCGATCTTGGTGGCTGATTACTTTTATTTCACATTTTATTGGCGCTTCGGCGGCCGCCACCGCGGTCGCGCGTTAGTGGTCACTGTTCAAACCTAACCTAACCAACTGATTTCGATCTGGGTGGATACAACCTAAGTAATTTCGGTTTTACATAATTAAAAACGTTCGAAAACATTATTATTCGGAAGTGGAAGTATTATGATTCTTTATTATTATGACACGTATGTTTATAACGATTAAAATTTGGGATTATAATATTAGGCAACATCAATTTATGTATTAGGAGCATAAGGATGAACAATACCTTATTATAAACTATAGTTATGGGACCATAATATTATGGATTCCTATGTTTCGGAGACACTTGTTATTGATTGTGATTTACGGACGATCGATTTTCGGAGACGAAATGGGTTCCCGGGCAACAACCACATCAGTTAAACTATGAACAATATAATGTTTTTTTTAAACCGGACAACAACATTCTAACCCATTCTACTCAATTTTTATACACAACGTATTATTTACTTAAACGTACCTAGTGGTTATAATTCTCTTTGTATTTACTTACCGTGAGTTCGGATGCGCTGCAGGCTTGCTGCCGTCCCAGGGTTGTCCCTTCCAGTCTGTCAGACCCTCAGGGGCCTTGCCCATGCCTTCCCACCAAACTCCGCCGTCTTTGGTCTCTGCTACGTTGGTGAAAACGGTGTTTTTGAACACCGTCGCCATTGCCATGGGGTTAGTTGCTTCTGAAGTTCCTGAAGAATAAGATGTATTGAAATTATTTCTATGTTTATTTTGAAAATATCTTGCAAAAGCTTTGACTAATTTAGGTATTTTATTTTTTGTCAGTCACATCACATCAGTCACATCGGGTTACCTACGTCATAATTCTTTATTATAGGGTACTGAGGGTTATTTGAGTTGACAAAGCTATTTTAAGTAGGTACCTTATGATTTATTTTCACGTCTGTATGATATCATGTACCTAGGTAACATCTCGCAATCCCGCTGAAGTCAACTTTCCACTAATCTATTTTGACTACTTTTCTATTTTGAGGTAATAAACCAAAATTAATCTTACCCGGAGCAACTCCGAAGAACCCATTCTCCGGGTTGATCGCTCTCAGCACGCCATTCTTGTCAAACTTCATCCAAGCGATGTCGTCTCCCACACACTCCACCTTGTATCCTGGCAGCGTTGGCGTCATCATGGCAAGGTTGGTCTTGCCACAAGCGGAGGGGAAGGCGGCCGCGATGTAGCGCTTGCGGCCGCGCGGGTCAGTGACACCCACGATCTATAGGGAGGGTAGTTTTAGAAAATGTTAAGTGTATTTTAGCCGAAAACTCGAGAAGTTACGTTTTTCACAGTTGGTCTTGAAGCACTTGAAAGTTGGGTGGTCCCATTAAAAAAGGATCTGTTAGGAATCTTCGTAGTTATGAACAGAATTGCACCTCGAAACTCTCTTACGAAATTCAAGTCCGTTTAATAAAAATTTTAAACTTGCTACTAGGTAGGTTAGGTAGGTACCTAGGTACATGGACTTTAGAGGTCAACTCACCAGCATGTGCTCAGCCAGCCACCCCTCCCGGCGCGCCAGCACGGAGCCGAGGCGCAGCGCGAAGCACTTCTTGCCGAGCAGACTGTTGCCGCCGTAGCCACTGCCTAAACATAGGTAACAATCTACATTACAAAGTTATTCAATATTATCATAGACAAAGGCTCAACACACACCGAGATGGCAGGGTTGCGGCGCGCCGCTTACCCTACTCTAGATAACTGCTCAGTGCTGCAGTTTTAGTGTTATAGAATTTTGAACTTTATCTCCATTACTATAGGTAGGTACCTACTTGTAGTATCGCTTGAGAAACTTGAAACACAAGAGGCGCAACTTTGCAAAATTCTTCTGCATATCTACGTACCATAGCTGATGATCTCGTTCTCCGCCGGTTTATGCAGTATAATAGTCCTGGGGGGATCACATGGCCACCCCTCCACCCCCCCGGCCCCCTCGGCCCCCCCGGCGCCGCCCACCGCATGCAGGCATCGCACGAACTGCTCGTCCTGACGCAGCGCTTCCAACACCCGCGCTCCTGATGAAGATACAAGAGTAATCCAAGGGCTCCCCAATCCAATATATCAAAGGCTAGCCTAGCCCTTGACTCACCGCTTGAGTATGGACTCTGAATAATTCCATACTCAAGCGGTGATTCATCATCATCACTCAGTTTCCATAGAAAACTGTCAATAGATCGATGCTTGAGTTAAGACTCAAACCTGAGTACAGTGCAGTGCAGACTCTGAATATTTTGAGCCTAAGTGCATCACAGACAGCGAGCGAATACCTACTTAGACTATTTTATTTTTTTAACTTCAAGGGCCAACTCTGGTGACGAAGTTATTAGACCGCTTAATAAGTCTCCGTCATGGCTTAACGACTTAACAAAAAGAGACAAAAAGGCATTTTAGTTGCTTAAATAAAAGAGCAATGTCTACTGCCAATTCCACTGAAGGTACCTGAAAACATATCGAAAGCATTTTCTTTGACGGTAAACTCTTGGTGGATGATGGATCAGCCCCAAAAGAATAGAGAAGATAAGTTTAGCAAAAACTTTAACGCGAAAAAGACGTAGGTACCTACGTACTTCGTATGAGCAAATGGCCATCTCTGTTGACGAGTTTTTAGGCCGCCTTAAGGCCTCCGTCATGGCTTAACGACTTTAAAAGCCAGGATCGACAATTTAACGTGCCCTCCGAAGCACGGAAGCGCTCAGATATAAATGCCACTTGCGGTCACCCATCCAAGTTGTGACCGCTCAGAACGTTGCTTAACTTCGACGATCTATCAAGAACGTCTTAGCAAGCTTCGCCACGAGCGCTTCGAAAAAGACGTGAATATTACCTATATACTTACCTATGCAAGTGTGTTCAAAAACATGTTACGAATAGTTTTAGTGAACTTACCCATTCTTGTCATGACACGCATGGAGTAGACGACATAGGGAGAGTCTGTGATCTCCACTCCGATCTTAGAGAGCGGTGAACCCACGGGACCCATCGAGAACGGGATCACGTACATCGTGCGACCTGTGGAGGAGATACGTTATAGAATAGTCGGCAAAGCAAGCCCATACTATCGCTGATATCTTTTTAACCTTTGGGGTTGAATTTCCCATCTGAAATGAATGGGTAATAGAAAGAGCAATCAAAGATAAACAAAAAACAAACAAATAAACAATTTGATTTGATAGAAAAGTCTGGCCAAGTTCAAGCTCTTAAATAATCTCTTTCAACGATCTCTTTCAACCCCTTAGACTTAGAGATTGTATTTCGAAACATCCCTGTTTTGGGGGTGCTCTACGAATGTGGAGAGCTAGCAATTTATGTAGTTCAAGAGCTTCATGTAGTTTAATCATGTGAGTCGACAGCACTCTCAAGCTTTCTATATACCTCACTATTCAAGCACCCTGGAGGACTATTGAGCTTACGACTATTTACGGAGATCTCACCTCGCATGCACCCCGGGAATCTGTCCCCCACCGCCTTCTCATAGTCCCCTGCGTTGATGTAGTTGCCCAGCGCTGACTTCTGCCCCAGCCTCGCTGCTGGCACCACGTCGCGCTCCTGAGGCGTGCAGATGAAGGTACGGGACTCTACTCGGGCCACGTCTGCAGGGTCTGTCCTGGCTAGCCAGCTAGAGACAAAAACATTGACCTAAGAACGGGCTATCATAAAAAGAGGTTTTTGGTTTTAGAAAAACTTACGAAAGTCTTGAAGTCTTTTATGATATTTCTAAAAAACAACCACGGAGGGCACGTTAAATTGTCGGTCCCGGCTTTTAAAGGCCTTTAGCCATGACGAAGGCCTTTAGGCGGCCTAAAAACTCCGTCACCAGAGTTGGCCACTTGCTCATACGAACGAATGAACGATCGGTAGAAAGGTATTTACTAGAACCATTGACCTGCAAAGAAGAAGGTAGAAAGGCGGTTCCCACTCACCAGTTGTCATATTTCGGCAGGGGTTTGATGGTGCCCTGCTGCTGCATGAGACTAAGCAGTGCACCAGCCTCAGCCTCGGAGCCGTCGCATACATGCACGTGTGAGGGCTGGCACAGGGCCGCACTGCGCTCCACGAATGCGCGCACCTGGGAACGGTACGTCTCTTTATCGTTTCAAGTTTAAACTACATATTACCTAACCTACTTGCTTTTAACCAAAAGGGTTTAATTTTTTATCTGTAGGTCTAACTGCTGTCTCTTTAACAAAGTTTCCTGCAGGCTATGGCAATCAGAAGCTTGGTAAAGTCGAGAAGAATTTTTAAAATAATGTTTTTTCCCTTCCGTTCGGTCAATTCTCTTATTCCCCTTCTCAAAATCTTACTGGATTCAAACATTATAACTGTAGTGTTCGGTTTAAGATTCTGATCACCTCTATGTTTAAGCTCGATTAAATCAGAATAAGAAGCACGAAAGCGCTCAGTTGGCGAACACCCATCCAAATTATGACCGATCATCGCTTAACTTCTAGATTCTAGAAGCTACGTTCTTGTAGCTACGATCTAGGATATATATCGTAGCTACAAGAACGTCGCAAGCTACACAAAGCCACGAACGCTTCTCATATCGAGATGTTGGCATACCTTCGGTGTGAGAGCAGCTAGTTGAGGGTTGGGCTTAGTGGCCCCGCGCAGCGCCGTCTGGTGCGCCGCGCGGCTGCAGCCGAGTGCTATCTGCGCGCATCTGGGGACAAAGAGTTAGGTATGTTAGCCAATATTGTATGTAATGCCAATTATTATTATTATACCTATAGGTAGGTTCTTTGCTCGTGTCGTACCAAAATCTTCGAAAGCTTAGCATTGAGATACAATCTAACCATTTAACAGTTTTACAATAAAACCATTAAACATTAAACCATTTAACAGTTTTACAATAAAAATTTATCTTATCTTATCTTATCTTATCTTATCTTATCTTATCTAAAGCTTAGGTAGTGGCTAGTGGCACACGTCGAGAGGTCTCATCAGGTGTAGGCCTCTTCAAATTTAGTACGTAGGTACCTAATAGAATATTCTGAATGTAGGAGAGGAGGTATCATATTAAATAGGGATTCGAAATTTTGAAAAATGTATTTATGGACTTAGGAAAATTTTTAGAGTAGGTAGGGTGACCATGAAGCTATGAATAACGTTACGTTTTTGTGAATAAAACAGTTCGCACCTTCGGTAGAACAAGGGCCGAACTACCAAATTTTCGAAAAATGACTTAAGTATGCCAAAGTGCTTTTAAAACGTATTTTTACCCGGAGGTAAAAAGACACTCGTTCAATTCCATCTAATTTCACCAGAGGGCGACAGTGCCTTTGTCACATTGAAGCGTTTTTTCAACCGTATTGGCGCGACAAAGTCTCATTGGTCAATTGCGGCGGGGCCTGCGCGCGGTGAATTTGTGTTCTGGAGCGACACAGACAATGAGGTAATTATGCCATTTTTTGTTTGAGACTCTGGAAGGACAAAGACACAAGTTGTGTACTTCTGCCTTAAATACGAGTAATTATTTGGAGGAACAAAGTCGTTTCAGTAATTTTTTATTTTAAAATAGATAGTTTATTATCTTAAGACAAACTTTATGATTCCAAAAACGACACTGATTATGACCGACTGATTTAAGACACAGATAGTATTAAGGAAGAAATGGTATTAGGCCGTCACAATTATTTCTAGCTCTTTTGAATACCTTTTTCAAGTGATTTTTACTATGTCGACATTGATAATTCCTGATTATATACGTTTGGTTGGTTAGAAAATAAACGATTATTGTTAAAAATGTATTAGTTTTATTCTATAAACCATCTCAATATAATTGTGTTACTAGGGACATAATTACAAAGTAATTACAATTTTGGCGGAATAAGGGCATAAGTGTACCCCAAAATTTTTATTTATTTTAATATTGTAGTAATAATAAATAATTGACTCCTTTAGGGAATTTATATCAACTCGCAAATGTGTAAGGTATATTTCACGCAAAAAAAAAAATTAACTTAGGCATAAAATACACATAGATAAATACGATCGAAGTGAAAAAAAAACTTAAAATGGCTGTATTGAAAAATTACAAAACATGTAGTTCGGCCCTTGTTCTACCGAGGGTGCGAGTTGTATTAAACTGTTGCGTTTTGCTTCAGTTTAAATGTAGGTAGGTAAGTCTATTGTCTATAAAAAAATATTCGGCATAATATAAAATATTCTCATGCTAGGTATAAACCTAACTGTTATATAATTATTTTATGTAGGTAAATACGTACCAAGATTTAAAATTATTACCTTGGTGTTATCTTATTGTACCTATAGGTACTTAGGTATAATAATTATAACTACTATTCTCTATCTTGAAATATTTATTTATTTATTTATTTATTTATTTAATCATATGGCACACAAAACAGAATATAGCCAAACAATACTAAACGATTTACAAAATAAGGGTTTTGAGCTAGGTTCTATTCCAAAACATGTGTAGGTACACATTATACTCTTTTAAAGCAGATAAAAATATACTGAGTAGGCAGGTACAAAGGCATAGATATTATATAAATTGGTAGGTACCTATACCTACCTATCAACTTCTTAGACTTTGAAATGTTTAAGCAAATGTTATCATCTATTGGCCTCTGTGGTAAATAGGCTCTTTGACAAGCGAACTCGATACGATAACTACCTATTTGTCGGGGCCGGGCACAGATAACGTATTAGTTACTAGGCACATTACCTATTACATGCCTACAATATTGAGAAATAGCTGTTGGTTCATTGTATAAAGACGTAAGTAAGTATCTATGTACTTATTAGATTAATTAGTAGGCACGTAATTTTCATTTAATTGCGTTGCACTTTGTTTTCTTTTTTGCTAATTTTTTTATTCTATGTAAACGGAAAATAATAATTATGATGTTTGAAATAACAATGACGGTAAGTAGGTAGGGTCAGGTGTCCAACGTTGAAACAGTGGTACACAGTGAAACTTTGCGAAATTTCTGAAATGTGACGTTACCAGATCTTGCAGTTTATCGCATAAGGAGCCCCCCTCGAACCTCATGCTATATTCCAGTTTGCGTCGATGGCGCGCGAAAGAAGATTTTTTGCGGAGCTTTTTTCAATTTTTTTACAAAAAAGTACGAATTTTCTGCTTTCTTTCAAGATTTTACATTTAGTTATGCTAGCATATCTCATATTTCTCAGGATTACCTAACATCGGACATATTTCATAGATTAACGTGGACTATAACATTTTAATAAAGTGATGCAATGTAGTAAAAATAAAATGAGATTACTAAAGATACCCTTGGTAGTCAACAATGAAACAAATGCACAGTGGACACAGTGAAACAGTATTTTATATAGTAACCTACTAGCTTACTATTAGAATCTAATTAACCAGTATCTTATGGATACCATACTATTCTTATGTTGTTGTTTTGTTGTAATGAAGTATTATTTTCAAAATTCTTATAAAAAAAAATATAATAACTAATGATTTTCATTATGTAAAGAATTTTTTTTGCACATAACTAAATCCTTTGGTCATTTACCTATTTTATGTAATTTGGAAAGTCTGATAGCGTATTAACTTTGAATAAAACCTTTTTTTATTAAATACAAGCAATTTTTGACATTAATTTAACAATGATGGAAACATCCGGTACAAATTAATACGTTTCATTGTTTAATTTATGGTGTTTCATTGTGTACACGGTCGTGTACACAGTGAAACATTTCTAATTTTTTTGTTTTTATTTTTTTATGGCCTGTGTATACATAAATTGAAAAAACTATAAATGACATCCAATACTCAAATAAATAACCTGTATACCTGTAAAAAACTAGATTCATATCGGTAGAAACGAAAGATCTATGAGACTTTGAATTTTTGGTGTTTCAACGTTGGACACCTGACCCTATTTTGGTAGGTAATAAGGTTTTTAAATTTAGGATAATTATATTGTGTTCAGGATTTGATTTGGAAGGCAAGGAGAGCAAAGAGTTTTGTTTAAAAATTAACAAATTAGAAAAATACAGTTATTGTACCTAAGTATTAAAATAAATGTGTAGAGAGTACACTTATAAGTAGGGAGGTACCTACTTACATAAAAACAAATTATGGTAAAGATAATAAATAAATAAGAACACTTACTGTGCAGCCTTCCTCACGTAGTCTTCAGGCACAACTTTGAAATGCAACATTTTAAAAATACTAAGAAAATAAATTAAACCAACGTAGGGTGATCTCATCTAATTCTGTGACTCGCCTAATTCGGTGATATTGGGTTTGAGCGCTATTACCGGGCTGTACGAGTAAAATCAAGGACTTTAAATACAACCTTTTGCCTCTGTAATAAAGCTCAAATTCGTCTGTAAAGTTTGGGGACGCTCGAGTGAGCGAGAAAACAACAATTAACGGTTTTGTCAGATCGCGCGCAAATCTCGCCGGTTTCGGCTGTGTTTGTGAAATGGTGGCGAATTTTGCTGTATTTATGTAAGTATTTAACAGATTTCTTAGCTTCTTTCTAATAAAATGAATTGTAATTGATATTCCCTTGATGTGGCAGTAAAAAGTTCGTCATAATTCTGCGTCGTTTTAGTGTTAGAGCTTATTTTGTTCGTCATAAATATTAGCGTTTTAGCGGTGGAGTGGTTTCTGTGCTATCACTGAATTATAGTAGTTATGTACAATTATTTGTGGTTTTAACTGAAATAATTGACTTATTTTGAGTTAAGTAGACAAGATTGACGTTATTTTATTAGTTTTATCTTGTCTTAATTAAAATGACGACTTTGAGCCAATATTATATATTTTGCTATCACGGAATTGAGTGACACTTTTTTGCAAATTTAAACAGACGCTAAAATCTAAGCAGGAAAGATGTATTTATCATTATAATTTGCTTGTTTACTTTCAGATATTATGGATGACCCCAACAAGAAGAACAGAAAATACTCGGAGTTCGATCTCGGAGCCGAAGAATAATTCTAAAAGATATTATCTTAATTTTATGATATTAACTTTGTAAAACTTAAATAAAGTTAACTTGTCTAATTCCGTTATATCAGAATTAAAGTAGTAGCTATCACGGACTTAAAGAGGTCACCACGGAATTAGGCAAGTTGACTTGCTTTGGTAAATTTGGTATAACTCTTAGGTTTCTAGAAAAAAATGTGATTAATTGTGCCTATATTCCTCATAAAATACTGATTAAAACTCAGGCTAAGTCTGAATTAAAGTAATTAATAAATTTACTGGTATTTTATTAATCTATTGCTTTTGTCACGAAATTAGATGAGTTCACCCTAATACTTTACAAATTTAAAAAACTAGCTAAATTTTATAAAATTACTGAAACTGAAGAGGAATATCAACCACCTATAATATCCTATAATATTGAATCTATCACCCATTTATTAAATAGGTGGCTTGTAAGGATTACGAAGTAATTATGTTTGGAATTGTGCTCAAGAGTGCCTTATATTCCGAGGGAGTGTGCGCATAGCGCGCTGTGATTGGTCGAGAGCGCGGGTGTGTCGCTACGCGCCTATCTATTCCACAGCTCAAACATCAGTTACTACGCTTACGTCATGTATGCAAACAAAAATAATTGAAACAAAAAGGTTTTTGTTTGGATTACTCGTAGTACCTAGATTAAATAGTGTGTTTGTGTAAGTAATATTTTTTGAAATTAGCTTAATCGTCATAAAATTCCATGATAATTTAAATGATCTGTCATCTTGAAAGTTTATGTGAGATAATTATTCGAATATGTACCTAATAATTCCCTACCTACCTATTTTCTTTTGTATGTGTGAACTTTGTGCTTTGTAGGTAGGTATGCACTATTATTCTATAATGTTGTGATGTAGATAGGTACCTACTCTGCAATATTGTGAGTAGTTTCATCAGCTCCATTCTACAAAGCTCAAGGCGGGATTGCATCAGACTTGTAGGGCCGTTGGCCGAGCTATGTTCCACGAATACGAACCTACTGCAATCGTGTACCTACTTATTGAATTTCTTTAGACTATGAATCAACCTATATTTTCTTACGACGAATTTATTAGATAGGTTTTTTGTAGGTACAATTCCAAAACATAAATCAAAATATGGTCACCCTATTTTTAATAACATGAAAATGTACCTCTAAGGCACCGTTAGTGAAAACACTAAAATTGATGCCATCCTTTTTATTTCGATCGTTATGAAAGGGACATTCTATATTCTATATCTAATATACCTACTAATAATGTAACATTCATTGTCTTTGGTGTCAAATCAGATGTCGCCGAAACTAAACTAATGTGATAGTAGAATAGTGCCAGCAGAATAGTTGCCGTCCCTTTCATAACGATCGAAATAAAAAGATGGCATTAATTTTAGAGCTGTCAAATTAGTTTAGTTTAGTTTTTGTGACATCTGAATTGACACCAATGACAATGAATGAAAACAAAACACATTAGAATAGAATGTTACATTAGCAGGTAGGTATATAAGTATAATAGAATCTACTTAAAATAATACCAAAGCAGAATAAAGCTAGTGTCATGGCCATTTAAATTAAATCCGGGTTCAAATGGATAACTATAAGTAGCACAATTTGTTTATGTTTACAAAATTAATTACCTACTTGTACCTACCTAATTATTTATAATTAGTTTGTCTGCTGATTTTACGAGGTTATTACTTACTCGTGTAAATACAAAGTCAAGTGTGAGTTGGATGGCATATTTGTGGGTTCTGCATATTGTTTTGTTATAAATACTTTCCATTACGCATCGTTTTAAAATAAAATACCAAGTGTTGATTTGAATGGGCAGAAATAAGTACCTATTATAAAACATATGCAAACGGGTATTTATCACGAATTTTACCTTTAATATTCGCCCGACGTTTCGACCGGATTGCACCAGCCGTGGTCGCGGGAAGTCTTCCCGCGACCACGGCTGGTGCAATCCGGCTGGTGCACGGCTGGTGCAATAAAACATATGGATGCAATCCATATGTTTTATAATGTGTTCTGATCGCGAAAGTTTAAAAAATATAAATATAAATAAATATCCTTGGACATTTCACACGGCGTCATCTAGTCCCAAGCTAAGCAATTTAATGCTTGTGTTATGGTAACCAGATGACTGATAAACTACATAGATACATTTTTTTTTTGTAAATACATACATATTATACATAGAAAACACCCAGACACGAAACAAATATTTGCAGATCATGCAAACATTTGTCCCGCAGCGGGGATCGAACCCGCAACCTCTGCGTCTCAGGCGGGCTTTCGCCCACTGCGCCACAGAGGTCGTCAAAAAAGACAAGAAATAAGTATCTTTGGACATGCCTTTCACTACAAAGGACATGGACAGGTCCTCGAAATCAAAGGATCTATAATGCCTCCAACTTGGAAACTCCAAGATCGGAGAAAACCGCGCGTTTAGGACACACAGTTGTGACCGTTTTATTTTATTTCATAATCTAAAATTACAAAATACCTACAAACTACATTAGAAATAAGTAGTTGAGTTCTCTAAGGATCATTGTGCTTAAGCATATACATAGCTTTTGTTTTGAAAGCAATGCAATATTATCTTTAGGCCTTCAGGCGGCCTAAAAACTCCGTCACCAGAGTTGGCCACTTGCTCATACGAACGAACGAATATTATCTTAATAGGTAAGTATAACATTTAATTTTGTCTTTCCATGGGATTCAAACCCACACCCTAGATGTAAGGTAAGTTGGTCTATCTATCTAATCAGCCCACATCTACCCACTGCTGAGTATTAGACCTCCTCATTTCACGGTGGTCTGCCTGGTGTTCTGTGAGTGTGACCCTAGCGTGGCCACCACTCGGTTACTGCCTTGGCATCTATCGTCTTTCCACCTTGCCAATTGTAAGTTGTCATAGTTCCCTCATCAAATTATCATGTTTGGTTAATAGATTACCTACTTACATTGCAGATAAAGAGTGGGTGTGAAGCGAAGTCCAATTATAATCAAAGTCCAACATTCACAAGCCGTTCTGATTTAGCACAGAATCATAGGGGGTTTCTATTTTATTAATATTATGCAACATTTTATTTAAATCCGACTGGATAATATTATAAACGGGGGAGTTTGTTTAATGTGTGGATGTTTGTTGTTTAACAAGACAATGAACAATATAGCTACATATTTACCAGAATATGTAGTAGGTACCAATTTATTATTATGTTTTATTCAAAACACTTTCTTACATTTTCTCAAGTAGTATTAGGTGAAAAACAAATAATGTAGGTATCTACCTACTGATAACGAGTTATTTGTGGCATGAGTTTGCTAAAATGTTATGCTATGTAGGTATAGGTAAGTACCTATACCTACATAGCATACCTATACCTACCTATATTCACTCGGTGACTACTGTCTAAAAATACCACTTAAAACTGGCCGAAACCATCATGTGACATGTCTCATCATCATCATCATATGCTAAGTACTTAGGTACTTATTTATTTTCATTATTTACAGATTTCATAAAAAATATAGTTCCTAGGTAGGTAGGTACCTACCTAACCCCCAACAACATAAAAAAGTTTGGAATAATTGTCATAAATTGTTATATAATTGGTACTTAGGTACCTACCTGCCCTAAAAATAATTTCAAAATTACCTAACCTATATGAAATTGGAATCAGTGATTTATATTTTTAGAAAAAAAATAAAAAAAACCTACGTTCTTGTAAATTAAACAATCTAATAGTCTGTTTTAGAAATGTCTAGATTTCCTTTGTGATTGAAGGTCAAAGGACAGTCGAGTGAAAAGTAGTTTGCTCATTGAGTTTACTGGCATTCAGGAAGCAGACTCGATCTTTGGAAGATAGGTAGGTAGGTATACCTACTTTCAAAGAGATGTCTTTGTTTATATAAATAGCTACAAGGTTAAATAAATGACTAATTCCTTGTGAAATGCGTTGTTAGTTGGTAGGTAGGTAATTAACTTCGGTACTTTACCTACTTATGAATATTGATATTAAGTAGGTACCTACCTATAATGTAAAGTATTTTTCTCAACTCAATTCTTTGACGATGTGTTAATAATGTGCTTGTTTGTAATTTTTCTCTTCCTACTACGGCTCTTACCATGGCTTGACCGATTTTGATGAAACTTTTTTGTTGATTCTTAAGTTCAGTTGGTTTAAACTTAGGCGTTTTAACTCCAAACCACTCCTCTGCCCAAAGTATCCAAAAAATGACATTATAATTCCTCTGCTGATAATAAAAAATACAGTAGGTACCTACCTAATATTCACACCAACTCCAATCATTGTTTAAACGAACTATGTAGGTAGTTTGTTTAAATATAATTTAAACAAACTAATTTTACGTTTTTTTTTCATCAACTTGATAAAACATTGTAGATCCGTTTCATTAGAATAAGGCGATAAGTTTTGTAATGTATTTAAAAACATTTTTATCATCTAAGTAATTTTTTTTCCAGTAGATAATTACCTATATTATTCATAGGTACTTTCTTACGCGGTAGACCGCGTACGAGATGGAGGGACTTTGAAGAGTAGGGGGAGGCCTGTGCCCAGCTGTGGGATATTGAGGGCTGCTAATAAAGGAGAGGAATGCAGACCCTTACCATTAGATGGGTATAATAATAGAAAAGTAAGCATTAATTATTATAAAAATACCTATTCTTTGGATTTGGCATTTACATACACAACTGGACTTGCTTTTTTATTTTTATTACGAAACTCAAATAAGAATAAGAATAAGAATAAGAATAAGAATAGTTTTATTTTTGCAACAACAACAATACAACATTAATTTTTTATAAATAAACAAGAACTTACAATACAGTTGTTACAAAAAAAGGGCCTCTAACTCAGTGTTACAAAAAAAACAAATCTGTTTTAAACCATCTGTCATCATAAAGTTCGTGGTTTAAAACAGATGGTTGATCTGTTTTAAACCACGAACGGAACCCTAAATTGTAAACAATGAAAGTCATCCATTTATGATGACATTATTTTCGAAAATAGGTTACCTACTTACCTAACTAAGTATCTACCTACCTAACTACCTACCCACCAAAATTTCTTACCTTTTTTTTTTCTTTATTTGATATTTTATTTTCTATAAATTATATACTTACTTAGGTACTTAAGTACCTACCTACCTACTTATTTTATAAATTATATATAATATAGTAGTAGTAGTAGGTACCTACCTACCTACTTACCTACTTGACCTTCCAACCAGTCAAAATGACCTTTAAAACCAGTAAACACACCTCCAAGATCGAAACGAGTTTGAAAACAAGATCGCGGATTCCTTAGCCATCGGTTAGTGGTAACTGGTAAGTAACTGCTGGGTATTCTATGCCAATTGTGTGGCCAGCTTGTAATTAATTAGGTAGGTACTTTTCCATACTCAATACGATACAGTGAACCTTGGATATGAAAGGATTCCTTTATGGATTCATTTTTGAACTTGTCACCTATGATGAGACTCTATTTTTATCATTATGAGGTAGGTAAGTAGAGATAAAAGAATACACAGATATAAGAAATAAAAATATATATAAGTACCTACATAAATATAAAATATAAGTACCTACCTATAGATAAAAATAATAAAATCATCATGTAGGTAGGACCTAGGTTTAGGTCGCGCCACGTAAAAAGAGCGCTGAGGGGAAGTAGCGGGGGGTGTTTGCGCCTGTGTTCACTCGCTGACGAAACAATAGCATCGCAAAATCAATGGTATGAAGTGCGCCGCGTTACCTCGCCACCAATCATCGACCACTGCGCAGTTTGACAGCCAAGCCAAGCCAGCGCTCTATTTACGTGGCGCGACGTATGTACCTATACCTAACCTAGATAGATAGGTATTTCACTATTTTGAAGTTGTATGTAACTAAGTAGATTAAGTACCTACCTATCTACCTAATAATTAGGTACTTAAGTACACAATTAGTCTTGATGCCCCCAATTAGTCTTTTGAAAACAAAAGAACGTAGGCACTTAGGCAATTTCTTGTTTTCTAGATCAATTGGTAAGTAGGTACCTATCAAAACCTGACACATCCAGCTGATGAAATATTGTTCATTCTTACAAATCCAACTGATAGTGTACCGAAGTAGGTAAATACCTAATATAAGTACTTACCTATAACTTACCTACCTACGGCTCGTCTCAATAACCTATCTATTTTAGGTTTTACTTACTGCGGGTAGTTATTTGACATTTCTTCTATTCTATACAAAAAACGTCAAATAGCTACTGACAGTAAGCAAAACTAAAGATAGATAGTATAGTGACATTGACTGTTAGACATGGTCCATACGATTTTAAAAAGTCATAATAGTAGGTAGGTACTTACCTATAGCATTAAATGTTGCCGTCCTTTTCATATAGGTAGGTACCTATCGATCGAAATAAAACAATTTTATAAATTTTAGTGCAGTCTATTTAGTTTAGTTTAGTTTTTGCGACAACTGAATTGACACCATTAGGTACCTACCTACTTTAATTTATTTTGAATTAGTACCTAACTATATTTTTTGTAGGTAGGTAGGTAGGTACCTACCTTACCATAATAATACGAAAAAGTACCTATCCTCCATAGCATTACGATATTGAAATCTGTATTAGATTACGATAACGGTGATTTTCCATAAAAACAATAGGTAAATAATAATTATTATTACAGAAACAAATAAATAATAATATCATAAAAACAAATAATAATATTAAGTAAGTAGGTAAGTAGGTAAGTCTTACAACAAATAATAATACAATAATATTTGCTGATGATGAAAGAGGGTGTGCGGCCGTGCCTCCGTAGGTCGCGGCCTACGGGTTATCAGTATTATGATTGATGAAATAAACCAACTCTATATCAATAACAATAAGGTTGAATTTATTATGTGTTATAAATAATATTGATAAACACATTGTGCTCTGTTTCTGCACGTATAGATTATAATTAGTAATGATGATGAAGAAAAGTGATTCTAATGCTTTTGTCATTTATAAAATCATTTGTTAACTTGTTTTATTTTAAAACTGTTTTGGTTAGGTACCTATGCCTACGCTTAACTAAATAATACCACTCGAAGTGAGACACTTTTCATAGTGAAATCCTAAAATAGGTACCTACCCTAGGTACCTACTTATTAAACACATTTTCGTAGGTAGCCTGGTATTCCTGGTAAGTACCTACCAACAGGATTTTTACGAGGTTTTTTTTAGGTAAATTGATTAGGTAACAGATTTTAAAAAAATAATCACTTTTTTCGTCTTCGTAAACAAATACCTACTTAGCAAAAAACATGGCCCTAGCTAGGTTCAAATAGCTCTTGGGCCAACTTTAGTGATCAAATACCTACCACCTACCTAGGTACTAAGAATAGTGATAAAAGTAGGCTATTTTTATAGTGCTTTAGAAATATAGTCTGAATACAAAGAAACCTTGACAGGTAACATGTTTTTGAATAATAAACACCTGTGTAAATTCTTTTGAATTGATGCTATTTTAATCCACAAAGAGAAACAGCAGGCTCAAATCACACCGAGACGGCGCAGCGAAGCGGCTGCAGTTTCAGTGTCATATAATTTTAAACTTTATCTTCATTACTATAATGTAGTAGCGCTTTGAAAAGTGCTCTCGGCGTCGCTTGTGGTCGCTTGTGTTTCAAATTTCTCAAGTGATTGATACTATGTAGGTAGTAGTTTGGCCACGAGGAACAACCCCTATGAAAGGGACGGCAACATTTTTAGTTAAGTAAGTAGTTAAGTTTAGCTTTTGCGATACTCCGAAATAGAAATAGAAATAGAAATAGAAATAGAAATAGAAATAGAAATAGAAATAGAAATAGAAATAGAAATAGAAATAGAAATAGAAATAGAAATAGAAATAGAAATAGAAATAGAAATAGTTTATTTGCATGAAATAATGGTAAGTACAAGATGTTATGTTATTGAGAGTTCACATATTTCACCATGAATATTGGTGTGCAAATTTTGTAATTAATTAATTAAAATATTAGTCAAATTATATAATGGTAAAAAGAAAGCATATCACAAAATATTTTCAATCGTCAGTTACCTATTCAAAAATTCGTCGACATTGTAGAAGGCTCTGTCCAGTAGCCATAATTTTAGCTTTCTGATAAATTGCTTTATAGGCAAGTCTTTTATTTCATTGGGCACTGCGTTAAAAATTGTTCCACACATTGCAAGACAGTTTTTTTTATATAGAGCCGTTCTGGGCACTCTCGAGAGTACAATTCTGTCAGGATTTCTTACACTTCTATAATATAGGTCACGTGCTCTTCTAAACAAATTCGGTTGTTCCTTAACAAACTTAGCTGACTCAAGAATGTACAAGCTGGGCAATGTCAACAATTCTAATTTCCGAAAGAACGGCTTACATGACTCCCACGGAGGTATACCCACAATTGCTCGTATGCATCTTTTTTGTGCGATAAAAGCCTTTTTCACATCTGTAGAGTTACCCTAGAGGATAAGACCATATTTCAGAGTAGAGGCCACGTATCCATGATATGCAGTCATAATAGTGTTGAGACTCGCAGTTTTACGAAGCCTATAAAGGACATATACATATTTATTTAGCTTTTTAGATACCTGATCGACATGTGACTTCCAATTACAGTTTTCGTCTAATGTTATACCTAAAAATTTTGTTTCATTAACTACTGATAATTGTTGTTCTTTATAGAATATATTAAGTTTGAAAAGTTTCTTATTCGAATTATTGAATTGAATGATGCATGTTTTTGTCAGGTTAACATGCAGGTTATTTTCGTCAAGCCATTTAATTATAGAAGTAATTGTATTATTTATGTTATTAATATAATTAGGTAAGTCAGAATTAGATGATATAATAATAGAAATGTCATCGGCAAATAATGTACACGGATTGTTAGTCACTTCAGGAAGATCATTAATGTAAAGTAAAAACAAAAGAGGTCCCAATACACTACCCTGGGGCACCCCATAACCATTGTGCATATAGGTTGATCTTATTGATTTTAATTCTTTTTTAACGTCAAATTGCCACTAGTGAAGATAAAGTTTAAAATTTTAAAAGTAAAACACTCATTGAGATGTATTAAAGAGTCACAATCTAATAGCTAACAACACTCAAAAAATGTGCGAGCAAATTCAATGTTCTACAATGACATTTGACATTTGAATGTAGACGTTATGTCGTTTGTTTTAATGTTCAATGTCGCTTGTACGCAAATAAGAAAAACTCGGCGCACTACATAGTGTGCGCAGAGTTTTGGCGTTTACATTTTATTTGTCTGATTGTGGCTCTATAATACTCTCAATGGTAACACTAAAACTATTCGCCCCGCTTCCCTGCCATCACGGTGTGACGCGTGGGACCATTTTCTTAGCTTATTTTATTACCTACTTACCTAATATAATCTAATAACAGGGGTCACCGTTTAGAATAGGTAGTTATTATTATCTAGCAATGGGAGCAATTTTACTTACTTTTTCGATATTCTCTTGATGATGAACCCCATCCTGTTGAATGTCCCTCTTTTAGTTCTAAAAAAAGAAAAAACATTAAGTAAGTAAAAATCCGACTGCATGATGGTTTTATTATTAAACTACCTACATCCCTTATTTTTTTAGAAAACATATATTATTTTTATCATGAGGGGTCAACATAGTTCTTAAAAAATAGTTCTTAGCTGTTCTTAGCTTAGGCCATCCAGCCCGTCTCGAATTACGAGTTTAAGTAATGTAACAGGCAGGATAGTAACTCGATGGTTGTATTGTAACTATTATTTTATAATTATTTACCTATACCTACCTATAGATTTGCAATTGTTTCCGTATTTTAAATTTACACGCTCTCTTACTCATATTAAACTGTTTGTACCTATTGCATATTGCACTATCGGTGGAACTAACCAATCGTAATTGACTAATATTTTCAGAATAATTTTTCTTGAAGTTTTAGTTAAGTACCTACCTACTTACTTACTTAATAAATAAACTTAAAATTCAGTAAGTATTTAAGTATTTAAAAGTAAAACTATAATACTCGTAGCATAGGACTAATAGGTAGGTACCTACATACTTTAGTTAGGTAATTAAACTACCTACAGGTAAGTTATTGTGTTTCTTTAGTAAAACCACAGATTATATAATCCAAAACATAGAGTAGGTAGGTCTCACAACTCCTTTTTTTAAACGTATCATTCTGATAGTAGGTACCTATACCTACTATAGGTACAATGATACTTTTAAGATGAATACCTAGAGGATTAATAAGTCAGATGCAAGTAATTTCTAAGCCTACAAACTATTTTTGTAATAAGTACCTACCTAATGTTTTCTTTCATAGTCACGAGATCTAAATCTTAAAAAGATGCGTAGTTATGTAAGGTGTATAGTGTTATTATGGGCTATGTATGACGTAGAAATAGAATACAGTAAGTAATAAGATGCAAAGTCGTTTAATAATACCTACTGAGAGAAAACAGAACATAGCCAAGGGGGCTAACATTAACACCAGTTTAGCGTAGTATTGGATACTGTCCTCGATACCGAGTTATGTATCACAAATGCATGAAAATCCAGTGCTTTATGTGGGAAAATAGGAATAGGTACCCAATCATCATCATTCAAATGACGCAGCGACGAATGGAGGTCAATTAAACGGTTATGTTCCGGACGTTGCCGACACTGAATAACTTACGAACCGCAGTTTAATTAACAGTTACTGGGAGAGTAACACAGATAAACTACCTACTGTGAGGACGCATAGATTACCAGTATACTACCTAGGTACAGACCCAGATTTGATCACAGTCTAAACTAAAAAACCTATAGGTAAGTAGGTACTGTAATAGTTCATCTATAGAACCGTTCATTTCAAATGGTAGGTACCTACAGTGCCTACCATAAGCAAATTATCCACAGAGCCTTCTAGTAAATCCACAGATTATTGAGATGTTACCTTACCTAGTAACACCTACAGTTTACGTAAAAATTACAAGTAGATCTTGTTGTTACTAGAAACCACAGCCTATTGGACAGTTTATTGGACAGTTCCTAAAGAAAAATAGCGTAACGGTCGAACCTACCTACCTACCTAGGAGGTAGGTAATTTTTTGTAAAGGACTAGGTTAGGGTAGGTACCTACCTATAGCGGGTTTATCAGCGAATATTCAAATAACACACAGTTCGAAATACAGTAATAGTTAGTGACTTCTGTAGAGTTACCACAGAATATAGTTCAGTTAAAGCACAGATAAAACAATACGTTACAGTTACAGTCGGTTTATCGAACGCATATCATCTTCAAAATTAACTAATCAATGGTCAAACCACGTGACAAGTGTCAAATTAGGAACAAATTCGACATTAGTGGCAATTCGGAGTACCTATCGCAAAAGCTAAACTTAACTAACTAAAAATGTTGCCGTCCCTTTCATAGCGATGGGAATAAAAAGGATGGCATTAATTTTAGTTAGTTTAGCTTTTGCGACACCGGCGAAACCGGCTGTAAGGCCCCCGAATTTACTACAAACTTAGTAGAAAAAACAGAATATTCACTAGCTACTAAAATAATTAGGTACTTAGGAACCGTTCTAATTCTACAGCAAATGTTACTACAGGACTTATCTACATTTTGTTACTACCAGCCATAGATTATTAATTTATGTTACTACAAGACATGACCACAGAATAATATTAGTACCAACCTAGTAGGACTACAGATAATGTATTAGTTACTGAAGAAACTTACCGTTCAAATCACAGCGTACGCAACTATATCACAGATATTACAAGAGTTATTTTATTCGTTGTTTTGTGGAAAGTAAATGCGTGCAGAGCTCATACACACCGATTGGTCACTGACGCGTACAATACTTTTCCACCCGCGTTAAATGCCAAGTAGTATTTTCGGAGCATCATTGATACGGTTTGATAGATTGTCACATCTAGGACTTATCTGAGATAGGTTTTGTTTTATTTTTATCATTGCTGGCAACTAATCACGTGAAATATATTATCTATGTTTTATTTTGGAGTAGGTATTTACTTTAGGAAAGTGTGCATGTATCAAAGATTACCTATGTACCTGCACACTGTAGGTACTTACCAATGTGTTCTGATGCTAAGATAATCGATGAGTAGGTAGGTAGGTACCTGATGTGACCCCGGAACCGGAACACTACCAGGGGTCTACCTGCCCGAATGAATGAAAATTATTTATTGTAGGTACACTCAAATATGATAAGGTACATTTAACAACTTATGAAAAAACTAAGTAAGTACCTACCAACATAACAATGTAGGTACCTACAATGAATGGTCGTATATTTTGAACATGGCCGGAAATCAATTGATAGATTTCAGAGGCATTGGAAAAAATGACGCCAAAAAGAGTCCTTTATTATACCTACCACAGATATTGTAGGTATATTGTATAGGTACTTGTCAAATACCTATCCAACAGTATGTGAAAATGATGACAATGATGATGAATGGTGTTAAATGTTGATAAACTTTTGCGTTACACTGATTTACTGCAATAAAACGTCATCATTACGTGTAACGACTCCAAATAGTTTTAATGTGTACTTGTTTGTTATGAATTTGATAAGAAAATTATGAAATCGTGGAATTGTTTTGATAAATTCTGTGTATCTTTCCACACTCTTGCGCAGCTGTTTATGCTACTGGTTTTTAGTTAGTTGAAATTGAAACAGCTTTTAAATTAAGTAGATTAGAATATTCGAATTGTCGTTAGGTTAACCTTACCTGCCTAATTAGGAGACCGAGTAGGTAGGCAAACGCTGTCAAGTCACAGACCAAATATAATCATGCCCCTTCAATTATGAGCAAGTGACTCTGGTGACGGAGTTTTAAGGCCGCAGGCCTCCATCTAGTTGTTCACTCAATTCAATTGAAAAAAACTGGTCTTCTAATTTTATCAGATTTGACATTTACCTACTATAGGTAGATAGGTATACATAGAAATAGTCAACTAAGTAGGTAGATCCTGTTTGTTGCAATAAATATTTAAACGAAACAAAGAATTAAAACTTAGTTGTTTTGGAACGTAAAATAATGTCCAAGGGAATTAAACACTTTGTTTTTTCAATGAAAATTAGGCATTACTAGGTAGGTAGACTATTAGGTAGAGACTCAGATGTAGAGGTCATAGCCTACGTACGACCTCTACCGCATACTCTAGAGACCTACGACTCGTAGGTTCAGAGCTAAGAATATGTAATGCGGGCACCACACATTGGATGGTTGGAACGTGTTGGTTCCAATACTCCAATGTGAGGAGCGATCTTGGACGGTTATTAGACACAAACGAAGCATTGCCATTAGCCATACCACAGATAAAATATAGTACTATTCGTAGCCAATGTTGGAAACAAATTGAAGCCAATGTGGTGCCCGCATAAGGTATGTAGGTATGTCTTGTATGTAGGTATGTCTTGTATGTAGGTATGTCTTGTATGTAGGTATGTCTTGTATGTAGGTATGTCTTGAATTTCATATAATTTTGAGAACCTAACGTCAATACCATTTTATAAACATCCGTAAATTTTTTAATATCCTTGGACTTTCACACAGCGTCATCTATGTACCTAGTCCCAAGCTAAGCAACTCAACGCTTGTGATAAGGTAACTCGACTAATATTACTTACTTTAAAGATACATTTCTTTTCAAATAGGTACCTACATTATATAATTATGAAGATAGAAAAACACCCAGGCCGGAAACAAATATCTGTTGAATGTATTTTGTCAAACCCACCTCCTGCGTCTCATGCTCTCACCCACTAAGCCACAGAGGTCGTTAAGAATACACCTAAGTACCTACTTGAAAAGCACCGAAATGAACCAAGATACCATCTTCGACTTATGATATCGACGGATTACCTACTGTTTCTTGGCGGCTGATAGTGGTAGGCAAGCTGATAATTTTAAGCGTTATTCGCTGTGAGTAGCGAAAATCGCTTTGACAACTGAAATAATTTGTCTTTAGAAAGAAGACATAAAGACAATTATTCGCCCCAAGAACACGTAATAATTATGTAAATGTAACAGTAAATACAAAGAAAAATAATAATAATAATAATATCTTAGGTAGGTAAGACAAAAGACTTACATAACACATACAAGAATATTATTGAAAAAAAAAGAAAAAAATGTGTTGCGTGGGGTCAAATTAGGTCCCTGTCTCAGCATATGCTGCACCTGTCCTAGGCAGGTAAGGTGCAGCGCTGGTTTTCGGACAGGTCCTTGAGGTGGTGACACTGACTGAGTCTAACGGATTTTACAGTACTTAAAATAAATAACAATCATTCTTTATCATTTGAATGAATTACGGTGCTCAAGATATAATTAATGCAACACGAAACTAGGTAGTTGTTATACAGCCATAGCGCAACACTTTGCATAATTTTACTTTAAAAACTATCGTGAGTTGTACGTTGTACTAAACATTAGATAACACACTGGGATGGGAGACGAGCCCGCGAGGAGTAACCATCCATACTCTCACACAGATGAAGATGAATTGAAACATTGTCGGTTATAAAACGTCGATATTTATAGGGGAGTTATTTTCCATGTGTTATTATAACAACTTTGCCTAATGATTCAAGTAGGTACTGTATGTACCTACTACCGTTACACGCTGTCAACAAAGATACACAATACGCTATGCTCTACACCTGAAATAAGTTTCACCAAGGGAGTCGCGTAGGAACAGGCATTAAAATCACCTAGCATGTAAGACGAAACTGAAGTGATCCTTGAGCTCCTACCAAAATAAACGATTGTTCTTTCTTTCTTTCCAAATCGGTCCACTGGTTATGTGGTTTAAAACACAAACTAAGCTACACAACCTTAATATTTATATTACCTAAGTACTTAGTAGGTTTATACTTGGTAGGATTCAACGACGAATTTTACAGCGTGGATTTTTGTGACCAGCGAAATTCCGCTTGGCGTTTTTCGCTACTCACAGAAGTAGCGAATTAGGAATGTAGACAGGCCTTTATAGAATTTGCGAAAACTGATAATGATGTTGAATGACATTATCAAATTATTTATTGAAGGTTAAAATATGTTTTGTTACGATAAGTTTGTCGAAGTACCTACTCGTAATCACACTAATATTGTAAAGGTGAAAGTTTGTGTAAAAATGAAAATGAAATATGATCACGACTGTATCCCGGAAACGGTAGACATTTCTTTCAGATCATGTTTGTTATTATTTCACGATCAATCAGCTGGACGGATTTGAATGAAATTTGGTACCAGGATTGCTTATACCCTTGATTAAAAATAGGCTTCTTTTGATCCCGGCATTCCCACGGGAACTATACATCGCGAGACACACCGAGGGGCGCAGCTAGCAATAGATAATATGAACACACCTACCGAATTTTGCGATTACATTGACATTATATGAGGCCAACAATACAAGTCATGCGTGTTATGAGAAGATATGGAAGAAATGTAAATAGGCTCACGTTTTCGTACCCATGACCAAAAAATCTGAAATTATTGATTCAGACTCAATTTCTCCAATTTTCAAATAAAATATAAATAAATAAATATCCTTGGACATTCCACACAGCGTCATCTAGTCCCAAGCTAAGCAATTTAATGTTTGTGTTATGGTAACCAGATGACTGATATACTACATAGATACATTTTTTTTGTAAATACATACATTATTATAGGTACATAGGAAATACCATATTAAGTATGATTCAAATTTATAAATATTTTTTTCAGTAGAACCTCAACAAGTCTAGAGTCAAATTGATTTTAAAATCCGCGTCATTCTATCTACTGAGGCGTCCTTACCTAAAGCAATCATGTTGTACCTACACACCTACCTGGGAATCAACATCAATCCTTTGAACTGATTTATTTATTTATTTCTAGCCAATATCGTCCCACTGCAGGGCAAAGACCTCCCTTCTTTCCAGATTTTTCTGTCCTTGGCCGCAGTTGGCCAATCTGGAAGGTGCGCATCTAACTCGTCCCGCCATCTCCTTGGTGGTCAGACATGCGGACGTCTTGTGTTGGATGTCTTTGAACTAATTTATCGTCATAATTCCTTATTCTCAGGAAAGGTGCGCGTTGAAGTTTTTTGTTTGCTACGGAAGCAGCGTAGCACCCTCTACGCTGAGCTCTACGGAAAATGTTATATCGATTTTGAGAAAGATGCCAATGGGGTAGGATAGTACGTACGCTGAAAATATGAAAAGATAGCCACCTACATGATGCTGAAAACAGCATTACAACGCTTCTTTATTCAAAGTTATCGCTAGCTTTCTGACAGATAACAGCGTTGCTATGACAATCGATCTGCGATCGTTTGTCGGATTGAATATTAATTTCGGCTGTTAGTCACTAGGATGGACCTACTTAGGCGAACATATTTGGACCAAATTGGTGACATTTTGGAGAAAGGCCAGGTCCAAAGTACCCTAAACCGGAGAGCGTGTATGAAGAATGTAATGAGAGTGAATGAGGCGAAAGAAGTGTGTCTGGATCGTAGCAAGTGGAGATCCGTGGTCTCTGCCTACCCCCATGGGAAAGAGGCGTGATTTTATGTATGTATGTATCTAGCCCCTATTCATCAAGCATTTGGTGTGGACGAGCACTTAGTGTTAGTCAGCACGTGTCTTCTTTCAACTCCCTCTATCAGTCGTCATCCCCTCTTCATTCTTACTCTGTCGTCTTCCACCGCCATTCATCTTTTCTTTGTTGAACTAACCAAACGTTCTATATTTTGCACAATACGAATAGCTTTGCTAAACTATTTACTTGTATATTCACAAACGGATAAGCGAATTCTCAAAGCGTCTAAGACTATTTAAACCTTTGAGGGATTTCGTTTCAAAGAGTGTTTTCCAAAACATCCATAAATATACGATACAATGGCACCCACAGACAGATGGTAATGCAAGCTACAGTTACCGGTTGTTGTCATGGCACATCTCGCTCTAATATGCATGATGAGTGATGACTAATTTTGAAACACCATTCTATTAAGTTCTATCTATCTCTTTTGTATAAAAAACGCACAAAATTGAGCTTTTAAAAACAAATTTTGTGTTTGACGCCAAAACGCTAGCAAGTGTCATTTCGCCTTTGTACTAAGGCGTAACGTCACGCCAAGCTAGGATCAAAGTTACCCCATTCACCTAACTTTCTTTTTGTGAGGAATCCTACTCTTTAACCTAAGAAACCTACTCTTAAACCGCGTTATCATAACATACACATTTCCAAAATGTGCGACAGCAATAGCTCCTCTAGCCTTTATCTTTGAATTCCTTTATCCTCCGTCCGTTTTGTATGAAGGCACCTGGAGGTTCCCAGATGTACAAAATACATCAAAGGTGCTATATCCCATGTCCGAAGTGTCGGCCTTTGATAGCTTAAAGATTAAGGCCTGGTAATACAAAGAGTAGCCTGCGGTTCGACCTGCCATTAAATAAATTAAATCTATATTATACTAACTTGCTCGCCCGCGGCTTCGCTCACCTTGATAAAATATAGCATAATGTTCATTCGGAAAGTCCATGCTACTCGTACACATCGGTGAAAGACTTTTTGAAATCGGATGAGTAGTTTCGGAGATTACCCCAAACATACAATCAAACAAACCTACATTACCTGTATATTATTATTAGTATTAGTATAGAATTCTTTTATCTGTGGTATAGACAAAAATTAATCCCATTTCGTTGTCACTCAATAGCTCGAGAAGGGCTGGACCAAAGAATAATTCTTTTTTTTAATGCTTTCTAATAGTTCGTACTTAGATAGGTCGTGCTAAAAAAAACTATGGTGGTACGAAGTGCGCCGGTGCGTCGGTAAGCTTGTAGCTTGTAGATACCTTCCTCAAGAAATGAGCTATGAAAATGCAAAATGATTTTTTTTAATCCAGCTGGTCCCACCATTTAAATCTTTCGGTTTTTAAGCTATTTTCGAAGAGGGTAGTCCGAGGTGCAAGTGGGTTGTTTGGCCAAGTTTTGAAGTAAGGACAATCAAAATGTATTTCAATAGTCTTTGCCAAAAATAAATTTAAAAAGCTTTAACACAAGCTTATAACGGTGAAGGAAAACATCGTGAGGAAATCAGTTAGCTCTCATAAAGGTCGATGGGCTTGCAACCTGTCACGTATGGAAAAGTTAACTTCTGCAAAAAGTGGGCATGTAGGTACCAAATATGTATGTATTTGGACATACCTCTGACTACACCCTTAGACATCTTTAAAAAGATCTAAAATTACCTAATTGATCTGAAAGAAATGTCTACCGCTCCCGGGATACAGTCGTGATCATATTTCATTTCATTTTCATTTTTTCAAATAATTATTTTAACGATATAGCTACCCCAACAGTTCAATTATTTCTAATTTTCCCTTAGTAAAGCCGCAAAAGATTTTCCTATAACCACCTGCACTCATAAACCTAGTTTATTAGCGTGAGCTGGGACACGACTGGTCCTAAAAACGTTGACCGTCAAAATAATAATACGATACGTAAAAAAGCGGCCATTGAAAATCGTGGTACAGCTTTATGCTAGTTTGTTCGTGCGTTCTTATGAGCCGCCTAAAGGCCTCCGTCATGGCTTAATGACTTTAAAAGCCGGGACTGACAATTTAACGTTTATGCTAGTGACAATTGAGTTCGACAATAAGCAAAACCAAAGATAGTAATACCTATTCGATATGTAGGTACCTAGGTTAGGGAGTAGGGAATACGCGTTGGAACAGCCAATGCCTACATGCAAAACCTAGCATTGTATGTAAGACGAAGTTGAAGTGATCCTTGAGGTCCTACCAAAATAAACAATTTTTCTTTCTTTCGTTATTGAGACAGGCCGTTAGTTAATCAAGGTTTCTTGCCATGATTTTATCGAACGTGTGAACATGACGGTTGCCGTTTTTCAGGATACGACTGGCCTCTTTAACGTGACAAGATACCGTACTAAGGGCTCATTTGAACCTGCGGGGAGGGCTGTACCTTTTTATGACATACGTGCTAAAAGCTCCAGCATTTTTATTCCATGGTTGGAGGCTGTAGTGCCCTTGGGTATTGAGGTAAGTCAATTTAAGTGACTAGATACGTATAGTAGTGATACCTCTAGTGATTTGAAGATTACATAGAATAAGTAGATAAAAGACAAGAGTAAAAAATTTGATTTGAAAATTTTTTATGATAATTTACGTAAAATAAGTTAGTCAGGCAGAGCGATCGCTTGTATCTACGCAGGTTCGAATCCTGCCGGAGCTGTTAACTTTTAGTAGAATTTGCATTTATAGGGAGACACAAGCCCAAAAACACATTCAGCCATCACATACCTACATTCAATTAAATTAGCAGCTGCGAATCTAAAAGGTTCTAAAATATATTTGTTTGTTTATATTTAAATTGAATAATCTCAGGGGAATGGCAGCCTACTATTACCTGCGCAGTAATACAAAAACCGTAGGTGTTAAGGGAAAACATAAGTAAATATAGTGGAATAGAAACGTAACTCTTCCTAGAGTACAAACATAGTCTTTCTTAAACTTTCGCGATCAGAACACATGATAAAACATACATTTACGGGTATTTATCACTATTTACCTTTATTTAGCACAAACATGTTTGAAGACCAATTGCTCAACTGCTCAACTAGTTGAGCGGTCTAGTTGAGCAGTGGACCGGAAGTAACGGTTTGTAAGATATAATAATTAAAACGTTAATATCCTAAATCCTCATTATCATTGCACATCTTCCACAGCATCATCTAGTTCCAAGCCAAGCAAGTTATGCTTGTGTAATGGTAACCAGGCCTAAAATAGGTACTTACCTAAGGTGTTGTGCTTAACTTAAGTTACCCAATGTTTAAAATTTTTAGAATTGTTGTTGTCTACCTACGTTTTTGTGCTGTTCTTATTGCACAACTCGAGCTTTGGCAACCTCACTAGCACGGTAATGCCGGCACCACACATGGGCTTCAACTTGGTTCCAACATTAGAATGGCCAATGGCAATGCTCCGTTTACGGTTATTCGACACAAACGGAGCATTGCCATTGGCTATTCTAATGTTGGAACCAAGTTGAAGCTATGTGTGGTGCCCGCATAGTAAAAAGTAGAGTTTCAGTTCCTTTTTCTTTCTAGTTTATGTATGTACGCGCGCAGGATCATCAGGATTCAGGGTATATAAAGCTGGATGCGAAATTTTAAATTCATTTCAGGAAAAGTGTCCGTTGAAAGAAGTGGGAGCCCTGTAGTTCAATGAGATCTGTTCGGTACGGGTAAGTGCTATTTCGAGTTAGTTATAATAGATTTTATGCTATTCTTGGTGTTTATTCGTACACACCTCTAAAATGCTCGTAGAAACGGAGCTTGTTCATTTAAAATTGGTGTAGGTATGGGTGATAGAAAAAAAATTATATGAAAACTGCATAATTAGGTATTATCTCTATTAAAACTGTAACACGTCGATATCTGTACATTTGTGATATTAATGAAAAACTAATATGGAGGGTCTCTATTAGAGCAAAAGAAGCAAAAAAAAATGTTTTTCTGTCAGTCTGTACCTATGTTCCCGCATCACGCAAAAACTAATGGTTCTCCGTGCTACTGAATGGAATTGATCATACAGTTTTCATCAATTTATTGCCAGAGATTTAATTTAAAAAATAGGCGCCATTTTACCGCAGGTGCCCTTTATAGGGTTGCAAAACTTGCAAACACGCAAGCAAAGCCGCGTGGGTCTACTAGTTTTATAATAAAACTGATAAAAGTTTGCCTTTTTTATTTTGCTCTTTATTTAAGATCAGGCGCAACGTCCTAACAGATTGCAAAACATTCATTCGGGTGTGAAATATAATTACTTTAAAAGAATAAAATTAGTGGCAATTTTTGTCCCATCAAGTCACACTGTTACTCGATGAAACTTTTTTCGTAATTGTCCCAACGTGGCACACTGTTACACAGGAGTGTAACTAATTATTCTTGCCTTTTAATTAGTTATGAATGTCCAAATATTTGTTTTTGTTTCTGCTTAAAACATAATTATATTTATTTAGTTGCTTTTACTGTCTTTTATAATATTGTAAAATGTGTGAATTCTGCAAGGCCGCACACACACATTTACCTACGGCGCTACGGAAGACCAGCGCTTTGACAGGTTCCTTGGTTCCTGCCTAAGCATCATGCTGAGTACCTAGTGGCCATTTTTCTTGTTTTATCTTTCTCTTTTTATATAAAATGTGTTTTCTATAATTGTAATGACAAAATAAAGACTTTTCTTTCTTTCGTTGAGAAAAATCCAAAAGAGTCAAATCACACTGTGACAGAGTCTGGTGTGACTCGTTGGGAATCGACCTTTCATCTCATTGTGCTGCTGAGTTGGCCACTTGCTCATACGAGCTTTAATGTGTGTTTAGGAGTATTCTGGCGATATGGGCGTGTGCGCTAGCCTGCGCGCTGGTATCTGCTCAGATCACGTTCAGCCGCGACTGGACGGGCGGCAAGCGGAGCCCCCACCTGCCCCTCGACTGCTCGCAGTTCACAAGGCTTTGCCGGCATTTCGTAGTAAGTAAATCTGCTATTCACCGTCAGGTTGGTTTCCGACCTGCTTAGCTGACCCCGTTTGAGCGATGCCACACGGGCGCTGCCGCTGCGCTGCGTCGTCGCTGCTACGTCGCAGCGTTGACGGTTCTACCTACATACTATACGTTCGCATGTAGGCTCGATTGTGAGTATATCAATCACAATTAGTGAAGTGCATGCGCACTTTATAGGATTGTAAAACATGTCTGTGTAGTTTATGATGTCCTGTGTATTTTATGATGTACTTATGTGTGTGGCTAATTTTATTTTATTTTTGTTATTATTTTAATATGGATGTAATTTTTGTCTGAAATAAATGAATTGAATTGAATTGAAATAAGAATATGTCCGGCATGCCACACGGTGCGCTGATGCATCGAAACAACGTGAAGTCACTGCGGTGCGACGTCGCAGCGCAGCGGCAGCGCCCGTGTGGTATCGCTCTTAGGTTCTGCTTTCCATTGCGATTTTGAAAGTTTTCAAACAATTTTTCCTTTTGTTTCCCATAGACTGAAAAACTCAAATGCGGGCACCACACATTGGCTTCACCTTGGTTCCAACATTGGCTACTAATAGAATGGCCAATGGCAATGTTCCGTTTGTGTCCAATAACAGACTAGGATTCATGCCTACATAATTTGAGTGCTGAAACCAACACGTTCCAACCCTCCAATGTGTGGTGCCCGCAAAAGGCATTTGCGTTCAACAAAAGGAAAAATTGTTTGTTGTTCCGTTGGTTATTTATCCAGCAAACAGCATTCCAATCTATTATTCTTAACAATTTGACTTTCCTCGTGAAAAAATTATAAACATTTTAAAAATATAAACACATTTCTTCTATTGGCAGCACGAGCTAAAACAGACCTTGGCTACGGAGATGGGCGGCAAGCACCAACGCGAAGACCTGGACAAGCCTCTTTTATACGACGATGAATAATTTCTAGAACTTTCTATACCCTATGGATTAAGTAAGCGCAATTTAAGTTGGCCTGAGTGAACACAGTTACTTAGGCTCAACTCACACCAAAAGAGCGGCGAAGTGCAGCTCCGCTTGAGCGCGGTTTCAGTGTCATATGAATTTTAACTTTATTTTAATTACCTACTAGGTATATTATCGCATGAGAAACTCGACCGAGTCGCGCGGATGCCCGCGGCTTCGCGGGAATTCCGGCGAATTCGAATACGCGCGTCTTCTTGCGATAATAAGTACCTATTATAGTAATGAAAATAAAGTTAAAATTCATATGACACTGAAACCGCGCTCCGTTTAGTCGCTCTTTTGGTGTGAGTTGAGCCTTACTGCAATCAGTGGTCGGAAATATCACTATTTCTGTTTCATGTGCTGACGATACGTCTGTTTAGCTCTCGTAGCGAGTTTTGTATAATGCGCGACCGCCCGGAGGGCCTATGTTCGGCCCGGTCACGTTAGATTGCGCTTACCGAATGGAACTTTCGATACGACTTCATGGATTTCTGATGACTCGGCTATAAAATGACTGAATGTTACTGTATAATTAATACTAGTTTATAAAGCAAGTATAAGATTGTATAAATTGTAGTTTTTTAAATAAATTTTGGGCTGGATTTATGCTTTTTCGTCATCAAGATTTAGTTAGGAACATGATACAGAGGATTGTTTTTTTTACCTACATAGATATAAATAAAAGCACAGATAATATATTACTATACTAGATAAAAGTAAATCCTTGGACATCACACAGAGTCCCAAGCTAAGCAATTAATTGCTTGTGTTTTGACCAGATTTATGCTACTTATAAGTACATTTTTTTTGTAAATACCTAATTAATTACATTGTTATAGATAGTTATATAAACGTCCAGACCGGAACAAATATCTGCAGAACATGGAAACATTTGTATCGCGGCGGGAAATGAATTTATTATCTACTTTATTTTTCCTCTGATTACTCTGAAACTTTGCCTAGTTCAAATAATATTTAAGATTTTAGTAAAACATGCTATGTAGAAAGATTGAACTAAATGCGCGACAAATAATGATAGTGTTTATGTAGTACCTACTTATATTCAATTATTGTGTAAAATGTTAGCATGTACTATATTAATAATTCACAATAAAAATCCATGTTACCTATTTGTTATTTATTTTCCTGAAATTTTAAAAATGTTTTAGGGTTCCTCAGAAAACATAGGTACTTACTACATTATAATAATCTCATTCGTAATTTCAAAAATAACTTATAAACACTATCATAAATTCTAGTTATAAAATAATAAGTTAAAAAAAAGTTTATTATTATTATTATTAGCCCATTGTTTCCCACTGCTGGGCAAAGGCCTCCCCTTGGTCTCTCCACTCATCACGGTCCTGTGCCATTTGGACCCACGCTGTGTTAAAGGTGTTAAAAAAAAGTTTAATCAACTTTAAAATGAAAAACAAATATTCCTTAAAAGTAACTTTATTGTCATGGAATAAATTGATTTTATTTACACATTGCATATAAAATACTACATTTATTAACTCATAATTATTGCAAATTAAAATCAACACACTTGTCACTTTTCAGAAAAGTATTCAAATACTATTCAGTATTATAATAGCACACGGGAATTACTCACGTAAAATTATCGTCGATTTAGATACCGACAATGTTTCGATTCTTCCGGAGAATCTTCATCTGGGTATGAGTGTGGTCACTCCTCGCGGTCGCGTCTCACACGAGTCAAGATTCTCCGGAAGAATCAAAACATGTCGGTATCTAAATCGACGATAATTTTACGTGAGTAATTTCCCGCGTGCTATTATAATGTCTAATACTAATACGAGGTTTTGAAAGTGAAATACTATTCAGTAAATAACATAATCGTCAGAGAAAGGATATCGTCAGATAAATATGATGGACTACCAGATTGTTTGCAATTTATTTTAAATAGATAGGTATAGTTCGCGCCACGTAAAAAGAGCGGGGAAGTGGGGCTACGTTTGCGCCTGTGTTCACTCGCTGACGAACCAATAACACTCGCTAAATCAATAATATGAAGTGCGCCGCAACACCTCTCCACCAATCATCGACCACGGAGCAGTTTGACAGCCAGCGCTCTTTTTACGTAGCGCGACCTTTTTAGTAATCGTGAAAATAAAATAGTATACATAAAAAGTACATTTGTAAGGGCCGCAAGATGATTGCCATCATCAGTTTTCGAGTGGTATAGTTACTATCCTCGCTACCGAGTCAAGTATTTCAAATGTTATTAGTTCATACAAGTTACCGGGAGCGGCGCTGGATTCTCATACATTTGTAATACTTGACGGTATTTAAGATAGTATTCAATACAGTAAAATACTAATAGACCCCTAGAGCATATGCGTCATGGGCACTGAACGCGTTAAAATCTGTTACAATAAGTTTATTACTAAAGAAGACAGGCTATATGGATATTTAGCCGCTAGTTTTTATAAAAGTTAGTAAGGTACACATATCTATGGCTATGTTAGTGAAACTCCTTCATGTACTCTAATATTTAAAGCTAAAAAAATCAGTCTAAACCTAATGTGATACACCACTTAACATTACGATTAGTAATTGTTTAAAATTAAGAATTAAAACATTATTTTATTACCAAGATTTGGAAAAACGCACGTATCGTGAATTTTCGTTCACGTTGTCAATTATTAAAAATAAAAATAAACATTTATGAACAGTTATGGCGCTGCCATTTTAAAACAAATTTTAAGTACAAGGAATACTTAGGACATCAATGTAGTCAAGATACAATAGTCAAATTATAATGCTCAAAAATGTTGTATGGAGAGCGTGTATGAAGATTGTACGGAATATTTTTATACCGTTATTTGAAAGTTTTAATATAATGTCATCCCTCTTTTATATGTCAAGTAGGTCAACTTCGCATTCACTTTAAATAGCTTATTCGTTCTGAGCGGTCACAACTTGGATGGGTAACCGCAAGTGGCATTATCAGCGGAGCGCTTACGTGCTTCGGAGGGCACGTTAAATTGTCGGTCCCGGCTTTTAAAGTCGTTAAGCCATGAGGAATTCAGGCGAAAAAACTCCGTCACCAGAGCTGGCCACTTGCTTACGAATAGCTTATTCATCATCAGTGCCACAGCACCGGGCGTACTCCAAGGCAGCGTTAAGTCGTTCAATCCATACATCCCTATCGGTGGCGGTGTCGGCCGCTAGCAGATGTCTCCTGACGACCCCCTCCCCCCGCCTCACGTAGACCAGGGTCCCCCCCTCGGGCACGATGAGGCCGGGAGGGGCGGAGGTCTCGAGGAGGATGGTGTGGGGGCGCGCGCAGAGGTCGCGGGGGGCTCGGACGGCTTTCTCAGAGATGACGGTTGTCAGGTCGATGTCGCCGATCGGCATCTGAAATTATAATTATACACATACATAAAATCACGCCTCTTTCCCATGGGGGTAGACAAAGACGGATCTCCACTTGCTACGATCCTGACACACTTCTTTCGCCTCATTCACTCTCATTACATTCTTCATACACGCTCTCGTTTTAGGGTACTTCGGACTTGGCCTTTCTCCAAAATGACATTAATTTGGTCCAAATATGTTCGCCTAGGTCTACCCTTCCAGATGTAACACCCGCTATAATATGATATTATAGTTTTTAGGGAACGAAACAGGATCGTAATTGTACTCCTTAGTTAGAACCTTAGATATTCGTTCGATCGTTTGAAACTTTGAAGTTAATCTCAAGTGTCAGATATGAAGTCAGAATGATATGGTACTTGAACGTCTCAAGGTCGCATCACGTAGAAAGAACTCCGAGGGGAAGTAGAGGGGGTATGTTTGCGCCTGTGTTCACTCGCTGACGAACCAATAGCACTCGCTAAATCAATGGTATGAAGTGCGCCGCAACACCTCTCCACCAATCGGACATAAAATTCCTAAAAAACTACGCAGGGCCCAGAGGGGCCTGCACCCGGGTTAGGACGTATTTGGCCCCCCCCTTTTTTAACTACCTCGGTAATCTGCAGTACAGATGACCAAAATTCAAAATGTATTTATTCAGTACGATAGTTTATAGACCACTTTGACATATCACGTTCTTAAAACTAGGGGATTCCACTGCCTACCGATTCTAAGCAACATGTATGAGGAGACATGAGGATCCTTAAAAAGAGCACAAAGATTACCATTATGTGTCTTACACGTTTATTTATTTATGAACAAAGAAACACACAGGAACAAAAATTATCTACACTTCTTAACCTAAACAACTAAATAAATAAAAAATATAGAAGACAAGAGTAGACCGCAGGTAGAGTGCCCAAAAGGCTTGCAACGTTACCTCGTTGGATTGCTATGCTTATCCTCTGTCCGAGGTAAGCACCAGCCCTTTAGTCATTGGTTTCATCTATTAGCCTCTTGGAAATTTCACGATAAAAAAGCCACGCCTCTGGACCCCATGATCCTAAAGTTTCTACACCAAAAGGTAGAAATATATATCCATCTCCGATAGATGTATATATATGAGGATCCTTACCTTCTTCTGCACATCATCGGGATACTTCCAGTAGGCGAGGCGGGGCGGCTGCAGCCGGAACCAGCGGCGGTGCCAGGCGCCCAGCCCCGACACGTCGTCGAAGGCCGTGAGGAAGGCGGCGTGCGGGGCGGGCGGGCGCAGCTGCAGGCGGGCGGATATATCGAGGCTGACGGACCCTTCCAGGGGACTCGCCGCGGGGACCTGGACCGATATCGATAGTTAGTATTTTTTTTTTTTTTTTTTTTTTTTTTTTAACCTATATCGTCCCACTGCTGGGCAAAGGTCTCCCCCATATCCCGTCAACCATCTCTGTCCTTCGAGATTTCCCACCAACCTCTCTCGAAGGTGTCGAGCTCGTCCCTCCAACGCTTCGTAGTAGTTAGTATTTATAAAATAATAAATAAATAAATATCCTTGGACATTCCACACGGCGTCATCGAGTCCCAAGCTAAGCAATTTAATGCTTGTGTTATGGTAACCAGATGACTGATAAACTACATAGATACATTGTTTTTTGGTAATACATACATTAGGGTGTCCCTTATTTGACCAAAAAATTTTTTTTTTCGAAATTCGGTATGCATACCCTCTATATTTTTTATAAATGCTAAGACGTATTTAAATATGAAATTTTATCTTTCTAGCATGATTGGAACCCGTGCCGACAGAGCCACAAAGTTTATCAAAAATCGTGTTTTGCCCAGGTATATTGGTTTGATATAAAACTGATATAAATGCAAGAAATGAAGTGAATCAAAATTAAAATAAAATAAGATTAACATTATTATTCATTTAAACACATAATATAATAACAATCAAGTAGGGTAACTTTTCTTTTAATGTCGTTTGTTACAGTCCGGTACGAATTTCTATGCTCAAGGACACAGCGCAACAAAACCGATTTTTCTCTTCTTCAGCCGTGACAAATCTGTTAAAATTTTGCATTCATTTGACAGCCCATTCAGTTGTGTCATTTAAAAACCTTACAAAGACCTTTTCTTAGCTTCTGGAAAAGCATAGTTACCATCCCACTAAGATCAAACTTCTTGGAGAAAACTGTCGTCGATCTGCAGTCGACATAAAATTTTTTTGGCTTTTCCGATACGAAATCGTCCAGTGCTTTGACTATAAAAGAAATACAGGTTAAATAGGAAAACAAAAACCATAACAAGATGTGTAGAAACCCTAAAAATAAATACTTCGCTTACCAAACAAATTTTGGGATAGTTCTTCCTTTGATGGCACGTAACGTTTGATAAAATCTAAGCTTTTGTCCCTCTTTAAGTTGGCAATCATTTTAATTTTAGTTTGTTTTTCAACTTAACCATATAAAAGTGATAGAACTACTGTCTCATCACTTGGATTATAAGGCACAATTGATGGCTTTTGATTATAGGAACTTAGAAATTATACCAACTTTTTTGTATTCTTTTGACGCCTTCTTGAAGCAAAAATCTTGATTAAGTTAATTTAATTTAAAGCCAATGTTTAACATGCAATGTGGCAAAAGTCAGCACGTAGAGCGTTTTTGTCCTTTTTTGATTTGTGACTGAAGCAAGCATACTTTTTAGGAAAAAATCGCTCTCGCCTTCTTCAGTTTTCTTTTTTTTTTGTAATCTCTATTCAAACATGATATATACACCAAAAATTTTCTTCAAGCGGTTAGAAAATGACTTTTTGGGAATTCTTATTTTTTTTATGAACATAATGCACTCTCTAATCACAAGATTTGCACATTCACTGACAGTCAGATTGACTTTATGAATTTTCTTCAAGTAAAATTAGACTACGAGAACTTGTCGACTAGATATTTTTATATATTATATTATAGACCATTTTTATTTAAAATAATTTATGTTTCTCATTGCGTAATACCTCTAGCATCTTAACACAATAAACAATAATGTACTAATCTTAAAAATCGTATATAAAATGACAAATGAAACACGTAGTTACGGGACGCAGTACTGTACCGGCGTAAAATGTATGGAAAACTAAAATCGCGATTCGGCACGGGTTATCGCTTATAAATCGGGCCAATATTTATTTCTAGACTATACAGGGTCCATACGCACGATTTGAGAGGGTATGCGTAAAAATTAAGCGAACTTGAAAAATAAGGGACACCCTAACATACATATTATACAAAGAAAACACCCAGACACGAAACAGATATTTGCAGATCATGCAAACATTTGTCCCGCAGCGGGGATCGAACCCGCAACCTCTGCGTCTCAGGCGGGCTTTCGCCCACTGCGCCACAGAGGTCGTCAAATTTTTTCGTTCGTTCGTTCGTTTGAGCAAGTGGCCAACTCTGGTGACGGAGTTTTTGAGCCGTGCCAGCCGAGTGTAGTACGACTTTCGATCCGAAGGTCATGGGTTCGAATTCGAATCCGGGCATCGATGTGACGTTTCTTAAAATTACAATTATGCGGGCACCACACATTGGAGTTAAAAGTCATTCTGTGTGAAATGTCCCAGGTTATTTATTACTAGCTGCGCCTCGCGGTGTTACACGCGGTAGTTTCCGTTCCCGTGGGAATACCGGAATCAAAAGTAGCCTATGTGTTATTTCCGGTCATAAACTATGTATATTCCAAGTTTCAGCCAAATCCGTTCAGTAGTTTTAGCGTGAAAGAGTAACAAACACACTTACACACACACAAACTTTCACCTTTATAATATTATTATATATATATATAGTAAGATAAGATAAGATATACCTACTTCTTTTAAATGCGATCTCTTTATGCTTCTCGATACGACATGACAGCGACCATACAGTTGAGATATATTTATGTTTTACCTTGTTGAGTGTGAAACTCTTCCTATTAGCCTGCGCTAGTGCGAATATGCAGTACCCGTAGAGTTGGAACTGCGGCGAGCGCACCGCCAGCGGGCCCGCCGGACTCTGCACGGCGGGCGTCTTCAATGACGCCGACTTCGACTTGGGCGTTAGTAGCTTCGAGTTCTGGAATTTACACTAAGTTAGTAGCTTCGAGTTCTGAAATGTACACTAAGTTAGTAGCTTCGAGTTCTGAAATGTACACTTGAGTTAGTAGTTTCGAGTTCATCTTCGAGTAAGTTCGTATGACCAAGTGGCCAACTAACGGCCGGCTTCAATATTAAACTTACGAATGATCGTAGATTGATCGCCATAGCAACTTTGTTTAGACAACAAAAAATGTAGCACACTTTTTGACAGATAACAATATCACTATGGCGACAGATCGACGGTTATTAGTAAGTTGAATATTGCAACCCGGCATAAGGGGGGTTAACGCCAGTTTACCGTAGTATTGGATCCTGCCCTCGATACCGAGTCAAGTATCACAAATGTATGTAAATACAGTGCAGCGCCTCCCCCGGTAACTTGCATGAACTAAACATTCCATACAATTTAGAATACTTGACACGTGAGCGAGGATAGATTACTATACTACACATAAACCGCCGGTTCCCTTCTGGTGACGAAGTTTTTAGGCCGCCTAAACTCTGTCATGGCTTAACGACTTTAAAAGCCGGGACCGTAAATTTAACGTGCCTTCCGTAGCATTTACTTTAGTAATCGTTTGTTTTGAGGTGAATTTTAACTGCAATAGGTACCTTTTATAAAATTAAAATGAGAAGCTTACGACCGAAAAACTGAAACAGTATAGTATAGATAAACGTACAGCGTTTCAGTATCCGTGCGTTAGGCTCTACTTTGGTCAGAAGTGATACAAACCTTTTTGTTAAAAATATGGTACTTGACGTCGTGAGGCAACACTTCCTTCGACGCTTGGAGCAGATAAACTTCAACTGTGACCTGAAATGAAAATAAATATAGTAGCAAAATATACGATGAATGCGTGTGAATGGTGAACTAGTGTAGATGGTGAATGAGTATGAAGTGTGAATGTGTGTGAATGGTGAATGAGGTGTGAATGGTGAATGCGTGCTAATGGTGAATGAGTGTGAATGTTGAATGAATGTGAATGGTGAATGCGTGTGAATGGTGAATGAGTGAGAATGTTGAATGAGTGAGAATATTGAATGAGTGTTAATTAGTGAATGAGTTTGAATGGTGAATTAGTGTAGATGGTGAATGAGTATGAATGGTGAATGTGTGTGAATGGTGAATGAGTAATGAATGGTGATTGAGTGTGAATGGTGAATGCGTCCGGATGGTGAATGAGTGTGAATGGTGCATGCATTGAATGGTGAATGCGTGTGAATCGTGAATCAGTGTGGATGGTAAATGCGTTCGAATGGTGAATGTGTGTAAATGGTGAATGAGGTGTGAATGGTGAATGAGTGTAAATGTGTTTGAATGGTGAGTGTGTGTGGATATTGTTAGTCTACCTTGAAGTCGCTAGCGAGCCCCTGCATATGTATCTGGTCGGGGAAGTGCAGCCGCGACGCGCTGGGCAGCGTGAGCTGCATGGCGGTCGCGAGCACGCGGTCGCGGCACTTGATCAGGCAGAGAGCGTGGTGACCCACTGCGCCGTCTGGAATATAATCAATAATTTAGACTCACGGGCATTAATGGCAATTCGGAGTGTCGCAAAAGCTAAACAAAACTAACTAAAATTAATGTCATCCTCTTTATTCCCATCGCCATGAAAGGGACGGCAACATTTTTAGCTAGTTAAGTTTAGCTTTTGCGATACTCCGAATTGCCACTATTGACTTAATATACTAGAGTCACAATCTAATAGCTGACAACACTCAAAAAATGTCCGAGCAAATTCAATGTTCTACAATGACATTTGACATTTGAATCGCGTGCCGCTTTTATGGCCGGAAACTTGATGCTCCGAATTTTGTACTACGAAACTATGGATGCATTGCAATTTTTGTCCCTCTCAGCGGCACGCTCACTGTTCGTCCAGGTACTATACTAGGTCCATGGGCAGAAGGCTCTACGCCGGATTAATATATTAACCTTATATTAGCACACGGGAAATTACTCACGCGCGTGTGAGACGCGACCGCGAGGAGTGACCACACTCATACCCAGATGAAGATTCTCCGGAAGAATCGAAACATTGTCGGTATCTAAATCGACGATAATTTTACGTGAGTAATTTCCCGTGTGCTAATATAATGTCTAATACAACTCACGATAGTTTTGAAAGTGAAATAATATTACCTGCATTGAGTTGTCTGATATATTCCCTTCTGAGAGGCACGCTCAGTCCCTTGATGTGCAGTGAAGCCATGCCGGGCGAGGCGGCGCAACCCGCGCCCTCCACCTGCAGGCGCTGTAGCTCATGCACACACGCACTGCGTCGGTGAGCTGTCAAGAACAATTGTTGAGATGTATTATAGAGCCACAATCAGACAAATAAAATGTAAACGCCAAAACTCTGCGCACACTACGTAGTGCGCAGAGTTTTTCTTTTTGCGTACAAGCGACATTAAGCATTAAAACAAACGACATAACGACTACATTCAAATGTCAAATGTGATTGTAGAACATTGAATTTGCACGCACATTTTTTGAGTGTTGTCAGCTATTAGATTGTGACTTTTTAATACATCTCAATGGCTGTAATACCGGCACCACACGTTGGCTTCAACTTGGTTCCAACATCAGAATGGCCGATGGCAATGCTCCGTTTGTGTCGAATAACCGTAAACGGAGAATTGCCATTGGCCATTCTAATGTTGGAACCAAGTTGAAGCCCATGTGTGGTGCTAGCATTATCATCACAAACATATTTAGACCAAATTGGAATATCCCGAGATATCCCAAGATATCCGCGACACACCGTCGCGTTTGGGACAAGCAGTAGAATCCCTTGTTTTAAAGGACGTGACGTGTCAAAGTGGTATTTAATATGATCTTATTGAATAAAAAGCAATTGACTTTTGCTTTTGACTTATAATAAATATCCTTGAACATTTCACACGTCGTCATCCAGTCCCAAGCTAATGGTAACTAGATGACTGATTTATTACTAAGATACATTTTTTTAAACACATACACATTATAATAGATAGAAAAACACCCAGATTCGGAACAAATATCTGCAGAACATACAAACATCTGTCCCGCGGCGGGGATCGAACCCGCAACCTCCGTGTCTCAGGCGGTCCTTCGCCCACTGCGCCACAGAGGTTGTCAACATAGATTGTTTTGGTAACTCACTTGCTAGTAAAAGTAGCCTCTCCCCCTCAGCCTGTTCAGTGGATCCGCTGAACTCGATAGTAGCCGCACATAGATTGAGCGCTTGACTCGCCTGAAACAAATCATTCATTTTAACTTCCACATGACAGCAAGGCATAACAACAGCTCTCTTACTCTCTACAAAACTGAAGCGCTCGTGTCGAAGCTGAGACGTTCTTGATAGATCGTCGAAGTTAAGCAACGTTCTGAGCGGTCACTACTTGGATGGGTGACCGTAAGTGGCATTTTCATCTGAGCGCTTCCGTGCTTCGGAGGGCACGTTAAATTGTCGGTCCCGGCTTTTAAAGTCGTTAAGCCATGACGGTGGTCTTTAGGCGGCCTAAAAACTCCGTCACCAGAGTTGGCCACTTGCTCATACGAACGAACGAACGAACGAACACAAATGAAATATGAAATAAATATCCTTGGACATTCCACACAGCGCCATCTAGTCCCAAGCTAAGCAACTTAATGCTTGTGTTATGAATCAGGGTAACAGATGATACCTGAGAGATGATGGTCTGCTGTTTGGAGATTTCATTCTGCAGCTCCTTGATGCGTTGACGTACAGTGGTGACGTTGGCCGAGGCCTCTTCAATAGGCGCGTCGCGTTCAGGCGACTGATGGCGGACTTGTCTCATCGGTGTCGAAGGATTGGACGACTGGAAGGAAATTTAACAATTATTCGTGGCTATTCGGGATTTCGCCAAAACTAAACGAAACTAATTTGACAGCACTAAAAATGGTGCCGTCCCTTTCATAACGATCGAAATAAAAAGGATTGGTAATCCAGTAGAGTTAAATAAATAAATAAATATCCTTGGACATTCCACACAGCGTCATCTAGTTCCAAGCTAAGTAAGTATTATACATAGAAAACACCCAGACACAGTTTAAGATCCAATACTCACAGCGTTCTGCATTCTTCGATAAAAACTGACACTGTGGACCAGCTCAGAGCCCTTGTCCCGATGACTGAGGGGGGTAGGGGGGTGAGCCTTGAGGGGGGACTTGAAGGCTTTCTGCTCCTTGCTACTCTTCTCCTGGTACACGAAGCTTGATGATGATAGACCGTTCTGGAAGACGATGATATCCATAAGCTATATTTCGATCAATAAGAAGCTGTATTTCGCGCGAGCTGCTATCCGCTGCTTTGCTTACGTAGAAAATAAATAAATAAAAATAAAATAAATATCCTTGGACATTCAACACAGCGTCATCTAGTCCCAAGCTAAGCATTTTAATGCTTGTGTTATGGTAACCAGATGACTGATAAGTATACTACATAGATACATATTTTTTTTTGTAAATACATACATATTATGCATAGAAAACAACCAGACACGAAACAAATAAATAATAATAATAAATAAATAAATAAATATCCTTGGACATTTCACACGACGTCATCTAGTCCCAAGCTAAGCAATTTAATGCTTGTGTTATGGTAACCAGATGACTGATATACTACATAGATACATTTTTTTTTGTAAATACATACATATTATACATAGAAAACAACCAGACACGAAACAAATATTTGCAGAACATACAAACATTTGTTCCGTAGCGGGGATCGAACCCGCAACCTCTGAGTCTCAGGCGGGCTTTCGCCCACTGTGCTACAGAGGTCGTCAAAAATTGCAAACAATATTGTATGCAACTCTCGTGATGACTTTTCAGAATCAGCAATCAATCAAATTACCGAACTACTAAAATTTTTGCCGTTTCTATACTATTACAAAAGCTTTAATTTGCTACTAGAAAGAAACATGCTAACTCTATCCAACTCTGTTTCTTCCTCGTAAGAGACGACCGGTGAAGGCGATATGGATCGCAACGGCGACAACAAACAGTTGAATGTAACCCTGTCGTGATACAAGAAACTTGATGATGTCAGCCGGCACTGTAAGAAAGGCTGAAATTACAACCTTTAGTGATACCGAGTTAGAGCGTTTTCACATTATCCGATCCGATATCTGTGTCGGACGACGATAGCCGACACGTGCTATTTTCACATAATTTCCGTCAAAATCGTTCCGATACGGTCATTTGCTCGATAGCTTAGTGATGAGAGACAATTTAGATGCACGTATAGCACACATACAAACATTATCGGCCGACGGCTCACGGGCGTTTTTTTTTTCGGACGGATTTTTATGTTAAGTGGTCTTCCGGACCTTTATAACTTCACCGGGCTGGCGTCCGATGGTCCCGCCAGCATATCGGTGTCGGCTCCGATATCCGATATCGGGCCGGACAATATGAAAGACAGGTACATATTTCATACATTTTACTTAGCCCGATATCGTATCGGCGTCCGTTACCGATATCGGATCGGATAATGTGACGCGCTCTTACCCTGATAGACACTTAATAATTCCTTGGGGATAACTATTAGGGAAAGTAATTAGCCGATCTTCGTACATTTTCGTCGTGCGGCTTGGAAATGAATGAAGATCGACCACGAAATCGACCAACTAGTCACACGTGTAAATTATCATTAGGTAGATATCCTCTTTTCCTTTGGTTTTTCAAAATCTAGTAGACAACAATTTTCATTAGAAGTATAATGTATATAATGCTACATACATTTTGAGACACCTTCGCAGGGATCCAAGATTTCCTCATGATAGTGTTTTTTTTTTCAAATACTACAAATGTACATTTAAAACGTCTTATGAACACCTAATTTATTAAGTTTCAACTTTGAAATACACCAAACAGCACCACTTATAAAAAAAACAATGGTACGATACGATAAAAAAATCGAAACTATGATTTTTTAAATGTTGAACACATAATCGTGCAATCTACAGTAAAACAGGTCATATACTAACGCCCGTAGCACACCTCCGAAGCGGAACCGTAACCGCGGAACCCCAGTCATTTCGCCATGTCTCCTCCACACCTCCGCCGAGGAACAGAAGCGGAACACAAGCGAAACCGCCTGTTCTAACGCATAGATTTGATTGTAATTCTATCTCTTTCCTTGATCGCAGCGGAATTCATCCAGTGGTTCCGCTGTTAAGGTTTCGCGGCGAAGGTGTGGCTGGCGTCGGAGTATTATCGACGAAACCGCGCGGGGAAAAAGATAGAATATAGTTAAATCTATGCGTTACAGGCAGTTTCGCTAGTGTTCCGCTTCTTATACATACGGACAAAACACAGCGAAATTAATGCGGTTCCGCTGTTATGGTTTCGCAGCGGAGGTGTGCTACGGGCATAAAGGACTGGGGTACCTATAAATAGATGAGGAAAAACATGTGAACGCGGCTTGTAAAAACTACGATTACAATACAATGTGCTGTCCTAATAACTACGCCCTTTGTTTATTTACAATGGTACTTTACGTCCTTATTTGTCTATGGGCACTTTATGTTTGTCTCTGGCTAGGCTAGTCAATGGTCTACTCTGTTATGTTATATTCCTTTTTATATTATTATTATTACAATCGTTACATGTAACTTTACTGTTTGTGCATGTTTTATTCCACTTCCACAGTAGCGACATACTGGTTGGCACTTACGCATAACCCAGCTGGGCCGATTTGGCTATATTTATGTGTGTGTGTGTGTGTGTGAGAGGGTGTGTGTGTGTGTGTCGCGCATAAGTTCGTCGTTTAACTTTACGTCCTATTTAAATTGACTTAAGAAATTTAAGTAATTAATAGTGGCAATTCTGAGTGTCGCAAAAGCTTAACTAAGCTAACTAAAATTGTTGCCGTCCCTTTCATAGCGATGGGAATAAAAAGGATGGCAATAGTTTTAGTTAGGTTAGTTTAGCTTTTGCGACACTCCGAATAGCCCCCAATGTTAAAAAAAATTGCTTGATAAATGGCCCTATTTTGAAAGGTCTATTTCGGCACACATTACGATGTAATGTGTATCTTTAATCGCAAAACGTGTCTCGGTTGTCAGCACATTTAGACACGCATGTTAAATAAGTTACCTTATTAACCTTGGGTGGTGTAGGACCCTCGCTTTCCTCAGCCAACGCTTCATCGAGCATATCGTCTAACTCGCTGTCACCCGCGCCTGAGCTGTCAGACTCGCTGTCCCGAACTGCCTTTCTGTAGCTCGAGTTGTTTTTCTTCACCACCTGCAACATAATATTTCAGTTTCAAAACTATCGTGAGTTGTATTAGACATAATAGCACACGGGAAATTACTCACGTAAAATTATCGTGTGAGACGCGACCGCGAGGAGTGACCACACTCATACCCAGATGAAGATTCTCCGGAAGAATCGAAGCATTGTCGGTATTTAAATCGACGATAATTTTACGTGAGTAATTTCCCGTGTGGTATTATAATGCATTGTCGGTATCTAAATCGACGATAATTTTACGTGAGTAATTTCCCGTGTGGTATTATAATGTATAATATTTCAGAATTAAATAAAGGTCAACGAGCAGGTGTTTCTAATTCCTCTAGAATACCTGTAGATGGCGCTAATCGGTGCTTTGACCGAAATATCATCTTACTGATAGTTTCGTCTTCGGCGTCATAGGCTTCGTGGCCGAGAGCCGATTCGAACCTGCCAGATACGAGCGATCGCCTTTTAGCCGGGCTGCCATAAGGCCTGGACGTGAGGTTATTATAATTGGCAGCACCGAGATTGGTATGGTAATTGTTTTGATCGAAACTTACGTTCATAACTTCACGCCCAAATGATGTCTCTGCCCAGTTGTCAGACTTATTTAGAAGGTCGTTTTGGCTCACTTTTTGTGGGATGTTTTCAGTACTGAAAGATATCAAGACGCGATTAGTATACTCGAATACAATATTTCACAATTAAAATAAAGATTATCTGAACGTTCCCGAACGAAACGATTTTAAAATAGGGCGCATTAAGTTATCAGTCTTCGCTAAAGGTTGTTAAGCAATTACGGAGACTTCTGAGTACTTTAATTAGCCACTAATTAAATTAGCGATTATAAAGTTTATTCTCCATATAACTGTGAAAATGACAATCCTTAACTAAAGCATAGATACTAATTGACTTGCTACAGATTTTAAGGAATAAATAACCCGAAAAAAATGTAGCCTATGTCCTTTCTCAAGGTCTAGTCTATCTCTGTACCAAATTTCATCTAAATCTGTTCAGTGAATTAGGCGTGAAAGCGTACAAAAAGACAGAGTTAATTTCACATTTATAATATTAGTAGAGATACTCCCTGACTACCTCCCTGTCAGACATTTTAAGGAAACTACAGTGTGACGTAACACATTTTCTTTATAAGCATCAGCTTCCCTTATTTTTCACAAGCTTCAGCTCATGAAGGTATCACACAAAAGACTGCCTGCACATAGTGATAATTAAACATTGCTAATTAAACAATCTAGGTACCTACTTAAGGCTCATCCAAAAATAACCCAACCCCAATATTATTTTTAATTTTAGGGGTTTTTAGTGGCAATTCGGAGTATCGCAAAATCTAAACTTAACTAACTAAAAATGTTGCCGTCCCTTTCATAGCGATGGGAATAAAAAGGATGGCATTAATTTTAGTTAGTTAAGTTTAGCTTTTGTGGCACTCCGAATTGCCACTATTATGTAGGTATACAACGGAGAATGTACTTTTTTGTTTTGTTATGTATTCTCATGTCGGTGAAAAGAGACGTTGTTTCAGCTTATAGCACATATTAATTGATATTTTACTAGTTTTAATTATGATTCAATATATCTGGCAAATAATCTGGATTTCTATTGGAGAAAGAATTTTTAAAATCGGTTCAGTGTATCCAGAGATTACCACCGTTGTAGGGGGTGATCACAAACTCAATCTCACAAACTACACCCCTTTATAATATTATAAGTATAGTAGCAAATTTGTCTAGGTATGTAGGTAGCAGGATCGTAGCACCTGGAAATCTTTGGTGGCTGGCTACCCCTACAAGAAAGAGGCTAGTTCTATATGTTGGTAGGTACTTTTGTAAATTGACCTGAAGGGGCCATCCATAAAGACTCACCCCTTCCTAGTGTAACGTCACAATAGTGGCAATTCTGAGTGTCGCAAAAGCTAAACTAAGCTAACTAAAAATGTTGCCGTCCCTTTCATAGCGATGGAAATAAAAAGGATGGCAATAATTTTAATTAGTTTAGTTTAGCTTTTGCGACACTCAGAATTGCCCCCAATATGTTTTGTAATTTTGATTAAAAGAAAACCCATTCCACCCCTTATCACACGTCACACACCTCCCTCCCTCCCCTTTACGTGTGACATACTTAATGGATGGTCCCCAAGAGTAGTATTGAAGTACCTACTGATGCGCGTGATGACTCTTGTTCTTGTCTTTCTAATGATGCTGAGGATGAGGCTATAATTTATCAAGGTAGGTACCACGAGCTAAGCCGCGGGCGTGTAAAGCCAATACACTGTATCTCAAGTTACAGTGTTTTGCCTTAACAGGGCTCAATCGTTTTCATTTGATCTGTTCTATGTATCTGTAATTTTTTTTTTCTATCTACTGCCTACACTGAGAAAATACGATTTAATTTAAAAAACACTGTATTCACGAAGTCCTATAGGAATTCAAATTCCAAAACACGCGTTTTTTCAACATACAGTGTATTTCACTTTCAAATACAGTGTATTGGCTTAACACGGTAGCACGGGCGTGTAAGCTAGTTAAATTTGTGTTGTTATTTTGTCTGATCTAAGGTAAGTATTACCTATACTCTAGGTCGGATAATATTGTCTTCTTTTTTGTACGCTATTTATCAGGATTGTCACTATCGCAGCAATAAGGAGAATAAAAACGCAAAAGGCATGTTCATATTTATTTTATTTACAAATTAGAAAACCATGTAATTATCATTATCACAGACAACAAAATATTTCATAGATTAATTCATTAAAATAACCTGAAAATAATTTGGAAAAATAATTATTAATAAATTAGTTATTAGGTAATATAGGAAACTCATATACATAGCTATAATTTCTAACAAAACGCAATAATAAATTACAGATGTACCCCATTACTCATAATCAACTGTCAAGTTAGCATGGCTTTAGTGGATTTTTTATGTCGTCACTCTTACGTCTTAAAAAGAGCTGGAAACAAAAGCAGCCATCCAAGCTAGAAGAAGCTAATAAGTCCATTTTGAATAATATACAATAATTTCCATTATACACATTTGTGGATGGCTCTCAATCTATTGCCGTCCTTTATACTTTCAGTCTATTAGAAGAAGATAGCAATATTCCTATCTATTATGCTTTAGGCGCTGGACACAGTAAATACGTATGACAGGGCGCGGACGGGGCGCCGTCGCCACCAACATATATTAATGGACATCAAGATGCGAACTAAGTGTTAGCTATAATGCTTATATAAATATTGTACTTATATTCATAACACATTGTACTATATAATTATTAAAACTGTTTAGGTAAGGCTGCCATAACACTAACAAACGTAAATTGTACAAAAGTATAGGGGTCACACACACGATCAATTTTATTCATCTCATTTTCAAGTGTCAGTCTCTTGTCAGTCCAAAGATAAGAGATATCTAAAAACATAGATACATAAGTATATAGATGTCATGGATGAAATAGAATTCGTCTTGGTTAAAACATAGCTATCTGAAATAACATTTTTGTGAAATGGAAAAGTTACGAAGAAGGGAGAAAAGGACGATAAAGGTATAAGGTAGTATAAAAAGGTACAAGATAGGAACAATAAGAAAAAAAACCTAATAAGGTTACCTAAATGGTTCTTAACTATAGTTGGTGGTAACGCGGTGTTGTTCAGTTTTTTTTCCACTTTTATAAAAAAAAATAGGCAGAACAACGACCAACGAATTAGAAGATGAGGTTGTTGTGCATTGATTCGGTCGATTGATCGTGTGTGCAAGACCTTACTGATGACTTATCCTATTATGTACAAACGGTCAAAAATCTACCACTAATTAGGCAAAACACAGTCTTATTAAGTAGTTATAGTTGATATCAAAATGGCAATAATATGCAGTATTTTATTTAGCTACCTTATTGAACTAGGAAACGGATTCAGAACACTATACTTTTAAGACTTAATTCATAAATACGAATCGATTACTATTATAAGTTGTTGTTGTTGTTTGTTTTTTAGTAACATGTTTTGTTTATATATTGAAGTCTTTATTTATAGATCTCTCTCTCTCTCTCTCTCTCTCTCTCTCTCTCCCTCTGTGTTCGATTGATACGAAAGAAACACACATAAAGTTTAGTTTAAAGACATTTTTATACCGAATTTTATTTTAAAAACAACTATTCAAAATTTTATTTTAACAAATATTCAAAGGTATTTAAAAGCTAATATACCTACACAATAATCATATTAGTTTTCAAATGTTAATATTACGTACCATTTTTACCTTCCCGCCTTTTCACTATTATGGTGAAAGTATGTGTGTGAAGTTATGTCAATTGAAAATTTAAATCATTTTTTCGTCTGTGGTTCCCAATGAACAGTTTTAAATAACACAGTTAGTAGTGATTAGCAGCAATCTATGCAAATCACTCGATACTTTTACTGTGTTACTGGAGCAAGCCAATGGTGGTCTTTCATGAATATTCATTATAAACCATTCTTTCGAAATGCACTCTTTGAAACAATATTGAAAGAAATCCGAAGAATGTGCACGTAAAGAATAACGTATTTTGTTTTGCAATATCTTTTTTCATTTTCAAAGCAAGTTGTTTAAATGTTATGCATAAGTATAGGACTTTCAATTTAAAAATTATTAAGATCTTTGAAATTAACCAGTTTTACCGCAATATCCATGTTATATCCATGTTATCACTTTAGTTTACACCAGAATTCAATTCATTTATTTGCCAGAAAGTAGGTACAAATGATATTAAAAATATGAAGCACCGCCAATACCCTTTTTTCCAGATGTTATTACATTCAATTTGCCATGCAGCCGTGAATTATGATTAAGTACTTATTATATTACTTACAAGGTGAAAAGAATTCGTATCAATTTCAACTCAAATTTGAACCTAAAACATCAACATCTGTGTTGAATTCGAATAATGTAATTGCTGACAAAGTAAACACATCTCGCAAGAAAGTGGTCCGCCTTTTGTGTATATAATGTAACCTGTTTATGTTTTGTTGCTCAGAAACCGGTGGATTGGCGCCTTTGTCAAGGTCCAATGCTTCTTTGTGCCTATATTACCTACTATATTCCTATATTCACGCACAGAAGCGCTTCGAAATGTTACTTGACTTTGAATCTCGCTTGAGAATTGATTTTTATTTTTGGTTTCTACCTTTACCTACTCCGAGAGAGAGAAAGAAAGTGATCACAATTTAAAAGGTTTTTCTTATTACTTCTTCAATAGTATATAACTTAATAAATAAATATTTTAAACTAGCAAATCTCTGAAAACAAAGAATTTACAACAGACCCTTAGATCAGACCTAACATATCTCAATAAACTGGTATCTTTACCTAAAATAAATGTTATCTAAATTTTAAATTTCAACCCCTTATTACAAGGGGTTACATTAAGGAATTAGTGTAGCTAGTCACACTAGAGTAGAAGTTTACTCCACACATTAAAACTTACTATGTAACATGACGCAACAAATATCATGAATTAAATTTGCATCTGTATGTCACGTCTGACTGTCACAAAACTATATACTTACCATTAATTGATAAGTAACAAATTGATATAGGCCCGTAAATAACTAGTCTATCTATATACTGTTCGGGCGTAAGTTCCCTCGTCATCATTAAGTTTATTCTAACACCTAGGTGATATCACTAGGCAAGAATTAAGCATTAGGGTTGATTTACATTAATCTAGTGACTGGCGCCAGTCACTATCTCAGTGTAAACTAGATTACACCATAATATGGGCAGTGGTAACATCGCAAGGCGATCTTTTATCAATGGGAAGATATAAATTGTAAGTACTCATATTGTACAGAAAATATAGTAAACTGGTTAATAAGTAGAATGAGTGATTCAGTGGATTCCATTTAAAATACGTTAAATGTATAAGTAACCTAACTTCTGACGGAAATCTATAAAATTTATAGACATTTCATTTACAGAAAATAGTAAGGTATTGGTATTTTATGAAAATATATAGGTTTTCTTTTCTGTGCAATTTCTATGATAAAAATGTTAGAACCCTATACATTCCCGTAAAACATCAACATTTCCTGAGAATTGCCGCCATTTTAACTTCCGACTATCAACTGATCAATCAATATACTTCTACGAAATATAAAAGCTGTCAACTAAAACCAGCAACTTCAAGTTGCAATGCTGCTTTTCAAATCTGTGCGTTCCATCGCCATCTTGGCCGCCATTTTGTCCGCCATCTTGACCCTGCAATTCAGATACATAGGAAGAAAAACACGCATTCTAGAGTATAATGCCCGCACCTAGATCCTCCACACTCAGAATATTCTTCTTGAGAATTCGTGTTGTCAGTTTCAATGTCCGATAGATGCGGGTAAAGCCTGGGTTGGTTTAAAACAGCTCCATTTGTTTTTTCGTTCACTTTTATACGTTTCACGTCTTCTACGACTGATAAGACCACAGGTGAGTCTTGGGAACCTGAAAAAAAAGATTAACTGGATTAGTAAGTCATAAATAATTTAACTCATTTTAGTAAGTCGTATTCACATCAATGGATACTCGTTTCAGATAATAAAAATGCGCATTACCATACATATTACAGACCTTCAAACCCTCACATTTATAATAATAGCATTATTCATAAATTCGACTTTCTGTGACTTCTTAATTTTATGTTTTAACTGTTCAACTTTCATTCTACAAATGATGAGTGGCCCATAACCATAACAATAACACAATAGTCTTAAAACCTCGACAAAGGGTTAAAATGTAAAACAAACAATACTTTTGCAGAGACGCCATTTCGCAAACACTCGCTAAGAACTAAACGCAAGAATATCGAGTGACTAAATAAAAAGAAAAGTGTGACAAAGTCGTGTCCAATGACACAGATGTTTCTTTGTGATTCACTTCTGTTTGAGCAATGGTTAGCAGAAGATGTTTTTTACAAGAAACTACTGACCAAGACTAGGATGAAAGTTGCAATAAACATAATTGTAAAAAAAAAAATATACGGTGGGTTATTCAGTCGTGGATGGGTTTTCTAAACTACGGACTAATTGATACCGATTGTAAAGCGGGCTACAGACCTTTAGTTAAAAAAACTGAACAGTTCTAACTGTTCAGCTAAAACGTATGTGTGTAGGCAAAACTGAGAGCTGTAGGTACCTACACTTGAAAAAACGAAAAAAAATCAAACGTCTGTAGACACGAGGGATGTTAGTTTGAACTGTCAGTTAAAACTGAAGGTCTGTAACCCGCTTTACATTTAACATTGTACTATTGGCAATATACCAGGTGTTGCTGATTACAGCAGGTGATGCCACTTCCGGCGAGACATCTGTCTGTGCATTGGCTTACAAATTAAGACACCCATGTAGCTAGATAAAATGGGGAAATTGCCTATAATTTTATGACTTTTACAAAGGCCAGGTCAAAAGTACCTTAAGGTGTCTGTATGCGTCAAACTAGCGCCGTAATCTCTTCATCATCATCATCATCATCTCATCATCTTACATAAATACTTAAAAGAAAGATGAGACGAAAGATGTGAGTGCAAAATCTGTGGCACCAGCCTACCCCTAAAAGACGCGATTTGATATAAGTATCTAAATAACAGGACAGTCTTGGACAGGCTTAACATACGCAACGTGACAAATTATCTTGAGACGAGAAACGAATTATCTCGATATGCCAAACCGAGAAAATATTGATAAGTTACTTACTTCTCCTTTTAACAGGTTGCGTGCCAATAACCTTATCCTGATGCAGTGCTGTCTCAGACTTGGTCTTCTCGAAGGTAACTTTGGGCACATTGGCCACTATCTCCGGTTTCTTGGTGTTGAGGCTGGCGGTGCTCCTCATGAGAGGCGCCTGGTCAGAAGGTTCGGTGTCGCTTTGATCGTCGTCTGAGTCATTGTTTGCCTCTTTTTGTGGTGGCTGAAATGGTGAGAGGTTAGATTAGAGGGGTTTAGGTTTAAAACCATCGAGGTAGTATTATAGAGTCAGAATCTACTAGCTGACAACACTCAAAAAATGTGCGTGCAAATTCAAAGTTCTACAATGACATTTGAATGTAGACGTCATATCGTTTTTTTTAATGTTCAATGTCGCTTGTACGCATAAAATAAAAACTCTTTAAAGTTTTGGCGTTTTCATTTTATTTGTCTGATTGTGGGTGTAATACTACCTTGATGGTTTAATTAAACAAATAAAATAAAAAATATGTTATGTATTAGATCCAAAGACAAACAGAAACAAGACCCTGCATGTAACTCCCCCCCCCCTTGGTTTATCTGGAGGCTCGTATATGATGCACGCCATTGTGCTCGACTATATGCCTAGTCTGACCTGGCACTATCCAATCCGTCCAATATGGCTATCAAGATTAGATTACATCATTTGCCTGTTCCTATCATTTAAGAGGGACACACCACAAACATTTTTTTTTTTTTTTTTTTTAAGGATTCCCGACACAAGGATACACTGTACTGTACATGCATCAATTTATAGCCAAATATAAGAAATAAAAAAACTAGTGCTCCTATAATTATAGGGTATCACAACATGCGTAAAAAAACAACAGTTATCATAGATTTAACATCATTTGTTTTGTTTCTTAGTGAGATTGATGTAAGAGACAAATTGCGGGGCCATATTACAATATTGACAAGTTAATACTGTCAATCAATACTTCAAAAACATGTATTGCAGCATTAGTAAATTATTCCAGCAAGATTGTTCTGCCCTACTTTACAAATTTTCCTTAACACGCACCATGAGGAAAATTATCTACGTTTAGTTACGCGTGTACAGCTACAAGGTAAGGGAAAGTAAACTCTTAATAAGCGATATTAGTGGCAATTCTGGATGTCTCCAAAACTTAATTAAACCAATTTGACAGCACTAAAATTGATGTCATCCTTATTATTTCGATCGTTATGAAAGGGACGGCAACATTTTTAACAACATTTAGTTAAGTTTTGGAGACATCCAGAATTGCCATTACTATATGTTTAGCTATTGGTTGAGTCACACTGACCAATCATCTTATTTCAACAGGTGTCCTCTCTTGTCGTTTCAATATTGTAGGTATCTATCTGTGGTTGTTTACAGTGGTTTAAATATTTGTCATTTTAGGGGTTCCGTAGCCATTAGCGTTATTATCTATTTTTATATATATATTTATTACAATATACAGGGTGAATTCTGTTTTTGTGTTAAATGATCATTTTCTTGCTGACTGTAAATTTTTTCCAAAATCTGTAAATGGAGTTCAGAATATTTAAAAAATTAATGGATAGTCTCCTAAAAACGTTTTTCTGTAACTATAACGTTTAAGGTAGGCACCTGCCCTTATTGTCCCGTCTCGAAAATTCACCCTGTATATTCTCTATCTATACTTCTATACTAATATTATAAAGAGGTAAAGTTGGTTTGTAATATGTAGTTTGTATGTTTGGGGCAAAGACGATTAATATCTAGAAGACAGACAAAGGCCATACACAAAATCGTAACCCGATCCCGCAGTACCAGATAGCCTGAAAACTTTAAAACATCAATTTTATCCAAGAAATTTCAATACTTAGTAGTAGGTAGCAACAATATTCAATATTTAAACATTTTTAACTAGAAAGTAATTGAAATTTCTTGGATAAAATTGATGTTTTAGAGTTTTCAGGCTATTTTTTAGGGTTACGATTTTGTGTATGGCCTTTGTCTGTCTTCTAGATATTAATCGTCTTTGGTTTGGGGTAATCTCCGAAACTACTCATCCGATTTTAAAAATTCTTTCACCGATGTGTAACATGGACTTTCCGAATGAACATAGGCTATATTTTATCGAGGTAGGTACCACGTGAGTGAAGCCGCGGGCGAGTAAGCTAGTCTATTATAAACCTATTCACATCTACAAAAAAAAATGGTATTATCAGACTTTAGTTGCGGTTGCTGATAAACTTTTACGTATTGGTTTAGATTTGTTGAACAATTAAAGTAAGGCAAGTTGATAACAAAATACGTTAGTTAGTTAGTTCGTACAAAGACGATTAATATCTATAATCGTCTTTGGTTCGTATGAGCAACTGGGTAACTCTGGTGACGGAGTTTTTAGGCCGCCTTTTGGCCTTAGTCATGGCTTTACAACTTTTAAAGCCGGGACCGACAATTAAATAACAAAATACGTAACTTCAAGGGAAAACATTCCTAGCGTTACTTCAGTTTTAAACACGAATGGAACTAGGATGTTGTAAATTCTAGCCCCACTGTGTCATTATTGTCATTATCTTTGCAGCTTGTGTTGGTAAGTTAACTATTATGTGGATAATTACAGAAGAAAATAGAAACGAATGAAAGGCGGCAGTGTAAAATAGTACCTAAGCTTGTATACTAGCTAAGGCTAGTTCTAGTTACGAGTTTAAGTTTTAATGTACGGGTATTCGGATACGAATCCAGTCAGAACTGAAAATTTGAAAAAAGATTTTCATTTTCAATGAAATCAATCTTTCATCCAGCCTTATATTATCAGTGTCGTTTTTAAAACTGGATATCTCTACTATCATTGCTATAAAATTCTAAATGCGAAAGTAACTATGTAACCTGTCTGTCTGTCGCGCTTTCACGCCTAAACTACCGAATTTGATGAAATTGGGATTGAACCGATTTTGATGAAATTGGGTAAACATAGACAAGACTTGGGAAAGGATATAGGCTATATTTTGTTCGGGTCTCACGCGTGGGAAGCCGCGGGCGGCAGCTAGTTTAAACTAAATACTACATTCGTATTTGGCATCGCAAAAAGGACTGATTAAATTTGGAGATTTTGGTTAATCAAACATACCGACTTTCGAATTTACATCAGCAGGAACATTACCCGAATATAACACGTTTTGTACACATTATCACATATTGTAGACACAGTAACAAGTGTTTGGGTGTTACGTCAGACATGTGCGTTTTTCTTGACCTAAAAACGCGAAAGTCGTAAACTGATTCGAACATAATTTATTCATATTTTGTATGACACAAGATAAAAGCTTGTCCGGTTACGTACGTACGGTACGTACAGTGTACACCTACCCTAAGTAATACCACAGATAATATTAAGTAATACGTACAAGTATGGATATTATTAGGATCCTTTACTTACGGCCAGCCTCAGTAAACCTATATCTATGGTTTTTTGTTTGTTTTTTTTTGTATGGCAGTAATGTCAATACGAATTTTGTATGATAAATAAAATAGGAGGCAAAGTATTAAACTTCGGAAAGTGAAATCTGCATAACAGATAGTCGTTGTTAAAACTTTCATTGTCGATCGAATACGTAGGTGTTTAGAATAGGGCTCCACGCACGATTGCTTAACTATTTCACAGAGAGCAAGCCCATAATGGTCTAATAAAAAGGTGCGAACTCAGCGTGTTAAAATAAAAATGAAAAAAAAAAGAAATAAGATCAAGACTATATATATATATATCCCAGGAGCTATATGCAATTTTTAGATCCTGTTGAAGAAGTCTAAGGTATGGTACATGCCCACATTTTGCAAAAGTTAACTTTCCATACGTGACAGGTTGCAAGACCATTGATGCTATAAGAACGCTAACTGGTTTCCTCACGAGGTTTTCCTTCTCCGTTTAAAGCTCGTGTTAAAGAGCATATACATTTTTCGACACGGAAAGGTGATGCACGGCCGGATTCAAATCCACGACCTTCGGATTGAAAGTCGAAGTACCAATCCACTTGGCCAACACGGCTTATCGGTTAAAATAGAAGCTCGATGAAATTGTATTGAAGTTACCTTTTTACCTATAATAAGAATCAATCTATGACGTCATCACCAACCTGATTCTTCCTTCCATAAGTGGTCAATGGTCATACATAAATCAAAGGTCAATGAGTAATACAGTGAATGACTTTTCATTTTAGATGATTGATTAACTATGCTTCGTTTTTCACTTCATCATTACAATACGGTGGTAATGCTTACTGACTACAACACACTTTATACAGAAGCTCTCGTGATGAGCTTGCAAATTTTGTTCGTGCTAGATAGTTCGAGACGCTCTGAGTGGATGATACAAGTTGGATAAGTGACTGCTATACCCCCGAATACTGTAACGCCATTTAAATATTTGGGAGCGTATTAACCATTTAGGATGCTCTTACCTCTTATTGCTCTTATCTGAAAAGAAATATCTGCCGCTCTGGGAATACAGTCGTGATCATATTTCTATTTTTTAGTTGGCTACAAGCTCCTGAACATATTCTCCAACTTACCTTATAATGAAACCTGTTCTGCAGCATCTCCATTTCTTTCTCCCTCTCTTGCTTAAACTTGTTAGCGATCGTCGATTCGCTGATCGTCTGTTCCTTACTGAACAACGCTTGCAACTTCCCCTTTATACCACCGCCCAGTGAGCTCTGGCTGATGTTGTCATCAGGCAGTTCCTCTCGAGAGTTACTTCTGGATGATGTGCTGGTTGAGCTGATAGACTTTGTTGGTGTCCGTTGTTGGGTTGGGGTGCGTTGTTGTGTTGGAGTACGGGGGGTTGGTTTTTTATTATCAGCTGCAAAGTACTAACAGATTAGTAACATGCCAACAGAATGTGAGAATAAAAGAAGTGCTATAATAGGTGACCTCATCAAGCTTATTATTAAATATTTCTACTTCTACTTTCTACTTTGCTATTATTTATTGACAAAATGTACATTTTATTTGTATTTGGTAAAGTGACACAAATTACTTTATTATTCTGATTGTGATACTGTCAAAATCATCCATTTCTTCTTTATCATAAAATGTAGGTATGCATGACAAATCTTTGTCAATTTAATATATATTTAGAGAATGTTTTTTTCTTGTTACTCTTATGTCGATGAGAAGAGATAGCAAAAGCAACAGATTTAACATCCGTTTTAGCTAAAGTAGGTTTACTGAACCAATATAAGGGGGTTGTTGTTTAGTTGTCACATTGTGTATTATTTACAAATATAACATTTTGTCTTCTTGTATTATTAAGCTTTGAATCCGAGTGGAAAGAACTATTAAGAAATGTTTTACATCAATAGACACACATGCGTATTACCAACAACTATAAACCACTATTTACACTTCACAGCAAGATAAATCCTGCGTGAGGTCGAGGTCAACGATCTAGACTTAGCTAGGTGCCAACAATGAGGACTTTTTGTACATAATCTATGATGTGTTTAGGGTTGCCACTAGTATTATATTAATTAGTAGTCTATTGTATTTGAACTCCATCTACACAGTATGTGTTGCGTAGTTTTAAAGATCTAAGCGTCGATATTGCCTACCTACTTAATTATTTAGAATAAAATATAGTTGACTATACTACTATAATATTATATTCCCAAAAATCATGACGTCGTATTGGAGGTAAAGGACTGTCAAGGGAAGTGCTGGACCTCTACCAACAATATGGACAGACTTCCTTGTAAAGACCGCAGGTTGGAGACCTATAATAAATAAATAAATAGATGCTGATGATAAATTATTGTGCACATTACATTCTTCATGAAATTAAACGAAATATCCATGTCAATTAGTGTCTATAGGATTCTCCCTCATCTACTTAATTTTTCAACAAAGATAGGTACTCCTTATATTCGAATTAAAAATCGGTGGCAGCCCTAGTTGTATTAACCAATACAGGTTTGTAAGAGCAATTTATCGGAAAATACTTGTTAGTACACGGTAATACGGTTTAAATTGCAATATAATTAACGCTCGGTACATGTATTTGAAGAGATCTGATCAGTTAAATGTATTGAGTGATATGACACGTTTTTCGTGGTAACGAAGTTACGGGTTCGAAAATGATTTAATCGATTGTAATTGTAAGTAATGATGATATGCTGAATATAATAAAGTAAGAACGTACCTTTGAATTAAATATTTTTTGCGATTTTATAGATGTTTCACATCATGTTTTTTTTTAGCATTGCGGAACGGTGCTTGTAAAATAATGATTATCATTATTTGAAATGCTTATCTACAAAGAGACCAAAAGTTCAAATATTTTGAAAAGCACGAAAGAACAAGAACAAAAGACAGAACGAATATCTAGGATTTTCTGTCATTCGTACTATTTCGATTTTCCACAAAATACCATCATACCAATTAAATTGTCGAAACGTTTAATAAACTTTTACTTTTTCGTCGCGCATCGATCCGTTGATTATCTTTATATTGGGTTAATTGTTCTGGTTAACAAGTTTTCGATTCGGCGAGAACATCTGTTCGTAACAAGGTAGCAGATTGTAGAGATAAGTCGAATTGATCTTCCACTAAAAGTAAGTTCGTATGAGCAAGTGGCCAACTCTGGTGACGGAGTTTTTAGGCTGCATAAAGGTCTTCGTTATGGCTTTACTATTTTAAAAGCCGGGATTGACAATTTAATGTGCCCTCTGAAGCACGGAAGCGATCAGATTTCAATGACACTTGCGGTCACCCATCCAAGTTGTGACCGCTCGAAATGTTGCTAACTTCAACGGTCCATCTTATGCCCACAACTCAAAAGAACTGCCACTTTTAACTGTATCTTCCATTATTCCTTCTAAACGCTCTATAAACAAATCTAGACAGGTAAGTATACAAAAGTCGAGTTTTTCTGTATTATTATTCTAGCTGTTCCTTGCAAGGGTTTTACCTTCTTAATAGCGGAAACAACGATTGCAATCACATTGTACACGGCACTTTGACACTTCAGTACCTAACTATAAATACCATCAGTATTCTGAATAAGCGTTGGAACAATGTGCAATTTAACGCTTTGGAAGATAACGGGCTGACACGCTGAAAATTAACCTCATTTAGGACAAAAAATAAACGCTTATATTTAAAAATAATGAATCGTAATCATTATTATATTATTATTAATTCACAGGGCCGATGTGGCAACAGTTGCGTTAGAGGCAGGTGACCACCAGTAGCGGGCTAGGCTATTGTTTCAGCTGCATATGATGATATTGGAGATTATCAAGCTTCTTCATCCCACTGCTGGGCATAGGCTTCTTTATGCTTTTGTCATTCGCCTCTACGACTTAATAAATCAAGCCGTTTTTTCATGGACCTACTATTTTCTCCTATTAGTAGGACCACGAGGGAGACCTATTTCTGTCTTTCCTATTCTCAGCGTATGACCAGCCGATTTTAATACGTCTTTAGATGTGAAATGAAGAAATAAAAGGATTATCCTACGTCTATCCTAGTTTAAGACTAGGAACCCTGTTCGTTTATGGATGATTTTTCTTATTTTTTGGTCTTTCTAACTAGAAAGCGTATATCGAAGCAAGTTGCGAGTTTCCGCGAGTATTCGTAATACACCCTGCAGCAGGACAACCACTGTGTCGCCGCGGAACTTCATAGATTACCTGCGCGGTATTTTCGCTTCCCACAGCGGCAGCGAATACCGCGTAGGTCCGAACGAACCTTTAGGAATGAATCACAAAACCAGCATACAAATTATACAAACCCGAAAACTTCCTATCCATATGGATTTTCCATCGCGTCATTTGTTCTATCCGAATTGTATATATAAAAAGCGTACGAATTAGCATATTCAAGTATTTAACCATGTACTTTATGCATTCTTAGTATAATGTATATAATGTCGAAATCAGCATAAATTCACAATTCCATTGCATATAATATAAGCAGCTTCTGGTATTGTTCACATAATTATATTTTTTTTATGCCAATACTGGTTTTACATTGAATTGCATCAATCATTATTTAATGTACCGACTGATTACTAGTAATTTCAATCGATTGCGCCTTTCAACAAGTCATGAAATATCGTGACAGACAGACGTTCAATTAATTTGTATTAAAATAAGTAGGTATGTTGTCTTTTTTTTTTAATATTTTTTATTTTTTATTTTCATTATAAGTACGGAAATTATAATTAATTATAAAAATATGGAGTTGAATGTTACCAGAAGGCTATAATATTAGTCAGTAGACCGTAATAAGTTCACAAAAAAAATGTTTTTCTTTATAAAACTTTTAAACTCACGTAAAAATCACAATGCAGAATTCCAAATATCACCATTCCATTGCATTGATTACGAAATCACTCACAAAAAACATAAAAAATGCGAAATATTATTCGAATTCCGAACGGATGAAGGCTGTATGCGCGCGCGCACGTTGCGGCAGAATGGCTATCGCACAAATCGACAAAAGTAGCTTTACCTCTAACGACCGATTACGTAAATACAACTTGTTAGCGATCGACATAAAGTCGAAATGTGGTGACATTTTAAGCCTTAAGATTTTTGCAAGGCGACGCGTCATAGCATAAATATGCTTTAGTTTTTTCCTTTTGTAGTTATAAATTCTAGATTTTAATATAGTCAGTGGGACGCGCGTTTTCGAATAGGTACCATACGGACAGATATTCCTTCTTACACAGATCGAACCCTTTCGGTATATTTTACATGAGTAATTTCCGTGTGTTCGTAATTCTATATTTCCAAAAGGACTAACCATACAGTCTAATGCCGGGTTCCTATATATAACTAACGGATGTCCGTAGGTCGGTCGTCATAGCAACGTTGTTATCTGTCAAAAAGTCTCATACATTTTGTTACGTTGTTTATTCAACACAAATGTTGTATATGATGGACAGTAGCTATAACGACCGACCTACGGACATCCGTACGTTGGATAATAGGAACCGGGGGTTAAAAGACATCCTTGTAACCTTATTGAAGATATACCTAGGACTTTCGTGCTTAACAAGAGTGGTAACATAAAAGCTTTTTAACAGACTTCAAACAACGAGTTCTTTTTTTATGTTCACCGATTATCGAGTCAACCGATTTTGAAATTGTGTTTTGTTTGAAAGGGTATACTCCCGATGTGGTCTCATAAAAAACTTGAAGACCTGATGAGGATCTTCGAAGTTATGAACAGAAACGCACCTCGTGAGTGCAGGAAACTTATCTTATCTTACGAAATTTAACTCGTTTCATAATTGAAACACTTGTGTTTGAGATGTCTTTCGTTGTATCGCGTGAAGGGCATGAAGCTAAATCTATGTTATAATACACAACTGCTTTTCGTGGGTGATACTGTGACATATTGATTTACATCAGCAAGATCACAAAATGTATCAAATGACACTTTCTCTCGAACACTAATCTAATGGTAATGTCGCTCGTGTTGTGATGTTCGTGATCGTAGGATTACAATCTGGTTCTGTTGTTAGTTGTCACATCCGTGTGTCGATTGCGTGATTTATGTGTATGACGGTTATTGGACACAAACGGAGCATTGCCGTTGGACATTCTATTCGTAGCCAATGTTGGAACCAAGTTGAAGCCAATATGGGTGCATCCTATATCTTCCATCTAAGAATGAATCCATTATACAACTTTTAGTACTTAGTATAAGAAAATGAAATAGACCAATTTTTTTTCTTATAAAATATGATGTTACAAATTGCAAATGTGCTTTTGTGATTGTCAATCCTCAACTACCAATCGATTAATCTTCAGCTGCATAGTTTCATAAAATGATGTTATAAATGTGCGCCATACATCAGAAATTTAAAACAAAATTATTAATTAAATTATTAATTTTGCAGATTCCATATAAGAAAGTGTTTCGCTTTTGACGGACACCTAGTAACAATGTAACAATCATCAATCACATTATCACTATCAAGTATAGTGAGCCCAATGTCCATCATATCCGGAACCGTTCGCAATTGCCATCAACACGTAATAGCCCCCACTTCCGAGTCCCACGGCACAGCTTTTGTCGTAGATTTGTGACTATTTTACGCATCACTGGACTGCTGTTCCGTTTGTCAATGATGGGTGACGAACGGCTAGTGTTCATTCATTTCACTGTCATCAATTTATTATCGAGATGAAATATAAGTTGCAATATAATTGCTAAGCATTCTGATTGAAGACTACCCCTTGACGACAATTGGCGCATTAATGACTCTATCGCATCAGGAATTAATTAATGAATGAAAATTCCTTTAGGATTCAGAGACGACTGAATGATAGAGTTGAGTGGAAAGGGACAAGTTAGCGTGAGATAATGGCAGGTGAATGATGAATGCCTTTAAAATTAATGCTTTTGCGATGGTACTTGACTTTGCTTAGTCTTGGTGTGACAAACCATTAGTTTGCCACGTAAGTAGCATACAAAATTAATTGTTAATCTACGTGGTTGCCAGGAAGGGCGAAGAGGTCCAGAGTGGATAACATAATTCAAGAAATGCGAACAAAACAATGTGGTGTATGTTTCTCAGCAAAACCACAGTATTGACTGCGGTTGATGATGTGGAAGCTATTTACAGGTCACTCGAGGGTCACCGAGAAGGCTAGATAATGAGTTTTTGATACCGGCTGTTAGCTGAAGTTTCGTATTACGAAAGATTCTACGACACCTTGGGAATAAATCGTGATCATATTTAATTTTTTTTTAATACTTAACGATATCAAGCCTCTTGATATTTGGAATCAATATGTTTGAAAGAAAAGTCTGTCAGAAAATCTGATTTCTCGAAACAGTTGATTTATCACACATTATTGGCTTAGTCGCCAAATGGCATAGAAAGAGTATGAAGAATTGAAGATATACTATGAACTGAGGATCAATATCTTAAAAAGCCATCATTGATTTTAAATCGATCCAAGCCAAACCCTGATCATAATTTGTTGATAGTGAGCCCTAAATGTCCTAATACGACCTGACAGATCAAACATGGTTTTGAGTCAAAAGACAATAGTCAAAAAAGACTGCTGCCCGTCTATTCTGTACCTGCAGCCATGCCATCAAGCAACTTTTGGTAGGTATAAGGATACCACTGCTTATTACGATGATTGCATAGTATCACCGTCAATTTGGGTGAAAAGAACCTCTTTCGAAAGCGATAACTCTCTAATAATATAGCTCTAAGAAATTATTATGGTATTGTATCGTTTTGGAAGTGGGTCACTGTATACACACTAGTTAGCTCAAGTTTTTGTACACTTGAGTGTAATGTGTTTCACACGTAAGTAAGTAAATAAATGTTTTTCTATTCTATTATATTCTAATTTGTAAGTACTGATTAGACTATTACGTATCAACTATGAAAGAGGTTACAGCGACAGCTAAAGAACTTGAACCTTCCTTTTTGTGAAGTCGGGTAAAAGGCACATCTTGATTCGAGCAAAATGCACGTGACTTTGACTCGCTGTGACCCCACGCGGATCAATAAGTGTACCGAATCTCGCACCGTTCCGTTATTTTGTCTTGAGTAGGCATGATTCAGTAGTTCTACAAATTGGTTATTTGTAGTACAAGAAATAAATACTTCAATGATTGCGATTAGGTTAAGAGTAGGATAAAATACAGTAGTACCTACTGTATACAATTTTTATGGTCTATGACAACATTATATCCTGTCTATAGTATAGATTGCTGATGTAGATGTTAAGATACTGGTAATTTTTTGAAAGGAAGTAAAGCCACAGTAAGTAAAATCTCAGAAAGATAGATATTGTAACTGGACGTTGTGCGATATTATAAAAATGTTGAGGCGTGAAATGTGTGCTAAAATATGTATGTATTTTTAGCTACTAGGTAAGAGACACCAAAAACGAATTGTTCAATACATTTACAATTTGACGACCTCTGTGGCGCAGTGGGCGAAAGCCCGCCTGAGACGCAGAGGTTGCGGGTTCGATCCCCGCTGCGGGACAAATGTTTGCATGATCTGCAAATATTTGTTTCGTGTCAGGGTGTTTTCTATGTATAATATGTATGTATTTACAAAAAAAAATGTATCTATGTAGTTTATCAGTAATCTGGTTACCATAACACAAGCATTAAACTGCTTAGCTTGGGACTAGATGACGCCGTGTGGAATGTCCAAGGATATGTATTTATTTATTTACAACAAAAAAATTACACACTAGTTGAACTTTCGTTTCAGTGAAAGTCATTTATAGTTAACATTCAAACAAATTCTTTGTAAAATATGACAAAGACAAACGAACATTATTAGCGCATTCAAAAACAATAACTGCTTAATGAATTAGCATTTAAAAATGGTAAAGTTGCCGTCGGTCGTATGTTTGACCGTAATCGCTGTTCATTGTCTTTAGTTGGCATCGTACGTAGTACAGAAAAAACTGGAGAAAAAAATTAGTAAGAATCATACTTCCTATTCCTACTAATATTATTAAACGCGAAATTATGGATGTTTCTTACTCTTTCACGCAAAGCTACTGAACGGATTTGGCTAAAACTTGAAATATACGTAGTTTACCTTCCATCAATGGAATATCGTAAAATGGCTCGCTAAAGAGGAATTGCTTTTTTTTTAAATAACATTCATAAGAAGTTACTGAACAAGAACATTTTTCAATTCATTTCGTAGATTTCATCGAAACATCCTTTTTAGCCCCCAATGACTTCCTTGTAGCAATTTTATGTTATTTCTATTGAGGACACGTTCAGCTCGTCAATGCCCACAGATTTGATTACACGACAAACTGTGGTTTGGCCCTAGTGTCTGAAACTCACTGAGCAGCATTCTATGTATTGTTTGAGGACGATTGAAGTAACAGTGAGGTCAACTCAGGTTGAACTTTACAGAGGATCGTTTGGTGTGTAAGAACTAGGGTTTGTTTCATAATGAACTTATGAACTTTGAAAAGAACTTGTTTTTAAAAAGTATACTTCCTAGGTGCTCCCATTAAAACATTTTAAAGATCTGACGAGGATTTTCGGAGTTAGGACCTGCACGACTGGCGGACGAAGGCACTGGATCGGCGTGACTGGCGAAAGTGGGGGGAGGCCTTTGCCCAACAATGGGACAGTATGGGCTAGTAGTAATAGTAATAGGACCTGCACATCGCGAGTGCAAGAAATTGCTCTATTCTTACGAAATTAAGTCTGTTTTTTAATTGTGCCATTCTTTACCGTTTTATGCACGCACTGTTTTGTCCATTAATGAACAGTGGGAACCCACGACCTTTGTAAATTCGTTTACAAATTTGATAAACAGTTAGGTTTGTGAAGCTCTGACGCATCAGGCTTATTTTTTAAATGAATATTTTAATTTTCAAATAAGAGTCAAGGCGATTTTCCCTCTTAACAGCGAATCCATTCTAAGAATTTAAAGCTTGTCTTGCTATGTTTGTCCTTGAATGTTCAACAAGTAACATATATCAATTGTGCAAATCAATGTGTGCGCGACCATTTGTACGGTTTGTACCTAAAGCTGGGAAACCCCAAGTGGAACTTTTGCTTTATTTAAAAACCTGATATGATTTCAGAATAAGTACCTATAAAATTTACAGAAACTAAACTACATATTTACAAAACTGTACAAAATACAATTAGAACCAGTTGAGCCACCTGAGGATCGTTACAAACGATCTATACGTAGCTTAAGTGATCCAAACCACTGCCAGACGAAAGCGTGCCCAAGACAGATGATGATATAACTAGGTATATGATTTCAGACATAATTCTAGATAATAATTGTCAGACAGCGAAAGGATTTCAGAACTAGCTAATTGGGTCGGCTTGAATAACTTTCACATCTATTATCGGAGTTTCAGCTCTGAGGAACTTGCTTAAACGGATAGATTAGTATTTGGAAGATGTATTTTGCAAATCGCAAATCGCGTAAAAGGAAATTTATTATATTATAACGCGCCGAGAGCATAACATAAGAATTTAAATTGCTTAGTTTGGGACTAGATGAAGCTGTGAGGAATGTCCAAGGGTATAATTTATTTAATGCATTCAGGTGTCGATATAAATCGTCTTCACGTCTATACATAAGACTACATACATCTTCTATTTATGTTCTGTGGTAAGACCAAAGTAGGACAGAACACAAGTGATGTATCTCAGATACAGCATTTTCAGTGTCATTCTGAGTCATTATGCTCTGCGGTCACCAAACCAGGTGACACAGTTCGCGAAACTGCTAAAAGTACCAACAGCACTAACCGTTAAATGGCACGAACAGTTTTAGGAAGTGTGAAGTGAATATTTAAATATTGAATCGGTAATAGGAGATCGAAAGCCTTACTGACCCTAATTCTTGTGTAAAAAATGTACAGACTAGCCTTCCTACTAATATTATAAACGCAAAAATTTGTAAGTATGGATGGATGGGTGGATATGTAAATATAAATATCCCTGGACATTCCACACAGAGTCATCTAGTCCCAAGCTAAGCAACTTAATGCTTGTGTTATGGTAACCAGATGACTGATATACTACATAGATACATTTTTTTTTGTAAATACATACATTATTATACCTACATAGAAAACAGACACGAAACAAATATTTGCAGATCATATACAAAAATTTGTCCCGTAGCGGGGATCGAACCCGCAACCTCTGCATCTCAGGCGGGCTTTCGCCCACTGTGCCACAAGGTCGTCGTGTTACTCTTTCACGCGACACGGGAACGGGAAATACCGCGGGTAAAACCGAGGGTCGCAGCTAGTAGAACATAGAGGTGTGAATCTTTACAAAATTATAAAGTTAGGTACTTACACCAATAAACTACGTAAGTGTAACTTGATGTTTCGAACGCGGATATATTTTCCAAGAACCTGTGTATTCTTAGGATTGATACATCCAGGAAATTTGTTTACCAGGTATTGTAAACTAAGTAACTGCTTTATACAAATATTAGCTAGGACAAACAAATAAATTTCAGTCTGTTTGTAATGTAGGTATTTTCTAAACTAGAGTGCAGGTAAGTAACGTATAACTACCACATGAGTCGAACCGCAGGCAGCAACTAGTGTGCAACTAGTAAAAAAAAAACAAATGTTCAATATTTTAAAGATAGGGGCTAATTTAGTGAATTATGTGTGTATGTGAACTATGTGAAGGGCGTTTCTGCCCCAATGCATTTCTAAAAATATTTCACCATTTGAAAGGTATTTTACAAGATGAACAAATGTTAAATTGGACCATCATGGGCAGGCCGCAAACATTGAGGAAGAAAAATTCTCGGGTAATAATGTACCTCAATTTTGGAACAAATTAATAAGTGGCAAAATTAAAAAGTACTTAATACTAAACTGACTTCAATTTCATGAGAAGAGAGCACAATTTCTTGCACTCTCGTGGTGAGTCCGAAGGTCCTCATCAGATCCTCAAAAATTTTTTATGGCACTTCTTTCCAACAAAAAAGAATCATCAAAATCGATTCCTATAACAACGAAGTTATCCGCGAACACACATAAATAAAATATATTATACGTAACACGATTGAAACTCCTCCTTTTTTTAATCGATTAAAAAAGTTGATCTATAGTCCGTATACAGAAAGAAAGCTGGAAACTTATAAGCGCTTACCAGCTTTGGAAAATATATGAACGCGCGCCGATAAGCACTGAACGATGCCGACAAGTTCCGACAAGCTTCAACACGCGCTGGTCAACGCTGGGCGCTGCCATTTAAAAAATGCCAAATCATCGTCCGATGAGTCCGACATTTTGCTTGGTCTGCTTCAACATGCTTCCTTTGTGTAGAACGGACCAGCGTTGACAAGCGCCGGTAAGCGCTTATAAGTTTCAAGCTTTCTTTCTGTATACATACGGCCTTAAAATCTCGCGTGTTATCGAGTAAATGACGCAATCCAGTGAAATATACAAGGAAAGTCCTCAATGATCAACCAGTCCTAGATAAGAGTATTTACCAGGTTGTAATGAAGGAGGAAATGGATCCGAGGTTGATGAAGCATACATTTTATTTCACAATGTTAAAGGACATTGATCTGTTGCAACATTCTTGAAATACTTTGCCTATTTGAGGTTAAGTATAAATATAGCATAATATCATATTTAAATCACACTATATTATAAAGATGAAAGTTTGTGTGTGTGTAAGTTTGTTTGTTACTCTTTCACGCTCAAACGGCTGGACGGATTTGCATGAAATTTGGTACCAGAACTGCGTATACCCTGGATTTACTTTACATAGTTCGCACATGGTCTACAAAGTGATGAGAATAAAGTACCTAAGTACTAGTTTCCATCCAATAAATGGCTAATATAAACTGTAAGTAAGAAATAGGAGTATTGGAGAAATTATAAAGAGGTAAAGTTGGTTTTTTTGTTTGTATGTTTATTTTCTCCAAAACTACTGATCCGATTTCAAAAATTATTTCACCGATGTGGCATGAACATAGGCTAAATTTTATCAACCATAGGTACCACGCGAGCGAAGCCGCGGGCGAGTTAGCTAGTTGTAATATAAACTGTGAGTAAGAAATAGGAGAAGGGACAGACATTTGATGAGGACACAAATGGTTCTAAAACTAGATTAACACTTCAAGGAATGGAAGAGGTAAGAAAGGTAAGTGTTGCGCTATACCGGTTCTTTTTCCTGTCCTTTTCAACAAGGAAATTCTGAGAATTGGTTTATGCGGGTGAGGAAATCTGTGCTTGAATTTAAATGACAAGCCTGGGGCCGTACTTCCGAAACTAAAAACGATATATCGTGTCAGTTCTCGCAGTTTATATTGGTGGAAACTGTATTGGAACTTAGAACCAATGAACGCTGAACTACGAAGATTGGATAGATAAGGTCGAAAAATTGATAAGAAATACAGTATCTGAAGTTCATGGTTATATCATAGCATAGATAATGTTTGCTGTTCCGTTTTTAACTTTTCGATACTGATAAGATAATAGCGATGATTGTTCATAAGTAAAGTATCTGTTACGTTTATTAACAACTAGCTGCGCCCCGCGGTGTTACCCGCGGTGATTAGTTCTCGTTCCCGTGCGAATACCGGGATCAAAAGTAGCCTATTCTTTAATCCAGGGTATAAGCAATCTTGGTACCAAATATCATTCAAATCCGTCCAGCCGTTTGAGCGTAAAAGAATAACAAACACACTTACATACTTACACACACACAAACTTTCACCTTTAAAATATTAGTGTGATGTGGCAAAATTAAAAAAATAATTAAAACCGACTCCAATTTCGTGATAAAAGAGCAATTTCCTGCACTATCGAGATGCATTTCTGTGTATAACTCCAAAGCTCCTCATCAGATCCTCAAAAATTGTTCATGAGACCACCCTTGGAATATCTTCTTTCCAACAAAAAAAGAATCATCAAAATCGGTTCATAAACAACGAAGTTATCCGTAAACAAACATAAAAACCTCCTTTTTTTAAGTCGGTCGGGTTAAAAATGGTATGACAGAAACAAACGAATGCCGGGTTCCTATATCCAACTAACGGATGTCCGTAGGTAGGTCGTCATAGCAACGTTGTTGTCTGTCAAAAAGTCTCATACACTTTGTATTGAATAAACAACGTTGCTATGACGACCGACCTACAGACATCCGTACGTTGGATAGGTATAGGAACCGGGGGTTAGACGATTTGTCGTTTGATCGCCAGACGATGTAACAGTAAAAATAACATCTAACTTTACAAAAACAGTTAAATTGACTTCACCGTTTATTACCGAGCTAATCATACGGAACCACGAATTATCTGCAAAAACTAAACATCAGTCAATTTAAAAATCGTGACCTTATAAATTATTCAATAGATACTTATCACATTTATAAGCAAAAAGTGATAGCAGACATACACATAATCTATCTATACTAACATTAGCAAAGAGTTTGTTTGTTTGAAAGTGCTAATCTCTCAGGGAGTCGCGTTGGAACAGGCAGTAGAATCACCTAGTTTTAAGAACGTGACATGTCAAAGTGGTCTATAAACGATCGTACTGAATAAATATATTTGGAATTTGAATTTCTGAAACCACGAGTCGGATTGGAAAAAATATGTCTGCATTTGATACCTAATTTTTGAAAAAGGTATAGATAGATATTAAAAGACATAAAATAAATGGAAATAAGTGGCAAAATAAAAATAAAATTTAACCGTTACATATTATATATTTAGCTGGACATCTTTAGCGACGATCAGTGGCAGGCAATGGCGTTAGACCGAAACGACTGGAAAACTCGAGGGGAGGTCTTTGCCCAGCAGTGGGACACTACAGGCTAAAACTAACAACAACAACAACATATTTAACCGACTTCAATTTCGTAAGAGGGCAATTTCCAGTGCATCTCGAGGTGCATTTCTGTTCATAATTAGAAGATCATCAGATCTTCAAAATTGTTTAAGGCTTCGGAGCTGTACGAGTGCCCCATACAAACGTAATACCATAACCATTTGAAATTTGTGCATATCTTCAGCATAGTATGGTATTATTCGTATTAGGATAGCATTTATCTAGGTCTCTGCCAAAAGCTTTTTTCAAAATACTTAGCTAAAGTGAAATTAAACCGAATCGCATTTTGCATATTTTTACATCATAGAAGACATGTTTTCTTTATATTTATTTAGTATTAAACACTTGAATATTTTAAGTTTCCTTCTGTTAGAAACATAGCTTATATGGTCTAGTAACAGAAAAACAACACTGTGTGAAGAATAAAAACAATTTTCAGTCATAATTTTTGGGACTACGGGAGACAACCAAATTTCTTGCAAAATAGCTATGACAACCAGTCTGGCGAATGTACTATTCAAACAGACGATTATATGAAACGCCCCGGAGTTTTAATGGCTGCTACAACCACTGACGAGGCTTCAACCCGTTCGAATAACGAAGAGCACTGACAACTCTGTAGAGCTATACTAAAATAGGACACTCCGACATAGACGGATTATAGTAAGAATGAACGAACGAGCGTAAGAACGAAGAAGAAGAAGAAGTACACCATCATCCATCATTAGTCTGTGGCTACATCAAGGAAGATTTATTTTCTCTATGGGCTACATTCTACATTCTCTTTGGTCTGTCCACTGTCTGTGGTGTCATGTCAATTCACGAAGTCTTTCGAATTTTAGTTTGTTGACAATTTGACAATTATTTATTTGTTACAGAAAATTTAATCTAAGGCGTGAAATCATAAATAAAGATACGTGTAAAACATTGTTATTCAATAGTTTTCTGTAGTGTAAGTAATAGTGTGTTTAAGTAATATGAGTAAAATCAATGTGAAATTTGCAAAAACATGCCGCGAAGGAGTGCAAAAACGCATTTTTATGGCTCAATTTCCTCTATATGTAGATCGGTAAGCAATTTTATGCCATTTATTTCCAAAATTTGGTAAAATAATGATACAATTCGTAAAAGTTTTTGCAAGAAAATTTTCTCATACCGTATGTAGGTAAACAATTATAGTGCTTGACTATCGACCTAGATTTATCGATATCGATAGTTTGTTTTACGAAACTGGAATGATTAATTTGTTTGTTTGCTATGTTTATAAAGTTTTATTTTGTTTGGATTACCATAATTTATATGTAACTTAGATTTTATTTTATACCTATTAGGTTTTTAATTGAATCATGTACATTTTTAGGAGTAGGTAAACATGGATGTCACTACTTGGATGGGTGATCGCAAGTGGCACTATTACCATTATGTTTAGGTATAATATATTTTATATTGTTTTATTGTATAATAATACAACAATATTTGTTGCAGACAACCTACCAGAAAATCGAAGCAGCATGACGAAGCATAAACAAAAGCTTGATGATCATCGTCACTATATGAAAGTACCTGGATGGCAAACATTACATGAAAACACGGATATAAACGTCATTTTCTAAAAATTAATCCTAGCAAGATCGATTTATCGCCCCCAAAACACCCTATGTAGATGTTCAAATAAATGTACCTATACTTACTTAAATTAATTATTAATTCTTTTATTTATGAAAAAAAAACCTACTAATAATTTAATGGAATCCAAAAATCCTAGCTACTGCTGATAGGTATCGATATCGATAAATTTTCGATAGTCACTAGGTACATCCCTAGATACTGCCAACATAGAGAATATAACATTTTTAAAAGACGCTGGCGTGACGACATAGATGCCTTCCATGAGGAGTGGTGGGAGGCGGCTGGTGATCGAAAGAAGTGGAAAGAGATGGGGGAGACCTTTGCCCAGCAGTGGGACACATTATAGGTTATTAAAAAAAAAAAAAAAAATGTTGGCAGTATGTCGTGGTCAATATGTTCTGTGGTCGTGGTTTGGTTTTGTTACGTTGGTCTTATTGTTCACTGGGTGATATACATCGTCTAGTGTTCGTTTTGTTTGTATGGCACTTCCGTCTCTTACTATTACACGCTCTTTGGAACGCGCGGCGGATTGACTTTGCCGAGCCACGTCACCGAATTCTTAATGGGACCACCTCGGGGGTATATTCTTTTAAACAAAAAATATTTTTCAAAATCGTTCTACTATTGACAGAGTAAACTGACAAACAAAGAAGAATAAATATATATACCGTGGAACATAGAACCTCCTTTTTTTAAACTCCTAAAAATCAAAGACTGCAGGTGAAACCACCGAGCGCAGCTAGTCTAATTTATAAGCAATAGGATAGCAGACTACAATATCTAGATAAAAAAATAACTGGTTTGAAATTATCATGTGAAGAATTGTAACTTCAAAACCTGATAATGTTTTTAATAAAACCAGCACGAGCTTTTGACTTTGAAAATCTAGTTTTTAAGCTTGAAAAACCCCAATCACCGAAATATGTTAATATCGATACTTAGTTTGTTTTAATTGGCAACTCATTTAGATGTAGAATATTATGCAGTTTATAGTTTTATTAGCAGACCATACAAAAAGAAGTATCAAAACATGGATTGGATAGGTGTGCTAATAGGATGTATACGTCAGTTGATTTCAATCAGGTTAATTACTGACAGAACCTTCAAGCAATACACTTTGGATGAATGAAAATGTGATCTTATTCTAATCTTTATAACAATTTCGCATAATCAAGTTACTTAGTTATTTTAAAAATTAGTAGCCGTGGTGATAATTCAGGATTTTTGTTCCTTTTGGCTAAAATACCTGACCGGCTAAATCATTTTACGACTTCGCGCACAAAAAACGTCCCCGCTATTAAATCCATCTTTTCAATTTGTAAGTACGTATTGTAAAACGATAATTGTAGTGGTCCTCATTGTTGGCAGTGAACAAAATAAAGCAAAACAGTGACTTACCTTTATTATCGCCGTACAGGGTTTTGACGGAGGGTGCCTGTCCGAACGGCGCTTTAGGCACGATAGCAGCACCCTTATTTTTTTCAAACAGCGCCTTTCGCTCCCTCAGCGACATCTCCGCCGGGTCCCTAGCCTTAGGGCTCCCGGATTCGAACATCGCCGCTTTAGACAGCACCGAGGTCCGGTCCACATTTCCGTTCAATTTGGGCGCGATTCTTCTTATAACAGGGGAACCTTTATCCAGAATTGGCTTGTCAAGTCCGTCAGCCGGTTCCGGCTTTGTTTGTTTACAATTCGTCGTGTCATTGTCGTTCTCCTCTCTCGGTAGCACATTGTTCTCTTTGTCTTTTTCACTTTCACACTCGTCGTCTGTCAGCGCGTTCGCCGGCGGGGTCGGCGCTTTGTACTTCTTCAAGGAGGGTTTCTTGGTGATTGCGGGAGCGGTCGCGACCATTGTCGCCATGTTGGGGGCTGCTGCTGCACTGGGGGTTGCCGCGCTCGGCTCCTGTCGGCGGGGATCGGCGCGGTTCGGTGCGGTGAAGTCGTAAACCAGCCGCGATTGGCTGGCCGAGACGCGGCGGTACCCCTGGCCCTCCTACGATTGGACAACGGGATAGACGGCGCGGGGTGAGCACGTGCGTTCGATACGGAGTTGGCGTTTACGTTACGCCGCAGTTGCAAGTAGGTTAGCGCTAAAAACCGCGGCGCAGTTGCATCATTCGCGTGTTTTCTCAGAGCTTCAGTAATTAGCTGATTTGAAAACAAAGGCATTCATTGAGGCGAGACGTGGTATCGCGGGCGCGTGAGCCGCGGAAGGCGTCGTAGATACAACTGGCGGCCGGCAGCCACGCACGTGTTACAAACCGGACCAGCTGATAATTATTTTGACGCACAAAGCGTATGCATCATTTATGGTTATATATTATTATAATACCATTATTGTGGTAATACAACTCTATAGTATTAAATGAGGGTAGTTAATTTTTTATCCTAGGACAGTATTTCTCAATTCTAAACTTATCGTGGATTGTTACTAACTAGAGTAGATACGATAAAGAGTTCAAAGTTACCAGTTGACCTCATTAACCAATTCCCTCTACTTGAAGTTCGGGTTATCCCGAAATTGTGATAGACGCTCCCCACGTTCCCAAATGTCAATGACTTCACGAAATTAACTGTTAGATCAAATATCAGAACTCTGTAGGTGTAAGATTGAATAAAAAACCCGTCTGACGATTTAATTGAATATTACGATTTTAGTAAGTACCTAATAGTAGTGTTTCATTCCCCTATATTGCCTTGCAAAATGTAGTCATTTTTTAATATTTCGTGTAGGAACTTGCCTCAGATACCATCAAGGGATATCGAATATCTTGTATATTTTGTCAACTCAAAATGTTTACATTTATCTTTAATACACGTGCATATGCAGGAATCGTCTTTGATATGGGTAATATAAGTCCTATGTAGGACACACAAACATTGCCAGACATTGTAAATGTTCCTATGTATTTGTATGTAGTTACAAAACAAAAATGTATATATTATGTATAATATGTATGTATTTACAAAAAAAAAAATGTATCTATGTAGTTTATCAGTCATCTGGTTACCATAACACAAGCATTAAATTGCTTAGGTTGCTTGGGACTTGATGACGCTGTTTGGAATGTTCAAGAATATTTATTTATTTCAGCCTTATCAATTCAAAGATTCCTGCTATGTTATTAATTTTTTTAGGGAGTTCATAGCCTAATTTTCTTATACACATCCCGACTTTTTGGCTTTGTCACACAACAGCACCTGTACGATATTTTGAGTCTACCCAAAACCTATGTATATATCCTGAAGATATTTCTAAACTAACTGTGATCACGAAAGTTTGAGAATATCTATCGTAAGAGACGATTATGATAACCGCCAGTTTGATTCAGTGCGATGCACTTAGGGCAGTTCACACTATTCAACAAAAAGGACAGGCAGCTAGACCCAACCGGTAAAAGGTGCGCAAAAACAAAGTTCAACAAACTACTTCACTTCACTTCTTATATTTGGCTTTCGCACGGCTTGTGCCACGCATTTAGCCACTACCATTGTGTTTAAATTTTTAGTCAGTTTAGTCAAGGTCAAGTCAAAGTCATAGTCAGCGTCAGTAAAGATGTGGGTTCTTTACTGCAGCTTTTTACATGGACTTCTTGAGAGAACTCGAAATGCAATGATATACAGTTTTGTTTCATTTGCCTACACTTATGTACGTTCACGAACACTTAACAGTTAATAATCCACCATTATTACATATTAACATTCGCCAAAACACAAATTTCGGAAAATAAAACAAAAACGACAACATGCCATCTAGAATTCCCGTCAAAAAGCCCTTCAAACTACAGCTGATGGAGTCGGGAAATGATTCTGCTCTAGAGATGATTGAGCAACCGTTTTGTCATGCTCGAGCTGCTGTATGTGACGTCACGTCTATGAATGGTTTTCGTTTCAGGGTAATTAAGTTCGTATGAGCTAGGGACCAACTGTGGTGAGACGGGGTGATAATCATATAATAAATGATTAAATAAATGATTCTCAGACGGGCTTCCCTTTCACCACTGTTCCAGTGGTTTACGAATCGTCACATACAAATAAATGCCTGATTTTTTGCATCAGGCCGCATTTCGGACTTATATTATTAGTCAGGATTTAAATGACAGAACCTGTACCATTCTTTGTTAACTTTACTAGATCCATACAATTCCAGACCCTGTATTACGATGTGTTACGTCACTTGACTTGCTTCTGATTCAGGCACCACACATTGGCTTCTACTTGGTTCCAAAATTGGCTACGAATAGAATGGCCAATGGCAATGCTCCGTCCGTCCAAGATCGATCCTCATGCCGGCGCCCCACATGGGCTTCAACTTGGGGCCAACATTAAAATGGCTATAGGCAATGCTCCGTTTACGGTTATTAGACACAAACGGAGCATTGCCATTGGCCATTTTAATGTTGGCCCCAAGTTGAAGGCCATGTGTGGTTCCGGCATCACATTGGAGTGTTGGAACCAACACGTTCCAACACTCCTATGTGTGGTGCCCGCCTCAGATATCCACGACGTAAGATTGTGCAAGACGATAAATCTGGCAGATTGTAAAAACGACAATAAATACATCGGGTGGTTCATTTCACTGGGTTCGGGAGCAGATTTGTTTAGAATTTTAGATTTATTGGTTGCACTAGATACGATGAATAGGATTCGGTTTTTGAGGAAGTTATGCAATTTTCTGAATCATGAATTGGATTTACTTGTAAAACTCTTAACATAGTTTAATCAGAATCAGAAATGATCTAAGGCAAAACTACTTAACTAAATGTTTGCAGTTTTGCCTCATTGAGTTAATTTATTGAATAAAACTTTAATTAAAAATCTGAGTGAATGATCTAAAATCATCAAATCAAATCCACTGCTCCCACATTCATAATTATCCTTTTCCCCCACCTTTTCTTTGGCCTTCCTCTACTTGCATGCCCATCCACACTCATATTTATAGCAACAAACATACAGTCGACGAAAAAAATATGAGACCAAATCTTAGGAGGTCAGCGGCTCTGTCCGTACCGCACGTTTAGCGAGCGGCACATCTGACTCAGGATCTAGACATCTTACATTTTTATATAACTTTATTTTACTAACTTTAGCCTGTAGCTTTATCTCTGTTATTTCGAAACGCATCGAAGTGACTAAGCTTGTTCAAATGTCATCCCGCTATTCCACAATATTGTCAACACGAAAGTTTGTGATGGGTGTACTTATGGATATTTGTTACTCTTTCACGCAAAAACTACAGAGCGGATTAGGCTGAAACTGAGAATATGTTTAGTTTATGACCTGGAATAACACATAGGCTACTTTCTATCCATGTAAGTACCACGCGAGCGAAGCCCTTGATGCGTAAGCTAGTTAATATCAATCGAACTTGGGCGCATTATGGATAATTAATAAATTTTCAGAATATTATCGGCAGTTCGAGACAAAACAAACAAACATATAACTCAGTTATCTTACTAAGTACTACCAGTTGTTTTTATAACTTACATTTTAGCATAAACAGTACATTAGTAGGTTAAAATTAAGAAACCTGGCTCAAAATCATTCAAACATTCATTCATTCGAATTCATCAATTCGAATGATTGAATGTTTGAATGATTTTGAGCCAGATTTCTTAATTATACCTTTTTTAGAAACACCCCAATTATACGCTATTCATTCATTCAATATTCAATCATTCCAGTATTCAGAAACATCAAATTCTACAACATACTTTCATTCAGTCATTCTATCATTCTAGTATTCGGAAACACCAAATTCTACACCATTCATTCATTCAATTATTTCAGTAGGTATTCTAATATTTTCATTATCTTCTAGCTTGCAATAACTCTAACAGGCTGGATTGTAATCATTTTTTTTTAAATAAAAATAAGAAAAAAACTTTTTTTTTTTTTAAATATTTATTAAAATTATAATTATACTTAGTCATAGTTAAAGTATCCACCTATTTACATTTCCTCTATACCATTTATTTAAACAGATAACGTTTTTTAAAGCACATACTGAATCATGATAAATACAACTGTACAGTTCATGAGAGTTTTCATATTCTTTATACAATTTTGGAAAACTAGGACAACCGATATCTTCTATGTTTTTCACATTATCACTATGTAGTATACTTTTTAACCACGACACTTTTTCGCGACCTTTGGTATACACATATACATCTCTTAAAATACTTGTAATCAAATTTTGAAAGTTCGAGTAAGGTACAACTCCCTCATTCCATAATATCTTTCTATTGCGTTCAATCCAACATACTTGTCGTCGTTCTTGTTGTGTCAAATTGTAAAATGGAAACGGTGCCTTTATAAGAAAAACCTGTACCTTTTTTTCGCATAATATAGCAATTTCTTTTATTATAAATTCGTTTGCTTCTGTTTTGAAACCTTGAACATCTACAATTGCAATCATGATAACCTGCGCACTATGTTACTTAAAGGTTTATATTCCACAAGTCGATCGTTTATAATTAAACAATATGCAGTGGTGTTCTCCGGTATCAATATTGAGCTTTCAAATTCCAACCGTACATCTACCGGACCTGTTTTTAGACAGTCATTCTGCCTTGAACAATCTATGATGAAAAGTGGGGCTTTTTCTTTAAAGTTTTTCAGATCGAGCAAGGGATCAACTGGGCTGTTGTAGTACGACTGACGGAATTTGACATACATTTCATATAATATACTATACCTGTTCTCAGAAAACTTCAGACCTAATGGTTCATACGGATAATATTGAGAATTCAGAAAGAGTGTCACGTTTGTCACGTCACAATGATCAAATAGTGAACTGTCTTTCGATTTATTACTTTTTCTATTAGTTTGCAAGCAGAATATTACATATCTTGGCTTTTCCAACTGTGAAGCTGTTTTAACTGACCAAGAATGCTTTGTAGATTTAGGTAGTAAAGGATATTCATACAAATCCCAATTTCTAAATGCCAGTTGAATAGGTTTATCTTTTTCTACATATTTCAAAAGTGTCAGTCGTTCTCGATCTGATACTTTTATATGTGGCACCCTCCATTGAACTCTTTGTATATGAATTTGAAGATGATAAACATCATCACAAAGTATAACGCTATTTAAGTTAGAATTGCTTCTATTCATTATGAGTTCATGTTTACAATTTATCAAGATTTTATTATAATCCTCAGCAAACCCTAAAATCTTATTTAATGGTATTACAGCACTAAAATGACCATCACTTTTAAACCCATCTAAGTTCCAACCCCATAAGGCTGCAACTTTATTTTCTGCTTCATTTAATGAAATGTATGATTTTATAGATGACGTTATCCCAGAATTTTTTATGCGATCTATTTCAATCCCATTTATTTCGTACCTGATGTCTTGAAACAGAAACATAATAGGATTATTAGTGAACGAAACAGTTTTCTTGATCGGATTCCCATCTTTTCCGATGAGCTTTGCTTCGCCTTCGATGTAAATTGAGCTGGCTGATGGTAGGACATAAATATCTTGTTGGTGTATGGGGATTCTGACTTCATCGTTTTCTCTGAAGCTGTTATTGTAGGGATTATAAGAATGAATTTCGTAACTTTCAATTGAAGTATCAAAGTGTGGTAATTCAGTAACCTGTAATATATTCATGTTTGGAAGCCAAGAGCCTTAAGAAAATCCTTATTTGACTTTGTCAATTTCTTCACTCTTTTGTCACGTCTTTGCACCTTAGATGCCTTTGAAGAAATAAGACGCTTTATTCCAACTGGTGGGTTTTTATAATACAATATCATTACGTCTTTTTTAAATGAAGACGTAGCTCAATTTGTGCTTCTCCGAAATCGATACAGTAACCGAATTGATCAATAATCCTAATAGATATAGATGGAATGAGGTTTTTGTTTACAGAAAAATAAATAACGTTTTGTGGTGATTCTATGCACCAATTACTTGCAGCAGTATTATATACAAATTCGTGAATGATATGAGTTGGTAATCCGTTGGAGTAAGAACCGTACACTAGATCACATTCAATTCTAACCACAGGCAGAATATTACTCTGTTTGTTATGAATATTTTTTAATGAGTTTGTTACTGAAAAATATAGCAAACCGCACTCGTATTGTTGAGATAAAGTCAAGGGCTGTTGAAAGTAGGAAGTCAATTCTGATTTATTTCCAGAGATGGTAACCGTTATAGACATGCTAACATACTGAACTATACTGGAGAATCTTGTTTATTTATCCCCTGCCCACTCCAAAAATTATTTAAAAAGCTTAAACAAAGATGCCCGCAATTAAACGGGTGGTCACGTTGTACATTATCATAATTATAGTTTACTTTCGAACCTAAGTATCGTATAAATTCTTTTGGAGGCTTAAGATTACCGTAACTATCAAAATATTCTATATAATCATTATATTTTATATAGGCTACCCAATGTGAACCAGGATTTTTAGAATCATCTAAATTAATAACTCCACATTCTTTTTTAAAAGGTCGTATTGGGAGTTCATCCTTCATAAAGACTCCTCGAAAATAGGGGATGTTATTTCCATATTTCAAAATGTCTAAGTTAGTTAATGGACGATTGGGTAGCCGATACTTTAGTTTTTTTCTTTCGATACATAAATTCCGAGACCATCTTTATGAGGTTTAAGATGTAATCCCTTTCCAATGCAAAGAGCTTCCATTTTCTCATTATGCCTCTTCAATTCTGCAAAACGCTTTTTAGCCATCTTGAATTCATAAATAGTTTTAGCAATACCCGCTGCACCACCTGCTAAGGCTCCAGTAGCAGATAATCCCGCAAATATAGGTATTAATGGTAATACTCCACCAGTTTTTGGTATTGGAATAATGCGAGGAAGTTTTACTTGTGAATCATCAACTATTTCTCTAGCAGCAGCCATAGCTAATTCTATAGCCATTTTCTTGCATTTTGGCTTTAATTTTTGTATATGTTTTTTTGTTTTAGTAATTACATTCCTGAATTTTTTTTTTAAATCAAACATATTTTTTCTTGAAGGCTTACAGTCATGATTCTTTAAACCAGCACCAGTTTTAATTTTTGTTAACATAGTTTTATTTACTATATGAGCTGCAACCTTTTCACTTACACTCGCATCAGAAGCAGTTGCACGTTTCTTTGCCATTTTTAGTAAAACGAAATCTGCTTTATGTCTATCTTTTAAATTTGATGAATTTTGATAGGCAATATCGTGCTGTTTACAGTATTCGTCTAATTTATTTATACCTTTGTCGCCACGTATAAGTCTCTTATTTAATTTAGTACCAGGCCCACAATAATTGTATCCTGGTAAATGTAATTCAAATGGTAAATTATTTATTAACCAATTGAGAAGACTACTCTCACCAAAACACACCATAACACTGATTAGACATGGATAAGTTTCTTGCTTTATAATGTTTTATTATAATATGTTTGACTTATTAATCCAGCTATTTTCAGTAGAGGGTAAACCTAACCATTTTACTAAAATCTTGCTTCCTTTCTTTCTAAGAATCTTTTCGACTAAGTATACATTAGGATGTTTTGTCTTTTGAAGCTCTTGAGCATAAAACGCTCCTAAGATGGGTTGACCTCTCATATCTTCAATTAAATAAGTGAAGGGAGTTGTTTTTTGTATTATTCGGATTTTAAATATTTCTGACGACCAGTTGGGTGTATATCCCTTTTCAAATGTTCCTTTATACTTACTGATTCGCACATACTCACCCACTTTAAAGTTCCTCTTTATATTAACTCTTTTTACCAACATTTGAAATCTTTTTAATATAAGGTTTTTGTTAAAACTATTAACACTCGCTGGAATTTCATTAATGGTTCGGTGATAGGTGTGATTGTATTCATATGTAACATTATTAAGGGTATTATTTATCCAATTATAATTACCTTGTAAACTAAATTCTTTATATAATTTAGATTTCAATGTTCTGATAAATCTTTCTACTATTGAAGCTTTTTTTGTTGAGAAGGTTGAATAGTGATTAATATGATATGATTTCATAAGATTATTAAATTTATTATTGTAAAATTCTGTTCCATTATCAGTTTGTAAATTTTTAGGGACTCTACCTTTATCTAACAAAGTTTTAAATGCATTATATACAACGTCTTTTTTCTTACTTTTCAAAGGAAAATTCCAAGCGTATTTCGAAAACGTGTCAATAATAGAAAGAATGTATCTAAAGCTTTTATTTTGCTTAGAAATCGATTGCATATCAATTAAATCCGCTTGCCATAGATCATCAATATCTTTCATAATGACATTTCTTCGTGGAAAATTTACCCTCGCATTTTTATGAATTTCATTTACAACATCGACTTTGTTCATATTTAGATGTTTTCTATATTTTTTATTTGTTTATCTATATGTATAAATATTAATCGTCCAAATGTTAATGAAGTTTATGAATTTAATAAAAAAATAATATAGTATCAACACAAGGTAACCATTAGTAAATGATCACTATGAATGATTCTGTAATACTAAAATAAAAGCTACATACTACATCTATTTTATACCTTAATTATATTGGCTTCTTTCAACTCTTCAATTATCGATAAAATTTCATTATCATGATTTGTGTTACCAGCATCTCTTGAAGCTATTAATAATTTTAACCTTTCAACTAATTCATTAGGATCGTCCCAATAAACCAAGTCAGTGTGAGTTTTATATTTCTTTAGTTTCGGTAAGCTACCTCCAAGTTTTGGTTTACTATCTGTAGCCTCAGAAAATAAGGGTTTGATTATATCTCGGTATTTGACTCCTTTATCACCTCTTATTTGAGCTCCAGGATTAAAATCTCTCTTATGCGCATTTGTTTGAAGTAATATATCTTTATATATAAGTTTATCTTTGCTTGTTATCAACCTTGAATCAGGTTTCTTTCGTAGTAAAAGTTCTTTCAGACCAGGAGTTAGACTGTAAGTTTTATCTCCGATTTTAACCAATAAATTACCCTTAACCAAACTTCCTAATTTAGAAAATGATACCACTGAGTTGCCAATCATTAAGTTTGAATTTTCAGTCCTTATTCCAAATGGTACATTTAGACCATCATAAATACCGTACACGTCTTCACCTTCTAATGAAATTTCTAAATTATCATTTTTTCCTTTATTTTTAGGAGTGTTTGCAAAATTTAAATCTGCATCGAAAAAATCATCATCCTTAGTAGAAGAGTTTGTATAGCTTTCATCTGCTTCAACTACTTCCGAATTGCTCTCATTTTCCATGCATTCATTAACCAGTGATTTATTTTTAAAATTCAATAGGGTTTGAAGAGGTTCTGAGACAGGCTTTAGCATTTTATTCATTGATAAATTCATTTCATGTTCCTGGTTTTTCATCTGTTTTAATTTATTTTTAATGGAGTCGGCAGACTTAATTAATTCTATTTTAATTTTTTCCTCCATATTATTGCTCGATACTGTATTCAATGATGGAAGTTAGGATACTAATTTTTTTTATGGATTACTTATATTTATATCTTTACTAAAAATAAAAAAAAGCATCGAATTTTTTTCGATACCTTCCATTGTTTAATGAAGAATCTTTGTTAATGCAAACAAAATTATATGGATTGCTCCAAACTGTATTACAAACATTTTTGAACTGATTCCACGACATATCTGAACTTACATGTTCTTCATAAATATGCTTTAAATTTATATCATCTTGTTTAAATATTAAAAGAAAATTAGCATTATCACGTAGCAATTGTTTAGGAATTTTTGAATAGGTTTGAGATAAATAAAAACAATCTATTTGTTTATGCCTACCCATAGAGAAATAATTACGTATATTTAATTGTTTTTCGCAGGCAACGTCATCAAAAATAAATACAGAATTGGTTAAAGCTTCACTTGGAGCTATAACATCTTTGTCATTATTGAACTCATAGAAATTTATCTGTGGTACTCTTTTCAATACTTCAGTCAAGAAACGGTATTTGGGTTGAAAAGAAGTTTTAGAGTAAAGATATAGATTTCTAAATTTGACTCCATTTTGATGTAGGAGTAAACTTATCATAACATTCGTTTTACCACAGTTAGATGGACCACATATTATACAGCGAATGGTATTTGGTAATAAAGCGCTATGTCTGATGTGATGAATGGAGTCACTTAATTTTATATTATTAATATTGAGCGATATGGGTTGCTTAATCAACTTCATCTTACCTAATAATTAAAAAACAACTTAACATGTACATTTATACTATTTTAACTAACAGTTCGAAACTAGTTTTGAGTAGGTACTTACAAGAAATATTGCTAAGTAAGTATTTTCATCGTTCAAATTTATACATAATTATAATGTAATCTGAGAAGAATCTGATGTTTTTTTTATATAATCCTATAAGGTGGATATGAAATAAATACCTCTTATCATAAAATGAAACTCTTTCATAATGGAGATATAATTATATTTAAGTAAATTAAATCAAATATAATTATGTAAATATATAGGTACCTACATAAATATAGGTAGGTAGATACGATTAGTTATTATCATTAAAACTTAGTTACATATCTGGCAATAAATCTATAGTAGATACTTAATAATAATCATTTGTATTCTTTTTTTCAACTACAAAATCTCTAAACTATACATTAATATAATTACACTAATTAAACAACTTTTAAAAAGATACCTACTTTCTAAAAATTTTGGAATACAGATTTATAATGACCCCAAGGTATCGTTTGTATTTGATCTGAAAGGATTTGTCTTTTGTCATCATTCCTATTCAACACGAGTTTGTATAATTCTTGTGAATACAAAGTATGTTTGATTGATTTGATCATGTTCAGTTTACATATTAAGTTTGTATTATTATATAGCGTATTCGCATACTGAGCTATGCTCAATTTTGAAGTGACTGCTTTTGAAACACCTTTTGCTTTTGTTATTTTAGTTTTTACAGAAATAAGACTGTACAATTTAGCTCTCAGGCCAACAAACTCAGTGATTACATCACCTCCAAGTTCATCTTTGAATAAACCAGGTATTTTGGCATTCAGGTTTGGCATTGCGTAAGGATTATCGTTGCTGAAATTACTGGTATCAAATTGAGCTAAATCATCTTTCATGTCTCTATAAAAATCTTCTGTATTTACTATATAAAGCAGACTATCTGTATCCGTGTAGCAAAGTTTTATGTTATCATTATATTTTCTTTTCATAACATCGTAATGGAATTTATATAAATGTTGTTTTGCATACTCTAATACTGAAAATCCAATATAAATCGGCCTATCAAGATAAATCTTTTCACGATTTAACTGTATAGCAATAAAATTTTCATTAAAAATTGAAATACTTTTTAAATTTGGTTTTTTAATAAGCTTTTCAGCTTCAAGATGCTTATTAGTTTTATTAAATGTATCATTCCAACAAGTAACTAACTTAACATCAACTTGTTTCCGTTTGTTTTCAATAGTCTTACCAAATATTGCATTATTAAAAAGTTTAAAAAAATCTTTCTGAAATGCTGATGTTGAAGCTTGACGTAACCGAGTGTTCAATTCGATATATTTTTGCAAGAAATTGTCTTGTCGAAAACTCAATATACGATGAATTTTGAGTAAAACAAGCCCATTTTTTAAACATTCCTTTAAATGGATATAATGTATCACATAATTGTATTTGTTATAAAGATTTGCAATTAATTTTGATGTCTTTCCTCCTGGAGGTATAAGCTTTTCAGGAGCAAAAGGTAAGTCACTATGCAAATCATGTAAGTGGTCAGGGTAAGCTAAGTCAACTTCTAAAATATACCCATAATTGGCATCATCTTTTATACTCATTACATTAAAATTGTTCACTTCATCAGATGATAGTAGTCTAAACCCTGAAATAGGCATTTTTTTCATCATAGCATAACCATAAAGATTCACACAATCGAGATATATCAAATATTGTGTTGGTTTTGTGTCATCAAAAGCCGGTAGATACTTATTGTTAGCTATTGCATGCCTGTATGAACATTGTGCTAAGCCTCCACGTATTCCTCGTTCGACAAATTGATATATTTCTAAATCGGTAATTAATTCTAATTCTGCACTCGTGTAAAGCAACATAGCATCCCAGCTCAAACTCGGTGATGTTATATAATAAACTGGATCAAGATTATAAAAATGTAAACATAATTTTCTAAAATTTTCAAAAACATCACACAAGATCAACACGTCACATTTAACATACAAATCCGTATATTCACCAAGAGATTTAATATGAAAATTTTGCCATATTACTTTTGCGCGATCATATTCTTCGTCGGATATATTTTCCATTTTCAAAGTACTATAAAAATGTTTTTTGTCAGGAAGCTCCAACTCTTCATATTTTGACCATGAATTCATATATTCGTAAGGATAAATTCCTTTTTCTCTTAATAAATTACATTGTAACTCATTATTAAATTGAGATGTCAGATGTGGAAACTCTTTTTCCGTTAGATTTTTACTTAGTGTATCTAAGCTTGTACTAAGAAAATGAAAAGAATCTATAAATTTAATTTGAATTGGATGAGCTCGGTCATTTGTTTCAATGTATTTTGTGATAGTTAAGTATGACTCCTTAGTCTTAGGTATAATTTTAATATCACCATCATGTTTTGTTAGCTCAGTAATAAAAAGATGTGAGTCATAACCCGACAGATTATGAAACACTACGGGTATGAATGGACACACTCTATGCATTAAATTACAATGTGAATGAGCCGGCCCTCTATAATTACCCGTAATATGATCATGATCATGAACTTTATCATCAAATAATAATTGTTTACAAATGTAACATGATGTGGATCGTTCGTAGTCTTGTTCCTGTTGTTCAGTCAATGGAGTCATTAATTGTTTAGTGTACAGAATATTATGAATGTACTTGGCTTCCTTCAATAAATATTCGACAAATACTTTAACACAATCTTTTCCTCTATACGACACTACTTTATTTAAAGTCGTATTATGAGAACAACACACGTAATAAGAAAAACATGATGGTACATGTATCGTATTTAGTTTTGTTTTTTCAGTTTTAGTTTCAGTACAATCAATCAACAAACATTCAAAATCAGCATAAATAACAAAGTTTACTTTTTGTTGTCTTTCATAATGCTTAAACTTAAGGAAACTATTTTTTTCAGGCATTATGGTTAGCACATTGGAACATGTGTGTGTACAAAGTTTTATTTCAGTTGAAAAAAACTGTAAACAGGTATCGCATAAAAACATTTTATTATGATTCAATGACACCTGTTTCCGAACTAATCGTACCAAGTCCTTGATTAAACAATAATGTGATTTGCCTTTACTTTCCACGTATAGTAAATTAAAGTGGTTTAACTTTTTATACATTGTTTTATACAAAGGACCTGTTATAACATATTTATCATCCAATCCATATATGTTCACACTTATTTCATCATTATTCTTTTCAAATAGTTTTATATCCTGGACTGAAGGTGGAAAAGATAAACCTTCTATATTTAAAACTTGTGAGTAATGTGGGTAAGAGGTTGTCCTACATACGTTTTTAGAAACTGGAAACAAGCCTGCTACAATACTCCATAGAAAACAGTTTTCATCTGAGTTTTTCACATTTATACAACTTTTAGAATTTCTTATAATTGGAGGTAATTCCACATAACTCCCACCTCTCAAAGGAGAATATTTATTTATATTAATTTCTAAGTGGTTTACGGAAAGAAAAGACCATCCAGATTCACCATGTTCAAATTCTGACAATTTATATTTTAATTTGTCAACTATATTGTAATAACTTTCATCTATGTCAGTACTCTGGTAAATTATTTCATATTTTGTATTAAATGACTTTAGTTGTTGCTCATTTGATTTACATAATACAAAATTAGCAAACAATTCGTAGTTCATTTTAATACAATGATTTTTCAATAAAGATTCATTGATCAGTTTACAAACAACTTGTTTATTATCCTGCAGAAACGCCTCAACTGTGAGGTACTCGACTTTCTGCGATGGATTTAAACGATAAGTCATTATTCTGTTTCTAAATGCAGTAGCAATAATATCAACATTATCATAACTACTTTTCAATAAACAATTCGACTTATGTAAATTCGTTCTAATATGATATTGATATCGACTTCTTAGTATATCTACACCACAATGTTTGCAGTGGATAATTCTTAGAGAAGAGGAGACTGAAAAAAAAGAAAAAAAACAATGACATAATTATTTGATGTAAGTAGGAATGCGCTTTATTTTAATAACTAACTTAAATCTAGGTTACATTATATTATATTGATTACAATTAAATAATAGGTTAATACATGGAAAAGAAAATAGTACCTATAATAACTATAACGAGTAGGTACCTACATAGATTAATTTCATGAGTTGATTATAAGGTTATTTATTATAGGTTGATTACATAGTTTGATAACATCGATTGATTACATGGTACAATAATGTTTTTTACATAAAATCTAACCACAAATCAATAAAACTGACTGATAAATGTTGGTGGGCAGTTTTTAAAATCCTTTCTGGTAACTGCCATCAATTCAGATATGACACGCCAGGTGTCGCTATCCATATTTATTTTATTTTTTATAGTTACAACGGAATGCCGCCATCTATTGACTGGTTGAATATTCTCGATCTCGTCAGTTTTGAATAATTTAAATTCTATGAAATGAGACCCTTCTTTATTCTCATCACTTTGTCTAGAGTGACCGTTAGCCAATCGTCTCGTGTAATACGAATACATTGGTGCAGGCTTTTTACCTTTAGGTTTCGGCTCAACTTCATCATCGCTATCGCTTCCAAAAAGATCACGTGCTGTTGGCTTCACGACGGCTGGAACAGGTCTCACTTTCGGCTTTTTCTTCGATGGCCCCGCAACAGTGACAGGTTCGGGTGCTGATGATCGCTTCCTTGGCTTTTCAGTAATTTCCAAATCCGTAGCTTCATCCTCGGAAGGAAACAAGAGGTCGGCGGTAGTATGATGCTTCGACCTGGAGAGAAAAAAAAAATATATATATTGTAGTTAATTTCTTAGACAGTTTACTTTTAATAGAGTGGGAGAATCGAACATTGAATGATAGAACATTTAAGTGTAGGTAAGAATTAAATGGATTGTGTTACCAATTGAATTAAAACGATACATAAGAAATAATGTTTGAATGTTAATACACTTGATTGTATTGATTGATGGATTAGAATAATGTTGAATTTAGATTACCTAATTGAATGATAGATTAAATGAATTGAGTATGTAATTGAATTAATTAATGTTTGACTGTGATTGAATTGATTGATGGATAAGAATAATGTTGGTAAGTACTTACATTTTTAATAAAAAAAACTTCGTTGTTTGCTGTTGATTTCTTGTGTTGCTTGTCCCTCGGGAAGGTGTTGTGTGGGATGATCCAGATAAATTGTGCTTAAATAGTCTCAAATCCATGTGACGTTTGTTTCCGTATTTGGAAAACTAGAGATGCACACTAAGAAAAATGCTGACTTTTTTAACACTACGATAAGATTTGAATATGATCTCTGATTGTAATGATTGCTTGATTTGCATTCTTCAAGAACATATTTTATACCGTAACTTGGCTCGCTATAAAAATATTGGAATATATTATCAAAATAAAGTGTTTTCTATAATTTTAAATTATTTTTTAAGTGTTAAACCACACTGTGTTGTTTCATTAACATTGTATTTAGTATTAGCAGAAAACACTTTTCAAATGAAAAATAAATATATATCAAAATCTTCGATTCCAACGGGATTCGAATCCGTACGATATAAGATCACTCTCAAGCCGGTCTACCTTGCCGTTCGGTCACGGAATCCTATTAGGTCGGGATGAAATTATTGATAAGTTAAAACTTCGGTTAAAGCACCGATTAGTGCAATCTACAGGCCCCTCGAATCCCGTCGGAATGAAATTTTTTTTTGATAATTTTTTTTCATTTGAAAAGTGTTTTCTGCTAATCCCACTAATATTATAAAGGTGAAAGTTTGTGTGTGTGTAAGTATGTAAGTGTGTTTGTTACTCTTTCACGCTCAAACGGCTGAACGGATTTGAATGAAATTTGGTACCAGAATTGCTTATACCCTGGAATAACAAATAGGCTACTTTAAATTCCTGAAAAGTGCAGTGTTCCCGTGGGATTATTAACCAAATTATTCATCAAAATAGTTTCGGTAGTTTGGCAGTGCAAAAGGTAGCTGTCAGACAAAATAACTTCATAGATGGCAGCACAGGCAAAAATTTAACTCCTTCACGCTCGAACGGGTGGACGGATTTGAATGAAATTTGGTAGCAGGATTGCTTATACCCTGGATTAAAATATGCGCGACTTAAAATTCCTAAACAGTGCATTGATTCCGTGGGATTATTAATCAAATTCATTAAAATAGTTTATACTAAATAGTTTGGCCATGAAAAAGTTACAAAATAATTTCAATAGATGGCAGCACAGGCAAAGTTATTATTCCGTCACGCTAAAACGGCTGGATGAATTTGAATTAAATTTGATAGCAGGATTGTTTATTTCCTGGATTAACAAATAGGCTACCTTAAATTTCCAAAAAAGGAATGGTTCCGTGGGATTGTAAACCAAATTATTCATCAAAATAGTTTGGCCGTGAAAATGTAACTGTTAGTCAAAATAATGTTAATAGATGGCAGCACAAGTAAAGTTATAACTCCTTCACGCTAAACCGCTGGACGGATTTGAAAGCAGGATTGCTTATACACAGAATTAAAAAATACGCTACTTAAAATTCCTGAAAAGTGCATTGACTCCGTGGGATTATTAATCAAATTCATTAAAATAGTTTATACAAAATAGTTTGGCCGTGAAAAAGTAACTGAAAAAGTAACAAAATAATTTCAATAGATGGCAGCACAGGCAAAGTTATTATTCCTTCACGCTCTAACGGCTGGAATTTGAATTAAATTTAGTAGCAGGATTGTTTATTCCCTGGATTAACAAATAAAAAAGGAATGGTTCCGTGGGATTATAAACCAAATTATTCATCAAAATAGTTTGGCCGTGAAAACGTAACTTTTAGTCAAAATAATGTTAATAGATGGCAGCACAAGCAAAGTTATTACTCCTTCACGCTCAAACGGCTAGACGGATTTGAATGAAATTTAGTACCAGGACAGTAACAGTTGATATCCTAGATTAACACATGTCATAGGCTACTTTAAATCCCATAAAAGCGTATTGTTCCCGTGAGATTATCAAAATACTTAAATTATGCTTCTTCAAACTCAAACTTAACGAATTTCAAATACTTATTGTTTTTTTTTGTCCCCATAATCTCACGGAATTGGGACTTAAGTATGTACGTAGATAAATCTTCGATAAAAATATTTCTGGCTCAACATAAACCATTAGGACAAAGTTTATATTTGTGTCTTCAATTAAAATTCGGTCTTCAAAGCACCTCGTCATCGCTATTTTATTATATTTCCCACAGTTTCGGCTCGCTTCGTGTCTAAAATCCTCGCTACGCTCGCTTTGCTCGCATGTAGCTTTTTTAATCTTTTGCAAGCAAATTGAATTATGTCAGGTCATAGAATAGGAACAGACGATCAGTCAGCCTTTTCTATGAGTACTATAAGCAAAATCAAGTGTCACATGACGCATTTTTCTTTAAAAATTCGGCTCGCTTCGCGAGTTTAAAAGGCTCGCTACGCTCGCTAAGTTCGAAGCTTACTATGCTCGCTTGGTTCAAAGCTCGCTTCGATCGCACGGTAGCTTCTTGAATATTTTGCTAGCAAATTGAACTATGTCAGACCATAGAATAGGAACCGACCAACAGTCAGCCTTTTCTATAAGCCCCATAAGCAAAATCAAGTGTCACGTCAGGACGCATTTGTTTTTAAAAAATTTCGGCTCGCTTCGCTCGCACGGTAGCTTCTTGAATATTTTGCTGGAAAATTGATCTATGTCAGACTATAGAATAGGGACCGACCAACAGTCAGCCTTTTCTATGAGCACCTTAAGCAGAATCAAGTGTCACATGACGAATTTCTCTTAAAAATTTCGGCTCGCTGCGCTCGCTTGGTTCGAAGCTCGCTTCGCTCGCATGGTAGCTTCTAACTGTGTAAGACCATAGAATAGTAACCCACCAGCAGTCATCCTTTTCTATGAGCACCAAAATCAAGTAACACAATGACGCATTGGTCTTAAACAAGGAGCAAAATAAAAAAAATTATGAAAACTTTTTCAATTACTTACGTAAGAAGAGAGTAATTTTTTCACTCTCGAGGTGCATTTTTATTCATATCTCTGACGATTCTCAACAGATCATAAAAATAATCATCAAAAACGGTTCACCCAGTCGACGAATTGAAAACCTCCTCCTTTTTTGAAGTCGTTAAAAAATTTATTAACTTAGGTATTCACCGCGGGTAACACCGCGGGGCACAGCTAGTACTAAATATAATGGTAATGAAACAACACCTTAATTTCAAAAAAAAATCAGTTGAGTGAAACCGTATGAGCAGTTGAGTGAAATTATCCAACTAGGTAGGTACCTACCTAGTAGCGAGTTAGTAGGTAGGTATAGAGACGCGAACATCGAACAGGGTTTTATTCTTTTCTTCTAATCGACAACCCTTCTATCCCTTCAACCCTTCCTATGAGTTTTGTTTGGTTGACAGTATTTTTATGTTATTAAGTACATAATTTGATTAAAACATAACCACAACCGAAGTCGTTGGTCATTATTAGTTATGTAGTTGACGTTTTGCTTTGATTGCTAAAAAGTTTGTTAGAACAAATGATGCTCAGGAATGTGACAAAGCGGTGTCGAATCACATTACCTAGTAGCATCAGGTACCTACTAAAGCAAAGAAAACATTTTTTAGATTGCCTCGATTTTGAACTTAATGCAGAACATTTATCAGAATCAAAAACCTATAAATTCCTTGGAAAAATATCAGAAATCAATCATTTTGGATTCCTGTCGTCAAGACAAGCCGCTTCTTCCACTGTATAAGAAAATAAACGTTTTCTATAAATGTCGGTGAGTACATAGCTAATGAATAATTTAGTTCCTAAGTATTCATTTTATTTTATTTAATATATAACGATGCATTTCTTATTTTTAGGACTCTGAAGACTTATTCAACTTCGTAACTGTAAGTGATGCAGACCTAAACAAGCGGAATGAAGAGCACCGCAAGCGACATGTTCAAGATGGTGTTTCTTCAACCAACTATACATTCATAAAGAAACCAACACAGGGATATAAGCTAATACGTATTGAAATTTATGATGCCAATATGTTCGACACCTCAGATGATACGATTTGTAAATGTAAAGCTGAATTGTGTGCACAACATGTTGTTAAAACTATGCTTTTTGATGATATTTATATAATTACAAAAGACATTATATCAAAAATACAAAAATTAATAGAGAAATAGTAACCTAAGTAGAAAAGTGGTAGTAGTAGTAGTAATCTTATAAGAATAAATAAATAATACTAAAATAAATGTGTTTAATTTTTTTTTCTTTTTTACCTAATTTATGTAGGTACCTAGAAATTCAATAATTCAATCTGATTAGAATACTAAAGCTTATTTGTAGAGACTTACCTACGTTAGGTGTAAATCTGATCTGCATTCCTCTTTCCAAATAGGGAATTCGTTGAAGCATAGGTAGAATATGATACTGAATAGAAGATAAATCATGGTAGGTAATGTTTTCGATTCAAGAATCGATTGAATAATATTAAGGAATGGTTAATTGTTTTAGTTTAATCGATTCAATATATTCAACGATCAATGATATAATTAAGAAACCTGGCTCAAAATCATTCAAACATTCATTCATTCGAATTCATCAATTCGAATGATTGAATGTTTGAATGATTTTGAGCCAGGTTTCTTAATTTTAACCTACTTACATTAGCCTTTTAAGGTAGCGCTGGTTTTTAGACGGCTATTTGATAAGATATGGCCTTGAATACAAAGTATGAAACAAAGTTGTCAAAAAAAATATGGTTTTGGAGCAATCACATCATACCAAGCTACAGTCATTTAGTTTTAGATGATAAATAGCGGACACAACTTGTTTAAAATGGTTATCATTTATTTTTAGGTTTTTGATTATTGGTATCATTAGCAAGATGGGCAGAAGACTTAACGAACGTCGTCGGGCGAACTTGGATGAAGTTTGCACAGGGCCGTGAGGTGGCATGGGAAGCGGAGGCCTACACCCAGCAGTGGGTGAATTCAGGCTGCTGATGATGATGATTCAACGGCATCAAAATCAGTCAAGCCGTTGAGAAGAATTTCGAGATGAGGAAGGACCAAGGGTATGTGGTCTTACAAAGTTTTTAAAAGGATTTTTTTCGCTCGTTCGTTCGTATGAGCAAGTAGCCAACTCTAGTGACGGAGTTTTTAGGCCGCCTGAAGGCCTCCGTCATGGCTTAACGACTATAAAAGCCGGGACCGACAATTTAACGTGCCCTCCGAAGCACGGAAGCGCTCAGATGAAAATGCCACATGCGGTTACCACCGCCCAGAACATTGCTTAACTTCGACGATCTATCAAGACAAGAACGTCTTAGCAAGCTTCGCCACGAGCGCTTCATTTCGCGGATTTTTTTTAAGAATATGAAACAGAATCTTATCTCAATACAAATATACATACGTATACGTACATACATCTTTACGGATCTGCCAGGGTTTTACTACATATTGCATTATACGTTTAATTTATATTGACTTCTACAATATCCACGTTTTAAAAATGTAACTGACAGGACAATGCGACCTATAAGCACTGATCTATTTCAAGTTCTCCATAACGAATCAAGACCTACCATATACGTTGTGTTTTTATGGCAAGCGAGATACGGCACGAAGTTTTCTATGAATCTTCCAGAGTGATAAATAAGCTAGTACCAGAGAAACAGCCAGTTTCTATCTATCTGTGTTTACTTGAGCTTCAGCCAATTCAACGAGCCATTTGTAAACAAAATGTCAATTCTTAAATTATAAACAGCTTTATTTCTAATAGCACACGGGAAATTACTCACGTAAAATTATCGTCGATTTAGATTTCCCGTGTGCTATTATAATGTCTAATACAACTCACGATAGTTTTGAAAGTGAAATAGCTTTATTTCTGTTGATTTTTATACATATTTCTCAATTATTAAGGAAATTAACAAAAAATACTATCATCTCGGTCAAAAAACCAACCTTTAGGAAACAATAATTTTATGAGTAACAGTTTGTTTACAAACATGGCACATTGATTTCGGCTGGAGATGTGTTTCAGTTTTTTTACACATTACTTCATTTTCCTAAGAAGAGAGCAATGTTCATCACTGTACTGTCACTTTTTCCAAGAAAAAAAAATATTTCAAAATAAGTCGGTTAAAAACAACTCTATATTCAACAAAAATTTTTCATTAATTGTCCCGTATTTTATTTTATCTGTAGTACTATCTAAGTCAGTGTAGTCCTGCACCGATTAAAACCGGATATTTTAACAAACGATCAGGCAAAGAGGTGTTGCATTACAAATTCGGGTCGGACGTTAATTGGCATGTATAGTATCACGGTTCTAGGAAGAGATTAGAAGATAGCTTGATGATATTAAGAGGCCGTAGGTAGCAAATATGTGGTTTGAATCGTATTAGATCTCAAAATCCGTGAAAGATACCACCTTATAATGTTTGGAGAAATTAAACTTTGAACTTTTATCTTGCGTTGTGGTTTTTTAGAAACACGATTGGTAAAAGTTTTCTCGATCATATATTTTTTTGAAAAATACATGTTTTTCACACAGTTTGCTATTTATCTCAGGAACAGAACGCTATTTTTGTTGGTTTTATGTTTTGACAAATAGCCTAGAAGTATTCATTTAGTTCTGGTTTTTTAATTTTTCGATTACTTGTTTAATTAACTTGTAATTAAATAAAAACTGTTTTTTCGCTATAAATTATGTTGCGTGTCTATCGTTCTGCGCTTCTCACTCACGAGTAAAAACATTATTCGCTCTCCCGCTCATTCCTCGGCGTTATGGCACACACTTAATAAGGACTAGCCCACCCAAAATATCACGGAATATTGTTTAAATGGTTATCTGCTATGCTAGTACTAGATGATCTTGAAACGTGGAATGGGAAATATTTGCAAACTGTAATCATGGCTGACTTACAGCCAGTCTCAATATCCTATCTATCTTTGGTTTTGCTTACTGTGGGTAGATATTTGTCATTTTTTGTATGGAAGGTATATTGAGATTGGCTGTTAAACCAGAAACATTTCAAAGTTCGCGTCAAATGGCGCGATATACAGCCAAATTTTGATAGTAAATATTGAAATCCATTGGCATGATGGAAAACTCTGGATTGATTGTCCATCCATTTGACGTAAGTCGTTAAAAGCCACGCCGACCGTGAATGCCCACCTTTAGCTCCATATTATAATCAAACCAAAGATGTAAACCTGTTTTAAACTAGGATTACATTAACCCCTTCGCATATTGGATTAGTAAACCTACTTTAGCTAAAATGGATATTAAATCTGTTGTTATCTCTTTTATTGACATAAGAGTAAAAAGAAAAAAACATTCTTTAAATCTACATTATATTGACAAAGCTTTATGAATAAGACATTTAGTCTCTTTAGTGATGGGACGAAGCCGGCGATCGCAATGCTTGGATGTTGATGGGGGAAACCTTTGCAACAGGACAAGCATAGGTTAGAAAAAAAAGAAAAAAATGATGTTTACAAATACAATGGACTGGCCATAACGACCTAAAGGTGTGAACACATTGCACAACTCTCGCAGGTCTGTGCCAATCGGGCCGAGCGCACGGAAGCGCCCGTTACGACATCAACGTGACTCTTGATGACAACTTGTGAAATCGTTTTCGTGGTGGTTCTATCGCTAGCGAGTAAAATTTCAGGCATTAAGGACAAATGCGTTTTGAAATATAGACATTTAACATTTCAGGCGATTCGGGACAAATTCGTTTTGAAATATAGGCTTGTTGGTATCAGTCATTGTGAGATTAAGTCGTACCGATATCAGACATTTTGGGATTAAGTTCTTATGGACCGGAAGCGTTTTTCAAAAGGAACTCGTTTCTAAAACGAAGACAAGAAGAGCCTATTGAAGATGTCTAAGGGGTAGTCAGACAGAGACGTATGTTTAAATACATGTTTGATACATATTATGCCCACATTTTGCAGAAGTTAACTTACTCAGAATTCTTATTTTAGACAGTTCTAACGTCTAGCAATTGGTAAACTATTGAATAAAAATCGTTGCTCGAGTTAGTTCGTATGAGCAAGTGGCCAACTCTGGCTTGAATTCCTCACTCAAGTAATCACTTTGACTTGTTTAAAAAACGAGTGTAAGTCCGAGTGCAATAAGAAATGTAAGGCGTTTAATAAATAACAATTTTGCCTAGTATGCCATCCAATTTTGCCTAGGTGCCTGTATGGGTGAAACTAGCGCCACCGCCTATTTTATTTTATTATTACGTTGAACAAAGGAATGTTAAAAAACTGAATGTACAGTTTGTGAAACCTATCATAAGCTTTTTTAATACTTATGTAATAGTTTCATTTTGTATTTAAATATCCAGATCTCAGTTCACCGCGATACGGAAGTACTGAATCGTACGTGGGTATATCTTAAAAGCGTACAAAACCCGACTATTCTCGGAAACATAAACACGGTCCGCACCGTCACTTTAACGACTTATTTTGAGCTTTTACGGCTAAATTTAAAAGTCCTGCCTCGCCGTCTGGGTGGCCGGGACGAAAGGGACAACGGAATGACAGAATTGTGAATGAGAACATAAAATTGATACGGTAATATGCAACACTTGAAAAATAACACATGCTCTGAAGGACAAAACATCGTGAGGGCAAACTTATGTACTATTTGTTATAAGTACATTAATTTAGGTAGGTAAGTATAAGAATCATTAGGTACGCAATACTTAACGGTATTTTGTAACATTAATGAAGCGTTTAGACCCAGTAGGCACAGACCTCTGTCTGATTTGACAATAAAACCATTTTACTGTAAAAGCTGAGGGCGTTTCGTAAGACTTTTGGGGGCTCGCTCGAGAGGTGACCCTAGAGCGAGACCCCCAGTGGGAGCCAGGTAATTGCTGTTGTCAACGAGAATAAATATGCCTCATGTCAGCTCCATCGACTTCCAAAAAATTAGACTTCATTCGATAATAATTAAGGAATATTCGCGAAGAAACCTTACCTCGCTATAAAACCACAGGAATTCCGTTGAAGCCCTGCGGGCAATTATATGCGGTCGACTGGCACCTTTGTTCTGAGCTTTAAAGGATTATGTTGTATTGTTTCATGCATTTTGAGCGCAGCTGGCACTTAAGATCTTAAGAGAGCGGTAAATGTATTTGTTGCTTAACCTTCTTATGAAAAACGAAAAAAAAAAAACTGTCAAGTGCGAGTCGGGACTAGTAGACGAAGTATTCGATATCAGCGGACAATATTAAATAATGTTTGTTTAATCATTTTTAATTTTTACTTAAGTAATTTTATTTTACATATAATGTAGTTTTATAGATAGTAGGTGTGCACGCACACTGATAGAGAGACAGAGAGAGATGCTAGCGAATGTCTCCCCGAACACCAGACATCTTCAGATCCTATGAAGATGTTTAAAAGCTACTAATATCAACTCATCCTTCTTATCGTTCGTTCGTTCGTATGAGCAAGTGGCCAACCCTGGGGACGGAGTTTTTTTAGGCCGCCTAAAGGCCTCCGTCATGGCTTAACGACTTTAAAAGTCGGGACCGACAATTTAACGTGCCCTCCGAAGCACGGAAGCGCTCAGATGAATATGCCACTTGCCCATCCAAGTAGTGACCGCTCAGAACGTTGCTTAACTCTTTCTTATAAAAAGTATAGTATGATGTGATTCTTCCGAAAATTTTTACATACGAATTCATTTGAATTCTTTTATCTCTTCACATCCCATGATGAATTTTAAAAGAATAACTTGATAATTTTGTAGATAATATTGTCATATCGTTGTTCGCGCATGCGTGGAATATTTTATGAGATAGTGATGGGCCACGGGTTTCACTTTCAAAACTACCGCGCGTGATGGTCAAGGCCGAAAACTTCGTTTTAGATTATGTGATTTGCATACAAATTTATAATCCTTTCAAATCTGTGTGAAATATTACCTCCCACTGATAAATCTTATAACACCCCTCTTTTGCGGCGAGGGTAAAGGCATTAAATAACACTACAACCAAAAAGTTTTATTTTGTATGATTGAGATGTATATCTATTTGTATTGACATGAGTTGTTAGGTAATATATGACGTCCTTTGTATAGGACACAAGGTTGCTCACGCCATTATGGTCACAATAAAATATTGTATTTATCATTTAATTGCTGTTTGAAAATCTGGGTCAAATACTTCAATATTATGTATGTTTGACGAAATAATCGGAGAACATACATAGAGAGAAACATAAAACTAAGTATACTAAGTATAAGTATACTAATCACTTTATTTTCCAGCTACGTTTAAAATTCGTGCACATTGCTGTTTTTTTTATATCACTAGTAAACATACTTTCTGTATTATCCGAACGACCTGTATGATCATTCAAATATTTTAAGAAGATTAAATGGAAAGACGTATTTAATTTACCTATTTTTGTAATTTTATATGACGAGTCGCTACCCCAAAGCCGCCACTTGGCAACCCACTTAAATCTCCAGAAGATTGCAAATAAAGTTAGTAAGGAAATGACAAAAAGCATCTCTCACCGCAGACATGCGAGGTTAGCTCTAAAGATAGATCGTACGAGTAAATACAAGTGGAATCGTCTCTAAGCGTCTAACAAATTCTTGTAAGCTTTATGCCTGTACTAACTTACTAGCCCGCGGCTTCACACGCGTGGTACCTGAATAAAAAGTGTGTAAAATGTGTTATTTCAGGTCAAAAACTATTCACCTACATATATTCCAAGTTTTAGTAAAGCCGTCCAGTAGTTTTTGCGTGAAGTCTTTCACGCAAAAACTACTGGACGGCTTTACTACAACAACCATCCATAATAAACAAACTATCCCGTTTATAAATGTACTAGCTGCGCCTCGCGGTGTTACCCGCGCTAGTTCCCGTTCCCGTGTGAATACCGGAATCAAAAGTAGCCTATGTGTTATACCCGGTCATGGATTCTTCGGCCATTCTTCGGTCGGGGAAGTAGCGAGGGTATGTTTGCGCCTGTGTTCACTCGCTGACGAACCAATAGCACTCGCTAAATCAATGGTATGAAGTGCGCCGCGTTACCTCTCCACCAATCATCGACTACTGCGCAGTTTGACAGCCAGCGTTCTTTTTACGTGGCGCGACCTAATTACTTCTAGTTATTTTCTACTCTGTGAGCATAATCGATTTTTTGATAAAATGGTGTGTGTATAATCGAATTTGTCTGTACGGCGCGCGGCGCTTGCCACATTTGTTTACAATAGGCAGTTACGAGGGCCCTAGCCGATTAGGTGAGCGTTCGATTCGTATGCGATGCGGGCTTGGCCGACAAATCAATGGTGATTGGATAGAGAATAGTAGAATAGCTTGTTGTGGAAATAACAATGTTATCTTTTTTTGAAATTATTAGTTATTGTGTTGCGTATAGGTAGGTGGAAGAGATGTAGAACTTATAAATAAATCAATATCCTTGGACATTTTGCACAACCTTCTCTAGTCCCAATCTCCTAAGAAATTTAATGCTTTTGTTATGTTAACCAGATGACTGATGTGATGTCCGGTTCCTATATCGAACGTACGGATGTCCGTAGGTAGGTTGTCATAGCAACGTTGTTATCTGTCAAAAAGTGTCATACATTTTGTGTTGACAACGATGCTATGACGACCTACCTACCTACGGTCATCCGTACGTTGGATTTAGGCTCAACTCACACAAGTGAATAATTATGGTGAGGTTGTTTTTTTTTAAGTACTGTAACAACTCTATACATTTCATAAGCCCTCATTCTGACCACTTGACATCAAAGGCGCTACTTGTACGCAAATTCATTAGAGATCGTTTATTCACTTTTATTGTGATAAAAAGGATATCACTGTCAAAGGAGAGAGTTGTAGGATAAAGTGTTTCGTGGATGCTAGAAATAAAACGTCATTAATTTATTTGTATAGCACGGTTACGTCCTCTCAATATCTCGGGACCAGCCCCTGGATTGTGTACACTTGTCTCTGATTGTATCAACGCAAAAATCACAGTAAATCGATATGCGGATATTTTTTACTAATAAATAAACGCTTTAGTATAATTAAACGATTCCTTACATTACAGTAAGTAAACGAATGATGCAACTACGCCGTTGAAACCGTCACCAACAAAAACATTTCTTATTAGATAAATTCACCCACACCATTGTCCCAATCGTAAGAAGCTAAGGGGTAGTTAGTGGCAAGGACTATTTATTAGTCAATAAGAAAGAAGAATTCGACGAAATAGATTCTTGCATGGGATTTTTATTGTAAATTATTAATTAGAAAATATATTGCGCGTATCATAAAAAGATATGCAATAATAAAAAAACTTATAAGTACTTACTCCTTTTATTTTCATACAAAAGAGTAACGCTTTTTTAAGCATTTTTGTTTCTTAATGTTTTTGTATGATCGCTGAAAGACCTAAATAATACACAAAAATACAACGAAATGACAAACAAACATACATAATTAATTACAAAACAAAACCGCGCATGTGTATGACTTAACGTTTCGTAGAATAAGCAAAATAAGGCATGAATCAAAACGACACCTAAAAGAAATAGCATAGCAATCGTCGAAGCTACAATTGAAATAATTTAGGAGTAAAAATTTTAAAATAATGTAGCTTAGCTAGTCAAAATTGATACTATCCAATAGAATACGTGAATTGTCTCATAATACAAAACATACATTACTTGTTAATTGATTATTCATAAATAGTACCTACTGCGCCTAATATCAAGTGCATGTAAATAAAATTTAGAACAAATTATGGCTTTAAAAAAGTCTAAAATTTCCGAATATTTCGGTCAGTTTGTTTAAAGCAAATAAGATTAGGTACACATTTACTTTCATCCTATCACATACGCGGTCTTGCCCCCACACCACATTTGTGGTTTTGAAGTAACATTCATGATGTCAGGCAGTTGCTTACAAACTAGGTACTCACCAGTTCAGCTACTATCTGCTTCTGAAGTCTCTGGCACTCGTTGACTGGTTTCTTGAATGTTTGTGTATTCACTTTTGCAGTCTGAAAAATATGAAAAACATGATTACGCTTAGAGAAAGTAAGAAATAGAGCGCTGTATATTCCTTTCTCAGTCACACAAAAACAAAAAAGAATAATACAACATTCTTGTGAGTAAAAGAGACAAAGCATTAGATCTTTTGTCCCTCATCGCGTGCCGCTTTTTGTATGGCCGGAAACTTAATGGTCCGAATTTTGTACTACGAAACTATGGATTCCCTGCATTTTATGTCCCTCTCGGCGGCATGCTCGCTGTTCGTCCAGGTACTATACTAGGTCCATGCTTTCATGATCGAAAAACTGTATCACTGTAGGCACCATGTGAACGAAACCGCCGGCGATAGCTACAATAGTATTTTATGAGAAGACATGATTAAGATTTTTAATTACCTGTTTAGACTTAGTCGTATGTAACACCTTGTTGATGTCATTGAGTGAGTGTATGGAGACATCAAGAGTGGACGCTTCTAGCTTTTCTTTGATCTCTGGTTTTGAAGGCTTCGCTGGTTTCGTGGATTTTTTAGCTGGCTCTGTGTTCTGAAATTAGAAAACTATATTAAGTACTTCACACTTCCGTGAGATAAGCTTAAAAACTGCACCACCATGGGCATAAATTATTGCAAAAACTTGCGATTTGATTGTTACTTATATTACTTTATCACACTAATATTATAAAGGTGAAAGTTTGTGTATGTAAGTAAGTATGTAAGTGTGTTTGTTACTCTTTCATGCTCAAACAGCTCGACGGCTTTGAATGAAAGGTACCAGAATTGCATATGATAGATAGATAGATAGACTTGTTTATTGACACACTTACAGCACAGATAGGTAAGAAACTAGGTAAGTACACAAAACAGGAGGCAGAATACATAACAAACAGGTAGGTAGGCACCCAGGTAACTCACCTTTGGTTTAACACACACACACATATACCTTAGATTAAAGAATAGCCTACTTTTTCCCACGGGAACGGGAACTATTCACCGCGGGTAACAGGGCACAGCTATTAACATTGATGATCAAATCCTTGATTCATTGAACAGGTATGCTTACAAAGGTATGATGAGACAGATCATCCTCCCAGTTATTGATCTGATCAGCCAGCGCCGCCAGCCGTCCGAACTTCTTCTTAGCACCCTGGGGCTCCTGGGGCTCCGGGGCGGGCGCGGGCGGAGTCTCCGAGTGGAAGTCCATTTCAGTTCGGTGGATGGGGGATGATAGGTTTGGGTTATCTGAAGCAAACAACACCAAAGTTGTACTTAAAATTACTAACAGCCAGTCCCAATAACATATCCATCTTTGGTTTTGATTACTGTGGGTAGATATTTGACATTACTTCCATACAAGAAATTCCAAATATCTACTGACAATAAGATACGAGTAGGTTAATGAAACTGACCGTAAGACATTGCAAGCCCATCGACGCTATTAGAAAGCTGAATTCTAGAAAGCTTTAGTTTTGTTACGATGTTGTGTTAATAAGCATGTAATTTTTTTGAAAAGTCAAATCCGAGGTCGTGTCTTTGAATCTAACTGAGCATCAATGCTCAGTTAGATTCAAAGACACGACCTCGAATCGAAAGTGGAGGCACTTAACCACTCAGCCAACACAGCTCAAACACAGAATAAGTGGGCCCCTGATACGTCGCGACGACGTCTTGGCAGACCGCGAACCAGATGGAGGGACAAGCTCGCCAATTTCTGCGCCGACTGGATCATACTAGGGCAGGAGAGGGATGAATGGAGAGAGTGTGCCTTTGCCCAGCTGTGGGACATTGAGAGCTGCTAATAATAATTATTTCAAGCCTGTTGTGTCTCACTGCAGGGCAAAGGTTTCTCTTTTTCCACTCCTCTCTGTCTTCAACAACAAGGGACCATTTCTCTTCAAGTCAAGCATGTCTCTGCCTGATTAAATAATGAGGGATGAAATAGCTTACCAGAATACAAATTGCCCAGTCTGTCCAAACGTGATTTAAAGTTATTACGGAGTCCCCTTTCCGATTTATGTTCATCATCTGTCAACTTTTCCATCTTGCTGGATGCGTCCTGGTCTGACTGACCGTCTGTGAATCACAATTTAAGTTAATTAAATATCTTTAATTCTTTATGGTACAATTAAATGATTTGGTTATGCCTGAATTTATGACAAAACATATTGAGATAAATAATGTTTGCATAATGTTCACAGGAAACATAAATTCATTATTTATCATTTCTTAAATGGGTTAGTAATTGGTAAGTTATGTATTTGCTTTGAAAAATTTAATTTTATCTTTATTTTAAGTAGGAAGTGAAGACAATTAAAAGTTCCATAAAATGATTTAAAAAAAAATTATGAAGATTCAAGACTATTTTAGTAAAATAAAGGTTTTTTTTTTAGATAAGTAAAGTATTTAAAACAATTTTTTTACTTACATTACCAAGTTCACATTAAATCAAAGTTATTTAGTAAAACGTTTCCACCACAAAAACTCAAGTAACATGTAAAAATAAACAAATCTTCCACTAAAAAAATATAACAACTAAACCACAAAGTTATTGTTTACAAGTAAATGTACAGTTTCCTGTAATTAACTAATTAATTTGTTGTATCTGTGGATGAGTAATATTTAGGAAGTTGTTTGTGTCATTAAGTTTAATGAACTTTTTATCAGAAGCTTGGTAGAGAGCGGACTCTATGGTGGTTTGAAAATGGAAGCCTAGCTTCTTTCATCATTATTTGCATTATTGTTGGGGGACTACAATAGTTATTATCATGAATATAATTTAAAAGTTTGTGTATTTGTATGGATGTGTTGTTGCTTTTAATTCCATCAAATTATAGATTTATAATAATTATATAATATATGTATGTATTTACAAAAAAAAAAATGTATCTATGTGTAGTATGTATATCAGTCATTTGGTTACCATAACACAAGCATTAAATTGCTTAGCTTGGGACTAGATGACGCTGTGTGGAATGTCCCGGGATATTTATTTTATTTTATATTTATATCAAAACTGATCAAAGAGAATGGAGTCTAACCAAACCCTGATTATAATATACTATAAATCATATCCAGTCATGTAAGATCAAAACAAAACTTACCTTCTATCTCCTTGATAACAACATTGCCTCCGAACGCTTGAGAGTCATACACAACACTGATTGGAGCATCCCTCTCCTCAACCTGAACCTCTATCTGTATATCATTCCGATGAGAAATGTTGATCTCAACCGACACATCAGAGTTTCTTCTCGGGAGACTTCCTCGTTTAGGGCTCTTGAATTCCCTCTTGGTAACTATCACGTCGTTGCGTCGCTGCGGTGAGGCCACCACCAGATCGGGTTTATTAGTACTGGAGCGCCTGGTAGAAACTTTCACTGGAGTGATAGCTTTGGATGGCTCTGTGACCGGTTTACGAGGTGATGATACGGAACTCCTTGTATTTTTCGCAGGAGGCGACGTGATAGAAGTTCTTGAGGATTTAGCTGGCGATTTGGAAGGTGAATTGTCGTTTTTGATGATGTTTTCTGTCAAAGGTTTCCTCTTCTGCACAGCTTGACCGGAATTGGCTAGTTTTTGATCAATTTTCTCTTGTCTCGCCCTTGCTCTCTCAAGCATACGCTGTGGATATGTATGAATTGTAAATTATCTAACGAATTACAAGTAATTTGAACACAGCAAGGCAAAATCACATCCGAACTTACTTGAGTGAAAGGATCCATTTTAGTTGCCTTGTTTTCACTTGATTTACACTAAAAACATACTTAGTAACTTGGCACTTAGTACACTAATTTTACTCATGGAACGTACAAATATCGAATAATTCACTGAAAATCTTAATTCCAACTCGAAAATACAAATTGTTCACCCGTTGCAAGTTTGATTTGTTTGAAATTGTTTGACAGTTCCGCACAAAAAACGGAATTTTTGAATTTAGTTCACAATCCAGTGGGGGCGTCTCGTAGGTAGTTGAACTTTTCGTTCAAAAACCGTACTAGTTACCAAACAACCTAAAATACGGTAATTTTTTATTCTATGATAAAATAAATTAAACTTAATTTATTAACTTTATTTTTTTTAATAATTTTAAGGGTTTGTTTGAAAGTTAAAATGTATTTTTCTCTTTTCTAGATTTGGCAGCGACATCTACTGTGTAACTGTTGAACCTGCATGGCAATATTGGCAATGTGTAGTTTGGGTATCCTACTGTATTCTATGGTCAGGTTCGGTATAATAAGTTTGCTTTAGTTGCAACAGATGGCACAAACAAATAACCTGTAAGTATTAAATTAATACTTAGAATAAACAACAGGTTATATATTATGCAGACAAAAAAGCTTTTTGTCATTTGTGTGTGTGTCATTGTGTTGTTTTTAACAGTCACTACCTACTACCTAATTGTCATTCACACATTAATCTTCCTAGGAATAAGTAGGTAGGTACTTAGAACAAGGACTGCATGGGACGACGTCCATGCAGGTAAGGTAAGTACCTATAAGTACCTACCTACCTACCTACTTACCTACAAGTTAATTTTATTACCAACCTACTTACTTAGTTAGTCTCTGTCTAGTGTTAGGTAAGTAGGTACTTACCTTCTAGTGTCTATAATAGTGCCTATCTACCTACCTACTGGTAAGTCCTAGACTAAGACTAGTAAGTAGAAACTAGCTAACACAGTGCTAAGAAATAGTACCTATTAGGTAGGTAGGTACTTATCACATAAAGCAAACACGCTCTTGTCCATTTCGCTGTTGTTTGGTTAGTAGAGTAGGTAAATAACAAAGCAATCCGGTAATTCCTGTTGAATTGGTAACCGGCTTTATAGATAATAGGTACTTACGGGTTTTTTGCATTTTACTACCTACAATCTACATCAGTCACATCATCACCCTACTCACCAGTTTTTATATCATCAGTTTTCTACCTGGGTAGGTAATAAATATCTACCCTAGATAGGTAGGGTGGTGTGGTAGCCAGTGAATCAAGTGTACTCAGTAAACCACAGGGCCTACAGCCATAACGTGACGTTGCCAGCTTATACATTAATACACGTTTGAACCGCCTTCTGATGCTAACCTGTCACGTCTAGTCGCCGGCGAACTGTCACCCGAACCAAGCGAGCTATGAGTAAACTTCTGTTTTCAAGTGCAAAAAGTAAGGAAAAAATGTCAGTATATTTTTCTCTTTACTCAATTTGTTAAAGTCCTAGGAACTGATGTGTTGTTTTTATCTAAAGAATAGATTAATTAGCATGGTTTAGATTTATGCTTGTTATCCAATCGCGTTCCTGATAACTGTAGAATTTTTTTAAATATTTTAATAGGGGTATGGTACACAGTGAAACGTTTTTTTTTAGCACTCAATGAACCATGGTTAATCGCGTACTACTTTAACAATTTTATATAAAAAAACCCTATTTCTTCTGGTCACACTATAACTTTGGAGATATCACTTATGATAATTTTTATGATATAAAAAATGTTAGATTAATGATCTTAAAATGATAGAAGATCATAATATAAGAAATATTAGATAGGTAATAAATAGATCATTTAATAACGATAAATACGCCAGAACTAAAGCCATAAGCCAGAAGTAAATGCTAAAAAACATCTTGATTTATAAATAATTAATAAAAAACACAATTACCTTTATAATGTAACATCCTTCTAGGCTTAAATCATTAATGGTAGAACAACGTTTTATTGTGTACCACATGGTTTACTGACTACCCACCCCCCAGTTCATTGTGTCCCCCTAGGAGTACACAATGAGCTATTTCCCTCTTTTTTTTAAAAGTCTTTTTGCCAAGTATTTATCAGCTAAAAGCTAAAAATACAAATGTAATTTCAAAGTCATTGAAATTTCCTAAGTCATGGGCTAAAAAGTATTGTAAATATGTTACAGAAAAAAAACTACAGCTCTCTAAACTTTTGGTGGTTCAATGGCTACCACACCACCCTAGGCTGTTTCGCAAATAGGTACTTAGGTAAGTAAGACCACAGATAAAAGAATACTAAGTAGTAAGACCTACATTTAAATTCACGTTGTAAAGTTCCTCTATTGTGACAATTTGATAACAAAATCAAACTCCGTCACCAGAGTTGGCCACTTGCTCATACGAACGAACGAACGAACGAACGATAACAAAGTTTGCTAATCGCTATGAAGACATGATTGTCTCGCGTTTATTTATCGCTATCAATACAATACAATTTCTGCAACAAATTTTGGCAATCAAACTGCAGCCGCTGCTCTCCTCTCCTTTATAGGTACCCGGTCAAATATTTCTAACAGAGTGCAGCGACGACGCTCTAGCCTAGAGTCTAGCTGAATCTCTTGAATCTTATCCTGACTTTAGATAGGTACCTATTGTCTCTTCACAGTCATATCGACATGATTAGAATGCTTACCTAGGTACATTCCTATTCTTCTTTCATAGTCTAGGTATCCTATCCATCATCTTTGGCCTATACCAAGTAAGAACATAAGTTTGTAGGTAAGTACCTACCCTACCTAAGTACTATTATTTATTTTGTGGTCAACCCCAGGCCCAGGGTTCTTCCCTTCAAGATGAACCTCTAGTACCTTTTTATTTATCTTGGCCATACTTCTGTACAAGCGCACATTCAATAATACCTACTTAATATCTAATTCTACACGCTTTTTATGAATAAAAGTTGGTTGGTACGTATAGGTTAGGTACACTACCTACACGCACCTACAACTTTAATTGACGAGTCTCTCTCCGTCTTGAATCCATCCAGTCAGTGACCGGTGTTCAAGAGGAACTGTGGTATCATTTGCATAATGGGTAAGTACCTACGTCTGTTTGATTTTTAAGATGGAATAGTCTATACAAATAGATAATAATATTTAATAATTATTTATTCAATAGGTAATCATGACACAAATACAATGGAAAAGTAATTAAAAATAAGGGCAAAAGATTTAAGTACCTACCTACAACTACCTAACCCCGCACAAGGCCAAGCCTGATGTTAATTATTATTTGTTAGTTGGTTAAATAAAAAAGAGATTTATCCGTAATTAGTTTTTAAAGGCAGGTATAATTATTATAAAATGATAGCGAATTGACTTTATTGCGTGTGTGCTTGTTATTCTCTTATTAGACGGCTTTACCGATTTTTATATTTTTAAGTAGGTAAGTAGGTGTCGTGATCCAGATTTGGATCATTATTTATGTAGCACGGCCTGAGACAAAATTTCTGCATTGAATAATAAGTTAAAGTACTTAAGTATAACAATTAATATAATTTTATCTCTGGATAGTGTGCCCTCTAGGCCTTTACCTACTTACATTGTTTATTACTTACTTAATTCATTTTCAATGTAGGTTAGGTATTTTACCTCTACCTTTAGAATTGCTTATTATTTAAGTAGGTAGGTAGGTATATAAATAAGGAATCGAATGAATTAAATACTAATAATAATAACTAATATGTACCAAAGTAAGTACTTACTTCAACCTGATTATAATTTTATGATTTCAGTAATTACCTAGGTTTTTTTACCTAACTATTTCCATTGGATACTTAGGTATAAATACTAGCTAAATAAGTAGGTAAGTACCTACCTACTTACTTACTTACTTACATATGAATATTAAGAACTTAATGTACTATTATTATTATAATAATATTGAGAAGTATATTTTTATATTTTTAGAAGATTTTTAGAAACCGTCAAAGATGATTTGAAGAACGAATGAGAATGAAGCGATCTCTACCAAACCAATGAAGACCTCTGTGGCTCAGTGGACGAAGGTCCGCCCGAGACGCAAGAGGTTGCGGGTTCCGCCACGGGACAAATATTTGCATGTTCTGCAGATTTTTGTTCCGAGTCTGGGTGTTTTCTATTTATATTAATGTGTGAATTTAAAAATGTATATGAGTAGTATTAATAACAGTCATCCAGTTACCGTAACGACAGATAATAATAGTAGGTACCTAGGTACATACCTACTATACAATCATTAGGTTGCTAAGGTTGGGACTAGAATCAGATTATGCTGTGTGAAATTAATGCCCACAGGATATTTTAAACAGAGATATTTAGCGCGGCCAAAACTATTTTTTGTAGATTGTCAAAAGTCTCATTGGACCCGGTAATCAGTATTTCCAAAACATATTCTTGCGAGATCGATGCGCAGGAGTTGTTCAGTTGTACACATGCCTTGCATAACTAAAGTCAAGGATGTCCAATGCAACATTCGCAAAAGCGGCACAACCTGTTCGTTTACTAATAATTGCTTATTACAAGCAAACTTGTAGTATTAAAATAAATTACCAATAATTATGCCAACATTATTTTAATCTACATTGAGAATGAAGCGTGGTATGGTAGGTATTACTAGTATTATATTACCTTACCTATACGTTTAGCCGTTGATAGATCTCTATCGACTTTAGACGACCTCTGTGGCGCGGTGTGAGTAGGCCCGCCTGAGACGCGGAGGTTGCGGGTTCCATCCCCAGCACGGGACAAATGTTTGTATGTTCTGTAGATTCATTTCGTAGATTTTATCGAAATTTCTTTTTGAGCCCTCCCTGGCTGCGCCAGATTATTTATTTACAATCACTAACGCCATCTCTCTCTTAGACCTTATCACTATTTATTACTAATTTTTACAGTGTCAGGTCAGGACAAGAGGCTAATCTCTGCCCTGCCTACAATTTGCAAGACTATAGTCTAACCTGTCGTAATTTGTCGCAAACACAACTACCTAAACTAAACCACAGTTAAAAGAATGCCTACTAGACTAAACTGACTGTTTTGACAGTTGTTTTCACGGTTTACTGTCTTATTGACAGTTTATTCGTGATGGCGACCAATTTCAAATATTATTCCAAGCTATTGCCTAGTCACTAGTGTATGTAGTGCCTAGGACATTGGACAACAAAGGATTTTATTTATTATTTTATAGTGTTAAACCACACTTAGGTATTGGAAATTTCAAACAAAGGATTAGCAATAACTAGAATGAGATTGTACTTAATACCTACGCCTAGATACATACGTTTGACAAATTATTTAGGTATACCTTAAGTGGAAAACACTATAGAAGGAAAACCTCTGCTTAGGCAGATACCTATTAAACTAGCAAAACACTGTTTTCCTCAGCGGGTTAGCTTACGCCAGCACGATTGAGGATTAGGAGAACATTATTAAACGAGGTAGGTACATAGGTAGGTACTTACCTACTAATACCTACCTTGATTGACGCATTGATTGAGTAAAACGTGACACAAACAAAACCAACCGCAAATTATTATTTAATTTGTCAGTAAGGTAAGTAGGTAGGTTTATGAACACACAGAGGGTGACAGAAGCCTTGTTTTATATCCGAGTAAGTAGGTACCTAGGTATAGGTAAGTAGGTTCTACTATGTAGGTTCGTTCGTTCGTTCGTATGAGTAAGTGGCCAACTCTGGTGATGGAGTTTTTAGGCCACCTAAAGGCCTCCGTCAAAGCCGGGACTGACAATTTAACGTGCCCTCCGAAGCACGTTACTAATAAAACGGTTTTATTAGTAACGTGCTTCGGAGGGCACGTTAAATTTTCAGTCCCGGCAAAACCTATAATGAATGAAAATAGGTAGGTACAGATAATACCTAGCTAGACTGCTAATACCCTTCGATTTAGGGATCGTAGCGGCTTAGATAGGTACTAGGCTAGGCCTACGAGATATAGAAAGGTTCTTGGTGTCTTAAATCTCTCGTCGTCAATCTTGATTAGATGGAATTATAAAGATTGAACTAACAACGGTTACACTGTTGAGTAATACGACACTGAAGAACATTGGATGAATCACAAAAGCATCATTAGATTTTATTGTTTACATCCTCTTTAACTAGCAATTTTAACCTTGTATGAGAACAAAATTAAGTATACTAGCTTACTTGCCCGTGGCTTCGCTCACGTGGTATCTACCTTGATAAAATATAGCCTATGTTCATTCAGAAAGTCCATGCTACACATCGGTGAAAGAATTTTTGAAATCGGATGAGTAGTGTCGGAGATTACCCCAAACATACAAACAAACAAACAAGCAAACCAACATTACCTCTTTAAAATATTATTATTATATTATTATAGATTAGTATAGATATAGGGTCAAGTAGGCATCAGTGGCTCAGTCGTATACAGTGACTCATTCAAGTTTCTACCCGAAGGAGGCTCTTGATATTGCTCTTTTTGTTACACAATAGAAGCGCACAAACCCCAAACACGTTCTAATCAATCGGAAGGCAGATCAAACACCGCACAGAGATATTATCGCGTTTTTTTTTTTTTTCGAGCCCCCAAAATTACTTTTTGATGTCATTTTCCTTCGTTTTCATACATCAGGTTGTGACAATTTGTACTGCTGATTATACATATATTTGCCAATTAGTTGGTACTGTAGTGTTTTCATTTAGGTAGTTTTTTATGGTAATTATCATTTGACTCGAATGCTGTAATCAAAATTTTTAAAAATGACATGGTCGTACACAGTGGCTCAACCTCAATAGTGTAATTTAAATGATTAAATTGTTTATTCAGTAGGTGAAAAAATAACATTGGTGCTTCTTTTTTATTTTCATGTGAGTTTTTTTATTTTGAAAAAAAAAATTTGAAAGAATTATTGTTTACCTTTGAGTCACTGTGTACCACCGGTGGTGAGTCATTGTGTAGGTACACTTAGGGGTACACAGTGGCTCAATTCCCAATGTTTAGTTTTTGCTTTCTCATCTTATTGTAGTAATGTTTATTGTCATTTCAATAATGCAGAATTAAACTTTAATACTTTACTAACAATGCATCCACGTTTCAGATAAAAAAAAAAAAAAAAAAAAAACAAAAAAAAAAATAGCCTTTATTCTATTACATTGAAGAATTCATAATAATAATAAATATACCTACTTCTGATTATAGACATTAGAATAGTTATAATTATATTAGTTAATTTTAGGTTTATAATTTGAAATATAAATGTCATGCATTAGTTAGGTGGGTGGATCTACAGAAATTGTTATTTTTGACGATTTTTTTGGCACTTTTTATATATCGAGTTTTGGGCTGTTTTTGCATGCTGGGATGGTTTGTATGTTAAAAATAAGTTATTTCACGAGGGGTATCAATCTAAATAACTGCTACTTTACGAGATAATCAAAATTGCTGGTTGCTAACAATGACAAAATGTGAGAATAGTGATAAAATTAGAGAGGACAATTACGGTGTGTTGTTAACAATGATAAATACAAAGGGATCACAATTTTTTTATTAAAAATCCTAAATTAAAACTTCGTTAATGTAAAGAAGATTATGTTTTTTATTAAATAAAACACGAAATTAAATAAGAAATCAACTTTTATATATTTATTCAAAAAGTGTTGAACAGCACACATCAAATTCTTATAAATTATTATGTATTCTTTTTTTTTTCTAACCTTATGTTGTACCACTGCTGGGCAAAGGTCTCCCATGTCTTCTTATTATAAAAATATTCAACGACGACATGATATATGTATTATAAGTCCGAAGATTATATAGGATTATTTATAGGATATATATAAGATTATATTACTTATATATTATTATATTATTAGGATTATATATTATAAGATATTATAGGTCCGAAGCTGGCGTCACTGGCGAGTTCAATGTGGCAGTAGGTTTGCACCAGAGATCGGCTTTAAGCCCTTATTTGTTCCTCCTGGTAATGGATGCTTTGACATCAGACATACAGGAAGAAGCACCCTGGTGCATGCTGTTCGCCGACGACATTGTCCTCGTTGGAGAGGAGGCAGCCGAGGTACAGATCACTGGGAAAATGGCAAGAGAAGCTTGAGAGGGTGGGCCTTAAGATCAGCCGCACTAAAACAGAACATCTGTTCTGAAACTTTAGTGGCTCCTCTAGTTTCTCACGAATTGCCTTAAATGGTGTAACCCTACCAGTCTGCTCCAATTTTAAATACCTTGGTTCGCTTCTCCATAACGACGGAAATATTGACCGAGATGTTAAAAATAGGATGAATGTGGGATGGATGAGTGGCGACAGGTCTCAGGAACAATATGTGATCCGCGAATGCCCCTGAAACTTAGGGGGAAAATTTACAAGACGGGATTAAGACCTGTCGCGTTGTATGGATCAGAGTGTTGGGCAATGTAGAAGACTGATGAAAGGAGAGTGCATGCTACTGAGATGCGAATGTTAAGATGGATGTGTGGCGTGACGCGTTTAGATAAAATAAGAAATGAGTATGTAAGGGGAGGTTTGAAAGTGGCATCTGTAGCTGAAAAGGTGAGGAGTGCCAGATTAGCATGGTATGGTCATGTAATGAGGAGGGATGAAAGACATATTACCAAAAGAGTTATGAGTATGAATGTGGATGGGTTGGGTATACAAGTAGAGGAAGGCCGAAGAAGAAGTGGATAGATTGTGTGAAAGAGGATATGAATGTAAGAGGAGTGAGTTCAGAGTTGACGAGTGATAGAGGAGAGTGGAAGAGAAAAACATGTTGTGCCGACTCCACTTAGCGTGGGATAAGGGCAGGAGAATGATGAGTCAATAACTCATTAAATTGACCGAAAGTTCCAACATCGCTTCCATAAATAACTATCCGATCCGCCGTTCTTTTTAATGTTGCTCCAACTCCATCAGGGGCACCCTTTCCATGGCTTACTTCGCTATAATTCCAAGTTCAATGTAAATATTTGTTTCTTCTTTTTGTTACTTTTTAATGTTACCTACTTCTTTATCCTTTAGGTACTTTTCCCTTCTTTTATCTTTTGCTATTGCCAGACGTTCAGGGTCGTTTATTTCAGCATAGGTACTTTCGTTTTTTACACAATCTTTGTTTAGCCCTCCGATCACTATTGATTGTTTTAATTTAAAAGGAGGCATTTTAAATAATTAGTATTGAATTATCTGTAAAAATATGTTTAATTTAATTAATAATGTATAGGTATACGTACCTAATATACAGCACAATAATGAATTATTAATAAGTTAGTACTTAATTTATAAAAATCTTACCTGAAATTGTCTTTTTTATATAAATAGTAATAAGTACCTAGGTACTTACTTTTGAGAAAACTTGCTTGATTCGTTATTTTCTTCTTATCTGAAAAAATAGGTGGAGATTTTAATAAATTAGAGCTACTCTATAAACTAAAACATCATACTTAGTTATTACTTATCATTATTATCTATCATATCGTACATGTTTATTTGCATTTCATAATTACATTATTATTACCTACTATTACAAATTTATCATAATAAATATATAATACGTATTTTATATCCAAAATCGTTAAATATAATATATTTTTTCAAGCTACATCATCATTGTTAGCAACACTTGTCATTGTCTTCTCTTGTGTTTTTGCTGACAATGACGTTACGAATGATGATGGATTCCAGAAAAAAAATCGTAACTGTGCAACCGAATGCTTAATACAAACAAAAATATATGCCATCGATAGCTGCAAGTTCTATTTAGATACGATAAAATATAATGCAAATTAAACTCACTAATTTCTTAGTAAAAGTAATAAATAACAATGACGAAAAAAGTGACACACTTTGTAGAATCATTTTCAATAACTCACCTTTCCAAAATGCGACACGTCTTGCCTCCGTGAAGTGTTCTGGCCGACTGGGAGGAGGGACGCGGGTCATTTGGTGTCCAACACAAAGTTTAAATGCGTTTCCTTTTACGTAAATGATAAAAACAAAAGCTGGCGTAGACAATGACGTATATTTTGTGACACGTTTTTGATTAATCATATCATTGATTTCTAGTCAAATAAATAAATTTTTTTTTTCTGCATAATATAACTGAGTTTCTTAGCTATAAATATCAGTCATTACAAATAAATATCCGCAATAAATAAATATTTTATGACAACAAACTCCTTTGTGCAGGTCAATTTTACATGTCCAAAATGCCGATTTTCAGTTGTTTTTTGGAAATATTATTTTTCTGCATAATTTAAATTAAATTTTATTGTTGATACCTTTTTCGAATTATATCTAGACATTAAAATCAATGTTTATTTTTACAAAAATATGACCGGTTTAAGAATAATCTTGAAGAACTTAAATTTTGCGCCTCCAGTAGAATGACCCAGGTAGTGGTTTTATGTAAAAGTCGCCTCTCGGGCGTAGGCCTCCCCCATATCTCTCCACAACTCTCTATCTCGTGCCTGTCTCATCCAGTCTGTTCCGCATGTTTTTAAGAATATGTCGTCCCATCGTGTCTTTGGGCGTCCTCTTTTCCTTTTGTTGTCACGTGGGATCCACTCCATTATCTTTTTTGTCCATCTAGCGTTTTCCATTCGACAAATGTGGCCTGCCCTTTTATTTTTTTTTATTTATTTATTTACAGGTTTGTCTCTATTATTCCAGGTTCGCTGACGTTGGTTCTGTCAGTGCTGGCCGTGGCGGTCACACTCTCCGATGTAGAAGCTGGTAAGTAGCTTTTAAAATAATATGAGTACCTACCTAGGTACTTATGAATGTAAAGAAATACTTCGGATCACACTGTCGAAGGGAGCAGTAAAAGAGCCCATAGAGCAGCATGTAGGTACCTACAACGACTCTACATTACCTTCTAGGTAATATCTAGAAGTTCTAATTCTGATATTCTGTAAACTTTTGAATTTGAAACGAATGGAGTTTTCTGAGTCTCTGAGCTGCCGCTAAATGTATTTCTAAAAGATAGCAACTTTGCCATTTTAGCCAATGAAATGTGAAACACAAAAAACACTCTCCAAAGCCTTAAGTAATTAAATAATGACTAATAAATAAATAAATAAATAAATAAATAAATAAATAATAAAGTAGGTACCTACTGTCCAAAAATGTAGAGAAGTCTTATTTCTTTTTTCCAGCTGGCAACTGCCCCCTGCCGTCCAAAGTATACAGCTGCAGCCCAAAATGCACCCAGGACTATGAGTGCACTAACGGCAAGGTGTGCTGCGGCAACTCCTGCAACGCCAAGAGCTGCAGCGTCTCTGCTGCACCTGGAACCGGCACCGGCAGCAGCAGCAAGATCGGATGTGAGGAAATATACCCTATGACTTATAAGAGTGCTTCCTCACAATGGCAGTCTGTAATGTAATGTTACGTGGTACCTACTTATTTCAAAATTAAATCCACTGCCTAGCCAACTTTGAGGAAGGTTATGAGTTTTTCAAAAAAGGAAGGGGCTCTATGTTCAGAATAGAATAGAATGACATTTACTTATTTCAGATCAGCACATTCATGAGGTGCAATATGAGAATATGAGATTCTAAAAACATATACTACCTAATTGAATGAGTCTTTGTGGTGATGAAATAGCTCTTAGCTCAGCTTGGTAGGTAGGTACTGCAGCATGTTGCCATACTTCAGTGCTGGTATTCTGCTCGTTCGTTCGTTCGCATGAGCAAGTGGCCAACTCTGCTAAGGGCTGCGTTCATGTCATGGACTTTCCGTTTTGAGATGAGGTAACTTATTGATGACTATTAATTTTGCCACCGACATTATCCTACTACTTAATATGACTACTAAGGTGAAAGTTTGTGTAGGTATATGTAGGTACCTTAAGTATGTAAGTGTGTTTGTTAATCTTTCCCGCTCAAACGGCTGGACGGATTTGATGAAATTTGGTACCAGAATTGCTTATACCCTGGCTTAAAAAATAGGCTACTTTTGATCCCGGTATTCCCACGGGAACGGGAACTACCTATATTCACCGCGGGTATCACCGCGGGGCGCAGATAGTTGGATAATATATTAATTATTTTCCTCCAGCCGGCGGTGGTACCTCAGTCTACTGTGACAACGTGAAGTGCAGCTCTGGCGAGATCTGCAAGATGGATCGCAACACCAAGAGGAACAAGTGCAGCCGTGCCTAGGATTCCGACGACTTGAACAATTCAACGTAGGGCAGAGTCAGCTTTATTCAGAAGAACTTATGGTTACTTTTAGGTCCAGCACTTACGTAAATTAGCTACTTACTGGTGGCTATTCGGGATGTCGCTAAAGCTAAACTTAACTAATTTGACAGCACTAAAATTGATGACATCCCTTTTTATTTCGATCGTTATGAAAGGGACGGCAACATTTTTAGTGCTGTCAGATTAGTTTAGTTTAGTTTAAGCGACATCGAATAGCCACCACTTATTTACTAGTTTATACCTACTAAGTACCTACCTACCTACTTACATACTCGGTAAGTCTATGACTGCCACAATGAAAAATACTTACTTACCTACTTGAATTGAGTCTTCACTGGAATACTATTTCTAAGTTTAAGTACCTATAGGCACTTTCAAGTTTTAGGATTAGGTTATGATGATAATTATGTTGATTATATTGACCATAGAATTGTATATAGGTAGGTACTTACTTAGGTACCTACATGTATATCGATGATATTTACTTACCATCTGTAGGTAAGTAGGTAACTTTTTTATTAAATTTTACAAGCAAATTTGTGTTTAAGATAGGTGACCGCAAACTGGCCACCGGGACCCTACTTGAGATCAACGAAAACGAACTTTCTTGTCAATTTTCAGATTCAGTTTATGTTGGTGAACTTTTACGAATACAAAGCTGAACCCGTTCTTTGCCTTGACAGATAGGTAGGTACCTACCTAAAAAACACAATGAAAGTCCATTCTACACATCGGTGAAATACTTATTGAAATCAGATGAGAAGGTTGGGAGATTACCCCAAACAAACAAACCAACTTTACCTCCTTATAATTGCAGGTACATTATTAGTGTAGAGTACTTAACTAGATAGACTATACTCTGTCAAAAAAAACAACCCTTTATGAGGCAATTTTATGAGTTTGTTTACAAAATTTGCTCGCCCAATTTGGATGATGTAGGTACTTAGGTACCTAGATAGACTACCTAGGTAGGTAGGTACCACCACCCAGACGCGAGACAAATAATTATCTCCAGATCATACAAACATTTTGTCCCGAAGCGGGGATCGAACTCGCACGCAACCTCTGCGTCTCAGGCGGGCCACTATGCCACAGAGGTCGTCAAGTAAGTACCTTACTTACTTGTGTTTGTGGTAGGTACTTTTTCTTATTAATTTATTCAGTCAAATGCCACAGGGGAAATCCAGAAATATTATCTTACCCACATAAAGTACGCAACTCCAGCTTATAATATGCCAACGGCTTCTCTTGTCATAAAGACCTTAATCAGATAGAGCTACCGATTCAAATACAATCGCTTGTCATAAAGACCTTAATCAGATAGAGCTACCGATTCAAATTCAATCGCTTGTCATAAAGACCTTAGTCAGATAGAGCTACCGATTCAAATTCAATCGCTTGTCATAAAGACCTTAGTCAGATAGAGCTACCGATTCAAATACAATCGCTTGTCATAAAGACCTTAATCAGATAGAGCTACCGATTCAAATACAATCGCTTGTCATAAAGACCTTAGTCAGATAGAGCTACCGATTCAAATTTAATCGCTTGTCATAAAGACCTTAGTCAGATAGAGCTACCGATTCAAATTCAATCGCTTGTCATAAAGACCTTAGTCAGATAGAGCTACCGATTCAAATACAATCGCTTGTCATAAAGACCTTAATCAGATAGAGCTACCGATTCAAATACAATCGCTTGTCATAAAGACCTTAGTCAGATAGAGCTACCGATTCAAATTTAATCGCTTGTCATAAAGACCTTAGTCAGATAGAGCTACCGATTCAAATTCAATCGCTTGTCATAAAGACCTTAGTCAGATAGAGCTACCGATTCAAATACAATCGCTTGTCATAAAGACCTTAATCAGATAGAGCTACCGATTCAAATACAATCGCTTGTCATAAAGACCTTAGTCAGATAGAGCTACCGATTCAAATTCAATCGCTTGTCATAAAGACCTTAATCAGATAGTGCTACCGATTCAAATTCAAATTCTTTATTTACCAAAAATAACTATGGATTGATAGGATGGATCGTTTCCAACGATTCTTAGATGGTTCAAACGGTTCTAACTGTAGGTAGGTATTTCGTAAAGTTAGGTAAGTCTTTTGTAAATTATATACTTACTTACCTATTATGTATCTATACCTATTTTTATATCGACTTCAAAAAAGGTGGTTCTATATTCCATCACCTATTTTTTTTTTTACCGGAAGCAACCTTTCTCCGGTGAGGGAAAGTGTTTGATAATACGTTATAATTGAGTAGGTAGGTAGGTATTTGTCTCGATCTCGAGTCTGGGTGTTTTCTATGTAGGTATAGGGTAAGTACCTAGGTATGTAGGTAGTTTATCTATCACTCATCTCGTTTCGTTGCTTTATCACAAGCAATAAATAAATTGCTTAGCTTGGGACTAATGACTATGTGTGAAATTACCAAGGATAATTTACTTATTATTTAGTATTAGGTACTATTAGGCTTATACCTACGTACGACCACAGATAAAATAATACTATACATACTAGGTACGACACAATACACAATACCTACCGATTCATAGGTAGGTATTTAAGTAGGTCCAGTAATACATAATAAATGAACAGATTTTCCTAACTTAGTCACTCTGAGTTTCATCGTAGAGGATCACACACAGTAGTCATGGGTAAGTCGCAATATTTCTTGTTATTTTATTTATCCATGATCCATGTGTCAACAATGGATCAAAATTTCATCCTTTGAATTCGGTTTTTTTCATAATTTAGCTAAAGAAAACTAAGTATTAATATAGTCAAATATAATTAAACCTTTTAGCTTTCTCTGAAAAATAATAAGATAGGTAAAACTAATGAAACCAGTACTTACCTTATTAAAGCTTGCAATGCAATACATGTTGGCCGAGCGAGCCAACGCCAACGCGAGCGAATGCGAGCGTAGGCAAATTGATGCAAAGACATGGAGGCGAGTACTGGCGAGTGGACGCGAGCAACTCCGAGCTAAGACAAAATGAACTCTCTACACGTTGGCGCTTGCCTGGACTCGGCCAGCTAGGCCAGTAATAACGAGCGATTGCAAGGCAGGGGCAAGGCAAATATGCTGTCCATACGTTGGTGTTGGCGTTCACTCGCCTACGCTGGGCCAACATGGTATTGCAGGCTATAAAGGTGCCTAAATAACACTTTTTTTTCAGGAACCTATGAGAGATCCGTCGGCTTACTAATGCTACTGAGCATCTGTGCCTGCATTCAGGCGACAAGAGGTAAATATTTTCAATATCATATGCCCCATATTCATTATTACCATATTAATTAAAGCAATTTCTAATAACCGAAAACACAGCCTAATAAACAATAATACTTTTAAAAACTTTCGTACTCGTACAATGGTATTAATAGGGAAATTTGAATATTAACTTCATATTCATCTAACAGCCCGCTGCCCTCCGCCATCTTGGATCAAGCCGACGCGCACGTGTATTTCGGACAAGGAGTGCTACCCCGGGTTGTGCTGCCCTGACTATCAGGGTAGAAAGTCCTGTGCCCTCTCTCAGTCTCAGAGGTCCGGCAGATCAATCGCCAAGAAAGTAAAAGGTTAGTCTCGCTTTCTTTAAATTAAAAAGGCTTCCACAAAAGCATCTGTGTCACTGTATTTCTGAATTAATTTGAGTTAAGTTAGGTAGGAACTTTACGAATTATTATACATAATTACAAACTTTATGTACCTAGCTCACATTTTATTCAAACAATAGGTATTTGCTCCATCTTTGAAAACATCTAAGTAAGTATTCAATTTTGTAAGGGATTATGAATACTTTTTCATTTGCCTCTCCTATGTTTTTACCTCGTTGGTCACTTGCTCATACAAACTTACTTTCTTACTTATGTCACTATGAGCTCTAGGAAGCCAGGTTATACCTATCTGGAACTTCAAAACTACAAAACTTACAATAGTTTCAGCGGGGCACTGCCCACCGCCATCTTGGATCAAGCCAACACGCACGTGTATTTCGGACAAGGAGTGCTACCCTGGGTTGTGCTGCCCTGATTACCTGGGAAGGAAGTCCTGTGCTCTGGCCCAGTCTGGTCATAGAACCAATGGTAAAGGTTGAGGAGGACATGAATATTCAATAGCAACGGTCAAGGCAAATGTAACATGAGAACATTAGAGAATTTGAAAAACTAAACTTTCCAATTTATAATTATGTCAAAGTCAAACGAACGCTGCTCAGCTCAATCTAGGTTCAACATAATTATATTAGTGGCAATTCGGAGTGTCGCAAAAGCTAAACTAAACTACCTAAGTAAAATTAATGCCATCCTTTTTATTCCAATCGCTATGAAAGGGACGGCAACATTTTTGGTTAGTTAAGTTTAGCTTATGCGATACTCTAAATTGCCACTAATATCCATGTGGGCAGTAGGTAGGTACCTACATAACTACCTACTATTTACCTTTATTATATTTTTTTCAGTCGATATCCGGATGAAATACTGCAATGGAATGAAATGTGAGCGCAGGCACAAGATTGTAAACCACAACCACCACAACCCAGCACCAAATGTTATCCTAATTAAACTACGAGCTGCCTTCACATTCCGCAGACAATAGACCACAGACAAACCAGGAAAAAAGATGGATGAAAAATTGACGCTAGCCACAACTGGCCACATACTTACCTATTTATAAATACATGTAAGTACACGGGGTTTTATCACGTTATTTACCTTATTTAATCATAATAATCATAATCGTAATAATCATTTATTGTTTGTGATTTTATTAATAATAGAATAATCATTTATTGTTAATTACTTCACACATACATACATTTACATAGCCGAAACGTCGAGAAGTAAATAAATAAGGTAAATAACGTGATATAACCCCGTGTAGGTACCTACATGTATTTATAAATATGAATTGTGATCGCGAAAGTTTAGGAAAAACTACAACTGGCCTAAACCACAAAAGGGAAAATGTTAACAATGGAATTACCTACCAATAATTCATAATTACTTAGTCAAAATTTTATGACGTGGTATTATTCTACCGTAATATTAGGTAGGTACCTATAATAGGTACATAACCTACCTACCTAACTTGCAAGACATTGGTGTCAATTCACTACATAGGTAGTTTCTATTATTTTACAGTTATATCCTTAAAAAACGCTGTCTGGCTCCTTTGAAAGTGAAATAAAATGGTAGTCAAATCTCTTCAGAATTTCAGTTGATATTCTCACCGCACTTCAAGATTTTAATAAGCATCAAAGAGGTGAATGACCCTCTGTGCACAAAATATGTTACCACCGCATGCATTTCCTTATTTTTCCCCTTCCTCATATTTCTTACACGAAACGCTGAAAAACTATAATAATTTATGTTGCTGTCGTTACCCTTTCTTGGCGTAGTGTGTAGTCGATATTCTTCAGTGGCCGCCCGACTTTCGCATTGATTCCATCTGCGCGCGGAAAACACGCGGGTTTTTGAATTCCGAACGAGTTTACGAAAAAGTTTGTTGGACCTCCCTGTGAACATGAGTTTTTGAATTCGGAACGAATTTTAAAAGTTTCTAAGATCTTTACTTTTTATAGTTAGGTACTATAAGTACTTAGTAGGAACCTTACATTAGGAATAAATTTAGAAATCTAGGTAATGCGAAAGGAAAGTTTCAGGAAAAAATAATAATCTGAGAGACTGTGATTCAAATAAATAAAGGCTAAGGTTACTAAGCTAAAAATAAAATATAATAAGGCTATAAATAAAATAGAGCCTGAATGTATCATAAAATGTATGTTGTACCTATGTGTAAATGTATGTATGTTGGTACGATGACATCAAAAGAACAGCTGGAGTGAAATGGATGGAAACTGCACAAAACCGAAGAGAATGGCATAATATGAAGGAGGCCTACACCCATAGGGTTGAATGTGGCTAGGAAGAAGAAGAAGAAGAAGTATCATAAAATGTATAATACCTTTGTTGCCAAAACATTATGTTGCGGGTAGGTACTACCTAGGCGTTCTTGTTTAATAATAAATGCTTAGTACCTACCTACTGTAAAATCGATCAGCTGACTTATTCATGGCCTATTGCACTAACATCCTACAGGTGAATTAGTAAGGAGAAAATTATATGCCTTGTGTACCTACAATAGACATGCATGATGACTAATTTTGAAAAAACAAGTTCTTCAATTTAATAAGTTCTTATCGGTCTATTTTATATCGAAAAGAAACATTTATCAGCGCAAAATTGAGTTTTTAAAAACACATTTTGTGTTTGACGCCAAAACGCTCGCAAGTGTCATTTTGCCTTTTTACTAAGGCGTGACGTCACGCCAAGGTAGGAAGTTCAAAGTTTTCAAACAAAGTATATGACAAGTAAGTAAGTACCTACCTAACTGATTTTACTTAGGCGTGAAATGGAGATAGTGATATTTTCTACAACTCCGACCCGACGCTACTCGCTATAACTTTATTTACCTATTAACTCCGGTCAACTCTAGAATCTAGAAAGATAGTCAATAGTGGCAATTCTAGATGACGCCCTAAACTAATTTGACAGCATTAAAAATGTTGCCGTCCCTTTCATAACGATCGAAATAAAAAGGATGGCATCAATTTTAGTGCTGTCAAATTAGTTTAGGCGGCTTCCAGAATTGCCACTAATAGGTACTTATGTGTTACAACTAAATTTATTTACAGAATACTAAGTAATCATAATATTAAAAAAAATAGCGACGATCAGTGTTGATGTTGAAGTGTAAAATGAAATTATAACCCCCAACATCTCGTTCTCGAACTGTATGGAATCTAAACATGAACGGTGATGTGACTGATGAGACCCGCTGCGCCCCCTGGCGTCGGCTGAGCTGGTCGCGCTGCGTGTGTGCCAGGTGGCGCAGGCGGCGGCGGGTGGCGCCCGGCAACGGAACAGCCACGAACAGGTACCTACAGGCATATAATATGTGACTGAGGAGACCCGCCGCGCCCCCTGGCGTCGGCTGAGCTGGTCGCGCTGCGTGTGTGCCAGGTGGCGCAGGCGGCGGCGGGTGGCGCCCGGCAACGGAACAGCCACGAACAGGTACCAACAGGCATATAATACATGACTGAGGAGACCTCTGCTGCGCCCCCTGGCGTCGGTCCCTGGCTGAGCTGCAGGGGTATTGCCTAACTTGTCGTGAACTAAGACTAAGGACAGTCGCTGTGCCCGGGCTTACAAAACTACTACTCTTGTCAAAAGTACCTACCCTAAACCGGTGAGCGTGTGAATGAAGAATGTAATGAGAGTGAATGAGGCGGAAGAGGTGTGTCAGGATCGTAGCAAGTGGAGGTCCTGCCTCCATGGTCTCTGTCAACCCCTATTGAAAAGAGGCGTGATTTTATGTAAGTATGTACAAATATCCTTACATTTCCACTGTACATTTTAAGGTGTTTATTTTGAGGTTTGGAGTGTAGGTTAGGGTGTTACCAGACCAATCAATCAACTGTTAATCGACGTCATCGGTCGACGGCAGAATGGACCAGTCGATATCGATCGATATTTTTTGGTATGGTAGAAAGAAACCATCGATCGACGTCGACCGCTTCGTGCCACCATCGAGCGATGACGTCGATCGACGATCGATCGATTGGTCTTAGGTAAACATCGTATTTTTGATATTTTTAATGTCAACTCGCAGGCATTTTTTACACTATGTTAGTACCAAAATGCCGCATGAATTTTAGCAGTATCGTGTCAAAGCTACGTAAGCCGACTCAATCAATTTTACAGCTAGTAGGTAAATTGAAATTTTAAAGTAGTTTCAGCCCTGAGGCCGTACTCGGGATCAACGAAAACGAAGTTTCGTGACAATTTTCGGGGTCAGCTTATGTTGGTGGATAATGAATTCGTAATAGTTCATTAAAATAATTGGAACTCGTAAATTGTCACGAAACTTCATTTTCGTTGATCCCGCGAGTACCTAAGGCCCCAGGGCCCTACAAATTTCCGCATACCTGTTTAAAGGTATTAAGTGTTGTGTTTTTTTAAACCAAAATATAATTTATGTTTAACAAAAAAATAGGTAAGTATTCAATAATATTTATAATTATAAAACGATAGGTACCGTGATTAAATGACTCGAGTGTTCCGTTCCGTATTGAATTTTTATAGGAACTAAGTAGGTATAGTTACTATTGACGCTGCTGCTATTTAGAACTTCATCTCTGCTCAATACAATAATAAATTATAGTTAATCGGTGTTTTGACCGAAATTTCTTTGTTCCACGTTGACTTTGACCAATATAAAAAAATTACAAAAATTTCAACTGTCTAGCTATCACGGTTCATTATAGATACCTACAGCCTGGAGACAGACAGACGGACGGACGGACAGACAGACAGATAGGCAGCGGAGTCTTAGCTACCTACGGAAGCCTAAACAACATAAGTACCTAGGTATTTATTAATAGTTTTTCAGTCTAAGATTAGAACTGAAATTCTTTAAAAGCTTTTTCATATTTTGATGATTGATAGAAAGTAGTGCTGTACTGCCGTCCTCAAGCTAAAATGCCGTTAAGTGACATATGGCCATTTTTCACTTTTAAATGCCATCTTATAGAGCTCAAAATTCTCTATCGACCTGTCTAAGAACTGTAGTCCTATCGCTTCTAGTTTTCGAGATAGCAAAAGCAAAAACGTGGCTAAATAACACCTATTTTTGAAATTACAATGCTAAAACACAGTTAAATAGCATTACTTACTTATAAAACGGCAATCATTCTTTAACTGCTCCATAATATTGAAACCAGCCCGATGGATACAAAACTAAAAAAACGTTATCCAATTTAACTTGTCTTAAACGTGGCTAAGACCCCGTAACTATGTTTAAGCCCTGGTTTATTACTTTTACAGTAATCGCCGTACTAGTCTTAAAAGGGGTTACCAGGTAAATACTATGCTTAAACGCAGTTAAAATCACTTAACTACTGTTTAGTCTTTTATTTTCATTAATTTTATCATAAATATAGTACACTTCAAAGTCATTATCTGCAGGTTCGTTTGTAAAATAAAATTTATTTTGATAGAATTGCTACACTATAACACGGCTAACATGCTTTCCATAACTAAAATACAGTTATCTGCTTTCGCGCTGCGACCTGTCCGTGACGTTTTAGTACCGGCCGTCTTACCAGACCTCTTGATTTTGTTCCTCCAATGTGAGTTGGCGAGTCTCCATCCGCCGTTTTGAACATGTTCATTATAATTGACAGACAAAATAATTATTTCTTCAAATCTAACGTTTTATCCACATATTTTTTTTAATTGAATACGTTATTAACACACGAGAAATTACCATAAAAATTATGTAATACTATATTTTAGTCGATTTAGTCACCGACAATGTTTGCCATGCCGAAAGCTGAAGCTAGAAAGCTAAAATTTAAAAGGTAGCTTCCATTAAAAGTAAAACCACCCACTAAGGTTGAGTTTATCATACTTGAACCCCTAACTAAAGGGTTAAAAAGTGAGGTAAACGTTTGTATAAAACTTTGAATGCGAAAAACGGTTTGCTTTAAACTCCGATTCGATAGATAGGTACTTCACGATTTTCAAAACAACCCTTAAAAAGTGATGAAATCAGCTTAATTTTGTATGGAAACTTTTTGAAGAGCGATGCGATTAGCGTAAAACTCGTTTATATTTATGCTACTCGTATGTTTGATCGCAGAAAAGAAACCTTTTTCTTTCAGTAGAATAATCAGAGAAGGAACATTTTTATTTTAGTACCGTAATCAAAATTAAGTTGGTTTATAATGTAGGTCTTCTGCAAGATAATTAAGTAACTTAAAACAGACAAGCAGCTATTCATTCATTTCATTGAGCTAAATCAAGTGACTGTTTTGTATTTGGTTTAAAAAAATACGGTCCAAGAGACCAAGAAGGTCGCTTCGTTCGCTTGGTATGAAGTTGGTTTGGCTCGCAATGCTCGCATATCTCTTTATAAGTATTTTGAGATTAAATTGTTTTTTTTTTTTACCGCAGCATAAGAATTGTGAGCCTTTTCTTTGAGTTTCGAAGGTAAAACAAGTATCACATGTTGCATTATTGTTTTGGTAAAATTCGGCTCGCTTTTCTCACTTTATGAGTGACTTTTTTCCGAATTCCAAGTCGAATTTTAAGCCAGTGAGACAAATATCTATGCAGATCATCATCATTTCAATTCTAAGTGTAGGTCGTCTTTGTTTTCGCCATTTATTCCAGTCCTGTGCCTCAGGCATCCAAAATTAAAGGCCTTTGTTGAATTCGTCAAGAAATTGCGCTGTTGGACAACTTTGATTTCTATGGCCAATCATACAAACATAATTATGTCTAGTGACAGAAATCATAGTTGCAGCCTTCTGTCTCACAGCCGAAGGCCCCCTCGGTCACAGACTGAGGATGTCAAACAGCATGGTACTGTGCCGAAATATCTTATAAATCCACGAATCATGGTAGGTAAGTAGGTACATTATCCCTTTTATAAAGTCAATTTGATATTAAAAAGTGCAACGTTACTTAAACTTTTCATTAGAATAATATTCCACACCTAATTTTCTAAATACCAATGGGTTTTGTACATAAAGTTTGAATAATAAATGATTCACTTTAATGTTAACTTTATTTCAATTTAGTACATAACGTTATTTTGGTAGAGATTCCTACAATATTTCATAATGAATACTAGACAAAAAAGCGGTTAATGATAAATGTTTTGCATTTAGCTGCAATTTAGTCATGTATTTCATGATAAAATCTATCAAAAAAAATTTTTTTTTAATAAATCCTAAGCTATAACATAGTTAAAGTGCATTAACCCTGTTTTAGCTATGTAAATGTCAGGATCAAGTAAATACTGCATGCAGTTATGATCAAATACATAACTATAGCGCGGCTAAGGTATACTTAGCTGTCTTTTAGCGTAGTCTTCTTCATCCATTACAGTAAACAATTCCTGCATTAAAATGCCAAATTTTATTTTATGCAACTTTTGAACGGCAACTTTAATAAAATAATACAGCTGTTCGATAGAGTTATAATGAAGCTACCTTCCAATGTTAAAAATTCTGTCATACGACGAATAGTTACCAAATGGCATTGATTTCAAATTTTCGCCGCGTTTTTTGATCATAACTCAAAACTTGGTTTTGTCACTTAACGGCATTTTAGCTTGAGGACGGCAGTGTAGTGCTAGGTTAAAAGTCACGCAGCTGCGGCCTGACGGTATCTAGGTACTCACTTATATACGAGTTGAGTTACACACAGCTTAAAAGCAAGTAGCAAGCAAGCTCATTTACTTTAAGGCTCAACTCACACCAAAAGAGCATCAAAGAGCAGCGAAGCGGAGCGCAGTTTCAGTGTCATACGAATTTCAACTTTATTTTCATTACTATAATACTTGCTTATTATCGCAGAGAAGGCGCGCGTATTGAAATTCGCCGGAATTAACGCGAAGGCGCGGGCATCCTCGCGACTCGTTCGAGTTTCTCATGCGATATTATGTATTATCTAATATTATAAAATGAAAATTAAGTTGAAAGTTACTACACACACACAAACTTTCACCTTTATAATATTAGTAGGACTAACTAAAGATAGAAGACAGATGTCCCTAATGAGTGCCCTAGCTATCTTCTTTGAGCTCTATTCTTCACACGCACACACTATATATAAAACAATAAATTGCGGATCGCGCACGCACGGCGGAAATAGGTTAATGATGTCCTTTGAAGAGTGTAGAGTGTTGAGGACTTGCCTCTCACTACACTCTAACGGGATGTAGGTACAATATTTGTCAACTGATTCACGTTTTATATCGAGGAAAATATGGCTCTACTAAATATTTTTATTGGTCTTAACGTCGAAGTCTAATGAATGAATTCAATGTTATTGATTTAATAAAATATTACCGACAAATTGTTTCTATACCTACATACATAAACTATAATATGATATTTACTGTCGGTACGTATTCTATTAATAAAACTGTCAGTCCGTCTGTTATGATCTCTCTTTTCTCAGAAATTGATTAAGGTGCCTGTATGGGTGAAACTAGCGCCACCGCCTATTTTATTTTATTATTACGTTGAACAAAGGAATTTTAAAAAACTGATATATAGGTAATATTACATAGGTACTTATTAAAAAAAAGGTTTTTTAATTCCTTTGTTCTACGTAGGTAATAATAAAATAAAATAGGCGGTGGCGCTAGTTTCACCCAACAGGCACCTTAAATAAGAGTTGATTGATAGGCTGCTAAATCGGGTGCCGCCTTTCCTACATATTGTATCGACAACCCAGTGGTACCAACAAAAAAAAAATGACGATCTGAAGAGAATCTTCCGAGTTGAACAGTAACGCACCTCGAGAGTAGATTTATGTCTATCCACCGATTATTCCGTAATTAGTAGACCGATTTTGAAAATTCTTTTTTTATTTGAAAGAATACACTCCCAAGATGGTCCCATTAAAAAAAATTGAGGATCTGACGAGGATCTTCGGAGTTATGAACAGAAATGCAAAACGAGAGTGCAGGAAATTGCTCTCTTTTTTTACGAAATTGAAGTCTGTTTTATATTGACGACCTCTGTGGCACAGTGGGCGAAAGCCCGCCTGAGACGCAGAGGTTGCGGGTTCGATCCCCGCCGCGGGACAAATGTTTGCATGTTCTGTAGATATTTGTTCCGGGTCTGGTTGTTTTTCTATGTAAGTATAATAATGTAGGTACCTACCTATGTATTTACGAAAAAAAAATGTATCTATGTAATATATTATATCAGTCATCTGGTTACCATAACACAAGCATTTAAATTGCTTAGCTTGCGACTAGATGACGTCATGTGGAATGTCCAAGGATATTTTTTTTTATTTACCTATTTATTTTATATTTGTTTGTTTTGTCACTTGTCATTATTATAACAGTCGCATAAAACATTATCTAAACCAAAACCCACGATCTTTTAAATCGAAAGTCAGCCATACCACTTTTAACGCAAATAAAAAGTTAATACCACTAGGAAAACAAACTTATAACTAGTTATTTTCGTCAACAAACACCCCTACTGCGTAGAACACAAATAATTGTCGTAGCGGCCGTAATCTCACCTGTCATCTAAGTTATTGTTGGCTCACACTTGCACACTAATGGGAACCGTTGGGAAAAAACGCAGCTTATAATAAGCAAAATCATAATATTTATAAAATCTATATCCAAATAGTTATCTAAGTCCAAATACATTCCTTCAATGTCTCTACCCCTGTTCCTTATTTATTTATTTATTTAATATGGACACCCAACACAGAGTTGTACCCACCTGTAGGTACATGCATAATCATTGGTCAAATATAAAAAAACTAGTGCTCCCGTAAATATAGGATGGGTATCACAACATGCCTTTTGGACTAAAACCGTAAAGAATCAAGTCAACAAACATATTTTAAGGCTTTCTTTTTTTCAAGCCTTGTTTTATATTCGGTGACTGACCATTTAATTCTAGCTTCGGGTTTTAAACAGAAAACTTATATTTTTGTCTACTTTTCTGCTGTCGCTACATCCACCCTCTTTTATGTTGTCCATAAAAACATGAAATACTGAAATAGTATGAAATAGCCCTTCAAACGGCTAACACGACAAAATGTCTAAAATTAAGTTTCATTCGGAAAGGAGAAAATCTAGCATCAATTGGGTAAACTACCCACGCTTTCACTTTTTGGACAGGTATGATGTTTATCATAATAACAATTGATTAATTATAGTTTACTATTAGGTAGGTATGTACGTACCTACTGTAATACGAAAAAGTTCGGATAAAAAAAACTATGATCACGGCCATAGAAAGGTTTTAATAAATTTAGGTACATTTAAGATAAGCACTGAAGATAAATCCACGTGACTAACTGGTTTTCGTACGATTGATTCTTTGCCTTAAAGATCATAATGCTATAATTTTCTTAACCCGAAGAATCTATTATAATATTCCAGAATCGATGTAAAACATAAAATCAATTCCTGACTAACATCTCTATTTACTTTTGTCACATTACTTTTCACCAATGATGAACCTTTTCAAGGACATTTCACAACACTTTATGACGTAGGTAGGTACTTATTAATTAATTAAGCAGCAATAAACATCACATATTTGGACGACTGTTGCTTTGTAAAACTGGCGCCCAACGCGGGGCTAATTAAAAGGTGGCGCCCAACACGTGACAAAAGTATTCACGCAAAAAACGAAATCTAAAGGCCTTTAGCAGTTTATTTAGGGTAACTTATAAAACTGCGACGACGGAACTTTCTTATCGCTGTCACAAAATCGGAAGCAAAATCACGCTACATTTCAAACGACTGGATATAATAATTAAAAACAATGTAGAGTTTCAGCTTGTTTTTATTGGTAAGTTTTACAATCTCTTAGTTTGGCTGTTTATTAATTTGTAATTGCATCTGTCACTAACGTCCAAATGGATACTATCTAGTCGATAACTATCAAACAATTACAATAATTGATAACGCAACGAATACTTTGTAGCATGTAGGTACTTACTGTACCTAAGTACTGTAGTTTCGTAGTAGTTTTGTTACCATCAACTTGTTGCTTCAGTGTCACAATCATTAGGATAATATTCGTTTGAACCGAGCAATCTTATCCTCAGGAGCCGTGAATCCCGAAGGCGCATCAACCACCCCCCGTCAGCGCTGTACTCTGCGCTGGGTGAGCGCCTCCGCACGAGCACGCCGTCAGCGCTGCAGTGCGCGCTGTTCTGCGGCGGCACTCGCTGCCAGTACGAACAGCAGACGCAGCAGCGAGCAGCCATACAGGGACTCTTCTCTGATTGGTAAGAACTACATTATTGAAAGTATCTAAAAGATGAGTAGCTGTATGTATTGATCAAAGAAGCGTGATTCATTATTTCGCAGTAGCGGGGCCCATACTAAACGTAGTGTTACATTCTCTTTGGCCATACAGTGACTTCACTTTGACTAGTAAGAAATAGGTATATTGTCGAAAGAGAGTTTTTTAAAAGATGATTTTCTGAAAACTGAAGATACACGGCCTTCATACTCTGCGCCACAGAGGTCGTTAGTAGGCAAGGCACCAAAAACATAGCGCATTAGTACAAAAAGAATCGCATGTGTATAATTATTTGGTTACAAACCCACTGCAATGTAACTAGGCCCAGACATAGTAGAGTTATAATATTAATTAGCATAAAGTGTTTTATGTCACGCGACAACGTTTTTTGTGATTCTGATTTTATGGCATTTTTAATAGAGGCATAAATAGCTTGAGTTCTACGTAATCGTAGTTGTTAATTTAAATTGAAATAGTTTGTCTGTATGTAAATAGTTTTGTATGCGGCTTGCATACAAAATTATACCAACTTAATAATAAAATGCACAATATTTAAATAAAATTATCTTGTTTTGGAAATCATTCATAATCATTTTAAGTGGGTTTGTTATTGTTTCTACTGAAATATTTCGTTTAGTAAATAAATAAATAGGTTGATAACATTGTTAAGGTCATAATGTAGCATAGGCTGAAAATAATAATGATGAAATTAATAAATTATTCAAATAAGTATGTAGATTAGATACCTATATTTCTTTTAAGAAATACACATAACAATGTTTATTTGATTTCAAGGATAAAATAAATAAATTAAAAAAATTAAAAAATAATAATAAATTTAAATAAATTTTCATAAACACATTGAAATAAAATTGGCTATCAAAAAAAAATTGCAATTTATCTAAGTAGGTAGGTACTTTATTGTTGTTTGTAGTTTTATGTTGTTTGTAGTTTTTAAGTTTAAAGTTAGCTATGTACATGTTATTCGGTGAAAGGAAACAAAAAACACGACTAGGTTTCTAGGGCACTTGTTTCAATGCCATGTGTATTTTATTACCGCTTCATTAATGTTTATTACTCTGTAAAAGTTCTATGACAGAAACAAAATGGCCTCTGTATGAATTAAATTAGATAGGTTAGCTGCTGTCGAGAACTTTCATACGAAATACCATACTGTCTACGCAAATGCTACGCGGGTGCTACGAAACAGCTACGCGAAATTGCAATTTACTTACCTATTTTTTTGAGAAGGAGTTATATATAAGTTTTACCGCTATGTGTGTCTGTCTGTGGCACCGTAGCTACCGTACGAGTGGACCGATATTATTGGAATGCAGGTTTTTTTTTAAAAGCAAATTTTCTAGTGGTTGTTCTTATCATTTACAAGATATGGGGGTGGGGGGGGGGGGGAAAGTAAATAAATAAATATCCTTCCACACGGCGTCATCAAGTCCCAAGCTAAGCAATTTAATGCTTGTGTTATGGTAACTAGATTACTGATAAACTACATAGATTTTTTTTTGTAAATACATACATATTATACATAGAAAACACCCAGACACGAAACAAATATTTGCAGATCATGCAAACCCGCAGCGGGGATCGAACCCGCAACCTCCGCGTCTCAGGCGGGCTTTCGCCCACTGCGCCACAGAGGTCGTCAAACAGAGTGGGTTGAATAATCGAATCTTTCCAAATATTTAGACATGAAAACGAAACGTTTTGTCGGCAGGGTGACGGACGAGATCCTAGCGATGGCACGCCCCAGCACCGCTAGCATCGCGGCTAGGAATATTATTCAACAATTCCATAGGTAAATTATGTACCTATACATATTTCTGGGCGTTCGATGTTTGTCTGACTGTTCAATGTCAGACTGTTTTTTGGCAACAGCTTATCTATGAATAGAAAATGAAACGTCGTTTTACTTTGTCTATATATTTAAATAGCCTGAAATCTAGTTGGGCACTAATTTGAACTTCTTTAAAATATACATTTTAAAGTATAGTACCTACATATCTACCTATATTTTTTTGTAAGTACTTACATAATATATTTTTTTCTAAATGTTTTACATTCTTTATATTTTTTATTTAAAATACATTTTAAAGTGTTATTTTAGTGTCTTAGACTATTACACTAAAGCGTATAGTGAGGCAGATACTGCACAACAGCCCACCTGCGGAGCCTTGGCAACAAAGTAGAATAATTCCAGTGAACGTGATGGTTTCAGCTGGGGCATTCGTACCGTGATTAACTTGCAGACGCCTGGAGAGCACGCCAGCTGTGGTCCACCCCTCACCAAGTCAGGGTTCACATATGACCCCCACATCTTTATGGCCAACGAAAGTAAGCATCTGTTTCCTCAGTCAGAATCCCACTAGGTACTTTACAGATCCATTTTGATTCACGGAAGTTTGTGCTAATAAATTCTTGTAATAATCACATTGAGTTGTCAGCTATTAAATTGTGACTCTAGAGTCACAATTTAATAGCTGACAACTCTCAAAAAATGTCCGAGCAAATTCAATGTTCTACAATGACATTTGAATGTAGACGTTATGTCATTTGTTTTAATGTTCAATGTCGCTTGTACGCTAAAAAGTAAAACTCGGCGCACTACGTAGCGTGCGCCGAGTTTTGGCGCAGACATTTTATTTGTCTGATTGTGGCTCTATAGATTGTACCTCAATGAATAATCATGATACATATTAACCGACTTCAAAAAAGGAGGAGGTGTTATGTTCCACTGTATTTATTTTATTAATGTTCACCGATTATTCCGTCAATACCTACTGATACGATTTTGAAAGTGTTTTTTATTTGAAAGAATACACTCCCGAAGTGGTCCCATTAAAATTGATGATCTGCTGAGGATCTTCGGAGTTATTAACAAAAATGCATTTACCTATTAATGGATCTTTATTCCAGTCTACTACTACAACTTCGCGTGGCCAGATTATGGCGAGGCCAGCCTCAGTGGGCTACTGGACATGGCCAAGGTTCTGTCCTTCGCCGTCCAGGAGGGAAGAGTGGCCATACACTGTCATGCAGGTAACTCATTTTATTGTGTCCCACTGCTGGGCAAAAGCTCTCCCAATTCTTTAGGTGTTAGAATCTCCAAGTCTATTTACCAGCCTACTAATCGTACCTAACCAATCTTATATCCCACTTTTCACTAATATTATAAACGTGAAAGTTTTTATGGATGTGTGGATGTTTGTTACTCTTTCACACAAAAACTACTGAACAGATTTGGCAGAAACTTGGACGTTATTTAGGTACCTACATAGTTCATGACTTGGAATAACACTTTATCCGGCCACGCGAGCGAATCCGTGAGCGTAAGCTTCTACCAATTAAACAAGCCTGCTCACGATGCTCGGAATGAGTTACGCAATAATTGAGGAAGTAGTTAGCACCTAGACTTACTTATAATGTCTATAAAAACTCAAAGTTCAAGTCGATAAAACCGCTCTGTGTGTACTTACCTTAGTTTACAGGTCACAAAGAACATTGATAACCTCATTAACATAATATGTTTTAAACATAGCTACATTCACATTGACCCTCAATCAACCACACAGCAAACATGTTTATATTCACTCTACTTTATACTTTTTTGTTATATTTAGTTTTATTTTCTATTGGAATTTTACTAATCATTTTTATACCCTGCAAGATATACTCTATTCTCACGATAAAAAGGTGTAAAAGTGATGCGAAATTAAAAGGAAAAGTTGCGTTGATAACTGGCGGGAATTCTGGTATTGGACTAGAAACAGCAAGAGATTTGGCAAATCGAGGTGCTTCCGTCATCATCGCTTCTAGAGATGTGAAAAGATCTGCTGCAGCTGTTGAAGACATCATCAAAACTACAGGAAATAATAAAGTGGAACACAAATACCTCAACCTTGCAAAATTCAGAAACATTCGAGAATTCGCAAAAGACTTTGACGAATCTTACGATCGTTTGGACATTTTGGTTAACAACTCTGGCTGCGCAGGCCTAAAACATCGGATAACCGAAGATGGGATCGACATCGTTATGCAAATCAACTACTTCGGTCCATTCTTACTCACAAACCTTTTAAAACATAAGCTGGTAGACTCCAGACCCAGCCGCGTTGTCATAGTATCGTCCATAGCTCATCAGTTCGCGAAATTAGACGTGAAAGATATAAGAGGACTGCATGAGGTTCCTTACTTCACAAACTACGCCAACAGTAAATTATGCAATGTGTTGTGGGCGAAAGCTTTGGCCAAACACTGGCCAGATAAAGTGACTGCCAACGCCCTTCATCCTGGAGTGGTAAAAACCAATATCTTCAACAAACTACCTCCTATAGTAAGAGATATAAGCCTGTTTCTGATTGGTACGGTGTTCAAAACGGCAGATGAAGGAGCCCAGACGTCTATTTATCTAGCAGTGGCTGAAGAGTTAGAAGGTAGAACAGGGGGATATTATAGTGAGTGCCAGAAAGCGAATGAGTCGGAAATGGCGAGAGATGAGGAGATGATTGAAAAAGTCTGGTCGAAGAGTTTGCTCATCACTAACAGTTAATGTTCACCCGCTGGTGTTAAGGTATTAAATATTGTTAATTTATAAGCATTATGAAAGGCATGAAGGACAGACGTGTAATGGAGATGTATAGGTATCTGTTTTTTAAATACTTATTTCAATTTACACAAGTCCTTTAATTGAGTTGGTTTTAGTTTACATGAAAGTGAAACGTTGGTTTACATGAAAGGAACTTGCGAAAATCCTAAGACAATTTTGCGTGATCTTTTTGAGTGCTCTCGTGAAGAACTTAGTACCTACTCTATATGAAAATAAAGGTGATTAATTGTGATCCACAATATGTGTTCGTTCAGTTTTGGCAAGGTTTTTATGATTTAAGTTCCAATCACACGGAATTAAATTATTATGAGTTTGAATTTTTTTTTTTTACATTACCTGATTTATTTTACATTATCGTTTGTCTGTGCAATCAACCCTCATATTATAACGTAACCCTCATAACTCTCATCACCCTACAGAGCAATGACGTTTCGAAACAATAATTATACATACCGTCGCTACAGGGAAGCAAACCGATAAAAAATCCCTAATATTTTTAATATTTAGTTCTCCACTTTCTATCTCTTGTTCAAAATTGTATTGTTTGCTTTTCCTATGCAAATCAGTGAAGTAGGGCACTGGTGACCCGTAACACAGGTTATTTTCTATACCTATTTCAGGCACCAAGTCTCTCACAACATTTCTTTGTAATAAGTTAGAACCGACACTCATTTTTGGATTATTTTTATTTTAACTGCGTTTATTTATTTTATAAATGTATTTTATTTTCCTGTATTTATATTTATGTATTGTTTGTGAGAGAAAATAAATAAATGATTGATTGATTATGAATACTGACTATCTATACTTACTATTCTTTTAACCTAATACAGTTCAATGAAACTCATTGTAATCGTTTATAATTAAATCACTATAATTTGCATGAAGTGCACTTTAATTTGGACACAATGGATGACACCCATTAAAGACCGTTAGTTTGACCCTGCTAAGTCAAAGTCCAAAATAATGTTGCCAGACCCGACCAATTTAGTGTTGCATTCAAAGCTCGCTCGCAATTTTTCATTTAAATCGTGACATGTTGTAAGGTCATAAAGCTATTTGATAATTAGTAAGTAGTAACTCGTTGTTCCTACTTCACTTCAAGCTCGTATTGATGTACATGACCTAAGTAGGTACTTAATTATCTAAATGAAAAATGTACTATTTCAAATCTACAACTTTTACTTTGAAGCCGAGAAAATCCTTTAAAATATCTCACAGAGATTTTTTAATAATTTTCGACGGTTTGTTTTTTCCTAATTTTGATAAAAGCGTATAACTTCCGAGGTGGTCCCATAGTCATCAACTGATTATTTGAATATTGAGGTCGGTTTTTTTGTCAAAATATCTGAAAATACACAGGCCTAGGCAGAACCGGTGTGCTGATAGCATGCTACCTGGTGTACTCCCTGCGAGTGAGAGCCAATGATGCCATCCGACTGGTGCGGAGACAGAGACCTCGCGCTGTGCAGACCTCGGGACAAATCCTCTGCGTGCAGCAGTTTGAGCATTACCTACTGCCACAGACTGTTGTGTTCAGCTCCAAGTAAGTTACTAAGAAAGAAAGAAACATTTATTTCAATAGGACTTCCAAGGATCACATCGAATCGTCTTAAATGCTAGGTGATGCTAAACTAGTTCTCAACTCCTCTGTGGCGCTTTCCCTACTTTTTTATGACATAGTAAAAAGAGATTAGGTAAAAGCTAAACGCGTTACATACAGCACAAAATAACTACAAAGCAGTTATATAAACTACTAATAGCCACCGATTAGTATAATAATAAATAATAATCATAAGTATAGGTATAAACCCTTGGACATTCCACACAGCGTCGCGTCATCTAATCCCAAGCTAAGCAATTTAATGCTCGTGTTATGGTAACCAGATGACTGGATATAGGTACCTACTACATAGATAAGTAATTTTTTTTTGTAAATCATACATATTATACATAGAAAACAACCAGACACGAAACAAATATTTGCAGAGCACACAAACATTTTTCCCGCAGCGGTATATTGTAGTATGTCTAATATTTATATTCCAGAGAAACCTTTAAACTGTGCAAGGACAGCAAGTCTTCGGAATTCACTCTACGCCAGCACCTCCACAGACAACGGGCCACACTCCATGGAAAGGAGGAGAGAACTTTTAAAGAACTACCTAAGGTATATTCCTAAATGAAACGACTGTATCTCATGCCCCCAGATAGTAAACATGCTGATGTGTATTCAATATTATATTAATGAATGGCAGTACAGTAGTTTTGGCGAGTAACATTCATCCATTCATCTATACTTCCATCCAATAACTTCCACAAACTTTCGCAATTATTAAGAAGAATTATAGAAGGCAGTTATTCTCCAGATAGTGTACTGCCTCTGCGAGCGACTCCTAAAGCTCTGCGGATGCCAGAACAGCTCTGGACTGGACTTCCGAGTGAGGAGTCGGCCCTTTTACAAGAACTTCCTGGTCTTCAAGCTGAGGGAGAGCAAACCCCCTGATCCTACCACTCCCGAAGAGTCTACTGAAGGTTTATTTATTTATTTATCCGTGTTCGCTTGGTTGGTGAATGGTGATCCGACGGCGATTGTTTACGGCTAGTTCTACCCACTTTTTGTTATGTAAAAGTTACTTCTGATAATTATTTCTATAAGTACTACGCTAAGATAAATACTCGTACCTATAATATCGTTTCTCTGTAAGTGAATTATTGTTAATTCTTAATGAGAAACAATTAAACCTAATTTATTTATTTAATTATTTATTTATAAGCCGTGAACCGTGAACCGTAACGACCAAGGGTCAGACCACCAGCCCGATGGTCCGATGACATTATGAACGTTGCTGGGAAAGCGTGGGAGAGAATCGCACAGGATCGGACTGAGTGGCGTAATAAAGAGCCCACTGCTGGGTTGACTGCTGGGCTGAGATGATGAAGCCGTGATGATCCCTCTGCTGGGCAAAGGCCACAATAGATAATAAATAAATATCCTTGGGTGTATCATAGCGTTATCTAGACCCAAGCTTGACTGATATTACATATCCTCTTATATTTTTTGTGATACCTACTAAGCACATCAATATATACCTACGGATTGAAAAACACCTAGACCAAGAACAAAAACCTGCAGAATGTAAAAGTGTTCCGCCACGGAAATCGAACCCGTGACATCCTGCGTCTCAGCCAGCTATACCAACTGAGTAACAGAGGTCGTCGTCGTTTCTTATTATTTATGGTAACCACGCCAACCATAGGTTAAGCAATTTGTTTCGCGTACCAGCACGGTATTGATTATATACCTAGGTTTTAACAATTTCATGACCGCAAGTGGCATTTTCATCTGAGCGCTTCCGTCCTTCGGAGAAACGTTAAATTATCGGTCCCGGCTTTTAAAGTCGTTAAACCATGACGGAGGCCTTTAGGCGGCCTAAAAACTCCGTCGCCAGAGTTGGCCACTTGCTCATACGAACGAACGAACAATTTCAGACCGCTCGGTTGTCCCCACTCTGCCAATGGTGGAATGGAGGGATCCAGTAGACGAAGACATCCAGAGGAACCTGGAGACGGTCAGCAGGCTCACTGGCGCTTCCATATCACATGATACACTGCCAGCCTTGGAGATACATGAGGTACTGATACCGTACAACGTAGCAGAATTAAGTAGGTAGGTACCTAGGTAGATACTTTAGCCTAGATTATTTTATCACTAACCAATTATCGTAATGTTGCACATCCGAAATGGATAAGTAGCTGTTAAACTTGTACCTAACTTTTGTTTGTAGTTAACTGTACTTGCTTTGCCTATTTTGACACGAGTTCGGCCATGAGGATATGTTAGTCCTCGTAGCCAAATCAGTTAGGCGAAATAGTTTGGCCACGAGGAACAGACCCATTTAAGTAGGTACAACAGTTTTGCAATAAAATATTTCTGATTCTGATTTTGATTTTGATTCTGAAAAATAGATATAAAACTGATTTCAGAGCAATTTCCTGCACTCTCGAGGTGCATTTCATGTTTATAACTCCGAAGATCCTCGTCAGATCCTCAAAATTCATGAGACTTCCTCGGGAGAAACTTAATTCAAACAATTTTTTTAATCTGTCTATTACGTTACGGAATAATCGTTAAATTATTTACGGAATAAAAAAATACATACCTACAGTGGAACATAGAACCATAAAAATTAATATACCAATCTTTTTATTCTAGGCTTTCGTATCAGATCACAAGTATCTTCCAGAAGAGAAGCAGAAGTACATAAAGCAACTGCGCAACGATATCAACCAGAGACGAGATGGATTTGCCAAAATTGATGAAGAGGTATCCTCTACTAAGACAAAAACGATGCATCGTGAGAATCATCGCAGGTCAGCTTATGTTGGTTAACTTCCGAATTCTGTTTCCACCAACATAAGCTGTCCAGCGATTTTGGCACGATACATCGTTTTCGGTTTGTAGAGTAGACCTACTGTATAGCCTACTCCTTTACTGAAAAAAAAGGTAGACCCACACCTTGTGTTCTTTTCTGACTCTTTTTCTTGGTGTGTCGTGTTGGAACAAAACGCGCAACAAAATGCAATTCAGTTCGTACAAGCGCCTCATGCCGATAGTCAAATCATGCTATCTCATTCTTACAAAGTTATCCTTTACTCTGTCACTTTCACCGTGTATGTAGTTCCGGGCGACTCGTGAAAACCAACCACAACTTTGACGCGTTCACTACCCATGACGCACGTGGGCTAGTTAGGAGCAGTCAACCGCGGTCCTCTCCTCGGAGACGACCACGGAGCCTGGGCTGGAAATGGGTTATATTATAATAGTGTACAACCCATTTCCAGCCCAAGCACAAAAAATGTGTTTGTTTGTATAATGTATAACGTAGGTAACTATATAATATAACATTATAACTATATAATGTATAATAATGATATTATAACTATAGGTACAAACAAACACATTTTCTAAACAGCGGAGTAGGACACGCCTGGTAGTAACTTGTATTCAGTGCATGTTGCGCTCGTGGCAAAGCTTGCTAAGAGGCAACGCTCTGAGCGGATACAATTAACTTGGATAGGTGTAAATGGCATTAACAACCGAGGGCTTCCGTGCTTTGGAGGGCACGTTAAATTGTCGATCCAGGCTTATAAAGTCGATGAGCCATGACGAGTTTAGGCGTCCTAAAAACTCCGTCACCAGAGTTAGCCACTTGCTCGTGCTATCTTACGTAATGCATGTTAACATTGACATTTCTTTCAGGAGGATCCAATGGTGCTGACAGGTCTACTCTTCGAGTGGCTGGAGGGTCTGAAGCAACCTGTCCTGGACAGAGAAGACCTGTCCACGATCGTCGGTAGATCTCAGAACGTGGAGGCTTGCATCTTTGCCATGCAAAGGGTAAGCATCTAGCGTTATTACAGAGTTACTTGAGCAGTAAAAAAAAATGATTACGACTGTATTGCCAGGTGCGGCACGGGCGTAGCTAGGGGGAAAGGGTTGGGGGGGGGGGGGGTCCATCAAACCCCCTGAAACGAGTAGTATTGCGGTGAAGTATCGCTAAAAATAACACTTAGTAGCATGGATGAGTTCCTGATAAATGAAGCCCTTATTCTATTAAAAAATGTATGCAAAAAAATAATTGAGAGTATGAAATACCAAAAGTGAACCAAAAGGCCTCCAGTTATTCAATAACTATTTAAACTAAAACTTATTCTTCCAGGAAGACATCATGCTAATCGAATACCTCCTACACTTCATCATGCGTCTCCGTCCTCTATCAGCCTCCAAGAAGGTCGAGATTATCAAACGGTTATTGGCCTCCTTGTCCCACCAAACCGTTACCATCAGCTCCAAAACCCTCCCCAACAAGGACTTCCCGAAGATAAGAGATGGAACTTGCAGTCAAATAGTGAACTTCATGTTACGAATGATCGTGGAGATACAGAAGGAGGCTGTGAAGCCAGGGAGAGATGATGCAGATGTTGTGGTGCCTTATCGACGTATGAGAATAAAGGCTTGGAAGTGACTGTAGTTTTTGTTTTCACTTTCTACTGGTGGATTTACTTAATCTTTGGTCTTGCGTCCTGTCGGTAGTTTTTGAAGAATTGTCAAATATACAGTAAGCAAAAACAAAGATAGATAGGTTATTGAGACTGTGGTTAGATTTTTTGGTTGGCATAGAAGTAATTTCAATTATGTGATATAAATCTTTACGATTATTACCTACGTTGCGTAAGGGTTGAAAGGTAAGGAATGTCCAATTTTTCAATTTTATGTAAAGGAAACTCCTAGTGATATTTATCATGCATTTTTATAACTAATTTTAGAATCATGTTTTGAAGTTTTGGATGAGCGGTCCTTTTATCTATATCGTTCTTGCTAATACTACGGTAAGCTGGCGTCAAAAAAAAAAAAAACACCCCGGCTGCGACCTCATTTGCCAAAGGCACCATAATGAGAATAACCAATAAGATGGCCATTATCCCCGACACCCCATCCACAACCAACTACCAGTACTCTTCGGTAATAATCAAAATATGAATCACAGTGACTTGTACCCTCTACACGATTCAGTTTGAGTAACTCGACATCACTGCACTGTGATCTTCTTTTCCCTTTCATCGTTATGTCGTACCTGAAACAATAAGTAAAATAATTGGTATAGTTGTTCCATCTCACGAAGTCCGTTTAGCCCCAACTTTGCTAGTTGTCATGCTGACGGTACTGTCTACCAAAGTCTGACGTGAACACAATACACACTATAGTGATCCGGAGCGCGTCTCGGACGAGACTGATTGCTTCTGAGCTTGCAAACTAAAACTGTGGACATGCATTCACTTTGACATTAAAAACCCAACGTAGGTACTTCATGAAATAGAATATATAATAAGTACCTAAGTACCTACTTGATAATAAAAAAACACGCTTTATTTTTAACTCGACGAAAGAGTAAGTTTGACCATTGTATTGTGTCTGTTTGTGGCACCGATCAAGTGAACCAATTTGAATGCTGTTTTTTATTTGAAAGCATTCTAGCGTTCATAACATAGAATACATAAAGTTCATAACATATTGTGTAAATACTTACTTAGATACACTGATCTGTTGCGGTCTGTATAAAATCTTTACAGTGTGAGTCTCCATATTGTAGGTCACAGTTGGCGAGTCCTTAAGGTTTTGTACCAGCACCATAACGTGCTTTATCTCAATACATTTTGGCACCTTAAAACAAACTTTTTATCAAATGGATTAGAACACCCAAAGTAGGGTAGCGAAGCGAGGGGCTTGCTGTAACAGGGGTAAGTAGTAACAGAGGTTTTTCACTATGAATTTAAACCTTTTTTTCTCCAAATTCAGATGCGCGATGTAACTATCTAGTGCCTGTAGGTGCAGGTAGAGTGAACACGCGCTTTATTTTTGCAAGGTTTTTGTAAAACTACGAGTAGCTGCGCCCCGCGGTGTTACCTGCGGTAAATAGTTCCCATTCCCGGGGAAAACCGGGATCAAAAGTAGCCTATTCTTTAATCCAGGGTCCTATAAGCAATTCTGGTACCTACTAAATTTCATTCAAATCCGTCCAGTCGTTTGAGCGTGAAAGAGGAACAAACACTACTTACACTTAGGTATATACCTACTTACACACGCTCAAACTTTCACTTTAATAATATCAGTGTGATTATATTTATCCCTGATGCTAATTACTTACTTGTAAAGACATATACAAAGCTTTTTGTTCTGGTTTTATTTGCCCTTCGATGTGATGCACCATTTCCAAGTTCCGACTGTCATGTCCATATTCCCAATACAAAATGGACTCCACTGTCGTTGCCAGCAGCAGAACTGCCAGGCAGAAAAGTCGGATCATGGCAACTAATGCCAGTTCTCTGGTCGAAATTAATCAATTGAACTTCTGGTAAGTGGTGATTAGGTCGTTGCCAGTGGTGATAGATGTGCACAGACTCAGAAAGGGTACGAAAAGGATCTGACTAGGAAAAATATTGGATTATTTTACTGTCAGATGTGGGCAAGTTTGTATGAGCTAGTCGTAGAACTACCTAGATATTAATCGTCTTTGGAACTACTAATAAATATGTAAGAAAGTTTTTTTAAAGATGCAGAAACTCTTTCTGTGCTGTCAGTTATTTCTCTAGTCTTTCAGCACTGTTATTATTTACCTATTATATTAAAATTACAATTTATAAAACAATGGTAAATTAATAGATTCGTCACGCACTGTGTTTTTTAAATTACTTAGTGTTTTATGAGAAAAATATAATTACTTTTACTACATATTTAGATATTAAGTAATACTTTGCAGGAAAATAAAAGAATTCAAACGTTTGGAGTGCTAGCGAGAGTACCTACCTCGTAAGGTTCTTCATCAGACTGACTTTAAAGATCTAAACTGAGACATAAATATCATTTTATTTTAGGCACGAATTATAACTTTCACCTTCAACCTTCAACAAAAATAAATAAGACTAAAGTACGAATTTTTAAGTAGAAACTTTTGAAAGAAGTACCTGATCATACTTAATGTTATTTATATCTACAGATATTCGAGATGTGAGCAAAAATCTAAAAAAGGTACCTTCACCCTCAGCACACCCCCCTTGAACCACAGTATAGGTACCTACTGTGCGAATTTTCAAAACTACACGAATTATTTCCCCTGCCGATCATATTCGGCTTAATTAGATCATGTCATGATGACAGTCAATTTAATTATATGCATCAAGCAAGATAGTTGCATCGTGTAAATAGGACTTTTAGTTGCCGTACTTACGTTCTGAGCGGTCACAACTTGGATGGGTAACCGCAAGTGGCATTATTAGCTGAGCGCTTCCGTGCTTCGGATGGCACGTTAAATTGTCGGTCCCGGCTTTTGAAGTCGTTAAGCCATGACGGAGGCTTTTAGGCGGCCTGAAAACTCCGTCACCAGAGTTGACCACTTGCTCATACGAACGAACGAACGAGTTGCCGTACTTTGATGTTATAGAGCCTCTTACCACTGAGGAAATACAAATCTGTTAGGTAGTTGCTGAGATTGGCGCGTTCAGGTAGGTAAATAAAAAAACTATAGGTGGGTATATTATTCATTATAATTAGCACACGGGAAATTACTCACGTAAAATTATCGTCGATTTAGATACCAACAATGTTTCGATTCTTCCGGAGAATCTTCATCTGGGTATGAGTGGAGTGTGGTCACTCCTCGCGGTCGCGTCTCACACTGATATTATACTGATATGTCTACTACCAACTCACGATAGTATTGAAAGTGAAATAGGTATATTATTTTATAAAGAACTCTTCTGTTTAACCACTTATAGGTAGGTACTTTATTCAAGAGAAATGGCTTTCAGTTAGCTGTGGCTAAGCTATTGCAAGCTATTGCAATACATATTTTGTAATAAAGACACAACGAAGAAGAGGCGCTATTTTTTAGGTTTCGAGATAGTGTAGAATATAATAATGTCTTTTCCAAATCATTCATCGATCATCAATAATCATCAGAAGAATAAGATGAATATTCATAAGATGAATATTCATAAGAAGATGAATATTCATAAGATGAAGAATAAGAATATGACGAAGAATAAGAATAATACTTCTTCTTCTTCTTCTTCTTCGTGGTCTTCTTCTTCTTCTTCGTTGTCGTTTTCTTCTTCGTAGTAGTTGAAAGAGAATCAGCATACATCTTTTCACATACAAAAATACATTCTTTATCAAAATCCTGTTTTCCCCAACTGTTTCTGCGCCAACCATTTCTTCGCCAACCTTTTCTCCGCCAACCTTTTCTCCGCCAACCAGCACCCTGCCAGCCGTTATAGCCGCCACCACCACCATTATCACCGTAGCCATGGCCGCAGCCACCTTTCTGGTGGCCAGTTATATAGTCAACTTCAATAAAACAGCCACCGCCCCCACCCCAGAGGTTCAATATCTCCTCCTCACTACACTTAGGGCTTCTTTTCCCTTTCGCGGTAACTTCATACCTAAAAAAAAAGCAAATTTATGATAAGTATTTTTTTTAAATACCTACAGAGAAAAACACCCAGACTCGAAACAAATATTTGCAGATCATACAAACATTTGTACCGCAGCGGGGATTGAACCCGCAACCTCTGCGTTTCATGCGGGCTTTCACCCACTGCCACAGAGGTCGTCAACTATCAACCTTGAATAATAAACCTCTAGTAAAGATAAAAAGGCCTTAAAAATTAATGAATGAATTGAATGAATTTACACTTTATTGTACACAGAAAAAAACATAAAATACAACTTAAAAATAAATATTGTACAAAAGTACTTACTCTGATCGACTGATCTGTAGTGGCTTGTATGAGATCTTCACTGATTCTTTCTCCTTATTATAGGTCACATCTGGTACACTGATGTTGTTTTGGACCACCACGAAAACATATTTAATGTCAAAACATTTTGGCACCTTAAAAATAATGTTGATTATATGTAGTTTTAAAAATTGTAGAAGGTATTATAAATACAATATAATCTATAACATCAAATTGGTAAAGAAGAAATAGCAGCGAGCACATTAAGAAACTAAGACCCCTTGCGCACTAGGCTGCCTGGCTGCGGGATTGCGCAGACAGTCGTCAAATACTTGTTAACACCTACTCGTTAACACTTACTTTCCATTACTTGTTAACAAATACTTGTACTTAATCCTTAAACTCATAAACTTGCAGCCAGTTAAACAATGTCGTTGTATAGAAGCCCTCACACTACGCCAGCCCCTCAACCGTATACAGGGTGTTACCAGACCACTACCGAAAACTGAAGGGGATGAAAGTACCCATCAATATGAACAACTTTTTCTAAGAAACCAACACTGTGAACGCGAAAAAAAAAACAGCTGTTTCATACACTTTAGCCAAGTAGGTATTGAACTTATGTATGGAACTGCTGTTTTTTTATCGCGTTCACAGTGTTGGTTTCTTAGAAAAAGTTGTTCATATTGATGGGTACTTTCACCCCCTAAAGTTTTCGGTAGTGGTCTGGTAACACCCTGTATATGTTTAACTGGCTACCGCAGCCAGGCTGCCTAGTGCGCGAGGGGTCTAAAAGAAACTTTGTTACACAATTAGAGGTCCTGGGACAATCTTTGCGATTGCAATCTCACCTATTACTCCCTATTCTTTTGGTACCAACCATCTCCTGTAGGCACTTACTTGAATGGGAATCTGCTTGATTTTTTCCTGTGGGTTTATTTGTCCATGAATTATATCCACCACCACTAGGAATCGACTCTCATGTCCAAATTCCCACTGCTTGTCAGACTTCACTGTCCTAGCCAGCAATAGAACTGCCAGGCAGAAAACTCGAAACATGGCAGCTAACTGCCAGTTTTGTGGTCGATGTGAACCAACTTAACTGGCAAACAGTGCTGTGACTAGGGTGGTGCCAGCGTGTCCATGACTCAAAGATAGCTTAAAAATAAATATAGCTTAGGATTAGAGCAGTACCTATCAATGGCGTAAAAAAGACTAGTGAGACACTGCTGGTATTTTTTTCAGATAATATTAATTAACAATAGGAATAATAGATTTGTATTTTCAGATTAAGCACGGTATGTTTTTAAAATTACCTACGTAACTATTTGTTAAAGATAAAAAAATAATTAGTGTTCTAAGAAATTAGAAAATCAGCTAAGAGCGAGCCAGCGTCATAATTCATCAGAACAACAAAATAATTGGAATCTGCGGTTTGACACAAAAAGGACATTGGTAGTATGATCAAAGAATGGGATATGATTTTGTTATACATATTTAACAACAACAATAACTAACCCAATAGATACTTATCAAGGAGTTTAGTTCCTGGTGGTTTAAATTTCAGACCTACCTTTATTTACTTCGACATTCCTAACTTTTTAGAAAATTTTGTCTCGGCTTAACTTGCTTAAGACGTTCTTTATTAATTGTCACGCCAACAATTATATTAAAAAAAATGTCTTTATGTGCACCCATAACAGACATGACACATGAGTTGTATTAAGGTCAGTACTCACATACGGTATTACTCGATAGTTTTACTCGAAGTTGAGTAAAAATCAACGTGTGGATCGCAAAACTCACAGCTCGAAGGCTCGCACCGAGCCGGCTCGATGGAATTAAATGAAAGTAATTTCCTTCGAACCTACTCGAACGGTTCGGTGAATACTGAACGGCGCGCCTCACTCGATAGATCAATGCTCAATGTGTGGACGAAAGCCCATGCCATGGGTTTTACTCGACAGTTTAGCTCGATCGAGTAATACCGTATGTGAGTACCTACTGACCTTTAGACATTATAATAGCACACGGGAATTATTAAAGTAATTTCCCGTGTGCTATTATAATGTATAACAAATGAGATTAAATATTTTTTAACAACTAGCTGCGCCCCGCGGTGTTACCCGCGGTGAATAGTTCCTGTGGGAAGAATTTCTGGTACCAAATTTCATTCAAATCCGTCCAGCTGTTTGAGCATGAAAGAGTAACAAACACACTTAAGTACATACTTACACACATACTAACTTTCATCTTTATAATATTAGTAGGATTCTCCATAGCCCGCTCAGCGACTCCGTATAGAGTGGGGTGGCTTTTTATTAGCTTATAACTACCACTTCATCGAGAATATTCTTAGCTGGAGAATCTGCTTAGACCTTCTGATGACCTCCTGATGACCTTCTCTGAAGACCATCAGATCTCTTCTAGTGGATAAGGGATACAGCGGGGGTTTCTTAATATTGATTAGGTACCTATAATTAAGTAACTATAATTAATAGTCGTGAATTTACTTAAAGTGCATTTAGTTTATTGAAAAAAAAACGTACAATATATAAAACAAAGAGACACTTGTGGCAATTCTGGATGTCATCAAAACTTAACTAACCTAATTTGACAGCACTAAAATTGATTCCATCATTTTTATTTCGATCGTTATGAAAGGGACGGCAACATTTTTAGTGCTGTCAAATTAGGTTAGTTAGTTTTGGCGACATCCAGAATTGCCACTATTATATAAATAAAGGAAGGCTGCCTAAGCGTTAAATAAAATAACTATTTTTACCCCCTCTGTGAAAATCTGCCCACATACAAAGGTTTACCCATAACCATAACCCCACGCTCCTTTATAGTCAGTCCAGGCAAAAGCACCGGAGGCCCAAGCGCAGCCATCTTGCTGCTTCTTGCGCTTTCCACTAGTATCGTAGCTGCATGCGTTGCCACCGCCCCAGAGATTCTGCAGCTCCTCCACATTACATTGTAGACTCCTTTTCCCTTTCATCGTTATCTCATACCTACAAAAACTTAAAAATTTAAACACTCCTAAGGCGTGCCAATGACCCGTGACAGTCTTGCGTGCAGTGCCACGATTAATTAAGAATGGAGATCTCCTAGCTCCTACAAAACTCAGAAATTTAGATCATTTACAAGATGATTTATACAGCGTCAGGAGGCAGTCTTTGCCTACACTTGACCGGACACTGTTGAGAATATATAGTTGGAATAATAAGGATCGACCTTTGCTTCTTACAACCGAGTAGGTATTCCGACTGATTCCTTAAATAAGTAACCATTCCGTTTAGCATAGTTATCATGAACTTGCGCGTCAAACTCTTGCGCTAATTTTGTATTTATACGTCGTCGGTCGCGTCGTTGAGAAAATTAGGGGCTTCTTCTTCTTCTAAGAAAATTTGAAATTTAGACATTCTTCTGCTAATTTAGTAAACTGTCATGAAATAACATTACTTTTCATTACAGTAATATTAATTTTAATAGTGGTGCTACAGCCCCTAATTTTCTCTACATCGCGACCGACGACGTATAAATTCAAAATTAGCACTACTTTTGATGTCCAATCGGTCGGTGCCTACAGTCCTGCTGTTTTCAGCACCATGTAGGTTGGTTATCTTTTTCATATCAGCCGTACGTACACTACCCTACCCCATTGTCATCTTTCCCAAAATCGATATAACATTTTCCGTAGAACTCAGCGTAGAGGGTGCTACGCTGCTTCCGTAGCAAACAAAAAACTTCAACGCGCACCTATCCGAACTGTATGTTATATCTGTATGTGTGTATTGTGTTGAACTATTATTGTCTTAAATAAAGTTTTATTATTTATTTATTTTATTATCACCTAGTTCTTAAATTCAATGAGCCCAATGTCCTATAAAAAACTTCGATTCAAAAATGAAACGTCTTTCATTTCAGTAGGAAATGTATTGAAAGAACATGGTCATCGTCTTTTGTACACTTACCAAGACCGGCTTATCTGTAGCGGTTTGTATGAAATCTTCACAATATTGGTGTCTTTACTGTAGGTCACAGTCGGCGTACTAATACGATTGTAGACCATCACTGACACATATTTTACATCAATACATTTTGGTACCTAGAAAAGGAAAGATCGCTTTTGAAAAAAGCTAGGCCCACACCACTAGGTTCTTGCCTGATTCTTACCCTGGTGTAGGGAGCCGCGTTGGAAGGTATTAAAATCACCTAGCATGTAAGACGAAACTGAAGTGATCCTTGAGGTCTTACCAAATAAACGATTTTCTTTCTTTATTTGAATAAATGGTCATTTATAATAGGTACAATCGCCTAAAATAAACCTTTTTTTTTATAATACCTACGATGGGATTTTAACCAGCAATTGATCAGCGAAGTTGGGGGGGTAACAAGTAAAATATAAATTATATTTTAACTATGTTTATTAAAATATATATACAATTTTCGATGGACAACACTAGGCTATCTATTTTTTTATTGCACTGTATATGTACTTACTTGCATAGCAATATGTTTGGTTGTCTCCATAGGATTAATTTGCCCACCGATTCTATTAATTACCGCCAAGTTCCAGCTGTCATAGCCAAATTCAATGTGCGCATCCGACTTTACTCTCCTCACTAGCAGAAGAGCTGCCAGAAATACTTGCCACATGGCAACTACTGCCAGTTCTGTGGTCGAAGTGAACTAAACGAACTTCTGGCAAACAGTGCCGGAACTATGGCGGTCCGCATTGTGCCTAGGCATAGTAACGACTAAACACGTGATCAGCTAGTTTTTAATCTTTTTAATTCCTCAAGGGCACATAAACTTGTTAGTATAGTCACATACTTACATAATCATTTAGAATTATATGGTGTACCTACCTACCACAACTTAATTAACAATGGTAGATTAATAGATTAGGCAATTCCCATTTAATGAGCACGTATGTTTTAAAAATTACCTACATAAGTAATTGATTGGGTTTAGTTTCTCGAAAAGTTTGCATACCTAACATTACCTAGGTAAGTAATAAATAATGAAGTAGGTAATTTAAAAATGCAGAGCCGAATAATCCGAAAACAAAATCAATTACTCCACCAATTTTTAAGTATAGGTATGGCGAATATTATATAAAGAATTCACCAGAAATTCATTTTGTTCATTAAGGCCACAGAAGTGGCAATAGCTGCCATGTGGCGACTTTTCTGCCTAGCAGCTTTGCTTCTGGCGAGGCCAGGCGAGACCAAGGTGAACTGGGAGTATGACCAGGACACCGAGGACTTGGTAGTGATAGATAAAATCAAAGAGCAATTTGGACCACAGGAGAGGACCAAGCAAATTGCTATACGAGTAAGTATAGTACCTATAGGGGAAAGGGGGACACTTTGATTGATCTCCCTATTTGTTTTATGTACATAATATCATAGAATATTATATATTTTCATATTTTTTTTACCATTTTATGAACAACCTTATATTCCTATCATATTGTATCATTGAATTTAGCGAAAAGATAATATTAATGTCATTTTAGACATTTTTGCTGAATCATTCCAAAAGGAACAAGTGTCCCCAATTGAGGGACTTGATCCTGGTATGGGCAAAGACGATTAATATCAAGATGGGGTAGAAAAAAACATTCACCAAATAGAACCTAATGTGCCACACAATTTACAGATAGACATTGTAGTTAGTTACCTAATGTTACCATTTTGTGGTTGCCCCTGATGTAGACTCATAGAACCAATGTGTCAATAGTGGCAATTCGGAGTATCGCAAAAGCTAACCTAACCTAACCAAAAATGTTGCCATCTCTTTCATAGTGATGGGAATAAAAAGGATGGCATTCATTTAAATTATTTTAGTTAAGCTTTTGCGACTCTCCGAATTGTAACTATTATTCATTTACCTACTTAATTCTAGGTGCCAATATGCATGGAGGTAGCATATGTTTTGGTGGTGCTTCCAAAACAATTAAGAATACCAACTGTCGCTTACAATAAAGACACTCAAATTGTGATGATTTCGTACGAGCAACTCAGTCACGTCAATCGTTCTAAGTAAGTGTAGTGTCAAATCGAATCGAAACATAATCGCGATTATTCTCAAGATGAGTTAGATATTCTCTCAGATCTTTAGGTATTTAAGATCTTTGAAGATGTGTAAATGGGTAGGTACCTAGTTATAGAATGATAGGTATTTAAAAAAAAATATAGGTACTTACTTACTATAGGGAAAATCACTAAAAAGATCTGAAAGAATTTGTCTTGATCATACCTATCTATCTCATTTTTTTAAAGTCAAATTCATGCAACTTGCGAAAGTGATAATAATCGTATTATTTATTTTTAGGTTTGACATTATAGCCAAAGGAAAAAAGATTCCACAATGTAATGAGTTGGATGGCCAACAACAACAAAGACTTTCGGGCTGGTTTGGTGGCTGGTTGGGTGGTGATGTTGGCGCTTCGGCTACTGCTAGTTTTGGTGGTACTGGTGGTGTTTTGGGTGCTGGTGTAAATGCTGGTGTAAGTGGTGGTATTGGTGGTGGGATTAATAGTGCTTTTGGTGGTGGTGGCCATGGTGGAAATGGTGGAAATGGTGGCCACGGTGGCTATGGTGGCCACGGTGGCTATGGTGGCCACGGTGGCTATGGTGGCCACGGTGGTAATGGTGGCCACGGTGGTAGTGGTCTTGGTATGAGTAATGCACTTGGAAATGGTGTATTTGGTGGTTTTCATGGACCACCAGGTTTTGGTGGTGGTTTTGGTAATAGTTTTGGTATTAGTGGTGGTCTTTATGGTGGTGTTGGTGGCTTTCTTGGTGGTGGGTTTTTTAACCGCCGAAGAGGTTTCGGCGGAGCTAGTGGCAGTCAAGGTGGCAGAGGTGGGGCTAGTGGTGGCCACGTTGGCAATGGAAGCCACAATGGCTGGGGTGGGACTAAGTAGGTTAAAGGTAGTAGGAAGCCCTATTTTACAGCAATACGAATAATATGCTCGAAATGTTGTATTTATTTAAAAGCCTGTTCGGAACTACGCGGTATTCGCTGCCGCTGTGGGAAGCGAAAATACCGCGCAGGTAATATTATGAAGTTCCGTGGCGCAGTATTTCTGCTTCCCACAGCGGTAGCGAATACCGCGTAGGTCCGTACATGCCTTAACTCATAAATCAAATAGTGATGTTTAAATTCGAATATACTTAATAGAAGATTTTTATATACTGAACTATTGATTATTTTTCAGTAGGTACCTATAAACTAAAATAAGTAGGATAAGTAGGTGTTCTATGTAAAGGAAAGATGCTGAAATGTGACCTGTTGTGATTGATATTTGTGTTTACTAAATAAATTATTTTATCTGTAGGTACTTTTCTAAATGGGTTTTATTTCAAATAGTCCTTTCGTCATATCCCACGTAATTTTGAAGAATTTAAAAATACCAATCTATCTCAGAATTACATCGTAGTTACGACAAACAAGTACCTATTTGACGACTGTCTGCGCAATCACAGATTCCTTTAATGATTCCTTTAGGCACAAAATCATTTTAGTATTCCATGCTATAGGTAGGTTCCACAAATTCAAAAATCGTTTAATAAAGAAAGAAAGAAAGAAAGAAAACATGTTTATTCAGCACAACACAAAAACTTTAGACAGTTTGGTATGACTAAGAAGAAGTAGAACCTAGGTCCTCAAGGATCACATTGAAACGTCTAAGACCCAACGCACAATGCAACTATAGGTATACTCTCATATCCAAATTCCGGGATGGTTCTGCTGAGGAGCATGACACCAGTATCGGCCATGTTTGTAAAGCAGACCAATCTAAACTATCGGCCGATAGAAAAGTCTGCAATGAGCAAGGGTTCTTAGGAACTAGGTGATTGTACTCCTGTTCCATTGTGAAATCGCAACCCATACCATACCAAGAAGAAGCATCAGGGCAACACAAATGTGTGTAGTGTAGCTTTCTTTTCGGTGTCAATTTGATTAAATCCGTGTAGTCAAGGTACATAGGGGAGCCAGTCAAACAAAGTGAGGCTTTTCAAAGTAAGCGAAAGTGCTTGTAGGACTCTTGACAAGAGATTGACACCACAGCAAAAGTGCGCCTGGCATCACACGCTATGTGGATGATTAGCAAGATAATAATTTTGCCTCTAGTCGCTCAAACGCGATTTTTTTTGTGACATAATGTGAACACTTGTATTAAAATATTTCTATTGTACGTTAGCAGCGGAACTAAATAAGTAATTTTTCAATTATCAATGGCTTAGGTACCTATAAGTAAATCCTTTTAAAACATTCAGAGCCAATTATCTGAAAACACAATACTATTACCTACTCCGCCATTTCTTAATTATAAGGCGCTTTATATTGAAATAATTCACCAGAAATTCATTTAGTTTAATTCGGCCACATAAGTGGCAGTAGCTGCCATGTGGCGACTTTTCTGCCTGGCAGTTCTGCTGCTGGCTAGGCCAGGCGAGACCACGATGAGCTGGGAATATGGCCATGATAGTGAGGACTTGGAAATGGTGGATCAAATCCACGGAAAAATTGAGCCTCTGGAGAAGTCCACGAACATTGCTATACGAGTAAGTAAAGGGGTGACTGTTCTTCCCTGCCCCGGATTTGAGTACCTACCTACATCATTTATTGTCTTTTTTAAACTTTCGCAATCAAAACACATATAAAACATATGCGAAACGAATTTTACCTTTAATATTGCCCGACGCCGACGTTTCGACCGTCTCTTCTCTTCTTTCTCTTCTTTTGTCCCTCATCGCATGCCGCTTTTTTGTGTGGCCGGAAACTTGATGCTTCGAATTTTATACTACGAAACTATGGATTCACTGCAATTTTTGTCCCTCTCGGCGGCAAGCTCACTGTTCGTCCAGGTACTATAGGTACTAGGTCCATCCATGGATATGACACTTTTTGTTTTCTTTTAGGTGCCAACATGCATGAAGATAATGTATGTTTCCGTGGTGGTTCATAACAAACATAGCACGCCAAATGTGAACTACAATAGCGACACTGAAATTGTTAAGATTTCGTACGAGCTACTCAGCCAAGTCAGTAAATCTAAGTACGTTAAAAATCTGGTCGCTGTTAGTAAAAAGGAAGTAAGAAGCTAACTAAGCAATCGGAATTTTTAAAATAATAAAAATAAGCAAGATGTGGTCGTGTACCAAATATGTATTTATACATACCTCTGACTACCCCCATAGACATCTTCAAAGGGATATCTAAAAGTTGTCTCAAAGAAATGTCTACCGCTCCCTGGGATACAGTCGTGATCATATTTCATTTAAAAAAGCGATTGTGCTTTAGACCACACGACTGAAGTAAACATCTTTACTTCTCATGTGTGATAGTGAAATTATTATTCATGTTTTATTTTTAGGTATGACATTACAGCTAAAGGCAGAAGGATTCCACAGTGTAATGAAAAGTTGGCTGGGCAACAACACCAAAAACTTAACTGGTTTGGTGGCTGGTCTGGTGATAGCGAAGACGATGAATCTAGTGGTTGGAATTGGGGTGGTGGCGGCGGCGGTGGTGGCGGTGGTGGTGGCGGTGGCGGTGGTGGAGGTGGCGGTAATGGAGGACCAGGTGGATGGGGTGGTAACGGTGGCCACGGTGGAGGGAGTGGGTCTAGTGGTGGTAACGGTGGATGGGGTGGGCCTGGTGGTAGTAACGGTGGCCACGGTGGGATTGGTGGCCACGGTGGGATTGGTGGCCACGGTGGGATTGGTGGCCACGGTGGGAATGGTGGGTCTAGTGGTGGTAACGGTGGAAGGGGTAGGCCTGGTGGTGATGGTAACGGTGGCCACGGTGGCAATGGTGGCCACGGTGGCTGGGGTGGGAATGGTGGTGGTAACGGTGGCCATGGTGGGCATGGTGGCCACGGTGGCTGGCGTGGGCCTGATGGTGGTAACGGTGGCCATGGTGAAAACGGTGGCTACGGTGCCAGGAGTGGAGTTAATGGCGGCCGCGGCAGCAACGGGGGCGGGGGTGGCTGCAGCTGTAACTGTGGTGGGGGTGGAAGTAGTTCTGGTGGCCATGGAGGCAACGGTGGTGGGGGTCGTGGTTGGAATTGGGGTGGTGGTGGTGGTGGTGGCGGTGGCAGCAATGGCGGCCACGGTGGGAACGGTGGCCACGGTGGTTGGAATAGGCCTGGTGGTGGTAACGGTGGCCATGGTGGGAACGGTGGCCACGGTGGCTGGGGTAGGCCTGACGGTAGTAACGGTGGCCATGGTGGGAACGGTGGCCACGGTGGCTGGGGTAGGCCTGGTGGTGGTAACGGTGGCCACGGTGGCAAGGGTGGGGCCAGTGGTAGTAACGGTGGCCATGGTGGGAACGGTGGCCACGGTGGCAAGGGTGGGGCCGGTAGTGGCCGCGGCAGCAACGGGGGTGGGGGTGGCCACGGAGGTAATGGTGGTGGGAGTGGATCTACTGAAGGCTACGGAGGCAACAGTGGTGGAGCTAGTGGTGGCCACAGAGGCAACGGTGGCATAGGTGGAAATAAAAGCGGACGCGACAGCAACAGGGTTGGGGGTGGGCGCGGCAGTAACGGTGGTGGGGGTGGCAACGTTGGCAACGGTGGAACTAGTAGCAGCGCCATGGGTATCGGTTTCGGGGGTAGAGCAGTAATGAGTAATCCTAAAAAAAATTATTACACCCCCCGCCTAGGGCGGTAGGTATAAAAGTAAATACATTTAAAAAATTACAGTTGTATGTACAGTTTACCTTTCAATAAATAATTGTTTTAAATTTTACTATTTGTAATTATTATAATTTCTCAAACTTTTTTAAGAAGATAATACTAACTATATTTCATTGAAGATTACCTTACCTACCGTATTGAAATGAATACTCAGAATAGAATAAATAGAATAGAAATACATTATAATTATACAATCTTCGATGGACAAAACTAGGCTATCTATTTTTTTATTGCACTGTATATTATGTACTTACTTGCATAGCAATATGTTTGGTTGTCTCCATAGGATTAATTTGCCCACCGATTCTATTAATTACCGCCAAGTTCCAGCTGTCATAACCAAATTCAATGTGCGCATCCGACTTTACTCTCCTCACTAGCAGAAGAGCTGCCAGAAATACTTGCCACATGGCAACTACTGCCAGTTCTGTGGTCGAAGTGAACTAAAAGAACTTCTGGCAAACAGTGCCGGAACTATGGCGGTCCGCATTGTGCCTAGGCATAGTAACGACTAAACACGAACATTGATCAGCTAGTTTTTAATCTTTTTAATTCCTCAAGGGCACATAAACTTGATAGGTATAGTCATATACTTACATAATCATTTAGAATTATATGGTGTACCTACCACAACTTAATTAACAATGGTAGATTAATAGATTAGGCAATTCCCACTTAATGAGCACGTATGTTTTCAAAATTACTTACCTAAGTAGATAGATAGATAGATAGATAATATGTATCATTTATCATTTATCATTTATCAGGTTCCACAAATTCAAAAATCGATTAATCAGTAGGACCTAGGTCCTCAAGGATCACATTGAAACGTCTTAGACCCTGCGCACACTGCAAACTTTTCATTCGGCCGATAGTTTGAATAGAATAGAATAGAAAAAGTTTTTATTTTCCATCAACATAAACATGGGTAACATACAAATGAAAAATACTTATTGACAATCGAGTGACAAGAAAATAAGGCCCCCTCAGCATTTGCTCCAAGCAGCATCATGGCTGTTGGAGCGCTGGTTTTCAGTGGCGCCAAAAGCAGTTGCTCATCAACTGCTGTGTGAGCAAGGGGTCTTAGGAGCTGGGTGATTGTAGTACTCCTGTTCCTTCGCGAAATCGCGACCCATACCAAGAAGCATCAGGGCAACAAAAATATGTGTAGTGTAGGTACGTTTCTTTTCGGTGTCTAGTCAAGCTCCATAGGGAGCCAGTCGAACAAAATGAGGCTTGTCAAAGTAAGCAAAAGTGACTCTGGACAAGATATTGATACGGCGCCTGGCATCACACGCTAAGTGGTTTAGAGCAAGATAATAATTTTGCCCCTTTAGAATAACGTTTGCTCAAACGCGAATTTCGGCATACCTAAGCGATAACTTGTATTAAAATTTTGCTAAAAAAAAGTAGATAGGTAAGAATTTTAAAATGAACTAAGTCCTAATAATAGGCATCTCGATACTAATTCAAACTAAGCTGCTACACTACCTACATAACTTTATAAATACACAAGCCATCGTACGTAACGGTTGTTTTATTTTTACGATCTGTATGTAGCTCAACTGATCCAAGTCACTGCCAGACGGAAGCGTGCTTGAGACACTGGCAGCATTTCCGCGCAATAGCAACGCTGATCCGTTGAGCCAAACAAGGTGCCATGGCCAGACCTGCAAGGATATTGGACCTAATACTATCAGCTTATTGATGAAACAGAGAAGGGTCCTCGCTAAATAGGTCATTTTTCATTTATATTATTTGTGGTATGTACCTACTGTAATTAAACTAAACTTTTTTAATAGGTACAGTTTTTCCTAAATATTAAGTATATAGTTTTTTTTTTTTATAAGCCCATCGTGTCCCACTGCTGGGCAAAGGCCTCCCCTTGATCTTTCCAACTATCACGGTTTTGCGCAGTAAAAAAAAAAAAGTATACCTATAGTATATAGTAGGTATATATTTAGTATAATATATTAAGCTTTGGATATATGTGCCGTTCTTTTCTAAAATCCCGTGGTTTCAATTTGTAAATAGCACGGACAGCCAGCTCAATTTTGCAAAACGATTATAAGTAATTTAAAGATTTTATTTATTTTCCTATGTTTTTTCTATTGTACGTTAGCAGCGGAACTAAATAAGTAATTTTTCAATTATCAATGGCTTAGGTACATAAATCATTTTAAAAACAGTCAGAGCCAATTATCTGAAAACACAAAACGATTACCTACTCCGCCATTTCTTAATTATAAGGCGCTTTATATTGAAAGAATTCACCAGAAATTCATTTAGTTCAATTCGGCCACATAAGTGGCAGTAGCTGCCATGTGGCGACTTTTCTGCCTGGCAGTTCTGCTGCTGGCTAGGCCAGGCGGGACCACGATGAGCTGGGAATATGGTCATGATAGTGAGGACTTGGAAATGGTGGATCAAATCCACGGAAAAATTGAGCCTCTGGAGAAGTCTACGAAAATTGCTATACGAGTAAGTAAAGGGGTGACTGTTCTTCCCTGCCCCGGATTTGCGCACATAAGACAGCGTAGAAGAGGTAGGTACCTACCTACATCATTTATTGTCTTTTTTAAACTTTCGCAATCGAAAGAAATAAAACATATGCGAAACTAATTTTACCTTTAATATTCCCCGACGTTTCGACCGTGTCAGTCTTCCCGCAATCACGGCTGGTGCAATCCGGTCGAAACGTCGGGCTATATTAAACTTAAAATTCGTGATAAATACCCGTTCGCATATGTTTTATAATAATTTAATGTATCATGGGCAATCAGCGCGTTAATATTGCATTCAAGTTTATAAATAGTATAGTAATAGTAAATAACCATGTATGTTTTTGGAGGATAGTAAAGCCAATGCTATGTGTGGTGTGATATGACACTTTTTGTTTTCTTCTAGGTGCCTTCATGCAAGAAGATATTGTATGTTTCCGTGGTGGTTCATAACAAACATAGCACGCCAAATGTGAACTACAATAACGACACTGAAATTGTTAAGATTTCGTACGATCTACTCAGCCAAGTCAGTAAATCTAAGTACGTTAAAAATCTGGTCGCTGTTAGTAAAAAGGAAGTAAGAAGCTAACTAAGCAATCAGAATTTTCAAAATATTAAAAATAAGCAAGATGTGGTCGTGTACCAATTATGTATTTGGACATACCCCCATAGACATCTTCAAAGGGATCTAAAAATTGTCTCAAAGATCTGAAAGAAATGTCTACCCCTCCCTGGGATACAGTCGTGATCATATTTTATTTAGAAAAGCGATTGTGCTTTAGGCCACACGAATGAAGTAAACATCTTTACTTCTCGTGTGTGATGGTGAAATTATTACTTATTCATGTTTTATTTTTAGGTATGACATTACAGCTAAAGGCAGAAGGATACCACAGTGTAATATAAAGTTGGCTGGGCAACAACACCAAAAACTTAACTGGTTTGGTGGCTGGTCTGGTGATAGCGAAGACGATGAATATGATTATGGAAGTAGCTATGTTATAACTGACGCCAACGGTGGCGTGATTGGCTCTGGCGGCACGGTGGGTGCTGGTAGCAGCTGGATTGTTGACATCAACGGTGATGTAGTTGGTGGCGTTAGCGGTGGCGGTGGCGGTGGTAGTGGTTGGAATTGGGGTGGTGGTGGCGGTGGTGGTGGCGGTGGCGGTGGTAGTGGTTGGAATTGGGGTGGTGGTGGCGGTGGTGGTGGCGGTGGCGGTGGTAGTGGTTGGAATTGGGGTGGTGGTGGCGGTGGCGGTGGTGGAGGTTGGATTTGGGGTGGAGGTGGCGGTAATGGAGGACCAGGTGGATGGGGTGGTAACGGTGGCCACGGTGGAGGGAGTGGGTCTAGTGGTGGTAACGGTGGATGGGGTGGGCCTGGTGGTAGTAACGGTGGCCACGGTGGGAATGGTGGCCACGGTGGAAATGGTGGGTCTAGTGGTGGTAACGGTGGCCACGGTGGCAATGGTGGCCACGGTGGGAATGGTGGCCACGGTGGCTGGCGTGGGCCAGATGGTGGTAACGGTGGCCATGGTGGGAACGGTGGCCACGGTGCCAGGAGTGGAGTTAATGGCGGCCGCGGCAGCAACGGTGGCTGCAGCTGTAACTGTGGTGGGGGTGGAGGTAGTTCTGGTGGCCATGGAGGCAACGGTGGCGGGGGTCGTGGTTGGAATTGGGGTGGTGGTGGTGGTGGTGGTGGCGGTGGCAGCAATGGCGGCCACGGTGGGAACGGTGGACACGGTGGATGGGGTGGGCCTGGTGGTGGTATCGGTGGCCATGGTGGGAACGGTGGCCACGGTGGCTGGGGTAGGCCTGATGGTAGTAACGGTGGCCATGGTGGGAACGGTGGCCACGGTGGCTGGGGTAGGCCTGATGGTAGTAACGGTGGCCATGGTGGGAACGGTGGCAACGGTGGCAGGGGTGGGGCCGGTGGTGGCCGCGGCAGCAACGGGGGTGGGGGTGGATCTACTGAAGGCTACGGAGGCAACAGTGGTGGAGCAAGTGGTGGCCACAGAGGCAACGGTGGCATAGGTGGAAATAAAAGCGGCCGCGATAGCAACAGGGTTGGGGGTGGGCGCGGCAGTAACGGTGGTGGGGGTGGCAACGGTGGAACGAGTAGCATGGGTAGGGCTAGCGCCATGGGTATCGGTGGAGGGGGTAGAGCAGTAACGAGTAAGCCTAAAAGATATTACACGCCCCGTCTAGGGCGGTAGTTATAAAAGTAAATAAATTAAAAAAAAATACAGTTGTATGTACCTACAGTTTACTATATAATAAATAATTGTTTAAAATTGTACTGTTTGTAATTATTATAATTTCTCAATCTTTAATAATAATATTAATTACTGTTTCATTGAAGATTACCTACCGTAATGAAATGAATAGAATAGAATAGAAATACATTTATATTTATTATTTATTTATTTATTTACTCTACCTCGAGAGTGCAGAAATAGCTCTCTTCAGTCAGGTTATATATGAGTTTGAGTTTCATATATTTACGAAAAACAACAATTTTGTTTTTGTATACTTACGACCGATGGACCAAGGCAGTAACCGAATGGTGGCCAAGAGATTTGCGGCGGCCTCGAGGCAGACCACCAGCCCGATGGTCAGACGACATCGCGAGGGCGGTAGGAGAACAGTGGAGCCGGCTGGCACAACACCAAGAACACCACCAACACTAAGAAAAAAAATGATGTGCACAAAATTAACACTAGAAATAAAAATAAACTATGTGTGCCTAAATTTAGACTAGAAAAAGTAAACGGTTCTTTTATGGGAAATACTGTACGTTTTTACAATAAACTCCCAATCAACGTAACTAACCTACCGACTCGAAGGTTTAAAACGTACATAAAGAATATTCTTGTAGAGAAAGCGTATTATTCCATTGAGGCTTTTATTCATGATAAAATTACGTGGCCTGATGTCGCTCTGCCCCTCGACGGTTGATGGTATACAATATCTTTACTTCCTTGATAAGTAGGTACCTACCACTTAAGTCGGCCAAGTGTAGCGTGTGATGCCAGACAACATTTTGTTGAGGTGTTATCTTGTTAACTTTACAATTACTTTTACTTTTTTTGACATGCCTTACTTTGTTCGACTGGCTTCCCACTGAAGCTTGACTATTTAGATTATTTTAGATTGTTAAGGGATCGCTTTTAAAAAAAAGCTAGGCCCACACCACCAGGTTCTTGCCTGATTCTTTCCCTGGTGTAGGGAGTCGCGTTGGAACAGGCATTAGAATCACCTAGCATGTAAAACGATACTTAAGTGATCCTTGAGGTCCTACAAGAATAAATGATTTTTCTTTCTTTCTTTCTTTCCGCCAAGAGTGGAGTGATAGAGAAGAGGCCTTTACTCAGCAGTGGGTGTTACCGGCTGATTAGATAGATAGATTAATAATGAATACTGTCTTGGCCGATTTCGACCACAGCGACTGTTTGGACTGGATAGGCGTATTTAACTTTGAGTACTTATTGGAGGGTGTGGATGTTCCACCCTTTGGTGCGCTCTCTGGTGGCTTGCATACCCGAGTTTGTTGGTGAAGGTACGAGAGCACTCTGAGCATGTCAATACTCCGCCGACGTAGTTATAAATAGATAGATAGATAGATAGATACTTAAGTACCTATCTATAGTCTTATCTTATGTATGTATGTATGTATGGGGGACTCCCTTTTCCGCATTAAGACTCAAAGGCGGTCCTTTAAAGTATCTAATCTTTCATTTGTTATCACTCTTCTCCATCCAAAGGTTGCCTGGAAGAGATCGCTTTTAGCGATAAGGCCGCCCATTGTACATGTTTACTACATTTTATTTTATTCTCTGTTTACATTTTTAAGGTGTGCAATAAAGAATTTTCATTCATTCATAAGAAAATTCAGTAGGTATTATATTTATCAATTTCATTCAATACCGAAACAAGTAGGTATTGTTTTATGTTATGTTATATTACCTACTTAGATTTTTAGTAGTGAATTTTAGGAGTTAATAAAAAAATAACATACTTACTTCGGTTTTTTTGTACTTACTTAATGTTTTTTTCATATTTTATATTTAAGTAGGTAGGTACTTAATTCATAAAAACAATGCTTACTTACATTGTGTTTGAATCTTAAACAATAACTTATAATTACATTCATTAAATTTAAAACAAACATATACCTATTACACAAAATTTAAATTAAAAAGAACTGTGTCTGACCTAAATTCGTCTACGGTATAAAAGCACCTTTCCAGCAAGAGCTTTTACCATTCCGGCGTAGAGGCCTTCTGTTCCGGCGTAGAGGCCTTCTGTTCCGTCGTAGAGGCCTTCTGCACTCGCCAAAGCCCGGTGAAGTTATAAAGGTCAAAAGGGTACAAAATCGCTCGTCATCTGGCCGTCGCGTGTTTTAGGTCTCTCCGATATAGGGAATAGGTGGCTGGTTCGACTCCCTACAAGCTAAAAAGCGAGGATCAGCGACGTCGCGTTTGGAAATTATAGGCATGATTAATTCCGTACTATTGATTGATTGTTGGACACCTAGCCCTAAAACCTAGGTAGGTAAGTACTTACCGAGCAATAAAAATATGTTCCAAAATTTAAATTAATTAGGTAATTTTAAAAACATGTTGCCATTCTGATAATAAACATTATTTACCTTTGTTAATTAAATTGCGGTATATAATGCTATAACATTTTACAAATTTTTTTTTTCACTTTGACAGCAGAAGTGGCAGTAGTGGCCATGTGGCAAGTTTTCTGTCTGGCAGCGTCACTGCTGGTGTCGACAGTGGAGTCCAATTTTATATGGACATATGGAAGTGATAATCGGAAGCTTATAGTGGTCGATAGAAAGAACTACGAATTTATGCCAAATAACACACACCACAGTGTTCCTTTAAGCGTAAGTAGAGGCAATAGGGTCGCACTAGTGTCATTTACACGATGCAAGACTCTCTTGCCTGTTGCATACAATTAAATTGACTGTCATCATGACTTGCATGGTCAAAACAACAGTTTCTATTCATTGAACGTCAATTAGGTGCGAGTAATTAATTGCTATGGTAGGTACGTACAAGAAAATGGCATCATGTAAATGGTACCTACTTAATTCTATATTTTAGCATTGATTCATAGGTAAACAAATAAAAGCTTGTGCATACCATCTTTTTCGAACGGTCAGTCAACGCACGAGTTTGTGTAGGTAGACTGTAGAGCGTCATCTGCTAGTTCACAGCGCGTTTTACAAACGCGAGGATAGTGCATGGTCACATTATAAAATATATGCAAACGGGTATTTATCTCGAATTCGATTGCATTCTTCCCGCGACCACGGCTGGTGCAATCCGGTCGAAACGTCGCGTCGGGCGATTAATAAAGGTAAAAAAGACAATTGCATGGCCACAGCTTGCTGCGTGCATTTTGTTCGACATATACAAACGCGCAGTGACTGTACGTTCGAAAACGTGGTGTGCAGTGTGCACATGGCACAGGCTCTAAGAAACGACATCATTGCGGGTGTGAATGTGCGTGAGCAATGGAGCTGTGTTCTTTCTCCACTTTTGATTTCGAATTCTATGTAGGTATCTCTACGAAGTCGTTCCACATTTTTATTGCAATTTTAAAGCAGTGTGATATCAAAGATTATCTAGATTAAGTCTGTCTGGCCTAACTAACATTTTATGCATGGGAAAATACGAAATACTAAAACTATATCCGCCTCGAATATATCCCGTTCCCGTGGAAATACCGGGATCATAAGCATCCTATGTGTTAATCCTGGATATAAGCTATTATAGTACCAAAATTCATTGAAATCCGTTTAGCCATTTGAGCGTGAAGGAGTAACAAACATTCGCGCACACTTACAAACAAACTTTCACCTTTATAATATTGTGTGATAATAAATCAAATTATAAATATTTTAAAATACATATACTTACAACTTAATTATTATTTTTAAATAAAACGAATACCTACTTCTAGGTGCCAGAATGCATTGAGGTAAAATATATTTTGGTGGTAATCTACGATGAGGTCGGCACGCGCGCGCCGCGTGTGAGCTACAATCCTAGAACTAATAACCAGAGGTGGAAAAACCGTGTGTTCATTACTTACAAAGGCCCACATCCCAGGCAATTTAAGTAAGTACCTACTTATTTATATTTTCTGGTCGCCTCGTACGCCATGCCGTACGTTTAGTTGGATACCAGCATAGAACGGCTGCTTTTCGTGGCAGCTTTAGGTACGCTGCCACGAAATGCTGGAATAACTTGCCCCCGCCTTTAAAAAATCTTAATTCTATTTATTCGTTTAAATCTAATCTTAAAAAACTTCTTTTAAATTCCCAATTATGTTCACAAACAAGTAGCCGTTCTGTGCTTGACACTGTGTTGTTCTGCCACTAGCATTCCCTTTTGCCTGTTTCTGCCTATTCTTGCCTTAGTTATTATTAGTTATGAATGTCCAAATATTTGTTTTTGTTTCTGCTTATAATATTTATTTAGTTGCTTTTACTGTCTTTTATAATATTGTAAAATGTGTGTATTCTGCAAGGCCGCACACACACATTTACCTACGGCGCTACGGAAGACCAGCGCTTTGACAGGTTCCTTGGTTCCTGCCTAAGCATCATGCTGAGTAGTAGCCATTTTTGTCATTCTTCTTGTTTTATCTTTCTCTTTTTATATATGTGTTTTCTATAATAATTGTAATGACAAAATAAAGATTTTTCTTTCTTTCTTTCTTTCTTTCTTATTTACAGTTCGACAAAAAACACATCAAAAAAGAGTCAACGTCCATTATAATTACCTAATTATTAGGTCGCGCCCATTGAGATGTATTATAGAGCCACAATCAGACAAATAAAATGTAAACGCCGAAACTCTGCGCACACTACGTAGTGCGCAGAGTTTTTCTTTTTTGCGTACAAGCGACATTGAGCATTAAAACAAACGTACCTACATAACGTCTACATTCAAATGTCAAATGTGATTGTAGAACATTGAATTTGCACGCACATTTTTTAAATGTTGTCAGCTATTAGATTGTGACTCTTTAATACATCTCAATGGTCGCGCCACGTATAAAAAGAGCGCGGTCGGGGAAGTAGCGGGGGTATGTTTGCGCCTGTGTTCACTCGCTGACGAACCAATAGCACTCGCTAAATCAATGGTGTGAAGTGAGCCGCGTAACCTCTCCACCAATCATTAACCACTGCGCAGTTTGACACACTGCGCTCTTTTTACGTGGCGCTGGCGCGACCTATACCTACCTTATGGTTCAACCTATTTTGATAATATTTGTTTTACAGCCAGCAAACAAAGAACGAACAAGACTAAATTATAAAATAAGTAGGTACAGAATACCGAAACATTAATTTAAATAGCTTACAAGGTGCAATTCAGCTCGCACAAACACCTCGTGCCTGTTGCTATAAGTGCTTAAACTTGTCATTTCATTCTTGCAGAGTTATCCATTATAACTCTGTCACTGTCACGCGCGTAGGTAGCGGGCATGTGGATGTGACCAACAAAAAGGTCGCCTTCGTCAGGCCGAAATTTTTTTACACAACAGAGTGGGCCTACAGCCAGTTACCTAAAACTTGTGATTTAACTTTTTACGAGCATCTTCGCTCACTCGCATTACTTATTACTATTCCCATCTTTGAGTGGGTCACTTAATGTTTCTTATTATTTTTTAAAGGTATGAAGTGACAGCTAAAGGAATGAGAAAACCAAATTGTGTTGGTGATAAACAAAAACTTTGGGCCACAGCCTGGGGCCTTGGTGGGGCCGGTGGCGCGGGCGGTGTTGGGGGTGGTGGTGGGGGCGGTGGTGGTTCCTGTCTTATAGTATACAGCAAGTAGAAATTATTTTATTAATTTTGTGCATCACATACTTATTATCAATAAAAATAATATAAATTATAATAAGACATTATTTTTTTTTATAAGTACTACCTGCTCGTCAATGGCATATTATGTGTCATGCAAACCTTTCCTAAAGTAAGTCATTACAGCTCTTTGGTCTAGCAAGCACATAATGTTGTATGGAATATCTTTCTTCCCCTAGAGAATAAAGTGATTTGAATTTGGAATTCAACCCATGTAGTGGTACTTGACCGAGGTTGGTTTCAAAAAAGTTAAGTTGGAATGAGATTTTATTCTGATTTAGATTTTTCTTTGCACTGCCTACAAATAAAAAAAGAAAAACATGAAAACTTTTTACGAACTTCATTTTCACGCACGCGCCAAGAAGGATTTGTTTAAAGTTAGAATAATAATCTGTAGTGGTTAGTTCGACATTCGAATAAATTCTTGAAAATGAATTTCGTAAAAATGTTTCGTGTTTATATTTTTTTAAATTTGTAGGCAGTGCAACGAAAATTATAACATACAGAAAAACTCAGAATAAAATCTCATTGCATCTAAACAGTTTGACGCATACAACCACCTTTATGTACTTTCTTTATAACAGTTTCAATTGCCTCGCAGAAAGTATAAAAAGTAGTGTATGCATCACTGGCTTAAATGTGTATTTGTCTTGGGCGATCTTGAACCCCTCGTACTCAGGATTCTAGCCATAACTCCCTCGCTCCGCTCGGGAGTTAACTCTAGAATCCCTCTTACTCGGGGTTCAATATAGCGCCCGCTACATAATACACTACTTTAAGCCCTTGTTGCATAAACTACTTAATATAGTTGTTTTCTATTTGGCATTATTCGCTAATCGCGCGATAATCGCGCTCTATTATGTCCTTTCAAATAACAAACACCGTCAACAAATCACATTCACAAAATGGCGGCCGGCCGGAAGGCAAACGCGTGGTCGGACGCGTCATGACCCCCCCACCCTGGTCCTTTCCACCTTTTCCTTGATCGTGCATGCGTACGAACTGTTATAATTATTAGTTGCACCCTTTCTTGTCGACTGTCCATTCCTTCCCGCACTGTCAGCATTTTCCAAACGTTTCATTATACATTAAATCATTTAGTCCTCAGTCCGTTTCCATCCACAATCCAAGACGGTTGTCTTAATCCAAATATAAGTTTTTCTTTTTTAAAAACCCTTCTCTAAAGCGGCTCTTAACATTGGTGGCAGCGGTGGGATAGTAAATCCCAGGCACGTCCTTCGATATCCAAAATATTCAAAATTTAAAAAGTGTTTGTTTTAAAACTTAATTGTGCATTGTGCATTACCGTGTGTACCGAGTCATATCCTGTCCTTGCTGGACACCGTGTACACCGAACTTTATCTGGCTCATACCTGGATGCCACGATCGTGAATACGATCATCACGACGACGCCAACACCGTGATCATAATCATCACGACGACTCGACGCCCGCCGACTCCGCGATCACGTATATCGTGACGACGCCAACTTCGTGTCCACGATCGTCGCGAGGACGCGACGATCCTTTTACACCTCCGCTTCACTGAGCTTCGTCGTCGAGAGATAAGAACCATGGTCATCGTTCTTATCGCATTCCAGGCAGCATTCCAGTGAGTCGTTTATTTTTTGTAATGGTCATTGCTATTCTCTGATATTCTTATCCTATTCGTGTAACCTTTTATTGTATACCAATTGTTGTTGAATTTATCATCGTGTACTAAGCATAATTATTCGTTATCCTTCGGTTTATATCTAATAACTCATTATGCCGAAATTAACTGTCAATATCCCGGATACTGACCCTAGTGATGACAAATCCCCTGTCAGTTCCCCTCGACTAACTAGATCAGCAACTGCAGCTCAAGCCGCTGTTCAAGCTGAACTCGAGCGTCTCGAGCTCAGTACCCTATTTAAATTTATAAAACCGTATGATGGTAGTCGAGAGAAGGTCAATTCATTCCTTATAAATTGCAACAATGCTTGTGATCTAGCCTCAGATGCCCAAAAGCCTATACTGTTCAAATATATCCTAAGCCAACTAACTGGTAAAGCGGAGCTTGCTTGCTCCATCAAAGAATTCACCACCTGGGCTCAACTCAAAGAGTTCCTAAAAAATCAGTTCAGTGAGCGTAAACACTACGCTCACCTATTGACTGACATACAAGAATGCAAGCAAGGCCCGCAGGAAAATGTTAGTCAATTCTCGTTGCGTGTGGAGACCAACCTCTCACAATTATTAACGGAAGTCACATTATCCAACACAAAAGTCAAGGAGGTGGCTGGCCGCTGTGCAGCGATGGAAGATCTGGCCCTCCATCATTTTCTAATGGGGCTTCACCCCCGTGTGTCCAATATTGTGAGGTGTAGGTCTCCGAAAACACTGAATGAGGCTATCAATTTGGCAATTTCGGAAGAAAGAATTCAACAAAGCCTTTATAAGCGTCCTCAAACGGAACCTAAAATCAATGGGAAACCTAATTACGTCAATCGATTCAAGCCAGGCCCGTCTAGGGTAGATTCTAATTTCCCCTCGCAGAGATCTTTTGCACCTGCATCTCAAGGTTCCTCCAATGCCTTCTGCCGTTACTGTAAAACAGACGGACATGACATTTCCGTATGCAAAAAACGCGAATTCAACAACAATCGTTACCGTAGCTATCAAAATCCAATGCCTCAGCAAAGCTCCTTCAGAACGCCCCCGCGCGTTAACTTCCTTGAGGAGGAGTCCAATGACGTTGGACAAGACGAAGTAGACGTCCCTCCTACAGACGCTTTAAACGAATAGGCGTCTCGCTTCAGTGTCGCTCGAGACAGTATCCAAAAGTCGGCACTAACAACCCGAATCCTTTTCAAAATCCTAGTTCTCAAAGCGTTATACCGCAGGGTAACCAGCCCCACAGGGTCAACGCAAATTCTATATCACAAAGCGTTATACCGCAGGGTAACCAGCCCCACAGGGTCAACGCGAATCCACCATCTCAAAGCGTCATACCGCAGGGTAACCAGCCCCACAGGGTCAACGCGAATCCTAAATCTCAAAGCGTTATACCGCAGGGTAACCAGCCCCACAGGGTCAACGCAAATCCTATATCACAAAGCGTTATACCGCAGGGTAACCAGCCCCACAGGGTCAACGCGAATCCACCATCTCAAAGCGTCATACCGCAGGGTAACCAGCCCCACAGGGTCAACGCGAATCCATCATCTCAAAGCGTTACACCACAGGGTAACCAGCCCCACAAGGTAAACGTGAATCCTAAACCTCAAACATCTAATGTAGAAATTTTCGAGGTTAATATCGATACAACCAAGAGACTACTTCCACACGTCCTCGTAGACACGCCCGTGTCTGATATTCCTTTATCCCTCTTGGTTGACTCAGGCTCTGCTGTATGTTTAATTAAACAATCCTGCATTCAAAATGTCCCCACATTGACCAAAGAGTCGATCAAACTCAAAGGCATAGATCCTGGCGATGATCCAACGCCAACAGAAGGCTTTTTCCAGCTTAGACTGCAATTTCAGGAAAATAGACGTATTCCTTTCAAGTTCCATGTCATAAAAGACATAAATCTACCTTATGACGGCATCATAGGGACAGATTTCCTGACTACATTCGGGTGTAAGATCGATTACACCACTGATACCTTGAAAATAGGGAAGTTAAATATCAAACTTCATTTCTCTGAACCCTTCTATGTCATTCCACCTCGAACGGAAACCGTTATCGAATGTTCCGTTCAAAATACTGGCCTTACGGAAGGCATTGTTGTAGATCAACACCTTTCTGATAACCTGTTGATATCCAATTGCATTGTTAAAATTAAAAACAATAACCGAGTCAATCTGACGATTGCCAACGTTTCGGAATCCTATGCAAATGTTAATTCAAACTTAACTCTTAAAATTGAACCTTTAAATTCAACCGCGTTCCCAATAAACGCGAATATTCATAATATATCAGAGCGAACTAATGAAGTCCTAAACTCACTTAGAATCGATCACCTCAACTCAGAGGAAAGAAATGCTCTTGTCGAACTTTGTTCCAACTATTCTGACATCTTTCACCTACCTAACGACCAACTAACTCATACTTCTTTGCTTAAACACCAAATCAAAACAAGCAGTGACATTCCTATTCACACTAAGTCATACAGATTCCCGGAATGTCATAAAAAAGAAGTTGACACTCAGATTGGCAAGATGCTCGATCAGGGTATCATAGAACCCTCATCCTCACCCTGGAGTTCGCCAATCTGGATAGTTCCTAAGAAGTTAGATTCCCATGGTCAACGTAAATGGCGGATAGTCATTGACTATCGAAAGTTAAATGACATTACCATCGGCGAGACATATCCTATTCCTCAGATATCCGAGATCCTTGATCAATTAGGGAACAGTAAATACTTTTCTACCCTAGATCTCACTTCCGGTTTTCATCAGATCCTTATTTCGGAAGATGACGCTTCCAAAACAGCATTCTCAGTGCCTCAAGGTCATTTCCACTTTAATCGTATGCCATTTGGGCTCAAAAATGCCCCGATGACGTTTCAAAAACTCATGAATACTTGTCTATCTGGCCTTCAGGGTACCCGATGTTTTGTCTATTTAGACGACATCGTTATCTATTCACCAGATCTAAAATCACATGTTAATAACCTTAAAGCTGTCTTTGACAGACTCCGTCAATTCAATTTGAAGTTACAACCGGATAAGTGTGAATTCCTACGAAAAGAAGTCGCGTATTTGGGGCATATCATCGGCGAAGATGGTGTAAAACCAAATCCCGATAAAACCAAAGCTGTAACCGAATTTCCTGTTCCTCAATCCCCGAAAGATATAAAATCCTTCCTTGGCCTAGTATCCTACTATCGAAGGTTTATACCTAACTTCGCAAAATTAGCCAAACCCTTAACATCTTTACTCAAGAAAGATACCCCATTCAAGTGGCAAAACGAACAGCAACTTTCTTTCGAATCCTTAAAGAATAAACTTGTCTCTGCCCCTATTCTAGCTTACCCAGACTTCACTCAACCTTTTCTCTTAACGTGTGATGCTTCAAACTACGCGATAGCAGCTATACTATCCCAAGGTCCCGTGGGACAAGACCGTCCTATCGCCTACGCTTCTCGCACTCTAAACAAAGCCGAGTGCAATTATAGTGTCACTGAAAAGGAATGCCTTGCCATAGTATTTGGCACTAAAGTATTTAGGCCTTATCTTTACGGTCATAAATTCAGCATTATCACTGACCACAAACCCCTGCAGTGGCTGTTCAATTGCAAAGAACCAGGATCACGCCTAGTTCGTTGGCGCCTAAAACTCGAAGAATTCGAATATGACATCAAACATAAGAAAGGGAAAATTAATGCGAATGCTGATGCCCTATCTCGTTTCCCTGTCAATCCAATCCAACCTGAAAATGTCCCAGAATCCAATCCTGCTATAGAAGCACAGGGACCTACTCAGGAATTAGATAGAGATCTCATGGACCTACTAATTTCACCACCATCATTCAATCCTGATGAATTAAATCCTTTATCACCTAATAATCTTTATGACACTAACGAAGGAATTCTTCCGTTACCCGAACTAGACTTACCTTCTCCAAATTTGCTTGATCCTGATAACCTTTCCTTACCATCACCTGAGACGAACTTACCTTCCAATATTCCTGACGATCTCAGAGAGGAAATTGAGAATGAAATGACTGACTTACCTGAACAATCATTGATCCCCAACATGCAGCCTAATGTTGATCCAATGCCCTCTACAAGTAGTAATTCGGACTTACCTTATCCTAGTCAACCCCATCCGGAAACTCCTTCAACACCTGAAACCTTACCTTTACCGGATGAAACCTATAGTAAATTTCTAAAATCAACTTTAAAATCGAACACTCTCATCTTTGAACACAACGAAAACCTACTTAAGGGCACACAAAAATTAATCATCATACCTACATCGATAGATATGGATGAGTCTATGCCCTATGTTCAAGAAATCCTTGATAATTGTCCAGAACCCAATCGCAACGAATTCTTAGAACTGGAGAGATCTCTTCACAGCTTCTTACCTCTTATAATCGGAAACAAAACTTATCTTTTCCTATTTACTAAAGTACATCATTTCGATAATCATTCATACCCAGATATATTTGAATCTCTTAAACATGTACGCGACGAAATAATTCTGTCTTATTCTACGATAAATGAAATCAGTTCATCAGATTTTAAAAACCCATTCGATAGTCTTTCCTTTACTAAAATTTACAACATGTTCAACTATCTATTCGATGGAACTAATATACAGATTCATCTTTATCATAATAACATCATATATCCTTCACTTAGCGAGATCCCAAAAATCCTCAGAGAAAACCACGATATACCTATCGCTGGACATCTGGGATCGAATAGAATGTTGAATCGCATTAAAGATAAATTTTATTGGAGAAACATGCGCACTGACATCGAAAATTACATTAAAAAATGTTCATCATGTCAAGCAAATAAAGCTTTTCGTAAAATAAATAGAGCTCCGATGATAATCACCTCCAAATGTTTCCACTTCAACATCTCCTTTTGAAAGAATTTCTATTGACATTGTGGGTCCTCTACCCGAGTCTGGCCCGGCCAAACTCAAGTTCATTTTAACTATGCAAGATGATCTAACTAAATTCTCATTAGCCTATCCTATTCGTAGTACCACAGCTGAGGAGTCATGTGAATGTCTCCTTCATTTTATATCACTGTTTGGTATTCCCAAACATATACTTACCGATCAAGGTACAAACTTTACAGCAGACTTATTTAAGAAGACTTGCACATTCCTTAAGATAAAACAACTATGGTCTACTCCTTACCACCCACAGACTCAAGGCGCGTTAGAAAGATCACATTCCACCCTTAAGGAATACTTAAGACCATACATTAACGACAATCAAGATAATTGGCCCAGATATGTCTACACGGCTATGTTAGCATACAACACAGCCGTACACTCAACAACACATTACTCACCTTTTGAATTATTGTTTGGACACAAACCCCATATCCCATGTTCTATTTACAATGATAACTCAGACACAACGTATCCCGAATACGTAAAAATGCTACAACATCGAATGAAACATACGCGTGATAAGGCTTTAGAATACATACAAAAATCTAAAAGCAATTCTAAAACTTATTATGACTCCCACACTCGTCCAGTAGTGTATAAGATCGGAGATTACGTCATGCTAAGAAACCACCTAAGACTACGTAAAGCTTTATCACCCGTGTGGAAAGGCCCTTATAAAGTACTTAAGGTACATGGCAACCACACACTGACGCTACTTGTAAACAGGCGTCAAGTTACACACCATTTCGACGAAGTTAAACATGTAGTTATCGAATAACTACAACTTAAGTTTTATATTAATATTATATTTACATCTTTTTTAGATAAGGTTTTACTTGTTAGTTTAGATAGGTAGGTACCTACATTATACACATTTACCACTTAAACAAAAAACATATACAATAAAATTTATATATTATTTAATAGTCATTACCACATCTTTATTAGATTTTCTTTTATTACAGTATACTGGTTCAAGGTCACCCAGAACTTGTCCATCAAATCAACACTAGCCCTGGTATATACTTCGACTTAATTGGTGAACTCAAAATTAGCTTAAGCCATTTGGATATAGTTACGCCGTTAGATATATCTCATATTGAACCTCATATTAAAAACATAAATGCAATATTAGGTACAACAAAATTCTTATGTAATCAGATAAAAATTGAAACAGCGATTAACTTAGAATGTCACAACATATTAGAACCACTATCAGTTAGATACCAGGATCTTACTTCCGGGTATTCCGCTATTTCTCATTTAGTTGACAAAAGGTTCAAACGAGGGGCATGGATAGGTGGTATTGGCACTCTCTCGAAAACCATATTCGGAACTTTAGACGAGGATGACGCTATCAAGTATGACAACGCCATCCGAAATGTTCAAGATAACGAAAAAAGACTGAGCTCATTAATGAAAGAAAACATTTTAATAACTTCTACCGTTTTATCAAAATTTAATAAGACATTATACGAAATAAAACTTAATGAGGTCAGGCTTAACCAAAACATCGACAATTTTACCTTAAAGCTAAAAAATATTTCAATCATTTCTCACGAGTTGAATGTAAAGGAAAATATGAATTCAATCCTAAATAGTTTAGAAGCATCCATACTCACCTTATCATTTCAAATAGAAGACATAACAAATGCTATCATGTTATGTAGTCAAAACATTCTACACCCGGCCGTGTTATCTCCAGTGCAGCTTTACGAAGAAATTGTCGATAACTACCGGTACTTACCTGTAGATATTAAGTTACCTGTAAATCTAGCATTAAACAATATTCATAACCTAATGAATGTATCTAGTGTAGTATGTTTTAGTTTATACAACAAGATCGTTTTTATTCTAAGAATACCGCTTGTGTCGCCTAAAGAATACAGTTTATTTCATAGCATTGCATTACCAACCCCGCATAGTAGTATAAACCCGAACTCCTTTAGCTACATAATTCCTAGTAGTAAGTACATAGCAATGACCAAAGATAAAACTGAGTATTGTAACCTGGACTCGATAAAGGAATGCATAGCGATAAGCTCACGCGAGTACATCTGTGACGTAATTACAGTGTTCCCAACCAGTGCGAACCCGAGTTGTGAAAGTGAATTATTAGCGAATGTGATAAGTGTTTTACCAATGCAGTGTCAAACCGATTTTCTCCATGGATTTATAGACTTATGGAAACCGCTTAAAAACAATAATTGGATTTATGTACAATCTCAAAATAATAAACTTTACATAGAATGTTTTAATCAAAAAATTGTAGAAATAAATATTTTCGGTACCGGAATTCTCCGAGTACCAAACAATTGTATAGCATACTGTAAAAGCACTCGATTAATACCTAAGTTTAATTCTTTTACAGTTAATGTAACTAATAATATTCACTCCGATTTTAATATCATAAACGATTCTTGCTGTAACTTAGATAAGTTCTTAACTGTAATGAGTGATGTACCCCCTTTAAGATTACAGAACATCGACCTAGATATTTTTACTCCAGAAATAAAATCAAAATTAAAATCTATGTCCGAAGAGACAAACAAAATATTGAATCAACATCAAATAATCAAATACGGGACACATTACTCAATAACAACTATTTTAATAATTTCATTGCTCTTGTTAGTTTGTATTTTTAAATTAATTAAGATAATTAAATCGCACAACCGTCTTTCCCATTGCCTTCCTAGATTTTTCCAAACAGTTCCAATTAACTCACCACCCGAACAGGTTCCGGATCCTGATCCCGTCATCCCTCTAAATATTAGAATAAATCAGTCTAGATCAGAACCAATTCCAACTCCCAACATTAGAACTAATGTGTAGGTTTCTAATGACTCTTCTCCTAAACATCGAAAAATCAACCCCGATGTTTAGTCTTACCCCGGGAGGTGTTATAATTATTAGTTGCACCCTTTCTTGTCGACTGTCCATTCCTTCCCGCACTGTCAGCATTTTCCAAACGTTTCATTATACATTAAATCATTTAGTCCTCAGTCCGTTTCCATCCACAATCCAAGACGGTTGTCTTAATCCAAATATAAGTTTTTCTTTTTTAAAAACCCTTCTCTAAAGCGGCTCTTAACAAACTCGTGATCAAACATTCTAGTCGCGCGACCAATTCGCGCGAATGCCGGTTAGGACACCCATTCCCTATCAGAATGTTTGATCGCGGATTCGCAGGGGTGGAGGGGGATCCACAGGATTTGTGGGACGAGTATTTGTCAACGTTCAGTTGAAAGTACATGCTTGTATTTTCTCCAATTGTTGATTTTGATATTAATTGTGTATTTTTAATTGATCTGAATTTGATTGATCTCCTATATACCTACCTAGTAGTAAAAGTAAATTTATGTTAATTATTATAACGTTTTATTTAATTTTAAACTATAACGTAACGATCCTTAGCCGTAGACGCGGAGGTTGCGGATCCCCGCTGCGGGACAAATGTTTGTGTGTTCTGCAGATATTTGTTCCAGGTCTGGGTGTTTTTCTATCTATAATTTGTACCTATGTAGAGGTATTTACAAAAAAAATGTAGGTACTTATCTAAGTACCTACATCATTAAGTTACATCAGTCATCTGTTTACGTTAACAAAAGCATTTAATTGCTAGCTTGGGACTAGATGACGCCGTGTGAAATGCCCAAGGATATTTATTTATTTATTTATTTGGTATGACTTCAGCGCGAGTCATAATGTATTGGACCGTAGGTACCACAGACTACTAGGATGCTAACGCATATGCGCTAACGGACGGTCAGCGAGTGAATGCGTGATTCTACAACAAGCCTCAAAAATCACTTCAAGTCAACACATTTTTTAATTCCTTACTTAATCAGCAAAGCAATAATGTAGGATTAATAAAGTAATTTTAAGAAAATGTATAGTGCTAATTAATCTGTAAAATCTATATCATGGTATAAAATGAGGAATTGCCAGAAATTAGTTTAGGTACTTCGCCGGCCACAGAACTGGTAGCTGACATGTGGCAAGTTTTCTGCATGGCAGCTTCACTGCTGGTGACGACAGTAGAGTCACAAGTAAATTGGGAATTTGGACAGGATAATCGGGCATTAACTGTGGTGGATCAACTCCACGGCGAAATAAAACCATTACAGCAAAGGAAACAGATATCTATACGGGTAAGTAGAGATATGATAAAAAAATATGGTAAAGAATATTATAATTTCTAACCACTTTCAATGGTAAGGTTACCTGGTGTAAAGTTTATTACGCATCCTCAAATGCTTACAATCTATAAAAATAGGCATTACCTATTTACCTATAGGTAGTCTATTTCACAGTTTAATCCTAAGATTTCACAAGATGGGTGCTGACTGCTGACAGATGACGTGTTTGGAGTTTTAAGAGACGTGAGATTTCAATTATTATTCAAGCAAATAGTTAAAATCCATTTTTTGGAATAAAATTTTTGCATTTACCACGTACCTACCTATATAAAAACTCCAAACACATTATCTGTCAGCCAGCACCCATCCTATGTGAGTAGGTATCGAATCTAGGTAGGTACCTACTTAAAATGGATGCTCCCAGTGAGGGAACATCTAAGATGATAAAGCGAGAGATGCCCAATGATATTCACAAATTAATACTCACTTCTAGGTCCCAGCATGCATGGAGATAAAGTATGTTTTGGTGGTGGTATACAACCAGGTCAGCACGCCGGCTGTCACCTACAATATGGACAGAAACAGTGTTATAATTGCATACAAACTGTTACAAAGCAGTCGTTCTAAGTGAGTATTCGGTACAAAAATACAGGTTGCAAAATTTTGCGGACAACCTTCGAGCCCGATTTTCTAAGAGCACTCTCAATAAAGAATTTCAAAATTTTTCTACTTTAGTCTTTTGAGTCGTAGATAAGAAAATAAAGGACATAGAGGGGTATTAGTATTACCAATTCTATGGTCTAACGTCTTGATATTTATCTATCTGGCTATACTGCAACGCATCAAAAATCTTTTTTTTTTAATTTTTTATATTTTTTTTCCGTTTTTTAAGGTATGAAATCACGGCTAAGGGAAAAAGAAGACCAGACTGTGTTAGTGGCAAACAAAAACTTTGGTTCTTTGGTGGGGGCGCTGGCGGCGCCGGCGGTAATGGTGGCGGAGCAGGGGGCGCAGGCGGGTGGTTTGGTGGTGGCGGAGGGGGTGGTGGCGGTGGTGCAGGAGGGGGCGGAGGGGGTGGAGGCGGAGGGGGCGGTGGTCTTCTCTCGGATATACTGTGGGCAAAAACATTGTTACTGAGTTCGTTTTTATGGATGTTATAATGATTATTATAGATGATAATTATAGCTATCTAATAGTTAAAAAGATAGAAATAAATAATTTGAATCAGAACTGTTTATTATAATCGGATAATAAAAAATAACGGATAATAATAAATAAATATTCAAAAGTACAAATTCAGTGGATCGGCTTGAAAGACAAATTGCCGGTCGCATATATTTACGCGTGTGTGTATTTGGTAGCGTGGTAGGTACCTACAGGCTGTAGGTAGGTACCTACCACGCTACCAAATCCTACAGCAGAATAATAACCTCGATATCGAGTCAAGTATTGTAATGTATAAGAATCCAGTGCAATGCCGCTTTCGCTAACTCGCTTGAAAGAATAATTTAAGTAAGTACCAACTCAATTTGAAAAACCTGACTCAGTAGCGAGGATAGATAACTATCTCTACCACTTATAAATTGATGATACGCCCCACTGACGCCTGTGAATCAGAAGACATTCCATGGTCTTGCAGATAGTAAAAGCAAAGACGATTAATATCTAGAAGACGGACAAAGGCCATACACCAAATCGTAACCCGTACCAGATAGTTAAAATTACCTAAAAAAAATTTTATATTGAATATTGTTGCTACCTACTACTAAGTATTGAAATTTCTTGGATAAAATTGATTTTTTAAAGTTTCCAGGCTATATGGTACTGCGGGATCAAGGTTACCATTTTGTGTATGGCCTTTGTCTGTCTTCTAGATATTAATCGTCTTTGGTAAAAGTGACCAAACTGGCCTGTAGTTACCAGAAACCACTGCCTTTTTAGGCACGCAGGTTATACGTTTGCAAGCTTCTACGAACTCAGCTCTTGAAGTCTTGACACCAAGAGAGAGCCGTAAGCGTGTAGGTAAGTGCTGGAGACAACTAAAGAAAGAAAGAAAGAAAGAAAGAAAAATCATTTATTCTTGTAGGACCTCAAGGATCACTTAAGTATCGTTTTACATGCTAGGTGATTCTAATGCCTGTAAAGCGTACATGGTCTCAAGATTACAGCAGGAGTTTCATTAGGGTCACAGACTTTGTTCACGTTGTGATTACATAGTATCTTAACCCCAACATCAAAAGTGAATTAGGCTTCTAGGTGTTTTTTCTGAAGTCCTTAAGTTGATGGGAGCACTAAAAGGCTGAAAACTGTAGTCTGCAGCACAGACTACTATGATGCTAAAGCAAGGGCGTCGTCCATCCACCCAACGCTAACTCCACGTTAAGGTTGGTTGGTTTTAAAGTCACCCTGACGACGGTCGACGCTGGTGGTGGCCCAATTATGTAGGTAGGTACCTATTGGGCCGCACGCACGCGCCAACGGACGGTCAGCGAAAGAGTGGCACTAAAACCAGGCTTAGCTTATGGTTGTAAGCTTGTAACCAATCGATAGTGGCAATTCTGGATGTCATCAAAACTTAACTAACCTAATTTGACAGCACTAAAATTGATGCCATCCTTTTTATTTCGATCGTTATGAAAGGGACGGAAACATTTTTAGTGCTGTCAAATTAGGTTATTTAAGTTTTGGCGACATGCAGAATTGCCACTAATATCACAAAACTTATAAGTACCTAATATATTTTTGAGATTTTTTCTTAATTTCCTACTTATTCAACAAAGCATTACTTACATACGTAATTTCAATTAATAAAGTAGGTAATTTTAAAAACATGCAGTGCTAATCATTAATCAATCTGAAAAAAAAAATCAGCTGATTAATTAAATCATGGTATAAAATGATTGATTTGCCAGAAAATCATTTTGCTTCACTCCGACCACAGAACTGGCAGTAGCCATGTGGCAAGTTCTTTGCCTGGCAGCTTCACTGCTGGTGACGACAGTGGAGTCAAATGTAAATTGGGAATTTGGACAAGATAATCGGGACTTTATTGTGGTGGATCAACTCAACGGCGTAATAAAACCATTACAGCAATGGAAACAGATATCTATACGAGTAAGTCGAAAAGGGGGCTCATAACAGACAAGACAATACTATTCATTCAACTCATGATAAAAAAAATGGAAATACTGTATGTGAAATGAAATGAAATTTTCTGCAGTACCTAATACCTACAGTTTTAAGATGGTATTTGGTTCTTTATATAGCTGGGTATTTAATTGTGCATTGACACAATTTTAATAAAGCCTCAAAATATAAAGATGCACCCTCACCTTAAATACAATAAAGCGAGGTATGGCCAATACCTAATTATTCTTCTAGGTAGTATCTAAGTATTATATCAGTTATCTGGTTACCATAACACAAGCATTAAGTTGCTTAGCTTGAGTTGAGACTAGATGACGCCGTGTGAAATGTCCAAGGATATTTATTTATTTATTATTCTAGGTCCCAGCATGCATGGAGATAAAGTATGTTTTGGTGGTGGTATACAACCAGGTCAGCACGCCGGCTGTCACCTACAATATGGACAGAAACAGTGTTATGATCTCATACAAACTGCCACAGATCAGTCGATCTACGTAAGTATTTACAGCCCCTATAGCCATTATAGCCATTATAGCGATGATAGAAAGAAAATCGATAGATAGATAGAAAATTCTTTATTTTAACACATAAAGTACTAAACTTATAGAGTAAATATAATAAGGGCGGCCTTATCGCTCAACGCTATTTCTTCCAGGCAGCCTTTGAACGGACTGGATGTTTCGACGGGCAGGCTCTGGAAAAAAATATCACTGAGCAACGCTCAGTGATATTCACAACGTGTTTTGATGTTTTGATATTATTTTGACTAGCATCTAAACCAGTCAAAAATAGTAATTTAACTTATTTTGACTTAGGTACTTACTTACCGTTTTTTTTTAAACGTTTTTAAGGTATGAAATCACGGCTAAGGGACAAAGAAGACCATACTGTTTTGGAGGTAAACAAAAACTTGGGGGAGGCGGAGGCGGCGGTGGAGGCGGTGGAGGTGGTGGTGGGGGCGGTGGTGGCGGTGGGGGCGGTGGTGGTGGGGGAGGAGGTGGGGGCGGTGGAGGAGGAGGTGGTGGCGGGGGCGGAGGCGGGGGTGGAGGCGGTGGCGGTGGACGTTGGCGACATTATTACTGGTACCACGGACATTGAGCACCGCTGCAGGGCACTCTAAGCGTCAGAAGATTATTTTAGTCATTTTGTATAGTGTCTGTCGTTTATAGTTGCGTTGTAGTGAGCATCTTGCGCGTTGTCACTATACAAAATGGCTTGACGCTTTGTGCCGCGCAGCACCGCTAAAATGCAGTTCGACCTCTAAAGCCTGCCGCGCCTACCTACTCAAATAGTTCTTCTCAATGTAGTACCTACTTGCTTATAAACTATAGAAAATACAGTTATTGAATTCCTAATTCAAGGGTGGAGTTTTATTTTTAGTACCTACTTAATTCTTCTATAGTAGGTACCTACCTAGGTACCATACCAACCTACCTACTTTTAATGCACTAACAAATAATGTAGAATTGGAAGCCCCCAGTTATAGGTAGGTACCTACTTATTTATTACTGTAATGAAAAAAAATGAGCCGTGTTGCTCGAGTGGGATATACCTACCACGACTTTCGATCCAAAGGTCGTGGTTTCGAATCCCGGCCGTGCATATACATTTACACATGTAAACATTTCTAAAGTCCAAACTAAACTAGCCTTTATGTCGCTCTTGTATCATGCGAGTTCACTGTTGCTAGGTCGGCGCGAAGTTTTGCGCGCGCTGTAAGTTCGTATGAGCAAGTGGCCAACTCTGGTGACGGAGTTTTTAGGCCGCCTTAAGGCCTCCGTCATGGCTTAGATAAGATAAGATAAGATAAATTTTTATTGTAAAACTGTTGAATGGTTACAAGGATGGTAGGTTGTATATGATAAAAGTACAAACAGTTTGCCCTTTTCGGACGTACCAACATTAAAAATAGGTACCTAGGCACTTACAAACTAAAATTCAAACACTCATTTACATTCATCACTGTAGAATTCCTCCAGATCGTAATAAACTTAACGACTTTAAAAGACGGGACCGACAATTTAACGTGCTGCCTTGAGAGCACTTAATAGGTACCTACTTCTTCTCTCCCACTGAGGCTTAAATCACTGCGGATTCAGCTTAGCGAGGTTTGAAGTGAGTTTACAGAATGAGCCTTCTGGTAGGTAGGTAGGTACTCGGTTCCTAGATATATCAGACTCAGAATCAGACTCCTTTATCAAAACTAGGTACTTAGGTAGTATTTGACTCCTACCAGTTTTTATTAAAAAGTAGGTGAAGTACCTACCTACCTATGCAATAACGAATTAGGTAAATTATTTGAACAACAAATTGAGTTAATCTCGAACACACATTTTATAATTTGATTTGTTACCCATTAATTGCTAGGAATTGGATAATTTAATTAAATGCGGGCAAGCGCGTGTCAGCAAAATCATAATAGGGTTCTATACTAGGTACCACTGCAGAACTAAATGCCTGATGTTTCCCTCTTTCACTTTTAGTGGTGCTTTGGCTTAAGGGGCGTCTAAACGGGCTATATTTTACGACAATTTGTGGCTGCAATTATTGGCAAACATTGCCCAGCCATCAAAAAAACATTTTAGTGCATTTTATGGCTGAGCAATCAATTGCAGGCAACATGTTGCAATATGGCTGCAATGCCTTTGATTCAGAAGCAGATTCAGAACGCCGGCTACCGGCTACACATAAAAACATTTTGACATACCAAAAAATATGTGGTTAAAATGCCGGACCATCCTTAAAATGTTGCATAGTGTGGCTGGTATTGCTAGCAATGTTGCCGGCTACAGTATTGCAGCCACAAATTGTCGTAAAATATAGCCCGTTTAGACGCCCCTTAAGCCAAAGCACCACTAAAAGTGAAAGACGCCTCACTTGCCCGAACGAACAAGTTCGGGCTAGTTTGGTTGTGGGAATTGAACTCGTTCGCAAGGAATTAAACTCTTCCGCAAGGAATTATACTCGTTCGCAAGGACTTGGGACTCTTTAGCAAAGAATTGGACTTGTTTGAAAGATAATTCTTGCGAACGATGATGTAGGCAGGTATTGCTCTTATCTTATAATTTTCATTCAATCTTTTATTTTTGTTACTTATTACCTAGGTAAGTACCTACTTTGATAATAGAACCACAGAATAAATAATAGAAGAAGCAATATAACTAGTATAATTGATTCATTATGAATTACGATTCAAACAATGTAAGTATTAATTACCTACTGATTAGGTAGGTATCGGTATAGGTACCTACCTACTAATAAAAAATGAAGTATAAAATGCCAGTTATTTTAATTATCGCACTGTTCTATAGTTAATGTCGACATGAGATGTCTTTTAGCAGTTGCCCTGCTAACGGTGGTAGAGGCGGCGTGGCAGTTTGGGAGAGATGGGCTGAATCTGGAGGAGTTCTCCCAAATATCGGGCATAGTCCTACCGTTTGTGAAACTTACCCGCGTTGTCATACCTGTGAGTTACCTATCAATTTAGTACGAGCTCTGTGGCGCAGTGGGCGAAGGCACGCCTGAGACGCGAAGGATTCGATCCCCGCTACGGCACAAATGTGTGCATTTTCTGCAGATAATTGTTCCGGGTCTAGATGTTTTTCTATCTAAGTACTTACCTACCTAATAAGTAAGTATGAAGGTAGGTATTTTATTTACAAAAAATAATAAAAATAATAAATAATTAAGTATACATAAAATGTCTGAGGACATTTATTTTATTGATTATTTCTTCATTTAATAAGAGCCTGTAAATAAGCTAAGGTAGATAAGCACCTGCCTTATTATTAGTAGTAGCTTATTTTGTCTATGGTACCTAGTAGGTAACTTGTAAGGAGTTGTGGTAGGTAGGTACCTACGTTAAGCTACAAAAATCCCATATCGTGGAGTCAAAAGTCATGAAGAAGAAAAATACCCAAATTAATAAAAAAATTCGAATTTTATGACCATTGCGGCTTCGCCCTAAATTATTGATTTTTCAGTTGCAACCATGCCAGCAATTAAAATATATCCGAGTTGACGTGGACAATTTGGTAACAACACCATCTGTGACCTATGACAAGCATACACACACTGTGGTTATACAATACAAGCTTCTTCAGGTGGCCCTGTCTAGGTACGTACTCAGGCCTTTTACATCTTTAGGTACTAGATGGTTTATACAGAGTCAGGAGGCAAGCTTTGCCGACACTGTAGTGCCTGGGACATTGTTGAGATGGAATGGGCTTGCCCAGCACCTAAACCATCCTCTCCGCTAAGTCGGCCATATCCTCAGGAAATACAAAGTGCATATAAAGTTTTCGACTCGAAAAGTCCATTGATGCACTAAATAAATATATCCTAACTAGATCAAGACAACAAGAATCTTCTTGATGCGGGCACCTCACATTGGCTCTAACTTAGTTCCGACATTGGCTACGAATAGAATGACTAAATGCAATGCTCCGTTTGTGTCCAATAATCGTCCAAGATCGATCCTCACATTGGAGTGGTGGAATCAACACGTTACAACAATCCATTGTGTGGTGTGGTGCCTGGATGATAGATAGTGTGTGCCTGGATGATATCAGTGGCGGCCAGACGGCCTCGTGTCTGATGGGGCCTCGTAATAAACTTATACAGCGTCAAACTTTGCCAGCCGTGTAGGTACCTACCTACCCGGTTGCGAAGGCCAGGCCCCCTAGGTACCTACCTACTTACCTAGGTACTCGAGCTATTGACCCGGTACACAGGCTACAGGCCCTACGGCTACGGCGTTGTTTGACTTCAATAATCCTAGGTAGAGATTTAACTTTCTTCAAACGCTATTCAAAAAACCAAGTAGGTAACATTCACAATTTTCTTTTACAGATATCATGTCATAGCAAAGGGGATACGAATTTGCAATGGAAATAACATATACCCAGCTGATGAACCATTTGGATCCTTAGAAACAATTCCGCAAGATTTTGGTCGTTATGGTGGTAGCCAGTCAAGGGTTATTCACGAGGAAGGCGGTCGAGTTATTCAGGACAAAGATGGCCGATACATAGGAATTCCAGGCGGTAAAGTTATTAAGCATGGGTCAGAAGAATATGTAATAATTGGAGATGTATCTAAAGAATACAAACCGCCAAAAACAACTACAAAGCGACGTCTTGTACACCCAACAAGAAGAATTAATCGAACAATAATATTTGACTATCATACACGTCCACGAGTTCAAGCATTGAAGGGGCAACAAAATAGCCCAACAGAGATGTACTATAATAGAAATTTAAGAAGTACTACAACAAAACGTCGTGTACACCCAATAGGAACACGTGATCCATCAAAAACATTTGATTATACAACAAAAAGACCTGTACACCCAATAGGAACACGAGATCCATCAAAAACATTTGACTATACAACAAAAAGACGTGTACACCCAATAGGAACACGAGATCCATCAAAAACATTTGACTATACAACAAAAAGACGTGTACACCCAATAGGAACACGTGATCCATCAAAAACATTTGACTATACAACAAAACGACGTCGTGTACACCCAATAGGAAAACATGGTCACTCAGTAACATTTGCCTATACAACAAAACGACGTCGTGTACACCCAATAGGAAAACATGGTCTCTCAGTTACATTTGACTATACAACAAAACCACGTCGTGTACACCCAATAGGAAAACATGATCGAACAATAATATTTGACGATAATCAACAACCACCGAGAATTAAAACATTGAAATGGCGACAAAACGGATTATTTGGGATTAAAAGTAAAGACCGACTGAAGCTAGAAGGCGAATTAGAATAACAGTTTATCAAATTAATTTTCAATATCTTCTGTCGTTAACATCATGATCACATTTTATGAATCTAAATTTACTCAAAATGTTGTGTTTACATGTTTAAGTTCCCGAAGATGAAATAAGTAGGTACCTAGGTACTTACCTAGTTCTTAGATAGATATAAGGTTCGCGAGCACGACTCCGAGAAAAAATATTGTAGGTAGGTAGGTACCTAGTAAGAGCAAGTGGACTATATGTAGGTACTTACCTACGTGAAAGATAGGGACATTATAGCTTGAGTCTAGTATTGTTTTATCTGTGCTTGAGCCTTTGAAATCTAAACATGCTCACGTATTTATTCTCTTGTAATTGAATACTTTAAAGTTATCGAAAACCGGAACTGCACAGAAAAACCGGTACAAACCGAACCACAGCCACGCAAAGAACTACAACACTAGTATTTTTTTATTTTGACGTTGATTGACCTGCCTCTGACTGACTGACTGACACTGACACACCACTGACATTTCATTTATTTTCAATCGACGAAGCTTGTTCGTTTGTACGTGCCGTATTTTGTACACGTTGTACACAAAGTGCAAATAAATCAGTGACGTCGACATTACCGCTTGCTAGTTTACAATTTTGTACGAATTTACACTCAATAATGTCGTCTACCGAAGATGCCTCTCAAAACAAACTGGCTGGACACCCACCGGCAGGTAAGATTAATCCTTTGTTTCGAAACTTTCCAATACGCAATTCATCGGTTCCAAAACTTGTTTCAAGCTGGACAACCTGTGTGAATTGATTATTGTTATGCTATACATGAGAATATTTCGAGTCTATTGGAACTAAAATCGATTGATCTGATAGTAAAATTAGTAATTTACATTGTTGATAAGACCTTGTAAGTTTGGTACTTAGTACATGACGTCAGGGCATAATATCAGTGTAACGCTACAGAAACTTAAAATTATGAATGTTACAATACAAAGAAATGAAGGTCAAACATTCATATTTTTTGTTTTGACTAGGTAGGTTAGGTTAGCGATGTTTTCCTCATGATCTTGTAAAGCAAAATTCGTTGTTAGTTATGCCTAAAAAATTACAGAAATGTTTCTAAATCAAAATGATAACAGTTTAGTTAAAAAAGGCGAACCCTTTTAATCTTCAAAGTTAACACAATCGTGCATCTACAACTAAACATTACATCTTGAATATCTACATCTGTTGTTTAATTGTTTATCCCCAGTAAAAGCCGGAGGAATGAGAATCACACAGCACAAAGTGCCTCACTCAAAAGACACTGCCAAGGAGCCTGCCAATGAAGACTTCACCGGCCTGGCTGGTCCTAACCCTGTCCCTTCAAACCCTGTCTCCATAGCTGGAGCACCAAACCGGGGTAATGCTGATTACACTCCCGAGGCGGCACAAGTAGCTCACAGCCCTAAGCCGCCAGCACATGTCAATGTTAACATGAAACCAAACATCCAACAGCCTAGGAAGTAGAGGATACAGCTGTATGTAGGTAGGAAAGGTACACTGATAGACTATTTCATGAAGTTTGTATATTGTAGACAGTTAATCTTAGTTGATTAGTCTGTATCAAAAATATGCAAACGGGTATTTATAAAAAAAAATACCTTTAATATTTGCTCGACATTTCAACCGGATTACACCAGCGGTGGTCGTGGGAAGACTGAATCGGGATATATTAAAGGTAAAATTCGTGATAAATACCCATTGTCTGATCGCAAAAGTTTAAAAAAGACAGTCTGTATCAAGTTTGATATTTTTTATTTTACTTAACTTGTTATACAGGGTGTTACCAGACCACTACCGAAAACTAACTTTAGAAAAAAAAAACAGCTGTTCCATACATAAGTTCAATACCTACTTGGCTAAAGTGTATGAAACAGCTGTTTTTTTTTTCGCGTTCACAGTGTTGGTTTCTTAGAAAAAGTTGTTCATATTGATGGGTACTTTCACCCCCTTAAGTTTTCGGTAGTGGTCTGGTAACACCCTGTATACTAGCTTTCATTGTATTCTTCTTAATTATGACAATGATTGTAAGCAATTCCTCTCCACAATATAAATGTGAAATGATTCATATAAAAAATTCAATGGTTGCCCTTTTAGAATCCTCTTTAAACAGTAAAATAAAACTATCTGTTGTAGATGACTATTTTTAGAGACTAAGAAAAACTAGTCTAAGAACTTTGTGAAATAGATTATTCAGTGGTTTCATCAACGGTTGACTGATTGTTTATATATTAATTTGAGTATTCTGTTAAGTGTTGATAATAATCAACCCCTTGTGGGATAAAGCTAAAACATAGTTGAATTGCTATTTTAAAATATGTAATAGAGTACTCAATATAATAGCTTCAGTTATGCAACCATTCAGTACTTACCTATAGTTTTTTCATTGTTGTGCAATGTCAAAACAATTCTTATCTACGTAGATAATAGTTAATCTTTGAATCAAGTGTTGGTGTTTTTTATTTCATAAAATATAGTATACAATGTTAAATATAAAAACTCCAGTTATCTGTTAATGATACATGTTTTGTATATTTTATCTACCAGTGCAGTGGATAACCAATTCTTTGCATGTGCACACCACGTTTTTAGATCGAGCAGTTACTGCGCGATTTTGTGTAGCGCGTCACCTGCTATTTCGCATATTAACATTGGGTCAAACTACATAGCCACAGGGCGATTGTGCACCACACGGAACTCTACAGTTTCACTGTCGGAAATATCTTTGTAACCTTCTAAATCGGAAAAAACATTATTATTATTATTTGAGTCAGTGTCCTCAGTGTCCCACTGCTGGGCAAAGGCCTCCCCCCACTCTCTCCATTCGTCCCTCTCCCGCGCTAATACGGTCCAGTCGGCGCGGAAAAAACATTATCAGTCGGAAAAAAAAATCGGACAGTAAAACTGTTAAATTCCGTATTCTACAGTTTCACTGTCGGAAATGTCTTTGTAACCTTCTAAATCGGATTTTAAAACATTATCTTAAAAAAAATCGGACAGTAAAACAGTAAAATTCCGTATAGTGTACAAACGCCTGCAGATATTAAACCTAGTTATTGTGAGCTTATTCACTTGTGATTTAGGAGTTTCTGTTATTCATTGCCTAATAGTGTTTTTTTATGTAGGTAGGTAGGTACCTACTCTTCAAAGCAACTTACACAATCTTTATTAAGTGTGCAGTAGTTTGATTAAGATAATGTTTTTCTACAATCAATGTTATAGTATGTACACCTGTGCAAACCTGTGTATAGTTTTCTTATCGTGAATGTGCTGTTCAATAACATTCATTCTGATACATTTGAAATAATTAAGGAGCCCCTGTAAACTTACTATTTTAATTATTTACGTCGCAGTTTTGGTAGCATAGCAATATAAACATGTTAAAATTGTAGTTTCATACCATGTTCAGTTCATTTAAATGTCAATTCTGGTGACGTAGTCTTTATGACCGTCATGGCGGACTATTAGCCGGGATTAACAATTTAGAAGCGCTCGTGGCGAAGCTAGCTAAGACGTTCTTGATAGATTGTTGAAGTTATGCAACGTTTTGAGCGGTCACAACTCACAACATGGATGAGTGACCGCAAGTGGCATAGCTGAGCGTTTCCGTGCTTCGGAGGGCACTTTAATTGTCCCGGCTTTTAAAGTTGTTAAGCCATGACGGAGGCCTTTAGGCGGCCTAAAAACTTCGTCACCAGAGTTGGCCACTTGCTTATACAAAATAAGAAAAGCTAAATTTAAAACCACTAGCGGTCACCCATACATATTGTGACCGCGCAGAATGTCGCTTATCCTAGTGATGAAGAGAGTAAAAATAATATTAATTTTATCATATCAGTAATTTAGAGTAAAATATATTCATTATGAAGGTAAAGACTAATTTTGATGTTGGAAATAAGTTTAAAAACCATTTTTATAAAAGTCTAAGGAGTTTACCATGGCATTTAAGATTATGTTAAATGGTTATTCTTTTCTTTTTTGATTATTGAAAAATAAAAAATTAAAAACGAACAAAAAGTTCTAATAAACACTAAAAAACATTTAGCACAACTTTTGCTTATACATTTTATTTTGTGCAATTAACGAATTGTCTTAATTTTATTTTAAAAGTCTATTTATACTTTTTATGGTGCTAGCCTGAATTATTTTAAAATTGGTTGCATTTTGTTAACATTCCGTTTTTGTTTTTCATTGCGTTTTATTTTTTTCTACTTGTGTTCTATTTACAATTCGCGTCCCCAAGACCGATGGTAAATTTTGTGCTCAAATATTCGCCTTGATAATCATCGCGGTGCCGTCCGAAGGGATTTTACGAGACTTTTTTTATATTTTTCCTGCCATCTCAGACCAATGAGAATGACTATTGTTTTTTTACACTTTAGTGTTTTCTATCGCTGTTGGTGTAAAGCAGTCCTGTCTCTTAAACGTAGTGTTACATTCTCTTTGGTGTAAAACTTAGTAAATTTCGGACGTTTAATTCATTTGCGCACATTTTTAGCATCGTTCTTCACTTGGTATTTGTTAAGATTTATGTACGGGCCTTAGGGTCTATGGTTTGTCATGGGACCACAATAATTACTTTCCTAGTTTTAAATAAAAACATAACAAGAAGTTTTAGTTTTATTTACACAACTACCTATGAGGATTTTTTTTCATATTCAGCATTTTTAAGACCGCCGCCTCAGTAACGCACACCACTTAGAGGTAGGTACTTAGGTACCTATATTTTTTTTTTAATGTAGGTACTCAAGGAAAACTGACTATGTTTATGATGAAACTCGATAGTAGTGGCAATTCTGAGTGTCGCAAAAGCTAAACTAAGCAACTAAAATTGTTGCCGTCCCTTTCATAGCGATGGGAATAAAAAGGATGGCAATAGTTTTAGTTAGGTTAGTTTAGCTTTTGCGACACTCCGAATTGCCCCCAGTGTATAATCTAATCTAGTAAATAACTAAGTAAAACGATTTTTTTAAACAGATACTAAAATTATATTTTTATAAAATCTAAAATCATAGGTAGGTATTATAATTAATATAAAAAAATATACAATAAAATGCTACAGAAGTTTGTCAGCGTGGTTCTGGCCTTCTTTCAAAGGGACTCTTGGTCTTCATATACGATGTGTTGAATATCTGAAAACAAGGAAATAATACCATTATATTAAAAATGACAAACCCCGGCACCATTAACATAGATTACTCGATTAGGACAAAAAACCGTATCAAAATCGGTCCATCCGTTCCAAGGGTTAGGATGGCACATATTGTATTGGAGGCACTGAGGCCGCCTTGGTTACAATTATTGTGGCGTCCGTATTATAGTATATTAGTATAGTAAGTTGCCAGGATGTATTTTTGGATAATTTGTAACTAAAAAAACGGATTTTTCTATGGAATTTTTGTAAGAACTTGATGTTTGTACAGTATTAGTTTTTTGGATCAGCTAGTATTTAATAAAATAATAAATAGAATACCTCCTCTTCAGATTCCACGCGTTGAGGAACGACAGACGAGTTCGAACTCATGCCAATCCTGCTATCTGTGCCAAATTACATTATTAGTGAATAGCTACAATAAAAATATAAGTTTAGGCAATTTTTTAACTGTAGCTGCGAATAGACCTACTTGGATTAAATTGATAAAACTGTCACTCTATACATATCAATATTAATGATTATTTTTCCAATTACTTTTACTTGTTTTGACATGCCTCACTTTGTTTGACTGGCTTCCCACTGAAGCTTGACTATTAAGATTGTTAAGGGATCGCTGTAAAAAAGAGCTAGGCCCACACCACCAGATTTTTAGCAGAGTGGGCTAGGCCTGCCTTCAGCTCAGATTTACTCTGCCTTAGGTCGTGGGTTCGATTCCCACCACAAACATAATAATAATAATAATTGTTAGAGAATTGTTCAGTGTTTTATAAAGTACTACATACCTATTAAATAAATATATATAAAAACTTTGTTAGGTACCATTTGATTTTGCAGACTCCAGTTTTTCAGGCTGTAAAAAACAAAATGCTTTATTATGGCCCGATCTAAGGCTCGTTGAGTTTTTTTTAATCTATTAAAAAAAACTATCTATAGAGCGATTTAAGATGATGTAAAATACATAGTTACATACCTACATATTATAGAATAGAACAAGAAACACTCGTGCGAAGCCGGGGCGGGTCGCTAGTCTATATTAACAGGTTAGCTGTCCGATGAGGCACATGTGCCTCATGGGTGATTGCACTGGTACGTCCATGAGGCATATGTGCCTCATGTTAGCTGTCATTATTTACTACGAGGACGTGTACAAAGAAGATCGAAACTTGCTTCGGGACAGCTAACCTGTTAAATTGAAAAATCTTTATGAATAATATTAAGTATTTACCAAGTCCACCAAACTAGGCTTGTAGTATTTAGAGCTGAGTTCCTTCTCGCTCGTCCCTCCTGTCAATATCGGAGCCGCTGTCGAAACAAAAGGATATTAAAATACAATAGGGGCTTTTTGACGGGAATTTGAGATGTTATGTTGTCTTTTTGTTTTATTTTCCAAAACTTGTGTTTTAGCGAATGTTAATGTGTAATAATGGTGGATTATTAACTGTTAAGTGTTCGTAAACGTACATAAGTGTGGGCAAATTCCTGCCTAAGCATCATGCTGAGTAGTAGCCATTTTTGTCATTTTTCTTGTTTTATCTTTCTCTTTTTATATATAATGTTTGGTGAGGAGTAGATGGCGTGGCGTGTGACGGCGTAGCATGACGCCGTGGCGTGAGATGGCGTAGCGTGTGATAATAATAATAATTGTAATGATAAAATAAAGATTTTTCTTTCTTTCTTTCTTTCTTTCTTTCAAATGAAACAAAACTGGATATCATTGCATTTGCATACACACGCACAAACTTTTACCTTTATAATATTAGTAGGATAAGATGCGAAAGTTTACGTTAGTAATACGTTACATACAAGACTGCTTGCCCCAGACTGACTCGCGGTAGTTGACACGGCGGAGACGGCGCTTCTTGGGACGCGCCCGACGTACGCGCGACTCCGTCGATAAGCGACGTATCACTTTGTGGTACAGACAACGAGATGATACGCTTGATATCTGCAAATATTAGCAACAATTACGCTCAACTCACACCAAAAGAGCGGGGAAGAGCAGCGAAGCGGAGCGCAGTTTCAGTGTCATGCGAATTTCAACTTTATTTTCATTTCTATAATACTACGCTTCATCTGGTATGAATGTGACAGGAGTTATTTTATTTATTTTATATATTTATTATTTATATTTTACATTCTCCGTATACAGACCAGTTCACACTGGGCATCATCCAGTTCATCCTCCATGATGTCCATCTCGTCAGTATCCTTGGCGGGCACGATCAGCAGCTTGGTCTCCGGGCACGTCGCGCTGACTATCAGCTGGGATGACTTTGGGAATACGAGCCGGTGGGCTGTTCTGAAATCATGATAAATAAATAAATAAATAAATAAATAAATATCTTTGGACATTTCACACGGCGTCTTAATGTGTTATGGTAACCAGTTATTCATACAAAAACTTTTTTGGTAAATCTATCATCTATCAATATTTTCATCGCCCGCCCCCCTCGTACGTCACACGAGCCACGGGCCAGTGGTTAGGGTCACCGGCAAAGTTCATGGATCAGCTGATTATTATAGGGTTGCTCTGTGTTTATTTCTAAAGGAAACTTTGCTAGTCATTTCTTCAATGAAAAACATCGAAATTCAAAAAGTGTAGAACAAAATTTTGTTCACACTGATGAGGTTAATGACCCCTTTTCGGGAAAACATACCAATTATGAATCACGTTGTATACGACTATCCAAGGTACAGTGCAAATATTTTCTGAGATTAATTATTATTCACCTAGGAATGTAGCACGGCGGTTGAAATATTTCTCTGGTAGCCATGTCTTGGCACACACCGTCCAGCAAAACTATGTCTTCCATCAGCTCATTGACAACGAAAACCTGAAATGGTAACTTTTGCAAGTGATTTTACTAATAATACTTTTACTAGGTGCCTGTATGCGTGAAACTAGCGCCACCGTCTATTTTATTAAATGATTACGTTGAACAGAGGAATTTTAAAAAACTGAATGTACAGTTTGTTAAACCTATCATAAGCTTTTTTTTAATACCTCTGTAATAGTTTCATTTTGTATAGTTTAGGAGGAGTAGCGAAAACAGAGTTTGGTGGCCACCAAGTGCAACTTCGCTACTTCTCCTAAACTATACAAAATGAAACTATTACAGAGGTATTAAAAAAAAGCTTATTATGATAGGTTTCACAAACTGTACATTCAGTTTTTTTTTAATTACGTGGAACAAAGGAATTTTCAAAAGTAAAAACTATCACAGGCTCGGAGCTTTGGGGCAAAGCGGAATTTGGATTGACTTTGGCCAATTGCCCCGGGCGGGAGGTCCATGGGGGCGATGTGTAGCATGGACTTTCCTGATGAACATAGGCTATTTTTTATCTGGTAGGTACCACGCGAGCGAAGCCGCGGGCGATTAAGCTAGAATAATATAAGTGTGATAATAGCTAACTATTTTACGAGGAAATTTCTTATGAAGAGATTGGTTTGCTGGAAGAAAACTCTTTTTAGGGTTAAGCTCGCCTTTGCACATGCCCTTACTATCTGTATTTTTAATGTATTATTTTATTGTGTACAATAAAGAATAAAGAATAAATATCTACACAGAAAAACGTGAAAATTCATTGCCTTTTTTGCTATTCAAACTGACAGTCTTTATTTACCTTGAAAGCCTTCAAGCACGGCACGAAAGCATGTTCCAACCTCATGCTGAGCTTCTCCGTCGACCATCCGTGGTACGCAGGCACTGTAGCTAGTACTAGCAGAGATAGTTTTATGCCAATCTCTCGCCACATCACTGCTTCTAGACTGAAATTGTACACGGTGATTCATAAGTGGTATGTTATCCCGAAAAGGGGTCATTCACCTCATCAGTGTAAACAACATTTGTTTTACTACTTTGAATTTCGATGTTTTTCATTAAAGAGATAACTAGCAAAGTTTCCTTCAGAAATAAACACAGAGCAACCCTATAACTAACAGCGAACGAACGAACGAACCCTATAATAATCAGCTGATCCATGAACTCTGCCGGTGACCCTAACCGGTGGCCAGTGGCCCTTTTTCATCTACCACAGAGGTCGTCAATGCTGATCAAATTTGTTTTTTGAGCCAAATATTGTGGCATGGCAGCCCTGGGTGTAGAGAGTCGCGTTGAAACAGGCATTAGAATCACCTAGCATGTAAGCCGAAACTTAAGTGATCCTTGAGGTCCTACAAGAATAAATGATTTTTCTTTCTTTCCCTCGGATCACGCAGATTTACTTACCCCATTAAGCCCCATTAAGCCATTGTACCTTTTTGGTGCAGGGCGACTTTTTATGCTGAGACCGATCCTATTTGGTCCACACCTACGCCAGACGACTGTGGCTACTCGATGTTGAACGGGGACAGTCTAGATAGCTGTACCTACCTATTTACCTTCAATTTTTTAATCTACTGTCTGTCTCCTTTCCTGTTTTTTATATTGTAATGTTCGTCTGTGCTCTGTGTTTTCCAAATAAATTTTATATCTATCTATCTCTATCTATCCATGACGGAGGCCTTTAGGCGGCCTAAAAACACCGTCAACAGAGTTGGCCACTTGCTCATACGAACAAACGAACGAACTTACCCCATGATAGGGTGTGGTGCAAGGCTAAAAGCTTCCCTTATAACCGGCAAGGTGATGTAGTACGCCTGCACGGCTGAATCGCATCGCACAGTGAAGCTGTAGGGTCGGTTTGTCAGCACCTAAGGATATTGGTGTCAATTCTGATGTCGCCAATACTAAACTAATTTGACAGCACTAAAAATGCTGCCGTCGATTTCTTAATATCGAAATAAATAAGATGGAATCAATTAATATAAATAAGGTTTATAATCTATAATATGTATGTATTTACAAAAAAAAATGTATCTGAGTATTATATCAGTCATCTGGTTACCATAACACAAGCATTAAGTTGCTTAGCTTGGGACTAGATGACGCCGTGTGAATATCCAAAGATATTTATTTTATTTTATTTATTTATTTTAGTGCTGTCAAATTAGTTTTTCTATGTATAATATGTATGTATTTACAAAAAAATAATGTATCTATGTAGTGTATCAGTCATCTGGTTACCATAACACAAGCATTAAGTTGCTTAGCTTGGGACTAGATGACGCTGCGTGGAAAGTCCAAGGATATTTATTTATTTATTTATTTTAGTTAAGTTTTGGCGACATCTGAATTGATTGACACAATTTAATCTCATTATTTAATTCAATTGCGTGTTCTAATCTCGTCTGAATCAATTTGGATAGGACTTAATTTCCTGCATACTGAAATAGGTATATGATTTACTAGCTGCGCCCCGCGGTGTTATCCTCGTTGAATAGTTCCCGTTTCCGTGGGAATACCGGGATCAAAAGTAGCCTATTTTTTAATCCAGGGTCTAAGCAATCCTGGTACCAAATTTTATTCAAATCCGTCCAGCCATTTGAGCGTGAAAGAGTAACAAACACACTTACACACACACAAACTTTCACTTTTATATTAGTGTGATTTTTATTTATAACTAGCTTACTCGCCCGCGGCTTTGATTTCTTCTTGAAGAAACACTAAATTAATTGTTTATTTAATATTTTACAGTGTTAAACCACACCTTAGATATTGGATATTTTCATTCTAAATGAAAAATCTTACTAAAACTTCGCTTGTATCTACGCAGGTTCGAATCCTGCCGGAGCCTTTAACTTTTAGTAAGATTTTTCATTTATAATGAAAATAAATGAATTGATTTTCTACTACAATATTTCCGTTACTTACCCCCAGAACTCCTATCGCGTTACCAGAAACCACGTAATCCGAGCTCGGCTCGTGATACTTTAGTTCTGTGAGGAACTCATAGTTGGGGATGGCTTCGTCGAACTCCTCTTCAGGGGGGAAGTATGAGGCCTCCACCAGGCCTGATACCAGGATGTATAGGCCTTTAGGCTCGTCTCCTGATAATAGAAAAAAATAAAAATGAAATATGATCACGACCGTGTCCCAGGGAGCGGTAGACATCCCTTTCAGATCTTTAAGGCAATTTAAGATCCTTTTGAAGACGTCTAAGGGGGTAGTCAGAGGTATGTACAAAATACATTTGGTACATGCCCACATCTTGCAGAAGTTAACTTTGAAAGACAGGTTGCAAGTCCATCGACGCTATTAGAGAGCTAACTGGTTTCCCTACGTTCCCTATGTTTTCCTTCACCGTTAAAAGCTTGTGTTAAAGCGCATATAATTTTTTCGATGCGAAAAGCCCAATGATGCACGGCCGGATTCGAGCCCACGACCTTCGGATCCAAATTCGTATTACTAATCCACTTGACCCCCTTACCCTAACTCGGCGTTGGCGCTTTTAAAAAAGCTTTCGTGCGAATATGGGCTTTAACGTCCAACGTCCAGCGCAGAAAATACAACACTGCTCGATAAAAAACCGTCGCGTTTAAAAAGCGCTGACGTGTGAACATATACTTGGGAATACATTTGTTCTATTTGAACGCTTTTTTAACGTCCGTTAAAAAAGCGTTCAAATGACGTTAAAAAAGCTTTCGTGCGAATATGGGCTTTAACGTCCAACGTCCAGCGCAGAAAATACAACACTGCTCGATAAAAAACCGTCGCGTTTAAAAAGCGCTGACGTGTGAACATATACTTGGGAATACATTTGTTCTATTTGATTGAACGCTTTTATAACGGACGTTAAAAAAGCTTTGGTGCGAATGAGGGCTAAGAGATCTAAAAGAAATGTCTACCGCTCCCTGGGATACTAATAATATTTAATTTAATAAAAAAAACTATACCCTTTCCAACCGTTTATTTAACTTTTGACAGCTGTAATACTGACTCAAATAGTGATACCCTGACCCGTTACCGATTCGATTTATTTTATCGATCGATTTTATTCATGAAGAAGTTTTAATCGATTTAACACACTCATTATTTACTATGAATTTCAACATTTTGCACCTGTTCATTACAAGCAGGTACCGCAGTTCATTCACATGTTTTTAATTTGAACCAACTACAGTAAGTCTAAACGATTAGGTATTTTAGATTCATTTATTTTCAGCGAAGAAATTCTTTCCCATTACCTACTAGGTACGAGTACGATGGTACTGTTTTCATTACGCAAATTATTTATGCATTAAAACAGAGACATCTAAGGCATTTTAAAATAATAAAGGTTTTTACGTGATTTGATATAAAAATAATCACAATAATTTTATTGTAATTATATTGTGTTATTAATATAATCGATAATCGATTTATTTCAAAACAGTTTATAGCCGGTGGTCATTAATTACGAATGAAACATCTCTAAGTGGGCGGAACCCGTCCATGAAGTACAGTATTCCCTGTAGTACATTGTATCAAAAATTATTACAAAACTTTATGTGCGTGATCTGTCAAAAGTTAAATAAACGATTGGAAAGACTATAGCTATATGTACTAAGTTAATTTTATCTAAAGGCTAATACGAAGCAAGTTCTAACATACCTCGTGATATCAGAATGTCTTCATGGTTAAAGTTGAGAATCTCAGAGTTTTCTAGAAAGAAATCAGCAACTCGCTCGTTGCCTTGTAACCAGGAGATAGACCTGAGTTGTGTCTTAAAGAAAAACAACTTATTTAAATATTTGCAGTGAAAAATTGGTTAACGGACGATAATTTTACGTGATAACGTAAATTATAAAAACATTGTGGCTTAGGCCTCTATCGCTGGCTCCGCGCTCTCGCTTGCACACTCGGCTCAGGCGGAACGTGACAATGCGTCATGCTTTTTGTGCGTGCAGAAAATAATTTTGTATATTCTTCTTTGTTTTTTATGTCTGAGAAAGGAACATACAGCGTTCTATGTTTCTTAATTTCTCTATGACATCAAGTCTAGCTAGACCTCAGCTATGCTGTTAAGTAAGTAAGTTCGTATGAGCAAGTGGCCAACTCTGGTGACGGAGTTTTTAGGCCGCCTAAAGGCCTCCGTCATGGCTTAACGACTTTAAAAGCCGGGACCGACAATTTAACGTGCCCTCCGAAGCACGGAAGCGCTCAGATATAAATGCCACTTGCGGTCACCCATCCAAGTTGTGACCGCTCAGAACGTTGCTTAACTTCGACGATCTATCAAGAACGTCTTAGCAAGCTATGCTGTTAATACCTCAGGTGTGAAGTGTTGTTGATAGAGGTTGATTTGATACGTACGTGGAAACAGTGGCTAGGCGAAGGGGTTTGGGCAGCAGATATCAAACAAGAGACTAGACGTTGTAGTTGTTTATTCTCAGAATAGACAGGACCACAGCACCATCTTTACGGATTAGTAAGAATAGGAATAAATCACTTACATTCTAATTATATAAATAATTAACAAAGAATTGATTAGTCAGTCCGCCATTGCCATTGCGCAAGAAGAAGAAGAAGACAGAGGAGCCATAGACAATAGAATACAATAATTATCTATGACATAGATTAAAGGCATTTACACACTATACTTCTAATACTTCCCCTTGACTTTAAGATATCTCAGTCAACAGTTATACTTAATTAACATGAGCTCTACATTGTCACAGAAACATAAAACATTATCGCTTACTCTACATTAAGATAGTTAGTAAATTTAAAACATTACAGTTTATCCCTAACCATCATACTTTTAACAAAATCACAATGTTTCTGCTTACATAGGGGCTTAGTCAATACATCCGCTATCATTCTGTCTGTAGGTTTATACATAACATTTATTAAACCATTTTTAACTAGATCCTTAACAAAATGATATCGGATATCTATGTGTTTGGTACGCTTATGACATAACTCTTTAGATTCCAACAATTTTTGAGCACTTTGGTTATCATTATAAACAATACAGTTATTCAAATTGGTAGATGTCAATTCTAAAATTAAATTTTTAATAAAACAAATATCTTTACAAACATCACCTATAGCCAGATATTCTGCTTCCGTACTGGATAATGCGACACATTGCTGCTTGCGTGATTCCCAGTTGATGGTACAGTTACCTAACTTGATTACATAACCAGTATATGACCTACGATTGTTGACATCATTAGCCCAATCGGCATCAGTATATGCGCTTAAATTCCAATTAACGCTCTTTGTAAAGAACAAACAGTAATTAATTGTACCAGCTAAATACCTAAGTACTCTTTTGGCCGCGAGCCAATGACTTTTCTCAAAACAAGTGCTAAACTGGCTTAAATAATTGCAAGTATATGCAATATCTGGCCTAGTGCATACACACAAATACATCAGACACCCTAAAAGTTGTCTATATTTATATACACTATTATCTAGATGTGCACTTATATTTTCAGATTTAAGTAATTTACAATTTGATGGTAAAGGTGTGTCTACAGGTTTACAATTTTCCATTCCGAATTTTACAAGTAAACTCTTAATATATTCAGTCTGATCTAAGTATAAAGTGCCCTTTGACTTATCTCTAGTGACTCTTATACCTAAACAATTTTTCAGTGGGCCTAAGTTTTTAACATTAAATTGTTGTTCTAATATCTTCTGTAAATGAATTTTAACATTGCTATTTTGACTATAAAATACATAAAAATCATCCACATACAATGCTATCACAACAAAATCATTGCCCACTTTCTTAGTGTAAACACATGGTTCACACTTACATTGCTTGAAGTCATGTGAAACAAGAAGGTCATGAACCTTTTCATTCCACATTTTGCTAGATTGTTTAAGTCCATAAATGGCTTTTCTTAATAAACAAACTTTACCATGAACTTTATCTGAAAATCCCATAGGTGGCTCCATATAAATTACCTCATTGAGATCACCATTTAAGAAAGCTGTAGCAACATCAATATGATCGATATCTAGATTTAATTGATTGCTAAGACCAAATAAGATTCTCATTGTGGAATGGCGTACCACCGGTGAGAAAGTGTCATTATAATCGATTCCTTGTTTTTGTGTGAAACCCCTGGCAACAAGTCGCGCTTTAAAACAGTTAAAGTTACCATCAGTGTCATGCTTAACTTTATACACCCATTTACTTTTAACTATATTTTTGTTAACTGGCTTGTCAACCAGCTCCCAAACGTTGTTAGCGACCAATGAGTCATACTCACGCTGCATGGCAGCTTGCCAGTCTTCAGACTGTGGAGAATCTAAAGCCTCTTTGTAAGACTGCGGCTCATCTAATAAACCTCCATGCAATGACATAAAACATTCATAATCCCCATACCTTTTTGGAGGAACGTTACGCGTAGAGCGTACATTACGACCTGTAGTCACAGTATTGTGCTCCAAAGCTTCCCCTGCAGCTGATGTCACGCCAGAAGTCAGATGCTCAGAGATAGAACATCCTTCAGCAGACTCTTCAGCGGAGGTGCCAGAGCCATCTGCCTCCCATTCACTCCCTGTGCAGAAGTCTCCTTCAGACTCTGAAACATCACAAATAGAGTTTTGATTAGGTTGAGTTAATGTCATGTCATCAATATTATTATTTATTAAGGTATTATTTGAATCAATATTATTAGAATTTTGTAATATATCATTATTATTCAAATTATTGATTTCATGATTAGAATTATCAATATTAGGTGGAATGTCACAATTATTTAAAATGTTATCTAAAACAATAAAGTCATGTTGATCTCTGACATTTTGTCCCAAATCCTTATAAAATTTGTTTTCCAAAAACGCTACACTGCGTGACAAAATAACTTTCTGTGGATTTGTAGGCTCTATAAGTCTATATCCCTTACAAGTATCACTATAACCCACAAAAACGGACATTTTAGCTTTAGGATCAAGCTTTAGTCTCTTCTGTGACGGAATTAGGTAGTATGACAGGCAGCCAAAGACACGGAGGTGGCTGAGATCCACGGGAGAACCAGACCAAACTTCCTCCGGTACGCGACCAGCTAAAGCTACTGTAGGTGACCTATTTTTCAAGTATATAGCTGTCATTATAGCTTCACCCCAGTAATGCTCACTGAGACCAGACTCCATTAGCATACACCTAACTTTATTCATCAATGTGCGGTTAAGCCGCTCTGAGACCCCATTTTGCTGAGGGCAGTAAGGCACCGTAACTTGATGAACAATACCGTGTTCCTGTAAGTATTTTGAAAACTTCTGACTGCAGTATTCACCGCCATTGTCAGATCTTAAAATTGTAATCGGCAAACCGGTCTGCTTCTCTACACATGTTTTAAAATTAATAAAATGAGTACATACCTCAGATTTTTCTTTCATGACATAGCCAAAGGTCTTTCTAGTGTAGTCATCGGTAAATGTCACTAGATATCTCGCCCCTCCCCAGCTAGGCTTTTGCATGGGCCCGCAGACGTCAGTATGAATCAGTTGCAGTGGTTTAGAAGCACGCGTCGCCTCTTTGGGATAAGATGCGGCCGACATCTTGCCCTTAATACATGGGACGCAGTTCTTTAAAGCTTCCTTTCCATGCTGAAACAGAACATTCATACCGCATGCAACCTTTTGTAAATTTTTCATACCTTGAAGGCTTAGGTGCCCTAGACGTCTATGCCAAAGCTCCACTGCTAAGTCTGCTGTAACTGTGGCACTCAACAAGTCCTCTCTGTCATCAAGGAGAAGAGAGTGCGCCTGTGTTGGCGATGACCCAGATCTGGTTAGTTCACTGTCCATAGACATACATTTATGTGCATAGGACTTACAATCAAATCTATACAACCCATTAAAACATGCAGCAGATGCGACCAAGTTGCCAGAAATTTGACCAACATTACTGTAAACATGACATCCATCTTTATTAAAAACAACGCAATGACCAGACTGGACTAACTTGGAAACGGAGATGAGATTAACAGATAACTGAGGGACATACATAGCATTTAAAAGTCTTACCTCATGCAATGTAAGAGAACCCATCCCTTCACTATTTATCGTTTGGTTGTTAGCAACAGTAATAACTGCCTTCTTAGTGTCTTGAAAATTTTGCAACAATGCCTTATCATTCACCATGTGGTTAGTAGCACCACTATCAATGTAAAAATCACTAGATTGTGATGATATGAAGGCAGACGCTGAATAAATTTTTTCATTTGATTGTTGCTGCTTCTTTGTACGCTTCAATTTAAAACATTTAGCTTTAGTGTGACCGCTCTTCCTGCAATAATCACAAACGATGCTCTTTGTCTTCATAGTAAAAGCTGTTCCATTGTCATCCAAGCTGCTTCTCCGGGAGAACTCCTGTAGTAGTCTAGCACGAACCAATTCACTGGATATTTTGGTGGTGACCGTTGCAGTAGACAGGTTGGATACCACAGAGTCATATTCCGCCGGTAGACCGCTCAAGAGAATTTCAGCTACTTCTTCATCGTCCACAGTTTTGCCTATATCAGAGAGTTGTTGCACTGTAGTAATAATAGCTTCAATGTACGAAGTCATACTATTAAAGTCATTGTAATGAATTTTGTGTAATTTACGCAGCAACAAGACACGTCGAAATAGTCCCTTGTCTTGAAAAACATCGGAAAGCTTATTCCAGGCTTCTTTTGCAGTAGTTGCATTCCAAACATATTGGTAAAGTGAAGTTTTGATGGAGAGACAGATGCGCGCTAGGGTTTTACGCTCTCTGTCACCATTCGGATCCGCGTTGGGTTCGCCCTCGATCAAATCCCACAGTCCTTCCAATAATAGTAAATTCTTCATAGAAAACTTCCAAGTGTGATAATTTGACGATCCATCCAACTTTTCCATATAGAGGTTATGGTGGCCAACCGCATGGTTGCCATTGCCGCCATTCCCGGCTTCTGCCACCGCCATCTCGAAATGTGCTGTGCCGTCCCTATATCGCGCCCAAACTATAGCCTTCGCAAAACGTATACAATCAGTGTTTTCGTGCACTGGGCCCATAACCTGTTGTTGATAGAGGTTGATTTGATACGTACGTGGAAACAGTGGCTAGGCGAAGGGGTTTGGGCAGCAGATATCAAACAAGAGACTAGACGTTGTAGTTGTTTATTCTCAGAATAGACAGGACCACAGCACCATCTTTACGGATTAGTAAGAATAGGAATAAATCACTTACATTCTAATTATATAAATAATTAACAAAGAATTGATTAGTCAGTCCGCCATTGCCATTGCGCAAGAAGAAAAAGACAGAGGAGCCATAGACAATAGAATACAATAATTATCTATGACATAGATTAAAGGCATTTACACACTATACTTCTAATATGAAGCGCTCGTGGCGCGAAGGTTTCTAAGACGTTCTTGATAGATCGTCGAAGTTAAGCAACGTTCGTCACAACTTGGATGGGTGACCGCAAGTGGCAATATCAGCTGAGCGCTTCCTTGCTTCGGAGGGCACGTTAAATTGTCGGTACCGGCTTTTAAAGTCGTTAAGCCATGAGGCCTTTAGGCGGTCTGAAAACTCCGTCACCAGAGTTGGCCACTTGCTCATACGAACGAACGAACCTCAGGTGTAGATGGCGCCACCAGGCTGCCTTTGTGCCGACATTGCTGAACTTTCTCCTCAATCGCACGCACTAGTAATCCATACTCCATCTCATCTAGGAAGCCTGGAAGTAGGTAATCAAAAATGTTTATCCTAAATAATCATTAATAATCATTAATAATTATTAATGATTATTGGTCGGCCGAGTAAACGTTGGCGGGACGATCTCGCCACCTTCGATGAAGGATGGTGGGACGCAGCTAAAGATCGAGATGATTGGAAGAGTTTGGGGGAGACCTTTGCCCAGCAGTGGGAAAAAATTAAATAGTGCTGTGCATGCCTGTAATGGGTACACAATACACATATCATAGTATTTTTATATAAATGTTTTTTTTACAATGTATAATTATGTGTACTGTTGGCCTTAATAAATAAATAAATCCTATCCTACTTCCTACTATCCTACTAATATTATAAGATAGATAGATATAAAATTTATTTGGAAAACACAGACGAACATTACAATATAAAAAACAGGAAAGGAGACCGACAGTAGATTAAAAAAATTAAGGTAATTAGAGATAAAGGTGATAGTTTGTGTTTTTGTGTGTATGTTACTCTTTCACGCTCAAACAGCTGGACGGATTTGAATGAAATTTGGTACCAGAATTGCTTATAACCTGGATTAAAGAATAGGCTTCTTCTGATCCCGGTATTCCCACGGGAACGGGAACTACCGCGGGTAACACCGCGGGGCGCAGCTATTAATATTCGACTTACCTTCTTCCTTAAGCTGCATAGCTGTTATAATCATGATGTTAAGTGTTGAGGTGGTGGCTTGTCGCGTCTTCACCGTAATAGCAGTCCATGGACGGTCGCGCTGTAGCAGTCCCAACTGACGCGTCACTGCTAGCCTAGGAAAGAAAGAAAGATAGAAAGAAAGAAAGAAAGATAGAAAGAAAGAAAGAAAAATCGTTTATTTTGATAGTTTCTCAAGGATCACTTCAGTTTCGTCTTACATGCTAGGTGATTCTGATTCGAATGCCTAACTATCAGTCTCAATAACCTATCTATCTTTGGTTTTGCTTACTGCGGGTAGATATTTGACATTTCTTCCATACAAAAAACGTCAAATAGCTACTGACAGTAAGCAAAACCAAAGATAGATAGGTTATTGAGACTGGATGTAAGAAAATAATAATTCTAATCAGCTCATCGCGTCTACTGAGCAAGCATTCCTTGATCTCTCTAAGTCAGGGATTTGGTTTACTGCGCGAAGCTGTGAAGAATATGCGAATTGAATCTACACTCCTGTTTCGATTCCGCGATCCGCGGGCGAGTGAGGAGAAGGACTTTACTTCGCTTCCTTTGCAAAGAGCATGTAATAGTCTTCAAAGAAGACTCTTCTTTGTGGCTAATGTGACAAGTGTTGTCACAATTCTGCCAGTGTCGGATTCGTTCACGCTAGTTTCATAAACTTTGGGAGGGTAGTCAAATAATAATATGGCCGGTAAAAGTGATATGATTAAAAAAAAATATGTTTAACCACGATGACAAAAGACAGCACAATCTACATTCTGGTTCATCATCATCTGGTTACCATAACACAAGCATTAAATTGCTTAGCTTGGGACTGATGACGCCGTGTGAAATGTCCAAGGATATTTATTTATTTATTATTTATTAGTGAAACTAAGCGGCACAGTTATGCCGGGTACCTATATCCAACGTACGGATGTCTGTAGGTCGGTCGTCATAGCAACGTTGTTTATACAACACAAAATGTATGGCACTTTTTGACAGATAACAACGTTGCTATGACTACCGACCTACGAACATCCGTTAGTTGGATATAGGAACCCGGCATTAGAGGCTTTTGCACACATTAAGTGATATGATTAATAAACAAAGGACAGTACAATCTACATTAGTGAAACTAAGCGGCAAAGAGCATGTAAGCGGCACAGTTTGAGGCTTTTGCACACATTGCAAGATTTGACACTACCTGTCAGCTTCAAGCGTCGCGTACAGCTTGTCCTGTATTTGTTTGTTGTCCACCAACTGAGGAAGGAGGTTACATACCTCTTGTTCGCCAGTTACGAAGCTCTGTAAAGTAAGATGTACGATAAAATAATTTACCAGCCCTCTAGCTGACCTTTACATCTTTATGCGGGCACCACACATTGGCTTCCATTGGTTACGAATAGAATGGCCAATGGCAATGCTCCGTTTGTGGCCAATAACCGTCCAAGATCGATTCTCACATTGGAGGGAACCGACACGTTCCAACACTGAGACTCCCAATGTGTGGTGCCCGCATTAGGTACTACATTATTTTATACAGCGTCAGGTCAGGAGGCAATCTTTGCCTATGTTTTACCACTATAGTGCCTGAAACATTGTTGGAAATATTGGCCATATCCACAGGAAAAACAATGGTCAAAACGTGGCTGACTAAACCGCGGGTGTCACGATGATTCCCTTCACCGTTACCAGCCTTCACATTTAGCAAGAAGAGCTAAATACAAGAAAAAAATATAAATATTGAAGAGCTTACTCCAATAACAAATGGCTCGTGTGAAGCGCATAGTGCATTTGTTTTATTTATTCTTCTTTATTACTTACTTTGCCAACATCATATCCAAACGCCAGCTGTATGTCTATCATATGATCGATGTAGGACATTATTTTAGGAACTGACACTCTGAAAACATGAAACGGTTGATAAAACTCATCGTCAATGATTTTGTCTTTAAAAAAAAACTTTTGCAAGCCTTGCCGAAACGCGGAAGCGCTCAGCTGATAATGCTCGTCGAGCATTATCAGCTGTTTCGGAGAGCACGTTAAATTGTCGGTCCCTTTTAAAGTCGTTAAGCCATATCGGCGGTCTTTAGGCGGCCTAAAAACTCCGTTACCAGAGTTGGCCACTTGCTCATACGAACGCACGGTTCATGAGATAAAGTCTAGTGACAGAGAGACGTACAGCGTAGGGTCCCGTATTTACTCTCTCCTAAAAATATCAATTTTTTTGGGTTGTCATTGAGACATCATCATCATTCTCCTGCCCTTATCCCACGCTAGGTGGGGTCAGCACAACATGTTTTTCTCTTCCACTCTCTATCACTCTTCAACTCTGATCACACTCCTCTTACATTCATATCCTCCCTCACACAATCCATCCACTTCTTCTTCGGCCCTCCTCTACTTGTATACCCATCCACATTCATACTCATAACTCTTTTGGCAATATGTCTTTCATCCCTCATTACATGAACATACCATGCTAATCTGGCACTCCTCACCTTTTCAGTCACAGGTGCCACTTTCAAACTTCCCCTTACATTCATTTGAGTCATTGAGATATCTAGGTACATGATTCTTTATACTTTCCAGAGATGATTTTCTATACGTATTGTATTGGTATTAAATAACCTGGCTAATTTGCAAAGTCTTAAAAAGCGTAGCATCCTCAGCAGCTTAGTAGCAGTAAGTACGCTGGAGTTGAGGTTACTCCACTTGTCCCAGAGTGTTAGAGCATCTATTATATCCAGGACTAGATCTAAAATATAAGATCTTGTTCAATAACTCAGGCCTATACATCTTTACTAGATTATACAGACTTATACAGTGTCATGCAGGAGAAAGCATTTTTTGCCAACACTTTACGCGACACCTGGTAGTGCCAGGCTCATTGTTGAGGTCGAATAGGCTTGCCCAACACTTAAACCATCCTCTCAGCAACCAGAGTTGGCCACTTGCTCATACGAACGAACGAGCAACCATATCCCCAGGAAAGACAATGGTCAATACGCGTGGGGCTGACTAAGCCGTGGGTTTCCTCACGAAGATTCCTTTTCGTAACGAAAAATCCATTGATGCACGGCCGGGATTCGACCCACGACCTTCTGAACGAAACTTACCACTCGGCCAACACGGCTCTACATACATACAATAATAACGTGCCTGTTTCAGCTGAATTGTACCTAGAAGTATTGAAACAGAAACAGGTGATGATAAAGCAACAAATGATACCTCCAGTGGCCATCACAATGATGAAGAAGTCCAGTTTATTCCAATGAGACTTGAAGTAACCTCTAACACTTAAACCGTACATTTTAAGAATCATCTCCAATAGGTATATTATGTAGAAGAATCTGGAACAATTCTTAAATATCAGGACTCACAACTAGAACTAACCACGATTTCAAGGCTGAGTCGAGTGGAGTTGGAGTGAAGGTTACGAGAAGGTTAAAAATATGGGTATAAGTAGCCAAGATCAACTTAACAAAAATACTTGAAAAAAAATTTGTTTTACTTTTTCTTATGGTTTCACGATTACAATTCATTTCACAAATACATGTTAAATTGTCGGTCTCGGCTTTTAAAGTCGTTAAGCCATGACGGAAGCCTTTAGGCGGCCTAAAAACTCCGTCACCAGAGCTGGCCACTTGCTCATACGAACGAACGAACGAACAAATACATGGACACGGGGTTTTATCGCGTTATTTACCTTATTTCTTTACGTCCCGACGTTAAGACCCCAGGTCCATGTATTTATAAATAAAAAATGTTTTATGCTATTATCATTATCATCCATGCCGCTATTCCACTAAGGCTCAACTCACACCAAAAGACCATCGAGGAGCAGCGAAGCGGAGCGCAGTTTGAGTGTCATACGAATTATAATGAGAAACTCGACCAAGTCGCGCGGATACGCGCGGCGCGCCGCGGAAATTCCGGCGCATTCGAATACGCGCGCCTTCTCTGCGCGATAATAAGTATTATAGTAATGAAAATAAAGTTAAAATTCGTATGACACTGAAACTGTGCTCCGCTTCGCTGCTCTTCGATGCTCTTGTGGTGTGAGTTGAGCCTAAGTGGCATCGGCACAATATGAGTTATAAGTTCTACCGTTTAGCTTTAAATCTCAAATCGTACTCACAAATTCAAAACCTTGATCACAGTCACAGCGGTACTCTTCGGAGACTTCAGCATCACCTCGCTCAGTATAACTGGCGTGTTGCACAGTATGATTAGATAGATAAACCCGTCGAACCAAAAGGTAGAGATGAGCGCGTGGCAGCGTCGTCTGCACGCAGAACGAGGGACCTGATTGGTGGTTGTCTCCGTCGCTAGCATGCGCATTATCTTGCGGCGAAGCCAGACTGCGTGTGCCTAGAAAGAACAGCACAACACAACCTACATAAGTAAAGCCTAAGGACTAAGGCTCGTAGGTATTCAGAGTCCATACTCAAGCGCGAATCGTGTCTCAAGCGGTGATTCATTACTCAGTTCCCATAGAAAACTGTTAAAAAATCGATACTTGAGCGAAGACTGAATACTAGCATAAAAGACCAACTTAAGGCGAGGATGCCCTAGCGCTGTAAAAAAGAAAAAAGTTTTTTATTTCCGAAGAACAGCACATCCTCCATTTCTTGCGCCACTGAAAACCAGCGCTCTAACAGTCATGATGCTGCTGGAGCCAATGCTGAGGGGTAGCCTTATTTTCTTGTCACTCGATTGTCAATATTTCTCATTTCTGTTACCCATGTTTATGTTGATGGAAAATAAAACTTTTTTCTATTCTATTCTATTCTAAATAAGTTATGCCAAGAGAATCTAAAGCTCGTATTCAGAATCCATACTCAAGCGTGAATCGTCTCGTTCGTTCGTTCGTTCGTTCGTTCGTATGAGCAAGTGGCCAACTCTGGTCTCAATTGAATCGTCTCAAGCGGTGATTCATCACTCAGTTCCCATAGAGAACAGTTAAAAAATCGATACTTGAGCGAAGACTCAAGTCTTTGTGCAGACACAGAATACGAACATAAAAGACCTAAACTGAAACAGCCGTGGCACCAATCAGTTATTTTACCGAAAAGCAAGAACACTCGAAAAACACTACCATCTCCGCATGGTAGGTTTTTCTAAATGAAAAATCTTACTAAAAGTTTTACGGCTTCGACGGGGTTCGAACCCGCGAGATACAAGCGATCACCCTTAAGCCGGGCTGCTTACCACTCGGCCACAAAGCCTTAGACGCCGAAGACGAAATTTTCAGTAAGATGATATTTCGGATAAAGCACCGATAACCTAACCCTCTGTTATTGGCACCATATGCTAGCAATTAGACCTAATTCCACTCCACCTAATTTTGCTATGCAAACCTTAGGCCTCCAAAGCGTGCCGAGCTGGTCCAGATTGATCCTGCCATCGCTGGAGTCAGCGGCCACCTCTACCGCCTGAACGAGCAATCGCACACCATCCTTGCTCACCTTACCATGCTCGTATTGACGCCAGTATGAGATCTTCAAGGCTTTGAGGACGCGTTGATTTGCTTCCCTGTATGTATAAAGACATAGATTTTACCTTAGAGATTACCTTAGACAAAGTAAGAAATAGAGCGCTGTATATTCCTTTTTCAGTCACACAAAAAAAAATATATACAACATTCTTGTGAGTAAGAGACATTAGATCTTTTGTCCCTCATCGCGTGTCGTTTTTTTGTATGGCCGGAAACTTGATGCTCTGAATTTTGTATTATGAAACTATGGATTCACTGCATTTTTTGTCTCTCTCGGCGGCATGCTCGCTGTTCGTCCTGGTACTATACTAGGTCCATGAATTTTACAGAATAACGGAATAGGTATAAGCCTCAATGGTCAGCAAAGTCAATGCAATTTAACAAAAATTACCTCATCATCTCATTGTACTCTTTCTTCGTAGGCTCATTGGGTATCTCCCTCTCGCAATCTGGACATGTGGTGTAGTGGTAGCCGAGGTACGCATCATCGTCAGTGTCTTCGTCCCGCCCTGATATCTGCAGCTGGTATGGGTGCTTTATTGTAGTTCCTAGATTTAGGAGTTAAACAGAATAAATACATACTACATACATAAAATCACGCCTCTTTCCCATTGGGGTAGGCAGAGACCACGGATCTCCACTTGCTACGATCCTGACACACCTCTTTCGCATTATTCACTAATGAGGAATAAATACTCTCCGAATCGAATTATACCTACACTTGTGGCAAAATATTGAACATTTATTTTTCACAAATATATCGTTTTTAAAAACCAGGTTCATTGATAGGCTAATTCAGTGGTTTGTTTAGTATGAAAGAGTTGCCTAAAGTTGGTGCTAAGGTCCTTGGGAGGTAATGGGCCAGCTCTGAGAAAGTTTACATTGTATCTAAACGCGAAATTTACTAAGAAATGTGCCGTTTAAACCACAGAAAGCGCCTTTTTGTTTAAACCACTAACGACAAACACTAGGCATTAGTGACCACGCTAAATGTATCTCCCTCTCATTAGCTGTAAAAACAGGTATTCTTCACGCTTCAAACGTCAAGGATAGTTCCTTACCTTCTTGCACCAGATCCCAATTCGCATCAGCAAGGAACTTGTCCATCTTCAGCATAGAGATGCAGCGATCTCTGGTCAGCATGACTCGCTTCACACAGTTCGTCATGTTAGCTTTCTTCGCAAGGGAGATCTCGGTCAGGCCTAGCAACTTGAGGACTTTGCGCATAGTCGTCGCGTTTATTAGGAGAGATAGGATCACTAGGCCTGCTGTTTGGATGATGAAGATCTATGGGGGATAAGTAAGGTATGTTTGCTCTGAAAAAGCATCGGTATGTACATTTTTCCTTCTGTTCTGTGTGTAAGTTAAATAAAATAATATTCTATTCTAGTTGAGAAGTCTGGTGACACTTTTCAACTAACCGGAAACTATAAGCCGAACCATTGTTCTTTGTTTGCTTGCCTAACGAAGGGAACATCAGAGTCTCCCAAGCTTATGAATAAGACCTAAACCTTGTTACTAACTTATTCCTAAATAGTAACCAGCTCGGAAGATCTTCCTGAAGCTTTCCAGTATCTGTGATTAGTGATAACTTCACTGACCTCTCCCGCATCAGCTGTAGCTGGCGTCTGCAGCACTATGAGCGCCAGACAGAGGGACAGCGGGCCTCGCAGGCCGCCCCACACACACGCCATGCAATGCTGCCACGTCATGCGATAGCCGATGTGTTGGAGAAGAGGGGATAACGCGGCGAATACCAACATCCTGATACAGTCATATAGCAGTTGTATGTGATACAGGCAGTCCACAGACAGCCTCTATGTCTATCACATAAGACAGCCCGTGATATAGTCAGTCTGTGATAGAGCTAGTCTGTGATAGACAGTCCGTGATATAGTGTCTGTGATAGAGCTAGTCTGTGATAGAGCTAGTCCATGATAGTCACTCTGTGATAGAGCTAGTCGGTGGTAGAGTTAGTGTAAGATAGAGTCAGCTGTGTTAGAGTTGATTTATAATACAGCCGGTTTGAGACAGACAATTAAGATACAGTCAGTCTGCAAACGCACGCCATGCAATGCAATGCTGCCACGTCATGCGATAGCCGATGTGTTGGAGAAGAGGGGATAACGCGGCGAATACCAACATCCTGTGACACAGCTAGTATAGTGATATAGTAAGTCTATGATAGAGTCAGACTATAACACAGCCCGAATGTAACAGCCACTTTATGTCGGGTTGAGACACAGTAGCTTATGAGCTGTGTCAGAATCATCAATGCCCGTATCAGATTAATTAGTTTGTTGCACTTTATCTGCAAATAGTGTACTAATACTAGCTAAATATTGCAGTAGTATAGCTTAGACGTAGAGCCAGTAGGTATGTGCTATGGTTAGTCTGTGATAGAGTCAGTCTGTGACAGTCAGTCAGTAATGCAATCAGTTAGTGATACCGTCAATATAGAAGATTATTTCGCCCGCCAGTTTTATATTTGAAAAACACGCTTCGCTTACTTCTAATAAAGGAAGTAGAAGTAAGATTGGGGATTATACTAAGTGTAAATAAGATCCTATACACTGAAGCAGTAAATTATTCTGTTGACTCTCATCATAGTCCACAGCTTGACTTCAACTCATGATCATATGCAAAGTTTGTGTCTGCACCTACATCTTAACACACACGAGGTATTAAAATAACTCTTACCTTGAACAGTAGATCGTGGTATACGTAACGAATATTAAGGAGACTTGTCGCACACTGATCACATTGGTCACAGTCTCAAATACCACCACACCAATCATCGTGAACACAAGGGTGTTCGCTAAATGCGCCATAATCGTCCAGAAATGCGCCACAACTTGCTCAACATCCCCCGCAACTGTCGACTTCTTATTACTGACTAAAACCCCAGCAATCACTGTCCCCAACAACCCAGACACGTATAAAAACTTCTCTCCAATGTAATAAGTCAAATACGCACCGGATAGAGTTACTATCACAGCGCAAAGCATATCGTAGTAAGTAAGAGAGAGTAGAGTGCCAATAATCTTTCCCATCACAACTCCTAGCAAGATCCCGCCACCAGCATATCTTAGGAGTAGAAGGGAAATTTGTGAGGCATCAGTAATAGCCATGGCTAAGTATCCAAAAACAGCAGTAAACTCTATCATTACTGTCACATCCCCAATCAAACCCTCACCGAGTAGTAACACGCTTAAGTACTTCCCTCTGCTCATCTCTTTCAGCTGTTTAACAACCTCCATAGGATATATCGGTGAGCACACTACCCCAAATAGCACAGCTGTTGCAAAATTCCACGAAGATTCTATTATATAATAAGCCATGAATGAAGTTATCAAGGCTGTTAGCAACACTCCCGGCACACCGACTATCAAAATCTGGGGAAAGCTTCGCCAGAATGAATGAGCGTCAACGCTATATGAAGTGCTGAATAGCAAAGTCGGTAAGAATATTATCAAAATAATATCCACGTCCATGAAACATATCTCCACGATTGGTTTGAAAGATGGGTACTTTGTCGCACAGTACCCTAATAAACCGCCAATGGAGAACATGATAACTCGGTAAGGTATACAATGTAATCTAGTCCATAGCATTACAGCTCGAACTATCACACCGACTAGTAGGATGAAGAATATGAATAGAAATCCGAGTGAAGACGGGTAGCCGAGTGTAGGTCTGTTTGGATTGTCCAAGAGAATTGTAGAGTCATTTTGCGCGCAAGTTTTTGCAATGAATATGAGTAAAAATAATTGATTTGGTGCCATTTTTAGGCATGGTCTACTAGATTTAAGTAGCGATGAGATATGCTGAGTTTCAATGTTTTTAATTTAATTAAAATTTGATTTACTGTAAATGATGTTTTTTTTATATAACTAGCTTTGGAAGGGAAGCAAGTGTTTTTAATGAAAAATGTATGCATTTAAAAAATACTCAGTTTATTACAAAATTCTTACTTTTAATCAATTACAGGCTAAAAATCTAATTATTCAAAGTCAAAATTATAAAAGTTTTGGTATTCTTTATAATGGAATTTGGAGCCATTTAAACATTTCTTTCCGCATTTGGTAGCTTTATCCTTAAGGAAGGTAATAGTAACAGGCTACTTCTTTCCATCATCATCACCATCGTTATGCGCGTAAACCGAGGGCGCAGCTAAACTTGAGCCTACTATAGTCTTTCCAATCGTTTATTTAACTTTTGACAGATCATGCACGTAAAGTTTTATAATAATTTTTGATACAATGTACTACAGGGAATACTGTACTGTCATGGACGGGATCCGCCCACTTAGAGATGTTTCATTCGTAATTAATGACAACTGGTTTTGAAATAAATCGATTATCGATTACATTAAAACATACAATAAAATTATTGTGAATATTTTTATATCAAATCACGTAAAAACCTTTATTATTTTGCATTAAAATGCCCTAAATGTCTCTGTTGTAATGCATAAATAATTTGCGTAATGAAAACAGTTCCATGGGATCGAATTTATTCGCTGAAAATTAATGAATCTAAAATAATCGTTTAGACTTACTGTAGTTGGTTCAAATAAAAAACATGTGAATGAACTGCGGTACCTACTTGTAATGAAAAGGTGCAAAATGTTGATATTCATAGTAAATAATGAGTGTGTTAAATCGATTAAAACTTCTTCATGAATAAAATCGATCGATAAAATAAATCGAATCGGTAACGGGTCAGGGTATCACTATTTGAGTCAGTATTACAGCTGTCAAAAGTTAAATAAACGGTTGGAACGAGTATAATTCTTTTATTTTCTAATTGAGCCCATTACGCTGCTTGTTTAAGCTGCTAAATAAACAAATTTCATTCCAATTTCATTTTTAGATTTATCCATTATACTCGTAACTGTCACTGTCCCGCGCTTAAGTAGTTCTGAATGACGCAGGAAAATCAACCTTAAACCAACTAAGCAAGACCCACGGGTGGCCCAAAATTGATCTACCTAAACAGCGGAATAGGCTCATAACTCAAGTGGAAAAAGCAGTCTTACTCCTTTAATTTTAGCAGGACTTTTGTATGGCGAAAACTTCTGCGGCGTTTTCCGAGGAGACCGCCTCGGTGTCAACTCTCTCTCTTCAACTCTCTTTTCGTGAGAGCCTATTCTCTTTAGTTCTCTCTCTTTTATTTCAAGTTCTTCTAGCTCTTTGTAGGCTGTTTCTAACATACGTCGCTTCCAGTCTTCATACGGTTCTGTTTGAGGTTCTGTTGATTCTTCTTTATGTAGTATGTCTACTTCCATTGTCTCTGGTTCCGCTGAAAAAGGTATAATTAGATTAGAGTGACAAGGATTGTATGGGATACTCCAGTGTTACCAGTGCAAAAAACTCTACACAAGTTAAAAATTACCTTCAACAATCTTCTTAGGTCTTCCTCTCTTCTTCTTAGCCACAGCGAAATGCGCGTCAACGAATTTGGTCCAATCAGCGTCGAGCTTCGCCCATTGAGCGGGTTTCAGGCGGGATTTCTCTATAACCTTACTTTTAGGTACTTTTTGATTATTTATCCGACACGCGTGGAAGACGGCCATGCACACGTATTGGGGAAGATTCAGATCCACTTCCTGAAAAAAAGATACATTAATAATTTGTGACATATAATTAAAGTTTGTGTGTGTGTGTATGTTTGTTCTCCACACTCAAACAACTGGAGGGATTTCAATAAAATTTGGAACCAGCTTATATCCTGGATAAACACATAGGTTACTTTGATCCCGGTATTCCCACGGGAACGGGAGGTATATCATGTATTAAAATTATCCACCGCGGGGCGCAGCTAGTTTCAAATAGAGTGATTTTAATATGCAATTAAGTGCTGATAATTTAGTTTAGTAATAATTACCATTTTAGCTTGCTTCTGATACTCAAGTAATATCTGATCAGCCAAGTTCTGTACACCCATACACTGCAGTGCAGCGCAAAGTATAGATGTTGTCAGCTTGTCACAGTCGAGTTCTAGAAAGTTCTGCACCATTTTCTTGCAGTTAGTGTACATTGGTGCTTTCAGACCGGAGTATTTTATGGCAGTTTTCTGTAATTAAGTATTAAGTAAAAATAAAAATACTTTGACTACCTAATTACTTAGTTGTTAGTTGTTTGCACTTCATTTCAGGAACAGGCATTAGTAGAATCACCTAGCATGTAAAACGAAACTTAAGTGATCCTTGAGGTCCTACAAGAATAAATGATTTTTCTTTCTTTCTTTCAAATTAACCAAAGTAAATAAATATAAAGGGGATTTCTGGATTTTTTATTCAGAAATCCCCTTTCAAAACCGGCAGGGCAATTCTAGACCAAAACTCCAAAAATCCCTTTCAAAGGGTATTTCTGGAGTAGGTAAGCCAAATTAATGTTGTAAATAATGATGTACCGTTTGGGGTTAAAGCTATATTACGCCCGCGGGCTATTCATTTAAAGTAATTTTATTAAAGAATTATATTAATCTAACTAGAACAAGTAACTCTAATGTAATGACAGACTTTTCAGGCCGAAATCAAAATTCATTTACTCAATCGTTTGTTCGTTCGTTCTTATGAGCAAGTGGCCAACTCTGGTGACGGAGTTTTTAGGCTGCCTAAAGGCCTCCATCATGGCTTCACTCAATAATATCATTAGAACACTTTGACACATCCATTATTATTTATGTTAGCTCATTAGTTGATGCCTCTTCGCCATCAAATATATCTTTAAAAAATACCAGAAATCACTTACAATATCCAGATCAGCTCCAAACAGCCCTGCAGCCAAGTCCAGGCAGATCACAACCTTGCTTGTGTCTGTCATGTTGCTGCCAGCTATAGATTTTGTCTGCAGAAGTCGCTCAAACTCTGCTGCTTTACTGTGAAATGTTTCAAATCAATATTTAAGGACACACAGCCAAAACTATGCAAAGCCTGTACTATAGGAAGGTAGGGACCAGTTGCAGCCCGTGCCAGTTACTAGCCTGTTAACCGGCGGAAAGGCCCCGGGGCCTTTGGTACCTTTTACAGAAAGTTAAAATTAAAATTTTTAATTTTTAATTTTAATTTTCTATGACTTTTTAAGTTTTAGGTAATCACTTTTTTAACCGATTCAGATTCGAAATTTCGAATTTTCGAATTCGACAGTTCGAAGCCGTTAGTTAACAGGCTAGGGACTTCTTGCTGTGAAGTCATTGTGATGGTATGCTTAGTATGCATGAAGGCGAGTACCGTACCGAGTAAGGGGGTGCCGCGGGGCATACCAGAGTCTCAAGTTAAGTTGCATGTATGGTACATAACCCAAGCAACACATAAGCAGGATATTGGAATTTAATATGTAGATTTACAGCCTTAAGATGAATTATGGTTTTATAATGGTTTTGTCGACGTGTTCTGGCTGGCCTATAGTATTTAAGGAACTTAGAAAAGCCTTCAGCTGTATTATAGCTTTTGCATAACTAATATCAAGCTATTAAGTCTATAACAGTTTCAAAAAAATCCTTTGTACAGGTTAAGGCTGTACTTTTTACAGCAACTAACATTTCTTAAGAATTTTAGTTTTATAGTATAATAAAATAAGCTTTAAGCTGTAAAACAGAATCAACAGAATATGTTTTAAAACTCTAAGCTTGATAATAGATTGTCCTATAGTAATAGCTGTTTACTAGTTTATATCAAACCCCTTATAAATCCAGCTTTATAAAGTCCTAGATCAAAACCATTTAACGGCCTTTTGCTGTTAAAGTAAGACAATGAAGAGCGTTAGAATGACTACGCTGTAAATACGGCGATTCGTAAATCCATATACAGAAAACTTTAACCAATTTCACATTTGCGTACTGTTTGTTGTGCTCGCAATCATAGATCGTAAATCATGGAAATACAAAAAAAGAAGTACCTAATGCAATTAAAAAAAAGTTTCAAAAGAGTATTTAGCTATTGAAAATTAGAAACATAATCAAATAAACCAACTAATAAACTATGCTAGGTACTCCTAGTAACTAGGTATTCTAGAAACTAGGGTTTTTCTTTTTATACATTGAGCCCTAAAACTTTAGAACATTATAGATTAATAATATATTATTGAGAGAGTTTTACTCAGCAAAAACCTTACTAAAATCTCTCTTGTGGTCACACACCAGCGAAAACCCTACTAATATAATATATTAAGCCTTTATAAAGCCAGTGGCTTTAAAATACCTATTTTGAAGTATTATAGCTGTCTAATATTTAGACGCCATTAATAGATTACTCTGGATTACCAAATTCTATTTTTACAAACATTGAGTACAAGAATTGAGCTGAAAATCACTCAAAACTATTTTACCAGAAACTGATATTCATGAGAAAAACTAATATTGGGTGAATCGTCGCAAACATTATTATAACCTACAAATTCTTTAAAATTATTGACTTTCAATTATTAACTTTTTTTCTCTAAATGAATTTCTTTCACGAGCGCTTGAAAATTTCAAATAAAATACATATATACTTTTACAGTAAACTGATTCTCGCATCCATTTCACTACGAATTGTAGACGAAAACAAACAATACTCATCAATATTTAATAACATTTGATTGATTAGAGTGTTATGGTTTCCATTTAGACAAAATATTATCTGCGAATAAATTATTTATTTTATCAAGACTGTAATAAGTTCATTAAATGTCCAAACAAACTTATTTAAGTTAAATATCATACTAAAAGCCGCATATGAGATTTAAAATGACAAAAAATAGAGTAAAGGCTAGGTAAAAAGCCATTAACTAGCTTTTTTCCAGCTAATAATCAGCTTTTGTAAAGACTTTAAACAGCCTTTCTAAGGAATAAGTCTGTTTAATATGGTCCTCTTTTGCACTTACAAGTGCTGTAGAAGCGCTTATAAAGTACATTATACAGCATTTAAACCAGCATAAAGAATTGCGAAAATCTATTTCACAGCTCTTTTAAAGCTAGTTTGTGTTGCTTGGGAAGTACACATAAATATATTATTTATTTTAGACATTTGTGTCCCAGCCTAAGTATATGTTATTCCAGGTCATAAACTATGTATATTCCAAGTTTCAGCCAAATCCGTTCAGTAGTTTTCGCGTGAATGAGCAACAAACATCCATACATCCATTCCATCTACATACATTCATACTCACAAACTTTCACATTTATAATAGGTACTTAGTAGGATGTTTGTAAGGCTCGCTAAAGTCGCTACTTAGTAGCTAGAAATAATTGTAGACAGTAAATTCAGTAAACTTCGAGATTACCTTAGCACCTTTTCTTCATCGCTTAGCCCAAGTTTGGAGGCTAATAGATGTAGTGTTTTGTTGTGTGTCGCCATTTTCTGTCTGTTGATAACAGCGATAGAAAATTAGAGATTTATTTCATTTCTATATTTCTATGAACCTCGAAATGAAATGGGTCGATCTCGAATAATCTCGATCGATTGTTTGTTGCGAATTGCGAATGTTTGTTTTTGAATTTTGAGTGACGGATGACGGACGGACGGTTGATCTAAATGACTTTGATTGATTTTGACTATGACCATGACATGCGTTAGCATCCTAGTAGTCTGTGACCATGACATTGACATAGACTCGCTGAAAAGCCTGTGGAAACAGGGCCCTTACTCCGGCCGGAACAACGAAAACGAAGTTTCGTGACAATTTTCGGGGTCAGCTTATGTTAGTGGATACTGAATTCGTAATAGTTCACCAACATAATTAGAACCCAAAAATTGTCACGAAACTTCATTTTTCGTTTTGCAGAGTAGACGTCCAGGCCTCGGCAGCCGGCTTAGACCTAAGAAGAAGGACTAAAACACATCCATGGCTTAGACCTAGTATAGTACCTGGACGAACAGTGAGCGTGCATGCCGCGCCGCGCCGGCCGCCAGGCCGCGCTGAGAGGGACAAAAATTGCAGTGAATCCATAGTTTCGTAGAACAAAATTCGGAGCACCAAGTTTCCGGCCATACAAAAAAGCGGCACGCGATGAGGGTCAAAAGATCTAATGCTTTGTCTCTTTTACTCGCAAGAATGTCGTATAAATATGCTTTTGTGTTTTTGTGTGACTGAGAAAGAAATATACAGCGCTCTATTTCTTACTTTCTCTAATCCTTGGAAAAATGCAAACAGCTGACGCCTGACATTGACAATTGTTTTTTTATTCTGTCTCTCAATCAAACGATGGCGCCATAGACAATCAACATCAATCAATAGACAAAAAATAGGGATGTCATTAGAAACGAGTTGAATAATCGATAAGTTTTGATTCGATTGCTAACATTTATCGTTCTTAGCGTTAGATTTATTTATTTGAAGTCTTGTGATAAATCAAGGCAATTTTATTTCAAATGCTACAAAAATAAAAATCAATGTAGGTACCTGTGTAACAAACTCAAAGTCCCTTTTTTAGTTAACCTACATCATCATCATCCCACGGCTACGGCTGGGCAAAGGTCTCTCCTATTCTTCCCTTTATTCTTCCTCATATTTATTTTACATTTGTTGTTTATTTGTATAGCCACATGCATGGCATTTATTTAAATACCTGACTTTAATAGCTGACCCGACAGACGTTGTCCTGTCATTCAACTGACAATTAATATTTCAAATGCAAAGAGTAGGTACATAAATATCACTGGGGCTTAGAGAAAGTGAGAAATAGAGCTGTTTAATCCTTTCTCAATCACACAAAAACAAAGAAGAAAGAATCAACATTCTTGTGAGAAAAAAAAGATTATTATCTTTTGTCCCCCATCGCGTGCCAAAGGAATGTGGATGCTTCGATTGCATTATGAAACCTATAGATTCATTGCATTTTGTCCCTCTCGGGGTAGTACGCTCGCTCGTAGGTACCTAGTACATAAAGTGGGCTATGGTTAGGTACCTACCTAGGTACATTATAAAAGTTTAAAAGCGAGCGAATGGAGCCCTGAATACATTTAACATTTCATTAACATTTTTTCCACATGGCAATTATTTAATTTTCCAAAATTTATGTACCAGTTTCATTTAATTCAAAACTAACTTAATTTTACAAAAATAATTTAATAAATCGATTTAACGCATCTCGAGTTGACCACGCCCCTTTATCTCGATTTTGAAGTGTCAATGATAAAACACCTTGCAATATCACAGGAGACATGTTGATTTTTTTCTATAGGTTCTGTGAAGCCGATACGGTACGGATCCGCTGTCATTGCTACAAAATGTCTTTGTAGATATCAGGGTGTAGGTCATTAAATTGTAGTCCTACAAAATAGTCCGTGCTAATTTTCGTTAAACGTATCGCAAAAGAAAGAAAAGAAGAGGATCCTCTCCACCCGAACCAGGGGTGTGTATGCAGTGACAGACCGATATAGATTTGTATCAAAATAATCCGAAGCTATTTATAAATATTATTTTCTCAGCTTTTACTTATGTTCAAACGTTAATAGTAACGTGTGGTCTATAATTAAACCGTGAAAGTTTATAAATATTACAGTATTTTATGGTGGAGTCGCGAGTTCTGTCGGTTCTCTATTGCCATAGGTTGCCATTTTTCAGTGATTTTTTGGCGTTGTGTTGTGATATCAGGGCGTGATCTGGCGTGTGATGCTGTAGACGATACGCGAGAAAGAAGTGGAAAAGTGGTAGTGAAGTGTAGTGGTTCCTGATAGATATGCAACTGGTGTCAGTGTGTTCAAGTTGAGTTGGTAGAAGTTGAGTGAGCGAGACGATGCGGGTTCAGTGAGGAGAGACAGCGTCACCACGGCTTCGTCAGTGGCGGGTGGCGCGCGGGGAGCCGAGTCTCCTTCGCAGGCCAATCAGGACACCGTGGAGAACGCCACACCCACTTGCTGGTGAGTCTACCAACGTCTTCTAATCAGCCTCCTTGAAAACCCCCCCATTAGTGAAACACCCCTCCCAAACTCAAGGCATGCTAACCTCTGTTACGAAGCCTTAAGAAGAATATCAAGCTATACTATCCACAGTAAGACTTATGAAATAGCAGGAATATTTAGCCAGAGATCTTGAGGCTAAGAAGTAAGAGTGAGAACTAGCAAAAACATTTGCTGACACATACAACTTGTCTCGCAACCTGACAATTTATCGGGAGAATTGTGTTTTCTTGACATTTTCATTCCAAGTAAAGAGATAGGTCACTATAGATTTACCTGCTCATTGAGTAATTATTGTAAGTATATAATATTAACTTCATTCATCAACTCAAAATTACTTATCAATGTAATTTTTATAAAATAATAAGCATTTTTGTGGAATTTACAAACAAAATACTAAGCTTGATCAAAACATGGTAAATTCTTTGTATGTTTGTAATCTGGATGTATTCTGATTACGATAATCTCTTAACAAGAAAGCTATATTAAAAGTGATAACTGAATCACAACAGGATCTCAGCTGTAACCCCAAAGTGCGATTGATAACTTAGGTTATTTTTTTTTGGTTTTCAGGGAAATTATAGAATGCACACCTAGTTCGCTCTTATTTAAAAGACATAGTTACTAAGGCCTGAGTGCCTTTACATCTTTACTAGATGATTTATTTATACAGTCAGGAGGCAAGCTTTGCCTACACTTAACGGGACACTGTAGTGCCTGGGACATTGTACATAGCTACTACAGTACGCGCAATATAATATCTTGACCGGGCTTGATTCATACTTATGAACAGTCATTACGAAAGAGCTAAACAGACATATCGACAGCATGTGACAGAGATAGTGATATTTCCTACCACTGTGATGCTATTTGCAATATCTTGCTCTTGCAATCACGCTTACTGTACTTCTTATTTGATAGCTAACTTCTTTATAATAACTTTCGACTTGTAATATGTTAGTGTGTTTGTTACTCTTTCATGCTCAAACAGCTGGATGGATTTGAATGAAATTTGGTACCAGAATTGATTATATCCTGGATAAAAAATAGGCTACTTTTGATCCCGGTATTCCCACGGGAACGGGAACAATTCACCTCGGGTAACACCGCGGGGCGCTGCTAGTATCCTATAATTATAAAATAAATCATTATCCTAAATTTTATTTGAAAATTTTAAAAATAACATTTATTTTGACATGTTGCTTATTCTTATCATTGAAACTAATGTAGAAACCATGTAACTGCAAGAAAATCAGTTAGTTTGATGACCTACAAGTAATTGATAAAATAGGGAAAGAACCCTACTTTCTGATTATAGAATAGTATAGCACGAGTTTAATTTTCGCCATATTGTCACAGGGAAAATCTTTACTAACATAATGGGTGTAAAACTCTACTCTCTAAAACTCAAATTGATAACACCTGACCATGATTGTGCACTAAATTATCTGGAAAAATGCTATTTTGATATGGTCTGACTCATTTGATGCCGGCTGTACACACTCGTCGAGACACACCGAGATAGGCCGAGAGCGAGTGTGTTGTGTGCATGGTGCTCTCGTCTCGCTCTCTCGTTCTCGTCTCGCTCGCTTGTCGGTATTTGCGCCCGAGTCAAAGGGGCTCGTTGGCTCTCGCGAGAGAACGAGTGTGTACGTACAGTGTACTCGCGACGAGTGTGTACAGCCGGCATGAAGTATTATCTTTTTGTTAGGTTAATATATTAGTACCTAGTTTTAATTTCTTGTAAGTATTAAGTATAAATATTTATTATCATTTTAATTTACTTAAATATGACTTAGTTAAGTACTTAAGTACTTAAGTTTGTCTTTCAACTTTTTACTTAAGTAATTACCTTCTCTCACTCTTTAACGGCCAGTCTAACCTATCTTTTGCTTACTGTGGTAAGATATTTGTCATTTTTAGTATGAAAGTAATGACAATATCTAACCACAGTAAGCAAAACCACAGATAGTAGGTTATTGAGACTTTTTTCTTTGGAATCCTTGGAAATTCCACACAGCGTCATCTAGTCCCAAGTTGAGCAACTATGAACCTACTTGGGTTATGGTAACCAGATGACTGATATAATACTCATTATATTTTTTTTTGTAAATACAAATATATTATACATAGGAAAACCCCCAGACCAGGAACAAATGTCTACAGAACATAAAACATTTTTCCCGCGTCATTTGACCCGCAACCTCCGCGTCTCAGACGGGCCTTCACCCACTGCGCCACTGAAGTCGTCGAATCAGGGTTTGGACACCATAAAAAAATTCCAACCGGTTTAGCCTTAAAAACCTATAACCTCTTTCTTTAGGTTACGTTCTACCGTAACCTGTATCGCGAGCGGAACTATCCAAGCGGTTTCGTTCGAAACACCGGCATAGAACGAAAACGATAAGTCTTTCCCACGTAGAGAGCACGCTGGGGTCGCTTAAATAATTTGAAGATCGTTACACTTGTATGTGAGAATTTTCCTAAGAATTTAGTCATTATTCTCCATAATGCAGACTGGATAGGTCGTGTGACAATCGCGCCTTAGATACACTGTGGGTTAAAGCGGTTTATTGAGGTTTTTCATTTGTTCGCGATAACGTTCGCGTTCCAAACGAAATAAATTGAATAACGGTTTTAACCAGTTACGAACAGGTAAATTGAAACCGGTTCCAAGCCCTGCGTCGAATAAATAAAATATGTATCCCCAACCAAATACCTCCATTCCCGCCATCCAAAGACGAAAGCATTTGCCCTATGAATAACGTGGTTTGTTTATTTAAATGCTGGAACGCAGTCATAAAATCGGAACACTAGTTACTGACTAATGTCCAACTGTAAATTCCTTGGTGTATTTCTCAAACTTGCAGTCTAACAATGTTTAGATTCGCTAGGATTAATGCCGTTAAATTACATCCTTACTATAATAGGTAGGCTAGTTTTATGCAACAAAGAACGAAAGAAAAAAAATTGTTTTACTAGTAATAGGGATCAATAGAAAACGTCTTAAATCTTCGAACGTCTTAGTGTTAGATTGTTAAGGGATCGCTTTTAAAAAAAAGCTAGGCCCCCACACCACCAGGTTCTTGCCTGATTCTTTCCCTGGTGTAGGGAGTCGCGTTGGAACAGGCATTAGAATCACATAGCATGTAAGACGAAACTGAAGTGATCCTTGAGGTCCTTAAATAAACGATTTTTCTTTCTTTCTTACATGCTAGGTTCTTTTGCCTATTCCAACCGCGACACACCAATAAAAAGATTCAGGCAAATTTAATGCCAGTACATGGTAAGTACTTACACATGTATCATACTCTGAAAATGTATGAAAGTTCCATCTGAATCAATGATCTAACTAAACCAAGTTGAGTCTAAATTAATTACACTCAATATTGAGTGTAATTCACTTAAGACTTTAGTTACACCTATGGGATTATTGACTTTATAAATAATATAAAATAGCTTCTATATTTATCACTAATTAGGACTTCTCACGGTAGACTATGCATTGTTGTTTTTGCTCGCCTCTGTAATCGGTTTACTTAATAGATTCTGATTGAGGACATAATTGCTTGCAGTATCTTAAATAACATCCGACAACTGTCTTGAGCAAGAACCCCGAAACTACATAAGTACAGAGAAACGGTTAAAACATAATAAGTTTGTGTGTGAATGAATTAATGAGACAGTGTTCTAAAACACGTATTTTCGACCATTATTTCGTCGCCAGTTGCAAAAATGGTCACCATTCGCCTACGCTCGGCCAACATGTATTGCAGGCTTAACGAGCCTTCGCTTTAGTGCTTATAGGCACAATAAATAAGATAATATCATCCTTGGACATTCACACAGCGTCATCTAAACCTAAGCTAAGCAACCTACTTTATGCAAAAAAATATGTAAATTCGCATGAGGAAGAGGCCAACTCTGGTGACGGAGGCCTCCGTCATGGCTTAACGACTTAAGAAGCCGGGACCGACAATTTAACGTGCCCTCTGAAGACGGAAGTGCTTAGCTGTTAATGCCACTGCCCATCCAAGTTGTGACCGCTCCGATCGTTGCTTAACTTCAACGATCTATCAAAAACGTAAAGCAAGCGAAGCTTCGCCATGAGCGCTTATTATGTTATTGCAACGAGATGACTGATATTAACCCGGTTACAATGGTTAAAGAGTTAGCTTACCCTGCAATACAACCATAATATCATTATCTCAATCTGGCCGCAGGAAATAAATGCTTAACTTTATGTTAATAAAGTACAAAGTCTAATCTAAAAAGCTTGCACCCTTTTGTCGACTTGTACATTCTAGGCCTACTGGATTTTAACTCTTCAGTTGAAATGTCCATTGTACAGAACAACCCACACGGCATGACTACCTATGTCCATAATTGGTTTCATACACTGGAGAGTACTAAAGTTTTACAGCTTCAAGTTTTATCAAATACTAATGTTTGGGGTCAGGGCCCCAATAAGCATTAGAAACGTTCCATGTAATATTTAAAACTGCGGGGTTATGCAGATCTTAATATTTGATATTTTTCCGGGACGAATAATCGATCGAGAGAGCGAAGCAACCACAGTGGTAGTCAGAAGCAAGTATTAAATGTGAACCACCAACCTACGGCAGCGCTTTTTACAACCGCGAGGGTAGTGTGCACGGTGACAACTTGCTGCCTATATTTTGTTTGCCGAAGTGGCCTAGGCACATCATGTTTCGAACGAGCAAGCAGTCACTGCACATTTGTATCGATACAAACGCGATACAACCGCAAGGCGAACAAAATGTAGGCAGCAAGCTGTGACCGTGCACACTGCACACTATCCTCACGTTTATGAAACGCAAACTGCAGGTGAAGCGCTACACAAAATCGCGCGACGACTACTCGTTCAAAAAACGACGCTCTTCGTTTCGAAGTGATCCTTAGCTTCTCATGAAAGAAATAATATTTTCTTTCCTTTATAAACACATCCAAATATTGGTAAGATCGTTACCTCACACCGAATAATAAATTCATAATTCACTCGCTCATATAATTACATTTGACGTACATTAGTAATCAGATTTCCGGAACACGATTTCAGGTGTTGTCTTTCACGGCTTGATGAATGAATCAGTCTGACGTAGCGGGGAGTCTTTGACAACAAATCAGACTACAAAGCGATTTTAAATTTGCTTCTCAGACGTCTATTTTTGTCTTATTTAATATAGACTGGAGATTCACTGGTAAAGTGGTAACAGTCCTAAAATAAGGAGACTACGGTTTTTTTTGTATGGTACTGATTTGTTCCGACTTTTGAAACGATTCAGTATAAATCCATAATTGGCTCGATATATATTTTTAGACTTCAAGAGTAGGGTCCCTGTTGTTTTTATCGTCGTCATCATCATCATCTGCAGCCTGATTTTACTTACTGACGATTACAGGCCTCAGCTTTTTTGTGTCACTCCTCTCCTGTACAATACCTTAGTGAGATTTAAAATGTATTAAATCCATTACTTACCTAAACCAAAAAGAACAAGTGGAAAAATTATAAGTACCTGGATTAAAATTTTTTTTGGTAAATAGTATTTTTTGGAAATAAAACGACATTTTCTAAATTACTTTTCATCGATTCATCGCCCCCGAAACCATCTGTATACTAAATTTCATGAAAGAAGCCGTTTCCAAAATTCAGATTATATATTATCACTTAATAAGTATGACAAGAATTGCTCGTTTATAGGTAGGTATAAGATAAGATAGATTAGATTAGATTTTATTATAAAGACCGTCTTTAATTTAGTAAGAGAGAAATTCCTGCACTCTCTCGACATTTCTGTTTATAACTCCGAAGATCCACATCAGATCAACAATTTTTTTTATGGGACTAAGTACCTCGGGGGGCTCGGGGTAATAACCATTTAAACAAAAAAAAAATTCAAAATGGTTCCACTATTTACGGAATGATCTGTGATCAAAATCATACATAAAAAAAAACAGACAGTGGAGGACCACAGACCCCTCTTTTTTTGAAGTAGGTTAAAAATACGTTCGGTTTGTCCTGTCTGATGTGCAATCAGCTCGAATAAATAAAGCCTAAAATTAGAATCAGACAATAAAAGTTTTTTCTATCACATTGTTTGCCGTGCTATTTTAACGCCTGATTTGACCCTGCCTTTTTCACAGTCTATTTATAGCTCTGTTATGGTTTACCGAACAGATAAATGAGCTAAATTTGTCTCAGGGACGGCTGCAATACAACTACCCCCTAGTTACCACCCACACCCCCGCAGGGGGTTGTCACAACAGTTTAGCGTAACCCCTTTTTACTCTAGATGAAAAAGAGTAGCTATAAGTTTTTAGTGTGTTTGTTTGAGGCTACGTAGCTCCTGAACGGATCAACCGATTTTGATTGTGTTTTTATTTGACAGTCTCCATCGAGAGTGTTAAGCTATATTTCCAGAAAATCTGGTCAACCATTTGAAGATCATAAATCTCATGCTCACGGCTGAATCCGCAGATCTTTAGTTCAAGATCCTCAGAAGACGTCTAGGGGGTAATCAGAGACATCAAATATACATTTGGCAGATGTTCACAATTTGCAAGTCGTTAACATTTCTTAAGACAGGTTCCAAGCATAAAAAAAATATGATAATTGGTTTCCTCATAATGTTTTGCATTGCCCAGAAATCTTACTAATTAATATATTATATCGAAGCGAAAATCCTTTAACTGCGAGGTTTTCTTTTAACAACTTTCATTGTTATTAAATCTATAATAATGACATCTCTAGCTTAAGCAAACTCAGGCCTTTAGGTACATCTTTACTTTTAGATATAATAAATACAACGTCAGAAGGCAAATTCTGCCTAAATTAATAGATACTTGGCTTGCCCACCTAAACTATCCTCTCAGCTTAGCCGGTTATCCACAGGAAAGACAATAGTCAATTCGTGTGGGGCCTAAGCCGCGAGTTTCCTAACGATGTTTTCCTTCACCGTTTAGAAGCTCGTATTGCATATTGTACACATTTTTCGCAATAAAAAAATCATTGAAGCACGTCCGGGATTTGAACCAAGACCTTCTGAGCGAAAGTCGAAGTACTTACCGCTCGCCCAACACGGCTCTCCACTAACACAGCTTTAAATAGTGGTCTCATGGCTCACGGTGTTAACTGATTAAAATTCCACATCGGAACACTTTACAATAGGACAAGATGTACATGTCCGTTGAAAGTGCGCCACAGATGGTGTCGCAGTCATGCATTCCTTGTCCACTTTCGGGAAAGTACATTGCGTTGCGTCATTCTTTATCTTGATGAATTTATTCCTTCGGCTTGAAGACTAGTTTCGGGTGTACGCAATACAAGCGATTTACAAGCTCGTATTTGTTTATTAGTATCCGTTCGTGGCTTCGCATGCGTGGTTTACCCGGATAAAAAATGAGCCTATGTTATTCCAGGTTTTTAGCTCGTTCAGTAGTTAGTATTACTTTTGGCTTCTGGGTTGAACATGTGGCTCGAAGCAGCGAAGCCTCGTAGTTTTAAGAGTAATAAACGTCCTCACAAACTTGGCATTTATTTAAACTCAAATCAAATCGATGACTCTTTACTGGATGACATTACAAGACTCAAGTTTAGGCTTGCTTAAATCAGCTCACGGTCACCTAACATTGTTTTGAATAATATTTTTAGCAAAACATAAAATAAGTAGTTGAAATATATTATTGCATCTGTTGTATAATGTGAAAACTTATAAAATGTGTGTAATTTTTTTTTGTTGTATTATATTGTGGAAATTCCGAACATACTGCCAAAGCTGTCTACATTATGTTGGTGTAGTTACCTGGTTTCACGCCTGCGGATTTTATGCAGATATTCGACTGGAAGTTTCGAGAAAAGGTTTAAAAAGATGCACGAGGCAATTGGCAATTTCCCGGGTATTTCCGGGGATGGATGGAACGGGGCCAATCAACTGGTGTTTGGATCGTACTGCCTGTTACATTCTAGTTGCAAGGCTTCGTTATGAAGTTTGAGTTCTAAGGCAGGTAGAACTTAGTTCGTTCGTCTGATGAGCTAGCGGCCAACTCTGGTAAATAATTCTTAGGCTGAACTCACACCAAAAGAGTATCGATGAGCAGCGAAGCGGAGCGCAGTTTCAGTGTCATACGAATTTCAACTTTATTTTCATTACCATAATACTTATTATAGCAGAGAAGGCACGCGTATTCGAATTCGCCGAAATTCCCGCGAAGCCGCGGGCATCCGCGCGACTAGTTTCTAATGCGATAATAAGTATTATAGTAATTAAAATAAAGTTGAAATTCATATGACACTGAAACTGCGCTCCGCTTCGCTGCTATTCGCCGCTCTTTTGGTGTGAGTTGAGCCTTAAGGCCTCCTGTAGGCCTAAAATGTGCAACGTGTCGAGACGACAAACGCGAATCACGTATACCTAAATGAATTTCTTAATCACGATATTCTTAGATGAAAGGCAATGAAAAGATTTAAGCAAACTTCCGTCCCCTAAAATATGCATAGTGCCAAGATACGTTCTCCATTAAAAGATTAGCGTAAGATTCCCATGGGTATGTGCTGTAGTCCTGATTCTATCGAGTCTCCCCTTCACATCTTAACACAATAAGATTCTCTGAATGTAACAGCGTATTTATTTATTTATTTATACAAAAATACACATGGACTTACAGAATAATCCAAGTCGTCCAAATGTTATAGAAAGTCATTAATGTTAATGAAAATAAACATGCAGTGAAATGTCAAAAATTATTAAAGATATAAAATGTCAAAGATTTAGATTTCAATTAAATTAAAAAATAAATATAACATGCGATAAAATTTAACAGCATTGTCAACGAAAACGTCAGCATCCATCTGGGCCAAGAAATTATTTAGGAGAGCGCATGCTCGGGCAGTAGGAGCCGCAGCTCCAGCACAAGTACGGACACCAGGCGGTAGTGCAAACAGAGGCGGGCGACGCCGTGGGCCCTGCCCATTCACAGCACCTGCCATGCGCAATCGTGGGATATTTAACCCTATCCGCTCCAAGGTCTCAGGATTGTCCACCCCACCGCGCAAAATAAAAAAGTAATGCATTAGTAGAAGCATATTCCGTCTCAGTTGGAGCGTATCGAGCCCGACCATACCCAATACGAATATAGAGGGAAACAAGTAGGGGTAATAGCCATACATTCTTTTGTACGCATATCGAGCGAACTTGCGCTGGACTCGTTCGATCATCAATGTATACTTAGCTTCGTGGGGGTCCCAGACAATTGCACCAAACTCAAGGCGACTGCGCACATAGGCTTTATATAGCATGAGCGCTGCACGCAAGTCAGGGAACTCCCACGTAGTCCGCATAATAAAACCTAGGGTTCTACAGGCTTGCTTACAGATATTTGTAATGTGCACGTTGAAGTTAAGTTTTGAATCCATAGTGAGGCCCAGATCACGCTGGGTCACCACACGCTCCAGTGGGGTATCAGACAATCAGTTGGAGATTCTGACAGTCTTCAACCACATCAACTGCAATATAGAGCTTGAGGTCGTCTGCAAAAAGAAGGCACTTTGATGATCCAATGACAGATGGAAGGTCATTTATCATCAACAAAAATATATAATTTATGTTAGTTAGGTCCCGTGAGTTAGAAGAGACAAATCGTTTTGCTCTGAAGTACCTATCTATTATAATCTACGAAAAGTCATACCCCATTCATAAAGATTTGTCAATTTAACAAAGCTTTAAAGAATGTTTTTTTCTTGTTACTGTTATGGCAATGAAAAGAGATAGCAACAACTGTTTTAGCTAGCGTAAGACTGCCTGTTCATTGAAGCGGAGCGAGCTGGCGGAGCGGAGAAACGGATATTATATCAACCAATAGGATTGCATAAAATCTCTGAGCGAAGATTCCGTTTCTCTGCTCAGCCAGCTCAGCTCGTAAGTAGCCTTATCCACAGGAAAGATATGGTCAATAAGCTGACTAATCCGCGGGTTTCCTCACGCTTTTTCCTTCACAACACATTATACTCGTAATACATGCGGTTGATACATGCCTGTACACATTTTATATTCCCACGTTTAAATAATGCAAGTACCTACTTCTTGTACTTAATAGGATACATGGAAATGGTTCTCAGATATTTTTAATAGTAGATTGTAGTGCAAGGGTTGAAAGTGACCATTAATACACGAGATGGTTTGGCGTGCGTGCGTTAGTGAGAGCGAGAGTGAGAGAGTTCGAGGGCATTGAAAGACCTTTCTCCAAAAATTTATTAAATAACTGAAGATCGAATAGTTGCATTCTATAGTTGACATTTTGATAATGAAAACTCAGCGATCAGAAATGTCTTATCAAAGGAATAGCGCATGAATAGCGATAGTAGAAATGAATGACACGAAGCGTTTGTCACTTGTCTACACGCTCTGTTTGAGGTTAGAGCTCTTGCAGAACGCGTAATTTTTTTTACCAAATCAAATAATCCATTGATGCACACGATTAGATAGAACCCACTATATCGAAAGCCACAATATCAATACCCCCGTGAACTTGAAATATCCAATAACAGAAGCTACTCATAGCCTACTGAGATCACTTTGCATACGTCCACGGTACAAAAGGCGGCTCTTAATGGTCGCATTAGCATATTTGTTGCATTACTGGCGAGTAAGCTGTCAGAATGGCCCTACACTTGTGCCGCAGTGGAGTTGTACGCAGTAGAACAAAATGGTACAGGAAAAAGAAGCGTGAAAAAAAAAGTTTTACTTTGGTGTGGTAGGTTGATCTTTTCAATAAAAATCTCTTAGACAAGATTAATAAAAAGTTAAGCTATACTTTTTGAATTGACATTGAAAGAAAATTGACACTTCCTTCTGAATACTTTCTGCAAAAGTTCGTGCCAACACCAGTAAAGTAAGATTGGGTTATTGATATAAGACAGGAAAACTAGGCTCTATTACTAAGTGTAATGACTCAATATAGGAAATAATAGGCTTGATACTCGAAAATTCTAAATCCGTAATTCCATTTCATTTTGCAACTGGGTTTTACTTATCCCACAGAATTTGTTTATGTCTAAGTTTTCCAAGTTTAGTCATTTAGAGTTGTCGCAGACTTTCCGATTGGCAGACATGTTTTAAGGTAAATTGTAATGTCTGTTCTTCTGAATTTTACTGATAACAAAATCAGTGCTTTGACCCTGATTTGAATAAACATCATGTATTTTGATAAAGAAAAGCCGCGGTGAGACAAAAATACAAAATAGTTTATTTCCCTTAACTTATAATTAACATAAATGCATTGGAAATCCCTTTTTAAGTAAAAATATACCTGTACTAAGGGATCTCGCTCTTCCCTGATTACATTTTAATTTGTACAACGCTAAACTCATACGGATGAAAAACTGATACCATACCACAGTTTGGTTCTGAATGCCAAAGTCTGTGTTGGAAGCAGAAGCTAGCCTTTAATAGCATAGATTTTCTATTTTTAAACTTTTTTAATAATAAAATAAAAATATTAAACATCCTTAGACATTTTTACACAGTCATCAGTCCCAAGCTAAGTACGACTACTTAATTCATTTTTTGTAATACATATTATAGATAGAAATGCACCCAGATCTAGAACAATATCTGCAGAACATGCGAACATTTGTCCCGTAGCGGGGATCAAACCCGCTACCTCCGCGTCTCAGACAGGCCTTCGTCCACTACGCCACAACTCATTAGGTTTCTTATTCGAAGTTATCATGTACAAAGTACTAGACTTGATCTTCTGCTGACGAGTGCAATGTTAATTTTACTGTGGTCTCCTCAATGTGAGCGCGCAACGGACGTGTGAGGTCGACAATTCGGGTTTAGCTTTAGTTATATGGATGTCTCGGCTAAGAAATATTGAATTTAAATGATATGGCGTCTTCGGAAAGGATTTGTGAAAATTATGAGCAATGAAGATTTTACCGAGGAGACGAGGTAAGAAGGTTTTATAAACAAATATGTTTGACATGCGAATTTACTGAGCCTGAGGCCTTACTTGGGATCAACGAAAACGAAGTTTCGTGTCAATTTTCAGGTTCCGTTTATGTTGGTGAACTGCTACGAATTCAGTATCTATATCTACCAACATAAGCTGACCCCGAAAATTGTCACGAAACTTCGTTTTCGTTGATCCCAAGTACGGCCTCTCGGCACACCACATTTTTCAAAAGCACCGTTACTGCGCGTTTGTATCAAAGTAAGGCGAACCAAATGTAGGCGGTAAAGCTGTGAACGTGCACACTATCCTCGCGTTTGTAAAACTGCTAACAAGCAGGTGACCCGCTACACAAAATCGCGCAGTGACTGCTCGTTCGAAAACCGTTTTTTGCCCAGACTCTAATGTGGGCACCACACATTGGCTTCAACTTGGTTCCAACATTAGAATGGCCAATGGCAATGCTCCGTTTGTGTCGAATAACCGTAAACGGAGCATTGCCCATTGGCCATTCTAATGTTGGAACCAAGTTGAAGCCCATGTGTGGTGCCCGCATAAAATGTAATTATACTCGTAATTACATAATTACATGGTTTGAAGATTTTTGTCTTGTATTTTCTAAGCAAGAAAACGACTAAATGTGTGAAATAATTTACATTGGCGGTCTTCATGAGCCTTTAGGCGGATTAAAAACTCCATCACCAGAGTTGACCACTTGCTCATATGAACTTACTTTATGAAGCAAAGCTACACCTCGAACGCATCATCCCATCGCGTCCAATTTCAATAATTGTGTCATTTGTAACGTGAAACAAGATTGGCAGACATGGTTCACGTTCATTTCTTTGATTTCAATTTAAATCTTCTCATGGGTTGTCAGTCTGGTAAAAATCAAGCGTGACAGACGAAATCATGTTGCTGATCGTCTGCTTTACACGGAAACTATCGATTATAACGTGCGTATTTATTTGTCAATTTAAACAGTTATAAACTGAAAATTCAGACATTCGTACTTATCTCGAATCTTGTAACTTTTACGAAAATACTTTTTAGCTGATCTACTATTACTCGTCAACCATGCCTACTTGTCTGTCATCGTTTTCATTTTAAAGGGGGGGGGGGGACTTGATTTTTATGAAAGACCTATCCAACAACATCCCACTCTATGCAGTAAACGAAAAAAAAAAATTCACCTTCCCTACATGAAGAGGAGGTACCTACCTACCCTAGGAAATTATTTCTAATATCAATAGTCTATGAGCAAAGCCGCGGACAGACGGACGGACGGACATGGCGAAACTATAAGGGTTCTTTGTTGACTTCGAAACCCTAGAAAGCCTACTTCTCCTGACTAAGAGATAGCTAATTAGACCTTACTTGGAGGTGGCGAAACAAGCATTAACCCCCTTTGCATATTGGTTTAGTAAACCTACTATAGCTAAAACGGATATTAGATCTGTTGCTGTCTCTTTTCATTGACATAAGAGTAACAAGAAAAAAACATTCTCTTTAACTACATTAAATGGCTTTTTGACGGGAATTCAAGATGGCATGTTGTCTCTTTTGTTTTATTTTCCGAAATTTGTGTTTTGGCGAATGTTAATATGTAATAATGGTGGATTATTAACTGTTAAGTGTTCGTGAACGTACATAAATGTAGGCAAATGAAACAAAACTGTATATCATTGCATTTCGAGTTCTCTCAAGAAGTCCATGTAAAAAGCTGCAGTAAAGAACCCACATCTTTACTGACGCTGACTATGACTTTGACTTGACCTTGACTAAACTAACTAAAAATTTAAACACATGGTAGTGGCTAAATGCGTGGCACAAGCCGTGCGAAAGCCAAATATAAGAAGTGAAGTGAAGTGAACTACATTAAATTGACAAAGCTTCATGAATAAGACCATAAGTGTTTTGGATGGATATCCCCGAGAAACAAAGCCTGGTGAATCCACGTGTTACTCAAACGGTCTTTGAAAATCTGTCTAGGCATTAAAAGCCGTAGCGAACCAGCCTTTCATATAACTTTAAACCGACAGAAACGAACGTTCTGTAAGTAATTTGTGAATTTGAAACATATTGCAGAAACTAAAATATTTACATCATTTTACAAATTACAATTGAAACCAGTTGAGCTACCTGAGGATCTTTGTAAACGATCTAATGGTAGCTCAACTGTAGCCATGCCACTGCTAGACGGAAGCGTGTCAAGACTGGCAGCAGTACCTCGCTGAATGGCATGGCAATACTGATCCGTTGCGCTAAAGGTGCCAGGGGCCTTACTCGGGATCAACGAAAACGAAATTTCGTGACAATTTTCTGGTTCCAATTATGTTGGTTAACTATTACAAATTCAGTATCCACCAACATAAGCTGACCCCGAAAATAGTCACGAAACTTTGTTTTCGTGATCCAGAGTACGGCTTCAGACATCTATCGGATAATACATTATTGCATCAAGAAAAGAAAAAAATTGTATCACAGAATCATGAAATGAATACCTAAATACTGTTTTAGTTGTCAATAGCTTTACAATTACACTCTGTGTATCGCTACTTCTTTGATTTTGTGATGTCATATGCCTACGCATGTCACTCTGACCATGAAAGAAAAACATTTAACCACATTTGTCTGACCAGTGGTTTAAGAACTACATAGTACATTTGCTTTCTGGTAATCGGGTAAAACCTGTGTAACCTACTGCAACCAGTTCATTCACCTAATCTCTACATTTTTGAACAAGGCTGTGTTTTCACCGAGGATGTATTGCGAGAAATGTGTTTGTCAAGAACCAATAGAATCGCTACATTCTTCGAGGCTATGTAAATGAAGCAATTCTATTGGTTCCTGACAAACACATTTCTCGTTCAGCACTGGTGGAAACTCAGTCTGGGTGCTCGTAATTGGCGAGTATGTAGCGATGAATTTGCGATACAGTCACGATGCTGTTCCATCTTTTGTCAAAATCTGTCCTGCTCAAATGAAACTCTATTACTACCTAGATACATCATACTAGTGTACATTCTACTCTCATTTTCCCGTAGGTAAATTTCAATAAATAAAATAAATATCCTTAGACATTTTACACGGCATCATCTAGTCCCAAGCTAAGCAATTTAATGCTTGTGTTATGGTAACCAGATGACTGATATAATACTTAGATACATTTTTTTTAAATACATAACACATTGTAGATAAAACAACACCCAGACCTGGAACAAGTCTGCAGAACATACAAACATTTGTCCCGCGGCGGGATCAACATAATAGGACAACGTCCATCTATACCTACTTCAACTTGACCTGATTGAGTCAGAGATGTTTGCACGTGGTAAATAAAAGTACCCTAGGTCAGTTCGGATGATAAATCTCATAACAATTACTCAACATGTTTTTGTCTTGCTTGTCAGCATGTTCTATGTCTACACCAGTTCACAGCCATCCTCTACGGTGCAGGATGAGGGGGCCTACCTGCACAATGTTTACTTTGAGCGTCAGTATAGGTCGCGCCACGTAAAAAGAGCGCTGAGGGGAAGTAGCGGGGGTATGTTTGCGCCTGTGTTCACTCGCTGACGAACCAATAGCACTCGCTAAATCAATGGTATGAAGTCCGCCGCGTTACCTCTCCACCAATCATCGACCACTGCGCAGTTTGACAGCCAGCTCTCTTTTTACGTGGCGCGACCTATATCACTGTATCACTGACCAGATCCTATGCACACGACGTTTTTCGAACGCAGTTACTACGCGTTGTTGTGTAGCGCGTTACCTACTGGTTCGCAGCGCGTTTTACAAACACGAAGATCGTGTGCATGGATCACAGCTTGCCGACTGCCTTTTTTTTTCGCCTCGTCTTTGTATCGCGTTTGTTTCGATACAAAGCTCTTAAAACATTATCACCTGTGCAACTTAGCATGGATTGGTAAAATGTTTCTTGCTACTCATGCATGTGCCATTAATATCCTAAAATAAATAAATTACTCATTTGCCATAGGAAAGAAATGGCGAAACATTTAGCAACGTCTCGAGCTCAAGACAGCTTACATAAAATCTACATTTTACAATACAAGTTGCCAATACAAAAATGTATCGCGACCAGGCGACTTTATCGGCCACAATTTGTGAATCTGAAATTGATAGAGAGGGTTTATGAAATTGAAATGAAAAGAAAATTTTATTTTGCCAGAAGAATGAACTATCTTACTTTATATTTGACTTTTTTTAAGAAGTAATGTTTAATATCTGCCCACAGTAAAGCAAAACCACAGATAGGGGATATTGGGACTGACCGTTCGTACTAGTGCTAGTTTAGTTTATTTATTTATTTATTTTAAGGATTCCCAACATAGGGTTACACTGTACGTACATGCATCAATTTATAGCCAAATATTAGAAACTAGTGCTCCCATAATTATAGGGTATCACAACATGCGTAAAAAAATACCATCTTAATTCTAAGTAGATAATTAGGTTATTATAAATTAAAAATTAAATTAAAATTAAAAATTAATTCGAATATGGCCTCACAGTAGTAATTGTTGTTATTTACAGACTTTCCGTACAAGTCTATTATGGTGTAGGCTTGATTACTATTATTACTACAATTACTACTAGCCCATACTGTCCCATTGTTGGGCACCCCCCACTTTCGCCAGTCACGCCGATCCAGTGCCTTCGTCCACCAGTCCCTCTCAAAGGCGTCTAGTTCGTCCCGCCATCTCGTAGGCTTGATTAAAAATTATAAAATTCTTTATGAAATAAATAATTTTATTTGTAATTGCAATGAGCATTACGAATCTGATCGTCTAATTTAACTAAGCCGGATCCAAGCCGTTTAGGCACGTAGTACGATATCGAACCACTACATGCTTGACTATTTAACAACTGATTATGATATGAAAATACTTTATTCAATCGGCGTGCCTTAGAAATATCTAAATCGTTATCTACGGTTTAAGATTTCTTTATTTCTCAAAAAGATTACAATAATCACTTGCTGAGTGAGTGGTAAATTCTAGTTAATTAAACATGTAGTGAGCGTCAGAGAGACATAAAAGTGCATGCATAAAATTTAGCAAAGAGTCTCTAGCATAGCTAATTAAATTCCACAATAACAAACACGTAATAGTAATCTAGCTTATGTTCACAATAATAATCAAAAAGTTGTATCTCATCCTATTATATTATCTTATCCTATTGCGCTTCTCAATTTATATCTTCTCACAAAACATTATAGGAAGAGTAATAGGATTACTACTCTTTCTCATCCTATTTTCCCCTTTATTTATTTACTAAGTAAGTAAGTTCGTATGGGCAAGTGGCCAACTCTGGTGACGGAGTTTTGAGGCCGCCTTAAGGCCTCTATTATTAGCCGCCTTATTTACTAGCTGCACCCCACGGTGTTACCCGAGGTGAATAGTTCCCGTTCCCAATAAATAATAAATAAATATCCTTGGACATTCCACACGGGAATACTGAGATCAAAAGGCAATTTTAAATCCAGGGTATAAGCAATCCTGGTACTTAATTTCATTCAAATCCGTTAAGCCTGCAGTCCTTGAGCGTGGGAATTTCTGATTAACACCTACATTGACACTTTCTACTCACACAAGTGCATCCCGAAATTAGCATTTACAACCTGAAGACGAATAAAACTACTTTCGAAGTTTCGCACTAGTTACACATCCATTACGCGTTTGTCGTTGTGAGATGTATATAAATATCACAATAAAACACGCAATGTATTAGCAACACGCGGCCTGCAATTAGTTACCAGCACGGCAAAGGGTTGGGTCACAGTGTATGCTTCTTGGTATCATTTTAAATTTTGAGAAATTGAAGATAATTTGTCAAACCAATGTTCTGTGTTATAATAATAATATGAGAAATGTGCAATAATAGATAAAAAATCGTTTATCAAAATTATTTGTTTACTTATAAGACAATTTAGTACAAACATGGAATATATGTACAGATTAGGACGACTTCAACTTATTTACAGTAGGTACTCCGAAACATACCTATTTAATACTTCGATTAAATCCGTCTCGGATCGGAAATGAGACAAAAATACGAACACTCGATATCCACATAAAACTGTTACAACAATTATGTTAAAAATCGATCCCTGGTGTTGCAGGTTTTTTTTTATTTATTTATATAAAGTAAAAAAAAAAAAAACTGTTAGTTATAAAAGGGGGGACGGGGACGATGACCATGAGTGACGGGCCTTCACTCTGTAGTGGAATGTCGGTAGTAAGACTGGTTGAATAATCGTAATTAATTAATGTCTAAGTGGAATTATGCACCTTAGACAAACCTTAATAGGTTTTTAAGGTGTTTATTACTAAGTTTGTAATTTATCTTTAATTTTGGTAAATAAAAAAAAAAAAAAAAATAAATAAATAAATAAATCGGAAACCCGAACCTTAGATATTTTAGCTGTAATGAACTACGATGGATGCGAACGGCACAGGGCCGATTAGAGTGGCATTTGAGGGAGGAAGCTTAGGCCCAGCAGTGGGTTATAATTTATGCTGCCAATGATGATGATGAATGAATTACCTTGTTGAACCTGTTTTTATTTGTTAATTTTTTTGTTTTTCTCAGTGATAGTCGAGATACAATCAAGGTACTTAAATCATTTTTAACTTTTCTTCCATACCTAATTTTTGTATTTTTTTAAATATCCTTGGATATTCTACACAGCGCTATCTAGTCCTAAGCTAAGCAATTTATTGCTTGTGTTATGGTAACCAGATGACTGATATACTACATACTTAGATACATTTTTTTTTGTAAATACATACATATTATTGTTCATAGAAAACACCCAAACTGGAGACAAAATATAATTTGCAAATCATACAAACATTTATCCCGCAGCGGGAATCGAACCCGCAACCTCTGCGTCTCGGGCTTTCACCCACTGCGCCACAAAAAAATAAATAAAAAAAGGTAAAACACAACAATGTTTTGTCTTTGCTACGGTCGGGTAAAAAGATGAGTAGGTGCATTATAATGTGGGTGCTTACTGCATTATTTTAATACTTCTTTAATTTCTTTGTGTTTAAAGTAATTTTCTATACGTTTTCCCATATCTCTCTGAAATAGGTAAAAAAATAAGTTACGACATAACTCGTACCTATATAGTTCATTGGTTAGGGTTTGATAATTTATTCAAAAGAAAAAATTCTACAAAGTAAAAGTCACGTATCTACCTAGTTCGTCTACTTGCTCGATGAATAGGTACAGATAGTTTCCAACACTCGCAACCCACCCTTTTTCTAGTCCAAAGTAAACAAAAGAAGCTCGGCGAGATCTATGACGGACGTGCGGTCACTTTGGAAACCCAGCGGGTTCTGAATATTTCTGCAGCGTGTATTCTAATAAAAAGACAATTACGTCAGGCACTGCTTCATACTAAAATGTATGGCGGCGGGAAAAAATTTCTGCAAAAAAAATTAATGATGTTTAAGCTCAGATTAATGCTTTTTGGTTTTAATTAGTAAAAAACATTCACGGTGAATGTATTGACTACTATTTTGACTCACGATTTATCAAAAAATATTATCAATAATAACAACAATAATGACAGCGTTTTACCTTACAATAAAACGCTTATTAAGCGGAATACCTTATTCGAAGCATAACAAAAATATATTTGAGAGATGGCAACCTTGTTTCTCGTCTTGTGTCGCTTTACTGGCACTGAACGCATCAAACGTTTAGTTCCTTTTTCTACCACCAGGTGGCGCCAAGAGTCTTCTTACTGCGCTGTGCGATTTATATTCTCATTGGATCTCAATATAAATAATTATTCAAATGCTACACATTTTTAAATCAACAATTCTAATAATATTTAGTAGCCTTAATCATAATAGTACGAGTTGAACTTTCTGTTATAGTCTATGGAATACACAAAATAAGTATGCAAGTTTGTGAGGGTAGAGGCATAATCTTTAATAAATTGACTCGTCAAGTTTTGATGAATTGATTTTCTAGTTAAAAATGTGTAGTTACTTTTATTCGCAAATAATTTAAAGTTAATTTAATTATAATATTAACCAGGCAGGAATAAAATGTATGCTTCGAATAAGGTATTCCGCTTAATAAGCGTTTTATTGTAAGGTAAAACGCTGTCATTAAGCTCCAGTACCGTTATTCGAAGCATAACAAAAATATATTTGAGATCTGTCTGTTATCGCCTGGTGGTAGAACGCCAATGTGATATAATAGAATGATTATAAGTAGATAATTATAGTGCAAGTGTCTCTAGGGAGTATGATTTAACAACTATGAGCAGTGAAAACCTATATAGGTACCTACATTACAGACATGGGTGACATTAAATAAATATTTGGAGACATTTAAGTGTAAATAAGTGGTTTTATTTAACAATTTAACAGATAAACAGTAGGTAAACAGTAATTTCAACTAACAATTCACATTGATACAACTATAATCACCTATAATGATTAGGTACAAATTAATATTGTAACAAAAATTGAACATTATAATAATGAATAAAAACAACTATGATTATAATTTTAAAGATCACAAATCAATATTGTAACAAAGACTGAACATTATTATTGAGTAAATGCATAATCATACAAGATGAGTTTCACTTTTAATTAATGGGAATAAAGCATGAACTTGTACTTGAAAGTGGTTCTGTAGGTTTAATGATCCGACAGTAATATTGTGTGAAGGTGTTCTGTGAGCGCCAATTTCCTCGAGCTAGGATCTCTTCGAGGGGGCAATCCTGAACCCAGTTTTTAGATGCTACCGCGGGGCGTACACTTCCAGGACTGGCTTTGATCCCTGCCTCCATCAGCACTTTCTTTACCCAGTTTGCGATAACTGTAGGCGAGGCTGCTTTAGGCGGTCCGCAGGCTGTTAAAAATAGATTATTAGCTTTGCATATGTTACGTCTTTCAGAGGATAAACTTATAACTTTCCTAATCCAAAAAGTTGGATCTAAAGCTTGATTGTCCATGTTTTTGAGCAACTTCCAGCCAGATTGATGATTAGTATAGGAATCAGTTTTAGATCCAAATTTAGGCCATAAAGTAATGGAATTTTCTTCCATTATACAACTATTGGAATCAACTGATAACAAGGACAAATCATGAACCCGACGACCTGAACATAATAATAATAAAATAGCAGTTCTTTTTGAGCACTCATATAGGCTATTTTCACTAACCGGGGAGTTTTGCAATGCAGTTTTTAAGCAATCAGTATCCCATATTGGAGCTCTTTTTAATTTAGGTGTTTTGTTAGAAATAGCTTTTAATGCGTGTCTTACAAGTACATGAGAACTTAGCCTGGTAGCTGAGTCAGGATCACAAAGTGTAGATATGGCAGACTTGTAAACTAAAATAGTAGAATAGGATAAGTTTTGATATTGGTACAAATCTATTAAAAATCTCGCTAGGTCGGAACCAGAGGGTTTAAAAAAATTTATAGAATTACCTCGAGCCCAAGTGGTCCACTTTTCCCACGCTGGTTTATAGGTTCTTAGTGAAGATTCCCTCCAACTGGAGCATAGGAAATCCTTTTGTTCTTGAGACCAGTGGCTCAAGCTTTTCGACCAGCCCCACATCTCCATATTTCCAGGGTCATGTCTCGAGCTTGAGGTGGAGGTCGGCCCGTCGCTGTGTCTATCAGTACTTCTGCCAGGTTGTGGATGGTGAACGGGGCTGCCAGTGTACGATTCCGAAGATCGGGTCTCCAGAATACTTTCGGCCATCGAGGGGCCACCAGCAAGTAAATACCTGTTGCCGAGTTGAGGTGGGCTAGAACACGAGGTATTAGGAATGGAGGTGGGAACAACCATGCTAGATTGTAATTCCAGTTCTGGCTGAAGGCGTCGTGTAGGTGAGCACGACAGTCGGTCACGTCTAGAGAGGCGTATGTCGGTACTACATGTGCGGTCGCTGACGCAAACAAATCTATCTGTGGAACCCCCCATTTGCAAAAAACCTTCTGCATGAATTGGGGAAGCAGGTGCCATTCGGGTGGATACGATAGGCGAGATAAATGATCTGCTTCTGGGTTGAATTTCCCTGGCAAGTGGTGAATTTCGATGTGAATATTGTGATGGTCCAACAGACGAAAAATCTTGTAACATATGTTCATCAGGGGAACAGACCTCGTGCCTCCCTCGTTTCTCAAAAATGACACTACCGTTCGGTTGTCGCTTTGTATCAAAAGCGATGAATTTGCTAGGGAGGGACAACGACCTTTTAGTGCGTACCACACAGCTAACATTTCTCGTTGATTTGAGTGCAGAGCAGACTTCCCTAGAGGCCACTGACCCCAAATCTTCACGTTGTCTATCTGTGCTCCCCATGCTATTTCCGATGCATCGGTTACTAGGTAGTGAGACACGGGAGGGTAGTGAATCATCGAGCTTTTTGAAATGTTTTTTAACCACCATTTTAGTTCGTCGAGAGCCTCTTGCGGAATTGGATAACGTTGATTCGGGTAATGAAGCAGGCTCTGACAATGTTTTAGAAGGACTCGATGGTTCAGACGACCTCGAGCGACGGGGAAACTGGCAAAGTTTAGCGAGCCTACTATGCTTTGAATTTGCTTTAGGTTTGCGAACTTTTGATTTACTAGCTTTTTTATTTTTAAACTCATATCTCGGCACTTTTTGGCGGGTAAGAATTTTTTGTTGGTATGAGGGTTCCACGAGATGCCCAGAAATTCGATTACTTTCTGCGGTATTAGTATAGATTTTTCGAAATTCACCAGCCAGCCTAGTTTCTGAAGGAGTTGAATGGCTTCCCGACCCTGCTCCAATAGGAGGCGAGGGTCCTGATTGGCAAGGCAGAAATCGTCCAAATAGACCACGATACGGAAGCCTTTGTCTCTCATTATCTGCGCGACCCAGTTGGTTAGTGAAGCAAAAACCTTTGGTGCACATGCAATGCCGAACGGGAGACAGGTCATTTGAAGCACTTGGTCTTTGAAAACCAAGCGAAGAAAACGCCTGTGCACTTTTGCAACTGGCACATGGAAGTAGGCATTGGACAAATCTATTTTTATCAACCAGTCGTTTGGTTGCAGGAACGAGGGTATCCGCTGCATGTTTATTAGTTTGAACTTTGAGACCTTGAGATATTTGTTTAGTCTTTTTAGGTTGAAAATCGGTCGATACGAACCGTCTTTTTTCGGGGTCAAGAATATCGGAGACGTAAAACCGGGATCGAAATCCGCGGGCTCCAGAACTTTCATTTTTATTAACGATTGAATAGTTACCTCCATCTCTTTTGTAGGAAGAGATTGGTAATTTAGATTTGGGGCACAGAGAGGAGGTTTTCTGTAAAATGGTATTCGGAAGCCCTGAATTATTTTTATTATGGTAGGTGGGGCTTGTAATGATTGCCAATTGATTACATAATCTACTAGTCTGCCTGCTCGAAACGTGGCAGAGTCATAACTTTTTCTTTTGCTGATAATCCCTGCGCGGGTTGTTCTGTCCAGGGTCTTTGTTAAGTCCTCTGGGGTTATTTTGACGATACCCGTCCGTGAAACGAGATCTAGGCCCTCTTTGACGAGAGGGGTTTTGAAAATTATACTGACCCATTTGTGGGCGATGCATATCGCGCCACCTCATCGGGTTAAAGGGTGGATTGCCTTGCGCAGGCAATGGCAAGCCGTATCTCGGCACGTTTGCATAAAGATGCATGGGATCGAAAGAGCCTTGCGCAGGCGTCTTATATATAGCTTGGCTTGTACCGGCTTGCGCAGCGGGTTTATTTTGGCTTTGCTGGCGTATCGGCCAGAAACATTTACTACTACCCCCATTTTTTTCAATAGCAGAGGAAAAACTTTCTTTTTGAAAAAGATATTCTGAGCTTGGGGGAATCTTTCGTAACGTTGCCTTCAAGTACTTGTCCTTAACTGAACGAAGAATACTAAGTTTGTGAACCTATCAAAAGGCTTTATTTCCTCATTTGTCTCAAGTTCTACAAAACCCGGTCTAGAACAGTAACGTTTCTGAACCTCCGCATATCGCAAATTAGACCAATCCTCAGAATCAAAATGCTGAATAGCTTGAATCGTATCAAGGTGAGCCTTCGACGATTTAGGGACAGAGGGTTCCTTCAAGACCGTGTTTAGTGACAGTTTCAGCGTCTTTGGGTTTTCTGTCGTAACTGCGGGTATTTGATCGTCATCAGAATATAATTCACGACTAACGTCACCGATTAATTCGTCAATGAGAATATAAATCGCACAGCGCAGTAAGAAGACTCTTGGCGCCACCTGGTGGTAGAAAAAGGAACTAAACGTTTGATGCGTTCAGTGCCAGTAAAGCGACACAAGACGAGAAACAAGGTTGCCATCTCTCAAATATATTTTTGTTATGCTTCGAATAACGGTACTGGAGCTTAATATCATAAATAGTTCAAATAGAAAAGGTCGATTTCGATGTTTTTGAAGGATTTTGACGATTTTTTTCTCAAAAATTAAGGATTATTTTAGAATTATCACACGGTGTTAGTGTAGACTCATCTATTGAGAACTCGATTATTTTTTATTGTCATTCTATGAAGTGATTTCATTAGTTTATTTTTTAAAATGGTAAGTGCCTGTTCGCGCGTTTTTAGAGACGCGCCCCTTAAGCCGTTTGAGCGTGAAAGAGTAACAAACACACTTGCATATTTACACACACACAAACTTTCATCTTTATAATATGAGTAGGAGTAGGATAGGATAGGACTAGTAGGATTTTTATTATTATTGTATTATCCTCTCTCATCCTATTTCCATTCCACAATGATCCTTTCTCATCCTACTATTCTCATCCTATTATCTTTTCACATACTATTATATATCCTTGCTCATCCTATTTATTCCCCTGCAATGCTGGTAGTGAATCTCTCTCGATTGAAAGAAGGTTTCCGGTTGACTCCAGGTGGGCTGCGTGGTCAGCCATGGGCTGTTTCGGTTCCCCGGGCGGGAAGAGCGGCGCCGAGGGCGATGATATCAAGTCGCAGAAGCGCCGCAGCGATGCTATTACCAGGCAACTGCAAAAGGATAAGCAGGTAAGCTGATTCTCTATCTCACTCTTTGATTGACCTTCTTAAACAATAGGCATGATGGCAGTAATCAAGAATTACAAAAAATATATTTATCTATTTAAATACGATTCATGGATCCCAAAAAACGTATAATAAGTATTATAATAATGAAAATAAAGTAGAAATTCATATGACACTGAAACTGCGCTCCGCTTCGCTGCTCTTCGCCGCTCTTTAAGTGTGAGTTGAGCCTTACTACTAAGCTTTCGTGCTTCGGAGGGCTCGTTAAATTGTCAGTCCCGGCTTTTAAAGTCGTTAAGCCATGACGGAGGTCTTTAGGCAGTTTAAAAACTCCGTCACCAGAGTTAGCCACTTGCTCATACGAACGAACTAGTTATGTTTGATTATCTAGCTAATTCCCTAAATAATGTTTCCAGCTATACCGCGCCACGCATCGTCTGCTCCTGCTGGGCGCTGGCGAGTCGGGCAAGTCCACCATCGTGAAACAGATGCGCATTCTCCACGTGAACGGCTTCTCTGACCGCGAGCGTCGAGAGAAGATCGAGGATATTAAGAAGAATATACGAGACGCTATCCTTGTGAGTATACCTCTACTTATTGATCAGCTATATAGGTCGCGCGCGCCACGTAAAAAGAGAGCTAGCTGTCAAACTGCGCAGTGGTCGATGATTGGTGGAGAGGTAACGCGGCGCACTTCATACCATTGACTTAGCGAGTGATATTGGTTCGTCAGCGAGTGAACACAGGCGCTAACATACCCTCACTACTTACCCTCAGCGCTCTTTAATAATTATACCGGTCTAGCTGCCGACTTTGTTCAGAAATCCCTATAAAAACTACCCTGCTAGGGATTTTTTCCTTTTTATCCAAGCCATCGTGTTCGCCTAGTAGGATTGTGTTTTTCGATCGTAAGTTCGATCATCCAGTAAGTTTCAATCCCGGCTGTGTATCAAATATTTTTTACGTTTTAACAAAGAAAATGACTATAACTGCAACAGACTGGGTCCCGGACAGACAACGGCCACGTGGAAGGCCCAGGCGGAGATGGCGAGACGAGCTGGACACTTTTGAAAAGGAATGGGCCCTTATCGCTGAAGACAGACAGGAGTGGAAAAAGAGAAGGGAGGCCTTTGCCCTGCAGTGGGACACAATAGGCTTAAAATAATAATAATAAATAATAATAATAATAACAAAGAAAATGACAAAGGAAAACTTAAGCCTGTTGTAGCGATTAATGCAATAAAAATAGCATAAAGTATTTGATATATTCTCCGAAAACTTGAAATGTCTATGGCTAATAACAAAAACATTTTAAAAAATCTGTTAATGACTTCTCTATTCCAGACAATCACCGGAGCGATGAGTACCCTAACACCCCCCATACCATTGGAAAAATCCGAAAATAAAGCACGTGTCGACTATATTCAGGTAAGACATTATGCCTAATCTTCGACTGTTAAGAAGTCACTGTGCCCAGTGCCTGACTTATTGACTGTCGAGTTGTAAGTCACTATGTCCAGCGTCCGGTTTATCGACTGTCAAGTAATGTCACTGCCCAGCGTCCGGCTTATCGACTGTCATTAAGTCAGTGCCCAGTTCCCGACATTGACTGTGTCAAGTCAATCCCGAGACATCTTCCGACATATGCTACGATTTAGCTTCAGTATAATTTAAATATAATATGCCGCTAACTACGTTCTTAAAAGGATCTTAAAGGCTCATGGTCTTATAAAGATTTGTCAATGTAATATAGATACATATATATAATGTTTTTTTCTTGTTACTCCTATGTCAATAAAAAGAGATAGCGACAGATTTAATATCCGTTTTAGCTAAAGTAGGTTTACTAAACTAAAATGCATAAAGGTGTTAGAGATCTGAGGGAAAGTCTAATTTTTAGAATCATGTTATCTTGTTTACTATTTATGCTTATTTATAGACTCTGACTATGAACTTATTATTCCAGGATGTAGCGTCTCAACCGGACTTCGACTATCCCATGGAATTCTACGAACACACGGAGGCGCTGTGGAAGGACCAGGGCGTGCAGCGCACCTATGAACGCAGCAATGAATACCAGCTCATCGACTGTGCCAAGTAGTAAGTCGTCATAGCAACTTAGCAAGTCGCTGTGCCCAGTTAGTAAGACGTTTCGCCCAGCAGCTAGTCATTGTACCCAACCCCTAGCGTATTAACTGTGAAACATGTGTCGAGTTTATCGACAGTGGTAAAAAATAAGTAGATGTGCCCAGTCACAGTGCTTAGTTACTTCGTGAGGTGACCAGTAGTTAGTAACTTAGTCTCTATGCCCAGTGGTACGTTATAGTGCCAAGTGTGCCCGGTATGGAATGTAACTTCAGTCAACGAGCAGGATTCTAGTTCTTCTAAAATACCCGATAGATGGCGCTAATTGGTGCTTTAACCGAAATATCATCTTACTGATAGCTTGTTATTATAACATTACTATATGTATTTGTATGTTATAACATTGTATATTATTTTCCTCAGTTTCCTGGATCAAGTGCACACAATAAAGCAGCCGAACTACACGCCCTCGGAGCAAGACATCCTGCGCTGCCGAGTGCTCACCTCGGGCATCTTCGAGACGCAGTTTGTCGTCGACAAAGTCAATTTCCAGTAAGTAAAAGTCGTTAAGCCATGACGGAGGCCTTTAGCGGTATGAGCAAGTGGCCAACTCTGGTGACGGAGTTTTTAGGCCGCCTAAAGGCCTCTGTCATGGCTTAACATCTTTAAAAGCCGGGACCGACAATTTAACGTGCCCTCCGAAGCACGGAAGCGCTCAGTTCATAATGCCACTTGCGGTCACCTATCTAAGTAGTGACCGCTCAGAACGATGCTTAACTTTGACGATCTATTAAGGTAGAATCAGACGGTTCACATAAGTGAACATTCACTCAAATGAATGCTTAGTTTTTCTTCTGCTCGCTTGTTTCATTTTGTGTTCAGACGTTTCATTTAGAGTAAAAAATTAAAAGTGAATGATATAAATGAACGGAAAGTGAACCGTCTGATTCTACCTTTAAGAGCGTCTTAACACGAACGCTTCAAAAGTCAGTTAAAAATACAATTGAAAACTTATTTACGCGAGTTCATAATTTCAGTATGTTTGACGTGGGCGGGCAGAGAGACGAGCGACGCAAGTGGATCCAGTGCTTCAATGACGTCACAGCCATCATCTTCGTCACCGCCTGCTCCTCGTACAACATGGTGCTGCGCGAGGATCCCACGCAGAACAGACTGCGCGAGTCACTAGACCTCTTCAAGAGTATATGGAACAACAGGTAACTTACAGTCAGGAGTTAGTCAGGAAGAGAAGGGGGGGCAGTCTTTAGGTCCAGGGTGAGAAGCGTAGGGGGATCCCACGCAGAACAGACTGCGCGAGTCACTAGACCTCTTCAAGAGTATATGGAACAACAGGTAACTTACAGTCAGGAGTTAGTCAGGAAGAGAAGGGGGGGCAGTCTTTAGGTCCAGGGTGAGAAGCGTAGGGGGATCCCACGCAGAACAGACTGCGCGAGTCACTAGACCTCTTCAAGAGTATATGGAACAACAGGTAACTTACAGTCAGGAGTTAGTCAGGAAGAGAAGGGGGGGGAGTCTTTAGGTCCAGGGTGAGAAGCGTAGGGGGATCCCACGCAGAACAGACTGCGCGAGTCACTAGACCTCTTCAAGAGTATATGGAACAACAGGTAACTTGCACATTGTCAGGAGTTAGTCAGGAAGAGAAGGGGGGGGAGTCTTTAGGTCCAGGGTGAGAAGCGTAGGGGGATCCCACGCAGAACAGACTGCGCGAGTCACTAGACCTCTTCAAGAGTATATGGAACAACAGGTAACTTACAGTCAGGAGTTAGTCAGGAAGAGAAGGGGGGGGAGTCTAGGTCCAGGGTGAGAAGCGTAGGGGGATCCCACGCAGAACAGACTGTGCGAGTCACTAGACCTCTTCAAGAGTATATGGAACAACAGGTAACTTACAGTCAGGAGTTAGTCAGGAAGAGAAGGGGGGGGAGTCTTTAGGTCCAGGGTGAGAAGCGTAGGGGGATCCCACGCAGAACAGACTGCGCGAGTCACTAGACCTCTTCAAGAGTATATGGAACAACAGGTAACTTGCACATTGTCAGGAGTTAGGCAGGAAGAGAAGGGGGGGCAGTATTTAGGTCCAGGGTGAGAAGCGTAGGGGGATCCCACGCAGAACAGACTGCGCGAGTCACTAGACCTCTTCAAGAGTATATGGAACAACAGGTAACTTACAGTCAGGAGTTAGTCAGGAAGAGAAGGGGTGGGAGTCTTTAGGTCCAGGGTGAGAAGCGTAGGGGGATCCCACGCAGAACAGACTGCGCGAGTCACTAGACCTCTTCAAGAGTATATGGAACAACAGGTAACTTACAGTCAGGAGTTAGTCAGGAAGAGAAGGGGTGGGAGTCTTTAGGTCCAGGGTGAGAAGCGTAGGGGGATCCCACGCAGAACAGACTGCGCGAGTCACTAGACCTCTTCAAGAGTATATGGAACAACAGGTAACTTGCACATTGTCAGGAGTTAGTCAGGAAGAGAAGGGGGGGCAGTCTTTAGGTCCAGGGTGAGAAGCGTAGGGGGATCCCACGCAGAACAGACTGCGCGAGTCACTAGACCTCTTCAAGAGTATATGGAACAACAGGTAACTTACAGTCAGGAGTTAGTCAGGAAGAGAAGGGGGGGGAGTCTTTAGGTCCAGGGTGAGAAGCGTAGGGGGATCCCACGCAGAACAGACTGCGCGAGTCACTAGACCTCTTCAAGAGTATATGGAACAACAGGTAACTTACACATTGTCAGGAGTTAGGCAGGAAGAGAGGGGGGGGATTCTTTAGGTTTAGGTCTTTCTTCTTTAGGAGGGTGAGAAGCGTAGGGGAAAATGCAGCTTGTGAGAAGTCTTTAGGTCCAGGGGGAGAAGCGTAGGGGAGAATGCAGCTTGTGAGGAGTCTTTAGGTCCAGGGGGAGAAGCGTATTACATTTTAATTAAGTTAGAGAGATTAAGTTTTAAAATTTTAAGAAAACGATTTTTACAATTTTATGAATAAGATTTGTTTTCCTCAGATGGCTGCGCACGATATCAGTGATCCTGTTCCTGAACAAGCAGGACCTGCTCGCGGAGAAGGTGCTCGCGGGGAAGTCCCGGCTCGAGGAGTACTTCGCGGAGTTCGCGCGTTACAGCATCCCGCTGGACGCGCCGCCCGACGCCAGGGACCATCCCGACGTCACGCGCGCCAAGTACTTCATACGTGACGAGTTCCTGGTACGTTAAGTGACTAGCTTACTCACCCATGGCTTCGCGTAGTACCTTCCTTGATCAAATATAGCCTATGTTCATTCGGAAACATACAAACAAACAAACCACGTGTAGAGCATCCCGCTCGACGCGAGGGACAATCCCGACGTCACGCGCGCCATTTACTTCATACGTGATGAGTTCCTGGTACGTTATGTGACTAGCTTACTCACCCATGGCTTCGCGTAGTACCTTCCTTGATCAAATATAGCCTATGTTCATTCGGAAACATACAAACAAACAAACCACGTGTAGAGCATCCCGCTCGACGCGAGGGACAATCCCGACGTCACGCGCGCCATTTACTTCATACGTGATGAGTTCCTGGTACGTTATGTGACTAGCTTACTCACCCATGGCTTCGCGTAGTACCTTCCTTGATCAAATATAGCCTATGTTCATTCGGAAACATACAAACAAACAAACCACGTGTAGAGCATCCCGCTCGACGCGAGGGACAATCCCGACGTCACGCGCGCCATTTACTTCATACGTGATGAGTTCCTGGTACGTTATGTGACTAGCTAGCACCCATGGCTTCGCGTAGTACCTTCCTTGATCAAATATAGCCTATGCTCATTCGGAAACATACAAACAAACAAACCACGTGTAGAGCATCCCGCTCGACGCGAGGGACAATCCCGACGTCACGCGCGCCATTTACTTCATACGTGATGAGTTCCTGGTACGTTATGTGACTAGCTTACTCACCCATGGCTTCGCGTAGTACCTTCCTTGATCAAATATAGCCTATGCTCATTCGGAAACATACAAACAAACAAACCACGCGGAGTTCGCCCGCTAGCTGTAGCGGGCGAACTAATCGATCCCGTCCGACGCCAGGGACCATCCCGACGTCACGCGCGCCAAGTACTTCATACGCGACGAGTTCCTGGTACGTTACTTGCTAGGAATAATGATAATACATGTTTATTGTGTATGTTGTTTAATATTGTTCTCTTATAATATTGTGTATAGGTCGCGCCACGTAAAAAGAGCTCTGGCTGTCAAACTGCGCAGTGGTCGATGCTTGGTGGAGAGGTGTTGCGACGCACTTCATACTATTGATTTAGCGAGTGCTATTGGTTCGTCAGCGAGTGAACGCAGGCGCAAATATACCCCCGCTACTTCCCCGACCGCGCTCTTTTTACGTGGCGCGACCATTGAGATGTATTAAAGAGTCGCAATCTAATAGCTGACAACACTCAAAAAATGTGCGTACAAATTAAATGTTCTACAATGACATTTGACATTTGAATGTAAACGTTATGTCGTTCGTTTTTATGCTCTATGTCGCTTGAACGCAAAAAAGAAAAACTCGGCGCACTACGTAGTGTGCGCATAGTTTTGGCGTTTACGTTTTATTTATCTGATTGTGGCTCTCTAATATCAGTCTCAATGGGCGCGAGCTATAGCACGAGTTTGTTTCCAGCGCATCAGCACAGCGTCTGGCGACGGCAAGCACTACTGCTACCCGCACTTCACGTGCGCCGTCGACACGGAGAACATAAAGCGCGTGTTCAACGACTGTCGCGACATCATCCAACGCATGCATCTGCGTCAGTACGAGCTGCTCTAACGCACTGTGAGTACGCAGCCTTAGACTCAACTCACACCAAAAGAGCAGGGAAGCGAAGCGCAGTTTCAGTGTCATACGAATTTCAACTTTATTTTCATTACTATAATACTTATTATCGCATTAGAAACTCGAACGATTCGCGAGGATGCCCGCGGCGCCGCGGGAATTCCGGCGAATTCCAATACGCGCGCCTTCTCTGCGATAATAAGTATTATAGTAATGAAAATAAAGTTAAAATTCATATGACACTGAAACTGCGCTCCGCTTCGCCGCTCTTTTGGTGTGATTTGAGCCTTAGTTTCTGCACTACACGATACTGTTTTACTGTCCCATTTTTATGCGAACACCAAACATTGGATGGTTGGAACGTGTTGGTTTCAACACTCCTATGTGATTCGGGCACCACACATTGGCTTCGAAATGACGAATGGCCAATGGCAATGCTCCGTTTGTGTCGAATAACCTTAAACGAAGCATTGCCATTGGCCATTCTAATGTTGGAACCAAGTTGAAGCCAATGTGTGGTGCCCGCATTAACAGTACGACCTGCTATAACGCACTGTAAGTACACACATTTAAAGATCTTGCACCAGTAGGCCAAGAGCCCATGCAAAACACGAATTTTGAACCAAAAATATTATTTAATATTTCATATTTATTTATTCATAAAAACAATGATTACATTGTGTTTGAATCTTAAACAATAACCTATACCTAATTACATTAATTAAATTTAAAACTAACAAATACACAAAATTTAAATTAAAAAGTAAAATACTTAAATGTCAAACTGTGTCTGACCTAAATTCGTCTACGGTATAAAAGCACCTTTCCAGCAAGAGCTTTTTCAGTGAATTTTAAAAAATGCTTGGACTTTCAATGCTTTTTATATCGACAGGTAAAGAGTTGTATATAATCTGACTGCTTGAAAACGACAACCATGCTTCACAACTTCTAACCTCGGACATTGAGGGGTCTCCAAATCTTTCCTCCTTGTCTCTAACCTTGGACTTTGAGGGGTCTCCAAATCTTTCCTCCTTGTCTCTAACCTCGGACATTGAGGGGTCTCTAAATCTTTTTCCTCCTTGTCTCTAACCTCGGACATTGAGGGGTCTCCAAATCTTTCCTCCTTGTCTCTAACCTCGGACATTGAGGGGTCTCCAAATCTTTCCTCCTTGTCTCTAACCTCGGACATTGATGGGTCTCCAAATCTTTCCTCCTTGTCTCTAACCTCGGACATTGAGGGGTCTCCAAATCTTTCCTCCTTGTCTCTAACCTTAGTACTCTTTGTTCTGGTGATTCATATTTAACTTTAATTTTGTATGTTTCAGAGCAAACGTCGCTAGGCAATATCGGCGCGCCGCAGCCATATGTCCGGTACAGCAATACTTACTTATATAACCGTTGTAAACTGTGTCTCATTGTGGGCCCGCTACGCCGGCACGGGGGCGATACTTACTTTTCACATATGTCCTGATAATAATTTTAGTCGCAAAACTTTGTTCCTAAAAAGAATAACAGACTTGCACTCGAATACTGGAAAGCTACTTAAATATTTAAGACCGTAAGCCATTTGAGACGTTCTTAATTCCCGGATGTGTAACGGCAAATAATGTCAAAGATAAGCACCACTTAGGTAGCGCCACGTAAAAAGAGCGCGCTTGGGGAAGGAGCGGGGATATTTTGCGCCTGTGTTCACTCGCTGACGAACCAATAGCACTCGCTAGATCAACGGTATGAAGTGCGCCGCAACACCTCTCCACCAATCATAGACCACTGCGCAGTTTGACAGCCAGCGCTCTTTTTACGTTCCGCGACCTATACCTGAAGTAGAATTTGAGTATTCGAGCATTTTATTTGCCTCGACATAATAACAGACTTGAAAGTTCAAAATAAGTAATGCGTTTTCTGTTGTTATTCAACATTTAAATCATAATTATTTAACAGAGAACCAAAATCAATTAAGTTTTTTGACAATTTTGTTCACAGGTTTAACTGTTTTCTATACTTTTTCTTAGAAGTGGTTTATCACAATAACAAGAGGCAAATTACTTTTTATTAACAAATGAATGCAATACCTTTTAATACATAAAATAAACGTTCTCATGACATGTATCATATTATTATTCTCAGGGCCAGTGTAGATAAAGTTTAATTTCCAAAATACATTATGATACATACATAATATTGTTGTTACGTAGGTACTAGCTACATTATAGTTCCTGGAAAATGATGGACAAAAAATTCATAGACAAATTCTATTTCGTACTTAAGAAGTATGAAAATTTAGTATCGCCCACTGTGCAGGCCATAAAGATCGCAACTTATTTCGAATCTAACACCAAAATGTGACTTTATTCTTTATGGAATAAGGTGCATACTACTGTTGCGATCTTAGCGTGATGCCAGTTATATAACTGTGATTCTTATTAATTATAAACTTTATTTCTTGAGAACATCGATTTCGCTTCGAGTTACCAAAATCGAATATAAAATCGATTGTTTAGATTATCGATATATCGATAGTGTTACCAAAGTTGAATTAACTGGCGACATTTTCCACAAGTTCAGAGTTATCAGTCCAATGTGTCGTTCATTCATTCGGTCTAACTAAACGTATCGATTATTTAGTAACTACTTATTGCTTAAAATTGATACAAAATCGAGCGGTTATTTTGATGTTGTATCGTCAAATAGATCTCTAAAATATGGATTTTTGAACAAGATCATAAATTTGAATATATAAATAACAAATAATGTATTTGTCCAGATCTTCGGGGATTGTGTTTGACTGAAAAGAGTAGACAAAATTGGACTAATACTTCTATTCTTGTCTACTAGATTAGCATGATCATACTTTAGACAGTAACTTGTCTACTTAAGTGTGGACTAAAGTGTACCAGTGTAGAAAATAACGTCATTTTTCGATATTTAGGATCGAAGTAGGTAAGTATAGGAAATTGAAACTTCCATTCACCATTTCCTTAATAAAATATTCATCTGAATTTCTACACCTTATCAATGCTTCCGTAGACAAGTTTTGTCTATTATGCTCAGAGATAAAATGCCGCTAGTGTTGTAAGTAAGAAAAGATATGAAGCGAAACCGATATATTTCAAATCGACACAAAATGGTGTTTCCGATACAAACCGCATCGCTGGCAACTGTCGATAGTGAAATGCACATCACTACGACCATAGACAATGTTATTTCGAATTGTCATTTTAAAAGTTATCTAAGTTTTTAGAAGAAATTTAAAGAAATGTAAGTAATAATTGTAGAGGGCGCCTTCACTTTAATAGGTTTTAATTGGTTAAAATGCACCGCCATTTTTTTTTGTTATTTGATTGGCTATGCTTCGCTAGTGGCGCCAAATTTCTGAGCTACCCTAAGTTTTAAAATTTGGAATAGGTAGTGATGTGGTAGTAGTCTATTTCGGGTTGTGACGTTTCGGTTTTATATGTTACAGTTGTTTTTCGTTAGATATTTATTTCGTTGAATTGCTAGTTTAGTGCTGGGAAATTGTCGATGTTTTTATATCGATGGAACAGCGACGGACGTGCGGTGTCGATACCATTTTATATTAAGGATCATCGGTTTACCTCGAGGCTAGAAATAGTATTTTCTTCTATCCGTAGAAAACACAAGCTTATAATAGTCAAATAGATTTCTTCTGTTTTTTATGAATGCATATCACTTGTTAATTAATTGAGTGCATGTTAAGCTCAAATTAGGCCAAATTCTTTATCACCTTATTTATTTAGTAGCCAGTATGTATTTACATTTTACACACAAAGTAAAATAGATGGATATACATTTTTTGTATAGTGTTTTTTATAGTTTGACGTTTACTAATTTGAATTAATTGTTGTCTGTATATTTTTGATTACAGAATCAATATTTTATTTTAATGACATTCGATTGTCGCATTATTGTTTTGATTCTTTAAGGTTTATTTGTATTTTTAATTTTATAAATTGTATGTCTTCCATTATTGATGTCTTTAATTTTTATTAACATTTCTTGTTTTGAACGTCGTAAAACCTACGTTTGATAATAGCACAATTTTTTTTACTAAACTTAACAGCAGGCAAGTGCTTCATAGATTTTAACTTAGATTATTTAGTATATTTTTTAATGTTACGAGCTTTTAGTGGTAATATAAGGTCCAAAGATGCAAGAAACAGGTCGTATTTGATGCGGCCAATGAAACAACGTAACTGTTGCAGTATTTTAATTTCAAATATTTTCAAAGAATTAATTATTCGGATTATAAGATTTATTTTTTTCTTTTAAGGACACTTTTAGCCGTAAGTACAAAATGTTACTAACCTTATTCGCCCTAACATTGATTAATTATAATGATAGCGTTATTATTTATGGAGAAATTGGTTTATGTACTTACCCCTGTTCTATTTTAAGAAATGTTTATTAATATAATAAATAATCTATATTTCCTATCGTTATCTTGATGAGTCTAAGTGATTCTTTTTGTTTTAGGGTAACTATTTAACTAGACGAATGTATTTAACTGATTAGGATCGAGAGAACAAGTTATCGATAAATATTTTATGTCACATCACTATACTTTATACAGTTAAAAGTTAATTATAGTTTAATTTGAAGTATGGTCCTTAATATAAGAATGTTCGAGTTATTTTCTAATATTGTGCCATAAAGTTAGTGTTGCCAGGCGGAAACACCATAAATAATGTTACCATACTTAAAAAATCAACAAATTATAAGCAAGTAATTCCTTCCTTGTGTAATATATAACGCTATTTTTGCTTTTTAATCGTAACAAAGTTATTTTTAATATAATATAATGTTTTTTTGTGTTAACGTTAAGTTTCTTTGAATGTAAGTAGGAACGAAAATATACATGCGTATAGAAATGGAAATAAACTGTTTGTCATTGAGTTTCTTGAGGATTGTCACAATAAGATGTTTGAACGATTTTGAGAAGATACCGAAAACTATTTATAAAACGTATTGGACTGCGTTTATATTATCATCAGTGTATTTCCCGGGACAAATGTTTGTATGATCTGCAAATATTTGTCTCCAGTCTGGGTGTTTTCTATGTATAATAAATATGTATGTACATATTTACAAAAAAATAAGATGTAAGTACCTATTTAATTAGTACTCGTATATCAGTCATCTGGTTACCATAACACAAGCATTCAATTGCTTAACTTGGGACTAGATGGCGATGTGTGGAATGTCCAAGGATATTTATTTATTCATAGCCTTTTTGCTAACTCTGAATTCGTATGAGCTGGTGGCTAACACTGTTGACGGAGTTTTGGCCGCCTTAAGGCCTCCGTCATGGCTTAACGACTTGAAACCGAGATCGACAACAACGTGCCCTCCGCACGGAAGCTCTCAGCTGTAAATACTACTTGTCACCCATTTGTGACCGCTCAGAACGTTACTTAACTTCAATTATCTATCAAGAACGTCTAGGGTTCCTATAAAACAAATATTTGCTAGATCGGTTGCCATCTCTTTCTGACATGTGAGGAGTGACATGGACAAAACATCTAATACTAAATTACTTTTGACAGGTGCTAAAGTAAATGTCATATTGACATATTATTCGGATTGTTTGTTCAATATCGTTCAATTCTCTTCACTGTGAATGATCTTCGAGGCATAATCATCCCAATATATTTACGATTACATTTATTTGTTGAGAGTAGACTATGCATGTAGCATGCAGTCAAAAATACACTAATGCGAAATAATGTAAAAAATATGTTTTAAATAAGTACCTATTCTGAACTCTCGATAGTAACAGAATCACCTAGCATTCAAGACGATTCAAAGTGATCCTTGAGGTCCTACTGAAACTTTGTCGTTCTTTCTCAAAAAAACTATTATTAAAAACAGCTCTTACAACAAATACTTCGATCAACCTGAACATAACCAGTAAAACTGATTTGTTATTATTTCGTAAGTAAAACTGAATTTAAATTCCATTTTTTTTTCAAAGAACACTCAGTATTTATATTTATAGGTAGGTACTTATACAGGATTTTTTATTTTATTTCTCAATTACGAGTATTACGTCATGCTACATGTATAATAAATTCTCAGCCTCAATCGGTAGCTATAAGTTTGAACATCTACACGTAACTTAGACAGGCAAGTTAAGCATGACTTCCTTCGCCACGTTTAGTATTTATGTTTTTACATATCTGTTAATTGGCTAAATTATTAGACAACAGACCGGTTAAACCATCTCTGGTTAAACTTTCAAGTCCACAGTCTGTCAACAGTTAAAAGCGAACAGAACTACCAAAGCTTTACCTACCATTGCTGGTTCTAGGAATGTTTGATTCAATACAAGTGATCCTTACTCAGTATACCTAAGCATAATCGATGAAAGTAACAAATTTTATGAGATATAAAAATTTGAGCGGATAGAATGGTCGTTAAGTCAGGTAGGTACTTTGATCACAGTATTAAATTGACATCAATCTAGAAAAATAGGCGAGTTCTGAAAATGGCTAAATAGAAGAAAATTCATAAAACAGTTCAAATCAGGAAGCTAATTAAATTTTAACGGAGCTTTTCTTTTGCTAATAGCGAGCAAAACAAAAGTTCCCTTAAAATTTCATTTATTTATGAAAACGTATGTATATATTTGAACATAGATTTTTTTTTTCTACATACGAGTACCTAAGTACCTTTATTAGAAATAATATGGTAGGTAGGTGGAAGTCATGCTTTTATATTTTACTTTTGGTAATGGCGAAGGACTTGTTGGAAAACTATTACCTAAGTCAAATAAAGTTATGTATATAGATAAAAGGAGCTTTACACCAATGCCAAATAGAACGAGTCCAATTAAACACTTGAAAAGCATCAGTAAGAATCAGCATAATACGCGGTAAAAGCATGTAGGATATTTTGTCCAAAGCCCCAAGGCTTTTAAGGTGAATCCCTTCACACTATTTACAGTGCAAAGTCTTACAAAAAATAAGTTTGAAATTGGTACGTACAATATTTATATAAGTAATCTAAATCTTAACTAAGTAAACTGATGTACTTTTCAAAGGAGTAAACAAGCGTTACATAGTTTCTTCTTCTTTTCTTTATTTTGGCTTCGCACGGCTTGTGCCACGCATTTAGCCACTACCGTGTCATATTATAAGTTTCAAAAGCGTACGATACGAATGTGATAATGCTTAGTCAAATAGTGTGGGGGGGGGGGGGCAATCTGACAGCTGAGTTCGTCGATAAACCTAGTGTGAAAGTACCGCAAGAAGTTAAAGTTACCGTTAATTTTAGCTAAATTAGCCTTTACAATAGTTTACACACACTACTAAGTAAAAGTAGCTCAAATCTTGTCTATGTTCTATCGCTCACATAATATTTTGGTTGTTTATTTACTTCTGAGACTTAAGAATACGTAAATTATTTTGTATATTGTATATATTACTTCTCTTTCGCGCACTTGCCTATAAACGATAGAGAGAGCATGTCTTAAATCAAATAAAACTTAGCCCGTAAAGTGTTTTTGAGTGTAACCGTTCATATAAGGCTCTTTTTGTTTTATAAATTGAGATATTTAGAATTAAAGGAATGTGGTAATTATGATTAACTCGAATGATCGTGTTAGATTAGAACTATTGTACCTATAGTTACGCTTATCAATTTATATTCTAATTGAGCCTTCATTATACACCAAATCTTGTATAATAAATATCCGGCCCGCTGAATACTGAATAAGTAAACGCAATAAATCCAGTGAGTCTTGTATAAAGTAGCTTAGTCTACATTTTTCTATATTTTTTTCAATATTTAGACGGAATACTGCCAGTGTCGTAATGTATGTAGTTACGTCATTATTTTGCGTAAATCGTGAAATGACACGGCGCATTTTAGTGATTGGGTTCTTGTAGTATAATGTCCGTTGCCAATAACCAAATAGTATTGAAATGATTCCTCCTTTTTTAATATATCTTCATAGTAGTTAAGTGATGTACTTGCGCACAATGTGGTACATGTACCTTTATCAAATGCAGCGCGACTGCAAATATTTTTGGTAAATTTTACCTTAGGGCTATAGCACACACGATACTTTTGGTATCGGCAGATAGATTACTGTGCTCCTACTCTTGAAGCTAAAATTGATATTCTGTTAATACTAGTAGTTTAGCTTATGTTGGTGTTATGTTCTGCGACCTGCGTTCAGTTTACCTACACCAATTTACGCAGAGCCGCGATAATCGCCTGCTGTATCGATTCTGTAAATTTCTGTATACAACTTTTGACTCGATTCGATCTGTGTGTCAAAATTGAGCGTATTATCTGACTACGTTCAAAAGCGTTATTCAAATCGTAGGTTCGCTGCATCGAGCTTCTAAATCTCTTTTGCGCCACAGTTATAGATAGATAGAATATACCCTATGTTCGGAAATCGCCCCGATGCGAAAAGCACCTAACGTGTGTGCTTAGGCCCTACAGCGCAAACATTAGATCTGTCTCGCTATAGATTATTGGTGGCATTTAACTAGTGCTCATAGATTTCTTTCCATTGTAGCACAAAAGTCGTATTTTCTCATTTTTGTCCGTAGTGCCATTAGGTATTTTCGATTAAGGTCAACTGGGGTAATTGCGTCATATTTTTCGATCACTTCAACTTGACTCCATATTGTGAGCGAATTTATGGCATTTTTCACTTTTTGAAACTGTAGTCTAATAGTATGGCTATTTCTGTACAAATCTTTATGAGTGAATTCTTCGCCAGAGTTTTAAAAAAGAGTCAAAATGATTGTTTTTAAAAAAATGGACGTTTAGATGCATTTACCCCCTTTTGAGGCAAATGCGTCTTTCTTGAGTAAAAACTCTTTTGATAAGCTTTTCGTGTTAAAAACAAAGGATTTTGTTTTGCATCAAGTTTCCGTGCAATGGAATGTCAGTTAAACTAGACAAAAATAATATTTCACGCATTCAGGTACAAATAAGTAAAAAGGGGGAAAATGCGCCTAGTTTTTGATAGACGCATTTGTCCGATACTCAATGCAGATGTTGTCAACATTTTACTTGGGTGGCTCGCGCTTACTACCTCTGTAAATGTAAGCACTACAGGTTTGCAAAAAAGTAATGGTGGCGCCATTTTTATATGCCAAAATACTGGCAAGTAATTTTAACTTTATTTAAATCAAATTAGGCACTTGTTAGTTCACTTCGGTACTATCAATTATAATATTACGAGATCAAAAAGTTTAGAAAATCATATTTCGTTAAGTAATTGTCAATGTCCAATAATGTCCATGTCTTTCAATATCACCATGGCAAGTAAGTAGGCATTTCCTTGAAATAAAATTTAATTTAGGTACCTTCATTTAAAAACGTAAGACATAAAAAGGTTGACGTTTTCTGTTTTTGGGGCAAATGCGTCCCACAGTCGCAATTGCCCCAGAACGGCAGACGCATTTAGACCAAGATATTAATCCAAATCTTAAAAATAGAGATTTAATTGTTTCTTGAATTATGGCATATTTACTAAAAATAACTATATGTGCAAGCGAAGGATTCTCTATTCCTTACAATCATTATTGAAGAAATCTGTCAACTATTGAAAATAAATGTATTGACATGGATTTGGTTACTCACCTCTTGCAGTTGCAACTTGTCCAAAAAAGTGTAATTTACAAAATGGCTCAATACTTGAATAAGTGAACAACAACGCCCTCTTTACAAACTACATGTTAAGTATTTAGTTTAAACAAATGTAACTAGATGGCAGAAACCTGTATAGAATAAACCGTTTTCGAATAAGCTCTAAAAGACGCATTAGCCCCGTAGACGCAATTGGCCTAGTTGACCTTAAATATATTTTGTAGCCTAGCTCAACATTTCGGTTCTCTTGCAATACGCAGACGTCCGCTGTCGGGACACGGATCGCGTTGTACCTAACCAACGTTTAAATATATACTGAAAGTCTATATTTTTAACAAATTTAATTTTAAATAAACCTAATGAAATTCCTAAAGATAAAAATTAAATTTTTAATATTATGTGTATAGTAGTGTGAGGTGATCTAAATAACAAACGCTTATATTTTTTATTGTCTCCACAAAATCAATGATATAATTTTACTGTCCATGAAATTAATTCTTAACTGATGTGTACACAAATCAGTATGTTTCAGACATTTTGAATCCGACTTAATGTATGTAAAAATAAATGTTGTTTTAAAATTGTGATTTTTCATTTAACCCTTTTTAAAACCAACTTAACTGTCTCTCAGGTGTATGTACCTACTACTACCTCCTAGGTGTCCTTGCTACTACGCCAATACCGTTAGTCTACATAATTATATATTGTGTTGTGATGTACCTAAATTCGGCCGATACTAAATCTGAAGATATGTGAGGGTAGTTGTGCAAACTTCACCTCTTCACGATACTCAGATACAATACTCGAGTCTGCCCAAGACCATGGCTATTGTATGTAACATAGCCGAAACGTCGGGATTACCGCGACAAAATCCCGTGTCCATGTACCTATTTCTAAGAACTGTGATGATCACGAAAGAAAGACTAAGAAATAATTGTATAAACTTTGTGTGGGATTAAGTGTGTGCCATAACGCCGAGGAATGAGCGGGAGAGCGAATAATGTTTTTACTCGTGAGTGAGAAGCGCAGAACGATAGACACGCAACATAATTTATAGCGAAAAAACAGTTTTTATTTAATTACAAGTTAATTAAACAAGCAATCGAAAAATTAAAAAACCAGAACTAAATGAATACTTCTAGGCTATTTGTCAAAACATAAAACCAACAAAAATAGCGTTCTGTTCCTGAGATAAATAGCAAACTGTGTGAAAAACATGTATTTTTCAAAAAAATATATGATCGAGAAAACTTTTACCAATCGTGTTTCTAAAAAACCACAACGCAAGATAAAAGTTCAAAGTTTAATTTCTCCAAACATTATAAGGTGGTATCTTTCACGGATTTTGAGATCTAATACGATTCAAACCACATATTTGCTACCTACGGCCTCTTAATGTAAAGAAATAAAACAAGTGTTTACAAAAATCAATTTATTTAAAACCAAGGAACACATTTTGTGTAACTTAAAAGTTAAAATCACTTTGAAAAGAACAAAGAAACAGTGCATGCGAGTAAAAAGTAAAGTACCTATAGGAAATAAATATTATTTACACCGAACATGGCAATACATAAGGTACAATATCTTTGGGTTGCCAAATACATGTACATTATCGGCAAGTCAAGAAATAAAAGCAAGCAGACAGCGAATAAGTAAGTACATATTTTATTTATCTTACAAGGAATGTATAATATTTCAAGAAAATCGAAATCCGATATTTTTAAGTTCAGATCAAAGACTACCTTATTCATATTTTAAAATCTTCATGTCTCAATAACAAATAAATTCTGCCATAATTACGTTGAAAGCAAGGCATTTTACCTAAACACATTAGCCCAACTTATTCACAACTAACTTAGAGGCTTCCTAGACTTCAGATGACTGCTAAGGCTCAACTCACACCAAAAGAGCGTCGAAGAGCAGCGAAGTGGAGCGCAGTTTTAGTGTCATACGAATTCCAACTTTATTTTCATTATTATAATACTTATTATCGCAGAAAAGGCGCGTATGTGCCGGATGCGCCGGAATTCCCGCGGCGCCGCGGGCATCCTCGCGACTTGTTCGAGTTTCTCATGCGATAATAAGTACATACTATAGTAATGAAAATAAAGTTGAAATTCGTATGACACTGAAACTGCGCTCCGCTTCGCTGTTCTTCGATGCTCTTTTGGTGTGAGTTGAGCCTAAATCTATTGACGTCTCTTTCCATTCAAATAAAAATTACAGCCTTGAATAAGAAAAATGGGGTAGAAATTTATATAAATCATGAAAACAGGAAAAAGATCAGATAAAATAACAAGTTTGAATAATGCACAGAATAACCTATTACATTTTACATGCCAATGAAGCACATGAACTCTCCTCCGGGTATAGGTCGCGCCGCGTAAAAAGAGCGCTGGCTGTCAAACTGCGCAGTGGTCGATGATTGGTGGTGACGCGGCGCACTTCATACCATTGATTTAGCGAGTGCTATTGGTTCGTCAGCGAGTGAACACAGGCGCAAACATACCCCCGCTACTTCCCCGACCGCGCTCTTTTTACGTGGCGCGACCTATAGGCGTGACAGTATATTATATCTAAACTTACACTCTAGTTATTTGGTCCCATTTGGAGCCGTTTATACAACTAATTATAAATATAATAAGCGTACAAAACTGACCATCCAGAGAGCTGAGTTAGCAAACTCTTTAAATCCTACTAATATGAGAAATGCGAAAGTTTGTGAGAATGGATAGACTAACATATAGGCTACCTTTTTATACAAGTAGGTACTACGTAGTACGGCTACTTGCTCGCCGTGTAGATGGGTTTGCTAAAGGTGAGATTTATGCCAAATATATGTTTGGGTGTACCATAACTACACCTCTAGTTAAACAAAGTACCTTGAATAAATGGGTAGTCAGAGGCACAAGTTGTATGTACCTTTATGTAATGTAAGTTTTACATTCGGCCCATTTTGACCTTAACATTATTTTTATTGAATTTGCTATACATAATCTAATTTGAGTATAGAAAAAGACAACAACGTCACCATCTAAAACTTAGAAATAGTATATACTTAGTTCACATTATTTTAAATGAGGTATTTATGTAATAAAGTACATAATCGTAACACACTATCCAAATGACTATTTACCAATTTAAACTTAATTCTAAAACTCTTAAAAAGTCTCCAAAAATAACCTAATGTCTAATTGTAAAATTGAGGCACTTAACACATTGGCACTGTCGTTATAAAATTAAAACATTGACAAGTTGAAACAGTGAATGCAAATAAAACATCGAAGTAACTCTATCGCTGTTGTAGCTTAGCGGCTAGCTATATCTCGTGATTTTTTGCCTCGCCTCAACTTGAGGCAGCCTCAAAAGTTAAGACGACTTAAAAACGGGACCGGATTTAACATTCCTAAGCAAGAACATCCAAATTGTAACTGCTCAGAACGTTGCAACGATCTATATTCTATTAGTTACGTTTTACTTACGTACAGTTTATTTAACTTGGATATTTGACATTACATGCATACTAAAAATTACAAAATTATACCACAGTAAGCAAAACAAGATAGTTAATGAGACTTTACGAAATGCAAGATGCATTATTTGAATTTGCACTAAAATTATGTCCAATTAAAAGAACACTTCCATGTTTTAGTTGTTCACTGGATCATAAAAATATTTTATATTAAAACATGCCTTTATAAAAATATTACTGTATAAAATTCGGTTGAAAACGCTTCAACTAATTTACGTAAAAGCTACAAAATTGCAAACCTATTAAACAATTTCTTGGTAGCTGAATGATTATAGTAAAAATTACATTGCGTCCTTATTGCATAAAATCATCATCATGCATCACTTTTATTCTTATGTAGAGTATTTTTCTATGAAAATAGTAAAAGTATTGAAAAGTATTTCGTTTTTATTTGTAAATGTATCTTCCCAAACTTGTAATTGAAAAAGGTTATTTTGAGTGTATTTATCAAGGCAGTAGTGGCAATTCGGAGTATCGCAAAAGCTAAACTTAACTAACTAAAAATGTTGCCGTCCCTTTCATAGCGATGGGAATAAAAAGGATGGCATTAATTTTAGTTAAGCTTTTGCGACACTCCGAATTGCCACTAATATGGGGATATCCGAAATATCTTTTTCACGTAATTTTTATAAGTAAATTTGCATGTATACCATAGTAAAGATCAGAGAGCTCACACTGTGCGAAAATTTCAGTCTAAATACACATAAAAGTTGTCTGTCCCGCTGTAGCGAGATGCGAAAGCTTTGCCAGCAGTAGTGGGCGCGCTGAACGCGATATCTTCAGTTCTCAGCGCGACGCCGTACAGGAAGGACGCGCGGGCGCAGTCTAAAAGGCGACGAGCCACGCCGCGACGACGGTGGTTTATGTGTGTCCAGATACGAGAGATACCACATCTGCAGGGAACATCGTAGCAATAGTTTTTCTTAAACTTTCGCGATCACAATTCATATTTATAAATACATAAGTTTATATAGTATCATGTACACGGGGTTTTAACGTCGGAAAGTAAATAAATAAGGTAATAACGCGATAAAACCCCGTGTACATGTATTTATAAATATCGTAGCATTATAACAGAATCAAGATAGATTAGCGTCAATGTTATAATGAAATATGATTAACATGCTGCGCCCCGCGGTGTTACCCACGGTGAATAATTCCCGAGGGAAAATCGGGATCAAAAGTAGCTATTTTTTAATCCAGGGTATAAGCAATTCTGGAACCAAATATGTTTATGGTTTTGTTTTGTTTATACCCTCACAAGTAGACACTCACTTGACAGGATAATCCTCAACGCTGCAACAGTCAGGTTCTCCGGGGATCAGCTTGTATGCTTTAGTCTTGGTCTCCGCGATCAGACAGCCAATGATCTGCTTCTTCTCTATGCATAGGAACGCCTGGAACAACATTTAAAGTTTTAGACATTCTGTAACGACATTGTGTGGAATCCAAGGAGTAAAAAAAAAGAATTGAACTCGAATTCCATTTTATTCTGTGACTAACTTATTCGCCCACGGCATCGCTCACGTGGTACATACCTTGATAAAATATAGCCTATGTTCATTCGGAAAGTCCATGCTAACATATCGGTGAAAGAATTTTTGAAATCGGACGAGTAGTTTCGGAGATTACTCCAAACATACAAACCAACTTTACCTCTTTATAACATTAGTATAGAAGTATAGATAGGAAGTAGAATTTAGACAAGTAATCTCGTAGTATTACTTATGAAGAATTTAGACAAGTAATACTACGGTATTAGTGGCGATTCTGAGTGTCGCAAAAGCTAAACTAAGCTAACTAAAATTATTGCCATCCTTTTTATTTCCATCGCTATGAAAGGGACGGCAACAATTTTAGTTAACTTAGTTTAGCTTTTGCGACACTCAGAATTGCCACTATTACTTGTCTAAATTCTACTTTCTACCTAATTCTAATTGAATGAATGAAAATTCTTTATAGTACCCTCAACTATGATACATTTAACAGCTTATGAAAAAACTAAGTGCCTATCTAACAATGTACAATGCACGGCCTTATCGCTAAGAAGCGATCTCTTCCAGGCAACCTTTGGCAACCGTAATACTTACAGTCATGCTGTGCACGTCAGAGTTTCCAAGCGGCCCTTCATATCCCAACTGCGGGTGTATAACGCGTCTCAGTAACGCCTCAACCCGCCGCCAGTTCTGTTCCCCGCCTCGCACTCTGATGAAGCGACTGCTTCCTGAGCGCTCTATCACGCACTCTTCCTTCCAACCCTGGAACATTAAACTTAGGCCTTTACATCTTTACTAGATGATTTATACAGAGTCAGGAGGCAACTGCCTACACTTGAGGATACTGTAGTGCCTGGGACTTTGTTGAGATGGAATAGGCTTGTAGCACCTAACATCTGCTCAATTGTCGGCCATATCCACAGGAAAGACAATGGTCAATACGTGTGGGGCTGACTAGCCGCGGGTTTCCTCACGATGTTTTCCTTCACCGTTTAAAGCTCGTGTTAGAGTGAAGAGGAAAATTAACTCCTGCAAAAAGTGGGCATGTACCAAATATGTATGTATTTGGGCATACCTCTGACTACCCTTAAACATCTTCGAAAAGATCTAAAAATTGCCTAATGATCTGAAAGAAATGTCTACCTCTCCCGAGATACATATTCCATTTCTCATTTCATTTCATTTATAATAATAAAACTTACATTGAACCGCAGAACGTCGGTTGCGTTGTGATGAACTAAATGATCGTGCTCATCTTGTGGATCTCCAATCTGAAAATAGGTGTATTATTAATTATTTATTTCATATTTTACCGTCTACCTACGACATTGTTATTTAATTTTCTTACTTGGTAAATGGTCCCACATTCGGCACACTGCGTTGCCCCGAACTGTTTCTGTCCCGCGTCGATCACGTACTGGTCTGTGCCAGTCTTTAGTAACTTTTTTGTGCTTTTGTCTCCTAGAAAATAATACACTGTCAGTTTACAGCATTGTACCTAGCCATATAAATGCAGTTAAGTAGACAGGCCAAGAATGTTGAGTGTAGAAACTACGTAGAGAAATTAAATATGATCACGATTGCCCGAGGTGCGGTAGACAAATTCTTACAGATCTTTTTAGACATTTTAGATGGCTTTTTGACGGGAATTTGAGAAGTCATGTTGTCTTATTGTTTTATTTTCCGAAACTTGTGTTTTAGCGAATGTTAATGTGTAATAATGGTGGATTATTAACTGTTGAGTATTCGGGAACGTACATAAGTGCAGGCAAATGAAACAAAACTGGATGTCATTGATTTTCAAGTTCTCACAAAAAGTCCGTGTAAGCTTCAGTAAAGTCCCACATCTTTACTGACTCTGACTTTGACCTGACTTGTCTAAACTGACTTGAAATTATAATGACATGGTAGTGGCTAAATGCGTGGCACAAGCCGTGCGAAAGCCAAAATAGAAGAAGTGAAGTGACATTTTAGATATACAGAACCTCGTGAAGCTAGTAATTTAAAAGCATACCTTTAGATGTGGGCGTAGCGACTCCGGGATTAGGCTTGCTGAATATCGGGAAGAGTTTAGGCTTCTCACTGACGTCTTCAGCTTTCACCGTATCTGAAATAATAAATAATAATGGCAATTCTGGATGTCACCAAAACTTAACTAACCTAATTTGACAGCACTAAAATTGATGCCATCCTTTTTATTTCGATCGTTATGAAACGGACGGCAACATTTTTAGTGCTGTCAAATTAGGTTAGTTAAGTTTTGGCGACATCCAGAATTGACACTTTCCGGCCATACAATAAAACGGCACGCGATGAGGGACAAAAGATCTAATGCTTCATCTTTTTTACTCACAAGAATGTTGTATTATTCTTCTTTGTTTTTGTGTGACTGAGAAAGGAATATGCAGCGCTCTATTTCTTTCTTTCTCTAAGCCGTGCACATATCCTCATATCCTCGCGTTCGTGGAACGCGCTGTGAGCAGGTGACGCGCAGTGACTGCTCGTTAGAAAATCCTATTTCTATCTTGTTTTATGTAATAACTGTGTGTTTTGTGGTAAATAAATGTATGTCTATGTCTAAAAACAGTGTGCCCGGCTCTTAGTCTTACCATTGGCAGCGATGTCCGTGGACGCAAGCACAGCCTCCGCGTCGATATTGTTGGTCTGCGCCATCTTCAGTATCTGTTCGTCCAACATCTTCAACTCTCTCTCAATCTCATCTAAGTCTGGTAAAACTTCTTGCTCTGAAAATTATATCACATCACTACTATTATAAAGGTCCAAGCTTGTGTGTGTGTTTGTTACTCCTTCACGCTCAAACGGCTGGACGGATTTGAACGAAATTTAGTACCAGTATAGCTTATATTCTAGATTAACACATAAGCTATTATTGATTCCGGTATTCCCACGGGAACGGGAGGTATATAATGTATAAACTTATTCACTGCGGGGCGCAGCTAGTCCTTTAAAAACGCGAAGGTTGTATGAACGTGTGGATGTTTGTTACTTTTTCACGCGAAATCTACTGAAAGGATTGGGCGGAAACTTGTAATATACATAGCTAATATCTATAATAACACATAGGCTACTTTTATCCTGATAGGTACCCCTGGGGCGAAGCTGCGGCCGAGTATTCTAGTTATTAATATTAGTTAATTACTTATAAAAAATATATTTACCAGGAACTATATTCTCCTCCACAATAATATATCCACCTTCCACAGGTAAGAACTGTCCATTTTTCGCGGACCCATGGACTGCTTCATGACTATCAACATCTGTCATCACGACATCTTGTAATCCATCTGTCACTGTCATTGTGGCTATATTCCCATTCTGGGTTATAGCAGTCACATTCTGGGTTAACACCGACACATTCTGGGCTAAATTAGTCACATTCTGGGTTAACGCCGACACATTCTGGGTTAAAGCCGACCCATTCTGGGTAGTCATACCATTCTGGCATGTCATAGTCAATTCTTCAGCTACTTGACAGGTTTTACCGCCCAATTCAACAATCACAGCTTCGTTATCCCGAGGCATAGAGGCAGAAGTGACGTGGACCGCTGTGATTGGTTGGAAGATCTGTTTAGTCTCCTCTATGACTGAGTTGCTGAAGCAAGGGAGCTCTTTGGGTTTGGAGTAATTTCGTTCAGATTCTGGGATCTCCTCTTCCTCCCATTGGCTGAGGAGTGCATCAATTGTTTGTTTCTCTTTGTCGAATAGGTCGTGCTTATCTGCAAAGGAATGTTTCAAAATTAACTGCGATTATTTTAGACCTTAATATCATCTTAGATTATACTTTTTTTTTTGTAACCTTCTATGTCCCACTGCTGATTATACTTTTGAATACTAAAATTTTAATTGTTGCAGAGTATATTGAGTAAGAGTTATAGGACATGTGCCTATATCAAAAATTACAAATATCAAAGCTGGTTAGACAGAATACTTAAATACTATCTCGTGTTAATCAGTTACCATACCATGTTAGGTTTATGTATTTGAGACTAAAGAATAGTGCTCTAAGACTCGTTTATTGGACATTAGAGGCAAGATTACTAAGGAACATCAGATGGTAATTAATTAATAAAATAACTTACCATTTCCTAACTCCTGTGATGAGTTATGGCTGATCATCGACGCGTTATTAGTTGCCGTCGACATCGTCGAATTCATTGTTGAATTCATCGTAGAATTCATTGTTGAATTACTCGGCGTAACCTTTCCATTGTTGTATTTGACTACCTTACTCTTATACTTAGGTTTTCGAATCTTATGTCTCACCCCCAAGTTAATTTGTCCCGGTTTTCGTTTACGCTTATTTGTGTGAGAATGGAAGGGTTTCCTTTGAGCCGTGCTCACTTCAATTGCGTTCGATATCTTCGCTGTGACATTCGTATTGAGTTCTGGATTAGTTTTGCCGTAGAAAGACTTTGTGGATAAGATTTCTTTGAGTCTATCACTATTGAAGAGTGACAAGCGAGCTTTAGGCGCGTTTTCTAGACGTGGGTATTTCGAACTAGGCCCGCTCTCCGTGATACTCTCATTTCGAAGTCTTTTATAGCTTTTTTCGCTGTCGCAAGTAGATTCTGGGCTTTCGGCAATTTCGATACCTGATCTACGATGACCGATTTTAGGGGGCGATACAGCCTCAGTCGTGTTCTGCGGAGTCTTTTGAATTTGAGTAGGAGAAATTATGCTACTCATATCCATCTTTGTGAGACAGACCACAGCGTTTTTCATTGGTGATATTCCTGACGCAATTGGAGAGATATTCTTCTTCTGTTCAAGAAGTATTCCTTTAAAACTGTGGAACTTGGGAGTGAGTTTCGAAGTCCTGTTAGAGCGTCTTATAGATTTCGTCGGAGTGTTTTCTTTAGAATCTGTCCCGGAGTCAGAGTCAAAGTTTAGGTCTTTAAGTGAGCTACTGCAGCTTTCTGTATCGGCTATAAGACTGGCCAGGCTTTTTCTAGCCCGGCTGGACGTTGAAGAGGTGGTGTGAACGCTGGTGCAGGAGTGAGTGGAAGAGGGAGTCCCAGGATGAGTTTGTAGATGAGGAGTGACAGGAGTGGACACAGAACCTGTACATCTTGAGTCCGGATATGAGCATCGGTTCTGGAACTTCTTAAGCGTGAAGGGAGACTTGATAAAGTTCTTCAAATCGTTGTTTTCTTTGAGAAATCTTCGTGTTTGACTCCGTGTCTCATCTGTTGAATAATGATTTAAGTTAAACAAAGGCGTATTTAAATTAATTACGAAATCCATTTGTTGTTTTTCGTTTTCGTAATTTAAATACAAAGGGGCTGATGCAACTGGGTAATTATAAGTACTTAGGTATAAAAAATGTTTTGTCTGTAATTATATAATTTATTTGTTACGCCAGGGACCTGGCCGGGTAACATGTAAAACATGTTATTCACAAGTAAAACAATAATAATACTAACTTGTAATAGTAAAATCCAGCAAAACTTATTCCGGACGCGAGAATCTAACCGTTAGATTCCCGAGCTTCGCGATGATGAGTTAGATTCAAACCCATCATGGCGAAGAATGCTAAGACGTTCATGATAGATTGTTGAAGTTAAGCAACGTTCTGAGCGGTCACAAATTGGACAGGTGACAACAAGTAGCATTAACAAACGCTTCCGTGCTTCGGAGGGCATGTCAAATTATCGGTTCGTGTTTTAAAGTCGTTGAGCTATAACGGAGGCCTTTAGGCGGCCTAGAAACTCAAGTTCCTTTTCTCATTGAATGCAAGGACATCTTAAGATTTGAGAACTTTTTGTAACAAAAAATACAAAAAGTACCTATGTAAGTTGTTTAAAATGAAGCATAAAGTTAAGGTTAACATGTTTTTACATACAAGTTCATCATTAGCCTGTTATGCACAGTTTAATCTGTAGTTTTATATTTTCTGTGGCCTTAAGAGCAGCCAACCCAGCTTACTTTTCATACAAACGCTCGTACGTAATTATACCGTGGTAACAGATCTTTCTTTTACACTTTTGAACTAATAGGTATCTTGTGCACTATATCTAGGTTTCTATGATAACTAAAACTCAAAATTTTGAGAAACAAATTCAGCATAAGCCTTCAAAAATCTGCTTTTTTGCATAAATTTTACCTGAACTTTGGCCGTTCATAATGTACTCATAAATTGAAAAAGTAAAGAAAATATTGTCATAGAAACCTTGCAAATCTTATGGAGATTCTAAATGAAAAACATTTATTTCACAAACTTGTAAGGTTTACTGATAAAAACGTATTTCCTGGAACACTTTTTATAAAATTTCCGCACACTATTTTTCGTTCAATGTTATCGCGTTCTCACTTGCTTGTTAGACACTTGCGGTGAGGTACGCGGGGGACGAGTCGTGTGTGCGGAGTTCGGGCGGGGTGAGTGAGACGGTTGAATCATTATACCCTTTCCAACCGTTTATTTAACTTTTGACAGCTGTAATGACTCAAATAGTGATACCCTGACCCGTTACCGATTCGATTTATTTTATCGATCGATTTTATTCATGAAGAAGTTTTAATCGATTTAACACACTCATTATTTACTATGATTTTCAACATTTTGCACCTGTTCATTACAAGTAGGTACCGCAGTTCATTCACATATTTTTTATTTGAACCAACTACAGTATAAGTCTAAACGATTATTTTAGATTCATTAATTTTCAGCGAAGAAATTCGATCCCATTACTAGGTACGAGTACGATGGAACTGTTTTCATTACGCAAATTATTTATGCATTAAAACAGAGACATCTAAGGCATTTTAAAATAATAAAGGTTTTTACGTGATTTGATATAAAAATTACCATTAATCATTTTATTGTAATAAAATCGATAATCGATTTATTTCAAAACAGTTTATAGTCGGTGGTCATTAATTACGAATGAACATCTCTAAGTGGGCGGAACCCGTCCATGAAGTACAGTATTCCCTGTAGTACATTGTATCAAAAATTATTACAAAACTTTATGTGCGTGATCTGTCAAAAGTTAAATAAACGATTGGAAAGACTATAAATGAAAATGACGAGCGCCGCGGCCGCCATGCGCCATTCATTCATATTCTCTTTGGTCAGACTCAGAGTGTCTGTCAGTTAGTAGGTAGATAGGTAATCATCTTCCTTGGTAATATTGATTTTTTTTGACAGCGCGTACTATTATTATGCGTATTTTTTGTGAATTCTGTTTTACCTGCTACATTAGTTGCTATGGACACCAATTTTGTTTGAATAAAGATTTTGTTCGATTTTATTTACTTAAATAAAAAGTCGTTGTGTAAAATGGGTAAGTAAGTAGATCGTTTTACATAATTAAATAATTATACAAGAGCTACAGTAGGTAGCTAAGTGTTAAAAAATATCAAACCCTCAGCAAACCTATTTTTATTGACCACATCATGTTTATAGTACCTACCTACCTACTACAGTTTTATGTAAGTACAACAAAAGACGATTAATATCTAGAAGACAGACAAAGGCCATACACAAAATCGTAACCCGTACCAGATAGCCTGGAAACTTTAAAACATCAATTTTATCCAAGAAATTTCAATTACTTACTTTCTAGTTAAAATTACCTAACATTTTTTTTATATTGAATATTGTTGCTACCTACATTGAGATGTATTATAGAGCCACAATCAGACAAATAAAATGTAAACGCCAAAACTCTGCGCACACTACGTAGTGCGCAGAGTTTTCTTTTTTGCGTACACGCGACTTTGAACATTAAAACAAATGACATAACGTCTACATTCAAATGTCAAATGTCATTGTAGAAAATTGAATTTGCACGCACATTTTTTGAGTGTTGTCAGCTATTAGATTGTGACTCTTTAATACATCTCAATGGCTACCTACTACTAAGTATTGAAATTTCTTGGATAAAATTGATGTTTTAAAGTTTCCAGGCTATCTGGTACTGCGGGATCAGGGTTACGATTTTGTGTATGACCTTTGTCTGTCTTCTAGATATTAATCGTCTTTGGTACAACTAACCAATGGAGAAGTTTCCTAAACATCAAAATTCATTTTTTTTTATTTTATTAGCAAGATCTTAAGAATCTATAATAGGTGGTGAAAGAATTTTTGGAATATCTTGAAAAATGACAAAGTTATTCAACTTTTACGGCTGCTTAAAAATAATAGAATCAAACGGCTGAGATTTCCGCGTGTGACGTCACTCCATGCGAGACACAGATTAGTTTCAATTTAGTATGACAAAATTTCATACGATTCGCGCTTTTCTTCGCCGCGCCGAACTAAAAACATTATTCAAGCTTAGAAGTTTGTTTTTCATTTTTTCTTTTTGGACATTATGGAAGCACAGGGTATATGCTTGTTTAATATTGTACATAAAAGGCTTTACTTATACTAACTAAAAAGTGATTAATAAATTTTTTTTTCTAACTAATTTTGTTTATATTTTTTTTTTTTTGTCATATTTTGATGTCTATTTGTATTGTCATTGCATACCTACTGCACACTTATTAATGATTGATGACAATACAAATAGTTAAACATGAAAATCTGACTTAACGCGTTCAGTGCTCATGACGAACATGCAGATGTTGCTTCAAAAGTGCTCCTCCTAGACTTTCCGTTGTGAGCTCAAATGAAAGACCTTGATGAGATCTACTTTTTCGATGACAGCTGTCAAACTTCAAACACCCATATCTCGAGAACTACTCGTCCTAGACTTTCCGTTGTGAGCTCAAATGAAAGACCTTGATGAGATCTACTTTTTCGATGACAGCTGTCAAACTTCAAACGCCCATATCTCGAGAACTACTCGTCCTAGACTCTCCGTTGTGAGCTCAAATGAAAGACCTTGATGAGATCTACTTTTTCGATGACAGCTGTCAAACTTCAAACACCCATATCTCGAGAACTACTCGTCCTAGACTTTCCGTTGTGAGCTCAAATGAAAGACCTTGATGAGATCTACTTTTTCGATGACAGCTGTCAAACTTCAAACGCCCATATCTCGAGAACTACTCGTCCTAGACTCTCCGTTGTGAGCTCAAATGAAAGACCTTGATGAGATCTACTTTTTCGATGACAGCTGTCAAACTTAAAAAAAGTAGATCTCATGAAGGTCTTTCATTTGATCTCACAACGGAAAGTCTAGGAGGAGCACTTTTGAAGCAACATCTGCATGTTCGTCATGAGCACTGAACGCGTTAAGTCAGATTTTCATGTTTAACTATTTGTATTGTCATCGATCATTAATAAGTGTGCAGTAGGTATGCAATGACAATACAAATAGTTAAACATCACAATCTGACAAAAAAAAAAAAAACAAAAAAAAAAATAATAATAAAAAAAAAAATATTTGAAAAAAAATAAAAAGAAAAAAAAATTAATTAATCGAAATTCGATTCGATTATTCGATAGTTTAAAATTCTTTTAAACTAAATCATCAAAAGATCACTTTTTAGTTAGTATATAATGTACAATATTAAACAAGCATATACCTACCCTCAGGGCTTCATATACCGGTAAAATTTTCGTACCGTTACTTCCGCCCAACACTAGGAACCGTTACCAAAACAGGTAACGTTATTTTTTTTAACGTTACTTTTGTGGCATGATACCGGTAAATGAATATAGCGTTACTTTTACTTTTATCGGTAAAGTAAACGTTAATTAACGTTATATTATTATTGATACTAAACAGTTTTCTATCTCTTTCTTTGATTTTCGATGTTACAAGCAGTTGACTTGTTACCTTGAGTTGGTTTGATTGTATGTAACACGAGATATTTTGTGAAAAAATGGTAAGTACCTACCTAATTTTGTATACTAATTGTCAGTCAAGCTCTGTTAGTTGCAATTAATTTATGTACCTACATACTTCTTGCTAAAAAATGTAATTTTATTAAAATGTCATATTGAGCAATTTATTTCGTAGATCGAATGAGATCTACTTTTTCGATGACAGCTGTCAAACTTCAAACGCCCATATCTCGAGAACTACTCGTCCTAGACTTTCCGTTGTGAGCTCAAATGAAAGACCTTGATGAGATCTACTTTTTCGATGACAGCTGTCAAACTTCAAACGCCCATATCTCGAGAACTACTCGTCCTAGACTTTCCGTTGTGAGCTCAAATGAAAGACCTTGATGAGATCTACTTTTTCGATGACAGCTGTCAAACTTCAAACGCCCATATCTCGAGAACTACTCGTCCTAGACTTTCCGTTGTGAGCTCAAATGAAAGACCTTGATGAGATCTACTTTTTCGATGACAGCTGTCAAACTTCAAACGCCAATATCTCGAGAACTACTCGTCCTAGACTTTCCGTTGTGAGCTCAAATGAAAGACCTTGATGAGATCTACTTTTTCGATGACAGCTGTCAAACTTCAAACGCCCATATCTCGAGAACTACTCGTCCTAGACTTTCCGTTGTGAGCTCAAATGAAAGACCTTGATGAGATCTACTTTTTCGATGACAGCTGTCAAACTTCAAACGCCCATATCTCGAGAACTACTCGTCCTAGACTTTCCGTTGTGAGCTCAAATGAAAGACCTTGATGAGATCTACTTTTTCGATGACAGCTGTCAAACTTAAAAAAAGTAGATCTCATCAAGGTCTTTCATTTGAGCTCACAACGGAAAGTCTAGGACGAGTAGTTCTCGAGATATGGGCGTTTGAAGTTTGACAGCTGTCATCGAAAAAGTAGATCTCATTAAGGTCTTTCATTTGAGCTCACAACGGAAAGTCTAGGAGGAGCACTTTTGAAGCAACATCTGCATGTTCGTCATGAGCACTGAACGCGTTAAGTCAGATTTTCATGTTTAACTATTTGTATTGTCATCGATCATTAATAAGTGCCAGTAGGTATGCAGTGACAATACAAAAAGTTAAACATGAAAATCTGTAAAAAAAAAAAATAAAAAAAAAACATTTAGTTAGAAAAAAAAAATTAAAATAAAAAATAATTATTTAAACGAAATTCGATTCGATTATTCGATAGTTTAAAATTCTTTTAAACTAAATCATCAAAAGATCACTTTTTAGTTAGTTTATGTAAAGCCTTTTATGTACAATATTAAACAAGCATATACCCTGCTTCCATAATGTCCAAAAAGAAAAAATGAAAAACAAACTTCTAAGCTTGAATAATGTTTTTAGTTCGGCGCGGCGAAGAAAAGCGCGAATCGTATGAGATTTTGTCATACTAAATTGAAACTAATCTGTGTCTCGAGACAAGTGACGTCACACGCGGAAATCTCAGCCTTTTGATTCTATTATTTTTAAGCCGCCGTAAAAGGAAACAGGATTAGGTGACTGCCCTTGTTCAAAAAATACGAAGGCGGTGGCATTTCGTTACCTTTTAAATAAAATTCCTGAGGAAGAGGTAGAAAACCTATGGAAAGAAGTTTTAGAAGTTTTTAAAAAATACAGTGAATAAAAATAAAATTCTAAAAAAGATTTTTGTAAGTTTTATTGAGATAAAAAATTATCAATCAAATCACCATTATTCATGTGTGCTGTAGACGCCTCAATAGCCAAAACGCAGCGACAAATGTCACGTGTTAGACACACGCACAGCGCGCCATCACCGCGCATGCACGTTCGTTGCCGCTCTGCTCGCCTAGAGCGGCAACATGCATTTTTAACGAAATGAAGTATCGGTATATTATGGGAATTACCTCTGTAGTTGTAACGTTATTATATTTTTCGTTACCTAGGTAACAATACTAACTAAATTACCGTTATATAGGTATCTATATGAAAGTAACGTTATTTACCGTTATTTTTATTGGGAAGTGGTAACGTTATAAAGCCCTGCCTACCCTGCTTCCATAATGTCCATAAAGAAAAATGAAAAACAAACTTCTAAGCTTGAATAATGTTTTTAGTTCGGCGCGGCGAAGAAAAGCGGGAATCGTATGAAATTTTGTCATACTACATTGAAGATAATCTGTGTCTCGCATGGAGTGACGTCACACGCGGAAATCCGGCGGAAATTTTTAAGCCGCCGTAAAAGTTGAATAACTTTGTCATTTTCAAGATATTCCAAAAATTCTTTCACCATCTTTATTTAAATGCTTAGGACTATTTATTCACATTAAAAAAAATAAAAGGGAAACTTCTCCATTACCTACTTATCAAGATAGGTACCTACCTAATACCTTTATGTAGCTAATGTCAAACTGGCAATTTTTTTCAAACAACAACAATTCGATGTCTTACCTAAGTACTGATTACCTACTCCACAGATCACACTCAGCCAGATTTCCGAAAAGGTAACAAAAAGCGTTTACGTCTTTCGGCTCGAAAGAAAAAAAGGAATGGACTCGCAAAACAAAAAAGGAATCAAGTACCTACTGCTACTTTATAAACAAAATAAATTATTTTATCTCTACTTTTTGTGTTTTTTTTCGATATTATTTTCATGAATAGGTAGAAGATATAAAATACTTTATTGCACACCATATTTAGGTACATAATAAAAAAAAAATATTTGTCTAAGGCCGGCTTTACACCTGTGAGTTTTACTTACGTAAGTCACTTACTAAGTTACTTACGAGATCGTTTAGACTTGTAATTTTCCAATTTACGAAAGTAGTAAAAATTACAGTAAGTCACTTACAATGAGTGTTTACACTTGAAAATTTCTCGTAAGTAGCTTAGTATAAGTGACTTACGTAAGTAAAACTCACAGGTGTAAAGCCGGCCTAATGAATACATGAATGGCTCAGAATGAATGCTCGGATGGCTCACACTAGCATCCGACTGCCCGCGAGGGTGCGGCGAAAGTTCCCGAATTCCAACCGAGTGCTCAGGCCTAGCGTTCGACCTAGGTCCGACCGCCCACGAGTGTGCGGCGAAAATTACCGAAAACCAACCGAGCGCTCAGGCCTAGCGTGCGACCGCCCGCGAGTGGGCGGCGAAAGTTACCGAATGCCAACCGACCGTTTAGGCGCTCTCTCTCTTTTCGCTTTGCCTCTTTTTCTAACATTGCGCTGGATGAAACGACAAGCTTTTCAGCTATGCCCGCGTCGATGAGAGACGCACTGGGTAGGCTCGCCTTAATTTAAAACAAACACAGATCAGACTTTCAGATCTTAAGATCACTTGTAGATGTTTTGACTGAGACACAAATAATGCAGCATAGTAATAGTCCACTAAAGTTTATAATCTATACAAACTTAATAGTTTTGTCAGAATTTGTTTTTGACAAAAAGCTTATAAAAAAAGCATGAAAGATTTGCTATTTAAAAAAAACAAAACTTCTTTAGTCATGGCTACTTTAACTAGTGCTGTCCTAGAAAAACTTTATAGTTTTTGTCCGAATTTGTTTTTGACCAAAAGCTTATAATAAAAGCATGAAAGAGTTGCTACTTTAAAAAAACAAAGCTACTTTAGTCATGGCTACTTTAACTAGTGCTGTCCTAGAAAAACTTTATAGTTTTTGTCAGAATTTTTTTTTGACAAAAAGCTTATAATAATAGCATGAAAGAGTTGCTATTTTATAAAAACAAAGCTACTTTAGTCATGGCTACTTTAACTAGTGCGGCTATCAGCTGAATAGAGAGACTGGTGGCACTATCCAGCAGCACTATCTATATTCTATAACCACAAATCCTAATAACAGAATAAAATAAATATTTAAGGGAGTCTTCCATACAAGGAACTTGTTTTTTTTTTGTGCGTTTTTTGCTTGATATTAAAAAGGACAATATGAAATATTCGCGACTATTTGCGACTCGCACATGGTTGATTTTTCTATAATTTATTATTGGCAGCAGTTGGCCAATTTGTAAGATGCACCATCCCAATGATATTTTGATAAAAAAATTATAAAATTGAAAGTTTGCGAATGAGGTAGGATAAATGATTATTTACATACACTGTGTTCTGTGCACCTGACCTATTTGTGAGGGTGTAGCTTGTACTGTAAAGAGAGAAAGAAAGAAAGAAAAATCATTTATTCTTGTAGGACCTCAAGGATCACTTAAGTTTCGTTTTACATGCTAGGTGATTCTAATGCCTGTAAGTTTGTATAAACCAGTCGCCCCATAAGTTTGTGTGTGTAACACATGTAATACTTAAATAATGATACCATCCAAGCAGAAGCTAGTAATCAAATGCTCATGAGAACATCACACATGAAACAATAAAGACCAATCTGGCAAAGTTTGACCCAAAAGTGATAATTTACTGACTAAGGAAGTATATTGAGGTCATATTTATAAAGGTTTTAAGGCCACAATCTTATTCAACTAATGCTAGAGAGTAATCAGTACATATTCAATCATACTCTATATTAAAAGTAAGTATACAATAATTAATTGGGAGAATTAGTGAAGAGTTCAATTGTAAATTTTATAAAAGACAATCAAGATTTGATCACAACTGTTTTAACAAGGCATGTCAGATCTTTAGATGTTAAAGATTCTTTGCAAATTACTCAGGGGGTAGTCAGAGGTATAATTGAGATATTTGGTGCATGCTCCATGACGCAAGATAAATATTTGTTGTTTGGTGGTTGTTTGCTCATGGTGTTTTCTATTTTATATCAGTGATTGCTGGTTACCATAACACAAGCATTATGATGCTTAGCTCGGGACTAGATGACTCAGTCAGTATCAAAACATTATTGATATGCTGTTAACTTTTGATTGATGTAGGAACTTGAAGACACTGATAATGTTGTAGATTACAACCTAAAAACACTGATATATTACAGGCAGATATTCATTAGACTCATACCGGATAAGCACAAATGAAATTGGATAGAAGAGCAAATAGGCAAGTACAAACTACTTTGAAGGCTCTTCTGATTATATTCAGATAATATATTCTATGAAATGACAATGAACAAGACTTTGTACGAGGTAACACACACAGGCCTTTAAAATTTTTGCTAGATGATTTATACAGAGTCAGGAGGCCTACACTTAATGGGATACTGTAGTGCCTGGGACATTGTTAAGATGGAATGGGCTTTCCCAGCACCTAAACCATCCTCTCAGCAAATTCAGTAACAGAGAGCTTTCAAAGAAGACAGTTTTCACTGTTCCCAAGTAATAACAAACAATAGTGCTGAGCGCAACTTCATTATAAACAGAAAGGTAAGTAAGTGACAAGACAATATGCTTACGCCAAAGGTTTCTCTCAGGGGTCTTCGGAGTGCCATGGTCATTCTCATCGGAGCTGGAGTCCAAGGTACTGATGATGCCGAGGTCACAGTCTTCGCTGTCACTCTCACTGTCCACCACAGGCAGTTTTCTGTGCTTCGTCAGCGACTCCCTGGGTGGTTCAGATCCACACTGGAATAACCCCTTCTTCCGATCCGATAGTTTCGGCGTGTGCGTGTGAGGAAGACGCGAGGATCTCCTAGGAGTCGTCGCAGCCATATCTTTGAAGCTAGTTTTAGTTTCTATGTATCGAAATCGAAAAAAATACAATGCCACACAAATTTGGAAGCGCGGCAAGGTCTTCTTTGCCGAGCTTTTAGCAACGTAAACACAAGGATTTTATCACATTCTATGTCGATAATAGTAAATAATCATTAGAAAAGTAAATTCACGATAGTTTTATGTAAAATAACTGAGAAAAGGTTTCGAAAAACAAGTAAAATAGAAAATATCAAACGTTATTTCGCCAGACGAGCAACCATTGTTGTTTGGCGCTAGAGGTGTGACTAATATAATAGTAATAGGTACACGTAATATAATATACGCAATTTATATCGTATTACGTTATTCGAATAAAAAATAATAGGTTATCTAGGTATTAGTCAAATAATAGGTTGTCTTGTATCGGACGGAATATTCATTCGCTACGCTACTATTCTACGCGATACGTGTTTGCTTCGTTCGCCGTTCCGACAGCCAGCGCCACAGAACATAGCGAATATAAATATTTGCTATTCTACGCAGCACTTTTGTTTGCTAGTAACTAAAGTTTCTTATCGCGAGACCGAGTGAGCGAGATGACAACATCATTTGAAAAGAGCTAGCTGGAGTCGTGACTTTGTGAGCACATCACATAAAATGTTGTTTGACATACAATTCGCGCTTCGTATGAAGGCTACATAGTTCGCTTCAAAGTAAGCAAGCAGTGAAAACAGATTCACTGCGACTTTTTCGTTATTACTCCGAATAAAAATAAATGTACCTACTTAACTTTATGATTATTTGTTTGATGTACACGTCGTGTTTAATAGGAACGTTGCGGACTTTGCGGTATTGGTTTGAAGGTAAGCAAGCAGTGCAAACCGTACCAACCAAATATTTTTCGGGGATTCCCTGAATAAACAAATTTGGTTGGATTAGCTATATGAATATTCGTTTGTATTGCAGTATTAGTCTTTCACATTAACGCAACGAGATACAAAGCGCAGGTATCAGACTGATTTGATTTACGATCATATAAAATATGCCAAAAATATTTTAACCATGTGAAAATTTGTTTTTGTTGTGAGTTTATTACATAAATGGTGAATAATCCTAACGTCTTTTTCATGCAATGAAAGCGCTATGTACCTTTAAATAAAAATGAAACGGTCGAGAACAAGTGAAGTTTGGACACATTTTACAGTAGAATCAGAAGTTCACAAAACTGCAATTTGCAATATTTGTAAACAAAAGTGCTCATTTAAAACTACAGTGTCAAACTTAAAAAAACATATTTCAAACAAGCATGTTGGCGTAGTCCCTTCGAGTTCACAGTTGAGGCAAATACCAGAAAATGTCACAGGCACCACCACCGACCAAGCCATCAACACACAAACAAGTTCAGAAAATGTACAACCTGTTGCTGTTTCTCCGGTTGTCATAGGATCTAATACTGGTGAGGTACCTACATCAGGCTCTTCAGGACAGATGGTTCAAACTAATACTGGTGACATACCTACATCGGGCTCTTCAAGACAAATGGTTCAAACCAGAATAAATTTACCGGTGAAGAAGATGACTGTATCTCAACGGGGAATCATTGACCAGAAGCTATTACTGCTGTTCATAAAGGACTTCCAGCCGTTTTCTGTAGTCGAGGATAGAGGTTTTAGAGAATATTCAAACGCTTTGAATCCTGCTTACCAATTACCGACAAGACAACACATATCTAATACACTTTTACCGGCATTGTATGAAAAAATTGTGTCCCAAGTTCGAGCTAATGACATAAAAAGCATAACTTCGATAAGTTTAACGACTGACTTGTGGACATCAGCGTCTCAAGACAGTTACATAGCCATCGTAGCGCATTTCATTGATAATGAATTTAAAAACAGAAAAGTATTACTGGAATGTGCACCATTACCCGGCTCTCACACAGCACTAAATATAGCGGACGAAATAACCCGTACTATTAATGAATTTGAATTAGAAAAAAAACAAATCCTCATCATAACGACGGATAATGCAATGAACATGCAAAATGCTGTAAAACTACATTTAGAACTTAAACATTTTGGCTGTTTTGCACACACGTTGAATTTGGTAGTCGAGAAGGCTTTAGACGTTGCCGCTGTAAAATCAACAATAGAAACAGTCAAGGTTATCGTTTCTCACTATAAACGAAGCAACACAGCTATGGAGAAGCTACTACGTTATCAAATTCAAACAGGAGTTACCCAACCAAAGAGGCTTCTGCAAGCAGTTTCTACGCGGTGGAACTCTGTGTTCTTCATGTTAGAACGATTCCTGGAGTTACAAGATGCAGTCCGTAGTACGGCGGGAATATTGGACAAATATTTACCAATGCCATCTATAGGTGAATGGCAGATGTGCAAAGATCTCTGCCTCATTTTGAAACCTGCACAAGAAGTCACTCAACAGGTGAGTGGCGAAACGTATGTAACCGGAAGCCTAGTTATTGTCTTTACAAGAATACTTTTAAACGTTTACGAAAATAAAATTCCATCTACAATCCACCCTGACGTAGCCACATCCGTTCAGGTCATTGTAGACCAACTAAAAAAGAGATTGGGGCACATAGAGCACAGCGGAACTTTTTCTATTTGCTCACTACTAGATCCCAGATACAAAATTCACTGCTTCAAGGATAAATCTGCTGCCGAAAAAGCTAAAAAATTAATTATAGAGCTTGTAACTACAGAAATCAACAAGAAAACTCAAATCAGCACCAGGCCAGCGTCACCTCAACCATCTACGAGCGCATCTAGAGCACCTATAAAAGACGGGTTGTCAATTTGGGATAACATTGACGAAATGTTAGGAGAAGTCCAGCCAACACAATCTCCATATGCATTGGCAATAAGAGAAGTCCAATTATACCTTGAAGATAGATTGTTGCCGATTAAGGACGACCAAGGACATTATAATGACCCTTCTGATTGGTGGAGGAATCATCAATTCGTATACCCAAACTTGGCGCATTTATATCGCATAAAATGTTGCGCAATGAGTACGTCAGTGGCTTGCGAACGTATATTTTCAAAGTCTGGGTATATTATATCTGATCGTAGAACAAGGATTAGTACAGAAAAAGTGAAACAACTAATGTTTTTAAATGTAAATATGTAATTATGAAAACTGTATGTACCTAGGTACTTTATCTATGCAAATTATTAAAATTTATGTAACAATTTATGTTAAGTAGGTAAACTAAGTTTAAGTTAAGTAACCAAAAAAAACACAATAAAAAACAATATGATTGAAATAAGCAGAATATTTAGAAGTGTTTTTTTTTCGAGTTTGAGTTGGCAGCACTGGTTTATTTGATATCCCAAAGCCTGTATGTTTTCTACTGCTGTCTTTTACAGCTTGCTAGTTATTTTTTTATCAAAATAATGGTTCTGTTCGTCAAATTTATAGTGCCATCGTTTACCTAATTACCTATTACATATTATTATGATAAATTCAAATTCAATAGGAGGTAATTTCAAAAAGAAACTCGCAAAGATCACATTGCATTGAAACGTCATTTGAGTAAAATAAGTACCTAGTAGGTACCGTACTTAGTTTTTATTTATTTTTAATCTATAAAAAAAACTAGTTCGATTGATTGATGAACTAATATTCAATCGGTTCACTATTATTTGACTAATACTATATAATAGGTATGATACCCTATTATCTGTAAACCGATATATCAAATATTAGGATTACAGAAAAGTCACCCTAATATAACATCTCTATTTGGCGCGTAAACACACCTGTCAGGCTGTCACTAAGCAATGTTGCCAGCAAAAATAAAAGTTACTTTATAATGACAACAATAGAAAATATTATATTCGTTTGAAATCCAAAAAATCATAATTTAATGTTTTAAATACCATAGCTTTATTTTAATTAAGAAACAGTAGTCAAACTTTGAAATAATCAGTGAGAAATAAGTACAAATATAATGGTAACAATATTTGGCGGTTTAATTTAAAAAATACTTATTAAATTTTGGTTTTCAATTTCACTTTCAGTGCGTGCGGTTATTGTTGCTTGCATGCAATGTATGGTATCTATGTTTTGTTTCGTGTTCTACTCGTTAGTAGTTATTTTAGGCTAGCTATCTAAAAATTAATTACTTACTACGAGCATTAGTTTCTAAAAGAAAATTTGAAAAAAATGTAACAAACAATAATTTATGCGCAAAGCAGGCTAAGTCGAGTGTTTTAGCGACTAGATAACTTTGAACCTAATGATGATTATCATTATAAAAAGGAGTTCAATGATAGGTAGGTAGGTATAGGTATGCTCAGTCATTTGTATCGGAGCACACCATTGAACTCGTGTAATTATGATCTATGTTTGTCATAATTACCTAGCCATGTGCAGTCCGTTCGTCGATGTAAGAAAAAGTGGATTTCCTGCTAGCTTGGCGGGAAATACTTCGCATACCAAATGACTGTCCATGTCCACCTTACTAACGATCTTTTTAAAGTTCTTCGTGTAGACGTAGGTCATACTTACCATTTTAAGCACCAAGGAAGAAATTAAATTACCTAAGTACTAACTTATGCAGATATGTAAAAATGGCGTAGGAATGATAAGCAGTTTTTTATGATAAAGTTCTGTCGTGGCGGATTATGAAAATAATCGTTGAGCTTTTTTTGTTTTTTTTTTTAGGCTCGTTGAGTCTTATCGAAGACCTTCAAGCGGCCTAAAACTTTGCCATTAAAGTTAGTCAACAAATAGGTAACCAATAAGTGAATATTTTCAAAAAAAATCAATCTCTACAGTAAAATCACTTTTGAAATTTTATTAGGTACTTTACGCAGAACAGTTCCGTTGGGGGCCCCAACGGAACCTTTCGGCCCCAACTTGGGGCCGAAAGGTTCTCGAATGGACACCGCGGATCGTCAACATAGGTCAACATATCGTCATAGGGTCGTTAGGATGTCCACCAACGAGATCAAATTGAATTATTATTGTTTTTCTCGGTTATGGACGGATGATCTGCTAAAAGCCGCAGGTTTACGGCGGATGCAGGCCGCTTCCAACCGAAACAACTGGAGCGATCTATTATGAGGGAGCTAGGGCTTTATGCCAGCTGGCCTGAACTTTTCGACAGCCCACACAACGGCCAGCGCCTCGCGTTCTGTAATAATAAAAAATAAAATAAATAAATATCCTTTGACATTCCACACGGCGTCATCTAGTCCCATAGCTGGGCACCGTTAATCAAATGGTTAACTTCGTTAAACGTTAATCCGTTACAAAAAAAGTTAGCTTCGTTAATCGTTAAAGCGTTACATTTCGGAAGAATTAACGCAAGTTAACGTTAATCGTTAATCCGTTACACACACACACATGTGTAAAATTGCATTTTCTCGACCAACTGGCACACTAAATTCGGAAAACAAACGAATTTTGATAGAAAGAAAATTACAAATGAAAAATCTTACTAGAAGTTTTACGGTTTCGACGGGATTCGAACCCGCGAGATACAAGCGATCACCCTTAAGCCGGGCTGCCTTACCACTCGGACACGAAGCCCTTGACGCCGAAGACGAAACTATCAGTAAGATGATATTTCGGTTAAAGCACCGAAACCTAAGTGTGGTTTAACACTACAATAAAAAATATAAACTATAGAAATAAAATGTCGGTTTGACTTTGAATTGAAACTATCAATCAAATTAGCATCTCTACATTCTTCACCAATCAAAGCCGGGAAAACCGGAAGTAAATAGATGAAAAAACAAGTACAGACTAAAAATAATAAAAAAAATCGAAAACGATAAGGTTGCACCGGGCACGTCGGCGCGTACCCGACTCGAGGCTAATGCTCTGTTTAGAAAGAAAGAAAGAAAAATCATTTATTCTTGTAGGACCTCAAGGATCACTTAAGTTTCGTTTTACATGCTAGGTGATTCCAATGCCTGTTCCAACGCGACTCCCTACACCAGGGGAAGAAAATAGTTGAATACAATTTTTAGCTTCATCTGTCTGGTCTGACTGATGATTAGGTACTGACAAAAGATGTAGATAATATCACGAGCTATTGTTTAGCCAAAACAAAAAGCTGCTACTAATATTTATTATAATTACTACACTGCACAGTAGGTACACTTTTTCTATCTAATTAAATTACACTGCACTCTTCTTTATCAATTATCAACACGCAAATGATCACTGACAGTAATTTATAATAACAACAAACAAACAAACAAACAAAACACTAGTCACTCTAAGCACCGGCGCTAAGTAATGAAATGAAAAATCAAACGAAACAAATCTCTTCGCAGTTTTCTTTCTCACTCGCACGCGCCGGCAAAATATATCTAGTTTAGTTTTTGTTTCACTCGCTGCCACGTGCCGCCCGGCACTTGTCGGTGCCGATGCCGTGCTGTAACTATTATGCATAGGATTAACGATTAACGGACTTCTCGCATATTAACGGAAGTTAACGTGTCCGTTAACATTTTTGAAAGTTAACTTAAAAGTTAATCCGTTAATCAAAATGTTAACTTCGTTAATTAACGATTAACGGATTAACGAGTTAATGCCCAGCTATGTCTAGTCCCAAGCTAAGCAATTCAATGCTTGTGTTATGGTAACCAGATGACTGATAAACTACATATACATAGATACTACATTTTTTTGTACCTATATACATACTTAGGTAGGTACATATTATACATAGAAAACACCCAGACACGAAACAAATATTTGCAGATCATGCAAACATTTGTCCCGCAGCGGGGATCGAACCCGCAACCTCTGCGTCTCAGGCGGGCTTTCGCCCACTGCGCCACAGAGGTCGCCTGTAGTCGTATAATTCCGTTCTGCAGGTAGCAATAGACGACTGGCGTAGGTACTCTATGGGCCGCTCCTGGTGTTCCTTTCCTTGTAGTCAGTGGACATCTAAAAGCTGATTATGATAATGTAATGACGTTGGGTATAAAGGGCTTACCTGACGGTAGGTACAATATGGAGCGATTTAATTTCAAAATGGTAGAACCTAAAGTTACAAAAAGCTTTGAATTAAATTAGCAGGTCAATGGGTGTCTGGCTTCTTTTTGTAGGGTTCCGCAGTTTTTCAAGTACAGCTACTTAATCGGATATAATGTAGGTAATGTAAGTACATGGGCGCCGCCGCCAAAATTTTTTTCAGGGAGGTGATCTCCATCTACCTACCTACTGTAGGTAGGTAGGGAGATAGGTAACCTACACATTATTTTTTTCATGACATGTTACCTAAGTACTTACCTATATTTAGAAAATATAAATTTAGGTACCTACTTATAAGGTAGGGTAAGTATAGGTAGGTATGTACTTTTTTCTAGGTATGAACATAATCTCTCTTATTTATGATACTTATTTCCAGGCAAGAGGGTGCAGTGCAACCCCATCTTTGGTTTTGCCTACTGTGTAGATATTTGACATTAGGTACCTACATCCACAAACAAGAAAGAAGGACGAACTAAAGAAGTAGAAAAAAGAAAGAAAAAAAATCATTTAGGTAAGTACCTATTTCAGTAGAACCTCAAGGATCACCTGGACCTTCGTCTTACCCACATGCTAGGTGATTCTATTGTCTGTTCCAACGCGACTCCCAATACACCAGGAAAAGACGGACCACGGTTGTTGCAACTCAGCCGAAACGTCGGGAAATAATAAAAGGTAAATTACGCGATAAAATCCTGTAAATTCAATTTAAAAGCATGAATTGTGATCGCGAAAGTTTAAGAAAGACTACCAGGAAAATAATCAGGCAAGAACACAAGAGTTATTGAGACTGGCAGACGACGCCTCAAAACTCCATCACTAAAGTCGGCCATAACCGTTGATATTAATTCCAACACAGCCAACAAGAAATCTACGGAACTCCAAAAAATACGTGAGCCGTATCAAGCAGGAAGCGAACCGGTTAGGTTATGCATCGACGAATATTTTTTTAAATTATGCTGCATGCATACGAAAGGGCACGAGAGAAAGGTACCTGTTGTGGTCAGTTAGCCACGTGGTTATGGTTATTACAAACATTGTTATAAATCATACAAAGTAGTTAGGTAGTAGGTATCAGACATAGTTGGTGCCATAAGTGAATAAAAATGATAGTCTCGAATTTTAACAATTTTATTTTAGTTTCAACCGGATTACCGGACACCAACAACCAACCCAACCTAAATTCATTCGTCTGTTCGTTCGTATGACCAAGTGGCCAAATCTGGTGACGGAGTTTATAAGCCGCCTAAAGGCCTCCGTCATAAAAGTCTACTTTTACAAGTTAGAAATAGGCCTGCTGCGGTCATTTCGTAGCCTCATTAGGTAATTACTTATCATTAGGGTTTGCGCACCTTGCCTCAGCAACGCTAGCACGATGTCCTCGTCGAGATTTGACTTGAGCGGATAGTTGTTGACGTTGATTTCAAATCACGAAAGGATTCTTGCGTCATTTTGCGGAACTCTAAAAAACTAAGGCAATTATTGTCTTTACACGTAGACACTAGCGCCACCAAAGGGTCTTCGTGACACACACAAATGATTTCATTTCACTGCTCCATTAAACTACCTATAGGTATAAAATGCTAGTCGTTGTTCTCCGCGGCCATTACAAATAAATAATTACAGTTCTAGCTTCTATACAGCGAGTTGAGCTCGTTAATAGGTAGGTAGATTGTTTATGTTTAAGTTTATAATCCAGATCGAACTATGTAGGTACTCGTATGTCCGTTTGAAGGCGCACGCGATTTGAATGTGCTTGAGTAGACGTGAAAATAAGGCAAGCAAGGCTGATGTTCAACTGTAATACCTACAGAAAATATCGTTTCTAATGCAGTTAGCGCAATCTTGTTGACCGGAGTGAACATAGTTATTATGTGGTGTACCTAGACCAGGTAGGTAGGGTCAGGTGTCCAACGTTGAAACACCAAAAATTCAAAGTCTCATAGATCTTTCGTTTCTACCGATATGAATCTAGTTTTTTACAGGTAAGTATACAGGTTATTAATTTGAGTATTGGATGTCATTTATAGTTTTTTCAATTTATGTATACACAGGCCATAAAAAAATAAAAACAAAAAAATTAGAAATGTTTCACTGTGTACACGACCGTGTACACAATGAAACACCATAAATTAAACAATGAAACGTATTAATTTGTACCGGATGTTTCCATCATTGTTAAATTAATGTCAAAAATTGATTGTATTTAATAAAGAAAGGTTTTATTTAAAGTTAATACGCTATCAGACTTTCCAAATTACATAAAATAGGTACTTAAATGACCAAAGGAATTAGTTATGCGCAAAAAAAAATTCTTTACATAATGAAAATCATTAGTTATTATATATTTTTTTATAAGAATTCTAAAAATAATACTTCATTACAACAAAATAACAACATAAAAATAGTATGGTATCCATTAGGTACTAGTTAATTAGACTATAATAGTAACCTAGTAGGTTACTATATAAAATACTGTTTCACTGTGTCCACTGTGCATTTGTTTCATTGTTGACTATCAAGGGTATCTTTAGTAATTTTATTTTATTTTTACTACATTGCATCATTTTATTAAAATGTTATAGTCCACGTTAATCTATGAAATATGTCCGATGTTAGGTAATCCTGAGAAATATGAGATTATGCTAGCATAACTAAATGTAAAATCTTGAAAGAAAGCAGAAAATTCGTACTTTTTTGTAAAAAAATTGAAAAAGGCTCCGCAAAAAATCTTCTTTCGCGCGCCATCGACGCAAACTGGGATATAGCATGAGGTTCGAGGGGGGCTCCTTATGCGATAAACTGCAAGATCTGGTAACGTCACATTTCAGAAATTTCGCAAAGTTTCACTGTGTACCACTGTTTCAACGTTGGACACCTGACCCTACCTACCTAACTACGGTGAGCACAATCTAAGCTGACCGTAGTGAATATATATAGTCATTGCGATTAGCGTCGCAGTGGTCGGTCGGAAATGTCACTCTGTCTGTTCACGTTTCAAATGCTCTGTTTCACGTGCTCTCGATACGATGTCTATTTAGCTCTTTCGTAACGACTGTTCATATTGCGCGACCACCCGGAGGGCCTAAAGATCGGTCCGCGGTCAAGTTATTTTGCGCTACGTAAACGTAAGTCCTACCTAGGTAGGTACCTATTACTTATCTATATTTACCTACCTATTCCACCTTCCTAGCTTATTATATAGGTCATCATCATAAATCGGGAGACGTCACGTGGTAACATGAGTCAAAGGGCGTCCATCTTGGATTTATAATGAACGAGCCAATGGCGGGAGGGGGCGGCGCAATACCTATTGACATTCTGCCAACAATCGTTCCTAGAAATTGTAAACATACAACATGCTCACGAATGATCCTGTGTAGGTAGGTACCTATTATTTTTTACATTTAAGAAGGAACCTCAAGGCAAAACAGGCCTTACTGAAATTTTATCTTGTTTTGTTGGTTATTCTTGTGTAAGTTTTGTGGCGGTAAATCTCACTCAAGCCTGAATGCAAAGGAAAAGTACCTACCTAGCTAATTTAAAAGAAGTTATGTAAGCCATCATCTTCTTTTTCAAATGACAGTCTTTACAGCCGGTTTCTTGAACGCATAAGTACCTAGATCATCTCCAAAATTAATTAATCAATGGTCAAATCACGTGACAACTGTGACAAGTAACGTGTCAAATTATGAACAAATTTTGATGCTGATGCCTGATTATGTCTACATAGACTCACTTGGTAAAGTAATTTTGTTTGTAACTGTACCTACTGCTACTACCTACTTAACTACTATGTAGCTGCCACCTTTAAAAGTAGGTAAAATATCTCGATGTTTACAAAACTTCAGCTGCGTTTGCGCATGACATTGTCCAATTTGGCAACTCAAGGTCTAAGACAATGTGAAATAATGTAGGTATCCGTGGAGAATTCTCATCATTACCATTATAATAAGAATAATAAGCTTATTATTACAAACCTAAGTTATTCACTAAAAAGTTGCTATGGTAAATTGACGGACGCTGGACCTCATTTCCATAAAATTTCGCTTAGAAAAAAAAGGAAACAACATCACGACGAGAGAGAGGTACCTACCTATCCTCAAAGTTGCGCTAGACTTTCCCTCAGGACTTTGCACACACAAGATCCTTGGACATTATATCCTAGGGTAGGTAAATATAGTACCTATCCACCAAACCCTAGCCCTAGCAGCTAGGGCCTAGCTCCCCCCAAGAATTGGTATTTGTAAAAATCTTACATTGTTTTAGCGACACAGCCACGGCGGCCGCGGCACTACTACTTACTTCTCGTCTCTGGTTATTTCAATATAATTAAAGACATTTCAGGGATATTTCAGCCACAAAACCCCTCTGGCTATGCCCATGCTCCTAGGTATAGGTCCTAGGTAGGCATGTCATGGCTTACTTAAATAATATAGGCATGGACCTACTGTACAGGTTGAAAGTTCGTCGCAAAATTTGATAATTATGTACGATTACCTACATAATAGCAATGACGATTAATTAATCGTCTTTGATAATAGGTACCTACCAAATGTTATCTGGTAGAATATCTACCAGTTATTGGCACTGGTTATAGAAAACATTAACTAAATTTGACGGCCCTTGCTTTTAGAAAAACGCATTTTATCTGAGAAAATCCAAGCACATCTTAACCAACCTCATTTTTGTAACAACATGATTTGTAGAAGATTTAAATGCATAAAGATGTAAAACATTGTTTATTTTTTAACATGGTCGCATAATTCGTAGCTTAGATTAACTATATTTTGTTGTATTATCTTATTTAGCATTATGATGATGACTATGGCTGGTTAAGCTGAGTTGGTTTAGGTGGGTCGCGACTCGTGGTCCCACTATTTTGACCCACTGGTGGGACAGTGTGTCGATTTAATGGGCTCGTGGTCCCACTGTTTGGTGGGACCATCAGTCAACGTAATGCAGTCGCTCGTGTTCCCACTGATTTGGTCATAAGGGCTATAACACAAATATATTTGGTGTAGTCTCAGTAGTCCGGTTACAGTTAAGTCAACCGGACTTCGGAGTCGTCGAGCGACTCAGAATGGGCTGTTCCTCGTGGCTAAACTATTTCACCTAGTGCTGGGCAAGCCTATGCCATCTCAACAATGTTCCAGGCACTACCAGTGTCTCTTTATGTGTCAAAGATTGCCTCCCGAAGTCCCGACACACACCGGACGAATTCTGGTGACGGAGTCGTCACCAGCATTGTCCACTAGCTCACACACACCACACAAACTCACACACAGACATAGTGAAAGGATAAAACACAAAATCCTTGACTGAAGGGGTTATAAGCTAAACACATTAACCTTCATCTTGTATTACCAGTCACTTTTAGCGGAAAAGACAAAACAGTGTCGCAGCATTGAACCCCCTGCGTAATAAACGCAGGGTCGGGGGTCAGACTCAACAATGATAAGTTTGTTCACACAAATAATATACGGGTTCTGTATGCTGCACTTTTGAGGTGCATTTCTGTTTTTACTGAAGATCCTCATCAGATCGTCACCAAATTTATGGCTGGACTGGTTTTATTTCAATTTAATATAGATTTTATTCTTGTTACTCGTATGTCAATGAAAAGAGATAGCAACAAATTTAATATCCGTTTTAGCTAAAGTAGGTTTACTAAACCAATATGCATAAGGGGGTAGATTAATCCAAATTGGTCAAGCGTACGTCTTTGATCGGGGAACATATAAAAAGCCGACGAATTAAGAATATCCTCCTCTTTTGAAGTCGATTAAAAAACATCAACAGCTTGAATAGTTTCTGGCAGGGGTTGGGATCAGAGCTACCTATAGATCATTCACAAAGATCTTAGATGGCTTAGCTGGTTCTAAATTTAATTAGAATAATTTGTTTCTTTTTTTAAATAACTATACCTAGTTGTTTAAAAAATGGTTTTAATGTATAAGCTAATAGTGGCTAACTCTGGTGACGGAGTTCTTAGGCCGCCTGAAGGCCTCCGTCGTGGCTTAACGTACCTAACGACTAAAAGCCGAGACCAACATAATTATCGTGCCTTCTAATAAAAATATATAATTATAATCATGACTAGGTTTTCCTTTCCACGTAAGTATTTCTTGTAATTTTACAACTGTATTTTGTACAGTTTTTAGTAAGTAGTTTATTTAGAGTCTGTAAATAAAATTAAATGTATTTCTTGTGCCCATAAGCAAACACGATTTTTTATGTTAAAAATTAAAGTTGTCTAGCTATAAAAATTAACAAGATTTAATTAACATTTTCAGAATTCAAAATAACGTTGGTGTACCTCTACTCTATATTCGTAGTCTTACTAACAAAAGATTTCAACGCGCAAGCGCAACGTCCAAAAGTATTCCTCTAGTCAAGAGCTCAAAAGGAAGTTCGGTCGCGTAAACCAAATGCGCAAATTTAAATACGCAATGGACCAATGGAACGTAGACAAAGTTGTAGGTATATAATGTAGACAAAGTTGTAAGTACCTTTATAGGATAAGCGCATTTTGAAAGGCGTACAAGATTGTACTAAATAAGAAAAAAAGTGCTAAGTTACGCCTCTGCGTTTCAATTTTGTCGTAGACATTTTTCTATGACGTCAATTGGCCTTCCGGACATAAATTATAGAGAGACCCCTAAAAGTGCTAATTATAAAGCAAGCTAAGAACATTATGTAAGTAAGTACAGTCACAACAGAAGTTAAAACAAAATTTGGGGACTGCATGGTTAAAACAAAAATGGTGTAACCCGCGGTGAATAGTTCTCGTTCCCGTGGGAATACTGGGATCAATAGTAGCCTATTCTTTAATCTAGGATATACGTAGTTATGTATACCTAGGCTGCGTTTGTTATATATAGATAAATGTTGAACTGTGAAAGAGAATATCGTGTGGAAACCCGCAGCTAGTCAGCCCCACACGTATTGACCATTGTCATTCCTGTGGATATGGTCGGCTAAGCTGAGAGGATGGTTTAGGTGCTGGGCAAGCCTATTCCATCTCAACAATGTCCCAGGCACTACAGTGTCCCGTTAAGTGTAGGCAAAGCTTGCCTTCTGACTCTGTATAAATTATCTAGTAAAGATGTAAAGGCCTAAGTTTTTTTTAGATAATACGAATTAGCGATTTAAAAGCAAATAGGTAATTCACAATTATCGATGTCGCGTTGCCGTTGTTTTGATGTTGCGAAATACGTTATAAGCCTACGAATGCTGCAGACACCAGTCCCGGAGACCCCGACATCTAATTACTTATGTCAAGTCAATAAATACAATTAAAAGTCTTGTTTGGAAGTACTATTAGCAGGAAAAGTGTTAACCAAATTTTAACTCCACGTAAGATTTTAGTAGGTACTTATTATCAAAATCTGAAGTTGATTATACCTCACTATTAAATCTCTACTTCATACTTACTTAAATATGTACTTAACGTCAAATGCACAACACGGCCTCAAGTTAATAGCCACTGATAATGATCGGTCAACCTGACTCAGATAAATTAACTTTAATTATATTTCAAAACTAGTTAAGCTGTCAGGAATCCCTACAGAAACTTCTAGACTAATAAAATAACTAAAATGAACATGGTAAGTATACAAACTATTAATTTTCCAAAAAAGTAGGTTAGTAGGTATGTAGGTACCTATATTAAACCAACCATTGTAAGTATCACATTATACTCACATTAATAGTTCTTTATGTAGGTATAAGTACCTAAGTAAACACAGATAATTTAACCTACTGTATTAGTAGTATTAATTATACAGTAGAGTATTTTTAACTAACTACTAAAAAGGAGGAGGTTCTATGTTCCTCTGTACTTACCCAACGATATTCTATAAAATACCAATGACTGTACCTACCCTATGTAGGTATTTCTTATGTTTATTTTTTCTGTATGATTTATTTTTTGTTTAAAAGAGTAGGTAGGTATAGGTACCTATACTCCCGAGGGGGTGGTATCGAGAATAGGATAGGATACCATTGTAAATGATATCCTATCATATCATACCTTTATATAATATATTACCTTTAATGGTATAAAGGTATATTTAAAAAAAATCAGAATTGGCCTTTGATTACCCTTGAAAACTTTATTTTGAATGCGTGCAGTGTTGAGAGAATGTAATTATGTCATGATACGTGATATTATTTTATAACTGCCAAATTATTTTGGCAAACCAAATGCTGTTAAAGTGTGAATCAGAAGTGGGATTAGAAAAAATATTTAACTTGCCAACAATTGTTTACCATAAAATTGCTCAAGGTAAGTAGGAAGAATTTCATTGAACCTGGAATTTTTTCGAGTTATATTATGAGTAGGTACCTACCTACATAGATAGTAGGTACCTATATTAGCTGTAGGTAAGATAAACACACAAAAAAATATACTTAACCTACTTCTTCGTAAATCCTGTTTATTAGTAGGTTAGGTATAGGGTACCTACTGTTTATATGTAATAAAATGTATACATGGTTATTATAATAGGTAGGTACTTACATAATTAACAAAATTCGACCTAAGTAAATCAGTCTACTTATTCAATAGGTATTTTTTTCAAATATCCTGCTAAGTATAGGTATTTTAATCCGTCAGATCACCCGTCAGATCCTTTGATTCGTAGTAGGTTTTCTAAACATGACCATAACTTTTTTACCACAAAGTTGAAATATCCAATCAAAGTTATAAACAAACACCATTGCGGATGTAGATGCACGATTGAAAGAAACACGTGTTCTCATAACCATGCCTTCTTTCCTATTAAAAACTATTGCAGTTTATCAACTGATACAGCAATGTAACACTAAATGAAAACTCATAATAAATTGTCGATAGATCGACCTTGCTTACTATTGAATGAACACAGCAACGGATAGTCAAAACAAACGCAAAACACACGAACTATTTCCATTTTCCCTATATTAACATAATCAGGTTGACAAACTGCAGACGCAATGTATTTTAGTGCAACCAACAAATATGACACATTCGCATTTTTTTAATGATACAGCTAGTAGGTACTGAGCTACGTCAGTTTATGAAACGACAACGTTTCGATACTCAAAACGCGCGCGCTTTCCATCGCAGCTTCAGAACGTGATTTTGAATTTAGAATGGAGCAAAACCAGCAATTTACCTGGTGGCAACGGTGCGTGAATTTCGAAACGTAAGGTAAGCTAGCTATCTCATCATTGATAATGCTCGGTTTGGCAACGCCGCGTCTCGCTCACCTGGCGTTACCTGCGCACTGTCAACAGGGGGGCAAGCGAGCGGAGGCAGTCGATCCACCGATCCGACAGACACGCTCGTGTCTGTCCGCATTTAAAAAAAAACATCAAAACCAACAAAAACTCAATCAGTGCGTTGTGAGTCTACACAAAGACAATAACAGTTCGAATTTCGAATCGCGCGTAGTCGAAAGCTCCCAGACTATACCTGTGTAACAAATAATGTGAGTTTAATTCTAGATTTTCACCTACAGCGGAAACGGCTTACGTAGACTAACGGTAAAACTGCGTCCGCACGCGATTGAGTAACGCGTTTCTAAAAAGTTCGACGCTTCAACTCAAAACTGACACCTACGTAGTGCGGCGAAGTGGTTTTGGTACTTTACAGTTAGAAAGTGCAATTGTAAAGTGGATGGTTTGTGCGAGAGTGTGACATTGCATGGCGCTATGATCAGCGGCGGCTGGGTGTGTGCACTGCATGTGCGCACGGCGGGCCTCGGCGGCGCCGCGCTGGGCTCCGACGAAGAGGAGATAGTGTATCTCGCGTTTGTTGTTATCGACGTACTCACTAATCAGGTAAGGACAGCTGAACGCTAATATGCAATAGACGTTTACATACCCGTGGCTACAAGTTTATGAATCTACGACAGCTTAAATAGCTGGACAACGCTAATGCATCAGACTTAATACAACTTTAGGTATGTCAAACTGATGCTGATAGGCTTAACTTCTAGAACTCAAGCGGCTAAATCTTATACCATCTCTTTTCAATTAAATGTTGGTGACAAGAAGACACCTTGGTAAATTGACGTTTTGGGATTGTGATACACTATGAGTTAAGTTTACCAAATCAGGTAAGCGTCAGACGTGAAATATACCTACAACTCAAATCACGAACGAATTATCAAAACTATACTTTCTACAAATTCAAAAACCTAAGATACCTAAGGTATTCTGAGTAATTTTCGTTTACGATGATTTTCAAGCTTGTATAATCGATATTACAATTTGCGACCTATGAGAGACCTTTAGGAGACAAATAACATGAAATAACTAAGTACAGAAAAGACGCATAAAAACTGAATTTTGAATTTAGAACATGAATACTTACCTACAAGTAATAAGTTTAAGATTTATTATTGTGCTTGATTCTCTAAAAGTATTGCGGTCCCTTTCTTAGCGACCGGAATAACAAGGACCGCGATAGGTTTACGTTTATTTTTTATGAATAGTGGATAAATGTCAAAACTATTGACTGACTTAAACCTTTGGTAACCTAAGTATACCGTACCTACCTTATACAGGAAAGACCTACACAAAATTTCCTTTGTAGGTAAGAACCGGTTTTTAAACTATTCTTCATAGGTACTTGTGTGTGATTTATACAACGTCATGCTTGAGGAAATTTTAAGTAGGTATACCTATCTCTACAGCTATCACAGCGAAATTTGGGGCCATAAATATTAAAATGTATTTCAATAGACTCACCTGGTTACATGCCGAAAAAGATATGGCCATATTTCAAGACCTGTTCTTTCGATTTTGAACTTCAACATCAACACAATAAGGAATTTGATATTATTTAATAAAACCTTCAACAATTTACTGGCTGAATTAACTGTTTTCTGGAGAGCTAATTAATAATACTTGCAGCAGTTGCAGCTAACTGATTCTGGTACTTAACAAAACATGAATGCAAAAAATTACATAAAATCCAAACAAATAGGGAATGTACCTAAGTACCTATAATGTTATATTTTCGTTTTCAAAATATTACATTTAATAATAATCGGGTAGAATGTATTTAAATGACAATCACAATACTTAGGTACCTTAGTACCTACTATAGTTTATTTATTATTTTTAAACCACACTTAGGTATTGGACATTGACTTTTAGTAAGATTTTTCATTTATAATGAAAAGGTACCTAAGTACTTACTAAATATTAAAAAGTAGTAATTCTTCGGTCAAAGCCAGAAGACAACAAATGACCAAACATACAGACAGTTAAATCAGGTACTTGACCCCGATAGCTAAAACCGACGATTTGGAAACGTACGCGTTAGTTCTGCATATTTTGTTAGATAGCGATGCTTAGAAACAATAAAATAACCAGTTATGTGCTAATTAAATGTGTCTATTGATTTCCGATGGCTGATGAATAGAAGTTATCTTTTTAGGAATCTTAGGTAGGTAAGTATTTACTTAATTTTGTAGTAAAATATTTTTGAATTTTTTAATGTTTCGGATGACCTAGGCAACGTTTTGCACACATTTTCCTATCTCAGGAACAGCACACTATTTTTATTGTTTTTTTAACAAAACAAGAAGTATTTTCTTTCGTTAAGTAGGTATGTCTTTTAATTTTGCTATTGGTTGTTTAATTAACTTATAAATAATAAAAAAAATCGCTATAAATTATGTTGCGTGTCTATCGCTCTACACTACAGTCTACACTACACTCCTTACGAGAAAAAATATTTTTTGCTATCCCGCTCGTTACGGCGTTATGTATGGCAAATTCTTAAGCATACCAACAATACTCTATGATTTGTGCGACCTAAAGAAGCTCAAAGCTACTTTACTGGTTGTTTGAAGAAAATAAAAAAACCAAAGGCTGCAAGTACCTGCAATTATCAGAAATGCAACCTGTGTATTCTACAGGTACTTTGACCAACGATTTTAAGAAGAACCATAAAACCTTGACCAAAAGGGCTACTTAGGTACCTTCTCTAAGTATTGTATTGACAAAATCTAAAAAATCTTTTGAACATGCATCATAAAAAGAATTTTAGTCAATACTTAGGTAAGTAGGCTTGAAATAGGACACCTAAAATCATTTTGTTGACAATATTCTTGATATCTTCTACTAGCTGTGCCGGCGGTTTCAATCACCATTTATCTCTTTGCTAGGCTTCTAAGGCTGGTTTTAGAGTCACGCTGACGGTCGGCGCTGACGGCCTATTTATGTATGACTGGCAAGATCTGATAGCTACACGTTAATCTAAAACGCTTCCTAGAAGTCGTATACATATTGGGCCGTTGTCAGCGCCGACCGTCAGTGTGACTCAGCCTAAGGGACCGTCTCCACGAGCGTGAAAATCGCGGCGATATTATCGTCGCGCCACATAATTATTTCTATACACTCTCTATGAACGTGTCTCCACACGGCGATTTCATCGCGACGATACTACGAGTGTCATTGACAAGCAAATTTATATCTTATTATAATCACCTTAGGGTGTAAATTACCCGATGATGGAGGACGGAATCGTCGCGATACACTCGCCCGTGGAGACGGTCCCAAAGAGTCGCTATTGGGCCGTTGTCAGTGCCGACCGTCAGCGTGACTCTAAAACCAGCTTCAGGGTCGCATCGATCTAGTAGCCTATAGACTTACCTAATAGACTTACCTAAGTACTTACTCAAGAAATGAGAAAATATTAAAATTGAAACATACAAATTGATAATCAACTGTTTGTAGAAACATTTACTTACACGTAGGAAAATATTGCGAATCATTTAGGTGACTGCGCAATTTTCGAATTAGGTACCTTTATGTTTTTATAAGCAGACGGTCGGTATGCAAGAGTTTTTTTTAACCGCGTCATTGTCAATGTCGACACTACATAATTATCATTACATGCTAGCAGTCAAAATGTTAACATCATAGCTAAACAAGTGATAAATTAAAAAAAAATATTAAACCGACTTGAATTTCGTAAGAAGAGATTAATATCTGCACTCTCGAGATCATGGACCTAGTATAGTACCTGGACGAACAGTAAGCGTGCCGCCGAGAGGGACAAAAGTTGCAATGAATCCATAGTTTCGTAGTACAAAATTCGGCGCATCAAGTTGCCGGACATACAAAAAAACGGCACGCGATGAGGGACAAAAGATCTAATGCTATGTCTCTTTTACTTACAAGAATGTTGTATAATATTCTTTTTTGTTTTTGTGTGACTGAGAAAGAAATAAACAGCGCTCTATTTCTTACTTTCTCTAAGCTCGAGATGCACTTCTGTTCATAACTGCGAAGATCCTAGTTTTTTTAATGGGACCCCGGGAATATACCTTTTCAAATAAAAAAAGAATTTTCAGAATCGGACTACTATCGAAGAAATAATCAGTAAACATAACTATACTCGTTCCAACCGTTTATTTAACTTTTGACAGCTGTAATACTGACTCAAATAGTGATACCCTGACCCGTTACCGATTCGATTTATTTTATCGATCGATTTTATTCATGAAGAAGTTTTAATCGATTTAACACACTCATTATTTACTATGAATATGAACATTTTGCACCTTTTCATTACAAGTAGGTACCGCAGTTCATTCACATGTTTTTTATTTGAACCAACTACAGAAAGTCTAAACGATTATTTTAGATTCATTAATTTTCAGCGAATAAATTCGATCCCATGGAACTGTTTTCATTACGCAAATTATTTATGCATTACAACAGAGACATTTAGGGCATTTTAATGCAAAATAATAAAGGTTTTTACGTCATTTGATATAAAAATAATCACAATAATTTTATAGTATGTTTTAATATAATCGATAATCGATTTATTTCAAAACCAGTTGTCATTAATTACGAATGAAACATCTCTAAGTGGGCGGATCCCGTCCATGACAGTACAGTATTCCCTGTAGTACATTGTATCAAAAATTATTATAAAACTTTATGTGCATGATCTGTCAAAAGTTAAATAAACGATTGGAAAGACTATAAGTACATAAAAAAATACATACCTACAGTGGAATACAGAACCTCCTTTTTTGACGTCAGTTAAAACGGCTGATCAATCTTTTGGCCGTTTTTCCATCCCATTCAGTGCGAGTGTAAATAATTAATTATTATCCAACTAAAAGCTTGTACGAGCGAGTTACATCTATGGATTTATCTGTGGATCAGTGTTCCCTAGAGAACTGAAGAAGTCATAAACATTTACAGCACCCATAAACATAAAACCACTGAAGATAAGTAGTTTAACAATAAAACAGAGCATGATTAGATGATTTCGACACGAGTATGCAAAGACTTAAAGAGATTTAAAAAAAGGTTATTTTTAACCGGCTCTAAAAAAGAGGAGGTTCTATGTTCCGCTTATAGTGATCCGATTTTGAAACAAAATTAAAAAAACCTGCAACAAAAATAAAATACTCTAAGTACCAATTTACCTACTGTTATTTTTATTCTGTGGTATTACAAAAAGTTTTGAGGATCGCTGCCCTAGCCATGTTACATTTCGACAATCGCTTTCGATTAGAAACTAAAAAAAATGTATAGGAATTGACATTCGATGATGAAAACTCGAGCGATCAGAAATGTCAAATCAAAGGTGTAGCGCAGTGTAGCGATAATAGAGAGAGAATAGATCGAAAATTCGAAACATTTGTCACTCTTGTCTACGCACCCAGATTAGGATCTTCGGAATTATGAACATAAATACACTTGAGAGAACGAGTGCAGCAATTAAATTAATTATTCTTTCGTAATAGAAGTCGATTTGATACAATTTTTATGACACTTGTCAAGTTTAAACTTCCTGTCACGTATCTTAACAATTGATTGTGCATTTCACTGTCTTGTATGTTAGTTGGTCAGTCCAGTGTTTATAGGATAGTATCAGATATCCACGTTAAAAGTACCTACTGATACAATATCTCGTGATAATATAGGCATCTAAGTATAGATTCTATACATAAACAATAAACATCTGTGACTCGCAAAAGGTTCCAACGGAAGATCAGCGTTGTCTTGTCTTGCGCAAACAGCAAATGCTGAGTTGGACGCCTATTTAGGACACATTGTGTTTTTTTTTTATTATATTTCTGTGTATTGTTTTAGTTTGTGTGTGTCAAATAAATGCTTTTTCTTTCTTTCTTTCTTTCTTTCTTTCTAAATGATTAAGATACTTTGTAAGTTTGGATGTAGGAGGCAATTTCAGGAACTACCCAAACAATTAAGTACAAATGAAAAATCTTACTAAAAGTTTTACGGCTTCGACGGGATTCGAACCCGCGAGATACAAGCGACCACCCTTAAGCCGGGCTGCCTTACCACTCGGCCACGAAGCCCTTGCCTTGCCCACGCTGAAGACGAAACTATCAGTAAGTGTGGTTTAACACTATAATAAAATACCTACTTAAATAAACTATACTTACTCAAACAATTTCTAAATACTTTCACGGGTCAAAAGTTGCATTATCCCTGACTGTCATATGTTAGGTAATTCTACACGGTTATTTGTAAATAACCTACTATTATCACTAAAAACATAAAAACATTTTTGTTCTATGACTTTTGTCTGACTGAACTCGATATATTTCGAATATATCGAGTGGGAATAAGATTTTAAAATTAAATCCAACTTTTCATTTTCATTACTCTACTACGCCATGAACGGCGTGGTCTTACTTGGGTTTGGTGATTTAAAATTAACCCTGTATGGGTGCATCCATACAAACTTTGCGTTTATAATAATTATTTTTACTATAATCCTTATGGGATTGAAAGATGTCGTTATAATTACGTATTAGCAGTATTATTTTATCTGTGGTATTAGTGCTCTAAGTAATAGAACTTATCATTATGGTAAGTAGGTAAGTACCTACTTAAATACCTAATTACCTACTCATGCAAAGTAAAATAGTTCAATTAAAATTTGTAATAAAATATCTTAAAATTAGTAGACGTAGGTACCTAAGCGATTTTTAAAACCAATCTAATTCAATTTTGAAAGGATCAAGAAAGTGCGTCACTCTATCATTGAACTTTGTACACTCGTATGAATAAATTATCTAAATACGGAGTTCCTACTGTTTATTCAAGTATTTCAATTAGTTCCAAAAATCGATTTTGCTTTCGTCTATCCTAATATATCCTATTACTTTTTTGCAAAACTGATTTTATGATGTTTTTACAAATCTTAACAAATGACGACATAATAAACATTCATGGATCATACAGGGTTTTTACAATATACCTAGCTAGTATAATCAATTGACCTACCAAAACAATAAAAAAAAAAGTGTTTCAATAAATAAATACTTATTTTGATAGCTATTTTCTTGTGAAGGTGTTTATTTTTTAATTTAAATGGCGGGATACACGGCGCCCCGTCATAGTCATAGTTCATTTCAAATTATAAAAAAAATACCTACCTACTTTGGTTTGAACACTCATTAATTATCCCTAATAGGTATTTTTTGCGCTGTCTAAATAAAATGTAAGTATCACAAGTTATATTCTGTACATACCTACTTAGATAATAATAATGGATAATCTCAGATTACGTAAAACCTGCGAATTTATCAAAAATATTAATTCAAATTTAAACTTGTTGAAAAAGACAAGTATTTATTGGTTAAATTAATTGACATGTCAAGGACTGGATTTAACTTATCTTGCTTACAACCTAATTTTTTCATTTTCTACTTTTTGCATTTAGAAGTCAGCTAAACAAGTTTTACGGTTTCAATTTTAGAGTATTTTAAGTTTTAGTGATTTGTTAAATTATTCGGAGACTTAATCGTTTAATTTAGTTAAACTAAATTTAATTTAGGTAAGATTACCTAATTGTTTAAAAAAAAATATTGAAATAAAGAATAAGTACCTACAGTGCGTCCAAATTTGGCAACGTTTTGCTAATAACATGTCTTTTGACCAGTCTGACGTAACCCGTCTATTTCTGTAGAAGGTAGAAGTCTCCCGGGCATTGACATCATACCAGACCCAACCAGTTCCAATCCAATATCTTTTCATTTGAATATATGTGGACTTGGAAAGGTCCAAGTTCGATTAGCGACAGGTCAAATACAGAGGTTTAGGAAGACAAGTAGGCAGCGAATTTCAAATGTGGAGAGCTCCAAGTTCGATTAGCGATAGGTCGCGATAGGTACCTACCTATTTTTTAGGTTACCTACTCCAATAAATATCTTTAAACATTCACACAGCGAAGATATTTTAGTGAATAGTCATAATTTGACTATTAACAGTTGGAACGTAAGATATGCATTAGGTTACATTTAAAATCAATTGACATACAAACTGTCTAATTGCTTTACATAATTACACATTTAGAACACACCAATGTCCTAATTATCGCAAATAAACGTGAGGAAACGTATTAATCATTTCATTATGGTAATAAGTCAATTTATCGTCACACCATCTCTTCGTGTGACAGTAATTTAATTTACAATAAATTATAGCTAGTACTAAAATAATTTAGTACCTACCTAATAGCTGTGCTTACTAGCCTCGAGGTTACATCCGCCATATTTATTAAAATGCTCAACTTCAGTGTGTAAAATAGTAGTACCTACAACCACAAAATAAACAAGTGAAAAAAATATATATAAGTAAGTACATTAAACCGAAAAATCCTGCACTTACAGGTAGGTACGATTTTGTGCATAACTCCGAAGATACTCATGGATCCTTAAAATTTTGAGGATTTTCCACCTCTGGAATATCTTTTTCAATCAAAAAAGAATTTTCAAAGTCCACTATTGATGGAACAATCATAAATACTTACATAATTATTATAGGAATAGATCCCGGCGGGGATCGAACCCGCAACCTCTGCGTCTCAGGCGGGCTTTCACCCACTGCGCCACAGATGTCGTCAAAAGATGACTTTGCAAGGTTGCTTAGTTTGGGGCTAGATAGCGCTGCGTGACGCCCATCCTTATTTATGTGACGGGTTGCGAACAAATACTAATATTTTAAAAAGGTAAAGTTGGTTTGTTTGTTTGTATGTTTGCGGTAATCTCCGAAACTACTCATCTGATTTCAATAATTATTTCGCTAATGTGTAGCATGGACTTTCCGAATGAACATAGGGTATGTTTTATCAAGGTACCACGCGAGCGAAGCCGCGAACGAGAGCTAGTTTATTATATTCGCAAAACAGTATTAGTAAATGTAAACATTAAGTTGCATAGCGAGACAAGAGTAACTGTTATCAGTTTATCACCATCACAGTTTAAATGATAAGCATGTGTTGTCGGTTATCTATGTGAATAATATCTTATTGACATAGTACGTGTGAATCCGAGTACGGTCGATGTCCTCTCGAAAATATAACAATATCCAAAGGTTGTCTGGAAGAGATTGGTTCATGGAAATAAGACTGACCATTGTAGAAATTACTAATTATGTGTACTAAAGTATATTTCAACTGACTTCAAAAAAAGGAGATTTCTCAATTCGACCGAATATATTTTTTTTTATGATTGTTCGCGGAACCTCGTCGTTTATGGACCGATTTTGATGATTCTTTTTTTGTTGGAAAGAAGATATTCCATTCCAAGGGGGGTCCCATAAAACTATGAGGAGGTGATGAGGATCTTCGGAGTAATGCACAGAAAAGCACGAGAGTGCAGGAAATTGCTCTCCACGTAGGTAATTCAATAAATAAATATTCTTGGACAATCCACACAGCGTCATCTAGTCCCAAGCTAAGCAACTTGATGTTTGTGTTATAGTAACCAGATGACTGATATAGGTACTACATAGATACCTACATATTTTTTTGTAAATACATACCTACATACTATATATAGAATAACATCCAAATCCATCAGAATTGAAGTCCGTTTTAATATTTTTTTAATTTTGCTACTTGTTAATTGTGTTGTAGTCATTGTAGTTGATAAAGTTAACGATAAAAATGTCGAAGTAGGTGAATCCATATGTAATTCCTGATTAGATTAATATAATGCTAATTTAATTGTTCAATGTTATTGCTAACTGTTATATCGTACAAGTAATTGGCAATCATTCTTTCGAACACTAGCTTACTCGCCTGCCGCTTTGCTCGCGTGGTATAGGTCGCGCCACGTAAAAAGAGCGCTGAGGGGAAGTAGAGGGGGTACCTATGTTTGCGCCTGTGTTCACTCGCTGTCGAACCAATAACACTGAACTCGCTAAATAAATGGTATGAAGTGCGCCGCGTTACCTCTCCACCAATCATCGACAACTGTGCAGTTTGACAGCCAGCACTCTTTTTACGTGGCGCGACCTATACCCACCTTACTGTCCTGTCTGTAAATTTAATTTTGCTACTTGCTTTTGAACTCCTTTAAAGTTAACTCCTTGCGTATTAATTTTGTCAAATGAACGGTGACTAAAACCGCCGGGTAAAGTTAGTTCAATATGGTTTTTTTTTATAAGAAATGACCAACAGTCATCTGTCATTCGCGAAGAGGAAGCCACATTACTGATTTACGTAACAGAATTACGTAAATATAATAACAGCTTACGTTTACGTGGTAATAGGCAGTCGTTTTAGATCTTGCGACGATGTAATTACTTGAAGGCTGTACGTAGTAGGTACCTACGAGAATGAAAAGTAAGGAAATGTAAAAATATGTTGTTCCAAATAATATTCTTGAAAACCACATTTTGTATATTTTTTTATGGCGGTGAAAGCTGTTCAAATATAGGGTACCTCCGTTTCAAAGTGATACCGACTTGTATTTCTTATTTTCTTTATTTTGGCTTCGCCGGCTTGTGCCACGCATTGACATTCAGCGATATATGTCATATTATAATTCATTGTCATATTTAATCAATTAGACTTTGATCCTTTTGATATCTTCAAATGATCCTGCTTTTTTCTTAGGTAAGTGGGTACCTTAGTACTTACACATTACTTTCACCTTTTTGGATCTACGGATCAGCATTGACATTCAGCGCGCTAATGCTGTCAGTGTCTTGGCTGTTGGCAAGGGGGTGGTTGGGTGGCCTTTGTGAAAACATCGTGAGGAAACCTTTTTGGTTTAGATTAAATTAGCGGAGGAGTAGGTACTGGATATTCTGAAATTTTCAATATCTGAAGATGGACTTCCGAAGGTATACTTATTTTCCAATGAAAAGTCAGTGGAAAATAACTTCCAAAGCACATAAAACCTAACATTAAAAGCTATGTTGTAGATAAAACATTAGAATCCAGTTTATATATACTCGTTCTATCCGGTTTTTTGTACAGTTGCGTCAAAATCAACTTGTTTTGTTGGTTAATATTTTTTGTTAGTGAGTTATATTCGTATTGTATAGACAACAACAAACGTTGATGAACATAGGATTATGTTCATCAAATTATTTAAATCAATTTATTTTAAAAAAATATGTATAAAATAGGTATTTTTATTTTTAAGGTTATAAAAATACAGTACCTATATTTTTACTTTTAACTAAGATTTGTAGATTCCTGACTAACATGAACTTGGAAATGTACCTACTTACCTAAGTAAATATTATTGTTTGTTTTTTTGTAGTTAATTAGATGCTTTTGTTTTCAGAATAAAATAAATATTAACACAGAAAGTCTCTCTCTTGCCTCATAGGTTTGATGGAAGAAAACTCTTTTTAGGGTTAAGCTCGCCTTTGCACTTGTCCTTTCGGTGTGTATTTTATTATATTGTTTGTTTTTGTGTTGGAAGATAAAGAAAATGTAGTTAGCGTAGATTTTGTGGCTGACTGTACAGGGTCAAAAACTTAAACGAAAACTTTAAAAATAGTTCTTTAACGAAAATGTAAGTATAAGAACATTAATTTACATTTAATTTTATAACCTTCTCAAATGTATTTTGCTTTTTTACCACTTTTTTTGTTGATATTATTTGTACTAGCAAAATGTTTCGTGTTATCAGAAATTAATAAAAATAGGCTAAAGTAAAGTAAGTAAGTTATATCGCAGTTCAGCTATGTTAGTAAATGTTCCAAATTTAGTTTCCACCAACGATTTCACCAGCTATTATTGGCACGATGTATCGTAAATAATCGTAATCGTTTTCGGATTTTGGAGTAGGGGCCCAGAGGGGCGGTGGCAAAAACTCCGGGCCCGGGCCTGGATAAATAAACTTAATAAAATTAAATACTTAAATTATTAATTATCATCCTACATGGCAGGCTAGGGCCGGTTGGCAAACGTCACCTCAACTATATTATATCCTGCCCAACGCTGGTGCCAGGAACAAATTGGAATACAATAGGCTTATAGCACATAATTTTTTGAGTGTAATCAGTTTCATAAATGAAATTAAAACTTTCTAGGTATATATTTAATATTTTGTTCTTAATAAATTAACCTTCAAAAACACCTGTGTAAAACATAATTTAGTTCACACGGTCTAGAAACTGATAAAAAAATTGGCAAATGAGGTAAGGCCATAGCTTGACGACTGCCTTTGTTTGCAGCGCGATTGCAACGCGTTTATATCGATACAGGCGCGCTATCGCAGCAAAACAGCCTAAAAACTTCTTTAGGCTGCCTAAAAAGTCACCAGAGTTGAACACTTGCTTATACGTAGGTACATTGTACGAAATAGTGAAAAAAAACTTTCTTAAAAACATGACTCAATAATTTTTCTTTTATGTATTTTATAAATTACCTACAGTTTCTTAGGTAATCAATTTATAACTAGGACAATACACAGATCTATTACAAAACGTAATTATTTATTTCTTATAAATAAGTATGCGGAAGATAGTAAAGTAATAATGCGACAGTAAATTTTCTTATTCTCTTTTTACGCAATATTATTTATACAGCAGCAGGTATTGTAAAATAAAGAGATTCTTCTACAAACTGGATTTATTGAGTTGCAAACTGAACGGTTGGAAATTAAAATGATAAAACAAAATTGTCGCACCAAAATATAGGTTAATTTTTATTTAGCTTAAACGGCAGCAGCTTTAATCATAATAATCATTTATTGTTTGTGAATCATGAATAGGTATAGCTTCGCCCCGTGGTAGGCCTCGATTACTCCCAGTTTTTCACTTTCCCAATTTTACTCGTACATAAGTCGTTCTTGGCGCTTTATTTTATTTTTTATTTTATTTATTTGGGAATCTTCCCAAATAAATAAATAAAACAGTCATAGGTACATTATAATATTTTTACATAGTATTAAGTAATATAGAATTAAGTATATAGGTAGACATACGGTATGACCCACAACATCGTCCACAGATTGACCAAAAAAGAATTCACGTCAACAATAACCTAATAAGATTAACATTTATAATGTGGACAACTTAATGTGAGACAAGTAGGTAATTTTTGAAAGAAGAAGGTAGGAACAAGCTTTGGCGGCCGCTGCCACGGCACGCTCGCTTTGCTCGCTCGCCTCGCGCATGTTTGTCACTATACAAACATATCATAACCTGTGTTATTCCAGGTCATAAACTATGAAGGCTATTCCAGTCAAATTGTTCTGTAGTTTCCGCGAGCAACAAACTTATACATCCACCACTCATCCGAACATCCTTACAAACTTTCGCAATTATAAGAAGGAAACTTATGCAAACGGGTATTTATCACGAATTTTACCTTAAATATTCACCCGACGTTTCGACCGGATTGCGTCTTCCCGCGACCAAAAGAGGGACCAAAGGCGAAAAAGAAGTTTGCATATGTTTTATAATGTGTTCTGATCGCAAAAGTTTAAAAAAGACAATAAGAAGGAAGTAGGAGGATAGGACAGGTATTGGGGAATATTATTTAGGTAAAAAACAAAGTACTGACTTATAAATATAACCTACCTGTACTTATTTTTATAAGTCTATATAAAATACCTACCCACATTGTAAATACTAATTAGTTGGTTTTACGTCGTAAATATGGTATTACTAGCAGACCTGTCATTAGTCAGAGTCAAGGCCTGCCCTGCCGTCCCCTGTGATCTTAGTGTCAGTTGTCAATGTAATTAACAGGTATTACAACATTACAGGTTTTTATCTCGGGTTCATGTTCACCAACAAACCTGCGGTTATCTTAAGCAACTTTTTAGACTTTATTATAGTCTTGTAACCATCAGTTTCAATCAAACCCATTTAGTTTAAGGATTAGGTCGATAAAACATGAAAGAGTGGTATCTATGCTATGTGTAGTGTAACAAGCCGATGGCCCAGGCCTAGGTCTTAAAGCCTTGACCCTTATAAATGGCATAGGTAAATTAAGTGGCGCCACCTATTGAAGGTTTCACACAAAATCTCTACAGTGACGCGAGTATCGCGCGCTTATAGCCCAGCGATTAAACAATCGAAACTATACACTCCGCCTCCCACTCTCGCTAACTCGTTTCTAGTTTCTAGTTCTAATCGTTACTCCTTCATCTTTTCCGGTCGGACAAGTGCCTAAAACTTAACCATCGGTTATGAGTTGGTGGACTCTGCGTTAAGTTAAGACGTGTTTTAAAAAGAGTTGTTGCATAAATAAGTAGAACAAAAGAATATATAGGTAGTAAAGAATATATAAATTTGAGACGTTTATACGGCCAGTATATCCTCTGTGATTTTGATTACTGTGGTACGATATTTTCCATACTAAATAATGAATGACAAATAATCTAACCACAGTAAGCTTTACAGATCATTGAGACTGGACGTTATTCATTCAAAACAAGCTAAATAGTTTTTTTGATAAAGGAGTCTGATCAGGATGCAATATTTCAACATTCTAGATATATCTTTTTATCCTTAAGTAGGTTTGTCTAAACAAATTAGACGTTTATTAGATATTTTTTGATACCAGCAAAGTAGATACTTAAGTAGTTTCAGTTATTATTATTAAATATAAATAAATATCCTTGGACATTCCACACGACGTCATCTAGTTCCAAGCTAAGCATTTTAATGCTTGTGTTATGGTAACCAGATGACTGTTATATTACATAAGTAGATACATTTTTTTTTGTAAATACATACATGTATTATACATAGAAAAACAACCAGACCCGGAACAAATATCTACAGAACATGCAAACATTTATCCCGCAGCGGGGATCGAACCCGCAACCTCTTCGTCTCAGGCGGGCTTTCGCCCACTGCGCCACAGAGGTCGTCATAAATCCCAGTTGTGTTTACCACTTCTTCAATACCAATTCAAATGAATCCGAAAAGAGGCTAATGTGTAAGTAATTGTTTACTCTCCTCAACACATCAACCATCACTCAGGCCAACCTCGTAATGCTGCCTTCATTACCAATGTGCCCAATGCCCATAAATAGTACCTACCTACTTAAATTGGCCAAAATAGGCTGAAATTCGACTGGACGACCATCACCTTTAAAAGAGGTCAAAAATGACAGTCGAAGATGTCAAAAATTAAACGGGTTATGCTGTAGAAGTTCATCAAACAAAAATAATAATAATATCAAATAAACAAACATTTTCGAATTTTAGTAAATTACTAGCCTACCCGACAATGTTTACACGCTCAAACGAGTTTTTACAAAAAATACACAAAAACGATAAAGGTTTTCCATATTTCCATTCCTGTTTTTTAACACCCTTTTTCGGCTTATTCCCAGAGGTCCATGGTTCTATTGTCTTTCATTTCCCACCGGGTCCATGAAAAATATTTATAGAATTTGAAATATTCTTACATTAGTTCCCACCAGGTCCATGAGATTTAACTAATGTACAGTCAGTTAGAGAATACAAGCGAATATTTCACTAGCTAGCGAGTATCACGGCGAAACCGACTACAGATTTGAGAGTGATAGATATTTATATTTATATTATCAAATAAAATCCACAACCATCATCATTATTTTAGTCACTTCAAAAATGAATTTTCTGAAGCTTGTTACGGTGTGAACTTAAAAGTAGGTAAGTACTTCCCGTTCCAGTGGGAATACCGGGATCAAAAGTAGCCTATGTGTTAATCCAGATAGAGAGATAGGATTTATAATAAACTATCCTGGTACCAAATTTCATTCAAATCCGTTCAGTAGGTAAGTAGTTTTCACGTGAAAGAGTTGCAAACATTCATACTCACAAACTTTCGCATGTATAATATTAGTAGGATTAGGATATAAGAGTTGATAATCTGCCACCTTATTATTCCTGCCAATATTTTTAACAAAGATCTAGGTATTTTTTGTCACTCTTGTTAATAAAAAAAAATACTACAGATTATAATAAAATAAAATAAAAATGCCATAGGTTATTTGAGCATAAGGTTGATATTTTTTATGATCAAAAGAAGAGTTCTGATTTATGCAACCATTAACTTTTATTAAACAAATATTTGCCCTACATAATTATCATAATATCGAAACATTTATTGCTGACTGTACCAAACAATTTCATGGACCCGTCGGAAATGCAAATATTTTTAAAATTACAATGTCGTGGACCCGTTGGGAATTAAAGTATTGACTTACTTTTTTTGAAAACAATGAAATCGTGGACCTCTGGGAATAAGCCCCTTTTTCCTGCTAACTTGACATTTGAAATAACATGCTTTATTTGGACTAGCTTTTACAAATTATACACGTGCCAGAAAAAACTATTAAGTTAATCTATATTAGTGGCAATTCTGAGTGTCGCAAAAGCTTAACTAAGCTAACTAAAATTGTTGCCGTCCCTTTCATAGCGATGGGAATAAAAAGGATGGCAATAATTTTAGTTAGTTTAGTTTAGCTTTTGCGACACTCCGAATTGCCCCCACTAGGTATTAGATAAAAAAGGGATTGATGAAAACGCAAGTTAAAATATAGGTAATCTCTGAAGCACGGAAGCGTTCATTTGTTAATGTAGATATACATAGATAGCCAATCATTTAGATACCCAATCATTTTGTAATCGCAGGATCTATCAAGAACGTCTCGACAAGCGCTACCTAGGCCATCAAAAGAACATTTATTGTAAAAAAATATGAAGATAACATTGATCAATCTAGCAGCCTCATTTACTAATTTAAAGCCAAGGGCGAACTTCAAGGCAATTGATTAACAATCTTCAATCGAATATTGCGAATAGTGTATAGTATTGACTGCTGTGCATAGACTTAGCACATAACAAAGACTGCTAGCATGACGCCGAAAAATATAAAAAGTTAATGAATTTCGAAGTATATTTCTAGAACATTGAAAACGAGGCACGCGTTATTGGACTAAAATTACCTACGCTTTGTCTCTTTTTGCCACCCGCAGTTCCATCCAGGCTATGACCATTCAGAACGTTGCTTTACTTCAGTCTATCAAGTTACTGCTAACTACGCCACGAGTGCTTCAAAGGGAATTAGGTAAATGAAAGAACGCATTCGTAGGAAAAGTCATGAAAATTTTCGTTTAAAAAACTTCATTCTGGATCTAAGTTCAAATGAATGACGTCCGTGACTTGACGGTTTGGCGGTTGACGTCAAATCCGTTTCCCACTTGCCTTGCGTCATTTACCTACCTGCTAATTTAATGCCTATAGGTACCTAGGTACCTACTCGCATAATCGTAAACTTGTTACTTGCCTGCTTATTTGTTTACTTGGTAACGTAATATTTATTTTGTTTACAGAAATGGATTTCTTTGTAACGATAATCGTTACATAGGTACTATCTTCTTCTTAGTCGGCCTCTTCATTGCTGAAGGTCGTGTCTAGTTCAAAGTGGATTATTCACTTTTTATACTTTGCACTATGCTGTTCCACGTTTTCCGGTTTTCGGCGGTCTTTCGGTCTTAGGTACTATATAATTGTATATTTGTTATACTTTAAGGATTATGATAAAATAAATTTAAATGTACCTACTTATATTATTTATTTACCTCGATAAATCTTACCAAATATTATTTTTCTAAATTTCTTCTAATGAACATTCTATCAACTGTACTTTTGGGTATTGTGGACATTACTCTTAAGACACTCATCATCATCGTCCAAACAAAAGACACAATCCTGGAGGCCTACTCTTTAAGCCAAAAACGATACATCGTGACAATTATCGCCGGTGAGATTATGTTGGTTAATCTTCCGAATTAAGCTTCCACCAACATAAGCTGACCTGCGATTATTGGCACGACGCCGACGCATCGTTTTTAGTTTGTGGAGTAGACCTACTGCGCCAGTCCGATCCATCGTTTGCCCGCAACTTTAAAAAAGTATTTCAGGGGTAATCCTTACATAGAATTGGGTAATTTTTAAGAAGCATTCCACGTTGCAGGTCCGAAGCCGTCGTACACGCGTATCTTGCAATTTTATAAGTGGGTAATCACATAACCATTATATCATTAATTGATTTGTTTGAACTGCACTTGCAGCATTCCTGCTTGCAATTACATATTATAAAGCTATGTTATATATAGATAGATAAACGACACAGTAACACAATCAGAATCTAAATGCTATTCAGTGAATAAATCAATCGTAATTCTTGGTCCTGTAATTATTAAAAAATACTCTGCTTAATATTAATAAGATAAATCGTTTTAAGCATTAAAGACATTCTTGAGTTAAATAAAGTTTAAAAACTTAAATAAAACTTTAGCTTAGATACAGAATAAACAATCAGAATAAAAAAACCAAAGTATGTTTACTAACTGATTTCAGCAGCTAGTATCAATTTTGTCGCATGCCGTTTGGTCTGCTCGCTGTCCCAAATGAGTTTTTTCTCGAAAAAGTTTATTCGTATCCATATGATTGTTTGGTTATTATGGTTATGTAGGCGACATAAAAACTATGTTTATGTAGATAAGTTACTGAATAGGCTAAGTACTATATGGCGTGACAGCATCTATTTTTGCACTTCTTTGATGGTGATGATGACCCTAGAGTTGCACTTAGCCTGTTGACTCAGCGAGCTTGTTTGTAAAGCAATACAATATCTATTTATATTGTATGACTCTAAAACGTTTAGATATTGAAATGAAACCTACAATTAAGTACCTCCTACTTAATATTGAGATATAGGTAAATAATCATCTCTCTGCTTTTATTTCTCTGAGTCGCCAGTCACAAAATGTTTCCTCTCTTTAGTAATAAGTAAGTAAGTTCGTATGAGCAAGTGGCCAACTATTAACTACGTATTAGGTAGGTAGGTACTAGTGGCAATTCTGGATGTCGCCAAAACTTAACTAAACCAATTTGATAGCACTAAAAATGTTGCCATCCCTTTCATAACCATCGAAATAAAAAGGATGGCATCAATCGGTTCCGCTTTCCGGAAGGATTCGAACCTGCGTAGATACAAGCGATCGCTCTTAAGCCGAGCTGCCTGACCCCTAGACTACGGACCCTGTAAGCCGAAGCCTGAAACTATTAGTAAGATGATTTTATCTTGTTTTTTTTTCGTTCAAGCAGTTCAGATTTAAAAGCTGTTGTTGAAGCCATTTTGTTGTGGTTGTCATTGATAGCAGATGATTAACAACTAAATACAGATACTCAGATAATCCATTGAAGTTGATTGGGCAATTTAATCCATTATATTATAGTTATAATTATTCTTTAATTTATCTACCAGAATTACCGTGAAGCATTTAGTTTTCTGATATTTGTTTAATTGAATAATTAATACCTAAAAAAACATTTTAATAATTACGGTAATGAAACTTACAAAATCAAAAATAAAGTAAATGCAATGTAGGTACTAGATGAGGTAGGTACAGGTTTATGAAACAATTTTAACATTTATTTCGAAGAGAAAACAACAAACTTAAAACACCCCTCTTTTTCATCGAGGGCAACAAAGTTTAAATAAGCAAATCCTTTCCACATTATAATTACCTACCTCGTGATTGATTAATTTACGAATTTTTTTACATAAACAATAAGAACATGTGACTGGAGCCGTATGGTTTAATAAGCCAGCTCAAATGATCCAAGCCAGGACGGAAGTGTGCCCAAATTAAAACTTTTTATAACCTCAAAGCTTTCTCTGTTGAGACTTTAGGTAAAGCACGAAGTCAATGACCTAAGTCTAGTCTATACTAAACCACTATGCAAATACCAGCCAATACATATTTATAGCGATATATATTAATGAATACATATTAATGAATACAGTAGGTATATTATACGTGTTCTACTTTCACACTTCCGAGAAATATTGGGTTTTTTGATTTATTTGTAGTCTAATTAAAGCAGTGATGACCTGTTGGATGGATTGGTTGTGGATTCCGATTCTTATGAGTATAAAATAATACAACATTTTCATTTTGATAACTGCTTAAAATCACATAACTAAAAGTTATGATTTTGGAAAATTGTTCATAATGAAATTGTGTGTCCAAAACCTTTATAAAGGCAGATGATTAATCATATACTTTTGCTGTCAGTAGTGGCAATTCTGAGTGTCGCAAAACTAAGCTAACTAAAATTGTTGCCGTCCCTTTCATAGCGATGGGAATAAAAAGGATGGCAATAGTTTTAGTTAGGTTAGTTTAGCTTTTGCGACACTCCAAATTGCCCCCATTGTTACTGGTTCCAAAATAAAAACATTTGTATTGTATTTGTATCATAGAGTAAGAAATTGCTTACTTATTGTATGACATGACCACTTTACCTTTAAAGGGAAACTGAAACTAAAAACTCCGTCGCCAAAGTTGGACACAGCTTATCCTCATTCGAACTTAGTTAATACTTACTACCTTCAACGGTGATTTAGGGATTTTTGGTGTCACAATACCCTTTAGCCTGAATTTTCAGCTCTTAAGGATAAAATGATACTAAAATTACCTTTTGAGATTCAACATAAAGTAATTAAAACTTCAATACCGGCATCATTATTTGGACTTCGATCGTTGCGTGACAAGCCGGCTGCGTCATCCATCCTTCACATCATGTTCTCGTGACATTGTGTTGCTTTGCTAGTACCCGGTTCCCATAACCCTGGCTCCGTGATGACATGGATGACATGGATCGATTTCAGCGCAAATTGTGTACTGGCAAAGTTAGTGATGTGATGAATGATGACTGATGAGTCGGCTTTATTTAATCAGACGTGTTTGCGGTCATGATTCTGTTTACTGTTTTCTACGCTTTTGTAAACAGAATAAATATAGGATATTTGCTAGGCTAATCTCGAGAGAGAGGAGAGAGACTACGGTGAAGGTGAAGACGGATATGGCAGAAAGAAAGATAGAAATAAAAATCATTTATTCTTGTAGGACCTCAAGGATCACTTAAGTTTCGTTTTACATGCTAGGTGATTCTAATGCCTGTTCCAACGCGACTCCCTACACCAGGGAAAGAACTCCAGACTAATCCTATAATCCAATCCAGACTAATCTGAGAGGATGGTTTAGGTGCTGGGCAAACCTAATCAACAATGTCACAGGCACTACAGTGTCCCGTTAAGCTTAGGCAAATTGCCTCCTGACGCTGTATAAAAAGATCTAAAAGCCTGACTTGTCTCGAGGTTCGAGAAATCGAAAGTCGCCATGACCGAAATCGGTCGGACTTTGTACATAACATTCATTATTAATGTCCAGATACTATATTTAATATGATTTGTCTGTCCTGACGATACTACATTGTCAAAATCACGTTTTCAAAACTCGACTTTTTCCACGTCCTTGCTATTGTATTCGGATTCTGTTTTCAAAGCGTGGGATGCATTGTCTTACAATAAATCTAAATTAATTAAATAATGCCTAATTCGTATTTGTTATCTATTTAAGTACATGTACAAAGTCTAATATTTCAAAATAAATAATTTATTTACAGAAACTAAACTACTATACATATTTACATAACTGTACAAAATACAATTAGAACCAGTTGAGCCACCTAAGGATCGTTACAAACGATCTATAGGTAGCTCAACTGATCCAGACCACTGCCAGACGGAAGCGTGCCCAAGACACTGGCAGCATAAATTGTTATTTTTGTTAATTTATCGTTCACAAGCTGAATTATCTTAAGTTTTACCATCACGTGGTTTATATTGTTACTCTAATACCTGAAAACGACATTTCGTGCCAATGGTCGCAGTTCTTTAGTAACGAATTCAGTAGGTATCTATATCCATCCTACCAACACTATACCGAATTATACAGCCAATTACAAAACATATGACCAAAAATAAATTCTCGTAGCAAGTGCTACGAATTCACGTAGCATTTGCTACATACAAAAGATATAAACGCGTAGCAAAATGTATTGTTCTATTAAGGTGGTTGTTTGTATGCGTCAAACTATTTTATTATTAATAAAATAAAATAGGCGCCGCCGCCTATTTTATTTTATTATTACGTTGAACAAAGGAATTTTAAAAAACTGAACAGTTTGTGAAACCTATCATAAGCTTTTTTTTAATACCTTTGTAATAGTTTTATTTTGTATAGTTTAGGAAGAGAAGCGAAAACAGAGTTTGATGGCCACCAAGTGCAACTTTGCTACTCCTCCTACAAGTTGAATTGAAATTAAACTAGAGAAAGGATGGTAGTAAACGGAGTAAGTTTGTAATGTTGGAATGTTTTTTTTTTATGTAAGTATATTCGTTCGATCGTAACGTAAGCGGTTCCCAGTCATTGTTGGTGACTTTTGAACTGCGCATAATCAATGCGAGTCGCGACCTCCATTTAACATACAATGAAGGACTTATTCTACCTACAAAAACCACTATTTTATACTGTTATCAAAAGTTTTACTCCCTAATACCACAGATAAAATAATACTGTACTAGTACTAATACTGAAATGCTTTTTAATCTAAGTGGTGCCAAAACTACTTATGACATTATTTGAAGTTTATCTATACAATTTGACAAATAAGGACGTTTATGATGGTTAATGATCGATCTTGGACGATTATTGGACACAAGCGGAGCATTGCCATTGGCCATTCTATTTATAGCCAATGTTGGAACCAAGTTGAAGTTAAGTGTGGTGGGCACACGATGGCATTAGAATACTAACTTGTTACCTCGAGATGTTTTCCATCACCGTTAAGAATGTGTAGGCGCATAAATTAGGTAAGTACCTACCTAATTTATGTTTCTATGTAGGTACTTACTTCTTGTATTAAGTAAGTAGGTACTCGTATTTGAAATGCAAAAATTGGTTACAAACTTTTTGCTATTTTTTTCCTATCGCTACGCTAGTAACATTTTAGTAAAACTTATTGGTAAGTAATAATGACTTGCAATCCAAAAGATCAATTTAAAGTGTTTTAATGATTGGTTACGAAATGCAATAGGTAGGTAACTAAATGTAATTATGATTTACATTGTAAAAAAAAATATGTGTTAGGTACCTACGAACACTTGCTTCAATAGTACCTACCTACTTAGATTATATTCGATATTAAAACAAAGTATTCGTTGGTAAGTGTATACTTAGGTATGAATTAACTTCATTTTTATCGATATAAAAATATTTTAACTAATTACGCATGTAAATTAATTTGGAACCTTTTTTAAACTTTCATGATTACAAATTCATAATAAGATTGATTCATATAACAGTAACTTCAGGATATAAATGAGGTAAATAACGCGATAAAATCCCGTGCCCATGTATTTCAAATGTCCAAGGATATTTATTTATTATTTATTATTATTTATTTCTAAACAACTTTGATATTGATACCTAAACCTATTTAGTGCTACTGTAAATCAAAGCCCAAAGGTGAATACGTCATTCCCGCCATAACACCGCCATTACTGTGTAATCATTCCCATCACCTGATTGGCTTATCTTCGCGCATGCCTAATCACATTGTTCTCTGATTGGCCGACTTCAGCACGTCCCAGTTTGAAATTAGAACCGGGTGGCTTGAGCAGGGAATTTACGTAACCTATAAACAAAACGAGATGGATCGTCTGAAACGTTCTTTCTCATTCTTTTGTAATGCTAATGCTGCGACCACACTAACGTGAAATGCCGTCAATTATCGCAAATTAGTGTAGCCACAATATTTAACGCAATAATTTGAGAACGAAATTCACATATGCCTCTTTCCCATGGGGCTAGGCAGAGAGCAGCAAGGCTAAAGACAGCCCTATATACCTAAAACATTATCATCTTGTGAATTGAACGGTTATTTTTTTAATGTGAATGAAACCACGAACCACAGTGGTTCATATTTTAATCTATAAATCGCGTGCGAGGCTTGTTTCACCGTTGTAACTTTCTCTTTTCTTGGTGCTATTTTTCTTAAGCTCATTAAGCTCTGTGATCATAATAATCACAGGCCTTATCTTACTGAATTATTTTTAAGTTGTTTCGCTGTTCGCTAGTGGTAGCGAAACTAGTAGGTAAGTGGTAGATATCGGAAGTTCTAACAACATTGTAAAGCTAAAGTTAAGTTTTGCGGCTGCTATAAACCAAAAGCTTATAGAAACCGCACTCAAACACAAAATAAGCACACATATAGCTACACCAAAAAACATCATAACTCATCGGTATATAGTCGCAAATACGATGGCAAATGCAAGTAGGTGAGTTGAGCAATGGACAACGTAATTTAGACGTAAATGCAGTCGTAACACATTTCATTTGTGTCTAACGATGTATCGCCTGCTTGCTAAGTGTCTAATGAGGTTCCTGATTGACACAAAACAATAAAAAAACATTGTCTCTGTGGTATGCCAATGGCGGCGATGTTTGGCAAATAGTATGGGTTCATATTTTTTAATGAATACCCCCGTAATTATTATACAGGGGTAATAACATAACAGTCACACAAAAAAGCTGAATTTTTACTGAATTATTAAAACTAAATAAAAAAATAATTGAATGTAGGTAGGTACCTAAATACATATTCCGTAATGTAATGAGTAGGTACCAGACATGGCGTCATAACCGTTTAATTTAAATCATATTTATTATGCTTTTGTCTGAATTCTGCAAATAAATAATTTCAAGATCGCTTGAAAGACAAATTATATTTTATTTGTTATTGTTTTGAAAACTAATGTCAATATTAACTAAGGTAGGTACATAACGTCATATAAGTAGTTACAAACAGTCATACCTTTGTAAATATTGTTTTGCTCACAAATTTCTTAGAAAAAAGTTTTGCATAAGTAATATCAATTGGATTTGTTACACTGATAATTATATTCCGGCATTTATGAGTTCCACGACCGAGTGGTAGGCAGTCCGGACGATCGCTTGTAGGTATCACCGCTTTGAATCCCGCCAAAAGTTTTAGTAATACTTTTATTATGAAAAACCAAAGTGTGGTTTAACACCATAAAAATAAACAATAACAAACAAAGTTATGAGAGTAAAGGAGGCGAAAAAGGATCGTAGCAACTGGAAGCCCGTGGTCTCTGCCTACCCTTAAGAGAAAAAGGCGTGATTATAATGTATAGGTACCTACATAAAATTATAACATATTAATTTAATTGTTTCAGATAATAGGAGAGCGGGAATATGCAGTGCGGCCGACGAGACGGCCGTCAGACGAATTGCAGACCGGACAGCCCTTAGATATAGTTGTACAACAGGTAATGTTCATATTTTCCTTCAAAAAACGCATACAAAGGGTTTAGCGATGTGTTTCAGAACGATAAAGAAAGAAACACACAGGAACAAAGAATACCTACGTATTACACTTCTTAACCTAAATAAATGAAAAGGAACTCTGTATTCTATCCAAAATATAGACTATTTAAGAGGCCGTAGGTAGCAAATATGTGGTTTGAATCGTATTAGATCTCAAAATCCGTGAAAGATACCACCTTATAATGTTTGGAGAAATTAAACTTTGAACTTTTATCTTGCGTTGTGGTTTTTTAGAAACACGATTGGTAAAAGTTTTCTCGATCATATATTTTTTTGAAAAATACATGTTTTTCACACAGTTTGCTATTTATCTCAGGAACAGAACGCTATTTTTGTTGGTTTTATGTTTTGACAAATAGCCTAGAAGTATTCATTTAGTTCTGGTTTTTTAATTTTTCGATTACTTGTTTAATTAACTTGTAATTAAATAAAAACTGTTTTTTCGCTATAAATTATGTTGCGTGTCTATCGTTCTGCGCTTCTCACTCACGAGTAAAAACATTATTCGCTCTCCCGCTCATTCCTCGGCGTTATGGCACACACTTAACTAAACATCAGTGGTCACGGGGAGACGAGACGAGATACTTTTTACATTTAGGCGACGCAAGATGCGTTAGCATAGCATCTATAGTAGTCGGTCGACGCAAGTCAAGTTATTTAGTTTAAATTGAAACTAGTGGCAATTCAGAGTGTCGCAAAAGCTAACTAACTAAACTAAACTAACTAAAATTAATGCCATCCTTTTTATTCCAATCGCTATGAAAGGGACGGCAACATTTTTAGTTAGTTCAGTTTAGCTTTTGCGACACTCCGAATTGCCACTATTAGCATTTTTTATCTGTTGTCAGGAATAAAACACGAGCTAAGTATTTAGAAATTGAAATGTTCTCCGGTGCAAATTCACGAGCCTTTTATAGATTGAGGCCTTTGACCAGATTATTCCGAGTCCGTTTGCCGCGAAAGGAAACTTGCTTAGTGTTGAACTTCTGCGAAATCCGTAAACACAGGACAAATATAGCTAGGTATTAAATAAAAAAAATCTATGACATAATATTAACTAATTCAAATGGTAATCAGTAGACTGAGTTGTAAGAAAGTAGATTATTTTTTGTAAATAATAAGACCCCCCCGCCTCTCTTAAAACTGAAAACAGTGTAATATCGTGCATATTTAGTTTATCAGTCATCTGGTTACCATAACACAAGTATTAAATTGCTTAGCTTGGGACTAGATGACGCCCTGTGGAATGTCTAATGATATTTATTTTTATTATTATTATTTATACCTATAGTTTAGTCTACTCGCAAAACCGAAAACGATACATCGTGCCAATAATCGCAGAGTATCGCAAGTACCGCTTGAATTAGTTGGTATCTAGGTAGGTATAGGTTAACAATGGGGGCAATTCTGAGTGTCGCAAAAGCTAAACTAACCTAACTAAAATTATTGCCATCCTTTTTATTCCCATCGCTATGAAAGGGACGGCAACAATTTTAGTAGTTAGTTAGCTTAGTTTAGCTTTTGCGACACTCAGAATTGCCACTATTAAGATAGTCTCATAATTTATTGTTATTCAATTACAAGGTTCATTCCGCCTTCAGATAAAATAAACAACCCTACAATTATATCGTAATTTGAATATTTAACAAAGCTCATAGTTAATGACAGTTGTCAGAATCGGTGCTAGATTGTGTGCGGTCAGGTGTCATGGCTGATGCTAAATATAACTCTATAATTACTTACTATGGCTTCATTTACATTGTGGTACCCAGGAACCAAAGACAAAGTAAAATCAGTTATTCAGTAACAGATTTCATAGAATAGTTATATGCTAAGTAACTGTACTTACGCCTGTTTTTTCGTAATAATACCGTCCAGGACATGGGGCCCTACTCCAAGACCTGAAAACGAAATTTTGTGATAATTTTTGCAGTTTAGCTTAAATTGATGAACTGCTACGAATTCAGTATCTACCAACATAAGCTGAACTACGAATATTGACACGAAATTTCGTTTTCAGGTAGGTATTAGAGTAGCGCCCCAGGGTAACCATACCTAAGGTTATCTTTATTTTGATTGGAACCAAACTTCATTTTGTGGTTCATTTTCACAACAAAATTCGACGCCGCTACTACACAACCAGTTTTTGTGATACATTTTACATTAATTAATTCACGTAATTGACATTAAAACGGTTAAAATCATGCAACGTTGAGTGGCCAGACGGGTATTCAAATATCGCCCTGCGCCCTTTAAAGCTATTTACTCTCAGAAGTTTTAGGAACATATAAACAAATTGTAAACACAACAACATATTGGTTCGCAACTGGGCTAGATTCGCTACTCAGTGAGTGCCCAAGATAGCTGAAGACAGGACAAAACAGCATGACATTGAAATTATATTGGTTTGTGTAGTTTAAAGGTAAGCGTCCACAGACCCGCATCGCACGTATCGCATAGGTACCTTAAATCACAAAAAAAATTGAGTGCTTCTTGTTTCATCCCAAGATTTTTCATCCCAATGAATATTTTTCATTCCAATAAACATTTTTCCGAAATTATTGATTTTTATTTCTTGTTCCATCCCAAACCTACTTAGCCCTTTTTTCTTTGCGTTATAAAAATCATTCAGTCTGTCAATTTATAATGGTCTTATTAATTCACTATCCCGCTCAGATTTTTGGTTCTTGTTGTATTGAAAAGACTCACGATGCCCTTTCCTCGTATAAATTGCCAAACTTTGCAAACCGGACACGCGTGAAAGCTGCCGGCCGAGTTTTGGAACCCTTCATTACGACTGGTTTACGAGTATAACTGTATGCTCGCCTGGGAAATATTAGTGGCAATTTGGAGTGTCGCAAAAGCTAAACTAAAGTAACTAAAATTAATGCCATCCTTTTTATTCCCATCGCTATGAAAGGGACAGCAACATTTTTAGTTAGTTAAGTTTAGCTTTTGCGATAATCCGAATAGCCACTATTATCTGCTCCGGTATCTTTTAAAAGATTCACGAGTAATTACTATATGTGTTTTTGTAAGGTTAAAATTGAACTGGTGGTTAAAATTACCTAAAACGAGAATGAACAGCATCATGAAATTAAAAATCTTATATTTCGTTTGAGACCATGAAGTCATGATCACAGTCAATTTGTGATGCAACAGGCAAGAAACTTGCATCGTATAAATAGGCCTTAATTTACATGTTAGTGAACACCAGGTGTGCAGTAATCATTCTTTTAAACATACTGTGAACTAAATTTAATCTCAACTTATTACAAGCATTAGAAATAATTGCCTAACATCTCTCGCTTACCTATAAAATACTAGCTGACCCCACGAACTTCGTATCACTTCAGAATTTGGGACATCATCGAAAGCCGTCACTTACAATGTATGAGAAAATAATGTTCTTTTGTCATAGTGTTTCAATACTTTTATACCTCGTCTGCTATTTGCTGCAGACACAAATCCAACAAGTCAAAGATCATCGGTCAATCCTTTCAAAAATGGTGTAAGTAACTAACCCGACTTTGTTTGCGCACTTCGTTGGTAGGTACTTATAAAACATATTATGCAAACGGGTATTTATCACGAATTTTACCTTTATCATCATATTTCTGATCGCGAAAGTTTAAAAAAGACAATTCGTGGTCAACATAGCTTTTTTTCACTTTTCTCACCACCGTTTAAACCTTCCCTGAACTTCCACAAATATTTCAAGATCAAAAATAGCCTAATCTGTCCAGCCATTCTCGAGTTATAGCGTGACAAGAAATAATAAGGGTTTATTTTTATATTATCTAGCTAGACAAATCTTGGTATGTATGTATAAAACAAATCTTATGAAAACTAACTGATGGAGATTTATTTTTCAGTGAATCTATGACGGAAAGCTTTACAAAAAAATCACTGTTAAGTAGGTAGGTACCTAATCAATTTGTGTGTTTGACTGTACCTTTACGACCTTGGGAAGTATGCATTGTAATGACTAATTAATTATACCCAGTTTTTGTGTCAAAATATGTTTTTCTTTGCCTTTAGAACAATAGATTTAGCTAACATTTTTGTTTATATGTAGAAAACATGCTAAACATCTTAACTTACCTACAACGGACAAACTTATATGAAGCTAATTTTGATATACCTACCTACATACATACATCATCAATAAATATAAAACAATAAGCATTTTTCTGGAATCAACGCACAGACCAAACCGCTAAAGCTATAAAGCTGAAATTTGGAAGGTAGCTTACTTTTAAAACAAAACTACGTACTAATAGGTATATACCTACATACATATAATACATATATAGCAGCTAACGGTCCAAGTCAGAGCTGCTGTTATAATTATCTGATTTGAACGTTATCCCAATGCTGAGCAAAATCCTCCAACTCTAACGATATAAACAAATAATATTCAAAACTCTATTCAACGGCTAAATATTTTAAAATAAACTTTACGTTTCGAAATTAAATATACATTTTAAATGTCTTCAATTTGAAACAATTAGAAAAACATAAAATAATTAACATTTTCGCCTCAAGTTGGCGAACAAAATCAACGATATTTTGAACAATTTACATAAATTTTAATTTATAATAATTATTTCCATCATCTCTTCAGAACTAAATATTTTTCAATCCTAAATAACTCTCTTCAACATAAAAAAATTAAGCTTATTAACTTTTGTGATATAGAATACAAAGTGAAAATTGATTTCAGATTAGATGCAAATAAATGTCAATTTTATTCCAAGTATAAAATGATCTATGAGGAAAGTCTATGAAATGGCCGGATTTCCACCAAGGGTAGTCGATGTTTTTCCACACCGCATTCCAAGGCAGCAGACACACCGTCTGCGGGATGTGGGAACCTGTTCCTAACTGTACCGGTCGCGGGTTCGACGCCCGCCGGGTATTTGCTGTATTTGAGCTTCAGAGACAGTTACTACGGAGAAACGTGCTCTTATGAATTTAACTGGGAATAGTACTGCAAATAAACGTGGTATTAAGTAGGTACTACGAATACGATACGAATATTAAAGGTAAAATTCGTGTTAAATACCCGTTTGCATATGTTTTATAATGTGTTCTGATCGCGAAAGTTTAAAAAAGACAATTAAATACTTTTTCTGGAATAACCTAAGAATAAGCAAATTATCTAATACTATCTGTGCCCCGCGGTGTTACACGCAGTAGTTCCCGTTCCCGTATGAATACCAGGATCAAAAGTAGCCTATGTGTTATTCCCGGTCATAAACTGTGTATATTCCAAGTTTCAGCCAAATCCGTTCAGTAGTTTTCGCCTGAAAGAGTACAAACATCCATCCATACTTACAAACTTTCGCGTTTATAATATTAGTAGGAATAGTAAAACGTCGCAGTAGGTAAATTCAGGGGCGTAGCGTGCCTTGACGGGGCCCCGTATACTTTTTTTTTGGGGGCCCTTATAAAAGGTACCTAAAGATTTGTCACAAAAAAGACTTTTGCATAAAATTAAAGGAAATATTTGGAAAAATAGAAATTGGGAAGTTTTTATAAATTTTTGCTTACGCACGTTGGGGGCCCCCGTGACCCGGGGGCCCCGTATAATTGATACGGCAGATACGGCGGTAGCTACGCCCCTGGGTAAATTAGTATTCTTACCAAACAAAGTGCTGTTTCTAGAATAACCTATAACAAGTGGCAAAATTGTTTTTTTTATTAAATTAACTTAAATTTCGTAATATGAAAGAAATTTCCTGAACTCTCGCCCCCTTTTAGATTAACAAGGAACGTTAGTGAATGAACGAATTAGCACTTTATTGTACACAGAATAAACATACAAATACAACTTAAAATTAATACTTCGTTGATCTTGAGGGTCGAGGTACACTTCTGAGCATAACTCCGAAGATTCTCATCAGCTCCTCAAAACATTTTATGAGATCACCTCGGAAGTGTAATATCTTTCAAACAAAAAGAAATATTTTCAAAATCGTTCACACACGGAGTATGTACCTATGTATGTATGGGGACTCCCTTTTCCGCATTTAGACTCAAAGGTGGTCCTTTATGCGTGGGGTACCGATTACACACGGAGTAATCGGTGAACATACAAAAAAAAACATACAGTGAAACATAGAACCTCCTCCTTTTTTAAAGTCGGTTAAAAATATCACAAGTCAAAAAGTTCCCTAAATCGGCGAGCGTGTATGAAGAATGTGATGAAAGTGAATGAGGCGAAGGTGTGTCAGAATCGTAGCAAGTGGAAATCCGTGGGTCTCTGCCCACCCCTATGGGAAAGAGGCGTGATTAATGTAATGTACTTATGTCATTGAGATGTATTATAGAGCCACAATCAGACAAATAAAATGTAAACGCCAAAACTCGGCGCATGCTACGTAGTGCGCAGAGTTTTTCTTTTTTGCGTACAAGCGACATTGAGCATTAAAACAAACGCCATAACGTCTACATTCAAATGTCAATTGTCATTTTAGAACATTGAATTTGCTCGCACATTTTTTGAGTGTTGTCAGCTATTAGATTGTGACTCTTTAATACATCTCAATGACTTATGTACATTTAATTTTAAAAATATTATAGGTACCTAACTGTTTTAACTGGTGAAACACGCTGCGAATATCAGCTGTATTCTGTGCTAGCAGGTGACGCGCTACACAAAGTCGCACATGACTGCTCGTTCGAGAAAACGCAGTGTGCCTAGACTTTTACATGGAAATTTAGAAAACAAACACAAGCCTATGAAATCTAGGAAAGACCATGTTCATCAACCAAACACCTATACTTAGTTTAGCATGACAATGTATTTTGCATGCTAAGTGTTCCGTAGAGTAAATATTTGTTGGTGAAAATGGACTAACATGTGCGTTTACAATCAAACAACGTTCAGTGAAACGGTAATATAGTCAGAATTCAATCGTTGAATAGAACATATTATTTTACTTTCAAAGCTTTCGTGAATTTTGCTACATTATAAGTAGGTAACTAAGGTAGGTTCACGAGAAAATAACGTCGATTTACTTAGTTATAGTTGTTCTATCTCGCGAAGTCCGTTTAGCCCCAACTTTAGACAATACTCTCTATCAAAGTTTGACGTGAACATTATTGACACTAAAGTGACCCGAAGCGCGTTTCCGACGAGACTAATTGCTTCTAGAATGTTTTTTTCTTTTTACTCTTATGTCAATGAAAAGAGATAGCAACATATCTAGAGTAGGTTTACTAAACCAATATACATAAGGGGGTTACCAATATACATAGTATACAACTATGCTTTACTATTATGTACCTACAAACAGCAAGCGAATAAAGGTTCGTTATGTAATTTCGAACAATTAACAGCAAATTATTGTTTTCTGCGGCAAAAACTCCGGCAATGTTTAATTGATGAAAATAACACGTTACTAGCTGTATAGGCAGTTCTCATGGACACCATGTATTGCCACTAGGCTATTCAGGTCACGACGTTCGATTTGATAGTAGTAGCTTCGAATCTAGGTAAGAAATAGCCCCAATATTGAATATTATGACGCCTAAGTTTGAGAATTCGGTTTACGAGATCATAATTTTATACGAGTAGGTAAATAGGTACCTACAGACATAATAGACAAATTTGATTAAAAAAAATCTTTTTTATAATTTTCTGAAAGCTAACCCCGAATATTATGTGGATTCACTTTTTGTGCACGGCAAACGGTATGCTAGCTAGACTCTGACATTTTTATACTATGTCTATGATCTGTTCACGCCTTGTGCCCTTTAAGTACTGATATTGAAGGTATCTATTTATTTAAAACAAAATAAATAGATACCTACAATATCAGTTTTTATGATGTCATCATAATACGTCAAGTTGCTTACCTCGAGCGAAGTGTTTGATAGCTACACACTAATTAAATGTTGATGAGTTTGTTTGACCTGAAGGTGAAGATTTCCTGTTTTCCGTGCCTGGGTCTTACTAAATTACTGTAATTGTTGACAAAAATAGTTAACAATTATATTTATTTTCGTAATTTACTGTCAAATATGACAGTAACCTACCTACAAAATATCACACCACTCTCCTCATCCTCATCAATCAATAGCATTGATCTGACTAAGACAAAATCGTTGGACTCTATTTTGAGTTATACTCCCTGAGGCATATTAATGCCTTCGAATGTTAGCACCTACTTAACATTTTCTTATCCTGTACCTACCTAGCTAAGTATATAAAAATAAATATGCTATTCGTTTGTCTCGCTAAATCTCGAAAATAACCGATTCGGCTAATTTAAATCTTGAAATATTTTTTAAACATCTGGGAAGGTTAAAACCTGACGCCGAGGCAGTTAGTTATTTATAGAATATGAATTTAAAATTAGTATAGTAGGTACCTAGGTACTATAACTATTATCTGTGATTTAAAAGAAATTATTTCTGTACGTTTCAGTTTGACGACTTCGTGAGATCTCTACAAGTGGACCCCCACTCACCCCTATTCAGGCTTGTCACGGACGGACAACCGCCACTCAGGTAAACCCTAACCCCATAATTTATTTTATATTAGCTGCTCCCCGCGGCTTCCCACGCGTCGGTCCGGAACAAAATGTAGCCTAGGTTCCCTAAATTTCTGAATGCTGCTACTGGATTGTGTAGGTACACTTGCCTCGGATTAGGTATATCGAAGCAAAAATCACAGTAAATAGCGAAAACAACTGTCAAATATGACAGTATAATTTACTTAATTAGCGTTCAATCTGACAGTTGTTTTCGCGGATTATGTGATTTTTGCACAATCAGGGGGCTGATGGATGACATTAGAGTCTTTGCCGACTAAACCATGTCATACCATGACCGTGATATTATCCTAAATACTCGTGATAAGAACCTGCTAACAAAAAAGTACCATCAAAGAGCTGTTATCGTGTTTCTTTCCCTGATACGATCATAGTTTGAGACGAAGTAGGCAAAGTCCCTAAGATGCAATAGATAACATGCATTTGATATTATCTTTCTAAATAGCTCGTTTGTCCACCAGTTGTGTGTGGCTCAATAGAAGCTATTGAATTATTAAAATCGGCTTATGCCATTCAGTGCGATATGGATCTTGGAACATCCGGTGTTGTCACAAATGTAGGTTGCTTGTGTCCAAGATTTTATCGTACGGAATTATTGTACGACTTTGGTTATTTTCTATGTCTGGGTATTTATTTTCTATGTAGGTAGGTAGGTATAGTATGGTAGGTATGTATGTATTTACAAAAAAAATGAGTTAAAAGAATGTATTAATCTACTAAGCTACATTCCATATGCAGTAGGTACCTATGTATGATCCCTTGAATAATTCAATCGAAAGATAGGTATCAATGGGTTTTTTAAAATAATATTATAATGCTATTCTAATGTATACCGCGTGACAATGAAAACAAACTCTGATTGTATTTTTTCATACATTATTTAGTTCAAAATCAGGGAATCATGAATATTTAAACCTATTTCCCATGTTTAAATACAAAGGCATTGATCGCCCAAATTGAAGAGATTTATGTAGGTACCTAATTATAATTACACTATCTGCGATCGGGCGGGCGTCCTGTTGACCTTTAAAATTTTACCTATTCTGATTTAAAATACATTTATTCCAAGCATACCTAATTTAACTCCATACTTAAATAATGACTAAGTAGGTACTTAAGTACATAAAGAAATACATACCTACATATTCCTTTGTGATGCAAAGGAGTTAAGTTAAGTTAATAAGTTAGGTTTGTTAACATTTTAATTTGTGAAAGCCTGCCTGGGAGGCGCCGGCCGTCCCGACGACGGGTTCGATCCCCGCTGCGGGACAAATGTTAAATTTAAATGATCTGTGAATATTTATCTCGAGTGTGGGTTTTAATAAGTACCTACCTACATTTTTTCCATTTTTTTTGTTTATGGAAAAATGTAAGTACTTATTATGTATAATGTCATATAAGGTTGATCGGGGTAAGAACGGATGCCTTTTTAAAAAACCAATATGATGTTAGTAGATTTTTTTTTCTCTACCTTAGACAATAATAAGTCAACTTAAAATTTTATTAATGTTTTGAGTAAAAGAAGGTCTATAAATCAGAGTTTCTGACAATTGCCTAAACGTAAAGATGACAGAGCTATTGATACTTGAACTTCTCGTAATATTTTAAAAACCGAGGGAAAGATCGGACGTTGGAGGGGTAACACCGGACTACCTATACTTATCAGTAATCTGGTTACCATAATAGGTACCTACAAGCATTCAATTGCTTGGGACTAGATAACGCTGTATGGAATGTCAAAGGATATTTATTTCTTTATTTATTATTTTGAGGCGTCACAAAGCAATATCTGTCTTAAAATAAATTTGTTGCCAAAAAAGCACTAAAGTACCTACAACAATCATTGTACCTACAAGCCATCTCTATTGATCTGACTTTGCGCTGCTTTAAACATCCACTAACATCACCTATTTATGTTCCAGACAATGTCTCCATCCAGAAGCGTGCAGTAAAGACATCAGCCTACCTACATATTACGCGCGCTTCCACGACATTCGCAAGGAGTACGTGCGAGCGTACACGTTGCGGGCGGTGGCGCCCCCCCGCGCGTCCGCGCCTCCTCCCCCGCCACCGCCGGACCATCCGCAGTCGCTGCACGATATGTTAACTTGTATCCTTTTGAACGTGTCGGTTCAGTTGGCTGTTAGCTTTATTTATCGAGATTAGTAGGTAGTACCTACCTATGTATGAGCGCTATTGCAGAGCGTTTCATTTGCGTTTTACTGATAAGTAATCTGCCAAATCGCGCTTCAACCTAGCAGGCTCGATGGGCTTGCAACCAGTCATGTTCCGTTAGTGTTAACTCATCCATAAAGTGTGATCACTTTGAAAAAAAAAGATGAAAAAGATAGACCTTGTGTTCTTGACTGATTATTTTTCATGGTGTGTCGCGTTGAAACAGGCAATAGGATAGGATCACCTAGCATGTATGTACTACGGTACCACGGTACTACGGTACTAATACTACCAGACTTTTCGAAGTGATCCTTGAGGTCCTACTAAAATATTTTTTTTTCTTACCTACTTTCTTTTTTCAAAATCTACAATTTCTGTCAATGATTGTTCCGATACATGTGTACAGATTTAGGTATAACTCCATACACGGGTGACAACTTCTACGCCGCGGAAGTAAAAGACATGGCTAGTGTGATACAAAGAATTATTTCTGACGGTGAGTGAGCGCCTTTTATTATTTACTTAGCAAATAACAGCACGATGTTTTTAGTCGAAATAGTGTCAGGTGCATTTTGCGTTAAGTGCCACCGATAGTCTACTTCGGAGAGCCTCTCAGATGCTTGACAGTAAACGCATTAGGCATACATACACTAGTCGCGTTTCTGGAAAAAAAGACCATTCAGTCCAACTCACATTTTGTAGGTAACTGTAGCTGTGGGTGGAGTTGTCCTAATTATGGCTCTATCTGCTCGAGAGCATAGAGAGCATTCTCCTTCGGCTAAACAGTAAACGGGATTATTATATTAAGATTTTTGTGCGTGGTGGGTGCGATTCCCAACCTCATGGGACTATCGAACTTCTATGGGACGAATACGGAATAACTCGAGAAATCAACTTTTAAAGAAGTGTATTTTTGTTTTTCAGGTTTTCGGTTAGAAATCCCTGAGACTGTCGACTTAGTTTTAGAAACTGGAATTTGGTGAGTACTTTTTATGAATATTTTTAACGATCGATAATAACAACCTTGCTTACCTACACAGGAATTTGTTATAAGTACCTAGGTACATTTGCACGCACTTATAAATCTCGTAGAATAAGAATTCCTTGTTCGTTGTAATAAAAACCTAAATCCGCACGCATTTTGAATTGAACACGCACCTTTGCAACCATATTTTTAGTAAGTATCTATTAGCGCCTTAAGAAAATTCTAAAGCAAAGTATAGTTAAGCTTGCCTATGAAACTTTATCATTGGCTGAGTCTTAACTCTTAAGTAAGTCCCATTGAAATTATTATTAGTGGCAATTCGGAGTGTCGCAAAAGCTAAACTAAACTAACTAAAATTAATGCCATCCTTTTTATTCCCATCGCTATGAAAGGGACGGCAACATTTTTAGTTAGATAAGTTTAGCTTTTTTACAAAAAAAATATTTTGACACTTTCATTTTTACTGACGGCAAAAACATAGGTAAGTACCTAGGTAGTTTTTAACACGTTATAATATAAATAAATATTCTTGGACATTTTCACACAGCGTCATCTAGTCCCAAGTTAAGCAATTTAATGCTTGTGTTATGTAACCAGATGACTGACATACTTACTTTACTACATAGATAATTATTTTTTTGTAAATACATAAGTACTTACTACATAGACATAAAAAAAACAACCAGACCTGGAACAAATATCTGCAGAAAATTCAAACATTTGTCCCGTGGCGGGGATCGAACCCGCAACCTCTACGTCTCAGGCAGGCTTTCACCCACTGCGCCACCGAGGTCGTCAAAAGTTTTTGTTTTGTGGTTAAACGTGATTTTACTTGACATCGATGCTTTTAATGTATAGCCGCTTTTAATTTGATATCTCTTACCTGTCCTACAATAAGGTAGGTAAGTTTAGGCACAGTAGGTAAGGTTTTTATAAAGGTTTCCTTTGCGTTTTATTTAACCTTCAAAAACCACAATGTAATGCCTAAGAAATGCCTCATCTCAGTCTAAACAAATTACCACAGCTCATAAGGATACAAGCTAGATTGTTGCATTGTCGTAGAATATCTCATACCTTCTGTACGGCTATGTAAGTGTAATGACAGTTAGGTTACATAGGTATACACTCACTCTAGAACAGGGTTTCCCTACCTTTTTTTCAGTTTTGGTTTAGTTTTTAAGTTGTAAGTGTTTTAAAACATAAATATTAATTATTAAAATGTCCGAACACCCCCCAAGATCTCTCTACGATCTACGATCTTGAGTTGAGACTGACAGTTAGAAAGCCATGCCACGAGCGCTTCCATTGTGAGTGAATCAGCTGTTTACCTACTACCTACTCCAATCTCTGGTTGTGGTCATCTGATAATACGTTGCATTTGTCCTCTGGCCCGACCTTGCTGAGACCACGGGGTTTAACAACATCATTACTGGTGTCATTACTTGAATCGCTGCTCGATTGTAGAGGTCACGCTATTTCTATGTTCACTGTGGTTTGAGGATTTTACACTTACCTTACCCGTGCGAAATGCAAAAAAATATGAAACCGATTTTAATTTTGTAAGAAGAAATTTCCTTTATTTTAGAAGTTTATTTCTGTTCCTCCGAAGATCCTCGTCTGATCCTCAATTTTTTTTATGGGATCACATCGGGAGTACCCTATTCTCTGGTGGTTGCGCCGGCATCAGGGGGCCTATCATCAGTTTTCGACTGGTGTAGTTAACTATTCTCGCTCACGTGTCAAGTATTCTAAATGTATGGAATTTTTAGTTCATGAAAGTTACCGGGGGAGGCGCTGCACTGGATTTTCATACATTTGTGATACTTGACTCGCTAACGAGGATAGGTATCCAATACTATGGTTAACTCGTGATAGACCCCCTGCGCTCTTTTTACGTGGCGCGACCTACGTAGTATAGGTACCTACCTACATAACTCGCTAACAAAATTTAAAACCATTGACACATGGACATGACACGTGTCAGTGGTTTTTTAAACTTTGTGAGTTATACCTAGGTACTTAAAAATATTACGTAAGCAGTAGGTGACACTTTATTTATTTAAGAAACAAAGAAACACACAGGAACAAAAAATATCTACACTTCTTAACCTAAACAACTAAATAAATAAAAGGAACTCTGTGTTCTATCTAAAATATATAAGTATTTTAACTAAAGATAGAAGCAGTAGGTAGGTACTTATTGTAGGTATAAGCAGAATATAAGTAATGAACATAGGCACAGATAAAAGAATACTAGACATAGGTTAAAAATATAGGTGAAATCAGGGTAGATCGCTAGTATAATCTAATTATTTGATTCTAATCAAACGAAGCAATGTTTCATTGAAATGACCAAAGTTTGGAGACATGTTGTGAGCACGTGTTCATGTTTTTTTGGCTATTGTTTGAAGCGAAGCAAAAGGGGCAAAACTTATACCTACCGTAAAGGTTATTGAGTGTTTTTTGTTGCTATCCTTATACTGACGCTGTGTTTTTTTGTTTTTTTAGCAGATTTGTACCTTACTAGGTATTATTATTAGGTTTTTAGTAAGTATACCTACCCACTTACTTACTAAAAACCTAATTTATTCAATGATATTGACATCATGGACGCGTCTGGAAAATAGTTAGCAAAAAAAGTACCTAAGTAGTTGATCGGGGTAAGAACGGATGCTTTTTTAAAAAACCAATATGATGTTAGTAGATATTTTTTTTCTCTACCTAGACGATGCTAAGTCAACTTAAAATTTGATTATTGTTTTGAGTAAAAGAAGGTCTATAAATCAGAGTTTCTGACAATTGCCTAAACGTAAGGATGACAGAGTTATTGATACTTAAACTTCTCGTAATATTTTGAAATCCAAGGGAAAGATCGGACGTTGGCGGGGTAACACCGGACTACCTTGTAAAACAGTCTCTGGTGCTTTGATCATAAGCGCTACTACATAAAAATATCCGGTCTTAACCAAGAAAAAACATAACGACATATCTCACGACGTAGTGGTTATATTCTCTTTGCCAACTGAAGAGAGGGGCTCGACAAAACGGCGTTGCTGACAATGTTGCAAACAAACAAAAAACAGTGAAGATTAAGGAGTTATTTGATTTATCCGTTCTTAACCCGTAGCCGTAGGTATACGAACTTACCCCGATCAACTGTAATAATGTTTGCCTTATGATTAGGACTAGGTAGGTAGGTAGGTAGGTACTTACATAAAGTTTTAAGTCAGTTTGACACATCATTTTAAAAACCATATTTTATATATAATAAACATATTAGGTACCTACTTACTTAATAAAAATCACCTAAAGACAGTTTCTCTATAGCACTGAGTTAATTTGTTTTTCAAGTTTTACCAGTCATTTATTTTTAGGTCCTGAATTTTACCTTCCCCAACTATCAACTAAAGAATTTCCTATTAGACTATAGTTCCTGAGATAAGCCTTAATGTACCTAGGTACCTAGCTCAGATTAAAAAAAAGGGTACCTACCTACATTATTGTAAACAAATAAGTAGGTAGGTGGAACAGGCAAAAGAATTACCCTACCTAGCATAGGTACCCACGTTTTCTTCGTGATCCTTGAGGTCCTGCTAAATAGGTACTTACTTAAGTTAGGTAGGTTAAGTAGGTACCTACTTACCTAAATGTTTTTTTTTCTTTCTTTGTTTCCTAGCCGCACGTAGGTCAATGTACTAGGTAGATACCCTACCTACCTACCTAGGTGAAAATTAGGTAGGTAGATACTAATAATAGGTAGGCACTTAGGTACCTACTTACTTACCTACTTACCTAAGTACCTACCTACCTATAAATAGTAACCAAAGAAAATGTCCATAGCTAATCTAGATAGGTAGGTAATCACCTGCGTGTGTGTCTAATCTTATAGATAACGCCATGTAGGTAATTAAGTAGGTAGTAGGGTAAATCTGATATACCTAGGTACATTCTTACCTAATATAATAAGTATCTGGTTTCTTCATAGGTATTGACCTAGGTACCTTTAGTACCTACCTACCTACTTATCGTAATTTTTTATGCAATAATAGGTACCTACATTGCAAAAACTTCTTGAAATAGTTAGGTACTTAGTCAAATACCTACCTGCTAAGCTATAAACACGTAACTTGACCCTTCAGTCAGCAATAAAATCCACATGTGTCATGACGAAGGTAAGTAGGTAGGTACCTACTTTAGTACGTACCTACTTCAACTTAGGTTAGGCGAGGCCGAGGGTCCACGCTAGTAATATCTCTCAAATAAAAATAACACTTGAGATTCTTTCGTTTTCATTCTAAACTTCAAAACAGCTACAAATCCATAATCTCAAATCACAAAAAACAACAGAAATTATGCGCAAACGCAGCAGAAATCGTCACCCACTCACTCACTCCCCTCCCCTCATTCCTCCGCCGACCGTCGCGCGGTACGGACGTCTTACATCCCGTCTTTTGAAACTTACATGAACTTTGAAAAAAAAATCGGTTGCCAGTGTAATAAAAAAGCGATAAGAATTCCTGGGTCTGAAGTGTTTGACTGTTTGTCTTGTGATAAGTGTGCTTATGGACGGTGCTATCGCTCCCCCTGACTCGTTGGCGATAAGAAGGTGAGAAGGCGATAGCTTTAGTGCAGGGTTGATGGTTCCTTTCGTTCCAAGGAGTTTGATTTCATCAACATATTTCATCAACTATTGAAGCGCTCGTGAAGTCGTGAGTCGTGACGAAGCTTGCTAATAAATCGTCGAAGTTAAGCAACGTTCTGAGCGGTCTCAACTTGGATGGGTGACCGCAAGTGGCATTATCAGCTGAGCGCTTCCATGCTTCGGAGTTCGGAGGGCAAGTTAGATTGTATTTTAATGTCGCTATGTTAAGCCATGATGGAGGCATTTATGCGGCCTAAAAACTCCGTCACCAGAGTTGGCCACTAGATCATACGAACGAACGAACGATCGATGTCTTCAAAATGTCTACTTAGATTCCACTGCGCTGCGACCTTCGCTTAAATCATACATACCAAGGGTACCTACTTCTGATACGATGGGTATTTTCTAGACGAGAAGTTTGTGTGCGTCCGGTACGTAGTTATTAGTTGCACAATTTTTGTTTGATACTAACTTAGATTCTTGCATAAATAGGTACTTTTTGTGTAACGAGCCTAGTTTATGAGTTACAGATGGACACTCAATCCTCCATTGGAGAACTGAGTGGCCGATTCTTTTGCCCATATCTCGGTTATTTGATTTGCACAAAATCTAATAAGGTAGGTATGTGTTAAACCTAACATCACCAAATGATTCTAAATAAATAAATAAATATAAATAATTCACTTGTCAAGTAGGTACTTACCTAACTTTAACCTTTAACCTATTTCTTTAAATCTCCTTGTAGGTATCCCTCCATCCCCATTTTATAAACAACTAGATGAAAACCCGGCTTCGCTCGGGTGAAATGTGACTCATAATACCTACACATCTAGGTACAAAATATAGATGTATATATTACTGTAGTGATCGGTTCTCAAGGAATATTAAAGGTAAGCAAGGCATAGATTTTTATAGCTTCGTTCATTGTGTTTAATAAATATAGTAAATAAAAACTACTTATATAAGTACTTAGTACTTAAATAAAAGTATAAATTTACTACATTTATTAAACACAATGAACATATTTCGAGTCTCTCAAAAAGTCCATGTAAAGCGCGGGACACACAGGAAAGACGTAAGACGAAGACGGGGCGCGGACAGGGCGGAGACGTGACACGGACGCGACTTTTGAAATTATATAGAAGAGACGGGGCGCGGACGCGTCGCAGTGCAAGCGTGCGAGCGTGCGAGACCCGCCCGGCAGGCATGCCACCCCGCGCCCCGTCCTCGCCCCCGCCACGTCCGCGCCCCGTCTCTCCTGTGTGTTTTGAACAAAAGGCGCAGACGTAAAAGCGTTGCGCCCGCGCTCCGTCTCTTCTGTATGTTTTACGTCGTGACGCTTCTATACATTTTGTATGAAAGGGACGCGGAAGAGACAAATGTCCGCGCCCCGTCTTCGTCTTACGTCTTTTCTGTGTGTCCCGCGCCTAATACTACAGTAGGTAAAGAACCCACATCTTTAAATAATAGTAGTAAAGAATCATGGCAGTTGTTTATGCCGAATTTCAAGAGCGTCTTAAAAAGTCTTCATTTTCAAGTAGGTACTTAGATTTATAATTATTTTTAAATACCGATATTCAGAATGAAAAGTTATGAAATGTGATTTTTCTTCTCCATTGCAATGTTAGTGTTCCTAATAAAAGCCCCTTATATCTATTAGAAGTTTTTGCTATTGAATGGCCCTTTTCAATTTGTGGTATTTTGATTTGATATTTTGTGGTAAGTTAATTGCTATAATTAAATCATGAAAAGAACTTCAAAATTAATGTAGGTAAATTAGGTACCTACAATATTATTTAATAATTGACAGAAAATACTTCCATGTAAAGCACTATTATGTTATAATTTAAAAAATGGCAATACCAATTCGACGTTTTCAATGTCATGTCATGTCATGTTCTATTTTGGCGAGATGTCAAAGAGCATGTAATGAGATGTTAAGATGTTCTGTGGCGATGTTCGTTTTAAAGTACTGATTTATTTGTAACGTCGTCGGTGTATAAAAATATTTTTTCTGATGATATGTTTTTAACGACTTCTGTGGATTGTGTATATATTTTTTTTACACTATGACGCGAGTTTTTTACGTGAACTAAAACAATGCATGCCGAACTGCCATTGTTCTTTATAAAATCCCTCTCCCTCTCTCTCTTCCTTGGCAATCGGCCAATCTCAGGTTTTAAGAAAAAATACAGAACGCATCCTATAAAAATGACCAAAACAATAGCTTTGCGAAACGACTAAAAAATATATTTCTTTATTTTGCTGTATGGCTTCTTCTTCTTTATTTTGACTTCGCCGACTTTTGCCACGCATTAGCCACAAAACCATGTCATTTGTTAGTAAAGTGAAGTCAAAGTCATAGCAATTCTTTTTATTGGACACCTTGTTTTTAAAATGAATGGCGCGACGTCTACTCAATGATGTCAATGTCATCCGGTGTCAGTGACAGTGACGTTTGCTCGAGTGTCTAGTGTTCAATGGCGAATGGCGACTGCGATTTGTCATAATCATTAGATTTTAACAAAATACTCGACAATCCGAATTTTGCGGATATATGTTGTCGATTCGAAATCATTTTTTTTTAGTGTTTTATTATTATTTTATGGTTTCAATCGAGTCTACCGTACCCCTGCACGAAATTATTAATATAGAAATGGGCAGGTAGTTAGTAGTACCAAGGACGATATAGGTAAGGACTGCTAATGGTCATACTAGGAACCGTGATTCCATAATTGTCCATTTTGTAAAAGATCTAGGTACCTAGGTACAAAAGCTTTGTCATCAAAAATCAAAAAGGTTGCAAACCTAATGGTATTTTCGACTTTTGAAAAGAAGCAACGAAAGTCGCCTTTTACAAAATGTGTTAAAACTTAAAAGTAGGTATCGCTGTCACCGCAAGCATGACCATTTCTTATCATCTAAACCTACGTAAGCAGACCTACGTAGTTGACTTGTAAATGCAAGACATAAAACTAGTTTTGTTATTCATTCGCGTTCTTTTAAACATGTTCCCAAACTGAATTTATTAAACCCATAGTTGTTGTCTACCAACAACTATGGGTTTAATAAATTCAATGGCCGCGTTTTGCGGTATATTGAAGTTTAGTGCCTAGGCATTTGAGCAATACCTAGAAACAATAAGCGAAAATAAATATAAAACCTTATCTCAAACTGCCGGCAGAACCGATGATAGGCACGTACCGTATACGTAGGTAACTTGCAGGTTCAAAGTCTTGCGTTGAGAACCTGACGTCATAAGTCGAGTACTTTAGTAGGTAAATTACACTACGATTGGGCATTTGCTATCCCGGCGAATTCCGTACCCCCTTAGAAATAAGGATTCAATTAAAAAAAATAAAACATAAAACAATCTTGAGGAGGAGGAGACAAGGATCTTCGAATTTAGTAACAAAAATGCACCTTGAAAGTGCATCTTGCAAATTTGAAAATGGTTTTCACAAAAAGTGTGATTTTGCCTCTTGTTCTATGAAGGATAGCTTACCTATAGAATTTGGTTATTATTGAATTAAAGTCTTGTCTTGACATAAAAATATTGCAAAGAATTGAAAGAATTATGGCATGGTGCTGTTTATACCAAGAAAAGTTTTAATCAAAACTTGTTTATCAAATCAAGAATGTTATGTGTTGTTTAGAGTCTTTAGTTTAGACCATACTAGTCAGAATATATTGCTTCAATTTAATTGTTTGCAATATGCAACAGACAAGAAACTTGCATCATGTAAATGGTACTTTAAATGTAAAAGATTTTGTAAAAGACTTTGACGACCTCTGTGGCGCAGTGGGCGAAGGCCCGCCTGAGACGCGGAGGTTGCGGGTTCGATCCCCGCTGCGGAACAAATGTTTGCATGTTCTGCAGATATTTGTTCTGGGTCTGGATGTTTTTCTATTTATAATATGTATGTACATATTTACAAAAAAAATGTATCTGTATATCAGTCATCTGGTTACCACAACACAAGCATTAAGTTGCTTAGCTTGGGACTAGATGACGCCGTGTGGATTGTCCAAGGATATTTATTTATTTATTTATTTAAAACGGTAGTCAAGTCAGGGACACACCCAAATACTTATTTTATAGATCCTAAAGATTCCTTAAATATCTAAAACTCGCAAATTTCGTAAATATATGCATGCTTCGTTGCACCGCGTTAATTAATTTTCTTTCAAAACTAAGATACGTTATCTTTATTACTTCATACTTGATTCGCTCTATGCCCCCGCGATTAAAAATAAAAACCACCGGGAAAATAGTTCCCATTATATCCATGTATCATGGAAGAGGCTTGTCGCAATACTTGATCCTTCGAAATTCCTCTAATGATTCTTAGAATTCTACGTCATTAATTGATATTTTATTTATAGTTTTATTAGCAACAGGTAAATATATTATTGGCCCTACCAGAGATTAGGGAAACATTTTGTCTATGGCCCTACTCTAAAACAGATTTATTGTAAACTAGTTCTTGTGTTTTGGTTTCGGAGATTACTTACTTAGTTGATTTTCTATCCAAACTGGGAAAGACCTGGGAACAGTAGGTACTCTCTAAGTTTCTCTATGCTATGTTCTCTTATGACAATATATACCTACTTACTTAAGCTAAATTACTAATTAAGTGAGGTACCTAAGTAGGTACTATTTATATTTTTTTTTTCGCAAAATCGTTTGCAAAAATCTACTGTTTTAAATTTGATTAGAGCACAGCTCTTGTCGGTGTAATGATGCAATTTCCTCCCTACGCTTCTTTCCAATGCGATCTCTTTTACTTACTTCTCTTTTATTTGATTATTAGCTACCTAAAATATATTTTTAGGTAGGTACCTACTTAACTTGTACCTATTTGGATTCATATGACCGAAAAGGGAGACTATTTTTTCCTTTTTCGCAACCAAACACCAGAGTCATAGGAAATTGTGAACGCACGCCCAAAACTATGCCCCGACCGATGTAGAAAACAAATAAACTGCATTTATTGATAACTCCTCTGAGGATAAAGGTGGGTACTTTTATAAGATTATAGAAGCAAAGTCTAAAGAAAGTATAGATGGATTTAAGTACTTAAGTACCTATTAAGTTAATGGAATAAAATATATTTAAGTCAAACAATGCAGTCAGTTACCTATGTCATATTCATATTAGAAACAAAGAAACTCCTATGTGCAAAGACTATCTACTGCTTACGAAAATCTTAAACTTTTATTACGTCTATGGCATGATTATATTTTACAGAAATTAAAGCCCATCACACACCTAGCTATAATATATATTACTATAAATTATAGCAAGGCATATACTGGGTGGAAAAAGACTACTACCGAAAACTAATGGGTTGCAATCAGACCATAGTATACTGAACATAATTAGCGAAAAGTAAAAGTTTGTTTTTTTAATTTTTCTTAAAAAATTGATTTATAGCGAGACTGTCCAGCCAGGATTAGTAGCTACGCTGCTGTTGGTTATTAGACACTTACGAACTTACTTTCGTGTATGACGTACACGCCTGACTGTCAAAATTAATAACAATCTTTCAACGTTGTTTTCTCAGACTATAATTTTTTTTTTCAGACAACTGTTTCTTCTTTAGAAGGCTTTCCCATTTCGTTTTCGGTAGACGTCTTTTTACACCCTGTATAGGTTATAATATATATTATAGCTGCGTGTGTGGTCACTTGAATATTTGTATAGAAAATATATCGTAATATGCCTTGCTATAATTCATATTAATATATATTAGAGCTACGTCTGTGACGGGCTTAATTATCCAGGTAGGTTTTAATCTTTACGTAAACACGCTTGCTGACTGGTCCGAAGGGATTTCTCAGAAATTCGCATGAATTTTACAACTTAGCGTAGCGAAATTCGAAACCTATAGCCTTGGATTTCAAATGTGTAAGACTTTATATGACTTTTGACTGAACATCGCAAATAATCGCAATATTAGAAAGCAACTTATGATAAAACATAATTTTACGGTATTTATAGCTATTTACCTTTATTTAATTTTATCCTGACGTTTCGACTGAATTAAATATAAATAAAATATAAATAGCGATAAATACCCGTAAATATAGGTAATTGTTTTATCTTGTGTTCTGATTGCGAAAGTTTATAAATTTTGTAACAAAAAAGACGTGTGGCACTCGGAGACTGCTGCGGTAAAGCTATTGCATAGCATTTTTTCGGAGTGGGGGGTGTTAGGTTATTTACGTTACGGAATTTCTGGATTCGGTCGGTCTCCACGCTCAAGGCCCGCGATAGAAGCTATGCAATAGCTTAAAATCTATCCGGACGTCTATTGAGTTATTTTCATGTTTTTCTTGGATTAGGCCGTTGAGAGGATGGTTTAGTTTAGATGCTGGATCAGCTTCCATCTCCACAATGCCCCAGGGTAGGTAGGTACCTACTAAAAAGCGTTCCTAAGGGGCTATCCATAAAGTACGTCACAGTTAAGGGGGAGGGTGAAGTGTGACCTGCCCCTGGATTGTGTAGGTACGTCTCGGATTGCATTCAAGTCTATTTAAAAACTTTGTAGTTCTATTTAAAAAAGATGGGCGTAAAACAAACCACGGATTTTTAAAAACCTAGGTAATCATATTTTGATAAACAGTAGACCTACATGATTACCTATCGAATCTGTTCATCAATTAGGCAGATAAGATAAGAAAAGCACCTAGGTACAAAGATAACCAAAACAAATATAGGTAACCTACCTACACATATTAATAAAATACGAATGACTATTATTAGGCCGGTATTTATCTAAATAAATAGAACAAAAACACTGCGTTACGACTGCATCTTTCTGGACGCTAATATAATATCTGTCAAGAATAAGCTAATATAATATCTGTCAAGATAACACCTAGTTATTCTGGTCTAGATATTTTGAAGATATACAACGTGATTCATAATTGGTATGTTATCCCGAAAAGGGGTCATTCATCTCATCAGTGTGAACAACATTTGTTCATTTTCATTCATTGAAGAAATGACTAGCAAAGTTTCCCTCAGAAATAAACACAGAGCAACCCTATAATAATCAGCTGATCCATGAATTTTGCCGGTGACCCTAACCACTGGCCCGTGGCTCGTGTGACGTACGAGGGGGGCGGGCGATGAAAATATTGATAGATGATAGATTTACCAAAAAAGTTTTTGTTTGAAAAACTGAAAATTAGAATTTACAAGATTTGCACCTACACAACTGTTCATTTTCATGGTCACAAAATTCCCCTTCCGGGATAACATACCAATTATGAATCACGTTGTATAAAGGCGAAGTCACAGCCCGTCTAATCATACTAACCACCGGTTTCTCGAACGCAGATCATCTCCGAATCAAACTAATCAGATTAAATCACGTCGAATTTTATAGTTTTTTATATATTTTTATTATAGTGTTAAACCACACTTAGGTATTTCATTAGAAAATGAAAAATCTTACGAAAAGTTACGACTTCGACGGGATCCCGTCGAAGTCGTAACTTTTCGTAAGATTAGTAGGTTTGGTAATAATCTTTGGTTTTGCTTACTGTGGACAGATATTTAACATTACTTACCTATTACCTACCTACATACTAAAAAATATGTCAAATAACTACAGACAGTAAGCAAAATCAAAGATAGATAGATTATTATTGCATCATGAAAATTTACCTCACAAGTTGTACAAAGATTTAACATGGGAGAAAAGCGTTTTGATGCCGGCTGATCGTTTACGAAAAAACATTTTTTTTTATATAGGTAAGTAGACCTTTGCCCAGCAGTGGGACAGCATACCTAGGTTAGATAAAAAAAAAAAAAATAGGTAAGTACATATTTAGCATCGGGGTCATCGATCTCTATAAATTATACTTTACAATGTAAAGTTTACATCAATCAATGGTTTCCTCGCGTTTTTTACAAAAGTATCCTATGAAGGAAAGAAGAACAGGGTCCCATTATACTTAAAAAATCTCATTGAAAGTGTTGCTTATATACAAAATCCTGTAGGGTAGGCTATAGTTACGAAGTATTGTTATGTATGTGTGATGTGTAACATTGATTGTTCCATGTTTTGATTCTCAGCTGTCTGTCTGTGTACATATAGGTACCTATGGTGGGATTGTTCACACGTCCATAATATCTACCTATACCTACCTGCCACCTGATTTAAACCAGTGCAAATATTGATATGATAATATTTTCCTACATGTTCGATAAAAGAGTGATGCATCATTAAATTAATTGGCGAATTACGAGTTCGGCCGTTTATTTTACATTATCTATTTGTGTGAGGGAACTCGCCTATCACGCTTGCTCTGCATTTTATTAGAGACGTGTAGATCATTCTATTGACCACGTATTTTCTGAGGATAAGGCTGATAAAGCTGAGTAATTATGATTACTAACAAGCCTTACTACATCCCACTTAATATTATAACACGAAATTTTGTATGGATTTGTGCATGTAAGGATGTTTGATGCTCTTTCAAGGGAAAACTACTGAATGCATTTGGCTGAAACTTGGAATAAAATATCCCTACATAGTTCAGATAAGTAAAACGCGAGCGAAGTGGCGGGTGTAAGCTTGTGTGTGTGTAACTATGGTCATTTAATGGTAATCTCTGAGCACGGCCATTAGAGGAAGAGTAGTAATTTCCATTGACAGTGTTTTGCTTGACATCGGGTCTAGGTCACGATATGAACCCTGATAATATTCAGAGATACAAACTTATTAATAAGACGACTGCAAATCTACACTGCAAAATAGTTTCTACTCGGAACTTACCAACTTTAGAAGGAACCTAAATTGTTTTATAGGTAGGTACCTACTTACCGCAAGTTTTTTTTTTTCAAGACGAGTGATACCTAGTGTAACAACTATTAATTTAAAAATTACTTACGTAAGAGTAGGTGGTAGGTAATGGGTACCTACTTCAATTATGTTATTAACTGTTTAAAACATTTATTGAATGCATCTAAATACGAGTAGGTACCTTCGCATATTGGGCAAACCCTACATAAAGCGTGGCCCGACCGACACCCACTTGGCCAGTTATTTCACATGAATCTTGAAATCCTTTTTTGTTTTGACTCAAAACAAAGAAGGATTTAATCAAGATTCATCTTGAGTAAATGAAAAGAAGAAAATGCTACGCATTCTAATACTCTGTGCAAATATTTAAATTTAAAATAAGAATCCTGTTTTTACTAGGTAGGTATAGATAAAAGAAAATCGATTTGAATGTGTTAAAATTTAAGTAAATTAGGTACCTATGTAGAATGTATTATAAAATAATCTGTTTGTTCCAGCTCAAAAGACGATGAAATAGATGGTAACTGCATAGTGCGAGCGAGAGGTCTGCCGTGGCAGTCTTCAGACCAGGACATTGCTAAATTCTTCCGGGGACTCAATGTGTCCAAGTAAGTTATTTTTTTTTACAAAATGGTCTAAGAACTAATAATTTATGTTATTTTACCTAATATGTTTCCTATCCTAGAATTGGCTACTAACTATTGGCATCTCTCTGATTTATCCTATGTGACTTATCTAAATTGAGTAACACAATCCTGTATTAGGAAAGGAAGGAATGTGTTACTCAATTTAGATAAGTTGCAACTGATATTCTGTTTTTTTTGGTACCTAAATCAGAGGGTAGTGTGCCAAAATAAGGTCAGATTACCCTACCTATTTATTTATTGAAATAAACTTAGATACTACTTCAGAATAATTATTCTAAAACGCGCTTAATATCTGAGCGCTTCCGTGCTTCGGAGGGCACGTTAAATTGTCGGTCCCGGCTTTTAAAGTCGTTAAGCCACGACGGAGGCCTTAAGGCGGCCTAAAAACTCTGTCACCAGAGTTGGCCACTTGCTCATACGAACTTACTTACTTTAGGGGTGGCGTAGCATTGTGCCTATCGCCGCAAGGTAGACGAAACGGCGAAGCGCTGGTGCGGTTCATATCACAGGAGCACCGCGATATGGCGCTTAAGAGACACAAGCACCACATCGGCCCGCGGTACATCGAGGTGAGGAAAAAGCTAGGCCCACACCACCAGGTTCTTGCCTGATTCTTTCCCTGGTGTAGGGAGTCGCGTTGGAACAGGCAGTAGAATCACCTAGCGTGTAAGACGAAACTGAAGTGATCCTTGAGGACCAAAATAAATGAATTTTCTTTCTTTCGAGATAGTTTAGACGCAGCAATCTTTTGCTTATAATAATGTCCTATAAATGTTTGTTTATGTTTTTTTTAATGATTGCAAACGATTTGATTCCGTTAGACTTATTTTAAAAGGTTCATGGTTTGAAAAAAGAGTCTACGATCACAACGATCAAAATTTTGACACACGTTGAATAGTCCTCATCGGTTTCAATGACTGCGACCCATTGAGATGTATTATAGAGCCACAATCAGACAAATAAAATGTAAACGCCAAAACTCGGCGCACGCTACGTAGTGCGCAGAGTTTTTCTTTTTTGCAACTACATAACGTCTACATTCAAATGTCAAATGTCATTGTAGAACATTGAATGTGCACGCACATTTTTTGAGTGCTGTCAGCTATTAGATTGTGACTCTAAAACATGTCAATGATATTATATTATATATTCATATCTTGGACGACCTCTGTGGCGCAGTGGGCGAAAGCCCGCCTGAGACGCAGAGGTTGCGGGTTCGATCCCCGCTGCGGGACAAATGTTTGCATGATCTGCAAATATTTGTTTCGTGTCTGGGTGTTTTCTATGTATAATATGTATGAATTTACAAAAAAAATGTATCTATGTAGTTTATCAGTCATCTGGTTACCATAACACAAGCATTAAATTGCTTAGCTTGGGACTAGATGACGCCGTGTGGAATGTCCAAGGATATTTATTATTTATTATATATTCATATCTCCAGGTGTACCGGGCAAGTGGCGATGACTTCCTATCGGTGGCTGGGGGCGCGACGTGTGAGGCCGCGGCCTTCCTCTCGCGAGGAGCGCAGGTCATTGTGCGCATGCGCGGGCTGCCCTACGACGCCACGCCCAAACAAGTCGTAAGTGCTCACAATGGCTAAGGCTCAACTCACACCAAAAGAGCGGCGAAGAGAAATGAAGCGGAGCGCAGTTTCAGTGTCATATGAAATTCAACTTTATTTTCATTATTATAATACTTATTATCGCAGAGAAGGCGCGCGTATTCGAATTCGCCGGAATTCCCGCGGCGCCGCGGGCTTCTGCGCAACTCGTTCGAGTTTCTGATGCGATAATAAATATTATAGTAATGAAAATAAAGTTAAAATTCATATGACACTGAAACTGCGCTCCGCTTCGCTTCTCTTCGCAGCTCTTGCTCTTTTGGTGTGAGTGCGCGATGGTATATTCAAAATAAATTGCCAACTGCGCAACCTGTCAGCCTTTTACATGGCGCGATCTATACCTACCTACTTGTTTATGCTTATAAAATGTTCAGAAAGGAAACTCGATTTCCTCTGTATATTTGATATGAATTTATGAAATATTTATGACTTCCACTGTATTGTTTATTTTCTTTTAACGATTTCCTCTGGCATTGTTCAAGTTATGTAAAATAAAAACTATCAAGAATTCAAGTAAGTACCTAGTAGATGTAAGCTAGGCTAGGTAAGATATAAGTACTACCTAAGTACTTAAGTAGGTACCTACCTACTTATCTTTTACTTAAAAAAAACTTTAGGGAACTATATTACAATTAATTCGTTAGGTCTGCGGCCACTAAAGCTGTGCTTTTACTTAACTGTTAATTTTTTGGGACTACACCTACTATAAGACAGTGTAGATATTTAATTGAAAATGAAAACTCATCAGAATTTTCGATTCCGACGAGATTCGAACTATTGCACAGATAGAAAATACTTTATTGCACACCATATTTACAAATACATCAATATACCTACATTTTTGTTGTTTTTTCGTATATTGTCGTTGACCGGGTTCCAGAAGTGAAGACTTAAGATTTGCCAGAGAGCAATGTAACGCAGCATTTTAGGCTTTAAACCATTGAGATACAGGGTGTTACCAGACCACTACCGAAAACTTAAGGGGATGAAAGTACCCATCAATATGAACAACTTTTTCTAAGAAACCAACACTGTGAACGCGAAAAAAAAAACAGCTGTTTCATACACTTTAGCCAAGTAGGTATTGAACTTATGTATGGAACTGCTGTTTTTTTATCGCGTTCACAGTGTTGGTTTCTTAGAGAAAGTTGTTCATATTGATGGGTACTTTCACCCCCTAAAGTTTTCGGTAGTGGTCTGGTAACACCCTGTATATTAAAAATATTATATAAAATGTAAACGCCAAAACTCTGCGCACGCTAATTTTACTTTTTTGCGTACAAGCGACATTGAACATTAAAACAAACGACATAACGTCTAGCGACATTCGAATGTAGACATTCAAATTTCAATAATGTCATTGTAGAACATTTAATTTGCACGCACATTTTTTGAGTGTTGATTAGATTGTGACTCTTTAATACATCTAAATGCTTTAAACGCGTAGATCATGTACGTAATACAATAACTGGCACAACACCTACAAGTAATGTTATTTATTCATTAACAGCTGGAATTCTTCACAACGGGCGACGACCCCGTCCAAGTTCTAGACGGTTCAGACGGCGTGCTGTTCGTGAGACGGGCGGACGGCCGCGCCACGGGCGACGCATTCGTCCTCTTCTCTAAAGAGGAGGACGCCCCTCGCGCCCTCTCGAGGCACAGGAAACTCATCGGAGCCCGGTATATCGAGCTGTTCAGGTCTACCACTGCTGAGGTCCAACAGGTAAATCATTTTAACTTTCTGCTTGAAGGTACTCTCTAGAACGGCGGTTCTCTAACTTTTTTTGGTGACGGAACCCTTTTGGAAAGAGAAATATTTGACGCAACCCTAAAATAAACAAAACTATGTTAAGTATGTAGTGTGCATTATTTATTTATTAATTAATCTAATGGGAGGTATGACACTGTTTCATATTTTTCATCAACTGGTTGATATCAGGTTTGATAGAAGATGAACTGAACTGTTGATAGGAGAGGTGGATTTATTTCTCGTACTTTCGCGGAGCCCCTACAGGGCCTTTGCGGAGCCCTAGGGCTCCGCGGAGCACACTTTGAGTATGGATGCAGTCTAGAAAAACCTTTCTACACACGTAGAAAAATAGAAAAATCGATTCAGCGGAAGCCGTCTAACTAACCAGTGTGACGGCTTTCGCTTAATCATCGTGTGCAAAACATCGTTAAAAACAAGTAAAATCAAATGTTATGAGTACCTACATCTTATTTATTAGCTACTAGTTCCCGTTCCCTTGGGAATACCGAGATCAAAAGTAGCCTATTTTTTACCAGGGTATAAGCAATCCTGGTACCAAATTTCATTCAAATCCGTCCAGCCGTTTGAGCGTGAAAGAGTACAAACCCAATTTACACACACACAAACTTTCACCTTTATAATATTAGTGTGATGATGATTTGGAATTGTTCTGTGATGTTGTAGTAATTTTTTGTAAATAAATAATTTGAATTTGAATGTGAAATCACTCTTACCTATAGGGGATTTTGACACTAGAGTTAGCACACTAGTGTAGGGAGTCGCGTTGGAACAGGCATTAGAATCACCTAGCATGTAAAACGATACATAGGTGATCCTTGAGGTCCTACAAGAATAAATGATTTTTCTTTCTTTCTTTCTTTCTATTCAAATCTACCTCTTCATAACTAAACCTCCATCCTTTGAATTAATATTTCTACCTAGGTGAATAGTCATAATACTTAACAGTAATTTAACAGGTACTATTGTATATTTTTATGTTCTTAGCATGCCCTTGAGTGCCGGTAAGTGAAGGTGGGTCGGACGTCGTCTGTAATGCCCCCTGATTGTGTAACTTGTCTCGGATTGTAAAAATCACAGTAAATCGGGAAAATAAGTAAATTAGGAAGTAACTTACTTAATTACTGTCATATTTGACAGTTGTTTTCGCGATTTATTGTGATTTTTTCTTTGATACAACTTGGATTCAATCCGAGACAAGTTACACAATCCAGGAGATGGTGTTTTGTATAATGAATGAATGATAGATAAGACCTTTATTTTATGCTGAAAACCGTTTTTAATCTAGATGTTTTTTTATTTAATATAAGAAAATACAAAAATAATCACTTTTGATAAGATTTAATAGTTTAGTAGTTTTAAACTATGTTAAAAGTAGTTAAATGCCAGTACAAATAAAAAATGTTCAAATAACCAAACATGAATATTATACCTACATCACGATTTATTTTATTTTATTGCTTCGTATTTTCACTATCAGTTGATCTCATTGAAAAAATAAGTAGAAAAAATAATAACCTACCTACCTAAGTTTAGTTGTTAGCTAGGCTGTACCTACCTAGTCCTTATTCTTATAATTTATATCTGCTTTCAAACATATTCGATTATGAAATAAATCATAGATGTATGAATGTATGTGTGAAATGTCTGTTAACGCGAAAAAAAACGCAGAAGTGTCTTCGCAGAACGCGTTAAGTCCTCTCTCCCTGCAACTATTCTGTAAATTACACATCTGCATTGTGACAGCCATATCTAAATCCTCCTCATCAAATCCTCTTTCATGCTCAGGTCCTCAACCGATCTCTGGAGACGCGGTCGAGTCAGAACAGCACGCCTGCCGCCGCGCCCGCGCCCGCGGAGGGCTTGCTGCCCGTGGCGCTGGTGCCGCAACATGTCATCACTTCCGGCACCGCTAAGGACTGCGTGAGGCTTAGAGGCCTGCCGTATGAGGCGCAGGTACTTATTTTATACTCTCTTCTGGCATCCATTGAGTAGCGATTCTCGCCCAACGTTCTGGATGCATCTGAATCACATGACCAGAGGCCGTACTCGGGATCAACGAAAACGAAGTTTCGTGTAAATTTCCGGGGTCAGCTTATGTTTATGGATACTGAATTCGTGTTCACCAACATAATTGGAACCCGAAAATTGTCACGAAACTTCGTTTTCGTTGATCCGGAGTAAGGCCTCTGCCCAGTGACATTATACTAATATTATAACAAGCAAAAATGTAGTAGTTTAGTTTCTGTAAATAAGCAAAAACACCAAAAATAAACGTTGTATCGGAGTCCCCTTTTTTAGTATTTGTTGTTATAGTGGCAACAGAAATTAAAAATGACAACTGTCTAGCTATCACGGTTCATGAAATACAGCGGAGACGGACAGACAGGCAGCGGAGTCTTAGTATTAGGCTCAACTTACACCAAAAGAGCATCGAAGGAAGAGCAGCGAAGCGGAGCGCAGTTTCAGTGTCATACGAATTTCAACTTTATTTTCATTACTATAATACTTATTATCGCAGAGAAGGCGCGCGTATTCAAATTCGCCGGAATTCCCGCGGCGTCGCGGGCATCCTCGCGACTCGTTCGAGTTTCTCATCCGATAATAAGTATTATTGTAGGTAATGAAAATAAAGTTGAAATTCATATGACACTGAAACTGCGCTCTGCTTCGCTGCTCTTCGCCGCTCTTTTGGTGTGAGTTGAGCCTAAAAATGTCTAAACACCTTTCTTTGTGTTTCATGCAGGTGGAACACATCCTAACCTTCCTAGACGAGTTCGCGAAGAACATAGTAGTGCAAGGTGTACACATGGTGTACAACGCGCAAGGCCACCCGAGCGGTGAGGCCTTCATCCAGATGGACAGCGAGCCCAGCGCCTTCCTCTGCGCGCAGCAGAAACACCACCGGTACATGACCTTCGGCAAGAAGCAGCGGTATATCGAGGTGAGGTACACTACGCGATAAAAACAACTCAGGCCTTTACATCTTTACTAGATATACACGGTGATTCATAAGTGGTATGTTATCCCGAAAAGGGGTCATTCACCTCATGAGTGTGAACAACATTTGTTCTACGACTTTATGAATTTCGATGTTTTTAATTGAAGAAATGACTAGCAAAATATAATAAGTAATAAAAATAAAGTTGAAATTCGTATGACACTGAAACTGCGCTCCGCTTCGCTGCTCTTCGCCGCTCTTCTGGTGTGAGTTGAGCCTAAACAAAACTTCCTTCCAGGTGTTCCAATGCTCCGGCGAAGACATGAACCTAGTGCTGACCGGCGGCGTGACCCCCGCCACGTCCCCCAAGGTGCTGTCCCCCGGTACGTTGCTGTCCCCCCCGCCCCCCGCGGCCCCCGCCCCCCGCCTGCTGGCACAACACATAGCCCACCAGAACCTACTCGCCAGACAACACGAGAACCTCCTCCTAGCCTCCCTCCGCCCGCAGATGCTCCCAATGCTGCCAACATACGCGTCTCTACGCTCCCCGTCCCCACAACAGTACCTGCCCCAACTACCAATGCTGCCAACCAAACGGAGCTACGACCGCGCTTTCACGCCGGAAGCGACAGCTGCGAAACGTCAGTACGTCCCGCAGATGTCGATGACGCCGATGTCGCTTCCGGTTTTTTCGTACGGCGCGTCGGCTCCTATTTTCTCGTACGCGAACACGAGTCCTATGCTCTCGACTTATGCTAATAGTTACTCGTTGCCTACCGCGGTGCCGACGGCTTTGCCGGCCGGGTACGGAGCGGCCCTTTCTGCCGCTATGCCGGGGTCGATGGCCTCTATGGGCAGCCCTTTCCCGTTGTCGATGTTTCCAACTTACCCTTACTATCCCGGGGTTTAAGTAAAAAATAATTATAGACGTTTTGAAAGATTGGCAAGAAATTACTTCATTTATTTGGCGCTAAACTTATTTATTGCTCAGCCAACTGACAATACAGTAGAGCGCTACTGTGAAAGTACCTGTCAAAAATCAACTTGTGTGTGGTACATTTTATGTTTTTTATAGTTTTCCATCTTGATATTTGAACGGCGAAACATTATTTCTTTGAAATTTTAAATATCGATTCTTAAAAGTAAGTATATAAAGCTATTCGGCAGCTATAATATAACAGGGTAAAAATAAATGACAATAAGCTATACAGCTGTCTTGTGCCTTCTATGCATTTTGGATATGAATTTACTAAGAAATCATTAAGATTATTTTTAAATAACTTTTATAATGATATGGAAATCACTTTTTATATAATCACTTTTATTATAAATTAAAATCAAAGTTATTCAAATGATTTTAGAAATCGTACACGTTATATACGGCATCTATTTAGCAGCTGCATATTCCATTAGGCTAAGATTACTTAAAAACTTATTGTTGAATTTATATTGACTTTTAAGTTGTTAAACTCTCATATTACTTAATAAATAAGTACTTAGTGAATCGACGGTTGTTATAAAGTAGGTTAAGTCGTTGTGAGTTTTAATCTTAGACATTCCAAGTTAAAAGACAATAACTTCCATGATTTTTGCCGATAATTAGGTCTTAATAGTCTGAAAAAGTACTATGAATTAATTTGATTCAGTACAATTCCCTTAGGTAGGCATACACTTTTTATAGGTAGGTATTGTGTTGTTTTTGTTTGCATTTTTGCACATTATGAATTAGATTAGGTTTGTGTCCCGTTGGCAACATTGTCCTTTTCCATTCCTACCCTGTCGATCCCTGACACCGAAGTTCTGGTAAACAGCCACTTAACAACACATCCACCTAGCTTAACGTCATGTATTTTACCTACCTCACACCACATAATTTGTAGTCATTGTCTACTTAATTAATCAATCAATATTCAAAATATATTATCGAGAGCGTGCTTAAATTAAAAATTACTTAAATGCATTCGAAAATATATTTTTAATATTAGGTGAGAAGTTAGATATATTTAAATAAGATAACTTCATTGTTTTATGGTGTTGCCATCGTCTCGATATTTCACAACTAGGTATATGGGGCTTCAGTCACAAACACGGTGTAAAGGCTAATCTTTGTTCTGTCATTCTGAATATCTAACTGTTATCGGTATAATATGTTTGAAGCAGGGTTTACTATAATAGATTTTACAGTAACTTGTCTGTTTGTAAGTTATTTAAAAGTATTCATTTGAATTTGTACATCAACATTAAATACTGTAGTAATTTAAAGCCGTCATTTTGACAATACTTTTAGGCTTCTTTGTACTGTTCATGTTTTTATCACAATTAATTTCCTTTAAAATTACACATAGTTTGAGTAACTAACCTAACTTACTGACAGTCAAGTTACTGCTTATACTTTGGCAAAGCAATTATTCCATTCTATTATGTAAGTTGCATTGTCAATAGGTATTCATTGTACCTACATGAAATGAATACTGTGTTCATTTTGGCAAGAACTGTTTGTAAGATGGTGTATCCGAACGGGACTGTGTTTTGGAAAATCGCATGATTCTGTGGGTTACGGTAAGTTGCGCACTATTTAGGGATAAGTATAAATGTTTTTAAACTTCATGGCTACTCCGTGGGTAGTTCAACTAAATGTTTTTATTAAAAGAAGGATGGTAGCATGTGCTTTGTCCGATAAATATGTTGCATGAACTGTTTTTATAGCTTGGTGTCCCTAAACTAGTATTTTCCACAGCACAATATCGCCCGGATACAACAGATAGACATAGTTACCTACTACTGTCCAAAATCAAATGACAGCTTCAATTGCAATCACTTAAAAATAAAATGTGATCACTTGTTAAATAATTTAACAGGTTTTAGATTTCACGATGACTTTATTAAAATCTTATTAAATATATTAAAACTTGTTAAAAAGTTAAAAAGAATTTGATTTTGGACTGTAGACTCCGTTTTATACTCTGTATTAGATAAACTGAATACCTACTTTGAATAGCTTCATTTAGAACTGGTCTAGGCTTCCTCCAGTCATTGATGCCTATCTCACAGCTTTCTATCCTATGCTCTTGACTATAAAGCTATCTATAAGCATTTATTTTGTTGTCTCAAATCTCTCGACGGGTTTTCAATAAAGTTCAGTGCATGTTAGTTATACCTACCTTCATGTTGAAGTTGGTCACTCATTATGAAGTTTGGGATTAAATTAAATATGCTTAGGCTTACCTATTTATCGAAATTTTATTGACGAAAATTCATCTTTACTGTTGGTGCCTACCTAGTACTAGTACCTACCGTTGCTGTCATAAAAAATAAACAACACCCAAACACCATGAGTGTTGAATGTTTACCGCTTTTTCTTTCTAGGTTATCAAGGGTTTTAGGTTATGTTTGACCGTTATTCTGACAAGTCGCTGAATTTTATTGAAATATCCGGCATTTTAGTGACTGGGGGATGTGGTGTGAGGACTTTAGGCGTTTAACTATTTCGGGGTCACAATTTATTGCTTTGTTTTAATATTACAATGTGTTGAGTCTCGTTTTTGAACTTAACAATAGGTACTCGACACATTTTGTTGAAACTTTTATAACATTTTATTGATTAGGATTTAAACTGTTTATTTTCTCTAGATTTACAGTTATTAGTTATATTAGTTGATTAATTTTACCTATAACTTTAAAATAAATCAGTAATTTACGTGTTAGAATAACATTGCGAGTTTTATATGGTCTATGGTTGTGCTATCGTATCTATTATTATATATCTGTAGAATATTTAAGGTACTTGTGAAGGAGGGTTTACTAACTAATGCTTATTTCTACCGTATTGTCCGTATGTGTACTAACTCTATTTCATGTTACATACATTTCTGGGTGGTTGGGAAATATATAAGGTGAGTCAAACAACACCTACGTGATACTTGCGTCTTGGAACGTATACTTAAGAATTTTGGCGCATTTTTACCCAGGATCTGAAATAGTATCAAAAATGTGTCGATAAAGAATTGCGTTATGGGTTAATCACAACGTAAGAAAGAGGTAGACAATATTTATTTACGTACTTTAATAAGAGGTGCAACAAAGCGCTCGTTACGAAGCCGTTCTTGATAGATCGTCGAAGTTAAGCAACGTTCTGGGCAGTCACATCTTGCATGGGCGCAAGTGGCATTATCAGCTGAGCGCTTCGGAGGGCACGTTAAATTGTCTGTTCCGGCTTTTGAAGTCGTTAAGCCATGAGGCTTTTAGGCGGCCTAAAAACTCCGTCACCAGAGTTGGCCACTTGCTCATACGAGCGAACGAACGAATGAATGATAAGAGGTACAGAGGTTTACGCCTATCTATCAAGGTTCTTCACTAGAAATACATAATATAGAGGCCTGGTTTCTTCACGATATTTGTTTCCCCGTTCAGAGCATATTAACACGAGATCAAAAAACATGTAACTAGGTAAAATCTGTGGTAAAACTTACCTTATTCTGAGTTTAACAATCTGAAATATTAGGTAGATATACCTACCATACCCATTATTTATAGTGGTATATTAAAGTTATTAATAAGAACTACTCACACATATTTATACACATATTTAGAATAATTTTCCTTCACAATGTACATCTAGATACTTTACGCACAATCATCCCTCTCCCTAACAGCTTTTAACCTAAGTTATGTTATATGTTTGGGATTGTACAAACTCATGAAAAGTGAACGTCGACGGTTTCTTCAAAGCACTTAGCTTCAACATTTATTTAACAAGGTTTGGGGCTAAAATCGGAAGTAATTCAAGAAAACTAAAATACAGAAATACACATTACTTAACAAGATAAAACTTATTAACTCAACTCACTTGCAGTTTTTAGCAAAGTTTAATCACTAAGTCCATTCATGGCTAAATATTATTAGTCTGCTAAATTTTAATATGATTATAGTAAATTAATACAAGATCTTTCTAGGTAACTTATGATTGTATTATTGGTATTAGTAAATAAATTAATAAATATCCTTGGACATTCCACACAACGTCATCTAATCCCAAGCATTTGAATGCTTGTGTTATGGTAACCAGATGACTGATAAACTACATAGATACTACAAAATACTTGAATTACTTTCGAGGGCCTTAGACAAAATCGCCCCAATAAGATCTACTAGCTTAAATGCATGGATACTACAGGTGAAAGAACGTCTATGGGACAGCTTAGTGTGTCGTAGAAGGACCCAGTTTTTGTGCTTGAACGATCATGGGTAAGGTCCTAAGGTGTATGTTAGTGCAACAATCAACTATAACAACGTAAGTACTCTTTTCATTGTTGTGGGATCACATAAATATCTTCTATTCTTGAATTTACTGCATTACTATTGTTGCGCTCTCAATTTCTTAAATATAGCTTTTATACTCTACTAAACAATATCCTAATAGCTTTTATTAAGTGCACACAGTCAGAATATATTAACTAAAACATAAAGAATATTAAGTTGAAGAACTATATGTACCTATGCTATTAAATGTATTTTATATTAAATTCAAATTATATTATGCTCTTATACGGATACGTTGTGGGCTAAATCCACTACCGAGTGGACGCCTAACAAAAAACAAGCTCGCGGCAGACCGCGCCATAGATGGAAAGACGAGTTAGATGCCCATCTTAAGGATTGGTTCACAGCCCAAAACAGGGATGACTGGATGGAAGGTTGGCCTTTGCCCAGCAGTGGGACGTTACAGGCTCATAACACAACATGCTCTTATATAAGCTTCATAGTTTTGGCTTTAATTAGAAGTTGAGTCCGCAACAAAGTGCTCAAGTACCAGGGCTACATAAGTTAGAAGCGCTAAGTTTAGAGTCCGCAGCTTGGTGTTGGCGGCAACGGCGACGTGTGTAACAGTATTGGTGTAAATGCACTGCTTTGGTGGACTGTTAATGCGAACTGAGATCCTGGTGAGTGTTCATCTTGTTTTTAATATTACACGGCGTTATAAGGCATGGAAGTTCAGTTCCTTTACGGGATTTATTTCTAAAATCATCACTTTTAATTTTAATAATATTTAGGTTACATGCAGCGCGAATAGACATCAATTAAATTTTGTAATGAGATAGGGGAATTAGGTATAATAAAAGTTGCACAAAGTGTGAGCCGTCAGTAATTATTTGCGTCATGATGAGCATCGGAAAATATAATACACGCAGATGTACCTACTTAAGTACCTACATAATCATTAATTATATAGTAAATCATGCACATACTTATTCCACGGCATGATCGAATATTATATATCTCGAATCAAGCAAGATTTTAATTTCTTATCTTCTTAAGTAGGTATACAGTAGTAAGTACTTATACCTACATATTTTGTATAAATACCAATAGAAAATCCTATCATAAAACTTTTTTAGGGAAGTACCTACCTACCTACCTCTTTTCTATGCCTTATAATTCTAACATTATGTGATCGTCTCTGTGTCGTTGACGTCACAGCACAAGATGCTCAGCTTCTAGCACTATAACTTGGAGCTAGCTAAGCATTTTACTATTAATAACTTATTTATATCGTATCTTTTTTTTCGGTATCAAAAATATCTACTCGAAGCATTGATTTCTTCTATAACATGTCTTGTTATCACGTCCTTTTAATTATTTTAATACTTATAATTAATGTTGATTGTGTGCAAGTTGTGGTTATAGAAAAACTCGCGAGGGTCAATATTTATACAATTTATTCATAATATTGACACACGATTTAGATAATAAAAATGGTATATTAGTTAATGGGTGATCATGATTGTATTATGGTATTCTATGGATCATTTGGGTATGGGAATTTTAAGACCAAAATCATTGGGAAAACACCGATAGACCTACGTGAGTCTTGTCAAATTGGTGTAGAATACAGTATATATGTGACATATACAGTTATTCGTTATATTAAATTATATTTAATTAAACTATGTTAGTGTGACTAACAATGCATGTAAAGAATATTGGGATCTTACAGTAATTTAATGTCATTTATAAATGGTATGTTCGTTGAAATTCAAAATTATTTACTCTAAAAATAACAGTTAAAATAACTTGTGAAGTCTGCACATTAAACAATAACTAACTTAACAAGTCTTATACGTAAATATTATATTCTGTTAAAAGTAGGTACCTACACTAGGTACAATACATTTCTGAAAAGTTATAAATTCTTATAAGTATAAGAATTTATACAAGTTTGTCAAAATCTGTTTTAAATAGTTTTTTTAAATAGATTTTATATCACTTCAGGCCACGTTCTTCCAATTTAGTTCACAAGATATAATTAAAACTTAGACTGTTTTTAATAAAGTTTTAGAATTACTTATGTTTTTAAACTTTGTAGAGTCAATTTGATATTCTAATAGCAGTGTTGTATATCTCAGGTCCATTAACGTACTACTACCCTGCTATGGGGCCGACATTGCCGCCGCCGCTGGTGTACTGGGGTTACCCGACACCCCCGGTGTCTCCCGCTCATTATTATCATCAGCCGCACCACCCCCAACCTATTGTGAGTACAATACTTTTATTATAATATATAATAATATATAATATGAAGCGCTCGTGGCGAAGCTTGCTTGTTCTTGATAGATCGTTGAAGTTAAGCAACGTTCTGAGCGGTCACTACTTGGATGGGTGGCATTATCAGCTGAGCGCTTCCGTGCTTCGGAGGGTTAAATTGTCGGTCCCGGCTTTTAAAGTCGTTAAGCCATGACGGAGGCCTTTAGGCGGCCTAAAAACTCCGTCACCAGAGTTGGCCACTTGCTTATACGAACTTACTTATTATAATATAAACTAGCTGCGCCCCGCGGTGTTACCCGCGGTAGTTCCCGTTCCCGTGGGAATACCGGGATCACAGTAGCCTATGTGTTATTCCGAGTCATAATTTATGTATATTCCAAGTTTAAGCCAAATCCGTTTAGTAGTTTTCGCGTAAAAGGTAACAAACATCCATCCATCCATACTTACAAACTATTTCGTTTATAATATTCGTAGGATGAAAAATCTTACTAAAACTTTATGACTTCGACGGGATAAACTTTTAGTAAGATTTTTCATTCATAATGAAATACCTAAGTGTGGTTTAACACTATAATACAAAACTATATAAAACTATACATTACTTTTGGTATAGCATTTCTTTTTTTAAACAATTTGACTACTCGTAGATTCCCTAAAATATTCGGAGTTTAAGTAATTTAAAATCGATGACAGGACTTCGATTTCTTGGTACACACTAATAGTGTTTTAACTTATTAGTGTTTTCTTTTGAAACAATAACAGTCATTCAATAAACTAAAGTGTTTTTATTACAACTTACTCATATTTAGTTTTGAATCATAGTTTCATACAACTTATTATTTTTGTTTTTAGAAAAGGGGAAACTATTATAAGTCCTATTAAGCTACCGCATTGTTTCTTAAGGTTAACCTCTCTTTCAGATGCCTGAAGTGATGTCTGTGAATGGTGGTTCTCCTATCCCCATTCCACCACCAGCTGCTTGCCCAGAATGGCCAATTTTTATGGTCAACTAGATTTCAGACGCCTACAACGAGTTATATTATTAAAATGATAGTCCTCGATGACATCATTTTGGTTCAGGCTCAATACAAAGACGCAATTTAATATATTATATTTATTTTAATATTTTTATGACAGACGTTATATAACAATGTTAAGTTTAAAGATTTTCGTACTAAATTTTAAAGATTTTGTTATACACATTCGATTTTTATAATCGAAGTATAGTGGCAATTCGGAGTATGGCAAAAGCTAAACTTAACTAACTGAAAATGTTGCCGTCCCTTTCATAGCGATGGGAATAAAAAAGATGGAAATTTTAGTTAGTTTAGTTTAGCTTTTGCGACACTCCGAATTGCCACTTATATTAAGTTATACAAATATATTAACATCTGTTAAATCTTTGATACGTTGATGTTTACTATTTTTTAAATTTCCAGACTTGTATGTAAATGCTAAATAATTTATTAACTTCCTAAAAACAACGAATGCTACAGTGATATAAAGGTGCTGTTGTTATTACTTATAGAGTTTAAACCAAATAATATCTATTGTAGTGTGTAATTTAGTATGTAGGTAGATCGAAGCTCAATTAGTTTTACTGATAGTGAGTTATGCAACATAATCCAGTCATAATTAATACTTTTAAATAGAAATTTACAGGATTTTATCGCGTAAAAAATAAATACAACAATAGTGGCAATTCGGAGTATCGCAAAAGCTAAACTTAACTAACCAAAAATGTTGCCGTCCCTTTCATAGCGATGGGAATAAAAAGGATGGCATTAATTTTAGTTAGTTTAGCTTTTGCGACACTCCGAATTGCCACTAATGACTATATTTGGTTAATCTTTCGACTAAAATAGTAGTAAATAGGTAACCATAAATAAATATGCCATAATTTTTAAGTAGAGGTATAATATGCTTATTATTTACGTGAGCTTAGGTACAGCTTATAATAAAGAATTTAAAACTTAGCGTCATCTTAATTAACTTGCTCACGTTTTTAATTGCTCATTTATTTAAAAACGCAACAAGCCAAGATTCTTTATTTTGTACCTATTTTTCTCTTGCCCAGAAATGGCCAGTAAAGTATAATAAAGGTATAAATTGCAATACATTTGGCTTGGGCAAAACATCATTAGTACCTATGTCTTATCGACAACTGCTATTTATTGAAAAAGGTAATTAATTATTATTATTATCTGAAATTGTACCTACCTACATGTTGATTTAAAATTGCGGTGAAGTAAAAGCTTAATTATGTGTTGTGGTGAAGTTAGTCCCCACTGTCTGGAAGATCAACTATGCTGGGAAGTGTAAAAACATCTTTTAACAAAATCCATTCCAATCCCCGCTGTGCTCATAAATGTGCACAGTGAAATATGATTAGTGGCACCAGTAAACATGCTGTAGAGGTTGCTCTTTCCTTCTATAAAGTGCACCATAGAGATAGGCAGTGAAGTCGTTAACAGTTGTCCCAGGCTTATAGCTGGTTTACACTTTGTTTAGTGCAAGTGCGAGTAATAAGTGATTAGTTAACGTGTTAACTTAACAGTAAAATAGAGACGGGTTCTAATTACTTCACTTCGCACTCGCACTTGCTACCTGCACTTACCACTTAACAGCGTATGCGTTTACACGCTGATTTTACACTTGTGTCCGGTGTGCGTTACCCTGGCGGAATGATGTCTCAGATCAAGCTGAAAATTTCAGAAAAATTAGTGCCCTATGTCCTTTAAATGTGCCCCAAAAATAAAATTAGTGCCTATAAAGGTTTCAGAGTTATTCGAGAAAATAACATTTCGCTGGGGTAACGCTTGAAAACGTTACCCCAGCGAAATGATTTTTACCTAGTGGCTTTAGCCAAATTAAAAGTAGCCTAAAAGGTAGCTTATATTTGTGCACTTCCAGGGCCGATCAGCGGAATTTGTGCCCCCTGTGGTTCTTGAGTTATTGCAGATTCCGCTGCGGTAACGTTGGGCATCTTCGGATCGGCTGGACGCACAAATATGGTTTTTTGTGACCAGGTGCGGTGTAATTAGTGCCAATTTGTGCCCTAGTAATTTTTCCAAAAGAATGTAAAATGTATGAATTAGACGAGTTTTTCTGAAAATCGAAAATAACCTCTAAATCATAAACTACATAAGTTAGGCGCTCTGTGATTACATTGGCTGATGCATTATTAAGAATATATATCTTCTGACACAACTGTGAAACCCTACAACTAATTTTCGACGAAATAAATCAATTTTATACTAAATATGGTTTACTTATTTCGAGCCTCCAAAAATTGGGTTTTTAACAAGAGAACAACTTTCATGATTTGCAAATAATTAGTGCCCATATTCAAATATACCTATACCGAATTTCAGCTTTCTACACCTTATAATTAACCATTAATCAATAAAAACAACTAACGAGAACTTTTATACTGTTATCCGGCAAAATACAAAAGACTATTAAAAAGCGGCCGTTCAGTACTTCAAGCCAACATCTTTAATTCGGTAGCTTTGTCATGTTATAATGTAAGGTACACTTACGTAGACAAGTTTTAGTGTAGGATGGAGACAACTTATTTTATTATAGATTAGATTTTCATAGATAATAAATTGTAAAGGTACTTACGAGACATTTTAGGTGATACGAGGTAAATAAAAATATCGTGCTCATAACATTCCTAAATTGTTTTATTTTCATCGCTAGTAATAAGTATGTTTTAGTGTGATAATACCTAATACTATACTCTACAGTAGGTATACAATGAATGAATGTATAATAGTAATATATATAATAAATAATTATAATATATTAATAGATAATAGGTATAGGTATAATGAATTAATATTAATGAATGACATACCTAATCTTTTCTTCACTACTGTACAAAACATAAGAAAAACTAGAGGATAAATTAAGAAGGTGAGGTGAATGTTCCTAACGGCCGCTTTTTAATGGTCTTTTGTATTTTGCCGGATAACCGTCAAAAAGTTCACGTTAGTTGTTTTTATTGATTAATGGTTAATTATAAGGTGTAGAAAGCTGAAATTCGGTATAGGTATATTTGAATATGGGCACTAATTATTTGCAAATCATGAAAGTTGTTCTCTTGTTAAATACCCAATTTTTGGAGGCTCGAAATAAGTAAACCATATTTAGTATAAAATTGATTTATTTCGTCGAAAATTAGTTGTAGGGTTTCACAGTTGTGTCAGAAGATATATATTCTTAATAATGCATCAGCCAATGTAATCACAGAGCGCCTAACTTATGTAGTTTATGATTTAGAGGTTATTTTCGATTTTCAGAAAAACTCGTCTAATTCATACATTTTACATTCTTTTGGAAAAATTACTAGGGCACAAATTGGCACTAATTACACCGCACCTGGTCACAAAAAACCATATTTGTGCGTCCAGCCGATCCGAAGATGCCCAACGTTACCGCAGCGGAATCTGCAATAACTCAAGAACCACAGGGCGCACAAATTCCGCTGATCGGCCCTGGAAGTGCACAAATATAAGCTACCTTTTAGGCTACTTTTAATTTGGCTAAAGCCACTAGGTAAAAATCATTTCGCTGGGGTAACGTTTTCAAGCGTTACCCCAGCGAAATGTTAATTTCTCGAATAACTCTGAAACCTTTATAGGCACTAATTTTATTTTTGGGGCACATTTAAAGGACATAGGGCACTAATTTTTCTGAAATTTTCAGCTTGATCTGAGACATCATTCCGCCAGGGTAACGCACACTTGTGTCCGTTATGCCAGCGTACACTTAAGAGAAAATCACTTGTCACTCGCACTTGATACTTAACAACGTGTAAACCAGCTATTACAGCGTTAAATGTACGCAAAGGCTGTTTTCTAATAAACATCATCCTTAATAGCTATTTAGACCTAAGTTTATTTAATTATTATTAGTTTAGAAATAGAAATAGTAGATACCAATTATAATCTCGGAGCATTACTTACTATATAGGTTTAAGTAATTAAGTTTAAAGATATTTAAAATAACACAGCTCCAAAAAACATTAATGTACTCGTAGGTACCTACTACAACGATTTTTTATAGCATGACAAATTACTTCACAGCCCCTAAATACACAGGTATTTTAGTAATAATACCTAAACATTAAATAATTATGGGTTTAGATTATAATTAATTAATTACTTGGTCTAGGTACCTACTATGTGAAAGTTGTAAGAATATTAAATTGTTTTAGATAAAATATATTTACAAAGATATTGAATCGAAGTTAGTTTGTTTTGTCCAAAGTTGTAACTTTTCTTTTTATTTTAACCAATAATAAAAATATTTAACTAAACTTAATTGTTAGATAAAAAATATCATACGAATTATTCATTTGTTTTTATTAGGTTTAATGTATTGATTATTGCAATAATAAAACAACAAAATCAAAATGTCTTCCACTAGGTCTTTTGATAAAATGTCACAAATATTGTGATAGACGTGTTATTTAATAAAAGTTAAGTTATATTACTGAAGTTTTATATTGTTTTTTAAAATAAACTATTTTATACAGATAAAATAAAAAAACTTTGTGTATTTTTAATATTATGTACCATTTCTTTAGTTCATTGTGTAGGTACATACCAAATATAAAGTTGTTAAAATGCATAATTATATTAGTTATTGAGTTTTTGTTTTGATGTGGTTTTGTTATCAAAATACTTATTTCCTACTTTATTTTCACTTAATATATATATTATTGTTTTAAAGTTATACAAACTTTAAAGAATAAATCTTTACAATGTCTAAAATGTTATAACTTAATAATTATATTATAAACCATGACATAGTCTAACAAAAATCACAATATTGGCAGTGCCTTAACAATTACTTAGGTAGGTATATTATACTTAAGTTAAATTGTAATATATTTTTATGTTATTTTGTTACATGCATACTTTTTTACTTCAAAATAATAATTATTGTTACTTTGTTTATTTATCCAGTGATATTATCTTTCGAAGTGATCTTTTCATATACGTTTAAGTTTAAAACTGACAGAATCCTGACATTAATTTTGCACATAGACTAGGTATTTTAAAATTACACAACTATAAAAAGGAAAAAGGCAGAAACGCAGGGTATTATTACCTATATCCTACCTATTTTTTGAAGCTTTACTCAAAATATATCATTTGTTTTGGTGCTAGGTAGGTACCTATCAACTTTTTTGTTCAATAATATTAAAAAACTTCCTACCTCCAAAGGTTGCCTGGAAGAGATCGCTTCTTAGCGATAAGGCCGCCCATTGTACATTGTTCGTAGTTTTATTACTGATTGTATCTATGTCTTAGAAATTAAGGTGTGCAATAAAGAATTTTCATTCATTCATTCATTCATACCTATCAACATAATGATATTCCTTCTGCTATCTACTTAGTTCAACTAACACAGCGTTAGTGAACCAGCCCCCTCTAGTAAACACTATTTTCTACGAGTCTCTTAATACTTGTGTATCTATCATCTACAATTGGTTTCGCTAGGTATAGAATCAGAGGAAATGTAATAGGAATAGATGATGAGTCACATGTTCAGGACTCAGGAGTGGCAATAGGTACAAAGGATTAGGTACGTGATGATACGGTTGGAAGATAGAGGAATGGCCAGAAGATTAATTTTCTATGTCAAAACAGTGGACACTGAAATTAACTATTGATCCCTATCGTACAAAATATAAAATGTCAATTTGCTGTCGGTTTTTCGTTTTTCCTGTTATAGGTCTGTTGATTTAGATGTAGACTTCTAAGATGTATTAGCAGTAGGATATAATGTGCAATCTAGCATTAAAAACATAATTATATTTAACGCCAAAATAGATGTTTGGTTTAGATACAAATTAGTAAATGTTCCGATAAATAAATAAAATTTAGTTGAATACTTTCGGACTTGTTTATTTATTACTTATTTCAACATTACAAATTTTCTAATTGTTCAGCATCTTGCAAGCCTTGTGACATACCTAAAGTACCTCCTACTTATCCTAGTAGGTATACAAAAAAAATTCTTATTACGTTCACGCTTCACGCTAATGAAAATTCAAGCAATTATCGAAAGAGACATTTCAAAAACAAGGTAGATACTTTTAACCGTATTTTTCGTCTTTGAGGGTAGTTTTACCAGTAGCTTGTGAATGAAAGTTCAACGATGGTCACATTGCTCAAAGATTTTCGTTGTCGGTGTGTGAGTAAACCCATTCATGATTGGAGCATTACGTCACCTGTGCCCACCAATCACACCTTTGCGCGAGTGAGACGTAAGAACGTGCATCCCACTCCTGCCGTTTCAACTCCTCTGAACCTATGCTAGCCTGGTACTCGAACTGATTACTGACATTGCTACAGCGCCGAAATCAACCTGCGTCCGTCTGCGCGTCACACTTGTCGTGCGAGTGAGATACAAGAAGCGTCTATCTCGCTCCTGCAACCAATCCGTGCAACTCCTTTTAATTTATGATTGCCTAGTACTCAACCCGATTATCGACTGCTACGGTCAGTTCTTTCCATCAATCGGTTCAATAACTTGTGTTGTTAACAAAATTAAAAACTTTCTTCAATTTCGTTAAAAGACAGAAATTTCCTGCACTCTCGAGAGTACATTTCTGTTCCTAACTCCGAAGATCCTCATCAGATCCTCAATTTTTTTTATGGAACCGCCTCGGAGGTGCTCTCTTTCAATAATTGTAGTGTACCAGTCATCTGGTACACTACAATTATACATAACACAAGCATTAAATTGCTTAGCTTGGGACTAGATGACTTATAATATAACCTAAAAAAAAAAATCGGTCCACTTTTGACGAAGTAATCGGTGAACATACATTTAATAAAAAAACACAGTGAAACATCGAACCTCCTTTTTTAAGTCGGTTAACAAACACCTGCTTGAAAACAGTTATTAATCGCCATGAATGAAACGCACTGTGAATCTCAAAAATACCTCCATCGTTTCTGCTATCCTGTAGGAGTCGGTTTTTAACCGACTTCAAAAAAGAGAAGGTTCTCAATTAAATCGAATCAGACAGAAGCACTTTGACGCGGTTTAACATCCTATAGGAACTAACCATACCTGTTCTGTTGATTCAGCAAGTCTTAAGATATTTTTTTCAATTGATTTAAGCTTGTTTTAAAATCATTCTATAGTCGTTATCTTAATATTAAGTGATGGGTTTTAAATAAAAAGAGGTAAAATACATCATTTCGATTTATTCTTACGTCACCACGAATAGTATGACACATTACAGGATGGACTTAAAGTTACGTAACTAAGAAAATTCATTCAATACTGTCGCTCTCATACATAACACACTCAATATTTCCCCTCCTAAACGCTGTTTTAAACAATGCTTAAAGGTAGCCTTGTCGCCGTCTTTAGCTGTACAATGGAAAGAGATGGCATGGCTTTAAACATCGTTTATTTTCCTTTGTACAATGTTAAATTGATAAAATAAACAAGCCTTTGATGAATAAATAAATTCATAGTCTACTATGATCTTAGCAAAAAAAAATTGTTCTCAGATTTCATAATTAAAATAAACTATTAATCTTATACGAGATGGTATTGTGAACGCTGAAGTCGGTGAAGCGTAGTGTCAATAAAAATGTATGAACGACCACAGTGCAGCGCTTATGACTACGCGCAATACGCGCATACAGTACAGATCTACCGATGGTCAGCACTAATACTATAATTGCTAGTAATCGTGCTGACCATCGGTCAAGTGCCGAGGCTGGTTTATGAGTCACGCTGACGGTCGGCCCAATATGTATGACTTGCGCGCGCTGATACTAGCTACGCACTAATCTAAAGTACTATCTAGAAGTCGTACATATTGGGTCGCCAGTACCTAAAAGTCGCGTTAAAGGTCAGCGTGACTTAAAATCATCCTAAATACGGCCCAAAATCATTAGTTAACTTTTAATATACCATCAAAGTTCCATAAACTTAAACAACTTTTATGTCTTTACAATAGTAACTTGTATTACGAATACTGTATATTTTAATGAGAGCGACACGATACATACAAAATGTATGGAAAGAACAGCCCCCTGATTGTGTAACTTGTTTCACATTGTATCCAAGTTGTATCAAAGCAAAAATCACAGTAAATCGCGAAAACAACTGTCAAATATGACAGTATTTAAGTAATTACTAATTTACTTAATCAGCGTTAAATCAGACAGTTATTTTCGCGATTTACTGTGATTTTTGCTTTGATACAACTTGGATACAATGTGAAACAAGTTACACAATCCAGGGGCAGGCATACGCTAATACAATAATTATACAATTATCGCCATTGCGAACATAAATTGCCAAGCATATTCAGTGCTTCCAGTTTAATAATATACTGCACATTGTGTAATACATAGCGTTGTAATAAAGTTTCTACTAAAAAGTATAAAATATAATCTCCAATATTCATTATTATTATTAATTATAAACCACACTTAGGTATGTGAGTGAGTATGTTCATTAACAGCGTAGCGTTACAAGCGTTACCTACTTGTCAAGTAAAAGTAACCAGCTATAAGAAATAAGTTCTGAGGCCCTACTTGAAATAAACGAAAACGAAATTTTGTGACAGTTTTCTGGTTCAGCCCCTCTATTCTATAAGAAAACGATAAATCGTGACAACAATCGCAGGTCAGCTTACACCTCACAGCTTTTACAATAAATGATGGTGAACTTTTACGAATCAACCAACTTAAGCTGAAAACGAAAATTGTCACGAAATTTCGTTTTTGTTTATTTCAAGTAAGGCCTCTGGTTAGTGTTACTTGACCATTGAAAAAGCTGTGAGGAACGCTTGAATTTCAACGGACACTTATCTTACTTGAGATGTTATTGGAGATGATAAAACGGAATAATAAGTATTTATTATAATTTAATCTGGGAGCACTGGCCAACAAAAACATGATTCGTTTTTACAAAAATATAAATACGCGTAAATGGCATTGATCGATAGTTTAAAGCAAACATCGTCTAATATTCAATAAAAAATAATAAAAAAGCATTCAAAAATCAAGTAAAACCCACCCTACTCACAACCACCTAGACTGATCACAGCTTTACAATGTTGCGTTACTAGCTAATTTCATAATGTACCAGATGCGACTATTATGTGGGCACCACACATTGCTTCAACTTGGTTCTTGGCTTCAACTTGGTTCCAACATTGGTTACGAATAGAATGGCCAATGGCAATGTTCCGTTTGTGTCCAATAACCGTCCAAGATCGATCCCCACATTGGTGTTGAACACGTTCCAATCCAACCCTCCAATGTGTGGTGCCCGCATAAGCCCTTCTACAATCGGTAGGTATATATGTATCTAAGTTTGTTTATTGATAATATGATTTTTTACGTCCTTTTTCTTATTTATTGTCTTTGTTATAAGCGCACTGCTAATCCTCGCCTACGGCCAGTCTCAATAACCTAATATCTTTGGTTTTGCTTACTGTGGGTAGATATTTATCATTACTTCCATACAAAAATATACCCACAGTAAGCAAAACCAAAGATAGATTATTGAGACTGGCCGTTAGATGATTGTCAATTACGTAATATTCTGATTTATAGGGTCCCGTACCTCAATACGATAAAACAGAACCCCTAATGCATTACTCGGTTATCCGTCTGTCTGTCACAAACCTTTTTCTCAGGAACGGGTAGAGTTAGACATTTAAAAATTGAACGAAATAGCACATTTTACTGTTAATCTGATTCGTCGCATCTGGTTAATTGTTCACACATTTTCCATTCCTTAATAAAAATAAATGAAACTTTATCGTATGTACATTATCTTTCCATTGTACATCGACACAACTTAGTCAGCAGTCTACAATATACTACAATAATAACTAACTGTGTATCGGCATCAAAGGTTTTGTTTGATTTTGTTATTTTTGACTATTTTGGAAGAAAGGAAAACGAAGTATTTTGGGGTAAGGGGCGAATCTCATTCGAGCACACGTGGGGAAGAGGGGAGGTGGGGATGAACCAAATCTCAAGACATCTCACCAAGGGGGGAGGGGGGATCAAAAAGTTACCAAAATCGTCTCACGTAATGGACTAATAGAGATAAAAAGAGACAAAAGCCATTAGAAGAGTTATGCGTTCAATATTATCTTTTAATTTAAACCGACTTAAAAAAAGGAGGTTCTATATTCCACTGCATGTATTACTTAGTTATTTCTGATGTTGATACACAGTTTAGAGACAAACACATAAAAATGTTTACAAAATCGAAGTCTCAAGCACATAGATCATGATCTGGAATGCTTCTCATGTGAATGAGCGAATTTAGTTTATAATTTACAAATCATTGGATTAGTGCGCGAATGCCTCGTTACGGAGCGCCACCTTTCAACACACTGGTCATTTTAATGTCATCATATAGCGAGAAACACAAATAGTCTTCACTTCATCATTGGCATTTTTCATCTACAAGAAATGATTCAGCGTCAGCCCCACTACAAACCGAAAAAGATACATCAGGATGGCATCTGCAACGATTGGCAGGCTAATCATTGCAGATCAGTTTATGTTTGTTAATCTTTCGAATCCAGCTTCCACCAGCATAAGCTGAACTGCGATTATTGGCACGATGCATCGTTTTCTGCTTGAATTAGTGATTGGTAAACAAGCACGTTGTAGATAGAATAATTTAGTCACCTAACATAGTCTTGATAGAGGCTCTTGAATACCAATAACAGTAGGTAATCTAAAACCTCGTCTAAATATTTAGCTGTAAAAACAAATTTTACTTCTAAATAACAATACTCTGGTCTGGTGTCAATTCCGATGTCGTAAAATAACCAGTGAGAAAGAGATATTAGTAGAAAAATAAAAACCTTGAAACCGATAATTAATGTTTTTTACAATGTCACACATTGCGTAGTCCGTGATACTTTACACCTAATGTACTTATTTAGAAATGTTTAATTACATAGTACCTAACCTTGGTTTAGCAAAATTATTATACATAGAAAAAATATTATACAGAATGAGTTTTTAGGGCTACTGAGGGAAGTCTGAAACCGTTATGCGGGCACCACACGGGCTTTAACCTGGTTCCAACATTTACAGTAGCATGACCAATGGCAATGCTCCGTTTGTGTCCAATAACCATCCAAGATCGATCCTGACATTGGAGTGTTGGAACCAACACGTTCCAACAGTCCAATGTGTGGTGCCCGCATGAGAGTATCGAAAAGTCATGATAGGCCTTTATAATGCTAATTTTGCATTGAAAAACCAATGATTATATAGTTTGTGTAAAAATAAAATTTTTGAAAAAAAATTACAAGCTCATCTCCGCCTTCGTACAAAAGGTGATTGATCATGTAAATAATTTCGCTAAACCACATTTATGGTTATACTCAAATACATTATTATATCCTCAATGCAGAAGCTTATGAAGGGAGGAACTAAATCAGTTAGCAATATTTATTTATTTATTTTAGAGCCGTTTTGACCGTGTGGTACCTTGACTTTCGTTCAGAAACGTGGGCTCGAATCCCGGCCGTGAATCAAAGTTGAGAGGATGGTTTAGGTGCTGGGCAAGCCTATTCCATCTCACTCAACGTCCTAGACACATTATCTATAGTGTCCCGCAAATTCCTCCTGACACTGTATAATCAATATATATAATCATCAAGTAAAGATGTCCTGAGTTTTTTTGAATATTTTATTAAAATTTGTAAACGCTACTACTACTTAAAATTTTGTTTTCGCCCGCTGCTTAGCTCACTTTCCACCGGATAAAAAGTACCTATGTGTTATTCCAGGAAATAATGTAAGTAATGTATGTAAGTAAGTTGTAATATTACGAACTGATTTAGCCCCGAATGTACAAGACGAAGAGTGATTACGTATTTTTCGTGTAATGTCATTTAAAGTCAATGCGATGCAAGATTTATAAACATGACAAAATATTGGTGCAATTAACTGTAATGACACAGGTTTTCTACGGCTTAAAAGCCTTCAATGTGGCTTAACGGCTTTAAAACTAGACCGATAACTTATATAACAGCCCGCTAAACAGAACATCGAAGAGTAAAAAAAGAGGTAAAGTTGTTTAGGGTTCGTTCGTATAAGCAAGTGGCCAACTCTGGTGACGGAGTTTTTAGGCCGTAATCTCCGAAACTACTCATCCGATTAAAAAAAATCACCGATGTGTAGCATGGACTTTCCGAATGAAAGCTATATTTTATCAAGGTAGGTACCACGCGAGCGAAGCCGCGGGGTAAGCTAGTTATTTATAAATCTCGCATCACATAAGTCCGCGTGCCGGAGGTGAATTACAAAATAAATAAAGAGAATACTAAAAGAAGCACCGGTAGAGGTAGAGCGTTGGATTGCGCAGATATATATTTGTCGATATTTTGATCAATGGATTCTCTGTCTTGTGGTCATGTATTTAAGTTCGTATGAGCTAGTGGCTAACTCTGGTGACGGAGTTTTGATGCCGCCCAAGCCGGGACCGATAATATAACGTGACCTTAGAACCAATGTTTTAAGTGTAATGAAACAAATATTTGTTAACTCCATGCATATTGCATGTATAATGTAGCAAAAGGCCGAAGGCCTTAAGGCGGCCTAAAAACTCCGTCACCAGAGTTGGCCACTTGCTCATACGAACTTACTTTAATGTAGCAAGAATGAAAGCCTCCATCACGACTTAACTGTCAAATATAAGTGTGTCAGGATCGTAGCAAGTGGAGATCCGTGGTCTCTGCCTACCCCCATGGGAAAGAGGCGTGATTTTATGTATGTATGTATGTATGTATAAATGTCAGCAAAACTGTCAGATTTGAACAAATTACAAATATATAGACCACACAAATATACCGACAGTAAGCAAAACCTAAGATAGTTTATTGAAACTGACTGTTAGATAACAAACACATGGGTTAACTTTCTTCATTATGTTAGCCTGCTTTCATATATATATCCCTTATAACTATTCAACTAATAAATATCTACGCAATATTTTACGCATAATGAGCTTTCAAGAGAATATACGCAAACATACGTTTAGATAAAATGGCGGCGATGGGTGTGGCCTAAGCTAATAAGTAATCAACACTTATGGCTTGAAAAATAACATTTTATCGGGTTAATAAAAAAGCCCATCATTATCACTTAAATTCGCATAAGACATAGATGCAACCAAGTAGCAGAAAAGTCTATAAAACTAATATCAAAAATATATTTCTACAAGTCTACAATTTTAACGAATTTAAGTCTTAGGCGTTCCCCACAACAGTTTTGTCGCTACATACGTTTATGGAACTGTTAAGGATAAATGTATTTAAGTAGCTTAAATACAATTAGATATCGTTGTGCAAGCCCTTAGTGAGTAAGTATCTAAAGTTTATTTTATATATTTAAAAGACAATGTTCTTAATATTTTGTAAAAGGTTATTTTGAAATAGAAAATGGCGACTTAAATCCACACCCAGCCCCGTTCTCACTCTATTATCTATGGCAACACTGTTACATAGTTCAATAAAACCTTAACACGAAAATGACAAGATACACCTGATCACCTGATTGTACCAAAACAGCCCTCGCGAATTCGTTAACGCTATCTATCCCTTTCACTCTTCTTGCAATCTGAAACAAAAGGAAATATTTATGATAAGGATAGAATAAAGAAAAATCCCAGAGTAACAATGTTCTATAATGAACTTTTTTGTTACATATTATAATATTTTTTTCTTAAAACCTTTTAGTAAGCCTGTTTTCCTAAAATGTATTTTTCCCAAAATGTCTGTTTGTCAGCACGTTTTTTGCATACAATCGTTAGACTTAGGCTGATACCGTTAGATGCTCTACTGACGGGAACATTGTTAACCCATTCCCTGTTCCGAAAATCTTAAAAAGATAGTATTCAATTATTATGGATAATCTTGTATGTGGACTTGCATGATATCTGCATCAGACGTGGGAGCAGCCAGCATAATCTGATATAAGCCCACATCAAGCACATTGATACAGAATTTATTAAAAGTTCGTTCGTTCGTTCGTATGAGCAAGTGGCCAACTCTGGTGACGGAGTTTTTAGGCCGCCTAAAGGCCTCTTGACAACTTTAAAAGCCGGGACCGATAATTTAACGTTCCCTCCGAAGCACCGAAGCGCTCAGATGAAAATGTCACTTGCAGTCACTCATCCAAGTTGCTCCGCTCAGAACGTTGCTTAACTTCGACGATCTATCAAGAACGTCTGAGCAAGCTTCGCCACGAGCGCTTCATTATTAAACGTATTTATTAACCTGTCAAAACTCAAAATCGCCCCGGGGCGATTGTATTTATAAAACAAAAATCTCAGTTGACCGGCAAAAGCACCGCGGGGTGTTTGCTCACCCAGGCCACTTGAAACCTAATTTCGACCCAGATAGGTAATCGCAAATCCGCGGATTCACAGATTCCACCATTCCTCGAAATTCCACGCGCACTTTTTTTGACAGTTCGAAACCGTTGTTTCACAGGTTAAAAGTGTTGAAGATGACAGGCAGATTTCGATGTGCATACTCACATTGCGTTGTCAGTTCTTGTGGAAGTGGTGTATGCAGAGTTTGCACGACCACGAGCCCTCGGGCGGCGTCTCTAGTGGAGGCGCCAGGCAATACATGTGGTAGCCGCGGTCGCAGTCGTCGCAGAATAACAATTGGTCCTGAAACATACATTGTTTTATGTACTTTCAATGAAAGAAAGAAAATCATTTATTCTGGAACCTTATGGAGAAAGGCCAGGTCCGAAGTACCCCAAACCGGAGAGCGTGTATGAAGAATGTAATGAGAGTGAATGAGGCGAAAGAAATGTGTCAGGTTCGTAGCAAGTGGAGATCCGTGGTCTCTGCCTACCCCCATGGGAAAGAGGCGTGATTTTATGTATGTATGGTAGGACCTCAAGGATCACTTTAGTTTCGTCTTCCATGCTAGGTGATTATGCCTGTTCCAACGCGACTCCGTACAGCATATTTCCTACACAATAAAGATATTTTAACTCATGAAGACCGTTTTCATTTACAAAAAGTGAATGCATGTACACATTGTTTTAGTGTGCGTAAACTCAGGACCAATCATTCTCGCTCGTCGCTGTCAACGCTACCTACAGTTACGCCCACATAGGATTTATCCTCAGTTACACTTCACTACAACAACCAAGGCCAATCGGTCTTCCTGAGATGGAATAACTAGAACGATATTGGAAAATTTTGTGCAAAATCGCGAATTTTCAGCCAGAGGTTCTATGTTTCACTGTATGTATTTTTTATGTTGAACACACACACAAACCGATTACTCCGTCAATAGTGGACCGATTATGAAAATTATTTTTATTTTTGCAAAAGTATACCCTAGAAGTGGTCCCATAAAATGTTTTTCAGGAAGGATCTTCGAACGGAAATCGGTTTAATAAAATTTATATACTATGTGATTAAACATACATTTACGGGTATTTATCGCTATTTACCTTTATTTAATTTTAATTCTATCCCGACGTTTCGACTGGATTGCACCAGCAGTGGTCGCGGGCGGGTATGTTCTGATCGCGAAAGTTTAAAAAAGATTATAATCTATGTGTCGAACAATAGTGATGAAATGAAACTAGAGTACTCACATCGTTATCACTAGTTCCGCAGATGGAGCAACATTTGCACTCGATGCATTGCCAGCGATACTTGCGCACTGACACAATCATGTTGTCCGTGAACTGCAGGCACGTTGGGTGACCTGTACACGAACAATGCATTAGCTATTGGACTTAAAAACTACTCTCTTTGCCTAAAAATATATTGTTAGTGAAAACTATATGTTTACCAATTATTGAAATTGTGCTAATTCCATTAAAACAACAATAACTTTGGAAAGTAATAAAATTATGTAAAGCATTATGATAGAAATAAATAAACAGCAGCTTTGAACTTTTAACTTAAACTTCCTAAATATTTAAGTGTTTGTGTAAAAAAATGGCCCCTAAACATAATTACTATAAAATATCGAGTTGAATGTTAAAATGTAGATTTAAATAAAAAAAACTATTTGTAAGGCACATAACATTCTTACCTTGTAATCTTCTCTCTTCATTACTCAGCGATAAATCACAGTAAATATAAGGGTATATAATGCTATGTGCCGAACAATAGTGAAATAATAAAATATAACATAATACAATAAATTATTCTTACAAAATTACAAAGTATACTCAATGTAGTATGGAAGTGCCATTTTCACTATTCTTCAGCACAACTAAATCAAACTAATTGTTGAATAATTTCCATTTAATTCTAAAACACGGTATACAAAATTAAACAATAATGGTATGTAACTTGTTCCTTGGGACAGCGCAGATTAAATATTAAACTGAGCATTTTTTTTAATAAACAACAAATCAACTGTTTTCATCACTGGTAGATAGATATCTCATTTCGCTTTCATAAAAAGGTAATGTCATGTCTTAGATGCACTATGGCACCTCAACTTGGGTAAAATGATCAGCTCTAAAGACTTCTTCAAAGGATCTTTCTACCTTGATTTGAAAGCAGTGTTTTGCTTATTTTTTTTAAAGCCTATTTCACCAACGGAACAGTTTGCGATAAGCACACTCTTAAACGCATTAAGAGTTGTCAATGATCATTTTTCATAGCAATTATGACTCTGGCAGCTCTTGAACGCGTTTTAGATGTGCTGACCGCGATCAGTTACATTGATAAAATTGGCGCTAAATTGTTTTATGCAGTTTAAATCAATAGTAGTAACAATTCGGAGTATCGCAAAAGCTAAACTTAACTAACTAAAAATGTTGCCGTCCCTTTCATAGCGATGGGAATAAAAAGGATGGTATCAATTTTAGTTAGTTTAGTTTAGCTTTTGCGACACTCCGAATTGCTACTATTATAATAAAATAATATACTCAGTCATTACTATCTGCGCTGCCCCTCACGCATGGAATAACACACAACAGCTTTCTTTGGCTGCAATAGCACTTCCAACTCGCATTCACTATACTTTGGTTTTGTATGTCAAACGACTTGGTCTTATCAACTAATTTTACGGCCGTACCCACAACTTATTCGATTGTTCTAAATTAAAAACAAATAATGAGTACAGCCGTATATGTACTCAGATATGTAGGTATTGTATACTCATGTAAAAGCTGTTATCTATAACAGCAGGGCTTTGTCCCTGAAACCTCGATATATTAAGGTTTATTTTGTTTAGCTCGGACTTAGAGAAATTGCACATTAAATGTGATCCGAATCCGATAAAAAGATGTCTCTGTTATACTTTGAGACTTGTCCCATTATTCATAATCAACTTTCATTAGCAGGGCTTTAGAGAATGTTTTTTCACTCACATTTTATTGATAAAAGATGGCAAAAGATATAGCAAGGCGCTTGAACTTTAACAAACTTACAAGTTGATTATGAATACTAAGTCATATGCAGTCAGCCAATCACTATTGTAGGACAATAATAATTTCAAATATGTACCTAATTAATACCTAATTAATATCGGGTTCACACTTAAAAAATATATGGGTGTGATCTATTTCCTCTACTACCCTTAGGTTGCCTGTCCATAGACGCGGAGCGAGCTGGCGGAGCGGAAAATCAGATAAATATAACCAATAGGATTGCATACAATCTTCGCTCAGATATTGAATTATGGAGATGATCTGCATTTGAAAAACCGGCGTTACCATGACATCTGTATTTTCTCGGATTCGGATTGGAAACTGCACAAATATTTTATAAACTATATATTAGACAACAGTATGAAAACTAGGCATGTACTGTACACACCTTATCTTACACCTTACAATTTACTTTGAAGTTTGCAGTTGAACGAAATAAAGATCTTATGCATTTTTAATGTGCAAGTTAATATAGACATTATTAGGTATACATATAAAGTATTCAATATTATATCGTATAAATAGGTAGAACATTGCACAATATAAGGCACCAAATAAGGGAAAATTCTAAGTACAAAGTAAAGTAAGAATAGCTTAATACTAAGAATAATTAACTGATATATTAATTGTCATAATATAACATTTTATAGATTTACATATTTCTAACATAATCTATGATAAAACAAATTAACTATAGGAATGAATGTTAGAATTTAAATCAATAACAACGGGTTAGTTTTTAAATTTAAAATAAACATTTTCGTTTCAACATCTTTGGGTTAATTTAGTATATATTTTTGTTCTTAAGTTAAAAGGAATTCAGACAAAATAACAATTATTTAGGAATCTAAGGTTTTCTACAACAAATAAATCACAAAGGCACTAAGTAAGCTCTGGATTTAACAAAAATGACTTATTTTGTGTGTGAATGCTCACGACACGGGTTCTACCATTAGTGTTGCATCTGAGTCTGAGTTTTGTATATAAAAAAGATTGAAGAGCGGTATTAAAGGCCTGATAGACGTGTGAGTAAGGGCGCGGTCCCACCAAAACGCATGCTGTGCACGGACACGCGACGCATTTTAGCTGCGTGGGTTCATTTGTTTGACAACGTGGGTTTACGTTTCCACTGGAGTACACGAATATGACCCTCGACTCGCTCGCTTGGAAACGTAGACCCACGTTGACAGCGTTGAGCTATGTAACCGCCTATTCGAGCAAGCCACGCATGTATCAATGACGTCAATACATGCGTAGCCTCTCCGTGGGTTGCAGTTGACACAACCACATACATTTTCTTCCAAAGCGAAGCTTGACGCACGTGCGTAGCCTCTCCGAGCGCAGCAGTGGGACCGCGCCTTTAGTATGATGCGTACAACTTATGGCTCGACGACCTTTTCTTTCTGTCGTTGAAATGACGAAAATCTTCAGACGGCCTAAAAACTTCGTCACCAGAGTTGGCCACTTGCTCGCCGCCTAAAGGCCTTCGTCATGGCTTAATCATAAAGGCTTTTCGGTGCCTAAAGCCTTTCGAATTTAAGAGCCGGGAACGACAATTGAACTTGCCTTCCGAAGCAAGAACCTATGATATAGTTTAGATGCAGCTCTATACGTATTTGAACTTAGACTCAACACTCAACACTAAAAATTGGTCAAGATAGAACCGATTAACTTGTAAGGGTATACAAAAGCTAATTTAATAATGACGTGACCAACTAAAACACGGATATTTAGAGATGTGACATTGACACACGGATTAAATAAGATTTACAAGGAAATATGCGACTTGTTCAGCTCCATTTGAATTGATCATGTTTTGACTTGGGTTTAAATGCCCGCAAATATTTTAGGATGGTTTAGGTGCTGGGCAAGCCTATTCCATCTCAAAAATGTCTCAGGCACTACAGTGTCCCGTTAAGTGTAGGGAAAAGCTTGCTTCCTGACTCAGTATAAAACATCTAGTAAAGATGTAAAGGCCTAAGTTGTGTCTAGATTGAGTAAGAAATTAGGTGACACTTACTGATACACCTAGAATAGTAGATACCTATAAGTACTGAGACTTTTGGTTAGTAAGGGTGTGACGATTTACATCAACTAGTTATGTGTGCAATTATTATACTGACTTGATTGGACGCTTGACTAGAAAAGCTAGGATTATTCTTGTTACAACAGATATATTGCCTTAAGATATTTCTGATCAGATATGGGTTAAATACTTCTAAAACGTGATATGATAAAACTATAAAAATTTATGTAACTTCAACCTTATAGACGATATAACATAAACATTCGAGTTTCAAACAATAATGTTTAAAAAGGAATATTATTGATAATCTGTAAAACGCCATGACCAATGAAACTATAAGGCACATTTTTATAAAATAATGATACTAAATAATTACATTAATTTGGCATCACATGAAATTATTTAACATGGCAACACACAACTTTGTAGTGCATTCGAGGTCAAAACGAAATTTTGTTTTGATTCAAAAATTAAAACGCCATTTTGTGTTGCTATCTCATTCTCTCATACGCAGTAAGTAAGAGAGGAAGAGATGATAGGCGATTTATACATAGACATGCATGATGCATTACAACACACAATAGATACATTACAGATTTATTTTGTAGATGTCTATTGGTAAAAACAAATATTTTTACTTTCAATTAAAATATAGATAAAATTATTTTCTTAACATTAACTTTGCTTTTTCATTTAATTCCAATAAATATATTGAGACATTTCTATTTTATGGAGGCGTTCTAATTTACTTATCAATTAAAACTACATCCCCATTCAATTCTAGATTAAATTTTATTCTAATGACGATATTTAACGTCAAAAACGTCTTTTAAAATGTTATATTATATTAAAATATGTTGCAATATATAAGAAATCTATATAAATACAACGATTGATAAACTCGAGAACAATAAAAACAGAAAAACACCCAACGGCGACGTGTCATGCATTTAAAACATCTATTTTCTACCAAATAAGTACCTTAAATGAGATTATATAATATAACGATATTTATTTAAACTATATTATGGAATGTCCAAACAATAACTATGTAAATAATATCTTTATCCGAATAACTTTGGTAAAAATCAATCACGTCAATTGTTGTGACTGCAACGCGGTAATTTTTTTAATATTATTATATTATGATAATATATATTTTATACCATCATGTAGTTTCAACTTTAAAGTCAACTCTACAGTCAATTCAATAACAAATATAAAAGTTTTGGTACAATTTGAGAATGGTCCAAACATTTAAATATGATATTCATAAATAGCTTGTCGAATTTGGAACCAACACCAAGCTACGAATCATTAGCACAGATTCAATAAGCACTTCCATGTATATTACGTACTAGCATAACTAGATTATAAATCCTATAAATTTCTGTTGTCCTTCTTTAAACTTTTGAAATGATATAGAAATATCTATATTAATTATATTCAATTTCCATATCTAATGTTGTAATAGAGGGCGAAGTCGGATCGCGTCGCAAGTATTTGAATAAATACAATGTCGTATTGATCAGCTTGATTACTATATCCAAAATTAACTAATCAATGGTCATATCACGTGACAGTATTGAATTTGTTCCTAATCTGAGGCCGTATACAGAAAGAAAGCTGGAAACTTATAAGCGCTTACCAGCCCATGAACGCGCGCCGATAAGCACTGAACGATGCCGACAAGTTCCGACAAGCTTCAACACGCGCTGGTCAACGCTGGGCGCTGCCATTTAAAAAATGCCAAATCATCGTCCGAGGAGTCCGACATTTTGCTTGGTCTGCTTCAACATGCTTCCTTTCTGTAGAACGGACCAGCGTTGACAAGCACCGGTGAGCGCTTATAAGTTTCAAGCTTTCTTTCTGTATACGGCCTGACACTTGTCACGTGATTTGACCATTGATTAGTTAATTTTGGAGATGATCTGCGTTCGAGAAACCGACTGTACGCCGATCAACTTGACGTAGTCGCAAATAAAGTGAGTTGCCTACATGATGAAGTTATATCTACACGAAGCAGAGGCCTTACTCGGGATCAACGAAAACGAAGTTTCGTGACAATTTTCGAGTTCCAATTATGTTGGTGAACTGTTACGAATTCAGTATCCACCAACATAATCTGACCCCGAAAATTGACACGAAACTTTGTTTTCGTTGATCCCGAGTACGGCCCCAGAGCTTTGTCTGGAAGTGAAGTGAAAATCCGTCAGGTTATCAAAGTTTCGAACGCATTACGGTAAGCGGCAAGGTCCGAATAGTAACTGCCCTGCTACTCTGCAAAACGAAAAACGAAGTTTCGTGACAATTTTCGGGGTCAGCTTATGTTGGTGGATACTGAATTCGTAATAGTTCACCAACATAATTAGAACCCAAAAATTGTCACGAAACTTCGTTTTTCGTTTTGCAGAGTAGCAGGGCAGGTTGTAAGAAGGCTGGACTGTGTAGCTATTCGAATGATCAACAGAGTAGGGGGCTTAAAAAGGCCGTTTTAGCAATATCTTCCTTATGTCATATTAAAAATAAGGCGCTAAATTATAGTTTGAATTTAAAAAATGACTTTTATTGCTCATAAAAGTCATTTTTAAAATTCTTCGAATTGCTCGAAACGCCCATTTTAGCCCCCTAGGACTTTGCCTAGATGACGAAGAAACAGCGTTCACATAATCATATTTCAGCAATTTCGTCTACGTAGCAAAAGTATCGAATGCGTCAGCCGAATACGACACAGAGGTGAGTATCTCGACTACACCGTTAAACTTGACGTAGTTAAGATGTTATATTGACTTGTAGCTTGTTTTCAAAAGTAGGACTCTGCCTAGACGGCAAAAGTACCAAACATAACGGCCGAATACGACATAGATTTATGTATCTCGACTACGCCGTTCAACTTGACGTAGTCCATAAGATGTTACTGCAAGTCAGTAACAAGGATGTACGTGACTTTTAAAGTGTCGGACTCTGCCTAGACGGCGGTGAAACAGCGTTAACATAATCATCTTTCAGCAACTTGGTCTGTGTAGCAAAAGTATCGAACGCATCGGCGGAATACGACATAGATGTGATTATCTCGACTACGCCGCTCAACTTGACGTAGTCTACAAGATGTTACTGACTTGTTCAAGGATGTACGTGACTTTTAAAGTGTCGGACTCTGCCTAGACGGCGGTGAAACAGCGTTAACATAATCATCTTTCAGCAACTTGGTCTGTGTAGCAAAAGTATCGAACGCATCGGCGGAATACGACATAGATGTGAGTATCTCGACTACGCCGTTCAGTTTGACGTTCTCGATGAGATGCTTGTGTCGCTCGCAGACCCTGTTCTCGCTGTGGTAGCAGTTACCTGAGCGGCCGCAGTCGGAGCAGCTGACTAGTTGTTCCGGAGTGCCTGTCTTCTTGTTCTCACGGTCGTCGCCGAGGCAGAAGTCGCAGTATGGTGATGGCGATGCCTACAAGAAGACGTTACTTATAGTATAGGATCCCGTCATACAACGACCTTCACCGAGCTGTTTATTTGATGAAACGTATTTTATATTTAATTTAATATGTCAATAAATATATTGCATATGGGTTGGCTAACAAATTTCAGTCCAGTATATGCTTAATAAATAATTAAAAAAAAACTTTTTTTTTTTTAATTTCACCGGTATGTTTATTAGACAAATTCTATACCAATCGAAAGTCTGAAGCCCATAGAATATGGAAACGTTGGGCTGCCTATTCTTTTCCGGTCACAACTCTCGGGCAGCCAGGTATAAACAGGTAAATAATATTAGCATTTTGCACCGGTCTGATTATTGAATCAAAATTAAATGAAAATAAAGATTATTTCATTATGAATACGATGGTATATGGTTGGCTGCGAAAAATCAGTCCCGAATTCCGGTTGTCGAATTTTGAAAAGTGAAATATTGCTGCGAGTGAATATGTGCGACTGAGAAGTCCCAACCAACCATCCCATGCGGTAGAAGAGGACACAGCATAGCAGCTGTTTAAAGCCCGCCCATTTGAAGAAAGAGAGTGCGCATGCTATTTGTTCTTGAAAATGAAAAGGATAGCGATAGACTCGTATGTACCTACTGTGTATCATACATAATGTATATGTGTAAGTGTAACATACATAATGAATAAAAATATAAGTAAAAGTACCAATAGGTACCTACTTTATATCAACTTAAAAATAAATAAATGAAACAATATAAATTCCACATAATACATAAATACTTACCTACCAAAAAAATAAAAAAAACTTAAACTACATCAAAAATTACACAAATAAATGCCTAAATAATATAATACATAATTATAACTATACCAAACAAGAGAGATTACAAGGAGAGATAGTGCTCTTTAACTTTCTTTTTAAAAATGCTAATAGTTTGACTGTCACGAATGGAGAGAGGAAGACTATTATTCCACAGCCTAACCGCGCCAACTGAAAAGGACTCACCGTAACGGCTAGTGGAGTGAGAGAGGATTTTAAGGAGAAGGGACGTAGCAGACCTACATGGCACTCCCCGCCATTATTAGAAGACAAAATAAAAAACAACAATTAAAAAAAAACTTGTTTATTGTAAAAAATTATGGTTCCGAGTCATCGGACATATAACTATGATCTCCAACTTCTGAACCTTCTTCGTCATCACTCTCCGTTTCAGTTCTTTCGACAATGTCTTCTATTTTGAAAGGTGTATGATCCCCAATGAATCCTATTGGTTTTAAATATTGATCTATGAAACAACCGCAGTTCTCAGGCTGAAGTTTCACGCATGTTGGATCTGTTGCATTAACCCACATGGAATTTACGAAAATAGTTCGTAAAATTTTCTGAGTTAATGATATCTAGCATTGTGGTATGGAGTTGGAGTCAAAGCCTTTTATTTTTTTTAAAACTGCTCGCTGTCTTCTTTAGCAGAGTAATTTTTCATAAAAATGCGATATCTCGCATCATTCACGTTGGTGCAGTTCTTGATACCATACATACCTACTAGCCGTAAATTCTTGAACGGTCTTCATTTTTTCGTAAATGAAAATATCAGCAGCATCTGTTAATGATGCAAAAACTGTTAATGATGTTTGATATTTTTCATTTGTCGAAAATAGCTGAAAAGGTTTTACTTTTGCTGTAAACGCATGGAAGGCGGGAAGACTTTGGCATAATTTGATTCCTTACTTCAACGCTAAATCGGTGCAATTAATGCAATCAACAGTTTGATTATTAGTCTTTCTTGCTGAAGTGGCAAGCCAAAATTCTGATTCGATCAGTTTGTGCATATTTCCTAGCAAAATAATCAAAACGTCAGTATCAGAGGCTTTAATTAAAATTTTTGAGCCTGGCTTCGCTTTAGAAGCATGAAAAATAATCCTTCGTTCATAATTAGTTTCTTCAGTTTTTTTTACAGAATTTTCTTGAACTTGACTTGACTTAGTAGCACCAAAGACGATTAATATCTAGAAGACAGACAATGGCCATACACAAAATCGTAACCCTAAAAAATAGCCTGAAAACTCTAAAACATCAATTTTATCCAAGAAATTTCAATTACTTTCTAGTTAAAAATGTTTAAATATTGAATATTGTTGCTACCTACTTCTAAGTATTGAAATTTCTTGGATAAAATTGATGTTTTAAAGTTCTCAGGCTATCTGGTACTGCGGGATAGGGTTACGATTTTGTGTATGGCCTTTGTCTGTCTTCTAGATATTAATCGTCTTTGGTAGCACCTATGGTCGACGGTTAAAAAGATTTTTTTGTTTTGGATTATTGTTACCAAATGGTCGTTTTCCCAATAATAAGCCAGAAACATCACCAGAGCCTCTTTAAAACGGTAATTTTTAAGGCTTTGTAAAAAATTTCATTTTCATTTTCAAGAACAAATAGCATGCGCACTCTCTTTCTTCAAATGGGCGGGCTTTAAACAGCTGCTATGCTGTGTCCTCTTCTACCGCATGGGATGGTTGGTTGGGACCTCTCAGTCGCACATATTCGATCGCAGCAATATTTCACTTTTCAAAATTCGACAACCGGAATTCGGGACTGATTTTTCGCAGCCAACCATATACCATCGTGTTCATAATGAAATAATCTTTATTTTCATTTAATTTTGATTCAATAATCAGACCGGTGCAAAATGCTAAATTATTTACCTGTTTATACCTGGCTGCCCGAGAGTTGTGACCGGAAAAGAATAGGCAGCCCAACGTTTCCATATTCTATGGGCTTCAGACTTTCGATTGGTATAGAATTTGTCTAATAAACATACCGGTGAAATGATAAAAAAAAAATTTTTTTTAAATTATTTATTAAGCATATACTGGACTGAAATTTGTTAGCCAACCCATATGCAATATATTTATTGACATATTAAATTAAATATAAAATACGTTTCATCAAATAAACAGCTCGGTGAAGGTCGTTGTATGACGGGATCTTAGGCTATTAGTAAAACAGGTTCGATACTTTGATATCGGGGATTAAAATACACAATAATAAAGTGTGAACCAGTTTCAGAGTCAACTCTGTTTAGGCAATTTGAAAATCATGACCAATAATTTAAAGAGTCTGAAGCATGAAGGCTTATTTTTCACATACTATGTTATATGGATGATACGCATGTAAGAGATGAGGACATAAAATACCAGTATACCTTGCTATGGCCCCCGGGCACAGGTCTCGGCTCAGGCTTGTCCACAGCGGGCGGGGTTGAGGCGGGCGCCGCCACGGTTGGCGGGACCAGCGGTGCGTGAGCCGAGTCTGAACTGGAAGTGTCGGCGGACGCGGGCCGCGGGGGCGGGGAGGGGCGGCGGGGGACAGCCGGCGGCGCGGGGGCTGTAAGGGGAAGGTACACTTACCAAACCGAAGGGACATACCAAAAACCAGTTTCAATGTTCTATCAGTGGTTTTACTAAGTTGCAAACTACGACAAAAATCTCACTGCAAGCAAAATTACAGGTAGAGTATTGAAACCAGATGAAAAAACTTTTCTGGCCACTCATATGCGCGCAAAACTTGAAATGATTGTATTTTGCTACGAAACTTCGCATAGGCATCCGCGGTTACCTTTTTACAGTTGTATTCATTCGTTTAATGTTTGAAATTTCGTATGAAAAATAACTAGGCATGTATTTATTTACACTTGGTGTCAGAATGTGAGTGACCAGTATGGTATTAAAAGTATGTTAGTTTGCAGGCTATGTTTAGTAGATATTTCATTATACAGGAATCGTTCACGTGTGACACGACTCGAGTTGTATTGCAAATCCCTCTTACTCAGATAAAGATTCTCAGAATGAATCGAAACATTGTAGTATTTAAGTCGACGATATTTTACGTGAGCGATTCCTGTGCCCACTTTTAAACATGAATGAAGTTGTTTCAACTAGAGATGCAACGAATATCTGTTAGTAATCCCGTTATACTGCCTGTCTGTCCGTGCATTTTTATGCTTTTCAAAATAATTTTAGTACGAAATGTTTGATTGAGGGTAGTTGAATGTTTAAAGCCAGCACTAATTTGGTCCTAATTTATATACCCGATATTAAAATAAGAATAGAAAACCAATATTCATTGCATGACTAGTTCCAAAAAAAGATTTTACCTTGTCTGATGAGCACCACCGATTTTAAGCATGGAACCATGATTAGACCAGATTTATTGATGCGTTGTCATGACGATATTGCGTAAATTACAAGCTGATATTATTTCAAATGAATATTATGAGCTTATATTTATGCAAGTATGTAGTATTATCAAGGACAATATATATATCGTCCCTGTTATTATTTTGATCGGGGATCTTTATTTGTGCTTTTCATATTGTGCGTCTCCAAAGATGGTATCTTACGATTTATTTTCCGTTAACAGTTTTTTTGATTTGATATCTCAAAGAAGAGAACACATAATGAAACAAAATTCTAAAGTGAACCGTTTGAAATAAAATGAAATATGATCACTATTCCCATCCGTCTGATACCATCATAAGAGCTCTTAACAAAACATCGATCAATAAGCGCTTGCTTCACCATCCAATTATGATATCTGTCAATTAAAGTGAGCAGTACCGCGCACACGAATTTCACCACCGCTGACCAAATGTCGATTGTGTGGTTAATTACTTTATGTCCTGGCCCATTCCATCCATCTCAACAACGTCGCAGGCACTAGGGTCCAGTTAAGTCTAGCAAAATTTCCTCCTGACACTGCATATATAATCTAGTAAAGTTTTATGTGCCGGATAAGATTAATTAGGCAGTTTTTTAACGGTTTATTTTTTATTTTTGACCCTACTAGTGATGATGAAACAAACCCTTAATCTAAAAATACCTGTGTTTCAGCATCTCCGTACCATAAAACTAATCGGCGAATGATACGGCACAGTACATTAGTACTCACCGCTGCTGGGCGCACCGGCCGGGTTATTCAAAAACGTGACGTAACTGTCTTGATACTCGGTCGCGGGGCCGAGAACTGGTGGCGTGTGAGCGCCGGCGTCTCTGGAGTCGCCGTCGGAAGTCGCCGCGGCGACCGCGCTAGCCGCCTCCTTGTGAGTGTGAGTGAAGTGGTACGTCAGGCCGGGACGGGTCTTGTATTTAGCGCCGCAAACTGTTTGAGATGAGCCGGTTTAGTGATGGGTAGATTGAATGGGATTTGTGGAAATTGACGAATGTTTACCCCGATTCTTTCGGTTATTTTGTCGGTAATTCTGTAGCATTTTGCATCTCCGAAACTTAAGAAATGGCGTCAATATGATACATAAATTGTATTTAGATAATACTATATATTTCATGTCACCGATAACATTTCATCCCCCTAGCCATATTATTACAATCGCTTTCGCTATACAAACGTAAAAATGTATAGGAAAAGGCTTTCAATGACGTTGGGTCACGTGGTCAGAAGAGTCCAAACAAAGGCTTACGGACGATAGAAATAGATTCGATACAAAGCGATAGTAATATGGCTACAGGCTAAGGGCCCTACTACTAAACTAAAAACGATACATCGTCGTAATAATCGTAGTTCAGCTTATGTTGGTCAAATGTTACGAATTCAGTATCCACCACCAACCTATGCTAAACTGCAAACTTTGGCACTAAATTTCGTTTTCGGTTTTGATAGTAAGGTCCCAGAAACTAAAGGAAGATAAATATTGACGTAGTTACAATCATAAAACATTCGTCAATTTCCAATGTAATGAGTAACAAAACAGAACTCACCGTGATGCCTCCTCCTTGTTCGCCTATCTAACGTAAAGGGGTGGGGTAGCCAGCGTCATCAGAACAGAGGAGGCACCACGGAACCGTCGCCTTCCAGATTATCGGTCATCAATCAAATACACGTGCGCAACGAGTTTATACGAACAACGCATAAATTAATTCTTATGCTGATGGAATGTTTCTAAAACTTTGGCATAAAGAATCTAAGAAGAAATCGGACACAAGATTTTTTTTTGGTAGAGATGAGGGTAGTTTTAAATAGTTCGTATAAACTCGAAGGAAAGCCGGGCCGCCGTGATGTCTGTTCGGTTCTAAGGACGCGGGCTCCAGAGGGGCTAGTTTGATTGATGACTTCAAATCAATGGATCCGCCCATACAGCAATTGTTGTAGTGAAATAATAATAGAAAACACAAATATTTTTTGTGACACGGTTTGACTTCAACTCAAGAATCATGTTCTTATGTTATTATTATTACTGAGATCGAAATGATAAATAGGAATTCTTGAACTTTACATTGAGTGACAAATGGCATGTAAGAAGTATATAAAAGTAAGTTAGACATTTTATTTTCAAAATGGCAACCCTACAAGCTGATCCGAACAACGGCGATGAAATCTATAAGTATTAATTGCTGCCATAAAGTTTTGAGTAAAGTCATCTTGTGTCACAAAAAAGATCCAACTTTGTAGTCCAATCAAAACATTGAAATCATAATAAATAATAGATTGGATAATTTTATTCGTTTATCAACATAAATATTTCTTGTATAAATTCATAACAATCTTTGGGTGTTTATGTACACTGACGAGCAAAAATTGTGTCTATAGAAATACGGGTTCCAACAAATGTTAATTTACAAAACAATTTCATATACTTCTATAAAATACTACAAATATGTCCAAATGTTATTGTGATTATGCACGCCAATGTAATACGCCTTAGGATAACGCAGTCCGAGTCTGTTTCACAAAACAATATTCAAAACAGGTGATTTGAAGTCCATTCTTCCGAATTTCTGGATTGTTTTCTAGTTGGTATGTATAACAGATACAAGAGCCACAATGCGTCAACACCAAAGATGCAATAGACTCACCAATCTTGAAGTTTTAGGGATTATCCAACACTTCACATCTTTGGTGTCCTATCTAAAAAGTGTATAGAAACTTGCCACATTTCAAACCTCCCATACATAAGTTACTTAACATGTTTATTTTTTATTATTTATCAATTTACAATGGTTTAAATATTAACATGTTTAATATTACTATTGTGTGGGAGGATTATACGAAGTCACGAAAATGGGAAACTATTTTTGCAACAGTATAAATAACTTGGGCTGAACTCACACCAAAAGAGCATCGAAGAGCAGCGAAGCGAAGCGCAGTTTCAGTGTCATACGAATTTCAACTTTATATTCATTACTATAATACTTATTATCGCATGAGAAACTCGAACGAGTCGCGAGGATGCCCGCGGCTTCGCGGGAATTCCGGCGAATTCCAATACGCGCGCCTTCTCTGCGATAATAAGTATTATAGTAATAAAAATAAAGTTGAAATTCGTATGACACTGAAACTGCGCTCCGCTTCGCTGCTGTTCGATGCTCTTTTGGTGTAAGTTGAGCATTATGCATTAACCTATAAATTGTGACTTAAACGCTAAAAATTAACTATTGAACATTATCGTGACGTGTATAAAAGAAATGGTTCGCCGAACGAAGCAAATTTCTAGCCACTTCATAACATTCTGATTTTTATTACACTACTTTAAAATAAGCCTTAAATACATTACAATCAATAAAATTTCTTAATTTACATAAACAAATCGCCTATCACTCAAACAGACAAAAATTTCGAAAAATTGATTAAAATATATTTTTTTTTTTATGTAAGTATATAAAACAATCATCTTGAAACGTAAGCATGGATTACTAAATTTTTACTTGAATATCAAAAGGAAATGGACAATGTGGACCAAATTTAAAAACAAAATGTCTGCCGGTTTGACACAGTGCATTCGATAGAGCTTTAAAAGGGCTACATTTTCTTGTATGACAGTTAAATAATTCATACTGCAGAAACAGCAAATCCCAGTCAAAATAATGTAGATTATTTTGACTGGAACCCTGCGCTTCTTATCTCTCTCTTGCCTCAAAGGTTTGCTGGAAGAAAACTCTTTTCAGGGTTAAGCTCGCCTGTGTACATGTCCTTTCTGTGTATTATTTTTATATTATGTGTTTTTGTGTACAATAAAGAATAAATAATAGATTCTTGGAGTGCCTGCAAAATGGACACCGGCATCCTTGATTATTAGAATTATAATTATGTAGCTCAATTTCTGTAATATAGCGCTTCTAAAGCCCTTTAAAATTATATATGTACCAATCCTGCAGGCATTTGTTATTTAACATTAGTCAAAGCTTCAGTTAACTCTTCTTCCGCAATGAGAACAGGTTCTTTTATAATAGTAGAAAATTTCAGGGTTTATTTTCTAAGAAATAGATCAATAATAATTTAGATATTGATTACGAATTACCTACAAGCGTAAAATGTGTGATGAAAAAAAAGACAAATTAAAAAAAGGCACGGCATAAAGCCTTCAAAACGCCAAAAGCAAGCAATAAAAACAATAAATTAGCGAAGAAATAAATTAATACAAACGAATTAAATAACTGTTTTTAATCGGTGTAATGAAACTTCTTTTTCGGTATATTCAGAAACTTATTAAAATAAAGTATGGAAAGTTAACTTCTGCAAGATGTGGGCATGTACCAAATTATGTATTTGGACATACCTCTGACTACCCCCTTAGACATCTTCAAAAACAATCTAAAAATTTCCTAAAAGAGCTGAAAGAAATGTCTACCGCTCCCTGCGATATAGTCGTGATCATAATAATTTCATTTTTCATTTATTTCATAATAAAAATAAAGCATATTGGCTGATAAATGCCTCTATCCTTTTCTTGCAATAGACATGACCAAGAAATAGTAAACTATCCTGCAATTTTGGATATTTTTGCTCTGAATTAAATCAATAAGTAATGTAAAATTTTAAGCGTTTATGAAACCTCCCTGATATAAATGGAGAGGTAAATAATTTTACTATTAATCATGCTAATTTATATACGTATTTGAGGTTTAAAACATCGAAAATTTTAGCCATTGCACGTAATACATTCCTAGGAGCAATGTAAGGAAATGAAAATAAATAAACTATCACAGACACATGAGTCAAACATACAAACCAATCAGTGCTAAATTAGAATACACAATTATTCATAAGAATCCGTTTAAAATAGTGAAGCCACTAAAGCTTCAACGCGCTGATTCTCTTTGATTAAAAAAGGAAGGAGGGCTGATTTTCCATGTAAAATGGCCTGTTCCAAAATAACTATGCATCTTTCGCTCTCTCAAATTTGTAGCCATCTCTTTTTATCAACAAGACAACTAAGACCATGCTATGTAAGTAAGTTCGTATGAGCAAGTGGCCAACTCTGATGATGGAATGGAGACCATGCTAAATTTACAGGTTTTTTTTTTGTAACAAATACTATAACCCTTAGTATAGTATTTTAATGTACTACACAGTTTTAAAAAAGCTGTCTGTGTGTAAAGCTTTATGTAATTTTAAATAAATAAATTACCAGAAAAAAAAATATTGGTGTAAAATGGCGTAGTTTTATATTTTGTTATTTGTAGATTTTTTTGTTTTTATAAAAGTTGTAAAGTCTAATATACGATTTTAATAGTTATATTTCACCTGACAAAAGCCGTTGTCTTTAAAAGTCATTGAGGAAAAGTGTCAAAAAGAGAATCAACGCAGAAATTAACCTACAACCAAAGACGATTAATATCTAGAAGACAGACAAAGGCCATACACAAAATCGTAACCCGATCCCGCAGTACCAGATAGCCTGAAAACGTTAAAACATCAATTTTATCCAAGAAATTTCAATACTTAGTAGTAGGTAGCAACAATATTCAATATTTAAACATTTTTAACTAGAAAGTAATTGAAATTTCTTGGATAAAATTGATGTTTTAGAGTTTTCAGGCTATTTTTTAGGGTTACGATTTTGTGTATGGCCTTTGTCTGTCTTCTAGATATTAATCGTCTTTGCCTACAACTAACCTAATTTAAACTACTCCGCTGATTGGTACAACTTGTGGCAGTGTTTATAACTATTTTACTAAAATTGGTGTTATACTTTCCCATTCATACCATACTTTGAACTTTGTGATGTAATTGACAGTAGCCCTCTTGTGGGTGAAAACGAAATTAAAAAAGAAAATCCCTTTTTATTTTCTTACGTTGAACTGAGTTTTCGGGCCATATGTCAATAACATAGGGGTGTGCAACGCTTCGCATCTTTTCTCAAATATCTCTAAATCTTATCGATATCGACTGCTGTTACGCACATCATTATGACGCTGCGTAAGCCCAATGAGTGCGAGCGAGACAGACTGATAATAAAGATTTATGGCCCGACGACTCAGTCCTAACGCGTGCACTATAGTTTAGAAGCGAAAGAGTATGAGAACATTCTTCCTTTGTCATATCATTCTTGCATTCAAGACCAATAAAGTGAGGCTTCCTCATATAATATCTGCAATTTTTTATAAGCTAATAAAAAAAAATTTGAAAGCGGACAAATAAAATAAGATTTTGAAGCTAAAGGAGATGATTTTACAAAATAATATTTTGAATTTTCAATCCCACGTCCACTACGGGCGTTAACACAACACAAGATTACACTTAAATAAAAACATGATCCAAGAATTTAAAACACTAAACACTTAAACAAAAATCAATCTAAATGCACAAACTTTTCGATAAATAAGATTAAATAAAAACCAACTACAAACGAAAATGTTCTCTGAAACATATTTTCATTTCAGCCGCCTAATTTTTTTACTAACTTTTAGTATTTTTGTAATCCCCAATCCCCTTTTAGAATTGAAAGATTGTTTATTTCATTCACGCCTAGGACCAAAGGAACGACTATCCTTAGACAAGGCTGAACCTAGGCCAATAAAATAACCATAATACCAATGTAAAGTGGTAATTATATCTGCTATTTCATTTGGTCTACAAGTCATAACCGAGGTACCCAAACACCTCACCTTAACCCTTTTGGGCTGACCGCACATTGGCTATCGCTCGTATAAGCCTAAGTTTCGCTTAAACAACCAAGACACCAGTCTAACTAAAGGCAAATGTCCACTCTGTTGCTTGAGTTACCGAGCGGCGACATTCTTAGGCCGGGCATACACGAACAGATTGAAAAAGGATCGACTGCTTCCAGCTGTGCAGTTACCTGCTCGTGCAGTCACTTTGAAGCTGCCCGTGTATACCCGCCCTTACTGTACATATAAGTTTGGAAATATTACCCTAAGCAACAACTTAATGTCTGTATCGCGTAAGCTTCCATATATAAGGCTGTAGTTAGTGCTCAAACGACAGTCAGCGCGTAAATTCATTTGCGCTGCACTATAGTCGTTCATAAGTTCTCATTGATAAAGCTAAGTTAGGCCGACCTCAGCGCGCACCGTCGGTTGAACACAAAATACACCCTAAGATGACCAGTAGGCTTAAAATTTGCAACGTGTCTAGACGAAACGAAATATCTCGATAATAGCAAACTGCTCTAACTTACTATGCTTGAGCAATTTGTTACTCTAACTTATAGCCTAAGATCCCGTCATACAACGACCTTCACCGAGCTGTTTATTTGATGAAACGTATTTTATATTTAATTTAATATGTCAATAAATATATTGCATATGGGTTGGCTAACAAATTTCAGTCCAGTATATGCTTAATAAATAATTTAAAAAATATTTTTTTTTTAACATTTCACCGGTATGTTTATTAGACAAATTCTATACCAATCGAAAGTCTGAAGCCCATAGAATATGGAAACGTTGGGCTGCCTATTCTTTTCCGGTCACAACTCTCGGGCAGCCAGGTATAAACAGGTAAATAATTTAGCATTTTGCACCGGTCTGATTATTGAATCAAAATTAAATGAAAATAAAGATTATTTAATTATGAACACGATGGTATATGGTTGGCTGCGAAAAATCAGTCCCGAATTCCGGTTGTCGAATTTTGAAAAGTGAAATATTGCTGCGATCGAATATGTGCGACTGAGAGGTCCCAACCAACCATCCCATGCGGTAGAAGAGGACACAGCATAGCAGCTGTTTAAAGCCCGCCCATTTGAAGAAAGAGAGTGCGCATGCTATTTGTTCTTGAAAATGAAAATGAGATTTTTTACAAAGCCTTAAAAATTACCGTTTTAAAGAGGCTCTGCCGGCCTAGCACGGACTGGGGATAAAATTTTGTCCCCCGTTTTTATCCACCTTTAAGGGATAAAATTATCTTCTCCACCCTCTATAGCATGGTAACAGAAGAGAGAATAAATTTATCCACGTTTGACATTTGCGGGGGAAACATATCCCCACCTCATAGCATGGACTCACTAGAACGTGGATAAAATAGTCTTCGTTTGACATAACATAGAGAGAGGCTATCCACGATCCGCTAAGGTGGGTAAATAATTTATTCCAAGTAAAAATATGAATCCTATGTAAATCCTATGTATCCTATATAAAATATGAAGTAAATCCTCTCTCACTCCACTAGCCGTTACGGTGAGTCCTTTTCAGTTGGCGCGGTTAGGCTGTGGAATAGTCTTCCTCTCTCCATTCGTGACAGTCAAACTATTAGCATTTTTAAAAAGAAAGTTAAAGAGCACTATCTCTCCTTGTAATCTCTCTTGTTTGGTATAGTTATAATTATGTATTATATTATTTAGGCATTTATTTGTGTAATTTTTGATGAAGTTTATGTTTTTTTTATTTTTTTGGTAGGTAAGTATTTATGTATTATGTGGAAATTATATTGTTTCATTTATTTATTTTTAAGTTGATATAAAGTAGGTACCTATTGGTACTTTTACTTATATTTTTATTCATTATGTATGTTACACTTACACATATACATTATGTATGATACACAGTAGGTACATACGAGTCTATCGCTATCCTTTTCATTTTCAAGAACAAATAGCATGCGCACTCTCTTTCTTCAAATGGGCGGGCTTTAAACAGCTGCTATGCTGTGTCCTCTTCTACCGCATGGGATGGTTGGTTGGGACTTCTCAGTCGCACATATTCACTCGCAGCAATATTTCACTTTTCAAAATTCGACAACCGGAATTCGGGACTGATTTTTCGCAGCCAACCATATACCATCGTATTCATAATGAAATAATCTTTATTTTCATTTAATTTTGATTCAATAATCAGACCGGTGCAAAATGCTAATATTATTTACCTGTTTATACCTGGCTGCCCGAGAGTTGTGACCGGAAAATAATAGGCAGCCCAACGTTTCCATATTCTATGGGCTTCAGACTTTCGATTGGTATAGAATTTGTCTAATAAACATACCGGTGAAATTTAAAAAAAAATGTTTTTTTTAAATTATTTATTAAGCATATACTGGACTGAAATTTGTTAGCCAACCCATATGCAATATATTTATTGACATATTAAATTAAATATAAAATACGTTTCATCAAATAAACAGCTCGGTGAAGGTCGTTGTATGACGGGATCCTATACTATTAGTATGCTAGAGCAATTTGTCTGAAGAGAACAATTTGTCGACGACGAGGTATGTCAAGTTGCGCATAAAGCCCGGCAGGGTGTTGATTGGGGGCGACAAAATTCAGTATCGCGATAAGTTAGCCAATCACCTAGCAGATATTTAGATAATCAGTTGCTCGAGTAGTTCGTTCGTTCGTCGTATGAGCAAGTGGCCAACTCTGGTGACGGAGTTTTTAGGCCGCCTAAAGGCCTCCGTCATGGCTTAACGACTTTAAAAGCCGGGACCGACAATTTAACGTGCCCTCCGAAGCACGGAAGCGCTCAGATGAAAATGCCACTTGCGGTCACCCATCCAAGTAGTGACCGCTCAGAACGTTGCTTAACTTCGACGATCTATCAAGAACGTCTTAGCAAGCTCGAGTAGTAGTCAATGCGCTATCACCATTACCCTCCTATGGAGAAGTCCTAAGTTCTTGGGGGTGAATGCCCGCCGAGATTCTCTTACTCACTAATCAAGTATCCCCTTATACATTACATACACAACAATAAAAGGCATATTTGCGACACTAACTGACAAACGCCTGGTATTGTGCGCCGGTAGCCATTTTGCGGTGAAATTTGGAACTAATTTTCCAAAATGGATGACTGAACTCAAAGCTCATGAAGCAATTTTTTATAAATCATCTAATCAATTGTTCCATTGTAGGTATTTTAGATAATTTTAAGTGTTAAACATATACTATAGTTATTTTGGAACAACTTTGCTTGAACTAATTAGAGATTTGTGACCTGTTTGCAAAAATCTAGTTGCTATCCAGCGCACAATAATAAGCGTACCAACAATATACAACGTTGTATTGCTTGCCCACGCTCTAATTTAGATACAACTACGTTACGAGTACTCATTGGCCCTTCTCTATAAACCATGGTGATGCTTATTATAATGATATATTTATTTTTGCACCGTCCAGTTTACAGACAGATGTCATTCAGAAGACGTACGGATTTTGGGAACTAAAGAGAGGGACAATATTTCAATTAGATTTAAATTCAATAGTAGCGATTATGTTGTTCACTTACTAAATAAATCTTAGCACTTTATGGTAGTTTTATAAATCAATCTGTTCTTTTGGTTTATTTCACTAACTTCCATATCCAGCTGTTATTTTATAGCTTTTAATGAATGGTACTTTTGCCGAGCAAAGGCATTTGGGAAGTGACTAAATATTTCTATAGTGAGAAAAGTGCTAAATTAATAAGTTAGTGAACAAAATAGAACACCAATAGGGTGGATTGGTGTATAAAGAAAGGATACAAATGACCTTTTGTAGAGACCAATTTTATCATTATTCCAGTACGTTTCACAAGCCAATATTCGTAGTTCAGCTTATGTTGGTGAAGTTCTAAGTTCAGCTAAAACCAATTTAAGCGGAGCTGCGATAATAACCCGATATCTATTATCGATTTACAGAGTAAGGTTTAAGTGTATGCTTTACACACATGAATGAAATCTTTATGAAATTTTACTAGAATAATGAAAAACAGGGGAAAAAAGACATTAGATTGACCTATCTAGGCAATCTGTCTGTATACTGCACATGTTATCCAAATAAAGAAAGCTCAGGTCCTTCTGTATCAAAACTATTGAGCAAATCCATTATTATTAGATGGATTTCATCCGATGTTACACTCAATTCACTCCAACTCTGAACTCACACCTATTATTAAGACCGCTGTAATCACTTTGAATTATAAGAGATAGGACAGGGATCGGCAACCTTTTAGCTCAAAGAGCACAACAATTAGGTACAGACAACCTTTCATCGTAGTCTGCGCGCAAACTTCATGTCTCTTTAATATAGAACAAAAATTAGTTTTTGCGAAACTAAAAAAGCCGAGGTTTACCGACCCCTGATGTAGGTATTTTATTCTTGTTATTTTGTTAACAATGCTGTGAAGCATCAGGAAATCTATTTACGAAATTAGTTCAGTCAACTTTTGTTTAAAATCAGCTACAAATTGTTTAATTTTTGGCGTTTAGAGCGAGTTGAAGGAAAACACCAGACAAAATCCTGTTAAATGTAGAGGTATACAAACCTACTGTACCTAGATTTTCATATTGCACACACATGTCTTATGGGAATGTCTTAATCTAAATCTATGGTTGATATCTACTGTTGTATTGCCATGCTTTCTTTGGACATTTTACTTTACATACTGAATTTAATGGGCCAAAATATACTTAACTACTAAGTTTTGGTGAGCTAATCTAAGTGAACAGGGAATAAATTTTAAGGGCACTTACAACTATGATTTCATAAGAGCACGGTTTTGTACATTCGGTGCCATAAAATGCTTAATTTATTCCATCTATCACCAATCTAAGAACTATATATTTCTCTGAATTTTATTATAGAAATCAAATCTAAATCACAAAAAATTTGCAAAACGTCTGTTCCTTTCATACATAGCTTATTTAGTAGCTGTTTGATAATTTTCTTCTTTATTTACTGTAATTTTTGTATGATTGCTATCGAGTATTAAATTACTCTTTTTCAAACATACATCAAACACGAAAATTCATCGCGTAATTTACCTTTCAACAACGCTCGTGAAAGAACCTTCCAGAAATCACAGCAAATAGGGTCATGAAACAGTAAGTAACGCGATGATGTCCATGTAATTTGTAATTAAATATCTGATATTGATTTCTAACTAACTGGTAAGACAAAATACAAACTGCCTTGAAACCAAAAACGACAAAGTGCCATAATAATTGCCCAATTTATCGAATGAGTAAGGCTGCTGATAAGACATTGTTGAATAACCCCCTTATTCATATTGGTTCAGTAAACCTTAGCTAAAACGGATATTAAATCTGTCGCTATCTCTTTTGACATAGCAGTAACAAGATAAAATTCTATAAATCCATATTAAACTGTCAAATCTTTATGAATAAGGCCATACTTGTAAAGTAAAAACAAAGAAAGCACGGCTTAGCGCGGACCTGAGCTAAGTGGTCGGTTAATGCTTCCGGCGTGACTTACGTTCGCAGCCGAATGGTTTCTCGTTGTCGCCGGGCACCTCGTAGGGGAGAGTGCCTTGCCCGGCGCGCTTGCGGCCGCGACCCTGGAACGAGATGTTGAAATAGTAAAACCAATAAAAATAGTAGTCAATGTTTAGCTCTGTCCGTTTTAGCTGTCAGTGAGTATGAATAAATACTGATAGATTCGATATTTGAAATATCTTAGCTCTAGTTAGCTACACTACCAATTTATTTCGTTTAGGTAGACCAGCTAACGAGGCGTGAACATTTTGTCGTCTGACTTTGACTTGTGCAATATGCGAGCCACACCAGAATCTGAATGAAGTCTAGTATTAGGTTAAGTATTACGTAAAAAGAGCGCGGTCGGGGAAGTAGCGGGGGTATGTTTGCGCCTGTGTTCACTCGCTGACGAACCAATAGCACTCGCTAAATCAATGGTGTGAAGTGCGCCGCAACACCTCTCCACCAATCATTGAGCACTGAGTTTGACAGCCAGCGCTCTTTTTACGTGGCGCGACCTTTGAGTGTGACATTACCATGGGGTACCATCTCCTTAAAAAACGCGTGCAGTTCCAAAAAATAATAATAGATAGCGTTACGTGTTGCGATTTCGAAATAATGTCTCTGGAAATTCATGTAAACACCAAAATTATGCCAGAATCATACATTTTCTGTGTTAAATATATTTTTTTCAATATAACGAAATAAAATAACCCATTATTTTATTTCCTAGATCAATTTCTACAAAATAAAATAAAATTACATGACATGGACGCTAGATGGCGCTGACTCAGAAACACAGGTAAAACGGGATAGCCCGACGAATTGCGCGCAAATTCAGGATTGTTTTCAATGTTCTACATGAGGTGTATTTAATCTGTGACATTACTCACGGCGCGGCCCCGCTTGGCGGGCGTGTCGTCGGGCTGGGACTTGCGCGTGCGGCCGCCGCGCGAGCCCGGGCCGGTGGGCGCGGCGCCCCCGCGGCGCTTGCGTCTGTTCGCGTATGTGTCGTCGTAGTAGTCCTCGTCTGACTCCGGGTCGGGCTCCTCGCCCGTCTCCATCTCCTCCATCGCTAGCTCGTCGTAGAACCATTCCTGGGGAGAGATAGAAATAAGAGGAGATACATTAATGACACTTACAGAAGTTTAACTGCAAATAATATATTAAATTAATTTCAAACTCACTGAACGCGGGCCAAGTACCAGCAAACCTAGACGCGATATTGCCTAATCGCGTCGTATACACTTGGAATCGGTTACCAGACTCAGTGATCAGTGCCCTCTCAGTAAACTTTTTTAAAAAAAGACTGGAAAAATATTTACAGTGCACTGACAACTAATAAGATACACAACTGCCTGTGTATTATAAATAATAATAAACTGTCTCCATATCCACGGTAGCTCCACAGCACATACTTCAGTTTACAAAACCCAAACAATATTTATAACTAATTCATCAAAAAACTCTCATCATCATCATCAGAGCCTGACTCCACTCACTGCTGGTTACTCCTTTAGCAAGTGCCAATTGCCATGATCCAATACATTGTTTACAACTTTATTTCTATTTTCTGCCCAATATCTCACCTTAGGATCATCCTTAGCTGCAGTCTGTGAGCCGTCTCTGCTGTCATCACCTCCAAGGGCCTCCCCTGGTATTCCGGAACTGTTTTCTCCATCACCAACATTCTCTGTGACATTCTCCGCTCCACTCCAACCCCAGCGGGTGGATGACATTGTGAGGTATTGGCGCCGAGACTTGCGCCATCTAGGTGATCATTTTTTTTTAATTCTATGTCAAAAACTACAAATTATTTGTTTACCAGAAAAGAAAAGATACAAAATTTGATTGGTATTACTGGTGGTCTCCACACTAGGCTAGCCTGTATTGCAGGAGAAGGTTTGTTTTACTTCGATTTTTTACATTTAGCATTGAGGTGAGGTGTCATGTTGGCCAAGAGTCAATTAGTGTTTATTAAAAAGATTTTTCAGAATTAAAACTCAACTGGCATTTAACGCAATAGTTACAGGAATTTACTTCCATACTGAGAATGAGATGAAAAATTCAATAATTTCTTACCTTTGTGCTGGATATGTGTACACCTGCCCCTCTTTCTGTCCGGGCATACGCTGTCTCTTCGTCATGAATAAATTGCAATGGCTTTGAGCGACACCTAAAATATGAATTATTTTTACTTGATAGGTACGTATTTCTTGTAATATGTGAGACTAAACTCCATGATCTTACAATAATTTAATTTCCTTTTTATTACTTACAATGGGACAAGGACAAGTAAATTGTAGGGCGTCAAAACTAAGTTGTAAGCAAAATCAATATTTCACTATAGTTTATCAGTCTCACCGGTTTGAGTGTCGATAAAAGGCATCCGCATCCTCCGTTCCGCACATAATCGTGAGTTGAACGTGGAAGAGTTCTCAATAATTTCTTTGTAGCTTGGATCATTGAGAAAACTGCAAAACAAAATCGATTGAAAACACCGCTTCACCGACAGACAATTTCACTATTTGCACAACACTTTTTCGTAATTTTCGTTTACGGCACTAATGTATAGAAAAAATCTACGTATGACGGTTGAAAATCGCTGTTTACCTCTCGATTTTAGCTAAATTTGATGGATTTACTATCTGAATCTCGGCCGCCGCCATTTTTCTAGCAAAAGACGCAAAGCAAAGTAGAGGTGTGACTAATATAATAGTAATAGGTACACGTAATATAATATACGCAATTTATATCGTATTACGTTATTCGAATAAAAAATAATAGGTTATCTAGGTATTAGTCAAATAATAGGTTGTCTTGTATCGGACGGAATATTCATTCGCTACGCTACTATTCTACGCGATACGTGTTTGCTTCGTTCGCCGTTCCGACAGCCAGCGCCACAGAACATAGCGAATATAAATATTTGCTATTCTACGCAGCACTTTTGTTTGCTAGTAACTAAAGTTTCTTATCGCGAGACCGAGTGAGCGAGATGACAACATCATTTGAAAAGAGCTAGCTGGAGTCGTGACTTTGTGAGCACATCACATAAAATGTTGTTTGACATACAATTCGCGCTTCGTATGAAGGCTACATAGTTCGCTTCAAAGTAAGCAAGCAGTGAAAACAGATTCACTGCGACTTTTTCGTTATTACTCCGAATAAAAATAAATGTACCTACTTAACTTTATGATTATTTGTTTGATGTACACGTCGTGTTTAATAGGAACGTTGCGGACTTTGCGGTATTGGTTTGAAGGTAAGCAAGCAGTGCAAACCGTACCAACCAAATATTTTTCGGGGATTCCCTGAATAAACAAATTTGGTTGGATTAGCTATATGAATATTCGTTTGTATTGCAGTATTAGTCTTTCACATTAACGCAACGAGATACAAAGCGCAGGTATCAGACTGATTTGATTTACGATCATATAAAATATGCCAAAAATATTTTAACCATGTGAAAATTTGTTTTTGTTGTGAGTTTATTACATAAATGGTGAATAATCCTAACGTCTTTTTCATGCAATGAAAGCGCTATGTACCTTTAAATAAAAATGAAACGGTCGAGAACAAGTGAAGTTTGGACACATTTTACAGTAGAATCAGAAGTTCACAAAACTGCAATTTGCAATATTTGTAAACAAAAGTGCTCATTTAAAACTACAGTGTCAAACTTAAAAAAACATATTTCAAACAAGCATGTTGGCGTAGTCCCTTCGAGTTCACAGTTGAGGCAAATACCAGAAAATGTCACAGGCACCACCACCGACCAAGCCATCAACACACAAACAAGTTCAGAAAATGTACAACCTGTTGCTGTTTCTCCGGTTGTCATAGGATCTAATACTGGTGAGGTACCTACATCAGGCTCTTCAGGACAGATGGTTCAAACTAATACTGGTGACATACCTACATCGGGCTCTTCAAGACAAATGGTTCAAACCAGAATAAATTTACCGGTGAAGAAGATGACTGTATCTCAACGGGGAATCATTGACCAGAAGCTATTACTGCTGTTCATAAAGGACTTCCAGCCGTTTTCTGTAGTCGAGGATAGAGGTTTTAGAGAATATTCAAACGCTTTGAATCCTGCTTACCAATTACCGACAAGACAACACATATCTAATACACTTTTACCGGCATTGTATGAAAAAATTGTGTCCCAAGTTCGAGCTAATGACATAAAAAGCATAACTTCGATAAGTTTAACGACTGACTTGTGGACATCAGCGTCTCAAGACAGTTACATAGCCATCGTAGCGCATTTCATTGATAATGAATTTAAAAACAGAAAAGTATTACTGGAATGTGCACCATTACCCGGCTCTCACACAGCACTAAATATAGCGGACGAAATAACCCGTACTATTAATGAATTTGAATTAGAAAAAAAACAAATCCTCATCATAACGACGGATAATGCAATGAACATGCAAAATGCTGTAAAACTACATTTAGAACTTAAACATTTTGGCTGTTTTGCACACACGTTGAATTTGGTAGTCGAGAAGGCTTTAGACGTTGCCGCTGTAAAATCAACAATAGAAACAGTCAAGGTTATCGTTTCTCACTATAAACGAAGCAACACAGCTATGGAGAAGCTACTACGTTATCAAATTCAAACAGGAGTTACCCAACCAAAGAGGCTTCTGCAAGCAGTTTCTACGCGGTGGAACTCTGTGTTCTTCATGTTAGAACGATTCCTGGAGTTACAAGATGCAGTCCGTAGTACGGCGGGAATATTGGACAAATATTTACCAATGCCATCTATAGGTGAATGGCAGATGTGCAAAGATCTCTGCCTCATTTTGAAACCTGCACAAGAAGTCACTCAACAGGTGAGTGGCGAAACGTATGTAACCGGAAGCCTAGTTATTGTCTTTACAAGAATACTTTTAAACGTTTACGAAAATAAAATTCCATCTACAATCCACCCTGACGTAGCCACATCCGTTCAGGTCATTGTAGACCAACTAAAAAAGAGATTGGGGCACATAGAGCACAGCGGAACTTTTTCTATTTGCTCACTACTAGATCCCAGATACAAAATTCACTGCTTCAAGGATAAATCTGCTGCCGAAAAAGCTAAAAAATTAATTATAGAGCTTGTAACTACAGAAATCAACAAGAAAACTCAAATCAGCACCAGGCCAGCGTCACCTCAACCATCTACGAGCGCATCTAGAGCACCTATAAAAGACGGGTTGTCAATTTGGGATAACATTGACGAAATGTTAGGAGAAGTCCAGCCAACACAATCTCCATATGCATTGGCAATAAGAGAAGTCCAATTATACCTTGAAGATAGATTGTTGCCGATTAAGGACGACCAAGGACATTATAATGACCCTTCTGATTGGTGGAGGAATCATCAATTCGTATACCCAAACTTGGCGCATTTATATCGCATAAAATGTTGCGCAATGAGTACGTCAGTGGCTTGCGAACGTATATTTTCAAAGTCTGGGTATATTATATCTGATCGTAGAACAAGGATTAGTACAGAAAAAGTGAAACAACTAATGTTTTTAAATGTAAATATGTAATTATGAAAACTGTATGTACCTAGGTACTTTATCTATGCAAATTATTAAAATTTATGTAACAATTTATGTTAAGTAGGTAAACTAAGTTTAAGTTAAGTAACCAAAAAAAACACAATAAAAAACAATATGATTGAAATAAGCAGAATATTTAGAAGTGTTTTTTTTTCGAGTTTGAGTTGGCAGCACTGGTTTATTTGATATCCCAAAGCCTGTATGTTTTCTACTGCTGTCTTTTACAGCTTGCTAGTTATTTTTTTATCAAAATAATGGTTCTGTTCGTCAAATTTATAGTGCCATCGTTTACCTAATTACCTATTACATATTATTATGATAAATTCAAATTCAATAGGAGGTAATTTCAAAAAGAAACTCGCAAAGATCACATTGCATTGAAACGTCATTTGAGTAAAATAAGTACCTAGTAGGTACCGTACTTAGTTTTTATTTATTTTTAATCTATAAAAAAAACTAGTTCGATTGATTGATGAACTAATATTCAATCGGTTCACTATTATTTGACTAATACTATATAATAGGTATGATACCCTATTATCTGTAAACCGATATATCAAATATTAGGATTACAGAAAAGTCACCCTAATATAACATCTCTAAAGCAAAGCAAAGCAAGCAAGATGCTTTCTTTACTCACTTCACTTCACTCACTGTTTTATCTATGACGTCACACGTCATCACATCAATCAAACTTCATGATTGTGGTGCCAAGATTGTGCTTTGTTCATGTTTGCATCCGGTAAGTGTTACAGTCTTGATTTTCATAAAGCTACCAAAACATGGCATAAAACCTTGAAATATATATATAAAGGCATTAACTAATACACTGATGTGAAAGTGAATAATGCTTTACTTATAAGAGGATTATCATAAGGTGAAAAATGTCACGGTGCAAAATTAGCACAAACCGTTGGTAGCTTTCAGAAATCATCTTGGTAGAAACTAAAACAGGTTGGTAACAGTTGGTAACCCTGCAAACGTCAAGCTGTGACTGGTCATCGGTGGACGAATCGTGTGTCTGGCGCATTTCCAGTAATTGGTGATTGGAGATCTCCAAATATTACCCTGATTATTGGTTACCTTGCTTTTATTAACTTTGTATCGCGGTTTCTATTATTTCTATTACCGTAAATAATATATTTTGAGTAAATAGTTGTGTTTTAGCCAGTTTTCTTGAGGTTTCCAGGTCAGACGATTGTAACACAAGATGTCGGTGTGCTTCTTTGTAAATGCGTAAGTTCCTTTATCAATATTTTGTTACCCAACTTCACAACACTCGATTTTCATGCTTTGTACTTGTAGCACCGGCTTAGCGAAATTAGTTCTATGTTTTTTATTTATTAGTTTACGAGTACAAATAAAAAAATTTTATTTGGAAAAAACATAAGTACCTACCTACACATTATGGGTTCTTGACCCTTGATTTTGTAGTGAACAAATTCACACAATAATTTTTTTGTTTACTAAGGTAGGTAGGTACCTACTTTTTTTGTTTACAAAACTAAAAATTTTTCCTTTACAAGTCAGAAATTTAATACAAAAAGAAATCATGTTTACCTTTTAACATTATGCTGTCTTTTGTTTACAAGCATTTAAGTAAATAAATTTCCAAATACCTTTTAGCACTCCCTAAAGTTTTTTTATTTTTTATTTCTACAGTGACCAAGCCGGCACATCCAACGTGGAGGAGATTGATGGAGAAGCAGCTGGAGACGAGGGGATCCAGGGAGAGACCTCGCAGCAGACCCTCGAGCAGTTCTGGGCAAAAGTCACCGATGACATTAGGAATGTCTCCTCTGTAAGTAAAACTACAGACGATGGTAATATACTTACAAACAAAAACTGCTCAGTAATTTTTATAATTTAAATTTTATTGCAATTTGTTTGTAATATTTTGTAAAACCTTAGTAGGTAATAGTGGCTATTCTGAGTGTCGCAAAAGCTAAATTAAACTAACTAAAAATAATGCCATCCTTTTTATTTCCATCGCTATGAAAGGGACGGCAATATTTTTAGTTAGATAAGTTTAGCTTTTGCGACACTCAGAATTGCCACTAATATCTCACTATGTCCAATTTCCGTGGATGACTTATAATTCATGTATAACTACATTGTACAGCTATTAATGTTTGCCATAGTATATAATTTTATAGAAAAAATTAAATGTTTTTGTATAATTCACAAAAGTTTGGTGTAACTAGTTTTTGTTAATTATAATGTATCAATAGGAGGACTTCAAAACCCAAGCTTTACCCCTGGCCCGCATCAAGAAGATCATGAAATTAGATGAAGAAGTAAAGATGATATCCGCTGAAGCACCTGTTCTCTTCGCAAAGGCGGTGGAGATATTTATTCATGAGCTCACTCTGCGCGCCTGGAGCCATACTGAGGATAACAAGCGCAGGACTTTGCAAGTAAGATTTTTGGTCCTTCGTGCCGGTCCCTAGTTTAGATAAAGAAATGGTCCTTCGTGCCGGATCTTAGTTTTGAATGTTAAAAAATTGTCAGGATCGTAGCGAGTGGAATTCCGAGGTCACTGCCTATCTGCCTAATCCTATAGAAAGAAGCGTGATCATACCTACACGATAGCCGTGTTGGCCAAGTGGATAAGTACTTCGACTTTCAATCCGAAGGTCGCGGGTTTGAATCCGTGCATCAATGGACTTTTCGCGTCGAAAAAATTATATGCACCTACACATATACACCCACTATCTATGTATGTATAACAAAAAAATAAATAAACGTTTTAATTTCAGCGCAACGACATAGCAATGGCGATCTCTAAATCTGATCAGTTCGACTTCCTGATCGATATAGTGCCGCGTCACGAGATCAAGGCCAACAAGCCTCGCTACGAGACCGTCTGGAGCCACAAACCCCAGGAGCAACCCGTTAGGACGCAACAGGTAATACCTAAATACATATATTTATTTGTAGGTATTAGCTATACCTACGTAAGTACGACGTTTTAACTATACCTAACATCCTTGGCTTTATAGCCTGCAAAATACATTGGCCGAGCGTAGGCGAGTGAACGCCAATACCAACGTATGGACAGCATATCTGCCTTGCCTTGCAATCGCTCGTCATCACTCGCCTACTGGCCGAGTCCAGGCAAGCGACGACGTGTCGAGTTCATTAGTCATAGCGAGGAGTCGCGAGCGTACACTCGCCTCCACTCGCCTCCTGTCTTTGCATCAAACTTACTTTACTTTTTAGTCCCAACCATCCTAATTCTGACCGCTAAGAACATTTCAAATCAAATCAAATTGTTTATTATTTCTCTCACAAATCACAATACATAAATATAAATATAAAGAAATTAATTTTAAATATAAGTACCTACCTACTTACCTACCTACAGTAAAAAATAATATTAAATTCAAACAATCGTAGGTTAGAAGTAAGAACCATTTTGTGAGAGACTGGTGCAATTACATTGTACATTGGTTAACTTTAACTAGGTACGTAGATTCATATTATTATTATTTTTTTTTTTATTATTATGAGCCGTGATGATCCCACTGCTGGGCAAAGGCCTCCCCCCACTCTTTCCACACCTCACGATCCTCGGCAACTACCCTCCAGTCCGGCAAAAACTGGTCGATTTCATCTGTCCACCTCCGTTTTGGTCTGCCGCGTCGCCTTCTCGCTGGGTCGGGGCGCCACTCGGTAGCTACCTTCGCCCACAGCTCTTCTGGCATCCGACAGACATGACCTGCCCAATTCCATTTTAGCGTGGCGGCCTTCGAAGCCACATCAGCAATTTTAGTTTTGGAGCGCAGTTCGGTGTTTCGGACTCTGTCCGTTAACTTGACACCCAAGATGCTGCGCTCCATTGCTCGTTGGCAAACTTTGAGCTTGGACTTAAGAATGTTAGTCAACGACCATGTTTGCGCACCATATGTGAGAACGGGGAGGATGCATACGTCCATTAATTTCCGCTTAAGTGACAGCGGTAATTCTCCCTTCATCATATCTCCCATAGACCAATAGCTCCTCCAGGCATTTTCGGTTCGCCGAGCGATTTCCTTAACTTGCCTGTCCTGGAAGGAGACTATTTGGCCTAGGTAGATATATTCTTGGACGTATGCTAGATCTTCTCCATCCACCGTTATTATGGTTTCAACGCTGTTGGTCATGACTTTGGTTTTTGACCTATTCATTCCAAGTCCAATATCAAAGCTTGCAGTGCTTAGCTGTTGAAGCATCGTTTGTAGCTCCGAGGCTGACTGAGAAAAAAGGACAATGTCGTCGGCGAAGCGGAGATTTGTTAATCTCGCTCCGCCAACGACAATCCCCTTCCCTTCCCAGGCATTCGCTAACTTTCGGAATATATCTTCTAGAGCACTAGTAAACAATTTTGGGGAAAGCGGGTCTCCCTGCTTGACTCCCTTTGTTACTTTGAAAGATGGTCCAGAGGTGGTTGTTAGTTTTATAGATGCTGTGCTTTGTGAATAAATATTGCGTAAAAGATTGATATATGTCGGGTCTATGTGTTGATTTTGAAGAGCATCGAATATTGCAGTGTGAGTGAGACTATCGAAGGCTTTTGTGTAATCCACAAAAGCAAGATACAAAGGCATATTAAACTCATTGAATTTTTCAATGAGTTCATTTATCGCTTGTAGGTGGTCTGTGGTCGATAGTCCTCGGCGAAATCCTGCCTGTTCTGCCGGTTGTTCCCTGTCTAGTTGCCCTGAAATACGATGTTCGACTACTTTTATAAATAATTTGTAAATGTGAGACACGAGACTGATTGGGCGATAATTATTAATATCGGATTTATCTCCTTTCTTGTGTAAAAGTATTATATTTGAATGACAGAAATGTTCTGGAAATTTGCCGGTTTTTATTATGGTGTTAAAGAGATTTGTGATATGTGGTAGTAAGACTTTTTCTCCGACCTTTAGGGTCTCTGTAGTGATTCCATCGCTGCCAGGTGACTTATTGTATTTCATTTTAGTTAAAGCGTTATGAACTTCCAGTCCTGTAATCGGTGGAATGGAGTCGGAACACACATGTGAATGGGTAGTGTTAATGTTTAATGGATCTGTATAAAGGAATTTGTAAAACTTTGTGCAAATATTAATAATTTTATCTCTGTTTTGATGTTTTTCTCCTCTTTCGTCTTTGAGGCAAGTGATCCAGGATCTACCAATCGATGTGCCTTGTTTCGCTATTTTCAGTGAACTATTATTTTCTAATGCGATTTTAAATAACTGAGTATTGTAGTTTCTTATATCTTTTCTTATTATTCGTTTAACTTTTTTATCTAATGTTCTAAACTCTATGCTATTTATATTTGTGTTAACTCTTTTTTCTATTAAATCTATTGTCTCTTCTGAAAGCTTTTTATGTTTAATTTTTGTTTGTTTAATTTTATTAGGTACATGCATTTCTGATGCAAGTTTCAATTACATTAAATTCCGTCTGGACGTCCTCTTCATTTGTTTTCAACAAGCTAAAACTATTTTTTAGTTCTAAATTAAAATCTTTTTTACATACTATTAGAGAGTCTTTTGAAATTCTTTTTAAATTGCTTTTTACCATTTTTAATCTATGAATTTTGAAATCAAATCTAATTGTTGCACGTTTGGTTGCACGGATAGGCCTATGATCGGAGCTAAATTTTATTTTGTTAAGTGGTTGAACATTGGTTATCTGAGTCTGGTTTGAGGACAAAACATAATCTATTTCGTTTTTGAATTGATATATTATTATAGATTATTATTAATGATTATTAAATAGTGCTGTGCATGTAATGGGTAGGTACCTACACATATCATAGTATTTTTATATGAATGTTTTTATCAATGTGTAATTATGTGTAGGTACTGTTGGCGTTGCCATAATAAATAAATAAATAACTTTATCGGTTAATTAACTTTGACTTTTTGACTTGACTTGTTCTAAGAATGTAATGTTTTCCAGCCGTGTCTGCAGCAGACGTCCCAGCAACACCACGCGACCTTGCAGCAGAACACACAGCAACCGCAGATTGTGTTGCAACCTATGACACAAGTCGTTCAGGTAAATCACGCTAGAATAATTATGAACACTTTGATAAAAAAGTATTGCAAAAGTATGAAAGTCCTACTTTGTGAAAAAATTCATATACCTACTTATGCAAAGTGCAATTCAGCTCTCACAAGAGTTGCCTATAAATGCCTAAACTTGCTATGATGATGATGATGACACAGCGGAGTGTGTTAGCAGACCCGAGCGTGCCGCCGAGAGGGACAAAAAATGCAGTGAATGCGTTTCGTAGTAGGTAGGTAGGTAGGTACCTACAAAATTCGGCGCATCAAGTTAGTGATACAGTGCATTAGTAAATAACATTAGCACTATGCGCTTTACATGAGCCATTTGTTATTGCTGTAATATCGTTGTCTTTCCTGTGGATATGGCCGGCTAAGCTGAGAGGATGGTTTAGGTCAGTGGTTCTTAACCGGTGGTCCGCGGACCACTGGTGGTCCCTGGAAGCATCCCAAGTGGTCCGCGGAGCCATCCCAATAATTAAGGCAAAAACAAGCACCGAAATCGGTTGGATGCCATGCACTTTAGAAAAAGGACACACAGAAAAGTGTCTCTTCCGCGTACCTTTCATACAAAATATATAGAGGCGTCGCGACGCAAAACTTATTTTATTATGTTATTTCTCATCGCAGAATAAGAACCGACCGTAAACCAAAAGCAAGAGCTTCGTTGCTTTTATCTTTAAAAAAATTTTGCACGCTACGCTCGCGTCGTTTCACACAGACTAACAACATGTGCTTCTTTGCTTTTTTCTTCAAAAAATTTTGCTCGCTACGCTCGCGTAAGAGAGGCGCCGATGAGGTGCTTGCCTAGGGCGCTCTCGACATTTAATCCGTCTCTGGAAGTTAGTAAAGAGTATTTTTTACATTTACTACAAACTTGGTGGTCCATGGCAAGACATACATTTTGTCAAATGGTCCCTCACGACTATAAGGTTAAGAACCACTGGTTTAGGTGCTGGGCAAGCCTATTCCATCTCAACAATGTCCCAGGCATTACAGTGTCCCGTTAAGTGTAGGGAAAGCTTGCCTCCTGACTCTGTATAAATCATCTAGTAAAAGATGTAAAGGCCTAAGTTATCGTTGATTTACCGACAATGTTCGTAATGTAATGTTTTCTATTTCAGACATCGAATGCAGCCGCGTCCGGTTCGAACAACCCACACCCCGTCGCGTTGGTCCAGTCACACCATGTGGTCTCGAATGGGGATATTCAAAACATGCCCGTAAGTTCTCCTATTTTTCACTATTGTAATAATACTATTAGTGACGGCTGATGAAGATTTTAGGCCGCCTAAAGACGTGCGTCATGGCTTAACGACTAAAAAGCTGGGACTGAAAATTTAACGTAAACTTCGAAGCTCGAACACCAAAGAAAAGGCTCAGCGCACAACGTCACCACACCATATCTATCAAGAACGTCTAATCAGGCTACTTCACGAGCGCTTCGGAGGACACGTTAAACTGTCGATCCCTACTTCGGAGGACACGTTAAACTATCGATCCCAATTCGGAGGACACGTTAAACTGTCGATCCCAACTTCGGAGGACACGTTAAACTGTCGATCCCAACTTCGGAGGACACGTTAAACTGTCGATCGTCAGTCGTTAAAGCCGTTACGAAGGCTTTATAGCAGTATAAAAAATCCGAAATCAGAGTTAGTCACAGCTCAGTACTTAGGTACAAGCTTCAATAGAGTAATATTTTAAAATTTTTATCTTTTCAGTCACAAATCCAGCTGACGCAAGCGCAGTTGAACATGATAAGATTGCAAGTACAGAACAATCCGAACCAGCCCATCATAATACAGGCACAGCCGCAGCAGTCGCCTCAGATTATACAGGTAGCTCATCAAAGTATATTTTGTGTGTAAGTTAAAGTATATGTTCACCAATTATTCCGTCAATAATGGACCGATTTTAAAGTTTTTCTTTTTTTGTTTAAATGGGGATATATACTTTCGAGAATTACAAACTTTTGAGCATCTGTCGAGGATTTTTGAAGTTGTAAACAAAAATGCACCTAGAGACTGCGGAAATTGTTCTCTTACAAAATAGGTTTCATTTCATAAAAAAAAATTGCCACTATAAACTTTTCCTTATCCTTTTCCCCTTATCTCCAGGTGACGTCACAAGGCCAGCATCAGCCCCAGCAGCAAGTGTACATCGCGCAAGTCCAGACGCAAGATGACTCCTAAATGCATTGAAACACCACTTGTTGGTCATTTAACACGGAAAACTCAGGCCTAGGACCTAGCTAGATGATTTATAGTGTCAGGATCATTGAGGTACAATCTATAGAGCCACAATCAGACAAATAAAATGTCCGCGCCAAAACTCGGCGCACGCTACGTAGTGCGACGAGTTTTACTTTTTGCGTACAAGCGACATTGAACATTAAAACAAACGACATAACGTCTACATTCAAATGTCATTGTAGAACATTGAATTTGCTCGGACATTTTTGAGTGTTGTCAGCTATTAGATTGTGACTCTTTAGTATAGTAACTCGATGGTCAGGATGCAATCTATGCCTAGGTCACCTAGGTACACTAAATGGGACACTATAGTTCCTGGGATTGTCGAGTTTACACACGGAAAGTACCTTTGTAAATACATTATCGTCAATGTTTTTATTCAAGAATCTGTATGAGGGAGCGATTTGCTGTCAGTATTCGCTGTCGCGCCTTATGCGGGCACCACACATTGGCTTCAACTTGGTTCCAACATTGGCTACGAATAAATGGCCAATGGCAATGTTCCGTTTGTGTCCAATAACCGTCCAAGATCGATCACCATATTGGAGTGTTGGATTGGAACCAACCATGGACCTAGTATAGTACCTGGACGAACAGTGAGCGTGCCGCCGAGAGGGACAAAAAAATTCTTCTCTGTTTTTGTGTGAATGAGAAAGGAATATACAGCGCTCAATTTCTTACTTTCTCTAAGGAACCAACCCTCCAATGTGTGGTGCCCGCATTACACAATGAATCGATAATTTTACATTAATTAGACAGTGCTTACGAGCTGCACATTAGGCGTTTTAAAACGCGCACTTTGAATGCGTCTAATGTGTAATTCATTGAGTAATCATATAATCATGATACATACAAGCAACAGCCTTTTTTGTAAACCTTTAAGCTTGGTTTGAACAATAGTCCGAAAGCGAAAACACTCCATACTCAAGAATGATATTTATCTTTTCAATTCAACTTTTTTCCTCAAGTGAACTACAAAGGTAAGTTATTTCAAGCTAGTGGTCTGTATATATTTTTGTGGGATATTTAGCTATTTTTTAAACGTATAAAATAAGAATTATAGGTATTTTAGTAGAAGTCTTGTTCGTCCTATTGTTCACAACATCATACTTAGTAGGACGATGGATTAAGTTTATGTAATTTATTATTTAGTTTTTTAATTTGTATTATCTAGGCTTAGTTGTATATTAAAATAAAACATAAGAATAACTTCATTGTTTTAATGAATATTAAACATTTTAGCTTACAAAGAAATAACAAAGCTAATAAAACAAAAACAAAAATTAACTTCATTCATATCAATAAACAGAAGATTTTAATCAACAAACATATAATAACAATTCAGTCAACTTGAACTATGTAATGAGTTCTTTACTTGTAAGCAATCCTTACCTACAGCTAAACTAGTGGTAAAAATTCAGATGTCGCCAAAACAAAACTTATCTAATTTGACAGCACTTTAAATGTTGCCGTCCCTTTCATAACGATCGAAATAAAAAGGATGGCATTAATTTTATGCTGTCAAATTATTTAAGTTTTTACGACATCTGAAATAACACCAGTGCTAAGCCGCTTGTAATTACTTCATTATAATATGTAAAAAAAGAATTGAACCACATAAAAATCTAGATGGACTAAGTTTAAAAAATAATAATTCTCACTGTATAAATTTTCTTTTTACCATCTATAAACAAACACATCCAGCCCGATAGCTTGACGGAAAAATAAAAATACCTACATTTAATTTGGCTTAAAAAAAGTTGACACAGATTGGTCGAAGGTTAAGATTGAACACTCAAATGGAATATCAAATCTAACAGGAACTATGTTGAACCTATGTTATTGAGTATCAGTGCTTCTGTTCCTCTCAATATGGTCCATAACCGCTTGAACGTCCTCCTTCAGCAATAAGACCATGGCCCGCTTCTGCTGACAGTCATCGCGGATCAAATCGAACGCTTGCTGTTTCAACTTCTCCATGAAACTGGTGCCCATTTCTTGCGACCTGGTAAATGAATCATTAGAATGAGTTATAATTCGAATTAGGGGTGTCGAAGTCGTCTATTCCCGTTGTCCCCGTATTCCGTGTCCCCGTGACGGGACAGCGGGAAGTCATTATATTTCCTTCCCGTTGTCCCCGTAACGTGGATTCAGCTAACGGGGACAACGGGAAGTAAACATTTCACGTGTCGTTGTCCCCTAAACCAGTATTTGTTTCAACTTTAGTTATTCGCGTGGAAAATCAAACAAAATTTATTCAAGTTACCTACCTATTTATTGTTGACTAGCTTCGCTCGCGTGGTACATACCTACCTTGATTAAAATTAACCTTTGTGTTATTCCAGGTCATATACTATGTGGTAGGTAGGTATATTCCAAGTATCAGCCAAATGCGTTCACAAAATGATGGTAGACATTTTTATATTCGAAGCAGATTATAATGTTTAGCGGGTCAAACTAAAGTGGCCACTTTTGGTATCACACTTATCATTATCACACTAATAAGTATTATACCTAAAGGTAAAAGTTTGTGTGTGTCTGTAAGTGTGTTTGTTACTCTTTCACGCTCAAACGGCTGGACGGATTTTACCATGATTGCTTACACCCTGGATCAAAGAATAGGCTACTTTTGGTCACGATATTCCCACGGGAACTTATACAACTTATACCTTAAACAATATTCACCTTCTCACTCGCATCGCATGTTCTCACTCGAACTACCGTAAAAGCTTTTTTGTCGCTCGGCGCGTCGGTCGCCCGGCCGGTGGTTTGTGACAATGGCCTGTGCGCATGTGTGTGTAGGCTAGGCGTGTAGTATCATCACAACATGTTGTTTTCAAGAAATATTATTCTTCATCATCATTTTTTAATCTGTTAAGCTATGTACTTATACAAATGGAACCAACTTTATAAATTTTGTTGTCTAACCGAGAACTGTATGTCTTGTTAAACTTAAGTTTTAAGGCATATACTAACCAAAATTGTAACTGTATCTAGTGTAATAAATAAATAAATAATAAATAATAATAATAACTATTTACCGCGGGGCGCAGCTAGTAGCATACCTAATAATTATGATATAAGTACCTAAAATGGCCAAAAGGTGTGACGGATGTCAGTAGGTGAGTACCTACTTATCACGGTTTTCTAGATGTTTACATTTTGTAATGACTTTTTCTGATACCTATTCTGATACTCGTTCGTTCGTTCGTTCGTATGAGCAAGTGGCCAACTCTGGTGACGTAAACTGTATAGGTACAATACACTTTAGGTACTCACTTCCTGTCCAATTCCGCGAACTTTTCATCCATAACTCTGACCATCTCCGAGATGAGGTCGGAAGCCACTCTCTTGTACAATTGGCGGTGTTCATCTTTCTGCTCGGCAAGCTGCCTCTGAGCTTCCACGAATAGGTTTACAAACCTGAAATAGTTAAAATGAAATATTTTTAATTCAGCCTATACTATCTCACTGCTGGGCAAAAGCTTCCCCCAATTCCTTCGAACACTCACAATTCCCAATAGCTTTAAACAATACATAGTATGTAAGTATTTCGTCATTTCGGGTTCCGTTTTTACCCTTCGGGTACGGAACCCGAAATGACAAAATACTCAGTCGAAATGAGATTATTAAAATCAGTTACAATCACAAACGATAAAATTGCCTTCGAAATTAGTGATTCACCCACTGAAATGAAATGTGAAATGTGTCATGGCCTGTCAAGCTAGAATCAATGAGATATGAATCTATACTAATATTATAAAGGGGTAATGTTAGTTTGTTTGTTTGTATGTTTGGGGTAATCTCCAAAACTACTTATCCGATTAAAAAAATTCTTTCACCAATTTGTAGCTTAGACTTTCTGAATGAACATAGGCTATATTTTATCAAGGTAGGTACCACGTGAGCGAAGCCACGGGCTAGTTAGCTAGTATTGTATAAAATGAGTCGGTCATTTTTATTCAGAATTCGATTTTGTTTTCAATATCAAATTCTAAATACAAAGGACATCTAAGTACTTATTTCTAGGATCAAAGATAAATTGTACAGTAGTAAGTAAAAGTAAGTTCGCATGAACAAGTGGCCAACTCTGGTGACGGAGTTTTTGGCCTCCGTCATGGCTTAACGACTTTAAAAGCCGGGACCGACAATTTACAGTGCCCTCTGAAGCACGGAAGCGCTCAGATATAAATGCCACTTGCGGTCACCATTCCAAGTAGTGACCGCTCAGAACGTTGCTTAACTTCGACGAACTATCAAGAACGTTTTAACAAGCGCCACGAGCGCTGTTTCTTACAACAACTACCTACATGAGTTTATTTATTATTTATTTTACAGTGTTAATAAACCACACTTAGGTATTGGATATATCATTATAAATGAAAAATCTTACTAATCCTGTCGGAGCCGTTAACTTTTAGTAAGATTTTTCATTTATAATGAAATACCTACATGAGTTTTTAATTTTCATAATTTCACTCACTTTTTACTGGTATTTTGGTTGATCTCGACGAGTGTGGTATCCAACTTTTCCATAACACTCTGTATAGTGTCTTTGTAGCACATAGAAGTATTATCTGCAAAATTGGTTCAAAACTGTTATATCAAAGAAGGCTTTTGCCAGAATAAGGGCCGGTTTGAGACTTAAAAAAACATTAAGATATTTACCCCCTTGCATATTGGTTTAGTAAACCTACTTTAGCTAAACGGATAAATCTGTTGCTATCTCTTTTCATTAACATAAGAGTAACAAGAAAAAACATTCTTTAAATCTCTATTAAATTGACAAAGCTTTATTTAGATGACTGTGATATTTAAACAAGCATTTTCCTTTCGACAGTCCAAGAATCTGATTCCGTGCATAGCGGCACTTTTTGTTAGGTATTTTATGATCAGTGCATAGCGAGAATCGAGCATAGCGAAACTAACCGATGAGTAATGCCATAATTAGGTTTTTTGTCCACATAATTTTATCAGTTTGAACAAAAATAAAGTTTTATCGAAAACGTGCAATGAGTTAGCTATTTATCAATTATTATAATTTATAGTTACACTCATTTGAGATTATATTTATTAAATTAACCTAAAATTAGATTTATACAGCACGTTCTAGGTATTATGATTGTTCGATTCTACGCCCGTCATGCATTGACGTACGTTTGTAAAGTTATCTTGATTTTAGTAATCCCTAATCTCTACCTACGTACGTATAATAAAACTGTAACACATCGATGTCTGTACATTTGAGATAATTATTAATTAAAAACTATATGGGGGCATAGAGCAACAGAAGCCAAAAAAATGGTTTTTAAAATATTTGTCTGTCTGTCTGTATGGACGTTTGTTCCCGCGTCACGCAAAAACTACTGAATGGAATTGAATGCAGTTTTCACCGATGTATTGCCAGTGGTCTAACTTTAAAAATAGGCGCCATTTTACCGCAGGATTACCCCTTTAAAGGGTTGCAAACACGCAAGCGAAGCCGCGCGGGTCTACAAGTCTAATATAATCCATCATATTTGATAAGGTAAAAAAATCAAAAGTATTTACTATATAGACATACAATCATCTGACTCATAGTATGTGAGTCAGTTGTTTTTCTTTTACATTATTTCTGTAATCTCGGTGAAATGATGAGTTTAATCAAATTTTAAGGCGCGGGACACACTGAAAAGGCGTAAGGCGAAGACGGGGCGCGGACAGGGCGGAGACGTGACACGGACGCGACTTTTGAAATTATATAGAAGAGACGGGGCGCGGACGCGACGCAGTGCGAGCGTGCGAGCGTGCGAGACCCGCACGGCAGGCATGCCACCCCGCGCCCCGTCCGCGCCCCGTCTCTCCTGTGTGTTTTGAACAAAAGGCGCAGACGTAAAAGCGTCGCGCCCGCGCCCCGTCTCTTCTGTATGTTTTGCGTCGTGACGCTTCTATACATTTTGTATGAAAGGGACGCGGAAGAGACAAATGTCCGCGCCCCGTCTTCGTCTTACGTCTTTTCTGTGTGTCCCACGCCTAAGTAACATACCTTTTCGGCTTGCAGGGACCGATTTTCTGAACCAATCATTAACACTTGATATACTTGGTCCGCTTTCAGATATAACTATATCTTCCAAAACTTCAATCTTCTTCGATTCATTTCTTTCCAGCTCATAACATACATCGGTATCTACATTTAGTTTTTCACTTCTTTTATTTCTTTCACTCAGTATCGGAGATGATTTTCTTTTCATTGATTCATTTACTTTACTTTTATTGGTTTTTTGTGAATTGGCTTTCGAAAACATGCTTCGTATCTTCTTTATGCATTCATCGTCGGAACTGTTTTCAATGTTAGATGAATTAAGCTTGATCGGAGAAATTTTCGGCTTAAATTTTTGAATTGTTTTAGCAGGAGACTCTATGTCCTTACTGACTGATCGTTTAGTTTCGATAGATTCTGTATTTCGGTCCGGGCGTTCTTCTAAATCAGTTATAGTGATCTTCCATTTTGATGTAGCACTTTTGACTGGACTAGAAATATCTAGCGTTGTAATTGAAGGTATTTTCTTGGTCTGATCTGCGTAAGAACCTTTACGAATCGGTTTTTTGAAGTCGTCATTAGTATTATCACTGTCTGAATCAGTTTTGACGATTGCTTTTGCTCTTTCTTTAGTCTTTGTCTTGATAGATTTATCTTTTTGTTTAATAGGGAATGTTTCTACTTTAGATTTAGATCTAGTTCTGTACAAATCACTAGGTTTTTGAAGAGCTATATTCTTTTCGGGTTTAAAACTCGGCATCGGCAACCATTTATCAAACTCTTCCAAAGATATTCTTGTTATCGCTACAACCGGTGATTTCGTTTCAGGAGAAGACGTTTCTAGCACTTTTGTTTTGCAAACTGATTTCGGGGTAGTTTCATCACTCATATTTAATTCAATTTGTCGTCTAGGTGTTTGATTAGTTTTAGTTTGGATAGCTTTGGTGGTATGCGAGCTATCAGAGTCTGAGGTACGTCTAGACGGCATCCATTTACTTATGTCTTCAAATGAAAGTCGTTTAACCGAAACGATAGGAGATATAGCACTTTTATTCTTATCATCATCACGTTTCTCTTCAACTTCGTCACTTTTTGTGGTGTTATGGATTACTCTAGTTAGTTTGTTGAAATAATTCCTCATAGATTGGTCCAAATCTTGAAGTTCCCTGGGTTGGAGTTCTTCTTTGATTGTTTCAGAGTTTGGTGGCGCTTCGTCTAAATCCCCATGAGCGTTAATACCATCACTTGCTATAGATCTTTCTGTCTGAACCATATTTATTGTTTCTATCTCATCATTTTCAGTAATCTCATTGAGAATTTTAGTTGTTTTTAATTGAATCTTATGTTTTTCTGCTTTAGCATCTAAATTTTCCTTATCATCTTCAAAGTATATCTCGTCTGTTGTATAATTATATGCGCTTTGAATAAATCTTTCTCCATCTGAGAGCATATTTTGTGTATATACGGAATCGTTTATAACTTCTGGACCGTCTTTGTAGAATCTTTTAAATTTCTGCAGCATATTAGTTGTTAGAGAGTCGTTTACATCTTCTTTTTGTTTAGGCATAGACTCCACTACAAGGCCTGGTAAAGGACTTATAGTTCTGTCATCATCTTTATCGTTTACAGCTTTATCTTTCTTTGTTAAGCCTTTTTCTTTTTTTATCTGAAGTATTTCAGTCTTCTTATTCACTCTCTTGTTTACTTTCTTCTTTGAGGCCAATGTATTATTAGAATTATGATCGTGTATTTGAATAACTTCAGTCTTTTTAGCTCTCTTAGTAGTTCTTCTCATTGAAGCCATTGCATCATTGGACGCACTTTCGTGTGTAAGTTCCTTTGTAGTATTTGATAAAATGGTATCATTAGATTCGCTGGCATGTTTTACAACAGGAGTTTTTTTAGCTATTTTTGAAACTAATGTATCATTAGATACGCTATCATAAATTTCTTCCATTCGAGGTCGTTCTATCAACACTGGTTCAGCCTCTATTGATTCAAGATCAATACGTTTTTCAATTACAATCGATGTGTTCAACAGGTCGGTCGCTACATCTCTCATTTTTTCATCTACAAGATCTAGCTTATCTCCGACCAAGTCTACAACATGAACTTTTGTTTCAGTGTTCCGTTTGTTAGTACGTTTAGTAACTTTTTTACGTTTCGGTTTGGTCTTTAATTCTTCGTAAGAACTGTCAGTTTCTTTATTACGTCGTGTGTTCCTGCCTTTCTTTACAACTGATTCAAGATTAGTATCAGTATTAACACGTTTCTTAATCTCCTTTTTTTTCTTGAAATCGTCATCTTCACTCTCACTTGTAAAGTTATACATGTCTGAGTTTCTATCTACAAGAGTAATATTTTCGTTGCTATCGACTGTTTGTTTTAGGTTGTCAAACATGGAATTCATTTTGATTGTTCGAGGAGATTGCATTTCTATGTCTTTAGCTTTAGATTTCCGTGTTTTTTGTACTCGAGTGTACTTTTTGCGTTCTTTCTCAAGTTCTTTATAGCATGCAGCAGTTGTTTTAGTATATTTGCGAGATTTTATTTCGGCAAGAGGAGCATCATCGCTAGGTTTATCTGTTGTTATTTCTTTAAGTTCTTTTTCGATATCATCGTCTTTGGGAGAATACAGTTTTCGTTTTCTTCGTCGTATTGGGGTTTCTTTATCTTTGATACAAGGTGTTTCAGGATTTACCGTATTTTCATTTTCGTTTCCAATAGGTTCAATATTACTTGCATGGTTTATTTCTTCTAGGATAGTATCTTCCTCTGTTTGCTCAACGATAGTTGACATTTTTGCTACATTTTCCTGTTCAGCATTCTTAGCTTTTTTTGTGACACGCGTTTTAGATTTTTTAACAGGTTTATATTTCAATTTGATGTTTCTTTTTGGTCTTTCAATTAAGGATTTAGATTTAGGAGTTACATAATTAGTTTCTTCCATTGTGTCTGTTTCTATATTTTTAGTAGTTTTAACTAATTTGGTTGTTTCTTTAAACAAGTACTCTGTACATTTATCAAAATCGCTGCAAACCTTATCTACCATGTCATTCAAACAATCAATAATATCTATATCGTTAAAGATAGTTTGTTCCACATCTGTATGAACATCATCATTCATAAGAAGATACTGATCATCGAAATTATCACTTGTCTCTGAGCTAGTTTCGTTAATTTTCTTAGCTAAAGTCGGACTTATAACGATTTCCCCTCTTTGGTTTTCTGCGATGTGTTGTGAGAAAAATTCTTCGACTGATTTCACGTTATAAGTTTTTTCAGCCTCGATAGGCTTAGGATGCGTACTACCTCGTACTTTTCTAGTGTTTACATAAGGTGTTTCATTAATAGCTTCTGTATTAGACTCGTCATCAGTCGTGGACTTGCTGATAACCTTGCAGACTTTCTTAGGAGGCGCTCTACATCTAAATTCTCTTATTTCTTTAGGCGTATCATCTATAGCCTCACTTTCTTGACTTTTCTTTTCATCTGTATTAATTCCGCTATCAGAAACTTCCCTACTTTTGGGTTCAGCTTGCATAGCCTCCTGAACGAGTAGATTAACTATGTTATCATCCTGAAAATCTTTGGATTTGGACAATCGTTCTATAGTCTCATTGATGACAGATTCATTTGTTGATCCAACTGTTGCTACAAGAAGGAGACTTGTTGAGTTATCGTCGCTAACTACAGGAGACAACAGTCGCCTCCCTCCTCTTGACTTCTGCTTGACAGTTTCACCTTCACTCCTGGACTTGCTTTCAGGGATTTGATCGAAACGTGTTTTGAAGCGCTTATAGCAGACGCCGTAAGGTTGGAATTTGGCTGTAGTGCCGGTGTAAATGCTACGGTCGTCTTGTTCCGTGAGCTCTGTGACATTGGACAAAGCGGGCTGCGCGCAAACACTAACAGGTTCTTTATCGAACTTGTATCGTGGTAATGCCGCTAGTCTGTCTTTTAGCTGAAATTAATAGACGTTGATTATATTATGGATTATTCAGTGCTGTTTGGAGCTTTCATTTCCACTATTTGAGAATCACTCGAGAGGAGGCTTTTAAGTAGGTACCTACACTGCAGCACTGAAGTGTTAATCATTTATAAGTAACAGTTTTAATGGATTCTTCTTTTAATGGTAACAAAGAGGTAAGAACCTAAGAACATCATTTTCACAGCGAACCGAAATGGCTTAAATGTGTGAGGCAAAAATTACCTACCTAGCAAATATTTAACAATACATTCTACATATAATCAGAGGAATATATAATTTACACTCACAGAACATAGTGTAGTGTTTTTTTTATTAATTTCCTCACTTACCTGGATCAGAGACGATGTCGAAGCTGTAGATGGCGAGACTGCCCCTCCAGTGTGCTTAGTCCTCACGATATAACCTAAAAACACAAGGGTAAATGTCCTAACAAGTCGTAGATGATATGTGATAGATATAACGACTTAGTGCCTAACTGTAGTGTTATTATTCTATGTGCGATTCTCTTTGTGTGTGTGTGTGTGATTTGTGTAACTTACTAAACTTCCATAATATTGGTACTAGACGGATTACGTAATAGAAAAAAGTTTCTAAACTAATATTATAAAGAGGTAAAGTTGGCTTGTTTGTTTGTATGTTTGGGGTTACCTCCGAAACTGCTCATCCGATTTCTTTCCGAATGTATAAGCTATATTTTATCAAGGTACCACGCGAGCGAAGCCGCGGGCGAGTAAGCTAGTATCTAGGTATAGGTAAACAAGTTTTTTGAAAACATTTCGAACTAATTCTTTTGCGCTTGCGAAGAATTTATTTATTTATTTTATTTTATTTATTTATTTATTACACTAGATACAGTTACAATTTTGGTTAGTATATGCCTTAAAACTTAAGTTAAGTTTAACAAGACATACAGTTCTCGGTTAGACAACAAAATTTATAAAGTTGGTTCCATTTGTATAAGTACATAGCTCAACAGATTAAAAAAATGATGATGAAGAATAATATTTCTTGAAAACAACATGTTGTGATGATACTACACGCCTAGCCTACACACACATGCGCACAGGCCATTGTCACAAACCACCGGCCGGGCGACCGAGACGCGCCGAGCGACAAAAAAGCTTTTACGGTAGTTCGAGTGAGAACATGCGATGCGAGTGAGAAGGTGAATATTGTATAAGGTGCTCCAGTTTAGGTAACATTATTCAATGAAATATTTTTTTAATTAATACTTAATATTTTTTGTTGTTATTTTATTTTTTAATTCAACTGGCAAACTATTAATTAAACTGGGTATTATATATTCAGAAGTTCTTTTACCATATTCATTGTTAAATATAGCTAGGTTGTAGGTAACAATTTTTTATTTATTATACTTCTAGTTACTACTGCAGACTTAGTATTATGATGTTGAATTTCTCTTCGTAAGTACTGTTCGACAAGTAAGTTGAATTCAACTTTCTTATGAACTGGTATGATACCACAAAAACGAAATAGTGCCACTGGATCTCCTGAAAATTTAGATTTGATTTTAGAAGGAACTATTAGTACCTAACCTGTATTGAATGTTATATAACTTATCTAAATATGTTTTATACGTACGACCGTAACTACTCAACCCGTAGTTTATTATACTTTCTACTAAAGCTTTATACAAGGTTATTAGAACGTCAAATGGTACCTACTCTAGTTTTTATGATGTAGAATTTAGACATTACAGCTCGGAGTGTATTGCATGTTTTATTGACGTGACTACCCCAATTAAACCTGTCATCGATTATTAATCCTAGGTATTTCGTATTCGTCACCTGCTCAATACTTGTGCAATTAGTGCTACAAAGCAAGTTCAAGCCATGCCAGCAGTTATGGCTATGGGCTATAAGTTTAACACTGTCGTCATATTGACTAACGAATGTGCTTACTCCTGACATAACCATTTTTTTTTTTTTTTTTTTTTTTATCTAACCTATCATGTCCCACTGCTGGGCAAAGGTCTCCCCCTTCAACTTCCACTCTTTGCGCTCCAAGGCAACAGTTTGCCAGTTTGATTCGAATGCATCCAGGTCGTCTCGCCATCTTTTCCTAGGTCTGCCGCGTCGTCTCCGACTGTCTTCGGGCACCCACTGAGTGACGAGTCTCGCCCAACGTTCTGGATGCATTCGAGCCACATGACCTGCCCAATCCCATTTCAAGCGCGCAGTCCTCGTACCTACATCCGCTATGCCCGTTTTCGATCGGATTTCAGTATTTCGGACCCTGTCTGTCCGTTTGATCCCAAGAACACTCCGCTCCATAGCTCTTTGGCAAATCTTGAGGTCTGATTTTTGTGATTCGGTCAAAGACCATGTCTGAGCACCGTAGGTCAGTATGGGCAGGATACAAATGTCGATAAGTTTGCGCTTAAGTGATATCGGAAGGTTGCCCTTCATGTGCTGCTTCATGGCCCAGTAGCTCCTCCATGCGCTCTCAATGCGGCGACTTATTTCTCTGTCTTGCCTGCATTTGAAGGAGACTACTTGGCCTAAGTAGATATATTCATCGACATATTGTATTACCTGCCCATCGACGGTGACGCTACGTTTCGTGCTATTTGACATGACTTGAGTCTTTGACCGATTCATGACCAGACCTACTTCAAGACTTGCTGTGCTGAGGTCTTGTAGCATCGATTGCAGTTCTTGAGCTGATGATGCGAAAAGCACAATATCATCAGCGAAGCGTAAGTTCGTAAGATTCTTACCTCCAACTTTGATTCCGTATGTTATCCAGGATGCCGCTAGCTTTTTAAATATCCATACATAACCATATTCAGAACAAATAAATAAATCTTTATCTTTATCTTTATCTGAGTCATGTGACCACTTGCAAATTTCAGTAAAGTCTAATTGAAGTTGACGCTGCGCAATGAGGATATCTTTGTTTGCAGCTACTACTAATACTACTAAATACTAATGAGTGTTATAAAAATACTGCAATCAATCTAATTAACAATGTGGCGTCAGTTAAAATAAAAATCATACCAGAGTGTTTTCGACGTTTCACTTCAACCGGGTGTGAGAATCTGGTGTCTTCCTCCTAAACACACAATTGATTGATCAATGATTCAAGTCGTTAAGCCATGACGGAGGCCTTTAGGCGGCCTAAACACTCCGTCACCAGAGTTGGCCACTTGCTCATACGAACGAACGAACGATTGATCAATGTACAAATAAAAATATCATACTATTGTATTTTTTCTGTCTACCCTCAGTTGTCAATAATTTATTATCATTAAACCTTAGAGAAAGTAAGAAATAGAGCGCTGTTTATTTCTTTCTCAGTCACACAAAAACAAAGAAGAATAATAATAATACAACATTTTTGTGAGTAAAAGAGACAAAGCATTAGATCTTTTGTCCCTCATCGCGTTGCCTTATGGCCGGTAACTTGATGCGCCGAATTTTGTACTACGAAACTATGGATTCATTGCAATTTTTGTCCCTCTCGGCGGCACGCTCACTGTTCGTCCAGGTACTATACTAGGTCCATGCATTAAACATAGACACGTTTGAAATATGACTATGGATGACATTGTTGGATCTAAGGATGAAATTGTTGGGTTTTAAGAAGAAAAACAATTCATAAAAACTTAAACATGATTCAACAAAGAAAGCGAGGTAGGGTAGGTTATCAACATCTGATATTAAATTATAAGTACTTAGGTACAAAGTAGGTATATTCAGATTAACACGAAGGTTCTAAAAAGAACCATGGAGGTTATTCTTGTTTTGCTAATGTAGGTATGTTATTGTACAGTAGGTATAAGTATAGGTAAGGTACCTATATAAAACAACTTACCGCATTGAATTCATTCTTGTTCTTGTAAGACCTTTGTGGTGACTGCGATATATCCGTATCCAAATCAACTAAGAGCTGTAAAAAACAAACATCTTTTTCACTTTGTCCCTAGAGGCCATCCATAAAGTAGGTACGTCACACGAATTTCATGAGTTTCTGACCCCCCCACCTCTAGTGTTACGTCCCCTAATGTGACGTCACAATTTTCTAGTCCTAGTAAAAGATTTAAAAATGTGACGTCACAAAACTTAGACCCCTTTGTCTAAAACTGTCTACAAAGATCTGAAAGAATAACAGCCCGGTTTCTCGAACGCAGATCATCTGAAATCACGTTTCATTTGACACTTGTCCATTGACCATTGGTCTACCGCATCTTGTAGTTTATATAGGTTACTTATTTAAATAATCGGTGTTTTAACCAAAACATCATCTCGCTGATTCGTCTTCGGCGTCATAAGGGCTTCGTGGCGGAGTGGTATAGCAGCCCGGCTAAAGTCGTGATGATAGAATAGAATAGAATATGACTTTATTGCTCACCATAAAAGAAAAAGAAAGAACATAACAAAACAATACATAAAACAGTGTAACAATGGGCGACCTTATCGCTAAAAGCGATCTCTGCCAGGTAACCTTTGGATGGACAATTTAATTTGATTAATGAAAAATTTGATTGATATTTCATTCTCTTGTAACAGATACCGACTGACCTGGTATTTATCCCCAAAGGTGGTCCGCATGGCCTCGTCCAAGGCCCTCAGGTCTGTCCGCGAGCTCAGCACCGCGGTGAGGCGGCGCGCGCCCGGCATGAGGCCGGAGGGGCGGAGATACGGCGGCCGGTGAGTGTGGACCGATATTGTCAGCCCTAGCGACTCTCTGCGAATACAACACTAGCTGGGTAATAGAAGCAAAAATGTGATACAAATTTAAACAGGCAGTATCCCCTAGCATTAAGAACGTGACATGTCAAAGAAAAAAAAGAAAAATCTTTATTTTGTCATTACAATTATAGAAAACACATAATGACTGACTGAGAGAAAGAAAAAACAAGAAAAATGTCAAAAATGGCTACTACCAAAGACGATTAATATCTAGAAGACAGACAAAGGCCATACACAAAATCGTAACCCTGATCCCGTAGTACCAGATAGCCTGGAAACTTTAAAACATCAATTTTATCCAATAAATTTCAATACTTAGTAGTAGGTAGCAACAATATTCAATATAAAAAAAAATTTAGGTAATTTTAACTAGAAATTAATTGAAATTTCTTGGATAAAATTGATGTTTTAAAGTTTCCAGGCTATCTGGTACGGGTTATGATTTTATGTATGGCCTTTGTCTGTCTTCTAGATATTAATCGTCTTTGCTACTACTCAGCATAATGCTTAGGCAGGAACCAAGGAACCTGTCAAAGCGCTGGTCTTCCGTAACGCCGTACTAGCTCCATAGGTACCTATTATTTTTTTACTAAAAGTTTTACGACTTCGGCAAGGTAAGTTGTTTTCGTCTTCGGCGTCAAGGACTTCGTGGCCGAGTGGTAAGGCAGCCCGGCTTTAAGTGTGTGCCATAACGCCGAGGAATGAGCGGGAGAGCGAATAATGTTTTTACTCGTGAGTGAGAAGCGCAGAACGATAGACACGCAACATAATTTATAGCGAAAAAACAGTTTTTATTTAATTACAAGTTAATTAAACAAGTAATCGAAAAATTAAAAAACCAGAACTAAATGAATACTTCTAGGCTATTTGTCAAAACATAAAACCAACAAAAATAGCGTTCTGTTCCTGAGATAAATAGCAAACTGTGTGAAAAACATCTATTTTTCAAAAAAATATATGATCGAGAAAACTTTTACCAATCGTGTTTCTAAAAAACCACAACGCAAGATAAAAGTTCAAAGTTTAATTTCTCCAAACATTATAAGGTGGTATCTTTCACGGATTTTGAGATCTAATACGATTCAAACCACATATTTGCTACCTACGGCCTCTTAAGGGTGATCGCTTGTATCTCGCGGGTTCGAAGTCGTAAAACTTTTAGTAAGATTTTTCATTTAAAAAAATGAAATACCTAAGTGTGGTTTAACACTATAATCAAAGGTACCAATGATGTTAGTTACCTGTGCAACAATGCCGTCTCCGTGATCTCCTCGTCCACGTAGAGAGTCTCGCAGGCCCGGGTCTCCGTCACACCGAACACCGCGAGGACACGAGGGTCCAGCAGCACGGACACCGACCTCCCGGATCTGTTGAAGTCCAGCCACGACTGCTGCTTCTCGGTACCCTGGAGGTAAAGACGGGATCAGCCCCTGGATTGCGAACACTTGTCTCGGATTGTATCCAAATTGTATCAAAGCAAAAATCACAGTAAATCGCTGCTTAGGTAAATTATATAGTAAGTAACTTACTTTATTGTCATATTTGACAGTTGTTTTCGCGAGAACTATTCGCGATTTAGAGCTCCATTAGACTATTATATGTGATCCCAGAAGTTCTTAATAAAGCACTGTTAACTTAAATTGCCATGACATAGACCAAGAACTCCGTCACAAAAGTTGGCAACTACCTCATAAGAAGTTAATTTACTTGACTTGCTTTTGTTAGATAGCTCAGTAAATACTTACATTAATTATAACGACCTCTCCGATACAAAGTTTTCTGCAGACCACAGATTTCACCAACCCGTTGCCTTCATTCAGAGCGTTCAAGAAATCTCTGGCATCCTAGGAAACAAAACCAATTATACTTTAATTAAAGACACTATAATAACATTGGTTATGAAATCAACACCAATTTCCAGGCTAGATGGAATAGTATTTTATCTATACTTCTATACTAATACACCTATTATAAGAGGTAAAGTTGTTTGTATGTTTAGGGTAATCTCCGAAACTACTCATCCGATTTCAAAAATTCTTTCACCGATGTGTAGCATGGACTTTCCGAATGAACATAAGCTATATTTTATCAAGGTAGGTATCACGTGAGCGCAGCCGCGGGCGAGTAGGTAAGCTAGTTAGTTACAAAATCAAGTTTCATTATATCCAATAGAATTGTCACTCATAGGAAGAGGATGAAGTCTTGAATACGGAAAACTCAGGAGATCAACAACCAGCATTCACATGCCACATAGCACTTTGTCTGCGATATTCAGCTGTCTTGGAGGTTGACAGGTCATTGCTCACCTGGAAGAGTCCATCCAGCTATTGAGGAACAGTTCCTTAGCAGCCTGAGGACACAAAGACCCTGGCAGCCAGCGCTCAGCAACAGCAGCTAAACAGCGCGCGTTTCTGTTCCTCCAGCTGCTAATTTGGAACTATCCAGGTCCAAGCCAGCAGGCGGTGTGGTAGCAGCCAGGAGTTACTGTCACAAAGGTTCTTGGTGGGCTGCGGCATTCACCTACCACGAACCATCACTTTTAATTCTCACCTGGAAGAAGTTCATCCAGCTGCTATTGAGGAACAGTTCCTTAGCAGCCTGAGGACACAGAGACTCGGGCAGCCAGCGCTCAGCAGCGGCGGCTCTTAACGCGTGTTCCTGTCGCGGCACCAGCCAGCGCAGCAGGCATTCTAGCGCTCCGTACTGAGCGGGGAGGAAGCCGGATGTCGCCATCTGTGATGCTATCTTCACGCTAGAAGAACATGGAGAAATCTTGCTGAAAAGGAGTCTCGGAAAACCTACGGTAGTATAGGTCGCGCCACGTAAAAAGAGCGCTGGCTGTCAAACTGCGCATTGGTCGAAGATTGGTGGAGAGGTAACGCGGCGCACTTCATACTATTGATTTAGCGAGTGCTATTGGTTCGTCAGCGAGTGAACTCAGGCGCAAACGTACCCCCGCTACTTCCCCTCAACGCTCTTTTTACGTGGGGGGCGCGCGATCTACCTATAGCCAGGGTCAGATAGTTCCTAGCTACCATTGTCCAGGCCCCGGACTATGCCACCCGAGTCCTTCTGGCTCAGTCCGACCCTGGCAGGAGGAGAATACATTATACAGGGTGTTGTAAAATTAAATTAAAACTCGTTTTTCATAGGTAGGTACTTAATTTATGTTTTTTTTAATGCAAAAACTTACAATTTGATTTGGTAAGTTACTTTGGCAAGTGTTCCTGGTGGGAAATAGAATCGATTAAGATAAACTTATTTTTTTTACTAATGTCTTTTTTATTGGCGAACCAAAGGTAAACAATCTGAAAATAAATAAAAAATATTTTTTCCTTTGATATGAATTTATTTCTTCTTTGAAATTGGTTTCATTTTTTTAACTTAAAAAAGGCTCAGGGATCCAGGATCACCAACAATGGCTAGCTACGTTTTTACAAAGATTAAAACAGCAGTTACTACAGACCGGTCACGTGTACCATTTCAATTTGCCGCGCGATTTCAAAGTTCAAAAAATAGCGACGCGCGCATCTCCTCAGAGAGCTCCAAACTCCGATCATATCAAAACTATATTTAGCCAAAATGGAAGAGTTTACGGGAAAACAACGCGCGTTCTGCGTGAAACAATATTACCTCAACAACGGGTCTATAGTGACCGTACAGCATCTATTTCGGGTGGATTACCATCTCAACGACTTGAAAGAATGTCCATCAACGCTGCTTATTAAGAAGTGGATCAAGAAATTCGAGGAGACAGGTTCTACTTAGATGTCAATGTGAGCTGTCATCTTGCTAGATGTTGTTTAATGTTCAATGTGGAATACTTAGATTAGATAGAAGTTTGTGCACGAAGGAAGCCTCGAGAGGCGCACTCAATTCTTTCAACCGTGATTTTCTGCTCAATGCAAGATGACAAAAACTACCATACCTACTGATTTTGGAACAGGCTGAATGGAAAAGCAACTATCCAATCACACTAATATCATCACTAATATTATAAGTTTGAGTGTATGTAAGTGTTACTTTCAAAAAGCTGGACGGAATTGAATAAAAATTGGTACCAGGATTGCTTATACCCTGGATTAAAAAATAGGCTACTTTTGATCCCGGTATTCCCACGGGAACTCATCGCAGGTAACACCGCGGGGCGCATCTAGTAACTTTTATAATTATCATTTTTGTATCATAATTTTATAACTTTAAATTTATGATTTATGTTGTGCCGAATCCACATAATGTGGGATAAGAGCAGGCAGATGAAGATGATAGTATAAACATGGACGGAAATAGTAGAAAATCTATTTTCGACCATGGTATAACTCGAAATCTGTGGTATCTGCCATCTTAATAAAGAGGCGTGTTTTATGTAGGCATGTATAACTTAAACCTGTAGCAAGGCGAACTTAAATTATATACCTATCCTGCTATATATTGGAGAGTAAGGAGTGTAAGACTTTAATAAGTATTGGAGAATTGATGAAAACGGATTGAGACTGGAAGTAGGTACCTATATTATTTATTATATATAATATTTTTTTATAATTAATTGACACTGTATAAATCAATGAAAAGTAAAGATGTTAGGGCCTTTGTGAACTAATGTTGTACAAAATGGACCATGTGACAACTAAATAAATAAATTAGCTCAAACTGTTTGAAAAAGTTGGTGCCGCTCGCTTTTTGTATGTTAAATTATATTATATCCACTAATATGAAATAAGGAGAATTATATTATTTACATCTGAATTGGTTTAAGTATTTATTTCTTATTTTATATTATTAGTCAATTATAGTCATGCAATATTATTGAATTAATCATTTTTTTAGTACCTATATACATACATTTAGGGCACACCTACCCAGTTACAGTAAGAACAACTTAATCTCAGTAAAATGGGTGGTCACAATGCTCAACCTAATCTAATAGGTAGGTACTTTCCAGTATTCCTCTTACACTTAAGATATGATAAGATAAGAACTTCAATAAGATATTTTTTAAATCCCTGCTAAAGATACCTACTTCTATAACCTAGGTTAGGTATGGAATGAAAATATCTCAACTCAAGCCCTAAGCTAAGCATAGATTTGTCAAAATAACCCATAAAAATAGTTTTTTTTCGAGTGTTACCTAAATTCCAATTAATTATCCACTTTCGGTAATAAATTATTATTTTTTTAAATTGAAGGTAGAATGAGATCTTACCTGCTAGGTACATCCACTTACATTATTGTAGATTATATTTATGTAGGCTCAATTAATGTATAGATAAATAAATAGGTACCTATATTAGTGTAATCATATAGGTTTAGATAAATAAATAGGTAGGTACTTAAGTACCTGTTTTTTTTGTAAATACATGGCAGACATCTAAGCAAATAACATGTAGATTTTCACAAAGAAAAAGTAACAGGAAATAACTTACAAATACTCCCCAAACTTGGTTCTCATGGCAAATCTAATCTCCCGGCTGGACTCAGCGCAGACCATGTTGAGGCAGTGCAGGATCTCGTGACGTTGGAACACGTCCGGCCGGGGTGAGGTGGACAAGTCAAACAGGCACTCTGCAGTGAGCTCTACTAGCATGTTGGGGATGGATGGATCTTTTAACCGGAGCTCCTGTTCAATTTATTTACAGTATAAGGTGTGCTTCAGTTGTGCTGCATATAGTGGTAATTATCAGTATGTTGAATATGCTCTGAATTTACTTCATTATTTAAAATGTTATTTTTTTAAGGATATAGGGATTGTGTACAAGACTGTAGTGGATGGCACAAACTTAGGGATATCTATGCCCAGCAGTAGGTAAAGTCGGGCTATGGATGATGGATTATGATGATGATAAGGATTGAACTAACTCAGGCAAAGTTGGGTGAGCTGCTAGATAATTTTATTAATAGGCTATAGGACAATCACTACTGGACATATGCCTCCATCATAGATCTCCAGTTGTTTCGGTTGGAAGCGGCTTGCATCAACCGTGAACCTGTGGCTTTTACCAAATCATCTGTCCATATAGTAAGTAGAGAAATAATGTACCTAAGGTACCTAAATAATCCTTAAAAACTAAGGGTTGGTGTAGCTATAGGTACTTATGTAATAAAACCAAAACATACCTTGATAAACTTGAGAATTATCTTCAAAAACATCCACCAATGAGGGCTGTGGTTGATCAAGTGTTTCCTGATCGCTTCTAGCCAGTACTGTAGAAGGTAAACCAACTCCTTGGCTAGGACTCCCCATACTTTAGATGGAGGTGTAGTGAGTAAACGCTCAAATAATATGCAAGCAACACCATTCTCATTGCATTTGTTGAGATACTGGAATAGACGAAAGCACATAATTGATTGAATATGGAGATCAGTATCTACTTACAGGAATTTTCTAGTAATTTAGTTAAGAAATATGGTTCAATCTTTCTTACCTCGATTTCTAGAGATCGTATTTTTTTCAGTGTGAGAACTGTCGCAATGTTGATGGTAACGTTTATGTGCTTGAATTTATTTATGACATCTTGAGTTGCAGAAATGTACTCATTTATGTTTATCACATCTTTTAGTAAATGATTTATTTCCATTTTCGCTAACTTCACCTCGGCTCGGCAGAAAAATCCAAACTTGATTTTGCCGCGGCGCGCGAAGATTTTCTTTCGCAAAATGAATGAACGAGTGCGAATGAATTCCATTCATAGAGTCAAAGAGCATGTGCATAGAGTGAGTGAATGAATTAAAAAAGCGTTAAATAAAAAACAAACCTACATTGTCTATGATTTAACAGTTTTTGGTTTATTATGTTGCCTACCCTTAGTTAGCCACCCTTTCTTTTGCCTATGGATGGACTAGGGCTAAGTATAGTACTGGACGAACAGCGTGCATCCTGCCGATAGAGACAAAAAATGTAGTGAATCCCCATAGTTTCATGGTACAAAATTCGTAGCATTAAGTTTCCGGCCATACAAAAAAGTGGCACGAGGGACAACAAATATACCTAATGCTTTGTCTCTTTTACTCACAAGAATGTTGTATTGTAGGTATATAGGTACGTATATAACGCAAAGGTTGCGGGTTCGATCCCCGCCGCGGGTTATGTTTGTATGTTCCATAAATATTTGTTCCGGGTCTGGGTGTGTTTCTATAATATTATTATTATGAGGGTATGTATTTGCAAAAAACAAAATATACCTATCTAAGTAAGTAGGTAGGTACTTAGTATATCAGTCATCTGGTCACCATATAACAAGTTGCTTAGCTTGGGTGGGACTAGATGACGCTGTGTGGAATGTCCAAGAATAATTAGGTACTTATATAAGAATATAACTAAAAAGAATATCTATTATATTATATTATTCTTTTGTTTGGTGTAGTGTAGTGGTTTGGATCAGATGAGCTACCTACATATAGATCGTTTTTAACGATCCTTAGGTGGCTCAACTGATTCTAAATTATATTTTGTATATTTATGTAAAATGTAGTAGGTTGTTTTATTTTCTTTAAATATTATTAAACTTTATATTCTTTTTATTTATATTCTTTGATTTTGTGTGACTGATAAATGATAATGGGTGTTTTTAGCGCGCTTTTTCTTACTTTCTCTACTTACTTTACCCCTCTACGGTTCTAGACTAGTACTTGTCTTTGTCTACGCTCCGACCTTTGACATTTAGTTTAGTTAATTAATTTTATTCAGTTGTCGTCAGTGGCACTTGAAGTATGGAATGGTTGGACGACGTCAGTACTTGTAAATAATTTTCCGATTTTCGTTCGTCCCCTTTTTCTTCAAAGTTACTTCGTGAAATGCGTGTAATCAGTTACAAGTGCTTTGCAGTGATAACGCGTTGAATATTGATGTATAAATAATCCATCTGGAAGCACTCAATGGTCGCGTCATTGCTTATTATTGCAGATTCGGTTCGGCTGGCTATCGGCTTCAGTTCAGTTCTGTGTTAGGATCGCATCAAAGCGCACGGCCCAGACTCACGTAAATCAGTCGATATTATGCGGCCCGAAAGCGAGAACGTTATAAAATTACAATTATGATACCTATGGTGTATACCGTTTACGGTTTTGCTATATTTTTTATGGTAGCCTGGGTGTGTCTGTGGTTAATTCACTTGATGGCGCTCTCGTATTCGAAGTGGAAGCTGCACCGAGCGGTAGACCGGTCGCCGCCCGAGCAGCCCTACCCGGGCGTTTCGATCTTGAAGCCGCTAACGGGCGTCGACCCGAACCTGTTCTCCAACCTTGAGACGTTTTTCTCACTGGATTACCCGAATTACGAGCTATTGTTCTGCGTAGAGAACGACAATGATCCTGCGGCGATGCTGGTGAATAGTTTGATAGCTAAGCATTCGCACGTCGACGCGAGGCTCTTCATCGGCGGCTCGAAGGTCGGCGTCAACCCCAAAATCAACAACATGCAGCCGGCGTACCTCGCCGGAAAATACCCGCTGGTCCTCATCAGCGACGCGGGCATCAGGATGCGCGAGGAAACGCTTCTGGACATGGTGCAGCACATGCGGGAAGACGTGGCTATCGTGCATCAGATGCCGTTCGTGTGCGACGCGGAAGGCTTCGCCGCGGTCTACGAGAAGGTTTACTTCGGAACAGCGCAGGCGCGGATGTACCTCGGAGCTGACTTCCTGGGGATTAACTGCCATGTCGGCATGTCTTCTCTGATGAGAAGATGCGCGTTGGAGGAGACGGGGGGCTTAGCCGCCTTTGCGGACTATCTAGCCGAGGACTACTTTATGGCGAAGGAGATTTGTTCTCGAGGATGGAGGATGCGGGTGGCATCCTTGCCGGCGTTACAGAACTGCGGGACGCGGTCTGTGGGCGCTCTGCAAGCGCGACTGACGCGCTGGGCGCGCCTGCGGATAGCCATGGTGCCCACCACGGCGCTGCTGGAGCCCCTCAGCGAGTGCATGCCGCTGGGCGCCGGCGCCGCGTGGGCGGCCGGCGAACTCTTCGGCGCGGAACCTCTAGCCTTCTTCCTCGTTCACCTCCTAGTGTGGTTCCTCTCAGACTGGCTTATGCTCCGTTCTGTGCAAAACGGCTCACCCCCTTTCACAAAAGTGCAGTTCTTGCTAGGTTGGATGTGGAATGAGTGTTGTGCCCCCTTTGTGCTCCCTGCCGCCCTCATCAGTCCTGAGATCTCGTGGCGGACTCGCTGTTACCGGCTGGACTGGGGCGGCCGTGCCCATGAACTCAACCCCAAGCTCAAGTTTTGAGTGGCCCAGTGAATTCAAAAGCTTTAAAAGTGAGTCCAGTATGTTACTTAATTGTGGTTGTAAACGTGGAATCAGAGGAGACATGTTCCTTTCCTTGTCTTTGATTTTTTTTGAATATCAATACCATTATTATGTTGAAAGAAACATGATTTATCTGGTACCATTTTCACTGATAATTTTAAGTTTTTATCTAGTTCATTTAAATGAATGATTTGTTACTTTTGTTTTAGAAAGAAATGTCTATTTTTGTTTAAATATTTTTGGTAATTGATTTACCGACCAGTGATTTTTAGTATAATTTTGTACAAATAAATGTAAATATTTTAATAATATGCCATATGAATGAGTATCTTGCTTATCAGGTGCCAGTTCCCGTTCTTATTCATTTCATGTACCATACTAATCTCAGGTTTTGTTGTCTACCAACTTTTAAGAATTCTGCTCCAATACTTACTTCATTTAGGTGCTCAGTTTAATTAAACCATTCTTTTGTTTTTTTCTTTTTAACAAAATAATCTTGCAGAATATAAGATAATCAAAGTACAGCTCTACATGTTAACAAATTATATGGTAATACTAAATAACATTAATAGGTACTTCCTGCAGCCATTTCTCTGATTTATATTTTCTGTTGTCATTGCTAGCAGCTGAATTCATTGTACTATTTGAATTTGCAATTAGGAATATCCAAGTCAAGGTTTGCTATGGACTTTACTGAGGATAAATTGCTTTTCAGGAAAACCTGACAATGTAAGTGGGGAATTTTGCACTTCAGTTATTTATTTGCAACTCTGAGATTAAATATTTGCAATACGGGGGCGTTGTCGCAGACTCATTTGTTATTTACAAGTAGTGTCAGTTTCTATAGCCTTCTTTCATACTTTTACTTTGTATAGCCAAACTACACATAAAAACCTGTATTTACACAATAAGTTTCAGTTTCAATATTTTATCTGTGATTTTGTTTAGGTTTACCGAAATTATTTAGGGTAGGTCGCGCCACGTAAAAAGAGCGCTGGCTGTCAAACTGCGCAGAGTGCGCAGTGTTCGATGATTGGTGGAGAGGTAACGCGGCGCACTTCATACCATTGATTTAGCGAGTGCTATTGGTTCGACAGCGAGTGAACACAGGCGCAAACATACCCCCGCTACTTCCCCTTTTACGTGACGCGACGTTTTTTTTTACGTGACGCGACGCGCCCAGCGCTAGCCCCCCCCGCGACCTAGCCTATTAGATATTGAAAATGACAAAACATACACATGGGATATTGAAACAGGCCATTACTAAACTAGGTAGAGTACTGAGCATGTATAAATAAGAACTTTGGCTAACTGATATCCAAGGAAAAAATATGTGTAGATTAGATCATCAAAACTATGCCAGTGTATTAAGTTACATATTTTCTTTCCTTTATGCTGTGAACTAAACCAAGGCTATACTAGGCTTACTACTGGACAATTACCATCAATATACCATCTAAACCACCTCAATGAGTAGGCAACCTTGTATAAAAACTATTGTCATCATTTCCTTTAAAAGATTATTATGAATAATTAATGTAGGTACAGTCAACTCCAAAAAGATCTAGTGTTACATTCTAAGGCTCGTATTCAGAGTCTGCACTCAGACTTAAGTCTAAGCTCAAGCATCGATTTTTTACAGTTCTCTGAAAACTGAGTCTTAAACTTTAGTCACAGAGTACTTTTTAATACAAAAATGAGTTAATGTTCATTAAAAATACCTCTATAAATACCGTCTGTGAGTAACAAATAGACCTGGAAATACACTCGAGTAGGCAATAGATAAAGTCCGTAATAAATAAGTTTCTGATTCATTCATAAAAAATTGCATTGTTTGCTGTGTGTAAAATTTCGTTGAATCATAGTAGGTATTAAATTAGCTGTGGTAGAATAGATAAGTTGTTTGTGTTCAATTTATAAGGTAGGTACAGTCAGCGTGCATTTTAGGTTAAATTCTTCATTGGTACCTATCTAGAACAGACTTCAAGCAAGTGGCAAAATTAACCCATTATTTTTTCCTTTCAGTAAAATGAGCTAATTAAAGGATTTAAGACAGTCCAGGGTCTATTGAAATTTTCTACCCTGTATTGCAGGCTTACTGAGATTATTATTGTTGGTGGTAAGTAATGGTTTTTTAGACGGCAGCTATTTGGATTATAGACCTAGATCGCTTTCGAGTTGACTGTTCCAAGAACTTCTAGTACCTACCAATATTAGATTATATGTCATACATAACTAAGTAAGTAAAGAGTAAATCAATACGATTCACTAATGTACCTATACCTACGTAACTTAGTACTATTTTGTAACAAGATCTACATTGCGTAGTATGGCCACGATGTCTAACCACTGTAACGTTATAGTGTGAGGTGTTTCTTAATAAAATCGCATTAAAGGAGTTTCGATGAAACTTCGCTGCTTCTTCCGTAGTTTCATATCCTATCATCTTGTATACTTGCTTATTATTTTGGTACCGATGTCGATCTATTTAGAAAAAAACAATGGTTTTTAAATCAGTAATAGTGGCCATTCGGAGTGTCGCAAAAGCTAAACTAAACTAAAATGAATGCCATCCTTTTTATTCCCATCGCTATGAAAGGGACGGCAACATTTTTAGTTAGTTAAGTTTAGTTTTTGCGATACTCCGAATTGCCAGTAATGTCGAGCTCTAAATACCTACATGCGTTTGGCGTTTACTATTGTAGTCTATTTAATCGGAATGTGCAGCGTTTCCACTTCTCGGGCTTAACTGGGTTTTTATCTGTGAGTGAAAAAAGCGTGATTACTTAATTGATTATTTCAAAATACAAATTCATTGAATACCTACGCAAAGAAACGGTATTGAGCCTGTCTGTACTGCGCCTAAAATTAAAAAAATATACTTACCTAAAAGTCGGCTGGATAAAACAGCTAAGTATTAACGGCATCATTTTGCTATGTTTACATCTAGGTAGATACCTACTCTACATTTATCGAGACAATTTGTTGAATGATGAAAGTCCAATACCTACAGTGTGAAAATATAACACAAAAGACGCATTAGCGCCCATTCGCACGAGAGCTAAAAAAGCGTTGCGTTAAAACTCGGCGTTGGCGTTTTTAAAAAAGCTTTCGTGCGAATATGGGCTCTATGGCGTCCAACGTCCAGCGCAGAAAATACAACACTGCTCGATAAGTGTGAACATAATACTTGGGGTTGGGAATACATTTGTTCTATTTGAACGCTTTTTTAACGGACGGTAAAAAAGCTCTCGTGCGAACGAGGGCTTACTGTGATATTATATTTTATTACTGTCGGTACCAATATCCTCAATAATGTATATATACATTTAATATTTTTTGTTCATGATTATTTTTATTTATTTATCCTTCTGACCTTTACAAGTAGGCTATGTAAAATTTTGAAAATATCCTCAGTATCCCGCCAGAGTAAACCTTCCTACGTGTAGGTAGGTATAGGTACTTGCGTCAGAATTAGCATGATTTTGTCGATAGCAAAAAATTCGTTGTACCTAAACGGCCATATGGAAGAATATCCGATATGCATTAGGTAGGTTCATTTGCGATATGAAACTGAAATTTGATCTGATAATAATTAATTACGAGTTGTGCCACTCGATCGAGGAAAATAATAGGTACCTACCTACTTACGTGATTTACTTATCGATTTATCTACATTTTTTTGTTTGAATGTTTTTCTGAATATTTACAAAACTTTAAAAATAAAAATATTCGAATATATTAATAATTTGTTTAATGTGATGTCCTATCCTGTAAAAGCAGTGCTATTTTTTATCCCTTTCAAGGTTTTTTTAAAGACAATTTGTAGGTACTAATTAAGTTGGTTGTAAAAACTATAATATATTATCATAAGTAGCTATATACCTACCTATCTAAACTCTGGTAGGTATTTCTTATTTATTTTATAGCGTAATTATTGTGATATTATCATGTTCTAAGAATATCTAATGGCTGCTTTTAATACCTACTGGCCAAAGAAAAAAAAAATCCCCTTCGAAGGGAATTTCTGATTTGATAAATAAATTATTTATGGATTATAAAGAACTCTTATTTAATTTTACATTCAAATACATACAACTTTCAATATAAATTTGTAGGTACCTACATAATCCGATTTCTCTGTAAATAATTTTATTTTAATTTAATACCAGTATTGTAAATTATAAATAGTTTTGAGAAGTATAATAATAATATACCTAGACCTACTTAACCCAATATTATATCAGACTGTATTTAAATTCTATATACAAGACATACAGGGTGACTCTCAAAATATAAACTTGAATTTATTATTATATTTTATTAAGCATTGCCTTGTCCAAACGGTGTCATGTCGATGTATTAAACTTTCCGACAAAAAAATAGCTGCGAACCACTCCTCTCCTCAGTATATTAATCTATCCTAGCTCAGTGTCAAGTATTTCTAAATGTATGGGATTTTTAGTTCATGCAAGTTACGGGGGGAGGCGCTGCACTGGATTTCCATTTTTATCTGTGATTTCCATACATTTGTGATTGACATGGTATCGAGGACAGTATTTATTTATTAAGGACACCCAACACAGGGTTACACTATACTGTACATGCATAATAAATATTAAAAAATAGTGCTCCCAATACTACAGTAAACTGGGGGTTAACGGCAATGTAGGTATTACATAATTCTAGCTAGACGAATAAAACACAGGCGAACTACGGAATGGAAAATACTAGTAAAAATATAGCGCTTTCAGACACCCCTAGACGAGTGTAAGGGAGACAGATATACATCCCCCACCCCTTCCAAGCTACATTGAACCGGCAACCTAGAATCCAGGTCATTCTATTGACCTCTTAACCCTAAATAGTAGGTGATGTTCTGTAAGGTCGTGTTTAAAGTAGGTTTATAGGCGCTTCAAGCACTAAATGGAAAAACAGGAATAGGTACTACAAATTAAATTACTGAACAGTAGGTAAACTGGCAAGGGATTTGTTTAGCGTCCGACAGGGAGCTGCTTTTGCCTAGTTCCTACGCTGCTATGTAGGCTGGTAGGTATACCTAAATGTAGGTTACCTACACTACATACCTATTTCTATTTCTGAACTGAACAAACGAGAAAAGAAATCTCACTAGTTCAGTCAACTGAACTAGTGGGAATAGACGGGCTGTAGGCCCTGTGGTATTGTCGCAGATTATAAAACGAAATGGCTTGCCCAGCACCTAAGGGCAAGGCCGCCGGCCGGCGCCGGTGGCGTACTCGCTACTAGACGACGTGCGTGCGTCATAGGCAGTGAACGCGTTGCGTCTTGGCCCTGTCTGGCCGTTAGTCTAGCACAGGAGTCCTGTGCTAGACCATGCTAGACTAACGGCCAGACAGGGCCATTCGCCTCGGTTCGGTCCTGTGACAGGACCGAACCGAGGCGAATGGCAGTAGGAGGAGGCTTGTGCCCAGCATTGGGTACAAAATGGCCGTTATTGAGGATGACGATACGATAATGAACAAAAGTCACACCGCATATACCTACACACAATGTAAATCAATGGTTCAGCTGTCTATCGTAGACATTATATTTATGGCTAATTAACTCCGACATTGTTATGGCTCAATGACCACTATGAATGAGAGGTAGTAGGTAACAAGGCGAGCTGTCCGGCACCTAAGTTGAGTATGTAATACCTATTGTTTCCTGTGTAAGTAGGTAGGTACCTACTTAGTGTAATTAAATGACGTAGACTGATGTGTAGGTATAAATAATACGTAGGCTTACCGTCTCCAACATCTCCAACACGTCGGGACTCTTTAAGAGAGCGATTTAAAGAAATAAATATTCTTACAGTTTTTTCGCAATATATTTACCTATGTAAACTTATTGCACACTCACAAATATATAAACAACTTTAAGAAAAAAAATGATGTGCACAAAATTAACACTAGAAATAAAAATAAACTATGTGTGCCTAAATTTAGACTAGAAAAAGTAAACGGTTCTTTTATGGGAAATACTGTACGTTTTTACAATAAACTCCCAATCAACGTAACTAACCTACCGACTCGAAGGTTTAAAACGTACATAAAGAATACTTGTAGAGAAAGCGTATTATTCCATTGAGGCTTTTATTAATGATAAAATTACGTGGCCTGATGTCGCTCTGCCCCTCGACGGTTGATGGTATACAATATCTTTACTACCTTGATAAGTAGGTACCTACCACTTAAGTCGGCCAAGTGTAGCGTGTGATGCCAGACAACATTTTGTTGAGGTGTTATCTTGTTAACTTTACAATTAATTTTACTTTTTTTGACATGCCTTACTTTGTTCGACTGGCTTCCCACTGAAGCTTGACTATTTAGATTATTTTAGATTGTTAAGGGATCGCTTTTAAAAAAAGCTAGGCCCACACCACCAGGTTCTTGCCTGATTCTTTCCCTGGTGTAGGGAGTCGCGTTGGAACAGGCATTAGAATCACCTAGCATGTAAAACGATACTTAAGTGATCCTTGAGGTCCTACAAGAATAAATGAGTTTTCTTTCTTTCTTTCTTTCTGTGGCTATTTACCTTCTAACTTCTAAGTAAGTATATTTATTCTCCCATTTATTACACATAGATAAAGTACCTACTTACCTAGTAAGTATAGTCATAATTAGGTAGGTAGGTTCGGGTAGTAGGTATAGTAAGTAGTAACATGCATGAGTCACTGTGTACGACTGAGCCACCTTTGCCTCCTTGTCCCTACAGGAAAATGACACTACCTAATATTATAAAGGTCAAATTTTGTGTGTGTAAGTGTGATTGTTGTTAGGTAATCCTTCACGCTCAACAGCTGGACAGATTTGAAGCCCTAAAAAAAAATTCAGCATGTTTAGATGGGTTATTCTAATGTGACCGACCATTTATATTTTTCATCTTTGGTAAGGTACAAGCACTAGTGAGTGACTGGGTCATTGTTGAGATGGTATAGGCTTGTCCTACTAGGCCATCCTCAATTAACCAGCTATATCCATAGGAAAGACAATGAAAATCCTTCAGTATCTAGGTAGGTAGGTACGTGAAAGAACATCGTGTGGAAATCTCTTATTCAGCACAGACAAAACAAACAAAATAAGTAGGTACCTATACAAAGCGAAGGTTCTTGAGTGTAAACAAGGAAATCTATTGACTTAGTCCTGCTTTGTTGTCATTGCCGTTTGTTTAGCTGCGGAATGAGAAACGCGGGTCTTTATCTAGGTACCTACTACCTTTGGGTACTACCTACCTTGTATTTATTTTACTCTTGACTTGACCATAGGTATACCCTCCTCTTATGGATCTTACCTATACTAACTATACCTACCCATCATTGTGCCTTGTGTCGCGATTCTGCGCCAGTCCGATCCACCATTTAGATAACCAAAAGTCCAGTGCCAATAAAAAGTAAGTTCGTATGAGCAAGTGGCCAACTCTGGTGTCGGAGTTTTTAGGCCGCCTAAAGGCCTCCGTCATGGCTTAACGACTTTAAAAGCCGGGACCGACAATTTAACGTGCCCTCCGAAGCACGGAAACGCTCAGCTGATAATGCCACTTGCGGTCACCCATCCAAGTAGTTACCGCTCAGAACGTTGCTTAAACTTCAACGATCTATCAAGAACGTCTGTAGCAAGCTTCGCCACGAGTGCCAATATGTAACATAAGTAAATAACTGGCCAAGTGCTTGTCGGGCCACGCTCTTCGACTTCAATTTAGTAAGAGGAGAGCAATATCCTGCACTCAAGGTGCATTTCTGATCATAACTCCGAAGATCCTCATCAGAGCCAGCATTTTTTTGAGACCACCTCGGAAATTTTGTCACTCTTTCAAACAAAAAAAGATTTTTACAATCAGTCCACTATTGACGGAATAATCGCTGCCTACATAAAAAATCAAAGGTAGAGTCCTGCCCCCTGATTGTGTAACTTGTTTCACATTGTATCGAAGTTGTATCAAAGCAAAAATCACCGTAAATCGCGAAAATAACTGTCAGATTTAACGCTGATTAAGTAAATTAGTAAGTAGGTAACTAACTTAATTACTGTCATATTTGACATTTGTTTTCGCGATTTACTGTGATTTTTGCTTTGATACAACTTGGATACAATGTGAAACAAGTTACACAATCAGGGGGCAGTCCAGCAAGTGGTTATTTTATGATAAAAGCGCGATCACAATTCATGCTTAGGTAAAGTTCGCCCGCGACCACGGTTATTGCAAGTTGCAACACAGCCGAAACGTCGGGAAATAATAAAACGTAAATTACGCGATAATCCTGTAAATTCAATTTAAGCAATTTTATGATAAGTAGGTACTTAATAAAGGGATACTAAGTAGGTAGGTCTATAAGAAGGTACTCTCTGAGTAACGGCCTCCAAGCCTATCTCTTGCGTAAACCATACTACACAACACCTAATTGCTCCACTTTTAATACCTACCTACCACTATCAGTCAAGATAGGAAGTAGGTAAGTAAGTATTAATTATTCTGAAGTAAGTAGGTACCTACGTGAAGTCATCATACTTCGTCTACTTCAGAATAATTAGTAAGTACCTACCTACCTACCACGCTACATATACTTACCTGGCTGCCTTCACCAAGTGAAGTTAGCAATAGAAGTAGGTAGAAGTAACTTCCCTTTCAGTGATTTAGGTACCTACAATAGAGGTAGTAATCCTTGTAACATTCAACAGATTTACAATAAAAAATTATCTTATCTTTTATCTTATCTTAGTAAGTAATAGCAAGGACGATATAAGTAGATAAATATACCTACCGATATACCTAATATTGTCCTTGGTAATAGTAGGTAATAGGTAGTAATAGCTAAGCTAGTATTAGTAGTAAGTATTATATTATCTGTGTAGTACTTAAGCAATTTAAACCGACTTCAAAAAGAACGAGTTTCTATGTTCCACTGAAACCGTAAAGCCGGCTCCACACGCTTGGTCGCAAACGCCAAACAGCGAATGCCAAACAAACAAACACTCGTCCACATGTTCGTGTTTGTTGTTCGCTGTTTTCCGTTGTTTATCAAGTAGGAGCCACTTGCTCGATTTAAAAGTAGGTAGGGAGTTACCCTAACCGATAGTAAAAACAGCAGGTACCTAGGTACTTAGGTACCTAGGTACATATGTTTACTAGAAATATTTTTTGTTTTAAATAGCTGCTTCCTAGAGCCCATGGCTTTAGTTAGGCTATTATGACTAGACACATATTACGTAGACCTAGGCAGGCCTCATAAACTACACTACGAACTAGGTACCTGCCTACGTCGCATTGCGCTGTTTTTATTCATTTTGCGAAAGCCTTGAATAAGTTATTTGGTTTTATTAGTTACCAGCCTGCCTACATAGTCGAATTCAGCATAGGTACCTAAGTACCTACATACCTGGTTTTTATTAGCAAATTTAGCCTGACCTGAACCAGCGTTTCCCTGGAATATGATATTCTAGGTACCTACCTATCTATTTATATTATAATATGTATAAAATAGTGGCAATTCGGAGTGTCGCAAAAGCTAACCGCCCTATCATAGCGATGGGAATAAAAAGGATGGCATTAATTTTAGTTAGTTTAGTTTAGCTTTTGCGACACTCCGAATTGCCACTAATATCGATTCTATCGCGAGAAATTAGACCAATGATGCCAAGTCCGTAGTCCAACTGTTTGTAGGGCAAATGTAAGTACCTACCTACTTAATTGATTGTGTTACGAGAAGTTATACCAACGGTGTTTTGGAAAAAAAATTATTGATGCACGGCCAGGTTTCGAACCCAGAACCGGCTTGAAGTCGAGGCACTATCCGAATCGGCCAACACTGCTGGGATATTCTGGCCCTTAATTACCTAGCTGACTCAGTCTTGCTTGACACAATGACCCGACGATTAGTAGATGTTAGATTTAGGTACCTACTTGCAGGACCCCACAGGTCAATTATAATTTCTGTTAATTAGTCAAGTGCTAATAACTGAGTTCTCACGAGGAATCACTAATTGGTTCATTGGGGTTATCATCATCACCCTGAACCTTAATTATGTTTTCTTTTATGACAATGGATTGTTACTTCTACGTTTTAAAATTCAACGCATCATTCAGCATTAGGTATACAAATATGAAGCGCTCAGTGGTATGGTGTGGGTAATTGTTTTCCCCTGTGATACCACTACAGTGCTGACGAGCTGAGACACGTATTGCGATTAGATATAATTTATAGACAAACTTGCTGCGCCCCGCGGTGAATTGTTCCCGTTCCCGTGGGAATACCGGGATCAAAAGTAGCCTATTCTTTAATCCAGGGTATAATCAATTGTGCTACCAAATTTTATTCAAATCCGTGCAGCCGTTTGACCGTGAAAGAGTAACAAACACACTTACACACATAGAAACTTTCACCATAATGGCATAATAATATTAGTGTGATGATTACTGATTAAGAACATAAACAGTTTTTGGTTATTTTGTTATGAACGAATTTGCAATTTGTATTAACAGGAAGAAAATTAGAATTGTAGCTAAATAAAAAAATCTATTCGGTACGAAATCCTTTATTGATTTTTTGGTATTTTTGAGACATTTAAGAATTGCTGACATTTTTGCAGAGTACAATTTTCAAATAAAAATAAAATAAATAGGGTGTCTGACACTAAAATAACATACATATCCATATCATTTACTAAGTGATGCTAATTTTTAACAAGGCAGGCAGGTTTACATTGAGGCAGCGACTTCTTTCGTGATTTAGTCATAAAACATAACATTACACATTTAGGAGTCAACACACACCGAGATGGTAGGGAAGCCGCGAGCAGTTTTAGTGTCATATAATTTTAAACTTTACCTTCATTAATATAATACAATACATAGTATCGTTTGAGACACTTGAAACAAAAGCGACCACAAACGACCGCAAGAGGCGCCGAAAGCACTTTTCAAAGCGCTTTAATTTTAAACTTTATTATAGTAACATAGTGCATTATAGTAATGAAGATAAAGTTTAAAATTATAAATGACAGTTTCGGTGTGATTTGAGCATTAATCACATCACAAATGAACATGACACAGCCTGGCAAGGCTCATCAAAGAGAATATAACCACTACGTTTAGGCTCATAATGAATCTACTGAATGGCATGTAAGTATGACACCCGTCGTATGTCATGACCTCAGAATAGAGACAGAAGGTGCCATCAACTGTCATTGCAAGACGCACGCTGAGTCCAAATACAAGACAAGCATCCCCCGCCCGCCGCACTTCCCACCCGCGTAATGCGGCTAGCTTAGACATAATGCCCGTTTTTGGGGTAAACATTGAGAATATTGAAATTTGGAAGTGTGATATTATGATAATAATATTAAAATCTAAATTGTCCTTTTCCATATTTATGTATTAACATATACCTGATAATCTTAAGTAGGTAATAGAGAAGTTCTTTAAGTAAATGAAACACGGTTAAGATGTGATTAAATGAGTATTATACTGATTAAAATTGGACGAAATATATTTATTTAGTTATTAGAGCCGCCATTGCACTTGACACCGGAAGTACAATATTATTGAATGAGATATTAATATAATAATATTAATTATTAATTATTAGGTATTACAATATTATTTAATTTAATGAGACTAGCCTAACTACGACTAACTATAAGTTTTTATGTAATACCTTATTTGGAAACGCTTCTTTCCTAAGTCTTTTCAAACCGCATTTTGTCTCATAAATATATTTCTCCGCAAAATGCATTGAACAAACTACGCTTCGCTTTAAAGGTTTCCAAAACTCTTCTAGCCGTGCTCTTTGTATAATTTTTGTCCACTCCGTTTTCCTTTCTTCATCAGCAGGGAAGCTACAGTTTTAACATAATTTCATACACCCCTCCCTGTTCCACTCTCACACACACCACAAATATATAGACTACAAGCCTTCTCGCCCGCGGTTTTTCTCGCGTGGTATCTTGGTAGAATGTAGCCTATGTTCATTCGGAAAGTCCATGCCATATGCATCTCGCTGTAGCAAATCGGTGTCAAATCGATCAGTGAAAGAATTTTTGAAATCGGATGAGTAGTTTCGGAGATTACCACGTGTTTGGACATACAAACAAACAAACAAACCAACTTTACCTCTTTATAATATTAGTATAGAATACCTATTATGAAATTCTAACATTTTTGTATAATAATAAAAAGTAGGGAAAATCAAAATTCTTATACTGGCAACATTAACAAGATGGACGCATCATTCTCTATGACAATTACAAACTAAACAATTTATTCAATATTTCAATAAGATGTTAGGTAAATGCGTTACTTACACGTGAAATGTAATCCCATTCTTTCTACTGTTTTGCCCCGCTGCATTTTTGCAGGTGGGAACAACACATGACGGCATAATAAAATAAAATTGAAGTCGACTATGCGGTATGACGTTCAAAACGTGACTGATCGGCTGCGCGTAAAACTACTCTCTTTTAGACTAGTTTTTGTGGCCTCAGTATTAGGCGCAAAAACTACTTCTGGTTTTTTCTCCTATTCTGAGGTCATGACTCATGACAACATGACGTGAATTTTTACCGTAGGAACTAAACGACTGTAGTTTCTCACTCAATGTAAACCAACCTTAGTTTTGAACACATTTTGAGATTTTGTTTTCTAAGTAGGTAACAACTTACAGTGAACAATTTGTTTTAATTTAGGTACTTATCGAATAGCTCAAGGCCGGACTAAGGCTAGCCGGCCGGGGGCAAATTGAAAGAAAAAAATATGATACCTAGGCTCATATTTCGCGCAATGTCACTTTATGTTCTAAAGTTGTTTTAATACAATATTGAAGTTGTGTAAAATCAAAACAAATGTTCATGTGAATTTTATATTCGAAAATGGCGGTAAGTACCTACGTATTATCCGTCATTAAATATGATTTAAAATCGATGATCTTTTGGCGCTAAAAGTTCTAAGCAGTCTAAGCACAGGCTCGTGCAAAAATCTTACATCGACTCACAGATAGTCATTGTTGAACTGAAAACATTATATCAATTTTTAAATTGAACGAAGAGTTGCCATACAAAATTAATTCTACCTCTATTTACAGTTTTTAATTAATTTTCAAATCAAACTTATGGTTTAAATTTCAGGTACTTACTCTATTTTAATTTTAATCGGGTTGGTAATGCATTATTAATACTTATTGAATTGCAGTTATTAATTTTCATATTATTTTTATACGCAGGAGTCAGGACATAAAATATTTATTTCTAAAGAAATTTAGAGCTATGTCAAGAGAATAATAATAATTTAACAATGTAAAAGTTAAAAAAAAATTAAGAATTAGTTTTAAAAAATAAAGTGTTAAGTAAATGTTAACTTCATAATTTAACTACAGTTGTAACCGATTTTTTTTAATAATAGACAAGGGATGAGTATTATTTTATCTTACATTATTGAAATGTTATTTTTTTGTGAAAAAAATATATTATGGCAACTCTTTCATTATTTAAAGTCTATGTACATGTGTTGTACTGTTTAAACTTTTAAAGCTTAATTTTAAAACTCAAATAATTGGTCATTACAAATTTTATAACTAATATACCATTTTCGGTGATCTATCTTGAGATCAAACGTACAAACTCAACTATTTTAGCTAAACAATAACAAAATGGTCAATATAATATGTAACAAAATTTCCTATTTCAATGTGTGTCCTTCACCGGTTTTTGCATCTGGCAACATTCAAAAGCTAAATTATGGTAAAGGACAGATATTATATACAGCCAGACGGTTACTTCTAAAACTTATTTTAAGATTTAAAAATAACCGCGTTAGTTTAAAAATATTTTATTCGGTTTATTATGCCTCTTGAAATTGTTACTACTTAAATTTAATAAGAATAAAGATGTGCCATTTATCGATCAACAAAACAGGACCGTACTCAGGAAATAAGGGGCCATCTTATTCGACCTCTATGTTTTATGCCAGTCCATATTTTTTGACAATAACTGTTCATCTTTATTTTATCTTATTTACTGACCGTTTGAGAGTGGGTCATCTAACTAATCACTATCATAAGGGTTGTTATGTAATTCTATAATGCATAATATAACACTACCGTGAAACATGCCAACTTTGCCACCAAGGGTATCTTTGCCCGAAAATCAATTTTTAAGCAAATCTTTAAATTCCAAAAGTATCGGAATACTATAGTAACATTTATTGACTTAGATAGAAAGTAGGTTATGTGTCTAGTAACACAGTCTATCAGGTTTGTCGCTAACTTCACTCAGTCACTTTTTAGAACTTGTAGAATGTGGTGCGTATTTTCGCGGGCAAATTTTAGTACAAGTTCTAAAGTTAATTGTGCGTGATGGCGAAAACACAGGTTAGTTTAATTTATATTAAGTTATGCAAAAACACTTTAAGAGTATTATATTTTATTATCATTGCTGAAGGTCTTTTAAAACTAAAGTTATAATGGTGGGTAAAGTTACCCAGTGATGTTGCGATCTACTACTGACAACATTACCCGCCATCAAAATAAGCTTAGGGTTGGCACTTACGAAACTTATTATTTTTATTATTCTATAGTACCTATTATAGTATTACCAGTGATCGGAATAGGTAGATTATATTGGCCTAAACTTCAAGGAAGTAGGTAAAATGTGAATTCCTGCCTAAAATTTAAAGCGAATTACAATACTTTGCAGAAAAAGAAGAAAAATACGTTAAGATCAGTTTACTGAGATGTGCCAACCCTAGTACTTTTAAAAAGCGAAATGCGGTTTGTATGAAAAAGAGGAAAAAAGTTAGAGTAACTTTGCCCAGCCACTTTGGTAGGAAACCTTTCATGGTATCGTTTTCATTTATAAAGTAAACGCCATTTTTGCCAAAATTCTTGTATTGGACTTTGTGCCATCTGTATAGAGGCCTTAGTTGCGTCAAAAATCAATGTGGGTAATGTTGGCAAAAAGTCCAGATAACTTTGCCCGCCATCAAAATGAATAAAAAACTTAATTAAATATTGATGAATAATAAAATCTGATAAAATAATACATGCTCATTATCTTTTAATTGCAGATGCTAAAAGAAAATACTTACGTTCCCATAGAAAAATTATCCAAAAATTGAAATTATTCGAAAAATGTTGGCAAAGTTGGCATGTTTCACGGTACTACACGTATAATATACAAGCTATAGTTATATTATACGATTCTCAATGTCAGCCCTTTTTAAATAATATTCATTACGTAATTGTGTATGTACTTACCTATTGTATAAATTTTCGTAAAAAAGCATATTAAATTACAATTAAAATAAAATTATTTTCAAAGAAGCCATTGAATATTGTTTTTTACAACTAAGTAAAATTAAACGATGTTTTTTAAATTGTTTTTTGCAATATAGGTATTTTTAAGATTCTAATAAAATTTGTGCTTGAGCGCCAATTAGTTTTGGGAAGTAGCAAAAAGACTGACATAAATATACATACAATCATTATGAGTAAGTGATCCACACTATGACAATTACATAGCACAGTGCGTCAAAAGTAATTCTAGTCATTATAAAAAATATAACATTGTTGTGTGTGCAATTAAACCAGTAAATTTCGTCCAAATTATGTGGAACAAATTTCACCCAACATGGCAGTCACCATAGTCTTTATGAGTGTATTATTATGACAATAGTAGATCATACAAAAAATTATTTCATTATGTCAAATCCACTCGTTATACACACCACCGAAGTTATGATATACAAATATGATACAAGTGCCTATATTAGTAAAAATATTGATTTATTTGCACACCAACATGGTAAACGCAGCGTAACGCCACCTTAAATTTAATACTTTTTTTATTCCATTATTTGTCGAATTTTTTAATTTTTTTTTCGTTATATGGCACCACAGCCATTTTATTCCACACGACAATCACACACGTGATTCATTGTGCATAATTAAACGTACCTACTGTACAATTATTTTTGAACTGTTTAAGAATCACAAATGTTACAAACTAAAATGACTTAAAAAGATATGATTTCTATACTAAAACATGGTTCAGATTTAGCGGTTTAGTGTCGCCAGCGACAATATTAAAAAACTATTCTACCCACAAACAAATCCCCTGTACTGTTTACGCGTTAAAGACCTAAACAGTTCAAAAATACCAAGCAAGTATGGTACACAAAGTCTAATGTCATAATCATTCAGCAGTTATTCATTTCACAACCAGCCGCCGGCCTATGGGTCTGTGCATTTATTACTTAAAACGATAAAGTATGTTTTTAAAAGTATAAAGATACTTAAAAAATCTTAATCGGGTCGGCCCTAATCAGTGGGTCTACTGTACAAACAGAAAACGATGCAACGTGCCAATAGTCGCAGGTCAGCTTATCGTGGAACCTGAATTCGGAAGATTAACCAACATAAGTTGATCTGCGATGATTGTCACGATGCATCGTTTTTGGCGTATATAGTAGAGGGGCAGACTGTATTGACGGTTACGTAACGCCAGAAAAGACAAGGTAGATAATAGTACCATTCAACCTTCCGATAAAAAATTACTATTATATATTAAATTACTCCGATAAAAATACACACTCCGATAAAAAATTGGCGCACCGCGTACTAAACACACTCGACGCATCTTATCTTCCTTCAGATATGGGCCGACCCTAGGCGTTGTCCCTGGCTCACAGCGAGTGGCTCACTGTTTACCTTTAGTTCACCTTCTATACTAATATTTTAAAGAGGTAAAGTTGGTTTGTTTGTATGTTAGGGGTAATATAGGTACTTACTACTTATCCGATTTCAAAAAATATTTCACCGATGTGAGCATAGACTTTCTGAATGAATACTAATATAATAAAGAGGTAAAGTTGGTTTGTTTGTATGTTTGGGGTAATAACCGAAACTACTTATCCGATTTCAAAAATTCTTTCACCGGTGTAGCATGGACTTTGCGAATGAACATAGGCTATATTTTATCAATGTAGGTAACACGCGAGCGAAGCCGCGGGCGATTAATAATGTGTCGTAGCGTAGTACGCAGTTTGCGGCGTTTCGTAGCATAGTATTATTGTTGAATGTAATCCTATGTTTGAATTTCGCGCCTCTTTCTAGTAACTTAGGCTATGGTGTTTTACCTTTCACTCAAAAACTTTCTCTCTCTCTCTACTCTGTGACATCAAGCGTACACGCTGTACTTTCTTTATTTTCGTTATAATATAGCAAATACTAATTGTAAATCGGTGTTTCTTTTAATAACCCATCAATTATATTATATGTGGTCGCAGCGAACGATTCTCTCGGTCGTCAGCTCAGTTGGCTCACTATGCTATTCACTGTGAACCTAATGGGGACAACGCTTGAGGGACTGTCATAAAGTGGTTACAACAATCTATCGTAATAAATGAAGAGCCGTTTGAAGCCTTAATTTAAGCTCATTTCGGAAATGACTTGGGCCAATGTGGTATCTAAGTCCAATTTCAGCATTGGCACTTAGAAAATTTTAATTTCGGTCTGTTCACTGTCGTATTCGCTGCTCTAATGATTTACGTAAAATTTTGAGTACAAAAATATGTTATTTACCGATGAAATCTAAACGTTCAGTCAATTTCTAAGATGGCCGACTTCTCAGCATTTAAGGACCATTATTTTAGAAATATCACTCTGTATGGAATAATGATTTGATTTTTATCGAAAAAGGGAGGTTTTATTCGTCTCTTTGTAGATCGTAGCTCTTAACTTAAACTACTCGTCAAATAACTAGTATCAGTTGGTTACAACTACCAACTTGTTCGGCATCTATCTTAAAATTTCACACACTTATCACTGCAAGATTCATGAAAAAAGACAAACTAAAAAAACGCGAATTCCATGATTGTATTTTATGCTTTTATCGAGACTTAAAAAACAGTTACCTATTAAACAGCTGAGAAACCGGCCTATAAACAGTGAACCGACAGTTATTCGCGGCTAATTTGTGACATCATTATAACTATGAAGTGTCAATTTAAAAACATCTTAAACCATGCACCAAAAACACACACAAGCAACTATCTTAAAATATAATTGCGCTTAATCTGAGCACTCTTTTGACCTAAGGTTGAAGCGTGCAGGTAGCCCCCAAAGTTCAAATTATCTTTGGGTTTTGCAATAATGTTTTTATGTTATTTTCGTGAATCATATTTTGATCAAGATACGGCTTAACATTGTCTTGGAAATTGCAAAAAGCCTAGGATCATTACTTCACGGGCTACCTGTACGCTTCCACCTTGAGGTCTTTGCAGACTACCACGTACGGTCACAGCACAGTCCTGGCACGGTGTAGTCGGCAAAGACCAATACATATTCATAGTCAAATAAATTATTAATATCCAAATATTAGATAAGTAAAAATATTAACCACTGCAGTGATTTAACAACTTAACATAAAAATAGTTTTTTTTTAAATTTGACTCCTTAATTTGCATTAAAATAAAGGTTTTTAGAAAGTGGTTTTTCATATTATTTGAAATTGAATTAAGACAAGTGTTATTTTATTGTTTAGAATTCAATTATATCAATAGTTTTATAACGATTGATTTTTCAAGCAATTTTTGTTAGACTGCTTCCATTGAAAGCTTTTTGATGACTCGAAATGATGACTTTAGTTTAGGTCGTTTAGACCTAGGGCCGGTTTTAGCACCACTAGCGCCCCATTCGGGATTTCCCCGGGGCCCCAAAAGAGGCACGAATAGGGGGGGAGGGGGGGGGGGGCAAAGTATTAATTTGGCGATCAATCAAGAACGTCTTGGCAAGCTTAGCAATCGCTTCCATAAAAGTAAAACGGGGAAACTTTGTTATTTTTATAATTAAATTAGTGCAAATAAAGAGTCTTGTCATAATTAAATTAATAAAATAAAAAACACATTGAAACAGTGCCGTTATAATAAAAATATGTTTCGCACGTGTATCTAAGAACTACGGTAATTTTGAAAAAAATACATCAAATTTCAACGTCACACTTTTTGCATATTTACAACTACATTAACTAATTTCTTGATTGAAAACGTCATGTGTTTTTAATGTTCGTGCAAAATTATGCGTCAATTTTTTAAATTTTTTTCAATTTTGACAATTTTAAAACACCGATTTTATTCTGTAAATTTTAAACATCGTTTCGAAAATACTGACTTACTTCATTATTTTGCACAACAAAAACTTATTTATTGACTAATCAGAACTTAAAAGTATTTTTTTTTAATAAAACCTATTTCTGTCCACATTTGCATCTATAAAATAAACTTACACACGGTCTGAGATCTATCACTCGCTTGTTTTTTTTTTCACAGTTTTTTTATCACATATTTTTTTAAATACTGTCCTCTTAGGTGCTTCTCAGATATGTAGTTAGCAATAAGATGGACAACCGGAATTCAGGATATGAAGACGCTGCTGTAGTTTGCCTAAACACAAAATATTATACATTTAATAAATGAAGAAAAAATTGTATTCCTTGTAAATCGCGCGGACAAAAGAATGTGACTTACATGTTTCAATAGTAAAGGAGGCAAGATAGATAAAATTTCACTTTTTCCCTGTTAATATATTGGCGCTGATTCTGTTGTAACACTGACCTAGTTTGTAATTTTGTATCTTATTACTGGTAAATAAATAATTTGTATTTGTATTTTTGTATTCAAAAAGCATCACTCACCTGGTTTCGTCACGCGATCGAGTTGACGGCATAGTTTGGGCGCGCGCCTTCCGGCTGGTACAGGGTTATAGAGGCGATGTAGTTGTTAGACATCACCTGCAACACATCATTCATTTAATATTAGAATAGAATAGAAAAACATTTATTTACATCACTCACACACATTACAGTACAGACAGGTACAATTAAAATATTTTATGTAGGAAATATGAGTGAAGCAAATCGGTCATCACTCAGCATTCGCTGTAGAAGCTGAAGCAGCAACTACAGCGCTGGTCTTCAGTGATGCCGCAGAAGAATATAGAAGTACCTGGCATTTATCATAAAAAGGATGGGTTGCGAGATGGGCGGACGATATTACGAGCATTGTGGGGCGAAATTGGATGAGGCTGGCACAAGACCGTGAGGAGTGGAGTAAACAAGTGGAGACCTATACCCAGCAGTAAGTGAAGTCGAGCTGCGGATGATGATGATGAAGAAGTACCTGGAAGGATCCAGGTAAAGCAGCAAAGCAGGATACGGTTTTTTTTAATAGATAGAGTGATTGAAGACGAAGGTTTATATTATGTATAATAAACATTGAGATGTAATAAAGAGTCACAATCTAATAGCTGACAACACTCAAAAAATGTGCGAACAAATTCAATGTTCTACAATGACATTTGAATGTAGACGTTATGTTGTTTGTTTTAATGTTCAATGTCGCTTGTACGCAAAAAATTAAAACTCAGCGCACTACGTAGCGTGTGCCGACTTTTGGCGCGGTCATTTTATTTGTCTGATTTGATTGTGGTTCTATTAGATTGAACCTATTGAGGTAGGTCGCGCCACGTAAAAAGAGCGCTGGCTGCATTGGCCTCAATGCAGCCAGCGCTCTTTTTACGTGGCGCGACCTAGGTAGTCACTGTAGGGGTTGTATAGATTGGTGTTTAACCACGCTGGCTCGACAACGTCCTTGTATTTAATAATATATTATCGCCTTTGCACTCACAATCAACACCTCACGTACACTTTCTGTATTCCCGCCATTCCGGCCCGTATGACAGTAGTGTTGTGACAGTGACAGTTCTTTACCAATACATGGACACACGAGACAGCGTATGTATGCAGTAGCATCGCATACACTACAGTCACTAACCTCGAAGATCATATCCTGGTACCCGTAGCAGAAGGTGGAGCCGAAGATAGAGAGACACTAACCTCGAAGATCATATCCTGGTACCCGTAGCAGAAGGTGGAGCCGAAGATAGAGAGACACTAACCTCGAAGATCATATCCTGGTACCCGTAGCAGAAGGTGGAGCCGAAGATAGAGAGACACTAACCTCGAAGATCATATCCTGGTACCCGTAGCAGAAGGTGGAGCCGAAGATAGAGAGACACTAACCTCGAAGATCATATCCTGGTACCCGTAGCAGAAGGTGGAGCCGAAGATAGAGAGACACTAACCTCGAAGATCATATCCTGGTACCCGTAGCAGAAGGTGGAGCCGAAGATAGAGAGACACTAACCTCGAAGATCATATCCTGGTACCCGTAGCAGAAGGTGGAGCCGAAGATAGAGAGACACTAACCTCGAAGATCATATCCTGGTACCCGTAGCAGAAGGTGGAGCCGAAGATAGAGAGACACTAACCTCGAAGATCATATCCTGGTACCCGTAGCAGAAGGTGGAGCCGAAGATAGAGAGACACTAACCTCGAAGATCATATCCTGGTACCCGTAGCAGAAGGTGGAGCCGAAGATAGAGAGACACTAACCTCGAAGATCATATCCTGGTACCCGTAGCAGAAGGTGGAGCCGAAGATAGAGAGACACTAACCTCGAAGATCATATCCTGGTACCCGTAGCAGAAGGTGGAGCCGAAGATAGAGAGACACTAACCTCGAAGATCATATCCTGGTACCCGTAGCAGAAGGTGGAGCCGAAGATAGAGAGACACTAACCTCGAAGATCATATCCTGGTACCCGTAGCAGAAGGTGGAGCCGAAGATAGAGAGACACTAACCTCGAAGATCATATCCTGGTACCCGTAGCAGAAGGTGGAGCCGAAGATAGAGAGACACTAACCTCGAAGATCATATCCTGGTACCCGTAGCAGAAGGTGGAGCCGAAGATAGAGAGACACTAACCTCGAAGATCATATCCTGGTACCCGTAGCAGAAGGTGGAGCCGAAGATAGAGAGACACTAACCTCGAAGATCATATCCTGGTACCCGTAGCAGAAGGTGGAGCCGAAGATAGAGAGACACTAACCTCGAAGATCATATCCTGGTACCCGTAGCAGAAGGTGGAGCCGAAGATAGAGAGACACTAACCTCGAAGATCATATCCTGGTACCCGTAGCAGAAGGTGGAGCCGAAGATAGAGAGACACTAACCTCGAAGATCATATCCTGGTACCCGTAGCAGAAGGTGGAGCCGAAGGGGTTGGTGGTGTTGGTGCTGGAGGCGCGGTTGAGCACGACGGGGCGCTCGCACACGCGCAGCGCGCGCTGCACGCCCTCCCACTTCGAGTACGCGGTGATCTGCACGCCGCTCAGACTCTCCACCAGCGAGTTGCTCTCACATCTCGAATTAAAAATAATAATAATAATAATATTATAATAATGTTTTATTGCATTTCCAAAAGATACATAGTCTTTAACATTGATAAAATCGCCTTTTAAGTAAAAAAATACTTGTCATAGGCGATTTCGCTCTTGCTTAGGTATATAAAGATAAAGATCATTTATTTGCATAAACATTGTGTAAATATGATGATAAAACTGGGTATAGCCGCAACATGTTTTACCGATTTCGGTGTGCAAAGCGAGAGAAATGGCATGCTTTTAGACCATTTGCAATTAGACCATTGAGGTACAATCTGTAGAGCCACAATCAGACAAATAAAATGTCCGAGCCAAAACTCGGCGCACGCTAAGTAGTGCGCCGAGTTTTTGTTTTTGCGTACAAGCGACATTGCACATTAAAACAAACGACATCTGGCTAGGTACATTCGAGCAAATGTCATTGTATAGATATGTAAAACGTTGCTCGGACATAAAGGTGAAAGTTTGTGTGTGTGTTTGTTACTCTTTCAGGCTCAAACGGCTGGACGGATTTGAATGAAATTTGGTACCAGAATTGCTTATACCCTGGATTAAATAATAGGCTACTTTTAATCCCGGTATTCCCACGGGAACGGGAACTATACACCGCGGGTAACACCGCGAGGCGCAGCTAGTATCAAGTAATACTAGATATTTTGACATTTTCAATATCTTTAAAACATGATCAAAAGTGTAACAGCCTTACTTGTCCGGCTGCACAGTGAGCTCGAATTCACACCGATGGTACATATTGAAGTTGTAATGTCCCGGGTAGTTCGTGTGCAGAACGAACTTCTTCACTTGATGCGTGCGCGCATCGAATAGGACGTCCTGGAAATAAATACAATTATTTGAATTTTGATTATTCATTGTTTGCTCAACAGATGTACAAAATAATGCAATTCTTATACAAGCATACTGGCCTCTCCGCAATATCTCTTATTATTCAAAAGGTCAAAGTCAGGGTCAACATCAGAGCCAAGTCAAGGTCAAAGGTCAACTCACCAATCTCAGCGTGAAGTAGTTCAAGATCATATTATGATATATATGAAGTCAGGGGACAAGGTCAAAGGTCAAGGTTACGGTCAAGGTCAAATGTCAACTCACTAAACCCTGCGTGAAGTAGTTCAAGACCATATTATGAAATAGGTACATGAAAGGTCAGGGAAGAAGAGTCAAAGGTTAAGATAAGTGTCAAGGTCAAAGGTCAACTCACCAAACCCAGCGTGAAGTAGTTGAAGAAGTAGTCACTAGCCGGCGGCGGTCGTCGGCGGGTCGGCGTTGGTCTGTGGATACGCATCTTGTCGTCGCTCTTGTAGTAAAGTCTGGCGGGGGCCCCTAGGGCTCTGGCGACGTGTTGGCAGGAGTCGCCGAACCGGATCACACGGCAGATCGGTACTTGGAGAGGCTCTAGTGATCGACTTGTGCCTGGAAAGGGTAATATTAAAATGCTAAAATAATCGCACATAATATTAAACAAAACATACATAAAATCACGCCTCTTTCTCATGGGGGTAAGCAGAGACCACGGATCTCCACTTGCTACGATCCTGACACACCTCTTGCCTCATTCACTCTCATTACATTCTTCATACACGCTCTCCGGTTTAGGGCACTTCTAACCTACACTTTTCTGGTATTACACCATAATGATATTTTTTAGTGACGATTGCTCAACGGTATTAGGTTGAGAAGATGAAAATCAGACACTCTCAGTGCCTATGACGCACGTGAGCTCCGACTCGCTCCGAAGTACCGCCGCCCTCTCCATCGTAAAGCACCACGGTTCACAGGCAGGAAATGGGTTATAACTATTCTTTGTGATCACAAAGATCCAATCGGGAAGAAACAAGAGTCATCACCAATCATTGACAGATTTACATTACCTTCGGTGTAGCAATGCAGACGTAGCGCAGGCGGAGAAGTGCCTCGCATCACGGCAGGCAACTGAAGACAGTTATATGATCCCAGGTGTCTCAGAGCAGAGGTCATCGCCTTGATCTTAAGACTATTGATTCCACAAGTCCCTTCGCGAAGAAACAAGTGTCATCACCAATCATTGACAGCTAAAACATCACCTTCGCTGTAGCAATGCAGGGGCAAAGCCGGCAACTGAAGACTATTATATGTGATACCACAGGTCCTCGTCGGAAAGAAACAAGAGTCATCATCATCACCAATCATTGACAGCTAAGACATCACCTTCGGTGTAGCAATGCAGGCGAAGCGCAGGCGGAGAAGTGCCTCGCATCACGGCAGGCAACTGAAGACAGTTATATGATCCCAGGGGTCTCAGAGCAGAGGTCATCGCCTAGATTTTAAGACTATTACATATGATATTACAGGTCCTCGTCGGAAAGAAACAAGAGTCATCATCATCACCAATAATTGACAGCTAAGACATCACCTTCGGTGTAGCAATGCAGGCGTAGCGCAGGCGGAGAGGTTCCCCGCATCACGGCAGGCAACTGAAGACAGTTATATGATCCCAGGGGTCTCAGAGCAGAGGTCAAAGCCTAGATCTTAACTGAAGACTATTATATGTGATACCTGTGGTATCACATATAATAGTCTTCAGTCCTCGTCGGAAAGAAACAAGAGTCATCGTCATCACCAATCATTGGCAGCTAAGACATTACCTTCGGTGTAGCAATGCAGGCGTAGCGCAGGTGGCGAGGTGCCCCGCATCACGACGCAGCGGCGCAGATGCAGCTGATGCCGGTAGCAAGAGAGCGGCAGCTCCGGCAGTGGACCGGGGCAGACACTGGCACCGGCAGTGTTGCTAGCACTGGCCTGAATGGCGACAACAAGGTTAGTTAGTTCGTATGAGCAAGTAGCCAATGGTGACAGAGTTTTTAGGCCGCCTAAAGGCCTCCGTCAGGTTCTTAAAGATTTTCATACTGATTTAGGGATTTCTACGCGTTTTTGTACTGCTTTAAGGGCTTTGAAAGGTTTTTATAATGTATTAGGGGTTCCTATAAGGGTTTTCAAAATATACCACTTGAAAACTGATGGTACGCCCAGGCCCACTGGTATGTAATGGAAGGTTCATATCTGACGTAAAATACGCCGAGCGTATCAATCTAGCGTAGGTACTAACGTATCATCGGTTGAGTGTGAACGGTCAAGTGTTTTTCTGTACATTTGTCTGGCGTATAATACGCGACGCATGTTCCGTCAGATATGAACCTTCCCTTAGAATATGTAACGTAAATGACCTGATGTTGAGATCCATAGTAGATGGTAGTTCTGGAGACGACGGGCGAGCCGCCGTTCGGAAACTGCAGCGAGCCCAGACCGTGCGCGTAGCCAGGCTGAAACAAACAAAAACCTTGGGCTATTTCTTTTTCACTTAGATGATTTTTACAGCGAGCTTAGAGAAAGTAAGAAATGAGCGCTGTAGGTATATTCCTTTCTCAGTCACACAAAAACAAAGAGGAATAATCCTGTACAGTACAACATTATTGTGAGTAAATGAGACAAAGTATTAGATCTCTTGTCCCTCATCGCGTGCCGTTTTTTTGTATGGCCGGAAACTTGATGCTCCGAATTTTGTACTACGAAACTATGGATTCCCTGCATTTTTTGTCCCTCTCGGCGGCTCGCTCACTGTTCGTCCAGGTACTATACTGCCGTGATACCGAAAAAGGGCACATCTAACATTTTTTTCAGATTTGAGTTAGATACATATTCGGAATCAGGAAAAAAAGGCGCATCTGCCTGAATTTAAAAGAAAAATCTATCCATAGTATGCAAAGAGCTACGATAAGCCTAAAAGGCACATGTAACATCCAAATTCATATTTTTTACCTCAAAAAGGCACATATTACAATGATTAAGTTAAAAGAACACAAATGCATAGATATGGCTTTCATCTTAAGTTATTATTTTTGTTTTGCTAAATAAAAAAGGCATATTTAAAAGGTGTTACATTAAAAAGGCTGATTTGGCATGGCAGATATTCCTTTTATAACTAAAGTGAACATTGCTATTAAAATCATTGTATTAACACAGATAAAAAATGGTAATATTATTATACGGAAGAGAGGCAGGGTCAACGGTCAACTCCGGTCGGATCCAGTGATGTCAACTTAGCTATTTTATAGCTAGATCTAGCAAATTTTGCACCTCCGTCAACTTCTAAAAAATTGTGGCTAAATGATTTGGCTTTTTAGTTTAGCAACTTGACGTTTTTAACTGGTTTGTCTTAACGTAAACTGCAGTGCACGTTAATATTTAGACGTTTAATGCGTCACTACTACTGTTTTACGTTTCGACTAACCGTCAACTGGTTTTTCAACTCGCCATTTGATTGTAGTTATTCCTTTAAAACCTCATTGGTTTTGAATTTAGTTTGTTTAAGTGATCAGTTAAATCTAGACAATAAAATAAACTACACTTCCCTCCTACTGCTAGTAACTATTATTATTAATTACTACTACGAACTAGTTACTATTATTTACTAATAAATAAAACAATGTCTTTATTTACAACAAACTACCTATCCAAAATCATCACTAACTTTCACTAATCAATCGAGTGAGCGAAGCGAACGAAGATCTTAGTGGTAACTTGGGCGATTTTGCGTTGTATGTTTGTATCCTATATGTTTGTATGTCGCGGCATAACTGTCGAACCGTTAATCCAATCTTCATGATACTTGGTAAGTATATAGGTAGTGATACGGGATTTCCCGGCTCACCTAATGAGCATGATCGGTCAAGGGGTTGTAAAGATATGAGGATCACAAGGGGGTGAAAAATAATAAAAGTTATGCATAGACTTTGAGAGGGGTGTCATATGAAAGGGTTCTGTTTGTACATTCTAAAATGGTATTACTTTTCATTCAAAGATGTAAAGTTTTTAAAATACATCGATAAATGTAAAATCTATTATTTTTCAGTGCTTCCAACCTAAAGTGTTTCATTTCGACAAATCTAGCGAATTTTTAAACGAAAAGAGATTTTTCTGAATTTTATAAAGTGATGATGATAAACGTAAAACAGTAGTAGTGACGCATTAAACGTCTAAATATTAACGTGCACTGCAGTTTACGTTAAGACAAACCAGTTAAAAACGTCAAGTTGCTAAACTAAAAAGCCAAATCATTTAGCCACAATTTTTTAGAAGTTGACGGAGGTGCAAAATTTGCTAGATCTAGCTATAAAATAGCTAAGTTGACATCACTGGATCCGACCGGAGCACACATTGAGCTTCAATTTATGTGAAAACTAATGAATATCTAAAGTAAAATGTTATATTTTCCAATAGTCTCATTATTACTTAATCAAATAAAACACACTTTATCCTAAAATAAATACTTTTAAAAATGTGGAATTCCATTACATACATTACGGACAACTTTTTAGAAATCCGCCCATTTTCGTTTCATTTGAATAAAAAAATAATCTCCTGTTAGGTAGGTAGTTGAAATATTTTCCAATATTTAATACAATATGTAGGTAATTGCGTCTTTCATAAAATAATTTCCAAAATAAGCTGTTATGATATTACATAAGAAAGACACAACTGCGTAGAATGTGACCTTTTATTGTAATATATAAAACAGTATTACATTAAAAAGTCGCATTTGGCTAGTTGTGACTTTTTGATGTAAAATTGATACCTTAATTTTATTTTTTGTGCTAAGTTAAAAGGAAAAATCATGATTTAAAAAAAATTGGGATTAGATAAATAAATAATAAAACTATGTTCAAGTAGACCTTATGTATATGCAACAAATTGCATTAAAATATTTCATAAATTCATTATTAAAAGAATGTTATGTCAGAAAAACATCAAAAAACTTTAAACCCATTTATCTCGACTTTTACAATTTGTTAGTTGTGCCCTTTTTCGGTATCACGGCAGTATACTAGGTCCATGGTTTAAAAGAATGTTTTTGCGAGTGCCGAGGTACTTATTCTCTAATGAATTCTGTGGTTTTACCTCGAATTTGCTATCGACGGGGAAGTAGAAGGACAGTCCCCGGAAGTTGAGCGCGAACAGATGGCGCTGGGAGTCGTACAGGCCGGGATGGGTCGCGCCGAAGCAGTGCTCAATCTGCTCGATAGATGGCGAGATCTCGGGAGAGTTGAAGCACATGCCACTGGAAAGATAGAAACCTTAGAGAAAGTAAGAAATAGAGCGATGTATATTCCTCATCACACAAAAACAAAGAAGAATATATACAATATTCTTGTGAGTAAAAGAGACAAAGCATTATAACTTTTGTACTGTTTGTAACTACCTATAGACATCAATTTTAGTGCTGTCAAATTAGTTTAGTTTTTGCGACATCAGAATTGACACCATTGTTAGCTTTACTGGGACAACGCCTTATAGGTAAGGATGTTTGTTGCTCTTTCACACGAAAACTACTGAACGGATTTGGCTGAAACTAGGAGTACTTATACATAGTTATAGTTAGTGACCAGGAATAACACATAGGCTACTTTTTATCCAGATAAGAATCACGCGAGCAAAGCCGCGCGCGATTAAGATAGTGTATTTATTTATAAATATCACCCCTGACCTTTAGTTGTCAAGAACTAAAGACCTTTCCATTGAAAATACGAGAGCATTAGAATGTCATTAGGTCAAGTCGAGTACTTAAGAGCAGCCAACCCAGCTTACTTTTCATACAAACGCTCGTACGTAATTATACCGTGGTAACAGATCTTTCTTTTACACTTTTGAACTAATAGGTATCTTGTGCACTATATCTAGGTTTCTATGATAACTAAAACTCAAAATTTTGAGAAACAAATTCAGCATAAGCCTCCAAAAATCTGCTTTTTTGCATAAATTTTACCTGAACTTTGGCCGTTCATAATGTACTCATAAATTGAAAAAGTAAAGAAAATATTGTCATAGAAACCTTGCAAATCTTATGGAGATTCTAAATGAAAAACATTTATTTCACAAACTTGTAAGGTTTACTGATAAAAACGTATTTCCTGGAACACTTTTTATAAAATTTCCGCACACTATTTTTCGTTCAATGTTATCGCGTTCTCACTTGCTTGTTAGACACTTGCGGTGAGGTACGCGGGGGACGAGTCGTGTGTGCGGAGTTCGGGCGGGGTGAGTGAGACGGTTGAATCATTATACCCTTTCCAACCGTTTATTTAACTTTTGACAGCTGTAATGACTCAAATAGTGATACCCTGACCCGTTACCGATTCGATTTATTTTAACGATCGATTTTATTCATGAAGAAGTTTTAATCGATTTAACACACTCATTATTTACTATGATTTTCAACATTTTGCACCTGTTCATTACAAGTAGGTACCGCAGTTCATTCAGATATTTTTTATTTGAACCAACTACAGTATAAGTCTAAACGATTATTTTAGATTCATTAATTTTCAGCGAAGAAATTCGATCCCATTACTAGGTACGAGTACGATGGAACTGTTTTCATTGCGCAAATTATTTATGCATTAAAACAGAGACATCTAAGGCATTTTAAAATAATAAAGGTTTTTACGTGATTTGATATAAAAATTACCATAATCATTTTATTGTAATAAAATCGATAATCGATTTATTTCAAAACAGTTTATAGTCGGTGGTCATTAATTACGAATGAACATCTCTAAGTGGGCGGAACCCGTCCATGAAGTACAGTATTCCCTGTAGTACATTGTATCAAAAATTATTACAAAACTTTATGTGCGTGATCTGTCAAAAGTGAAATAAACGATTAGAAAGACTTTAAATGAAAATGACGAGCGCCGCGGCCGCCATGCGCCATTCATTCATATTCTCTTTGGTCAGACTCAGAGTGTCTGTCAGTTATTAGGTAGAATAGGTAATCATCTTCCTTGGTAATATTGATTTTTTTGACAGCGCGGTACTATTATTATGCGTATTTTTTGTGAATTCTGTTTTACCTACCTACTACATTAGTTGCTATGGACACCAATTTTGTTTGAATAAAGATTTTGTTCGATTTTATTTAAATAAAAAGTCGTTGTGTAAAATGGGTAAGTAAGTAGATTGTTTTACATAATTAAATAATTATACAAGAGCTACAGTAGGTAGCTAAGTGTTAAAAAATATCAAACCTATTTTTATTGACCACATCATGTTTATAGTACCTACCTACCTACTACAGTTTTATGTAAGTACAACAAAAGACGATTAATATCTAGAAGACAGACAAAGGCCATACACAAAATCGTAACCCGTACCAGATAGCCTGGAAACTTTAAAACATCAATTTTATCCAAGAAATTTCAATTACTTACTTTCTAGTTAAAATTACCTAACATTTTTTTTATATTGAATATTGTTGCTACCTACATTGAGATGTATTATAGAGCCACAATCAGACAAATAAAATGTAAACGCCAAAACTCGTAGCACACTACGTAGTGCGCAGAGTTTTCTTTTTTGCGTACACGCGACTTTGAACATTAAAACAAATGACATAACGTCTACATTCAAATGTCAAATGTCATTGTAGAAAATTGAATTTGCACGCACATTTTTTGAGTGTTGTCAGCTATTAGATTGTGACTCTTTAATACATCTCAATGGCTACCTACTACTAAGTATTGAAATTTCTTGGATAAAATTGATGTTTTAAAGTTTCCAGGCTATCTGGTACTGCGGGATCAGGGTTACGATTTTGTGTATGACCTTTGTCTGTCTTCTAGATATTAATCGTCTTTGGTACATACAACTAACCAATGGAGAAGTTTCCTAAACATCAAAATTAATTTATTTTTTATTTTATTAGCAAGATCTTAACAATCTATAATAGGTGGTGAAAGAATTTTTGGAATATCTTGAAAAATGACAAAGTTATTCAACTTTTACGGCGGCTTAAAAATAATAGAATCAAACGGCTGAGATTTCCGCGTGTGACGTCACTCCATGCGAGACACAGATTAGTTTCAATTTAGTATGACAAAATTTCATACGATTCGCGCTTTTCTTCGCCGCGCCGAACTAAAAACATTATTCAAGCTTAGAAGTTTGTTTTTCATTTTTTCTTTTTGGACATTATGGAAGCACAGGGTATATGCTTGTTTAATATTGTACATAAAAGGCTTTACTTATACTAACTAAAAAGTGATTAATAAATTTTTTTTTCTAACTTATTTTTTTTTATTTGTTTATTTTTTTTTGTCAGATTTTGATGTTTAACTATTTGTATTGTCATTGCATACCTACTGCACACTTATTAATGATCGATGACAATACAAATAGTTAAACATGAAAATCTGACTTAACGCGTTCAGTGCTCATGACGAACATGCAGATGTTGCTTCAAAAGTGCTCCTCCTAGACTTTCCGTTGTGAGCTCAAATGAAAGACCTTCATGAAATCTACTTTTTTTAAGTTTGACAGCTGTCATCGAAAAAGTAGATCTCATCAAGGTCTTTCATTTGAGCTCACAACGGAAAGTCTAGGACGAGTAGTTCTCGAGATATGGGCGTTTGAAGTTTGACAGCTGTCATCGAAAAAGTAGATCTCATGAAGGTCTTTCATTTGAGCTCACAACGGAAAGTCTAGAACGAGTAGTTCTCGAGATATGGGTGTTTGAAGTTTGACAGCTGTCATCGAAAAAGTAGATCTCATGAAGGTCTTTCATTTGAGCTCACAACGGAAAGTCTAGGAGGAGCACTTTTGAAGCAACATCTGCATGTTCGTCATGAGCACTGAACGCGTTAAGTCAGATTTTCATGTTTAACTATTTGTATTGTCATCGATCATTAATAAGTGTGCAGTAGGTATGCAATGACAATACAAATAGTTAAACATCAAAATCTGTCAAAAAAAAAAAAAAAAAAAATTAATTAATCGAAATTCGATTCGATTATTCGATAGTTTAAAATTCTTTTAAACTAAATCATCAAAAGATCACTTTTTAGTTAGTATATAATGTACAATATTAAACAAGCATATAGCATATAGCTTCCATAATGTCCAAAAAGAAAAAATGAAAAACAAACTTCTAAGCTTGAATAATGTTTTTAGTTCGGCGCGGCGCAGAAAAGCGGGAATCGTATGAAATTTTGTCATACTACATTGAAGCTAATCTGTGTCTCGCATGGAGTGACGTCACACGCGGAAATCTCAGCCTTTTGATTCTATTATTTTTAAGCCGCCGTAAAAGTTGAATAACTTTGTCATTTTCAAGATATTCCAAAAATTCTTTCACCATCTTTATTTAAATGCTTAGGACTATTTATTCACATTAAAAAAAAATAAAAGGGAAACTTCTCCATTACCTACTTATCAAGATAGGTACCACCTACCTAATACCTTTATGTAGCTAATGTCAAACTGGCAATTTTTTTCAAACAACAACAAATCGATGTTTTACCTAAGTACCTACTGATTACCTACTCCACAGATCACACTCAGCCAGATTTCCGAAAAGGTAACAAAAAGCGTTTACGTCTTTCGGCTCGAATGAAAAAAAGGAATGGACTCGCAAAACAAAAAAGGAATCAAGTACCTACTGCTAGTTCATAAACAAAATAAATTATTTTATCTCTACTTTTTGTGTTTTTTTTCGATATTATTTTCATGAATAGGTAGAAGATATAAAATACTTTATTGCACACCATATTTAGGCACATAATAAAAAAAAATTATTTGTCTAAGGCCGGCTTCACACCTGTGAGTTTTACTTACGTAAGTCACTTACTAAGCGACTTACGAGATCGTTTAGACTTGTAATTTTCCAATTTACGAAAGTAGTAAAAATTACAGTAAGTCACTTACAATGAGTGTTTACACTTGAAAATTTCTCGTAAGTAGCTTAGTATAAGTGACTTACGTAAGTAAAACTCACAGGTGTAAAGCCGGCCTAATGAATACATGAATGGCTCAGAATGAATGCTCGGATGGCTCACACTAGCATCCGACTGCCCGCGAGGGTGCGGCGAAAGTTCCCGAATTCCAACCGAGTGCTCAGGCCTAGCGTTCGACCGCCCACGAATGTGCAGCGAAAGTTCCCGAATGCCAACCGAGTGCTCAGGCCTATCGTTCGACCTAGGTCCGACCGCCCACGAGTGTGCGGCGAAAATTACCGAAAACCAACCGAGCGCTCAGGCCTAGCGTGCGACCGCCCGCGAGTGGGCGGCGAAAGTTACCGAATGCCGACCGACCGTTTAGGCGCTCTCTCTCTTTTCGCTTTGCCTCTTTTTCTAACATTGCGCTGGATGAAACGACAAGCTTTTCAGCTATGCCCGCGTCGATGAGAGACGCACTGGGTAGGCCAACCTTAATGGCTTCTTTATAGCTTGAATAGATAATAAAAATATTATTATAGTTATCTATGCTATAAAATAAGTACCTAATCAATAAAACTAATGTGACAAGGCTTTGAAGTATTAAGACTCTGTAAAACACAAAAAGAAATGTAAATGAATACTTAAGTAAATTTTTTGCCCTACATTTTCTGTTATGTTAGAAAGTTTTGATTAAGTACAGGAAATCGTTGGTTATTTAAAAAAAAAAGTTGCACGACAAATTATATTCGTCCAAAAACTTTTTTTTTTAAATGTCATTTTTTGCACACTGTGTTTTTTACAAAATTAAAAAAAATTGAATGTATATTATTGTTGAGATACTCACCTATATCTAAGTTTAACTAGTTTCATATTGTAGATCTCTATAATCTTCAGTCGTTGCGCGACCGGGTCGAAAACTAACCGAACGCCATCTTGCGGCATATTTATTACTAAGTCTACGTTCAATGGATTCTGGAACAAAAAACAAATTAATTAAATTTAAGTAAATATTCTTACAAATAATGAAAGAGTCAATAAACTTGTACGGGATATCTAAGCCTAACAATTCTATAAAAAAATTGGTAAAATGATTTTACTGTCAAATCTGACAGTTATTTTCGCAATCAACTGTCATTTTTGATGGCGATTACCGATAAATTTTGTTTCGCGACAAGTTATAGTCTTTCCAATCGTTTATTTAACTTTTGACAGATCATGCACATAAAGTTTTATAATAATTTTTGATACAATGTACTACAGGGAATAATGTACTGTCATGGACGGGATCCGCCCACTTAGAGATGTTTCATTCGTAATTAATGACAACTGGTTTTGAAATAATTCGATTATCGATTATATTAAAACATACAATAAAATTATTGTGATTATTTTTATATCAAATCACGTAAAAACCTTTATTATTTTGCATTAAAATGCCCTAAATGTCTCTGTTGTAATGCATAAATAATTTGCGTAATGAAAACAGTTCCATGGGATCGAATTTATTCGCTGAAAATTAATGAATCTAAAATAATCGTTTAGACTTAGGTACTGTAGTTGGTTCAAATAAAAAACATGTGAATGAACTGCGGTACCTACTTGTAATGAAAAGGTGCAAAATGTTGATATTCATAGTAAATAATGAGTGTGTTAAATCGATTAAAACTTCTTCATGAATAAAATCGATCGATAAAATAAATCGAATCGGTAACGGGTCAGGGTATCACTATTTGAGTCAGTATTACAGCTGTCAAAAGTTAAATAAACGGTTGGAACGAGTATAGGCAATACTCCTGCTGATCAAGTGATTGCTCTAAAAATCCTCTTTTGCCTTCTTACACTCTGTTAAATCCTGGGCAACTGCCAAACATCGCTTGTAGATGATAAAACAAGCTTTAAAAGTTCATTCAAAAACGCCAAGACCTTGCATAGCAACTCGTAGATATTGCTATCTCTTTTCATTACCGTTAATGTGACAATGACATAGAACCTTGATAGAAATAGCAAGTGAATATAAATTGAGGAAAACATACCTGATCACTATACAGTACTTGTACGCCTCGTATCGTGCCGACTTGGCTCTGTATTATTGCTACCGACTGGGAGAAATGCATCCCTGGAACAAAACATTTACAATTAAGATTGACGACCTCTGTGGCGCAGTGGGCGAAGGCCCGTATGTCAAGTTACCATAACACAAGCTTAATGCTTGTGTTATGGTAACCTGACATACGTTGCTTATTTTGGGACTAGATGACGCCGTGTAAAATGTCCAAGGATATTTTTTTTAAGATACATACTTATTTTAGATACGTACTTAGTTATAACATTTATTGAGGGCAGAGTTACAAACTGAATATTACTTCGATAAATTATCAGCATAATCTAGATCTTCAGGCAGTTAGATACACATTTAGTGCATGCTTTTGTACCGTGCCGTAGCTGTGTAGCTGTGTTGGCCGAATGGAATAGTGCCTTTTATCGATCTGAACTGAAGGTCGTGGCTTTGATTCCTGGCCGTGCATTCATGGGTTTTTTGGATAACTATGCGCATTAGCACTGTCTCTAAATAGTATAAGAAACAGAGCTCTGAAGAAACAGGAAGATATCGTAAGCGCGGGGCCTAATCTGACCCACACATAGTGACCATGATTGTCTTTTCAGTGTAATTAGCTGAGAGGATGGTTTAGTTAGGTGCTGGGCAAGCCTACTTCATCTCGACAAAGTTTCACAACAGTAGGTATTTTATTTATTTATTTATCTTCGGAAAACCAACAGCTTTTACAAGGTGTCCTTAAAAAAACAAGGTAGAAATAGTGAGCCAATTAAAGGTTTTCACTAATAGTAACAAATGGCAAAATGCCGTAGGTGTAGGCATTATAGGCATAGATTGCCTCCTGGCGGGGTTTCTGAACCATCATGTAAAGATGTAAGGGCCTACGTTTTATTTTCAGATAGGCAGCCATTTTTAAAATTCTTTCGCGCAAAATCTACGGAACAGATTTGTCTGAAAATTGGTATTACTACATAGTTTATGACCTGAAATAACGTCATAGGCTTTTTATCCGGGTAAGTACCACACGAACGAAGCCGCAGGCGGCTACTAGTACTAAATAATATAGAACGTTAGGCATTTAGACACTGCATGCTTCTATATCATGCACGTGTTTATTTTTATGCTCGGATATAAAGATTTGCGGTCATTGTCCACACAATCACACGTGCAAAAGAAGTGCTCGTGGTAAATAAAAAGGCAGGTCGACTAAGTATTTACCTACTATTATTTATGGAACTAGACATTTCAATTGGCAACAGTGGCTGCACTCACATCATCTTTCTCAAGTAGACTTTAGTTTTTTTTTGGATGCATACAGGCGTTTCTTACTTTTAATAACGGCGCCTGACTATGAGTTTTCAACTTGTCATTTATCTTATAACACGTAAGTATAGAGTTGTAATTCGCCATAAAGTGGGCTATGTATTGAGTACCAAATATATACTTGGACATGACATGTTTATAAGGATAGGTATGCTTTGCCTAAAGATCTGTGAAAATATCCGCGCCTTGAGGATACCTACATTACGTTTAGTTCGTCCTCGACAGTGCAGGAAATTTATCTTCATACAAAATTGAAGTCGATAATCGCAGAAAAAATATGCTACTTTTGTAGGTAATTGTACCTATAGCCACGTAGACATTCGTTAGACACGTGGGCATTGCGTGTTCCTATTATTTGTAAACATTTTTACGCGCGTGATTTTTATTTGATGTCTACTCGACTCTCACGCACGTGCGTAGGCGTAGGTGTATGGAGCTACTTTAGAAAATTAAAGAGGGACATTCTAAAAATAATTTATCTAATTGTTTTTCGCTCCGAGAGCACCTAAGAGCAAGAGTACCTTTTCGAGGCCATGTTAATTTTTATTAGTGATTCAAACTAAAACGTAGAAAGTTGAAAATATTTTGTATCTTTTCAGGGAGTCATAATCGTGTAAGTACCTACACCGGTAAGTAATCATATTACAATATACTGCATGTGTCAAATTCCAATTGGTAGGCCTGCTACAGAAAATTCACAGTCAGTTATCTTAAGATTTTGTGAACTTCCCTGAAAATTGCGAACATAATTCGAATATCAATAATAACAATGCAGTTTTTGAGAGTAAACTTATCTTATCACATTAGAGAATAAATTAGTTGCTTCAATAAATCTAAAACAATGACGTCATTACATTCTTAACGTAGATCAACAACATGATTTAAGTACAAGAAAATTGCGAACATAATTCGAATATCAAAAATAACAATGCAGTTTTTGAGAGTAAACTTATCTTATCACATTAGAGAATAAATTAGTTGCTTCAATAAATCTAAAACAATGACGTCATTACATTCTTAACGTAGATCAACAACATGATTTAAGTACCTACAAGAAATACCTTCCCAAGACGTAATACTTTTGAAAAACATGTTTTGCGAAAATTGTTTGTTGATTGTGATAACGGTGAAGGCCGAACTTTTATATCGATGCGTAAACTTGAACGATTATAGCAAAGATTATGTAGAACAGCTATGTAACTATTTTATGTCTATTTCGTACCAAAAATACATTTACCTACACATTCTCGCATTTGATAATGAAACATTTCGTTCGTACCTAGGTATCACGTTATTTTAATTAATACTATGGTATCATTATGCATTTATTTATTTTTTAAATTTATTTTATTTTCCCGTATTTATATTTATTTATCTGTATGTATTGTTTGTGAGTGAAAATAAATAAATGATTGATTGATTGATAACAATTTTATTCCTTTTTAATAATGGCTACAGTGGCGCATTGGTTGAAACCCTGCTTTAGACGTAAGAGGTTGCAGGTTTGATCTCTATCGCGGAACAAATGTTTGAATGATCTGCAAATATTTGTCTCGAGTCTGGGTGATTTATTGTAGGTAGGTACAGTCAGCAGCATAAAGATATTATGTAACAGGTTAGCCAAAATTATATTCGAGTCACAAATTCAATTTTATATGGGTTGTCAGAATAATCATATTATTGTAACCATCAAAATGGTCAATAATATCTTAGCAACAGTTGGCAATTTTATGTAACGCAACAAGATGTTCAATATTATGTTGGCGTATGAACTATTCAATGGTATCTACGCACCAAACTTTCCAAAAATATCTTCGCATGAAAGAAAAATGAACTCTAATGTCTCAAGTCACAGTCTTTTATTCGTTATTTATTCAAAAGTATCATCGTCCATTCCTTTTTTACGTGTGTAATAAACCATCTCTATTTATCTCTTTCATTTCGTGCATAACGTCATTGACTTGTCTTTTGTTTAAAACTTAGTAAATTTATTAAAATTGCAAGAAGACAGATTTTTGGTACAAAGTTTTAGCGAGTCCCGCGGTTTTACTTGCTGTCTTAAAGAAACTGATTTAAATAATATTGCATGCCTAGAATAATATTATAGAGTAATTATTAAGCTTTAAATAGAGAGATGAAATAAAAATCCGATAAACTATATAAGAATGATATTAAATTAATTACTAGTAAATTAAAATTAAAAACTTCTCTCGTTACGGCGTAAATTTCCTTTCATGTCAGTTACGAATTACGAAAAGAGGAATCAATAAATTTATTTATTCAAGTGCATACTTACATCCTCGATTTCGTTCGCGCAGATCAGAAAAACGTAGAGAAAATTTAATATTACCGAAAACCATAATGACAAACAAACTATCGCACTTACAACGTATTTAAGAAAAAACTTTAAAATTAGATAGGTATAGTAATAGAAACTCTTTAGATTAGAAATAGTCATTGATAGAACTCGAGATAGATTATCATTTACCTCCTTGGAGTTCATTATCATAGATTACAAACTACGAGTGTACGTAGTTCAAGTCAATTCTGACATTCGATTTATCGTATTGATTACTTACATTAAATGTAATTAGAAATATATCGAATACCTATACATATATACAGTTTAATAATGGCTACATACCGAATAACTTTACATAAGGAAGGCGTAAGCAATACTGATATATCGGATGAACTTGGCATAAGTGTAAGTATCCATCATCTCCACGGACCATCTGAGCAGGAAATGGCGAGATTGATATTTCTTAACGATAACTTTTTTATTTTTTAGACAAATACTGTAAGACTTTGGATTGAAAGATGGCGTCAAGAGGGAGACGTGGTCAAACACGTCTCTTTCGGACGACCAAGGAAAACCAGCATGGTCCAAGACTCTGCCATTGTTGGCACAGCGCGCCAAGACCGCTTTATTAAAACGTCGGAGTTAGCAGTCGCAAATGAGGTGTCGCAAAGCACCATAAGACGCCGACTCTACGAAGCTGGTCTGAAACATCGGGTGCCTGCAAAAAAACCTGGCCTAACGCCGAGGCATAAACAACTGAGGCTACAATTCGCTCTTCAATATTTAAATCATAATTTCAACCAAGTAGCATTCCTTGATGAGAAAGTTTTTACGTCTTCGGCTCACGGACGTGTATCTTTGTGGCGAGTCAACAATACTAGATACGATGAGGCAAACGTTCGGCCCAATAACAGAAGTGGCCGCATCAGCGTAGGGTTCTGGGGATGGGTGTCTGCGGCCGGACCCGGTGAAATAGTAGAGATAGGGGGCCGCTTAAATGGACGGGGATATAAAGAGATTTTAGAAGAATCGTTCTTTCCTACAGCAAGAAATGTTTATGATGATGAAGAACCGATTACATTCATTCATGACGGTTGCTCCATACATAATTCCAGGGTCGTGAACGAGTATATCGCTGGCAACGACGATTTAATTCTAATAAGATTACCTCCCAAGAGTCCGGACTTAAACATTATTGAGAATGTGTGGGGTAAGATGGTTCAACTGTGGGATCACACTCAAGCTCGAACTTCAGAAACATTGCGTGCGCATGTCACACAAATATGGGAATCCCTGCGAGGTGACCATTTTTGTTACAATGCTGTCCGGTCAATGAGACAACGCCTTTTAGATGTTATCAATGCAGAAGGAGGATACACAAGATATTGATTTTATTTAGTTTTATTCATGAATAAGCATTTTTGTTCGGTTTTAATGATGTGTTTAGTTTTTTAATATAAATTTTATAACATAATACCTAATTATATTTTTTTCTTAATTTCCTTTCTATTGCGGTACATAGCATGCTACATATTTAGGATCCTACAAAAATATTTTTAAATACCTAACTGATCTTTTAAGTCTGTCTCATAGATTAAATTTGTCATAATCATAAGATTTCTTGAAGGTATCAAGACTTTTATGGAAACGAATAAAAGACTGTGACTTGAGACATTAGAGTTCATTTTTCTTTCATGCGAAGATATTTTTGGAAAGTTTGGTGCGTAGATACCAATGAATAGTTCATACGCGAACATAATATTGGACATCTTGTTGCGTTATATAAAATTGCCAACTGTTGCTAAGATATTATTGACCATTTTGATGGTTACAATAATATGACTATTCTGACAACCCATATAAAATTGAATTTGTGACTCGAATATAATTTTGACTACCCTGTTACATAATATCTTTATGCTGCTGACTGTACCTACCTACCTAGTTACAAAAAAATAATAATAGGTAATCATCAGGCATCTGGTTAGCACAAGCGTCAAGCTGCTTAGCTTGGGACTAGATGACGCTCTGTGGATATCAAAGGATATTAGGGAATTACTTACTTACTAAAATATTTAAAAAATATATACCTAAGTAAGTATATTTTTATATTCTGACTGGACGAAGATAATTTCTTCTTCAAGCTTAATTTTGATACAATTTTCTCCCACTGGACAGAAGGCCAGCGGAACAATATTGGTAAAAATATTGAAATTGTTGAAATGAGCCAGCTGCTTCTTCCATAGGCTGTGGATAGGCCTATTCTAATCTGCGCTATTCTCGTCGCGCTCGACGTGTTTACAAATAACAATTGTTTTGATGATTCCTCATTATTAAGTAGGTAGGTACCTACCTAATTAGCAGACCTGACGAACTTCGTACCATAGTTTTTTTCGGATTTTTTTTTGCAATTTTTTCTTACCGTTTGAATCTCAAAGTTCCACAAATAATTGAAGATCAAAATTAGCCAAATCGGTTCAACCATTTTCGAGTTTTAGCGAGATAAACGAACAGCAAATTATTTTTATATTGATTAAAATATTTTTTTATAGAACCATTGGTTTCCATGACTCAGAATCTGAGTTCCATGATATTGTGTGGGTATGTTAATACGCAATTATTGTTCTGTTTTTATTATAGGTATTCATTTATAATATAATATACTTTAATCTATTATGGTAAAGGAAACTGTAAATAAGCCTATCTTTTAGTTAGCTAAACACATTTTTATAAATGCCTTTTGTTGTTAAGTGTGTGCCATAGCGCCGAGGAATGAGCGGGAGAGCGAATAATGTTTTTACTCGTGAGTGAGAAGCGCAGAACGATAGACACGCAACATAATTTATAGCGAAAAAACAGTTTTTATTTAATTACAAGTTAATTAAACAAGCAATCGAAAAATTAAAAAACCAGAACTAAATAAATACTTCTAGGCTATTTGTCAAAACATAAAACCAACAAAAATAGCGTTCTGTTCCTGAGATAAATAGCAAACTGTGTGAAAAACATGTATTTTTCAAAAAAATATATGATCGAGAAATCTTTTACCAATCGTGTTTCTAAAAAACCAAGATAGAAGATAAAAGTTCAAAGTATCATTTCCCTAAATATGAAGGACGTAGCTTTTACATATACTGAGATAAATAAGGATTTCGACGACTAATTTGCATATGACGCCCTCTTAAATGTATGTAGGTACTTAGGCAGGTATCTTAAAAAAATTGAAATATCCTCACGGCTGATCATGGCATTAGATGGATACCAGATGCCCACAGGTTTCAATATATAAACCTGCCCCCTGATTGTGTAACTTGTCTTGATTGTATCATTGTAATAAAGATTGTTAATCGCGAAAACAATGGTCAGATTTAACGCTGATTAAGTAAATTAGTAAGTAACTTACTTAAATATTTGTTCAATATTTTGTCATTTTTAGTATGGAAGTAATGTGAAATATTGAAACACAGTATACATAATCGCAGCTAGCAGAAATTGAAACTGGTCAATAAACAACACAGACAAAATGCTTACTGCAAAGTGTTGGCTTGTACTAAATAGGTATTCGGACATAGCTCTGACTACCCTCTCACATCACCTTGAGGATATACTTAGGTAATTCCTTTTTTAATGATACATCTACTTTAATTATAGTGTACCTTGTAAAATTAAATGATGCAACAATAAACCAGCTTACTGCCAGTGACTGATAGTGATAAGGCACACAAACTTAGCTTTACTGTTGCAATGGTTTTATAACAAACAGCACTATCTTGTCTTGTTGAGATTTGACTGTAAATATAACTTTGTTTTAGTTTCAAGTTTAATGACCCTTTCTTTGTTATTATTGTGGTGTATATAAAAGTAAATTTGTTTGAACTTAACTTGATTACTTATATTACTTTGTTTTTTTTCTATGTCTATTAATTTATTTTGTACTAGCTGCTCCCCGCTACTTCCCATGCGTGGGACTCAAACAAAATGTAGCCTATGTCCTTTCCCAGGGTCTAGTCTATCTCTGTACCAATTTACATTAAAATCGGTTCAGTGGTTTAGGCAAAGCGTAACAGACAGACAGACATACAGAGTTACTTTCGCATTTATAATATTAGTAGGAATAAAAAAAATGTGTTTGTTTAATCTGAACTCTCAAAGTGTTTGCCTTGTGTACTTCATACAATGTTTAATGTGACTCTTCATATGAGCAAGTGCTTAAATCTATTCATATTTTTAGCTTCTGCCTACAGACACCAATCAATAGGAAACCGCTGATGCTATACATAATCCAATGCAGTTTGAATTGGACCTTCACTTAACGATTTAGCTTCTGAGTCATGTTAAATAGCAACAGTTACTTTGTCCGCGAAGATAAAGACTTTTAGCTACGACATAGTTAATAACTTGTGTAAAAAAAGATTACTTAGTGCTAATCTATGTAGGTACAGATCCTATTACCTGTACCTACAAAGGCTTAATAAAAACTAGATCATTAACAATCATTGTAAACAAGAAAACAACAGCCAAGTGTTTTCACGGTCATGATAATGAGAAAAAAAACATCGAGTACCCAGAGACAAAGGGCTCGGACATAGCTCAGGAAAAATCAATTTATCAAGTGTTTCGAAGGTATTTCAAGTAAATATGAGCATAAATGTTAATAACGATGTATCACCGACCAAAACATAATTGCGTAAGACGCGTCCCGCGAAAATAAAGCGCAGAATATTGACGTAAGATTATAAACAAGCTCTCAGCTCACCCAGTACGAATTCCCAGGCATCGCAGCCCAGGGACCGCTCGGGGACGATTTCCAAATCCAACATTATGCACAAAACACTCTACCCGAACTAAACTAAATTACTTTCACTTAAAAAATACAGTTTTTCTAGATAAAATACGCAATTACAATGACTTTTCTTTGTTTGCCAACTTTAGTTTTCAACCATTTTGTGTTTGTCAGAACTGTCATTACAAACAGCTGATTGTGTTTTACCAGGGCCGCATTTGGGGATGACGACGACGGACTTGACCGACCGACCTCACTCACAGAAGACTTCGAGTAATTCTAGTAGGTACCTGCACAAACAGAACATAGTAAATTTGAAAATAAAATTGACAATCGATTAAAATAAAACAAACGGAACTACTACTTACCTACTTTACTTTTGCTAGCTTGAGGGCTACACACACTGCAATGCAACCACAATATTATTTCGCGCTAGCTGCGATATACATGCTCTTTGGCGATACCTACTATTTTAATTAACTGATTTCAGCCTTGAATAGTCCCTGGCTATTTTGTATGACGCATGCGTATCTAACTAATACGGTAGAAAAAACCGTCTAGTACTGTCAATTGTATAGCTGTTTCGCTCTTGCTAGTTAGTAAAAGGATCCAGCCTTCTCACTTGCATCAACAGTTTATAGGCTACCTCTTTTACACAAACGCACAATGAATATTGCTATCTTCTTCTGTTGAACTTGTTATTGATAATTTTGACACGATTGCGACACTTTCAAACACACAATCCACTGTGCGTTTCGAGAGGAGTATTTGTTTCATGCCCCAACGACGAGCAGCAATGTACCGTTTACTTTGAAGATGTTTATTTTCGTAGATTAGATGCATTATTTCTGGATTCTAGTACTTTGCTAAACACTCCTGCCTGTCTTGTCTAAGCACTAAAAATGAAAATGTTCTGAGAAAAATTCAAATTGAGAGTAAATAAGATTAGGTATGTTTGGCAATGTTTTGTTTCCAAGTCGTTTTTCCGCCCGGGATGTTGATTTCGCTTAGTTTCCCGCCATTCTCAAATAACCTTGAGGAAGTCTTACGCCCACCCATCTCCAAGATATACCTACCTACAATATAACGTAGGTTATATGTAATAAATGTTCAGTGCATAAATACCTATACATACCTAGGTATGAGGTATAAACATTTATTACGCCAGTCAAATTAAAAAGTGCGTATTAAAATAATAGGCATTTTATTATTTGACTGTCATATATAGGTATACAATTAGGAGATGAAAAATAAATAAAACACTGTATCCAAATAAAACCTTATATAATGTAGTCTTAAATATACTGTAGTAAACAGTAATGTGCAATAAATAATAATCACTAATACTTAATGTTGAAGATCTACTACAAGCAAAAAAAAAAAACAGTGCAATAATGTACTTAATACAGAAATATAGCGTATTCATGTTTAATTCTCATCAGTTTTGCTTGAGATTCTTTGTCCTTCCTTGAGATCCTTTTAGCCATCACCTGAAATATCAAAATAATAAAATATGTATTAATAAATTTTAAAGTAAGTTCTTAGGGCATTATTACGCAAAATGTTAGATAATAATATTAATAATTTACAAGTAACCAAGCCAAATAGAAACAGCTAACATTTTGTAAATTAATTTCATATTATTAAATACCTCTATTGTGCCATTATATTAAATACCTCTATGGAATGTTTGCACCTTAGAGTACTTACTAAGGTACATCATTATTTTGATGGGTCTTTGCAAAATATAAATAAGATTTGATTACTCTTTATTTTCCTAGAATTTGTGGTGTGAAATGATTCAGTTAATTTAAAACATCGTCAAAGTTAAGCAACAGTCTGAGCAGTTACAACTTGGAAGGGTGCAAATGGCATTAAATTGGCACTTCCATGCTTCAGAGGGCATATTAAATTGTTGGTCCCAGCTTAGTTGTTAAGTCATAACAGAAGCCTTTAGGCGGTCTAAAAACTCTCATACGAACGAAGGGACTTAAACCAAGGAAGCAGTTCCAGAAAGTTTTACAGATAAACTATACCTACTTACTATTCTATCCTGTTGTTTCTTGTTTAATATAAACATTTCCGAAGCTGTCTTGAATAAAGAAGACCATGTTGAGATTATCATCTGTGTTGGTGCTCACATTGTTCATGCCTACACTAGCTTCACCATAAGCATTATCAACATTTTCCTCAACTATTTGTTCCACTTTTACTTGTATATTCTCAGAGTCAGTTTCTTGTTCTATTTCTTGTGAATGTGATTCATTCTCTTGTTTAATATTATCTGTTGCCAGTACCCATTTGAGGGTTTCCAATCGTTTACTTTCAGCACAGTCACAGTCCATAGTATTTAGTGATAATGGGTCTTCTTGGTCTTCTTGGGGTATTGGCTCTTCTTCAACATTTTCTTCATAATTCCTATGTCTTTGTGCTCTAGCCTGTTGTTCACGCTTCATGGCTGAAAAATATTTAGTTTTCAAAGTCAGAGAAAGTAATTAGGTACATATTTTAGATGTTTATATAAAAAGTTGGAAGAGTTTGGGGGAGACTTTTGCCCAGCAGTGGGACGAGACAGGTTGATAAAAAAAAAAAAAACTTATATAAAAGTATCTCTAAAGATTTCATTTTTTTTATTATACCTTGTAATATCTTTCTCTTTTTACGTTTTGCTGACATAAGTATGTATAATAATAATAGTTCCTCTTCAGCATCATCATCACTGGAAGTAGACATCCCAAATATTTTACTTCAGTACTAATATTTTACTACCCACCAATGATTTTATTTCCTTCAATCTGCAAAATAAAATATTTTTAAGTATTATGTATAATATGAAATAACAGCCTAGGTTTAGGTATTATGTACCCACTGCTGAGTGTAGGCCTCCTTTTGTAAACACCACAAAACCCGGTCCTGTGCTTTACCAAACCAGGAATTGCCCGCGACTTGTCACAGGTTGTTGTCCCTGGTTATGATTTAGGTTTTTTCTTTTGTTTTCGGTGCAGTAGGTAGGTATTATACCTACCTACAATCTAGAACCCTATCGACGAGCAATTCTATCTCAATCTCGGAAACGGTTGATTTTCATGAAGTTATGCACGGGGTTTCAGGACCGATAAAAAGATCGGCGTTTTAACCGTGTTTTCAGGCAATTAAAAACAATACCGCGCGAGCTAGGCTCGGTCAATTTGGCCATGCTACATACAGGTAATAGGCATAAAGTATGTAAACTAACAAAGAAAATAGATAGGATAGGTAATCTGAAAGAAGAGAGCCGAAATGACAATTGATAGAGGGGACATGAGATACATAGGACAACTGATTTGTTAAGGATTGGCGGCGGGGCGGTCCACCATTTTGCAGGTCTCTTTCCCAAGTAGGTACCTAGTCTTCCAGGTAATTTGTACATACGAAAGACACCTTCAAATATCTATTTCTTTCACTACTATATTTCTTTGCTAAATCAATCGAGAAACAATAAACCATACAAAACAAATACAATTACTCACACACACCGTCACACACGCACGAACGACGTTTTTTGTTTACTTTACCGATCGATAGCTCTCTCTCGTCGCCCGGCCCGCCCGCCCGCGTCAGCCCGCGTTCTTTGGTAGCCCCCCTCTTCACCTCACCTCACCTCAGCAGTCCTCCCTCTCCTCTCCTCCTCACTGACGCTGACTATGACATGACTTTGACTTGCTTGACTTTAGTAACTTGAATTATTTTGACATGGTAGTGGCTAAATGCGTGGCAAAAGCCGGCGAAGCCAAAATAAAGAAGAAGAAGACTGAAGAACTAAAATCTATACAATAGTACTCTGTGCTGTGACTAAAATGCGATATAAAATAAAAAAATTGAATTGATTGAATTGAAAGGACACGAAAGTTTGTTTTTATTCTCTTTGCACGACAGTAATAATACCAAGTTAAGCAAGAAATTCTAATGAGTGACTCGGACTCTGAAGATAATATTATTCGATACGGGACCCCGCTTGAGCCGTTTGAAGAAGGTTAGTGCACTCCCTCCGAAGATACTGTACAGCGGATTTCTCCGACCTATCTACACTTCTCTGAATGCTGGTTCGAAATAGTCATGAACTGGTGATTCTATGTTCCTTCACAACCAATAGATAGTTAGATAGATATAAAATTTATTTGGAAAACACAGAGCACAGACGAACATTACAATATAAAAAACAGGAAAGGAGACAGACAGTAGATTAAAAAAATTAATAGGTAGGTACAGCTATCTAGACTGTCCCCGTGCAACATTGAGTAGCCAATAATGTGGAGAACATAATAATAATGATAAATAAATGGACATTTCACACGGCAGCATCTAGTCCCAAGCTAAGCAACTCAATGAAACTCAATGCTTGTGTTATTTTTTGCAAATACATACTACACATATAGTAAGTAATTTTCTGGCGAACATACAAACATTTGTCCCGTGGCAGGGCTCGAACCCGCAACCTCCGCGTCTCAGGCGGGCCCCACTGCGCCACAGAGGTCGTCAACGTGAACACTAAACACATATTTACATCACATTTTGTGTGTAATGATCCCTGTTGCTTTGATTTTATATCACAATATCCAGGTCAACCTTGTATTACTGACATGCATGCTTTATAGATGAAGTACCATCAAAGCGCAAGTATCAAGAGCCAACAGATCAATATGCAGTGGATGCGCATGGCCGGAGGAGGTTCCATGGAGCCTTCACTGGGGGCTTCTCAGCTGGCTTTGGAAACACAGTCGGCAGCCAGGAGGGATGGACTCCACAGACCTTCAAGAGCTCGAGGATGGAGAAGGCTGCTCAATCTGTGAGTATCAGCTCAAAGACCTAGATGAACTTAGTATGAGCAAGCCAGGACGGAGGTCTTTTTAGGTGGCCTAAAAACTCCATCACCAGAGTTGGCTACTTGCTCATAGCAAGTTTACTTACTACTTAGCAAGTGAGATATTTTGGAGAAGTCAAAATAACCCAAACAAAACCAGCTAGCTTAATTGTGAAAGATTGTCATTAATTATAATAATGAATGACATAATATCTTGTACAATAATTGTAGTAAGTGGATATCTGATTTTCTGCACACCCCTAAAAGTAAGAGGTGTGTACTTGCACCTTGTTTGGGCCTAGTGGCATTTTGCCTTTATTATTTCTATTTAAAAAAATCGCAAACAATTATTATTATGTAGAATCAAAGACCGGAAGACTTCATGGATGAAGAGGATCGCAGCGAGTTCGGCATAGCGCCCCTGCAGATGCAGACCAGCAGTGAGTTCTCCGGGCAGAAGCGACAGCGGCCACGGACCTTCCATGATGGACCTATACCAGGTGGGTTTTTAAATTCGTTTATGGATATTTTTTTTAACACAGCGAGTTTATGTTTGTTCCTATTATACATTGTGATTTTATTTATTTTTTTATCGGCGATCAGTCGCAAGACTATAAGCTGATCTGCTGGGTGACTTTATGGCATACATTGTGAAATTTATATATTTATACATTTTAAGTAGTATAAAATTATTTAAGAAAAATACATTGTGAATAACGCTATTTTTCTTAAATAATTTTATACTTACTTTTCCGTATGTTCGCTAGAGACAGGAGGGAATTGTTCTTAACATACTAACTAAACTAGCAGCAAAATAATTACTGGATGGTGTTTAATGTATGTTTAACATTATATTATCTGTGGTTTAACTCATTCCTGGCCTTGCTACGACAGCTCGCAACTAGCTCACGTGCGTCTTGGGCAGTGATTATCTTTTAACTTTATTTTTTATTTAAATCTCTTTCGCAGGTGAACCAGTGTTAGAACAGCTTCTACGTCCAGTCCACGAGACGTGCGCGGTGCGAATGTTGCGCCAGATGGGATGGCGCGCGGGGCAGGGCGCGGGGGGCCGGCTGCGGGGGGAGGGGAAGCGGAAGGCGAAGAAACAACATAGAGTCTATGGATGCTATATGCCGCCTGAGATGAGACTGGTAAGGGAAAGATATCCTACTAATTATAAATGCTAAAGTTATAGGTCGCGCCATGTAAAGAGAGCGCTGGCTGTCAAACTGCGCAGTGGTCGATGATTGGTGGAGAGGTAACGCGGCGCACTTCATACCGTTGATTAGCGAGTGCTATTGGTTCGTCAGCGAGTGAACACAGGCGCAAACATACCCCCGCTACTTCCCCGACCGCGCTTTTTTTACGTGGCGCGACCTATACTCTGTCTGTTACGCTTTCACGCCTAAACCATTGAACTGACTTTTGTTCCCGGTATCTTCATGGAAACGGGAACTATTCACCACGGGTAACACTGCGGGGCGCAGCTAATAAATTATAAATGGAATATCCATTATGCATTTTATCCGGGCAAGTAAGAAGCCTTGGCCTAATTTTTCCTAATTATTAAAATTACAGAAAGAGCCATCAGACGAAGAAAGCTCAGACTCAGAAGTGGACTACGACACCTTATTCGCGCCAGACGACTATGAACCCTATGTGCTGAGACAGAAGAGTGACCGCTTCGGGCTCGGGTATCAAGGACTCAGTCGACACTCTGTGCTTGGCAACTTGGTCGGAGAGTATGGAAGTGGAGATGGTAGGAGTAAGCTGGTTATGAAGGATAAAGGGAAAAAGGTGACTATCAAATCCTGCAATTTAAAATGATGACTTGATTAAACAATTAAATATATAGAACAAAAACCAAGTGCCCACACGAACGTCTAACTAATCGATCTGAAATATAAAATTGGTATTACAAATAATGCAAACACACACCTAAAATGACACTAATGCATATTGCAAGCATAGCAGTTTTCTCTATGCATTGTCGCTAAGGATATCATACTTTAACAGTAGGTACAAATACTGAAATGAAAAAAAAATGAAATATGATCACGACTGTATCCTAAGAGCGGTAGACATTTCTTTCACATCATTAGGTAATTTTTAGATCTTTTCGAAGATGGAGGCTCAGCTAATAAGTTTTAAACTGTATCTGAACTTCCTCAGGTTTCCATTCGCGGTCAAGCGTTCGGCGTGGGCGCATTCGAAGCGGACGATGAAGACATCTACGCGACAGAAGACATGTCCCACTACGACTTCACACTCGGGGCCCCCGCTCGGGGCCCGGGGCCCACACCCCCCAAGCGAGAGGGGCCCAACGTGAGTCAAATGAAAAAAAAATCTAGTAATGTTTTAACACTGAAACTGCGCTCTGCTTCGCTGCTCTTCGATGCTCTTTTGGTGTGAGTTGAGCCTTAGACCACTGATCCGATTTTCATGATATTTGGTACAGAGATAGACAAGACCTTGAGAAAGCACATTAGGACATTTAGTTCGGGTCCCACGCGTGGGAAGGCGCTGGGAGCAGCTATTATTAAATATAGAGGAATATAACACAAACAATAATACCCTCCAGGTGCTCCAAGGCTTCAGTAGAGCCATGAAGCCGTTACCGTCCGTCCCTGCCTACCCCCCGCCGGCCTTGCCCCGCGACTACACCCCGCTGCCGGCCGGCGCTAGGAGGTCGCGGTTCGAACCCAGCCAGGCACCACAACGGGATCAAGGTATGTTGTAAACATTTTAAAAAACGAATGGTCTTGTTCATAAAGATTTGTCAGTACAATGTTGATTTTTTTTTTAATCTATTGTGTCCCACTGCTGGCCAAGGTGTCCCCTTAAATTCTCCACTCATCCCTGTCTTTGGCGATCTTAAATAAAATATCTGAAACCAGCTACGAATCCAGACTATTCTTAACACTTGACGTTTTGGCGACGTTACTAAACTGTCACCGAGCGAGCTGCCTTCAAGAAAGTAAAAAATAGAGCGCTGTATATTCCTTTCTCAGTCACACAAAAACAAAGAAGAATATATACAAAATTCTTGTGAGTAAAGGAGACAAAGCATTATATCTTTTGTCCCTCATCGCGTGCCGTGAATATGGCCGGAAACTTGATGCTCCGAATTTTGTACTACGAAACTATGGATTTACTGCAATCTTTGTCCCTCTCGGGGCAGGCTCGCTGTTCGTCCAGGTACTGTACTAGGTCCATGGCTATACCCTTACGTATTCAAGTGTCTAATTATGGGACCGGCATGGTCGACTATCGACCAAGGTCCATAAATTAAAATAATAAAAAAAGTGTAATTATAAATCTCTTTTCCAGGTTTGGGCCGCCATGAATTAACAGCCGAAGCTCGCGGCCAACTACTCGGCGAAACCCCACCAGTTAAACACACAGACACACAAACAAACACACAGACAACACAATCAAAGAAAGACGAACTACTCTCGAAAATCATGGGAAAAAGTCTCGATTTTATATCCACAGTGTCCAAAACTACAGAAGTAATAGACATGACGAAAAACGAAAATATCATAGACATGACATCGCAGAAAGAGACACCCGATTTTATATCAATAAAAGATTCCGGTAAAGAGTTAGTGAATGTGTTTCAACCGTTCAAATCGAATCCGAAGAAGCAGGCGCGGTATGAAGAATATTGTGCTACGGGTGCGGTGGAAAGGGATAGCGGTATGGATAAGCTTAGCGAGTGGGAGCGAGAGAGGGAGATGGTGGAGTTTGAGCAGGCGGCGAAATTGTATCGACCGCTCACTGGGATTATGGGTGATAGGTGAGTGTAAAGTTGAGTCGTGGCGAAGCTTTCTAAGACGTTCTTAATAGATCGTTGAAGTGCAACGTTCTGAGCGGGCACAACTTGTATGAGTGACAGCAAGCGGCATTAACAGCTGAGCGCTTTCGTGCTTCGGAGGGCACGTTAAATGGTCGGTCCCGGCTTATAAAGTCGTTAAGCCATGACGGAGGCCCTTAGGCGGCCTAAAAACTCCGTCGTAGTATGTATCTGCTCTGCTTAGGCCGACATACCTGAGCGGATCAACCGATTTTGAAAATCTGTTGCGGAGTTTACCGATCATCGCTTTTTCCTTGTTGATGAAGGCATATTTCTTAGGTTTTTTTTAAATTAATTTCTTTCAATCCAGGTTCACGCACGCCGCCCTTCCTGACGACGTGAACCCGCTAACAGCTGTTGCTCGCTCCAATGCCGGCCACAGCGCCGCTACGCCGGATCAGCGCGAGGCCGCCAGTAAAGGGTGCTATGGAGTGATGACACGCTCGCGTGCGGAATGGAGGCCCGATAGTGTTGTCTGCAAGAGATTTAATGTTCCCGAGCCGAATGTTACCAGGTATTGTAAAATTGTTCAATATTTGTTTTATTAATTTCGATGTTAATGAGTTGTAATTCTTAGTCTTAAAAGAAGGACTTTATTGGAGGGAGGAGTTTATTATTCTCTGTGCATAGAATTGACCAATTAAGTACGACAATTACGTTGGCGACTTAGGTATAGGTCGCGCCATATAAGAAGAGAGCTGGCTGTCAAACTGCGCAGTGGTCGATGATTGGTGGAGAGGTGTTGCGGCGCACTTCATACCATTGATTTAGCGAGTGCTATTGGTTCGTCAGCGAGTGAACACAGGCGCAAACATACCCCCGCTACTTCCCCGACTTTTTACGTGGCGTGACCTATACTCATACGAACTCACTTGAATTCTTATCTCCGCTTTGATTCAGTCGAAATTGTTGATTGGTCGCTTAGCACCGCTCAGTTCCAACTTAATAATATTTTGTTTGTAATGATACTTATTTTGTACACAGACTGGAGCCGAAGAAAGACGAAAGACCAAAAGTGTCGTACTCTGTTTTTTCATATATGGAGTCTTCAGTCCACGATAAGAGCAGCTTCACCAAGGAACAGGGCAAGTTCAGCGGCTCCAAGTCACAGCGAGACCGTGCTGACACCAGGCATGATAAAAAAACACCAACTGATCAGAACTCACAAAGTTCTGATCAGCGTCGTCAAAATTCTGATCAAAATCTTCAAAGTTCGGATCAGAATAGTGATATTTCTGATCGAAATACTACATTTAAAAGTGATCAAACAAATGTCCAGAAAATAAGTGAACAAAACAATCCATTCAAAAGAATGACGGTAGCAGAACTCTTTATAAAAGAATCGGAAACTACGAAAGAACAAGGTAAAGAAGTGACTGAGGCAATTGAAAAGTTCGACAGAATGGACCTATACAAATCTATTTTTCTCAGTGATAGCGAAGATGAGGATGATTTTAAAGCTAACGATACAATAAAGATAATCGAAGATACGGACTTTGTTGAGGCCCCTAAGAATATTGCGCGGAATACGTCTCCACCTAGAGGTATTTTCGCTAATATTAACTTCGATGAAATAAACTCGTGGAAGCGAACAGAAAAATCAGAAGATAAACCAATAGATTTAGAAAAAGACACAGAACAAGAAGCTTATGGTCCAAAGATACCGGATAGCTTGAAAAATAGGTTAGAATCTGGTCAAAATGATACAAGTAAAATTGATGATGAGGTTGCTAATATTGAAGTGATAGGGTCATCTTCTGATGACTCTTGGGTAGACGCTAAAGAGGTGAAAGCTAAGAAATCGAAAAAGAAGAAAAAACATAAGACTAAGGACAAAAAGAAGAAATCTAAGCATAAAAAGAAAGATAGATGATTTATGTTACCTAGATAAAGTAATAAATTAATAAACTTATTAAATAAAACTTTACATTTTATTTATCAACTGTAGCACACTGTAGATTTAAGGAAAAAATAATAATAAATGGAGATTGAAATAAAAATGTGAACAGAAAACCTTAATTAACTAAACTAAAGAAACAAATTACATTTACAACTCAAAATCAAATTAAGTAGAAATGTACCGTGCAATGAGCGGCCTTATCGCGCCCAAAATTTAGTGTGTGATAAATGAAAATGAAACAAGCTAATAAGAACCGTAGTTTATTAAAAAAAAAACGTTATAAAATTAAACTAAATCACAGTTTGAGAATACAATTTACATTATTACAACCAGTTAGTTGCCCTACGCAACTCCAAAAAGCAGCATCCTGTACAGGATTAAAGTAATCTTATAGGTACTGATAAAATAATTTACAATTATTCCTAATGAAACTGAGTGTAATATGTATATATGATTATTAAAATTTAAACAGTATTTCAGATTTTTCAGATCTTAATGGAACTTTTTATTCCGTAGTATGTCGGTTTTTTAACAATTTATGTCATCTATTAGGATTGATTTTATAAAGGGTGTGAAACTGATAAATTTTCGCATCATTCAAATGCAAATATTCGATATTGTCCTGCTGGTGGCATACAATAAAAGGTATCTAAAATGTAATGCAATATTATTATAATGTCCATAGGAAAAGAGCTGTGATTAAATGTATGTTTTTATGCAAGATTTATAAAAAAATGGCTCTGAAGCTTCTCAAAATTAACAAATTATACATATTTTTCGTACAGAAGTGATCAGAGGAATCTGAGACTCATGTTTGAGGTTTCAGAAGTTGTTTTATTACACCCAGCATAGCTGGAACAGTCTGACTGACATCAATGAAGATTGTATACGGAAGTTGAACACATGGGCAAAATTTTCAGTGCTGTCAAATTAGATTAGTTTCGTTTTGGCGAAATCCGAATTGACTGGAAATGGTGTCCATTGTAATATTTTGTTTAGTTGCTATAATTAAACAATAAAATTAATTTTAAAAGCCTTTTTCTTAAATCCCTGTTGAGGGCAGGGAGGCCTTTGCCCTTCAGTGGGACATCACAGGCTCATAACATAACATAACATTTTGAAAAAAAAAAAAAAAAAAAATTGCCTAAATATAAGTTTGAACATAGAAGTTAGAGAAGTATTAGTGATTTTTTTTTAAATTGAACTTTAAACTCAAACGCTTAAAGGCCTGTTTGGACAAAAATACCGTGCCGCGGAACTTCATAGAAAATACCTGCGCCCAACAAACCTTTATTAAAAGTGTTGCCATCTCTGTCTCACGGTATTCACCTCTCATTCTACACGTTCAATTCATTCTACAGATCATAATCACTTCGCTCATTATACCTCCTTACGTTTCCTTTATTTTTTGTTCTTTGATTCTCTCAATATTCACTTCCAATATCACTCAGGGGGTCTAGCCCCATAGCCAACAACCTTCTCATCTTCAAGCATATCATCCATAACTGACTGCAGTTTAGTCACCGTTCTAAACCGGTCATGACCATGCAAGCATTCAGACAAAAGCCGATCGAAATGAGGTCTGGAATCATTCACATGTTTAGGTATAGGGTACAACAAGGAATTGTGCCCATTTGCTAAGACATGACAAGCCGCCCAGATGTTATGGTCGCTTAAATGATGTTGGCAGATTTGTGTTGTCTCTATAGCGAAGAGATTGTTAAAAGGGCTATTGTACCTTTCGTACCAGTTAGGGTAATCCTTAAGTGGGGATATATGCTTGTCCAAGATAATAAAATCCTCAAGGTCTACAAAAGTTATTTCGTCTTTTGCATTGGCGACTATGTTGTCTATTGACCAGTCTTTTAGGTAGAAGCGAAACCTGGAAGAAAAATTTGGTCAGAATGGTGTGGTGTGATCTAGAGAATGAAAGAAAAATCATATAAAGGACCTCAAGGATCACTTCAGTTTTGTCTTACATGCTAGGTGATTCTAATGCCTGTTCCAACGTGACTCCCTACATCAGGGAAAGAATCGGGCAAGAACCTGGTGGTGTGGGCCTAGCTTTTTTTTAAAAGCCTCTTAAGCTACTTGTATATTGGTTGATCGCAAACAGTCTCAAAGCTATTTTACTTTCAAAACTACAGTGAGTTTTACTAGACATTATACAGGTTGATACATTTAAACTTAAATTATTCAATTATTATGTAGGTATAACCTACCTCTCATGCTTATAAGTGAAGTCCATAGCAGCATCTAATATCTTCCGAGCAAACTTGAGCTTCCGATGCCACTCAATATGCAGCAATGAGGAAAGTGGGGCTCCTTCATATGCCACCAGCTCCAGCCGGCCGCAGACCCCTCCGTAGGCTGGGACTGGCCATCCACGGCTTTTGGGTATCACCTGAAATTAATGAAAAAAAAATAAGTGCCTTAATTTTATGTCACTAGAAGAGTGTTAATGTGGATGGATAAGTAGAGGTGGGAGATATGATGATGAAACCTGTCAGAGTTGCAAGATGTATGGAAAATAGTGAATTTTTCTGATTACATTGACCAGATACTTTTTGCTCTCCAACCTTTGAGTTATAGATTAATATTAACCTGTAAAATAATAGGCTCAGGGTTTATCTTCAGCATAGTCCAGATATACATTCTATCAAACTTGTTATTTGCCTTAGCATTCAGTGCGGGCTGCACAAAATCATAGATACTGTAAGCATACGGACACAGTATCAACTTCTGAGTAGCGGTAGCATGAGTAACCTTCTCATGCTGGACTAGCTTAACAATCTTCTCATCAATATTAGAGTTGTTCATTAAATCCATAGGCTTGCATTTCGACGGCAGATTCCAGAGCTTACAAAGCTCCGAATCCAGCTCCTCTAACTCCCATTCATGGGCCAGCTTCTTCAAAACCACTCTTCTATTAGATTTTGTGTACCCGTAGTGTACGTTCTTAGCGTTGAAAAAGTTAGTCCACCCGGCATCCTCTACAGTTATCTGGTTCGAGTAAAGCTCTGGACAGACGGACACACCGTAGCAGGCTGGACAGCGATCTAAATTGGTCAGACTCATCACCGAGGGTCCTCTAAATTCGCCAATAAGTAGCGTAGTCATGAAGTAGGATAAAGCGCAGCAGACGATGAAAATGCAGACTCGTTTACTACATTTACGGCGCAGTATCATCCTTCTGTATATCCGGTCTGTCATTATTGCCGAATATATTCTCCTGGTCAGCATTATTTATGTGGTGTTTTCATGATAGCAAAGACGATTAATATCTAGATATTAATCGTCTTTGATGATAGGTACGTTAATTTTATTTTGTTTTTCAACTAAATTTTAGCTGAAAATAGCACTGAAACTGACTGAACTGTTTGCCAACTGTTTGCTGAACTACTATACATGCTCTTTGGCTGAACTGCCTGGCCTGGCCTGCGGATGCAAAATCAAAACATTGCAAAACATTACCATCATTGACAATTTTGACATTGACTGACATGGTTTTTTAAAAAAAAATCATTTATGGTATCACAATAATTGTGCTACCATAAATGTAACTTACGTTGTGTTTAAAAATTTTTAGATTACTTAAAATGAGCCCAGCTGATATGGACGATCCTTGAAAACCTGATATGAAATTCCAATTATTTTCTAAACCTAGTGTACACCGAAGTGCTTATAAAAGCCTGTGCGGTGATGGATAGGATGGGTGACCAGTCAAGGTCGATCCAATCAGGGAAACACAATATAGTAGGTTGGTTATACTGGTTTATTGTGAGACCGAATTTACATTGATTCATTAGACTATAAAGGATGACAGTGCGTTTTCGTCAGCGAGATCTAACTTCTGTGCTGATCGCGCCATCTATTATTTATGATAATAACTAAATACATAACTGTCTTACAAAACATACAATATGCGTCAAACACCTAGGTTTTAACATGGCCTTGAAATTATTATTAACACTGAATTCTCATTGACAATATAAAGAATGGACTTGCTATGACATTACTTTAGGAACAATCTCCCTGAAGCCCGTCGCCCAGCCAAGTTACATGCTCTTTGCAGCCAACCACAAGTTACATGCTCTTTGACCTGAGTACATCAGTTGTCATCGCGACTTGTTATTTTCAGTGTTTTTGTGAAAATTTAATATTATACGCGAAAATTTTGCTTCCTTGTTGTATTAGAAGGTGCATAATACTGCATCTGTTATGGGTCGATGCGGTGTGTTGGGCTGCCGCATGCAAAACAATAAAAAACATCCCATTAGAACGTTACACAGGTTAGTAACTTAGTTCATTGAAAATATCTTGTTATTTTTATTATTTTGAAAGATTTTGCTATTTGTGCGAAAGTTTAAATAGTCAATTTTGCTTTTCTGTAATAATTTACCTACTGTTTTACTATTAGTATGTGATTTTATAAGAAAACATTTCGTCATTGTAAATAGAGTTTCGGTAGGGACGTCATTTTCATTATATCGATATCGATAGCTTAGCGACAGGTGATTATTTATAAAACTCATTTCTATTTTATGATTGTAGATTGCCAACATCTAAAAAAATTAAAAAACAGTGGCTGGATATAATTGGGTTGGAAAATTTAAATAAATCAACCAAATATATTTTTATTTGTTCCCTGCACTTTATAGAGGAATGTTCTAACAGATCGTTAACAAGGCTGCGCGATGATGCTTTGCCTTCAAGTGAGTTGTTGGTAAGTCTAAAATAGACAAGTTGTGCGGCTGGTAGTGTCGTTGCCAGAAAATGGTTTAAAGTGTTCACAGCTTCATAAATAAATAATTATACCAAAGTTATTTTTTTTAATAACCTATTGTGTCCCACACTGGTTGTTGTTGCTGGGCAAAGGTCTCCCTTACATTTAAATTATTAAGTATTATATTAGTAACAAGCTGACCTGGGCGCACTTCGTAGGTACCACCGTAGCTTTTTTTTAAATGGTTATTATAAGTACCTACCTTTATTAAGTACCTATTGTGTCCCACTGCTGGGCAAAGGAGCTATTGAGTGACATCTAAATAGGATTAATTTTTATATGTAGAAGAATAGAATATGTATTAATAAAAAACAAGTAGGTATATTGCAACGCCGCGGTGGCAACTGGGATTAAATTGGGTAAAATTACTTTTATTATGGACATACTTGTACAAGTACCTAGTACAAAATAAAGAGGTTGCTAAGCCTTTTATGCTGCCAATGTTTTGGACAGAATATTGTTTGAAACACGCCCCTTTCATTCATTAATTTCATGTTCATGAACTTGAATTGCACTTTCGAAAATTATTTTCTTTTAGCGTTCTTCAGTTTTATTCTAAAAGAAATAATTTTCGAAAGTGCAATTCAAGTATCGATATCGATAATAGTGCGTGCGCACAACTCTACGGCAAGCCGCCATCTTCGTGCCCGGCTGCTTCGTTTTTTCGTGGTTATGTCATTTCTATATCTTTCCTTCTTCTGAGTGAATTCTAGACTGCATTATTAGATTTTTTCAAATTGACAAACAAATTTTGTTTGACATTGTCAAACAAAATATTAAATGAACCTGACACTGACAGCGTGACATGACAGCAACAAAACAAATTTATGTGAAAAATTGACAAAAGTGCCACTGGAAATTCTGCTGAAGTCGCAAAAAATATAATAAACAATGCGTTTTTTAATTTTTGATCTAGCGATTTGAATATTTCGTAACATTGAATAACGCTTATTCTGCTACAAGTGTAGTTTGTTAAGTTTCGTAGTGGAGTCTCTTAGATAATTGCTGTGAACTTGTGACCAGTAATAATAATTTTATTACTCTATCAAGATGAGTTATTTATCTGATTTTATGGATAACTATACGCCCAGCTTCTACGATATGATCGGTGAGTGAGTGTTTGCACATTAATTTGATTTATCTGTTGCAATTACCTAGTATAAAATAACCTACTTATTTCTTACCTCTATTAGTTTCTAAAGGATTTTATTAAATAAATATTCATTGTGTGGTGTGCTTAACAATCAACAATCAGAAATCTTAAATAACAGGTTAAAAAAAAAACAACAAATTACACAATATTATGGTATATTACCAATGTATTTTTATGAAGGTTTTTTATCATTGTTCTTGGTACTTACTTGTAACTTTTCTTTGTTGTTATGAAATGCTTAAAATAATTAGGTACTTACCCTTCAGCTATTTTTTTAATTACTTACCACAAGTGGCAAGAAAATACTTAGATAAAACAAAATAGTTACACAAACCATTTTCAAACAATCATATGAAGAAAGGAACAAAAATAGCCATGAAAAACTGGTTTTACTGAGACAAACCAAAACTACAGATATATTTTGCTTTCCGAAAGCATAAAAAGTTACAAGGTCAACCAACATTTTGAAAGGACACCTACAGATTTCATCTAGTACCTACTATACCCACCTATTATTTTGGTGTCATTTCATTGTTGGATCAGGTATTTTTTTGAGAATAAGCATACTACAAGATTGCAGCAAGAAGCATTGAATTCCACTGGTACAGAGGAATCGATAATAGAGAGGCCTACTACTCAGAAGGGGTGGTAGTGGGCTAATCTAATAGATAAATAGATAGAATAGGCATTTTTTTTTCTTGTTAGCAAAGAGGCATATTACAGAGGTATAAAAAAAAGCTTATGATAGGTTTCACAAACTAAACATTCAGTTTTTTAAATTCCTTTGTTCAACATAATAATAAAAAAAAATATATATATAGTTTGATGCATACAACCACATTAAACAGGAAAAGTACATACAGTTTAACATCCTCCGCTCTTGAGATGGTTTAAAAACAGTTAAAATAATATTAGCACAGAAGATTCCAAAATCAAAGAATTAATGACAAAGGTAGGTAAAGTAGGACTAGAGGGCGATAGTCAGAGGTACAAGGGCCAATAGAGAAGCGAAAAGGTATTAAAGAAACTTCATCTAAGTCTATAAAAATCTTTCTCTGAATCGAAGAAAATGTATGTGTCAAAAATAAAAGAAGCTCTCGACGTTCTTGATAGATCGTTGAAGTTAAGCAACGTTCTGAGCGGTCACTACTTGGATGGGTGACCGCTGAGCGCTTCCATGCTTCGGAGGGCACGTTAAATTGTCGGTCCCGGCTTTTAAATTCGTTAAGCCATGAAGAAGGGCTTTAGGCGGCCTAAAAACTCCCGTCACCAGAGTTGTCAACTTGCTCATACGAACGAACGAACTAACATAATAAATCATGACACGTAATTATTACTTTAGTTAGATAAGAATAAAAGACATTAATATTTGTCCCATTCGACCATAAGGACTATCTATGATGCATATTCACTTCGTTTATAGCAGTCCGTGCGTCACCAAATTATAATCCTACACTAGATGCCTTTCACAGATTTTCCTGCGCGTGATACGTACGGTCTATCTATACCCGGCGCTATTGAGCTAACAACAAAACAGTTCAGGATATTGCGCTCAGAAATCTTACAAAGTGAAAGAATTTTCAGAATCAGCTCTGTGTATTAAGTGTTAGTAAAAAATGAAAACACCTTCGAATTTAGATATTGACAAGTTTTTTCGTCATGTTTTTAGAAAAAATCTACATTTACCCACTTTGAATTATAGGTACTGAATTAATTAAAGTAACTTTGTGATATAACTCATCGTAAAATATAAGCTGTGTGTAGATTAGTCCTAAGCTATTAATTTATCTGTGTCCTTAGAAAGGCACCATTTCATTCGACAATAATCATTCACATTGCATGACGTATATGGATGGAAAATATCGCCCATTGTCTCAATCAGGTGAAGAACCTGGGATTACGAAGACAAAGATTTTTGAAGACGAGAAATGTTCGTAAGAAAGTTATTTACACGTAGGTAAATAAACTTTACAAAATTATGTACCTATTGGGCTGGACTTAATTGTTTTATGCTGAAATTAGAATGATGAATAAATTCTGCTAAAATTCTCCACATACCTGTAGGGTTACCGTACCGGTGGTTTTTGTGTAGTAATGGTAGGTACTAGCATATTAATCGATCCTCGCTCACGTGTCAAGTATTCAATGTATGGAATTTTTAGTTCATGCAAGTTACCGGGGGAGGCGCTGCATTGGATTTTCATACATTTGTGATACTTGACTCGGTATCGAGGACAGTATCCAATACTACGCTAAACTGGCGATAACCCCCCAGAGCCTTTTTAGCCATGTTTCAAACGCTATCGATTCTCTTTCTCTCATCGCTTAAGCTTTGATTTTACACTTCTGACCACGTGTTTTTGGTCATCGAATGCCTTTTTTTTTCTGTTTCTATAGCAAAAGATTGTAGAAATGTGGCTAGCGGGACAGGTTAGGTCAGACGTTAGCCAAGGTTCATCACTAGGCCCCTTACTCTTTATTGACAAATCAAAATCAAACCATTATCAAGCTGTATGCTGAAGATTATTATTTTCTGATCTCATGTAGCTGGATTATCGCGTAATCTGTAATGGTAAATCTATAATGAATAAATCATTATAGTAATAAACTGGTGGCCTATAGATAAGCGAGCTGCTCTACTTTATTTAATTTATTTTATTCGACATAAATTATCTACAGTATTCTACAGGTTATAAAGACTTAAGTAATAATAAATTAAATTTATTTCATACGTCTTCGCATAAAACGAACGCAGGTGCCATTTTTATTTAAAAAAAAAAGTGGTAAGAATCGTGTTTTACAATTTTAGATCATCTGCTTCTTAAACATTCCTCGGTTCTGTCAATGGAAATGTCAAGAGTTGAAGAAAAATTTGGATTAACATAATTACAATGTGTAAAATAAAATGTGAATTAAATTAACTAAACTTCTTACTGTGAATTAAATTAACTAAACGTGAATGTGAATTAAATTAACTAAACTTCTTACTTCTAGATGTGCACCTTCCAGATTGGTGCACATCTAGAACTGCGGCCAAGGACAGAAAAATCTGGAAAGAAGGGAGGGAGGCCTTTGCCCTGCAGTGGGACAATATGGGCTAGAAATAAATAAATAAAATAAAATAAATAAACTTCTTATTATTTTACGTTACTAATTATCGATTAGGTACTTACAAAAAATAAGTTATAGCTATGGTACACCAGCTATTTATTTATTAAATCTCACACGCAAATCGAAAAATTATAGTTTTTTTTGTAAATTAACTATCATAACCTTTCAGTACTTAGCTACTGGTTATAATATACCTATAAATAAGTACTTCTATCACACGCAAGATAAAAACATTAATTAATTTCACACTGAAGGGTGGCTAAGCACAGCACACTCATTCGGCACGTAGAGCGCGCGTCAGGCAAACGCAGTTGCCGCGAAACTTATTTTTAATAATTATATTTTTCTGAAGCTGCAGTCTATCTATCGGTCGGTGGGTTATCGGTGCATTTTTAAATAATATAACGATAAGAATGGTTGAGACGCAGTGTGACGCTAGACCAGTTAAAACGTACATCATGAGTGATCTACTGAAGAAATTCGACAAAGATACGACGAATGATTTCGTAAAAATCGCAGTCGCTGTCGTCGGCTTCTACATGGGGATGTTTTATCGTAAGTATTTTACTTTCCGTTATGCGTACCGTACATGTAAAAAAATATCTTGTGTTACTTACGTTCTAAATTTCAAATATGAATAAAATATTACGTGCTTAAGTGCACACAATACATTTTTTTACTGATGACATGCACATGCCATTTGTAAAAAAAATCAACCTCTGCTATTTTTTTTTAATGTATTATGTATGTACTAAATAGCGGTCATTTTATTCATTCTTGGGTCAAGGAAGGTCAAGGAAATCTTGACATTGACTTGACAGCGAATTAATACGATATTTAATAAAAAAACAAGCAATAAACAAAATATTTTCCTTTGTATTGTACACCGGGAAATCTAGAAGCACAATAAGTATATTACATACTAAGTAACAATGCCGTGTCTATTATTTTTCCTTAAAACGTTGTCAACAAGAATTAATTAATACTCAGGGTAAATACACAATAAATAAATACTTACGCACTAAATGTTACATACTTACAATTAATTATAAAAAATATTGTGGTCCCTATAAATAATTTATAAATCAGGCATCTTATAAATTATACAAATTTGTCCTACAGAACGTCAAGTGATATAAAGTGAAATTTAAGTGATAGTGTTATCAATAAGTAAACTAAAGCTATGAGCAACTGAAAATAATAAATTCATTGGAGTTCATTTGTTGTTATGCAAAAACTTTCCTGCTGATATGAAATCACTAAATGCAGTGTCAATCAAGTCAATTAAAATATGAATATTAACAAACAATATTGGTACTTGGTATAATTTCTACCGAAATATTCTAGATCAAAAAGTTTTTGAATATCATTTAGTTATCGCGGTCTTGTGTCAAACTACGATAACCGGAGATCAAGGGTGGGCCTTTTCCCAACAGTGGGACAGGCTAATTATTTCATGATATGTCAGGATGGATAGGCCTATTATAATAATACGGTATCTCTTATACGAAATAGACATTTAACATCCTAATAACGTTTCACAAAAAAAGTATCATTTTCAGTCTTTTTCGGGGTCGGCACAACTGTCTGTCAGGTACTTTGTTTTTTTATTTCTAAAATTTAATACTTACCTTTAATGGTGGCTATTCGATCTAAACTAATTTGACAACACTAAAAATGTTGCCGTCCTTCTCATAACGATCGAAATAAAAAGGATGGCATTAGCTTTGGCGACATCCCGAATAGCCGAATAGCAATGTAGATTTAATTTGTAGTAAACATACACTCGCATCCGCGTCTCGAATCGAGTAAAGCCAGGTACAAAGTTCAGGCCGGTAAACCGCAAGCTCTACTATACCTTCCTCCATAGCAGTATTTATACCTACCTTATATTACGCAAATACTGTTAGAACTTCTAATTTAAACACAAGACAATATTTATTTAGGGTACACTAGTCTCCATCCGCGTCATTGCTCGTTTTGTACCAATATATTGATTCTATAGTTTTTATATTTTATTATAGTGTTAAACAACACTTAGTTATTTCATTATAAATGAAAAATCTTACTAAAAGTATTCGACGGGATTCGCACCCGCGAGATACAAGCGATCGCCCTTTAGCCGGGCTGCCATTACTAACTAAACTATTCACCGCGGGTAACATCGCGGGGCGCAGCTAGTCGATTATAATTGTAAGATCATATCCTAGTAGTGCTATCGTATCCCAAATAAATATCCTTGGACATTTCACACAATGAAGTTAAATTGGAATCAAATCAAAGTCAAAAGACAATAGAATTATTCAATGACATCACTTCTCGAGAGCCAGAATTGTATGTGACTGGCTGGGCGTTAATTAAATTGACAATATACACTTAGCACATCGGCAGCCCGACTTTCCCACTGCTGGGCATTTGCCTCCCTCTCTTTGCGTGTGCCTATCTCCACAATCCTGCGCTCGCCTCATCCAAGTTAGTTAGGGTTGCTATATCGTTACACCATCGCGCTGCCAACTGAAGCTCGTGGCATAGCTTGCTAAGACGTTATTGATAGATCGTTGAAGTCAAGCCACGTTCTGAGCGGTCACATTTCAAATGGGTTAACAAAAGTGGCGTTAACAGCTGCTTCCATGCTTCGGATGGCACTTTAAATTGTTTTATAGCTTTTGCCACGGTGGAGGTATTTAGGCGGCCTTAAAACTGCGACGACACGACAGTTAGACAAAGTTATAGCCACTAGCTCATACGAGCTAACTTTAATCGCGCGAATTCAGACAGATAAAATTCAGCAATAAATAATGTCGTGGTTGTAAAATGCTGAAATGTTTTTTTTTAAGTTCACCTTGTCACATATTTTGTATATTTGTTTATGCCATTAGTATGTGACAAACGAGGAAATAAATTATGTAAATATCAACAATAGTACCTATGTGCCTATTTGTTAAACTTCTGTTGACTACTTACCTTCAGTTGTGAATATATAATAATTTAAATTTATAATTAATATTTTTTGCCTAGAATAGAAATAAAAAAAGTCGTCAAAAGATTTAGCGAAATTAAAATGTACTAAAAATGTATTGACACTTCTTCAAGGTCCTATCGGAGAGTTTTTATGAAGTTTTGCACTAAAGAAATATATTTATTTAAAACGAAATCACTAAATTTCCTAAATAAATATTTCATTCTAAATGTCATGCTCAAACAAAAATAGGTCTAGACGTTGTTTGATTAAAATTCAACGTGCATTATAAAAACGTCCATTCAATATCACCTACATAATTACCTACTTACCTAGGTATAGTATAGTATAGTATAGACCTTATTGTAGACAGTTATGAATGCTAGGAAGATCCACACCGATGTAAAAACTAGACCCCGACCACAAATTATTCACCACTACTTACCACTACGCCGTGTTAAACGACTTCAGTTGTATTTAATGGTCATTACACGTTCAGTGCTCGCGACGCCCATATCGTTCGTGTCGGTAACAGTGTCTTTACTCTGACTTGCCAATCTACACATGCGCTAGCGTAGAGTAGAAATAATGTATTTACAATTTTGGTACTTCATCTTCCCGCTTAAGGCACTGTAACAGGTTTTCATACAATACATTATCTGTCAAATAATTATTTACATACTTTACTACACGTTAGCGCGTGTAGGTTGACTTTTAGTGCTATTCTGCAGCTCTATCTCCTTCATATTAATTCAATGAACTCTATCCTTGTTCTAATATTCTTTGAAAGATAGAAATGACCTTAGTCATGCTGTGACTGTGAGATGAAATAGGTTTGATAAAAAACAACTTAAGATTCTAATTTCGCAAACCTGTGTTGGTGGACTCTCCCTGATATTAAAACCTGGTTACGCCCGTGGTCCGATGGCACCGCAGCGTCCGTGTGTACAGTACAGTCCTGACGTTGTATACCTAAACCCATCCTAAACCATCTAGTGGAGATGCAAATGCCAGTTTTATTATTATTATTTTTGGGTGTTTTCTATGCATAATATGTATTTATTTACAAAAAAAATGTATCTGTATAGTTATCAGTCATCTAGTTCCCATAACACAAGCATTCTATTGCTTAGCTTGGGGCTAGATGACGCTTTGTGGAATATCCATAGATATTTATTTATTTATTTTCTGTAATGATAATGAGATAGCAACATCAATGTCGAAGCAGTCTTGACTGAATTGAGGCGCTGAGTGTGGCCGTTAACTTATTTACAACCAAGTAGCGGCATGGTTCTCATAATGGCGTGTAATATAGTGTACTTCATTGTACGGAATAGTAAGGGCTGCTTTAGAATTCGTTGGATAAATTCCAACTTATTCGCTAAAGATAAAAAGTCTGAGGATAAAACGTTTATCCTAATTCTCCTTTTTTTCGATGTCGATTCAAAATTATAAAAACTTAATTGCTATGAAATAATTGTATAATTGGAAAATAATAATGGTTTGAATTCAGAATTTGTATTTTTTTAATTGTTTTACTTATCTCTCAAAACATCATAAAACTGATTTTTCTCAAAACATATAAATACTTAATATAAAAATACTCTGACTACCCCTTTAGACATCTTCACAGGATCTAAAGACAAATCTACTGCACGCTCCTTGGTAATAGTTGGGAATACAGTCGTGCGTGATCATATTTTATTTCTGAAATATGTACCTAGTAGGTAGTGTATACTCGGTACTTAACCAAAATCATCTTACCGATGATTTCATTCTGGAGTCCAGGGGTTCCGTGGGGAGTGGTAAAGCAGTCCGGTTTGGCGATCGCCTGTATCATCGCGGGTTTGAATCCCGCTGGAATGGAATATTTTGGCAAGATTTTTCATTTGTTATTAGTACTCAGTATATGATATGTATGACAAGGCCTAAGATCATATTATAAACACAGGATCGAGCAGCCTACCTGTCAAGCAGGTGAGACGACAGGTGTATTTCCATAATTATGCCCTTCATACCATGATCTATGTACAAGTATTAAAATAGGACGTCATTAAGGGGTGTTTGACCTTTTTGCGCATCCTCTTTTATAGCAAAAATTTATATTGTGGCAGAATAAGTTACCTTGCCGTTGCTTACAAAAAAAACACATGCTCTGTGGTTTACGAAAATGACTAGTATTTTTAACCGAATTCAAACAAGAAGGAGATTTATGTGCCACTTCTATTTTTTTATGCTAATTAAATAAATAAATAAAAATTATGTAATCAGTTATTTTCCCGTTAATAACGGATAGATTACATTTTTTTTTTTTAAGTATGAGGTGGTCCCATAAAAATGTAGTATGACGATCTGACGATGATGATGGTGTTAAGGACGGTGTTTATAATGAATGAACCATTGGCCATGACAATGTTCAAAAGAAAAATCCATCATTGCTAAAACACTTATAATAAATTATAAGCATCAAGCTCATCTGAAGGCCAGCTAAACCTTGAAATCACACTCAATGACCGTAAAACAAAACATCCCTTGCGTTAGATAATATTTATCGCAACTAAAACAATGCTGTGAACTGGAACGCAAATAATCGCCTTCAATGTCACGTTTGTACAAATATGAAACTAACTTGATGTATGTCCGACTGTTTTTTATGTATAATTGTTATGTATCTACTTTTAAAAGAAAAAAATTGACATTAGGCGTTAGCTACCTTTTCTTTTGTAGTTAAAAAGTTATTGTTTTAGAAAAATATTGTTTTATTTTGAAGAAAAGTGACTTTTAGTTTTTTGGAAAAAGTAGAAACATTATGCCCTTAAATTACATTAATTATAAAAAAAACAAGTTGATCTTAATCGACTCAATTTCCCATCAATACGGTTATGATGTGACTTACTGTTCTCCATCATCATGATTTTTATAGGTAATATCAGTAGGTACCTATGTAGTAAAAGCGGAAATCTAGACAATCAAGGAAGGAGTCAAAACTGTTGAGAATTTTAGAATAAGCAAAATAGACATTTTAAGCGATTGTAGATGTAACTTATATATGGATAGGGAAGTAGGAGTAGCATTACTAAGCTGTCAAAGTGATATTGAGTAAATGCTTTTTTTCCCCGAACCAGCATAATATACGTACGGTAGAAGAAACTATATCAAAAACAAACCCGCCGTTTATAGAACAAAGCTCTTATCGTTTATCACTTTCATTACAAGCCTATTGTGCTAAAAAATATTAATATTGTGAATAAAGAGTGATTAGAAAGAGATTGTTAGAGTTACCTACTGTAAACCTACTTTAGTGATTAGTTATGATTTTTAAGGTCAACGTGGGGAAGTCCGGCATAGTATTCTTCAACTCAATTTCAATTTAACTTTATGAATCAAGAAACGCTTTCTAAGTAACTTGAGTTAGCGGAAAATATTGGTAATATATTAATCTACTCAAAATAGGCCGAAAACAAGGTTAATTGTAATTAACCCATTAGATAAAGCATTTTTTTTAAAACTCGGCGTGTAGACGGACTTCCCAAGCAGTTTGAGGTAAGTCCGTCTAGTCATATCATCTCGCAATAAAATCGTAATTTGTGAGCCAATGTATGAAAACAGTATCAAACAGAGATGAAAAACTGCCGTTGCAATTTGTGTTTCAAGTATTTGAGAGTAAGGTATACTTTTCAAGGAAAATAAAATTATATCTAACTAAGGGCAAGACCGGCATATTTTTGGTGACAACGTGATTTCAGTGGTTGCAAACATTTTTACGAATTACTTCTCTCAGTATTTTTTTTATAAATAAAACATAAAAAAATAAAGGAATCTTTATTTGTGTAAGAAATTGGAAATAATAACTACAAAATCATCCTTAAAATCCATGATAATCATAAAAGGGGTTCGAATTTTATTCAAATCCTGGCATAACCTATCCACTACCTAACTCAAAATGGCGAAATTATAAAAGAAGAATCTGATCTATGTAATAATACGATCATTGTTTATAAAGTCCGTGCCAATTCCAAGCTGCTTGCTGTGTAAAATTATCGAAAATAAAATAAAATAGGTATGTGCTTAAACATTCACAATTTGTAAGCAAGGACAGTTAAACGTAATGCTAGTCCTACTGCAAACATTCCAGTGCATATTCTTCAATAATTACGTAGACAGGTGTATAATAAAAAAATACTACACTTCTAATCATACTATCTAAAATAATTTAAAAAATGTGAACTATTGAAAAGGTTGTCAAAATCTGATAAAAAGGCAAGACCGGCATATGACGGACTTGCCTTATCCATGGTAGACGGACTTCCCAACTTGAAAATTTGAATGTCATATTTTTTCAATCGGTAATAATTACTAAATTAATGCCTAATTATTGAATCGAACAGCAGAAATCAAATCTTGGATCTGCAAATGCCTTACGTTATCAAAGACAATCGTAAATTTCCTTAGATTTTCCGCTTTTTTTTTTATTTTTCGACAAGACGTCAATCTCCAACTTTGTGCCAAATTCGCGCAAAAAAATGACTGTCAAGTTTCTTCCAAAATATAGATATTAGGGCATCTATGATCCCAAGTTCGAACGAGCTCCATGATGCTGTTTTACCCATCGAGTTATAGGGCTCTAGCTATTCAAATATGGGAGTTATTGCCACTAGACGGACTTAGAGCCTAGACGGTGTTCCCCACGTTGACCTTATAGGTAATATCAGTACCTTAAGAGCGGAAATCTAGACAATCAAGGAAGGAGTCTTTTGCCCAGCAAGCGCCTCACCGTTGGGCAAAGGTCGCCTAGGAGGGTTACTAAGAGGTTCAAAGAGCTAGGTAACTAAAGTGTCGATTCGTAATATTCGGCGCAGGCGACGTCGTGGCATCCCGGTGAGTTAATGGCCCTACGGCCTACACTCTACAATATCAAAATATACATTGTAAATAAGTAGAACCGATCTGCAAATCTTAAACATCGAGTTTGTATAGCAACAAATCAAAATATACATTGTAAATAAGTAGAACCGATCTGCAAATCTTAAACATCGAGTTTGTATAGCAACAACCGCCCTGTCGAATTATCGCGATGAGCAAACATTCAAGTTGAAGGTCGCCCGCGTCTGTCCAAGGAATGAATGGACTTACGTGTCTTATTATGACATGCATTTAGCTAAATATTTTTTTTTTCAACCTACATTGTTCCACTGCTGGGCAAAGGTCTCCCCCAATTCTCTCCAACCATCTCTGTCCTTTGAGACCTCACACCAATCTCTCTCATAAGCATCGAGTATAGCTAAATATAAATGCAGAAAAATATTTTAATGACATTTTGCATTTGCAATTTCAAATTATCTATCAGCTAAATGCTATTTTTAGCACAATGAAAATTAAGCATGTCTTTTAATCCTAATCTAGCCTAGATAAAAAGGATAAAAGAAAGGATAACGAGTAAGTTATGTTTACCGCCTGCCACTTGAACAGTAAAAACCCAACCTATTGATTTCACAATATTTAAAAGTCAGTTGACTTATTTCATTATAAATGAAAAATCTTACTAAAAGTTAAAGGCTCCGGCAGGATTCGAACCTGCGTAGATACAAGCGATTGCTCTTAAGCCGAGCTTGCCTGACCAACTAGGCTACGGACCCTCTTCTTCTTCTTCTTTCTTTTTTCTTTTTCTTTTTCTTCGTCTTCAGTTGACTTATTTTCATAGAACAATCTAATGTAAATTACATACAAAGGACTGATCTTTGATCCGTTGAGGTGTCTACCTATTTAATTATTTACATATTACTCATCATGTCAAATTTGATGAAATAATAACATGATGTTTTTCCTGCTTTTAATTATGCAATTATGTGCAACCCTGGCCTTATGTTGACGATGATAATTTGCAGATCTTATGTCAAAGATCAGTAAGTAGACTAAGTTTTATGAGAAAGATTATAATGTCTCAATGTTTTTACAGTTTTGAATAGAAAGGAAGACCTCTGTCTAAAATGCCGCCTAAAAAATTTGTCGCTTGTGGTCTAGAGCCCTTAGAAGAACTAGACTTGGACCTAGACCTCTTCCTACGGCCAGTTTTAATATCCTATCTATCGGCGGTTTTTCTTACCTACGGTGGTATAGCATAGGTATTTCATTTTGTCATTTATAGTATGGAAATAATGCAAATAAATAAATAATATAATGCAAGATTAATGTATTTAGTGTACATTATTTACAACCACTGCCCCATATTACAATTTAAACATGTCCACTGTCCATTGGTGTGATTGTGACATATCTCACCGGATTTCAAGATAACTAAATTTTATTTTTAAGTTGTTTTCCATTGTTGGGGATCAATGACCGTTACACTTATCAATGTGTCAATGTCAAAATAAAATTGAACAAATATTTAATTTTTTAAATTCGTGCAATTAAATGTTTGGCTTGCATGTTGATTACGGGTGTGGGATGCGTTCCAAAATTAAATCGTGTGTTCCAAATTCGAGTAAAAATTCAATTGGGAGTGTTCAACTTGCATACTTTTATTTATATACTTTTATTAAATGTCTACAGGCTACAGAATTCAGCTTTTCTTTAAAAAATGTATCGTTATTTCATATTTTTAACTTGAGTCAGCCATTATTCATAGCTCGGTTTCCGAGAACTGTCAAAAAAACGATCGATACTTGAGAGATGACTCAAGTCTGAGTGCAGACTTTGAATACGGGCCTTAGAGTCTCATACATCTCTATGTAAAGATTAAAAGTAGCCTACGAGCCCCTTTACACACACAATTTAAATTGTCTAATGCCCGATTCCTATATCCAACGTACGGATGACCGTCGATCTATGTCTATAGAAACGTAACAACATAAAATGTATGACACTTTTTGACAGATAACAACGTTGCTGTGGCGGGCGATCGATCTACGTTGGATATAGGAACCGGGAATTAAAAAATACATAATACACAAAAATACAATGCGATGTCTCGTTGCATTTATCATGGTGCATGTTTCGATCATACGAGACGGCTAAAGGCTATCGTATTAGTGTTATTATGAAGTTTCATAATATAATATTTATCTTAACGCCGTTTATGTCATTATTGTGGATGTTCTATCATGTTTATCTGCGAGAATAAAGTAATTTGTCGAAATCGAATTAAAAGATTTTGAGTTGGATCGAAAGAAGACGATTAGCGGTTTTTTAGTGTCCATCATTATGAAACAATTTTGAACCGACTACAAACCAGTAGGAGGTTCTTTGTAGGTACTTACTTGAGTTGGTGTTGCATTTAAGCACCTTTTTTCATTAATAAAGTTAAGGTATTTTAGTCGTGCGCTTGTCTGGTTATATAAAAGTATTTTTGTTTTTAATCAACAGGTTTGAGTTCTAGGTTGTAATCTCATTAAACCCCTAAAGGCGCATTCCTCCACAATTGTCAAATACTTATTGCTAATTAGCATTTATCTTCCGTCGCCAGATATTAAACTAAATATGTCACATTGTACAAACTTCTATCTTATTTCTAGGTAGTAGGTATAATTCCAAATGGACCACTAATTTCAGATAAAAGGGGTTGCCTCGCGGCTCACGCGTGATGCGTGCTCATCACGAGGTTAAATCAATGCATTTAGCCGCCAAACCGCCATCTTTACTCGCCATTTTGTTTCTTATATACTGCAGTATAGAATTGAAATTTCGTTCTAAACTTGAATATTGGTCCGGCTTGTGTCTTAGGTTAATAGGAATAAGGTTGAAAATGTATTTAAATAATATGTGAACCCAGACGGTCGATAGACACTGATAACACCCGGATGCTGATTGTACCGGTCAAGTGCGAGTCGGGAATTAGTGTCATGCTATGTTCTCTGAGTTTTGTTTACAGTTTTTTCTGTAAAAATCAGAAACATTAAATTCTGTTATGTACATTTGACCTACTTATTTGCTAAATAAAAACAGCTTATCTAAAGTCAAATTAGAAAAACATAAAATAAAGAACATTGTTGAGATGTAGACGAATTTCCCAGCACCCAAACCATTATAACATCTTAGCCGGCCATATCCACAGAAAAGACAATGGGGTCTATACGTGTGGGGCCCAACAGAGTGACACAAGTCCGGAGCCCGAGGCTGGATAATGGTAGATGGCATAATATTCTTTACTATTTATTGTACCTACACAAAAAAACAGTACAATAATTGTAAGGGCATGTACCATAATTATGTAGGGGAAGCAGGGTAACGGTGGTTAACGGGGAGCAGAGGTTAATTGTAAATAACTCAGTCTGTGTTTAGGTCACACACACGCAAAATTAACAGAAGAGTGCCGCGCGATATACGGTTCGGTCAATCCAGTACACTCACTGATGTAACAGGAGGCGAAGGCGTCGTTGCGGTCTGAGCCTAAACTGAGTACCTCAGTAAATATTTACCACTTTTTGGAAAATGATTTTCGACTGTCTTTACTTGCTATTTAGTATTAAATACTGCTAAATAGGTATCAGCAACAATCGAATTTTGTATGTACCATGTCCGTTCTCATAAATATGTACTAGAATGCCATAAATTTCTAAAAAACTTAAATTAACGGCAAATGGGGAAGGGTGATTAATTTTACATAGGGTAACAGTGGATCAGAGATTCCCAGTGAAATACATAGGTAGGTATTACAAATATCTCGAATGGTTTACTATTTTTTATTTATATTTGAGTAGGTAGGTACAATGCCACGAAAGAACGTTCTGAAAACGTTGATAGCTGGCTATGAATCAAGTCCTTAAGCTGATTGAGGAAGACAAGATGCTCAAGCGGCATCCAAACTCAAAAATATTGTATTTTTTCTTACTTAATTATTGTTTTTTTTTATTTTATTAGATGCGCCTTAACACGAGCTCTAAACGGTGAAGGAAAACATCGTGAGGAAACCAGTAGGCTTTCTAGCAGCGTCAATGGGCTTACAACCTATCACGTAGATATGGAATGTTTACTTAAAATATGTATTTGGACATGCCTCTCACTACCCCTTAGACAATGACAGTTTCAAAATATCTAAAATAAAAACAAACTAAAAAAAATTCTCATCTTAAGAATACGGTCGTGATAATATTTCATTTTTTATTAATGAACTAATACTAATATTATAAAGAGGTAATGTTGGTTTGTTTGTTTGTTTGTATGTTTGGGGTAATCTCCGAAACTACTTATACGATTTCAAAAATTCTGTCACCTATCTGTAGCTTAGACTTTCCGAATGAACATAGGCTATATTTTATCAAGGTAGGTACCACGTGAGCGAAGCCACGGGCAAGTTAGCTAGTTAATGAATAATGATGAGACAGATCTTAATGCATAAATATGTGATTTAAGAATAATAGTGTAGATAAATGCATTAATGTTTGTTACTTAGTAGATATAATAAGGTAACTTATACCACTTCACAATAAAATTATACATTTCATTACCAAATACATTAAAATAATACATTTGTTTTCACTGTACCCCATATATTCACTCTACCCCGGCCTATGATCCAAGTTACCCCGGGCCTGTGGAACAGTGAATCATTTCCCATTTTTCTTTAAAAAGCCTATAAATCCTTAACTATAATAAATAGACTAAAAATTGCTTAGGACAATTATTAGCCAGATAATGTAGCTGTAGGATAAAACAATAATCAACCGGCTAGGTAAGATACAACCAGAGCTATGAGGTCTACAAACATTTGTGATCCACTGTTACCCTGCTTCCCCTACACTTTTACAGTGACGGTTTGAAAATTTTCGTCGGTTTTCAACTTGATTCGTTTAACGAGCACGAGCACATAATCCCTTTTAAAATTTGAAAAAGGAACGTCACTGGTAAATGTTGGTACAATAAAAATTTATTCTTGCAATCTGGTGCAAGCGAAAACAGACTCTAAGGTGACGAACATTTTCAAACCGTCAGTGTACAAAGGCGAGCGTACTTAACCCTAAAAAGAGTTTTTTTCCAGCAAACCTTTGAGGCTAGAGAGAGACGATTAAAAGCACAGGGTCGTAGGTGTAGTTACCTACACAAGAAGAATATAAGAATAGATAGGTAGTAAACTTAGATTCATATAAATTTTAAAACTAATTCATAAATATATCCATAGGTCCCTTATATAAGTACCTACCGTAATATAAAGAAAAACACCAATTTTGAATTGCCAATACCGGGCCGGCTGACAAACGCTACTTTCGTCTTACATTTCCAGTCCGACCAGTCAACCCGACTGTATGTTTGTATTACTTTGTATACCAGACGGATCTCTGACAAACAGATGAAGGTTTTCCATGATACACTCTTTATTTATGGTGATAGCGCATGTCCTGCTGATAACAGTTCAATGTCCAAAGTGCGTTCACTCCTTTCTACATCGTATTATGTCGTGCGTGTCTATGCAGAAACTATGTTTTGAGATATTAGAATCACCTAACATGTAAGACGAAACTGAAGTGTTCCTTAAGGTCCTACCAGAATAAATGATTTTTTTTTTATTCTTTCTTTCTTATTAAGTTTACAAAGAGTAAACGGACATGTTTTTTTGTTGTTTTTTAAGTGGCTACAGTTAAGCGTTTAGTACCTAACTTGCTAAGTAGGTAATGTTTGCATTTAAGTTGTGCTATTTCATTTAAGTTTTGCAATAACTTTTAACATCTTCAAAAGATCTTGATTGGCTGATTTGCGGCATATTATGCTTAAAAAATACATAAACATTAAAGTAACCCCCGAGTCCCCCGTAACTACCTATACAAGTCTTCATATTTTTTTAAAATATGATTTTACTTATAATAGCACACGGGAAATTACTCACGTAAAATTATTGTCGATATAAATACCGATTTCGGTGTGAGACGAGACCGCGAGGAGTAACCACACTCATACCCAGATGAAGATTCTCCGGAAGAATCGAAACATTGTCGGTATCTAAATCGACGATAATTGCCCGTGTGCTATTATAATGTCTAATACAACTCACGATAGTTTTGAAAGTGAAATGATTTTCCTTGTTTCAGTTGAGTATGTGGACACAGAATACAGTCTGTGGCTGACATGGTTCCTGACACCTGTGATAGTGACGTTCCTCCTGCCAGCGGTGCTCATTATCCTCATATACACCAGCATCATCATATTCTACGTATACAGGCTTTATAGGTAAGAGAAGCTGGTAATTCTGAGTTCAAAATACTGAGAAGTATAGGTCGCGCCACGTAAAAAGAGCGCTGGCTGTCAAACTGCGCAGTGGTCGAAGATTGGTGGAGACTTGGAGAGGTAACGCGGCGCACTTCATACCATTGATTTAGCGAGTGCTATTGGTTCGCCAGCGAGTGAACGCAGGCGCAAACATACCCCCGCTACTTCACCGATCGCGCTCTTTTTACGTGGCGCGACCTATAGTTAGATCTTGTCTGGGCTGAGTCTGCATATGATAATAAACCTGACCTTTTGACATTACCCTCGATGCATAATAAGAGGAATTTGAATAGAATAGCGATTTTGTATAAAACTAAATGTAATGTATGTTTTTACCTACAGTGTAAGTAGGTATATTGTTTACGTTTCAATGGACAAACATATTTCAATTGATATAGTATCTAATATAGGTAGGATAACAGGTTTCTCGAACGCAGATCTTTTACAAAATTAACAAATCAATGGTCAAATCACGTGACAAATGTCTAGTTAGGAACAAATTCGACACTGTCACGTGATTTGACGCAAAAGGAAAGCTTCGGAAAGCACTGCGGTGGGTGCTGAGGAAGGGAATAGAGAATAGAAAGAGAATAGATTATGAATACCATCACTCACACCCAAACTAATGTTGACATTCTTTCTTATATCTACAGACCCTATATCACCAGTCTGTATATCATTAAAAAAATATGTTTTTTCACATTCATTCAAACCCAGAACGATATACCTATATCATGTAACTTCTTCATACCTCAAGACTTGATTGATCACGCATCTATCTCCTCCGAGCACTCGCTCGCCACAATGTCTTTGCTTTGAGCTGTTATCAACCCCAGACGACGACCAGACAGGTTTAATTAGTCCCACCCAGTTACTATTTATCTGCCACCTCGTCAGGTCGGACTTCGGAGATAAAGTACAAAGACCTGTCTGAGGTATATTGTCAAAGTTCCGACAATATTGCATCATTTGTATGTTTTAAGGTTATTTTTTATGCGTCGCTCACACAAACTAGAGTCGAGGCGGAGTCGAGGCGCGGGCGCAGATGTATGTTCACTGAGACTCTATATGAGACTAATAGTCGATACTCGACCGTGCCACGACCACGCCCCGACTTACCAGTGAGCGACGCGCCTTAGATCCCTTGGTAGAGGCGCTGACCGCTTCTTAAAGCTTTCATTGCACGTGGGCTAGTTGCGAGTCTTTCTGCCGTGAATGGGATACACTAACCGAATATCATCTTAGCATGATTATCGATTTCCTGGCTGAGTTGATTCAAGCACTAAGGCTTCAACCACAGAGGTCGTCAGTGATTGCTGCGTAAATGTCTTCCATTGAGCACCATTTATGCAGCAGTTTTGGACCTATGTAACTGTTAAACGCTTGGATGTTAAGTTATCCTCTTTATTCCAGATTAAGAGTAGTGGATGGAGTACAGAACGACTGGCGAGCCGCGGCGAGGACGGCCGTGTGTGCCTTGTGGGACGCGCACGGGTGGCTGTGGCATGGTGAGATATAAAAAAACAAAGAATAGCTTACATACATATTATTTAAAACAGGTACAGAGATGAAATAATAAAAAAAAAAATATTAAAACTATTCTCAAGAAACAAAAGGAAGTTGATTCAGCTTATGCTGCATCAGAATGCAGCGCTGTTTTTCAATCAACCCCTCTCGGATGGGTGGTCACTGAGGAGATAGGAAAAGGATATGTCTTTTAACGCATATTGTGATACCCTATAATTACGGGAGCACTAGTTTTTTAATATTTGACCAATGATTATGCATGTACAGTGTAACCCTGTGTTGGGTGTCCAATAGTGTCCATATTATAATAAATATTTACTATACGAAATGCATGCGATGTTTTCCTGAAAAAATAGTATTGTCTTTATCACCCTGTGAAGAGCTCTTGGCGAAGCTAAGATGATCGTAAATAGATAGTTGAAGTTAAACTTTCTAAACGGGCACAACTTGGATTGACAGCTAGTGACCGCAAGTGGCATAAACAGCTGACTGAACTCTTCCGTGCTTCGGAGGGCACGTAAAATTGTCGGTCCTGGCTTTGTTGTTATGCAACGCCGGAGGCCTTTAGGCGGCCTAAAAACTCCGTCATCAGAGGCAAGCGACCGAGACAAGAGGCCGAGACGGGAGACCGAGACCGTTCTTGACTTTAGGCAATGTAATAAGTTTCAGTTGAGACTGCCCGACGGTCCCGCAGTGTCTTGCGTCGCGCTAGAAAAGTACGCTTTGGTTTCGGTCTCGGTCTCGACCTACAGTAGGTACTTACAGAAGAGACCAAGACACTTGTCGCGGTGTCCTGTCTCGGTCTCGTTCTCCGGTCACTGTCGCGGCGCGAACCGCTACCTTTAAGGGTTACAAGATAATTACATTCAATTATCACACTTTAATTACCCTGGGATACAGTCGTAATCATAGTTCATTTTTTTTTCAATTACCAGGTTACGAAATCCGAGGCCTCGAGAACATTCCCGACGGGCCGTTCCTAGTAATATACTACCACGGCGCGCTGCCTATCGACATGTACTACTTCATAGCGAGGATGCTGCTTTTCAAGAGACGGCACATCCACACGGTAGCTGATAGATTGCTCTTCAAGATACCTGGTAAGTCACTAAAAAGGTTCGACGACCTCTGTGGCGTAGTGGGCGAAAGCCCGCCTGAGACGCAGAGGTTGCGGGTTCGATCCTCGCTGCGGGACAAATGTTTGCATGATCTGCAAATATTTGTTTCGTGTCTGGGTGTTTTCTATGTAAGTATGTATTTACACAAAAAAAAAATGTATCTATGTAGTTTATCAGTCATCTGGTTACCATAACACAAGCATTAAATTGCTTAGCTTGGGATTGGGACTAGATGACGCCGTGTGGAATGTCCAAGGATATTTATTATTATTATTAAATAGTCTCCAATATATTTGAGCAAAGCTGTTATTTTTACATTTTTATGTAAGTACTAGCTGCGCCTGCGCCCCGCGATGAATTGTTCCCGTTCTCGTGGGAAAACCGCCATAAGTAGCCTATTTTTTAATCCAGGGTATATAAGCAATCCTGGTAGGTACCAAATTTCATAATATTAGTGTATTTAGTACAAGTGGCAAAATTAATTATTTTATTAAAACCGACTTCAATTACGTGAGAAGAGAGCGATTTTCTTCACTCTTGAGGTGCATTTCTGTGCACAACTCCGAAGATCCTCATCAGATCCTCATATTTTTTTTATGGGAATATCTTCTTTCCAACAAAAAGAATCATCAAAATCGGTTCATAAACAACGAAGTTATCCGCGAACAAACATAGACGGTCGAATTGAGAAACCCCCTTTTTTTGAAGTCCATTAAAAATACACTTCAATTTTATATTTTTATAGATTAGTGAATGAACCCTAAACCGGAGAGCGTGTATGAAGAATGTAATGAGAGTGAATGAGGCGAAAGAAGTGTGTCAGGATCGTAGCAAGTGGAGATCCGTGGTCTCTGCCTACCCCCATGGGAAAGAGGCGTGATTTTATGTATGTATGTATGTAGTGAATGAGTTTCAATTGTATGTTCTTTCCAGGCTGGTCATCCCTTCTAGAGGGTTTATGCGTGATCCCTGGTACTATCCAAACCTGCGCTGGCGTATTGCGCGCTGGAAACCCCCTCGCCATCTCCCCGGGGGGGGTCTACGAGGCGCAGTTTGGGGACCACTACTACAGGCTCAAGTGGAAAGCACGCAAGGGGTTCGCCAAGGTCGCGCAGGAAGCTAAGATCGTGAGTTTCTGACCAGATAGGTATCTAGACTCCTAGTTAGAATGTTGTAGTGTAGCTATTTTTGGATGAACCTTTTTTCCAATAGGCTTTTGGTTTTGTTTATAAAGATTTGTCAATCAATTTAATATAATGTTTAAAGAATGTTTGTTTCTTGTTACTCTTATGTCAATGAAAAGAAATAGCAACAGATTTTATATCCGTTTTAGCTAAAGTAGGTTTACTAAACCAATATGAATAAGGGGGTTTTTGTCCAATTGGGTGAATGAGCATTTATAATTATGAATTATGATAATTATGTAGATTTCAATAAACACAGTAAAAAATTATAAGAAATAAATATTATTTATATTTTGGGTACTTAAATAAATTCGGCAAAATTGGGTCACGGGACTTTGAACACCAATCAGAGATCATGACGTCACCTTGCTAATTATGAAGGTCAATTTGTTATTCTTTTACACTTTTTAACATAAAAAATACTAGATACTTCATAAAATGTTGTTTTACCTTATACCTACATTGTTTTGTTTTGAAGCGCTCGTGGCGAAGCTTGCTAATGGCATTATCAGCATAGCCTTGACGGAGGCCTTAAGGCGGCCTAAAAACTCCGTCACCAGAGATGGCCACTTGCTCATACGAACTTACCTTACCTTTACATTGTTTCTGCTGATAGATAGATAGATAGATAGATAGATTAACACTTTATTGTACACCACATGGACATTACATCAAATAACAAACACTAAGAATAATTAAAATGAAGTACAATGGGCGGTCTTATCGCTAGGAGCGATTTCTTCCAGACAACCTTAGGATGAACTGGATATACAGGAAGGCAAAAAGGCGGTGTAAATAAAATACTTATAAATATTAAATAAATAATAGCTGAGACGCTCTTGATAGATCGTTGGAGTTAAGCAACGTTCTGAGCGGTCACTACTTGGATGGGTGGCAAGTGGCATTATCAGCTGAGCGCTTCCGTGCTTCGGAGGGCACGTTAAATTGTCGGTCCCGGCTTTTAAAGCGCCTTGACGGAGGCCTTAAGGCGGCCTAAAAAATCCGTCACCAGAGTTGGCCACTTGCTCATACGAACTTACCTTTACAACGTTTCAGCTGATAACTCTCATGAAACTCTCGTTCCAGCCAATAATTCCGATGTTCACTCAGAACGTGCGCGAAGCGTTCCGTACAGTGGGGTGGCTGCGAGGCGTGTGGCTCCGGGTGTACGCGGCCACGCGCGTGCCGCTGGCGCCGGTGTACGGGGGCTTCCCGGTCAAACTCATCACGCACCTCGGCCAGCCCATATACCCTACTGATAGTGACACGCCTGAGGATATACAGCATAAGGTAGGTTCAATTTTCGTCACTGTTCGCTTTGCTCGCTGGTTTTCTAGCTGTAGTGCAAAAAACACTGTTCGCTTTTCTCGCTTGTCTCTCTAGTTGCGTCGGCAGCCGCAGCGCAAAAATTAGATAGGGACAGAGAATGTGTTATCTGATCTCATAATGTATTTCGGTAAGTCTGTCTACCTTGAAAAGAGTGATATGCCCGTGGATTAGCATAAAGTATATAGCGATACTCCGGAAGATATACAGCAGTACTGTTCGCTTTGCTCGCCGAATGATGCGTCAGATGAAAAGTATTTAAGTTTGTTTTGTAACTAGAAGGGTCTTCATACCCTACAGATAGAGTGATACATAAAAAAATATTCTTATAGTATTGAAGCCTTTAGGCGGCCTAAAAACTCCTTCACCAGAGTTGGCCATTTGCTCATACGAACGAACGAACGAACGATAGTATTGTTGATATTAATGGTCTTTCTAGCTGCGACAGAAGAAAAGTGTTCATTATCTACCTCATTTCATTAATTCATTATGCATCTGCAGACATGACTTTTTAAATTAACACGTTTCATTCAGAGAAACTTTATGTCATTTACATAATACTTCATCATCATCATTATCATTTTAGCCCATTTCCACCCGCTGTTGGGTATAGGCCTCCTCTTCATTTATTCCCGATGTTTACAATATCATTCGACTTACAGCATAATAAGTAGGTACTTACATTTTTATTTCAGGTCTCAACAGCAATCGAAGGCCTTATAGAGGAGCATCAGAGGATACCAGGAAACATCCTTCTAGCCCTCCTTGAGAGGGTCGTGGAAATGCCCAAGAAGAAACCAGAGAAACAAGAGAAACCGGAGACGAACGGTAAATGTCACAACGGCGCTGTCAAACTGACTGATGACGCGCTAAGTGAAAACTGTCAAAGTGAAAAGTTGAAAGTGTCATAATTTAGGAGTAAGGGATGAATGGTCATTTTGTGATTGAGTGATGTTTTTTGTATAGTCGTTGGCCTAAATCAAGTGTTGGTTTTGTTATTGGTGGTGGTAGCCAAAACGGTTTGATAAAAAAAAAATGCTTGATAGACAGTGTCAAAAAACAATATGGCGGCTGTGAGACCTTTAAAAGTATTTGTACATCCAGATAAAAAAGAGGTAGTTGAAGGAGAAGAAAGTAGATTATTAGTACTTAAACATAATTTACACAATTTACATTCGATAAAAAAATTAATGAGAAACCAACTTATCTTCTTAAAATTATGGTCCAAATTAAACATTCCAATCTTAAGTTAAGTCTTGGGTTCGAACCCCGGCCGTGCATCAATGAATTGAAATCCTCGGTGTGGGTTCGTTTCGTACCGGTCGGACAACACGGCTCACCCCCGGTTCCTAAATACAACGTCCGAATGTCCGTAGGTCGGTCGTCATAGCAACGTTGTTTAAATAACACAAAATGTATGACACTTTTTGACAGATAACAACGTTGCTATGACAACCTACCTACGGACATCCGTACGTTGGATATAGGAACCGGGGGTCAAGGAACATTTGTGTATGTATTTGAACATGCCTTTTCGTTCGTTCGTTCGTATGAGCAAGTAGCCAACTCTGGTGACGGAGTTTTTAGGCCGCCTAAAGGCCTCCGTCATGGCTTAACGACTTTAAAAGCCGGGACCGACAATTTAACGTGCCCTTCGAAGCACGGAAGCGCTCAGCTGAAAATGCCACTTGCGGTCACCCATCCAAGTAGTGACCTCTCAGAACGTTGCTTAACTTCGACGATCTATCAAGAACGTCTTAGCAAGCTTCGCCACGAGCGCTTCTTTTTGACTTCACATGCCTTTTGACTTCATGGCATGTAAGTCCGTAGTATTTGTCTATGGGTCTTCGTAAACCTCTACGTTTGAGACGTGTCTATCACGCGATTTATTAGTCAGGCCAACGACTTGCATATTTATAGAGAATCTATACCAAATTATGAGTTTTAGTTACTGAATAACTTAGTTTTGTATTCTATTTCTAAAAATATTTGTATAGTTATATTAATGTACTAAGCTTATTATATAAATCATGCAATAATCGTTGCTTAATGAATTTATTATGATAATATTTTTATTTTATTGTATTTGGTAATATATACGAGTCGAGTATTTATGATGTGTGTACGGTGATATTGATTATGCTATACTGCTTGATTATAGCAAAAGTTTATAATCATCTTATTTCTTTAAGGCTCAACTCACACCAAAAGAACATCGAAGAGCAGCGAAGCGAAGCGCAGTTTAATTCAGTGTCATACGAATTTCAACTTTATTTTCATTACTATAATACTAATTCCGGCGAATTCCAATAAGCGCGCCTTCTCTGCGATGATAAGTATTATATTATTGAAAATAAAGTTTAAATTCGTATGACACTGAAACTGCGCTTCGCTTCGCTGCTCTTCGATGCCCTTTTGGTGTGAGTTGAGCCTTATGAGACTAAAAGTAATCAAATATTTTTGTTTAATACCATTCTGTTGCAAAAGCAATATTTTGACATTGACATTCCGTAAAAAATGTCAAAGCAGAGCCATTTGTTAACTTGAAAAAATAAAACTTTATACTAATAGCTATTAGGTACAAAAAGTGGATTGATTAAATAATACCACAGATAAAATAATACTATCCAAGGAATATCGTCCTTGATAATACTTACATACCTGGAGTGTGGTTTAACACTGTAAAATATATAATAGTTATTAAAAGGATAGGTACCTAGTCCTCTTTCAATTAAGTCTCATACACCACCAAATATGACGAATTATGTTCAAAAAACCCTTGTGATCTTAAAATTAATGAAAGTGCCAATGTGATTTAAGTTCCTTATATGCACAGAAAGTCTCAATTGGTTTAAATTATTTTGAATTTCGATCAGAAATACGAAGAGGAAATTAAAATTCCTTCTCTTACCACTGGTGGCATAAACAGGAAATTAAAATTTCTTATAGTATAGGTCGCGCCACGTAAAAAGAGCGCTGGCTGTCAAACTGCGCAGTGGTCGATGATTGGTGGAGAGTAGGGTGTCCCTTATTTTTCAAGTTCGCTTAAATTTTACGCATACCCTCTCAAATCGTGCGTATGGACCCTGTATAGTCTAGAAATAAATATTAGCCCGATTTATAAACGATAACCCGTGCCGAATTGCGATTTTAGTTTTCCATACATTTTACGCTGGTACAGTACTGCGTCCCGTAACTACGTGTTTCATTTGTCATTTTATATACGATTTTTAATATTAGTACATTATTGTTTATTGTGTTAAGATGCTAGAGGTATTACGCAATGAGAAACATAAATTATTTTACATAAAAATGGTCTATAATATAATATATAAAAATATCTAGTCGACAAGTTCTCGTAGTCTAATTTTACTTGAAGAAAATTCGTAAAATCAATCTGACTGTCAGTGAATGTGCAAATCTTGTGATTAGAGAGTGCATTATGTTCATAAAAAAATAAGAATTCCCAAAAAGTCATTTTCTAACCGCTTGAAGAAAATTTTTGGTGTATTAATCATGTTTGAAGAGAGATTACAAAAAAAAAGAAAACTGAAGAAGGCGAGAGCGATTTTTTCCTAAAAAGTATGCTTGCTTCAGTCACAAATCAAAAAAGGACAAAAACGCTCTACGTGCTGACTTTTGCCACATTGCATGTTAAACATTGGCTTTAAATTAAACTTCTTAATCAAGATTTTTGCTTCAAGAAAGCGTCAAAAGAATACAAAAAAGTTAGTTTAATTTCTAAGTTCCTATAATCAAAAGCCATCAATTGTGCCTTATAATCTAAGTGATGAGACAGTAGTTCTATCACTTTTATATGGTTAAGTTGAAAAACAAACTAAAATTAAAATGATTGCCAACTTAAAGAGGGACAAAAGCGTTAGATTTTATCAAACGTTACGTGCCATCAAAGGAAGAACTGTCCCAAAATTTGTTTGGTAAGCGAAGTATTTATTTTTAGGTTTTCTACACATCTTGTTATGGTTTTTGTTTTCCTATTTAACCTGTATTTCTATTATAGTCAAAGCACTGGACGATTTCGTATCGGAAAAGGCAAAAAAAATTTATTTCGACTGCAGATCGACGACAGTTTTCTCTAAGAAGTTTGATCTTAGTGGGATGGTAACTATGCTTTTCCAGAAGCTAAGAAAGGGTGTTTGTAAGGTTTTTAAATGACACAACTGAATGGGCTGTCAAATGAATGCAAAATTTTAACAGATTTGTCACGGCTGAAGAAGAGAAAAATCGGTTTTGTTGCGCTGTGTCCTCGAGCATAGAAATTCGTACCGGACTGTAACAAACGACATTAAAAGAAAAGTTACCCTACTTGATTGTTATTATAATTATGTGTTTAAATGAATAATAATGTTTATTTTAATTTTGATTCACTTCATTTGTTGCATTTATATCAGTTTTATATCAAACCAATATACCTGGGCAAAACACAATTTTTGATAAACTTTGTGGCTCTGTCGGCACGGGTTCCAATCATGCTAGAAAGATAAAATTTCATATTTAAATACGTCTTAGTATTTATAAAAAATATAGAGGGTATGCATACCGAATTTCGAAAAAAAAAATTTTTTGGTCAAATAAGGGACACCCTAGTGGAGAGGTAACGCGGCGCACTTCATACCATTGATTTAGCGAGTGCTATTGGTCCGTCAGCGAGTGAACACAGGCGCAAACATACCCCCGCTACTTCCCCGACCGCGCTCTTTTTACGTGGCGCGACCTATACCACTGGAGGCACGAGCTGGTAGCACGAGGACGAAGTCGTATTTATGTAGTTACGCGTGTTTTGAACTGAATAATAATATTACGAGTATATTTATCGGTGTAATATTTTTTAAAGCATTTATTTGGATAATTTGTATATTATATTCTATTCTTTGTGTAATTGGTGTTGAAGAAAGAGATGGTAGATGCAATTTTAATTGCAATTAAATTGTTTAAAACGTAACTCGAATTTAGTTAGTTATTGCAACTACAAAAATGGATGTTTCTCTCAAAATTTCTGTGAATTTATTTTTTATATCGAACGTGTGATTTAAGTGCTAGAGTGTTTGCGAAAGATCGACTAAAGCGTCTGTTTTAAAAGCAGCTAAAAATATAATACGCTTTGGTGGGCAGTGGCCTTTTGTTGTATGGATCTTTGTAGATAAATATATAAACTTTGTAGATTTTGAGTAGTTAGGTATACTTATTTTAGCGTGAAGCTTCGATCAAATATTATGTTTTTAAACGTAACTAGCTTACCTCCCGCGGACTCGCTAACGTGGAACCTACTTGGATAAAAGGTAGCCTATGTGTTCTTCCAAGTAATAAACTATGAATTTTCCAAGTTTCAGCCAAATCCGTTCAGTGGTTCTCGTGTGAAAGAGTCACAAACATACATACAATCTTTCGTTTTATAATATTAGTAGGATAGGTTTAACATAGACAGAGTGACTACAAAAGAACCTTAAGAATTAAATATGCAATAATAAAATAGATTCTTACCGTCTTACTTAAAAACGCCTCTCAAAAGTTGAACACTTGTTCAACGACTGATCAGCTAAAATTCTTACCTATAAACGCATCTCAAAGTTGAGACATGCTTGATCACTCTCAAATAGTTAAACAACGTCGGGACCTTGTTTAAAAAGTTGAGAGAGCCTTGAGACGCAAAATGGCGAACATTTCAAACAGCTGATGTTTGTATTTGTTTGACATAACCTTAGGTAATGTTGTTTTGTTTTTAGGTTAAGATAAATTTGAGTACTCTCAAGCCCTTGATCAGTGTTCAGTTGAGAGGCCGTTGAGAGCTGAATCAGCTTGGTTTTTTTAAGTAAGACTGTTAGTCGCTTACTAAATGTATGGCGTGTTCTTTTCATTTAATTTATATCAACCAACTGTACTTGGCGGGTCCTCACTTAAAACTCTTATAGTGATACCTATAATCTTTATTTTTGTTTCCTATAGTTCAAAAGCTCTTATGTTTTTTCTTTCTTATATGTAAGGTAAAGAGAGGAGTAATACAAATTGTGCATTGAATGCGAGCGCGATACAAAATTAAGCATTTTTTAGATTTAAGTCGCAAATAGTGGCAATTCGGAGTATCGCAAAAGCTAATCTTACCTAACCAAAAATGTTGCCGTCCCTTTCATAGCGATGGGAATGAAAAGGATGGCATTAATTTTAGTTAGTTTAGTTTTGCTTTTGCGACACTCCGAATTGCCACTAATATTTCCAATCTTAATAAATTAATGTACTACGTATGAGCAAGTGGCCAACTCTATCTGTTGAGTCAGGAACAAAGTAGATTAACATTTTCAGTTTTGTAGCTAGAAAAGTTTGCTGCTGACCCACTGTACCACCGCCCATACCCTCAGTGGTACGGTGGGTAATTTCCAGTATGTAGAGTATTATATCGGTAGCTATTCGGGATGTCGCCAAAACTAAACTAAACTAATTTGACAGCACTAAAAATGTTTTAGTTTAGCTTTGGCGACATCCCGAATAGCCACCATTATCTGTGCTAGTATTCAGTCAAGCTTTAAAGATTGCTTGACGTTTTCTCTCGATAAAATGTTTAAACTACCATGCTATTAAACCAAGTAACAGAGCTTTTAAAAACTGCAGCAGTTAATCTATGTTTGTTAGTATATTTCAGTAAAATTCGATGTGCTATGTTTGTAAACAAAATGTCACTCACAAAATTCAATAGCTTCCTAAGTGCTGGTTTTTTCACTAAAGTGATATTAATTTATATTGAGATAAGTGGTCGCAAGTCCCTAATAAGTCATTGAGAAATATGTATAAAAATCAACAGAAATAAAGTTATTGTTAGGAGTATTGATAGTTTTTATACAAACATGGCTAGTCGAACTTGGCTGAAGTAAATAGTTTAAGTATATTTGATGAATGTAAACCACCAGTGATGAAATAGCGACAAAATGCTGAACCAATTTTCATAGCTGGCATTTTTGGTACTTATTTAAAATTAAATAATAAGTTAAATTAGTGTCATACTACAGTTTTAATGTTTAATCGATTTTATTACGATGATTTAAAATTAAATGATTCCATAAATAAGACTTCGCAACGAGAGATAGTAACTAATTATCATTAAGTGTTTCATTAATACATTTTAATTGTATTTTACAAAGTTAGGTAGCGTGCCTGGAGATAAAACCAAATGTATGTGCATTTTACCTCGGAGAGCATAACTCAGGAGTTTGTAATTTTGATACATTACTTAATAGTTTTTAATAACATAGGCTAGCTCACATACGTACTCATATAACAACTTAAATGCGTTATGTAGCCGATCCACACTACGCCGCGGTTCGCTGATGCAGACGCGAACCCGCAATACAGAAGTGTGGATTCCATTCGCATATTCTTTGCGGCTTCGCGTACGATCTGTGCCTCGTTACCGCTTGTCGGTATTTTGTCCCGCGACAAAGTAACGCGAACAATAGTGTCAAATCTGTATAATGTGGATTGTTCGTCTATTCCCGTTGTCCCCGTATTCCGTGTCCCCGTGACGGGGACAGCGGGAAGTCATATTTCTTTCCTGTTGTCCTCGTAACGTAGATTCAACTAACGGGGACAACGGGAAGTAACGAGGCTTCGTGCGCGATATCTTTTCAATTGATTTGCGGCAGTTGTATTTTTTAAACTACCCGTTAAAATCATATTTCTTTGTAGGATTCCAGGGTTATTTACTCCAAGGCAAATTTAGATAGTGTGATTGTATATTGTGTATTTACTTAATTCGCAAACGAATAGGTACTTAACAAATAAATGTGAATATTTTGAAATATAAGTGTTTTTTTATTCTTCGTGACTTTTTAAGATATGTGGACTTGTTGACGGAATATAATTTATTGCTTTGGTTAAAATGATTTTAATAAAAACAACAATAAAATTACAAAATAATATTTATTATAAATCATTAGGTTTACCTATTAATTACAAATATCTACACAAAACTTATTAAATTGTTTCAATAACATTTTCGATCACAATCGCTTATATCAGTCTACATCTATAGATTGATTTATGAAATACATTGAGAATAATATACTAAAATGAGATGTCCTTCGTAAATAAAACTTACGGTTATATCTAATGAGTACCTACAGTAGGCGCAATCTAAGTTGACCAGAGTGAACATAGTTATCGCGAGTAGTGGTCGGAAATATAACTATCTCTGTTTCACGTGCTGTCGATACGTCTGTTTATCTCTTTAGTTACGACTGTTCATAATGTACGATAGCCAGGAGGGCCTAAGTTCACGGTCACGTTATATTGCGCTTATTGTTGATATATTGGTAGATATAATAGTGGCATTTCAGAGTGTCGCAAAAGCTAAACTAAACCAAAGACGATCAATGGGGGCAATTCTGAGTGTCGCAAAAGCTAAACTAAACTAATTAAAATTATTGCCATCCTTTTTATTTCCATCTCTATGAAAGGGACGGCAACATTTTTAGTTAGCTTAGTTTAGCTTTTGCGACACTCAGAATTGCCACTACTATCTAGGATTAATATCTAGAAGACAGACAAAGGCCATACACAAAATCGTAACCCTGATCCCGCAGTACCAGATAGCCTGCAAACTTTAAAACATCAATTTTATCCAAGAAATGTCAATACTTAGTAGTACTTGGTAGCAACAATATTCAATATAAAAAAAAATTTAGGTAATTTTAACTAGAAATTAGTGGCAATTCGGAGTGTCGCAAAGGCTAAACTAACCTAACTAAAACTATTGCCATCCTTTTTATTCCCATCGCTATGAAAGGGACGGCAACCATTTTAGTTAGCTTAGTTTAGCTTTTGCGACACTCAGAATTGCCACTAGTAATTGAAATTTCTTGGATAAAATTGATGTTTTAAAGTTTCCAGGCTATCTGGTACGGGTTACGATTTTGTGTATGGCCTTAGTCTGTCTTCAAGATATTAATCGTCTTTTAATGCCATCCTTTTTATTCCCATCGCTATGAAAGGGACGGCAACATTTTTAGTTAGTTAAGTTTAGATTTTGCGATACTCCGAATCGCCACTATTTGTGTGCTTTAAATTGTCTTTCCATCCTTTCAGTTCAATAGTTTCATGAACTCGCGCGCATTAGAATAGATCATAGTTGTTGACATCCTCGAAGGGCTGCGTCTGTGACGGCGGGCGGGGCGCGCTCCCGCCTGGCCTATACTGCGGCTGCTAGACGTGATATTCATTGCATTATTAATATAATCATTTAAAATTATACATTCGTTCGTTCAAGTGGCCAACTCTGGTGACGGAGTTTTCAAGCCGCCTAAAGGCCTCCGTCATGGCTTAACGACTTTAAAAGCCGCGACCGACAATTTAACGTGCCCTCCGAAGCACGGAAGCGCTCAGGGCCCTTACTCTGCAAAACGAAAAACGAAGTTTCGTGACAATTTTCGGGGTCAGCTTATGTTGGTGGATACTGAATTCGTAATAGTTCACCAACATAATTAGAACCCGAAAATTGTCACGAAACTTCGTTTTTCGTTTTGCAGAGTAAGGGCCCAGGTCTTAATGCCACTTGCCATCTAAGTTGTGACCGCTCAGAACGTTGCTTAACTTAATTCACAATTATACATTAATTCACCCATTCATTTAGACATTGTATCCGACATCACAGTGATCGGAATAGATAGTATATTTACCTAAAGTTAAAGTGTTGGAAAATCATTAGGATTTTAGGATTCTCAGGATTGTAGAGGAGAGGTGGCAATTCTGGATGTCTCCAAAACTTAACTAAACTACTCGTAATTTGACAGCACTTAAAATGTTGCCGTCCCTTTCATAACGATCGAAATAAAAAGGATAGCATCAATTTTAGTGCTGTCAAATTAGTTTAGTTAAATTTTGGGGACATTCAGCATTGCCACTATTATCAACTCTGTGTTACTTCCACGTGGAGCTTTAGGTAAAATTGGTGTCAATTCAGATGTCGCAAAAACTAAACTAATTTGGCATCACTAAAATGTTGCCGTCCCTTTCATAACGACGAAAATAAAAAGGATGGCATCAATTTTAGTGCTGGTAATTTCGTTTTTGCGACATCTGAATTGACACCTTTCTACCTATTTCGATCACTGCATCGCATTCTAAAATATGACCGAGACTTATTCCAAAATCATGTGAAAGATGAATGATCAAAAATAGTGAATGTAATGAAAAATGAAAGAATGAAGTGAAAGTGATTCAAGCAAAGAGTGAGGGCAAAGTAAAGTGATTAACGACCGGTTTCAATGTTAAACTTACGAATGATCGTAGATTGATCGCCATAGCAACTTTGTTTAGACAACAAAAAATGTAGAACACTTTTTGACAGATAACAATATTACTATGGCGATATGTCCACGATTATTAGTAAGTTGAATATTGCAACCCGGCATTAAGGGAGTATGCAAGTTGCTTGTGAACGTGTTTATTTTGTGTCATTTTTAATTATAATTATCTGCGGGGACTGCGGGTCTAAAGACCACTTTTATATCTTGGTATTTCATAATACACAGGCCTTTACATCTTTACTAGATGATTTAAACAGCGTCGGAGGCAATCTTTGTCTACGAGACACTAGTGCCTGGGACATTGTTGAGATGGAATAGGCTTGCTTAGATCCTAAACCATCCTTTCAACTTAGCCGGCCATAATACAAACACAATAATAAATAATGTTTTGTTGTAAATGCAAATTCCATTGAACATTTTAGCATTTCATATTTGTTGGATTATTTACATAATTCTATAGAAAGCGGTCAAAAAAGTGTTTCAAGACATGAAATAACGTTTCATTTCACGAAATGAGGGTAGTCATTTAACCATTTACTATACATACTTACATGGAGTTCTTAATATCAAAAACCAAAATGACCCGCTGTTGTGATTTATAGTAATAAATAAGTACTTTATAATTCTTCATCTGGGGTGCTAAAAAGGCCGTTTTATAATCATAATCAGATCATTATAATGATAAAAAAGTATGAAAATCATTATTATGGCACTGATCAGTGCTCGCGACCCACCGGATTTTAAGACGTTTTCGATACACGTTCAGAAGCAAAATGTTTTTAGTATCGAAAAGAAATGGCAAGCATTACTTGTGCGTGACGTGTTCACATGTGCGGCCGGCCCCCGCGCGGCGCCGCCTGTTGCTAGAAACATACGTGTGCACTCAGCCTTACAGCTCAAACAAAAATACACTAAGAGAAGGTTCATATCTGATGGAACATGCGTCGCGTATTATACGACAGAACAGACAAATGTATAGAAAAACACTTGACCGTTCACACTCAACCGATGATACGTTAGTACCTACGCTAGATGATACGCTCGGCGTATTTTACGTCAGATATGAACCTTCCCAAACGGTCTGTCTCATAGCTTTTTTTTATTGTGTTAATTCACACTTAGGTATTTCTATATCTATACTAATCTATACTTCTATACTAATATTATAAAGAGGTAAAGTTGTTTTTTTTTATGTTTGGGGTAATCTCCGAAACTACTCATCCGATAGATACATCCATTAAAATTATTTCACCGATGTGTAGCATGGACTTTCCGAATGAACATAAGCTATATTTTATCAAGGTACTACGCGAGCGAAGCCGCGGGCAAGTAGCTATTCATTATAAATAAAAAAATCTTATTAAAAGTTTCTATTTCGGAGCAGTTCGAACCCGCAACTTATGTGTGTAAGTTTTCCGAATTTCTCTGTTTTTATTGTATTTCATTCTTATGGCTTCAATTTGTGTAACTTGCGAATTAATATGCTGAAATTAATAAATTAAATTGAAAAAAGATTTCACCCAAAGTTTAGGACCACTCAAATTCATTCTCCTGACGAAGACTCTCCGGAAGAATCGAAACATTGTCAGTATCTAAATCGACGATATTTTTACGTGAGTAATTTCCCGTGTGCTATTATAATGTCTAACCATTTTCTCGGTCTTTCTTAGTTGATAGTTTATGAGACAGACCGTTTGAATTCAGTGAGGAAAAAGCATCAAGCCATTAAATTGCAATATTCAGGACAACACTATGATATTTAATCTTTCTTAAATTAAATTAATTAAAATTTTAATTAAGTAATAAGTAAGTTCGTATGAGCAAGTGGCCAACTCTGGTGACGGAGTTTTTAGGCCGCCTAAAGGTCTCCGTCATGGCTTAACGACTTTAAAAGCCGGGACCGACAATTTAACGTGCCCTCCGAAGCACGGAAGCGCTCAGCTGATAATGCCACTTGCGGTCACCCATCCAAGTAGTGACCGATTTTCATTAATTAATTGTCTTCATGATTATTGATTGATGATTAAATCAAAATGAAATAAGATAACGACTGTATCCCAGGGATCGGTAGACATTTCTTTCAGATCTTAATGCATTTTAAAAAGTCTATCTCATCAAAGCGAAAGAGGTGTGTCAGGATCGTAGCAAGTGGAGATCCGTGGTCTCTGCCTACCCCCATGGGAAAGAGGCGTGATTTTATGTATGTATGATTGTATGTACCTATGTCTATCTCAATAGAGTCACTGTCATAATTTTATTTAGTTATTTATTGAAAGCATGGCCATATATCATAGTGTTGCATGGAATAAAACAATTTCAGGTTTATTTAAATGAAGTGTGTAATGGTACATAGGAGGCAATAGGTAGTATTGTTGGCACCCACCCAATGATTGGCATTTTCTATTGAATTTGCTCGCACATTTTTTGAGTGTTGTCAGCTATTAGATTGTGACTCTTTAATACATCTCAATGATGGCAACACTTAATTTGTCACAGTGGTATTAAACAGTTAAAATTTGACTTCGTTTTGTGCCAGTCAATAATTTTCTTATCTTTTACAATATTTTGGTTATATTCTATTTTGTGCCAGATGATTAAAAAATAAATAAAATTTGGTGCAAATCATTGTGTAGTTTTACCTACAATGTGTAATTGATGATTCCTGAAAACCGAATAACCGAACCCAGTAGTAGTAAAACCGAGTGGCTCCTTTATCAGTTTCCAAGTGGTATTATCAATCCTCAATACCAAAGTATTTCCAATAAAAAAAAGTAAATTTCGTATGAGCAAGTGGCCAACTCTGGTGACGGAGTTTTTAGGCCGTCTAAAGACCGTCATGGCTTAAAGACTTTAAAAGCCGGGACAGATAATTTAACATGCCCTCCGAAGCTCGGAAGCGCTCAGCTGTGAATGTCACTTGCGGTCACCCATCCAAGTTGTGACCGCGCAACTTTTTTTGGCAGTATCTCTGATAAGTTAACAAGTTCTATAGATTATTTTCTAGTTTCAAAAATCATATTACACACTGTATTAAAATGAATAGTGTTAGTTAAAGCTGATACATTATGTTGTGAGAAAGGCTTAGAGAAATGAAATAGAACAGTGACTATAAAAGTGATTAAAATACTGCTATCAGTTACTAAATAAAAAGCTTAATTATCTGTAAATTACATTATAGGTTTCTTTTTCTCACGATATTTTCCTTTAAATACTTACGTGCACAATGGTACCCATGTTCTTTAACCGTTGCTACAGTATAGGTCGCACCACGTAAATAGAGCGCGGTCGGGGAAGTAGCGGGGGTATGTTTGCCCCTGCGTTCACTCGCTGACGAACCAATAGCACTCGCTAAATCAATGGTATGAAGTGCGCCGCGTTACCTCTCCACCAATCATCGACCACTGCGCAGTTTGACAGCCAGCGCTCTTTTTACGTGGCGCGACCTATACCTACTGCCACAGATAGTTGAAACAGTTGAAGGAAAGATCGGATCACTCACGACACATTGACGACCTCTGTGGCGCAGTGGGCGAAGGCCCGCCTGAGACGCGGAGGTTGCGGGTTCGATTCCCGCCACGGGACAAATGTTTGCATTATCTGCAAATATTTGTCTCGAGTCTGGGTGTTTTCTATGTATAATATGTACCTATGTATTTACAAATTTTTTTTTATCTATATAGTATTATTATAGTATATCAGTATTCTGGTTACCATAACACAAGCATTAAATTGCTTAGCTTGGGACTAGATGACGCTGTGTGGAATGTCCAAGGATATTTATTGTTCCTACAATACCTGCTGCAAGAGATGCCTCAGCCCGGGATTGGAAGGCAGGAGCGGCCTCATCACTCGCGGCGCATGCCCCGCCATGCCAACGCCGCTCCGCAACTGTTGCTGCAACTGCGCTTGCAACTGTTGCTTGCGTTGTTGCTCCTGTAACAATCAAGATGATATTCAATACTTTTGTGAATTATGAGAGAAAAAAAATATATTAAAATATGATCACGACTGTATTTCCAGGGAGCGGTAGACATTTCTCTCAGATCTTTTTAGGCAATTTTTAGATTCTTTTGAAGATGTCTAAGGAGGTAGTCAGAGGTATGTCATAATGTCCAAATACATATTTGACATCTTGTCGAAGAAAAATTATGTAGAAAATTAAATATGATCATCACGCACGACTGTATTCTCTAGGTGCGGTTGAAATATTCTTTCAGATCTTTGGACATTTTTAGATCCTTTGAAAAAAAGGGGGTAGTCAGATGTATTTCAAAAAATACATTTAGAGTTTAATTTTCGGCGTCATAGGCTTCGTGGCCGAGTGGTCATTGGCAACCCGGCTAAAGGGTGATCGCTAGCAACACGCGGGTTCGAATCCCGTCGAAGTCATAAAAGTTAGTAAGATTTTTAATTTAAAATTGTAAAGCCTAAGATACATACAATGTTAAAAAAAACATCGTTAACCAATGGTTTCCTAATTATGTTTTCCTTCATCAATTTCTTTCTGATGATACACCAGACCGTCATACATAACTCCCAGTTAATATGTTTTCCATCACCTTTATGTATTTAATATGCTCTGCCACTGTCATCTTTATGACCCTCATGATGTTTTCCATCACCGTTTTAACCATATTTCCTGATAATTACCTCTAGTTCTTCAAGGACTATCACCGTTTTAACCATTGTTCCTGATTAATACCTCAAGGTGTTTAAAGACCTTCATGATGTTTTCCATCACCGTTTTAACCATATTTTCTAATAATTACCTCTAGTTGTTCAAGGACTATCACCGTTTTAACCATATTTCCTGATTAATACCTGAAGTTGTGTAAAGACCTTCATGATGTTTTCCATCACCGTTTTTTTTTTCCTGAATTACCTCTAGCTGTTTATAATGTTGCTCTTGTTGCTGCGCGGCGTGTAAATGTCCCATTATATCCATCTGACTTTTGAACTGTGCCTCCTGAAAACAATCAACTTCTTAATTAAGCTGGTTTGGCTCGGCCATAGGCTCATTTACAGTATGCGCTGTTAGAAATAGGTAAACTAATCATAAATAGGTATAACCTTCTTTGTGTACTTGTCAATTAGGTTTGACATAAGTCTTATACCGTGTCTTCTTGTACATTGTATTATTTTCTCTTCTAATTATATTTATTATCAAACTTTACACGTTTCCTTTCTACACAAAACCCTTTGGTTATGGGCCCAGGAAATCTAAGTTGACCGGAGCGAACATAGTTATTTTTTGGAAAACCAACAGCTTAAATTATAGGTCGCGCCCATTGAGATGTATTAAAGAGTCACAATCTAATAGCTGACAACACTCAAAACATGTGCGTGCAAATTCAATGTTCTACAATGACATTTGACATTTGAATGTAGTTATGTCGTTTGTTTTAATGTTCAATGTCGCTTGTACGCAAAAAAGAAAAACTCTGCGCACTACGTAGCGTGCGCCGAGTTTGGCGTTTACAAGTTATTTGTCTGATTGTGGCTCTATAATACATCTCAATGGTCGCGCCATGCAAAATTTACTTTATCAGCGTTAAATCTGACAGTTATTTTCTCGATTTACTGTGATTTTTGCTTTGTTACAACTTGGATACAATCCGAGACAAGTGTACACAATCAGGGGGCTGGAACTGACCTGCTGATAAGCTGCCTCCAGGATTTGTTGCAGCTGTTGTACGAACTATGACCTGGAAACCTGGAATCTCTTGAGTTTGGACCTGGAACTGACCTGTTGATGAGCTGCCTCCAGGATCTGCTGAATCTGTTGTATTAACCATGACCTGGAAACCTGGAACCACCTGGATTTGGACCTGGAACTGACCTGCTGATGAGCCGCCTCCAAGGTCTGCTGCAGCTGTTGTATCTTGTGCAGGTTCTCCTGCCTAGCTGCTTCTAAGCCATCCAGCTGATTGGCCCTGGGCCCCTTGCCTCCGCCGACCTGACCCTGCATACCCTGGCCTTGCATGCCACCGGATATCATCATACCCTGTAATAATAGCGTTGGAACAGGCATTAGAATCACCTAGCATGTAAAACGAAACTTAAGTGATCCTTGAGGTCCTACAAGAATAAATGATTTTTCTTTCTTTCTTTCTTTCTTTCTTTCTTTCAAAAATGACAAATCTTTAATAAGATATTTGTTTTCAATCGGATACAACTTGGAGTATGGCTAAGTTATTACAATAGTTCTGCATTCGTTAATGTTCTTCGTAGACGATTTGTCTTTCTATTGAAACAATAGGCATGATGACTAATTTTGAAAAGCCATTCTATTAAGTTTTTATCTATCTATTTTGCATAAAAGTAAGTAAGTTCGTATGAGCAAGTGGCCAACTCTGGTGACGGAGTTTTTAGGCCGCCTAAAGGCCTCCGTCATGGCTTTACGACTTTAAAAGCCGGGACCGACAATTTAACGTGCCCTCCGAAGCACGGAAGCGCTCAGCTGATAATGCCACTTGCGGTCACCCATCCAAGTTGTGACCGCTCAGAACGTTGCTTAACTTCAACGATCTATCAAGCACTTCTTAGCAAGCTTCGCCACGAGCGCAAAAACCCATAACGAAAGGAAACATTTGTTAGCCCAAAATTGAAATTTAAAAAACACATTTTGTGTTTAACGCCAAAACGCTCTCAAGTGTCATTTCGCCATTTTCCTAAGGAGTGACGTCACGCCAAGGTTGAAGATCAATATATTTTTAGTAACAGTCATCATGCCTATTGCCACGCTTTTGCACTCTTCTGCGGTCCAGAAAGTAGTATATCACCTGGTGTTGTTGCTGCTGCATCTGCTGCTGCCCCATTCCCTGACTGGGCGGCGGCCCCAGCTGCCCCATGCCCGCCATGCCCCCTGAGGGCATGCCGCCTGAGGGCATGCCTGACGAACCTGCTGGAACACAATCATAAGCTAAGTCCACACTATGCCCTATCATCTTCAACTTTAGTCGTCATCTTTATATTCTCCTTTCTTTTGGCGCAATCAATAATTGAATGCGTCAACGAACGCAACACTAACATAGTCATTTAGTTCAGTCGTAGTTTCAGTAAGCTTAATGAAACATGGTACGACGACAACATTTTACTTGGTGGAATACGGCTTACGGTCATAAGAAGTCATAAGAAATTCCAGAAAAAATAAATATTTTACTATATTTGTGCAAAGTTTATTATTTGGAACCCAAAGTTGAAGAAAGCTTCTGTAATCTACCATAAACTTTAACGTAATTTCTTTTTCTGCGTCCGCCATCTTGTTGTTGACCGGTTTGAGGCACAGAAATCCATCCGCGTCGGGAAGACGAATATCACAGCGCGCGCTACGCTTTCAACTGTCATAGCGCAAGCGTCAAGGGCATGCTTCACGTGCGCTGTTGACTGCGCTGTGGCGCATGCCTTTGATGAACAAAAAAGGGCACAGTGTGGACGTAGCTATACACCTATCTTCTTTCACAATATGCAAAAAGCCCTCTCCGAAGCTAAAGGAGATCAACATAACATTTGCATAAAATAACAAAATTAATTTAAAGCGTTCAGCCTCGCGGTGTTACGCGGTGAATAGCTCCCGTTCCCGTGGGAATACCGGGATCAAAAGTCGGCTATTTTTTAATCCAGGGTATAAGCAATTCTGGTATCAAATTTCATTCAAATCCATCCAGCCGTTTGAGCGTGAGAGAGTAACAAACACACTTAAACACTTACACACACAAACTTTCACCTTTATAATATTAGTAGGATTAAAGAAATATAACAAAATTAATTTAAAGCGTACAGTGCATTGAGATATATTAAAGAGTCACAATCTAATAGCTGACAACACTCAAAAAAATGTGCGTGCAAATTCAATGTTCTACAATGACATTTGACATTTGAATGTAGACGTCATGTGGTTTGTTTTAATGTTCAATGTCGCTTGTACGCAAAAAAGAAAAACTCTGCGCACTGCGTAGCGTGCGCCGAGTTTTGGCCTTTACATTTTATTTGTCTAATTGTGGCTCTATAATACATCTCAATGGTTCAGTGCCCATTATTCTTAGACTAGACTAGTAGTTAGACTAGACTTAGGCTAGACTAGTGTTAACCTGCCATGGTAGATTGCGGCATATTAGGCGGCATGCCGCCCGACGAGCTGGCGGCCGGCATTTGTTTATTGATCATAGTGGACATCTTCTGCTGTTGGATCACCTAAACAAACAATAGGTTTCATTTATTCAAATGTATAAATCATCAAGAGGCGTGTTGGCCAAGTGGATAAGTACTTCGACTTTCGATCCGAAGGTCGTGAGTTTGAATCCGGCCGTGCATCAATGGACTTTTCGTGTCGAAAAATTTATATGCACTTTAACACGAGCTTTGGGGAAGGAAAACATCGTGAGGAAACCCGCGGCTAGTCAGCCCCACACGTATTGACCATTGTCTTTCCTGTGGATATGGCCGGCTAAGCTGAGAGGATGGTTTAGGTGCTACAAGCCTATTCCATCTCAACAATGTCCCAGGCACTACAGTGTCCCGTTAAGTGTAGGTAAAGCTTGCGTCCTGACTCTGTATAAATCATCTAGTAAAGATGTAAAGGCCTAAGTTTATAAATCATCAAGTTTTAGGCCGCCAGATAAAATGTACTTGAGTTTTTTCAATAAATTTTCACTTAATTACTCAAGGACGACTTCTGTGGCGCAGTGGGTGAAAGCCCGCCCGAGACGCAGAGGTTGCGGGTCTGCAAATATCTGTTCCGAGTCTGGGTGTTTTCTATGTATAATATGATGTATTAACAAAAATAAATATATAAGTAGTTGGTATCATCATTAGTCATCTAGTTACCATAACACAAGCATTAAATTGCTTAGCTTGTTACTAGATGACGCCGTGTGGAATGTATGTGAATTCTAGACAATGTCAGGTAATACGAGTATTTTGAACTAAATATGATTCAATAACGTAACCGTGCTGAACTTAGGCTCTCCGGTCCGTCGCGTATGAACAGTGATATTTCTGAGCAAGCCAGCTAAGACACAAGACTAGATGATGATGCTGAACTAACCTTCCTCAGCCTATCGACGAAGGTAGCTTGGTTATTGGGGATGAAGCCGAGATATGCCTTCTTGTCGGGCGTGTAGAGTAGAATGAGCACTTTAATGTCACATTGCGGGGGTGAAGACATTGGGGAGAAGTGGACGCAGCCAGCCTGAAATAAACATACACCATGTTATTTATTTATTATTTACAAGCTGCGCTTCGCGGTGTTACCCGCGTTAGTTTCCGTTCCCGTGTGAATACCGGAATCAAAAGTATGTGTTATTCCCGATCATAAACTATGTATATTCCAAGTTTCAGCCAAATCCGTTCAGTAGTTTTAGCGTGAAAGAGTAACAAACACACTTACACACACACAAACTTTCACCTTTATAATATTAGTAGGATTTTCAGCCGTTTGTGTCCCACTGCTGGGCAAAGGCCTGCCCCATGCCTTCCAGACGTCACGATCTTGTGTTAGGATCTCCCAACTGGCTGTAAATTTGTCGAGTTCGTCTCGCCACCTCCGTCTCGGTCGGCCGCGTCGCCTTCTCGCCGGGTCGGGGCGCCACTCGGTGGCTACCTTTGCCCACAGCTCAGTTGGCATACGACAGACATGTCCAGCCCAGCTACACAGGTTGGCGGCCTTCGTAGCTATATTTTAATAGCGTTTCAGTATTCGGGGGTAAGACTGGAAACTAAACATGTAGATTATGGGCAGTAAACGCATCGTCAATGACCTGTTCCTTTCTTCGCACGCAATGCAAACCAAACCAGAGACCTAGACCATTAAACCGGCTGATATAGACATATGCTTTAAGAAACTTTATTCTCATACTTAATAGAATTTACAATTCACTTATATCATCATCAGTCTCCTGCCCTTATCCCACGCTAGGTGGGGTCGGCACAATAATTACAATTACAATTCAATATACACTTATGAGAACTTAAAACTTTAATTTAAACACCTTTAGATAGCTTGCGAAGTTGCGAGCGTACAATAGGATTACAATAGGACATAGAGGGGACTAGCAATAGAAGAGCAGTGGCAGAGGTGAATACTCACAAACCCGTTGACCATGACCTTGGTCAAGGAGTCCAGGGCCTCGCTGGGCTGGAGATGGAACAGCACAGACTTGCTGTCCTTGAGGTATTGCCCACCGATGCTGCTGATGAGCTGCTTCGGCATCAGCTGCATGAGGAGCTTGTTGGGCCACGTGTCCACCTTCAGCTCCGGCTCTATGTCCTTGGTGCTGGCTGACACCTGGGAAAGAGATGGGCATCAACTAAATATCGCTAAAAAGTAAGTAATTTCGTATGAGCAAGTGGCCAACTCTGGTGACGGAGTTTTTAGGCCGCCTATAGGCCTCCGTCATGGCTTAACGACTTTTAAAGCCGGGACCGACAATTTAACGTGCCCTCCGAAGCACGGAAGCGCTCAGATATAAATGCCACTTGCGGTCACCCATCCAAGTTGTGACCGCTCAGAACGTTGCTTAACTTCGATGATCTATCAAGAACGTCTTAGCAAGTTTCGCCACGAGCGCTTCAGAAACCTGGGTTTGATGGAGGCATGGCAAGGCAGGAAAAACTCACCCTGTAGATAATTCAATTTCTGTTATTATATTTCCCTAGGGTCCTACCTGACAAGGCAGATGCTTAGTCGTCTTCTGCTGATCACCAGGCGACTTGCCTTTCTCCATCCACTCGATAACCCCGCTCCATATGTAGCTCCTCTGTAGCCCCGCGGGGGTCCCCGGCGCGGGGGGCAGGGCCCCGGGGGGCGCGGAGGTGGACGGCTGCTGGGGGGTCACCATGCCCGGCATGCGCTGGTGCCCAGGCTAGGGTCACAAGATTGTTTTAAGTATATACGTATAGTGTGATGCGAAGGTGGTGGAAAGAAAGAAAGAAAGAAAAATCATTTATTCTGGTAGAACCTCAAGGATCACTTCAGTATCGTCTTACATCCTAGGTGATTCTAATGCCTGTTCCAACGCGACTCCCTACGTGGATGAAAAGGCTGCGCCAGTTGCGTGATTAGCGTCGAGTTGGTGGCTTACAGCGTACTCCTAGCTGTGGTTAGCTCTCATCTAACTGTGGTTAGATTTAACTTAGCTACCGACCTGGATAGCGTGATGCGAAGGTGGTGGATGAGAAGGCTGCGCCAGTTGTGTGAGTAGCGCCGAGTTGGTGGCGTACAGCGGCTGCCGGGGGGACAGCCACGCCCCCCGCCCGCACCCCGGCCGGGGGAACCCGGCGCCCGAGGGGGGGGGCGCGGGGGGGACCGCGGACATGGGCCGGGGGGGGGGAGCGCCGCCGCGCTGACTGGAACAAACACGAACATTACATCATAGTCAATCAAGGAGCTTTATATTATAACTAGTTTGCGTGGTGCGCGTGCTGCAAGCAGCACGCGGTTTTCTTTTTCCATGTTTCTGACAGGTAGTAGCTACCCTTTAAAAATTTTGAGAATCCATAGGAGATTTAAAATATTTAATAAACCGCTATGGGAAGCCCTAAATCAGTATGAAAACCCTTTAGGAGCCCTAAAGCATTAGGAAAAAAAAAAAAAGAAAAAAAAATCCAAGTCGTCGGCCCTGAGTTACGCTTCACCCACTCGACCTTCGTTACGCTACGGAGGTCGGCGGCTCGCTTCGCTCGCCACCTCCCCCCTCCGCTCCACTCAGGTCTCGTAGGTTCGCTCCACTCAGGACCTCCGACCTGTTTGATGTTTGCGTGGTGCGCGAGCTGCAAGCAGCTCGCGGTATTTTTTCCTATTTTTAACAGGAAGAGATTCTTATAAAATTTTGAAAAAAAAAAAAAAAAAATTAATGAAAAAAAAAATTAAGAAAAAAAAAATTTATAAAAAAAAAAAAAAAAATTAAGAAAAAAAAAATTATAAAAAAAAAATATTACCCTTAAATTTCCAAGTCGTCGGCCCTGAGTTACGCTCACCCACTCGACCTTCGTTACGCTACGGGGGTCGGCGGCTCGCTTCGCTCGCCACCTCCCCCCTCCGCTCCACTCAGGTCTCGTAGGTTCGCTCCACTCAGGACCTCCGACGCCTACCCACTATAATATTTGTTCAAACACCTAATGGATATCTCTAACCGTTGTGAAGTTACAGCTCTTTCAATTTTAGGGGAGGTTGGGGAGGGGGGGGGGGGAGTTTTGAAAAAATATTTTGTCTAACCAAGTTCCCCTTATCAAGATTCTGAAAAAAAAATTGTTCCAAGTCTTAAGGATTTCGAGATTCGAAAAAGGGGGGGAGAGGGGGGGCAAACGGGGCAACACTGAAAAAAATTTTTACTTCCCCCAGCCTCCTCTATCCGATTCCGCAAAAAACAAAAATTACGGGTCTCGTAGTTTCCGAGATCCTCAAAAGGGGGGGGGCAAGGGGGGCAAAAAGGGGGGGTTTGGGATTTTTCCCCAACTCACTCGAGTTACTTGTTTATGAATCTGTCAAAATATACCCACCTCCCCATACACCATCATGGAGAACAATTATGTCAATGAGTGAGTCAGTCAGTGAATCAGTGAGTGGTAGTTTAAGTTTATATATTATAATATATAAACTTAAACTACCACTCACTGATTCACTGACTGACTCACTCATTGACATAATTGTTCTCCCTGATGGTGGATGGGGAGGTGGGTATATTTTGACAGATTCGTAAACAAGTAACTCGGGTGAGTTGGGGAAAAATCCCAAACCCCCCCTTTTTGCCCCCCTTGCCCCCCCCCTATTGAGGATCTCGGAAACTAGGAGACCCGTAATTTTTGTTTTTTGCGGAATCGGATAGAGGAGGCTCGGGGAAGTAAAAATTTTTTTTCAGTGTTGCCCCCTTTGCCCCCCCTCTCCCCCATTTTTGCGGATCTCGAAAGCCTTAAGACTTGGAACAAATTTTTTTTCAGATTTGTATTAAGGGGAACTTAGTTAGACAAAATATCTTTTTAAAACTTACCCCCCCCCTCCCCAACCTCCCCTAAAATTGAAAGAGCTGTAACTTCACAACGGTTAGAGATATCCATTAGGTTTTTGTACAAATATTATAGTAGGTAGGCGTCGGAGGTCCTGAGTGGAGCGAACCTACGAGACCTGAGTGGAGCGGAGGGGGGAGGTGGCGAGCGAAGCGAGCCGCCGACCCCCGTAGCGTAACGAAGGTCGAGTGGGTGAGCGTAACTCAGGGCCGACGACTTGGAAACTTGAGGGTAATTTTTTTTTTATAATTTTTTTTTTTTTTTTTTTTTTTTTTTTCATAAATTTTTTTTTTCTTATTTTTTTTTTTTTTTAATTTTTTTTTTTTTTTTCAAAATTGTATTAGGGTCTCTTCCTGTCAAAAATAGGAAAAAAATACCGCGAGCTGCTTGCAGCTCGCGCACCACGCAAACATCAAACAGGTCGGAGGTCCTGAGTGGAGCGAACCTACGAGACCTGAGTGGAGCGGAGGGGGGAGGTGGCGAGCGAAGCGAGCCGCCGACCTCCGTAGCGTAACGAAGGTATAAACTTAGACTACCACTCACTGACTGACTGACTCACTCATTGACATCATTGTTCTCCCTGATGGTGGATGGGGAGGTGGGTATATTTTGACAGATTCATAAACAAGTAACTCGGGTGAGTTGGGGAAAAATCCCAAACCCCCCCTTTTTGCCCCCCCTCCCCCCCCCCCTATTGAGGATCTCGGAAACTAGGAGACCCGTAATTTTTGTTTTTTGCGGAATCGGATAGAGGAGGCTCGGGGAAGTAAAAATTTTTTTTCAGTGTTGCCCCCTTTGCCCCCCCTTTCCCCCCCTTTTGCGGATCTCGAAAGCCTTAAGACTTGGAACAATTTTTTTTTCAGATTCTTGTAAAGGAGAACTTAATTAGTCAGAATATTTTTTCAAAACTCACCCCCGCCCTCCCCAACCTCCCCTAAAATTGAAAGAGCTGTAACTTCACAACGGTTGGAGATATCCATTAGGTGTTTGAACAAATATTATAGTGGGTAGGCGTCGGAGGTCCTGAGTGGAGCGAACCTACGAGACCTGAGTGGAGCGGAGGGGGGAGGAGGCGAGCGAAGCGAGCCGCCGACCCCCGTAGCGTAACGAAGGTCGAGTGGGTGAGCGTAACTCAGGGCCGACGACTTGGTAAATTTTTTTCTTTTTTTTTTTTTCTTAATGGCTAAGGGCTCCTAAAGGGTTTTCATACTGATTTAGGGGTTCCCATAGCGGTTTATTAAATATTTTTAATCTCCTATGGATTCTCAAAATTTTAAAAGGGTAAACCTACCTGTCAAACACATGGATAAAGAAAACCGCGTGCTGCTTGCAGCACGCGCACCACGCAAACTAGTTATAATATATAAACTTAAACTACCACTGACTGACTCATTCACTCACTCATTGACATAATTGTTCTCCATGATGGTGGATGGGGAGGTGGGTATATTTTGATGGATTCGTATAGGGGTAGGTCTGGTGAGTTGGGGAAAAATCCCAAACCCCCCCTTTTTGCCCCCCTTCCCCCCCCCTTTTTGGAATCTCGAGAACCTTAAGACTTGGAACTTTTTTTTTTACAGATTCGTATAGAGGAGGCTCGAAGAAGTAAAAATTTTTTTTCAGTGTTGCCCCCTTTGCCCCCCCTCTCCCCCCCTTTTTCGAATCTCGAAAATCTTAAGACTTGGAACAAATTTTTTTTCAGATTTGTATTAAGGGGAACTTGGTTAGACAAAAAAATTTTTCAAAACTCCCCCCCCCCTCCCCAACCTCCCCTAAAATTGAAAAGGCTGTAACTTCACAACGGTTAGAGATATCCATTAGGTGTTTGAACAAATATTATAGTGGGTGGGCGTCGGAGGTCCTGAGTGGAGCGAACCTACGAGACCTGAGTGGAGCGGAGGGGGGAGGTGGCGAGCGAAGCGAGCCACCGACCCCCGTAGCGTAACGAAGGTCGAGTGGGTGAGCGTAACTCAGGGCCGACGACTTGGAAACTTGAGGGTAATATTTTTTTTTTATAATTTTTTTTTTTTCTTAATTTTGTTTTTTTTAATTTTTTTTTTTTTTTTTCATAAATTTTATTTTTCCTAATTTTTTTTTTCTTAAATTTTTTTTTTTTTTCAAAATTTTTTAAGGGTCTCTACTTGTCAAAAATAGGAAAAAAATACCGCGAGCTGCTTGCAGCTCGCGCACCACGCAAACATCAAACAGGTCGGAGGTCCTGAGTGGAGCGAACCTACGAGACCTGAGTGGAGCGGAGGGGGGAGGTGGCGAGCGAAGCGAGCCGCCGACCTCCGTAGCGTAACGAAGGTCGAGTGGGTGAAGCGTAACTCAGGGCCGACGACATGGGATTTTTTTTTCTTTTTTTTTTTTTTCTTAATGCTTTAGGGCTCCTAAAGGGTTTTCATACTGATTTAGGGCTTCCCATTGCGGTTTATTAAATATTTTATATCTCCTATGGATTCTCAAAATTTTATAAGGGTCTCTCTACCTGTCAGAAACATGGAAAAAGAAAACCGCGTGCTGCTTGCAGCACGCGCACCACGCAAACTAGTTATAATATATAAACTTAAACTACCACTCACTGATTCACTGACTGACTCATTGACATAATTGTTCTCCCTGATGGTGGATGGGGAGGTGGGTATATTTTGATGGAATCGTATAGGGGTAGGTCTGGTGAGTTGGGGAAAAATCCCAAACCCCCCCTTTTTGCCCCCCTTCCCCCCCCTCTTTTTCGTATCTCGGAAACCTTAAGACTTGGAACTTTTTTTTTTACAGATTCGTATAGAGGAGGCTCGGGGAAGTAAAAATTTTTTTTCAGTGTTGCCCCCTTTGCCCCCACTCTCCCCCCCTTTTGCGGATCTCGGAAGTTAAGAGACTTGGATCATTTTTTTTTTCAGATTCTTGTAAAGGGGCAGGTGGTTGGTCGAAAAAAAATTCAAAACTCCCCCCACCCCCTCCCCAACCTCCCCTAAAATTGAAAGGGCTGTAACTTCACAACGGTTAGAGATATCCATTATGTGTTTGGACTAATATTATAGTAGGTAGGCGTCGGAGGTCCTGAGTGGAGCGAACCTACGAGACCTGAGTGGAGCGGAGGGGGGAGGTGGCGAGCGAAGCGAGCCGCCGACCCCCGTAGCGTAACGAAGGTCGAGTGGGTGAGCGTAACTCAGGGCCGACGACTCGGAAACTTAAGGGTAATTTTTTTTTTTTATAAATTTTTTTTTTCTTAATTTTTTTTTTTTAATTTTTTTTTTTTTAATTTTTTTTTTTTCATAAATTTTTTTTTTCTTAATTTTTTTTTTCTTAAATATTTTTTTTTTTTTAATTTTTTAAGGGTCTCTACTTGTCAAAAATAGGAAAAAAATACCGCGAGCTGCTTGCAGCTCGCGCACCACGCAAACATCAAACAGGTCGGAGGTCCTGAGTGGAGCGAACCTACGAGACCTGAGTGGAGCGGAGGGGGGAGGTGGCGAGCGAAGCGAGCCGCCGACCTCCGTAGCGTAACGAAGGTCGAGTGGGTGAAGCGTAACTCAGGGCCGACGACATGGGTTTTTTTTTCTTTTTTTTTTTTTTCTTAATGCTTTAGGGCTCCTAAAGGGTTTTCATACTGATTTAGGGCTTCCCATAGCGGTTTATTAAATATTTTACATCTCCTATGGATTCTCAAAATTTTATAAGGGTCTCTCTACCTGTCAGAAACATGGAAAAAGAAAACCGCGTGCTGCTTGCAGCACGCGCACCACGCAAACTAGTTATAATATATAAACTTAAACTACCACTGACTGATTCACTGACTGACTCACTCACTCATTGACATAATTGTTCTTCATGATGGTGGATGGGGAGGTGGGTATATTTTGATGGATTCGTATAGGGGTAGGTCTGGTGAGTTGGGGAAAAATCCCAAACCCCCCCTTTTTGCCCCCCTTCCCCCCCCTTTTGAGGATCCCCCTTGGGACAAATTATATGGGGTTTGGACTTGGAAACTTGAGGGTAATATTTTTTTTTCATACATTTTTTTTTTTCTTAAATTTTTTTTTTTTTAATTTTTTTTTTTTAATTTTTTTTTTTTAATTTTTTTTTTTTAATTTTTTTTTTTTTTTCATAAATTTTTTTTTTCTTAAATTTTTTTTTCTTAAATTTTTTTTTTTCGAAATTTTATAAGGGTCTCTCTACTTGTCAAAAATAGGAAAAAAATACCGCGAGCTGCTTGCAGCTCGCGCACCACGCAAACATCAAACAGGTCGGAGGTCCTGAGTGGAGCGAACCTACGAGACCGGAGTGGAGCGAAGGGGGGAGGTGGCGAGCGAAGCGAGCCACCGACCCCCGTAGCGTAACGAAGGTCGAGTGGGTGAGCGTAACTCAGGGCCGACGACTTGGTTAATTTTTTTCTTTTTTTTTTTTTCTTAATGGTTTAGGGCTCCTTAAGGGTTTTCATACTGATTTAGGGCTTCCCATAGCGGTTTATTAAATATTTTACATCTCCAATATATTCTCTAAATTTTAAAAGGGTAAACCTACCTGTCAATAACATGGATAAAGAAAACCGCGAGCTGCTCGCAGCTCGCGCACCACGCAAACTAGTTATAATATATAAACTTAAACTACCACTGACTCACTCACTGACTGACTCATTGACATAATTGTTCTCCTTGATGGTGGATGGGGAGGTGGGTATATTTTGACAGATTCGTAAACAAGTAACTCGGGTGAGTTGGGGAAAAATCCCAAACCCCCCCTTTTTGCCCCCCTTGCCCCCCCCCTTTTGAGGATCTCGGAAACTAGGAGACCCGTAATTTTTGTTTTTTGCGGAATCGGATAGAGGAGGCTCGGGGAAGTAAAAATTTTTTTTCAGTGTTGCCCCCTTTGCCCCCCCTCTCCCCCCCTTTTTCGAATCTCGAAAACCTTAAGACTTGGAACAATTTTTTTTTCAGATTCGTAACAAGGGGCATCTAGATAGTCGAAATATTTTTTCAAAACTCCCCCCACCCCCTCCCCAACCTCCCCTAAAATTGAAAGGGCTGTAACTTCACAACGGTTAGAGATATCCATTAGGTGTTTGAACAAATATTATAGTGGGCCGACGACTTGGAAACTTGAGGGTAATTTTTTTTTTACAAATTTTTTTTTTCTTAATTTTTTTTTTCTTAATTTTTTTTTTTTTTTTTTTTTTCATAAATTTTTTTTTTCTCAATTTTTTTTTTCTTTAAATTTTTTTTTTTTTTTTTTCAAAATTTTATAAGGGTCTCTTTCTGTCAAAAATAGGAAAAAATACCGCGAGCTGCTTGCAGCTCGCGCACCACGCAAACATCAAACAGGTCGGAGGTCCTGAGTGGAGCGAACCTACGAGACCTGAGTGGAGCGGAGGGGGGAGGAGGCGAGCGAAGCGAGCCGCCGACCCCCGTAGCGTAACGAAGGTCGAGTGGGTGAGCGTAACTCAGGGCCGACGACTTGGATTTTTTTTTTTTTTTTTTTTTTCTTAATGCTTTAGGGCTCCTAAAGGGTTTTCATACTGATTTAGGGCTTCCCATAGCGGTTTATTAAATATTTTAAATCTATGGATTCTCAAAATTTTAGAAGGGTATTACCATCTGTCAGAAACATGGAAAAAGAAAACCGCGTGCTGCTTGCAGCACGCGCACCACGCAAACTAGTTATTATAATATATAAACTTAAACTACCACTGACTCACTGACTGACAGAATTGTTCTCCCTGTTGGTGGATGGGGAGGTATGTATATTTTTACGGATTCGTATAGAGGTAGGTCTGGTGACTTCGGGAAAAATCGCAAACCCCCCCTTTTTGCCCCCCTTCCCCCCCCCCTATTGAGGATCTCGGAAACTAAGAGACTTGGAACAATTTTTTTTGCGGAATCGGATAGAGGAGGCTCGGGAAAGTAAAAATATTTTTTCAGTGTTGCCCCCTTTGCCCCCACTCTCCCCCCCTTTTGCGATTCTCGGAAGTTATGAGACTTGGAACAAATTTTTTTTCAGATTCTTGTAAAGGGGAACTTAATTAGTCAAAATAATTTCCCCCCCCTCCCTCCCCAACCTCCCCTAAAATTGAAAGGGCTGTAACTTCACAACGGTTAGAGATATCCATTAGGTGTTTGAACAAATATTATAGTGGGTAGGCGTCGGAGGTCCTGAGTGGAGCGAACCTACGAGACCTGAGTGGAGCGGAGGGGGGAGGAGGCGAGCGAAGCGAGCCGCCGACCTCCGTAGCGTAACGAAGGTCGAGTGGGTGAGCGTAACTCAGGGCCGACGACTTGGATGAATGTTTTAGGGCTCCTAAAGGGTTTTCATACTGATTTAGGGGTTCCCATAGCGGTTTATTAAATATTTTATATCTCCTATGGATTCTCAAAATTTTAGAAGGGTATTACCATCTGTCAGAAACATGGAAAAAGAAAACCGCGTGCTGCTTGCAGCACGCGCACCACGCAAACTAGTTATAATATATAAACTTAGACTACCACTGACTCACTGACTGATTGACAGAATTGTTCTCCCTGTTGGTGGATGGGGAGGTATGTATATTTTGACGGATTCGTATAGAGGTAGGTCTGGTGACTTCGGGAAAAATCGCAAACCCCCCCTTTTTGCCCCCCTTCCCCCCCCCCTTTTGAGGATCTCGGAAACTAAGAGACTTGGAACAATTTTTTTTGCGGAATCGGATAGAGGAGGCTCGGGGAAGTAAAAATTTTTTTTCAGTGTTGCCCCCTTTGCCCCCCCTCTCCCCCCCTTTTGCGGATCTCGAAAGCCTTAAGACTTGGAACAATTTTTTTTTCAGATTCTTGTAAAGGGGAACTTAATTAGTCAGAATATTTTTTCAAAACTCACCCCCCCCCCTCCCCAACCTCCCCTAAAATTGAAAGAGCTGTAACTTCACAACGGTTGGAGATATCCATTAGGTGTTTGAACAAATATTATAGTGGGTAGGCGTCGGAGGTCCTGAGTGGAGCGAACCTACGAGACCTGAGTGGAGCGGAGGGGGGAGGAGGCGAGCGAAGCGAGCCGCCGACCCCCGTAGCGTAACGAAGGTCGAGTGGGTGAGCGTAACTCAGGGCCGACGACTTGGTAAATTTTTTTCTTTTTTTTTTTTCCTAATGTTTTAGGGCTCCTAAAGGGTTTTCATACTGATTTAGGGGTTGCCATAGCGGTTTATAAAATATTTTAAATCTCCTATGGATTCTCAAAATTTTACAAGGGTAGCTACCACCTGTCAGAAACATGGAAAAAGAAAACCGCGTGCTGCTTGCAGCACGCGCACCACGCAAACTAGTTACTATATATAAACTTAAACTACCACTGACTCACTGACTCATTGACATAATTGTTCTCCCTGATGGTGGATGGGGAGGTAGGTATATTTTGGCGGATTCGTATAGAGTTAGGTCTGGTGAGTTGGGGAAAAATCGCAAACCCCCCCTTTTTGCCCCCCTTCCCCCCCCCCTATTGAGGATCTCGGAAACTAAGAGACTTGGAACAATTTTTTTGCGGAATCGGATAGAGGAGGCTTGGAAAAGTAAAAATTTTTTTTCAGTGTTGCCCCCTTTGCCCCCCCCTCTCCCCCCCTTTTGCGGATCTCGAAAGCCTTAAGACTTGGAACAATTTTTTTTTCAGATTCTTGTAAAGGGGAACTTAATTAGTCAGAATATTTTTTCAAAACTCACCCCCCCCCCCTCCCCAACCTCCCCTAAAATTGAAAGAGCTGTAACTTCATAACGGTTGGAGATATCCATTAGGTGTTTGAACAAATATTATAGTGGGTAGGCGTCGGAGGTCCTGAGTGGAGCGAACCTACGAGACCTGAGTGGAGCGGAGGGGGGAGGAGGCGAGCGAAGCGAGCCGCCGACCCCCGTAGCGTAACGAAGGTCGAGTGGGTGAGCGTAACTCAGGGCCGACGACTTGGATTTTTTTTTTCTTTTTTTTTTTTTTTCTTAATGCTTTAGGGCTCCTAAAGGGTTTTCATACTGATTTAGGGCTTCCCATTGCGGTTTATTAAATATTTTTAATCTCCTATGGATTCTCAAAATTTTATAAGGGTCTCTCTACCTGTCAGAAACATGGAAAAAGAAAACCGCGTGCTGCTTGCAGCACGCGCACCACGCAAACTAGTATTATTATAAAATTAGCGATCCGCCTCTTTAATCACTCTGTCCATTGATGAAAAACGCATTAAGATCCGTGACGTAGTTTATCAGATACTGACGGCAGCAAGCGACTTTGATTTAACAGGTCCAGTAGGCCTAAGATGTGCAACACGACAAACCTTCTCGTTGTCGACAAAATTCTCTCTTCTGCTCTAGCATAGTACGTTAAAGCAGTTTGGCATTATCAAGATATGTCATTTGTCGTCTCGTCGTGTTGCACATTTAGGCCTACAGGTCTTATTATCAGGTATGATTGAAGTTCTCAACTTACCCGTAGACATCAGTCTGTATATCTGGCGCGGGCGGGGGCGCCGGGCTCGGCGGGCGCTCCTTCAAGCTATATCCCCTCAGGAGCACCAAATGTCGAGGGTCCTTAGCGTAGTTCCTCTGCATGGCTGCGTGGAACTCCCCACCAGCATGCTCGAAGAGTGCGTGCAGTGCAGGAACCCTCCTGGCAGCGGCTACTGAGACCTGGATGCCTCGCTCGCCGAGGAGTCGGGCTGCGCCTTCCACTGTGCCTGGGACACCTGGAAAGGAATTTAATAATCTATGTACAGTGACGGTTTTAAAATGTTCGTTGGTTTTTGATTCGTTCAACGAGCACGAGTACATAATCCCTTTTGAAACTTGAAAAAGGAATGTCACTGGTAAATGTTGGTACAATAAATATTGATTCTTGATCAATTCAATCTGGTGCAAGCGAAAATCGACTCTAAGGTGACGAACATTTTCAAACCAGTGTACATCTATAGCCAAAAAAACTGGGCTTTTACATCTTTACTAGATGATTTATAAAGCGCCAGGAGGCAATCTTTGTCTACGCTTAAGGGGACACTGTAGTGCCTGGGACATTGAGATGGATAAATATATATTTTCCATCAACATAAACATGGGTAACTGAATTGAAAATACTTATTGACTGAGAGTGAAAAAAGATATGCTGACCCTACAGTGAGATAAGGCCAGGGAAATAATAACTAACCAGGCGGCACCAAGCCCCCAGCATATGCTGAATAAGGAGGTGAGCAGCACAGGATCAGCACGTGTGACGAGGTCTCTCCTCGACCCAGCTCTTCAAAACAAGCCAGGGCTGTGGTCATCGCTTCTGTCAAGCATGCCTTGCTTTCTGCATGCCCTCCATGGAACCTAGGATTGTTAAATGTTGATTGAACTTTGATGGCATATTATTAAATGTCAGGACAGGTTTTATGGAAGAAAAATCAATATAGATATTAAACAAATTTAAAATGATTGGTGGAGAGGTAACGAGGCGCACTTCATACCATTTGTTATAAACTTACTTGGTGATTCAAGACTGGTGTTTTGCAGGTAGTTGTGAAGTTTCTTGCATGCCATGTTTGTAGGTACCCACACATGTTTACATAATTGTAAATGTCAATGCACTGTCACTATTTCACAGAATATGCAATACACCACATACCTTCCCCCATAGTCTTTTAAATACACGGATTTAGTTATTTAAAGTCTATTGTTTTATTTGATCCCTAACCTAACTAACTATTCTAATTATAATTTTATATCAATGAATTTAATTATTTTGTAACCTATCTCCCTCATATGTTACTACTGCCTGACTTGGTATGCCCAGAAGTTCCCTTGTTGCCACACTAGGTCCTGGAGCACCAACTGTAGCTTCAGAATCCCTTCTTCGTAGCTGGTTGATGTGTCTGGTCACTAACGGCCCATTATCCATCTTTACTAAGAACCGGACTGGTCCTTTAATTCTGACTATTTCCCCTTTAATCCACTTTTCACCTCGGGAATAGTTCCGCAACCACACCTTCTCTTTCAGTCTAAATGCTCTCACTGGTACTTCCATATTGCTTTCTATCTGTCTCTCAGCAATTGGTTGCTTGGAGAAAGGGTGCATGATATCAAAACGCGTTCTGAAACGCCGTTTATTCAACATCTCTGCGGGAGTTTTCCCTGTAACCGAACTTGGCGCCACTCTCAAACCAAACAAAAGTCGTGGCAGTTTAATATCCATATCATCTCCAGCCAAGCTTTTCAGTTTATTTTTTACTGTTTGTACAAATCTTTCAGCTTGACCATTTGAAGACGGTGTATAAGGTGCTGTCAACACATGTCTTATACCATTGCATTTCAAAAAACTCTTAAATTTTTCTGATGTGAAAGCTGTCCCATTATCAGATACTAAAACCTCTGGTAGCCCTTGCTCAGCAAAGATTTCTCTTAATGCTTTAATAGCACATTCACTCGACGTAGTTTTTACTATTTTCACTTCGGGCCACTTAGAATATGGATCCACTACAATTAAATAAATTCTTCTATCCACTGGCCCAGCAAAATCAATGTGTAGTCGCTGCCATGGATTAGACGGAGTGATCCAGGAATGAGCTGTACTTGCTGGCATGTTCCGGTTTACTTGACAGCTGTCACAATTTGCTACCAATGCCTCAATTTCGTGATCTAGTCCTGGCCACCAAAAATAGCTTCTTGCAATTGATTTTGAAATAACTATGCCATCGTGAGTCTCGTGTAACGACTGAAGCATATGTTCTCTCATTGGCGGCGGTATAACTACTCTAGTACCCCATATAATGCAGTCATTTGAAATAGATAATTCTTTTCTTTTCAGCCAAAAAAGTTTCAATCTACTATCATTTACAGTGTCCGGCCATCCATTCAATATCCAAAATCTTATCTTAGCCAACACCTCATCCCTCCCAGTCTGGTCTGCAATATCCTTCGCCGAATATTGCACCGCACTAGGTGTCTCAGACAGCAACAATACATCCTCAATATCTTCAGTATTGGGCTTCCAATGTTCAGCTTCCATCGGCCATCTACTCAGCGCGTCAGCATTTCCAATACTAGTCCCACATTTATACTTTAATTCATAGTCATGTGAATTTATTTTTAGTGCCCATCGCATCATTCTTGGGGACAACACTTTTGGTATAGCTTTATTTGGACTGAATATTCCAAGTAATGGCTTATGATCAGTGTATATAACCACATGTCTTCCATACACATATTGGTTAAATTTATCTAAACCAAACATAATGGCCGCTGCTTCTTTATCAATTTGCGCATAGTTGCGTTCTGGTTTTGATAGCGTTCTTGATCCCATTGCTATCGGCTTCTCCGATCCATCATCCATTATGTGAGCCAATACAGCCCCTACCCCATATTCTGAAGCATCACAAGTTAATGTTATCTTCCTGTTATTGTCAAAATGTACTAATGTATCTCCACTAGACAAAGTTGATTTGGCATGAGTGAATATTTCTTCTTCCTTCTTTCCCCATTTCCATTCCACATTTTTATCTAGAAGTCTGTGTAATGGTTCTAATAAAGTGGCTTTATCTTTTATGAACCTTTCATAAAAATTCAGCAGTCCTAAAAAAGCTTGGAGTTCTTTTACATTGGTTGGGCTCTTAGCATTGGCTATCAATTTAACTTTCTGCTCACTAGGGTGAATTCCACTTTTATCCACCACATATCCAAGGAATTCTACTCTGTCTGTAGCAATCTCACACTTCTTGCAGTTAAGTCTTAATCCAACTTCTTTCAGACACGCCAACACCTTTTCCAATCTTTCATTATGCTGCTTTAAATTTCCACTTATTAATATGTCATCTAACAACACCGTTACTCCCTTAATACCAGCCAATGTTGTGGCCATGACACGTTGAAATATTCCTGGACAAGCCTTCAATCCATATGGAAGTCTCTTCATTTTATACAGACCTTTCAATGTGTTTATTGTCAGAAGCATTCCGGTTTCCTCTGACACTTTTAATTGAGTGTATGCTTCTTTCAAATCTAGCTTAGTAAACACCACACCACCCGCAACCTCAGATAAAGACTCATTGATAGTTGGTTGAGGGTATGTATCTGTTTCTGTTGCTACATTAACAGTCAAGCGGTAGTCTCCACATAGACGAATACTTCCATTTTTCTTCACTACTGGAACCACCGGTGTTGCCCAATTTGAATAAGCTATAGGCTCAATAACTCCAGCGCTCACTAACCTGTCTATTTCTTCACACACCCTGTCTCGTATTGCAAATGGTACGGGCCTACTCCTCATAAATTTCGGTTGTACATCTTTCTTGCAAGTAATTACAACTTCGGGTCCTTTATATTCACCAAGTCCTTCAAATACTTCTTCATATTTTTTTAAGATCTTTGTCAAAGTTTCATCTTTTACAACTTCCAGGGAATTAATATGATTAATACCTTCAACTGAAATCTCCAGAGGCTTAAACCAGTTCCTTCCAAGAAGATTACCTCGCCCCTGTCCAATAACCAACTGCAAGTAGCCTTTAAAATCTTTATATTCAATAAAAACTTTAGTACTGCCATGTACTTGCACCTTTGTATTAGTCCAAGTATGTAAGTTTAGATTACATTCCTGCAGCTGTAATCCATCGGGCCAAATCCTGTCCGCTTGTTCTCGTGACATGATCGTATAAGAGCAGCCGGAATCAACTTCAAACTTGACCAACTTATTATTTATTTTGATTTCAGTCCATATTACAGGTTCTCGTAATGAACCTCCCACACAGTGCAGTCCATTCAAAAACTCACCTTCCCTCTCTTGAATCTCTTTGACATCACCAGTATTATTCCTTTTACACATTTTTGCTATGTGGCCTACTTTATTGCACGCATTACATTTAGCTGATATAAATTTGCATTTGTGATACATGTGGTTGCCTCCACATCGGTAACAGTACAACTTCCTCCTGCTCCCCTCTCCAACTGCATTCACATCCATTGCCATTTGCTCGGCTACCACTTCCCTGCTCTCACTCGCTGAATTGAAACCTGATGTTCCTCCAATATCCATGACATTGAGTACTTTCAGATCTTTTCCACATTTCTCTGCTTGCAATGCCATCTGGACTGCTGTAGAATAAGTAAGACTAGCCTTCTTCAATAGATTTTCTTGCAGTTTGGTATCATTTACTCCACATACCAACCTGTCTCTTAAAGTTCGTTCCAAATCAACAAAATTGCAATATCTACACATTTTCCTTAGGTCAGCTATGTACTCTTGCATTGATTCATTTTTACCCTGTTTACGATTATGGAATTTGAATGACTCGACTATTTCATTGGGACGCGGATTGAAATGTTCATTTAGTTTCGTTTCTACATCTGATAAAGTTACCTGGCTCACCGACTGCGGAAATACCAATGATTTTACTAAATTAAACAAATCACTGCCACACGATGCGAAAAAAACGGCTTTTTGTCTAATGGCGTCGGTTATGCCGTGCGCACAAAGAAAATATCCAAATCTTTCTTTATAACACTCCCAATCACCATTGTTCATATCAAAAGTTTCAAATCTGATGTCCGACATTATATCACACACAAATTTACACGATTCTACTGGTTTTTATAATTTTACGCGATTTTATTCTCGTCGTCACTGTTATAAACTTACTTGGTGATTCAAGACTGGTGTTTTGCAGGTAGTTGTGAAGTTTCTTGCATGCCATGTTTGTAGGTACCCACACATGTTTACATAATTGTAAATGTCAATGCACTGTCACTATTTCACAGAATATGCAATACACCACACCATTGATTTAGTGAGTGCTATTGGTTCTTCAGCGAGTGAACACAGGCGCAAACATACCCCCGCTACTGCCCCTCAGCGCTCTTTTTACGTGGTTCGCAAATCGCAATACCTATAGCAATGCTATAGGTCACATTTAGTAGAGAAAAACTCACTGTATCTTCTCCAAAGTGTCCAGAACATTCTGTGGAGTATGGAACGGTCCATATGTGGCAATGGGTAGTCCAGGAATGCAGTCTGCTGAGCGATATGTAACAATGCAGTACACTGAACCATTGCCACCAGGCTCTTCTAGTGCTCCTCCATGGAAGTATCTGAAAGTAATGATAAGTTTAAGGTAAACTTGTGTGTTTTTCCCATAAGAGCATCTTAACGGCAAATGTGTGGTCTTGTGTGGTCTTGAAAAATTCAATAATTATAGACATTTTACACGCCAATAGATTGTAATGCAATGAAAATAGTACTTAGCAAATGGCAAGTGTGACATGACAAACACCACTAACTAAGCATATTTTGATCTGGCCTTTTTTTAACTGAGTTCTCAGTTGTTATGTCTTCAACTAGGTCCATGTATATTCATCCAGGGCCGGACATAGCTGGAAGGCCCCATGGTCCCTGGTCCATAGGCGCATAAAAAGTAAGACTACTTACTCAAGGGTTGGAATAATGTAATTGGTCTTCAATTCACTGATGTAGGCCCCATTAGCAGCGGTCGCTTCTATGGCGAATATCACTTGTGCCTGTACAGGCGAATCTGGAGCATTTACGACCATTGTTATGATTTTTTATTATCTTGGCATTTTGTGCGCTTAGCTTTGGATGAAAACCAATGATTGCAAAGTAATAAATCAGGTTTTAACTTGGATTATGATTTGAGATGAAAAATAATGAATACATGAAGAACGCAGTCAGATAAAATTCAGAAAAAATTACATTTGATTTGGCTTCAATTTATCGTATCGATCGAAAAAACAAAACCAAGCCAAGCCAACCAATAGAGAGAGAGAGAAGAGAGACAGCAAAGAGCATGTAATGAGAGACAGTACAACAAAATTGCCAGGTCAGACAGTGAGTGACTGCAGACTGAGTGAGTGACACTGACATGACAAACGATTGATTGAAAACTAATGATAGTGAATGGCAGCAGTCGTGCACGTCTCCTTACCAAACGATTTCTTTCTTTTCTTGTAGGTTCTTCTCGGAAACCAATTGATTGATTACATTGAATCTTCTAGACATGAAAAATATTTTGGAATTAACCTTTAAAAAAAAACAAAAAACTATAACTAAACCGTTTCTTTACACGCATAATCTGATCAGCTGACTTATACCCTGTCAAAATCGACAATCTAATCTATCTATCAAATCAAATCAAATGTCAAATCTAAAATCAACCACCCCGTTTGTTTCAGGAATCAGAAAGCCGAAAATAAAAATAAATTTCGTAACTTCTATCAATTTCATAATTTATCGTCTGTTATTTTGATTTCACGGCCGAGTGTTACGTGATCTACTCGTGAGGTTCAAGTTAAGCGGTATTTTTGTGCCTAATCATGGAATTAAGGCTTCTGAGCTGTACGAGTTACCCATACAAACGTAATACCATAACCATTTGAAATTTGCGCATATCTTCAGCATAGTATGGTATTATTCGTATTAGGATAGCATTTATCTAGGTCTCTGCCAGAAGCTTTTTTCAAAATACTTAGCTAAAGTGAAATTAAACCGAATCGCATTTTGCATATTTTTACATCATAGAAGACATGTTTTCTTAATATTTATATAGTATTAAACACTAGGATATTTTAAGTTTCCTTCTGTAAGAAACATAGCTTATATGGTCTAGTATCAGAAAAACAACACTGTGTGAAGAATAAAAACAATTTTCAGTCATAATTTTTGGGACTACGGGAGACAAGCAAATTTCTTGCAAAATAGCTATGACAACTATACTAGTGCCAACTTTGAACGAAAACACGATTGTAAGAAATTTGCTTTCTTTTTTATGGCCGTTCCGTAACCCGTTCAAATAACGAAGAGCACTGGAAACTCTATAGAGCTATACTAAAGTAGGACACTCCGACATAGACGGAATATAGTAAGAACGAATGAACGAACATAAGAACGAAGAAGTACACCGTCATCAATCATTTTAATCTGTGTCAATTCAAAAACTTCACAAAGTCTTGTTTGTTTCGTACATACATTTTTGTTATAAAATCGCTAATGAGGGCAATTCGGAGTGTCGCAAAAGCTAAACTAAACTAACTAAAATTATTGCCATCCTTTTTATTCCCATCGCTATGAAAGGGACGGCAACAATTTTAGTTAGCTTAGTTTAGCTTTTGCGACACTCAGAATTGTCACTTATAGTTCACTAAATACTGTCTAAAACTTTAATTTATCTTGTAGGCTGTTATAGTGTTTGATCGTGAAATAACTAAAATAATGTGAACAAAATAATGTGACATGTGAAATGTGTGGTGTAAGAAAGAACATGCCGTCTGGATGACAATAAACTTATTTTATAGTCTTTTTTAAACTTTCGCGATCAGAACACATGATTAAACATACATTTACGGGTATTTATCGCTATTTACCTTTATTTAATTTTAATTTTATCCCGACGTTTCGACTGGATTGCACCAGCCGTGGTCGCGGGCAGACTGAAGTGTTGGAGGTACACCACAGCAAAGCGAAGGCATTTATTTTTCTACCCTCACTTGATCTTCATAAATGTTAATTAGGGCCGGTTCACACTAGGACGGCACACTACACTAACAGTATCTGTACACCGAGAAGATTTTATTTGACGAGTACACTTTGCTATTACTGGATTCCACGAGGACGAGAGTCTGAAGCCGTCTTCACGATTAAAATTAGAATATTTTTTAATCTCAATCGCTTCTCGAACCATTCGCTTATAATAGTGCTTCTCGTTGGCAAGGACCTTTGGGTTGTGTAACTCCATCCAGTGATTAGGTCCTGAGTCTACTATGTGCTCTGCTATAGCAGACTTGTTTACTTGTCGATTTTTGACCGCTGCTATGTGTTCCTTAACCCGTTCAGCGACTGTGCGCTTTGTTTGACCTATGTAGGAACTACCGCAGCTGCAATCGATTTTATAAACACCAGGAACCTGGAAAGGTACTACATCTTTCGGTGTACGTAAACGCTTTGCCACTTTGGTGAGTGGAGTATAGATCGACTTTATTGAAAACTTCTTCAATAGGTTTCCAATCTTGTCCGTAACCCCTTTCACATAAGGCATGAACGCTGGCTGTCTCGCTACATCTGTGTGCTTATGTTTGCGCCTGCGATTAGGATGCCATCTATTAATCCTGTATCCGTTTCGTTTGAGAACCTCCTGAACATGTTCCAGCTCCCCGGGTAGATGTTCAGGGTCACAGAGATCATAGGCTCTGTTCATAAGTGATGAAACTACTGACCCAAGATGTAATGGATGATGGTGTGAAGCAGCATTTAGGTATCTGTCCGTGTGTGTCGGTTTTCTGTACACAGTATGCGACAAAGTTCCGTTGGACCTCACCATCACTTTTAGATCTAAAAAGGCTAAAGACCTGTTTTGCTCCATTTCATAAGTAAACCTTATCTTAGGGTGTATGAAGTTGAGATGTTCCATTAGCTGATCGACTTCCTGTTGACTTCCATTGATAATGCAAAACACATCGTCAACGTACCTTTTCCAAAGTTTTACACCGTGAGCTGATAGGTTAATCATGCTTTCAAAGTGTTCCATCCAGATATTAAAGGTAAATAGCGATAAATACCCGTAAATGTATGTTTAACTTATTTTATGTCTAAATTTCCATTAGATATAGATTGGTAAGCAATTTTATGCCATTTAATATCAAAATTAAGTAAACTTATGATACAATTCGTAAAGGTTTCAGTGTTTTTTGCAAGAAAATTATCCTCATAACGCATGTAAACAATACATAGTGCTTGACACACATCAACCTAGATTTATCGATATCGATATTTGGTTTTACGAAACTGAAATGATTCGTTCTAATTAATTTGTTTGATTGCTATGTTTTGTAAAGTTTTTTTTTTGTTTAGATACATAAACCATAATTTACGCAACTTAGACATTATTTTATAGGTACCTAGTAGGTTTTGCATTATATCATGTTAATTTTTTATCAAAACATTCTGATATGGAATAGGTGTCCTAACCAGTATTCACGTGATGCTAGAACGATGAAGACTAGAATGACGTGACCGACACGATGGTCGCATCGCTTACTTACGCGATAATGGCGTAATCGCGTTCTATTAGGACGGATGCATAAGGCTCAACTCACACTAAAAGAGCGGCGAAGCGAAGCGCGGTTTCAGTGTCATATGAATTTTAACTTTATTTTCATGACCTACTATATACTTATTATCGCATGAGAAACTCGACCGAGTCCGAGACCGAGCGAATTCGAATACGCGCGCCTTCTCTGCGATAATAAGTACTTACCTATTATACTAATTATAGTAATGAAAATAAAGTTAAAATTCATATGACACTGAAACCACGCTCCGCTTCGCTGCGCTTCGCCGCTCTTTTGGTGTGAGTTGAGCCTAAGTGTTTTATCATTGAAATATTATCTTTATCTTTGATGCTTTTTAATATATTAATACAACAAATTTTGTTGCAGATAACCTATAAACCTATACAAAAAAATCGAAGCAGCATGGCGAAGCATAAACAAAAGCTTGATGATCATCGTCACTATAATGAAAGTACCTGGATGACAATCATTGCCTGAAAACACGGATAAAACGTCGTTTTCTAAAAATGAATCCTAGCTAGATCGATTTATCGCCACCGAAATAACTTTATGTTCAAATAAATTAATAGATAAATTTCATTCTTTTATTTGTAAGAAATACAAAAAATCATGAATAAGAATTATGGAATCCAGAAATCCCACCTAGAGCCGATATCGATAAATTATCGATAGTCACTAAGGTACATCTCTAGTTATAATGCTTTGTTTTTACTATGTTGGCAGTATGGCGTAGTTTGGTTTTGTAACGTTGAAAGCAAATTCCTTTTTTTCATAGATCTTTTTTTATATGGCAGTTCCGTCTCTTACTATTACACGCTCTTTAGAACGCGCGTCACATTGACTTTGCCGAGCCACGTCACCGAACTCTTAAGTTGTCGCTCATTGCGTATTTTCAACCGGCTTTTGAGGAAACCTTTTGGGATAACTGCATATAGAAATGTGACGGGAACTGCTGTAAAGGAGGAAGTGAACATTGGACTGCTGAATTCCTTTAACCAGGACACTAAACGCGGTAACTTAAAACTGCAAATGTAGCACAATTTGAACACACCTGAAAATATACCACCCCTAGTATCAGTTTAAACTAAACAGATGTCTGATATTTGAGACATTATTACTTTCGTTTTTGGCTATTTCTTACTTATTCTATATTCTTTGAAAATTCTTTGAATTGTTCATAGTCATTTATTAGCAAGACAAACAAATACTATTATTAAAGTATTACTGTAACACTTCTACTGATGTTAAGCTTTTCATTTTTAAGGATATATAAGCTGTAATCTTTGTTTCTAGGTGGAGCGGTGCCAGTGTTCCGTCGAGCTCTCCTATTCCCCTCACGAGTAGCATTGCAAGATGACTTTGGCATCTACACATATGCAGGACTCTATCAGGCAGCATCAGTGCTTAGCCAGGAGATATCTGCTCAATTGGGTAAGAAAACAGCTCTTTTTTTATACATATACTAGCAGTGCCTTGCTGTTTCACCTGCATAGTTTCTGTTCCCATGGGAATACAGGGATAAAATATAGCCTTTGTTACTCAGTGATAATGTAGCTTTCTAATGGTGAAAAAATTGTTTAAATCGGTCCAGTAGTTTTTGAGTTTATTTGTTACATACAAAAATACAAATCTTTCCTCTTTATAATATTAGTATAGATTTGTCCCACAAACATACTAAACATCTATGTTTATTAACTATTACTCACTGACAAGGTAATAATAATTAAATTAAAAGTATGTTTGTAATAGTGTAATTATAGCAAAAAGTATGTTTGTATGAGCAAGTGGCCAATTCTTTAATTATAGAAGACAGTCAGCAAGCTACATCGAGGTCTATTCCTCGCTTGCATTGGCGATGTACAACCCGTGCGTATACAGGATGTTTCTAAACAAATAATTGATTATGAGATTCTTCAACGAGAACTAAAAAATGTTAAATGGTTGGAGACTAATGATATGAAATCCCCGGATGATATTTATAACTTTATTTATAGGTCATTTCAAAATGCAAAAAAATCAGCAACAAAAATTATCAAGCAAAGATGTAAATTAAATAATGATAACAATCGTTTTAGGCTACCATGGTTAGATAAAAATGTCACCCGACTTTGTGAAAAGCGTGATAGTCTATTCTGTGACTGGAAAAATAGTAATTACGACCCTAAATTAAGATTAGAGTATAATAAAACTCGGAATAAATTACACAAAGTTTTAGAAGCTAAAAGGAATTCTTATTACCATAAAGAAATTACAAATCACTTTAAAAATACAAAAAAGATGTACCAAATTATTAACCAAATGCTAGGTCGTGTGACCTTGTCCATAGATGCGGCAATCCTTAAAGCATTTAATTCGCAAGGGTTGCATATAAAAAATATTGTTAATAATTTTGCTAACGGTTTCGAAAAGGCTGTAAAGGATATAATTCCTAACTGCAAGATCAAACTTCATAGTCAGGGTAAATACTGCCAACCAACTAATGCGAGTATTCACTTCCAACAAGCTTCAAGTCATAAGATTTTTAAAATCATACAAAGCCTAAATTCTCGAAAAGCCCCAGGACTGGACGACATTAAAGTCTCAGACATTAAATTAGTAGGAGAAGATATTGCTGCAGCTATTGCCAATCTAATAAATTGCAGCGTTAGCACTAGCTGTTACCCGGATGGTTTAAAAGAGGGATGTGTAAGACCTGTATATAAGAAGGGTAAACATAGTGATTATTCAAACTATCGACCCATAACATTACTATCGTCCATTGATAAAATCGTTGAGAAGTATGTATGTGAGCAGATACATAGTTTTTACAGGAAGCATGATGTCTTATACCACAATCAATTTGGGTTCCAATCAGGTAAGGGTTCTTATAACCTTCTATCAAAATTCACTGATGAGGTAAATAGTCACTTAAATCTGAAAAAGCATGTTTTGGTTTTATTTATAGATTTTTCTCGCGCTTTTGATACACTTCTGCATCATAAACTTATAAATCGGCTTGACAATTGTGGTATCCGTGGTCCGTTACTAGAATGGTGCGATGACTACTTAAAAAATCGGACTTTCCAGGTGAAGGTAGATAATACGTACAGTAAACCTATTACAGTGACGGAGGGCACAGCTCAAGGTTCAGTCTTAGGGCCATTACATTTTTTGTCTTATGTGAATGACATGAGCAGTTGTGTAAATTACAGCACATGCTACCAGTTTGCAGACGACACGTGCCTTATAATTGCAGATAAAGATCCAGTTAAAGCATGTGATCTTATGCAACAGGATTTAAATAGTTTAACAAACTGGTGTCATGATGCTGGCCTTGTACTAAATTCGAATAAGACCAAAATTTTAATCATTAAGTCACCTTATATCAAAAGCTTACCTACCAAAAATTTAATAGTTCACGATCATAAATGTATGCATTCCAATTTTCATTCATGCAGATGCACACCTTTAGACGTCGTTGAAACACAAACATATCTTGGCTTAACAATTGATAATAAGTTTAATTGGAATAATCATGTTGATCATGTTTGTTGCAAGTTACGCCAATTTCTTGCAAATATCACAATTCTAAAAAATCGTATTCCGTATAAAATTAAATTAATGCTTTATAATTCACTTGCAGAGTCTTACGTTCAGTATGGCCTTAGTAGTTATGGTCGTACTTATAAAACGTACCTCAACCTAATATATAAACTTCAACTAAAAATTTTAAAAACTATAGTTTCAAACAAAGTGCGACATCAATTCCAGAATGATGAAACAGGACTGTTTAAACATTGTAAGGTGTTACCAGTCCATACTCAAGCTCAGTATTCTCTGCTAAAAGAAAACTTTTTTAATAATGCTTTAAAAACAAAGATCGAACATCCTGTGTATACTCGGGCTATCGCTCATAACCGGCTGTATGAGCCGCGCGCTAACAATGCGTACGGCGAACGAACAACCAACTACCTGATTCCTCGTTTAATTAATTTATTACCCTATGACATTATCGACTCATTATCTAAAACCAACATTAAGTTTAAACTGAAGTCACACTTTTTATCAAGTCTTGACCTTGTTTAGGCTTTGTTTTTGTTTTTTTTTTATTGGATAAGTGGGTAGATTAGTATCATGAATCTGCCAACTTATCCAATTAACTAAGTATAGGCTCATACTTCACTAGTTTCGTAAGTAGGATGTTTTTTGTATTATGATTTTGATTCAAATAAGTATAATTTTGTTTAAATACTTAGGTAAGTCATCTGACCTACATTTATAGCCCATACAGATTATCTATAATTATATATACCTACCTACCTACTTACTAATCAACTTGTATCATTGTTTCGCTGTAGACTAAACTAGCAATAGTACAAACCTTAGTGGTTTTTAGTTGCTAAGTCATAATTTGTCTTTTTTATGTAAATTGTTGAATGATAATAAATAAAAAAAAAAAAAAAAAAACATAAAAAACTCTACTATTCTTTAATAATCATTTGAACAGCAATATTTTTGTTCTGAAATCTTACATGCCTGATAATAAGAAAATGCATTAAAAACATCTAAATTCTAACTCTTTTTGATTGCCAAAAGAGAATGAGATTTTTATGTGAATCCTGCTCTTACATGCTTCTCAAATTGTGTTTTGTCTGTGTGTGAAGTATAAGTGACTTTTAAGAATTTTCCTAATCAAGTTTTAATTCAGTGGGAGACACAGAGAGGACCATAGCCTACATGTGCAGCAATGATGCATCCCACATTATAGTTCAATGGGCCATCTGGATGTCAGGGAACATTGGTAAGTTCAATTGAAAATGTAGTTAAATATAAAATAATGGTTTTTAATATTTATAGTGTTATTTACACTTGGATAATTTTTACTCAGTCTGTTCTATCTGTGAAAACTTGTTATTAGCCTTATGTTTCTATTAACTCCTTGGTAACATGTTTTTATGTGCTGTTAGTTTTCCATAAATAAATAAATAAATAATTTCGTTATTTTAAATGAAAAATCTTAACTAAAATCATCTTACTGATAGTTTCATTCTGGCAATTAGGGGTTCCGTGGCCGAGTGGTAAGGCAGTCCGGCTCTCCCTTCTTTCACAATAAGTTTGTAATAGCCAACTCTGGTGATGGAGAACTTAAATGAGATATGATTATAGGCAAAATTTAAAAGTAGGTATGGTCAGCCATAAATGTGGTGTACCACCCTATGGTTGCGTTTTATTTGAACATCATGAAACAAAGTCGATATCCACTTGCAATAACATTATGAAGTGACAATTGCTCTCTACTATATTTACGTTGTGCCATAAGTGTCAAGTTTGATTTCTCGCAAGAAAAAGTCGACTTTACCAATAATTAGATCTCACAGAAAGTTTTGGCATTACTAGTAGACCACTTTCTTGGCCGACCGTACCTAATCCACGTCATCTTACGTAGTCATTTGCGTCTTTTCTCTCTATGTCGGATTACACTAGTGATAAACACTTAAATCAAAATATTTGAATGACATAACACATGGATAAGGTTGTTTGAACATTCTGATTGTGTATCTAATCAGTCACATTTTTCATTCATTTTTTCATTGAATAAGTAATAGTATATTTTATATCAAGAGACGAAGCTATAATATACTTGTAGAATAGAATAAGATTTATTTAGGAACAAAAAGCACAGACATACATTTAAATAGGTAGGTAGGTACATACAAAGAAAGACACAAAGAAACAGAGGCAGGTAGGTAAGTAGGTACCTACTTAGGTATAGTACCTAGGTCTAGATTTTGATGATGAAGTACTTATAATATCTAACACAAGAATAATTGTAATATACCCTAGATGGTTTAACTCCCGAGCATAGGGAGGGAATGAAACTGTGGGTATAGTAATGTCACATCATATTTTTATGTATTTGTTGGTCCTCCTGCTGATTAACGGGAGGGGAGGTACATAATAACATCTCTGTACCTGAGCTAGTCTCGCCTGCACGTGGTCCTCCTGCTGATTAACAGAAGAGCTAGCAACAGAGAAGGAAAACTTGAAACAAACCCGGCTCGGTGCCAGCCGTTATGCACCTGTAACCGAACCGACACCGCATGTACTGACTCGTCTTTCCTGCGGGTTTTGTCGGTAAGGTCGAGAGGGTAGTGTGGGTACCTGGGAAGGCCTGCGTTATCAAACTGAGTCCCAGGCAGAGTGGCGTTAGTGAAGAGGACACTTCACCCACTCCAGCTTGCTGGGGTGGATAACAACACGGGGAGTGGCAGTGACCGGTTATAAGCCCGCGCAGATATACATTATATTTTTATGTGTTATGTGTTTAATTTCAGCGGTCCCACTGACGCCGATCCATCCAGCCGACATGCTCAAGTACTTCTTACAAGATAGTATGGCGGACCTGGCTATATGTACGCAGGAGTATGAGAAGGTAATATTGCTGAATATTCTGATTAAATACATAAATAATATCCGTGGACATTTTACACGGCGTCATCTAATCCCAAGCTAAGCAATATAATGCTTGTGTTATGGTAACCAGATGACTGATATAATTACTTAGATACATTTTTTTTAAAGTCCATGCTACACATCGGTAAAAGAATTTTTGAAATCGGATGAGTTGTTTCGTAGATTCCACAAACAAACAAACCAACCTTACCTCTTTATAATATTTGTATAGATTAGTATAGATATAGATTATTATAGAAGTATAGATATATATTAGTGTAGATAGAAATCTAGCCATTTCATCTAAACTTTAGCAGGCATTTGTTACTCATAGCATCATACAATATGCCTGTTCCGTTTCCCAAGGTGCTTCGCCCCATCACCTTGGAGCTCACGAAGCCCCTGCTGGTAACGGGTCGAGACAAGGAGCTGACAGCTCAGCTGTACCAGCCCAACACGGAGTTCTTGAAGCCCAGGGTCGAGGGGCTGGATGACGCCGGGAAGACTAACATGTGGTACGGGGATGCTAATGCGCTTATTATCTACACAAGTGGTAAGTGTGAAGCAAATAAATATCCCTAAAAAAGTATCCCTAAAGCTATTTATCAGTGGGATTTATCCCATCCCACTTTTTCCAAAACGTCACTTTTTCCACAAGATTTTTTCCAAAACGTACCTTTTAAATTATCAAAGAACTTTTGAAATCGGAAGAGTAGTTTCAGTACCTCCCATTTTACACACTTACACACACCCTCACACACCTCTTCGTTATATTTGTTTTAAGTTAACATTATTGCCAGGTACAACAAGCAAGCCTAAAGGCGTGATCTGGACGCACAAGATGCTGCAGACTCAAATATCGGCATTGCATAGCGCTTGGTGTTACTCCTGCCAAGATGTGGTGTTACACGCGTTACCCTTGCATCACATCCATGGTCAGCTCAACTCTATGCTGGCTTCTCTTGCGGCTGGAGCCAGGTAAGGCTCAACTCACACCAAAAGAGCAGCGAAGCGAAGCGCAGTTTCAGTGTCATACGAATTTCAACTTTATTTTCATTACTATAATACTTATTATCGCACGAGAAACTCGAACGAGTCGCGAGGATGCTCGCGGCTTCGCGGGAATTCCGGCGAATTCCAATACGCGCGCCTTCTCTGCGATAATAAGTATTATTGTAATAAAAATAAAGTTGCAATTCGTATGACACTGAAACTGCGCTTCGCTTCGCTGCTCTTCGATGCTCTTTTGGTGTGAGTTGAGCCTTAATCACAATCTATACCGAACCTGTAGTGTATGCTAATATTAATTGCAAAAACTTACGATTTGATTTGTTAAGTTACTTTGGAAGAAGCGTCCCTTAAGAACTCAAAATTTTGCCCCACCCTGTATAGCCTACTATGTTCTATATGGCCAGTCCGATCCTGTGTATCATAATGTTATTTTTTAAACAAAATTAAAGATAAATAACAAACTTAGTAATAAACACCTTAAAATCCATTATGGTTTGTCTAATAAACGAAAACGGTCAAATTTGTGATAAATACCCGTTTGCATATGTTGAAACAAAAGCAAAGCAAATTGTTATTTACTATGTTGTATCTTATGCAAAAGGCCCAAAGTAGAGCTGATTGGCGGTTATGGAAGGAGGCTTATGCCCAACAGTGGGTCACAAAAAGCTGAATATGATGATAATAATTATTTTATGTTTTGTTTTATTTTATTAAGTCACAAAATAAAGTTTTTTATATTCTATTCTATTCTATTCTATAATGATCGTCCGTTCGTTCGTTCGTATGAGCAAGTGGCCAACTCTGGTGACGGAGTTTTTAGGCCGCCTTAAGGCCTCCGTCATGGCTTAACGACTTTAAAAGCCGGGACCGACAATTTAACGTGCCCTCCGAAGCACGGAAGCGCTCAGCTGATAATGCCACTTGCGGTCACCCATCCAAGTTGTGACCGCTCAGAACTTTGCTTAACTTCGACGATCTATCAAGAACGTCTTAGCAAGCTTCGCCACGAGCGCTTCATGGAATTGGCGGTTATGGAAGGAGGCTTATGCCCAACAGTGGGTCACAAAAAGCTGAATATGATGATGATGATATTGTATCTTTAAGGATACGCATGATCGGTTCATTCGCCTCCCACACCGTCTGGGCGCGCCTCCTCGGCTTCGGCGAGCGTGAGGAAGCAAGAGTCAGCGTCTTCCACGGCGTCCCAGCGATGTACGCCAAACTGTTGGCTGATCATGAGCGGATGTTCGCGGACACGAAGACACAGCAGTACGTGAAGAGTGCGCTGGGCACGAGGATGAGACTGATGTGTGCTGGTTCAGCGCCGCTGCCGCAGACCCTGGCTGAGAAATGGGAGCAGGTGAGGAAAAATACATACCTCTGTGGCGCAGTGGGTGAAAGCCCGCCTCAGACGCAGAGGTAGCGGGTTCGTTCCCCGCTGCGGGACCAATGTTCGTATCGTATGATCTGCAAATCGAGGATGAGACTGATGTGTGCTGATTCAGCGCCGCTGCCGCAGACCCTGGCTGAGAAGTGGGAGCAGGTGAGGAAAAATACATACCTCTGTGACGCAGAGCAAAGCCCGCCTGAGACGCAGAGGTTGCGGGTTTGTTCCCCACTGCGGGACAAATGTTTGTATGATCTGCAAATATAAAAAAAAACTAGCTAGGTTCAACACAAGCCAGGTATACTATAAGCTAGGTGCAAGCTAAGCTAAGTATAACGCAAGCCGTGTAAAACTTAAGGTGTGATTTAAACTAGGTATAACTTAAGCCAGGTACGAAACAAGCCAGTTGAACCGAAAACTAGGAAACTATTATGTTATCATTTATCAAGGTATAGCCGCGATAAACTATGACTAAACAACAAGATTGCCGTATCTAATAGACCGCCGCTGCTACTGCCTCAGACGCTGGCTGAGAAATGGAAGCAAGTGAGGGATAGTAGATAAAAACAATTCAAATACAACAAACCAGGTACAATCCAAGCTAGTTACAACTCAAGCCAGGAACAATCTGCGCTAAGTACAACTTAAGCTATGAACTAGAAATAACTTAAGCCATATTCATATTTATATATTTTTATTTTATTTATTTATTTATATTTATATTTTGGTTCGCCAAACGCGTGTTAACAAAATGTTACTAAACGCCTATTTTAATGGTCATAAAGATTTATCAATTTAATATAAACAAATATTTCCTTCCTTTCATCCTTTTCTTGTTATTCTTATGTCAATGAGATAGCAAAAGATTTAACCGATTTAGCTAAAGTAGGTTAACTGAACCAATATGAATAAGGGGGTAAATGTCTAAACTTGATACACAGGTATCCGGTTTCCGTCTCCTCGAGCGGTACGGCATGTCGGAAGTGGGCATGGCTCTGAGCAACCCTTACCGGCCGGTGGAGGAGCGCACGGTGGGCTGTGTCGGCAACCCCTTGCCCGGGGTAGCCGCTATGGTTGCCACGCTTAAAGACGGGGAATACGAGCCTCTGGTCACTGTGGAGACGAGGGAACCTAACACTGAGGTTGGTATACTGTAGGATCTTTTTGAACCTTACAGAAACTGTTTTGACGACCTCTGTGGCGCAGTGGGCGAAAGCCCGCTTGAGACGCGGAGGTTGCGGGTTCGATTCCCGCCACGGGATTATGTTTGCATGTTCTACAGATATTTGTTCCGGGTCTGGATGTTTTTCTATCTATAATTATGTATTATTTAAAAAAAATGTATCTAAGTAGTATATCAGTCATCTGGTTACCATAACACAAGCATTAAGTTCATTAGCTTGGTACTAGATAACGCTGTGTGGAATGTCCAAGGATATTTATATACTAACTTTTGCGCTTATAATATGACTAGCTTACTCGCCCGTAGCTTCGCTCACGTAGTACCTACCTTGATAAAATATAGCCTATGTTCATTCGGAAAGTCTTTACTACACATCGGTGAAAGAATTTTTGAAATCGGATTTTTAGTTTCGGAGATTACCCCAAACATACAAACAAACCAACTTTACCTCTTTATAGTATTAGTATAGAGTGGGATGTGCCTTTTCACAGATATCCTTAGAACGTCTAGGGCTGACCGCGAAGGGAACAGAGCCTGATGAAGGGTTCGAGTGGGAGCCGCCCTCGGTCACGGAGCACCGGCCGAGCGAGGGCGGAGTACATCAGGGCGAGCTCTTGTTGAAGGGACCCGCTGTCTTTACTAGGTTTGTCTCTGTATATCTGTTCTTGGTCGTATGAGCAAGTGGCCAACTCTGGTGACGGAGTTTTTAGGCCTCTAAAGGCCTCCGTCATGGCTTAACGACTTTAAATGCCCGGACCGACAATTTAACGTGCCCTCCAAAGCACGGAAGCGCTCAGCTGATAATGCCACTTGCCACCCATCCAGGTAGTGACCGCTCAGAACGTTGCTTAACTTCGACGATCTATCAAGAACGTCTTAGCAAGTTTCGCCACGAGCGCTTCATAATATTAATGTGATTCAATAATATTGTCCTTGATAATACAATATTTGGTATAGATACTGGAACCGAGCGCCGAAGTTGAACACAGATTTCACGTTGGACGGGTGGTTCCGCACGGGCGACACGGCTGCCTACTCCGAGGGCAGGTTCCGTATTCTCGGCAGGACCTCCATTGACATCATCAAGTCGGGCGGGTGAGTCCAATAATATATAATAGTAGCATTGAGATTTATTAAAGACACACTCACTCACAATCTTATAGCTGACAATACTCAAAAAATGTGCGTGCAAATTCAATGTTCTTCAATGACATTTGACATTTTAATGTAGACGTTATGTCGTTTGTTGTAATGTTCAATGTCGCTTGTACGCAAAAAAGAAAAACTCTGCGCACTACGTAGCGTGCGCTGAGTTTTGGCGTTTACATTTTATTTGTCTGATTGTGGCTCTATATTACATCTCAATGAATAGTAGTTTATATATTTTGATAATAGTGGTAACCCTATGGAGTATAGTACCTGGACGAACAGCGAGCGTGCCGCCGAGAGGGACAAAAGATGCAGTAAATCCATAGTTTCTTAGTACAAAATTCGGAGCATCAAGGTTCCGGTCATACAAAAAAGCGGCACGCGATGAGGGACAAAAGATATAATGCTTATGTCTCTTTCACTCACAAGAATGTTGTATATATTCTTCTTTGTTTTTGTGTGACTGAGAAAGGAATATACAGCGCTCTATTCAAATCCGTTCAGCCGTTTGCGCTTGAAAGAGTAACAAACACACTTACACACGCACAAACTTTCACCTTTATAATATTAGTGTGATTCGTGTGATAGTGTGATAGTGTGATTAGTGGGATAGTGTGATAGTGTGATAGTGTGATTAGTGGGATAGTGTGATATTGTGATTTATTTTCCCAGGTACAAGATCAGCGCGTTGCAAGTAGAATCGGCCATTTTGGAGCACCCTTCGATCGCCGACGCGGCTGTGCTGGGAATCGAAGACGAAACTCTAGGTAAGCAACACCAATGATATTTAATAATAATTGTCTTTGGCAACACTAACCCATTTATTTTTTAGTTTTTTTTGTAGTTCGTTCGTTCGTTCGTATGAGCAAGTGGCCAACTCTGGTGACGGAGTTTTTAGGCCGCCTAAAGGCCTCCGTCATGGCTTAACGACTTTAAAAGCCGGGACCGACAATTTAACGTGCCAACCGAAGCACGGAAGCGCTCAGATGAAAATGCCACTTGCGGTCACCCATCCAAATAGTGACCGCTCAGAACGTTGCTTAACTTCGACGATCTATCAAGAACGTCTTAGCTTTGTAGTTATTCAGACTTAACTTAGAGTTCTCAAAAGACTGCTGATTTATTATCTCTTGCATTGTCAAGAAAGAGTATTTTGCCCATGACGCACGTAGGCTAGTTGCGAGGGTTATACATTAATGTTACAAAGGACATTGCTCTGCGTCCATACATTGTTTCCCCTGGAGCCAAGAGCATCGGATAATTATGTATTGTATTCTCTATCATTAGTAGATTCTTAAAAGATCTTGTATTTGTAGCGGACTAGCTGCAAAAAAGGTATATTTCAAAACAAGTATCAGATTTTGAGGTTATAATCTAACCATAACAACGAATATTAAATGTAGGTACCTACGATTTTTCATAGCTCTTGAGTGATTTTTAAGAAACTGAAAGGTAGGTAATATTATAATACCTACCTATTCTTCCAATAACATGGAACCACCCGCAGAGCCACAATTTACACAAAATACACATTCCATTGCGTATGCGTAGGATCTAAGTCCGTTTTAGAGTGCCAAGTTATCGTTCGAGCGGTACACAGTTCCGAAAATCACAGCCAGGTAAATCGTTTTTTAAAGCAATCCAAGTCCGTTAAAATAACCAAGTCGTAAAAAAGTCCCGAAAGTCACCAAAACACCGAACACAAGAAAAGAACACAGGAAAAGCACAGCACAGGAACTGTAACTTTGCCAAAGTGACAATAACGGACGACGCGACGTGACGTTCACAGCAAAACTAGGGTTGTAGTACGACACCACACCAATAATCGATTTTTTCGATTAAGATTTACTGTGGTCTTAAATTATTTCAAACTGTCTGTTACATCACCTTTGTCATATAAACATTACAAGTATGTGTGACAATGGTTTATTTTACGCCGAAAAAGAAATGTTATTTTTGTATTAATTGTCGTAAAAAATGAATTAGAGAATCAAAATAAAAAGTTTTGATTACTGTATACCTAATATTATTCTTACTACCTATTTAAAAATTGGAGTATGACTGCATACATAAAGTAGGTATTCTTATTAGGTTTTTAAAAATACACTTTAGAAAAGAAAACACAATCGATCGATTAATAATTCAATCAATCGATTATAATTGATTGGACATCCCTATTTCACTTCTGACACGACATGACATTATGCGAAGATGGCGATCTAATGTTATTAGTCAAGTTAAATTCTATTAAAAGTACATTTTGGAATACAGCTAGTTCGTGATACAGAAGTATTTGCAACTTAAATAATAAAATAGGCGATTAATTATCGTTTAATCTGATACTCTTTATTGCACAGGGGCAATTTGGACATTGTCTTTTACCCTGTTATTCATATTTGACTAGTAAACTTATTTTAGCTAAAACGGATATTAAATCTGTTGCTATTTCTTTACATTGACATAAGAGTAACAAGAAAGAAACATTGTTTAAATCTATATTAAACTAGCTTACGCGCACGCGGCTTCGCTCGCGTGGTACCGACCTTGATAAAATATAGCCTATGCTCATTCGTAAAGTCCATGCTACACATTGGTGAAAGAATTTTAGAAAACGGATGATTATTTTCGGAGATTACCCCAAAACCCCAAACATACAAACAAACAAACCAACTTTACCTCTTTATAATATTAGTATAGATTCACAAATCTTCATGAATAAAGGCATTGAGTTATTAATTATTATATTACTTACTGGTTTTTTATTGTTGTGTTTTACAGGTGAAATCGTCTCAGCCGTTGTGGTCGTCAAAGAGAAATGTGAGATTACCCTCAAAGACTTGAAAGAAGCTCTAAAAACCAGGCTCGCGCCATACCAACTGCCCCGTACATTGGTCGTGGCTGAGACCATGCCCAGAAACGCAATGGGCAAGCTGGACAAGAAACAGATCAGGCAGCTATATGCCAAGCAGATGGCTCTTGGCAAGAAATAACTTTATTTCAGTAGACACGATGATTGCTTAAAAACTAATAGACCCGATGATAAATGAGAATAATTTAAGCCGAACACTAAAACGCTACTTAATTTGGGAGCGTATTAACCATTTAGGAATTTCTTACTTGTCATGGGCCGTACTCGGGATCAATGAAAACGAAGTTTCGTGTCAATTTTCGGGGTCAGCTTATGTTGGTGGATACTGAATTCGTAATAGTTCACCAACATAATGGGAACCCGAAAATTGTCACGAAACTTCGTTTTCGTTGATCCCGAGTAAGGCCTCTGATGGCTTTTTGACGGGAATTCAAGATGGCATGTTGTCTCTTTTGTTTTATTTTCCGAAATTTGTGTTTTGGCGAATGTTAATATGTAATAATGGTGGATTATTAACTGTTAAGTGTTCGTGAACGTACATAAGTGTAGGCAAATGAAACAAAACTGTATATCATTGCATTTCGAGTTCTCTCAAGAAGTCCATGTAAAAAGCTGCAGTAAAGAACCCACATCTTTACTGACGCTGACTATGACTTTGACTTGACCTTGACTGACAAACATTTAAACACATGGTAGTGGCTAAATGCGTGGCACAAGCCGTGCGAAAGCCAAATCTAAGAAGTGAAGTGAAGGCCTCTGATACTATAGTAATGAAAATAAAGTTGAAATTAGTATGACACTGAAACTGCGCTCCGCTTCGCTGCTCTTCGATGCTCTTTTGGTGTGAGTTGAGCCTAAAGCACCACTTGTATTTTTGGCGCTTTAGTATAGGCTTTAGCATCATATTCATATGCGAGCGTGAATCGTATCTCAAGCGTCGAATTGATTCTTCAGTCTATTTCCATAGAATATATTCGATGCTAGACATATTTGTAGTACTAATCGGCTAGTTTTCTTGTCGCGTTACGTTTTATACGAGTCAAAGTGTTATCTTAAAGAACCTTCGAGTAGGTACAGTTTTATTTGGGACCTTACATACTTGAACTTTGTAATAGGTACTATCACCCAAAGCACCGCTTCACCACCTTTTCTGTGACGCAACTAGCAGTTTACAACGCTTTGCAACATTCGAACACCAATAGCAACAAAGTATTTCGGTGCTTTGTTATAAAGTTTGAAGAACAAATAATAACAGTAAGTTTTTAACAATGGTAAAAGTCATCAAACAATTATTGCTTTTAGATGTTTATGACTCCGATTGGTCAAAATAAAAAGGGCAGGATCAGCAAGCTAACATCTTGCAAGCTAAACTGTTTCAAAATTGGTAAAGCGACGCTTTTGGTGATAGTACATAAAACTTTCTTATGCATTTATTGTTATTTTAAATGTTTTATTTTATTCGTGCTATTTATTGTCTTATTCTGAATATTGTAAAATAGAAAACTATAAGTAGAGGCGTATTTATAAAATACTGTAATTATATTCTGTACTTAGTTGCAAAGACTGAAAGAAAAGTTATAAATAATGTCAGGGTAGAACCTATATCTATTTTATAATATTTATTACATCACAAAAAGCACAATATTTGTAAATAATTTTATTTTAGTATTGACCTTAATGTTGTTAATTTAATTGTGAATAATAATTGTTGAAATAAAAGACATCATAATAAAAATTTAAATATTTATTTACATAAATTATGCACTTTATACTGAGTTTCTAATTAATAACTTGTAACTGAAGACGAAATGATTATCGATTTATTGTGTAGGAAATTTATGGCAAAATCGCCGACTTATATTGTATGCCTAATTTGCCATATTTGTGCTTCAGATAGTTATTTGATAATTTACAAATTCAGTTTAAAGTAAAATTGGGTATTATATAGCTTACTGTGTCATTACCATGACTTTCCGAACTACGCGCGCTAGCCTGTAGTTGAATAATGTAAATACAATTTTAGTACTGCATCTATCCGCTAGAGTTTTTCAAAAAGTTTTCATACATTATGCTGTTAAATAACAACACGCAAGCGCGTATAAATAGCGTATTTGACAATGTCGGTGTGGTTATTATCACAGTTATTATTCTCTTTGATGTCGGTGGCGTAGATTCTTTATACATTAAACACCAACATAGGTAGGTACGTACCTACCAGAAAAACTTCTGATAAATCTTTCTATTATCTCTTAAATTATAATTACTATCACTTTAAAGTTCTTTAAAAAAACTTCTAGCAGCTATCGTAGCGTTAACTAAACATGGCGGTGAATACGTAGCATATTGTATAGAATTAGCCCAACTCGAATACGTGGCTATTACAGTCGCTCCCATGCCCATAGTCATAACTATAAGAGCAAACATAACATCATACCATTTTATAGTATAGTCATCGTCTGTATCCGCATATATTTTTCTATAATATTTACTCGTAAACGTTTTATATTTAGTCAGAGAATCTGTTATTAGGGGGGTTTCGTCGCCATTTTGGATGAGATGCGCGCCATTTTCCTCGACCAGAATCCCGCCATTTCGAGCGCCATTTTGTGTGTAATTTTTCCCGAATTTTAAAGGATCTTTTTTAACCATTTGGGATTTTAAATAGCAAAGTTTTAGGAAGAAAACTGGTGGGAATATGAACATAAGTGGGCCGGTGAGAGTGGAACCGACAAGTCCCATGACGAGGTCAAATCTTGGCACTGATTCGGCGAGGAATACTGCGAAGAAGACTATGGTCGAACGTATTAGAATGCGTTGCCAGCAGAAGTCTGAAAGAAATACTTACTTAGTTTTTAATAAGAAAATTACAAATTACACAACCAAATACGAAAACAGTAACGCGTAGCGCAGGCAACTGATCACATCGAAAAAAACCCAAGACCGAATTTGCTTGTTTGACTTAATATTTGGAAGTTCTTAAGCGGAGTAGGTAATAGTGTTCTGTGTTCTTAAGTTTAGTTAAAAACTAGGAAGCAATTAAGAATTTAAACAACACAGTCTGAAAAAGACATGTTACTTTAAAGTACTGCAACTTACGCCTAGGTATCCGGAAGTAGTCCTCCACTTGTTGGAACAGCACAGAGTTGCCGACAGCAGAGGACAGGCACAGCTGCAGCGTCACCAACAGTGACACGATGTACAGCGGGATTGAAGCCGGGATCCCTGACCACAAACATATCTTCAATTTTCATCATTACCTACCAGATAATGATTCCTAAGTTAAAGAGTACGGAGTCTGCTTCAAAAGAACTTTGACGTCTACCTACAAAAAGTTTAACGGTTTTGCCTTACACTTTCCTTTTACAGTCATAGCATAGGTACTACTAATTTTGCCAAAATATTCCCGCGTTTCTATTTAAAATGTAGGTCGGATGAAAACCCCCTTAGACGTTCATCTTCATGATGCCTTGCATTGCACAGTCATGATTATACCAGTAGGTATACCTACCTATATATTGCTTGATTTATCTGCTAGGTATACTTAGGTATAATATGTGGATGAAAAAGGGGATTACCTTGCAAGATATTATTGTCAATATCCAGTCCGTATCGATTGACAGCTAGTATAGAGGTCACAGTGAACATGGTGAGGGTCGTGAAGAAGCCGCCGCCGACCGCCTTGTTGATCTGCCGGCTGTCGCGCATGTCCACCTGGATCGTCAGCAGCATGGGGTGGATATCGAACTGGGGACAATATTAGACGTTGGAAGACGTTCTTAGACGTTGGAAGTGGAACGGTTTGTCATATTTAAGCGCTCGTCGCGAACCTTGCATTGTTGAAGATAGTGTATAGGTTTAGGTACACTGTATTGTAGAGCAACGTCCTGAGCGGTCACAATTTGGATGAGTAGGTAACCGCAAGTGGCATTAACAGAAGCGCTTCCGTGCTACGGAGGGCACTTTAAATTGTCGGTCCTGGCTTTTAAAGTGTTTATGTCATTTAGCTACCTACTAGGTACCTACTGCTACTGACTTTGTGAAAAGAGTGCATGCAAACAAAAACAAAAAAGCACTAAGTATAAAATTCATAGTACCTACCTACCTAGGTACCTATTAAGTAATGTATTTTGATGGCGTTTGCGAGCTACGGGAGTCCTTCTCCACCTTGTCCTCCAATTTATGTAATCCCTGGTCAAGAAAGTACCTAAGTACTTACCTATCTCTGTGCTATCGTTTCAGAGCTCATTTGGGTGATCAAAAATGTCAGACTAAGTATTTGATTAGGTAGGTAACGTAGGTAGGTATATGTTTGTAGGTATGTTACCTGGAAAGCCAGCAGTCCATAAGCGCTCAGGAAGTCTCCAAGCTGCGGCTGGTAGGCCAGCACGGTCTGCGCGCTGGGCGGAGACACGTCGTCCAATGATATGCACACCCAGGTGGATATCGCGACTGTTGAAACTATCAGCACTGATGACAACGCTATTATTCTGAAATAAAGTAGGTAGGTATTACCTGTAAGGGTGATTGTGATTGTTGAACACTTCCACCCTATGCAACCACTTGCGGCACCTACTAATACCTACCGTGACTAATAGGTAAGTACCTACCTACAGACGAAGATGCAAAATGATTTCATTTTTTACTCGGAAACAAGCGGCCTATTTATTAGGTAGTTATTTAGCATATTTATTTCTGGTTAGGTACCAAACCAATCTATTTTTGCAAGAAATAACTTAAAAAATATTTACTCCTAGTATCATTTTAAAGGCAATGCATAATTTTGCATTTATTAAAATACGGGTTTGATATAAAAAAATCTGCATAGGTAGGTTTAATTTAAATTCAAGTTCAAATTCAGAAGCCTATCTAGCTAGACATTGATTCTATTTCCATTGAGGAAATCTTTAGAACTGGTCTAGATAGGCTAGTAATAATAGATCTGCATAAATTTATTTAAGACTTTTATTTGTAGGTACCTAAGTAGTACCTACCTACCTACTACCTACCTACCCGAGTAGGTGACTATTACCTATATAATTTCTGATTGAATAACTATCTAGGTATATAGGTACCTACCAAAGACGATCGTATTTGCTATTACCGGAAATCACGAATTAAGCAACTATTAGATGTAAAACTCACTTCATATCCTTAGGCGATCCGAGCCACATGACTGGGCAGAGCAGCAGCGCCAGCAGCAGCATCCACACGCAGTAGGTGACGCCCACCTGACCCCCCGAGATCTTCCACCAGAACATCTGTAAGCTCTGAGACGCTAGAAGATAAATAAGAGTAGGTAAATAATAGAAAGTACCTAGTTTAAAATGACTTTGACTAAAAGTAAGAGTGACATGACATGTTTGAATCAGATGATCAGATCAGATCAGATGTATTCAAATCTAACTGACAAACTGTTGCCTTTTTTTAATTGAAGTAAAAGGTCCGCCTTTTGGCTTTGCCAACTTGGCCCAGCTGTGATAGGATAAGTAATGAAAAATAAATAAAAATACGACTTCCCTGTGAATAGATACATTCTACGTGTGAAGTCGTAAGTCGTAAGTGAAGTCGTAGGCCTACTCTTGAAAGTGACATGGATATGTTATTATAAGTGACAAAAAGATCCTAGGATTATCAAGCAAGTTATAAGGCAGCTTAGGCGTAGGCAGCAAGTTGTTATTATGCAGAGCCTAAGTCAAATTTTAAATTGAAATCTAAGCTAAGCCTGTATTTTAAAATCAAAATTGTTATAAAATGCATGAATCGGTTGACGGCTTCAAAATTTAATAAATTAGGTAGGTACCTATTTATAATTATCATTGGTGAGACCAGGAAATATTTTTTTAATGTTTAATGAATTTTGACGCGCCTAAATGCTAGACTTTGAATAAATTCGTTCTAAAAAAATTCCATGACACACCACCGACTTGTTTGACCTTTGTGTGTCCAATTCGAATTAGGTACTTCATTCTTTGACTATAGGGTACCTAGGCTGTATGTACCTAGGTACTAACTACCACAGAATTCAAAGTAGGTAGGTACCTACTACGATCACAGAAGTATTTTTTTTTTTATCTAAATTAGTTTTTTAAACATTATTTTAAGTTTACATGAATGCGCCAGAAGTTCAAAATCATTTATTTTTTGTGTCCTTCACAATTGCATAATATTCTTTATAGTTCAAGAATCCGACGAAGAAACCGTATAAGATGACGAAGTATCCGACTTAGCACCTTTGTTTGATATGTTACATTTTACATTTTTAATAATTAAAATGTATAAGTATGCCTAAGTATACCTATATATTATTTTAATATTTATTTATTTATTTATTTATTTATTTATTTATTATTCGGAAAACCAACAGCTAAAGTAGACAGAAATAGATACAATAATAGCTCTAGAAAGACAATTACCTACAGGTTCTCACTGATAGAAACATAAAATTTTATATAATATAAATATGTGAACACTTGCTAAAATATAACCTAATATGAAATTTTGTAAATAAACTATACCTACCATATACATAGCACCGACTATAAGATAATAAGATAAACATTATCGAAAACAATATACCTACCTAATTGTTAAAGAAATGCCGTGCTAAGCACCGCCTTGCCTCACCAATGTTACTGTTAAATGGGTCAATGTCCATTGTTTTACTAAAACTATTAACGATATCACTCGCTCTTAACATGAATGAATTCTGTCTGTAGTTAGTGGAGGCTACTGGGACCGCTAGCGGAGGGTTATGTCTAAGAACCCTTCGTGGGATATTAAATTGTAGTTTACTAAGGAGGTCCGGGCAATCAACATCATTATGAATAATTTTAAGGATATATAAATAATCCGAAATATCACGTCTATATTTGAGTGGTAAAAAATGAATTTTTTTACAGAGTTCGACATAGTTATGAGAATGATAGTAATAATAATATAATAATAATATAATGATAAGTCTAAAACATAGGTATCTTAAAAAACGTCTTTGAATCGCTTCAATACGATCAATATAAATGCCGTAGCATGGGTTCCATATCTGGGATGCATACTCTAAGTGACTCCTAACAAACGTGCTGTATAAAATTTTTATGGTTTTAGCCTCTGTAAAGCTTTTAGAAAGACGCATTACAAACCCAAGAGCTCTAGATGCTTTGCTTACTATCATTCCAATGTGTACATCAAAAAGTCAATCAATACATATACATCAATATATTATTTTAATCTACATGCGCTACCTGGTTTTATAATACTAACGTTATTTGCATTTATATAACGTAAAAATATTTAAATTACGTAATCTGACACCTAAGAAAATATACCTAGGTACTGCAGTGATCGCTCCATAAAATCTACTGGGCAGATTTTTTAAGCTACTGAGTTAATTATATAAAAAATTAAGTGTAGGCCCAAAGAGTTATTCTATTTTAAGTTACATGGACAGTTAGGTTTAAGTTTACTTACCTATTCAAAACCAAGCAACGGAAATCCGGGAAATTGCTTTGAAGACCGCTTGTTGGTGTCTTGTACTTCGGTCTACTCGATAAAACACTTACCTAGGATAAAGTTGGGGATTCCCGAGCCGAATACAGTAGCATTGAGGAGTGCGGTGACAGTTTGCCGTCCAACCCTGCCGAATGCAAGTTCCCCTACTGCTGCGTATGGATATCTGCAGAGTTTATATCATATTTAGATCAACTTAGTTTATACTGGTGTCTCGGAAGGACATAAAAATAAAGAAAGCGAAAAGGTGTTTTCTCCTTCTCGTGTATGTACCTACCTACCTACCTAAATGTGGACTGGTTATCCTGCCACATAAAGGACCACCTTAGAGAAAAAACCTTATGTGAAAGAAGTGTAATTTTATGAACATACCTATTTTTCTCTTGGATATGTGGTGTGATCTCCTGAGCCAACAGCCAGCATCTTCCGAGCAGTACCGCGGTGTACAGCTGGAGGCCGATTACCCCCATGACCAATGGGATGCCGTATATACCTGAAAGAAGATGATTAACAGATGTATGGAAAACTTCTGACAATAGGACTTAGCTTAGAGCAAGCCAGTATGTTTACCTCTAAGAGTTGGTCAATCGTTTTCAAAGGGTTTTCAAACAACAGTTTGGATTATACGAGCTTACTTTAGAACCTTTGTTGAATAATCTATTAATATTTATTTTAAAAGCGTGAAGAAGTAGAAAGAGATGGGGGAGACCTTTGCCCAGCAGTGGGCCACACACTATAGGTTATTATAAAAAAAAATTAAAAGTAGGATCCCACAGCTCCGTAGTATCAAATAATCTTACCACAGGAAATGACGCTTTTCGGCAGTGCGATAACAGGAAACACACCGAAGAGGTCCACGATGCACATGATCGCGAATATGACGCTGAGCCCGCCTTTGGCCATCCCGGGGTTCTCCTTGGGCGCATCTTCAATCTGGGTATAGTCTTGACGGATGATCTTCATGGCTAGCTCATCTGTAAGCCAAATAGACAGAACCTGGATGATCGAGCTTTACTCGGTAGTTTTTTTTTATTTCATTGCCCGAATACACGAATAAAACTACATTTTCTAAAGATTTATCCTACCTAAATTGATTTATTGTCCCCGAAAGCCCCTGCATACTAAATCTTATGCAAATCGTTGGAACCGTTTCCGAGATTCAGATTATAATATAGATAGGTATATTATACATTAGGTATAATAATACAAGAAATGCTAGATTAATATTATGCCTATTTTACCTATATAGGTACACATTTGTGTAGATACCTTCTGTGAATAAAGTTATGAAATAAAATAAATGCCTAGACTGGTTAGAAGCACTTTCAAGTTATGGCACGAGTAGGTACCTACGTTAAAATGTAGTAAGTATTAACTTCTTAATGCGTTCGTGTGGTATTACATAGGTACTTGTATTGTATACTGACTGGTACGTATCACTTACAGTGGATTTGGCCGCAAAATAATTTTCTTCGGAATCTGCATGTGAATATATAACACACATCACATTATTGAGATGACGTTGTTATTTCATTCCTTATCATCATCATCATCATCTCCCTGCCCTTATCCCATTCCTTTGTATTGATTGATTTGAAGTAGGTACCTACCTACCTAGCTATGTCCCGTTCTTGCAAATTAGCAAATAGTGCCCCTGCCTGAGTCTATTGGACAAGCTGCTTCCGCAATGCCTTTGCATCAATCATATTAACCTAGTGACAGGCTGCAAGCCCATCGCCACTTAGTTTAAAACTTTATTTCTTTTCCTACTCCGCGGTTTACGTTTGTGAACTCAATTTCTGGAGCTTTATTCCCCAGCGCACAAAGTAACATAACTTCACTCAAACACGTGCTTTATTGACTATTCGAAATTCAAAATCCAAAAATGTGCAATTTTACATGTCACCTAGGCTCGTTTAGATTGGTATTGACCAATGAAAACATAACATACGCAATGTCATGAATTTTCAAATTCTGTATGCCACCGTTACATGCTCTTTGTGCCACGACTAGGCGAGGTTAATACCTGTCAAAATTCCATGCTTCTTAATACCGTGTTTTGTAAAAACACTGCTGAAGCGCGGTACAATTTTTCATATTTATTATGAGATTTGTGTTATTTTAACTATTCAATGGTGAAAGAAGACGTGTAGCACTCGGAGACTGCCGCGGTAAAGCTATTGCATAGCATTTTTTCGGGGTGTTAGGTTATTTTCGTTACGGAATTTCTGTATTCGGTCTCCACGCTCAAGGCCCGCGATAGAAGCTATGCAATAGCTTAACAATATTATTTTTACGACAAATAATGTACTAAATCATTGAATAGGTGTTTCAGGCGGCAACTAAGATAAACGCCTTTTTGGTCACATCATCTACACTGCAGCCTCATTGGAGGAGAGACTTTTTGCCGTCGGGGAACATTGTCAGTAAACGTAGTGTTTATATTCTCTTTGATTGTCAGGGTTTGACTTGACATTAGTGACGGCACGGTATTATTTATTTATTGTATTTTGATAAAATTATATTACGTATTCTATCATTGAATATTTGTCGGCAACAAAGATAAATCAAGTCGGTAATCCTAACAAGATAACCTAAAATAAGTGCTATAATAAAATATTATGCTTTGCCAGAAAAAAACAACACATTTTTTATAAATTTATTCACAAAGCACTATGATGAGATTTCTTTCACAGGATCGCTGATGTAATGGATCTAACAAATGCAATTAATAATAAATGGTTGTGAAATAAATGTGGTTGATAAAAAAAAACTCTGACTTAATTACTCTCTTGCCGAGACGAGAAGTAGGAAATGTAGGTTGGCAGCAACATTGAACGTGCTCTCCAATTTCGCTATGAAGCGACTTGCACTAGGCTGGCTGATAGTGCTAACCAATCGTTTCCAATTGACTTTTGATAGCTCCAAATAAAGTACAAAGCTACCCAAGTTTGCCTCCAAGGATGCCGCGCAATCACTAAAACCACTTCTAGGTAGTGCTCACACATTTACAATTTTAGGATCCATTGATTGGGATCATGATACCCTAAATCTCTCCTACTTATGTTTGTGCGTTGTTTTCGAAGAACAATTTACATTTTCATTGCTAGTTTTAGGTAATTATTATGACATTTGACAATTCGTCCGGGAACTAGTCGGACGTACCTAATGAATTAAAATAATTATTTTTTGACTCAAAACTTTGAATAACAACAAAATTAATAATTATTGTGATTTAATAATCATCTAATTCAATGTTATTTTACTTATAATATGATGTGGTTTAAACCAAAAAAATCTATCAACTAAAATTATAATATCTTTCCAAAAACATTCGCGGAAGTATGGTTTTGAACGAATTACGAAAATATCAAGACCATGAACGAAGTAGCCACTGGACCCGACATAAAATACAAATAAATAAATAAATAATAAATAAATATCCTTGGACATTCCACACGGCGGCGTCATCTAGTCCCAAGCTAAGCAATTTAATGCTTGTGTTATGGTAACCAGATGACTGATAAACTACATAGATACATTTTATCTGTAATTACATACATATTTATTATACATAGCGAATTTGCACTTGGTAGCTACCAAACTCTGTTTTCGCTATTTCTCCTAAACTATACAAAATGAAACTATTACATAGGTATTAAAAAAAGCTTATGATAGGTTTCACAAACTGTACATTCAGTTTTTTCAAATTCCTTTGTTCAACGTAATAATAAAATAAAATAGGCGGTGGCGCATGGCGCTAGTTTCACCCGTACATGCACCTTAAATAAAGTTGGCTAATACGAAGTTATATTTTAGGTAGGTACCTACATGTGATTCTATTTAGTGATTAATAACAATACCTTAATGTAATAAAATAATGTACCTAACATGTGAAAAGAAGTAGTGCTGCTTCCGCCGCTATAGTTTTTACACAATTTAACTGAACATTTAGTCATTTTTGGAAGATGTTTTATTGAAAAGTAAGTGCTTCAGACTTACGCAAAAACAAACGACCAAGGCTAGAATTTGACTGGTTACTGACAAGACCGGTGAAGGTACGTTCGCTTATACTTAATATGTCTAGTCCAGTGGCTATTCGTTCAAGATCAAGACTTGACTTGTGTGAAAGAGCGTGGAGAATACCATTTTAAGTGTGTGCCATAACGCCGAGGAATGAGCGGGAGAGCGAATAATGTTTTTACTCGTGAGTGAGAAGCGCAGAACGATAGACACGCAACATAATTTATAGCGAAAAAACAGTTTTTATTTAATTACAAGTTAATTAAACAAGCAATCGAAAAATTAAAAAACCAGAACTAAATGAATACTTCTAGGCTATTTGTCAAAACATAAAACCAACAAAAATAGCGTTCTGTTCCTGAGATAAATAGCAAACTGTGTGAAAAACATGTATTTTTCAAAAAAATATATGATCGAGAAAACTTTTACCAATCGTGTTTCTAAAAAACCACAACGCAAGATAAAAGTTCAAAGTTTAATTTCTCCAAACATTATAAGGTGGTATCTTTCACGGATTTTGAGATCTAATACGATTCAAACCACATATTTGCTACCTACGGCCTCTTAAGAAAACAAGCCTTGGCACTATAGATTCGTATTTCAAAATGACGTCACTGCACGTTACGTTCTTATAAAGTGATTTGGGGAATAAAGCCCCTGTTCTTTGTTAACATCATGTACGACATCTTAAAGTTTTGTTTTGTTTACTAAATGTACCTAAGTACAATATAAACAACTCGTTAAAAATATAAAATTAGACTATTTTCAAGGATGTAGGTACCTAATAGTAATAGGATAAACCCTTTTTCACATCTAGTTCCTACGACCAATGGCCGTTATTTACAATCTTAAAATACGGATAATGTTCTTTACATTTATGATTTACCTACTTTTAATACTAAAAAGTAAAACATTTTATTATTAACAGAAACTAAACTACCTGCTACATATTTACATAGCTGTAGAATAAATTATCTTAATTCAAGAAATATACAAAGCAACTGACCAAACTAAGGCCAATTAAAAAGATAATAAATTATCATGTAGGTATTTTGTATTTTGAATAATACCTAAATAAAAAAAAAGAAAAAAAAAATGATTTAATGATGAAAATAAATAAAAAATGCACTTGGGTTAATTTAATAACAGCTTATACCATAATAGGTAGCACACTCTATTGCAGACTGCAGTACAAAGCAACACAATTATTATAAAGGTAAGTAGGTACCTACCTATCTAATGAAATAGATACAAAATTAACTTAACTGCCTGAAATGAAACTATCACTTTTGCAACAAATTTTGATAAATGCAAATAAATATTTAAAAATCTAAGAACATTAGAAAAAAACAATAAAATATTTTTTATATCAATAACTCAAAAAATACCTGAACGCAAAAAATGCACTTCACTAATAAATTCGCGAAAATCACCGCACTGCTCCTTGTCCAATCGATATCGCAACACTATTCTACTGAAGATATTTAGGAATTTCAATGCTAAAAACTGGTTATTGCATCTGAAGTTTTGTTATTCTAATAAAATGACGTAGTATTAAAAATATATAGTGTACCTAGTCAAGAAAGACAGTACGATCGCTGTCCACTACCGGGTCTACCGGTTACTGGACGGATTAGACTTGACATGTAATAATAGGACGCCCTAATCAATGTACTTACCTACTGAAAGGGACACTCGGCCATAGAAACGGAGATATTAGTGGCAATTCGGAGTGTCGCAAAAGCTAAATTAAACTAACTAAAATTAATGCCATCCTTTTTATTCCCATCGCTATGAAAGGGACGGCAACATTTTTAGTTAGTTAAGTTTAGCTTTTGCGATAAGTAGGTAGGTAGGTACTCAAAATTGCCACTATTATATCGGCCGAGAATTATCCATGAGTCTCAAAAATTAAAACATCTAGAGAGAATCGTGGATTCAATTTTTCGTGAGGGTCTGAATGGCGGGTGTATTGTTGCAGAAATGAATAAGATATGCATGAAAGGAATGTACCAGCAATGTACCTGAATGTACCTTTAATGAAAATGAATGTACCTCTATGAAACAGGAGCAATCCCAAAAATAAAGTGAGCCGCAGACCTGACAGTCTGAATGGCGGGTGAATGCTGGTACTGAATGTAATAGATATCATAGCGTTACCTGATATTTACCAGAGGAATGTACCTTCAATGTACCTCTTAAAAAATATTATCTGAAGATAATGCGACAAGTATTTCACGAGAAAATAAAGAAAACTTTTTTTAGGTGCCCCTACATTTTTTTAATAGCAATACCCCTACCATTGTTTTCATAGCAAAGGATTATTTTGTGTGTTGTTGCAAAATTTGATATGATATAAGTTAACTTAATATTTGCCAGAGGAATGTACTTTCAATGTACCTCTTAAAAAATATTATCTGAAGATTATAGGACGAGTATTTCACGAGAAAATAAGGAAAACAAATTTTACCCCTACCATATATTTTATTGCAATACCCCTACCATTGTTAAACGAGATACGATTACCTAAAACAATAGTAATTTTTGTTGTATGACTGTCTAAAGATTTATAAAAGATTTGGCATTTTTTCTAGTTGTTGAGGACTCCTACTTCCTATAATAATTATAATATAAAAAAACGGTGGATCCACCTCTGGCGGAAATACCTAAAATAGAAGATGAAAAAATCATAGTTACCTACATTCGGTCTACCTCTGGCGGAAATCCGGTAAAATTAAGGTTGATAAAAATTAATGAAAGAAAGTAGGTAAGAATAAAATAATTTATTTCCGAAGCTTGTTTTACAGTAATCCATTTGATTCGACTACCACATACCTACCTATAGGTAAATGTTGAGTTGACTAATTGATTGTTTAAAAATCTGGCACAATCAATCAATCAGTATTTTTGTTTTACAGTGAGTTATATTGTTTAAGAGATTTTATGAATTTAAAATTTTTTAGTACAACATGTTTAGATAATAAAATAATAAATAAATAAATAATCAAGTAGTTAATTTGTAGAACAGTCATTTATTTAATATGCAGTAGGTTATTAGTGGAGAAATTTTGTTTGCTTATATTTCTAAATAGATACAATGTGCAGTAAAAAATTCCCCTTAATTATATGCACGTCACTCTTTTTCTTAAAGTTGTTATACACCCTATACCTACTCATTATTGATATGAAAAAATGGTAGGGGCAAAAACGATTAATATCTAGAAGACAGACAAAGGCCATACACAAAATCGTAACCCGTACCAGATAGCCTGGAAACTTTAAAACATCAATTTTATCCAAGAAATTTCAATTACTTTCTAGTTAAAATTACCTAAAATATTTTTTATATTGAATATTGTTGCTACCTACTAGGTACCAAGTATTGAAATTTCTTGGATAAAATTGATGTTTTAAAGTTTCCAGGCTATCTGGTACTACGGGATCAGGGTTACGATTTTGTGTATGGCCTTTGTCTGTCTTCTAGATTTTAATCGTCTTTGGTAGGGGTAAAATTTGTTTTCCTTATTTTCTCGTGAAATACTCGTCCTATAATCTTCAGATAATATTTTTTAAGAGGTACATTGAAAGTACATTCCTCTGGTAAATATTAAGTTAACTTATATCATATCAAATTTTGCAACAACACACAAAATAATCCTTTGCTATGAAAACAATGGTAGGGGTATTGCTATTAAAAAAATGTAGGGGCACCTAAAAAAAGTTTTCTTTATTTTCTCGTGAAATACTTGTCGCATTATCTTCAGATAATATTTTTTAAGAGGTACATTGAAGGTACATTCCTCTGGTAAATATCAGGTAACGCTATGATATCTATTACATTCAGTACCAGCATTCACCCGCCATTCAGACTGTCAGGTCTGCGGCTCACTTTATTTTTGGGATTGCTCCTGTTTCATAGAGGTACATTCATTTTCATTAAAGGTACATTCAGGTAGGTACATTGCTGGTACATTCCTTTCATGCATATCTTATTCATTTCTGCAACAATACACCCGCCATTCAGACCCTCACAATTTTTCATTTTTAATTTGTCCAAACTACTTACCTAGCTTTTTGAATTAAAAAATAAAACTAAGTACCTACCTAAGTAGGTAGGTAGGTGTAGGTACTTACATATTTTATTCCAGCAAGAGATTTCTTTGTGATAAGTAAGTACCTATTCTTTTATCTGTGGTGATACCGTACAAATTGCATAGTAGACTAATAGTAGGTAGAATAGGTACTAGGTAAGTACCTAAGTACTAACATTCGATAATAATAAACGGATTGGTTTATTTGGTTTAAATTAAACAGGCCTTACCTACATCTTTATGTAATTGTCGAACAGGGTTTACTTACCTAGGTACTTAGGTAGGTACATAAAGAGCCTTTTATCCTGTGTTTTTTAATCACATATAAAAGTTATTATGTAGGTACCTAAGTACCCCCTTTTTATTCAGCCTTATTTCCACCCTGTCCTTTGTCATATTCAAAATTTAAACTAACCTAGGTAGGTACCTACCTACTTAGTTTAGCAATGTGTTTATTGTTTGATTGCAATTTGATCGCAACTGTACTTTCCGTAACTCAATACGGCTAACGCGGTCGTCTGAAGTTTCAACCAGCCATCGCCTGACGAGACGTAGTACTTTCTATTGACTCTGGCTGGGCACGTTAAATTTGTCTGTCTAGTTAAACCATAATTATTATCTTCACCAGAGTTGGTTACTTTAATAGAGTCATTTGAATAGGTACCTACGAGACAAATTAAAGTTAGAAATATGCTTTAATTTTTGTGCAAATTAACATAGAAAGAAGTGATTATTTAAAGAAATTACCTAAATATTTTTAGTACCTCTAACGAGGGTACATACTGCCATCTATTAATTGAGTGTCGTACTTTTTAGACAGTCAGTCCATGCTCTTTGAGTCAGTCAACCAACCAGTATTGATGATGACATTTTCTGTGTGAAAACGGTCCGTTCTACGCAGAAAATAAAAGATAACTACTATTTTAGGATCATTCTTTGAAATGAAAACATGTTTTTAATCACATTTCTATGTATTTTAGTTAAGTACTTAAATTTGTATGTAATACTGTAGACAGAAAAAAAATCAGTAGGTTACCTACCTACATTTGTAGAGTAAAATACAATTTTATGGAATTGATTGCGCATGCTCCATTCTGTGATTGGAGCGCATTGCGTTAAAGTTCTTGTAATTAAAATGGCCACATAGAGGGCGTTCTTTGCGCTGCTGATCGGTCATTATCGTTTTCCGTGTTTCTTTCTGTCCTTTTTGGTGACGTTTTTGCGAACCGTCTACCGTCTATCAGGTTCTTTGTAAAAATAAGTAAAATCACAAAAGGGCATGGTCGATAAAGTGTTTCAGTCAAGTCTCAAAACAAATTCGTTCTTCGCGATTTTTTTTAGTGCCAAGTGCAAGTAAACTATCAAGATTCCGTCGAAAAATAGAAGCCTACCCAGTGGGTGGCTAGTCTTGGTAAGTCTTCAATGTCGCCACATTTGCAATGATTTTAGCCTGAAATAGCTAGCAGGGCAAGTTTCCGTCACCGTCGCCACACCTAATTTTAATATCATCAGTGATGCGTACAAAATAAGACGCTAACAAAATAATTCAAGTCATTTTCTGCTCTTGCCACTGCTTCACGTGTTATTTCTCTAGAACTAGATCATTGTATCTGGTTGAACATATCGTCACTCCAGTGGTCAAGTCGCCAATCTAGCATTTTGGCGTTTTTAACTTTTTGATGGGCAAAGTATTGCTTAGGTCAAGAGCACAATGTGGCAAAGTTTCACATAAGTATCTATAAAAATGACTAAGATATCACCTATTTCTTTTTCAGCTATCTGCATAAAAATAACTTTTTACTATTGTCAACTGTTCTATGTGCCCGATTGATCAGTTTACCACGGCCGAATACTATAAAAACATTATAACTACCTATGTCAATTGGCCAATGTGACAGTTTGGCTTCTCTACCTTGGTCTAGTTTAATGGTATAGATCAGGGATCCCCAAACTATTTTGGACAAGTGACCCCTTTTCCAAAATGAACTGTTACCTCAGGCCAAATCATGGCCAAATTACCTACTTTTAAGATCAACCCCCTTATTCATAATGGTCCGCTAACTTAAAACAGCTGCTACAGAGTGTTATTTTTCATTCTGACTTAGGTTAATAGAAGAAGACAGAGTGAGAATTGTTAGCAGACTATTATGAATAAGGGAGCCTATCTTTAGTTTTTTCCTATTGATACAAAATACCTAGGTACTAAGGTACCAATTGGAAAACTTTGCACTTGGATAAGTGAGTAAAGTTGACTTCATTTTCTCATCAAAATATAACAAAATAAAAAGTCATACGTGCCCCGTGGTGTTACCCGCGGTGAATAAGTTAATACATTTAACATTCATTTAACGACTTCAAAAAAGGAAGAGGTTCTCAATTCGTCGACTGGGTGAACCGATTATGATGATTCTTTTTTTGATCTGATGAGAATCGTCAGAGATATGAATATAAATGCACTTCAAAAGCGCAGAAAATTACTCTCTTCTTTTGTAATTGAAAAAGTTCTCATAAAATTTTTAATTTTGCCACTTGTTTAAGACCAATGCGTCATGTAACACTTGATTTTGGTGCTCATAGAAAAGGATGACTGCTAGAAAGAAAGAAAAATCATTTATTCTTGTAGGACCTCAAGGATTACATAAGTTTCGTTTTACATGCTAGGTGATTCTAATGCCTGTTCCAACGCAACTCCCTACACCAGGGAAAGAATCAGGCAAGAACCTGGTGGTGTGGGCCTAGCTTTTTTTTAAAAGCGATCCCTTAACAATCTAAAATTATCTAAATAGTCAAGCTTCAGTGGGAAGCCAGTCGAACAAAGTAAGGCATGTCAAAGAAAGTAAAAGTAATTGTAAAGTTGCTGGTCGGTTACTATTCTATGGTCTGACACAGGTTATTTTGCTTGCAAAATATTCAAAAAGCTACCTTGCGAGCGCAGCGAGCTTTGAGGCAAGCGAGCGCAGCGAGCTGAAATTTTTAAGACAAATTCCTCACGTGACACTTGATTATGCTTCTGATGCTCATAGAAAAGGCTGACTGTTGGTCGGTCCCTATTCTATGGTCTGACATAGATCAATTTGCTAGCAAAATATTTAAGAAGCTACCGTGCGAGCGAAGCGAGCTTTGTACCAAGCGAGCGCAGCGAGCCGAAGTTTTTAAGACAAATGCGTCATGTGACACTTGATTTTGCTTATAGCGCTCATAGAATAGGCTGACTGCTGGTCGGTTCTTATTCTATGGCCTGACATAGTTAAATTTGCTCCACCACTGACTTGCCGAGTTTTTCATCTTGTACGAACTTGAGACTTTACATTACCTACTACGACAATGCAATTTTCTACAGAAATATTAATTATTCTTAGTACACGTGATGACGTGACACAACATAAACAATACAGTACCTACTTATCTTTAAAGTTTTAAATAACAACTTGTGTTAATTTAATAGGGGTCGATTTTTAGACCTCGTCGACCCCCAAAATCAGTTTTAGTTTATGTCGACCCCTGGGAAACCAATATCGACCCCAAGGACTTTGGGAATCCCTGGTTTACATCTACATTATGGCTAGTTTACTATGAAGTAATGCATTTTATTGATGTATCACACCACAGTATACTCGTCTAATTACCACATTGGCTATTTTACCTGAGTACATATAAATAACTACCTATTATAACTAACCATGATAAACTCGCCAATCTGCGATAACTTCATTTTTAAAAACATTTTAGCAATTCGTTATATACTGGCATAAAGACCTTTACCTAAAGTTAATATATAGCCTTGGTTTCAATACCTATGAATAACCCCTGATTAACGGCAACTAATTGAACTTTGTTTTCGCTCTCCTGAACATTCACGAATTTTCAAATTGGCTACTTGACCACTGTACCCACGATATGGAATGCTTGAAGCGCCCATGATTACAAAATGTCTGACTCATTTGTGACGAAATTTACGTCACGGACGCACTAGAAGTTCAAGATATTTCTACTGAAACCTAATAGGTACAGGTATAGAAGAATAGGTAGGTTATGTACCTCGTTGCATTGCCTGAGTGCCTGTACCGTGATCAGATAGAAACAAGAAATAAAATATTTATCTATACTGTGCAAAATTTAGCTAATTCTAACATTATATTAGTGGCAATTCGGATTATCGCAAAAGCTAAACTTAACTAACTAAAAATTGTGCCATCCCTTTCATAGCGATGGGAATAAAAAGGATGCCATTAATTTTAGTTAGTTTAGTTTAGCTTTTGCGACACTCTGAATTGCCACTATTATCTAGCTAGAGCAATAAATAATATTCTAAGGCTAGATTATATTACCTACTGACAACTTAGTTTTGTTTACTATACTAAACACTAATTTATTCCTGGAACAAATTTTCTCTTCATTACCTACTGATCTGTACCATATTAATTTACCAATTCTGATTTAGTATATTGTTTATTTTGAAGCCTATTTTATATAAAATCACTTTGTTCATTCAACCCAGATACAACCTTATATGAAATGAAAAAGCGTGTATATAATTTTATATTTGCATGTATATTCTTTTTATTGAGCAAGCTTTAATATTTAAACATGCATACAAAATGAGTTCCCAAAAGTGGAAACATGATTTTAATTATATTTTTATAATAATTTATGTTTTTGGGAAAGTAAATTGACTTTTATATTATGTACATCCTTGATCAAACACGCTTTCTCATTTCTTTTTAGGTCTGATTTGGTATAAAATGGAAAAGAAGAGGGATTCTTTCTTCTTAGCAAACAAGAAAAAGGCTGATAAACCCGATAAACAAAATAAACGTCAAGAATTTTTTGACAAAAATCGTGATGTGAAGAAGACTGTAGAAAAAGAAAAACCAGACAAAAAACCTTTTGACAAGAAAACTTATCGCCTTAAAAAGTACAGCAAGAAGTACAAACTCGAGCAATGGGAAGAGCAGCGGAAGAAAAAACTTATACGTGAATATCAAAAAGATATCAAAAATGAGCCTGTTGTTGGTTCATACAAGCCCAAGTCCTTTGACGAGGACACAACAGACTCCAATCAAGAAATCGGCAAGTATGTCAGACATCCTGATATAATTGAGAAGGAAAATGTTAATACAACTAAGAAAGATCCTTTTAAAAAGGCTAAAGATCAATTCAACAAGGTAAAAGAGGAGAAATTGAAAAAAAGAGAGGAGTTGGACAAGGTGATTGCTGAAAGGAATAAGAAATTGCAAGAGTATAAGAAAAATAAACATGAGCGGTTTAAGAAGCTAAGTAAGAAGACCAAGAAAGGACAGCCAGTGATGACAGGAAGGCTTGAATTGCTTTTGGAGAAAATCCAAAAGGGATAAGTGAATGCATTTAGTTTAATATTATTTTGTGCCTTTGTACAGTTTGTACCTACTACAGCTTTGAATGTAACTAGCTATAGCTAGGTATTAAAGAAAATGTCTTAGACATAAGTACTAACATGAAGTTTAAAATATAATAAACCAGAAATCAAATGAAATAGCTTTCATATAAGTATGAGATTTTGGTAAAAAATCCAAATAATCTATAATGAATTCTGTCAAGCACTGCTATGCCAATGTTAGTTTCATAGCAACTATTACAAGCAGTTTAAAAAGGACTCCTATTTCTTAAAAACTGGCTACGCTGCCACTGGTGGAATAAGTGATAACTATGTGGCCAATCCAACAGTCAAAAGTCATTATTAATGCAAAATTCCACAGATATAAACAGTAGATTGTATGATAACTTGTAATCATTTTATCAATGTAGAGGGTTAATAACCATGAACTTGTAATTTCGCGTTTATAGCTCAAGGACTGAGTTTCATTCTGTTGTTTGTTGTGTTGTAGTTTGTATGTTCAATAAATTGTGCATTTTCAATTGTAAGTAGACTTTCTTTTTCTATGAACCTCACCTTTGTAAACCATTACTTATAAACATTGTTAAGAATTATAAAAAGAACTTCAAGTAAACTTTATCTATATATAATCTATTCTATAATGTAAAAATAATATAATAGAGGTCACGGGGGGCAAACCAGGGCACTTGCCTTGCCCCAGGCGGCAGGTCCTGGGGGCGCCAAAACCCTAATCACAGGTCAGCTTATGTTGGAAGAAACTTAATTCGGAAGATTAACTAACGTTAAATGAACTGCAATTAATGGCACGATGGTTTACGGTTTTGTGAGTAGAGGGGCCGACTCTTGATATTTATATCGATTTGTTGATAATTAAGTTGTAATCGAAGATCAGGGGCTAAATAAAGTGGAAGAATTTGTTTATTTGATTGACACGCTAACGGAACCACCAGTTGGCTTTGTCAAATTCTTCCTGCATTTGATAGCCGAGTTTGTTAGATTAAATGTACTATTTAATTTAAGTATAATCGCGGGCAAAACCACCGAAAATCCTTGCCTTGAATCTGGACTATCACATCAACAAACAGTATAAAACAGTCTCTATAATCTGTTACCTATCTTTGTAATTAAATCATAATAATAATCTTCGTTGTAAAACATTTTATCTTCAGTAATGTCTAGGCTCATCTTTTATTAAAAATACAAGCTTATCTCAGATTATATTGTCTACCTACCTACTAGCAAGATAAAACATTACACAACTTCGTTTTCGAACTAGCAGTCTGTGCCTTTTATGTGTAGGTTACCTGATTTTACAGCGTGTTTTACAAACGCAAGGATCGTGTGCACAGCTTGTCGACTGCCTTTTGTTCGCCTAGCGATAAAAGCGCTCGACTAAAGTACCTACCTACTGTGTGCATCCGGCGTAGAGGCCTTCTGCACTCGCCAAAGCCCGGTGAAGTTATAAAGGTCCAGAAGACAACTTAACATAAAAAATCCGTCCAAAAAAAAAAAAACTAACGCACATATTGTGTCCTCCTGCGACCCTCTCCTTCGGAAGCCCACCACAGGGCCGGATCAGAGAATGGCCTAAGGTGGTTGTACTAGCGCCGCGCCGCCGCCTACAGACACCATAATAGAAATAGAGCTGACAGTTGCTCAAGTTTATATTGTTGGCAATCTGCCAAGCAACCTCACAAAAAAATGGCACCAGTTGGCAACAAACTATACAACGCGCGTGCGGAGAGATTACAGACACTTCTGTTTTGACCCCGCGAAGGTTTCGTAGTGTCGCTTTTTGTACAAATCTGATAAAAATGTTTTGAGTAGCTTTTAGGATCGAAGTTTATCATTGTATGTAGCCTCGGAAGATTTGGCTTTTAGGTGGAACAGATAAACTAAGTGCACATAACTAAGTTAAATAGGTACCTAAAAACGTGTCGGACTAGCTGAATGTATTACAGATTATATTCGACGATAGCAGCGAGCTCAAATCCCAGATCTGCATCAATTTTACGTTCCATAAATTTAAAAGCATAAATACGCGCTCTGAATAAAAGTACTAGTTTATCTGAGCTTTCATAACTTCACCAATATCACGCTGAACAAGAAACACAAGAAATTGCTTTGTAGATAATATATCAATTTTATGAGTAGGAACTAGGAAGCCACTGGTTAGGCTGGTCAGCGAATTGTTTGACCAGCCTGGCGCAAGCAAAGTCGTGTGCAAAAACACACTCGATAAGAGCGAGCCAACAGCAGCTGACGTATCTAGTGGCGCCAGATAGCAGATAACCTGCCGAAGCTGACTGACCCCTGATAAACACGTGAATAGCCTGTCCGGTTGGTATTGTCACTAGGGGCATACGTGATACCTATGCCTACTGTATTATCGTATTCTTAAAGCCTGTAGGGTTACCGGCGGTTTTTGTGTAGTATAGTAATCTATCCTCGCTCACGTGTCAAGTATAAATGTATGGAATTTTTAGTTCATGCAAGTTACCGGGGAGGCGCTGCACTGGATTTTCATACATTTGTGATACTTGACTCGGTATCGAGGACAGTATACAATACTACGGTAAACTGGCGTTAACCCCCCTGTGCTCACCACGTTTGTATAGATAAAATAAAAATGCAACTCTGCAAACTAGCAGGTGACGCGCTCGCTACACAAAATCGCGCAGACTGCTCGTTCGAAAAACGCACTTTTAAACATACCTCTACAATTTGAGCAATAGGTACTTACCTACTGTGGTGGCTCCGTAGATTAAAAAAAACTCGAATACCGAACGTTGGCTTTATAGGGTAAACTGACCATATTTTGGCACCCCACTAACTATTGGCACTTCTCTGATTTATCCTATTTAGTAAGAAAAAGGTGAACATTACGGTGTTGCAACTTACCAAAATTGAGTAACACAATCCTGAACTACCTACTAGGTACTACAGGATTGTGTTATTCAATCTATATAAGTTACTTATATTATTACAATAATCGGTCCATAATTAGGTCGTTTACCTAGGGTGCGAATAATTAGGTCGTTTACCTATCATATAACGCCTAAAATGTGCTAAATCAAACATTGCACTTTAATATGAAAATATACTTATACCACATTGTATATCAATTGTGGGAAACTGCGGTAAAATACACAGAAGTTCATATCATACATACGATTTGCTCAATGGTGCATAGAATGAACATTTCCGCGCCACTAAGCATAACCTTGACTCATATCACAAGGGCAGAAAATGTCCCACCTGACTACCTACTAGATACAACTGGACTGAGGCGCTACATGGAATAAAACGAAAACAAAATTTCGTGCCAATATTGGGGTTCAGCTTAAGTTGGTGAACTGTTACGAATTCAGTAGTATCTACTATCGCTCGAAATTTAGTTTTCGTTTATAGGTATTCCAAGTAGGGCACCCAGCTCTGAAATTGTCGAAAACGTTGTACATATCTACTACACGCTGACCACGATACATTTAAGAAGTTACAATTCAACAAAATTTCTGGAAAACGGTGAAAGATTTTTTTTTAAATAATACAAGATCCTATTCAAAAACGCCATTTTAATTTTAAATTCGCGGACAATAGTGGCAATTCTGAGTGTCGCAAAAGCTAAACTAAGCTAACTAAAATTGTTGCCGTCCCTTTCATAGCGATGGGAATAAAAAGGATGGCAATAGTTTTAGTTAGGTTAGTTTAGCTTTTGCGACACCCCGAATTGCCCCCATTGGCTAAATATTAACAGGACCGGAACAAAGCCCGTAAAAAACTAATAGCTGTTACTTTGAATCACTTCGATTGAAGTCAAAAATTTCAGAGTAAGGAAGGACTAAATAAATACCTAGTAATACCTAAACGTAAAGTTTATCTGGCCTCAATAATTAAACCTCTTAGATTGGAATACACGAATTTAATTAGTTCTTTACTTTATAATCCTAAAAAGTAAGTTCGTTCGTATGAGCAAGTGGCCAACTCTGGTGACGGAGTTTTTAGGCCGCCTAAGGCCTCCGTCATGGCTTAACGACTTTAAAAGCCGGGACCGACAATTTAACGTGCCCACCGAAGCACGGAAGCGCTCAGCTGATTATGCCACTTGCGGTCACCCATTCAAGTAGTGACCGCTCAGAACATTGCTTAACTTCAACGATCTATCAAGAAGTCATAGCAAGCTTCGCCACGAGCGCTTTTATAATCCTGAGGTTAAAGAAAGGCCAGTTTGATTTATGAAGTTTTGTTGCACTATCTCCGCAAACGTCGGTCGTCCGCCAGACCAATCAAATCAAAGTGCAAGTGTCGCACTGCAGTTGTATTCTAAACTTGGCAAATCGCCAAACTCTTCGTATAAATTCGAGTTAAACAAACAACGGTCCTAGTTTGAACAAGACAACGCGCACGAATGCAATTAGTATGTATTTCGCCAATGTATGCATAGGATTTCCGCGAGACGGACTGAAATAGAGACATAGAAATAAGGACTTCCAAGCACTGATATATAAATCACTACTCGCGGCATTACCTGCTTGATGATAATGCTAATGATAAGTAGCATATTTCGTTCTCTGGGATATCCATACCATCTCAATTTTGTCGTACGTAGGTGATCAGTTCTGCGGGGTAACAGATAGACATAACTTCTTCATTAAAGGTATATTTTAATATGACTAGATACGTTGTGTTACGAATTATACTAGCTATTTCTCGTATGTAACATTCATACATACATACTTAAAATCACGACTCTCCGAGACCACGGATCTCCACTTGCTGCGATCCTACCTGAAATGACACACCTTATTCACACGCATTAGATTCTTCAAACACGCTCTGGTTTAGGGCACTTTTAGACCTGGGGCTTTATTCCCCAAATCACTTTATAAGAACGTAACGTGCAGTGACGTCATTTTGAAATACGAATCTATGGTGCCAAGGCTTGTTTTCTTAAAATGGTATTCTCCACGCTCTGTCACACAAGTTAAGTCTTGATCTTGAACGAATAGCCACTGGACTAGACAATTATAAGCGAACGTACCTTCACCGGTCTTGTCAGTAGGTAACCAGTCAAATTCTAGCCTTGGTCGTTTGTTTTTGCGTAAGTCTGAACCACTTACTTTTCAATAAAACATCTCCCAAAAATTACTAAATGTTCAGTTAAATTGTGTAAAAACTATAGCGGCGGAAGCAGCACTACTTCTTTCCACATATTAGTAGGTAGGTACATTATTTTATTACATTTAGGTATTGTTATTAATCACTAAATAGAATCACAATGTAGGTACCTACCTAAAATAAAATTTCGTATTAGCCAACTTTATTTAAGGTGCCTGTATGGGTGAAACTAGCGCCTATTTTATTTTATTATTACGTTGAACAAAGGAATTTGAAAAAACTGAATGTACCTACAGTTTGTGAAACCTATCATAAGCTTTTTTTAATACCTATGTAATAATTTCATTTTGTATAGTTTAGGAGAAATAGCGAAAACAGAGTTTGGTAGCCACCAAGTGCAACTTCGCTATGTACATATAATAAATATGTATGTAATTACAGATAAAATGTATCTATGTAGTTTATCAGTCATCTGGTTACCATAACACAAGCATTAAATTGCTTAGCTTGGGACTAGATGACGCCGCCGTGTGGAATGTCCAAGGATATTTATTTATTATTTATTTATTTATTTATATTTTATGTCGGGTCCAGTGGCTACTTCGTTCATGGTCTTGATATTTTCGTAATTCGTTCAAAACCATACTTCCGCGAATGTTTTTTGAAAGTTATCATAATTTTAGTTGATTGATTTTTTTGGTTTAAGCCACATCATATTATAAGTAAAATAACATTGAATTAGATGATTATTAAATAACAATAATTATTAATTTTGTTGTTATTCAAAGTTTTGAGTCAAAAAATAATTATTTTAATTCATTAGGTACGTCCGACTAGTTCCCGGACGAAATGTCAAATGTCATAACAATTACCTACTTCAATCATTGATTGATTTTCATCGAAATTGCATTTTCTCTATTTTAATTACCTAAAACTAGCAATGAAAATGTAAATTGTTATTCGAAAACAACGCACAAATATAAGTAGGAGAGATTTAGGGGATCATGATCCTAATCAATGGATCCTAAAATTGTAAACGTGTGAGCACCACATAGAAGTGGTTTTAGTGATTGCGCGGCATCCTTGGAGGCAAACTTGGGTAGCTTTGTACTTTATTTGGAGCTATCAACAGTCAATTGGAAACGATTGGTTAGCACTATCAGCCAGCCTAGTGCAAGTCGCTTCATAGCGAAATTGGAGAGCACGTTCAATGTTGCTGCCAACCTACATTTCCTACTTCTCGTCTCGGCAAGAGAGTAATTAAGTCAGAGTTTTTTTTATCAATCACATTCATTTCACAACCATTTATTATTAATTGCATTTGTTAGATCCATGAGGGCATCAGCGATCCTGTGAAAGAAATCTCATCATAGTGCTTTGTGAATAAATTTATAAAAAATGTGTTGTTTTTTTCTGGCAAAGCATAATATTTTATTATACCTAGCACATATTTTAGGTTATCTTGTTAGGATTACCGACTTGATTTATCTTTGTTGCCGACAAATATTCAATGATAGAATACGTAATATAATTTTATCAAAATACAATAAATAAATAATACCGTGCCGTCACTAATGTCAAGTCAAACCCTGACAATCAAAGAGAATATAAACACTACGTTTACTGACAATGTCCCCCGACGGCAAAAAGTATCTCCTCCAATGAGGCTGCAGATGATGTGACCAAAAAGGCGTTTATCTTAGTTGCCGCCTGAAACACCTATTCAATGATTTAGTACATTATTTGTCGTAAAAATAATATTTTTAAGCTATTGCATAGCTTCTATTGCGGGCCTTGAGCGTGGAGACCGAATCCAGAAATTCCGTAACGAAAATACACCCTCCGCTCTGAAAAAATGCTATGCAATAGCTTTACCGCGGCAGTCTCCGAGTGCTACACGTCTTCTTTCACTATTGAATAGTTAAAATAACACAAATCTCATAATAAATATGAAAAATTGTACCGCGCTTTAGCAGTGTTTTTACAAAACACGGTATTGAGAAGCATGGAATTTTGACAGGTATTAACCTCGCCTAGTCGTGGCACAAAGAGCATGTAACGGTGGCATACGGAATTTGAAAATTCATGACATTGCGTATGTTATGTTTTCATTGGTCAATACCAATCTAAACGAGCCTAGGTGACATGTAAAATTGCACATTTTTGGATTTTGAATTTCGAATAGTCAATAAAGCACGTGTTTGAGTGAAGTTATGTTACTTTGTGCGCTGGGGAATAAAGCTCCTGTAGGGTTTTTTTGTGTAGTATAGTTAGTAATATATCCTCGTTCACGTGTCAAGTATCCTAAATTTATGGAATTTTTAGTTCATGCAAGTTACCTGGGTAGGCACTGCACTGGATTTTCATACATTTGTGTTACTTGACTCGGTATTGAGGACAGTATCCTATACTACGGTAAGCTGACGCTAACCCCCTTGGCCCTTCTCCAAAATGTCACCAATTTGGACCAAGTAAGTTCGCCTAGGTCTTCAATTTACATAAATCAGCCACTCGAAAGCTGTGAAAGAGTCACGATGACAACATTTCTTGTCGGCGTTAAATCTAGGGATCATCTTGTTTTATATCAATGCTTACAAAGCGTTATCTCTTTGGATTTCTTAAGTTTATGAGTTCGCAGTGCGGCAGATCTTAATTACTCGGCGTCTATTCATTTTCTTACAGATTATCTTTATTTCACTACATGTAATAATCTTTGGATATGCAATTCCATCTAATACCTAAACGAACAATTCTTCTTTAATATAATCTGAATCTCGGAAATAGCTCCAACGATTCACGACTGTATTCCCAAGGAAAGGTAGACAGATAAATTCTTATTAGATCTAGGCATTTTTAGATTCTATGAAAGTGTCTAAGGGGTAGTTTATGACAGGTAGGTAAGGTACTAATGTTCATAACCTCGTGATAATTGAAGACATTAAACTTTCAGCACAACAATAGCTGTTTAACAACAGTATTCGTTAGTGCACAGGTCATATGCCTGATTGCACTATCTCTTTCCTAATTAACGTTTATTGATTGTCGCTTGGGGTCTGACCTTTGGACCTTTCGAGGATATTTATTTATACTCTAAATAGTTAAACACGGCCCCTCTATCTCGAAAATGGTTCAAGATATAAAATAATGTTTAAACAAAAGTTGTAGAGAATTTAATCCTATACAATAATAAAAAAATACAACGGAAACGAGACATGGTGCAACTTTGACCTTGGAATATCTATAGTCGCGGATACCCTGCGATAAGTAGGTTTGAGACAAGATTACACACACACGCCTATCTTTTGGTTAAACTTTAGTATCGGAAATGTGGATTTTAGGAGAAAGAAGGGGCGGGGGAACAATCCCTGCGAAATGTTGCTGAATGTTATAGTTACTGAGAAAAAAATAATGAAATTTTTGAGGTTAAGTTGAGATTCCGTCCGACCTGCCATAGAGCCGCTTACATAAACAAATATTTACTATCACAACGTGATATCGGAGCACGTGATTGGTCAGACTTACCCTCTGATTGAACTAAAACCACACGTCACTGTTAGCATAGTTAACGTGATTCGAATTCAGTTTCCAACTTTCCACTAATATAAGCTGAACTGCGATTATTGGCATGATGTACTTATCGTTTTCGGTTATAGGAGTAGGCAGTAGGGGCTAAGGCTGCGCGTGCATCGCGCAGATTAAAAGTTTAATGAATTGCAAGCATCCTGTAAACACAGCCGCCTTAACTAGGCTAGGGGCCAGTATACTCAGTACCTCCTATAGGGCAGTGGGGTGGGTGAGAACGAACTGATTATTTTGAGGTAGAACGCCAGACACGGCTGGGCGTGCCATTCTGGTGACTTTGTTTTTAGCAAAATATGGGAGGGACAAGGGCATAGTGTAGAACGCCAGTCGTGGGTACCATGCCATGCCACTATCGGTCGGTACTTTTGGCAATATGCGAGGTGTTCAGTGTGGCATCGGAGATCGACAGCATCACATACGAATTCGTTTCCTCAACATAGTGGGAGCCTCGTTTTAAACGATTTCGTTTTAGACTTGCAATTGAATACCTACTTATTATATATATATATATACCTACTACGAATTTATAGTGTGATATAAGCTGAGCTCAGACTGTCTGGGTGGGCGTTAAGATCTACTCCTATTACGATAAGCTGGCCCCTTATCGCCTATCTATTGCTAACAGAACAGAAACACAATACCCTATGGCACTGCAGTATCCGTTTTACTAGACAATCATAAGCCTTTACTGCTCGGATAGCAATCGTTGCCTACATTCAACGGGACGCTGTATGCATTGTCTAGCTAGTTAGAATAGGTTTGCCTAGCATCTAAAAACCTATGCGCACAAAATTTTCCGAACAAGCATTATTGCGCTATTTTGTGTAGTAGCCCAAGAAAAGTAGTCAAATTAAATTTTATAGCTGTCTATATCTCATTCCGAGATTCTTGCTAGGGCAAGAATCTCGGAATGAGAGATAGACGGCTATAAAATTTAATTTGACTACTTTTCTTGGGCTACTACACAAAATAGCGCAATAATGCTTGTTCGGAAAATTTTGTGCGCATAGGTTTTTAGATGCTAGGCAAACCTATTCTAACTAGCTAGACAATGCATACAGCGTCCCGTTGAATGTAGGCAACGATTGCTATCCGAGCAGTAAAGGCTTATGATTGTCTAGTAAAACGGATACTGCAGTGCCATAGGGTATTGTGTTTCTGTTCTGTTAGCAATAGATAGGCGATAAGGGGCCAGCTTATCGTAATAGGAGTAGATCTTAACGCCCACCCAGACAGTCTGAGCTCAGCTTATATCACACTATAAATTCGTAGTAGGTATATATATATATATAATAAGTAGGTATTCAATTGCAAGTCTAAAACGAAATCGTTTAAAACGAGGCTCCCACTATGTTGAGGAAACGAATTCGTATGTGATGCTGTCGATCTCCGATGCCACACTGAACACCTCGCATATTGCCAAAAGTACCGACCGATAGTGGCATGGCATGGTACCCACGACTGGCGTTCTACACTATGCCCTTGTCCCTCCCATATTTTGCTAAAAACAAAGTCACCAGAATGGCACGCCCAGCCGTGTCTGGCGTTCTACCTCAAAATAATCAGTTCGTTCTCACCCACCCCACTGCCCTATAGGAGGTACTGAGTATACTGGCCCCTAGCCTAGTTAAGGCGGCTGTGTTTACAGGATGCTTGCAATTCATTAAACTTTTAATCTGCGCGATGCACGCGCAGCCTTAGCCCCTACTGCCTACTCCTATAACCGAAAACGATAAGTACATCATGCCAATAATCGCAGTTCAGCTTATATTAGTGGAAAGTTGGAAACTGAATTCGAATCACGTTAACTATGCTAACAGTGACGTGTGGTTTTAGTTCAATCAGAGGGTAAGTCTGACCAATCACGTGCTCCGATATCACGTTGTGATAGTAAATATTTGTTTATGTAAGCGGCTCTATGGCAGGTCGGACGGAATCTCAACTTAACCTCAAAAATTTCATTATTTTTTTCTCAGTAACTATAACATTCAGCAACATTTCGCAGGGATTGTTCCCCCGCCCCTTCTTTCTCCTAAAATCCACATTTCCGATACTAAAGTTTAACCAAAAGATAGGCTGTAGACGGACTACCGAGTCTATTATCAAATGGTTTACAATTTGAACCGGGTCAGGCGGAGCTAGACTAGCCCCCTAGACAGTAGTAGCCGGGACCCGGTCATCCACCCGCCACCCTTATAGCAAGGCCAAGGCGACTGCGCATGCGTCACTCCACTTATGTCCCCGACCTTGTTGGGAAATTGAATGCCTTGTTCGATGTTCGTAAACTTTTTATGATAGACATGAATATTATTATTGAATTTTTTATTTACTACAAGTCTTGAGAGTCTTGCTAAGAACGTATCGGTATTAACTATCTTAAAAACGTGATGGATTAACTAATGCCTTGCCACTAATTATCTCATTAGATCACTAAGCCTTTTCTATAGCCAAGGTGCTAGCTCGTGCTCAGGATAAGGATATCGTAAAAGTTTAATTACTCAAAATACTGTTATCATTTCTTAGGAAGTTAAATACTTACATAGCTTAGTTATATTTGTTTATTGGGACTGTTTGTCCCAATAAACAAACGCTGCACGTGCCAATAGAATAATGTTAAGTTCTTCCGATAAAGTTTTAATGCGCAATAGTTTGTTTAGGAAATGAATAATCATTTTTGCGTATTGATACTACGTTGTTTACATCTCAAAGCTTTACATGTCATTTATAAAAAAATACCTTCGCAATAACATTATTATCTAGATTTCTGTCCTCAATTGAAGCCTCAATCAAGCATTTAGCTGACTCTCAAAAAAATATGATAGTTACCTATTCTGAGAAATCCTTCCGGTTAAGAATAGCAAACTATAAAATCTCTTACCTAATCTCAGATGGATAGAGTAAAAATTATAAAAGAGGTCGTATATCAAATCTACCACGTTATAGAGCTTCGATGTCAATATGTAATTATTCCTCAATTCTGGCAAAATGTCCCTGAAAGGCTAGACAAATTAAACTCATAATAAAACCAACAACGGCCTTGTTGGTTTTATTACCACCATTACCCATTGTACATTTTTACTACATTTTTGTAATTGTTTAAAATGTTGTTCTTAGTTTTAAGGCAAAGTTTAAGGTGTGCCATAAAGAATTTTCATTTCAATGCTTATACTTATACTTTATAGTTCCTGAAATCATTATCACAACACCATAAACAAAACAAACATTTAATTGTCGATAACCACAATATTATCTCGTGTCTCATGACGTTACCAAAGCGGTTCACGGCAGAATTGACAAGACCAGACGAGACCGTACAACTAGCAACAAAATCCGAGAATTGGAGCTAGTAGAGCTCGACTTTGTCTTACTGTATATGGATTACATGAGACATAGTACTCCATCTGTTGATATCTGGGCCATCCCGCGCTGATAACGCACCGCATAAATAAGACACGCTCGCGTTGTTTTTATCAGTTGTGCTCCACTTTCCTGTGTGGCGCTACGTTCTGAAACCTATGCTAAGTGGCACGGTGCTTGTGCTTCGCGTTCGTGTTTCAGCCTTTATGTTTATTTAGCAACAACCTAAGGTTGTTGCATAGCAGAGCTTGAAAGCTTCAAGAATTACGCTGTTAAAGGTAAGCTTTCAGTGATTTCATTCAAGTTCTCATTAAGTACTTGTTAGTACCTATTTAGTCTCGTAGGATTTAATTTTGTGAACATAAGGGCTAAGGAGCTGCTTTTTTGGCAATTATCGGCATAGACGTTGATTGTATATTGGCAAGTTTGTATTTTTTCACAATTTATTGAACATAAAACGAAATACGAAGTGTCTAGGTACTAGCAATAAAATTTGCAGAAGTTGACTTGCGCAAGCAACTTCCAACGTGTAAACGCTAGCGCAAGTGGACTCTTGCAAGTTTTAGTGACTTGCCGAACTTGTTGCAAGTCGCACTGTAGGTACCTATACATCTTGCAGTTAGTGGAAACATTTGTCAATTGACTTCTTCAAGAAATTGTGGAAGTTACTTGCCAGTGGACACTTCGCTTAAGTTTGCACATGATGATTTATTTCATGTCACAGTTTTATGACAGTTATCACAATGTTTTTTGTAATATACAAAAAATTCCATACATTTAGTTAGAATACTTGACACGTAAGCGAGGATAGATTACAATACTACACAAAAACCTCCGGTAACCCTACTATACGACATGCATTAAGGAAGAATGTGACTACTATGCTATGAGAGTAAATCAAAACGTAAAATATGCATGTAGAGAAAGAAATCCGCCTTATGTCTACCCTTCTGGGAAATAAGGGTAATTTATATTATGAAGAACAAACCTCAACAAACGTGACACGTAATATTTTATTTGGAAGGAACCTGCCAGTTGTAATGGAATCTTTAACATTGGCCTTGATCTCCGAGTCAATATGGCGCCCGGTGACGCCACTCGTTGGTGATTGATTAATTTATCGCGAATTATATTCACGCACAGCAGCTCCATCTCCCTTTACATTGTTAACCGACTTCAAAAAAGGAGGATGTTCTATGTTTCTCTATGATTTTTTTATTTTTTATGTATTAACGATTACTCCGTCAATAGTGGGCCGATTTAGTAAATTCTTTTTTTGTTTGGAAGAATACACTCCCAAGGTGGTCACATTTTTTTTTTTGAGGATCTTCGGAGTTATGAACATAAAGGTTATCATTACCATGTTTTGAATTTGAAATTTGAATACAAGTTATATACTTTTTAAAATCAAAAATAAAATGAAAATGTATTTATTCAGTACGATCGTTTATAGACCACTTTGACATGTCACGTTCTTAAAACTAGGTGATTCTACTGCCTGTTCCAACGCGACTCCCTACACCAGGGAAAGAATCAGACAAGAACCTGGTGGTGTGGGCCTAGCTTTTGTTTCAGCGGTCCAATCTTAATACTAAGTAAATATGTATAAACTGAGTCGGAGCACGTTTAATCCCAAGCGTTTTTGTCATCAAAGTAATCTGATATTTTATAATGTTGTGCAACATTTATGAATAATGCTTCTAAGTCTAGCTAGATCATTTAGTCATTTGGCACGGTCTCTTAGCCATCTTCGGAATATTATTAATATGACGTTAGGCAAGTTGTGCCTTGATCAATTTGAACTCCTCAATTGATAAAGATCTTTTAAATTCCATGGACTTATGGAGTTTATACATTTTGTTGCCTGTTATTCATCCCCAGTAAAATCACACAATGAACAACTGAATAAAAAGATTTGTTAAGTTGTTTATAAAAGTAGTATGGAAGCATAACTTATACATTTTCGTAGCAAACTACTACGAAAATGTAGAAAACAATGTCACGGAGACAGCCTGTAGTTATCGGTTGTTAGACTTTATTTATTCATTCATAAAAACCCTTTGTCCTCGTTTTACTTCAAACTTAATTGATGTTTGTAGAACTAGCAAGTTATCTGAAATTTTAGTTTATAAAATCAACATTTATTTCTACAAAATTATGTGAAATTAAATGAAATGAAATGTATTCAGAAAGGTCTTGCTTATGTGAATAAATAGTTATCCTAGATTCATTAAATATAGGTAGGTCTGATTCGTACTGGGTATTTTAGTACAAAATGTATGATTGATTAAATCAATATCAATCATGCAAAATGATAGATAACATGCGGCATTTGTCGTTCGTTATGTAAACGTTGATAACATTCCGTAGTAAGAGTTATCATTTATTTAAGTGATTATTTTTACTATTTTGTTCAAAAGCAAAAAATACCACAGAATACAAATAGGTACCTAGGTTTTGCATCCAAATTCCAAAGTTTAACTAGTAGTAAACTACGAGTATGCCTATTCGTAGCTTTCATAAATAAGATGTTTTGGGCAAAGGTTTGGCTTGACTTGTGTACCTATTGTATACAATGAAATATTTTTTGTGAAATGTTACAAAATATACCTACCTACAATGGTAAATTCTTATTTCATAAACGTACAATATAGTACAGAGTTGACGAGCGATAGAGGAGAGTGGAAGAGAAAAACATGTTGTGCCGACCCCACTTAGCGTAAGGGCAGGAGAATGATGATAACAATAATACCTACTAATACAAAGCCAAACTGTGCCTACGAGAATTTCAATTGAATGTCAAACACAATTTGGTCATTTCGGGCGACTATTCAGTGCCTCAATTACTAGGTACTCAAACAAATCAATATCATCCCACATTTCATCGATCGATATCATCGTTATGCAAGTGGATATTGAAATAGGTTAAGTGTAATCTTTGATAGCAAGTATCAGACGGTTGTTATGTGCTCAGTGAAAACGAATAGGTAGATTTAAGCAAGATTGGCGTATTTAATCTCACACTGAAATGTGGGTGTATTTTGAATAGATACTCCAATGCGGTTTTAACAAATATTTATTAAGTACGTTTAAAATGTTAACAAGAAAGGTCTCGTAAAATTATGGCGGCGTAATACATCGCGTCGTGGCTTTTATACAGTTAGAACAGCGCCCTCTCGCGCCGCGGTGATGCATCAACACGGAGCAGTGGTGGAGGTGGTCAAGCGCGTAGACATCCCGGGGGGCCTTGAGAGCACATCTCAATGGAATAGTGCTCAGATGATGGGTTGCTGAGCACCAGCAGCCTGGATGTCGACCTCGAGTGGACATATTCGTGAGAATGCCCGTTTCACCATGCCTGTTGAAGTTTTGATTAGTGCGACTCGAGAAACGCCATCCCTTCCTGTGAACAGAGTTTCCGTGATACGGCCCAACCTCCACTTGAGTGGAGGTAGGCCATCATCTTTAATGAGGACCAGCGTTCCAGGTGTGATGTCATCCTTCATTGTCTGCCATTTAGTCCGCCTTTGAAGTTCCCCGATGTACTCCATAGACCAGCGTTTCCAAAATGATTGCCTCAGGTGCTCGAGCCGCTTGTAGCGCGTCAAAGCGGGCAGCGCCGTCGCCGTGACGTCTCTCTCGGCGGGGGTCGTCAGAGGTCGGCCGATCAGGAAATGGGCTGGTGTGAGTGGGGTAAAGTCGGTTGGATCTGAAGACATAGGATACATAGGGCGGGAATTCAGGACAGCTTCAATTTGTACTAAAACTGTACTGAATTCCTCATAAGTTAAATTTGCATTTCCTATCACGCGAGAAATGTGGTGTTTGCAGGATTTTACCCCGGATTCCCACAACCCACCAAAATGAGGCGTATAAGGAGGTATAAATCTAAATTCGATTTGATTATCTGATGCGTAATCAATAATAGATTGTGAATTGCCTTGCAAAAAATCCGCAAACTCTTTTGCGGCTCCGACAAAATTTCTACCGTGATCTGAGAAAATTTGTAAAGGTTTACCTCTACGAGAGATAAATCTTTTTAAAGCTAAAATATAACTTTCTGATGATAGACTAGTAACAAGTTCCAAATGCAACGCTCGGGTAGCAAAACACACAAATAAACATAGATAACATTTTTCAAGCTTAGCACCCCTGCCCTTTCGATTTAATATATAAAGAGGTCCTGCATAATCTACTCCACTGCGTATAAAAGGAAAACCTGCATCCAAACGTTCTTTCGGTAAATTACCCATAATGGGTTGAATGGTTTTACCTTTCATACGACAGCAGACAACGCATTGTCGTACCAACTTTCTGGCTAAATTCCTACCTCCTAAAGGCCACCAGTTTTCCCTAATATGCGAAAGAAGTAACTGGGGTCCCGCATGTAATAATTTTAAATGCTCGTATCTAAATAAAAGTGAAGTAAAATGATGTTTACCACACAATAGCTTGGGATGCTTTTTATCGTATGTAAAAGTATCAGAATTTACCAATCTACCACCTACTCGCATTATATTGTTTTTATCTAAAAACATATTAAGGCTAGATAAACTACGATTCGATTTTATATCTAATTTCTTAACTAAAGCTGTGTACTCGTCAGGAAACGATTGCAATTGTGCTTTTTTAGTTAAAATTATTAACGACTTATCTAATTCCTGAACTGATAAAGAACCACTATATCGTTCAGCCTTGGTTGTGCGTGTGTTATGTATAAAGCGCATCACGTATGCACACGCACGTTGTAAGCGATTTAAATTCGAAAATCTTTCAAAATCAATAAAACGATTATTGGAAACCTCAGTACAACTCATACTAACTACGGAATTCTTCAGTTCGGGCAAAGTAGTTAAATTATGCGAACTACCTGGATAATCTTGCGACCATTTCGTTACCTTTTCATGTAAAAATGTAGGTCCGTCCCACCACAACGACAATGAACATAGCTCACTTAAACTAGTGCCGCGTGAAACTAAATCAGCTGGATTTTGTTTTGTTCTTACGTGTAACCAAATCGCATCACTTGTTAAATCATTAATTTCTACTACACGATTTTGTACAAATGTTTTTAACTGGTGAGGAGATGTTCGTAACCACCCTAACACTATAGTCGAATCTGTCCAAAAAACAATATTATCAAACTGTACACGCAGTGAATTAATTATCTTTTCATACAATTTAGCACCGATTAGCGCAGCACAAAGCTCAAGTCTCGGAATACTGACCGGTTTGAGCGGCGACACTCGACTCTTCGAACATAATAATCTAACTGTGACGTCACCGTTGTTATTGCAAGACCTACAGTAGGCGCAAGCTCCGTACGCATTTTCGCTTGCATCAGTGAAAATATGTAATTCTATCTTTGAATAGTTTGAATTAAGTACATGTCTTTGAACTCGAATAGTAGGTAAGTACGACAGCGATTGGACAAATCTTTTCCATAGTATGACTATGTCATGGGGGAGGATATCGTCCCAGCCTACTTTACAAAGCCATAGCTTTTGTAATAATATTTTCCCTACAATAATAATAGGACTCAACAGACCTAGGGGATCATAAATTTGAGATACGACCGATAAAATTAAGCGCTTTGTTACGTTAGTCATATCTCCGCTTATTTCTGAAATAAAATGAAATTCATCACTTTTATTGAACCAACCTAAGCCGAGAGTTCTACTAGTACTGTTCTTATCTAGTGATAGACATTTAGATTTGTCATCTCTTTCCTGTGCATCTAAAGCGACATCAGGCGAATTAAAAATCCATTTTCGCAATGGAAAACAACCAGACAAACAAACGTCAGATACTTTCTTACATAATTTCGATAATTCATGTTTACAATCATGGCCAGTTAACAGATCATCTACGTATAAGTCATTTAAAATGGCCCGTGCCACATCAACGTCCGCGCATTGTAATCCTAACTCCCTAGCACATCGTATACTAAGGTACGGAGCCGACGCTGTACCGTAGGTGACGACGTTAAGCCGGAATACATCGAGTGAATCTGCTACATTTTCACGCCATAAAATTAATTGCAAGTTTCTTTGATCTTCTTGAATTAGTATCTGCCGGAAAAACTTTTCTATGTCAGCACAAGCTACGTATTTGTACTGACGAAATCTCAACAAAATAGAAAATAGATCATTTTGTAGTGGTGGACCTGTCATTTGAATATCGTTAAGCGATATACCGGACGATGTTTTTTGACTCGCATTGAAAACTACACGTAATTTAGTTGTAGTACTTTGTTCACGTAATACGCCGTGGTGAGGTAAAAAATAATGAGGTTCATTAAAATTGAAGTTATCAATGCGCGTCATGTGTCCTAAGCTTAAGTACTCCTGCATGAAGTCACTATACAAACGTTTATATTGTGGTGATCTCTCTAGCCGGCGTTCTAATGATAAGAATCTACTTTCAGCTATTTTGAAGCTATCGCCTAATAATTCACTCGATTCTTTCAAGGGAATGCGAACTGAGAAACGACCGTTATCTACTCGCTTTGTTGTATCAGAAAATAACTTCTCGCAAATATTTTCCTCGGCGGAAAGACAATGTTTCGGTTGACTAATTTCTTCTATTTCCCAGAACTTCTTTAACTGATCGTTTACTTCTACGGTCTGTACGAAATTACATTGAAGTCGATTAATGCGCGACTTAGTATTGTAAACGATACCTGAAATAACCCAGCCCAAAGTAGTATTCTGTAAATACGGCCCTGTAGGTAACCGAATCCTACCCTCGACTAGTAAGTCCCAGAAATAATCTGCACCTATTAGCAGGTCGATTTGTGACGCTGAATAAAACGTCGGATCAGCCAGATCAATATTTTTAGGAACGCCTAACGACTTGTGATCTAGACTGGCTGATGGAATTGAATTAGTGATGCGATTCAAGACAATACAATTTATGCGTGTACTGTAATCTCCGATTAACGACTTGAGATTGATATCACAGGACTGATGCGACTGGGCGACCGATTGCCCTATTCCCGTGATTTGAACAGTGGACTGTATCGATTCTGCGTTTAATTTAATACGTAATGCGTTGGTAATAATACAATGCTGACTGCCGCTATCTAATAAAGCGCGGGCTTTGTGGTAAACATTGTCATTACCGGCTACCTCGACTAGTGCGGTAGACAATAAGACCGTTTCTAATGCGTTTTTTGAACAATCAATATTAATGCGTGATTGCTGTACCGTATGTAAAACAGCAGCTGTATTCATGTTAGGTATGGAGTTCGGTTGTGGCTCCTGAGCTACAACCAATAATGACGCGAATTCTCCACCATGAAGTAAGCTGTTATGTTTTTCGTTACATTGCCTACACGGACCGAAAATACAATCAGATAACTCGTGACCCGATCGTAAACAGTTTACGCATAGGTTTTTACTCTTGACGAATTCTAATCTATCATGAATAGATAAGTTATTAAATTTGTAGCAAGCGTAAAGCGAATGACTTGCTTCGCACAAACTGCATGTGCGGGTAGGTTTGTGCGTCGTATTGTTCCGCGTTGAAGCGAAACTGTGAACACTACTTTGTTGATTTGATTTCTTACTAGGTTCATGATTTACTTTACTATTATTACTATTTGAAACAGTTTGATGCGCTTTTACCATTTCTAACGTGTCTGCCTTGTCCTTTAAAAAGTTTAATAAAACTTCTAACGTTATGCGTTTATCTGACTGAATGTTCTGATTAGTGTAATTACTTTTGTACTGTTCCCATTCCTTTTCTATAACTGCGTCTAACTTGGATACAACGATGTAAATGACGAGAGTATCCCACGACTCCGTGGGTTCTCCGAGAGTCTTCAAAGCGCGTAAATTCTTAAGAACTGTATCGATTAGTTTTCTAATATGAAAGGAAGACTCTTTCGTTGTTTGCATTGAGAATAGAGATTTCACATGATTATGTAACAATAATTTCGAATTATTATACCTATTTGTAAGCAAATCCCAAGCTACCGTGTAGTTTTCATGCGTAAATTCTACCGATTTGATAACTTGTGCTGCATTACCTTTCAAGGATGATCGCAAATAATGAAATTTCTGAATATCATCTAGCTGTTTCGAGTTGTGAATCATGGAAAGGAAGGTGTCTCTAAACTCTAACCAGTTATCATACGATCCGTCAAATGAGGGTAGCGAAATAGTAGGTAGTTTGACTAATGACTGAACATTGCACTTGGAATCGTTACATTTAGACTCTTTACTATGACATGAAGTACTAGATTGAGCTAATATACTAAGGACGGTAGCCTGAACCTGATAGTACGAATTCTCGAAGCTTTCACGAATTTCTAGTTGCTGCGCGATATCCGTTTCTGGCACTAGCTCCTCGATTGAGCTTTGAATATTATTAAATTCGCCTAATAGTGAATTAGCTACATCGCTACGCAATTTAAGTTCAGATGATTGTCTGTCCGTTAGTTGAGCTCCTTCGAAAGAGGTTACGAATTTCACAAATAAAGTCAGTCTACCCTTTATTGAACCGCGCTTTTTAATTAAATCACGCATCACATTATCATTTAAATCTGCTCCTAGATAGGGATTAGGCGATTTACTACGATTTGACACATTTTCAACACTCATTTTGGCACGTTATGAAAATAGAGGTTACTCACAGGTTTTTTCTGGAAACACCACGAACGGCTACTGCGGAAAGAGAAACAGTTTTAGTACAATTGAAGCGAGGACAAGGAGATGATAATTGGAACGATTTGGCCAGACCCTTCTTGTAGATCCCGCGACGATTCGACGACGATCCGGCTCGAAGGACCAATGTATTTTGAATAGATACTCCAATGCGGTTTTAACAAATATTTATTAAGTACGTTTAAAATGTTAACAAGAAAGGTCTCGTAAAATTATGGCGGCGTAATACATCGCGTCGTGGCTTTTATACAGTTAGAACAGCGCCCTCTCGCGCCGCGGTGATGCATCAACACGGAGCAGTGGTGGAGGTGGTCAAGCGCGTAGACAGTGGGCATATCAATGACCCTGACTGGAGTGTTTCCTGCTAATATTTTGGCATATTTGATATCGTAGCTCGGATACAGTTATCGAATTCAGATAAGATTTGAGGTGTAGGTGGTGTAATCTTTAATCAACACTACTCAATTTGCTGGCATCAATATTTAGGCTTATACTCTAAATCTAAATCAATATAGGCTAGGCCTGATGGTGATCAATAATAATTGATGATACCATAGACAAATGATACCTACTGAAATTGAAGTTGATGAACTACCTTATAATTTAAATATTGTTTGTCATCCCATCCACCATTTTATGAAACGCAAAACTGGTGAATTAATTTTCAATTGATACGGGCTCGACCTTATCACTTGTCGTCGATTTATTATTGGGGTTGATTCGAACAGTTCAAATTAATTAATTACTCACAAACATACACAGCTTGTGGCATATTATTGCACTTTGCCTTTACAATACGTTATTGACAGTTGATTAAGCGTTCAGGAACTTTTGTAACTTGTCGGAACCCACCACATCTCTATCTATCTATCAATCTGACTCATTAGACATGACTCATGGGACAAGTCGGTACAGTTTGGTGCCAGTTGTACCATCAATGCTACAATTGGGACAAATTTGTACCAATTGTACGCTCAATGGTTTTGCATCACGGTACAAATGGTCCGGCGGCCTACATAAACCTTGGACATACTGTGAACTCTATTCAAAAAACCCATGTCAAAAACAAACGCTAAACAATTTTTTTTTATTTTATCTACGGCGAGTAAAGCAAGGTTTAGTAGTTGTATGAATTTGAATGGTGCAAACATAACTAACCAGTTACGCCTGCACCATTAATGGGGCAAATCAATGGTGCAAACGTAACCGCGGGACTTAACCCATTTATGAATACGTTAATAACTGTTGATGTATTTATTGTTACAGGGAGCACCGGACGAGTCCGGCGCGACATTCAGTGCCGGGCGTGACGGACGATCGCGTCCGTTGTGCGAACCCCGACCCGCCACGCGCTGCTGGCGCCGCGCGCTCAACGTCGACCCGCCCTGGCGCCGCCCAAGGGCCCGCTGACGCCACACCACGCCCGACACGTGAGTACACCACACACACACACAGCCTCTCTCACGCACACACAGCATCAATCACGCGAGCGCGCGCGCACAATCACATCACAGCATATTTACCCACAACTGCCACCTACACAACCTCTACTGGACACGTGAGTACACACATACACACACAACACATTCTCACATACACACACACCCACATCACAAACTATGTCCACCACCATCAACCAACACTGATGGAATCCATCACAAGAACTCATCCTTGCTGAATAATAAAAAAGACATGCTTATGTTTCAAGCTTAGCTGAACTAACTAGAATCATCAAGATTTCCTTGAATTAATATATTTGTTTCTTTCGTAAACATCCATGTATTGTTCCAGCTGACACCCGTGGCCTAGCGCTAGTGGGCCTCCACTGGGCCCCCCCACTTGACACCGGCTCCTCTATCCGGATTGTTGACCCGTTCGCAGCATAGCGCCCGATTTGCCTCGGCGCTGCCGGGGCCTCGGGCCTAACCGACACCTTCCGAACACACCTCGGGAACACTCGTGAACCTTCGGGACACGTCGTGAACTATCGGGACACATCGTGAACTATCGGAATATCTTGTGAACTTTCGGAAATTCGAATTCGAACTCCGCGGATTTGAGAACCTAAGACCAACTAGGAAGAAGATAACATCTTTGGGTGAACTTTGAATAATCGTGATACGGATTTTGAAGAATTGGATTAAACTTAGTGAAGAATTTGGACTTTGTTGACTTTGGAAGTCTTGGACAACTTGGACTTGATAAATATTTTGACGAAGATGAAGGTAAGTCAAAACTTCACCCGCTATTAGTTTGATTGGTCTCAAAATTCGGTTAATAAGTTACTGCTACTACTAGTACTAAGAAATTAACGAAACTAAGCTACGTTTAGCAATCAACTGCCTGAACAAATATCATTGCGTATTAAATTATTTTAATTGGGGGAGGCCTTTGCCCAGCAGAGGGATCATATAGGCAAATAAAAAAAAAAAACATAATAAATAAATATCCTTGGACATTCCACACAGCGTCATCTAGTCCCAAGCTAAGCAATTGTTACAATCGAGACAGGTTACACAATCCAGGGGCTGATTCTGTAAAAGTTACCTTCTTAAATTTGGGATCAGGAACTCCGAACTTAACTTCTTTTCAGGACTAACTTAAATTTATTCGTTTAGAAAACTCTAGGTAAAGTTTATTTATACCATCTAATATTGGTTTAACACACTATTCTTCGATTATAAAAGTAGGTAACAGAATCGTCTTGGTAACAGTACAATTTTTCTCTATGATTTCACTGAAAAGGCAGAAAGTATAGAATAGAATAGAATAGAATATTACTTTATTGTACACCATAAAAGAAACAACACAACTTAGATACACAGAATAAAAAAAAGTGTAACAATGGGCAACCTTATCGCTGAAAGCGATCTCTTCCAGGTAACCTTTGGATGGACAGGATAAAGTAAGTATCTATATGTATATGAAGGTATATCTTGTATATGAGCTGCGTTAGCGGGCTCCCCCTTTCCATTGGAAGGCACCACAAAGCTCTATGAGTGAAAAGGCAAAAAGTATCTATGTATATGCAGGTATATCTTGTATATGAGCTGCGTTAGCGGGCTCCCCCTTCCCATTGAAAGGCACCACAAAGCTGAGAGAGAGAGCTGGGGCTGAGAGAGAGAGGTTGTAAATTATACCAATTATATCCTCAGGTGCCAGAAGTAGAAATGGAACCGATTCGCGTGATGGGCGGAGAATGGTCTCCCGCGTCCGTGATCCGCGACGTGGTGGGCGGGGGGCTGCAGGAGGACCCCTTCTATGTGATGGACCTGGGCGAGCTGGTGGCCAGGTACCAGCGCTGGACCGAGCTCATGCCGAGGGTCGAACCCTTCTACGGTAAGTGATAGATAGATAGAAGATAGAAAATACTTTATTGCACACCATAATTTACAAATACATCAATATATACATAAAAAACAACAAAAAACTGCCTAATGGTCTGAAGAAATGTCTACCGCTCCCGGGATATAGTCGTGATCATATTTTTTTCATTTTTCATTTCAACAACAAAAAAAAACTTTCCTATGACATACAATCGGCGGTCTTATCGCTAAAAAGCGATCTCTACCAGACAACCTACGGATGGATAATGGATAAGTGATGGTGATCAGAGAAGGATTCATGATACATCCTAGTTGTTTTTCTTGCCCCATAATATGCTAAACAATAACTAGATACCACTTAAGTCAGCCAAGTGTAGCGTGTGATGCCAGACAAAACTTTTTCTGGCATCACACGCTACACTTGGCTGACTTGAACACTTTGTTAATGTGTTGATATCTTGTTTATTTTACAATTCCTTTTACTTGCTTTGACATGCCTTACTTTGTTTGACTTCCCACTGAAGCTTGTCTATTTAGATTGGGATCGCTGTAAAAAAAAGTTAGGCCCACACCACCAGGTTCTTGCCTGATTCTTTCCCTGGTGTAGGGAGTCGCGTTGGAACAGGCATTAAATCACCTAGCATGTAAGACGAAGTTGAAGTGATCCTTGAGGTTCTACCAAAATAAATTGTTCTTTCTTTCTTAATGTTCTAGTCAGGGGGGGCAGTTTACCGTAGTATTGGATACTGTCCTCGATACCGAGTCAAGTATCACAAATGTATGAAAATCCAATGCAGCGCCTCCCCCGGTAACTTGTATGAACTAAAAATTCCATACATTTAGAATACTTGACACGTGAGCGAGGATAGATAACTATAGGTACCACTCGAAAACTGGGGGCCTATCATCAGTTTTCGAGTGGTATAAATAAAATAAATAATAATAAATATCCTTGGACATTCCACACGGCGTCATCTAGTCCCAAGCTAAGCAATTTAATGCTTGTGTTATGGTAACCAGATGACTGATAAACTACATAGATACATTTTTTTTTTTTGTAATACATACATATTATACATAGAAAACAACCAGACACGAAACAAATATTTGGAGATCATACAAACATTTGTCCCGTAGCGGGGATCGAACCCGCAACCTCTGCGTCTCAGGCGGGCTTTCGCCCACTGTGCCACAGAGGTCGTATAGTTAACTATCCTCGCTCATGTGTCAAGTATTCTAAATGTATGGAATGTTTAGTTCATGCAAGTTACCGGGGGAGGCGCTGCACTGGATTTTCATACATGTGTGATACTTGACTCGCTAACGAGGACAGTATCCAATACTATGGATAACTCGTGATAGACCCCCTGATGATAGGCCCCCAGGAGTCCGTGATGGTGTTTGACTCACAAAATGTTTAAGCTTTTATTGAGTGTTAAAATTGGAGGACAGAGATTCAAAAGACGAGGTCCATTATATCTTAATGTTGCTATTTTTTTATACTATTGATTTGAGAGGTTATCTAAGGTTAAAAGTCGAATGGATGTGTGGCCCAACATACAAAGTATTTAAAGAAGATGGTTGTTCGTTTTTCTTGTATCATACATACTGTTGGAATGCTAAACATTAATGGTCTTATTCATAATGATTTGTTAATTTAATATAGGTTTAAACTATGCTTTTTTCTTGTTACTCTTATGTCAATGAAAAGAGATAGCAACAGATTTAATATACGTTTTAGCTAATGTCGGTTTACTAAACTAATACGCATAAGGGGGTAAATCTACGTCACGCCTTTATTTGTCAATGGGCACTTTATGTTTGTCTCTGGCTAGGCTAGTCTATGGTTAGTTAGTCACACGACATGATATCCAATAGATAGAGGTCCAATGATTTGTTAAGCCAAAATTGGCTACATAAGCATCTCAGAGTCCATCCTCATAGTACATAGCAGAAATGAGGTCGCCGTAGCCGAAACCGGCTGGGATGATTATTATTATTATGTATGTCAAGGTTTACCATCACGAGACTATGGAGTCCCGGACCTTTGATAGGCATGCATGGGGCCGAAGCCAACACACAGAGGCCCTTTTGACAGTTTTGATGTTTTTGTGATGGAGACACATACCGGCGGCTACCCTGTATAACACAAGAAATGCATCCAAAGGCAGTCCCCGGTCTGTGCAGGACTATTAAAAATGTGGGAAACTACTACCGGGCTATGGGAGGGTGATGGTAGTGGACTGGTTACTGGGAAACTATGGGGACTATGGCACCCGCCGACACAATGTTAACAAACATGTATTAAATGGCGGGCGGAGACTTATTATTATTATTATTATTACAGCGGTGAAGTGCAACGATGACCGTCTGTTGGTCCGCACATTGGCGGCTCTGGGGGCAGGCTTCGACTGCGCCTCCAAGGCAGAGATGGAGCTCGTCACTGGACTGGGAGTCGCGCCCGAGTGAGTACTACTAACTACAAGTTTGTAAAATAAATAAAAAATAAGTAACCCCACACAATACACATTTGATTATTATCCCCACTCTCTTACCTTACCCCCGAGCCAAATGGATCAACCGATTTCTTTGATTTGACACGAACACATACACACACACACACTTACTCACATTAGTCTAGCTATTATAGGTCGCGCCACGTAAAAAGAGCGCTGGCTGTCAAACTGCGCAGTGGTCGATGATTGATGGAGAGGTAACGCGGCGCACTTCATACCATTGATTTAGCGAGTGCTATTGGTTCGTCAGCGAGTGAACACAGGCGCAAACATACCCCCGCTACTTCCCCCCGACCGCGCTCTTTTTACGTGGCGCGACCTATACGAGTTCTTGTATTGCAAGCATTTCTTCATCACTTCAACTTATTTGTTGGCACAGACGCATTATCTTCGCGAACCCCGCCAAGATGGCGTCGCACATCCGGCGCGCGGCCGCGCTCCGCGTCGACACCATGACCTTCGACTCGGAGACAGAGCTGCACAAGATCAAGCAGTTCTTCCCGAACGCGCAGTGAGTATTAGCATAGTAGTGGCAATTCCGAGTGTCGCAAAAGCTAAACTAAACTAACTAAAATTAATGCCATCCTTTTTATTTTTCTCCCTATGAAAGGGACGGCAACATTTTTAGTTAGTAAGTTTAGCTTTTGCGACACTCCGAATTGCCACTAATAACACCATACAAATACTATTTAACTTATAATTATTTTGTATGTTTACCGTATTTATATGTTTCTTCATGGTGATCACAAAAGCTTATAAACTACTATTTCCTTTATTCATTATGAGAAACTCGAACGAGTCGCGCGGATGCCCGCGGCTTCGCGGGAATTCCGGCGCATTCGAATACGCGCGCCCTTCTCTGCGATAATAAGTATTATAGTAATGAAAATAAAGTTGAAATTCATATGACACTAAAACTGCGCTCCGCTTCGCTGCCCTTCGTCGCTCTTTTGGTGTGAGTTGAGCCTAATACAACTCACGATAGTTTTGAAAGTGAAACGGGGTATGTTGTTGTAGACTGGTGCTTCGTATCCGCTGCGACGCTGCGTCCGCGCAGTGCCCGCTCGGCATGAAGTTCGGCTGCAACCCCGTCACGGAGGCTCCCAGGCTGCTCAAGCTCGCCGCTCTGCATCAACTCAACGTGAGCTTTAAAACTTCTTCACAGACTCGGAAAATGCATGAAATTATGTGGTGTAGTGTGAGTGTATGAAAGGGTGTGTGTTTGTTTTAAGTACCATCCGAGGACGTGCGTATGAATACACAAGGAACAACCGAGGACATTTTCAAACCGAGGACTTTTTCGACGGTCCTCGGTTTGACTTGGCCATAGATTCGTATTGTTCAAGTAATTTTGAACCTTTCTGTATATATAATAAGGAAAAGTACCCGAAACCTCGGTTTGGTCAAGAAAATTCATAATCTTACACAGGCAAAATGTATCCACCAGGTGGCGCCTCTGTCGCCTTATACACACCCCCTATACATTAATTTCACTTTTGATGTATGAACCGAGGTCTTTTGTGTTAACTTTAACACAAAGGTCCTCGGTTAGTAGCTTTTCTAGCAGAATGTGTGTTAGTCCTCGGTTTGATAGCTTTTCTAAACAGTATGTATCTATTATAGTCCTCGTTCTGACAGTTTTCTTGGTGTGTAAGCAACGGGTGTCGTACCATCAAAATATGACGACTATTATGAAAATAGGACGTTGCGGATATATATATTTAATTGAAACTTTAAAAAATCGAGGTGAGGTAGCTCTAGCCTAGAGGCTATAATAGACTGCCTCCTCATCACTTGTGCAAATGCTACAATTTGCACAAGTAATGAGGAGGCAGTCTGTGTGTTTAGAATATATACTGCATTAGGTATATAATCTAAACAAACATACTGCCATCTCAGCCTGATTATATGCAAAATAGTCTAGTTTTCTGTTTCTAGGTTCAGTGCCATAGTTAAAACTTACTTCACGATATTGAATCATGAAAAACTATTTAAATTACTCCATTAGAAAAAATGGATTTAAGAAATATCTAGCTTCTGCTACCTGGCAATACTAGCAATATCTAGAATGATAGGTATACACAAATTAATAACACTGTGTATGATAATGAAAATATATTACATATTAATAATTTAAAATTTAAGCATCAACATTATGGGAAATTAATAAAAAATTTCATAATTTTTTAATTGAAATGGAAAAAAGAAAAAAAGGAATTAGAAAAGAAATGCACTAACAAATTAACATAATGGAGAAGTTTCCTAAACTAAAAAATCCATTTTTTTTAATTTTATTAGCAAGATCTTAAGAATTTACGAGTAATAGGTGGTGAAAGAATTTTTGGAATATCTTGAAAAATTACAAAGTTATTCAACTTTTACGGCGGCTTAAAAATAATAGAATCAAAAGGCTGAGATTTCTGCGTGTGACGTCACTCTACTCGATACACAGATTAGTTACAATTTAGTATGAAAGAATTTCATACGACTCGCGCTTTTCTTCGCCGCGCCGAACTAAAAACATTATTCAAGCTTAGATAGAAGTTTGTTTTTCATTTTTTCTTTTTGGACATTATGGAAGCAGGGTATAGGGTATAGGGTATAGGGTGCTTGTTTAATGTCAATATATATAAAACAATAAGCATTTTTTTGGAATCAACGCACAGACCAAACCGCTGAAGCTATGAAGCTGAAATTTGGAAGGTAGCTTCATTTTAAAACAAACAAAACTGAGCACTAAGAAGGGATTTTTCGAAATTCCACCCCTAAAGGGTTGAAAAGAGGTGAAAACCGTTGTATGCAACTTTTTAATGCGTGAAGCGATTTTCTTCAAACTCAGTATAGGTATTGTAAATGATAAATACATTTAGATGTTTTTCAGGAATTAAAAAAAAACGCCTGAAAAGAGGTAAAATGTGGTGTCGAAGTTTGTATGAGAACTTTTTAATGGGTATTTATTTTGCATTGTTAGCGTTGTAACTGAGTTTCAAGCAAATCGAACTATAGTTCGATTTGCTTGAAACTCAGTTACAACGCTAACAATGCAAAATAAATATTACGTGTTTTAGGGTTTCTCGAAAAAAACCCTTTTAAAGGGTGAAATGCAGTGTCAAAGTTTGTAGTGAAACGTATTGAAGGGAGGCGCGATTGGCTTGAAACTCGGTAAAAAGTACAATTTTTTCACCCTTCTTTAGGTTATGAAGAAATTCACGTGAACGAAGTCGCAGGCGTCTGCTAGTTGTACATATAAGGCCTTACTTATCATCTCCACATCCTCATCCCCATATCCTCATATCATCATCCTCATCCTCATCCTCATATCCTCATCTTCATATCATCCTTCCTTCTCACCCTCGTTGGTCGAGGATATGAGGATGAAGATGAGAAGATGATAATAATGGGGATGATGATATGAGGATATGAGGATGAGGATATGAAGATGAGGATATGAGGATGAGGATGAGATGATGAGGATGAGGATATGGGGATAAGAATATGAGGATGAGGATTCAACTATTTGTATTATCATCGATCATTGATAAGTGTGCAAAGGTTTAATTTAATTTAGCACTTTTAAAGCAACATCTGCATGTTCGTCATGAGCACTGAACGCGTTAAGTCAGATTTTCGTGTTTAACTATTTGTATTGTCATCGATCATTAATAAGTGTGCAGTATGCAAAGTTTTACTTTAATCCGGAGCTTTCGAGGCATCATTCACATATGCGTCATGGGCACTGAACGCGTTAAATAAAATTTTCATTGGTAGGCATCTTGTGTACAACACATTGGTAATCAAAAATTCTATAATCATAGCCATAAGTAGGTACTTTCCATAACGGTAAACTATTGGACCGCCCGCGCACAAATTCATCTTCTAATAAACTAAATCGTCAAAAGATCACTTTTTTGTTAATATAAGCACAGATAAAAGAATACTAGTAATAAGTAAGGCCTTTTATGTACAATATTAAACAAGCATAAATACCCTGCTTCCATAATGTCCAAAAATAAAAATGAAAAACAGACTTCTAAGCTTGAATAATGTTTTTAGTTCGGCGCGGCGAAGAAAAGCGCGAGTCGTATGAAATTCTATAATACTAAATTGAAACTAATCTGTGTCTCGAGTAGAGTGACGTCACACGCAGAAATCTCAGCCTTTTGATTCTATTATCGACCGACAGTGCCTACCGCCACGCGGTTGTTCTTTGAAAATTATTTGAAAACGAAAAGACGCCGACTCGTCTTTAGGATAATACCTACTAAATTTTAAAATAGAAATACGTGTAAGAAATAGATATAAAAATATTCATTCGTAGATAATCTTGCACGTAAAATGGTTTAGGTAGATTTCCCTTGTCCTCACTTTGTACAAGGCCTGCTTGGAAAACTGACCTCAGTTTGGTTATGGTAAGTCTAACACACCGTCCTCACTTTGTACAAGATAATAAGAAATATTGTGTTAAGACAGTCCTCGTAAGGGTGTCTCAGGTCTTACGTGAGACGTCCTCGGTTCGCGTACACAAAGTCCTCACTTTGTTCATCGCTAGTCACGTTCGACTGTGTATTTCGAGTCCTCGGTTTGGCATTCGTAATTCATACGAAAAAATATTGAGATAGCAATATACCAATGAGCTCATCACTCTAGATTTGTTATTCTGTCTCTTTCTGTGTTATTCAATTATACCTACGAGCTCTACAAATCCGTTATTTTGAGAGTCCTCGGTTCGGTCAAGTCCAACTTAGGTCCTCGTAAGGGTGTCTATACAAACAAGGGTGCGTGCGAGGGTGTGTGTGTGTGTGTGTGAAAGGGGGGGGGGGGCAAAAGTCTAAGGGGGTAGTCAGAGGTATGTCACAAAAAATATATTACTTAAATATTTAAGTCGCGAAGAGTGGAAGAAGGGAAGGGAGGCCTTTGCCCTGCAGTCGGAAGATTATGGCTTAATAATAATAATTTAAAACGATGTATATTATAAGGTATATTCTACAACAGGTGATCGGCATATCGTTCCACGTGGGTTCTGGCGCGGGGGAGACCGAGGTGTACACGCGCGGGATCGCGACCGCGCGCCAGCTCTGCGCCGCCGGGACCAAGCTCGGGCACGACATGCGCCTGCTGGACCTGGGGGGCGGGTTCCCCGGAGCCCGGGACTCCGACATCTCGGAGGTAAACAATCACAATAGCCAAACCTAACGCTACAGTAGCCAAGCTGGACGATCTAACGCTACAGTAGCCACGCAGGACGATCTAACGGGCTACAATAGCCAAATACGTTAGAAAAACATAATTTTGCTGGACGATCTAACGCTACAGTAGCCACGCTGGACGATCTAACGCTACAGTAGCCACGCTGGACAATCTAACGCTACAGTAACCACGCTGGACGATCTAACGCTACAGTAGCCACGCTGGACGATCTAACGCTACAGTAGCCACACTGGACGATCTAACGCTACAGTAGCCACGCTGGACGATCTAACGCTACAGTAGCCACGCTGGACGATCTAACGCTACAGTAACCACGCAAAACGATCTAACGGGCTACAATAGCCGTTAGAAAAACATAATTTTTGTTAAAAGAATTATTTTAAAATTCTTCCATTATGTACGATTCCTCTCCATGCAGAGGTTGCCTGGAGATCGCTTTCTAGCCCATTGTACAGTGACGGTTTGAAAATGTTCGTCGGTTTTCAACTTGATTCGTGTAACGAGCACGAGCACATAATCCCTTTTGAAACTTAAAAAAGGAACGTCACTGGAAAATGTTGGTACAATAAAAATTGATTCTTGCAATCTAGAGCAAGCGAAAACCAACTCTAAGGTGACGAACATTTTCAAACCGTCAGTGTACATTGTTCGTAGTTCTATCACTAATTGTATTGTGTAAAAATGTGTGTAGAAATAAGGTGTGCAATAAAGAATTTTCATTCATTCATTCATTCATTAAAACGTGTCCTGTGACCAGGTGTCGCAGGTGATCAACTCAGCCCTGGCGCTGCACTTCCCTAGCTCGCGCGTGCGCGTGATCGCGGAGCCGGGCCGGTACTTCGCGGCCGCCGCCTACACGCTCGCCGCTATGGTGCACTCCACACGAGAGGTGAGATACAACGACCTCTGTGGCGCTGTGGGCGAAAGCCCGCCTGGGACGCAGAGGTTGCGGGTTCGATCCCCGCTGCGGGACAAATGTTTGCATGATCTGCAAATATTTGTTTCGTGTCTGGGTGTTTTCTATGTATAATAAATGTATTTACAAAAAAAATGTGTCTTTGTAGTGTATCAGTCTGGTTACCCTATCACAAGCATTAAATTGCTTAGCTTGGGACTTAATGACACTGTGTGGAATGTCCCAGGATATTTATTTATTATTATTATTATTTATTTAGATCGCGTCCGCCGAAGAGAGCGGAGAGAACCACACGATGTACTTCATCAACGACGGCGTCTACGGCTCCTTCAACTGCATCCTCTACGACCACCAACACGTCGTCGCGCATCCACTGAAGGCAAGTGTTATGCTCATTTATGTGGAAGATGGGAAATAAAATGGATTCCCGTAACATTCGCTGTTACGCAATATAACGTGACTGTATGAGGTTCCCCGGCTTGAGCAGGATCACTTGTATCAGTGCGGGTTTGAATCCCGTTGGAAGCGAAAATTTGGTACATGCCCACTTTTTGCAGAAGTTAACTTTCCATACGTGACAAGTTGCTAACCCATCGACGCTATTAGAGAGCTAACTGGTTTCCTCCCGATGTTTTCCTTCACCGTTATAAGCTCGTGTTAAAATGCATATAAATTTTTCTATGCGAAAAGTTCATTGATGCACGGCCGGATTCGAACCCACGACCTTCGGATCGAAAGTCGAGGTACTAATCCACTTGACCGACACGGCTCTTCAATTGTCAATACATCTTGATTACAATTAGATAATCTTTTGTTCAGCCATCGACAGAGAAGAAGACGGCCTGTTCTATCTGGGGTCCGTCTTGCGACGGTCTGGACTGCGTGGTCCCGTCCACCCGGCTGCCCCCGCTGCTGGCGGGGGACTGGCTCGTGTTCCCGGACATGGGGGCGTACACTCTGCCCGTGGCGAGCCCCTTCAACGGCTTCCCCGTGCCCACTGTCAAGCCAGTCGTGGATGCGCGTCTGTGGTGAGTTTACACTGCTTTTAAGCCCGTCACACACGTAGCTATAATATAGTAATGTAAATTATAGCAAGGCATATTACGATATATTTTCTATACTTATAAATATTCAAGTGACCGCACACGCAGCTATAATATATACGAACTTACTTACTTAGTGATGATAATATATCATCACTAAGTAAGTAAGTTCGTATGAGCAAGTGGCCAACTCTGGTGAAGGAGTTTTTAGGCCGCCTAAAGGCCTCCGTCATGGCTTAGCGACTTTAAAATCCGGGACCGACAATTTAATAAGAAAGTATTTATGTAGTATAGTTTCATGAGGTGCAACAAACAATCCAAACCACACTTGTGTAGATGGATGTTTGACTAATAAGATGGATTTTCAAGTAATAACAAAAACAATACTTAATAAACTGTTTCTATTCTGTATATCAGGGCTGTGCTGAAAGACATGCTGCCGGTAACATCCGCCGTGTTCGCCGCCGAGCCCTACTCCGGCCCGGATGGGGACAGCTCTCCCCCCTCCTCCTCCCCCTCCCCCCCGGAGTCCCCCTCGCCCCCCGAGACCCCGGACCCCCTCGAACATCAGGGGGTCTTCATCGAGTGCGCCCTCAAATGAAACGCTACGCACAACATGGTACATGATTATCGCAATTACATTTTAAAAACATCTATGTGTACGCTCCATGCGACCCTTTTGAACATTCTAAGTTGTATATCTTCCATTTCTATTGATTGTAGAACGTTTGGTTGTAATAACTGTGTTGTAGGACTAATTTTGGTGTGTGATAGTTGGGATGTTTCTATCTTGCATAGAGTTTTTAGGACTTCTAGCAATCATAGATAACGGAAGATCGGTGCGAGCTAAGCTTCTACACTTATTTTTATTCACAAATCACTACCAACTGACAGAAAAACTTGCTACCAATATCGTAAGTAAATGGTGAAATAAAATGAGTTTGTATTGACGATGGTTCGCGCCGATATAACTAGGAATGCTAAATAAACTCAGGCTTTACCCAGAGTACCTAGTCTTTTAATTCAAAGTTATAAGCAAAGATTTATTTAAAACACAAATATTCAGACATCAAAGAACTGTTAAATAGTTTACTTAGAATCTCAGCTGAGTTTGTAGAATAAGTTTTTTTAACGCGATAAAGTCTTATAAATCGATGAACGCCGGCTGCACGCACGATAAAGCATGACGCATTGTCACGTTCCGCCTGAGCCGAGCGTGCGAGCGAGAGCGCGGAACGAGCGATAGAGAGGCATGATCGTCCTAAGCCACAATGTTTTGACAATGACGTCGTCGTGATAATCGTCCGTAAACCGACTTTACAGACAACTATTTTGTCTTTCAAATGAAGAGCTATGGGTTTGTCAGTTAGTTATTCAATGAATATCACAGGGTATGGAGACTATAAGTAGATGTCCAGCGCTTTAGATTTCTGATGATAACGATTAGGCCAAAAATTAGCGATATTTTATATTATTTTGGTTTCAAATGTCAGTAAAGTTTTGGTTAAGCATCTAAATAGTGATGAAGACATTAGTGAAATAAAAAAAATAGTTTAATTTAAAGAATCAAAAAATGATAATTTCGATAATCATGTTTTGTACCATTTCTGATGTATCGGCTATCGACTCGGAAACTTGAAAACTTGTATTTTAATTTCTTTGATGTGTTGGGAAATTGCATATTATTAACATTTTTGTGTTTAGTTTTGTTCATTTTATCATAAGAAATTGAATTGTTTAATCATTTTATAATTAACATTTTTTAATTTAAAAATCCCTATGTTGTATTGGATTAGTAACGATTGTGTAATCAAATTATATAAAAACAAGAATGATCTTACTGAAATTATACATAACTTTTTTGTTTTATATACATTTTGTATTATAATATATTTTTGTGATTAATTCTATTTATGTACACTGTCCTACCATGTAATGTAGTGTTATCTATTTGTGTCTAATTTCATTGAAGCCTAAAATAAAACAATAAATCGATGGACAGTGTACCAACGCTTATACTAATTTGTCAATGTATGGTTTGTATGTGTAGATGATTTTAATATAAACTAATTACTTGATGTTGTCGCCTTTTGCTTAAAATGTTTCAGTTTGCAACTGCCTAATGTATTTACAGCATAAAGCTCATTTTCTTGTGTTTCACATCTCTCTAAATATTAGAATCATGTTGATAAGTCTAACAAGTTTGTCTAAAGTCACGACACTGCTATTCTATTTAGATGCTTTGTTGAAGATATAATAGAATACTTAGTCAATTCAGATGTCACCAAAACTAAACTAATTTGACATCACTAAAATTGATGCCATCCTTTTATTTCGATCGTTATGAAAGGGACGGCAACATATTTAGTGCTGTCAAATTAGTTTAGTTTTAACGGCATCTGAATTAACACCATTATAATGACAATAGTGGCAATTCTGAGTGTCACAAAAGCTAAACTAACTAAAATTAATGCCATCCTTTATATTTCCATCGCTATGAAAGGGACGGCAACAATTTTAGTTAGCTTAGTTTAGCTTTTGTGACACTCCGAATAGCCACTAATGATAGACTAACTAACTATGTTAACCAAACAGCATTACAAAATGATTTATAAAATTGCTGTATCTTGAAAAACTTCGAATTGAATACAATACGAAAAATTACGGGTTTTTTTGTGAGTTAGTATGTTTTTGAGAGATGTGAATAAGTTCTAGTTACAACATTCCTGTAGTTGTGAAATATTGTGATTGTTTTCTATGTAGACGGATTTCGCAAAAATGTTTATCGCAAATTGCTTTTTCAATATATTGGTCAATGGTTATATTTTGTTTTAATTATACCTACCTTCCATTTTTTTGTTATTATGAAAGGCGATTGATTATTTTCTCACCCAAGGGCTCAAAGCTCTCGTCTTTGAATCATGCACATTTATTACTGAACAAACTGACCCGGCGAACTTCGTACCACTTATTTTTTTTTGTTTTTTTCCGACATGCACGATCCATCTACGAACTACTTTATGATATTTAAAAAAAAAGAATTGCCAAATCGGCCCAGCCATTCTCGAGCTATTGGATACGAAATACGATTCATTTTTCATTATATAAGTAGACAGATAAATATGGCCGCTAGTACATTTAGTAAAAATATAAATGATCTGTGGTAGAAGCGATGAGCGCCTGGTCGAACTGTAAGAGCATGTTGTGCTTATTCTTCGTTATTTGGCTGTGAAGTTGCCTAAGCTCACTGACGACGTAAACAAAACTAAAAGACATAATTTTATCAAATATTTATTGAAATATCAAAACTGAAAGGATTATGTACACACTTGTATTCAAAATTACCTTCTAAACTCATTCAAGACACTTTATACAAAATGGCTGCCACAAATACACCGTTTCGGGAAACAAGACACCACGCATCGGGTTTTTAACTTAAATAATTGATTTATAATCATTTATGGAAAATAAAAATACAAACACTCGTGTGACATAAAAGGCAATGTATGTAACTCACAGAACACTGTTACTCCTATGTAACTACACCTAGCGTCGAATCTTGCTTTGTAATTAAATCGTGGGAAACAGTTTTAAGGCTGTTATAAAAATCATTAGAAGACTTCACATTTTTATGTAGGTATCTTAACTAGTATAAACGCATCATTATAACATACCTTTGTAATATTAAAGTTAGATGTACACTCAAATATAGCGAAACATCATTGTATCTTTCATTAAAATCACAAGATCTAATAGTGAAAAATGACTTTGAAACTTTGAAGTACAAATGCATTTTATTTATTTCATGTAACTTCATTTTTTTAACAAATCGCCTGCGATTAAGTCTCATAAAAACTGTCCGTTCATTTTCACTTTGTATTCAAACTCACTGCACTTCACATTGAACCCACATGGGTAAAACGTACGCATCATTACAAAAGTTATTCTTTCACAAAACACTGGTTTCATCTAGTCAAGTAGACTTTTAGTTGAGTCCCGTGTATACCGTGAGATCGCTTGATCGCGCCCGCATGGTGAAGAAATCAAGTCAGCAAATCTGAAAAAAAAACTCAGGCCTTTACAATACTTTACATCTTTCCTACATAATATATTTAAACAGCGTCAGTGAGGCAATGTGAGGCAATGGTCGCAAAAACTAAACTAATTTTACAGCACTAAAAATGATGCCATCCTTTTTATTTCGATCGTTAGGAAAGGGACGGCAACATTTTAGTGCTGTCAAATTCTAGTGCTTGGGACATTGTTGAGATGGAATAGGCTTGACCCCGAACAAATAATTGCGGAACATACAAACATTTGTCCGTAGCGGGAATAGAACCCGCAACCTATACGTATCAGACGGGCCTTCACCCACTGCGTCACAGAGGGCGACGAATGAATGGATTGTGTGAGGTAGGATAAGAAAGGAATTAGTGCTGAGATGACGACTGATACGAGTAGTCGCACTGATAGTAAAGTATTTCATATTCATATACTTTCATATTCATTTATTGCTTCAAGTTGGTACATAAGGTCTTAAAAATTAAGTTTGGCCGCAACAAGTAAGGATAGTTAAGTTACCTGCACACTGCAGTTAGCGAGGTATCCTTGCAGAGTGTCACGATATCTCTGCTCCAGCGCCAACACGCGCGGCGGCAGCAGCCCGGGGCAGGCGCGGGACAGGGCTCCGAGGGACTCCGCTAGGTAGCGCCGGGGGTCCTCTATACCTGGGGGAGACAGATTACAGTTAAAAATGATTAAACCGCTAGGCTGTTTCTGTAGAAAAAAATCCGAGACGCCTCGACGAGAGAGGTCGACGGAGGAATTTTGTTGCGTCGTAGTAAGATCCGCTATTTATATGTTTTCGCAAAGTTAGCCTTCTGTATAGGTCGCACCACGTAAAAAGAGCGCGGTCGGGGAAGTAGCGGGGGTATGTTTGCGCCTGTGTTCACTCGCTGACGAACCAATAGCACTCGCTAAATCAATGGTATAAAGTGCGCTGCGTTACTTCTACACCAATCATCGACCACTGCGCAGTTTGACAGCCAGCGCTCTTTTTACGTGGCGCGACCTTAACGAGTATCGTTGTAGTGCATGGACCTAGTATAGTACCTGGACGAACAGTGAGCGTGCCGCCGAGAGGGACAAAAATTGCAGTATTGTTTCGTAGTACAAAATTCGGAGCATCAAGTTGCCGGCCATACAAAAAAGCGGCACGCGATGAGGGACAAAAGATCTATTGCTTTGTTTCTTTTACTCACAAGAATGTTGTATATATTCTTCTTGGTTTTTGTGTGACTGAGAAAGAAATATACAGCGCTCCTATTTCTTACTTTCTCTAAGTTGTAGTGTCATGTTTTACAATGTTCTCATTTTCCCTCCTTTCGTGGAACACAGTCCCTGCTCTGCCCAGGCGGGCGTTGACTCTGCTACACAGTTTTAACTTTTGCGGCTGTCAACGTTTCCTATTGTTTGAACTGCCTGTATGTACTTTTGTTTCATTTAAATTATTTTTGATTTGATTTGATACAAGGCCGTGTTGGTCAAGTGGATTAGTACTTCGACTTTCGATCCGAAGGTCGTGGGTTCGAATCCGGCCGTGCATCAATGAACTTTTCGCATCGAAAAATGCATATGCGCGCTGTTAACGGTGAAGGAAAACATCGTGAGGAAACCAGTTAGCTCTCTAATAGCGTCGATGGGCTTGCAACCTGTCACGTATGGAAAGTTAACTTCTGCAAGATGTGGGCATGTACCAAATATGTATTTGGACTTTGGACATACCTCTGACTACCCTCTTAGACATCTTCAAAAGGATCTAAAAATTGCCTAATGATCTGAAAGAAATGTCTACCGCTCCCTGGGATACAGTCGTGATCATATTTCATTTATTTTTTTTAAATTTTCCAAGGTACATACTGGCGAGTAGATCGCTGACGGCGCCCTTGGCGCAGGAGAGCTGTGCGTAGTGCGCCTGGTAGCCGGGCGCGTCCTCCACCTCCAGCCAGTGGTCGTCCGGGAGGCTGCTCTCGTCGGGAGGTAACTCGAATAGAGAGATCAGCGCCTGGGGACAAACAACAAGTTCTTTCATTATATTTCATATATTCGTTGGGCTTTATCTGTTCCTAAAGTTAATGTAGTACTTAGGTAATTACTTGCTGTTGAACTTGTTTAAGGTACTAAATAAATAAATTTCATTTCATTTCATAATGAAAAATCTTACTAAAAATTTACTAATAGTTTCAGCGCTCGGCGTTAAAGTTCCGTAGCCTAGTGGTCAGGCAGCTCGGCTTAAGAGCGATCGCTTGTATCTACGCAGGTTCGAATCCTGCCGGAGCTGTTAACTTTTAGTAAGATTTTTCATTTAAAATGAAATATCTAATACCAAAGTGTGGTTTAACACTGTAAAATTATATAAATTATAAGAAGTTCTTATTCATCATTGACGACCTCTGTGGCGCAGTGGGTTAAAAGCCCGCAGAGGCTGCGGGTTTGATCCCCACTGCGGAACAAATGTTTGTATGATCTGCAAATATTTGTCTTGTGTTTGGGTATTTTCTATGTTTGTATGTATTTATAAAAAAAATGTATCTATGTAGTATAACATCATCTGGTTACCATAACACAAGCATTAAATTGCTTAGATCGGCCTTGATAACGCTGTGTGGAATGTCCAAGGATATTAAAATTTTATTTATTATTATTATTATAAATGAAAAATCTGACTAAAAATTTACTAATAGTTTCAGCGCTCGGCGTTAAAGTTCCGTAGCCTAGTGGTCAGGCAGCTCGGCTTAAGAGCGATCGAGTTTTTAGGCCGCCTAAAGGCCTCCGTCATGGCTTTTTAGAATTTAAGTGGCGACGAGTTACCTGCATGAGATCGGTCCACTTAGGAGCGAGGTCTCCCTGCCTGAAGTGCTGCGACTCGCACAGCAGCTTGACGCAGCCGACGGCCGCCGCCTTGCGCTCCAGGGCTCCGCTGACCTTCTGCAGGTCCGGGACTAGCACGCGCTCTACGTACATCGCGAACAGACTGAAACACAACACAATGTACAATAACAAACTATATAATAGTGGCAATTTGGAGTGTCGCAAAAGCTAAACTAAACTAACTAAAATGAATGCCATCCTTTTTATTCCCATCGCTATGAAAGGGACGGCAACATTTTGGTTAGTTAAGTTTAGCTATTGCGATACGGAATGTCCAAGGATATTTATTTATATAAAACAATCCCTCCATCCGTGACGGAGATAAAAAAAATCGATATTCGATTAAAAATATCATAAAAAAAATAGAAGTATAATAAGGTAAGATTAGAAAACCACACTTAGATATTCATGGACTGTCTGATAGGAAACTTGAATATTATTTACAGTAAGTCGAAACGAAGTAAGTTTTATTTTCATAATTAATAAAAAATATAATTATTTGAACTCTCACAGCCAGTCTTTCGAACGCGGATCATCTCAAAAGTTAACTAATCAACATTGAGATGTATTATAGAGCCACAATCAGACAAATAAAATGTAAACGCCAAAACGTTTTACTTTTTTGCGTACAAGCGACATTGAACATTGAAACAAACGACATAACGTCTACCTTCAAATGTCACATGTCATTGTAGAAAATTGAATTTGCGCGCACATTTTTTTAATGTTGTCAGCTATTACATTGTGACTCTTAATACATCTCAATGCTAATCAATGATTAAATCACGGGACAGTGTCGAATTTGTTCCTAATTGACATTTGACCGTTGATTAGTAAATTATGGCGATGATCTCCGTTCGGCTGTTATTAGTGTACCACAATCTTCAATAGATTAGTTGCCGCTATGAAAAATCTTCAGAGTTTTTCTTAAACTTCCGCGATCACAATTCATATTTATAAATACATGTACACGAGGTTATTAACCTTATTTCTTTACGCCCCGACGTTTCGGCTATGTTGCAATAGCCATGGTCGCGACATATACATCATCATCTTCCTGCCCTTATCCCACGTTACGTGGGGTCGGCACAACATGTATTCTTCTTCCATTTCCCTCTATCAGCTGCCATCTCAACATTCACCCCTTTCTTACTCGCGACATGTACATGTATTTATAAATAAAAATCTTCAGAGTCCAGTTCTAAAATGATACCTAGATTGTTTGACTACTGACTTGTTCTGCACGGAATTGACGACGTCTATCAGCGGGTCAGCGCCGCAGTGCGCGGCGTAGAATCCGAAGAAGGCGATGAGACCGCGCACATACTTCGTGGTCTTGGAGGAGGACAGTCGCTGGAACAGCAGCGTCATCACCTGCTTTATGTACGGCTCCATCACATTCCTGAGGAAACAAAAATCATTTCATTTGTTGTTGTTTTTAGCCTATACTGTCCCACTGCTGGGCAAAGGCCTCCCCTCGAGTTTTCCAGTCCTTTCGGTCTAACGCCATTGCACTGATCATTGCTAAAGACGTCCAGCTCGTCGCGTCATTTCATTTATTCACAAACAATTTCACAATCGTATTTGAATGTTATCTTATAAACTAAAAGCAAATAAAATAATATAATATGGGTATTGTGATGCGGGCACCACACATTGGCTGTGGAACCAAGAGAGACGGTTGCTTCCAACACTCCAATGTGGGGATCGTTCTTGGACGCAAAAAGAGCATTGCCATTGGTCATTCAATTCGTAGCCAATGTTGGCACCAAGAAGAATGTGTGGTGCCCGCATGATAGATATTTGAAGAGTAAAGTAAGTAAGTTCGTATAAGCAAGTGGCCAACTCTGGTGACGGAGTTTTTAGGCCGCCTAAAGGCCTCCGTCCTTAACGACTTTAAAAGCCGGGACCGACAATTTAAAGTGCCCTCCGAAGCACAGAAGCGTTTAGCTGATAATGCCTTTGCGGTCACCCATCCAAGTAGTGACCGCTCAGAACGTTGCTTATCTTCAACTTAGCAAGCTTCGCCACAAGTGAAGAAGAGTAATACAACGTTTATCGGTGCTTTAACCGAGAAATCATCTTACTGATAGTATCGGGATCGGCATGGTTCTGTGGCCGGTAAAGTTGGTTTGTTTGTTTGTTTGGGGTAATCTCCGAAAGTACTTATTCGATTTAAAAAATTCTTTCACCTATGTGTAGCATGGACTTTCCGAACGAACATAGGCTATATTTTATCAAGGTAGGTACCACGCTAGCGAAGCCGCGGACGTTTAAGCTAGTAAATGTTTCTATATGACAAGAAATAAACATTTTTATTATTATATTATTATTATTATAATTAATAAATAACTTACATGCCGTATTTGAAGATAATCGTCTGCATAAGATAGAATCCCTCGTGATCATTCGACTTCGAAGCTATCAGCTTTTGGAACACGCCGAGGATAGCATTCTGAAATGAGGAACGGTCTTCAATTGGATAGTCTCGGATCATGTATCCTCAAGGCTTCAAGAGCCTATGCCAATGGGAAAAAAATGCAGTGAATCCATAGTTTCGTACAAAATTCGGAGCATCAATTTTCGGCCATACAAAAAAGCGGCACGCGATGAGGGACAAAAGATGCTTTGTCTCTTTAAATCACACGAATGTTCTTCTTTGTTTTGGTGTGACCGAGAAAGGAATATAAATAAATATCCTTGGACATTCCACACGGCGTCATCTAGTCCCAAGCTAAGCAATTATGGTAACCAGATGACTGATATAATACTTAGATAATTTTTTTTTGTAAATACATACACATAAATGTGGGATCAGGAATAAAACAAAGATTCAGCAACTGGATATCTTCTTTTATTTTATCTTCTATCGTCATCAAAATTACAAAATTAACATCCTCCTGGTTTCGTCGTTCCGGATCAGGAGCCACAGATCTCATAAAAGAACTTAATCATTTTTAATTATTCATTCTTCCATTCATTACTCATTCACACGTTCCATTCATTCTGTTTGGATACACCATACACAATTCGGATACAACACCTTTCATTTCCTACATACCAAAGACGATTAATATCTAGAAGACAGACAAAGGCCATACACAAAATCGTAACCCGATCCCGCAGTACCAGATAGCCTGAAAACTTTAAAACATCAATTTTATCCAAGAAATTTCAATACTTAGTAGTAGGTAGCAACAATATTCAATATTTAAACATTTTTAACTAGAAAGTAATTGAAATTTCTTGGATAAAATTGATGTTTTAGAGTTTTCAGGCTATTTTTTAGGGTTACGATTTTGTGTATGGCCTTTGTCTGTCTTCTAGATATTAATCGTCTTTGCTACATACATATAAATATATACTCACAAACTTGCCCCCGTGGAGCACGAGGTCTGCCCGGACGGCGATGAAGGCGCCCAGCAGCCGCACGAGCGGGCGCACGTTGGCGGCGCGCTCCCACAGCGCCGGCGACACCAGGCACGGCAGCAGGGCTCCGTACGCCTCCCCGCCCGCGGAGCCCTGCGACCCGCGCAGCTCCAGGAGGAGGGATAGCATTTGGAACACGTACGGCATGAACTCTGGAAGAAGTAAGTAAGTACATAGTTAGCTTATCGACTTATTTTTCTTTTGTCAGTAATTAGGAATTCCTAATGTCTTCTTTTAGTTATAAAGTACATAGAAATTGTATCGAATCGGGAAGGCACTAGCTACCAAGATACAAGTTGAAAAACTTAGTTTGGTAGGTAGGGCTAAAATTAAAATTGTATTGTACTCAAAATGAAATAAAGAATTTTTAATTTTTAATTTAATTTTTTAATGATTACATTTAGGCTCGACACACACCAAAAGAGCGGCGAAGAGAAGCGGAGCGCAGTTTCAGTGTCATATGAAATTCAACTTTATTTTCATTACTATAATACTTATTATCGCATGAGAAACTCGAACGAGTCGCGCGGATGCCCGCGGCGCCGCGGGAATTCGCGCGAATTCGAATACGCGCGCCTTCTCTGCGATAATAAGATCTGATCTTCGCCGCTCTTCTGGTGTGAGTTGAGCCTTACAATTTTTTTGGAAATATTTTCTTTCTATTGAAAATACCTGTTTTCGACAGGGGTTTGGCCTTTACGCGGAGCATCATCAGGAAAAAATAGAGTTACAATGTGCGCGCGCAGTGTGCAACGAGCGAATACGAGCGTCGAACAGCAAGTATCACGTCCAAGTAGCACGGGGATTTAATAATAGGCTACTTTTGATCCCTTTTTTAACTTTTGCAGCTGTCAACGTTTCCTATTGTTTGAACTACCCATAATTATGTACTTTTGTTCCAAATAAATGATTTTTGATTTGATTTTTTGATTTGATCCCGGTATTCCCACGGGAACGGAAACTATTCACCGCAGGTACGGCGAGGCGTTAGCTGAGCCTACAAAAATAAGGTTTTTAGTAAAATAATGAGTAAAGAACTCATTATTTTAGTACTAAAAACTTTATTTTAACCTTTACTCATTATTTTACTAAACACTTTATTTTTGTACGCCGCGAGGCGCAGCTAGCGCCTTGCCGTGGGAATACCGGGATCAAAAGTAGCCTATTTATAAGTGTGAAATACCTTGAATATCGTTCTGTAGAATATCCTGGAATATAGGGAAGAGCGCGTCTTCGAACGCGGATATAGCGTTCGGGTTTGCCTTCGTCACCAATCTGAAAATTTATCGAACATTCAATATATCTAACTATTTTTTTGATTTGGACATAACTCTGACTACCCCCTTAGACATCTTCAAAAGGATCTACAATTGCCTAATGATCTGAAAGAAATGTCTACCGCTCCCGGGATACAGTCGTGATCATATTTCATTTTTTTTTTCATTTCATTTCATTTTTTTGAGCAAAGTTTCAAAATCTTGTCAGCCGTTTGAGGGTAGTCCGCTCTTTTCTCGTTGATAAAGAAAGGGTACGTAATAATAACAATAAATAATATTATTTTATTATGTACTAGCTAGCTTACTCGCCCGCGTTTTCGCTCGTGTGGTAGGTCTAACCTAACCTACCTTATAATCAAAGACGATTAATATCTAGAAGACAGACAAAGGCCATACACAAAATCGTAACCCTAAAAAATAGCCTGAAAACTCTAAAACATCAATTTTATCCAAGAAATTTCAATTACTTTCTAGTTAAAAATGTTTAAATATTGAATATTGTTGCTACCTACTACTAAGTATTGAAATTTCTTGGATAAAATTGATGTTTTAAAGTTTTCAGGCTATCTGGTACTGCGGCCTTTGTCTGTCTTCTAGATATTAATCGTCTTTGCTTATAATGTACATTTATTTACAGAAACTAAACTACTACATATTTACATAACTGTACAAAATACAATTAGAACCAGTTGAGCCACCTAAGGATCGTTACAAACGATCTATAGGTAGCTTAACTGATCCAAACCACAGCCAGACGGAACCTACCTTGATAAAATATAGCCATGTGCAGTGCATTCTGAAAGTCCATGCTACACATCGGTGATTTTTTTTTTAAATCGGATGAATAGTTTCGGAGATTACCCCAAACATACAGACAAACCAACCAACTTCTTTATAATATTATTAGGTAAAGAATAGTACTCACGAAACAGCCAATGAAAGAGTCTCAAACAGGTAATGGTTGAAATGTGGCTTCGACGGGTTTTTGGAGATGATGGAGAGAATATGTGCTAGCTTCGGTAGGGCTTCGCCGAGGTAGGGCAGAGCGGCCTCTTGCAGACAAGATAGAGTTCGGAGCACCGCTGGGGAATATAAAAAAAATAATTACATATACACAATACACATACATACATAAAATCACGCCTCTTTCCCATGGGGGTAGGCAAAGACCACGGATCTCTACTTGCTACGATCCTAAAACACTTTTTCGCAAAAATTAATTAACAATAATCTCGGATTTCGATAAACCACCTTTTAGCAATATCTTTAGTGAATCTTTTCCTAAACCTTTTAGAAACTTGAACTTAAATTCCCGCCTATCGTCAAGCTGGGGCTTTATTCGATAAAGCATAAAATTCCGCCTAAAATCACACCCGCCCATAAGCAGACTTCCCTATTCAAAGATCAAAGACCTAAATTGCCCTGTCATTCTTAGACAATCTTATTTATTTATTTTAAGGATTCCCAACATAGGGTTAAACTGTACATGCTTTAATTGATAGTCTCTACTTAGAATTAAGATGGTTTTTTTTTAACGCATGTTTTGATACCCTTTAATTATGGGAGCACTAGTTTTTTATTTCTAATAATTGGCTATCAATTAAAGCATGTACAGTGTAACCCTATGTTGGGAATCCTTAAAATAAATAAATAAGATTGTCTAATAATGACAGGGCAATTTAGGTAGGGAAGAATGTACATTCTTCCCGCCCTTCCTCACACTTAATGAGACTCACCCTTCATAACATATTCGTTGTGTTCTCCCGCGTCATGCTGGGCGGCAAGCGTGTGGAACAGCGCCGTCAGCAGGGCGGGCGCGTGCGGCAGCAGGGCGGCGCGGGGAACTAGCCCGCCCATCAGCAGCTTCTCTATACAGCACGCTGCGTACGTCAGGACCACGCCTCGACCGGTGATGTGCTGGATCTGAGAGGAAATTCGTCATGATTTAATCTTAAGCCTGCAAATTGCCCAAGCGTAAATAAATAAATATCCTTGGACATTTTTAAACGACGTCATCTAGTCCCAAGCTAAGCAACTTAATGCTTGTGTTATGGTAACCAGGTGACTGATATACTACTTAGATACATTTTTTATTGACATACATATTATAGATAGAAATACACAGTATGGAAAACATCTTATAAAGGATCGTACAAGAAGAGAAGTTTGAAGTCAGTGTGATGGTATAATAACACAATCGGTAAAACAACCGGAAAAATATCAGCCCCCCGATTGTGTAACTTGTCTCGTGTTGTATCCAAGTTGTATCAAAGCAAAAATCATAGTAAATCGCGAAAATAACTGTCAGATTACACAATCAGGGGGCTGATTTGCAAAGTTATCAGTATTCTACTCTATTTTAGCTTTCGATGGCTGGTATAATTTTTCCCTGGATTTTGTATTATTGATTGGCTATAAACTCGCATCTTATAAGACTTACGATAAGCGGCACTGCTTGCAATACCAGCTCCTTGGGCAGCAGAGTACGGAACGTCATTATGTACTTGATAGCGTCTGCCTTTAGGACTGGTAGCTCCGTCACTGAGAACAAATGTTTTAATCACACTAAGTAAGTAAGTTCGTATGAGCAAGTGGCCAACTCTGGTGACGGAGTTTTTAGGCCGCCTTAAGGTCTCCGTCATGGCTTAACGACTTTAAAAGCCGGGACCGACAATTTAACGTAGAGACACACTAATATTATAAAGGTGGTTTGTGTGTGTGTAAGTATGTAAGTGTGTTCGTTACTATTTCACGCTCAAACAGCTGGAAGGATTTGAATGAAATTTGGTACCAGAATTGTTTATACCCTGGATTAAAAAATAGGCTATTAATAGGTATGGTACCGAAATAAAATGGCTGACGGCTGGCGGGAGGTAATGATTGTGTCATACCTGAACTTAATTTTTGTTCACTAACGAAATATGTGGGTATGCTACAGGATACCCACATATTTCGTTAGTTGATCGTTTGTTAGTTCAATATATACATACATATTAGATTGGTATGATCTCATACCGATGTTGTTCTCAATAGATTTGAAGTTGAGCGACGTTCCGACCTCAGGTCGTTGCAAGTGCAAGCAAAACAAAGCAACACTGCTTCAGATGGCACATAAAATTATCAATCCCGGCTTTTAGGGCTTTCAGATGGCTTGAAACTTCGTCAATAGTTGGTCATATAATACCTGGTTGTCTCTGCAGCTCTGTCAACACATGGTTAGCTGCGAACTGAGCAAGGTCGACGAGTGGGGAGGCCTTAGTGACGCCCGAGGCCTGCGTGGCCCCGCGCGAGGCCAGTGACGTCACCAGGTACATGGCCGCGTCCTTGCCGCGCCAGGCCGCCGCGCCCGACTCCGCGTACTTGGCCAGCATCATCTGTTATATACATTTATGTAAAAAAGTGTTTTTTATGTACCTTTGACTAAATGTTTCGTTACTGGTTCAAAAAACGCAACAATTTTAAAGTTGACGGTTTTGCCGGCCCAACTTATGTTCAACACGGAACATAATATTGTTTCTTTTATAATTTTTATTAATGGCAACACTTTGGAAGTTGGTAGTATAACTGCTTCCGGTAGCCATATTTGTTTTGTTCTCTCTGTGAAAATTCCGTGCTATGGCGGTCACGTTTGCTCTCAAAATTATAAATAAATTACACTTCAAAAGTCTTTGCTGTTTCATTAAGAGCAATTTTTTTTTTAAATAAAATAAGCGATGTTCTAAGCGGCCACAATTAAAATGATTGCAAGTGGTATTACAACTGAGCGCTTTCGTTGATCGCACGTTAAGTTGTCTGCCCCGGTATTAAGTCGTTGAGCCATGACGGAGGCCTTTCTTTAGGCGGCCTAAAATTCCGTCACTAGAGTTACCCACGAGCTCATACACACATACACACATACCTGCACATACTGGCCGAAGGTGTGCATCATCTTATCATGGTAGTGCTGAGCCAGCGTGCTGACGAGGTCGCAGGCGGCGCGGCGCCGGGTCTCCACGTCCGAGCCCTCGATGTCTCGCCGAACCCACTCCTCGGGGTTGTCTTCGAAGAGCTCCATGTCGGATTCTGTAGCAATACCCAAGTTTAGCACATTGTTACCTTAGGCTCAACTCACACCAAAAGAGCGGCGAAGAACAGCGAAGCAAAGCAAAGTTTCAGTGTCATATGAATTTCAACTTTATTTTCATTACAATAATACTTATTATCGCAGAGAAGGCGCGCGTATTCGAATTCGCCGGAATTCCCGCGGCGCCGCGGGCATCCTCGCGACTCGTTCGAGTTTCTCATGCGATAATAAATATTATAGTAATGAAAATAAAGTTGAAATACATGACACTGAAACTGCTCTCCGCTTCGCTGCTCTTTTGGTGTGAGTTGAGCCTTAGTATTGTTTTTTAAGACAGAATTCTCGGGCGGGCCACGTGAGTCGTATGCATCCAGACAGGTAATCTAAGATCGTCACACAGTAGGTGCCTGAGGATGGGCGGGCTCGAAGACGATGGTGTGATGATCTCGATGCATTCAAGGCGGATTGGTGGTACGAAGTCGGCGATCGCAATGCTTGGAAGTTGATGAGGGAGACTTTGCCCAGCAGTTCACCCAAAGCGGTTCAGTATTTGAGTGAAAGAGCAACAAACATCCATTTATCTTTGACGACCTCTGTGGCACAGTGGGCGAAAGCCCGCCTACTTTAAGTGTGTGCCATAACGCCGAGGAATGAGCGGGAGAGCGAATAATGTTTTTACTCGTGAGTGAGAAGCGCAGAACGATAGACACGCAACATAATTTATAGCGAAAAAACAGTTTTTATTTAATTACAAGTTAATTAAACAAGCAATCGAAAAATTAAAAAACCAGAACTAAATGAATACTTCTAGGCTATTTGTCAAAACATAAAACCAACAAAAATAGCGTTCTGTCCCTGAGATAAATAGCAAACTGTGTGAAAAACATGTATTTTTCAAAAAAATATATGATCGAGAAAACTTTTACCAATCGTGTTTCTAAAAAACCACAACGCAAGATAAAAGTTCAAAGTTTAATTTCTCCAAACATTATAAGGTGGTATCTTTCACGGATTTTGAGATCTAATACGATTCAAACCACATATTTGCTACCTACGGCCTCTTAAACAACTGAGACGCAGAGGTTGCGGTTTCGATCCCCGCTACGGGACAAACGTTTGTATGATCTGCAAATATTTGTTTCGTATCTGGTTGATTTCTATGTATAATATGTATGTATTTACAAAAAAAAAATGTATCTATCTATGTAGTATATCAGTCATTTGGTTACCATAATACAAGCATTAAATTGCTTAGCTTGGGACTAGATGACGCTGTGTGGGATGTCCAGGGATATTTATTTATTTTATTTTATTTCATCTACCCTCATGCCGGGGCGCCCTACATTGGCAACATGGGACCAATATTAAAATGGCCAATGGCAATGCTCCGTTTGTAATAACCGTAAGTCCAGAAGGCCCCAAGTTGAAGCTCATGTGGGGCGCCGGCATCACAAGCTTTCGTATTTATTATTACCTCTGAACTCCATATTAGGTATGACCACCTTCTCGCAGATACTGCTGAGCGTGCCCGGGTCCTCAAACAGCCGCTTGTAGCTGTTCTTCTCGGCTACTTTGGACAGGAACGTCAGCGCGTTCGATACTAGCTGAAAACCAATAAATAATAAACATTTTAAAATAGACTGGATGGATGACCGCAAGTGGCATCAGCTGAGCGCTTCCATGCTTCGAAGGGCACGTCAAATTGTCGGTCCCGGCTTTTAAAGTCGTTAAGCCATGACGGAGGCCTTCAGGCGGCCTAAAAACTGCGTCACCAGAGTTAGCCACTTGCTCATACGAACGAACGAACGAATATATTTTTTAGATTTTATGAGCGATCATAAAATCTAAATTCGATATGAGTGATCAACTAAACTAAAACTTTTTATATGTATTTAAGAAATATATATACGACGAAGCTGTGTCTTTGATTGAAAGTATTTCGATTTCTTCTAGATGGAGTTTTAAGTAGTTACATGGGAAAATATAGCATATTTAAAGCCTTTTCAAATGATTAGTAGCCTTGTTAACAAGTTCAGAAGTTAAAAGTTACGCTTAAGAGCGGTCAACCCGGCTTACTTTTCATACAAACGCTCGTACGTGATTATGTCGTTGTAACAGATCTTTCTTTTAAACTTTTGGACTAATAGGTATCTTGTGCACTATATCTAGGTTTCTATACAAACTAAAAATCAAAATTTTGAGAAACAAATTCAGTATAAGCTTCCAAAAACCGGTTTTTAGTATAAATTTTACCTGAACTTTGGCCGTTCATAATGTACTCATAAATTGTAAACGTAAAGAAAATATTGTCATAGAAACCTTGCAAATCTTATGGAGATTCTAAATGACTAATATTTATTTTACAAACTTGTAAGGCTTACTGAAAAAAACGTATTTCCTGGAACACTTTTTATGAAATTTCCGCACACTATTTTTCGAGTGAGCGAGTGAGCGGCGAAAGTACCTACTGAATGCCGAGCGCTGAGGCGCTATCTCTCTTTTTTCGCTTTGCTTCTTTTTCTAGCATTGCGCTGGATGAAACAACAAGCTTTTCAGCTATGCCCGCGTCGATGATAGACGCACCGGGAAGGGCCACCTTAAGCTACATATGCACACTTTCCTTTGTAATTTGTAACATTGAGGTCTTCTTTTGTGCAGATATTAAGGCACACGACACCAGCCGGTACAGCAATTGTGCTAAAGCACTGCAGTAACACTCTTATAACCCCACGTATAGATGTAAAGGCTTAATATTTTTTAGGTTTTATTTACTCACCGCATCATACTTGGCTTGCGGCGAGGTGGTCAGCAACACGGTCCACACAGCGGTGACAAACGCCGAGGCGTACTTCTCGAATTCCTCTTCATATTTGAGCGCGTACAGCGCGGCGCACTCGCACACCTCTGTACGCAATTGCTCCATCACGCCGGGCTTGTCTTCTTCGTCCTGTCAAAGATTGTGTGTTTTATTAGTTCTTATTGTAAAAATAAATAAATAAATATCCTTGGACATTTCACACGGCGTCATCTAGTCCCAAGCTAAGCAACTTAATGCTTGTGTTATGGTAACCAGATCTGATATACCACATAGATACATTTTTTTTTTTGGTAAATACGTACATATTATAGATAGAAAAACATCCAGACCAGGAACAAATATCTGCAGAACATGCAAACATTTGTCCCGTGGCGGGGATCGAACCCGCAACCTCCGCGTCTCAGGCGAACCTTCGCCCACTGCGCCACAGAGGTCGTCAAAAAATAGTTTTAGATTTTTAAATATTTCATGGATAGTTTTGATTTGTACTTGAAAATCACACTCGTTAGTTCGTATGAGCAAGTGGCCAACTCTGGCCAAAATCACACTAAAATTATAAAGGTGCAAGTTAGGGTGTGTGTAAGTATGTAAGTGTGTTTGTTACTCTTTCACGCTCAAACAGCTGGACGGATTTTAATAAAATTTGGTACCAGGATTGCTTATACCCTGAATTAAAAAATGGGGTCAGAGGTGGTGAGAGGAAGGGGGGGTGGGCTAGTTGTCTTCGATCTCCTATTCCTGCTCCTTGTCGAACTCATAATACATCTCCCATTGACTTACATTGTTCTCCAAGCATGGCACTTTGACTTGTAGTAGGTTGAGTAGGTTTGGCATCCATATGGGCATGTTGTCTTCAAAGAACTCTGGCAGATCCTGTACAAATAAATCATTTATAAACCTTTTTAGAAAATAACTTATATATTTATAAAGCAATGTTGGGTTTGTTTATAACTTCGGAACGGCCGAATCGATTTAAATGAAAATTTATATGGAGGTAGCTGATACCCTGGATTAACATATTATAGGCTACTTTTTTTCCGGACTACCTAAATAGACATCTAATAGAGACGGCTGGAAGCGACCCTGTTTTGCACTATGTAAGGATATTCAAGTTCATGTTTTACTACAATCAATAGGTACCTGGTAATTTAGTGAGTAGAAGACTTTGCAGATGAGCACCAAGGATCCATAGATAACGGATAATGCTTGTGGGTTGTTGGCGTGTACAGTCGTCAGTTCTATTGTGGCCTGGAAACAAAATATTTGCATAACGAAATCGCATTTTAATAGCTAATTTTAGAATCACGTTTTGAAGTATTGGATGAGCAGTCCTTTTATCTATCGTCCTTGCTGATACTTACCACAAAGAGATCTGTGAGCGGTTTGGCGAAAGTGTCGAGCACAAGTTTGATCTCCTCCCACAGTTTCTGAGATTTGAACTCGAACCGGTAGCGTTTGAACAGCGAGTGCGCAGTGCGCAACACACCGTTTATCATGTGGAAGTCACCTGGCAAACAAACAAATATTGAAAAGAAGGAAATGTTACAGTTGCATTGTACTTTGTACCACAGATAATCTACATTTATTTTTACTAGCTTTACCGCTACTGTTGCCCGCGTTAGAATAGGGTCTTTTACGCGATGAAAAAGTAGCCTATGTCCTTTTCCGGGACCTAAACTACCTCCACTTCAAATTTAATTTAAATTGGTTCAGTGGTTTAAGCGTGAAAAGAGTCTCCGTCACCAGAGTTGGCCACTTGCTCATACGAACGAACGAACGAGCGTGAAAAGGTACAGGACAGAGAGAGTTACTTTCAAAACACAAATAAAGTTTTTTTTTCGAAGCTTATGTAAGGCCAGTTGTAGTGTTGTTAAAATTTTCCTTATTAAAAGAGCAATATTTTTTCGTTTTTGCAGGCAACACTAAACATAATAGCTGAAGCAGTTTGACTAAATTCAAACTCTTCGCCATGTTCTCAAATTAAAAGTTCTAAATAAAAGCAGGCATCATATATTTTGTGCTTGAAAGCCCCAGATTAACACTAAATTTACGCAGTCTTCAAATTTACGTACCAGACGCAAACTTGTCCACCATCTCCGGAATAAGGCTTGGCCACTTCTCCGGGAAGTCAAACTTGCCGATGATGGAGACAGCATCACTGAACTGCCTCTGGATAGCCTCAGGGCTCTTCAGCATCAGAGATACGATAAGGGTCTTGATGGTGACTCTGTCTGAAGCATGAATTCTGTCAGCGCCATCTTCTTCCTGCAAATAATAACTTTCATTAGACACGAGTTGAAGAATAGAAAATGTAACATTTTTTTTTTAATTAGCCTATATTATCCCACTGCTGGGCAAAGGTATACGAAATTCATTTTACTTCATTAATATAAAATAAACAAATTACAACATAAACAAATTAAATGACAACAAATGAAACAATCAACCATGAAAATGAAAAATAAGAGGAGTACCAATAGCAGTTTACATTTAGTAACTTTAAAGCACAAAAATCATACCTATCAAGTCCTTGAATCACCTTAAATCTAGCAAATTCTCAGAAGTAGCAACCCAATGTTTAGCATTATGATAATTTACTAACATTTTGTACCTACTTACCTACAATTTTAAATCTACTGACTGTCTCCCTTCCTGTTTTTATATTGTAATGCTTGTCTGTGCTCTATACATATAAACAAACCAAATAAATGTTTTATCTATCTATCTATCATTTTCATTATCTGGTTCTCACAAGCTATGATTGGTTTCTAGGTATGTAAAAAATAAAATAAATTCACTTACCACAGGCCAATTCCTTTTTATAAAGTTTTTGAATGCTATAGATGCAGCCACTCTGATGGTCATATCCACTCCATCCTTATCAATTAAATGCAGCAGGAGTATGGCATAATTTTGATTTATTTCCACTCCTTCTAGAAACTTCTCCGCTGCAAGAATAAATATTTTATTTATGATTAGTAGCAGACAAGTAATTTTTTCATAAAGTCTAACTTTTGAGATTATTGTCTGTTAGAGGTTGGTTGTAAGTATTGTCATAACTCGCATACTCAATCAGTAAGTAATTGGTACGTGTGCGGTCAATTATAGAGGGATAAACATCTATTGAGAGTAAATAGTCTAACATTACAATTAAAATGTGTTCTACATTGGTACTTTTTCAAGTAAGTAATTATATGTTTATTCCTAGTTACAGAAAAATTTATTCATGTGTGTCATGGTTGTAACTTTGTAACAAGAAACATATAAACAAGCCGTTAGATTTACCTATTAGATTGCAACATATTTTTTTCTTGACTCATAATCAGAAGTAGGTACAGTATTAAAAGAGAAAATTTAAATTTATTTCACTAACTTAGAGTGCTAAGGTTATGTAAATAATATAAGTCTAATCTATAAGTTAGGACTACAATCACGAAGTTCATAAGCTCAAATAAACCATAATAAAAAGATTTCCGACAAAAAATATCTTTGCATTGAGTTGTAAAACAAACATGCAACGACGCATGATGTTCTTTTGGCCGTTTTTAGGCGCTAGAAGGGCTTGAAGTCAGGTTTTACTTCCTATGGTTGATCTAAGAAACGTAAAGGACAACATTTTTTTCTACATGATTGTAAATCCAAATAAATAGAGAATAAAACAATGAAAATATAACTTACCGGGCCGCCGTAGGTTTGGATCGGGATTTAGGGTCTGCTGCAAGTAGTTTGCCAGCGTAACTAAATTGTCGTCGGTGACTTCCATTATAGCAAACTAAAGTTTTATCGATAGTCGAATTTTTCCAGATTTTTACAGCGTAAAAAGACGAAACGCGGCCGGTCAGGCGTACTTTTTTCAAACGAAAATATGGTTGGATTGGTCGCACGACTCGCAATTTCACGAGAACGAAAAAAACGAAACCGTTTATTTAGACGTTGACTTTGCATCACTGAGAGACATTGACATTGACAAACATTTTCAATAATGTTTATCAAATCAATCACTCAGACAAAGAATCAATCACGTGTTAGTTAACAATCAAACCAAATGACGTGCGTGACGGATGGTTACCCCCCCCCTTCGGTTTTTGTCAAAAAAAATCAGCTGTCTGTCTGTATTACTTCGCCGCTACGCTAGTCACTAGTCACTTCAAATTATTTTTGTTGATGGTTCTATCCACAAAAAATACTACAAGTCACAGTTAATTTAGTTGAATAAACAAAATTTACAAGTGTGCCGTTATAGCGAAACTCGTTTGATAATCATCGTCATTACATACATACCTACCTACTAAGTAAAAATGTCTCAATCTCGACTTGCTTCTTGCATACCCCTGCCTCTAGATTCTAAGGCCTTGGTCAGTGTTATTGAAAAGGCAAAGGACTGGGCGCTCATGCATGGCGTCGGGATGAGGGATAGGAAGAACTTCACCAAAGATTCTATACAGGTTAGTGCTAAAACATGAATCAGTAAAAACCTATGATCTTTCAATAAAAAATATTCTATTCAATCTTAGATTATGTACCTACTGCTAAAGAAAAACAATGTACATAACTACCTTTTAATCTAGGGACTTACTTCACTTTATATTGTAGGTAAGTATGGCTAAAACTTTGTGTGTTATTTAAAAATCTTAAATGATTTATAGCCACATCTAATCTTTGCATCTCAGATAGAATTATCAGACTAAAATCACCACACTATCATTATGTAGTCAGGTAGTTTCCACACAATCTCTGGTTACTATAGGCTCTAATTATGCCGTAAAATGTCCAGCATTATCATCATCAGCATCAGCCATTTTGTACCCACTGCTGGGCATGTCTCCTTCGTAACTGCCACTTGCCTCAGTCCTAAGTGCAACCCACTGTCTTGTGGACAGTGAACCTCCCCTCCCATAGTGTCCTTGTCTTGGTCAAAAAAGCAAACAGTGAAATGTCCCCCATTGTTAATTTATTTATGTATGTTTGTTTATTAGATTGCACCATTTGTGTTGCTGCCCTCACCATTTCCGAAGACCGAGTTTGAGAAAGCAGTTGAACTACAGCCAGTACTCAATGAGCTTATGCACAAGGTATGTTGTTTATTGAAAGAGTGTTTATTTTCGATTGTTTGTTTAATAATCCTGTAATAAATTTTTGCTATAAATTATATTGCGTGTCTATCGCTCTGCACTCCTTACTCACGATAAAAATAATTATTTGCTATCCTGCTCATTCTTCAGCGTTATGGCATACTCTTAACACATTTCCAGCCCTGCCTGACTGTTTGAGGATCAACACCCTGAACACATATCATGGGCATGTGATGGTTAAACAGTCTCTGCTACTCTTAAGTGGTGCTCTCTTATTTTTTATTGATAAGTCTTTTTTAGCGCAGGAGAAGGACGAATGTGCTGTCAAATTAGTTTAGTCTTGGCGACATCTGAATTGACAACATTGTGTTTGACTGACACTAAATAGATACGACTCAGTAATAAATTAAATATTAATTATCCAATGGACGCGTGGGTCCAAATGGCACAGGAACATGGTGATTGGAGAGAACTAGGGGAGGCCTTTGCCCAGCAGTGGGACACAACGGGCTAATAATAATAATAATAAAATATTAATTATAAGTAAATGACACTATGACAGGTCGCCCACGACGATGACTTCCTGGAGCGTACTCTTCAGAACGCCCTTCAAGTGGACGAGTTCACAGCCAACCTCTACGATATATGGGTGAAAGTGCGCCAAGAAGGAACTCCTCAGGTAATCCTATTAATTCCTTAGCATCACCATTTCAGCTTCAGTTCATTTTCGAAAAACGTTTGGAAGTTCGATTAACGAAACTTCTTTGGAGTGGCGCTAGTGTCTACATGTGAAGCTAAATTGCCTAGGTTTATCTTTTGTTCCTCAAAATTCCGCGTGACTCCTTTCGTGAATCGAACTTCTAGCGAGTTAAAAGATGTAAAACCTATGATGACGTCTAAGTATTACGTATAGTAGGTATTATATTATCTGTGGTATTACCGAGGATGATAGTCGATAAAGGTATTGTGTAACAACTTGAAGCAATAAATGAATATGAATAAGTATCGTCCTTGGTATTACTATCTACTGAAGATTTAGTAGTTAGTCGTTGCGATAAATCAGTAAAGTTTTTTTTTAAGTCACTGCAGTTGACATTGTACAAGCGAAAGCCCACAGAAGTAGTGATTAACGCTTATATCTTAAAGGTTTTTTCACCTTATAAGGTCGCGCAAAATAAGGACATATTCATCCTGAAGTGAAGGTCCGTAGTGCAAAAACATAACTTATTGACAAGATTTTTTAGTTATGTACTCTCAGTATAATTTTAGGAGGAAATCATCAATAATTCAATACCTACAGTATTTTGTATGAAATAAATAAATTAATTAAAAGTCATACCAAAACTAACTTAAACTAGCGTGTCATGCATGACGTTATACCCATACACAATCATGACACCGCAAAATATCTTAGGATTCATTTTCAAGGCCGAATCAATATAAAAATGATGATGACTATTGGCATGATCTGCGATGCCGGCGCCGCTTGCCTACTATTAAAAAGCATCCTAAGTTATCGCGCAGACTGTAAGACATTTTATTTTCTGTTCACTCGCACACACAGTTTTGGTTTACTTAATACCTAACTGTACCTAATGTTATTTTCTATGTGTATTGTGTGTGTAAATAAATAAATTCGATTAAACTAAATGGAGCTGATTTTGATTTTGGATGGAGCAAGAGCAACCTACCCAAGGGTTTTTGAGCATGAATCTCATTAACTTGGGAAGGCTTGTCGAAATCGATTACCTACCTTTAAGTTTTTACTAAGCATAACCCTAGCTTGCAACTTACCATCACAAAAGTTTATAAACATTTTTCTGCTTTCATAACTCTACAACCTGTAGAGTTAGTAGGTTTTTGAGCTGATAAATATCCATAAATAGGCCTTATTGACTGCTGAAAAACCTAAATCGCCATTTTATTATTGCGAGGTAAAACCTTTAAATATTTATAACTGTAGCTACATAATTATTATCTCTTGGTGTCTGTACAGTGATGTTATGGGTACCCAAAGCTTAGGGTGTGTCCGTTCAGAGTGCTCCGACTCAGTTTATATTTACTTAGTAAGATTGGACCGCTGAAAAAAAGCTAGCCCACACCACCAGGTTCTTGCCTGATTCTTTCCCTGGTGTAGGGAGTCGCGTTGGAACAGGCAGTAGAATCCCCTAGTTTTAAGAACGTGACATGTCAAAGTGGTCTATAAACGATCGTACTGAATAAATACATTTTGAATTTTGAGTCTGAAGAAGAAAGACTGTATTTCTGGAAGAACAACATATTTATTTGGTCGCTATGGATGAACTGCACGAACATAGGAAACAATCTAGAGCTAAGATATTTCAAATATCGAATCTATCAGTTATTATTCATACCAAAGACGATTAACTAGATATTAATCGTCTTTGTTCATACTGACTGACAACTAAAACGGACAGAGCTAAACATTGACATGAATTAGGTTTTACTATTTCAACAATTGTGTGTGCTAGCCGGTGTCGCTAGGCATGCTGCGTTCCGACATAATGCTGGAATCCCGATGTCCTCATACGGAGAACCAATGCGCGAAGCACACCCCTTACTGCTCGTGGAAACAGGTGGAAATCAACAGCATAGCCTCAGGTTTCGGACACCTTGGACCCATCTCCAGGGAGATACAGAGGTATCAATGGCCACACGAAGCGACGCTTGAACAAACATTCGGAAATAACGCGCGCGTTTTTATTGTTGCGATTTTTGATTAGCGTTTCCCGGCCTATTGTTTAGAATTAGTATTAGATTAAGCTATTAACTGTTGGCAGTAGAACGCTGGGGCCATTCCATCGAAATTCGGCTGACGTAAATGTCGTACGAATTGTCGTACGATTTTGTCGTATATATATGACGAATCGTATTACTAGATAATTTTATAAGTTATCATTCTTACGCAAGTATAATTCTTCGCTTTATTTCAATAGGTGGCCCTGGTCCGAGTGTAAACATATTAGCATGACTTTAATATTGTGTAGAGCTATGTAGGTTCATATAGTGTACGTAAAACCCATTGTCATTGCAATTGATGAATTGATAGTTTTTTTTAAACTTTCGCGATCAGAACACATGATTAAACATACATTTACGGGTATTTAAGAGTCGGGATAAAATTAAAATTAAATAAAGGTAAATAGCGATAAATACCCGTAAATGTATGTTTAATGATGAATTGATGTAAATCTTTTGTAAGATTGTGTTGTATGATGTCGAAAATACTATGTTTAATACATTTTTGAAAGTATTTTAACGTGTAAAATACTAATAATACCTATCGTTCTATCTTTATCGGATGCTTCTAATAATAAGTAGACTCAACAATGAATGGACGACACTTAATATTTCTAATAATATACTTCATTATAAATAAAAAAAAATCATTTAAGTATAATGAAATATCCAATACCTAAGTGTGGTTTAACACTGTAAAATAATAAATAAAATAATATACTTGTTTACTATGTGCCTTGCTTGTGTATAATGTTGTGCCCACAGAGCACGAAAAGAGGTTGTGTTCTGTGGCTGTGCCCAATAGCCCAACTATAAATGTCTATTTATAGGTATAGGTACCTACTTACTTACTAATAATCAAGATACCATATCAGTAGGTGTGTCAAAATTCTTACTTATTCTTAAAATTTATAGAAAGCATCTTTCCGTCTACTTCTCTAGGAGAGCTTCCAGCAGGCATATTGCCTTACTTTCGCGAAATCGACATTCATTTATTCGACATTAAAGATATCGTCATTACAGTTTTACTGTCATTATTTTCGTGATGACAGTAAAACTGTAATGACTTTCGTTTCGCGACAAGTTCTAGATATCCAAGGTCTCTTTATCTTAAAGGCCATTTTTTTTAAATAAAACATCATCGGGATATTATTTAAACAAAACATAAAACTAGCCCAACTAACAGTTATACTGAACTAGTATTCGCCTGCGGCCTCGCTGGCGTGGTACTTACCCACTAAAAAGTATCCTATAGGTTATTCCAGTTTATAAACTATGTATATTTCAAGTTTCAGCCAAATCCGTTCAGGAGTTTTAGCGTGAAGGAGTGACAAACATCCACCAATCAATAAAAACTTTCGCGTTTATAAGTAACTAGCTGCGCCCCGCGGTGTTACCCGCGGTGAATAGCTCCCGTTCCCGTGGGAATACCGGGATCAAAAAGTAGCCTATTCTTTAATCCAGGGTATAAGCAATTCTGGTACCAAATTTCATTCGAATCCGTCAAGCCGTTTGAGCGTGAAAGAATAACAAACACACTTACACACACACAAACCTTCACCTTTATAATATGAGTGTGATATAAGTCTCTAATAGCGTCGATGGGCTTGCAACCTGTCACGTATGGAAAGTTAACTTCCGCAAGATGTGGGCATGTAGCAAATATGTATTTGGACATACCTCTGACTACCCCCTTAGACATCTAAGAAAGGATCTAAAAATTTCCTAAAAGATCTGAAAGAAATGTCTACCGCTCCCTGGGATACAGTCGTGATCATATTTAATTTTTTTTTATTTGATATAAG